>CM056734.1:59039458-61539458 GCA_029844215.1 Przewalskia tangutica
TAGCCCCGAGATTTGGAAACTGAAGCAGTAACAGAAATATGGTAGGTTATGAGAAAGAGTTCGAGTGTACGAGAAGGGTACGACGAGTAAGGGAAGAAGTGAACATGTGTTAAGAAAATAGAAGTGATCGTTTCTTAAGGGAGTATCGTTTAGACTTTGGGTGGAAGCTTTTGTGATGTTAAAGGTAATTCCTCGTAGACTTGGATTAAGTATTGGAGCATGTGTTATTTTGTGGCCATGTGTGGCATTGACAACTTGTTTAAGTTAAGAGGAACTTCATCGTTATCCGTCTTGAGAAGGAACATTCGGGACGAATGTTTCTAAGGAGGGGAGAATGTTATACCCCGTATTTCCAGAGTATGTACGTGAGGACGTACGTAGAAAAGTTTGAGCCTTAAAGTTAGGCAAGGACGAAATTTTGTGCACAACTACCAAAAAGAATCATTTTTCGACGAAACGTTTTACAAAACTTGCGAAGGGAAAATTACGGCTATGTCATTTATATTTTTTGCGGATTTTTCCGAGAGATGAAATATTTTGGACCAACGGGAGGGTGACATGTGTCACCCTCAAAGTGGACGGCAAAGGGCCATTCTTGGCACGTTTTTGTTGCCTTGGAGTAGGTAGGATATTTTGTGTAGTTGATGAGCAAGTGGGACCCACAAACAGTTGTCCAAATCTTGACCTTACACTTGCCTACCACTTGGCTTGATCTTGGCCTTTGATTTCCCTATAAATACCCCCCTAACTTGAAGGTTTTCTTCATCCATCCAATGACTTCTAAGTCTTGCAAATCCCTTTCCCCTTTAGTTGAGGCTCTCGTCCAAGAGTCCCCCTCCCCCTTTGAGTGGCCCTTGGCCGAGACACCCCCCCCCTTGCCTAGTTGTTCTCGTAAAATACACCCCCACCTTGGTAGAAAATACTCTCCAAGTATTGTTACTATTCCAAAATACCTTGGCCCAAATACCTTGTAGTATTCCAAGGTTACACCTATACTAAAAGCCCAGAAATACTATTATACTTTCCTTCAGTCACAAAAACGAAACCCTAAGGAAAATCTTCATAGCCGGTTGAAGTATTAAGAAGAAGTTGCTTAGAACTTCTAAGGGTTGTTTGGAGCGGGTTGGAGCACCCAGAGTAGGAGCTAAACGTTGCTCAGGATCGACATTTAAACTGGGATAATTTTGGGCTTACCGAGGTAAATACTCTTGACCTTCTATTGTAATTAGAAATTACATATTGTAGTTGTATAGGAATGAATATAAGATTCATAGAAGAGTATTGAACTGTAATAGAAGAATATTAAGAAGAAGATTAAACTGTACTTACATAGGACTGTATTTACAGTAGACTTGTGAAGATTGACGGGTAGGGAAGTGCTGCCCAATTTTCCGTAGAATCTTGTATCTAGATTTATTCTACCGAGTAGTCTAGACGTTGATAGACTTGAGTAACCCTTATAGGTTGAAAGTTCTGCAAGTAGCATGTTCTACTTGAAAGGTGGACAAGGCTAGCCGGGTTATAGCCGTGGAGCGTTTTGCTAATAGTCGATAATCGTCGCGAGGTATGTGATTCTTCCTATCCTCTTGAGCATGATATTTTAAAAGAATATATATATATAGTACGGTAGAAGTACGTGTGTTAACTATGGCAATGTCTTTTGACTTAAGCCTGAATAATTAGAATCTTGAAGTATTTCAAAAGAATTAAGAATCCTTTTTGAAAGAAGAATAAGACTTGGTTTTAAAAGCTTAAGAGTTATACTAGCTTTATGGGAAGTTAGGTATAACGACTTAAGAGAGATAAAAAGAATGGTTTATTGATTTTAGAAGTTAAGAGACTTGATCTTAAAAGATAAGAGACTTGACTTAATTGAATTAATCTGAATTTTGTTAAAAAGTGTGAAACCTCATTCGTGAGTAATGAGTACTTGGTTTTTAAAAGGAATAATGTTTCTTGATTTGTAAATCGAATAAGTATCGAATGCAGACCACATCGCTAATAAAGGAAAATGTATTGACTAATAAAGTATTATTAAAACCAGTAGAAACCTCCATCTGCATAGAAGCTAAGATGAGACAAAATGATATTACATTTCTTAGATCATGGCTGCTGTAACAAGATTGTTATAAACAAGAATAACCTACTCACATATAAGGCATACGTTTCTCAAATTGTTTTAAAGGAGAATTATATCATTGAGTGATTAAATACTATGAACTACGAAACCTTTCGAAAATGAGAAACTTGAGCATTTGAAATTAGGCAAACTTGAACGTTTGGAAAAATAATGTTGTTACTTGATTTTATAAAGGGAAGTGTTTTGATCTACTTAAAAAGATAGTCACTCTATTTTTATACTACGGGTATTGTGTGACTTTTGTAAAAGAAACGGATCTTTTAAAGAGTTAATGTATGAAGTACTTTGGGGATAAAACCCGAACTTGTTAACATAAAGTAGAAAGTACCTTGTGTGAATAAAACTTGATTGTGTTGGTTTGTGATAACCTTGTAATACTTTCTTGTTGATTTGATAAATAAACATGTTAGGATACTACGGGTGTTAGTATCTTGTGATGTTTGTGTAAAGGGGTTTCCCTTGATTGTGCTTATGTTGTTTAAACGATAAACTGTTATGTTAGTATTATATCACTTACCTTGACTTGATCCCGGGGGTTAAGCCGCCTCCGACGCGGTAGACTCAAAGCGGTGCAGGTGACCTTTGATTCGAGAATACCTCACGCGGGTCCAGTGGCCTACGCGAGCTACGAGAGTTCCGTGTTAGTGTGCGGGTTATACCTCATGCGGTCTATGTGGCTGCCGGATCGCGAGTCCAGGACGTTGCCGGGAGTAGCTACCCTCGATGCGAATACCTCATGCGGGCCATCGAGTGGCCTACGCGAGCTGCGGAAGTTCCAGGACTAGACGCGCACATTAGATATCGCGCGAGTGGCGGCCGATCATGTGGCGGTTCAGACAGATCTCATGATACGATTTATGACCTTGTTGGTACTGTGGGTTTTAGTAGTCGGCTATGCCTTCGCATTTACTACCGTATGGTTTTATTATGACACGTGAGACACGGTGTTCATGTGTATTCCTGGTGCTTTTATATCATAGATTGCGGTGTGGAAGGTATTCCACGCATGATTGATGTTGTGGGCGTGAGACCCATAGTTGTATTTGAGTGATGACTTTGAGGGCGTGAGTCACGACTTGACATGATCGCTTATTTATCATGAATCGTAGTTTGGTTATCATACATGTCTCTGCTTTATATAGACTACTATGATTTCATTTACGATTTTCGGGCCGCATACTTGGTACTGTATCGACCTCCTTCGGGGCTGCGTCATGCCGCAGTAGAGGTACACCCGCCGTCGATCCTCGCTCTTAGGATCACAGCCGCTTGGGAAGCTCCGCTTTCTCGAGGCTTATCGGTGAAGTATAACTCGTCGTTGTAGGTACTTACATTCGTGGTATGGCGAGGCCCCGTCCCCGCCGTTGTTGTCATATCATTCTTAGGTGCAGAGTAATCGCTATGCAGAGTTGTAAAAAGGATGTAACTGTTCGGGTTTAAGTTTTTATATATATGCCGAAAGACAACTTTTCTTCAGATAATTGTTTCATATTTCATGTCTTGTTTTATATTCCGCTAATTACTCTGATGTATGTATCACTAGGGTGCCCGGGGTAAGGCACCAGTCACGGGCCCAAGTTCGGGTCGTGACATATGTCTACTTGGGTGCCCGGGTAAGGCACCAGTCACGGGCCCGGGTTCGGGTCGTGACAGTAAGCACCTACAATGACAGGGGACTATACCAAAGATAAGCCTCCGGAGAAACGGAGCTTCCCAAAAACGCTGAGCTGTGATCCTATGAGCGAGGATCGACGACCGATGTACCTCTACCTGCGGCATGAACGCAGCCCGGGCGAGGTCGATAACAGTACCAAGTATGTGAAACTGAAAAATATCAGAATGAAATCATGACAGTCTATATAAAACAAGAGACATGTATGATAACCAAACTACAGTTTACAACATAAAAGTAGTCATGTCAAGTCAGGGACTTACGCCCTCAAAGTCATCCCTCATGCCCGTGGAACTCCTTCCTCACTGCCGGCAGTCTATGTATAAATCGTATGATACGTATAACATGTCTCGGCCCATCCCAGGACACGAGGTGGAATCGTATGGTATACGTGTCCCGCCCATCCCGTGGACTCGGTTGTTATACCGTATTTCGCAGTATGCGTAAGGGAATACGCACAAAAGTTTAGCCTTAAAGTTTAGGCTTGACGCGTTTTTTTGGCACAACTCACAAAGCGAATAGTTTTCCGGCTAAACGTTTCCACACTTTCGGCGGTAAATTCGGCTATGCCATTTCTAATTTTTGCGGATTTTTCAGAGACGAAACATTTTGACCAACGAGGGCGACACTTGTCACCCTCCAATTGATGGACTTGAAATCGTCCATTTGGACGAATTGGACTTGTGTTGCACGTTTTTGTGCCTTGGCACAAGTCAAGGATTAGGTAGGATATTTTGTGTGCAAGTTGGCCAAGGACACTTGCCCTAATCTTGGCCTTACACTTGCCTAGCACTTGGCTTAATCTTGGCCATTGGTTGGCCACTTCTTGACCTATAAATACCCCTCTTGAGATGAAGAGTTCTTCATCCACAAAAGCTTCCAAGTCTAAAAATCCTCTCCTCTCCCTTTGTAGCCTTTTCGTCCAAACACCTCCCCTCCTTGTGAAGGCCCTGGCCGAATACCCCCTCTAGCCTAAGTAGTTTGGCGAGGCCCCACTAGCCTAGCCAAAACCTACCCCCCCTCCCTTGGTAGAAGAGTTGACTTCTTGTATTGTTATAATGCCCAAAATACCCAAGCCCAAATTCCTTAGTAATTATTAGAAGTTGTGAAGAACTTAAGGTTTCTGAGCATACAACTTAGAGCAAAACCTTGCTCAGCGCGACTTTATCTAGGATATTATTGGGCTTACCGAGGTAACTAATCCTAACCCTCTTTGAATTAGAGAATACTTCTGTAGTAGTATAAGAATAAGTATTAGATACTTATAAGAATATTGCGTAATAGAATTGAACTTATCATAGTAGAAGGGTTTAAAAGAAGAATAATTGAACTATGCTTATATAGGATTTGTTTCACAGAGACTTATATAGCTCACCGTAGGAAGTGCCCGACTTTCCGTAGAATTGTGAACCTCTATTTAGAATAACCTTGAGTAGTCTTTGATAGATGTCCGTGACTATTATAGTGACTCTGCATGCGACATATTCAACTCGGTGGTTTTATTTGAGAAGGTATGTGATTCTTCCTAAAACATGATATTTTACAATATATATATAGTACGGTGACGCATACGTGTTAACTGAATAATAACTACGGCAATGTCTTTGACTTAAGCCCGATAATACTTACGGAATGCCTCACGCTTAAGCCCGAATAATACTTACGGAATGCCTCACGGCTTAAGCTGAATAATAAAGAATCGAAAGCATTTCAAAAGAATCTGAATCATTTTTAATGAAGAGAACTAATTGGTTTTAAAGCGAAGCTTAATAGTTATACTAGCTTTATGGGAAGTTAAGTATAACCACTTAATAATGATAAAAGAAACAGTTTGCCTATGTGTTTATAACAGACTTATATTGAATTGTGAAAAGAATAATAAGATGGTTTGATAAGTAGACATGATATGATGCTATGTGTGTTAGTGTCTTGTAACGTTTGTATAAGAGAGTATTCTTGTTGTGCTTATGTTGTTTAAAGATAAGCTGTTATGTTAGTGTACTATCACTCACCTCTTGACATATTACCGAGGGTTGTCGCCTCCGATGCGGGTAGACTCGGTGATGCAGGACCATGATTCGAGAATACCTCATGCGGGTCGAGGGACCTACGCGAGCTACGGAGTTCCGTGTTAGTGATGCGGGGTTATACCTCATGCGGTCTATGTGGCCATGCGGACTACGAGTCCAGGACGATGCCGAGGAGTAGCTACCAAAGATGCGGGGTTATGTACCCTATGCGGGCCTATGAGAGTGGCCTATGCGGACTACGGGAGTCCAGGATTAGGCTTGCATGGTGGTACTACGGGCAATTGGCCTGCCCGATCATTCGCACCTAGAAAAGACACATAGATTACCTATTGTTGCTCTTGTTTATGATGTGGCACTATATGCGTCCCTAGTTGTTTCATATATACTTGCAAAACTGATTTTAAAATGATATGTTTTCATTTAAGTATTTTACGATTTCATATACTTAGTAATTGTCAGATCGACCTCCTTTGGGCTGCGTTCATGCCGCAGGCGGGCAGTCTGCTAGATCCACATTCTTAGGATCTCTACGTTGGTGTCGGAGCTCCATCCTTTCCGAGGCTCTACTGGGTATGATCTCCACTGTAGATAGTTTTGTCTGATCCAGGTATGGCGGGGCCCTGTCCCGCCATAGTTGTATATTTCCTTAGAGGTCTGTAGTCATGTTGTACAGTATCGGATGTAACTGCTAAAACCATGTTTATATATATATGCCGAAAGGCGACGTTTTCTCACATAAACTGTGTCTTATTTTATAAACTGTTTCATGTCTTGTTTTATATTTCCGCTGATTACTCTGATGTATGACTACTTGGGTGCCCCGGTAAGGCAGCACCAACACGCCCCGAATGGGTCGTGACAAAAGTGGTATCGAGCGATTAATCTCGGAAAGTGTCTACAGACCGTATCTAGTAGAGTCTTGATTATCGGTGTGTTGTGCACCACACCAATAATCAGGAGGCTATAAGATATTTAGGATTGGTTTCCATTCTTCTCACTCTGAGATCGTGCTTTAGAGCTGTGTTAAAGTTGGACCCCTCTAACGTATTCCTTTTCTCAGAATGATTATGCCTCCACGTAAGGCAACCCGCCCGTGGCGGCAAGGCAGACGGAGCCGCCAAATCGACACCGAGAGTTACGAGGGCTCGCCCGGGCCTATACGAGACGGCGAAGTTCTACGACGCCAAATTTCAAAGAGACCACAGTACCCACACCTCGCATCCCACGCACAGGGCGGAGGAGTTAGGGTACAAGGAGACGGCCCACTATTGGCTAGAGTTGTGGCGAATACGAGATAGGCCGACGCGACGATTCAGCTCAGCTCAGCCCGGTCGCACCGCGTGCACCCGAGGCGAATAGTTTGAGGCTACGAGATTTCTTGAGTTGTAGCCCGCCGAGTTTTACGGTCGAGGCGGAGGATGATCCGCAGGAGTTCATCCGCTACCACAGAGGATCACGCGAGTGATCAACGCCTCGAGACAGAGTCCGTGACTGGTTCGCATCGGCCGCGTGATACCGCGATCGATTGGTTTGATTCATGGGAGTTATCCGGGAGAGCACGCGTCCCGCCTACTGGGATGAGTTCTCGAGGCTTTCTCACTCACTTCTTGCCTCCACAGATGAGGCGAGGGCGCGGCCGATAGATTTTTACTCGAGGCGAGAGGACGACCGCCGTGGAGTACAATGTCGAGTTTGATTCATTGGCTCGATATGTCCCAAAGATTGGTAGCAGATATGGAGGATAGGTGCACCGCCACGTCACCGCTAGACGACTATATGGCCGAGTCATGCGGGTGTTTCTCTTCACCGGGTATGGACATTACCGCATGCAGCTCATGCTCTCGGATGTGAGGCGTAGAGACCGCCGGCCGACAGCGCAGCAGAAGACCAGGCGGCAGGTCTTTGGTGGCTATCGTGGTGGGCGGCCTCGGCAGCCTAGATTTGCACCACGCCCGGCTCGAGCACTCTGCACCGCCCTCAAGACACCGGAGATATTCGAGGGCGCATCAGGGCCCAGGACTTGACGCCCGAGCAGAGGTATCGCCGATCGGACCACCCTCAGTGTGGCCGTCGCGCAGATCCCACTTCGAGTTGTGGTGCTACGAGCTTGTTTCAATTGTGGCGGCAGGTCACTATGCGAGGAACCGTCCACCAAGGGCGATCTGATGGTAGGGGTCACCTACAGTTCTTTCGCCGTCTTCATCCCCGACGATTACTCGCTCGAGGGCAAGGTACTCATGGACCAGCAGGTCGCGGCAGGTCGTGGCGCGGGTCTCAGCCTAGCGTCCTCGAACCGCATTTATGCTTTGTCCACCGACAGATCGGGAGGCCTCACCGATGTCGCCACGTACCTTATCGATTCGGGTTTGATGTTTATGCCTTGATAGATCCGGTTCTACTCATCTATATATCTCCCTTGTTGCTAGTAGGATAGGGATAGAGCACGAGTCCATAGACCTTTCGAGGTAGCTACGCCGATGGTGATTGATGTGGTAGCTCGGCGGTATATAGAGCTTGTCTGTGACCATTTACGTCGTCGGACCTCAGCCGACTTGATAGAGTTGGAGATGATTGACTTTGACGTGATCATGGGATGGATTGGCTAGCTTGCTACGCCAATGTAGACCGCAGAGAGGTAGTACGGTTCCGGCTTTCACGAGGAGGTTGTTGAGTGGGAGGAGCACGGTATCGCCGGAGGGTAGGTTTATTTCCTACCTCAAGGCTAGGAAGATGGTGCAGGGGTATATCTACCATCTCGTTCGGTGTTTGATCATCGAGGCTGCGGTACCAGATTTTCCGTCGATTCCGTGGTCGAGAGTTCCCGCACGTGTTTCAGACGACTCCGTATCCCTCCCGAGAGGAGATTGAGTTTTGTATTGACATTTTGCGGACACTCGCTATTTCCATTCCGCCATACGAATGGCACTGCCGAGTTGAGAGAGTTGAAGGATCGGCTTAGAGATTTCTTTGGAGAAGCGGCTTCATTAGGCCTAGTGTTTCTCCCCGGGAGCGCCGTATTGTTCGTGAAGAAGAAGGGCGACGCCGCGCATGTGTGTTGATTACGAGCGGTGAACAAGGTGACCATTAAGAACAGATACCCTTCCCGTGATTGATGATTTGTTCGACCGGTTGCGAGTGCGAGATGCTTCTCCAAGATTGATCTACGGTCGGGCTATCATCAAAGTAGTCGAGAGGTGGATGTCCCTAGGATCGCATTCGGACCCAGACGCATTATGAGTTCGTGGTCATGTCTTTTGGGTTGACAAATGCTCGTGATATTCATGGATTTGATGAACCGAGTGTTCAAACCATTTTGGACACGTTTGTGATAGTGTTCATTGATGATATCTTGGTTTATTCTCGCCGAGCGGAGCATGCGGAGCATTTGAGGATCTTGGCCGATTCTCCAGACCAGAATTATACGCCAAGTTTTCCAAATGTGAGTTTTGGTTGACTTGATGGCGTTTCGGGCATATTGTCGGGTGATGGCATTCGAGTGGATACGCCAAGATTGAGGCCAAGACTTGGCCTAGACCTACTACTCCGGCAGAGGTTCGCGATTTCGGGCCTTGCAGGATATTATCGGTTCGTGGAGAAGTTTGCTTTATCTCGCACCATTGACTAGGTGACTCGAGCGCCAAGTTTGATGGTGATGCTTGTGGCGGTGGTTTCGATTCTTGAAGAGAGACCGACGACCGCCCCGTTCTTACTCTTCCAGGGTCCAGATGGTTATGTCGTATTGTGATCGTCGCATCGGGTTGGGATGTGTGTTGATGCAGCATGGCGGGGTTATAGCATATGCATCCCGACACCAAGAAACACGAGAGAACTACCCCACCTATGATTTGGAGTTGGCCGTGATTCACGCTTTGAAGATCCGAGGCACTATTTGTATGGGGTTCACGTGGATATTTTCTGCACCACAAGAGCCTCCGGTATATCTTGACCAAAGGAGCCGAACTTACGGCGAGGCGGTGGTTAGAGTTGCTTAAGGATTACGATGTTGATATCTGTACCACCCGGGAAGGCCAATGTTGTGGCGATGCTCTTAGTCGAGGTCGATGGGGAGCCTATCGATGTGCAGCTAGAGAGGAGGGACATGGTTCGTGATTTGCATCGATTAGCGAGCCTTGGTGTCCGTTTGATTGATTACGATAGCGGTGGGTTAGAGTTCGTGAGGTTGCCGAGTCTTCCATCGTCGGCGAGGTGAAGAGGCAACGATTCGAGGATCCACTTTGATTCGATATCGTGATACAACTCTTCGTGAGGGCAAGGGTCCTTTGAGGTAGCACGATGGGTGTTAAGGTTTGAGGCGTGCAGGTGTTCCGGATGTTTGGTCTTGGCAGAGGTTCTGGGGAAGCACACGCAAGCGTTACTCTATCCATCCGTGGTCGCATCAAGATGTACCACGACCTTAGATCCGTGTATTGGTGGGATGGCTTGAAGAGGACGTTGCGAGTTCGTAGCTCGCCCGTGTTGTCGCAGTGAAGGTAGAGCACGAGGCACGTGGTTTGTTCTGACGCATTGAGATCCCGACGGAAGTGGAGGTAATCAACATGGACTTCATCACAGGATTACCGCACTCAGAGGAGACATGATTCTATATGGGTTATCGTCGACATGCTGACGAAATCAGCCCACTTTCTTCCCGTCAGGACGACTTTTTCGGCTGAGGATTATGCCAGACTTTACATCCGAGAGATCGTCAGACTGCATGGAGTCCCTACTTCGATCATATCGCATGCAGGAGCCCGATTTACGCTAACTTCGAGGTCCTTCGAGGGGTTTAGGACGCAGTGAGCCCGAAATCGCATTTCATCCACAGCATGACGACAGCAGAGCGCACTATCCGGACTCGAGGATATGCCGCGAGCCTATGTTATTGACTTGATGGTAGTTGGGATGATCATTTGCCTCTGGCGAGTTCGCGTATAATAATAGCTACCACTCCAAAGATTCGATGGCGCCTTATGAGGCCTTGTATGGAAGGAAGTGCAGATCGCCTATAGGTTGGTTCGATGTGGGCGAGGTGCAGCTGGGACCAGATTTGGTGCGCAGCGATGGATAAGGTGAAGCTTATCCGAGAGCGGCTATCGACACCGTAGTCGGCGAAGTCGATGCAGATCATCGCCGTCGACATCCGGAGTTCGCAGCTGATGATTGGGTTTTCTGAAGGTGTCACCCATGAAGGTGTGATGAGATTCGGAGGAAGGAAACTCACCAAGGTACATTGGGTCGTTTGATTGTCCGCAGGTAGGCAAGGTTGCCTATGAGTTGATCTGCCGTCCGACCGGAGGCGCGCATCCGGTTTTTCACGTATCTATGCCGAGGAGATGTATCGGGATCCATCTAGTGGTACACCCGATTGACGATGTCCAGTGACCAGGGGTTATCGTATGAGGAGATTCCATGCGATAGTCGCATCGCCGTTAGGCGTCTGCGACCAAGGACGTGGCTTCCACAAAGTCTTGTGGCGGAACGAGCTCGGGAGGAGATGACGGGAAGCCGAGGAGGACATGAGGCGAAGTATCCTCACCTATTCCCCACACCTCCGTAATTAACTTTCCTACTTGTAAATTTCGTTATCGCTTTTGCCTAAGTGTTGTTTTGTGGCCGTGTGGCTTTTGCAAACCGCTTAAGTTATGAAGAACCTTATCGTTATCTGTCTTGGGAAGGAACATTCGGACGAATGTTTCTAAGAGGAGAATGTTATACCGTATTTCTGGAGTATGTACGTAAGGAATACGCATAAAAGTTTAGCCTTAAAGTTTAGGCTTGACGCTTTTTTGGGCACAACTCACAAAGCGAATAGTTTTCCGACGAAACGTTTCCACGACTTTCGTAGGGTAAATTCCGCTATGCCATTTCTAATTTTTGCGGATTTTTCCGAGAGACGAAACATTTTGGGACCAACGGAGGGCGACACTTGTCACCCTCCAATTGATGGACTTGAAATCGCCCATTTGGACGAATTGACTTGGTGTTGCACGCTTTTTGTGCCTTGGCACAAGTCAAGGATTAGGTAGGATATTTTGTGTGCAAGTTGGCCAAGGACACTTGCCTAATCTTGGCCTTACACTTGCCTAGCACTTGGCTTAATCTTGGCCATTGGTTGGCCACTGACCTATAAATACCCTCTTGAGATGAAGAGTTCTTCATCCACAAAAGCTTCCAAGTCTAAAAATCCTCTCCTCTCCCTTTGTAGCCTTTTCGTCCAAACACCTCCTCCTTGTGAAGGCCCTTGGCCGAATACCCCCTCTAGCCTAAGTAGTTTGGCCGAGGCCCTCCCCTAGCCTAGCCAAAACCTACCCCCCCTCCCTTGGTAGAAGAGTTGCCTTTTTGTATTGTTATAATGCCCAAAATACCCTAGCCCAAATTCCTTAGTACTTAGTAGAAGTTGTGAAGAACTTCTAAGGTTTCCTTGGAGCATACAACTTAGGAGCAAAACCTTGCTCAGGCGCGACTTTATCTAGGATATTATTGGGCTTACCGAGGTAACTAATCCTAACCCTCTTTTGAATTAGAGAATACTTACTGTAGTAGTATAAGAATAAGTATTAGATACTTATAAGAATATTGCAGAATAGAATTGAACTGTTATCATAGTAGAAGGGTTTAAAAGAAGAATAATTGAACTATGCTTATATAGGACTGTTTTCACAGTAGACTTATATAGCTCACCGGGTAGGGAAGTGCTGCCCGACTTTCCGTAGAATTGTGAACCCTCTATTTAGAATAACCTTCAGAGTAGTCTTTGATAGATGTATGTGACTATTATAGGCTGACTCTCTGCGCGCGACATATTCAACTTGGCAGGTGGTTTTCGCTGAGAAGGTATGTGATTCTTCCTAAAGCATGATATTTTACAATATATATATAGTACGGTAGACGTACATGTGTTAACTGAATAATAACTACGGCAATGTCTTTGACTTAAGCCTGAATAATACTTACGGAATGCCTCACGCTTAAGCCCGAATAATACTTACGCAATGCCTCACGCTTAAGCTGAATAATAAAGAATCAAAGCATTTCAAAAGAATCTCAATCATTTTTAAGTAAGAGAACTAATTGGTTTTAAAGCGAAGCTTAAGAGTTATACTAGCTTTATAGGAAGTTAAGTATAACCACTTAAGAATGATAAAAGAAACAGTTTGCCTATGTGTTTATAACAGACTTATATTGAATTGTGAAAAGAATAATAAGATGGTTTGATAAGTAGACATGATATGATGCTATGTGTGTTAGTGTCTTGTAACGTTTGTAGAAGAGAGTATTCGTCTTGGGCTTATGTTGTTTAAAGATAAGTTGTTATTATAGTGTACTATCAATCACCTATTTACATATTACACGGGGTTGTCGCCTCCGACGCGGTAGACTCAGTGATGCAGGACCATGATTCGAGAATACCTCATGCGGTCGAGGGACCTATGCGCGAGCTACGGAGTTCCAGTTAGTGATGCGGGTTATACCTCATACGGTCCATGTGGCCATGCGGACTACGAGTCGGGGCGATGCCGAGGAGTAGCTACCTCGACGCGGGTTATGTACCCTATGCGGCCTATGAGTGGCCTATGCGGACTACGGGAGTCCAGGATTAGGCTTGCATGGTGATACTACGGGCAATTGGCCCTGCTTCGATCATTCGCAGCCTAGAAAAGACCTGTTACAGTTTACCTATTGTTGCTCTTGTTTATGATGTGGCACTATGTGCGGTCCCCTTGGTTGTTTCATACATACTTGCAAAACTGATTTTAAAATGATATGTTTTCATTTAAGTATTTTACAGTTTCATATACTTAGTACCTGTTGTACTGACCTCCTTCGGGGGGCTGCGTTCATGCCGCAGGTAAGGGCAAGCAGGTGCTAGATCCACATTCTTAGGATCTCTACGTTGGTGTCGGGAGCTCCATCCTTTCCGGAGGCTCTACTTTTGGGTATGATCTCCCTGTTGTAGATAGTTTTGTCTGATCGAGGGTATGGCGGCCCCGTCCCGCCATAGTTGTATATTTCTTAGAGGTCTCAGAGTCATGTTGTACAAGATCGGATGTAACTGCTAAAACCATGTTTATATATATATGCCGAAAGGCGACGTTTTCTCACATAAACTGTGTCTTATTTTATAAACTGTTTCATGTCTTGTTTTATATTTCCGCTGATTACTCTGATGTATGACTACTTGGGTGCCCCGGTAAGGCACCAGTCACGGGCCCCGGAATGGGTCGTGACATCGGTAGAGAATCGTATGGAATACATGTCCCGGCCCATCCCATGGGACTCGGTAAAGAATCGTATGGAATACATGTCCCGGCCAATCCAATGGGACTCGGTAAAGAATCGTATGGAATACATGTCCCGGCCCATCCCATGGGACTCGGTAAAGGATCGTATGGAATACATGTCCCGGCCCATCCCATGGGACTCGGTAAAGGATCGTATGGAATACATGTCCCGGCCCATCCCATGGGACTCGGTAAAGGATCGTCCATAACATTTAAACCCTCTTTTAAGACAGATTAAGGCAATACCATGTCTTCATTTTAAACCAACACATTTTCCCCTTTTAAAGTCAAGTAACAACATTCTTTCCAAAAGTTCAAGTTGCCTAATTTCAAATACTCAAGTCTCTTATTTTCGAAAGATTTCATAGTTCATAGTCTTAATCAAATAACGTAATCTCTTTTTAAAACCATTGAGTAACATATGCCTTATGTGTGAGTAGTTATTCTTGTTTATAACAATCTTATTAAAGCAGCCATGATCTAGAAAATGTAATACAATTTTGTCTTATCTTAGCTTCTATGCATATGGAGGTTTCTACTGGTTTTAATAAAGTTAATTAGTCAATACATTTTCCTTTAATAACGCTGCAGTGGTTTGTTCGATACTTATTCTCATTTTCGAAATCAGTAAAACATTATTCTTTAAAAGCCAAGTACTCATTACTCACGAATGAGGTTTCACAACTTTTTAACAAAATTCATAGTCCTTAACATTTCATAAAATGTCATTTATAAGTTAAGTCTCTTATCTTTTAAGATCAAGTCTTTTAACTTCTAAAATCAATAACCCATTCTTTTACCTACATAAAGTCGTTATAACTAACTTCCCATAAAGGTATTATAACACCTTATGTTTTAAACCAACCAAAACTCGTTTAGCACACGTACGTCTACCGTACTACATAGTTCACAACAATCATGCTAGAAAAGATAGGAAGAGGTTCACATACCTCGCGACGATTATCGACAAATAGCAAAACGCTCCAAGTACTTCAACCCGTCGACTACTCCTTAAGCCAAGTAGATCACGCCACACGTAGTACTTCACTCCTAAAATGGTCATAGTACTTCTATCAAACCTTACTTACCATTGAAGACTTATACCAATAAAAAGCCTTCTAATTCTACGAAAAATTCGGCAGCACTTCCCCCGTTTTTACATACTTTTCCACCTTTTTCAAGGCCTGATAACAGTAACCAACATGCCACATTTAAGGCGCAACATTTCCGAAATTTAAAGAAGGGGATCACACGCCCAAACAGACGCGATTAACAATCTTCCCCTTAACGATACAATACAATAATTAAAAAGGATCACACGCCAAACTAACGCGATTTAACAATCTTCCCTTAATGAAATGTAAATACAAAAGTAAATACAAATTCAATGTAAATCTGATCCTTAAGTTGGGGTCCTTGGCCAACTTTTTCCATTTTACTTATCCACTTACTTCATTAGTCATCCAACTTATATTCCATCTTAATATAAGTTATAGTTACTTTGTTATTAGCTTCTTAGCAAGTAAGATACGTTTTTACCATTTTGTGGCTTTCTTGCCAATTTTCATTTTAGCAACTTAACAAGATCCAAATCCTTCCAAACTTTACTCCATATATTATATAATCCATAATATACTTATAATATATGTATAATAACCAATTCACAAAGAGGTTTAAGTTTCACTACCTCAAATAGCCCAAGAATATCCAAGTTCTTAAAGTCGCTCCAAGCAAGTCTTAGCTCCAAATCTTTACGTTCCAATCCGCTACAAGCAACCCATAGAAGCTCCTAACCAACTTCTCTTCAAGATTCAACTCCAAAAAGTGAAGAACACTAGGGTTCCAATCTTAGCAAGTTTCGGCCAAGGCAACAAATAGAGGTTAGGGGTGTGAAATCTTTTCCAACTCTTGGTACACAATCTTCCTAACACCTTAGGGAAGAACACTTAAGAGTTTAGGAATTGTTGGACAAATTTTTCTCAAGAAATGGCACCATGGCCGAGAGCTCTAGGTCAAGGGAGGGAGGGATTTTTCTCAATTCTTGAAATGGTTAAGTGTGGAAGATTTCATCAACTAGTAGTGTATATATAGGACAACCAAGGGCTAGGATGAAGGCAAGTGTGTGGTTGAGATTGGGGACATGTGTGTGTGGGTCCCACAAGCCACTTGTCCACACTAAAATATCTTGCAAGACAAGGCCACTGCTTGCCACTTGCTCAGCACATTTAGGCCATAAGGCCACCTAGGGGTGACACGTGTCGCCTCTCCTACTGTCCCAAAATATTTCATCTTCCGAAAATATCCATAAAGGCCAAAATCTCGAAAACAAAGTGGGCCCCACAAAACCGTAAATTTCTCCCGTGGGCCCCACGTGACCAATTCCGAAAATAAAATTCCATAATTCTCAAATATTCCAAGAAGACCGAATACCAAATCTAAGAATCCAATTCCCACTAACGAACCTTTTTCCTTCACGAAATCCGGAAACTTTTCCGTCGAAAAGTCACATCTTCTTCCTTTCCAATTTTAATGTCGTATTCTCGTACGTACGTCCTCGCATACATACCCTGGAACTACGGGGTATAACAGGCGGGGCCTTGTCCCGTCATATTTCAGTTTAACTCTTAGACGTCTGTATTCATATGTGGGATTGGACTCATGTACAGTGTAGTGTCTTTTGATTATGTATATTATATGGCAGCCTTGTCGGCTTTGCCCTTGTACGTATGTTGGTTTTGAAAAAAAAAAGAATGAGGTGTTATTTAATTTCCGCAGTTTACTTAGTTGTTAAGGTAGAAGGGTGCCTAGGTAGGGCACCAGTCACGGGCCCGGGGTTCGGGGCGTGACATGTACATACTGACACGATGGGTGGACCATGGGTATGCTTCCACTATATCGATCATTTTGGACATACTGACACGATGGGTGGCCCACGGGTATGCTTCCATTAGGAGTGTTATTGTCACGACCCGACCCCGGGCCCGTGACTGGTGCCTTACCCCGGACACCCTAGTGATACAACATCAGAGAAAATCAGCGGAAATAAAAACTCATAAACGATAAACAGATAAATAAGAAAATAGGCTAACCAAAACGGTTACCTTTCTGTATATATAAATAAAAACTTGAACAGTTACATCCCTTTTACAAACCCTGCCCACAACAAGATTACATGCACTTCTAAGAGTTTTATAACAACAACGACGGGACAGGGCCCCGCCATACCCCTGAATGTATAAGAACCTACACTCTCAGGGAATCATACCACAAGATAAGCCTCCGGAGAAACGGAGCTTCCCAAAACGCTGAACTGTGATCCTATGAGCGAGGATCAACAACTTGTGTACCTCTACCTGCGGCATGAACGCAGCCTCAAGGAGGTCGAGATAACAGTACCAAGTATGTGAAATCGTAAAGCATCAAATAAAATCATAACATTTTAAAACCAATTACAAATACGCATTTAACAACCAATTTAAACGCACATAGTGACACAACATAAACAAGAGCAAAAAAGATATAACGAATCGGTCTTTTCTAGGCCGCTAATGATCGGGCAAGGCCAATCACCCATAGTATCATTATGTGAGCCTAATCCTGGAACTCCCGCAGTTCGCATAGACCACCTAGGTCCGCATGAGGTATTCCTCGCATCGGGGGTAGCTAACCCGCGACATCATCCTGGACCCCCGAAGTCCGCATAGTCACCTGGACCGCATGAGGTATTCTCGTGACGGCAGAACACACCCGAGTGATCAACTCGAACTCCCGCGACTCGCATAGTCGCATGGACTGCATGAGGTATTCCTCGCATTGAGGGTGGCAAATCCTGGCATCATAACAAGTCGGGGTATGTGATATAATACGATAACGGGCTTATCATTTAACAACGTAAGCACAACAAGAATAACCCCCTTACACAAACATCACAAGACACTAACACACGTAGCATCATAACATGTTTACTTATCAAACCAACATGAAAGTATCACAAGGCTATCACAAGCCAACATAGTCAATTTACTCACACAAAAGTCACATGATACCCGTAGTATCGAAATAGAGTAACTATCTTTTAAGTAAACTAAAACAACATAAGCACTTACCTTGACTTGATCCCGGGGGTTAAGCTGCCCTCCGATGCGGGGTAGCCTCAGGCAGTCTGTGTGACTATGATTCGAGATACCTCATGTGGGTCCAGTGGCCTCACGCGAGCTACGAGTTCCGTTAGTGTGCGGGGTTATACCTCATGCGGTCTATGTGGTCACGCAGATCGCGAGTCGGTGACGCGTTGCGGAGTTGCTACCCTCGACGCGGAATACCTCATGCGGGCCATTGGAGTGGCCTATGCGCGAGTCGCGGAAGTTCCAGGACTAGACGCGACATTTGATCTGCGGCAGTGGCGGCCGATCATGTGGCGGTGCAGACAGATCTCATGATACGATTTATGACCTTGTTGGTACTGTGGGTTTTAGTAGTCGGTTATGCCTTCGCATTTACACCGTGACGGTTTTATTATGACACGTGGGGACCCGTGTTCATGTGTATTCTTTGGTGCTTTTATATCATAGATCGCGGTGAGGAAGGTATTCCACTGCATGATTGATGTTGTGGGCGTGAGACCCATAGTTATGTTTGAGTGATGACTTTGAGGCGTGAGTCACGACTTGACATGATCGCTTGTGTATTATGAACTGTAGTTTGGTTATCATATATGTCTCCTGCTTTATATAGACTACTATGATTTCATTTACAGATTTTCAGTTTCACATACTTGGTACTGTTATCGACCTCCTTCGGGGCCGCTCATGCCGCAGTAGAGGTACACCGTGTTGATCCTCGCCTTAGGATCACGGTTCAACGTTTTGGGAAGCTCCGCTTTCTGAGGCTTATCGGTGGTATAATCTCGCCTGTAGGTACTTACATTCAGGGGTATGGCGGGGCCCTGTCCCGCCATTGTTGTCATATCATTCTTAGAGGTCTGTAGTACTGTTGTGGGCAGAGTTTGTAAAAAAAGGATGTAACTGTTCGGATTTAAGTTTTTATATATATGCCGAAAGGCAACTTTTCTTCAGATAAACTGTGTCTCTTTTACATTGTTTCATGTTGTGTTTTATATTCCGCTGATTACTCTGATGTTGTATCACTAGGGTGCCCGGGGTAAGGCACCAGTCACGGGCCCGGGTTCGGGTCGTGACAAAAGTGGTATCAGAGCAGTTAATCCTCGGAAAATGTCTACAGACCGTATCCAGTAGAGTCTTGATTATCGGTGTGTTGTGCACCACACCAATAATCAGGAGGCTATAGGGTATTTAGGATTGGTTTCTATTCTTCTCACTCTGAGATCGTGCCTTAGAGCTGTGTTGTAAGTTGGACCCTCTAACGTATTTCTTTCCCTTACCGTTATGCCTCCATGTAAGGCAACCCGGGCCCAGAAGGGCAACGCAACCAAGGGAGTTGCGAGTAGAGCACAGAGGGTTACGAGGGCACAGGCCCAATCATCACCTAGGGTGGTGCTTCATTCGGGGAGTTCTGCGACATCGCCACCAAAGAGAGTTTAGCACGGCGCAGCCTTCCTGCGGCCATGACATTTACACCTTCGATTCCACGACCAGTAGCAGAAAGCATGGATGGCAAAGAGACGACCCTGTTACTAGCTATGGATTTAGCAACCAAAGAGTATATTATGTATCGACTTATCACGGGTCATGATGACTATCTAAGAGAGGGTTGTGCAAGAGTAGCTCTTCAGTCAGGCTTGAGCATGGCCTGCGTACGGGCTTATGCGCAGCAGGCTGAGAAACGTAGAGATCGACAGATTAATCAAGGATCAGCAAAAGAAGGCCAGAACAGCAGGATCCTTTGGTAACTTTCGAGGCAAACCGCCAATTAGACAGATGCACCTCCACGGTGCAGTGGTCCTCCGCTGTGTTCGTGACGCTCGGGTATGCAGGAGTTGGTCAGAGCTCCAGGGCTTCTGATTCGCAGATACACGTAGGTTCTAGCCAACCGGTTGTTCGCTTCGGTGTTCACGACAAAGCGTCATCCCGGGGAATGTCGTCTTTTTGTTGGTACTTGTTTTACTTGCGGCCAGCAGGGCCATTTTGCGAGAAATTGTCTGACCAGAGGTGGCGCGGATGTAGAGACTCAACCTTCAGGATCAGTGACTAGTTCGTCATCTTCCCTAGCTATGCGCCCAACAGGGCAGGATTGATTGAAACGACAGAGGGGAGTGAAACAGTAGATTCAGGTATATCTTTAACCCTCTAGAGATTGTATGTGTGATAAGATAAGTGTATCTTAAGTGCTATGTTCAGATAGCATTGTGTTAATTGTGATTAGAAATTATGGTTAGTTAAAAGGGTAAGCTTGGGGTTAGGGAAGGTGTGAGCCTTAGAATGTTATACGTGGAGACCTTAGAGGCAAGGCCATCTTGAGTAAAAGATTATATTTGTGTTTGACCCTTATCGGAGTGCATAGTACACGTGAGATATGTTTGTGTGATAAGTCCCTGAGTAGTGTGGTATGAAAGAGGGTAGTTGAGCTAAGAAGACCACTAGGTTTTCGTAACTTGATTAGTGAGATTGTTCCGGATCGGGGAACAAGAGTTTTGCGTGATAGCGGGTCGGGTTGCGGACGATTGCGTCAACCCGCGGCCTGTATTGTGGTGGGGTCAGTTTGTGGTGGTTCCACTTTGTGGTAGGGTCATGAGGGTGTTAGGCCCAAGTTTAGTTAACCAGCTTACGAGTTCGTGGATGCGTTCGACCAGTAGTCGGGCCGATGAGGTCAGCCCATCTTGTCTTTCAGTCAGGACCGTATACTCGGCAGAGGGTTATGCGAGATGTTATATCAGGAAGGTTGTAAGACTGCACGAGGTTCCTGTTTTCACCTTATGACGGTGGAGCCAGTGTTACTCAAGCTTTCTTCTCGGAGGTTTTACCAGCGGGTTAGGAACTCAGGTGAGTCTCAGTATCGCATTCTCCCTCGGGCCAGTGTTTGTATTTCAGGGGTAGCTGTGATGATTGTTGTCTCCTGTTGAGGAAGTGTTTTATAGCTACCATTTCAGTATTCGGATGTCGCCTTATGAATGCCTTGTAGGGGCGGTAGTGTAGGTTGCCGGTCGATTGGTTCGATGTTGGCAAGGTTCAGATAGTTGGTTCATACTTGTTTCAGAAAAATATGGATAGGGTGAAGCTTATCCAGGAGAGGTTATCGATACTCGAGTCAGCGTAAGTCAGACGGATAATCGGCGTCGACACTTAGAGTTCAGGTTGACGGTGGGTTTTTCTTGAAGGTACCACCCCGAAAAGGGTGTGAACGAGTTTTGGAAAACAGAGGAAACTTAGCCCGAGTTACTTTGGGCCTTTTCAGATCATGTGAAGAATAGGCCAGGTTGCCTATAGTTAGCGTTGCCGTCCGATGTAGGAGGCAGTACGTCCGGTCTTTCATGTTGCTATGTTCGGAAAAGTATCGGAGATCCATCCAAAGTGTTCCCGGTTAATGATGACCAAGTTGGAGATAGTAACCCAGAGATTTGGAAACTGAAGCAGTAACGGAAATGTGGTAAGTTATGAGAAAGAGTTCGAGTGCACGAGAAGGGTACGACGAGTAAGGGAAGAAGCGAGCATGTGTTAAGAGCATAGATGTGATCATTTATTTTGTAAAGAGAAGGTACGAAGGGAGTATATTTTAGACCTCGGGTGGGAGCTTTGTGATGCTAGAGGTGATTCCTTGTGGACTTGGATTTAAGTATTTACGCGTGTTATTCTGTGGCCAGGTGTGGCATGATTGTTTTCGTAAGTATAGCAGTGAAGACTATTGTTATACCCCGTATTTCCAGAGTATGTACGTAAGGGTGTACGTACAAAGGTTTAAGCCTTAAGTAGGCAAAGTGGCGAAATTTGTACACAACTAGCAAAAAGAGTCGTTTTCGGACGAAACGTTTTCCGGACTTTGCGAAGGGAAAAATACGGCTATGTCATTTATAATTTTTGCGGATTTTTCCGAGAGCGGAAATATTTTGGACCAACGAGAGGGTGACACTTGTCACCCTCAAGTGGACGATTTTAAGGGCCATTCTGTTACACCCCGTAGTTCCAGAGTATATATACGAGGACGTACGTACGAGAATACGACATTAAAATTTGAAAGGAAGAAAGATGTGATTTTTCGACGGAAAAGTTTCCGAATTTTGTGAAGGAAAAAGGTTCGTTAATGGGAATTGGATTCCCAGATTTGGTATTCGGACTTTTTGGGATATTTGAAAATTATGGAATTTTATTTTCGGAATTGGTCACGTGGGGCCCGCGGGAGGAATTTACGGTTGTAGGGCCCACTTTATTTTCGAAATTTGTGGCATTACGGATATTTTCGGAAGATGAAATATTTTGAATGAGTAGGAGGGCGACACATGGCACCCCATGTGGCCGTATGGCCGAAAATAGTGTGGCCTTGGACGTTTTTGAGACATGTGGCTAGCCACATGTCTCATTGTTGTGGTGGACACTTGTCACAATGTTGTGGTGGACATTTGGTTGGAAGAACTCACACACACTTGTCCCTAATCTTCACCATACACTTGCTTTCATCTTGGCCATTGATTGTTCTATAAATAGACCCTTTGAGCTTGCAAGACTTCATCCATAATTAGAGATTTCCAAGCTTGAAAATACTCCCTCCCCTTTAGTGAGTGCTCTCGGTTTTTGGCTAAGTTCTTGACCAAATTGTTGTCCAAAAATTCTAAAAGTTTTAAGTGTTCTTCCTTAGTGTATTAGGAAGATTAGTAACCAAAAGTTAGAAAATATTTCACACCCTAGCCCCTAAATTACCCCCTTGGGCGAGAGCATGGAAAGAACGAGCCAAAGTGTTCTTCACTTTTTGGAGTTGAAGTGTTAAGAGAAGTTGTTTAGAAACTTCTAAGGGTTGCTTGGAGCGGGTTGGAGCGTAAGGAAGTGGAGCTAAACGTTGCTCAGGATCGACTTATAAAACTTGGATAATTTTGGGCTTATCGAGGTAATGATCTTTATCCCCTATTGTAATTGGAAATTACATGTTGTTGTAATGTATAGTTGAGTATACTATATGTAGAATGAATATGGATAAGAATTGAACTGTATTTACAGTAGACTTGTAGTATTATTATGGAGTAGAATTGTACACGTCCGGTTAGACGTATAACCCCCCCTGGGATTGTTGGTTTAGCAGCGTGCCTCATTAGAGAGGAGATTTATGTGGTTGCGGGGGGGAGGTGCTGCCGAATTTTCCGTAGAATAAGGAATCTTGTATCTAGAATTATTCTACGAAAGAGATCTAGAGGTTGATAGACGTTTTGTGGCCTTTATAGGTTGAAGTACTACGGGTAGCGTATTCTACTTGAAGGGTGGAAAAGGCGAGCAAGGTTAGAGTACTTTGGAGCGTTTTTCTAATTGTCGATAATCGTCGCGAGGTATGTGAACCTATTCCTATCCTTTCTAGCATGATATTTGTGAAATATATTTAGTGCGATAGACGCACGTGTGTTTAAAGTAATTTGACTTTCCTTTTGTATCCTTGACTTGATTTCAAAGTCAAGTGACTTGTTATGAAATATTAATGACTTGAATTAGGTTAAAAAGTTGTAAAACCTCACTCATGAGTAATGGGTGTGTGGTCTTTTAAAGAATAAAGTTATCTTGATTTCGAAAATAAGAATGGTTTTATCATTGGATTTAAAATGATAACTTGACTTATAAACAACTTGATTTTGGGAAAGGAGAAGTAACTTGATTTACAGGTATAGGTTACTTGTTTTTAAAAGAGTAAGACACTTGGTTTAAAAAGTATATTGCTACTTGACTTTTAAAGGAAAAGTGCCTTTGTTTTAAAAGAAGGTATGGAAATTGTTTTGGTTTTACTTTGATGTCTTTTGACTTGAGTTTTAAATAATAAGAATGGAAGTATTTCAAAGAGTTATTAACCATTTTGAAAGAAAAGAAATACTTGGTTTTAAAAGATTAAGTGTTATACTAGCTTTATGGGAAGTTAGGTATAACGACTAAAGGAAGATAGAAGGAGCAGTTTACTTATTTGTTTATGAAAATCTTGTATTGATTTACGGAAAGTGTAGTAAGATGGTTTGATAAGTAAACATGTTACGATGCTACGTGTGTTAGTGTCTTGTGATGTTTGTGTGGGGTTATTCTTGTTGTGCTTACGTTGTTAAGCGATAAGCCCGTTATCTTGTTATTATATCACATACCCCGACTTGTTATGATACCGAGGACTTGCCACTTCGATGCGGTCTATACGCCTTTATGTGGTCCGTGTGACTATGCGGAGTGCGGAGTTCGAGGATTGATCATTCGGTGTATTATCACGATGCGAGGATGCCTCACGCGATGCGTGTGACTATGCGGTCTATATGACTATGCGGATGCGGAGTCCAGGAGGTACCGCGGTTAGCTACCGTCGAGGAATACCTCACGCGGGTGCGTGTGACCTATGCGAGCTGCGGTAAGTTCGAGATTAGACGCACACATTGATACCGAGGCGAGTGGCGGCCTTCGATCATGTAGTGCGATGCAGAAAGACCTCGTGATCTGATTTTATAGCATTATTGGTATTATGGGTTTTAGTAGTCGGCTATGCCTTCGTACTTACCCCGTACGGTTTTATTATGACACAGGTGGGACCTGGTGTTCATGTGTATTCCTTGGTGCTTTTATATCATGGATTGCACGTGGAGGAAGGAATTCCACGCATGATTGATATTGTGGGCATGAGACCCATGGTTATATTTGAGTAATGACTTTAAGGCGTGAGTCCACGACTTGACACGATCGCTACATATCAGGTATCGTAAATTGGTTATCATATATGTATTCATTTTATATAGATCATATGATTTCATTTACTGATTTTCGATTTCACATACTTGGTACTGTTGTCGACCTCCTTCGGCTGCGTTCATGCCGCAGTAGAGGTACACGGCCGTCGATCCTCGCTCTTAGGATCACGATTGCGTTTTGGGAAGCTCCGTTTCTCCGGAGGCTTATCTTGGGTATAGTCCCCTGTCGTTGTAGGTACTTACATTCAGGGGTATGGCGGGGCCCTGTCCCGTCGTTGTTGTTATAACATTCTTAAGTGCAGAGTAATCTTGTGGCGAGTTGTAAAAGGGATGTAACTATTCGGGTTCAAGTTTTATTTATATATTCAGAAAGGTAACCGTTTTGGTTAGCCTGTTTTTCTTATTTCATTATTGTATATCTTGTTTCATGTGTATGTTTTTATTTCCGCTGATTTTCTCTGATGTTGTATCACTAGGTGCAGGGTAAGGCACCGATGCCCGAGGTCGGGTCGTGACAAAAGTGGTATCGAGCGATTAATCCTCGGAAAGTGTCTCTGACCGTATCTAGTAGAGTCTTGATTATCGGTGTGTTGTGCACCACACCTATAATCAGGAGGCTGCAGGATATTTAGGATTGGTTTCCATTCTTCTCACTCTGAGATCGTGCCTTAGAGCTGTGTTATAAGTTGGACTCCCTCTAACGTATTATTTTCACCCGTTATGCCTCTATGCAAGGCAACCAGAGCCCAGAAGGGCAAGGCAAACAGAGGAGTCGCGAGTAGAGCACTGAGGGTTACGTGGCACGCCCGGGCCATTATCTGAGACAGTGCTTCATTCGGGGTGTTATGCGACGCCGCTAGCCCCAGGAGAGTTTAGAGCAGTAGCAGTAGCTACTGAGACCACGATACCTGAGCCTCTAGTCCCACGGCCAGGAACAGAGGATATGAGTTACAAGGAGATGGCCCAGTTACTAGCTAGTCTGGTGGCTGGGAATGAGGACGGACGGGAGTCGGAGGTTCCGGTAGTACCAATAGTTCACCCTAGATCCGATAGTTGAGACTTCAGGACTTCTTGAGTTGCAGTCCACCCGAGTCCTATGGATTGAGGACTGAGGAAGATCATCAGGAGTTTATTCGACAGTTGCAGCGGATCATGAAAGTGATCAAGACCTCAGAGGCATTTCTTACACACTTCTTGCCCTCGCAGATGAGGAGAGCTCGGGCAGACAGATTTATGAGGTTGACGCGAGCGGCGGACGGTTCGGGAATACAAGATAGAGTTTGACTGCATCGGCTCGTTAGGTCCCCGCGTTAGTGCGCATACGGAGGATATAGTGACCGATATGTCACGTGGCGTGACGATTATCTAGCGAGAGTTGTACAAGAGTAGCTCTTGATCGACTGACATTGCCCGCGTCAGCTTACGCGCAATGCATCGAGGGACGTGGAGATCGACGGATTAACCAAGATCAGCAGAAGAGGGCCAGAGCAGCAGGGTCTTTTGGTAACTTTCGAGGCGAACCCTCTCAGCAGCAGACTGGTTATGCGCCTCCGCCAATACAGAGTGGGCCTCGCGACTTGGGGCGTTCGGGTATTTAGGAGTTGGTCGAACCTGTGGTTTCGGTTCACGATTTACATAGGTTCTAGCCACCCATTCGATTTCCTCGGTGTTCACTACGGTGACGCCATCACGGGAAATGTCGTCTTACTAATGCTTGTTTTACGGCCGTCGTGGCCGTGAGAAGAGAATGTCTAGTAGGAGGGATACGGTGGGATGACTTAGCCTACCAGTCGATTCGGATTCGGTGGTTGAGAGGAAGGGGTGTTAGCCAGGAGGCCACCCCACCTCGGTATGGCGTTGTGGTAGGTATTCTTATGGGAGTTTCAGACTACTTAGATAGATTGTTAGGCTTGGCGGCAGCAGGCCATTTGCGAGACATTGTCAGAGCAGGTGGCGCGGATGTTACGACTCAGCCTTCGGGATCAGTGGCTGGTTCATCACCTTCTGTAGTTATGCGCCCAGCAGAGCAGGATTTGATTAGAGCGACAAAGAGAAAGTGAGGCAGTAGTTACAGAGATATCTTCAGCCTTAAGAGACTTGTTTAGGTCGTTATGGTAGATACATGTGGTGTGCTATGTTCGGTTAGCATTGTGTAAGTTGTGATTAGAAAACATGGGTAAGTCTGGGGACGAGAAAATGGGGAGCCTTAGAATTTATAACAGTTGGGACCTTGGATGCAAGGTCGTCCTGAGTGGATGATTTTACGGTTGGTCTTTGTCGAAGTACTTGGTATGCGTGATATATATTGTGGGATAATTCCATGGGTAGTGTGAGATGGAAGTGGTAGCTTTCATGACGTGAACTGGTAAGATTGTTCCGGATCGGGAATGAGAGTTTAGTACGAAGTGGGTCGGGTTGAGGCCATATCGCAAGTCAACCCGCAGCCCGGAATGTAGTGGGGTCAGTTTAAGGTGGTCCCGCTAGATGATAGGGTCACGAGGGTGTTAGGGCCCAAGTTTAGGTAACCATCGTGTGAGTTTGTGGATGCGTTCGACCAGTAGTAGGGCCGATGTGGTCAGCCCATCTTGTCTTAGTCGATCGCATTTACTCGGCGGAGGGTTATGCGAGATGTTGTATATCAGGAAGGTTGTAAGGCTGCACGGGGTTCCTACTTTATTTTATGGCAGGCAGTGGAGCCCAATTTATGGCTATTTCTTTTTCGGGAGGTTTTACCAGGCGGGGTTAGGAGCTCAGTTGAGTCTCAGTATTGCATTCACCCTCGGGCCGACGGACAAACAACGCGTTTTATCCAGACATTTGAGGATAGGTTACGGGCCGGTGTTTTGATTTCAGGGGTAGCTGTGAGGATTATTTTGCCTCTTATTGAGTGAGTATTATACTAGCTACCATTTCAGTATTCGGATGGTGCCTTATGAAGCCTTGTATGGGCGGGAGTGTAGGTTGTCGGTCGATTGGTTCGATGTTGGCAAGGTTCAGATAGTTGGTCCATACTTGATTCTGCAGGATGTGGATAAGGTGAAGCTTATCTAGAAGAGGTTATTAGCAGATCAGAGTCAACAGAAGTAGTGCGGATAATCGGCGTCGACACTTGGAGTTCAGGTTGACGGTGGGTATTCTTGAAGGTACCACCCCGGAAGGGTGTGACGAGATTTGGAAAGCAGGGGAACTTAGCCCGAGGTACTTTGGGCCTTTTCAGATCATTGTAGAATAGGCCAGGTTGCCTATAAGTTAGCACTGCCGTCCGACTTAGGAGGCAGCACGTCCGGTATTCCATATTGCTATGTTTCGGTAGAGTATCAGAGATCCATCCAGAGTGTTCCCAGTTAATGATGACCAAGTTGGAGATAGTAACCCCGAGATTTTGAAAACTGAAGCAATGACAGAAATGTGGTAAGTATATTAGGAAGAGTTCGAGTGTACGAGGAGGGTACGACGAGTAAGAAAAGAGGCGTAGATGTGTTAAGAAGATGAAAGTGTCCTATTTATAAGTAAAGATGTGAAAAAGTATCCTTTGGACCATGGGTGGAGCTAATGGTATTGTTATACACTTTAGAGATGATTCTTCGTTGGCTTGGATGTGAATTTTTACGCGTATGTCGTATTATGGCCATGTGTGGCATAATTGGTTTCGTATGTATAGTAGGGAAGACTATGCTGGCGCAAACATGTTTGGAGACTTAGAAAGAACATTCGGGACGAATGTTTCTAAGGGGGGAAGAATGTTACACCCCGTAGTTCCAGAGTATGTATACGAGGACGTACGTGTAACGACCCGTTCCGGGGCCCGCTACTGGTGCCTTACCCCGGGCACCCTAGTGATACAACATCAGAGAAAATCAGCGGAAATAAAACATGAACATGAAATAAGAGATAAGATAATAGAACAGGTCAACCAAACGGTTACCTTCCAATGATATATATGTAAACAACTTTTTCAAAACGAACAGTTTAATCCCTTTTTACAAAACCCTGCCCACACAAAGGCTGCACTTAAGATTTACAACAACTATGACGGGGCCCCGCCATACCCTCAATGTACAAGAACTTACAACTCAGGGAACACATACCAAAAGATAAGCCTCGGAGAAGCGGAGCTTCCAACACGCCGAATGTGATCCTATAAGCGGATCGGCGGTCGATGTACCTTTACTGCGGCATGAACGCGGCCTCAAGGAGGTCGATAACAGTACCAAGTATGTGAAATCAGAAAATCAGAATCAAATCATAATAGTCTATATAAAGCAGGAGACATGTATGATAACCAAACTACAGTTCACAACATAAAAGCAGTCATGCCAAGTCGAGTGGAATACATTCCCGGAATGAACCGGTAGTCAAGTGAAATACATTCCCGGATGAACCGGTCGTCAAGTGAAATACATTCCCGGGTGAACCGGTAATCAAGTGAAATACATTCCCGGGTGAACCGGTAATCAAGTGAGATACATTCCCGGGTGAACCGGTAATCAAGTGAAATACATTCCCGGGTGAACCGGTAATCAAGTGAGATACATTCCCGGATGAACCGGTAATCAAGTGAGATACATTCCCGGATGAACCGGTAATCAAGTGAGATACATTCCCGGATGAACCGGTCGTCAAGTGAAATACATTCCCGGGTGAACCGGTGATCAAGTGAACACAGTACTTGCACAACAAGGCTATCACACGTAACATGGTCAAGTTTCACAACAACAAGCATAGGCAAGTTTCACAACAACAAGCATAGGCAAGTTTCACAACAACAAGCATAGGCAAGTTTCACACAACTCAAAGTACTTTCATTTTATGCCAAAGTCCGGGTTTTTAACCCCAAAGTACTACATACGTTAAGTCCTTTTAAAAGAGATACATTCATTTTATAAATGTCACCCGATACCCGTAGTATAAAACTAGAGTGATTCACATTATTAAGTAAACCAGAACACTTTCTTTTTAAACTCAAGTACCAACATTCTTTTCCTAAAGTTCCGGTTTGCCTAATTACAAAGGCTCAAGTTCCTCGTTTTAGAAAAGGTTTCGTAGTTCATAGTTTTAATCCTTTAAAACATAATTCTCCTTTAAACGTTTTGAGAAACATATGTCTTATATGTGAGTAGGTTATTCTTGTTTATAATCAATATTATTAAGCAGCCATGATCTAGGAAATGTAATATCATTTTGTCTCATCTTAGCTTCTATGCAGATGGAGGTTTCTACTGGTTTTAATACGATACATCATTATTCAATACATTTTCCTTTATTAACGCTGCAGTGGTTTGTCGATACACATTCTGATTTCCGAAATCAGTAAAACATTATCCCTTTAAATAAAACCAAGTACTCATTACTCACGAATGAGGTTTCACATAAACATCCACATTAAAACAAATAAGTTAAGTCTCTTATCTTATAAGATCAAGTCTCTTAACTTCTAACATCAGTAAACCATTTTCTTTACCTCTCTTAAGACATTATACCTAACTCCCCATAAAGCTAGTATAACTCTTTTTAAAACCTTTAAAACCAAGTGTTACTCTTTCTTTCAAAACGATTCACAAATCTTTTGAAATACTTCAACTTCTTCATTAACACATAATGTTCGGTTATAACCAAATCGATTACCTTTGAAAACCACAACCCATTTTCTAACCTACATAAAGTCATTATAACCAACTTCCCATAAAGCCGTTATAACACTTTATGTTTTAAAACAATCAAACACGCTTAACACGTATGACGTCTACCGTACTACATAGTTCACACATATCATGCTAGAAGAGATAGGAAGAGGTTCACATACCTCGCGACGAGTATCGACTATTAGCAAAATGCTCCAAGTACTTCAAACCGTCGGCTACTCCTTAAGCCACGTAGATCGCGCCACGCATAGTACTTCCACCTATAAGGCCACAAGGCGCTTTATTAACAATTAGGTCTCTTCGTAGAACATTCTACGTAAAATTCGCAAAGACTCTCCCCGCAACAAGTAATCTCCTCCTCTATCGAGGCCGCCATCAAGCCAACCGTGGGGGTTATACATCTAACCCTAACGGGTACAATTCTACTCCACGGACTACTACACAAGTCTCATGTAATACACCCTATGTAATTACAGTCAAGATTCTTCTTAAATTCAGCTTAAGTCGCAAGACATTGCGTAAGTATTATTCAGCTTAAGTCAAAAGACATTGCCGATAACTACGTTGATTCTATATATAGTATACAACAACTATATATTCAACACTTATGTAATTTCCAATTACAATAGGGGGACAAGATATTTACCTCGATAAGCCCAAAAATTATCCGAGTTTAATGTCGCTCCTGAGCAAGGTTTAGCTCCTCCTCCGAGTGCTCCAATCCGCTCCAACCAACCCTTAGAAGTTCTAACCAACTTCTTAAGTACTTCAAACAACAATGAAGATTTCCTTAGGGTTTCGTTTAGTGGCTAAAGGAAAGTATAATGGTATTTTCTGGGCTTTTATAAGTGTAACCTTGGGAATACTACAAGGCATTTGGGCCAAGGTATTTGGACATTATAACAATACTAGGAGAGTATTTCTACACCACAAAAGGGGGGTATTATACGAAAGCAACTAGGCTGGGGTACCCTCGGCAGTGGCACCACAAAGGGGGAGGGGTTTCGCCAAGGCCTTCTCAAAGGGGAGGGCTTTGGACGATTTCAAGACAAGAGGAGGAGTATTTGAGACTTAGATAGATTGCTCAATTTATGGATGAAGAAAGTTCATCAACTAGGGGTATTTAGAGGTCAAGGGATGGCCAACCAAAGGCCAAGATCAATCCATGTGTTAGGCAAGTGTAGGGCTAGGATTTACTACACACAACTATCCTACCAACCCTTGACTTTAGCCAAGGCACAAAAAACGTGCTTCACTTGTCCATTTCGTCCATTTGACGATTTGCCACCAATTGGAGGTGCCAAGTGTCGCCTCCCGTTGGTCCAAAATGTTTCGCCTCTCTAAAAATCCGCAAAAATATAAATGGCATAGCGGAAATTCCCTACGAAAGTCGTGGAAACGCTTTACGAAAAACGACTCTAAACGTGTTGTGAACAAATAATTTTCGCCCTTCACTTTAAAGCACAAACTTTTCTACGCACGCCTCGCACATACTGGAAATACGGGTATAACATTCTCCTCCTTAGAAACATTCGTCGAATGTTCCTTCGAAATAGATAACGAAGAAGTTCCTTCTAACAAGTTGTCAAAGCCACACCGCCACGTAATAACACACGCTCTTCCTCCTTACTCGCCGTGCCCTTCTAACATTTGAACTCTTACGTATACGCATCACACTTCACCATTGCTTGCTTCCCAACCCTCGAGTTACCACCTCCAAACTTGGTCATCTTACTACCTCGATTTCCTCTAAGGCCATTCTCGCCTTCACGAATCGATTCTGGTCGAACATATCTATGAACTCATACGATGGTCATCTAAACTTGGGCCTAGCACCCTCGTGACTCGCCACTGGCGACCACCTAACCGACCCACCTTAATCCGGCACGGTAGATCCGTATCACGCCCTCAACCCGACCCACAATCGCGTCAAGCCCTTGTTCCCGACACGGAACAATCTCGCTAAATCACATCATGAAAGCTACCACTTCCATTTCACACTACCTGGGACTTATCACACAATACATTCTAGGCATAAAATGCACTCGACAAGGATCACTGAAAATCCTGTACTCCAAGACGGCCTTACATCTACGGTCTCAACTGTAATATTCTAAGGTTCATCATTCCCTCACCCCCAGGCTTACCCTTTTTCCCCAACCAAGTTCCTAAATCACATTTTAGCACAAAGCTATCCGAACGTAACACCTAACACATTAACATAACATCAAACATACAAGCCTCTAGAGGGTTAAGGATATACACAAGCTACCGCTCCACTCTAATCGTAAGTCCGCCTGCAGGCGCATAACCGCAGAAGCGCGATGAACTCGCCATCGATCCGTAGTCGCGCTGCCGCCGGCATTCTCTCCTATAAGCACGCCTTCGTCATGGCCCTCGACGGCCGCAGTGAAGCAAGCACCGAAAAAGACGACATTCCCGATGATGTTTGCCACATCGCGCACACCGGCGGGACGTGAATCGTTGGCTAGAACCCATATATCCGTGAACGAAGCCACGAGCTCGACCAGCCCGAATACACTGAACGCCCCGACGATCGCGGGGACCACTCAGTCGTGGAGGTACATAACTAGATCGGGCCGAGGCGGTCCGCCAAAGTTACCAAAGGACCGCCGCCCCGCCTCTTCTCGCGATCTCGGCCATTCCGTCGATCTCTCCGTGCCTCACATCCTAGTGCATGAGCTCGCATGCGGCAATGTCCATGCCCTGAAGAGCTACACCAACAAGCCTCGCTAAGTACTCATCCAGCCCGGTGACGTAGCGGTGTACTGGCCCCATATCGGCTATTACAATGGAACATATCGAGCTAATGAGTCGAACTCACATTGTACTTCTAACCGTCCGCCTGCCCCGCTTAACGTCAAAAACTCGCGCCCGAGCCCTTCTCATCTGTGGGGCAAGAAATGTGCAAGAAAAGCCCTTGAGAACTCGTCCCATACGGCCGAGGTGCATGCTCTTCCCGACAGCTCCACGAATCAAACTACCAACCGCAGATCACGCGGTGATGTGAACCCAATACCACCGACTCGCCTCGAGGCTCGATCACTCATGATCCGTAGTCGCTTCGGATAAACTCCCGAGGGTCGCCTCGCCTCTCGATCCATAGAACACCGGAGGGCTACAACTCGTAAAGTCACGTAGCCTCAAACCGCTCGCCGGGGTGAAATACGGTGCATCGGGCCGGAATCCGTGATCCACCGATCCTCATATTCGCCACGACCGCCAAGAATCGCCATCTCCTTGTACCCATCTCATCCGCTCCAGCCGTGGGACCGAGGCTCAGTATTGTAGTCTCGGCAGCCACCGCTGCGCTCTAAACTCTGCTGGTCTTTGGCGGCACGAAACCCGGGCCGGAAGCACTGCTCAGCATCGACGCTCGCGCTCGCATTCTCCTCAGTATCCCACTAGCGCCTCCCGCCGCTTGCCCGTCCTGGGTGCAGGTTTTACGCGAGGCATAACTGGTAAAAATGAAATACGTCAGAGGGGTCCAACTTATCACACAACTCTAAGGCACGATCTCAGAATGAGAAGAATGGAAACCAATCCTAAATGTCCTATAGCCTCCTGATTATAGATGTGGTGCACAACACATCGATAATCAAGACTCTACTAGACACGGTGCAGACACTTTCCGAGGATTAATCGCTCGATACCACTTTTGTAACGACTGTTCGGCCCGCCATCGTGCCTTACCCGCACCCTAGTGATACAACATCGAGAAAATCAGCGAAATAAAACATGAACATGAAATAAGAGATAAGATAATAGAACAGGTCAACCAAACGGTTACCTTCCAATGATATATATGTAAACAACTTTTTCAAAACGAACAGTTTAATCCCTTTTTACAAAACCCTGCCCACACAAAGGCTGCACTTAAGATTTACAACAACTATGACGGGACAGGGCCCCGCCATACCCCTGAATGTACAAGAACTTACAACTCAGGGAACACATACCAAAAGATAAGCCTCCGGAGAAACGGAGCTTCCCAACACGCTGAATGTGATCCTATAAGCGATCGACGGTCGATGACTTTACTCATGCAGATGAACGCACCCAAGGAGGTCGATAACAGTACCAAGTATGTGAAATCAGAAATATCAGAATCGGAAATCATAATAGTCTATATAAAGGTGAGACATGTATGATAACCAAACTACGCTCACAACATAAAAGCGATCATGCCAAGTCGAGTGGAATACATTCCCGGAATGAACCGGTAGTCAAGTGAAATACATTCCCGGATGAACCGGTCGTCAAGTGAAATACATTCCCGGGTGAACCGGTAATCAAGTGAAATACATTCCCGGGTGAACCGGTAATCAAGTGAGATACATTCCCGGGTGAACCGGTAATCAAGTGAAATACATTCCCGGGTGAACCGGTAATCAAGTGAGATACATTCCCGGATGAACCGGTAATCAAGTGAGATACATTCCCGGATGAACCGGTAATCAAGTGAGATACATTCGGATGAACCTGGCCAAGTGAAATACATTCCCGTGAACCGTGATCAAGTGAACACGATTTGCACAACAAGGCTATCACACGTAACATGGTCAAGTTTCACAACAACAAGCATAGGCAAGTTTCACAACAACAAGCATAGGCAAGTTTCACAACAACAAGCATAGGCAAGTTTCACACAACTCAAAGTACTTTCATTTTATGCCAAAGTCCGGGTTTTTAACCCCAAAGTACTACATACGTTAAGTCCTTTTAAAAGAGATACATTCATTTTATAAATGTCACCCGATACCGTAGTATAAAACTAGAGTGATTCACATTATTAAGTAAACTGAACACTTTCTTTTTAAACTCAAGTACCAACATTCTTTTCCTAAAGTTCCGGTTTGCCTAATTACAAAGGCTCAAGTTCCTCGTTTTAGAAAAGGTTTCGTAGTTCATAGTTTTAATCCTTTAAAACATAATTCTCCTTTAAACGTTTTGAGAAACATATGTCTTATATGTGAGTAGGTTATTCTTGTTTATAATCAATATTATTAAGCAGCCATGATCTAGGAAATGTAATATCATTTTGTCTCATCTTAGCTTCTATGCAGATGGAGGTTTCTACTGGTTTTAATACGATACATCATTATTCAATACATTTTCCTTTATTAACGCTGCAGTGGTTTGTCGATACACATTCTGATTTCCAAATCAAGAAACATTATCCCTTTAAATAAAACCAAGTACTCATTACTCACGAATGAGGTTTCACATAAACATCCACATTAAAACAAATAAGTTAAGTCTCTTATCTTATAAGATCAAGTCTCTTAACTTCTAACATCAGTAAACCATTTTCTTTACCTCTCTTAAGACATTATACCTAACTCCCATAAAGCTAGTATAACTCTTTTTAAAACCTTTAAAACCAAGTGTTACTCTTTCTTTCAAAACGATTCACAAATCTTTTGAAATACTTCAACTTCTTCATTAACACATAACAAGTTATAACCAAATCAGTTACCTTTTGAAAACCACAACCCATTTTCTAACCTACATAAAGCTGTTATAACCAACTTCCCATAAAGCCGTTATAACACTTTATGTTTTAAAACAATCAAACACAGTTAACACATGTACGTCTACCGTACTTACATAGTTCACACATATCATGCTAGAAGAGATAGGAAGAGGTTCACATACCTCGCGACGAGTATCGACTATTAGCAAAATGCTCCAAGTACTTCAAACCGTCGGCTACTCCTTAAGCCACGTAGATCGCGCCACGCATAGTACTTCCACCTATAAGGCCACAAGGCGCTTATTAACAATTAGGTCTCTTCGGAGAACATTCTACGTAAAATTGAAGACTCTCCCGCAAATTAATCTCCTCCTCTCTCGCGGCCGGCTATCAAGCCAACCTTGGGGGGGGTTATACATCTAACCCTAACGGGTACAATTCTACTCCACGGTACTACTTCACAAGTCTCGAATACACCCTATGTAATTACAGTCAAGATTTCTTAAATTCAGGCTTAAGTCGCAAGACATTGCCGTAAGTATTATTCAGGCTTAAGTCAAAAGACATTGCCGATAACTACGTTCAGTTCTATATATAGTATACAACAACTATATATTCAACACTTATGTAATTTCCAATTACAATAGGGGGACAAGATATTTACCTCGATAAGCCCAAAAATTATCCGAGTTTAATGTCGCTCCTGAGCAAGGTTTAGCTCCTCCTCCGAGTGCTCCAATCCGCTCCAACCAACCCTTAGAAGTTCTAACCAACTTCTCTTAAGTACTTCAAACAACAATGAAGATTTCCTTAGGGTTTCGTTTAGTGGCTAAAGGAAAGTATAATGGTATTTTCTGGGCTTTTATAAGTGTAACCTTGGGAATACTACAAGGCATTTGGGCCAAGGTATTTGGACATTATAACAATACTAGGAGAGTATTTCTACACCACAAAGGGGGGTATTATACGAAAGCAACTAGGCTAGGGGGGGGGTACCCCTCGGCTTAGGGCACCACAAAGGGGGGAGGGGGTTTCGGCCAAGGCCTTCTCAAAGGGGGAGGGCTTTTGGACGATTTCAAGACAAGAGGGAGGGAGTATTTGAGACTTAGATAGATTGCTCAATTTATGGATGAAGAAAGTTCATCAACTAGAGGGGTATTTATAGGTCAAGGGATGGCCAACCAAAGGCCAAGATCAATCCATGTGTTAGGCAAGTGTAGGGCTAGGATTTACTACACACAAATATCCTACCAACTCCTTGACTTTAGCCAAGGCACCAAAAACGTGCTTCACTTGTCCATTTCGTCCATTTGGACGATTTCGCCACCAATTGGAGGGTGCCAAGTGTCGCCCTCCCGTTGGTCCAAAATGTTTCGTCTCTCGTAAAAATCCGCAAAAAATATAAATGGCATAGCCGGAAATTCCCCTACGAAAGCTGTGGAAACGTTTCGTCGAAAAACGACTCTAAACGGGTGTTGTGAACAAATAATTTTCGGCCCTTCACTTTAAAGCACAAACTTTTCTACGTACGCCCCGCGCATATACTGAAATACGGTATAACAAAGACGACGAGAATACGACATTAAAATTTGAAAGGAAGAAAGACGTGATTTTTCGACTAAAAGTTTCCGATTTTGTGAAGGAAAAAGGTTCGTTAATGGGAATTGGATTCCCGATTTGGTATTCGGACTTTTGGGATATTTGAGAATTATGGAATTTTATTTTCGAATTGGTCACGTGGGCCCGCGAGAGAATTTACTGCCAGGTAGGCCCACTTTATTTTCGAAATTTGTGGCATTACGGATATTTTCGGAAGATGAAATATATTGAATGAGTAGGAGGGCGACACATGGCACCCCATGTGGCCCTATGGCCGAAAATAGTGTGGCCTTGGACGTTTTTGAGACATGTGGCTAGCCACATGTCTCATTGTCATGGACACTTGTCACAAAGTTGTGGTGGACATTTGGTTGGAAGAACTCACACACACTTGTCCCTAATCTTCACCATACACTTGCTTTCATCTTGGCCATTGATTGTTCTATAAATAGACCCTTTGAGCTTGCAAGACTTCATCCACAATTAGAGATTTCCAAGCTTGAAAATACTCCCTCCCCTTTAGTGAGTGCTCTCGGTTTTTGGCTAAGTTCTTGACCAAATTGTTGTCCAAAAATTCTAAAAGTTTTAAGTGTTCTTCCTTAGTGTATTAGGAAGATTAGTAACCAAAAGTTAGAAAAGATTTCACACCCTAGCCCCTAAATTACCCCCTTGGGCGAGAGCATGGAAAGAACGAGCCTAAGTGTTCTTCACTTTTTGGAGTTGAAGTGCTAAGAGAAGTTGTTTAGAAACTTCTAAGGGTTGCTTGGAGCGGGTTGGAGCGTAAGGAAGTGGAGCTAAACGTTGCTCAGGATCGACTTATAAAACTTGGATAATTTTGGGCTTATCGAGGTAATGATCTTTACCCCCTATTGTAATTGGAAATTACATGTTGTTGTAATGTATAGTTGAGTATACTATATGTAGAATGAATATGGATAAGAATTGAACTGTATTTACAGTAAACTTGTAGTATTATTGTGGAGTAGAATTGTACACGTCCGGTTAGACGTGTAACCCCCCCTGGGATTGTTGGTTTGGTAGCAGGTCTCGTTAGAGGAGGAGATTTATGTGGTTGCGAGGGGGGGAGGTGCTGCTGAATTTTCCGTAGAATAAGGAATCTTGTATCTAGAATTATTCTACGAAAGAGATCTAGAGGTTGATAGACGTTTTGTGGCCTTTATAGGTTGAAGTACTACGGGTAGCGTATTCTACTTGAAGGGTGGAAAAGGCGAGCAAGGTTAGAGTACTTTGGAGCGTTTTGCTAATTGTCGATAATCGTCGCGAGGTATGTGAACCTCTTCCTATCCTTTCTAGCATGATATTTGTGAAATATATTTAGTGTGATAGACGCACGTGTGTTTAAAGTAATTTGACTTTCCTTTTGTATCCTTGACTTGATTTCAAAGTCAAGTGACTTGTTATGAAATATTAATGACTTGAATTAGGTTAAAAAGTTGTAAAACCTCACTCATGAGTAATGGGTGTGTGGTCTTTTAAAGAATAAAGTTATCTTGATTTCGAAAATAAGAATGGTTTTATCATTGGATTTAAAATGATAACTTGACTTATAAACAACTTGATTTTGGGAAAGGAGAAGTAACTTGATTTACAGGTATAGGTTACTTGTTTTTAAAAGAGTAAGACACTTGGTTTAAAAAGTATATTGCTACTTGACTTTTAAAGGAAAAGTGCCTTTGTTTTAAAAGAAGGTATGGAAATTGTTTTGGTTTTACTTTGATGTCTTTTGACTTGAGTTTTAAATAATAAGAATCTGGAAGTATTTCAAAAGAGTTATTAACCATTTTTGAAAGAAAAGAAATACTTGGTTTTAAAAGATTAAGTGTTATACTAGCTTTATGGGAAGTTAGGTATAACGACTAAAGGAAGATAGAAGGAACGGTTTACTTATTTGTTTATGAAAATCTTGTATTGATTTCTGGAAAGTGTAGTAAGATGGTTTGATAAGTAAACATGTTACGATGCTACGTGTGTTAGTGTCTTGTGATGTTTGTGTGAGGGGGTTATTCTTGTTGTGCTTACGTTGTTAAACGATAAGCCCAGATCGTTATTATATCACATACCCGACTTGTTATGATACCGAGGACTTGCACCCCGACGCGGTCTATACGGCTATGCGGTCCGTGTGACTACGCGAGTCGCGGAGTTCCAGGATTGATCATTCCGGTGTATTATCCCGACGAGGATGCCTCACGTGGTCCGTGTGACTACGCGGTCTATGTGACTATGCGATCGCGGAGTCCGGGAGGGTACCGCGGTTAGCTACCCCGACGCGAGGAATACCTCACGCGTGTGACCTATCGCGAGTCGCGGTAAGTTCCAGGATTAGACGCACACATTGATACTGAGGGCGAGTGGCCAGCTTCGATCATGTGGTGTGGTCTAGAAAGACCTCGTGATACCGTTTTATAGCATTATTGGTATTATGGGTTTTAGTAGTCGGCTATGCCTTCGTACTTACCCCGTACGGTTTTATTATGACACAGTGGACACGTGTTCATGTATTCCTTGGTGCTTTTATATCATGGATCGCCACGGTGAGGAAGGAATTCCACGGGCATGATTGATATTGTGGGCACGAGACCCATGGTTATATTTGAGTAATGACTTTGGCGGCGTGAGTCCTCGACTTGACACGATCGCATATATTGTGTATCGTAAATTGGTTATCATATATGTCTTCGCTTTATATAGATCGTTATGATTTCATTTACGATTTTCGGGCCACATACTGTACTTGCATCGACCTCCTTCGGGGCCGCGTTCATGCCGCAGTAGAGGTACACTGCCGCCGATCCTCGCCTTAGGATCACAAGTTCGTTTGGGAAGCTCCGCTTTCTGAGGCTTATCTCGATATAGTCCTCGTTGTAGGTACTTACATTCGGGGTATGGCGGGGCCCCGTCTCGTCGTTGTTGTTATAACATTCTTAGGTCCGTAGTAATCTTGTTGTGGGCAGAGTTGTAAAAGGGATGTAACTGTTCGGGTTCAAGTTTTATTTATATATTCATAAAAGTAACCGTTTTGGTTAGCCTGTTTTTCTTATTTCATTATTGTATATCTTGTTTCATGTGTATGTTTTTATTTCCGCTGATTTTCTCTGATGTTGTATCACTAGGGTGCCCGGGGTAAGGCACCAGTCGCGGGCCCGGGGTCGGGTCGTGACACATTCTTGGCATTTTTTTGTAGTCAACGGTTGGTAGGATATTTTGTGTAGTTGTTGAGCAAGTGGGACCCACAAACACATGTCCAAATCCCCACCCTACACTTGCCTACCACTTGGCCTGATCTTGGCCCTTGAATGTCCTATAAATACCCCTCTAATGCAAGACCATTTCTTCATCCACACTTGTGAAAATCCAAGGCAAAATCCCTCTCCCTCCCTCTTAAAGTTCTCGTCCAAATCACCCTCCTCCTCGCCTCGAGAAGCTTCGACCAACCCCTCCCCTTTGCCTCGTTGTTTTCGTATAATACCCCCCCCCCCCCTTGGTAGAAAAGTATTCTCCAAGTATTGTTACTATTCCCAAATACTTTAGCCCAAATACCTTGTAGTACTTTCCAAAGTTACCTCTATACGTAGAGCCCGGAAATACTACTATATTTCCTTTAGCCACTAAACGAAACCCTAAGGAAATCTTCATAGCGAGTTGAAGTATTAAGAAGAAGTTGCGTAGAACTTCTAAGGGTTGTTTGGAGCGGGTTGGAGCGTTCAGATAGGAGCTAAACGTTGCTCAGGATCGACATATAAACTTGGATAATTTTGGGCTTATCGAGGTAAATACTATTGTCCCTCTATTGTAATTGGAAATTACATACTGTAGTAGTATAGAAATAAGTATAAGATACATAGAAGGATAATTCAGAAGAGAATTGAACTGTAACAGAAGAATATTTAAGAATAAGACCGAATCAGATTTACATGTGACCGTATTTACATGAGACTTGTGTAGTTTGGCGGTAGGGAAGTCACGCCCAATTTTTCGTGAAAATAAGGAATCAGATTCAGAATTATTCTCGCAGAGTAGTCTGGACGTTGATAGACTTGTATGACCAATATAGGTTGAAGTACTGCGAGTAGCGTATTCTACTCGAAAGGTGGAAAAGGCTAACAGGATTACAAGTACTTTGGAGCTATTTGCTAATAGTCGATAATCGTCGCGAGGTATATGATTCTTCCTATCCTCTTGAGCATGATATTTTAAAAGAAATATATATAGTACGGTAGACGTACGTGTGTTAACTGAACGTAGTTTATGGCAATGTCTTTCGACTTAAGCCTGAATAATAAAGAATCTTGAAGTATTTCAAAAGAAATAAGGAACCTTTTTGAAAGAAGAGTAATGCTTGATTTTAAAAGCTTAAGAGTTATACTAGCTTTATGGGAAGTTAGGTATAACGACTTAAGAGAGATAAAAGGAATGGTTATTTGATTTTAGAAGTTAAGAGACTTGATCTTAAAAGATAAGAGATTTGACATAATTGAATTAATATGAATTCGGTTAATAAGTGTGAAACCTCATTCGTGAGTAATGAGTACTTGGTTTTTAAAAAAAGGGATAATGTTTTACTGATTTCGGATATCAGAATAAGTATCGAACAAACCACTGCAGCGCTAATAAAAGGAAATGTATTGAATAATTAAGTATTATTAAAACCAGTAGAAACCTCCATCTGCATAGAAACTAAGATGAGACAAAATTATATTACATTTCCTAGATCATGGCTGCTTTAATAAGATTGTTATAAACAAGAATAACCTACTCACACATAAGGCATATGTTTCTCAACTGTTTTCAAGAAGAATTATATTATTAAGTGATCAAGACTATGAACTAATCTTTCGAAAATGAGAAACTTGAGCATCTGAAATTAGGCAAACTTGATCTTTTGGAAAAGAATGTTGTTACTTGACGTTGTTCTAAAAAGTGTAAGCCACTTGGTTTAAAATAGTATAAAGTACTGGAGTTTAAAACATGAACCTATTTGGTACTACGGATAATAGTATCGAGTTGTTTTTACGTAAAAAGAGGTCTTTTTGAAAGGATAACTGTATGTAGTACTTTGGGGTTAAAACCCGAATTTGTTGTAATAAAATAAATGTCTGTGAGTATGATTAAACTGGCCTATGCTTGTGGTGATAGACTTTGTTGTGCAAGTATTGTATTGCGTTACCGCTGCGTCTCGCCGAGGTCGCTTATCCGATTGATTGATGGACATACGACACGATGGGTGGCCCACGGTATGCTTCCACTAATCGATCTTTTGGACATACCGACACGATGGGCGCCCACGTATGCTTCCATTAGGAGTGTTATCTTGTTATCGCTTGACATACCGACACGATGGGCCCACGAGTATGCTTCCATTCCGATTGTTATCTTGTTATTTCCTTTCGACATACCGACACGATGGGTGGCCCAGGTATGCTTCCATTGTGAGTGTTATCTTGTTATTGATCGACATACCGACACGATGGGTGGCCCACGAGTATGCTTCCATTCCGATTATTATCTTGTTATTTCCTTTGGACATACCGACATCGATGGGTGCCCACGGTATGCTTCTAATAGGATGGTTCCATGGCCATGCTTATACCGAGGTAAGATGTCGGGGCACGTTGTCGCTGGTTATATTTGAGTGATGACTTTGGCGGCGAGTCCCTAACTTGATATGTCCGCTAGATTATATTGTGAATCGTAGTTTGGTCATCATACATGTCTCTGCTTTATATAGGTCGTTATGATTTCACTTACGATTTTTCGCCACATACTTGGTACTGTTGATCGACCTCCTTCGGGCTGCTCACGCCGCGTGTAGAGGTACATCGGTTGTCGATCCTCGCCTAGGATCACAAATCCAGATTGGGAAGCTCCGCTTTCTCGAGGCTTATCTTTTGGTATGTTACCGAGTCCAGGTTGTTGCACATTCTGTGGGGTATGGCGGCCCCGCCTCGTTATACCACGCTTTTTCCGCAGTATGTACGCAAGGACGCACGAGAGAATTTGAGCCTTAAGTTAGGCAAAGGACCGAATTTTGGGCACAAGTGCCGATTGGAGTCGTTTTTCGACGAAACGTTTCCACAGCTTACGTTGGGAAAATTCCGGCTATGTCATTTAGTATTTTTGCGGATTTTTCCGAGCAACGAAATGTTTTGGACCAACGGGAGGGTGACACTTGTCACCCTCATTTGGGCGATGTGGGTTGGCCGGTTGGTCACGGGTTGGAGGCCTATTGGCTCCTTGTTTTGGCCTTGTTTTGTGGCTTGTTTGGTGCCATGTTTTGTGCCTTGTTTTGTGGAGTAGGGGTTAGGGTGCACTTGGCTTGATCAAGGTCATACACTTGCCTTGCACTTGGCTTGATCTTGGCCATTGGTTGGCTTTTGGTTTCCTATAAATACCCCCCCTTAGAGATGAACTTCTTCATCCACTCTTCACTTGTCTAAGTCTTGAAACACTCTCCTCCCCCTTTGTGAGCTCTTAGCCGAGAGCCTCCCCCCTCCCCCTTTTCGTGTGGCCTTTGGCCGAGGGGTTCCTCCCCTTTGTGGCTAGCAGTGGGTACCCCTAGCCTAGTTGTTTTCGTATAATACCCTCCTCGTGGTATTGAAATACTTCTCTAGTATTGTTATTATGCCCAAAATACCTTAGCCTTGTACCTTGTAGTATTCCAAAGATACCTCTTTACGTAGAGCCCGAAATACTACCTTTTGTCCTTTAGTCTCAAACCGAAACCCTAAGGAAATCTTCATACTGGTCAAGTATTTGAGTAGAAGTTGGTTAGAACTTCTAAGGGTTGTTTGGAGCGCACGGAGTAAGAGCTAAACCTTGCTCAGGATCGACATTATAACTTGGATAATTTTGGGCTTATCGAGGTAATTATCTTGTCCTCTATTGTAATTGGAAATTACATGTTTGTTAGAATATATAGTTGAAGTATACTATATATGGAACTATACTTAGTATTCGCAATGTCTTTTGACTTAAGCTCAAGAATAAAGAATCGAATCGAATCAGATTTACATAGGATCAGACATTGCAGAGACTTGTGTAATATTATCGAGTAGAATTGTACACGCCCTGTTAGGCGTGTAGACCCCGGTTGGCTTGGTAGCCTCGATAGAGAGGAGATTTACGCTGTCATGTGAGGTGTGCCGAATTTTCCGTAGAAAGATAGAAACTTGTGTTTGGGGTTAATAGACGTTTGTGACCTTTATAGGTGAAAGTACTAAGAGTAGCGTATTCTACTCGAGGAGTGGAAAGGGCTAGTGCGTTGTAGTACTTGGAGCATTTTGCTTATTGTCGATAAATCGTCGCGAGGTATGTGAACCTCTTCCTATCTTTTCTAGCATGATTATTGGAACTATGTAGTGCAGACGCATACGTGCTAAGTGATTTGGTTGGTTTAAAACATAGGGTGTTATAATAGCTTTATGGGAAGTTAGTTATAACGACCTTATGGAGGTGAAAATGGTTTACTGATGTTAGAAGTTAAGAGACTTGATCTTATAAGATAAGAGACTTAACTTAATTGTTTTAATGTGGATGTTTGTGTGAAACCTCATTCGTGAGTAATGAGTACTTGGTTTTATTTAAAGGAATAATGTTATACTGATTTCGGAAATCAGAATGTGTATCGACGGACCACTGCAGCGTTAATAAAGGAAAATGTATTGAATAATGATGTATCGTATTAAAACCAGTAGAAACCTCCATCTGCATAGAAACTAAGATGAGACAAAATGATATTACATTTTCTAGATCATGGCTGCTGTAATAAGAATGTTGTAAACAAGAATAACCTACTCTCACATATATGACATATGTTACTCAATTGTTCTAAAAAGGAATCAAGTGATTAAGTTTGAGAAGCTTGAGTAATTGAAACTAGGCAAACTGGAACTTAGGAAAAGAATGTTGTTACTTGATTTTGAAAAGGAATGTGGGTTGGTCATTCTAATACTACGCATAGGGTGACTTTTATAAAAGTAATGGATCTCTTTAAAGGAACTTAACGATGTAGTACTTTGGGGTTAAAACCCGGACTTTGGCATAAAATGAAAGTACTTTGAGTGTTGTGAAACTTGCCTATGCCTGTTGTTGTGAAACTTGCCTATGCTTGTTGTTGTGAAACTTGCCTATGCTTGTTGTTGTGAAACTTGCCTATGCTTGTGATGATAGCCTTTGTTGTGCAAGTGTGGTATTTTCTGTGTTACCGCGTCTCTCGATAGAGGGTCGGTCGACTTGTTGAGAACTTACTCGACGGCCGGCGTGATGGAGAATTCCACGTATGTTTCCATTTTGATTCTCGTCTTGTTGTTGATGTCACATGGACATGTCTACACCGACGCAGATTCGGCATGCGCGTTACGCGTCGGGTTGATTACCCGATATATTGTTATTGTGGTTACATGGACATGTCTACACCGAGGTAGAATTCGGGGCACGTGGCTACGCGGCAGGTTGATCACCCAATATATTATTGTTGATGTCACATGGACGGTTCACACCGAGGTAGAATTCCGGGCATGTGGCCGGGCATTGGTATTATTGTTGCATCATGGACATGTCTACACCGATGCAGACCCGGCACGCGGCCGATGCGAACATGATTGATGTTGTGGGCGTGAGACCCATAGTTATATTTGAGTGATGACTTGAGGCGTGAGTCCTCGATCGACATGATCGCTTTTATGATGTGAATCGTAGTTTGGTTATCATACATGTCTCTTGCTTTATATAGACTAGTATGATTTCATTTACTGATTTTTACGCTTCACATACTTGGTACCAGATCGACTCCTTCGGCCGCGTCACGCCAGTAGAGGTACATCGGCCGTGGATCCTCGCCTTAGAATCTCGCCAGCGTTTGGGAAGCTCCGCTTTCTCCGAGGCTTATCTTTTGGTATGTGTTCCCCGAGTTGTAGGTTCTTGTACATTCGTGGTATGGCGGGCCCCGTCCCGTCATAGTTGTTGTAAATCTTAGAGGTCTCAGTAATCTTTGTGGGCGTGGTTGTAAAAAGGATTAAACTGCTCGCTTTGAAAGAGTTGTATTTATTTATGTTATTGGAAGGTAACCGCTGGGTTGGCCTGCTTTATGTTCATATATCTTGTTTCTTGTTTAAAGTTTTATTTTCCGCTGGTTTTCTCTCGATGTTTGTATCACTAGTGGTGCCCGGATAAGGCACGAATCCGCCCGAACGGTCGTTACAAAAGTGGTATCGAGCGATTAATCCTCGGAAAGTGTCTACGCATCGCGTGTCTAGTAGAGTCTTGATTATCGGTGTTGTGCACCACATCTATAATCGGGAGGTCGCAGGACATTTAGGATTGGTTTCCATTCTTCTCATTCCGAGATCGTGCCTTAGTCGTGTTGTAAGTTGGACCTCCGACGTGTCTCGCTTTTTACCGCTTATGCCTCCGCAGCAAGGCAACCAGAGCCACAAGGGCAAGACAGCCGAGGAACCGCTAGTGAGATACAGAGGAGTACGAGGCGCAGCCCGCATAAGACTGAGGTCAGGCTTGCAGACGGCGTCAGGACGCCGCCATTTCAAAGAGAGGTTAGAGTCAGAAGAATGGCCGAGACCGCAGCACTGAGCCTCCACCCCACACACCGGGCAGAGGAGATGGTGTTATACCGTAGTTCCGTGGTATGTATGTGAGGACGCGCGCGAGAATACGGCATGTAAATTTTGGAAAGAAAGGAAGATGTGATTTTTCGACGAAAAGTTCCGCTTTTGTGAAGAAAAAGGTTCGTTAATGGGAATTGATTCTGATTTGGTATTTGGACTTCTTGGATTATATTAGAATTTTGAGGTTTTATTTTGAAATGGTCACTGGACCCACGGAGAAATTTACGCTTTGTGGGGCCCGCTTTGTTTTTGAGATTTCAGATTTTGGATATTTTCTAAGACGAAATATTTTGATTTAGTCGGGGCGACACGTGTCACCCCATGTGGCACCTGGTCGAATGGTGGACGTGGCCAGCCACTTGTCCCTGGCCGAATGGGTTGACAAGTGGCAAGCCACTTGGCCCTGTTTCGTTGGCCATGTGGTGGTGGGACCCACACACACATGGCCCAATCTTGACCCTACACTTACCTTGATCTTGGCCCTTGAATCCTCTATATAAACCCCTTAAGTTGAAGAAGTAAATCATCCTCACTTGAAAGCTTTCCAAAGCAAATGTTTTCCCTCCCTTTGTGTAGATTTCGTCCCCTCCTCTTGTGTAGAAAATACTTGGTGTATTGTTGTATAATCCCAAATACCTTGGCCTAGTATCCCTAGTAGTATTCCAAAGTTATTTCAATACTAGAGCCCTAAATACTACTTTATTCCAATACCAGAAACGAAAACCCTAGAAAATCTTCCTAGCTTGGTGGAAGTATTTAGAAGTTGTTTAGAAACTTCTAAGGGTCGCTTGGAGCAGGTTGGAGCGTAAGGATTGAGCTAAACGTTGCTCGTGATCGACTTATAACTTGGATAATTTTTGGGCTTATCGAGGTAATGATCTATGCCCCTATCAGTAATTGGATATTACATATTGTAGTAGTTATACTTGAGTATATTATATTCAAGGATGATTATAAAGGATTGAATCAGATTTACATTGACCGCATTTTACAGACTTGTGTAAGTATTATTGAAGATATTTGAACACGTCCGTTAGACGTGTAATCCCCAGGAGTTGTTGGCACGGTAGGCCCAGTAAGGGAGGAGATTTATGTGATAGCGGGGAGGTGTCACAAATTTCGTAGAATAAGGAATCTTGTGTTTAGAATATTCTACGAGAGTGCTAGAAGTTGATTTATATATTATGGTTGTTATAGGTGGATCTTTCACGCGCATACTTGACTTGGCTTGTGGTTTAAGCTAAAGGTATGTGATTCTTCCTATACTCTTGAGCATGATTGTTGTGAACTATATAGTACTAGAGACGACGTGTGAAACGATTTTTGTTTGTTTTAAAACATAAAGTGTTATAATGGCTTTATGGGAAGTTAGTTATAACGACTTTATGAAGATGAAAGTTAAGAGACTTGATCTTGAAAGATAAGAGGCTTGACTTATAACGACTTGTTTTCGAAAAGGAGAAGTAACTTGATTTAAGTATAGGTTACTTGTTTTGAAAAGAGTAAGTTAATTGGGTTTTAAAAAGAGTATACTTGATGTTGTTCTAAAAGAAAAGCACTTGGTTTATAAAGTATAGAGTACTTGATTTTAAAAGCCTTGTAAAGATTTTTACGAAGGTGAAGTAAGTTGGTTTTAAAAGTAAAACGTGATTTCTTTATATACTACGAGTATTAGTATCACGTGGCTTTTACATAGAAAGAGGTCTTTTGAAAGAAGGAAAGTATGTAGTATTTTGGGTTTGAAACCCGATTGTTGATTAAAATGAATGTATGTTAAACTTGCCTAAGCTTGTTGTGATAGTCTGTGATGTGCAAGTGTTTTGTTGATGTGCCGTGACTCTCGGGAGGGCTTATCCGATTGATTGACCGACATACCGACGTTGGGTGGTCCACGAGTACGCGCCCACTTTGAGTATCGATCGGTTGTTTCAGCATCGTCGTGACTCTCCGAGGGCCGACTATCCGATTTATTTCCTCGGGACATGCCGACGTGATGGATGTTCCACGCATGCGCCCAGAGGATGGTTTCATGGCCATGACTTCCGAGGTAAGATGCCGGCACGCGGTCATTGTGAGGTTCAGATCATAGTCCATGGACCGCTAATCCATGAAGCTTGCCGCGCGACGAGCGATCACGGCTTGGTTTGTACGTGTGGTTCGTGCACACTTTAGATACTTGTTCGTCATTTTCTCGTACCAGGTAGCCTCCGTAGATAGCTTAAGATACTTGCCTCGGCCATATCTTGTGAGACGGCAGGCTATCAGACGTTAGCTTAAGATACTTGCCTCGCCGATGCGTGGCTAGCTTTTGATCGGTAGTTGGCTTCGTACTTTGCCCGTGATGGGATATGACTAGCTTTTGACCGGTAGTTGGCTATTCTACTCGCCCGATCGGCTTTTGATGACGCAGTGGATCTAGTGTTCGTGTTCACATACGGGTGTTGTTTTACATCATGTACCGCAATGAGGAATGAGTTCCACGGCACGAGTGGTATTATGGGCGAGACCCATAATTATGTGTGAGTGATTATTCGGGATACGCGCCCTTACTTGACATAATTGTTTACTTATTGCGAAATGGTTTTATAAAATGATGAAATGTGATTTCATTACGATTTTCGCCACATACTTGGTACTTGTCATCGACCTCTTCGGGCCGCTCATGCCGCAGTAGAGGTACACCGCTTGGTTGATCCTCGCCATAGGATCGCAGTCGGCGTTGGAAGCTCCGTTCCTCCGAGGCTTATCTTTTGGTATACCCTGTCATTGTAGGTACTTGTACATCTGTGGGTATGGCCCCGTCCGCCATAGTTGTCAGATATCTTAGAGGTCCAGAGTAATCACCAAGTGTGGTTTGTAAAAGGATAACATTCGGGTTTTATGTATATATACCAAGGCAACGGTTGGGTTGGCTGCTTATTTATTTATGTCTCTCATTTCATGTGTAAAGTTTTTATTTCACTGGTTTTCTCCGATGTTGTATCACTAGGGTGCCCGGTAAGGCACCGTGACGCCCGGTTTCGGGCGCCACAAGTGGTATCGAGCGCTTAATCCTCGGAAAGTGTCTACGCAGACCGTGTCAGTAGAGTCTTGATTATCGGTGTGTTGTGCACCACATCTATAATCGTGAGGTTGCAGGACATTTAGGATTGGTTTCTATTCTTCTCACTCGAGATCGTGCCTTAGAGCGATGTTGTAAGTTGGACTCTTCCGACGTGTTCTTTCTCGCCGATTATGCCTCCGCGCAAGGCAACCCGCCTGAATGGGCAAGGCACCGGGAGCCGCTAGTGGGACACAGAGGAGCACGAGGGCGCAGCCCTGGCCATTACACCGAGATAGTTCTTCGACGGGCGAGTTTGCGACGCCGCCAAATCAAAGAGAGGTTAGAGCCGCAGCAGCTGGTCGCAGAGACCACGGCACACTGAGCCTCCACCCCACACCGGAGCAGAGGAGATGGGTTACAAGGAGATGGCCCGCCATCGCCGTGATCGTGGCCGACACGGCGAGAGGCCGGACGCAGCCCAGCCCAGAGCCCCGTAGTTCATCCCGCATCGGATAGTTTGAGGCTACGGATTTTCTCGAGTTGTATTCCGCCGCAGTTCTACGTCGAGGCACGAGGATGATCCGCAGGAGTTCATCCGTCGCCATTCAGAGGATCATGCGAGTGATCAAGGCTTCGAGACCGAGTCCGTGATTTTCGGTTCGCGACGGCCGCGTGATACCGCAATGATCGTTTGATTCACGAGCTGTCCCGGGGAGCATGCGCCTCACTGCTTTGGGACGAGTTCTCGAGGCATTTCACCCATTTCTTGCCGCAGATGAGGAGGGCACGGCCGATGTGTTTCGACGCCGAGACAGCGAGGACGCACGCTCGAGTACAACGTAGTTCGACTCGTTGGCTCGATATGTCCCCTCGTTAGTAGCTAATATGGAGGACAGAGTGCACCGCTACGTCACAGGGCTTGATGACTACTTGGCAGAGTCTTGTTCGGGTGTATCGCTTCAGCCGGGCATGGACATCGCCCGCATGCAGGCTCATGCACTAGGGTGTGAGGCACGGAGAGACCGACGGATTGACCAATATCAGCAGAAGAGGCCGTGACAGCAGGTCCTTTGGTAACTTTCAAGGCGGACCGCTCAAAGAAGAGACTAGTTATACGCCGCCAAAGACAGAGTGGTCCTCGCCTTCGTGGCCTCCAGAGTATTCAGGAGCGTGTCGGGGCTCCAAGGTTCAGTGTTTTCGGGGAGTTGGTGCCGCTGCAGAAGCCACCCCGACCTAAGTGTAACCATGGGTAAACCCCATTCGGGAGTGTCGAGGACTTGTTTTACATGTGGCGTGGGCCATTTTATGAAATTGTCCTACCAGAGGTAGCGGATGTTGAGACTCACCTTCGGATCTGCATGGTTCTTCGCCTTCGATAGCAGGGCGGTGTTCAGATATCTACAGCCGTAAGCGGTCGTGGTGGAAGTTCCCAGTTATAGCGGTCCTTGAAATCGCCTATTTGTTTTTGTGATATCAGGTATATCCTTGACCCTCTAAGAGACTAGTATGCATTTGTATTAAGATAAGTATATTTTTTAATTATTATGTTCTGATAGCATTATGTTGGTGTGATAATTCCATGGGTAGTGTAAGATGGAAGTGGTAGCTTTCATGACGTGAATTAGTAAGATTGTTCGGATCGTGAACGAGAGTTTGGGCGCGATAGCGGGTCGGGTTGAGGCCAAGTCGCGGGTCAACCCGCAGCCCGGAATGAGGTGGGGTCAGTTCGAGGTGGTCCCGCCGGGTGGTAGGGTCACGAGGGTGCTAGGCCCAAGTTTAGGTAACCATCGTATGAGTTCGTGGATGCGTTCGACCAGAATCGGATCGTGAAGGCCGGAGATAGGCCTTAGAGTAAATTGAAGCTAGTAGGAGCTATTGTGAGATTAGAAATGATTTCCTCGTTAGCTTGGATTTGTATGTTACTATGGCCATTGATGGCGTGATTGGTTTCGTAAGTATAGTAGTGAAGACTATACCGGCACACGTTCGTTTGGAGACTTAGAAGGAACATTCGGGACGAATGTTTCTAAGGGGGGAAGAATGTTATACCCCGTAGTTCCGTGGTATGTATGTGAGGACGCATGCACGAGAATACGCATGTAAATTTTGGAAAGAAAGGAAGATGTGATTTTTTCACTAAAAGTTCCGTTTTGTGAAGAAAAAGGTTCGTTAATGGGAATTGGATTCCCAGATTTGGTATTTGGACTTCTTGGATTATATTAGAATTTTGAGGTTTTATTTTGAAATGGTCACGTGGGACCCACGGAGAAATTTACGGTTTTGTGGGCCCGCTTTGTTTTTGAGATTTCGGTATTTTGGATATTTTCTAAGACGAAATATTTTGATTTAGTCGGGGCGACACGTGTCACCCCATGTGGCACCTGGTCGAATGGTGGGATGTGGCTAGCCACTGTCCCTTGGCCGAATGGTCGATGTGGCAAGCCACTGCCCTTGGCCATGTGGTGTGGTGGGACCCACACACACATGGCCCAATCTTGACCCTACACTTACCTTGATCTTGGCCCTTGAATCCTCTATATAAACCCTTAAGTTGAAGAAGTAAATCATCCTCACTTGAAAGCTTTCCAAAGCAAATGTTTTCCTCCCTTTGTGTAGATTTCGCCCCTCCCTCTTGTGTAGAAAATACTTGGTGTATTGTTGTATAATCCCAAATACCTTGGCCTAGTATCCCTAGTAGTATTCCAAAGTTATTTCAATACTAGAGCCCTAAATACTACTTTATTCCAATAGCCAGAAACGAAACCCTAGAAAAATCTTCCTAGCTTGGTGGAAGTATTTAGAGAAGTTGTTTAGAAACTTCTAAGGGTCGCTGAGCAGTTGAGCGTAAGGATTGAGCTAAACGTTGCTCAGTGATCGACTTATAACTTGGATAATTTTTGGGCTTATCGAGGTAATGATCTATGCCCCCTATTGTAATTGGATATTACATATTGTAGTAGTTATACTTGAGTATATTATATTCAAGGATGATTATAAAGGATTGAATCAGATTTACATTGACTGCATTTACAGAGACTTGTGTAAGTATTATTGTGAAGATATTTGAACACGCCCGTTAGACGTAATCCTCAGGAGTTGTTGGCACAGTAGCGGGCCCGGTAAGGAGGAGATTTATGTGATAATGGGGGAGGTGTCACTAAATTTCAGTAGAATAAGGAATCTTGTGTTTAGAATATTCTACTGAGAGTGCTAGAAGTTGATTTATATATTATGGTTGTTATAGGTGGATCTTTCACGCGCATACTTGACTTGGCTTGTGGTTTAAGCTAAAGGTATGTGATTCTTCCTATACTCTTGAGCATGATTGTTGTGAACTATATAGTACGGTAGACGACGTGTGAAACGATTTTTGTTTGTTTTAAAACATAAAGTGTTATAATGGCTTTATGGGAAGTTAGTTATAACGACTTTATGAAGATGAAAGTTAAGAGACTTGATCTTGAAAGATAAGAGGCTTGACTTATAACGACTTGTTTTAAAAGGAGAAGTAACTTGATTTAAGTATAGGTTACTTGTTTTGAAAAGAGTAAGTTAATTGGGTTTTAAAAAGAGTATACTTGATGTTGTTCTAAAAGAAAAGCACTTGGTTTATAAAGTATGTAGTACTTGATTTTAAAAGCCTTGTAAAGATTTTTACGAAGGTGAAGTAAGTTGGTTTTAAAAGTAAACGTGTTTTCTTTATATACTACAGTATTAGTATCACGTGGCTTTTACATAGAAAGAGGTCTTTTGTTAAGGAAAGTATGTAGTATTTTGGGTTTGAAACCCGATTGTTGATTAAAATGAATGTATGTTAAACTTGCCTATGCTTGTTGTGATAGTCTTTGATGTGCAAGTGTTTTGTTGATGTCTCGCCGTGACTCTCGGGAGGCCATTATCCGATTGATTGATCGACATACCGACGTTGGGTGGTCCACGAGTACGCGCCCACTTTGAGTATCGATCGGTTGTTTCAGATCGCCGCGTGACTCTCGGGAGGGCCGACTATCCGATTTATTTCCTTGGGACACGCCGACGTGATGGATGTTCCACGCACGCGCCCGCAGGATGGTTTCATGGCCATGACTTCCGAGGTAAGACGCCGGGCACGCGGTCATTGCGAGGTTCAGATCGTTAGTCCATGGACCGCTAATCCATGAAGCTTGCCGCGCGACGAGCGATCACGGCTTGGTTTGTACGTGTGGTTCGTGCACACTTTAGATACTTGTTCGTCATTTTCTCGCACGGTAGCCTCGGTAGATAGCTTAAGATACTTGCCTCGGCCATATCTTGTGAGGCGGTAGAGGCTATCAGACGTTAGCTTAAGATACTTGCCTCGGCCATGCGTGGCTAGCTTTGATCGGTAGTTGCTTCCGCATTGCCCGTGATGGGATATGACTAGCTTTGACCGGTAGTTGGCTATTCTACTTGGCCCGATCGGTTTTGATGACGCAGGCAGGATCTAGTGTTCAGGTTCACATATGGGTGTTGTTTTACATCATGTACTGCCGGCAGTGAGGAATGAGTTCCACGGGCACGAGTGGTATTATGGGCGTGAGACCCATAATTATGTGTGAGTGATTATTCTGGGGATATGCGTCCCCTTACTTGACATAACTGTTTACTTATTGCGAAATGGTTTTATAAAATGATGAAATGTGATTTCATTACGATTTTCAGGCCATACTGTAATTGTTATCGACCTCCTTCGGGGCCGCTCATGCCGCAGTAGAGGTACACCGCTTGGTTGATCCTCGCTCATAGGATCGCAGTTCAGCGTTGGGAAGCTCCGTTCCTCCGGAGGCTTATCTTTTGGTATAGTCCCCTGTCATTGTAGGTACTTGTACATTCAGGGGTATGGCGGGGCCCTGTCCCGTCATAGTTGTTGTATATCTTAGAGGTGCAGAGTAATCGGCAAGTGTGGTTTGTAAAAAGGATAACTGTCGGGTTTTATGTATATATACCAAGGCAAATGGGTTGGGCCTGCTTATTTATTTATGTCTCTCATTTCATGTGTAAAGTTTTTATTTCCGCTGGTTTTCTCTGATGTTGTATCACTAGGGTGCCCGGGGTAAGGCACCAGTGACGGGCCCGGGTTTCGGGGCGTCACAGATGGGTTACGCGAGATGGCGCTTGCCGCCGTGGTCGTGGGCCAGATATGGCGATAAGCCGACGCAGCAGCCTGGCCAGTGAGCACCAGGTTCACCCCGAGCAGATAGTTTGAGGCTACGGACTTTCTCGAGTTGTAGCCCGCCAGAGTTTTACGGGTCGAGGCTCGAGGATGATCCGCAGGAGTTCATCCGGCAGCTACGGATCACGCGGTGATCAAGGCTTCAGAGACCGAGTGCGTGACCTTTGGTTCGTGATCGGCCGCGTGATACCGCAGCCGATTGGTTTGATTCACGGGAGCTTTCCGGGAGAACATCGATCTCCAGCAGATGGGATGAGTTTTCGGGGCTTTCTCACGCACTTCTTGCCTCCGCAGATGAGGAGGGCACGGGCCGGTGATTTTGATGCTTAGACAGAGCGGGCGCACGGTTCGGGAGTACAATGTAGAGTTCGACTCATCGCCCTTGACGTCCTGTGGTTGGTAGCTAGTATGGAGGATCGAGTGCACCGATATGTTACAGGCTCGATGATTACATGTCGAGGCATGTTCAGAGTAGCTCTTCACCGCATGGACATTGCCCGCACGCAGCTCACGACCGGGATGTGAGGCACGGAGAGGTCGACGGAATGACCAAGATCAGCAGAAGAGGGCCAGAACAACAGGGTCCTTTGGTGACTTTCGAGGCGGACCGCCTCAGCAGCATACTAGTTTTGTACCTCCGCCAGTGCAGAGTGGTCCTCCACAACCTTCAGAGTATTCGGGAGCAGGTCAGGGCTCCAAGGGTTCAGGTTTCCAGGGAAGTAAGGGTGTTGGCCAGATGCAGTCACCCCTACCTCGGTGTGGTCGATGTGGTAGACCGCATTTCGGGGAGTGTCGTGGTGCCAGGGGAGCTTGTTATTTTTGCGGCCAGCAGGGCCATTTTGCGAGGAACTGTCCGACCAAGGGTAGCACGGATGTTACGACTCAGCCTACCGGATCGATGGTCGGTTCATCGCTTCTATAGCGCACTGGCAGGCGTGCCTATGATTAGAGTGGAGCGGTAGCTTCAGGTATATCCTTAACCCTCTAGAGTTTTGGTATGCTTGTTTTAATGGTCTCATTATTATGTGCTATGTACGGATAGCGTTGTGTTAATTGTGAGTTAGAAAACATGCTTAGTTGGGAGGTTACGATGGGGCATGGTAAGTGTGAACCTTAGACTATGTCACGACTGAGACCTTAGGGGTAAGGTCGTCTTGAGTTGAAGATTTATTTTTGACCCTTATCAGAGTAGTAGTATACGTGGGATTTATTTGTGTGATAAGTCCGTGGGTAGTGTGAGATGGAAGTGGTAGCTTTCATGATGTGAATTAGTAAGATTGTTCGGATCGGGAACAAGAGTTTGGCGCGGAAGTCGGGTTGAGGACCATTTGCGGGTCAACCAGAACCCGTTTGGGGTGGGGTCAGTTCGGTGGTCCCGCCAGTGGTAGGGTCACGAGGATGCTAGGCCCAAGTTTGTGTGACCATCGTATGAGTTCGTGGACGCGCTCGACCGCAAGCGGTTCGTAAAGGCCGGAATGGCCTTAAGGAAGTTTGAGGTTAGTAAGATGACCAAGTTTGGAGGTAGTGACTCGCAGATTTTCGAACGGAAGTAATGACCAAGTATGGTACGTCCGGGAGAGTTCAAGTGTTCGAGAAGGGCACGACGAGTAAGGAAAGAAGAGGACGTGTTATTTCGTGGCTGCCGTGGCGTTGGCAACTTGTTAGAGGAACTTTATCGTTATCCGACTTGAGAAGGAACATTCGGGACGAATGTTTCTAAGGAGGGGAGAATGTTATACCCCGTTTTTCCAGAGTATGTACGTAAGGACGTACGTAGAGAATTTGAGCCTTAAGTTAGGCAAAGGACCGAATTTTGGGCACAAGTGCCGATTGGAGTCGTTTTTCGACGAAACGTTTCCACAGCTTACGTTGGGAAAATTCCGGCTATGTCATTTAGTATTTTTGCGGATTTTTCCGAGCAACGAAATATTTTTGGACCAACGGGAGGGTGACACTTGTCACCCTCATTTGGGCGATGTGGGTTGGCCGGTTGGTCACGGGTTGGAGGCCTATTGGCTCCTTGTTTTGGCCTTGTTTTGTGGCTTGTTTGGTGCCATGTTTTGTGCCTTGTTTTGTGGAGTAGGGGTTAGGGTGCACTTGGCTTGATCAAGGCCATACACTTGTCTTGCACTTGGCTTGATCTTGGCCATTGGTTGGCTTTTTGGTTTCCTATAAATACCCCCCCTTAGAGATGAACTTCTTCATCCACTCTTCACTTGTCTAAGTCTTGAAACCCTCTCCTCCCCCTTTGTGAGCTCTTAGCCGAGAGCCTCCCCCCTCCCCCTTTTCGTGTGGCCTTTGGCCGAGGGATTCCTCCCCTCATGTGCTAAATGGGTACCCCCAGCCTATTTTTTTTCGTATAATACCCCTCCCTTGTGGTATTGAAATACTTCTCCTAGTATTGTTATTATGCCCAAAATACCTTAGCCTTGTACCTTGTAGTATTCCAAAGATACCTCTTTACGTAGAGCCCGGAAATACTACCTTTTGTCCTTTTAGTCTCAAACCGAAACCCTAAGGAAATCTTCATAGTTGGTTGAAGTATTTGAGTAGAAGTTGGTTAGAACTTCTAAGGGTTGTTTGGAGCGCACGGAGTAGAGCTAAACCTTGCTCAGATCGACATTATAACTTGGATAATTTATGGCTTATCGATGTAATAATCTTGTCCCTCTATTGTAATTGGAAATTACATGTTTTTTAGAATATATCGTAGAAGTATACTATATATGGAACTATACTTAGTATTCGCAATGTCTTTTGACTTAAGCCCAAGAATAAAGAATCGAATCGAATCAGTATTTACATAGGATCAGACAAAGAGACTTGTGTAATATTATCGAGTAGAATTGTACACGCCCGGTTAGGCGTGTATACCCCGGTTGGCTTGGTAGCCACTCGATAGAGGAGGAGATTTACGTTGTCATGGGAGGTGCCGAATTTTCTCAGAGAAAGATAGAAACTTGTGTTTTGGGGTTAATAGACGTTTGTGACCTTTATAGGTGAAAGTACTAAGAGTAGCGTATTCTACTCGAGGAGTGGAAAGGGCTAGCAAGGTTGTAGTACTTGGAGCATTTTGCTTATTGTCGATAAATCGTCGCGAGGTATGTGAACCTCTTCCTATCTTTTCTAGCATGATTATTGTGAACTATGTAGTACGGTAGACGTACATGTGCTAAGTGATTTGGTTGGTTTAAAACATAGGGTGTTATAATAGCTTTATGGGAAGTTAGTTATAACGACCTTATGGAGGTGAAAATGGTTTACTGATGTTAGAAGTTAAGAGACTTGATCTTATAAGATAAGAGACTTAACTTATTTGTTTTAATGTGGATGTTTGTGTGAAACCTCATTCGTGAGTAATGAGTACTTGGTTTTATTTAAAGGAATAATGTTTTACTGATTTCGGAAATCAGAATGTGTATCGACGGACCACTGCAGCGTTAATAAAGGAAAATGTATTGAATAATGATGTATCGTATTAAAACCAGTAGAAACCTCCATCTGCATAGAAACTAAGATGAGACAAAATGATATTACATTTTCTAGATCATGGCTGCTGTAATAAGAATGTTGTAAACAAGAATAACCTACTCTCACATATATGACATATGTTACTCAATTGTTCTAAAAAGGAATCAAGTGATTAAGTTTGAGAAGCTTGAGTAATTGAAACTAGGCAAACTGGAACTTAGGAAAAGAATGTTGTTACTTGATTTTGAAAAGGAATGTGGGTTGGTCATTCTAATACTACGGGTATAGGGTGACTTTTATAAAAGTAATGGATCTCTTTTAAAGGAACTTAACGTATGTAGTACTTTGGGGTTAAAAACCCGGACTTTGGCATAAAATGAAAGTACTTTGAGTGTTGTGAAACTTGCCTATGCCTGTTGTTGTGAAACTTGCCTATGCTTGTTGTTGTGAAACTTGCCTATGCTTGTTGTTGTGAAACTTGCCTATGCTTGTGATGATAGCCTTTGTTGTGCAAGTGTGGTATTTTCTCGTATTACCGCTCTCGATAGAGGCCTCGACTTGTCGAGAACTTACTTGACGTCGGGCGTGATGGAGAATTCCACGGGTATGTTTCCATTTTGATTATCTGTCTTGTTGATGTCACATGGACATGTCTACACCGACGCAAGATTCCGGCACGCGTTACGCGGTCGTTGATTACCCGATATATTGTTATTGTGGTTACATGGACATGTCTACACCGAGGTAGAATTCCGGGGCACGTGGCTACGCGGCAGGTGGTTGATCACCCAATATATTATTGTTGATGTCATACGGACGCGTTCTACACCGAGGTAGAATTCCGGCACGTGGCCGTGGGCATTGGTATTATTGTTGCATCATGGACATGTCTACACCGATGCAGAATTCCGAGGTACGCGCCATGATGCGAACATGATTGATGTTGTGGGCGTGAGACCCATAGTTATATTTGAGTGATGACTTGAGGCGTGAGTCCCCGATCGACATGATCGCTTTTATGATGTGAATCGTAGTTTGGTTATCATACATGTCTCTGCATTATATAGACTAGTATGATTTCATTTACGATTTTTACGCTTTCACATACTGTACTGTTATCGACCTCCTTCGGGCCGCGTCATGCCGCAGTAGAGGTACATCGGCCGTGGATCCTCGCCTAGGATCTCGCCAGCGTTTGGGAAGCTCCGCTTTCTCCGAGGCTTATCTTTTGCATGTGTTCCCCGAGTCAGGTTCTTGTACATCTGTGGGTATGGCGGCCCCTGTCCGTCATAGTTGTTGTAAATCTTAGAGGTCTGTAGTACTGCCAAGTGTGGTTGTAAAAAGGATTAAACTGCTCGCTTTTGAAAGAGTTGTATTTATTTATGTTATTGGAAGGTAACCGTTGGGTTGGCCTGCTTTATGTTCATATATCTTGTTTCTTGTTTAAAGTTTTATTTTCCTTTGGTTTTCTCCGATGTTTGTATCACTAGGGTGCCCGGATAAGGCACCAAAGAACGCCCCGAACGGTCGTTACTGATCCGCCATAGTTGTCGTTACATTCTTGAGGTCAGAGTAATCGTTGCAAGGCGTGGTTTGTAAAAAGGATTAAACGTTCGGTTTGAAAGATTTGTATATTTATATATATGCCGAAAGGCGATTTTCTCATATAAAATGTGTCTCATTTTACATTTGATTCTTGTCTTGTTTTTATGTTCCACGATTACTCGATGTATGACTACTGGGTGCGGGTAAGGCACGACCACGCCCCGAACGGTCGTGACAAAAGTGGTATCGAGCGCTTAATCCTGAAAGTGTCTACAGACCGTGTCTAGTAGAGTCTTGATTATCGATGTGTTGTGCACCACATCTATAATCAGGAGGCTGCAGGACATTTAGGATTGGTTTCCATTCTTCTCATTTTGAGATCGTGCCTTAGAGCCGTGTTGTAAGTCGACCCTCCGACGTATCTCGTTTTTACCGATTATGCCTCCGCAAGGCAACCCGCCTGGGATGGGCAAGACGGCCGAGGGAGCTGCTAGTGGGATACAGAGGAGTACGAGGGCGCAGGCCCGGTCAGTACCTGAGGTAGTGCTTCAGATGGCGAGTTTTGTGACGCCACCGCCCCAAAGAAGTTTAGAGTCGCAGCAGTGGTCTGCCGAGACAACGCACTGAGCCTCAGCCCCACACCGCGAGGAGATGGGTTACAAGGAGATGGCACAGTTGCTAGCCAGGATTGTGGCCAGACATGAGGATAGGCTGGACGCCGCAGTTCCGGTAGCACCCATGGTTCACCCAAGATCGGATAGTTTGAGGCTACGGGACTTTCTGAGTTGTAGCCCGCCAGAGTTCTACGGGTCGAGGCCTGAGGATGATCCGCAGGAGTTCATCCGACAGTTACAGCGGATCATGAGAGTGATCCAGGCTTCGGAGACCGAGTCAGTGGTCGTGGGTTCGCAGCGGCGGCGTGCTACCGCAATGATCGTTTGATTCGTGGAGCTGTCCCCGGGAGAGTATGCACTTCCACCGCTTTGGGGACGAGTTCTCGTGGGCATTTCTTGCACATTTCTTGCCTCCATAGATGGCGAGGGCTCGCCGACAGATTTTTGATGTTGAGGCGAGCAGCGCATAGCCGGAGTACAATGTGGAGTTCGACTCATTGGCTTGGTATGTCCCCGCTGTAGTAGCTGATATGGAGGACAGAGTACACCGCTACGTCACTGGGTTAGATGACTATTTGGCAGAGGCTTGTTCGGGTGTAGCTCTTCAGCCGGGCATGGACATTGCCCGCATGTAGGCTTATGCACTTGGGTGTGAGGAGCGGAGAGGTCGACGGAATGACCAGCAGAAGAGGGCCAGAACAACAGGGTCTTTTGGCGACTTTTGAGGCGGACCGCCTCAGCAGCAGACTAGTTATGAGCCTCCGCCAGTACAGAGTGGTCCTCCACAATCTTCAGGGCATCCAGAGTATTCAGGAGCAGGTCAGGGCTCCAAGGGTTCAGATTTTCGGGGGAGCAGGGGTGTTAGCCAGCTGAAGCCACCCCTACCTCGTTGTGACCGTTGTGGTAGACTCCATTTTGGGGAGTGTCGTGCTAGTTCGGGAATTTGTTTTACATGAGGCCAGCAGGGCCATTTTGCGAGGAACTGTCCGACCGGAGGTAGCACTGGTGGGATAGCACAGACTACGGGATCTATGGCTGGTTCATCACCTTCATACATGCATGCACCGCAGGCGTGCCTATGATTAGAGTGAAGCGGTAGATACAGGTATATCCTTAACCCTCTAGAGTTTGTATGCTTGATATGATGATCTTATTATTGTGTGATATGTACGGATAGCGTTGTGATTAATTGTGAGTTAGAAAACATGGTTAGTTGGAAGGGTAAGTATGGGGGCATGGAAAGTGTGAACCTTAGAATATTACACGTTGAGACCTTAGATGTAAGGCCGTCTTGAGTAAAGGATTTTGCAAATTATCCTTGTCGAAGTGCATTAGATGCCTAGGGTGTATTAGTGTGATAAGTCCATGGGTAGTATGAGATGGAAGTGGTAGCTTTCATGCTGTGAATTAGTAAGATTGTTCCGGATCGAGAAACAAGAAAGTTCGGCACGACGGAGGGTCGGGTTGAGGACGTATTGCGGGTCAACCTGTAGCCCGGAATGAGGTGGGGTCAGTTTGGGTGGTCCCGCCAGGTGGTAGGGTCACGAGGGTGCTAGGCCCAAGTTTTGATGACCATCATATGAGTTCGTGGATATGTTCTACCAGAATCGGATCGTGAAGGCCGGGAATGGCCTTAAAGGAGACTAAGGCTAGTAAGATGACCAAGTTTGGAGGTGGTGACTCCAAAGTTTTGGGAACTGAAGCGATGACTGAAGTATGGTACGTATACTAGAAGAGTTCAAATGTTCGAGAAGAGTACGACGAGTAAGGAAAGAAGTGCACCTGTGCTGAGAGAATAGAAATGATCATTTTGTTTTTGAAGTAATGGTGCGAAGGGGATATCTTTTAGACCGGGGGGTGGAAGCTTTTGTAATACTAGAGGTGATTCCTCGTTGACTTGGATAAGTATTTGCGTGTGTGTTATTTGGTGGCCAGGTGTGGCATTGGCAACTTGTTCTGAGGAACTTTATCGTTATCCGTCTTGAGAAGGAACATTCGGGACGAATGTTTCTAAGGAGGGGAGAATATTATACCCCGTATTTCCAGAGTATGTACGTAAGGGCGTACGTACAAAAGTTTAAGCCTTAAGTAGGCAAAGTGGAGAAATTTGTACACAACTAGCAAAAAGAGTCGTTTTCCGGCGAAACGTTTTCCGGACTTTGCGAAGGGAAAAATACGGCTATGTCATTTATAATTTTTGCGGATTTTTCTGAGAGCGGAAATATTTTGGACCAACGAGAGGGTGACACTTGTCACCCTCAAGTGGACGATTTTAAGGGCCATTCTTGGCGTTTTTTTTGTAGTCAAGGGTTGGTAGGATATTTTGTGTAGTTGTTGAGCAAGTGGGACCCACAAACACATGTCCAAATCCCCACCCTACACTTGCCTACCACTTGGCTTGATCTTGGCCCTTGAATGTCCTATAAATACCCCTCTAATGCAAGACCATTTCTTCATCCACACTTGTGAAAATCCAAGGCAAAATCCCTTTCCCTCCCTCTTAAAGTTCTCGTCCAAATCACCCCTCCCCCCCCCCCTTGAGAAGGCTTCGACCGAACCCCCCCCCCCCCTTTGCCTAGTTGTTTTCGTATAATACCCCCCACCCCCTTGGTAGAAAAGTATTCTCCAAGTATTGTTACTATTCCCAAATACTTTAGCCCAAATACCTTGTAGTACTTTCCAAAGTTACCTCTATACGTAGAGCCCAGAAATACTACTATATTTCCTTTAGCCACTAAACGAAACCCTAAGGAAATCTTCATAGTGAGTTGAAGTATTAAGAAGAAGTTGCGTAGAACTTCTAAGGGTTGTTTGGAGCGGGTTGGAGCGTTCAGATAGGAGCTAAACGTTGCTCAGGATCGACATATAAACTTGGATAATTTTGGGCTTATCGAGGTAAATACTATTGTCCCTCTATTGTAATTGGAAATTACATACTGTAGTAGTATAGAAATAAGTATAAGATACATAGAAGGATAATTCAGAAGAGAATTGAACTGTAACAGAATAATATTTAAGAATAAGACTGAACTGTACTTACATAGGACTGTATTTACAGTAGACTTGTGTAGTTTGGCGGGTAGGGAAGTGTTGCCCAATTTTCCGTAAAATAAGGAATCTGTATCTAGAATTATTCTGCAGAGTATTCTGGACGTTGATAGACTTGTATGACCAATATAGGTTGAAGTACTGCGAGTAGCGTATTCTACTCGAAAGGTGGAAAAGGCTAACAGGATTACAAGTACTTTGGAGCTATTTGCTAATAGTCGATAATCGTCGCGAGGTATGTGATTCTTCCTATCCTCTTGAGCATGATATTTTAAAAGAAATATATATAGTACGGTAGACGTACGTGTGTTAATTGAACGTAGTTTATGGCAATGTCTTTCGACTTAAGCCTGAATAATAAAGAATCTTGAAGTATTTCAAAAGAAATAAGGAACCTTTTTGAAAGAAGAGTAATGCTTGGTTTTAAAAGCTTAAGAGTTATACTAGCTTTATGGGAAGTTAGGTATAACGACTTAAGAGAGATAAAAGGAATGGTTATTTGATTTTAGAAGTTAAGAGATTTGATCTTAAAAGATAAGAGACTTGACTTAATTGAATTAATATGAATTCGGTTAATAAGTGTGAAACCTCATTCGTGAGTAATGAGTACTTGGTTTTTAAAAAAGGGATAATGTTTTACTGATTTCGGAAATCAGAATAAGTATCGAACAAACCACTGCAGCGCTAATAAAAGGAAATGTATTGAATAATTAAGTATTATTAAAACCAAGAGAAACCTCCATCTGCATAAGCTAAGATGAGACAAAATGATATTACATTTCCTAGATCATGGCTGCTTTAATAAGATTGTTATAAACAAGAATAACCTACTCACACATAAGGCATATGTTTCTCAACTGTTTTCAAGAAGAATTATATTATTAAGTGATCAAGACTATGAACTAATCTTTCGAAAATGAGAAACTTGAGCATCTGAAATTAGGCAAACTTGAACTTTTGGAAAAGAATGTTGTTACTTGACGTTGTTCTAAAAAGTGTAAGCCACTTGGTTTAAAATAGTATAAAGTACTGGAGTTTAAAACATGAACGTATTTGGTACTACGGATAATAGTATCGAGTTGTTTTTACGTAAAAAGAGGTCTTTTTGAAAGGATAACTGTATGTAGTACTTTGGGGTTAAAACCCGGATTTGTTGTAATAAAATAAATGTCTGTGAGTATGATTAAACTGGCCTATGCTTGTGGTGATAGCCTTTGTTGTGCAAGTGTTGTATTTCTGTGCTACCGCGTCTCTCGTTGGAGGGCCGACTATCTGATTGATTGATGGACATACTGACACGATGGGTGGCCCACGGGTATGCTTCCACTAATCGATCCTTTTGGACATACTGACACGATGGGTGGCCCACGGGTATGCTTCCATTAGGAGTGTTATCTTGTTATTGGCTTGGACATACTGACACGATGGGTGGCCCACGAGTATGCTTCCATTCTGATTGTTATCATGTTATTTCCTTTTGGACATACTGACACGATGGGTGGCCCATGGTATGCTTCCATTAGGAGTGTTATCTTGTTATTGGCTTGGACATACTGACACGATGGGTGGCCCACGAGTATGCTTCCATTCTGATTGTTATCTTGTTATTTCCTTTGGACATACTGACACGATGGGTGGCCCACGGGTATGCTTCCAATAGGATGGTTCCATGGCCATGCTTATACCGAGGTAAGATGCCGGGGCATGCGGCCGTTGTGCTGGTTATATTTGAGTGATGACTTTGAGGGCGTGAGTCCCTGACTTGATATGTCTGCTAGATTATATTGTGAACTGTAGTTTGGTCATCATACATGTCTCCTGTTTTATATAGACTGTTATGATTTCACTTACAGTATTTTTCGGGCCATACTTGGTACTGTGCATCGACCTCCTTCGGGGGATGCGTTCATGCCGCAGGTAGAGGTACATCGGTTGTCGATCCTCGCTTCTAGGATCACAAATCAGCGTATTGGGAAGCTCCGTTTCTCCGGAGGCTTATCTTTTGGTATGTTACCCTGAGTCTGTAGGTTGTTGTACATTCAGGGGTATGGCGGGGCCCTGTCCCGCCATAGTTGTCGTTACATTCTTAGAGGTCTGTAGTACTGTTGTGGGCAGGGTTTGTAAAAAGGATTAAACTGTTCGGTTTGAAAGATTTGTATATTTATATATATGCCGAAAGGCGACTTTCTCTCATATAAAATGTGTCTCATTTTACATTTGATTCTTGTCTTGTTTTTATGTTCCGCTGATTACTCTGATGTATGACTACTTGGGTGCCCGGGTAAGGCACCAGTCACGGGCCCCGGAACGGGTCGTGACAACTATACTGGCGCATGTATGTTTTGAGGCTTAGAAGGAACATTCGGGACGAATGTTTCTAAGGAGGGGAGAATGTTATACCCCGTATTTCCAGAGTATGTACGTGAGGATGTACGTACAAAGTTTTAGCCTTAAGATAGGCAAGGATCGAAAATTTGTTCACAACTACCGAAAAGAATCGTTTTCCGACGAAACGTTTTCCAAACTTTGCGAAGGGAAAATTACGGCTATGTCATTTATAATTTTTGCGGATTTTTCTGAGAGATGAAATATTTTGGACCAACGAGAGGGCGACACTTGTCACCCTCAAGTGGACGGTTGTGGTGGCCGAAAGTGGGGCATTTTTTGTGGCTTGTTTTGTGGCCTAAAACTTGGGTCAATGTTTGTGAGGGATTTGTGGAGTAGGTTAGGGTGCACTTGTGCAAATCTCCACCATACACTTGCCTACCACTTGGCTTGATCATGGCCATTGAATTCCCTATAAATACCCCCCCTTTGTTGAAGACTTTCTTCATCCCTCAAACATTTCTAAGTCTTGAAAACTCTTCCCCCCCTTTGGAGAGGTTCTCGTCCAAGCCTCCCCCTCCCCCCTTTGAGAGGCCCCTTGGCCGAGAGATATCCCCCCTCCTAGTGGTGTTGGCCGAGATACACCCCCCCTTGCCTAGTTGTTGTCGTAAAATACCCCCCCCCCCTCCTTGGTAGAAAATACTCTCCAAGTATTGTTACTATTCCAAAATACCTTGGCCCAAATACCTTGTAGTATTCCAAGGTTACCCTTATACTAAAAGCCCAGAAATACTATTATACTTCCCTTCAGTCACAAAACGAAACCCTAAGGAAAATCTTCATAGTTGGTTGAAGTGCTAAGTAGAAGTTATTTAGAAACTTCTAAGGGTTGTTTGGAGCGGGTTGGAGCGCCCAGAGTAGGAGCTAAACGTTGCTCAGGATCAACATTAAATCTTGGATAATTTTGGGCTTATCGAGGAAAATACCCTTGTCCTTATATTGTAATTGGAAATTACATACTGTAGTAGTATAGAAATGAATATAAGACTCATAGAAGGATATTACAGAAGAGAATTGAACTGTGATAGAAGGATATTAAAGAAGAAGATTAAACTGTACTTACATAGGACTGTATTTACAGTAGACTTGTGTAGCTTAACGGGTAGGGAAGTGCTGCCCGATTTTCCGTAGAATATTCTACAGAGTAGTCTAGACGTTGATAGACGTATATGGCCTTTATAGGTTGAAAGTTCTGCGAGCAGCATGTTCTACTTGAAGGGTGAACAAGGCTAGCCGGGTTATAGCCGTGAAGCGTTTTGCTAATAGTCGATAATCGTCGCGAGGTATGTGATTCTTCCTATCCTCTTGAGCATGATATTTTAAAAGGAATATATTTAGTACGGTAGACGTACGTGTGTTAACTGAACGTAGTTTTACGGCAATGTCTTTTGACTTAAGCCTGAATAATAAGAATCTTGAAGTATTTCAAAAGAATTAAGAACCGTTTTTGAAAGAAGAGTAATACTTGGTTTTAAAAGCTTAAGAGTTATACTAGCTTTATGGGAAGTTAGGTATAACGACTTAAGAGAGATAATAAGAATGGTTTATTGATTTTAGAAGTTAAGAGACTTGATCTTAAAAGATAAGAGACTTGACTTAATTGAATTAATATGAATTTTGTTAAAAAGTGTGAAACCTCATTCGTGAGTAATGAGTACTTGGTTTTTTTTAAAAAGGAATAATGTCTTACTGATTTCGGAAATCAGAATAAGTATCGAACAAACCACAGCAACGCTAATAAAGGGAAATGTTTTGACTAATTAAGTATTATTGAAACCAGTAGAAACCTCCATCTGCATAGAAGCTAAGATGAGACAAAATGATATTACATTTCCTAGATCATGACTGCTTTAATAAGATTGATTATGAACAAGAATAACCTACTCACATATAAGACATATGTTTCTCAGATTGTTTTAAAAGAGAATTATATTTATTACGTGATTAAGACTATGAACCACGAAACCTTTCGAAAATGAGAAACTTGAGCATTTGAAATTAGGCAAACTTGAATGTTTGGAAAATAATGTTGTTACTTGATTTTACAAAGGGAAGTGTTTTGGTTTACTTAAAAAGATAGTCACTCTATTTTTATACTACGGGTATTGTGTGACTTTTGTGAAAGAAACGGATCTTTTAAAGAATTAATGTATGAAGTGCTTTGGGGATAAAAACCCGAACTTGTTGACATAAAGTAGGAAGTGTCTTGTGTGAATAACTTGACTATGTTGGTTTGTGATAGCCTTGTAATACTTTCTTGTTGGTTCGATAAATAAACATGTTAGGATGCTACGTGTGTTAGTGTCTTGTAATGTTGTGTAAGGGGGTTTCCCTTGATTGTGCTTATGTTGTTTAACGATAAGCTGTTATGTTAGTATTATATCACTCACCTTGACTTGATCCCGGGGGTTAAGCTGCCCTCCGATGCGGGGTAGCCTCAGGCAGTCTGTGTGACTATGATTCGAGATACCTCATGCGGGTCCAGGTGGCCTATGCGAAGCTACCAGAGTTCCAGGTTAGTGTGCGGGGTTATACCTCATGCGGTCTATGTAGCCATGCGGACTGCGAGTCCAGGACGTTGTCGGGGAGTAGCTACCCTCGATGCGGGGAATACCTCATGCGGGCCATTGGAGTGGCCTGCGCGAGTCGCGGAAGTTCCAGGACTAGACGCGCGACATTTGATCATCGCGCGAGTGGCGGCCGATCATATGGCGGTCAGACAGATCTCATGATACGATTTATGACCTTGTTGTTATCGTGGTTTTAGTAGTCGGCTATGCCTTCAGACTTACCGTATGGTTTTATTATGACACAGTGGGACACGTGTTCATGTATTCCTTGGTGCTTTTATATCATGATCGCAGAAATGGCGGGAAGGTATTCCACGGGCATGATTGATGTTGTGGGCGTGAGACCCATAGTTATGTTTGAGTGATGACTTTGAGGGCGTGAGTCCCTGACTTGACATGACTGCTTGTTTATTGTGAACTGTAGTTTGTTTATCATATATGTCTCCTGCTTTATATAGACTACTATGATTTCATTTACGATTTTCGCCACATACTTGGTACTTGTTATCGACCTCCTTGGCTGCGTTCATGCCGCAGGTAGAGGTACACCAGTGTTGATCCTCGCTCTTAGGATCACAGTTCAGCGTTTTGGGAAGCTCCGTTTCTCCGGAGGCTTATCAGTGGTATAATCCCCTGTCATTGTAGGTACTTACATTCAGGGGTATGGCGGGGCCCTGTCCCGCCATTGTTGTCATATTATTCTTAGAGGTCTGTAGTACTGTTGTGGGCAGAGTTTGTAAAAAAAAAAGATGTAGCTGTTCGGATTTATGTTTTTATATATATGCCGAAAGGCAACTTTTCTTCAGATAAACTGTGTCTCCTTTACATTGTTTCATGTTGTGTTTTATATTCCGCTGATTACTCTGATGTTGTATCACTAGGGTGCCCGGGGTAAGGCACCAGTCACGGGCCCGGGTTCGGGTCGTGACATTGTTGTTAGCTTTACATGTTGCTAGAATGAAGTATATGTGTTGAAGTTTATAAGCATTATGGATTGCTTGTAGCCTTAGAATCCGAAATGTTATACAAGCCACTTGAAGATTGGATTACTAATTGGTCGTTTATTAGAAATCGTCGCATGTTACTTACTTGAAGATTATAGTAGTTATAATCAAATGCGACTTGATATCATGTTATGCTACCAATTTGGATTGAAATGGAAATTGGATAAGAATTGGTATTGTTGTATTCATTATGACCGAAATTGGACTAGTAGTTGTATTAGTTTGTTATCGTTTGTGGGGCAGAATTTTACACGTCTAGTAGGCGTGTAATCCCCTATTGATTAATTGCTTTGATTGTGCCTTAAAGGTGGCGTGTTTGGTTATTGTATTCGGCCTTGAAAAAGGTGGCAAAGTAAGTAGAAACAAAGGAGGTGTTTTCCGATTTTCCGTAGAATTTAGAGACTTTACACTTATAATATTCTACGTTTGAAGTAAGGATTTAATAGACGTATTGTGAATATTATAGGTTGACATTCTACGGGCGGGACTTTGTACTTGGCAAGTGGTTTGACCCGGCGAGGTATGTAGAACTTTTCCTATCCTTTGAGCATGACTAGTTGCACGTATATAGTACGGTAGACGTACAAGATCTTGATATCATTTACTAGTTTATTGAATGGCCAAGTCGGGTGAGTTAGGAGATTAACTCGCTTCTTTGAAAGTATTAAGGATGTCTTAAGTTTTATTAAAGTTAAGGGACTTGAAGAGTTTTAAAGTATGTGATACTTGATTCGTTTTAAACGTATAAGTCCCTTGGATAGGAAATTGTACTTAAATAAGGTATAAAGTGAATATAACGACTTTATGGGGAGTTGGTTATATTGGCTTTATGGAAAGATAAATGGCTTGATTTAATGAAAGACAATTTGATTTTAAGGCATCGATTGCCTAAGGTTTTATAAGAAAAGGAGTCACTTGATTTAGAAACCTAACTTTATTTCTAAAGGTATTGTGACTTGCCTTGAAATGTAATTTGGACTTGATACTATGGTTAATAGTATCTTGGAGGTTTTCTACTAAAAAGAGTCAATTGTTTTAAAGAGTAGAAGTACGTAGTACTTTGGGTTAAATTCCCGGATTTTTATAAAAGACATGTTAGTGCCTTAAGTAAACTAAAATGAGAGTGTATATAAACAAGAATAATAAGTTAGGGATTTCTTAACTTGCTTATGTATTGTATGATAAGCCGGTAGTGCTTATGTTATGTATGATAGCCGATTTGTGCTAGTGGTATATTATTCTTTACGGGGTCATTCCCCGGGTTTGTGGCATTTGCATATTCCGTGGATTTGCTACCCACGATGCGAGAATACCTCACGCGAGTCCGAAAGGGCTTACGCGGTGAAATAGTCCCACGCGGGCGTCCACCTATGCGAGGAATACCTCACGCGAGTCCGTAAGGGCTTACGCGTGAAATAATCCCATGCAAGGAATACCTCACGCGGTCCACGCGACCTATGCGGGTGAAATAGTCCTGCGAGTATGATTGCTAAATGATATCGCGCGTGGTCCCGCTTTGATCGTGAGCTTCCTATTTTATATCGTAAGGATACTACTATTTACTCTCATTGTTAGTAAGGCACGATTATCGTAATTTGATTATCATACATGTCTCCCGCTTTGATTTAGACTTATGATGTAATTACGGTATTTTCCGCTTTACATACTTAGTACATATCAGGTAATCGACCCTTCCTGGCCGCGTTCACGCCGCAGAAAGTGGTAAGTGGTGGATCCTCATTCTTAGGATCACTTATCAGACGTCAGAAGCTCCATTTCTCCGGAGGCTTGTCTCTTTTGGTACAGTCTTTCCCTGATGTTGTAGATTTATGTATATTCAGGGGTATGGCGGGGCCCTTTTCCGCCACAGTTGATATTCCTAGAGGTCTGTATTCACATTTGTGGTTGGGCTGTAAGAACTGATTTGTACAGTTGTACTTTTGAGTATGTTTATATTATGGAAGGCGGCCTTATCAGCTAGCCTGGGATGTTGTTGTTTACACATGTGTTTATGTTGTGTATGTTCCGCTGCTATTCTCTGATGTATACCTAAACGGGGTGCCCAGGTAGGGCACTAGTCGCGGTCCCGGGGTCGGGTCGTGACAAGGTGCTGCCGAATTTTTCCGTAGAATAAGGAACCTTGTACTTAGAATTGTTCTACGAAGAGATCTAGAGGTTGATAGACGTTTTGTGGCCTTTATAGGTTGAAGCACTACGAGTAGCGTATTCTACTTGAAGGGTGGAAAAGGCTAGCAGGGTTATAGTACTTTGGAGCGTTTTGCTAATTGTCGATAATCGTCGCGAGGTATGTGAACCTCTTCCTATATTTTCTAGTATGATTGTTGTGAACTATGTAGTACGGTAGACGTACGTGTGCTAAAGGAGGTTTGGTTGGTTTAAAACATAAAGTGTTATAATAGCTTTATGGGGAGTTAGTTATAACGACTTTATGTAGGTAAGAGAATGGTTTATTGATTTTAGAAGTTAAGAGACTTGATTTTGAAAGATAAGAGACTTGACTTAATTGGCTTGATATGAATTTTTGTTAAAAAGTTGTGAAACCTCATTCGTGAGTAATGAGTACTTGGTTTTTAAAGAATAATGTTTTACTGATTTCGGAAATGAGAATAAGTATCGAACAAACCACTGCAGCGTTAATAAAGGAAAATGTATTGACAAATAATTAATTATATTAAAACCAGTAGAAACCTCCATCTGCATAGAAGCTAAGATAAGACAAAATTGTATTACATTTCCTAGATCATGGCTGCTTTAATAAGATTGTTATAAACAAGAATAACCTACTCACACATAAGGCATATGTTACTCAAATTGTTTTAAAAGAGATTACGTTATTAAGAGATTAAGACTATGAACTATGAAATCTTTCGAAAATAAGAGACTTGAGTATTTGAAATTATGCAACTTGAACTTTTGGAAAAGAATGTTGTTACTTGATTTTAAAAGGAAAGTGTTTCGGTTTAAAAAGGAGGGCATGATATTGCCTTAGTTTGATTTAAAAGGAAAGCATGGTATTATCTTAATCTGTCTTAAAAGAGGGTTTAAATGTTATGGCCGATTCTACCTCGAGTCCCATGAGATGGGCCGAGACATGTATACTACCCGATTCTACACCGAGTCCATGAGATGGACCGGGAATGTATACCACACGATCCGACACCGAGTCCATGAGATGGACCGGGAATGTATTCCACACGATCCGACACCGAGTCCATGAGATGGACCGGGAATGTATTCCACACGATCCGACACCGAGTCCATGATGGACCGAATGTGACCACGCGATTCCACCTCGAGTCCCATGGGATGGGCCGAGACATGTTACGTATCACACGATTTATACCTAGACTGCCGGCAGTGAGGAAGGAGTTCCACGGGCATGAGGGATGACTTGGAGGGCGTGAGTCCCTGACTTGACACGACTGCTTTTATGTAGTAAACTGTAGTTTGGTTATCATACATGTCTCCGGTTTTATATAGACTGTCATGATTTCATTTATAGTATTTTTAGTTTCACATACTTGGTACCTGTTATCGACTCTTCGGGCCGCGTCATGCCGCAGTAGAGGTACATCGGTTGTGGATCCTCGCCATAGGATCACGCCAGGTTGGGAAGCTCCGTTTCTCCGGAGGCTTATCTTTGGTATAGTCCCCTGTCATTGTAAGTACTTGTACATTCAGGGGTATGGCGGGGCCCTGTCCCGTCATAGTTATGGTTACACTCTTAGAGGCCTGTAGTACTGTTGTGGGCAGAGTTTGTAAAGGATGTAACTGTTCGATTATATATATATACATGAAGGTGACCGTTTTGGTTAGCCTGTTTTCTTATGTTATATCTTGTTTCCTGTTTAAGTTTTTATTTCCGTTGATTTTCTCTGATTTTGTATCACTAGGGTGCCCGGGGTAAGGCACCAGTCACGGGCCCGAAGTCGGGTTGTGACACGCATAACCAGTCTGCTGCTGAGAAGATCCGCCTCGAAAGTTACCAAAGGACCCTGCTGTTCTGGCCCTCCTCTGCTGATCTTGGTTAATCCGTCGATCTCTACGTTTCGTCACGCGCAGGCTCAGACGCGGCAATGTCCATGTCTGACTGAAGAGTTACTCTTGTACAACTCTCTGCTAGATAATCGTCAAGTCCTGTGACATATCGGTGCACTTTATCCTCCATGTCTGCCACTAAAGCGGGGACATAACGAGCCAATGAGTCAAACTCTATACTGTATTCCCGAACCGTCCGCCCGTTCTGCCTTAACATCATAAATCTATCTGCCCGAGCTCTCCTCATCTTCGAGGGCAAGAAGCGTGTAGGAAATTCCTCTAAGGTCTTGATCACTTTCATGATCCATTGAATCGTCGAATAAACTCCCGAGGATCTTCCTCGCTTCAATCCATAGAACTCGGGTGGACTGCAACTCAAGAAGTCCCGAAGCCTCAAAACTATCGGATCTAGGGTGAACTACTGGTACTGCCGGAACCACCGGCTCCCGTCCGTCCTCATTCCCAACCACCAAACTAGATAGTAACTGGGCCATCTCCTTGTAACCCATCTCCTCTGCTTCCAGCCGTGGACCGAGGCTCGTGCATGTTGTTTCAGCAGCCCACGCTGCGGCTCTAAACTCTATCGGGCCGGGCGTCGCAAAACTCGCCGTCAAGCACTATCTCGTGTAATGATCGGGCTGTGCCTCGTAACCCTCTCGTGCTCGCGGCTCCTCTCGCCGCTTGCCCTCCTGGGCTCTGGTTGCCTTGCGTAGAGATAAAAACTAGCACATACGAATACGCCAGAGGGAGTCCAACTTATAACACATCTCTAAGGCACGATCTCAGAGTGAGAAGAATGAAAACCAATCTTAAATATCCTGCAGCCTCCTAATTATATGTGTGGTGCACAACACGCCGATAATCAAGACCCTACTAGATACGGTCTGTAGACACTTTCCGATGATTAACTGCTCTGATACCACTTTTGTCACGACCCGACCCCGGGCCCGTGACTATTGCCTTACCCCGGGCACCCTAGTGATACAACATCAGAGAAAATCAGCGGAAATAAAAACTCAAAAACGATAAACAATGAAATAAGAAAATAGGCTAACCAAAACGGTTACCTTTCTGTATATATAAATAAAAACTTGAACAGTTACATCCCTTTTACAAACCCTGCCCACAACAATACTACAGACCTCTAAGAGTTTTATAACAACAACGACGGGACAGGGCCCCGCCATACCCCTGAATGTATAAGAACCTACACTCTCAGGGAATCATACCACAAGATAAGCCTCCGGAGAAACGGAGCTTCCCAAAACGCTGAACTGTGATCCTATGAGCGAGGATCAACAACTGGTGTACCTCTACCTGCAGCATGAACGCAACCCCCCGAAGGAGGTCGATAACAGTACCAAGTATGTGAAATCAGAAGTACTGAAATAAAATCATAACATTTTAAAACCAATTACAAATACGTACGAACAACCAATTTAACTGCACATAGTGCCACAACATAAACAAGAGCAAAATAGATATAACGTAACTGGTCTTTTCTAGGCCGCTAATGATCGAAGCAAGGCCAATCGCCCATAGTATCATTATGCGAGCCTAATCCTGGAACTCCCGCAGTCCGCATAGACCACCTAGGTCCGCATGAGGTATTCCTCGCATCGGGGGTAGCTAACCCGCGGCATCATCCTGGACCCCCGAAGTCCGCATAGTCACCTGGACCGCATGAGGTATTCCTCGCATTGGCGTAACACACCCGTAGTGATCAATCCTGGAACTCCCGCAGATCCGCATAGGTCGCATGGACCCGCATGAGGTTTTCCTCGCATCGAGGGTGGCAAATCCTCGGCATCATAACAAGTCAGGGGGGTATGTGATATAATACCAGTACAATGGGCTTATCGTTTAATAACGTAAGCACAACAAGAATAACCCCCTTACACAAACATCACAAGACACTAACACACGTATCATCATAACATGTTTACTTATCAAACCAACAAGAAAGTATCACAAGGCTATCACAAGCCAACATAGTCAAGTTACTCACACAAAAGTCACACGATACCCGTAGTATCGAAATAGAGTAACTATCTTTTAAGTAAACCAAAACAATTTCCATACCTTCTTTTTAAACCAATCTTAAGACAAAAGCATGCCTTCCTTTTTAAACCATTTTAAGACAAAACCATGCCTTCCTTTAAAACAAAGACACTTTTTCCTTTTTAAAGTCAAGTAGCAATATACTTTTTAAACCAAGTGTCTTACTATTTTAAAAACAAATAACCTATACCTTTAAATCAAGTTACTTCTCCTTTCCCGAAATCAAGTTGTTTATAAGTCAAGTCTCTTTACTTTCAAAAATCAGTCTCTAAATCATTAAATCATATCTTTTAAGGAAACCAACCTCCAACTTTTAAAATGTCAAGTTATCATTTTAAATCCAGTGATAAAACCATTCTTTTGTTTTCATAAAGTCGTTATAAATAACCTCCTATAAAGCTATTATAACACTTTATGTTTTAAACCAACCAAGGACAACTATTCTCATTTTCGAAATCAAGATAACTTTATTCTTTAAAAGACCACACACCCATTACTCATGAGTGAGGTTTTACAACTTTTTAACATAATTTAAGTCCTTAATATTTCATAACAAGTCACTTAACTTTGGAATCAAGTCAAGGACACAAAAGGAAAATCAAAGTCCTTTAAACACACGTGCGTCTACCGCACTATATATATTTCACAACTATCATGCTAGAAAGGATAGGAAGAGGTTCACATACCTCGCGACGATTATCGACAAAAGCAAAAAGCTCCAAAGTACTGTAACTCTGCTAGCCTTTTCCACTCTTCAAGTAGAATACGCTACTCGTAGTATCTCAACCTATAAAGGCCACAAAACGTCTATCAATTTCTCGATCTCTTTGTAGCACCCCATTCTACGGAAATTTCGGCAGCACCTCCCCCCCTCCCCCCCGTAACCACATAAATCTTCTCCTCTAACAAGGCCCGCTACCCAGCCAACAACTCCAAGGGGGGGGGGGGTTACACGTCTAACCGAACGTGTACAATTCTACTCCACAATAATACTACAAGTCTACTGTAAATACAGTCCAATGTAAATACAGTTCAATTCTTATCAATATTCATTCTATATATAGTATACTCAACTATACATTACTACAACATGTAATTTCCAATTACAATAGGGGGATAAAGATCATTACCTCGATAAGCCCAAAATTATCCAAGATTTATAAGTCGATCCTGAGCAACGTTTAGCTCCAATTCCTTACGCTCCAACCCGCTCCAAGCAACCCTTAGAAGTTTCTAAACAACTTCTCTTAACACTTCATCTAAGCTATGAAGATTTTTCTAGGGCTTCATTTGCGACTATTGGAATAAAGTAGTATTTCCGGCTCTTAGTATTGAAATAACTTTGGAATACTACTATGAATACTAGGCTAAGGTATTTGGGATAATAACAACACTTGAAGGATTTTTCTACACAAAGGGGGGTGTTGGACGAGAACAACACAAGGAGGGAGGGAGAATTTTGCCTTTGAAACTCTTAAGTGATGATGAATAAAGTCTTGAAACAAGGGGGTATTTATAGAGAAATCAAGGGCTATGATTAAAGTGGGCCCCACAAAACCATAAATTTTTCCCGTGGGCCCCACGTGACCAATTCCGGAAATAAAATTCCATAATTCTCAAATATTCTTAAAGTCATAAATACCAAAGTTGAGAATCCAATTCTCAATAAAAACCTTTTTCCTTCGTAAAATCCGGAAACTTTTCCGTCGAAAAATCACATCTTTCTTCCTTTCCAATTTTTTTTGTGTCGTATTCTCGTACGTACGTCCTCATATACATACTCTGGAACTACGGGGTGTGACAGTTATCTTGTTATTTGTTTTGGACATACTGACACGATGGGTGGCCCACGGGTATGCTTCCATTATGAGTGTTATCTTGTTATTTTCCTCTTGGACATACTGACACGATGGGTGGCCCACGGGTATGCTTCCATTATGAGTGTTATCTTGTTATTTTCCTCTTGGACATACTGACACGATGGGTGGCCCACGGGTATGCTTCCATTAGGAGTGTTATCTTGTTATTTGTTTTGGACATACTGACACGATGGGTAGCTGTCACGACCCGATCCCGGGCCCGTGACTGGTGCCTTACCCCGGGCACCCTAGTGATACAACATCAGAGAAAATCAGCGGAAATAAAAACTTAAACATGAAACAAGAGATATGATAATAAAACAGGCCAACCAAACCGGTCACCTTCCTGAATATACATAAAACTGAACAGTTACAATCCTTTACAAACCCTGCCACAACAAGATTACTGCACTTATGAATATAGCAACAACTATGACAGGACAGGGCCCCGCCATACCCCTGAATGTACAAGTAACTACAATGACAGGGGCTATACCAAAAAGATAAGCCTCCGGAGAAACGGAGCTTCCCAAACGCTGAACTGCGATCCTATGAGCGAGGATCAACAACAGGTGTACCTCTACCTGCGGCATGAACGCAGCCCCCCGAAGGAGGTCGCACATGTGTACCAAGTATGTGAAACTGAAAATACTGTAATGAAATCACATTTCATCATTTTATAAAACCATTTCGAAATAAGTAAACAGTTATGTCAAGTAAGGGGACGCATATCCCCAGAATAATCACTCACACATAACTATGGTTCTCACGCCCATAATATCACTCATGCCCGTGGAACTAATTTCTCACTGTCGGCAGTACATGATGTAAAACAACACCCATATGTGAACCTGAACACTAGATCCCGCCTGCGTCATTAAACCGATCGGTCCAAGTAGAATCGCCCTATACCAGTTCAAAAGCTAGTCATAAAACTTCACGGGCAAGGTACGGAAGCTAATTACCAGATCCAAAAGCTAGCCACGCAACTGGCCGAGGCAAGTACCAAAGCTAACGTACCCTAGCCAACCGTCTCACGAGATATGACCGAGGCAAGTATCTCGTTATCTACCAGACTGGCCGATACACGAAATGACCAGACAAGTATCTAAAGTGTGCACAGTAACCACATGTACAAATCAAGCCCGTGATTGTTCGTCACCGCGCAAGCTTCATGGATTAGCGGTCCATGGACAAATAACAAAACCTCACAATGACCGCATGCCCCAAGATCTTACCTGGAAAGCATGGCCATGAAACCATCCCATCGACGCATGCCCGTGGAACATCCATCGCACAAGACGTCCAAAGGAATAACAAGATAATACTCGAGGTGGACGATACCGTGGAAAATCCAACGCGTCAGTATGTCCAAAAGAAATAACCAGATAATACTCAATAGTGGACGCATACTCGTGGAAAATCCAACTCGTCAGTATGTCCAACAATCAATCAGATAACCGGTCCTCCCCGAGAGACACGCAGAGTACGTAATCACAACACTTGCACAACAAGGCTATCACAACAAGCATAGGCAAGTTTAATGTACTTTCATTTTATATCAACAATCCGAAATACTACATAATTTCATTCTTTCAAAAAGACCTCTTGTTACGTAAAAGCCACACGATACTAATACTCGTAGTATATAAAGAAAACACATTTTACTTTTAAAACCAAATTACTTCACCTTCGTAAAAATCTTTACAAGGCTTTTAAAATAAAGTACTCTATACTTTTTAAACCAAGTGCTTTTCTTTTAGAACAACATCAAGTATACTCTTTTAAAACCCAACTAACTTACTCTTTTCAAAACAAGTAACCTATACTTAAAACAAGTAACCTATACTTACCAGGCCAACAACTCCCAGGGGACTACACGTCTAACCGGACGTGTTCAATTCTGCTTCACAATAATACTACACAAGTCTACTGTAAGTACAGTCCAATGTAAATACAGTTCAATCCTTACCAATATATCTTATACTCAATTCTAAATTACTACAATATGTAATATCCAATTACAATAGGGGGACATAGATCATTACCTCGATAAGCCCAAAATTATCCAAGATTATAAGTCGATCCTGAGCAACGTTTAGCTCCAACTCCTTACGCTCCAACTCGCTCCAAGCGACCCTTAGAAGTTTCCAACAACTTCTCTAAATACTTCAACCAAGCTAGGAAGATTTTTCTAGGATTTCACTTTATGGCTATTGGAATAAAGTAGTATTTCCTGGCTCCTAGTATTAAAACAATTTTGGAATATTACTAGGGATACTAGGCCAAGGTATTTGGGATTATACTACAATACACAAAGTATTTCTACTCAAGTGGGGGAGGGGGACGAAAAAGCAACTACAAAGGGAGGGAGTATTTTGCCTTGGAAAGTATTCAAGCGAGGATGAAATTACTCTTCAACTTAAGGGGGGTATATATAGAGGATTCAAGGGTCAAGATCAAGTCAAGTGGGTGGTCAAGATTGGGCCATGTGTGTGTGGGTCCCACAACACCACATGGCCAACGATTTTGCTCTCCAAGTGTCAATGCATTTCGGCGATGACAGTGGCTAGCCACTGTCCCTCCAATTTCGCCAGGGTGCCACATGGGTGACACGTGTCACCCCGATTCGCCCAAAATATTTCGTCTTCCAAAATATCCAAAATACCGAAAACCTCAAAAACAAAGTGGGCTCTACAAAACCAGAAATTTCTCCCGTGGGCCCCACGTGACCATTTCCAAAATAAAATCTCATAATTCTAAAATAATCCAAGAAGTCCAAATACCAAACTGGGAATCCAATTCCCATTAACGAACCTTTTCTTCACAAAACCTAAACTTTTCCGTCGAAAAATCACATCTTCCTTTCTTTCCAAAATTTCTGTCGTATTCTCGTACGTACATTCTCACATACATACCCTGGAACTACGGGGTATAACATTCTTCCCCCCTTAGAAACATTTGTCCCGAATGTTCCTTCTAAGTCTCCAACCACACATGCGCCGGTATAGTCTTCACTACTATACTTACGAAACCAATCATGCCATCAATGGCCATAGTATAACATACTAATCCAAGCCAACGAGGAATCACCTCTAACGTGTATAACAACACAAAACTTCCAGCCATGATCCAAAGGATACTTTCTTCCCCTCTTTACTTATAAAAAAGGACACTTTCATCATCTTAACACATCTTAGCCTCTTTTCTTACTCGTCGAATCTTACTCGTACACTCGAAATCTTCCTACAATACGTACCACATTTCTGTCATTGCTTCAGTTTCTAAAACTTTGGAGTCGCCACCTCCAAACTTGGTCATCTTACTTGCCTCAAATTCTTCCAAGGCCAATCCCGGCCTTCACGATCCGATTCTAGTCGAACACATCCACGAACTCATACGATGGCTACCTAAACCTGGGCTTAGAACCCTTGTGACCCTACCACCTGGCGGGACCACCTCGAACTGACCCCACCCCAAACCGGGCTGTGGGTTGACCCGCGAATGGTCCTCAACCCCACCCATAATCGCACCAGACTCTTATTCCCCGATCTGGAACAACCTTACCTATACAAGTCCTGAAAGCTACCACTTTCATCCTACACAACCCAAGGAATTATCCCTCAATACATTTCACGCATACCAAGTGTTTCGACAAAGGCTAACCGTAAAATCTTTTTCTCAAGACGGCCTTACATCTAAGGTCGCAACGCGTACTATTCTAAGGTTCACACCTTCCATGTCCCCACACTTATCCTTTCAACTAACCATGTTTTCTAACACATCAATAACACAATGCTATCCGTACATAGCACACAATAAGGAGGTCATCATAACAAGCATACTAATCTCTAGAGGGTTAAGGATATACCTGAAATCAAATAGGCGGTTCCAAGGACCGCTAGAACTGGGAACTTCCACCACGACTTCGCTCGCTCGCCGGTATGAATACCCCGCTTAGCTATCGGGCGAAGAACCCGCACAGATCCCGGCGCCGAGTCTCAACATCCGCGCTACTGGGTCGGACAATTCTTCGCTAAATGGCCTCGCCGCCGCATGTAAACAAACCCTATGAATCTCGCGACATTCCCCGCATGGGTTTTACCACACCGCTACACTTAGGTCGGGTGGCTTCATCTAGCCAAGACTCCCAACTCCTGAAAACTGAACCTCGAGCCCCGACCGCCTCGAATACTGAGGCCTCAAGGCCGTAGAGGACCACTGCATCGGGCGGCGGCGTATAACTAGTCTCGCTGGCGGTCCGCCTCGAAGTTACCAAAGGACTTCGCTGCCCCGCCTTCTTCGCTGGTATCGTCAACTGCTTGCCTCTCCGTGCCTCACATCCTAGTGCATGAGCTCGCATGCGGCAATGTCCATGCCCTACCAAGCGATACACCCAACAAGACTACGCCAAGTAGTCATCAAGCCCTCGGACGTAGCGGTGCACTCGCCCTCCATATTAGCTACTAACGCAGGGACATATCGAGCCAACGAGTCGAACTCTCACGCCCAAGGCCCTTCCCGCCTCAAAGATCGTAAACTCGCCGCCCGCGCCTCCTCATCTGCGGAGGCAAGAAATGGCTGAGAAAGGCCTCCGAGAACTCGTCCCAAACAGCTGGAAGCGCATGCTCCCCCCGGGACAGCTCCCACGAATCAAACCAGTCGACTGCAGTATCACGCAGCCGATGCGAACCTAAGACCACCGACTCGGTCTCCGAAGCCTTGATCACTCGCATGATCCTCTGTAACTGACGGATGAACTCTTGCGGATCATCCTCAGGCCTCGACCCGTAGAACTCTGGCGGGCTACAACTCAGAAAATCCCGTAGCCTCAAACTATCCGATCTGGGGTGAACTACGGGGCCATCGGAATCGAACTGGCCGCATCCGGCTATCCTCGTGTCCGCCACGATCCTAGCGAATCGCCATCTCCTTGTAACCCATCTCTCTCGCTTCCGCATCGGACCGGAGGCTCAGTATCGTGGTCTCGGCAGCCCACCGTTGCGCTCTAAACTCGCTGGGCCGGGCGCTACGTAACTCGCCGTCAAGCACTATCTCGAGTAATGGCCGCTCGCGCTCGTACTCCTCAGTATCCTACTAGCGCTCCTCGCTTTGCCTCATGGGCCCGGGTTGCCTTGCGCGGAGGCATAGCTGGTAAAAACGAAATACGTCAGAGAGGTCCAACTTATAACACAGCTCTAAGGCACGATCTCAGAATGAGAAGAATGGAAACCAATCCTAAATGTCCTGCAGCCTCCTGATTATAGATGTGGTGCACAACACACCGATAATCAAGACTCTACTAGACACGATGTCAGACACTTTCCGAGGACTAACTGCTCTGATACCACTTTTGTCACGACCCGATCCCGGGCCCGTGACTGGTGCCTTACCCCGGGCACCCTAGTGATACAACATCAGAGAAAATCAGCGGAAATAAAAACTTAAACATGAAACAAGAGATATGATAATAAAACAGGCCAACCAAACCGGTCACCTTCCTGAATATACATAAAACTGAACAGTTACAATCCTTTACAAACCTCGCCACAACAAGATTACTCTGCACTTCTATGAATATAGCAACAACTATGACGGACGGGGCCGCCATACCCCTGAATGTACAAGTATCTACAATGACAGGGGCTATACCAAAAAGATAAGCCTCCGGAGAAACGGAGCTTCCCAAACGCTGAACTGCGATCCTATGAGCGAGGATCAACAACAGGTGTACCTCTACCTGCGGCATGAACGCAGCCCCCCGAAGGAGGTCAGTACACAGGTACCAAGTATGTGAAATCAAAATATCAGAATGAAATCACATTTCATCATTTTATAAAACCATTTGAAATAAGTAAATGATTATGTCAAGTGGTGGACGATATTGTCACGACCTCGGCCCGTGGATCGTGCCTTACCCCGCACCCTAGTGATACAACATCGAGTAATCGGAACATAAAGACAATACATGAAACCAATGTAATAAGACGGTGAAATAAGACAAAGCTAACCAAAAACAAGCATCAAGATATATATAAATAACAATTTGAAGTTACATATCCCTTTCTACCACTCGCCATAACAAGACAAATGACCTTTAAGAATGATATGACAACAACGACGGAATAGGGCCCCGTCATACCCCTGAATGTAAGCATCTACAATCAACAGGGGACTATACCAAGATAAGCCTCCGGAGGAACGGAGCTTCCCAAACGCTGAACTGTGACCCTAAGAGCGAGGATCAACGACTGGTGTACCTTTACCTGCGGCATGAACGCAGCCCCCCGAAGGAGGTCGACAACAGTACCAAGTATGTGAAATCGAAAATACATACCGTAAATGAAATCATAGTAGTCTAAATAAAGCAGAGACATGTATGATAACCAAACTACGATTCACAATAAATCAGCAAATATGTCAAGTCGTGACTCACGCCTCAAGCCATCACAATAGAACCATACGGTAAGTACGAAGGCATAGCCGACTACTAAGACCCACAGCATCAAAAATGCCATAAATTATATCACGAGGTCTTTCTAGACCGCACCACGATCGGTGGCCACTCACCCGCAATATCATCGCGCGTCTATCCTCGAACTCCCGCAGCTCCGCATAGGTCACACACGCACCCGCATGAGGTATTCTCGAATCATGGTCCTGCATCACCGAGGTATACCCCGTGATCGGGCTTAACCTCGGTATCCGCCTAGGCTCCCGCACCCGCATAGTCTCAAAAGACCGCATAGTCTCAACAGACCGCAGGGAATCCCCACATCAGGATAAAAACCGGAATGATCAATCTCGAGCTCCCGTGACTCGCATAGTCACGAGGATCGCATAGGCCGATAGACCGCATCAAGGGTGGCAAGCCCTCGGTATAATAAGTCAAGGGGGTATGTGATATAATAACAGTACAACGGGCTTAACGTTTGACAATGTAGGCACAACAAGAGTGACCCCCTTACATAATAATCACAAGATACTAACACACGTAGCATCCTAACATGCTTACTTATCAAATCAACAAGAAAGTATTACAAGGCTATCACAAACCAATACAATCAAGTTATTCAAACAAGGTACTTTCTACTAACAAGTTTGGGTACCTATCCCCAAAGTACTTCATACATTAAATCTTTAAAAGATACGTTACTTCACAAAAACCACACAATACCCGTAGTATATGAAAATAGAGTGATTATATTTTTCAAAGTAAATCAATTACTTCTCTTTGTAAAATCAAGTAGCAACATTCTTTTCCAATGTTCAAGTTTGCCTAATTTCCAATGTTCAAGTTTCTCATTTTAGAAAGGTTTCGTAGTTCGTAGTCTTATTCATTTAAGAATATAATTCTCCTTTAAACAATCTGAGAAACATAAGCCTTATATGTGAGTAGGATATTCTTGTTTATAACAATCTTATTACAGCAGCCATGATCTAGGAAATATCATTTTGTCTCATCTTAGCTTCTATGCAGATGGAAGTTTCTACTGGTTTTAATAATACTTAATTATTAAAAACATTTCCTTTTATTAACGCCGCAGTGGTTTGTCGATACACATTCTGATTTCCAAAATCAGTAAAACATTCTTAAGCCGTTATACCTAACTTTCCATAAAGCTAGTATAACTCTTAAGTTTTCTAAAAAAAATCAAGTATTACCTCTTCTTTCAAAATGATTCAAAAATCTTTTGAAATACTTCAAGTTCTTTATTAACACATAACAAGCCAGTTATAGTTCAAATCAGTTACCTTTTAAAAGCCACAAGTATTTTCTTACCAACATAAAGCTGTTATAACCAACTTCCCATAAAGCCGTTATAACACTTTATGTTTTAAACCAATCAAATACATTTAGCACATGTACGTCTACCGTACTACATAGTTCACACATATCATGCTAGAAGAGATAGGAAGAGGTTCACATACCTCGCGACGAGTATCGACTAATAGCAAAACACTCCAAGTACTTCCAACTGTCGGCTACTCCTTTAAACCAAGTAGATCGCGCCACACGTAGTACTTCAACCTATAAGGCCACAAGGCGCTTATTAACATTTAGATCCCTTCGTAGAACATTCTACAGAAAATTCGGCAGCACCTCCCCCCCCCCGCAACAGCGTAAATCTCCTCCTCTATCGGGGCCGGCTACCAAGCCAACCAGGGGGGGGTTATACGTTTAATCCGGACGTGCACAATTCTACCTCACGTAAAAGCTACACAAGTCATCGTAATACACCCCATGTAAATACAACAAGATTTCTTTCGAAAAGGTTTCTTATAATTCAGGCTTAAGTCAAAAGACATTGCCGATAACAACGTTCAGTTCTATATATAGTATACTTCAACTATATAGTCTAACAATCAATGTAATTTCCAATTACAATAGAGGGACAAGATATTTACCTCGATAAGCCCATAATTATCCGAGTTTAAATGTCGATACTGAGCAAGGTTTAGCTCCTACTCCGTGCGCTCCGACCCGCTCCAAACAACCCTTAGAAGTTCTAACCAACTTCTACTTATTACTCCAACTAACCATGGAGATTTTCCTTAGGGTTTCGGTTTTGTGACGGAAGGGAAGTATAATAGTATTTCTGGGCTTTTCGTATAAGTATAACCTTAGAATACTACAAGGTATACGGCTAAGGTAATTTGGGCATTATAACAATACTTTTGAGAGTATTTCTAACAAGAGGGGGGGTATTATACGAAGACAACTAGGCTAGGGGGGGGTACCCCACGGCTAGCACCACAATGAGGTGGGAGGTCTCTCGGCCAAGGGGGAGGGGGATGGTGTTGGACGAGAACACTACTAAGAGAGGGGGAGGATTTTAACACTTAGAAATATTTTAGGAATGGATGAAGAAGTCATCAAAGAGGGGGGTATTTATAGGTCTAGCAAAGGCCAACCAATGGCCAAGATCTTGCCAAGTGCAAGGCAAGTGTAGGGCCAAGATCTTGCCAAGTGCACCTTAACCAACTACACACAAAATATCCTACCAACCCTTGACCACTTTAACCACACTTTCGGCCACCCCTTTACCGCCCAAGCCTAACCAATGAAAGGGTGACAAGTGTCGCCCTCTTGTTGGTCCAAAATGTTTCGTCTCTCGGAAAAATACGCAAAAAATAAAAATGGCATAGCCGGAATTTTCCCTACGAAAGCTGTGGAAACGTTTCGTCGAAAAACGACTCTAACCGGGTGTTGTGAACAAAAAATAATTCGGCCAAGCCTTAATTTCAAGTTCAAATTTTCACGCACGCCCCACGCATACTGAAATACGGTATAACATTCTCCTCCTTAGAAACATTCGTCCGAATGTTCCTTCAGGTCTCGAACAAGCGTGCGCCAAGATAGTCTTCACTACTATACTTACGAGAACAATCTCACACATGGCCATGAAACAATCACAAGAAAATACTTATATCCAAGTCCACGAGAAGTACCTCTAACATCATAAAGCATACCACTTTTGTCACTTTGCGCGAGGTTCTAGTGTCACCCACGACCAACAAATGGTACCGGCCGCATGCGATCCCCGAGGTCGTCGATACTTGAACTCTTACCACATTTCGATACTTCTTGGTTCCAAAACTCGGGTTACTATCTCTAACGTGGTCATTATTAATCGGGAACACTCTGGATGGATCTTCGATACTTTCCGATCATATCAATACGAAAGACCGGACGATCGCCTCCTAAGTCGGACGGCAAATGCTAACATATAGGCAACCCGCCTATTCTTCACTGAACTCAAAAGGGCCCAAAGTAACTCGGGCTAAGTTCCTCTGCTTTCCAAAACTCACACCCAACCCGGTGGTACTTTCAAGAAGACCGACCGGCCAACTCGAACTCTAAGCGCCGCCGATTATCCGCACGATTTCTCCGAGCCGCTAGAACCTCTTCTAGACAAGCTTTACCCTATCCACGATCCGGAAAAAGCTGAACCAACCATTTGAATCTTGCCAACATCGAACCAATCGGGCGACTTACACATCCGCCCTACAAGGCTTTATAAGGCGACATCCGAACACCGAAATGGTAGCTTAAACACTCTCCACAGAGACAACAATCCCCACAACTACCCCGAAATCCACACACCGCCCGAGGCGAATGCGATTCGAGACTCACCCGAGTTTTTAACCGCTTGGTAAAAACTTCCGAACCAAAACAATGCACTGGACTCCACTGTCTGCCATAAGGTGAAGGTAGGCACCTCGTGCAGCCTTACAACCTTTCTGATATATCATCTCGCATAACCCTCTGCCGAGTAAATGGTCTTTGCTAGAAGACAAGACGGCTGACCTCCTCGGCCCGACTACTGGTCGAATGCATCCATGAATTCGTATGTTGGTTAACTAAACTCGGGCCTAACACCCTCGTGACCCTACCACAAGGCGGGACCACCACAAAGTGACCCCACCACCAAACATGCCGCGGGTTGACCCGCAACGTGGCCTCAACCCGACCCGGCAACGCGCTAAACGCTAGCTCTCCGAAGGAAAACTCTTACTAATCACGTTACGAAAACCTAGCGGTCTTCTTAGCTCAACTACCCTCTTTCATGCCACACTACTCAGGGACTTATCCCGTAAACATAGCTCACGTGCACTATGCACTCCTATAAGGGTCAAACATAAACATACGTCTTTTACTCGAGATGGCCTTACCTCTAAGGTCTCTACGTATAAAAACTCTAAGGCTCACACCTTCTCTATCCTCCAAATCTTCCTTGGTTAACTAACCAAGATTTCTAATCACAAAAAAACACTCATGGTATCTGAACATAACACTTAAGGTATACTCACCTTATCACGTATACAAAGCTCTAGAGGGTTAAAGATATACATGAATCTACTGCTTCACTCCCCTTAGTCGTTCTAATCAAACCCGCCTGCAGGCATAGCTTGGGAAGATGACAAACTACCCACCGATCCTGAAGGCTAAGTCCTCCCGCAAGGACACTCTTTCGACATCAAACCCTGACGGTCATAGGTACAACAAGTACCAACTAAAAGACGACATTCCCTGAGATGACGCCTGTCACACTGTGAACACCGAAAATCGAATCGGATGGCCGGAACCTTCGTGTATCGTGAACCTAAGCTCGAGCTCGACCAACTCCTGCATACCGAACGCTCGAGCCCCGCGGAGGACCTTTCGCAGACCGTGGATGCGCATAACTGATTCCGCGAGGCGACTCGCCTCGAAAGTTACCAAAGGACCTTGCCGCTCGCCCTCTTCTCGTTCTTCGTTAACCCGCCGATCTACGTTTCTCGCCGCGCATAAGCTCGCATACGTGCCATGCTCGCTTCAATCAAGAACTTACTTTTGCACAACCTTCTCGTTGATATTCATCAAGACTCGCGACATCGGTATACTCTCGTAGTCAAATACGTGGTCGCCCTTGAAATCTATATTCTCTGCTCGCCGTGAATCAAGGTTCAAACATCATGGCCGCAGAGGAATCGCCGCCGTGCTAAACTCGCTGGGGCTAGTGACGCCGCAAAACTCCCGAATGAAGCACCACCTCAGTGATGATTGGGCTGTGCCCACGTAACCTCTCAGTACTTTACTCGCAGCCTCTCCTCGCCTTGCCCTCCTGGGCTCGGGTTGCCTACGCGAGGCATAGCGGTAAGGGAAAGAAATACGTTAGAGGTCCAACTTACAACGCAGCCTCTAAGGCACGATCTCGAGTGAGAAGAATAGAAACCAATCCTAAATATCCTATAGCCTCCTCGATTATTGGTGTGGTGCACAACACACCGATAATCAAGACTTCATCGATACTGGTCAGAGACACTTTCCGAGGATTAATCGCTCGATACCACTTTTGTCACGACCCGCCCGGCCCGTGGATCGTGCCTTACCGGGCACCCTAGTGATACAACATCGAGTAATCACGGAACATAAAGACAATACATGAAACCAATGTAATAAGACGGTGAAATAAGAAGACAAAGCTAACCAAAACGGTTATCACAAGTATATATAAATAACAATTTGAACAGCTACATCCCTTTCTACCACTGCCCATAACGATTTCATGCACCTTTAAGAATGATATGACAACAACGACGACGGGGCCCGCCATACCCCGAATGTAGCATCTACAATCAGCGGGGACTATACCAAGATAAGCCTCCGGAGGAACGGAGCTTCCCAAACGCTGAACCGTGACCCTAAGAGCGAGGATCAACGACTGGTGTACCTTTACCTGCGGCATGAACGCAGCCCCGGGCGAGGTCAAGATAACAGTACCAAGTATGTGAAATCGAAAATACATCGTAAATGAAATCATAGTAGTCTAAATAAAGCAGAGACATGTATGATAACCAAACTACGATTCACAATAAATCAAGAATATGTCAAGTCGTGACTCACGCCTCAAGCCATCACAATAGAACCATACGGTAAGTACGAAGGCATAGCCGACTACTAAGACCCAAGCATCAAAAATGCCATAAATTATATCACGAGGTCTTTCTGCATCGCACTACACGATCGGCCGCCACTCACCCGCAATATCATCAGGCGCTATCCTCGAACTCCCGCAGCCCGCATAGGTCACACACGCACCGCATGAGGTATTCTCGAATCACGGTCCTGCATCACCGAGGTATACCGCGATCGGGCGCAGCTAACCCTCGGTATCCGCTTAGGCTCCCGCAGCCCGCATAGTCTCAAAAGACCGCATAGTCTCAACAGACCGCATAGGAATCCCCGATCGGATAAACACCGAATGATCAATCCCGAGCTCCCGTGACTCCGCATAGTCACGAGGATCGCATAGCCGTATAGACCCGCATCAAGGGTGGCAAGCCCTCGGTATAATAAGTCAAGGGGGTATGTGATATAATAACAGTACAACGGGCTTAACGTTTGACAATGTAAGCACAACAAGAGTGACCCCCTTACATAATAATCACAAGATACTAACACACGTAGCATCCTAACATGCTTACTTATCAAATCAACAAGAAAGTATTACAAGGCTATCACAAACCAATACAATCAAGTTATTCACACAAGGTACTTTCTACTAACAAGTTCGGGTACCTATCCCCAAAGTACTTCATACATTAAATCTTTAAAAGATACGTTACTTCACAAAAACCACACAATACCCGTAGTATATGAAAATAGAGTGATTATCTTTTTAAAGTAAATCAATTACTTCTCTTTGTAAAATCAAGTAGCAACATTCTTTTCCAATGTTCAAGTTTGCCTAATTTCCAATGTTCAAGTTTCTCATTTTAGAAAGGTTTCGTAGTTCGTAGTCTTATTCATTTAAGAATATAATTCCCATTTAAACAATCTGAGAAACATAAGCCTTATATGTGAGTAGGATATTCTTGTTTATAACAATCTTATTACAGCAGCCATGATCTAGGAAATATCATTTTGTCTCATCTTAGCTTCTATGCAGATGGAAGTTTCTACTGGTTTTAATAATACTTAATTATTAAAAACATTTCCTTTTATTAACGCTGCAGTGGTTTGTCGATACACATTCTGATTTCCAAAATCAGTAAAACATTCTTAAGCCGTTATACCTAACTTTCCATAAAGCTAGTATAACTCTTAAGTTTTCTAAAAAAATCAAGTATTACCTCTTCTTTCAAAATGATTCAAAAATCTTTTGAAATACTTCAAGTTCTTTATTAACACATAACAAGCCAGTTATAGTTCAAATCAGTTACCTTTTAAAAGCCACAAGTATTTTCTTACCAACATAAAGTCGTTATAACCAACTTCCCATAAAGCCGTTATAACACTTTATGTTTTAAACCAATCAAATACATTTAGCACACGACGCTCACCGCACTACATAGTTCACACATATCATGCTAGAAGAGATAGGAAGAGGTTCACATACCTCGCGACGAGTATCGACTAATAGCAAAACGCTCCAAGTACTTCCAACTGTCGGCTACTCCTTTAAGCCAAGTAGATCGCGCCACACGTAGTACATCAACCTATAAGGCCACAAGGCGCTTTATTAACATTTAGATCCCTTCAGAGAACATTCTACGTAAAATTCGCAAAGACCTCCTTCCCGCAACAGCGTAAATCTCTCCTCTATCTGGCCGCTACCAAGCCAACCGGGGGTTATACGCTTAATCCGACGTGCACAATTTTACCTCACGTAAAAGCTACACAAGTTCATGTCTGAATACACCCTATGTAAATACTGATTCAAGACTTTCTTCGAAAAGTTTCTTATAATTCGGCTTAAGTCAAAAGACATCCGATAACAACGTTCGCTTATATATATAGTATACTTCAACTATATAGTCTAACAATCAATGTAATTTCCAATTACAATAGAGGACAAGATATTTACCTCGATAAGCCCATAATTATCCGAGTTTAAATGTCGATCCCGAGCAAGGTTTAGCTCCTACTCTAAGGCCCGACCCGCTCCAAACAACCCTTAGAAGTTCTAACCAACTTCTACTTATTACTCCAACTAACCATGGAGATTTTCCTTAGGGTTTCGGTTTTGTGACTAAGGAAGTATAATAGTATTTCGGCTTTTCAGATAAGTATAACCTTAGAATACTACAAGGTATACGGCTAAGGTAATTTGGGCATTATAACAATACTTTTGAGAGTATTTCCAAAAAGAGGGGTATTATACGAAGACAACTAGGCAGTGGGGAGGTACCCACGCTAGCACCACAAGGAGGGGGGGAGGGCTCTCGACCAAGGGGGAGGGGGATGGTGTTGGACGAGAACACTACTAACAGAGGGGGAGGATTTTAACACTTAGAAATATTTTAGGAATGGATGAAGAAGTCATCAAAGAGGGGGGTATTTATAGGTCTAGCAAAGGCCAACCAATGGCCAAGATCTTGCCAAGTGCAAGGCAAGTGTAGGGCCAAGATCTTGCCAAGTGCACCTTAACCAACTACACACAAAATATCCTACCAACCCTTGACCACTTTAACCACACTTTCGGCCACCCCTTTACCGCCCAAGCCTAACCAATGAGAGGGTGACAAGTGTCGCCCTCTTGTTGGTCCAAAATGTTTCGCCTCTCTAAAAATACGCAAAAATAAAAATGGCATAGCCGAATTTTCCTACGAAAGTGTGGAAACGCTTTTCGAAAAACGACTCTAACCGGGTGTTGTGAACAAAAAATAATTCGGCCAAGCCTTAATTTCAAGTTCAAATTTTCTACGTACGTCCTTACGTACATACTCTGGAAATACGGGGTATAACACATATCCCCAGAATAATCACTCACACATAACTATGGGTCTCACGCCCATAATATCACTCATGCCCGTGGAACTCATTTCTCACTGTCGGCAGTACATGATGTAAAACAACACCCATATGTGAACATGAACACTAGATCCTGCCTGCGTCATTAAACCGATCGGGCCAAGTAGAATCGCCCTATACCAGTTCCAAAAGCTAGTCATAAAACTTCACGGGCAAGGTACGGAAGCTAATTACCAGATCCAAAAGATAGCCACGCAACTGGCCGAGGCAAGTACCAAAGCTAACGTACCCTAGCCAACCGTCTCACGAGATATGACCGAGGCAAGTATCTCAAGCTATCTACCAGCAGACTGCCGATACACTAGAAATGACCAGGACAAGTATCTAAAGTGTGTCTGTAACCACATGTACAAATCAAGCCTGTGATTGTTCGTCACCGCGGCAAGCTTCATGGATTAGCGGTCCATGGACAAATAACAAAACCTCACAATGACCGCATGCCCGCATCTTACTCCTGAAAGCATGGCCATGAAACCATCCCATCGACGACGCCCGTGGAACATCCATCGTGTCGCATGTCCAAAGGAATAACAAGATAATACTCGAGGTGGACGATACTGCGTGGAAAATCCAACGCACAAGTATGTCCAAAAGAAATAACCAGATAATACTCAATAGTGGACGCATACTCGTGGAAAATCCAACGCGCCAGTATGTCCAACAATCAATCAGATAACCGGTCCTCCCCGAGAGACACGGTAGCACATAATCACAACACTTGCACAACAAGGCTATCACAACAAACATAGGCAAGTTTAATGTACTTTCATTTTATATCAACAATCTGAAATACTACATACTTTCATTCTTTCAAAAAGACCTCTTGTTACGTAAAGCCACACGATACTAATACTGTAGTATATAAAGAAAACACATTTTACTTTTAAAACCAAATTATTTCACCTTCGTAAAAATCTTTACAAGGCTTTTAAAATCAAGTACTCTATACTTTTTAAACCAAGTGCTTTTCTTTTAGAACAACATCAAGTATACTCTTTTAAAACCCAACTAACTTACTCTTTTCAAAACAAGTAACCTATACTTAAATCAAGTTACTTCTCCTTCCAAAACAAGTCGTTATAAGTCAAGTCTCTTATCTTTCAAGATCAAGTCTCTTAACTTTCAAAATCAAGTCGTTTATCACAAACCAAATCTTTCTTTTATCTTCATAAAGTCGTTATAACTAACTTCTCATAAAGCCATTATAACACTTTATGTTTTAAACAAACAAAATTCCTTTCACACACGTACGGCTACCGTACTATATAGTTCACAACAATCATGCTCAAGAGTATAGGAAGAATCACATACCTTTTTAGCTTAAACCACAAGCCAAGTCAAGTATGCCGCGCGTAGAAGATCCACCTATAATAACCACAATACATCTATCAACTTCTAGCTCTCTTCGTAGAATATTCTAAATACAAGATTCCTTATTCTACAATACATTCTACAAAGACCTCCCCGCTAACTCATAAATCTCCTCCTATCAAGGCCCGCATTAGCCAACAACTCCTGTGGACTACACGTCTAACCGGACGTGTTCAATTCTGCTTCACAATAATACTACACAAGTCTACTGTAAGTACAGTCCAATGTAAATACAGTTCAATCCTTACCAATATATCTTATACTCAATTCTAAATTACTACAATATGTAATATCCAATTACAATAGGGGTCCCACCACACCACATGGCCAACGATTTTGCTCTCCAAGTGTCAATGCATTTCGGCCAAGGGGACAAGTGGCTAGCCACTTGTCCCTCCAATTTCGGCCAAGGGTGCCACATGGGGGTGACACGTGTCGCCCCCCGATTCGTCCAAAATATTTCGTCTTCCGAAAATATCCAAAATACAGAAAACCTCAAAAACAAAGTGGGCCCCACAAAACCGTAAATTTCTCCCGTGGGCCCCACGTGACCATTTCCGAAAATAAAATCTCATAATTCTAAAATAATCCAAGAAGTCCAAATACCAAATCTGGGAATCCAATTTCTATTAACGAACCTTTTTCTTCACAAAAACCGGAAACTTTTCCGTCGAAAAATCACATCTTCCTTTCTTTCCAAAATTTCTGTCGTATTCTCGTACGTACATTCTCACATACATACCCTGGAACTACGGGGTATAACATTAGCCCACGGGTATGCTTCCACTATGAGTGTTATCTTGTTATTTTCCTCTTGGACATACTGACACGATGGGTGGCCCACGGGTATGCTTCCACTAGGAGTGTTATCTTGTTATTTGTTTTGGACATACTGACATGATGGGTGACCCACGGGTATGCTTCCACTATGAGTGTTATCTTGTTATTTCCTTTGGACATACTGACATGTTGGGTGACCCACGGGTATGCTTCCACTAGGAGTGTTGTCTTGTTATTTGCTTTGGACATACTGATACGTTGGGTGGCCCACGGATATGCTTCCATTATGGGTGTTGTTTTACCTCATGTACTGCTGGCAGTGAGGAAGGAATTCCACGGGCATGATTGATATTGTGGGCGTGAGACCCATGTTATATTTGACTGATGACTTTGAGGGCGTGAGTCCCTGACTTGACACGATCACATATATGTGTAATCGTAGTTTGGTTATCATATATGTCTCCTATTTTATATAGATCTGTTATGATTTCATTTACTGATTTTCGTTTCACATACTTGGTACTGTTATCGACCTCCTTCGGGGCCGCTGCTGCCGCAAGCAGGTACACCGGTTGTTGATCCTCGCTCATAGGATCACGGTTCTGCGTGTTGGGAAGCTCCGTTTCTCCGGAGGCTTATCTTTTGGTATAGTCCCCTGTCATTGTAGGTACTTGTACATTCAGGGGTATGGCGGGGCCCTGTCCCGTCATAGTTGTTATAAAACTCTTAGAGGTCTGTAGTACTGTTGTGGGCAAGGTTTGTAAAGGATGTAACTGTTCAAGTTTTTATATATATGCAGAAAGGTGACCGTTTTGGTTAGCATGTTTCTTATTTTACATTGTTCTATGTTGTAAGTTTTTATTTTCGCTGGTTTTTCTCTGATGTATTATCACTAGGATGCCCGGGGTAAGACACCAGTCGCGGGCCCGAGGTCGGGTCGTGACAAAAGTGGTATCAGAGCAGTTAATCCTCGGAAAGTGTCTACAGACCGTATCTAGTAGAGTCTTGATTATCGGCGTGTTGTGCACCACACCTATAATCAGGAGGCTGCAGGATATTTTAGGATTGGTTTCTATTCTTCTCACTCTGAGATCGTGCCTTAGAGCTGTGTTATAAGTTGGTCTCCCTCTGACGTATTCGTATGTACCAGTTACGCCTCTACGCAAGGCAACCAGGGTCCAGAAGGGCAAGGCAGCAGAGGGAGTTGCGAGTAGTTTGGTGTAAATTATGTTTAAGATAGCCTGGTTTGTAGAAAGGGCAAGTATGGGGACATGGAAGGTGTGAACCTTAGAATATTACACGTTGAGACCTCAGATGTGAGGCCGTCTTGAGTAAAATATTTTGCGGGTGATCTTTGTCGGAGTGCATTATATACATAGGGTGTATTAGTGTGATAAATCCATGGGTTGTGTGAGAGGGAAGTGATAGCTTTTATGACTTGAATAGGTAAGATTGTTCCGGATCGGGGAACAAGAGTTTGGCGCGATAGCGGGTCGGGTTGAGGCCAGATCTTGGGTCAACCCGCAGCCCGAAATGAGGTGGGGTCATTTCGAGGTGGTCCCGCCAAGTGGTAGGGTCACGAGGGTGCTAGGCCCAAGTTTAGGTAACCATCGTATGAGTTCGTGGATGTGTTCTACCAGAATCGGATCGTGAAGGCCGGGAATGGCCTTAAAGGAATTTGAGGCTAGTAAGATGACCAAGTTTGGAGGTAGTGACTCCAAGGTTTTGGAAACTGAAGTGATGACTGAAGTGTGGTACGTGTACTAGAAAGAGTTCGGGTGTACGAGAAGTGTACGACGAGTAAGGAAAGAAGTGAACATGTGTTAAGAGATGGAAGTGATCATTTTTGTGAAGTGAAGGTGCGAAGGGAGTATCCTTTAGACCATGGGTGGGAGCTTTTTGTGATGTTATAGGTGATTCCTCGTTGGCTTGGATTTGAGTTTTGCGCGTATGTTATACTATGGCCATTGGTGGCATAATTGGTTTCGTAAGTATAGTAGTGAAAACTATACCGCCGCATGTACGTTTGGAGACTTAGAAGGAACATTCGGGATGAATGTTTCTAAGGGGGGAAGAATGTTACACCCCGTAGTTCCAGGGTATGTATGTAAGGACGTACGTACGAGAATACGACATAAAAATTGGAAAGGATGAAAAATGTGATTTTTCAACGGAAAAGTTTCCGGATTTTGTGAAGGAAAAAGGTTCGTTAATGGGAATTGGATTCCCAGATTTGGTATTCGGACTTCTTGGAATATTAGAGAATTATGGAATTTTATTTCCGGAATTGGTCACGTGGGGCCCACGGGAGAAATTTACGGTTTTGTGGGGCCCACTTTGTTTTCGAGATTTTGGCCATTATGGATATTTTCGGAAGATGAAATATTTTGATTTAGTCGTAGGCGACATGTGTCACCCCCATGTGGCCTTGTGGCCGAAATTGCTTGACAAGTGGCTAAGACAAGTGGTCTTGTCTTGCAAGATATTTTTGTGTGGACAAGTGGCTTGTGGGACCCACACACACTTGTCCCCAATCTCTACCACCCTTTTGTTTTAATCCTAGCCCTTGGTTGTCCTATATATGCACTACTAGTTGATGAAATCTTCCACACTTAGGTTATTTCAAGACTTGAACAATACTCTCTCCCTTGCCTTGTGGTTTCGGCCATGACCCATTTCCTTGACCTAAATTTGTCCAACAATTCTTAAACTTTTAAGTTTTCTTCCTTAAGGTGTTAGGAAGATGGTGAACCAAGAGTTAGACAAGATTTCACACCCCTAACCTCAACTTGATGCCTTGGCCGAAAGTTCCAAGTTTGGAACCCTAAGTGTTCTTCACTTTTTGGAGTTGAATCTTGAAGAGAAGTTGGTTAGGAGCTTCTACGGGTTGCTTGTAGCGGATTGGAACGTAAGGATTTGGAGCTAAACTTGCTAAGGAGCGACTTTAAGTTCTTGGATAATTTTGGGCTTTTTGAGGTAATGAACTTGATCTTCTTTGTGAAGTTGGATATTATATATGTTGGAAGTATATTATGGAGTATGTAATATGTGGAATGAAGTTTGGAAAGAATTGGATCTTGTAAGCTTGTTGAAATGGAAATTGGCATGTTAGCCATTAAAATGGTAAAAACGTATCTATTACCTATCAACAGTAATAAAAAAGTAACTATAACTTATATGAAGATTGGAATATAAGTTGGAGGATTAAAGAAGTAATTCTGGCATTCTAGCCGAGAAATTGGATAAAGTATTATTATTGTAAGTTGGCCAAGAACACCAACTAATGGACTAATGGACTGTATTTACATTGGACTGTATTTACTTTGGACTGTATTTACATTGGACTGTATTTACATTGCACTGTCTTTACTTTGGACTACGGACTTGTTCCATTTCGGTTTTTATGTTGTTGTTGTTTAAGGGGAAGATTGTTTAACACGTCCGTTTAGGCGTGTGATCCCCTTCTTTAGTTGTTGAATTGTTGCGCCTTAAATATGGCATGTTGGTTACTGTTATCAGACCTTGAAAAAGGTGGAAAAGTACGTAGAAACAGGGGAACTGCTGCCCGATTTTCCGTAGAATTAGAGGGCTATTAATTGGTATAAGTATTCAATGGTAAGTAAGGTTTGATAGAAGTACTATGACCATTTTAGGATTGAAGTACTACGTGTGGCGTGATCTACTTGGCTTAAGGAGTAGCCGACGAAGTTGAAGTACTTGGAGCTTTTTGCTAATTGTCGATAATCGTCGCGAGGTATGTGAACCTCTTCCTATCCTTTCTAGCATGATTGTTGTGAACTATGTAGTACGGTAGACGTACGTGTGCTAAACAAATTTGGTCGGTTTAAAACATAAAGTGTTATAATGGCTTTATGGGAAGTTAATTATAACGACTTTATGTAGGTAAAAGAATGGTTTGTTGATTTTAAAAGATAAGAGACTTGACCCCGGGACCGCGACTGGTGCCCTACCTGGGCACCCTTACAGGTAAACATCAGAGAAAATCAGCGGAACATACACGAAACTTAAAAATAAAACATCGTAAGTAAAACAACAGGTTAGCCGATAGGGCTACCTTCCTGAACATATATAAAAACAACCGAAGCAGTTGCCTCCTTTCTTTTTACAAACTGACCCACAAAATGTGACTACAGACATCTAAGAGTTTTAACACCATCGTATGACAGGCCCGCCATACCCTGAATGAACATAAACGTGACAACTCCTAACACCGGAGCCATCTCAACTTGCTGAACCGATCCTAAGCTCGCGATCCACAATCGTACCTAAACTCGCGGGCATGAACGCAGACTTCGGCGGGCCGCATAACAAAAATTTCGAATATGGAATGTAATATAACGCATAAGAAACAAATCATAACTGTACAAAAGAATGACAAGGACAAGTATAAAAATACATACCAGATCCTGCCGTGTCATTACCACTTATGAACTTAATCGTACCTTATTATCCTTTCCATTCCCAATAAGAGTTATAGTCACATTCTTACGTACATTATTAGAAAAAGAATCATTAAGTTCATTACCATATAACTTACTTATCTTTCATAACATAGTCCGGCCCACTACGGAGGGACACATATACTACCCGGCCCAATCTGGGACGCGATCAAGTCACACTAATATCAAAGCATGCCCGTGGAATCCCCCATCACTGTCGACAGCTATTAGTGTAAAATATAACCATGTGACGCGCCCGTGGCATCCCACCTCACTGTCGGCGTACACATACACAATACATATATATATATCCTGCCCGTGGAATCCCACATCATCGCAGCGATCCAGGTGTATAATAATACACCAATAGGCATACATGAACACCAAGTCCCACGGTGGTATAGCGTCTTGGGGTCTACCCTCACTTATACTCTTACCGGAGAAGGTGGTAAAGGGTGGTATAGCATCTTGGGGTCTACCCTCACTTATACTCTTACCCCGAGAAGGTGGTATAACGTCTGGGTTTGCCTCATTTATACTTTTACCCTATCTCGACTGGCCACAAACAACACATAAAGCGGTGGTAAAGCGTCTGGGGTTTACCCCTCACTTATACTCTTACCCTGGAGAAGGTGGTATAACGTCTTGGGGCTTGCCCCTCATTTATACTCTTACCCTATCTCGACCGACCATCAAACAAGACATAAGCACTACCATGTCTTTTATAAAATCCGGGAATTTAACCCAAGTGCTACAAATAACTAAGATACCCGTGGAATCCCACATCATCGCTTGTGACGTCCAAGTAACTTATAACAAGACAGTGCCCTCCAACCGAGAGTCGCGCATCGTAATAAAACATAATACTTGCACTCAAAGGCTATCACCAAAGACACATAGGCTAATTCTCAATTAACAAGCCAAAGTACTTATCAGTGGCACAAATAGAATAATTCTCATTTAACAAGCCAAAGTACTTATCAGTGGCACAAATAGAATAATTCTCATTTAACAAGCCAAAGTACTTATCGGGGGCACAAATAGAATAATTCTCATTTAACAAGCCAAAGTACTTATCAGGGCACAAATAGAATAATTCTCATTTAACAAGCCAAAGTACTTATCAGGGCACAAATAGAATAATTCTCATTTAACAAGCCAAAGTACTTATCAGGGCACAAATAGAATAATTCTCATTTAACAAGCCAAAGTACTTATCGGGGCACAAATAGAATAATTCTTATTTAACAAGCCAAAGTACTTATCAAGGCATCACATAGAATTATTCTCAATTAAACAGGCCAAAGTACTACGTACGCATATCTCTTTCAAAAGACTCCTTTCCAAATAAAACTTCCCCGATACTAACAACCGTAGTATCAAGTCCTATTCACCTTTCAAGACAAGTCACAATACCTTTTTAGAAAATACAATTACCGGCTTCTAAATCAAGTGACTTCCTTATTTAAAACCTTAAGCAATTGGTACCTTTAAAACAATTTGCCCTTCCTTAACACAAGTTATTTCTTTGCTTACTCTATTAGAGAAAACCATTCTCTTAACCTTCCATAAAGCCGTTATAACCGACTTCCCATAAAGCCGTTATAACCCTTTATGGTTTAGACCAACACGTTCATTTTATAACCAAGAGACTTCTACTTTTTGAAACCAAGTATTAAATACTTTCAAATAAATTCTCATAACTTTCAAAAATACAAATAGTCTCTTAACCCTTAGAAAACAAGTGACTCCTTTTATTATAAAACCTTAGGCAATTAATGCCTTAAAACAAGTGGCCTTTTCACTAAAATCAAATCACTTATCTTTCCATAAAGCAAATATAACTAACTTCCCATAAAGCCGTTATATTCACTTTATACCTTATCCCAAAAACAATTTCCTATCCAAGGGACTTATACGTTTAAAACGGAACAAGTATCACATACTTTAAAACTCTTCAAGTCCCTTAACTTTAATAACACTTAAGACATCCTTTATACTTTCAAAGAAGTGAGTTAATCTCCCAACTCACCCGACTTGGCTATTCACAAACTAGTAAAGGATATCAAGGTGTTGTACGTCTACCGTACTACATACGTGCAACTAGTCATGCTTAAAGATAGGAAAAGTTCTACATAGAGTAGATCACACAACTACCTCTTAACTTCTAAGAGTAACAGGAAACATGAAATGATACCACAGGTATATTCCATACATAGAATCATGCCAAAGGAAGGAAGAGGTTCACATACCTCGCGACGATTGTCGACAAGTAGCAAAATGCCCCAAAGTACTCCAACCTTGATAGCTATTCCACTCTCCAAGTAGGATACGCTATACTTAGTACTTCAACCTATAATGGTCACAATATGTCCATTAACCTTTCACTTCTAACGTAGAATATTTTAGGTGCTAAGTCGCTAAATTCTACGGAAAATCTGGACAAAGACCTCCTTTGTTTCTACTCACTTTGCCACCTTTTCAAGGCCGAATACAATAACCAAACAGCCCCAATTGGCTCACAACAATATAGAAGGTATTCCAATACAATGAATAACTAAACAGCCCCAATTGGCTCACAATTTAGAAAGTAGTCCAATACAAATGAATAACAAACTAAAAGTCCAAATTCGGCCACCTTGAGTTCAACCATACCAATTCTTATCAAATTTCCATTTCAATCCAAATTGGTAGCATAACATGATATCAAGTCGCATTTGATTATAACAATCCATAATCTCTAAGTAGGTAACATGCGACGATTTCTAATAAACGACCAATTAGTAATCCAATTTTCAAGTGGCTTATATAACATTTCGAATTTAGCTACAAGCACTCCATAATACTTATAAACTTCTACATACCAACTTCATGTTGTCAACGTGTAAAACTAACAACAACAAAAATATATAATCTTGTAACATCTTAAAGGACAAGATTATACCTTAACGATTCGCAATCCGATCTTCAAATCCAAGTCGCCTTTAGCAACTTAGAGACTCTCCAAGATACTTCAATCCGCTACTTGAGACCCTTAGAACCATACCAACAATTTTCCTTCAAACTTCCAACCAAAACCTAGAAAAGCCATTAGGTTTTCACCTTGCGACTAATACGAAAACTCTCTTTTTCCGGGATTTTTCTATTGAGATATACTTACATAACACTCATGAACCTTGGTTTAAAGTGTGGAGCTTAAAGAACAAGCAACGAAATTTTTTTTCTTCTCAAGTGCCATGAACCCGAGAGCAAGCTAGAGCTCTCTTCAAATTTTGTGAAAATTTTCTAAGTGTTTGGACAAAGTCTTGCTACTACTAGTATTATAAAGGGACATGGAGGGTCAAGATGCAAACAATTGGGTGGTTTGGATGAGTTCTTAGTAAATATCAAGACTATGTGGGTCCTTGACCAAGTCAACATTCTCAAGCTCATTAATTGGAAGACTTAGTCATCCTAAGGCTATGGTCAATGACCATTGTGGCCATGCCTAATTTCGTCCAAGGCATTCTAAGGGGGGGTGACACGTGTCGCCCTCCCATTCGTCACAACAAAACGTTTTCCGACAATTTCATAATTCCGATAAATTTTTACAAGTCTCAAATCTTAACACTTGTGAGTTCTTACGTACGTTCTTACACCATGTCCTGTAAATACGGGGTGTAACAATTACCCCTTGGCCGAGAGTTGCCACATTTAAAGCCTAAGTGTTCTTCACCTTTTAGAGTTGAAGTGTTAATAGAAGTTGTTTAGAAACTTCTAAGGGTTGCTTGGAGCGGGTTGGAGCGTAAGGAATTGGAGCTAAACGTTTCTCAGGATCGACTTAAAAACTTGGATAATTTTGGGCTTATCGAGGTAATGATCTTTACCCCCCCCCTATTGTAATTGGATATTACATGTTGTAGTAATGTATAGTTGAGTATACTATACATAGAATGAATATTATAAAGGATTGAACTGTATTTACATTGGACTGTATTTACAGTAGACTTGTGTAGTATTACTGTGGATGTAGAATTGAACACGTCCGGTTAGACGTGTAACCCTCCCCCCCCCTGTAGTTGTTAGCTTGGTAGCAGGCCTTGTTAAGAGGAGGAGATTTATGTGGTTGCGGGGGGGGGGAGGTGCTGCCGAATTTTCCGTAGAATAAGGAGCCTTGTACTTAGAAATATTCTACGAAGAGATCTAGAGGTTGATAGACGTTTTTGTGACCTTTATAGGTTGAAGTTCTACGACTAGCGTATTCTGCTTGAAGGGTGGAAAAGGCTAGCGGGGTTATAGTACTTTGGAGCTTTTTGCTTTTTGTCGATAATCGTCGCGAGGTATGTGAACCTCTTCATATGTTTTCTAGCATGATTGTTGTGAACTATGTAGTACGGTAGACGTACATGTGCTAAGTGAATTTGGTTGGTTTAAAACATAAAGTGTTATAACGGCTTTATGGGAAGTTTGTTATAACGACTTTATGTAGGTAAAAGAAGGGTTTATTGATTTTAAAAGATAAAAGACTTGACTTATATTTGACTGGATATGATATGTGAAGAACTTGAATTGTGTAGAAAGTTGTGAAACCTCATTCGTGAGTAATGAGTACTTGGTTTTAAAATAATAACGTTATATTGATTTCGGGAATGGGAATAAGTATCGAACAAACCATCGCGTTAATAAAGGAAAATGTATTGACTAATTAATTATTATTAAAACCAGTAGAAACCTCCATCTGCATAGAAGCTAAGATAAGACAAAATTGTATTACATTTTCTAGATCATGGCTGCTTTAATAAGAATCATTATAAACAAGTATAAATTTTCTTAAATTTTCCAAAGTAAGGAACTTGATTTCAAAAAGAAAAGAGACTTGAGGAATTGAAGAGTTTTGGTTTAAAAGAAAGACATGGTTTTGTCCTAATTTGGTTTAAAACATAAAGGGGTATAACAGCTTTATGGGAAGTTAGTTATACGACTTTATGAAAACAAAAGAATGGTTTTATCATTGGTTTTAAAATGGTAACTTTGACTATAAAAGGAGAAGTGATTTGGTTTAAAAAGAAGGCATGGTATTGTCTTGATTTGGTTTAAAAAGAAAGTATGGAAATCGTTTTGGTTTACTTAAAATGATAGTCACTCTATTTTAATACTACGAGTATCGGGTGACCTTTGTAAAAGAAATGGATCTTTTAAAAAGAATTTAACGTACGTAGTACTTTGGGGTTAAAACCTGGACTTTGGCATAAAATGAAAGTACCTTGAGTTGTGTGTAACTTGCCTATGTTTGCGTATGATAGCCTTGTCGTGCTAGTATTGTATTTCTATACCACCGCGTCTCTCGATGAGGGCTGATTTGTTATGATCTTACTTGACGCATCGAAGCGACGAGCATTCCACGCACGCTTCGTGATTATTATTCCATGGACTAGCTCTACATGAGGTTTTACTGATTCGGCTTGGTATCTGCTAGTTGGCACTCGTACTTGCCCCGAGGTCGTGGCCGATTCGGGTTGGTCTCTGGTAGTTAGCCTTCGGACTTGCCCCGTTCAGTTTGGACGAAGTCTCGTGATTCCGCAGTATCCGTAGTTAGTTCAGATTGCCCGCCACCATGTGGCGCAGGTGGTATCTGGTAGTTGGCTTTCGTACTTGCCCTGGGTCAGTTTCGTGGTATGGTTATATAGATTTGTTGGTACGACTTTGGTATCTGGTAGTTGGCTTTCGTACTTGCCCCGGTCAGTTGATGATGCGGCTTTGGTATCTGCTAGTTAGCCTTCATACTTGCCCCGTACGGTTTTTATGACACAGGTGGGACCTGGTGTTCATGTGTACTCCTTGGTGAGGTTATCGTAGACTGCCGGCAGTGAGGAAGGTATTCCACGGGCATGAACGATGTTGCGGGCGTGAGACCCATAATTATAATTGAGTGATGACTTTGAGGGCGTGAGTCCCTGACTTGACGTGACTGCTTACAAATTATGTACTGTAGTTTGGTTATCATATATGTCTCATGTTTTATATAGACTACTATGATTTCATTTACGATTTTCGCTTCACATACTTGGTACTGTCAGATCGACTTCGGGCCGCTCATGCCGCAGTAGAGGTACATCGGTTGTTGATCCTCGCCATAGGATCACTCAACAGATTGGGAAGCTCCGCTTCTCCGAGGCTTATCTTTTGCATGTTTCCACGAGTTGTAGGTTCTTGTACATTCGTGGTATATGGGCCCTCCCGTCATAGTTGTTACACTCTTAGAGGTATGTAGTCTTGCTGCAAGTGGTTGTAAGGATGAATCGCTCAAATTTCCAGATATATATGAAAAAGGCAACCGCTTTGGTTAGCCTGCTTTTCTTTATCTTGTTTCATATCTGTATGTTTTATTTCCGCCGGTTTTTCTCGATGTTGTATCACTAGGTGCCCGGTAAGGCACCCGCGCCCGTGGTCGGGTCGTGACATCACGCAGCCGGTTCGTAGTTGGATTTCACGCCTTGGCCGGTGTTAGGACGGTTTCGTGACGCAGGTGGATCCGTGGTTAGCATACGATTTGCCTTGGCCAGCGATGTGATGCAGTGGATCCGCAGAGGCTATCGCATTTGCACCTGGCCATCTTCGTGATACGCTTATTTAGTATTGCTGTGACGCGGTGGTTCCGTAGTTGGCTTCGACTTGCCCGGCTTGACGCGACGCAGTTGGTTCTCGTGGCTATGCCTTCGATTGCCTTGGCCGTTGTTATATCATAGTTGGTACGGTAGGTTACGTAGTTGGCTTCAGACTTGCCGGCCGATTGACGACGCAGTCGTTCTCGTGGCTATGCCTTCAGATTTGCCCCAGACGGTTCTTATGACACAGCGGGCCCGTGTTCATGTGTACTCCTTGGTGTTGTTATATCATAGACTGCCGGCAGTGAGGAAGGAATTCCACGGGCATGATTGATGTTATGGGCGTGAGACCCATGGTTATATTTGAGTGATGACTTTGAGGGCATGAGTCCCTGACTTGACATGACTGCTTATATGTGGTGTACTGTAGTTTGGTTATCAAACATGTCTCCTGCTTTATATAGACTATTATGATTTCATTTACAGTATTTTCAATTTCACATACTGTAATTGTCAGATCGACCTCCTTCGGGGGGCTGCGTTCATGCCGCAGGTAGAGGTACACCGGTTGTTGATCCTCGCTCTTAGGATCACAGTTCAGCGTTTTGGGAAGCTCAGTTTCTCCGGAGGCTTATATTTTGGTATGATTCCCTGAGATTGTAGGTTCTTGTACATTCAAGGGTATGGCGGGGCCCTTTCCCGTCGTTGTTGTTATAAAACTCTTAGAGGCCTGTAGTACTGTTGTGGGCAGGGTTTGTAAAGGATGTAACTGTTCAGGTTTTTATATATATGCAAAAAGGTGACCGTTTTGGTTGGCCTGTTTTATATCTTGTTTCATGTTTAAGTTTTTATTTCCGCTAAGTTTTCTCTGATGTTGTATCACTAGGGTGCCCGGGGTAAAGAACCAGTCGCGGGCCCGAGGTCGGGTCGTGACAAAAGTGGTATCAGAGCAGTTAATCCTCGAAAAGTGTCTACTGACTGTATCTAGTAGAGTCTTGATTATCGGCGTGTTGTGCACCATACCTATAATCAGGAGGCTGCATGATATTTAGGATTGGTTTCCATTCTTCTCACTCTGAGATCGTGACTTAGAGTTGTGTTGTAAGTTGGACTCCCTCTGACGTATTCTTTTATACCAGTTACGCCTCTACGCAAGGCAACCAGGGCCCAGAAGGGCAAGGTAGTAGAGGGAGCTGCGAGTAGTTTTGTGTAAATTATGTTTAAGATAGCCTGGTTTGTAGAAAGGGTAAGTTTGGGAACGTGACAATCGTGAACCTTAGAAATTATAACAGTTGAGACCTTAGATGTAATGTCGTCTTGAGTAAAAGATTTTACGGTTAGTCTTTGTCGAAGTACTTGGTATGCGTGAAATGTATTGTGGGATAATTCCTTGGGTTGTGTAAGGTGAAAGTGGTAGCTTTAATGACGAAAATAGTAAGATTATTCCGGAGGGGGAACAAGAATTTGAAGCGAAACTGGTCGGGTTGAGGACCAATTGCGGGTCAACCCGCAGCCCGAAATGTAGTGAGGTAAATTTGTGGTGGTCCCTCTATGTGTGATAGGGTCATGAGGGTGCAAGGCCCAAGTTTAGGTAACCATTGTACGAGTTCGTGGACGCATTCGACCAGAAGCGGGTCGTGAAGGCCGGGAATGGCCTTAGAGGAAATTGAAACTAGTGAGATGACCAAGTTGGAGATGGTAACTCCAAGGTTTTTGAAACTGAAGCGATGACTGAAATGTGGTACGTGTACTAGAAAGAGTTCGGGTGTGCGAGAAGGTTAAGACGAGTAAGAAAAGGAGCGAACATGTGTTAAGTGAATGGAAGTGATCATTTTTGTGAAGTGAAGGTGCGAAGAGAGTATCCTTTGGACCATGAGGGAGAGATATAGTGTTGTTATACACTTTAGAGGTGATTCCTCGTTGGCTTGGATTTGAGTTTTTGCGCGTATGTTATATTATGGCCATGTGTGGCATAATTGGTTTTATAAGAATGGTAGCGAAGACTATACCGGCACATGTATGTTTGGAGACTTAGAAGGAACATTCGAGACGAATGTTTCTAAGGGGGGAAGAATGTTACACCCCATTGTTCCAGGATATGTACATGAGGACGTACGTACGAGAATACGACATTAAAATTGGAAAGGAAGAAAGATGTGATTTTTCGACGGAAAAGTTCCGGATTTTTGTGAAGGAAAAAGGTTCGTTAATGAGAATTGAATTCCCAGATTTGGTATTCGGACTTCTTGGAATATTAGAGAATTATGGAATTTTATTTCCGGAATTGGTCACGTGGGGCCCACAGGAGAAATTTACGGTTTTGTGGGGCCCACTTTGTTTTCGAGATTTTTGGCATTACGGATATTTTTGGAAGATAAAATATTTTGGACGAGTAGGGGGGCGACACGTGTCACCCCCATGTGGCTATTGTGGCCAAAGTGCCTTGACAAGTGTCCTTGGACGTTTTTGTGGTGGACAAGTGGCAAGCCACTTTTCTCCAAGTTTGTGTGGACATGTGGTTTGTGGGGCCCACACACACATGTCCCAATCTAGACCACACACATGCTTAAATACTAGCCATTGGTTGGCCTATAAATACCCCCTTAAGGCTTGCAAGATTCTTTATCACTTAGACAAATTCCAAGAGAAAAATAATACTCCCCCCCCCCCTTTGTGGTGCTCTCGGCCAACACCCCCCTTTGTGTAGAAAAATTCTTCAAGTGTTGTTGTTATCCCAAATACCTTAGCCTAGTATCCCTAGTAGTATTCTAAAGTAATCCTAACATAAGAGCCCGGAAATACTACTTTATTCCTTTAGTCGCAAAATGAAACCCTAGGAAAATCTTCATAGCTTGGATGGAGTGTTAAGAGAAGTTGTTTAGAAACTTCTAAGGGTTACTTGGAGCGGATTGGAGCGTAAGGTATAGGAGCTAAACGTTGCTCAGGATCGACTTATTAATCTTGGATAATTTTGGGCTTATCGAGGTAATGATCTTTATCCCCCTATTGTAATTGGAGATTACATGTTGTAGTAATGTATAGTTTTTTTTAGGTAAATGCAAATATTATTACTAATAACGGAAAGAAAGGTGGCTACAATCAGTCATTGAGGGTTCTCAATCCTCAACGTAATATAAACAAGAAATGGAGGGGGAGAGGGGTGGTCACTCAAAAGGTGCCTTTACAAGAGGGGATTAAGTCATATAGAACTCTATAAGATGTTGTTTTAATCTTTGCAATGACCTCCTCTGCCGGTATGCTTGTTCCTTCAAAGAGCAATGTATTTCTTGTCCTCCAAATCTCATAGACCACTATGCAAAAGGCAAGCAAGATAGATTTGGCTCGGATGCCTGTCCCAAGGTGGTCTTTCTTGATCCACTTAAGAGAGCTTTCAACAGTTGTCATTTCTCTTCTAATACCGAACCATTCGCTAATGCTCTTCCAAATCAAGCGGGTGTAGGGGCAAGTAAAGAAGAGGTGCTCCCTTGTCTCATTAGCACGCTTGCAGAACCCGCAAGACTTATCCTCCAAGTTCAGATAGGAAAGAGTGTCTTTTGTAGCTAACCGCTTTCTACAAGTGAGCCATACTGTGAAAGAGAACTTGGGAGGAATGAAGCTTTTCAAAATTTGTGACATCCAAAGCTTTTTATCTTGCGGAATGCGCAAGATATCATAGACGAGGCTAGAATCAAATTTTCCGCTGGTACAACACTTTTCCAAGCCGGCAATAGCGTCGCCTTGGCTACCAAAGATGGAAACAAATTTGTCGCGGATCCCACAAATTCTTTTGAATAAGGGGGAGTCCCTAGGACGTACCTCATAATCCCAAAATGATAGGCCTCTCAAATAGTAGCTATTGGACCCATAAGGAATCTGCCTCAGTGTGAGTTTTCCAAATAGTCCGTGATAGCAAGGAATGGTTCCATTCTTTGATGTTCATAAGGCCCAAGCCTCCCTCGGATTGGGACAAATAGATGACATCCCAAGCGACTCTTGGTGGTTTCCCACCCCATAAGAACTGAATGCATGCAGACCGTACCTTGTTGAGGACAGTGGCGGGAATAGGAAGTGCCCGGAACCAAAAGCTCTCAACCCCTTGAATGACCGACCTGATAAGTTCCAGCTTACCCGCATAAGATAGCGAGTGATGCCCCCATTTCTGAATGTAATCTGATATTGCACTAGTGAATGGAGCAAACTGATCCACCGAGACTGAAATTGGGGACAAAGGGATCCCCAAGTACCGTACAGGAAAACTTCCAATGCCGAAACCCACTCTGGACAAGATCAAGTCACGAATTGTATCATGCACTCCCGCTATGTAGACGTTGGATTTAGATGGGTTAAGAGTTAACCCTGAGACAACCTCCAACTCTTCAAGACACTCCATAAGAATCCCAACAGAAGATACATCTCTTTTGGCAAAAAGCATGAGGTCATCCGCGAATGCAAGGTGAGTAATGCCCAATCTCTTACAATTTGGATAATAGGAGAAAGATGTTATACCCCGTATTTCCAGAGTATGTATGTGAGGACGTACGTACAAATGTATAAGCCTTAATTAGGTAAATGACGAAATTGTGAACTTCCAACGGAAAAGATTCCGAACCTTGTGAAGGAAATTTTACGGTTTTAATATTTTAATTTATTACAGATTTTTTTGAGAGATGAAATATTTTGGACCAATAGGAGGGCGACATGTGTCACCCTTAGGTGACATGTTTGGACGAAAATTGTGGGCAAGTGGCCAAGTCAATTAGTCAAAGTCTTGGAAGATATTTTTGTGGGCAAGTGGGGGATGCCTTGGACGGTTTTTGGAGAGCAAGTGGCTAGCCACATGGCTCATTGTTGTGGTGGACATATGCCCCAAAGTTGTGGTGGACATATGTCCCAAAGTTGTGGTGGACACTTGTGTTATACCTCGTATTTCCGGAGTATGTACGTGAGGGCGTACGTATATAAGTTTAAGCCTTAAGATAGGCTAGGACCGAAAATTTTGTTCACAAGTACCGAAAAGAATCGTTTTCCGACGAAACGTTTTACAAAGCTTGCGTAGGGAAAATTCCGGCTATGTCATTTATTATTTTTGCGGATTTTTCCGAGAGACGAAATATTTTGGACCAACGGGAGGGTGACACTTGTCACCCAAGTGGACGGTTTGGTTGAGCTTTGTGTGGCACGTTTTTTGTGCCTAAAGTTTGGTCAATGGTTGGTAGGATATTTTGTGGGTAGATGGATAAGGTACACATGGATGAATCCACACCCTACACTTGCCTTGCACTTGGCTTCATCTTGGTCATTGGTTGGCCATTGCTTGACCTATAAATACCCCCTTAGTTGAAGACTTATTCTTCATCCTCTCTTGAAATTCCAAGTCTAAAAATCCCTCCCTCTCCCTTGTGAGCTCTCGTCCAACTCCCCCCCCTCCCCTTTGAGAAAGGCCTTGGCCGAGACCACCCCTCCTCCTTTGTAGTGTCCTAGCATGGTACCCCATAGCCTAGTTGTTTTCGAGAAATACCCCCCCCCTTGGTTGAGAAATACTTCTCCAAGTATTGTTGGAATGCCAAAATACTCTAGCCCAAAACCTTTGTAGTATTTCCGAGTACCCTCTATACGAAAAGCCCGGAAAATACTACTATACTTTCCTTTAGCCACTAAACGAAACCCTGTGGAAAAGTCTCCATGATTGGTTGGAGTACTTAGTAGAAGTGTGTAGAACTTCTAAGAGTTGTTTGGAGCGGGTTGGAGCACCCGGAGTAGGAGCTAAACGTTGCTCAGGATCAACATTAAACTTGGATAATTTTGGGCTTACCGAGGTAAATAATCTTATCCTTCTATTGTAATTGGAAATTACATACTGTAGTATTATTGAAAATGAAAATAAGATTCATAGAAGAGAATTGAACTGTAATAGAAGGATATTACAGATAAGACTTGAACTGAAATCACATCAGAAGAATATTTAAGTAGAAGATTAAACTGTACTTACATAGGACTGTATTTACAGTAGACTTATAACCTTTATTGGTTGAATGTTCTGCGAGTAGCATGTACTACTTGGAAGGTGGTCAAGGCTAGCCGGGATAGCCGTGGAGCGTTTTGCTAATAGTCGATAATCGTCGCGAGGTATGTGATTCTTCCTATACTCTTGAGCATGATATTTTAAATATACATATAGTACGCTAGACGTACGAGTGTTAACTGAATAATAATTACGGCAATGTCTTTTGACTTAAGCCTGAATAAAAAGAATCTTGAAGAATATATATATAGTACGGTAGACGTACGTGCGTTAACTGAACGTAGTTTATTGGCAATGTCTTTCGACTTAAGCCTGAATAATAAAGAAACTTGTAGTAGTTCAAAAGAGATAAGAAACCTTTTTGAAAGAAGAATAATGCTTGGTTTTAAGAGTTATACTAGCTTTACGGGAAGCTAGGTATAACGACTTAAGAGAGATAAAAAGAATGGTTTATTGATTTTAGAAGTTAAGATACTTGATCTTAAAAGATAAGAGACTTGACTTAATTGAATTGATATGAATTTTGTTAAAAGTGTGAAACCTCATTCGTGAGTAATGAGTACTTGGTTTTTAAAAGGAATAATGTTTTACTGATTTCAGAAATCAGAATAAATATCGAACAAACCACTGCAGCGCTAATAAAGGGGAATGTATTGAATAATGAAGTATTATTAAAACCAGTAGAAACCTCCATCTGCATAGAAGCTAAGATGAGACAAAATGATATTACATTTTCTAGATCGTGGCTGCTTTAAATAAGATTGTTATGAACAAGAATAACCTACTCACACATAAGGCATATGTTTCTCAAATTGTTTTAAAGGATTAAAACTATGAACTACGAAACCTTTTCGAAAATGAGAAACTTGAGCAATTGAAATTAGGCAAACTTGAACGTTTGGAAAATAATGTTGTTACTTGATTTTACAAAGGGAAGTGTTTTGGTTTACTTAACAAGGTTAGTCACTCTATTTTTATACTACGGGTATCGGGTGACCTTTGTAAAAGAAATAGATCTCAAAAAGGAATTTAACGTACGTAGTACTTTAGGGTTAAAACCCGGACTTTGACATGAAATGAAAGTTCCTTGAGTTGTGTATAACTTGCCTATGCTTGTTGTGGTGTAACTCGCCTATGATTGTTGTTGTGTAACTTGCCTATGCTTATTGTGACAGTCTTTGTTGTGCCAGAATTGTGTTTCTATACTACCGCGTCTCTCGATGGAGGGCCGGTTGACTTATTGAGAACTTACTTGGACGTACCGGCAGTGACGGAAGATTCCACGGGTATGCTTCCATTATTATTACATGGGCATGTCTACACCGATGATGGATTCTGTGGACATGTGACCATTATGGTTATTTATGGCGAAGTATCGTGACTTACTGTTGTGATCGGGTGCGTAGCCTGTTTACTTGCCCCCGTCAGCTACGTGACGCAGGTGGATCTGGTATAGGTTATTGCACTTGCCACGTGTCAGCTTCGCGGCGTTTCGTGACTTACGGGTGTGATCCGGTGCTTAGCCGATTCACTTGCCCCGTCGGCCTACGTGGCGCAGGAGGAGTGGAGGCTAGTGCACTTGCCACGTGTCAGCTTCGCGAGTCAGTGTTTGGATGGAGCTTCGTGACTTACGGTTGTGATCTGGTGCGTAGCCGATTCACTTGCCCCCGTCAGCTACGTGGCGCAGGGAGGAGCTGGTGGAGGCTATTGCACTTGCCACGTGTCAGCTTCATGATATGGTTGTACAGTATTATTGGTACGGTCGGATCTGGTAGTTATACTTGCCCCGTACGGTTTTTATGACACAGGTGGGACCTGGTGTTCATGTATACTCCTTGGTGTTGTTATATCATAGACTGCCGGCAGTGAGGAAGGAATTCCACGGGCACGAGTGATGATTTGGAGGGCGTGAGTCCCTGACTTGATATGACTGTTTATATGTTGTGTACTGTAGTTTGGTTATCATACATGTCTCCTGCTTTATATAGACTATTATGATTTCATTTCTGATTTTCGGGCCACATACTTGGTACTGTTATCGACCTCCTTCGGGGGGCTGCGTTCATGCCGCAGGTAGAGGTACATCGGCTGTCGATCCCCGCTTATAGGATCACGTTTCAGCGTATTGGGAAGCTCCGTTCCTTCGGAGGCTTATCATTTGGTATGTTACCCTGAGTCTGTAGGTTCTTGTACATTCAGGGGTATGGCGGGGCCCTGTCCCGTCATAGTTGTTGTGAAAATCTTAGGTGCAGAGTAATCAGGCGTGTGGTTGTAAGGATTGTAACTGTTCAAAGGTCGATATATATATATATGCTGAAAGGCAACCGTTTTGGTTGGCCTATTTTCTTTTATCTTGATCCATATCTATTTGTATGTTTAAGTTTTTATTTCCGCTGGTTTTTCTCTGATGTTGTATCACTAGGGTGCCCGGGGTAAGGCACCAGTCACGGGCCCGGGTTCGGGTCGTGACAACTTGGTTGGAAGACTTCACTTGCTCAAGCAACCAAATCTACACCTTACACATGTTTTAATCTTGGCCATTGAAGGTCTTATAAATACCCCCCTTAAGTTGCAAGACTCTTCATCCACTTAACAATTTCCAAGTCTCAAAATCCTTCCCCCTTTGTAGTAAAGTCTCGTCCAAAAACTCCCTCCCCCCTTTCTAGTTGCTTCGTCCGAAACACCCCCCCCCCCCCCCTTGGTAGAAAAATTGTTACTATTTCAAAATACCTTAGCCTATATCCCTTATAGTATTCCCAAGTTACCTCTATACTAAAAGCCCGGAAATACTACTTTATTTCCTTTAGTCACAAAACGAAACCCTAGGAAAATCTTCATAGTTGGTTGAAGTATTAAGTAGAAGTTGTTTAGAAACTTCTAAGGGTTTCTTGGAGCGAATTGGAGCGTACAGAATAGGAGCTAAACGTTGCTCAGGATCGACATATAATCTTGGATAATTTTGGGCTTATCGAGGTAATAATCTTTATCCTTCTATTGTAATTGGAGATTACATATTGAAGTAGTTTAGAATTAAGTATAAGATATATAGAAGGATGGTATAAAAGAAGAGAATTAAACTGTACTTACATAGGACTGTATTTACAGTAGACTTGTGTAGTTTGACGGGTAGGGAAATGCTGCCCAATTTTCCGTAGAATAGAGAACCTTCTGCTTAGAATATTCTACGAAGTAGTCTAAACGTTGATAGACGTATTTGACTATTATAGGTTGATACTCTGCGAGCGACATATTCGACTTGGCAGGTGGATTTAGCCGAGGAGGTATGTGATTCTTCCTATCCTCTTGAGCATGATACTTTTGAAATATATATAGTACGGTAGACGTACATGTGTTAACTAAACTTGGTTTTACTTTGATGTCTTTTGACTTGATTTTTAAATGATAAAGATCTTGGAAATATTTCAAAAGAGTTATGAATCATTTTTGAAATAAAAGTAATTGTTATACCCCGTAGTTCCAGGGTATATATGTGAGAATGTACGTACGAGATTACGACAGAAATTTTGGAAAGAAAGGAAGATGTGATTTTTTTCGACAGAAAAGTTTACGGTTTTTGTGAAGAAAAAGGTTCGTTAATGGGAATTGGATTCCCAGATTTGGTATTTAGACTTCTTGGATTATATTAGAATTATTGGATTTTATTTTCGGAAATGGTCACGTGGGGCCCACGGGATAAATTTACGGTTTTGTGGGGCCCACTTTGTTTTTGAGGTTTTCGGTATTTTGGATATTTTCGGAAGACGAAATATTTTGACAGTCTGGGGCGACACGTGTCACCCCACGTGGCACCTTGGTCGAATGGTGACAAGTGGCTAGACACTTGTCCTCGTCGAATGGGCTAACAAGTGGCAAGCCACTTGTCTAGCATTCGTTGGCCATGTGGTGTGGTGGGACCCACACACACATGGCCCAATCTTGACCATACACTTGATAAGATCTTGGCCTTAATTCCTCTATAAATACCCCTTAAGGTCAAGAGTATTTCATCCACACTTGAAGATTTTTCCATAGCAAATACTCCCTCCCTTTTGCCCTATTTCGTCCCCCCTCCTCCTGTGTAGAAAATACTTGGTGTATTGTTGTATAATCCCAAATACCTTGGCCTAGTATCCCTAGTAGTATTCCAAAGTTATTTCAATACTAGAGTTAAATACTACTTTATTCCAATAGTCGAAAGTGAAACCCTAGAAAAATCTTCCTAGCTTGGTTGAAGTATTTAGAGAAGTTGTTGGAAACTTCTAAGGTCGTTGGAGCGGGTTGGAGCGTAAGGAGTTGGAGCTAAACGTTGCTCAGGATCGACTTATAACTTGGATAATTTTGGGCTTATCGAGGTAATGATCTATGTCCCCCTATTGTAATTGGATATTACATGTTGTAGTAGTTATACTTGAGTATATTATATTGGAAGGATGATTATAAAGGTTTGAACTGTATTTACATTGACTGCATTTACAGAGACTTGTGTAGTATTATTGTGAAGCGTAATTGAACACGCCCGGTTAGGCATGTAATCCCCAGGAGTTGTTGGCACGTAGCGGGCCTTGATAGGAGGAGATTTATGTGTTAGCGGGAGGTCTTGCCAATTTTACAGAGAATAAGGAATCTTGTATTTAGAATATTCTACGAAGAGAACTAGAAGTTGATAGATGTATTGTGGCCTTTATAGGTGGATCTTCACGCGCAGATACTTGACTTGGCTTGTGGTTTAAGCTAAAAAGGTATGTGATTCTTCCTATACTCTTGAGCATGATTGTTGTGAATTATATAGTACGGTAGACGTACGTGTGTGAAATGAATTTTGTTTGTTTTAAACATAAAGTGTTATAATGGCTTTATGGGAAGTTAGTTATAACGACTTTATGAAAATAAAAGAAAGATTTGATTTTGAAAGTTAAGAGACTTGATCTTGAAAGATAAGAGACTTGACTTATAACCGACTTGTTTTCGGAAAAGGAGAAGTAACTTGATTTAAGTATAGGTTACTTGTTTTGGAAAGAGTAAGTTATTGGGTTTTAAAGAGTATACTTGATGTTGTTTAAAAGAAAAGCACTTGGTTTTAAAAGTATAGAGTTCTTGATTTTAAATCTTATAAAGATTTTCGGAAGGTGTAGTAATTTGGTTTGAAAGGAAAACGTGTTTTTAATACTACGAGTATTAGTATCATGTGGCTTTTACGTAAAAAGAGGTCTTTTTTTGAAAGAACGAAAGTATGTAGTATTTTGGGTTTGAAACCCGGATTGTTGATTAAAATGAATGTATGTTGAACTTGCTTATGCTTGTTGTGATAGTCTTTGCTGTGCAAGTGTTTTGTTGATATCTCGCAGTGACTGCAGGGCCGCTATCCGATTGATTGATTGATTGACATACCGACGTTGGGTGGTCCACGAGTACGCGCCCACTTTGAGTATCGATCGGTTGTTGCATCGCCGTGACTCTCCGGAGGGCCGACTATCCGATTGATTTCCTTTGACATGCTGACGATGGATGTTCCACGCACGCGCCCGTGAGGATGGTTTCACGGCCATGACATCCGAGGTGAGACGCCGGCACGCGGTCATTGTGAGGTTCAGATTGTTAGTCCATGGACCGCTAATCCATGAAGCTTGCCGCGCGACGAGCGATCACGCTTGATTTATACGTGTGGTTCGTGCACACTTTAGATACTTGTTCGTCATTTTCTCGCACCAGAGCCTCCGTAGATAGCTTAAGATACTTGCCTCGGCCATATCTTGTGAGACGCAGGCTATCAGACGTTAGCTTAAGATACTTGCCTCGGCCGTTGCGTGGCTAGATTTTGGATCGGTAGTTGGCTTCCGTATTTGCCCGTGATGGGATATGACTATCTTTTGACCGGTAGTTGACTATTCTACTCGCCCGATCGGTTTTGATGACGCAGGATCTAGTGTTCAGTTCACATATGGGTGTTGTTTTACATCATGTATGCGATGTGAGGAAATGAGTTCCACGCATGATTGATATTATGGGCGTGAGACCCATAGTTATGTGTGAGTGATCATTTTGGGGATGTGTCCCCTTACTTGGCATAATCGCATTTATCGCAAAATGGTTTTATAAAATGATGAAATGTGATTTCATTCTGATTTTCGTTTCACATACTTGGTACATGTTAGATCGACCTCCTTCGGAGGCCGCTCACGCCGCAGTAGAGGTACATCGGTGTGGATCCTCGCCATAGGATCACGATCGGCAGATTGGGAAGCTCCGTTTCTCCGAGGCTTATCTTTTGGTATGTTTCCACTGAGTTGTAGGTTCTTGTACATTCGTGGGTATGGCGGCCCGCCTGGCCATAGTTGTTGTTACATTCTTAGAGGTGTGTAATCACATGGGCATGGTTGTAAATGATTGTAGAATCGTCGTTTGATATATATACATGAGGCGACCGCTTTGGTTGGCCTATTTTCTTATGATGTATATTGTTTCTGTTTAAGTTTTTATTTCCGCTGATTTTCTCCGATGTTGTATCACTAGGGTGCACAGGGTAAGGCACGATGCGCCCGAGGTCGGTCGTGACAAAAGTGGTATCGTGAGCGCTTAATCCTCGGAAAGTGTCTACGCACCGTATCTAGTAAGTCTTGATTATCGGCGTGTTGTGCACCACACCTATAATCGTGAGGCTATGGATATTTAGGATTGGTTTCTATTCTTCTCACTCAAATCGTGCCTTAGAGCCGTGTAAGTTGGACCCTCCGATGTAGTTCTTTGTACCGATTATGCCTCCGCGAAGGCAACCAGTGGCCCGAAGGGCAAGGCAACAGAGGAGCCGCGAGCGAACACGAGGAGTACGAGGCGCAGCCCTGGCCATTACCCGAGATAGTGCTTCGACGGCGAGTTTTGGACGCCGCCAGGCAAAGAGAGTTTAGAGCCGCAGCGGGCTACAGAGACCACGATACCGAGCCTCCACCCCACACCGGAGCAGGAGATGGGTTACAAGAGATGGCCCGCCATCGCCGTGATCGTGGGCCGACACCGTGATAGGCCGACGCAGCAGCCTCCAGTAGAGCCCCGTAGTTCACCCCGATCGGATAGTTTGAGGCTACGAGATTTTCCGAGTCAGTCCCGCCAGAGTTTTACGGTCGAGGCACGAGGATGATCCGCAGGAGTTCATCCGTCGCCATGAGGATCATGCGAGTAATCAAGGCTTCGAGACCGAGTCCGTGATTTTCGATCGCATCACCGCGTGATACCGCAGCCGATCGGTTTGATTCGTGGAGCTGTCCCGGGAGCATGCACCTCACCGCTTTGGGACGAGTTCTGAGGCATTTCACCATTTTTGCCTCCGCAGATGGAGAGGCACGCCGATGTGTTTCGACATCGAGACAGTGAGGACGCACGCCGGGAGTACAACGTAGAGTTCGACTCGTTGGCTCGATATGTCCTCGCGTTAGTAGCTAATATGGAGGACGAGTGCACCGCCACGTCACAGGCTTGATGACTACTTGGCGAGTCTTGTTCGTGTATCGCTTCACCGTACGGACATTGCCCGCATACGTGCTCATGCACTAGGTGTGAGGCACGGAGAGACCGACGGATTGTCCAATACCAATGAAGGCCGTGACGGCAGGTCCTTGGTGACTTTCAAGACGGACCGCAGCAGCAGACTAGTTATCACGTCGTCGCCAAGATAGGTGGTCCTACGCCTTCGTGGCCTCCAGAGTATTCGTGAGCAGTCGTGGCTCCGGCGGTTGTGTTTCGTGAGTTGCGTCTTTGGGATGAAGCCACCCGACCTAAGTGTAGCCATGGTAAACCCCATTCGGAAGTGTCGAGGACTTGTTTTACATGTGGCACGGGCCATTTTATGAAATTGTCCTACCAGAGGTAGCGCGGATGTTGAGATTCGCCTTCGGATCTGCATGGGTTCTTCGCCTTCGATAGCTAGCAGGTGTTCATATACGGCAGCCGTGCGAGGGTCGTGGTGGAAGTTCCCAGTTCTAGCGGTCCTTGGAACCGCCTATTTGATTCCAGGTATATCCTTAACCCTCTAGAGATTAGTATTCTTGTTATGATGATCTCCTTATTATGTGCTATGTACGGATAGCATTATGTTGTTGTGATTAGAAAACATGGTTAGTTATAAGAGGGTAGTTGAGCTAAGAAGACCACTAGGTTTTCGTTACTTGATTAGTGAGATTGTTCCGGATAGGGAACGCGGCTTGGCGCGTAAATGGGTCGGCCGAGGCAAGGTTGCGTGTCAACCCGCAGCCCGGTTTGGGGTAGGGTCATTTTGTGGTGATCCCGCTTTGTGATAGGGTCACGAGGGTGCTAAGCCCAGGTTTAGGTAACCATCGTACGAGTTCGTGGATGCGTTCGACCAGAATCGGACCGTGAAGGCCGGGAATGGCCTTAGAGGAAATTGAAACTAGTAAGATGACCAAGTTCGAGGTGGTAACCTGGGGTTGGAAATTGCAGATGGATCAAGTGTGGAACGATACTATAGAGTTCGTGTACGAAGCGGTACGACGAGTAAGAAGAGAAGCGAACATGTGTTATGAGGACGGAAGTGATTATTCTTTTGTGAGGTGAAGATGCGAAGGGAGTATCCTTTAGACCTTGGGTGTGAGCTTTTTGTGATGTTAGAGGTGATTCCTCGTTGGCTTGGATTTGTATGTTATACTATTGCCATTGGTGGCAGGTTTGGTTTCGTAAGTATAGTAGTGAAGACTATACCGGCACACGTTTGTTTGGAGACTTAGAAGGAACATTCGGGATGAATGTTTCTAAGGGGGGAAGAATGTTATACCCCGTAGTTCCAGGGTATATATGTGAGAATGTACGTACGAGATTACGACATAAATTTTGGAAAGAAAGGAAGATGTGATTTTTTTCGACAGAAAAGTTTCCGATTTTTGTGAAGAAAAAGGTTCGTTAATGGGAATTGGATTCCCAGATTTGGTATTTAGACTTCTTGGATTATATTAGAATTATTGGATTTTATTTTCGGAAATGGTCACGTGGGGCCCACGGGAGAAATTTACTGCTGGGGCCCACTTTGTTTTGAGGTTTTCGTATTTTGGATATTTTCTAAGACGAAATATTTTGATTTAGTCGGGGCGACACGTGTCACCCCATGTGGCACCTTGGCCGAATGGTGGACAAGTGGCTAGACACTGTCCCTTGGCCGAATGGCTAACAAGTGGCAAGCCACTTGTCTAGCAATTCGTTGGCCATGTGGTGGGACCCACACACACATGGCCCAATATTGACCATACACTTGATAAGATCTTGGCCCTTAATTCCTCTATAAATACCCCCTTAAGGTTGAAGAGTATTTCATCCACACTTGAAGATTTTTCCATAGCAAATACTCCCTCCCTTTTGCCCTATTTCGTCCCCCCTCCTCCTGTGTAGAAAATACTTGGTGTATTGTTGTATAATCCCAAATACCTTGGCCTAGTATCCCTAGTAGTATTCCAAAGTTATTTCAATACTAGGAGCTGGAAATACTACTTTATTCCAATAGCCGTAAAGTGAAACCTTAGAAAAATCTTCCTAGCTTGGTTGAAGTATTTAGAGAAGTTGTTGGAAACTTCTAAGGGTCGTTTGGAGCGGGTTGGAGCGTAAGGAGTTGGAGCTAAACGTTGCTCAGGATCGACTTATAACTTGGATAATTTTGGGCTTATCGAGGTAATGATCTATGTCCCCCTATTGTAATTGGATATTACATGTCAGAGTAGTTATACTTGAGTATATTATATTGGAAGGATGATTATAAAGGTTTGAATCAGATTTACATTGACTGCATTTACTGAGACTTGTGTAGTATTATTGTGAAGCAGAATTGAACACGTCCGGTTAGACATGTAATCCCCTGGGAGTTGTTGGCCTGGTAGCGGGCCTTGATAGGGGAGGAGATTTATGTGTTAGCGGGGGGGGAGGTGCTGCCGAATTTTCTGTAGAATAAGGAATCTTGTATTTAGAATATTCTACGAAGAGAACTAGAAGTTGATAGATGTATTGTGGCCTTTATAGGTGGATCTTCTACGCGCGGCATACTTGACTTGGCTTGTGGTTTAAGCTAAAAAGGTATGTGATTCTTCCTATACTCTTGAGCATGATTGTTGTGAATTATATACTACGGTAGACGTACGTGTGTGAAATGAATTTTGTTTGTTTTAAACATAAAGTGTTACAATGGCTTTATGGGAAGTTAGTTATAACGACTTTATGAAAATAAAAGAAAGATTTGATTTTGAAAGTTAAGAGACTTGATCTTGAAAGATAAGAGACTTGACTTATAAACGACTTGTTTTCGGAAAAGGAGAAGTAACTTGATTTAAGTATAGGTTACTTGTTTTGGAAAGAGTAAGTTATTGGGTTTTAAAGAGTATACTTGATGTTGTTTAAAAGAAAAGCACTTGGTTTTAAAAGTATAGAGTTCTTGATTTTAAATCTTATAAAGATTTTCGGAAGGTGTAGTAATTTGGTTTGAAAGGAAAACATGTTTTTAATACTACGAGTATTAGTATCATGTGGCTTTTACGTAAAAAGAGGTCTTTTTTTTAAAGAACGAAAGTATGTAGTATTTTGGGTTTGAAACCCGGATTGTTGATTAAAATGAATGTATGTTGAACTTGCCTATGCTTGTTGTGATAGTCTTTGATGTGCAAGTGTTTTGTTGATATGCTGCCGTGACTCTCTGGGAGGGCCGGCTATCTGATTGATTGATTGGACATACTGACGTTGGGTGGTCCACGAGTATGCGTCCACTTTGAGTATTGACTGGTTGTTCTGTACTGCCGTGACTCTCTGGGAGGGTCGGCTATCTGATTTATTTCCTTTGGACATGCTGACGCGATGGATGTTCCACGCACGCGCCCGCAGGATGGTTTCATGGCCATGACTTCCGAGGTGAGATGCCGGGGCATGCGGTCATTGTGAGGTTCAGATTGTTAGTCCATGGACCGCTAATCCATGAAGCTTGCCGCGGTGACGAGTGATCACGGGCTTGATTTGTACGTGTGGTTCATGCACACTTTAGATACTTGTTCTGGTCATTTTCTCGTGTACCGGTAGTCTCTGGTAGATAGCTTAAGATACTTGCCTCAGTCATATCTTGTGAGACGGTAGGCTATTGTACGTTAGCTTAAGATACTTGCCTCGACCAGTTGCGTGGCTAGCTTTTGGGTAGTCGCTTCCGCATTGCCCGTGATTGGATATGACTAGCTTTTGGACTGGTAGTTGACTATTCTACTTGGCCCGATCGGTTTTGATGACGCAGGCAGGATCTAGTGTTCAGGTTCACATATGGGTGTTGTTTTACATCATGTACTGCCGGCAGTGAGGAATGAGTTCCACGGGCATGATTGATATTATGGGCGTGAGACCCATAGTTATGTGTGAGTGATCATTTTGGGATGTCGTCCCCTTACTTGGCATAATCACATTTATCGCAAAATGGTTTTATAAAATGATGAAATGTGATTTCATTACAGATTTTCGGGCCACATACTGCAATTGGTACTCAGACCGACTCCTTCGGGGCCGCGTCATGCCGCAGTAAAGGTACATCGGTTGTGGATCCTCGCCATAGGATCACAACAACAGATTGGGAAGCTCCGTTTCTCGAGGCTTATCTTTTGTATGTTTCCCTGAGTTGTAGGTTTCTTGTACATTGGGGTATGGCGGGCCCTATCCGTCATAGTTGTTGTTACATTCTTAGAGGTCCGTAAATCACAGCGTGTGGTTGTAAAGGATTATCGCTCGGTTTGATATATATACATGAGGGCGACCGTTTTGGTTGGCCTATTTTCTTATGATGTATCTTGTTTCCTGTTTAAGTTTTTATTTCTTCTGATTTTCTCTGATGTTGTATCACTAGGGTGCCCGGGGTAAGGCACGATCATGCGTCCGAGGTCGGTCGTGATAAGAATGCTTGGTTTTAAAGTTTAAGGGTTATACTAGCTTTATGGGAAGTTAGGTATAACGACTTAAGAAAGATAAAAGGAAGGTTTTTACTTATTTGTTTATGAAAGTCTTGTATTGATTTCTGGAAAGTGTAGTAAGATGGTTTGATAAGTAAACATGTTATGATGCTACGTGTGTTAGTGTCTTGTGATGTTTGTGTAAGGGGATTATTCTTGTTGTGCTTACGTTGTTAAACGATAAGCCCGTTGTAATGCTATTATATCACATACCCCCCTGACTTGTTATGATGTCGAGGACTTGCTACCCTCGATGCGAGGAATACCTCATGCGGGTCCATGTGACCTATGCGGAGCTGCGGGAGTTCCAGGATTGATCACTCCGGGTGTGTTACGCCGATGCGAGGAATACCTCATGCGGTCCATAGGACTATGCGGACTTCGAGGGTCCAGGATGATGCCGCGGTTAGCTACCCCCGATGCGAGGAATACCTCATGAGGGCCTATGTGGCCTATGCGGACTGCGGGAGTTCCAGTATTAGGTACGCATAATGATACTATGGGCGAATGGCCTTGCTTCGATCATTAGTGTTATACCCCGTATTTCCAGTGTATGTATGTGAGGGCGTACGTATAAAAGTTTAAGCCTTAAGTAGGCAAAGGGACGAAAATTTTGTTCACACCCCCGAAAAGAATTATTTTCCGACGAAACGTTTTCCAAACTTTGCGAAGGGAAAATTACGGCTATGTCAATTATAATTTTTGCGGATTTTTCAGAGAGATGAAATATTTTGGACCAACGAGAGGGCGACACTTGTCCTCAACTCGACGGCATTCATGGGAGTTGGGCACGCTTTTTTCATTTTTGTGCCTAAAACATTTGGTCAATGTTTGGTAGGATATTTGTGTGGTAGATGAGTAAGTGGGACCCACACAACACTTGTCCAAATCCTCACCTTACACTTGCCCACCACTTGTCTCAATCTTGGCCATTGAATGTCCTATAAATACCCCCCCTAAGTTGAAGGATTTCTTCATCCACAAATCATTTTTCCAATTCTAAAAATCCCTCCCCTCTTAGCAAAGCTCTCGTCCAAGAGCTCCCCCTCCCCCTTTGTGAGGCCTTGGCCGAAACCCCCTTTCCTAGTTGTTTCGTAAGATACCCCCTTGGTAGAAAAGTATTCTCCAAGTATTGTTACTATTCCCAAATACCTTGGCCCAAATACCTTGTAGTATTCCAAGGTTACACCTATACTAAAAGCCCAGAAATACTATTATATTTCCCTTCAGTCACAAAAACGAAACCCTAAGGAAAATCTTCATAGTAGGTTGAAGTATAAGTAGAAGTTGTTTAGAACTTCTAAGGGTTTCTTGGAGCGTATTGGAGCGTACAGAATAGGAGCTAAACGTTGCTCAGGATCGACATATAAACTTGGATAATTTTGGGCTTATCGAGGTAAATACTCTTGACCTTCTATTGTAATTGGAAATTACATACTGTAGTAGTATAGAAATGAATATAAGATTCATAGAAGGATATTACAGAAGAGAATTGAACTGTAATAGAAGAATATTAAAGAAGATCGAATCAGACTTACATAGAATTTGTATTTACTGAGACTTGTGTAGTTTGACGGGTAAGGAAGTGTTGCCCAATTTTCCGTAGAATAAGGAATCTGTATCTAGAATTATTCTACAGAGTAGTCTAGACGTTGATAGACTTGTATGATCGTTATAGGTTGAAGTACTGCAAGTAGCGTATTCTACTCGAATGGTGGAAAGGGCTAGCCGGATTACAGTACTTTGGAGCGTTTTGCTAATAGTCGATAATCGTCGCGAGGTATGTGATTCTTCCTATCCTCTTGAGCATGATATTTTAAAAGAATATATATATAGTACGGTAGACGTACGTGTGTTAACTGAAAGTAGTTTTACTTCGATGTCTTTTGACTTGAGTTTTACATAATAAGAGTCTTGAAATATTTCAAAAGAATTAAGAATCGCTTTTGAAAGAAGAGTAATACTTTTTGAAAGAGTTATACTAGCTTTATGGGAAGTTAGGTATAACAACTTAAGAGAGATAAAAAGAATGGTTTATTGACTTTAGAAGTTAAGAGACTTGATCTTAAAAGATAAGCGACTTGACTTAATTGAATTGATATGAATTTTGTTAAAAAGTGTGAAACCTCATTCGTGAGTAATGAGTACTTGGTTTTTTTAAAGAATAATGTTTTACTGATTTCGGAAATGAGAATAAGTATCGAACGAACCACTGCAGCGTTAATAAAGGAAAATGTATTGACTAATTAAGTATTATTAAAACCAGTAGAAACCTCCATCTGCATAGAAGCTAAGATGAGACAAAATGATATTACATTTCCTAGATCATGGCTGCTTTAATAAGATTGTTATGAACAAGAATAACCCACTCACACATAAGGAATATGTTTCTCAAATTGTTTTAAAAGAGAATTATCTTATTAAGTGATTAAGACTATGAACTACGAAACCTTTCGAAAATGAGAAACTTGAGTATTTGAAATTAGGCAAACTTGAACTTTTGGAAAAGAATGTTGTTACTTGACTTTAAGAAGGAAAATGTTTTGGTTTAAGAAGAAGGGCATAATATTGCCTTAGTTGTTTTAAAAAAAAAGGAAAACATGGTATTATCTTAATCTGTCTTAAAAGAGCGTTTAAATGTTATGGTCAATTCTACACCGCGTTCATGGGATGAACCGGGAATGTATTCCATACGATTCCACCTCGAGTCCCATGAGATGGGCCGAGACATATACGATTCCTATCGAGTGCCATGAGATGGGCCGAGACATGTGCGATTCCTATCGAGTCCCATGAGATGGGCCGAGACATGTACGATTACTATCGAGTCCCATGAGATGGGCCGAGACATGTGCGATTCCTATCGAGTCCCATGAGATGGGCCGAGACATGTGCGATACCTATCGAGTCCCATGAGATGGGCCGAGACATGTGTGATACCTATCGAGTCCCATGAGATGGGCCGAGACATGTGCGATACCTATCGAGTCCCATGAGATGGGCCGAGATGTCACGACCCGTTCCGGGGCCCGTGACTGGTGCCTTACCCGGGCACCCAAGTAGTCATACATCAGAGTAATCAGCGGAACATAAAAACAAGACAAGAATCAAATGTAAAATGAGACACATTTTATATGAGAGAAAGTCGCCTTTCGGCATATATATAAATATACAAATTTTTCAAACCGAACAGTTTAATCCTTTTTACAAACCCTGCCCACAACAAGATTACATGCACCTCTAAGAATGTAACGACAACTATGGCGGACAGGCCCGCCATACCCCGAATGTACAACAACCTGCTGCACTCGGGGTAACATACCAAAAGATAAGCCTCGGAGAAACGAGCTTCCCAATACGCTGATTTGTGATCCTAGAAGCGAGGATCGACAACCGATGTACCTCTACTGCAGATGAACGCAGCCCCGGGCGAGGTCAAGACAGTACCAAGTATGTGAAATGAAAAATACGTAAGTGAAATCATAACACTATATAAAGCAGAGACATGTATGATGACCAAACTACGATTCACAATATAATCTAGCGGACATATCAAGTCGGGGACTCAAGCCTCAAAGTCATCACTCAAATATAACCAAAGACAACGACCGCATGCGCCCAAGATCTTACCTCGGTATAAGCATGGCCATGGAACCATCCTATTGGAAGCATACCCGTGGCCACCCATCGCGGTCGATGTCCAAAGGAAATAACAAGAGAACAATCAGAATGGAAGCATACTCGTGGGCCACCCATCGTGTCAGTACGTCCAAGCCAATAACAAGATAACACTCTGTCACGACCCGTTCCAGGCCCGTGACTGGTGCCTTACCCCGGGCACCCTAGTGATACAACATCAGAGAAAAACCAGCGGAAATAAAACATAAACATGAAACAAGAGATATGATAAATAAACAGGCCAACCAAAATAGCTTGCCTCAGATATATATACATAAAAACCGAGCAGTTATCCTTTTTACAAATTACGCCACAACAGCATTACATGCACCTCTAAGAATGTAACAACACCTATGACGGACAGGCTCGCCATACCCCGAATGTACAAGAACCTACAACTCAGGGAACATACCAAAAGATAAGCCTCCGGAGAAACGGAGCTTCCCAATACGCTGAACTGTGATCCTAAGAGCGAGGATCAACAACCGGTGTACCTCTACCTGCGACATGAACGCAACCCCGGGGAGGTCGATAACAGGTACCAAGTATGTGAAACTGAAAAATACTGTAAATAAAATCATAACAGTCTAAAATAAAACAGGAGACATGTATGATAACAAAACTACAGTTCATAAAAGCAGTCATGTCAAGTCAGGGACTCACGCCCTCAAAGTCATCCCTCATGCCCGTGGAACTCCTTCCTCACTGCCGCGATCAGGTATAAGTCATGTGATACGTGTAACATGTCTCGCCCATCTCATGGACTCGAGGTGGAATCGTGGAATACATGTCTCGCCCATCTCATGGGACTCGATAGGAATCGCACATGTCTCGCCCATCTCTGGGACTCGATAGAAATCGCACGTGTCTCGCCCATCTCATGGGACTCGATAGAAATCGCACATGTCTCGCCCATCTCATGGGACTCAATAGAAATCGGATGGAATACATTCGGTTCATCCATGAACGCGTGTCGCATGAAGTACATTCGGTCCATCTCATGGACTCGATATAGAATCGGTGAAATACATTCCTGCTCATCCCATGAACGCCGTGGTCGTGTGGCCCTAACATCTAAACGCTCTTTTAAGACATATTAAGATAATACCATATTTTCCTTTTAAAACAACTAAGGTAACATTATGCCCTTCTTTTTAAACCAAAACACTTTCCTTTTTAAAGTCAAGTAACAACCTTCTTTTCCAAAAGTTCAAGTTTGCCTAACTTCAAATATTCGTATCTCTTATTTTCGAAAGGTTTCATAGTTCATAGTATTAATCATTTAATAACATAATTCTCCTTTTTAAAACAGTTGAGTAGTATATGCCTTTGGTGTGAGTAGGTTATTCTTGATTATAACAATCTCATTAAAGCAGCCATGATCTAGGAAATGTAATATCATTTTGTCTCATCTTAGCTTCTATGCAGATGGAGGTTTCTACTGGTTTTAATAATACTTTATTAGTCAATACATTTCCCTTTATTAACGCTGATGTGGTTTGTTCGATACTTATTCTCATTTCCGAAATCAGTAAAACATTATTCCTTTTACAAACCAAGTACTCATTACTCACGAATGAGGTTTCACACTTTTTAACAAAATTCATATCAGTTCAATTAAGTCAAGTCTCTTATCTTTTGAGATCAAGTCTCTTAACTTCTAAAATAAATAACCTATTCTTTTTATCTTTCTTAAGTCGTTATACCTAACTTCCCATAAATCTAGAATAACTCTTAAGCTTTTAAAACCAAATGTTACTCTTCTTTCAAAAAGGTTTCATAATTCTTCTGAAATACTTCAAGATTCTTATTATTCAGGCTTAAGTCAAAAGACATTGCCGTAAAGCTACGTTCAGTTAACACACGTACGTCTACCGTACTATATATATATATATATACTTTTAAAATATCATGCTCAAGAGTATAGGAAGAATCACATACCTCGCGACGATTATCGACTATTAGCAAATAGCTCCAAAGTACTGTAATCCGGCTAGCCCTTTCCACCCTTCGAGTAGAATACGCTACTTGCAGTACTTCAACCTATCACGGTCATATAAGTCTATCAACGCCTAGACTATACAGTAGAATACTTCTAGAAACAGATTCCTCATTCTACTGAAAATTGGGCAGCACTTCCCTACCTGCCAAACTACACAAGTCTACTGTAAATACAGTCCTATGTAAGTACAGTTCAGTCTTCTTCTTTAATATACTTCTGATGTGATTTCAGTTAAATTCTTCTCTGTAATATCCTTCTATGAATCTTATATTCATTTCTATACTACTACAGTATGTAATTTCCAATTACAATAGAAGGTCAAGAGTATTTACCTCGATAAGCCCAAAATTATCCAAGTTTATATGTCGATACTGAGCAACGTTTAGCTCCTACTCCGTGCGCTCCAACCCGCTCCAAACAACCCTTAGAAGTTCTAACCAACTTCTACTCAAATACTTCAACTATCTATGAAGATTTCCTTAGGGTTTCGTTTTGTGGCTAAAGGAAGTATAATAGTATTTCTGGGCTTTTAGTATAGGTATAACCTTGGAATACTACAAGGTATTTGGGCCAAGGTATTTTGGAATAGTAACAATACTAGGAGAATACTTTTCTACCAATGGGGGGGGGGGGTATTTTACGAAAACAACTAGGCAAGGGGGGGAGGGGGTTCGGCCGAGGGCCTCACAAAGGGGGAGGGGGAGCTCTTGGACGAGAGCATTTCTAAGAGGGGAGGGATTTTTAGACTAGGAAATGTCTAAGTGTGGATGAAGAAGTTCATCAACTAAGGGGGGTATTTATAGGCCAACCAATGGCCAAGATCAAGACAAGTGGTAGGCAAGTGTAGGGTGGGGATTTGGACAAGTGTAAGTGGGTCCCACTTGCTCATCAACTACACAAAATATCCCAAAAATATCCTACCTAATCCTTGACTAAAAACAAGGCACAAAAAGCGTGCAAGGAATGCCCTTTGCCGTCCACTTTTGAGGGTGACACGTGTCACCCTCCCGTTGGTCCAAAATATTTCATCTCTCGGAAAAATCCGCAAAAATTATAAATGACATAGCCGGAATTTTCCCTTCGCAAAGTTTGGAAAATGTTTCGTCGGAAAACGACTCTTTTCGCTAGTTGTGCACAAATTTCGCCACTTTGCCTACTTAAGGCTTAAACTTTTGTACGTACGCCCTCACGTACATACTCTGGAAATACGGGGTATAACATTCTCCCCTCCTTAGAAACATTCGTCCCGAATGTTCCTTCTCAAGACGGATAACGATAAAGTTCCTCTCAACTTAAACAAGTTGTCAATGCCACACCTGGTCATAAAAATAATACACGCGCAAATATTCAACCCAAGTCCCCGAGAAATAATTCCTACATCACAAAAGCTTTCACCCTGGTCTAAAGGATACTCCTTTCGCATCTTCACTTCACAACAAAATGATCTCTTTTATTCTGCTAACACACGTTCACTTCTTTCCTTACTCGTCAGACTTTCTTGAACACTTGAACTCTCCCAAGATAATGCACCATACTTGATCATTACTTGATTCCCAAAATTTCTGGAGCCACTACCTCCAAACTTGGTCATCTTACTAGCCTCGATCTTCTTTAAGGCCATTCCCGGCCTTCACGATCCGATTCTGGTCGAACATATCCACGAACTTATACGATGGTTACCTAAACCTGGGCCTAGCACCCTCGTGACCCTACCACCTGGCGGGACCACCCAGAACTGACCCCACCTAAATCCGGCCTACGGGTTGACCCGCAATACGTCCTCAACCCGACCCGCTATCGTGTCAAACACTTGTTCCACCGATCCGGAACAATCTCACGAATCAAGTCAGGAAAACCTAGTGGTCTTCTTAGTTCAACTACCCTCTTTCATTTCATACCACTCAGGGACTTATCATACAAATATATCCCACGCATACTATGCACTCTGATAAAGGTCAACACAAACATAAATCTTTTACTCAAGATGGCCTCGCATCTAAGGTCTCTACGTATAAAACTCTAAGGCTCACACTTTCCCTGCCCCCAAACTTACCCTTCTAACTAACCATGTTTTCTAAACACAATTTTTAACATAATGCTATCCGAACATAATACTTAGCATTTCATCATATCATCAACGTATACTAGTCTCTAGAGGGGTAAGAATATACCTGAATCATCTGCTTCATTTTCCCTTCGTCGCTCTAATCATAATCACCGCCAAGCATAGCTATGTAGAAGGCGATGAACACGCCATCGACCGTGAGATCGTGTCATTCTACGTATCCTCCTTCTAGATACCCGTCACATGGCCCTGACGGCCGCAGGTGAAACAAGCACCAGTAAGAAGACGACACTCCCCGAGATGACGTTTGCCGCATCGTGCACACTGAGGAAAGCATGAACCCGACTGGCTAGAACCCATGTATACCTGTGAACTAGAAGCCCTAGAGCTCTGACCAGCTCCCGAATACCCTGAACGTCCTGAAGACTGTGGAGGACCACTCTGTACTAGCGGAGGTACATAACTAACCTGCTGCTGAGGCGGTTCGCCTCGAAAGTTACCAAAGGACCCCGCTGCTCGCCTCTTCTCGCGATCTCGCCATTCCGTCGACCTCTCCGCCTCACATCCAAGTGCATAAGCTCAGTATGCGGAAATGTCCATGCCTACCAAGAGCTACACTGAACAAGCTCGCCAAGTAGTCATCAAGCCCGTGTCGTAGCGGTGCACTCGTCCTCCATGTCGGCTACCAATGCGGGACGCATCGAGCTAATGAGTCAAACTCACATTGTACTCAATCAGACGCCTGGCCTCGCCTCAGCGTCAAAAATCTGTCGCCCGAGCCCTTCTCATCTGTGGAGGCAAGAAATGTGCAAGAAATGCCTCGAGAATTCGTCCCATACTACCGAAGTGCATACTCTCCCGACAGCTCCCACGAATCAAACCACGATCGCAGATCACGCGGCCGATGCGAACCTAAGACCACCGACTCGGTCTCAAGCCTTGATCACTCTCATGATCCGTCAGAATCGTCGAATAAACTCTGCGGATCATCCTCGTGCCTCGACCAGAACTCGTAGGCTACAACTCGAGAAAGTCCGTAGCCTCAAACTATCCGATCTAGGGTGAACCATGGGTACCATCGAACCGGCGCGTCCCACCTATCCTCGTGCCTTGCCACTATCACGCCAATAATCGGGCCATCTCTTGTAACCCATCTCTCCGCTCCAGCCGTGGGACCGAGGCTCAGTGCGTGGTCTCAGCAGCCCACCGCCGCGCTCCTAAACTCGCTGGGTTGTGGCGGCCGCAAAACTTGCTGTCAAGCACTATCTGTTATACCGTATTTCGCAGTATGCGTGAGGCGCACGTATAAATTTTTTTGCCTTAAGAATTGGCTTTGGTTCGAAATTTGGGCACAAGTGCCGAATAAGTCGTTTCGACAAAACGTTTCCGCGATTACGTTGGAAAAATCCGGCTATGTCATTTAGTATTTTTGCGGATTTTTCCGAGCGACGGAACATTTTTGGACCAACGGGAGGGTGACACTTGTCACCCTCATTGGACGGCAAAGAGGAGCTTGGCCTTGGCCGATTGGTTCATGGTTTTGTGCCTTGTTTTGTGGCTTGTTTCGTGCCATGTTTTGTGGAGTAGGGGTTAGGGTGCACTTGGCTTGATCTTAGCCTTACACTTGCTATACACTTGGAAGGATCTTGGCCATTGGTTGGCTTTTGGTTTTGCTATAAATACCCCCCTCTCTTTGAAGACTTCATTCATCCAACAATCTTCCAAGTCTTGGAAGCCCTCCTCCTCTTGTTGACTCGTCCAAGAGCCCCTCTCCCCCTTAAAGTTTGGCTTTGGCCGAGAGGCCACCCCTCCCCCCTTTGTGGTGCCTTGGCCGTGGGGTACCCCCCCCCTAGCCTAGTTGTTTTCGTATAATACCCCTTGTTGTGGTATAGAAATACTCTCCTAATATTGTTATAATGTCCAAATACCTTGGCCCAAATACCTTGTAGTATTCCCAAGGTTACACTTATTCAAAAGCCCAGAAAATACGATTATACTTCCTTTAGCCACAAAAACGAAACCCTAAGGAAATCTTCACCCGTTGTTGAAGTTGTAAGTAGAAGTTGGTTAGAACTTCTAAGGGTTGTTTGGAGCGCTCGGAGTAGGAGCTAAGCGTTGCTCAGGATCGACTTTATACTTGGATAATTTTGGGCTTATCGAGGTAAACACTACTGTCCTTCTATTGTAATTGGAAATTACGTGTTTGAATATATAGTTGAAGTATACTATATATAGAACTGAACTTAGTATTGTGGCAATGTCTTTTGACTTAAGCCTAAAGAATAAAGAATCGAATTGTATTTACATGGGGTGTATTGCGGAGACTTGTGTAGTATTATCGAGTAGGATGGTACACGTCCGGTTAGGCGTGTGAACCCCCAGTTGGCTTGGTAGCCTCGATAGAGGAGGAGATTTACGCTGCGGGTGAGGTCTGCCAATTTTACGTAGAAAAATAGAACTTGTGTTTTGGGGTTAATAGACGTTTGTGACCTTTATAGGTGAAAGTACTAAGAGTAGCGTATTCTACTCGAGGAGTGGAAAGGGCTAGCAAGGTTGTAGTACTGGGAGCATTTTGCTTATTGTCGATAAATCGTCGCGAGGTATGTGAACCTCTTCCTATCTCTTCTAGCATGATACGTGTGAACTATGTAGTACGGTAGACGCATACGTGTTAAGCGTGTTTGATTGTTCTTAAACATAAAGTGTTATAACACTTTATGGGAAGTTAGTTATAATGACTTTATGTAGGTAAGAAAATACTTTGTGGTTTTAAAAGGTAATCGATGTGAATTATAATCGCTAGTTATAATAAAGAACTTGATGTATTTCAAAAGATTTATAAATCGTTTTGGAAGGGAGAGTAACACTTGGTTTTAAAAGGTTTTAAAAAGAGTTATACTAGCTTTATGGGGAGTTAGATATAATGTCTTAAGAGAGGTAAAGAAAATGGTTTACTGATGTTAGAAGTTAAGAGACTTGATCTTATAAGATAAGAGACTTAACTTATTTGTTTTAATGTGAATGTTGTGTGAAACCTCATTCGTGAGTAATGAGTACTTGGTTTTATTTAAAGGGATAATGAATTACTGATTTCGGAAATCAGAATGTGTATCGACAGACCACTGCAGCGTTAATAAAGGAAAGTGTATTGAATAATGATGAATTGTATTAAAACCAGTAGAAACCTCCATCTGCATAGAAACTAAGATGAGACAAAATGATATACATTTTCTAGATCATGGCTGCTGTAATAAGAATGTTGTAAACAAGAATAACCTACTCTCACGTGAGACATATATTACTCAATTGTTCTAAAAATAAATCAAGTGATTAAGTTTATGAACTGTGAAACCATTTGAAAATGAGAAGCTTGAGTAATTGAAACTAGGCAAACTGGAACTTAGGAAAAGAATGTTGTTACTTGATTTTGAAAAGGAATGTGGGTTGGTCATTCTAATACTACGGGTATCGGGTGACTTTTATAGAAGTAATGGATCTCTTTTAAAAGAACTTAACGTATGTAGTACTTTGGGGTTAAAAACCCGGACTTTGGCATAAAATGAAAGTACTTTGAGTTGTTGTGAAACTTGTCTATGCTTGTTGTTGTGAAACTTGCCTGTGCTTGTTGTTGTGAAACTTGCCTATGCTTGTGATGATAGCCTTTGCTGTGCAAGTGTGGTATTTCTGTGTTACCGCGTCTCTCGATAGAGGGCCGGTTGACTTGTTGAGAACTTACTTGGACGTGCTGGCAGTGATGGAGAATTCCACGGGTATGTTTCCATTTTGATTACTGTCTTGTGTTGATGTCACATGGACATGTCTACACCGATGCAGTATTCCGGGGGCATGCGGCCATGCGGGCGGGTTGATTACCCGATATATGGTTGTTACTGCAACATGGACGTGTCTACACCGATGCAGTATTCCGGGGGCATGTGGCCATGCGGCAGGGTTGACCAGTATATTCTTATTGAGGTTACATGGGCATGTCTACACCGATGCAGTATTCCGGGGGCATGTGGCCATGCGGCCTTGTTATTATTGTTGCATCATGGACATGTCTACACCGAGGCAGTATTCCGGGGGCATGCGGCCATGATGCGAACATGATGGATGTTATGGGCGTGAGACCCATAGTTATATTTGAGTGGTGACTTTGAGGGCGTGAGTCCCTGACTTGACTGTTTTTATGTTGCGTACTGTATTTTGGTTATCATACATGTCTCCTGCTTGTTAAGCTATTATGATTTCATTTACTGATTTGTGATTTCACATACTGGTACTGTTAGATCGACCTCCTTCGGGCCGCTCATGCCGCAGTTGAGGTACATCGGCCGTGGATCCTCGCCTCGTGATCTCGCGGCGTTTAGGAAGCTCCGTTTCTCGAGGCTTATCTTTGGTATGTGTTCCCCGAGTTGTAGGTTCTTGTACATTCAGGTATGGCGGCCTGTCCCGTCATAGTCGTTGTAAATCTTAAGTGCAGAGAATGTTGTGGCGGTTGTAAAAGGATTAAACTGTCGGGTTTTATGTATATACGAAGGCAATCGCTTTGGTTGGCTGTCTATTTATTATATCTCTTGTTTCATGATTCATGTTTTATTTTCCGCTGTTTTCTCGATGTTGTATCACTAGGGTGCCGGGTAAGGCACCGCGAACTGCCCGGTTCGGGCGTTACAAAGTGGTATCAGAGCGATTAGTCCTCGGAAAGTGTCTGGGCACCGTGTCTAGTAGAGTCTTGATTATCGGTGTGTTATGCACCACATCTATAATCGTGAGGCTATAGGACATTTAGGATTGGTTTCCATTCTTCTCATTACGAGATCGTGCCTTAGAGCCGTGTTGTAAGTTGGACCCTCCGACGTGTTTCGTTTTTACCGATTATGCCTGCGAAAGGCAACCGTGGCCAGAGGCAAGGCACCGAGGAGTCGCTAGTGGATTGAGAGGAGTACGAGGCGCAGCCCGCCAAGACTGGGTAGTGCTTGACGGCGAGTTTTGCGACGCCGCCAAAGACCAAAGAGTTTAGAGTCGCAGCCGTGGCTGCTGAGACTACACGACCTGAGCCTCCACCCCACGATGCGGAGCGGGGAGATGGGTCAGCGAGAGATGGCCCAATTATTGGCCGTGGTTGTGGCGACATGAGGATAGGGCCGACGCAGCAGTTCAGCCCAAAGAAGACTGTAGTGCACCCGAGGCGCAGTTTGAGGCTACTGGATTTCCTTAGTTGTAGCCCGCTGAGTTTTACTGGTCGAGGCGGAGGATGATCCGCAGGAGTTCATCCGTCGATGCAGAGGATCACGCGGTGATCAAGGCTTCAGAGACCGAGTCAGTGACATTTGTTCGCATCGGCCGCGCGTGATACCGCAGCCGATCGGGTTTGACTCGTGGGAGCTTTCGGGAGAGCATGCACTTCACCGCTTTGGGACGAGTTTTCGGGGCCTTCGGCACATTTCTTGCCTCCACAAATGGCGAGGGCTCGCCGGCAGATTTTTGATGTTGAGGCACGATGCGCCCGGTTCGGGCGTTACACTATCTCGAGTAATGACCGGGCTGCGCCCGCACTCTCCTCAGTATCTACTAGCGGCTCCCGCCGCATTGCCCATCTGCCCGGGTTGCACTGCGGAGGCATAATCGGTAAAACGAAATACGTCGGAGGGTTCAACTTATAACACGCCTCTAAGGCACGATCTCGAATGAGAAGAATGGAAACCAATCCTAAATGTCCTGCGCCTCACGATTATAGATGTGGTGCACAACACACCGATAATCAAGACTTACTAGACACGATGCGTAGACATTTTCCGAGGATTAATCGCTCGATACCACTTTTGTCACGACTGCCTGCCCGTGATCGTGCCTTACCTCGCACCTAGTGATACAACATCAGAGAAAAACCAGCGGAAATAAAACATAAACATGAAACAAGAGATATGATAAATAAACAGGCCAACCAAAACAGTTGCCTTCTGTATATATATACATAAAAACCCGAACAGTTATCCTTTTTACAAATTCTGCCCACAACAGTACTACAGACCTCTAAGAATGTAACAACACCTATGACGGGACAGGGCCCCGCCATACCCCTGAATGTACAAGAACCTACAACTCAGGGAACATACCAAAAGATAAGCCTCCGGAGAAACGGAGCTTCCCAATACGCTGAACTGTGATCCTAAGAGCGAGGATCAACAACCGGTGTACCTCTACCTGCGGCATGAACGCAGCCCCCCGAAGGAGGTCAGTACAACAGGTACCAAGTATGTGAAACTGAAAATACTGTAAATGAAATCATAACAGTCTAAAATAAAACAGGAGACATGTATGATAACAAAACTACAGTTCATAAAAGCAGTCATGTCAAGTCAGGGACTCACGCCCTCAAAGTCATCCCTCATGCCCGTGGAACTCCTTCCTCACTGCCGGCAGTCTAGGTATAAGTCATGTGATACGTGTAACATGTCTCGGCCCATCTCATGGACTCGAGGTGGAATCGTGTGGAATACATGTCTCGGCCCATCTCATGGGACTCGATAGGAATCGCACATGTCTCGGCCCATCTCATGGGACTCGATAGAAATCGCACATGTCTCGGCCCATCTCATGGGACTCGATAGAAATCGCACATGTCTCGGCCCATCTCATGGGACTCGATAGAAATCGCACATGTCTCGGCCCATCTCATGGGACTCAATAGAAATCGGATGGAATACATTCCCGGTTCATCCCATGAACGCGGTGTCGCATGAAGTACATTCCCGGTCCATCTCATGGACTCGGTATCGAATCAGGTGAAATACATTCCCGGTTCATCCCATGAATGCAGTGTCGTGTGGCCCTAACATCTAAACGCTCTTTTAAGACAGATTAAGATAATACCATATTTTCCTTTTAAAACAACTAAGGTAACATTATGCCCTTCTTTTTAAACCAAAACACTTTCCTTTTTAAAGTCAAGTAACAACCTTATTTTCCAAAAGTTCAAGTTTGCCTAACTTCAAATATTCGTATCTCTTATTTTCGAAAGGTTTCATAGTTCATAGTATTAATCATTTAATAACATAATTCTCCTTTTTAAAACAGTTGAGTAGTATATGCCTTTTGTGTGAGTAGGTTATTCTTGATTATAACAATCTCATTAAAGCAGCCATGATCTAGGAAATGTAATATCATTTTGTCTCATCTTAGCTTCTATGCAGATGGAGGTTTCTACTGGTTTTAATAATACTTTATTAGTCAATACATTTCCCTTTATTAACGCTGCTGTGGTTTGTTCGATACTTATTCTCATTTCCGAAATCAGTAAAACATTATTCCTTTTACAAACCAAGTACTCATTACTCACGAATGAGGTTTCACACTTTTTAACAAAATTCATATCAGTTCAATTAAGTCAAGTCTCTTATCTTTTGAGATCAAGTCTCTTAACTTCTAAAATCAATAACCCATTCTTTTTATCTTTCTTAAGTCGTTATACCTAACTTCCCATAAAGCTAGTATAACTCTTAAGCTTTTAAAACCAAGTGTTACTCTTCTTTCAAAAAGGTTTCTTAATTCTTCTGAAATACTTCAAGATTCTTATTATTCAGGCTTAAGTCAAAAGACATTGCCGTAAAGCTACGTTCAGTTAACACACGTACGTCTACCGTACTATATATATATATATACTTTTAAAATATCATGCTCAAGAGTATAGGAAGAATCACATACCTCGCGACGATTATCGACTATTAGCAAATAGCTCCAAAGTACTGTAATCCGGCTAGCCCTTTCCACCCTTCGAGTAGAATACGCTACTTGCAGTACTTCAACCTATCACGATCATATAAGTCTATCAACGCCTAGACTATAATGTAGAATACTTCTAGATACAGATTCCTCATTCTACTGAAAATTGGGCAGCACTTCCCTACCTGCCAAACTACACAAGTCTCATCAGAATACATCCCATGTAAGTACTGATTCACTTTCTTCTTTAATATACTTCTGATGTGATTTCAGTTAAATTCTTCTCTGTAATATCCTTCTATGAATCTTATATTCATTTCTATACTACTACAGTATGTAATTTCCAATTACAATAGAAGGTCAAGAGTATTTACCTCGATAAGCCCAAAATTATCCAAGTTTATATGTCGATCCTGAGCAACGTTTAGCTCCTACTCCGTGCGCTCCAACCTGCTCCAAACAACCCTTAGAAGTTCTAACCAACTTCTACTCAAATACTTCAACTATCTATGAAGATTTCCTTAGGGTTTCGTTTTGTGGCTAAAGGAAGTATAATAGTATTTCTGGGCTTTTAGTATAGGTATAACCTTGGAATACTACAAGGTATTTGGGCCAAGGTATTTTGGAATAGTAACAATACTAGGAGAATACTTTTCTACCAAGGGGGTGGGGGTATTTTACGAAAACAACTAGGCAAGGGGGGGTTCGTAGAGGCCTCACAAAGGGGGAGGGGGAGCTCTTCGACGAGAGCTTTTCTAAGAGGGGAGGGATTTTTAGACTAGGAAATGTCTAAGTGTGGATGAAGAAGTTCATCAACTAAGGGGGGTATTTATAGGCCAACCAATGGCCAAGATCAAGACAAGTGGTAGGCAAGTGTAGGGTGGGGATTTGGACAAGTGTAAGTGGGTCCCACTTGCTCATCAACTACACAAAATATCCCAAAAATATCCTACCTAATCCTTGACTAAAAACAAGGCACAAAAAGCGTGCGAATGCCCTTTGCCGTCCACTTTTGAGGGTGACACATGTCACCCTCCCGTTAATCCAAAATATTTCATCTCTCTGAAAAATGCGCAAAAATTATAAATGACATAGGCGGAATTTTCCTTCGCAAAGTTTGGAAAACGTTTAGAAAAAAACGACTCTTTCGCTAGTTGCACAAATTTCGCCACTTTGCCTACTTAAGGCTTAAACTTTAGACGCACGCCTCACGCATATACTGAAATACGGTATAACACACTTAATGGAAGCATACCCATGGGCCACCCATCGTGTCGATGTCCAAAAGGAAATAACAAGATAACAATCGAATGGAAGCATATTCGGCCACCCATCGTGTCGATGTCGAAGCCAATAACAAGATAACACTCTAATGGAAGCATACCCGGGCCACCCATCGTCGATGTCCAAAAGGAAATAACAAGATAACAATCGAATGGAAGCATACTCGTGGGCCACCCATCGTGTCGGTATGTCCAAGCCAATAACAAGATAACACTTAATGGAAGCATACGTGGCCACCCATCGTGTCGGTATGTCCAAAAGGAAATAACAAGATAACAATCGAATGGAAGCATACTCGTGGGCCATCCATCGTGTCGATGTCCAAGCCAATAACAAGATAACACTCCTAATGGAAGCATACGTGGGCCATCCATCGATGTCGGTATGTCCAAAAGGAAATAACAAGATAACAATCGAATGGAAGAATACTCGCGCCACCCATCGTCGGTATGTCGAAGCCAATAACAAGATAACACTCCTAATGGAAGCATACCCGTGGCCACCCATCGTGTCGGTATGTCCATCAATCAATCGATAGCCTACCCTCCAACGAGACGCCAGGTAGCGTAAATACAACACTTGCACAACAAAGGCTATCACCACAAGCATAGGCGGTTTAATCATACTCGCGGACATTCATTTTATTACAACAAATCCGGGTTTTAACTCCAAAGTACTACATACGATTATCCTTTCAAAAGACCTCTTTACGTAAAAACAACTCGATACTATTATCCGTAGTACCAAATCGTTCATGTTTTAAACTCGATTACTTTATACTATTTTAAACCAAGTGGCTTACACTTTTTAGAACAACGTCAAGTAACAACATTCTTTTCCAAAAGTTCAAGTTTGCCTAATTTGGATGCTCAAGTTTCTCATTTTCGAAAGATTAGTTCATAGTCTTGATCACTTAATAACATAATTCTTCTTTAAAACAGTTGAGAAACATATGCCTTATGTGTGAGTAGATTATTCTTGTTTATAACAATCTTATTAAAGCAGCCATGATCTAGGAAATGTAATATCATTTTGTCTCATCTTAGCTTCTATGCAGATGGAGGTTTCTACTGGTTTTAATAATACTTAATCAGTCAATACATTTCCCTTTATTAGCGTTGCAGTGGTTTGTTCGATACTTATTCTGATTTCCGAAATCAGTAAAACATTATCCCTTTTTAAAAACCAAGTACTCATTACTCACGAATGAGGTTTCACACTTATTAACAAAATTCATATTAATTCAATTAAGTCAAGTCTCTTATCTTTTAAGATCAAGTCTCTTAACTTCTAAAATCAAATAACCATTCCTTTTATCTCTCTTAAGTCGTTATACCTAACTTCCCATAAAGTTAGTATAACTCTTATGCTTTTAAAACCAAGCATTACTCTTCTTTCAAAAAGGTTTCTTAATTCTTTTGAAATACTTCAAGATTCTTTATTATTCACGCTTAAGTCGAAAGACATTGCCATAAAACTACGTTCAGTTAACACACGTACGTCTACCGTACTATATATATTTCTTTTAAAATATCATGCTCAAGAGTATAGGAAGAATCACATACCTCGCGACGATTATCGACTATTAGCAAATAGCTCCAAAGTACTGTAATCCTGCTAGCCTTTTCCACCCTTCGAGTAGAATACGCTACTCGCAGTACTTCAACCTATAATGGTCATACAAGTCTATCAACGTCTATCCTTGATAAGCCCAAAATTATCCAAGATTAAATGTCGATCCTGAGCAAGGTTTAGCTCCTACTGCGTGTGCTCCAACCCGCTCCAAACAACCCTTAGAAGTTCTACGCACTTCTTCTTAAAACTTCAACCGGCTATGAAGATTTTTCCTTAGGGTTTCGTTTAGTGGCTAAAGGAAGTATAATAGTATTTTTGGGCTTTTAGTATAGGTGTAACCTTGGAATACTACCGGGTATTAGGGCCAAGGTATTTGGGAATAGTAACAATACTTGGAGAATACTTTTCTACCAAGGGGGGGGGGGGGGGGGGTTGGTTTCGGCCAAGGCTCACAAGGGGGAGGGGGAGGACTTGGACGAATACTACACTTTTAGGGGGAGGGATTTCAAGACTTGGAAAATGGTTTGTGGATGAAGATTTAGTCTTGCATTGGAGGGGTATTTATAGGACATTCAAGGGCCAAGATCAAGCCAAGTGGTAGGCAAGTGTAGGGTGGGGATTTTGACATGTGTTTGTGGGTCCCACTTGCTCAACAACTACATAAAATATCCTACCAACCCTTGAATACAAAAAAACGCCAATAATGGCCCTTAAAATCGTCCACTTGAGGGTGACAAGTGTCACCCTCTCGTTGGTCCAAAATATTTCCGCTCTCGGAAAAATCCGCAAAAATAATAAATGACATAGCCGTATTTTTCCCTTCGCAAAGTCCGGAAAACGTTTCGTCGGAAAGCGACTCTTTTTGCTAGTTGTGTACAAATTTCGCCACTTTGCCTACTTAAGGCTTAAACTTTTGTACGTACGCCCTTACGTACATACTCTGGAAATATGGGGTATAACACGAGACATGTGCGATACCTATCGAGTCCCATGAGATGGGCCGAGACATGTGCGATTCCTATCGAGTCCCACGAGATGGGCCGAGACATGTATTCCATACGATTCCTATCGAGTCCCATGAGATGGGCCGAGACATGTATTCCACACGATACCACCTCGAGTCCCATGGGATGGGCCGAGACATGTTATACGTATCACACGATTTATACCTGATCGGCGATGGCGGCGAGTTCCACGGCGTGAGGATGTCTTTGAGGCGTGCGTCCACGACTTGACATGATTGTTTTTATGTTGTGAATCGTAGTTTTGTTATCATACATGTCTCCGCTTTATTTTAATTCATTATGATTTCATTTCTGATTTCCCGATTTCACATACTTGGTACTGTTATTATCGACCTCCTTCGGGGCTGCGTTCATGCCGCAGGTAGAGGTACATCGGTTGTTGATCCTCGCTCATAGGATCACAGTTCAGCGTATTGGGAAGCTCCGTTTCTCCGGAGGCTTATCTTTTGGTATGTTCCATGAGTTGTAGGTTCTTGTACATTCAGGGGTATGGCGGGGCCCTGTCCCGTCATAGTTGTTGTTACATTCTTAGAGGTCTGTAGTATGAGTTTTGTTTGTTTTAAACATAAAGTGTTATAATGGCTTTATGTGAAGTTAATTATAACGACTTTACGAAAATAAAAGAAAGATTTGTTTTTGAAAGTTAAGAGACTTGATCTTGAAAGATAAGAGACTTGACTTATAAACGACTTGTTTTCGGAAAAGGAGAAGTAACTTGATTTAAGTATAGGTTACTTGTTTTGGAAAGAGTAAGTTATTGGGTTTTAAAGAGTATACTTGATGTTGTTTAAAAGAAAAGCACTTGGTTTTAAAAGTATAGAGTTCTTGATTTTAAATCTTATAAAGATTTTCGGAAGGTGTAGTAATTTGGCTTGAAAGGAAAACGTGTTTTTAATACTACGAGTATTAGTATCATGTGGCTTTTACGTAAAAAGAGGTCTTTTTTTGAAAGAACGAAAGTATGTAGTATTTTGGGTTTGAAACCCGGATTGTTGATTAAAATGAATGTATGTTGAACTTGCCTATGCTTGTTGTGATAGTCTTTGTTATGCAAGTGTTTTGTTGATATGCTGCCGTGACTGCAGGGGAGGCCGGCTATCGATTGATTGATTGGACATCACGGCGTTGGGTGGTCCACGAGTATCGTCCCACTTTGAGTATCGATCGGTTGTGCATCGCCGTGACTGCAGGAGGGCCGGCTATATGATTGATTTCCTTTGGACATGCTGACGTGATGGATGTTCTACGGGCATGCGTCCAGTAGGATGGTTTCATGGCCATGACTTCCGAGGTGAGATGCCGGGGCATGCGGTCATTGTGAGGATCAGGTTGTTAGTCCATGGACCGCTAATCCATGAAGCTTGTCGCGGTGACGAGCGATCACGGGCTTGATTTGTACGTGTGGTTCGAGCACACTTTAGATACTTGTTCGGTCATTTTCTCTGCACGGTAGCCTCTGGTAGATAGCTTAAGATACTTGCCTCGGTCATATCTTGTGAGACGGTAGGCTATTGTACGTTAGCTTAAGATACTTGCCTCGACCAGTTGCGTGGCTAGCTTTTGGACTGGTAGTTGGCTTCCGTACCTTGCCCGTGATGGGATATGACTAGCTTTTGGACTGGTAGTTGGCTATTCTACTTGGCCCGATCGGTTTTGATGACGCAGGCAGGATCTAGTGTTCAGGTTCACATATGGGTGTTGTTTTACATCATGTATCGCCATGAGGAATGAGTTCCACGGGCATGATTGATATTATGGGCGTGAGACCCATAGTTATGTGTGAGTGATCATTTTGGGGATGTGCGTCCCCTTACTTGGCATAACTGTTTACTTATCGCAAAATGGTTTTATAAAATGATGAAATGTGATTTCATTATAGTATTTTTAGTTTCACATACTTGGTACCTGTTGTACTGACCTCCTTCGGGGGGGCTGCGTTCATGCCGCAGGTAGAGGTACATCGGTTGTGGATCCTCGCTCATAGGATCACAGTTCAGCGTATTGGGAAGCTCCGTTTCTCCGGAGGCTTATCTTTTGGTATGTTTCCCTGAGTTGTAGGTTCTTGTACATTCAGGGGTATGGCGGGGCCCTGTCCCGTCATAGTTGTTGTTACATTCTTAGAGGTCTGTAGTACTGTTGTGGGCAGGGTTGTAAAGGATTGTAACTGTTCGGTTTGATATATATACATGAGGGCCACCGTTTTGGTTGACCTATTTTCTTATGATGTATCTTGTTTCCTGTTTAAGTTTTTATTTCCGCTGATTTTCTCTGATGTTGTTTCACTAGGGTGCCCGGGGTAAGGCACCAGTCGCGGGACCGAGGTCGGGTCGTGACAGTGATAGCCTTGTAATACTTTCTTGTTGGTTCGATAAATAAACATGTTAGGATGCTACGTGTGTTAGTGTCTTCTAATGTTGTGTAAGAGGGTTTCCCTTGATTGTGCTTATGTCATTTAACGATAAGTTGTTATGTTAGTATTATATCACTCACCTTGACTTGATCCCGGGGGTTAAGCTGCCCTCCGATGCGAGGTAGCCTCAGGCAGTCTGTGTGACTATGATTCGAGATACCTCATGCGGGTCCAGGTGGCCTATGCGGAACTACGAGAGTTCTAGGTTAGTGTGCGGGGTTATACCTCATGCGGTCTATGTGGCCATGCGGACTGCGAGTCGGGGCGTTGGGGAGTAGCTACCCTCGATGCGGGAATACCTCATGCGGGCCTATGTGAGTGGCCTATGCGGAGTGCGGAAGTTCAGGACTAGACGCGACATTTGATACTGGCGAGTGGCGGCCGATCATGTGGCGGTGCAGACAGATCTCATGATACGATTTATGACCTTGTTGGTACTGGTTTTAGTAGTCGGCTATGCCTTCGCACTTACCGTGCGGTTTTATTATGACACAGTGGGACACGGTGTTCATGTGTATTCCTTGGTGCTTTTATATCATATCGCGGTGAGGAAGATATTCCACGCATGATTGATGTTGTGGCGTGAGACCCATAGTTATATTTGAGTGATGACTTGAGGCGTGAGTCCACGACTTGACATGACCGCTTATTTATTGTGAATTGTAGTTTGGTTATCATACATGTCTCCGCTTTATATAGACTACTATGATTTCATTTACGATTTTCGATTTCACATACTTGGTACTGTTGTCGACCTCCTGGGCCGTTCATGCCGCGGTAGGTACACCGCCGATCCCCGCTCTTAGGATCACAGTTCATCGTTTTGGGAAGTTTCGTTTCTTCGGAGGCTTATCTTTGGTATAGTCCCCTGTCGTTGTAGGTACTTACATTCAGGGGTATGGCGGGGCCCTGTCCCGCCATTGTTGTTATATCATTCTTAGAGGTCTATAGTACTGTTGTGGGCAGAGTTTGTAATAGGGATGTAACTGTTCGGATTCAAGTTATATATATATGCCGTAAGGCAAGTTTTCTCAGATAAACTGTTTTACACTTCATATTATTTCATGTCATGTTTTATATTCCGCTGATTACTCTGATGTTGTATCACTAGGGTGCCCGGGGTAAGGCACCAGTCACGGGCCCGGGTTCGGGTCGTGACAAAAGTGGTATCAAAGCAGTTAATCCTCGGAAAGTGTCTACGTACCGTATCCAGTAGAGTCTTGATTATCGGTGTGTTGTGCACCACACCAATAATCAGGAGGCTATAGGATATTTAGGATTGGTTTCCATTCTTCTCACTCTGAGATCGTGCCTTAGAGCTGTGTTATAAGTTGGACCCCTCTAACGTATTTCTTTCCCTTACCAGTTATGCCTCCGCGTAAGGCAACCCGGGCCCAGAAGGGCAAGGCAGCCGAGGGAGCTGCGAGTAGAGCACAGAGGGTTACGAGGGCACAGGCCCAACCATCACCTGAGTTGGTGCTTCATTCGGGGAGTTCTGCGACGTCGCCAGTCCCAGCAGAGTCTAGCACAGCGGCAGCAGTTCCTACTGCGGCCATGATATTTGAACCTTCAGTTCCACGACCAGTAGCAGGAGGTATGGATTGCAAAGAGACGACCCTGTTTCTAGCTATGGATTTAGCAACCAGAGAGTATTTTATGTATCGATTTATCGCGGGCCTTGATGAATATCTAAGAAAGGGTTGTGCAAGAGTAGCTCTTCAGTCAGGCATGAGCATGGCCTGCGTACAGGCTTATGCACAGCAGGCCGAGAAACGTAGGGATCGACGGGTTAACCAAGATCGGCAGAAGAGGGCCAGAACAGCAGGGTCCTTTGGTAACTTTCGAGGCGGACCTTCTCAGCAGCAGATTGGTTATGCGCCTCCGCCAGTGCAGAGTGGTTCTCCACAGGGTTCAGGACGTTCGGGGTATGTAGGAGTTGGTCAGAGCTCCAGGGCTGCTAGTTCGCAGAAACACGTAGGTTTCAGCCAGCCGGATTCAGTTTTCCCTCAGTGTTCACAGTGTGGCAAACGTCATCCCGGGGAATGTCGTCTTTTTGTTGGTACTTGTTTTACCTGCGGCCGTCAGGGCCATGTGTCGAAAAGATGTCCTAGTAGGAGGACTCGGTCTACCAGATCAGTTGCGGAGTCAGTGGTTCGGAGAGGAAGGGGTGTTAGCCAGAGGAGGCCACCCCCACCTCGGTGTGGCCGTTGTGGTAGATGTCATTTTGGGGAGTGTCGTGCTTCTTCGACAGCTTGTTATGCTTGCGGCCAGCAGGGCCATTTTGCGAGAATTTGTCCGACTGCAGGTGGCGGATGTAGAGACTCACCTTCAGGGATCGTGGCTAGTTCATCACCTTCCTAGTATGCGCCCAACAGTAAGGTGATTGACTAGAACGACAAAAGGGGAGTAAAGCAGTAGATACAGGTATATCCTTAACCCTCTAGAGATTTGTATGTGTGATAAGATGAGTATATTTTAAGTGTTATGTTCAGATAGCATTGTGTTAATTATGAGCCTTAGAATATTATACGTAGAGACCTTAGATGTGAGGTCATCTTGAGTAAAAGATTTATTTTATGTTTGACCCTTATCGGAGTGCATAGTTCATGTGAGATATGTTTGTGTGATAAGTCCCTGTGTAGTGTGAAAGGAAAGAGGGTAGTTGATCTAAGAAGACCCCTAGGTTTTCGTGACTTGATTAGTGAAATTGTTCCGGATCGGGGAACAAGAGTTTTGCGTGATAGCGGGTCGGGTTGCGGACGATTGCGGTCAACCCGCGGCCCGTATTGTGGGTCGGTTGTGGTGGTTCCACTTTGTGGTAGGGTCATGAGGGTGTTAGGTCCAAGTTTAGTTAACCAGCGTACGAGTTCGTGGATGCGTTCGACCAGTAGTCGGGCCGATGAGGTCAGCCCATCTTGTCTTTCAGTCAGGACCGTGTACTCGGCAGAGGGTTATGCGAGATGTTATATCGGGAAGGTTGTAAGGCTGCACGAGGTGCCTACTTTCACCTTATGATGCAGTGGAGCCAGTGTTACGCTTATTTCTTTTCTCGAAGTTTTACCAGCAGGTTAGGAACTCCGTGAAGTCTCGATGTCGCATTCGCCTCGCCGGTGTTTGGATTTCGTGGGTAGTGAGGATTGTTGTCTCCTGTTGAGGAAGTGTTTTATAGCTACCATTTCAGTATTCAGATGTCGCCTTATGAATTCCTTGTAGGGGCGGTAGTGTAGGTTGTCGGTCGATTGGTTCGATGTTGGCAAGGTTCAGATAGTTGGTTCATACTTGTTTCAGCAAAATATGGATAGGGTGAAGCTTATCCAGGAGAGGTTATTGATACGAGTCAGCGTAAGTCGTACGGATAATCGGCGTCGACACTTAGAGTTCAGGTTGACGGTGGGTTTTTCTTGAGGGTACCACCCCGGAAAGGGTGTGAACGAGTTTTGGAAAACAGAGGAAACTTAGCCCGAGTTACTTTGGGCCTTTTCAGATCATGTGAAAAATAGGCCAGGTTGCCTATAGTTAGCGTTTCCGTCCGATGTAGGAGGCAGTACGTCCGGTCTTTCATGTTGCTATGTTCGGAAAAGTATCGGAGATCCATCTAGAGTGTTCCCGGTCAATGATGACCAAGTTGGAGGTAGTAACCCAGAGATTTTGGAAACAGAAGCAGTAACAGAAATGTGATAAGTTATGAGAAAGAGTTCGAGTGTACGAGAAGGGTACGATGAGTAAGGGAAGAAGCGAACATGTGTTAAGAACATAGATGTGATCATTTCTTTTGTAAAATGAAGGTGCGAAGGGAGTATCTTTTAGCCCTTGGGTGGGAGTTTTTGTGATGTTAGAGGTGATTCCTCGTGGACTTGAATTAAGTATTTGCGCGTGTGTTATTTTATGGCCAGGTGTGGCATGATTGTTTTTCGGAAGCATAGTAGTGAAGATTATACTGGCGCATGTATGTTTTGAGACTTAGAAGGAACATTCGGGACGAATGTTTCTAAGGAGGGGAGAATGTTATACCCCGTATTTCCAGAGTATATACGTGAGGGCGTACGTATAAAAGTTTAAACCTTAAGTTAGGCAAGGACCGAAAATTTTGGGCACAACTAGCGAAAAGAATCGTTTTCCGACGAAACGTTTTCCGGACTTTGCGAAGGGAAAATTACGGCTATGTCATTTATAATTTTTGCGGATTTTTCCGAGAGATGAAATATTTTGGACCAACGAGAGGGCGACACTTGTCACCCTCTAGTGGGCGGTCAAGTTGGCCGAATGGTGCACGTTTTTTGGCCATGTTTTGAGGCCTAAACCATGGGTCAATGTTTGTGAGGGATTTGTGGAGTAGGGTTAGGGTGCACTTGGGCAAATCTTGACCCTCCACTTGCCCCCCACTTGGCTTGATCTTGGCCCTTGATCTCCCTATAAAAACCCCCTTGTTGAAGACTTCTTCATCCACAATAATTTCCAAGTCTTGAAATCCCCTTCCCCTCTTCTTGTTGCTCTCGTCCAAGAGCACCCCTCCCCCTTTGAGCGGCCTTTGGCCGAGGGGTACCCCCCCTTTCCATGTGGTGCTAGCCGTTGCACACCCCCCCCCCCCCATTGCCTATTTGTTCTGGTAAATACACCCCCCCTTTGTAGAAAAGTATTCTCCAAGTATTATTACTATTCCAAAATACCTTGGCCCAAATACCTTGTAGTATTCCAAGGTTACCCTTATACTAAAAGCCCAGAAATACTATTATACTTCCCTTCAATCACAAAACGAAACCCTAAGGAAAATCTTCATAGTCGGTTGAAGTGTTAAGTAGTTGCGTAGAACTTCTAAGGGTTGTTTGGAGCGGGTTGGAGCGCCTGCAGTAGAGCTAAACGTTGCTCAGATCGACATTTAATCTTGGATAATTTTGGGCTTATCGAGGTAAATATCTTGTCCCCTTTGTAATTAGAGTTTACATCTTGTTGAAGTATAAGAATTAAGTATAAGTTATATACAAGGAAGGTATATAAGAAGAGAATTGAATCAGACTTACATAGGATTTGTATTCTGAGACTTGTGAAGTTTGACTGTAGGAAGTCGCCAATTTTCCGTAGAATCTTGTATCTAGATTTATTCTACCGAGTATCGAACAAGTATCGGAAATGAGAATAAGTATCGAACAAACCACAGCAGCGCTAATAAAGGGAAATGTTTTGACTAATAAAGTATTATTAAAACCAGTAGAAACCTCCATTTGCATAGGAGCTAAGATGAGACAAAATGATATTTCCTAGATCATGGCTGCTTTAATAAGATTGATTATGAACAAGAATAACCTACTCACATATAAGACATATGTTTCTCAGATTGTTTTAAAAGAGAATTATATTTATTAAGTGATTAAGACTATGAACTACGAAACCTTTCGAAAATGAGAAACTTGAGCATTTGAAATTAGGCAAACTTGAATGTTTGGAAAATAATGTTATTACTTGATTTTACAAAGGGAAGTGTTTTGGTTTACTTAAAAAGATAGTCACTCTATTTTTATACTACGGGTATTGTGTCACGACCCGAACCCGGGCCCGTGACTGGTGCCTTACCCCGGGCACCCAAGTAGACATACATCAGAGTAATCAGCAGAACATAAAACACAACATGAAACAATGTAAAAGAGACACAGTTTATCTGAAGAAAAGTTGTCTTTCGGCATATATATAAAAACTTAAATCCGAACAGTTACATCCTTTTTACAAACTCTGCCCACAATTAAGCTACACTTCTCTAAGAATGATATAACAACAATGGCGGGGCTCCGCCATACCCTGAATGTAAGTACCTACAACGACAGGGACTATACGAAAGATAAGCCTCAAGAAACGGAGCTTCCCAAAACGCTGAACGTGATCCTAAGAGCGGATCAACGATCGCGACTTACTCACTGCGGCATGAACGCAGCCCCGGGCGAGGTCGATAACAGTACCAAGTATGTGAAACTAAAAATACTGTAAATGAAATCATAGTAGTCTATATAAAGCAGGAGAAATGTATGATAACCAAACTACAGTTCACAATAATATAAGTAGTCATGTCAAGTCAGGGACTCACGCCCTCAAAGTCATCACTCAAATATAACTATGGGTCTCATGCCCACAACATCAATCATGCCCGTGGAATACCTTCCTCACTGCCGGCAGTCTATGATATAAAAGCACCAAGGAATACACATGAACACCAGGTCCCACATGTGTCATAATAAAGCCGTACGGGGTAAGTACGAAGGCATAGCCGACTACTAACACCCACGGTACCAACGAGGTCATAAACTGTATCACGAGATCTGTCTAGAGCGCCACATGATCGAAGCTGGCCACTCGCCTGCAGTATCAAATGTGCGAGTCTAGTCCTGGAACTTCCCGCAGCTCCGCACAGGCCACTCACATAGGCCCGCATGAGGTATTCCCCGCATCGAGGGTAGCTACTCCCCGGCATCGTCCTGGACTCGCAGTCTGCATGGACACATAGACCGCATGACCACAAAGGCCGCACACTAACCTGGAACTCTCGTAGCTCCGCATATGTCCCCTGGACCCGCATGAGGTATTCTTGAATCATGGTCCCAGACCGCCTGAGTCTACCCCGCATCGGAGGGCAGCTTAACCCCCGGAATCATGTCAAGAGGTGAGTGATATAATACTAACATAATAGCTTATCGTTAAACAACATAAGCACAACAAGGGAAACCCCTTTACACAAACATCACAAGATACTAACACACGTAGCATCCTAACATGTTTACTTATCAAATCAACAAGAAAGTATTACAAGGCTATCACAACCCAACACAATCAAGTTATTCACACAAGGTACTTTCTACTTTATGTTAACAAGTTCGGGTTTTTATCCCCAAAGTACTTCATACATTAACTTTTTAAAAGATCCGTTTCTTTCACAAAAGTCACACAATACCCGTAGTATAAAAATAGAGTGACTATCTTTTTAAGTAAACCAAAATACTTCCCTTTGTAAAATCAAGTAACAACATTTCTTTCCAAACGTTCAAGTTTGCCTAATTTCAAATACTCAAGTTTCTCATTTTCGAAAGGTTTCGTAGTTCATAGTCTTAATCACTTAAGAATATAATTCTCTTTTAAACAATTTGAGAAACATATGCCTTATATATGAGTAGGTTATTCTTGTTCATAATCAATCTTATTAAAGCGACATGATCTAGAAAATGTAATATCATTTTGTCTCATCTTAGCTTCTAAGCAGATGGAGGTTTCTACTGGTTTTAATAATACTTAATTAGTCAATACATTTCCCTTTATTAACGCTGCAGTGGTTCGTTCGATACTTATTCTGATTTCCGAAATCAGTAAAACATTATTCCTTTTAAAAACCAAGTACTCATTACTCACGAATGAGGTTTCACACTTTTTAACAAAATTCATATTAATTTAATTAAGTCAAGTCTCTTATCTTTTAAGATCAAGTCTCTTAACTCCTAAAATCAATAAACCATTCTTTTTATCTCTCTTAAGTCGTTATACCTAACTTCCCATAAAGATAGTATAACTCTTAAGCTTTTAAAACTTTTAAAACCAAGTGTTACTCTTCTTTCAAAAAGGTTTCTTAACTCTTTTAAAATACTTCAGATTCTTATTATTTAGACTCAAGTCAAAAGACATCGCAGTAAAACCACATTCAGTTAACACACGTACGTCTACCGTACTATATATATTCTTTTAAAATATCATGCTCAAGAGGATAGGAAGAATCACATACCTCGCGACAATTTATCGACTATTAGCAAATAGCTCCAAAGTACTGTAATCCTGCTAGCCTTTTCCACCCTTCGAGTAGAATACGCTACTCGCAGTACTTCAACCTATAACGGTTATACAAGTCTATCAATGTCTAGACTACTCGGTAGAATAAATCTAGATACAAGATTCTACGGAAAATTGGGCAGCACTTCCCTACCACAACTTCACAAGTTCATCAGAATACAGTCCTATGTAAGTACAGTTCAATTATCTTCTTATATACCTTCCTTGTATATAACTTATACTTAATTCTTATACTTCAACAGTATGTAAACTCTAATTACAAAAGGGGGACAAGATATTTACCTCGATAAGCCCAAAATTATCCAAGATTAAATGTCGATCCTGAGCAACGTTTAGCTCCTACTCTGGGCGCTCCAACCCGCTCCAAACAACCCTTAGAAGTTCTACGCAACTTCTACTTAACACTTCAACCAACTATGAAGGTTTTCCTTAGGGTTTCGTTTTTGTGACTGAAGGGAATATAAGGTAGTATTTCCGGGCTCTACATATAGAGGTAACTTTGGAATACTACAAGGTATAAGGCTAAGGTATTTTGGAATAGTAACAATACTTGGAGAATACTTTTCTACCAAGGGGGGGGTGTTTTACGAGAACAACTCTCAAGAGGGTATCTCTACCAACACCACTAGAGTGGGTACCTCTCGCCCAAGGGCCTCTCACCGGGGGAGGGGGGAGCTCTTGGACGAGAGCAACAAGAAGGGAGGGAGGATTTCAAGACTTAGAAAACATTTGTGGATGAAGAAGTCTTCAACAAGGGGGGGTATTTATAGGGAGATCAATGGCCAAGATCAAGCCAAGTGGGGGGCAAGTGGAGGGTCAAGATTTTCCCAAGTGCACCCTAACCCTACTCCACAAATCCCTCACAAACATTGACCCAAGTTTTAGGCCACAAAAATGGGAGGAAAATGTGCAACCAATCGACCCTCTTGACCGCCCACTGAGGGTGACAAGTGTCGCCTCTCGTTGGTCCAAAATATTTCATCTCTCGGAAAAATCCGCAAAAATATAAATGACATAGCCGTAATTTTCCTCCGCAAGTTTTGTAAAACGTTTCGTCGAAAAACGAAAATTTTCGGTAGTTGTTAACAAAATTTTTAGTCCCTAATGCCAACTTAAGACATAAACTTCAGACGCACGCCTCACGCATATACTGGAAATACGGTATAACATTCTCCTCTTAGAAACATTCGTCCCGAATGTTCCTTCTAAGCCTCAAAACATACATGCGCCAGTATAGTCTTCACTGCTATACTTACGAAAACAATCACGCCATACCTGGCCATATAATAACACATGCGCAAATACTTAATCCAAGTCCACGAGGAATCACCTCCTTTATTACACAAGCTCCCACCCGAGGTCTAAAATATACTCCCTTCGCACCTTCACTTTATAAAAGAAATGATCACATCTATGTTCTTAATACATGCTCGCTTCTTCCCTAACTCGTCGTACCCTGCTCGTACACTCGAACTCTTTCTCATAACTTACCACATTTCTGCCATCGTCAGCTTTCCAAAATCTACGGTTACTACCTCCAACTAGGTCATCATTATGGGAGCACTGATGGATCTCCGATACCTTCCGAACATAACAACAAGAAAAACCGACGCATCGCTTCCCACGCCGGATGGCAATGCCAACTTATAGGCAACCCGCCTATCCTACAACCAATCTGAAAATGCCCAAAAGTACTTTGGGTTAAGTTTTCCCTGCTTTCTAAGACTCGTCACACCCTCTCCGGGGTGGTACCTTCAAGAAAACCCACCACCTGAACTCTAAGTGTCGACGTTGATTATCCGCACGACTTCTGTTGACTCTGTGCTGCCAATAACCTCTTCTGGATAAGCTTCACCCTATCCATATTCTGCTGAAACAAGTATGAACCAACTATCTGAACCTTGCCAACATCGAACCAATCGACCGACAACTTACACTTCCGCCCCTACAAGGCGTCATAAGGCGATATCCGAATACTGAAATGGTAGCTATACAACACTCCCTCAACAGGAGGCAACAATCCTCACAGCTACCCCTGAAGTCCAAACAACGCCCGAGTGGCGAATGCGATCATCGAGACTCACCTGAGTTCCTAACCCTGCCTGGTAAAACTTCCAGAAAAAGAAATAGCCGTAACCTGGGCTCCACTGCCTGTCATAAGGTGAAAGTAGGCACCTCGTGCAGCCTTACAACCTTCCTGATATAACATCTCGCATAACCCTCTGCCGAGTACACGGTCCTGACTGAAAGACAAGAGGGGCTGACCTCATCGGCCCGACTACTGGTCGAACGCATCCACGAACTCGTACGATGGTTAACTAAACTTGGGCCTAACACCCTCGTGACCCTACCACCTGGCGGGACCACCTCGAACTGACCCCACCACAATACAGGCCGCGGGTTGACCCGCGATCGGTCCGCAACCCGACCCGCTATCACGCAAAAACTCTTGTTCCCCGATCCGGAACAATCTCACTAATCAAGTTACGAAAACCTAGTGGTCTTATTAGCTCAACTACCCTCTTTCATACCACACTACTCAGGGACTTATCACAAAAACATATCTCACGTGTACTATGCACTCCGATAAAGGTCAATATAAAATAAATCTTTTACTCGAGATGGCCTTACCTCTAAGGTCTCCACGTATAAAACTCTAAGGCTCACACTTTTCCTTATCCCCAATCTTACCTTTTTAACTAACCATGATTTCTAATCACACTTTGCACAAATGCTATCAGAACATAACACTTAAGATATACTCATCTTACATACTAATCTCTAGAGGGTTAAAGATATACATGTATCTACTGCTTCACTTCCCCTTTGTCGTTCTAATCAATCTTGCCCCGTAGGGCGCATAGCTAGGGAAGGTGATTAACTAGCCACTGATCCCGAAGGCTGAGTCTCTACGTCCGCGCCACCTCTAGTCGGACAATTTCTCACAAATACGCTGGCCGCAAACATAACAAGCACCAAAGAAAAACGCATCCCCGAGGTGGCGTCACACCGTGTGAATACCGAGGAAAATCGAATCCGGCCGGAACCTACGTGGTTCTCGCGAACTAGCAGCTCGAGCTCGACCAACTCCTACATACCCCGAACGCCCCGGTCCGCGAGGATCACTCGCACCGGCGGAGGTGCGATTCATCTGGCCGAGGCGATTTGCCTCGAAAGTTACCAAAGGACCTGCTGCTCGCCCTCTTTGCCGATCCTTGATTAACTGCCGATCTCTACGCTTTCACCACGCGCATAAGCCCGCACGCAGCCATGCTCAAGCTCGATCAAGAGCTACTCTTGCACAACCCTCTCTCAGATAGTCATCAAGACCCGTGATAAATCGTTATATAATATACTCTCAGGTAGCTACATCCTTAGCTAGTAACAGGATCGTCTCTTTGCAATCTATACTTTCTGCTACTGGTCGTGGAACTGAAGGTGCAACTATCATGGCCGCATGAGGAATCGCCGTTTGTGCTAAACTCTATTGGGGAGCCGACGAGCGTAATCCCCGAATGAAGCACCACCCCAGGTGATGATTGGGCCTGTGCCCTAGTAATCCTCTCGTTTCTACTCGCAGCCTCCGCCGCTTGCCCTTCTCGGGCGGTTTGCCTTACACGGAGGCATAACGGTAAGGGAATGGAATACGTTAGAGGGGTCCAACTTATAACACAGCTCTAAGCACGCCTCTGAGTGAGAAGAATGGAAACCAATCCTAAATATCCTATAGCCTCCTGATTATTGGTGTGGTGCACAACACACCGATAATCAAGACTCTACTAGATACGGTCTGTAGGCACTTTCCCAGGATTAACTGCTCTGATACCACTTTTGTCACGACCAAAGCGGCGTGGATCGTGCCTTACCCGCACCCAAGTAGACATACATCAGAGTAATCAGCGTAACATAAAACACAACATGAAACAATGTAAAAGAGACACAGTTTATCTGAAGAAAAGTTGTATTTCGGCATATATATAAAAACTTAAATACGTTCAGTTTCATCTTTTTTACAAACTCGCCACAACAAGCATTACATGCACTCTAATAATGATATAACAACAATGGCGGGACAGGGCCCCGCCATACCCCTGAATGTAAGTACCTACAACGACAGGGGACTATACCAAAGATAAGCCTCCGAAGAAACGGAGCTTCCAAAAACGCTGAACTGTGATCCTAAGAGCGGATCAACGATCGGTGTACCTACTGCGGTATGAACGCAGCCCAAGGAGGTCGATAACAGTACCAAGTATGTGAAACTAAAAATACTGTAAATGAAATCATAGTAGTCTATATAAAGCAGGAGACATGTATGATAACCAAACTACAGTTCACAATAATATAAGCAGTCATGTCAAGTAAGGGACTCACGCCCTCAAAGTTATCACTCAAATATAACTATGGGTCTCAAGCCCACAACATCAATCATGCCCGTGGAATACCTTCCTCACTGTCGGCAGTCTATGATATAAAAGCACCAAGGAATACACATGAACCCCAGGTCCCACCTATGTCATAATAAAGCCGTACGGGGTAAGTACGAAGACATAGCCGACTACTAACACCCACGGTACCAACGAGGTCATAAACTGTATCACGAGATCTGTCTAGACCGCCACATGATCGGCCGCCACTCGCCCGCAGATCAAATGTGCGCGTCTAGTCCCGAACTTCCCAGCCCGCACGTGCCACTCACATAGCCCGCATGAGGTATTCCCGCATCGAGGGTAGCTACTCCCTAAGATCGCCCCGACTCGCGATCCGCATGGCCACATAGACCGCATGACCACAAAGGCCGCACACTAACTCGAACTCGTAGCTCGCATAGGTCCCCGACCCGCATGAGGTATTCTCGAATCATGGTCCTGCATCGCCCGAAGTCTACCCCGTGACGGAGGCGCTTAACCCCTAATCATGTCAAGAGGCGAGTGATATAATACTAACATAATAGCTTATCGTTAAACAACATAAGCACAACAAGGAAACCCCTTTCCACAAACATCACAAGATACTAACACACGTAGCATCCTAACATGTTTACTTATCAAATCAACAAGAAAGTATTACAAGGCTATCACAACCCAACACAATCAAGTTATTCACACAAGGTACTTTCTACTTTATGTTAACAAGTTCGGGTTTTTATCCCCAAAGTACTTCATACATTAACTTTTAAAAGATCCGCTTTTTCACAAAAGTCACACAATACCCGTAGTATAAAAATAGAGTGACTATATTTTTAAGTAAACCAAAATACTTCCCTTTGTAAAATCAAGTAACAACATTTTTTTCCAAACGTTCAAGTTTGCCTAATTTCAAATACTCAAGTTTCTCATTTTCGAAAGGTTTCGTAGTTCATAGTCTTAATCACTTAAGAATATAATTCTCTTTTAAACAATTTGAGAAACATATGCCTTATATATGAGTAGGTTATTCTTGTTCATAATCAATCTTATTAAAGCAGCCATGATCTAGGAAATGTAATATCATTTTGTCTCATCTTAGCTTCTAAGCAGATGGAGGTTTCTACTGGTTTTAATAATACTTAATTAGTCAATACATTTTCCTTTATTAACGCCGCAGTTGGTTCGCTCGATACTTATTCGATTCAAATAAGTAAAACATTATTCCTTTTAAAAACCAAGTACTCATTACTCACGAATGAGGTTTCACACTTTTTAACAAAATTCATATTAATTTAATTAAGTCAAGTCTCTTATCTTTTAAGATCAAGTCTCTTAACTCCTAAAATCAATAAACCATTCTTTTTATCTCTCTTAAGTCGTTATACCTAACTTCCCATAAAGCTAGTATAACTCTTAAGCTTTTAAAACTTTTAAAACCAAGTGTTACTCTTCTTTCAAAAAGGTTTCTTAACTCTTTTGAAATACTTCAGATTCTTATTATTTAGACTCAAGTCAAAAGACATCGCAGTAAAACCACGTTCAGTTAACACACGTACGTCTACCGTACTATATATATTCTTTTAAAATATCATGCTCAAGAGGATAGGAAGAATCACATACCTCGCGACGATTTATCGACTATTAGCAAATAGCTCCAAAGTACTGTAATCCTGCTAGCCTTTTCCACCCTTCGAGTAGAATACGCTACTCGCAGTACTTCAACCTATAACGGTTATACAAGTCTATCAATGTCTAGACTACTCGGTAGAATAAATCTAGATACAAGATTCTACGGAAAATTGGGCAGCACTTCCTACCACAAACTTCACAAGTTCATCAGAATACAAATTCTATGTAAGTACAGATTCAATTATCTTCTTATATACCTTCCTTGTATATAACTTATACTTAATTCTTATACTTCAACAAAGATGTAAACACTAATTACAAAAGGGGACAAGATATTTACCTCGATAAGCCCAAAATTATCCAAGATTAAATGTCGATCATGAGCAACGTTTAGCTCCTACTCTGGGCGCTCCAACCCGCTCCAAACAACCCTTAGAAGTTCTACGCAACTTCTACTTAACACTTCAACCAACTATGAAGATTTTCCTTAGGGTTTCGTTTTTGTATGAAGGAATATAAGGTAGTATTTCCTGCTCTACATATAGAGGTAACTTTGGAATACTACAAGGTATAAGGCTAAGGTATTTTGGAATAGTAACAATACTTGGAGAATACTTTTCTACCAAGGGGGGGGGGGTGTTTTACGAGAACAACTCTCAAGAGGGGGGGGTATCTCTCGGCCAACACCACTAGGAGTGGTACCTCTGCCAAGGGCCTCTCAAAGGAGTGGGAGCTCTTGGACGAGAGCAACAAGAAGGGAGGGAGGATTTCAAGACTTAGAAAACATTTGTGGATGAATAATTCTTCAACAAGGGGGGGTATTTATAGGGAGATCAATGGCTAAGATCAAGCCAAGTGGGGGGGGGGCAAGTGGAGGGTCAAGATTTGCCCAAGTGCACCCTAACCCTACTCCACAAATCCCTCACAAACATTGACCCAAGTTTTAGGCCACAAAAATGGGAGGAAAACGTGCAACCAATCGGCCCTCTTGACCGCCCACTTGAGGGTGAAAAGTGTCGCCCTCTCGTTGGTCCAAAATATTTCATCTCTCGGAAAAATCCGCAAAAAATATAAATGACATAGCCGTAATTTTCCCTCCGCAAGTTTTGTAAAACGTTTCGTCGAAAAACTATTCTTTTCGGTAGTTGTGAACAAAATTTGCGTCCCTAATGCCAACTTAAGACTTAAACTTTGTACGTACGCCCTCACGTACATACTCTGGAAATACGGGGTATAACATATTGTGTGACTTTTGTGAAAGAAACGGATCTTTTAAAGAATTAATGTATGAAGTGCTTTGGGGATAAAAACCCGAACTTGTTGACATAAAGAAGGAAGTGCCTTGTGTGAATAACTTGACTATGTTGGTTTGTGATAGCCTTGTAATACTTTCTTGTTGGTTCGATAAATAAACATGTTAGGATTATACGTGTGTTAGTGTCTTGTAATGTTGTGTAAGGGGGTTTCCCTTGATTGTGCTTATGTCATTTAACGATATGCTGTTATGTTAGTATTATATCACTCACCTTGACTTGATCCCGGGGGTTAAGCTGCCCTCCGATGCGGGGTAGCCTCAGGCAGTCTGTGTGACTATGATTCGATATACCTCATGTGGGTCCAGGTGGCCTATGCGGAACTACGAGAGTTCCAGGTTAGTGTGCGGGGTTATACCTCATGCGGTCTATGTGGCACGCGATCGCGAGTCGGGGCGTTGCGGGAGTAGCTACCCTCGATGCGGGAATACCTCATGCGGGCCTATGTGAGTGGCCTATGCGAGTGCGGGAAGTTCGGGACTAGACGCCGCATTTGATCTGCGGGCGAGTGGCCATCTTCGATCATGTGGCGGTCAGACAGATCTCATGATACGATTTATGACCTTGTTGAATGCGTGGGTTTTAGTAGTCGGCTATGCCTTCGTACTTACCGTCAGACGATTTTATTATGACACAGTGGGACCCGGTGTTCATGTGTATTCCTTGGTGCTTTTATATCATAGGCGGTGAGGAAGGTATTTCACGGGCATGATTGATGTTGTGGCGTGAGACCCATAGTTATATTTGAGTGATGACCTTGAGGCGTGAGTCACGACTTGACATGATTTATTTATTGTGAGCGTAGTTTGGTTATCATACATGTCTCGCTTTATATAGACTACTATGATTTCATTTACGTATTTTCGTTTCACATACTTGGTACTGTTATCGACCTCGCCCGGCCGCGTTCATGCCGCAGTAGAGGTACACGATGTTGATCCCTCTTAGGATCACAGCGTTTTGGGAAATTCCGTTTCTTGAGGCTTATCTTTCGTATAGTCCCGCCGTTGTAGTACTTACATTCAGGTATGGCGGGGCCCCGTCCGCCATTGTTGTTATATCATTCTTAGAGGTCCAGTAATGCTTGTTGTGGCGAGTTTGTAATAGGGATGTAACTGTTCGGATTCAAGTTATATATATATGCCGTAAGGCAAGTTTTCTCAGATAAACTGTTTTACACTTCATATTATTTCATGTCATGTTTTATATTTCGCTGATTACTCTGATGTTGTATCACTAGGGTGCCCGGGCTAAGGCACCAGTCACGGGCCCGTGTTCGGGTCGTGACAAAAGTGACTCCAAAGTTTTGGAAACTGAAGCGATGACTGAAGTGTGGAACATATACTATAGAGAGTTCGGGTGTACAAGAAGGGTACGACGAGTAAGAAAGGAAGCGAACATGTGTTAAGAGGACGGAAGTGATCATTTATCTTGTGAGGTGAAGATGCGAAGAGAGTATCATTTAGACCATGGGTGGGAGCTTTTTTGTGATGTTAGAGGTGATTCCTCGTTGGCTTGGATTTGAGTTTTGCGCGCATGTTATATTCTGGCCATTAGTGGCATGATCAGTTTTGTAAGTGTAGTAGTGGAGACTATACCGGCGCATGCGTGTTTGGAGACTTAGAAGGAACATTCGGGACGAATGTTTCTAAGGGGGAAAGAATGTTACTGTTATACCCCGTAGTTCCAGGGTATGTATGCGAGGACGTACGTACGAGAATACGACATTAAAAATTGGAAAGGAAGAAAGATGTGATTTTTCGACGGAAAAGTTTCCGGATTTCGTGAAGGAAAAAGAAGTCGACGAGTAAGAAAGGAAGCGAACATGTGTTAAGAGGACGGAAGTGATCATTTATCTTGTGAGGTGAAGATGCGAAGAGAGTATCATTTAGACCATGGGTGGGAGCTTTTTTGTGATGTTAGAGGTGATTCCTCGTTGGCTTGGATTTGAGTTTTGCGCGCATGTTATATTCTGGCCATTAGTGGCATGATCAGTTTTGTAAGTGTAGTAGTGGAGACTATACCGGCGCATGCGTGTTTGGAGACTTAGAAGGAACATTCGGGACGAATGTTTCTAAGGGGGAAAGAATGTTACTGTTATACCCCGTAGTTCCAGGGTATGTATGCGAGGACGTACGTACGAGAATACGACATTAAAAATTGGAAAGGAAGAAAGATGTGATTTTTCGACGGAAAAGTTTCCGGATTTCGTGAAGGAAAAAGAAGGGTACGACGAGTAAGAAAGGAAGCGAACATGTGTTAAGAGGACGAAAGTGATCATTTATCTTGTGAGGTGAAGATGCGAAGAGAGTATCATTTAGACCATGGGTGGGAGCTTTTTTGTGATGTTAGAGGTGATTCCTCGTTGGCTTGGATTTGAGTTTTGCGCGCATGTTATATTCTGGCCATTAGTGGCATGATCAGTTTTGTAAGTGTAGTAGTGGAGACTATACCGGCGCATGCGTGTTTGGAGACTTAGAAGGAACATTCGGGACGAATGTTTCTAAGGGGGAAAGAATGTTACTGTTATACCCCGTAGTTCCAGGGTATGTATGCGAGGACGTACGTACGAGAATACGACATTAAAAATTGGAAAGGAAGAAAGATGTGATTTTTCGACGGAAAAGTTTCCGGATTTCGTGAAGGAAAAAGGTTCGTTAATGGGAATTGGATTCCCAGATTTGGTATTCGGACTTCTTGGAATATTTGAGAATTATGGAATTTTATTTCCGGAATTGGTCACGTGGGGCCCACGGGAGAAATTCTGATTTTGTGGGGCCACTTTGTTTTGAGATTTTGGCCATATTGGATATTTTCGGAGATGAAATATTTTGGGCCAGTAGGAGGCGACACGTGTCACCCCCCTAGGTGGCCTTGTGGCCGAAATTATGTGCCAAGTGGCCTTGTCTTGCAAGATATTTTAGTGTGGACAAGTGGCTTGTGGGACCCACACACACTTGTCCCCAATCTCAACCACACACTTGCCTTCATCCTAGCCCTTGGTTGTCCTATATATACACTACTAGTTGATGAAATCTTCCACACTTAACCATTTCAAGACTTGAAAAACCCTCCTCCCCTTCATTGTTGCTCACGTTTTTGGGCCCTCATCTTGACCTAAATTTGTCCAACAATTCTTAAACTCTCAAGTGTTCTTCCCTAAGGTGTTAGGAAGATTGTGTACCAAGAGTTGGAAAAGATTTCACACCCCTAACCTCTATTTGTTGCCTTGGCCGAAAGTTGTCATCTTTGAAACCTAAGTGTTCTTCACTTTTTGGAGTTGGTTCTTGAAGAGAAGTTGGTTAGGAGCTTCTATCGGTTGCTTGTAGCGGATTGGAACGTAAAGATTTGGAGCTAAGACTTGCTTGGAGCGACTTTAAGAACTTGGATATTCTTGGGCTTTTTGAGGTAGTGAAACTTAAACCTCTTTGTGAATTGGTTATTATACATATATTATAAGTATATTATGGATTATATAATATATGGAGTAAAGTTTGGAAGGATTTGGATCTTGTAAAGTTGCTAAAATGGAAATTGGCAAGAAAGCCACAAAATGGTAAAAACGTATCTTACTTGCTAAGAAGCTAATAACAAAGTAACTATAACTTATATTAAGATGGAATATAAGTTGGATGACTAAAGTAAGTGGATAAGTAAAATGGAAAAAGTTGGCCAAGGACCCCAACTTAAGGACTGTATTTACTTTGGACTGTATTTACTTTGGACTGTATTTACATTGGACTGTATTTACATTTCTGTTAAGGGGAAGATTGTTCAATCACGTTCCGTTTGGGCGTGTGATCCCCTTTTTAATTAATGTATTGTTATGAAGGCGTGATAGTAAACCGCGTTACCGGTTGGGCGCGTAATCCCCTTCTTTTACTTATGTTATTATGAAGGCGTGATAGTAAACCGTGTTACCGTTTGGGCGTGTAATCCCCTTCTTTATGTTGTTTAAATTATTACGCCTTATATATGACATATAATTACGGTTATTCGGGCCTTGGAGAAAGATGGAAAAGTAAGTAAAAGCGGAAGTCTTACCAATTTTCCGTAGAATTAGAGGGCTTTTTATTGGTATAAGTCTTCAATGGTAAGAAAGGTTTGATAGAAGTAATATGACCATTTTAGGAGTGGAGTACTACGTGTGGCGTGATCTACTTGGCTTAAGGAGTAGCCGACGGGTTGAAGTACTTGGAGCGTTTTGCTATTTGTCGATAATCGTCGCGAGGTATGTGAACCTCTTCCTATCTTTTCTAGCATGATTGTTGTGAACTATGTAGTACGGTAGACGTACGTGTGCTAAACGAGTTTTGGTTGGTTTAAAACATATAGTGTTATAATAGCTTTATGGGAAGTTAGTTATAACGACTTTATGTAAGTAATAGAATGGTTTATTGATTTTAGAAGTTAAGAGACTTGATCTTAAAAGATAAGAGACTTAACTTATAAATGACGTTTTATGAAATGTTAAGGACTATGAATTTTGTTAAAAAGTTGTGAAACCTCATTCGTGAGTAATGAGTACTTGGCTTTAAAGAATAATGTTTCTTGATTTGGAAATGAGAATAAGTATCGAACAAACCATTGCAGCGTTAATAAAGGAAATGTATTGACTAATTAATTATATTAAAACCAATAGAAACCTCCATCTGCATAGAAGCTAAGATAAGACAAAATTGTATTACATTTCCTAGATCATGGCTGCTTTAATAAGATGGTTATAAATAAGAACAAGCTACTCACACATAAGGCATATGTTACTCAATTGTTTTAAAAGGAGATTACGTTAAGTGATTAAGACTATGATCTATGGAATCTTTCGAAAATAAGAGACTTGAGCATTTGAAATTAGGCAAACTTGAAAAAGAATGTTGTTACTTGATTTTAATAAGGAAAGTGTTTTGGTTTACTTATAAATGTTAGTCACTCTATGTTAATACTACAGGTATCAGGTGACCTTTGTAAAAGAAATGGATCTTTTAAAAGAATTTAACGTATGTAGTACTTTGGGGTTAAAACCCGGACTTTGACATAAAATGAAAGTACCTTGAGTTGTGTGTAACTTGCCTATGTTTGCGTGTGATAGCCTTGTTGTGCAAATCTTGTATTTATACCGTGTCTCGATGGAGGGCGGCTGATTGGTTAATGAACGATTCCTATCGAGTCCCATGAGATGGGCGAGACATGTATTCCATACGATTCTATCGAGTCCCACGAGATGGTCGAGACATGTATTCCATACGATTCCTATAGAGTCCCACGAGATGGGCGAGACATGTATTCCATACGATTCCTATCGAGTCCCACGAGATGGGCGAGACATGTATTCCATACGATTCCTATCGAGTCCCACGAGATGGGCCGAGACATGTATTCCACACGATTCTTATCGAGTCCCACGGATGGGCGAGACATGTATTCCACACGATTCCACCTCGAGTCCCGTGGGATGGGCGAGACATGTTATACGATCACACGATTTATACCTAGATCCGGCGGTGAGGAAGGTTCCACGGGCATGAGGATGACTTCAGGTGAGTCCCGACTTGACATGACTACTTTTATGTTGTAAATCGTAGTTTGGCTATCATACATGTCTCTGCTTTATATAAACCGTCATGATTTCATTTACTGATATTTGATTTCACATACTTGGTACATGTTATCGACCTCTTTCGGGGCTGCGTTCATGCCGCAGTAGAGGTACATCGGTTGTGGATCCTCGCCATAGGATCACAGATTCAACAGATTGGAAGCCCCGTTTCTCGGAGGCTTATCTTGTGGTATGTTACCACAGTGCAGTAGGTTCTTGTACATTCAGGGGTATGGCGGGGCCCTGTCCCATCATAGTTGTTGTCACTTTCTTAGAGGTGCAGTAATCTTGTTGTGGGCAGGGTTGTAAAGGATGTAACTGTTCAGATTCTGTATATATGCAAGAAGGCAACTGTTTTGGTTGGCCTGTTTTTTTATCATATCTCTTGTTTCATGTTCATGTTTTTATTTCCGCTGATTTTCTCTGATGTTGTATCACTAGGGTGCCCGGGGTAAGACACCAGTCACGGGCCCCGGTTCGGGTCGTGACAAAAGTGGTATCAGAGCAGTTAATCCTCGGAAAGTGTCTACAGACCGTGTCTAGTAGAGTCTTGATTATCGGTGTGTTGTGCACCACATCTATAATCAGGAGGCTGCAGGATATTTAGGATTGGTTTCTATTCTTCTCACTCTGAGATCGTGCCTTAGAGCTGTGTTGTAAGTTGGACTCCCTCTGACGTATTCTTATGTGCCAGTTATGCCTCCGCAAGCGATCGTGGCCCGGAGAGGCAAAGCGGCGAGAGGAGTCGCGAGTAAATGGGCGGTCTCACGAGGCCACGATGCACGAGACGCCGGACCTACGGCAAGGAACATAGGAGATGGGTTACAAGGAGATGGCCCAGTTATTGGCCAGGATAGTGGCAAGGCACGAGGATAGGCTGGATGCAGCAATTCCGGTACCAGTAGTACCCGTAGTTCACCCGCGATCGGATAGTTTCGCATCGCGGGACTTTCGAGTTGCGGCCCGAGTTTTATGGGTCGAGGCACGAGGATGATCCGCGAGTTCATCCAAAGCGATTCTGACGGATCATGAGTGATCAAGGCTTGAGACCGAGTCGCTGGTCTTAGGTTCGCGTCGGTGTGTGATCTCGCGATCTTGGTTTGATTCGCGAGCTGTCCCGGGGAGCATGCGCCTCCAGCTATTCGGCGAAGTTCTGAGGCGTTTCGGCCACTTCTTGCCTCCGATGAGGAGGACGCGGGCCGACAAATTTACGATCTTTGAGAGCGAGAGGCGTACGGTTCGGGAATACAACGTGGAGTTCGACTCATTGGCTCGGTATGTCCTGCGTTAGTAGCGATATGGAGGGCGAGTGCACCGCCACGTCACCGGGCTCGATGACTACTTGGCGAGGCTTTTGGTGTAGCTCTTCAGGAATGGACATTGCCCGCATGCAGCTTATGCACTCGGATGTGAGAGCGGATAGGTCGGCGGAATGACCGAGATCGCAGAAGAGGCGAGCAGCGAGGTCCTTGGTAACTTTCGGCGGGCCGCCTCGTGAGTTAGTTATGCACCTCCGCCAGTACAGAGTGGTCCTCCGCGATCTTGGGGCGCTCGGGTATTCGTGAGCTGATCAGAGCTCCAGGGATTCTGGTTCACATGTATACATGGGTTCTAGCCAGTCGGGTTCATATTTCCTCGGTGTGCACGACGCGCAAGCGTCATCCCGAGAGTGTCGTCTTTTCGGTGCTTTTTCACTGCGGCCGTCGAGCCATGTGACGGTATCCCTAGGAAGAGAGATACAAGTAGAATGACGCAGCCTACCGGGTCAGTGGCAGGTTCCTCGCCTTCTATAGCTATGCGCCCGGCAGGGCAGGATTATGATTAGAGCGACGAAGGGAAATGAAGCAGTTGATACAGGTATATTCTTACCCCTCTAGAGACTGGTATGCGTTGTTGATATGATTATGTGCTAAGTATTATGTTCCGATAGAGTTTTGTTAAATTATGATTTAGAGGCCTGGTTAGTAAAGGGGAAGTTGGGTAAAAGATTTTGTTTACGATTGACCTTTGTCGGAGAGCATAGTATACGAGGGGTAAAATTATGTGATAAGTCCCTGAGTGGTGTGAATTATAAGAGTGTAGTTGAGCTAAGAAGACCACTAGGTTTTCGTGACTTAATTAGTGAGATTGCTCCGGATCGGGGGAAACAAGAGTTTGGCGCGGTTATTGTCACGACCCGAACCCGGGCCCGTGACTGGAGCCTTACCCCGGGCACCCTAGTGATACAACATCAGAGAAAAACTAGCGAAAAATAAAAACTCATGAAAGAAAACAGTGAAATAAGAAAATAGGCTAACCCAAACGGTTACCCTTTTTTTTTTATATAAATGAAAACTGAACAGTTACATCCCTTACAAACTGTCCCACAAAGGATTACTGCACTCTTAAGAATTTTGAAACCATAATGACGGGACAGGGGCCGCCATGCCCCGAATATACAAAAGTCTACTACTTGTGGAACCGTACACGTGACAAGCTTAGGAGATATGGAGCTTTCGAGAACCGAACAACGATCCTAAGAGTGCGGATCGCCAGCTATGTACCTCAACTGCGGCATGAACGCGGCCCCGAAGTCGATAACAGTACCAAGTATGTGAAACGAAAAATCGTAAATGAAATCATAGTAGTCTATATAAAGCGGGAGACATGTATGATAACCAAACTACGATACAACATATAAGCAGTCATGTCAAGTTAGGGACTCATGCCCGTGAAATCATCACTCAAATACAACCCGGGAATTTAACCCGCACAATGGCTGCATGCCCCGGCATCTCACCTCGGTATAAGAATGGCCCTGGAACCGTCCTAGTGGGCCCATACCCGTGGACCATCCAACGTGTCGGTATGCCCAAATGAGATGACAAGATAACAATCCCTGTGGAAGCATACCTGTGGGCCACCCAACGTGTCGGTATGTCCAAACAACTAATACTCACTGTGGAAGCATACCCGTGGGCTACCCAACGTGTCAGTATGTCCAATCCAATAACAAGATACTACTCACTGTGGAAGCATACCCGTGGGCTACCCAACGTGTCAGTATGTCCAATCCAATAACAAGATACTACTCACTGTGGAAGCATACCCGTGGGCTACCCAACGTGTCAGTATGTCCAATCAAATAACAATAATAACACCCCTAATGGAACCATACCCGTGGGCCTCCCAATGTGTCAGTATGTCCATCAAGAATCGATATAGTGGAAGCATACCCGTGGGCTACCCAACGTGTCGATATGTCCATCAATCAACGGATAGCCGCCTCCAACGAGACGCCAGAGTACGTAAATACAACACTTGCACAACAAAAGCTATCACAACAAGCATAGGCCAGTTCAACGTACTTTCATTTCATGTCAAAAATTCCGGGTTTCAACCCCAAAATACTACATACTTTCATTCCTTCAAAACAAAGACCTCTTTCTACGTAAAAGCCACACGATACTAACACCCGTAGTATCGAACACATTCAGGTTTAAATCAAGCACTTTAAACACTTTTTAGCACAACGTCATGTATACCATTTAAAAATCCAATAATGAATCCATTCCTTTACTCCTATAAAGTCATTATAACTAACTTCCCATAAAGCTGTTATAACACTTCATATTTTAAAACAAGTCAAGACAAAACCATGCCTTTCTTTTAAAGAAAACACTTAAAGTTCTTAAGTCTCTTTTCTTTTAGAAATCGAGTTCCTTACCTTGGGATTTTTAAGAAGATCAAAACTTGATTACAATAATTCTTATTAGAGCAGCCATGATCTAGGAAATGTAATACAATTTTGTCTTATCTTAGCTTCTATGCAGATGGAGGTTTCTACTGGTTTTAATATGATTAATTGTCATTACTTCTTTCCTTTATCAACGCTGCATTGGCTTGTTCGATCCTTATTCCCATTTCCGAAATTTATGTAACATTATTCTTTTAAAAACCAAGTACTCATTTCTCACGAATGAGGTTTCACACTTTTCAACACCACTTAGGTCAATTATACGTCAAGTCTCTTATCTTTTGAAATCAACAACCCATTCTTTTACCTACATAAAGTGGTTATAACAAACTTCCCATAAAGCCGTTATAACACTTTATGTTTTAAACCAACCAATTACAACTATAAGCCCTTATGAGACCAAGAGGGCTTATTCTTTAACAACCAAGTACCCATTACTAACGAATGGGAGTTTACTACTTTTTCACACAATCAAGACCTTTACACTTCATATCAAGTCAAGGCACAAAAGGGAAATTTAATTCCTTTAACACACGTGCGTCTACCGCACTATATATTTCACAAATAGTCATGCTGAAGAGGATAGGAAGAATCACATACCTCGCGACGATTATCGACGGTTAGCAAAATGCTCCACAATACTTTTCCCCCTTAAGTAGAATATGCTACCGTAGTACTTCAATCCTATAAGGGTCATAAAACGTCTATCAATCTCTAGCTTCGGACGTAGAATAACTAAGTGCAAGGTCCCTACATTTTACGGAAAGTCGGACAGCACTTCCTTTGTTTCTACTTACTATGCCACCTCTTTCAAGGCCGAATTTCAATAACCAACGCCACATTTAAGGCACACAATTCAGCTAACCACAAAGGGGATTACACGCCTTTATAGGACGCGTAAAATTCCGCCCCACAATGATACAACAATAAACCAATAATTTCCATGCCATTCTTGGCCAACAATAAACCAATCCTAAACCCCTTTCCAACTCTTTTCCAACCCAAGTTCTTAGGTCTAACATGATATCTAGCCCTAGACATCTTCAACAACTAAAATCCCCCTTAACAACATGTGACGACCAAATCAGTAACCAAATTGAAGTTAAAATCTTAAGGCTAACATGCCCATTTTCGGTTTCAACAAGACAACAAGATCCAAATCTATTCAAATATAACAGCCTCAGGCTCAATTCTAAACTACTAAAATATAACAGCCTCTGGCTCATTTCTAAACTACTAAAACATAACAGCCTCAGGCTCATTTATAAACTACTAAAACAAGTATAACTCATAACCAAGAGAAGGGGAAACTTTTACCTTTGGAGAAACCCACAAAAGCCCCTTTCTTCCACTTATTTTCCACAAACTCGCCGTCTGGCTCTTACACCCCGAACCCGGGCGTGGATCGGTGCCCTACCTGGGCACCCTTCTACCTTAACAACACAAGTAAACTGCGGAAATTAAATAACACCTCTTTTTTTTTTAAAACCAACGTACGTGCAAGGGCAAAGCCGACAAGGCTGCCATATATACATAAACAAAAGATACTACACCGTACATGAGTCCAATCCCACATATAAATACAAACCTCTAAGAGTTTTACTGAAATATGACGGGACAAGGCCCCGCCGTACCCATGCTAAGCACAAAAGCACATCGAAATAACTTATACCAAAAAGATAAACTCCCTAACAGAAGGAGCTATCCAAAAACTCTGAGCAGGGTCCTACACCTGCCGATCACCAAACTGCGTACCTAAACCTGCGGCATTAACGCGGCCAGAAGGAGGTCGACGAAGAATGTACCAAGTATGTGAAGCGATGAAATGCGTAATGAAATCATAACGATCTAAGCAAAACAGAGACATGTATGATAGCCAACCTACAAGACACAACACATAAGCGATCATACCAAGTCGGGACGCGCCTCAAGTCATTTCTAAAATATAACCATGGGTCTCACGCCCATAATATCAATCATGCCCGTGGAATCCTTCCTCACTGCCGGCAGTCCATGATATAGTATAACACCAATAGGCATACATGAACACCAAGTCCCACCTGTGTCCTAAAAACTGTACGGGCCAAGCAGGAAAATGAGCAGGTGGTAAAGCAGGGGGTATAATGTCTTGGGGGTTTACCCCTCACTTATACTCTTACCCTGGAGAAGGTGGTAAAACATCTTGGGGGTTTACCCCTCACTTATACTCTTACCCTATCTCAACCGACCATCAAACAAAACAAGCAGGGGGTATAATGTCTTGGGGGTTTACCCCTCACTTATACTCTTACCCTGGAGAAGGTGGTATAGCATCTTGGGGGTTTACCCTTCACTTATACTCTTACCCTATCTCAACCTGCCGTCAAACAAAACATAAGCACTACCATCTCTTCTTATAAAAATTCGGGAGTTTAACCCAAGTACTACAAATAACGGAAGCATACCCGTGGAATCCACATCACTGTCGGTACGTCCAAGTAACTTACAACAAGACAGCCGGCCCTCCAACCGAGAGTCGCGGCAACTTAATAAAACATAATCCTTGCACTCAAAGGCTATCGCCAGCACACATAGGCAATTCTCAATTAATCAAGCCAAAGTACTTATCAAGGCACACATAGAATAATTCTCATTTAACAAGCCAAAGTACTATCGAGGCACAAATAGAATAATTCTCATTTAACAAGCCAAAGTACTTATCGAGGCACAAATAGAATAATTCTCATTTAACAAGCCAAAGTACTTATCGAGGCACAAATAGAATAATTCTCATTTAACAAGCCAAAGTACTATCGAGGCACAAATAGAATAATTCTCATTTAACAAGCCAAAGTACTTATCGAGGCACAAATAGAATAATTCTCATTTAACAAGCCAAAGTACTTATCGAGGCACAAATAGAATAATTCTCATTTAACAAGCCAAAGTACTATCGAGGCACAAATAGAATAATTCTCATTTAACAAGCCAAAGTACTACGTACGTACATTCTTTTCAAAAGACTCCTTTTTATGTAAAATCCCAAGATACTAACACCCGTAGTATCAAGGTGTGTCTATTTTTCAAAGTAAGTTACTACACTTTTAGAAAACTCATTTCAAAGTTTGAAATCAAGTATCTTCAAATTTTCACAATCTAGGCAACTTATGCCCAATAATCAAAATAGACAACTTTCTTAACCTTCCATAAAGCCGTTATAACCAACTTCCCATAAAGCCGTTATAACCCTTTATGGTTTTAGACAATTTCATTCCTTTTTTATAACCAAGAGACTTACACTTAAAACCAAGTATCACAAACTTTCAAATCAAGTTTCTTAACTTTCAAAATACTTCAAGTCCCTTAATATTGTTATACCCCGTATTTCCAGAGTATGTACGTAAGGACGTACGTAGAAAATTTTGAAGTTTAAAGTGTCTTGGCCGAATTATTTTGTTCACAACACCCGTTTAGAGTCGTTTTTCGACGAAACGTTTCCACAACTTTCGTAGGGTAAATTAAGGCTATGTTATTTTTAATTTTTTCGGATTTTTACGAATGAAGGTACATATTTGACCAAAGAGAGGGCGACACATGTCACCCTCTCATTGAGCACGTTAATGGCGGTTGGCTTGGACGAAATGGTGACTATTTTGTCAAGTAGTAGGTAGGATATTTTGTGGTAGATAGATAAGGTGCACTTGGCAAGATCTTGGCCATTGGTTGGCCTTTGCTAGACCTATAAATACCCCCCTCTTTGATGACTTCTTCATCCATTCCTAAAATATTTCTAAGTGTTAAATCCTCCTCCCTCCCCTTGTGTTGAGTTCGTGAGAGCCTCCCTCCCCTGGCGAGAGCCCTCCCCCCCTCCTTGGGGTGCTAGCCGTGGGGTACCCCCCCTAGCCTAGTTGTTTTCGTATAATACCCCCCCTCTTGGTAGAAATACTCTCAAAAGTATTGTTATAATGCCCAAATTACCTTAGCCGTATACCTTGTAGTATTCTAAGGTTATACCTATACAAAAAGCCCAGTTATACTATCATACTTCCCGTCAGTCACAAAACCGAAACCCTAAGGAAAATCTCCATAGTTAGTTGGAGTAATTAGTAGAAGTTGGTTAGAACTTCTAAGGGTTGTATGGAGCGGGTCGGAGCGCACGGAGTAGGAGCTAAACCTTGCTCAGGATCGACATTTAAACTCGGATAATTATGGGCTTATCGAGGTAAATATCTTGTCCCTCTATTGTAATTGGAAATTACATGATTGTTAGACTATATAGTTGAAGTATACTATATATTTAACTGAACGTTGTTGTCGGCAATGTCTTTTGACTTAAGCCTGAATAATAAGAAACCTTTTCGAAGAAGAATCTTGTTGTTTTACATAGATCAGATGAAGAGACTTGTGTAGCATTACTGTGAAGTAGAATTGTACACGTCCGGTTAGATGTATAAACCCCCCCCTGGTTGGCTTGATAGCCGGCCTCGATAGAGGAGGAGATTTACGCTGTGGCGGGGGGGGGGAGGTGCTGCCGAATTTTCTGTAGAATGTTCTACGATTAGACCTAAATGTTAATAAGCGCCTTGTGGCCTTATAGGTTGAAGTACTACGTGTGGCGCGATCTACTTGGCTTAAGGAGTAGCCGACGGTTGGAAGTACTTGGAGCGTTTTGCTATTAGTCGATACTCGTCGCGAGGTATGTGAACCTCTTCCTATCTCTTCTAGCATGATGTGTGTGTAACTATGTAGTACGGTAGACGTACATGTGTTAAATGTATTTGATTGGTCTAAAACATAAAGTGTTATAACGGCTTTATGGGAAGTTGGTTATAACAGCTTTATGTAGGTAAGAAAATACTTGTGGTTTTTAAAAGGTAACTGATTTGAACTGTAACTGGCTGGTTATGTGATAATAAAGAACTTGAAGTATTTCAAAGGATTTTTGAATCATTTTGAAAGAAGAGTAATACTTGGTTTCTTTTGAAAACTTAAGAGTTTTACTAGCTTTATGGGAAGTTAGGTATAACGGCTTAAGAATGTTTTACTGATTTCGGAAATCAGAATGTGTATCGACAAACCACTGCAGCGTTAATAAAAGGAAATGTTTTGACAGATTAAGTATTATTAAAACCAGTAGAAACTTCCATCTGCATAGAAGCTAAGATGAGACAAAATGATATTTCCTAGATCACGGGCTCGTAATAAGATTTTAATAAACAAGAATATCCTACTCACATATAAGGCTTATGTTTCTCGGATGGTTTAAAGAGAATGATATTCTTAAGTGATTAATACTATGAACTACGAAACCCTTTCGAAAAATGAGAAACTTGAACATTGGAAATTAGGCAAACTTGAACATTGGAAATTAGGCAAACTTGAACATTGGAAATTAGGCAAACTTGAACATTGGAAAGGAATGTTGCTACTTGATTTTACAAAGAGAAGTAATTGATTTACTTTAAAAAGATAGTCACTCTATTTTTATACCACGGTATTGTGTGACATTGTGAAAGTAACGATATCTTTTAAAGAGTTAATGTATGAAGTACTTTGGGGATAAAACCCCGAACTTGTTGGCATATAGTAGAAAGTACCTTATGTGTGAATAACTTGATTGTATTGGTTTGTGATAGCCTTGTAATACCTTCGTGTTGATTTGATAAGTAATCATATTAGGATGCTACGTGTGTTAGTATTCTGTGATGTTTGTGTAAAGGGTTTTCTCGATTGTGCTTATGTTGTTTAAACGATAAAATTATGTTGATATTATACCACTCACCGTGTTTCGGGGTTAAGCCCTCCGATGCGGGGTAGACTCAGCGATGCAGGACCATGATTCGAGAATACCTCATGCGGGTCCCGGCCTATCGCGAGCTACGAGTTCGAGTTAGTGTGCGGCATTTATGGTCACGCGTCTATGTGGCCATGCGGATGCGAGTCGGGGCGATGCGGGAGTAGCGCCTCGATGCGGGGTTATACCTCATGCGGGCCTATGAGATTGGCCTATGCGGAGCTGCGGGGAGTTCCAGGGCTAGACGCGCACATTTGATATTGCGGGCGAGCGACCAGCTTTGATCATGTGACGGTCTAGACAGATATCATGATACCGTTTATGACCTTGTTAGTACTGTGGGTGTTAGTAGTCGGCTATGCCTTCGTACTTACCCTGTACTGTTTTATTTGGACACAGGTGGGACCTGCTGTTCATATGTATTCCTTGGTGCTTTTCTATCATTATGCCGGCGGTGAGGAAGGTATTCCACGCATGATTGATGTTGAGGCGTGAGACCCATTGTTATATCGAGTGATGACTTTGAGGCGTGAGTCCCGACTAGACATATTCGCTATTTATTGTGAAGTAGTTTGGTTATCATACATGTCTCTGCTTTATAGACTACTATGATTTCATTCTGATATTTATTTTGATTTCACATACTCAATTTTTGTTATCGACCTCGCCGGGCTGCGTTCATGCCGCAGTAAAGGTACACGATCGTTGATCCTCGCTCTTGGGGTCTGATTCAGCGTTTGGGAAAGCTCCGTTTCTCGGTGGCTTGTCTTCGTATAGTCCTGTGTTGTAGGTGCTTACATTCGGGGTATGACGGGGCCTGTCCGTCGTTGTTGTCATATCATTCGTAGAGTGCAGTAATCGATCGTGGGCAGAGTTGTAGAAAGGGATGTAACTGTTCAAATTGCTATTTATATACTGAAGGTAACCGTTTTTGGTTAGCCTGTCTTCTTATTTCACTGTCTTATTACATTGGTTTCATGTATTGTTTTATATTCCGCTGATTACTCTGATGTTGTATCACTAGGGTGCCCGGGGTAAGGCACCAGTCACGGGCCCGGGTTCGGGTCGTGACAAAAGTGGTATCAGAGCAGTTAATCCTCGGAAAGTGTCTACAGACCGTATCCAGTAGAGTCTTGATTATCGGTGTGTTGTGCACCACACCAATAATCAGGAGGCTATAGGATATTTAGGATTGGTTTCTATTCTTCTCACTCTGAGATCGTGCCTTAGAGCTGTGTTGTAAGTTGGACCCTCTCACGTATTTCTTTCCCTTACCGTTATACCTCCACGTAGGGCAAACCCGGGCCCAGGAGGGCAAGGCAGCCGAGGGAGCTGCAAGTAGAGTTCAGAGGGTTACGAGGGCACAGGCCCAATCATCACCTGGGGTGGTGTTTTATTCGGGGAGTTATGCTACGTCGCTAGCCCCAGCAGAGTTTAGCACGGCGGCAGCGATTCTCTGCGCCATGATATTTGAACCTTCATCCCACGGCCGAAGCAGAGAATATAGATTGCCAAGAGACAACCCTGTTACTAGCTATGGATTTGGCTACCAGAGAGTATACCGATGTACCGCGAGTCTTGATGACTATCTAAGAGAGGGTTGTGCGAAAGTAATTCTTCAGTTAGGCTTGAGCATGGCCGGTGGACGGGCTTGTGCGCAGCAAGCCAAGAAACGTAGAGATCGACGGGTTAACGAAGGACAGCAGAAGAGGGCCAGAGCAGCAAGGTCCTTTGGCAACTTTCGAGTCGAGTCACCTCACCAGCAGATTAGATTATGCACATCCACCAGTGCAGAAAGGTCCTCCACAGGGTTCAGGACGTTCGGGGTAGGCAGGAGTTGGTCAGAGCTCCAGAGTTTCCGGTTCCGCGATGCACTTCATCGGGAATGTCGTTTTTTAGTTGGTTCTTGTTGTACCTACGACCGTCAGGGTCTGATGTCGATAGAGTGTCATTGTAGGATGACTTAGCCTTCAGGTTCGGTGGGTATTTCGTCATCTTCCTTAGCTATGCGCCTACGGGCGAGTTTGATTAGAACGACTAAGGGGAGTGAAGCAGTAAATACAGATAGATCTTTAACCCTCTAGGGATTAGTATGTGTGATAGGGTGAGTATACCTTAAGTGTTATATTCTGATAACATTGTGTAAATTGTGATTAGAAATCTTGGTTAGTTAACCAAGTAAGATTTGGGGGGATAGAAAAAGTGTGAGCATTAGAGTTTTATACGTAGAGACCTTAGAGGTAAGGCCATCTCGAGTAAAGACGTATGTTTATGTTTGACCCTTATAGGAGTGCATAGTGCACGTGAACCTTGTTGTGGGATAAGTCCCGAGTTGTGTGGAATGAAAGAGGTAGTTGAGCTAAGAAGACCGCTAGGTTTTCGTAACGTGATTAGTGAGAGCTTTCCTTCGGGGAGCTAGTGTTTTGGCGCGTTGCCGGGTTGGGTTGAGGCCACGTTGCGGGTCAACCCGCGGCCTGTATGGTGGTGGGGTCAGTTTGTGGTGGTCCCGCTTTGGGTTAGGGTTATGAGGGTGTTTGGCCCAAGTTCGGTTAACAGTGCGAGTTCGTGGACGCGTTCACGATGGTCGGGCGATGGGGCAGCCGTAGTGTTTTTCGGTCAGGACCGTGTACTCGGCAGGGTTGTTTTATCAGAAGGGTTGTAAGGCTGCACGGGGTGCCTACCTTCACCTTATGAACAGACAGTGGAGCCCAGGTTACGGCTGTTTCTTTCGAGAAGTTTTACCAGGCAGGGTTAGGAACTCAGGTGAGTCTCCGTATCGCGTTCGCCCTCGGGCCAGTGTATGGATTTCAGGGGTAGTTGTGAGGATTGTTATCTCCTGTTGGGGAAGTGTTTTATAGCTACCATTTCAGTGTTCGGATATCGCCTTGTGACGCCTTGTAGGGGCGGAAGTGTAAGTTGCCGGTCGATTGGTTCGACGTTGGCAAGGTTCAGATAGTTGGTTCATACGTGTTCAACAGGATGTGGATAGGGTGAAACTTATCCAGAAGAGGTTTTTGGTAGCTCGGAGAAATCGTGCGGATTATCGGCGACGACGCTTAGAGTTCAGGTTGACGGTCGGTCTTCTTGAAAGTACCACCCCGGGTTGGGTGTGACGAGTTTTGGGAAAACAGAGGGAACTTAGCCCTTGTTACTTTGGGCCTTTTGAGTTCATGTGAGGGATAGGCCAGGTTGCCTATATGTTAGCATTTGTCGTCCGACTTAGGAGGCAGTGCGTCCAGTCTTTTGTGTTATGTTCGAGAAGGAGATCGGAGATCCATCCAGAGTGTTCCCAGTTAATGATGACCACGTTAGAGATAGTAACCCCGAGTTTTGGAAACTGAAGCAGTATCAGAAATGTGGTAAGAGTTCGAGTGTACAAGAAGTGTACAACATCCTCAGGGATCGCATGTAGTCCGGTACCATTTGTTGGGTCGCCGGAGTGACACTAGAACCTCGCGGCAAAGTGACAAAAGTGGTATCGGGAAGAAGCAAGCATGTATGGCGAGCATTGATGTGATCATTTCTTTTGTAAAGAGAAGGTGCGAAGGAAGTATATTTTAGACCCCGGAGAGAGGTGTTTGTGGTGATGTTAGAGGTGTTTCCTCGTGGACTTGGATAGAGGTATTTGCGCGGGTGTTTCTGTGGCCATGTGTGGCAGGATTGTTCTCGTAAGTATAGTAGTGAAGACTATACTGGCGCGCGTTTGTTTTGAGACTTAGAAGGAACATTCGGGACGAATGTTTCTGAGAGGAGAATGTTATACCGTATTTCAGTATATGCGTGGGGCGACGTAGAAAATTTTGAAGTTTAAAGTGGCTTGGCCGAATTATTTTGTTCACAACACCCGTTTAGAGTCGTTTTTCGACGAAACGTTTCCACAACTTTCGTAGGGTAAATTACGGCTATGTTATTTTTAATTTTTGAAGATTTTTCCGAGTGACGGAACATTTTGGACCAACGAGAGGGCGACACTTGTCACCCTCTCATTGGAGCACGTTGTGGGCGGTTGGCTTGGACGAAATGGTGACTATTTTGTCAAGTAGTAGGTAGGATATTTTGTGGTAGATAGATAAGGTGCACTTGGCAAGATCTTGGCCATTGGTTGGCCTTTGCTAGACCTATAAATACCCCCCTCTTTGATGACTTCTTCATCCATTCCTAAAATATTTCTAAGTGTTAAATCCTCCTCCTCCTCTTGTGTTGAGTTCGCCGAGAGCCTCCTCCTCCCCTGGCCGAGAGCCCTCCTCCTTGGGGTGCTAGTACCCCTAGCCTAGTTGTTTTCGTATAATACCCCCCCTCTTGGTAGAAATACTCTCAAAAGTATTGTTATAATGCCCAAATTACCTTAGCCGTATACCTTGTAGTATTCTAAGGTTATACCTATACAAAAAGCCCAGTTATACTATCATACTTCCCGTCAGTCACAAAACCGAAACCCTAAGGAAAATCTCCATAGTTAGTTGGAGTAGTTAGTAGAAGTTGGTTAGAACTTCTAAGGGTTGTATGGAGCGGGTCGGAGCGCACGGAGTAGGAGCTAAACCTTGCTCAGGATCGACATTTAAACTCGGATAATTATGGGCTTATCGAGGTAAATATCTTGTCCCTCTATTGTAATTGGAAATTACATGATTGTTAGACTATATAGTTGAAGTATACTATATATTGAACTGAACGTTGTTGTCCCTTTTCGAAAGAAGAATCGAATCGCTTTTTACATAGGATCAGTATACGAGACTTGTGTAGCATTACTGTGAAGTAGAATTGTACACGTCCGGTTAGATGTATAAACCCCCCCCTGGTTGGCTTGATAGCCGGCCTCGATAGAGGAGAGATTTACGTTGTGGCGGGGAAGGTCTTGCGAATTTTACGTAGAATGTTCTACGATTAGACCTAAATGTTAATAAGCGCCTTGTGGCCTTATAGGTTGAAGTACTACGTGTGGCGCGATCTACTTGGCTTAAGGAGTAGCCGACGGTTGGAAGTACTTGGAGCGTTTTGCTATTAGTCGATACTCGTCGCGAGGTATGTGAACCTCTTCCTATCTCTTCTAGCATGATGTGTGTGTAACTATGTAGTGCGGTGACGCATACGTGTGTTAAATGTATTTGATTGGTCTAAAACATAAAGTGTTATAACGGCTTTATGGGAAGTTGGTTATAACGACTTTACGCAGTAAGAAAATACTTGTGGTTTTAAAAGGTAAGCGATTTGAATCAGAATCGGCTGGTTATGTGATAATAAAGAACTTGAAGTATTTCAAAGGATTTTTGAATCATTTTGAAAGAAGAGTAATACTTGGTTTCTTTTGAAAACTTAAGAGTTTTACTAGCTTTATGGGAAGTTAGGTATAACGGCTTAAGAATGTTTTACTGATTTCGGAAATCAAAATGTGTATCGACAAACCACTGCAGCGTTAATAAAAGGAAATGTTTTGTGATTAAGTATTATTAAAACCGAGAAACTTCCATCCGCATAGAAGCTAAGATGAGACAAAATGATATTTCCTAGATCACGGCTGCTTGTAATAAGATTTTTATAAACAAGAATATCCTACTCACATATAAGGCTTATGTTTCTCAGATGGTTTAAAAGAGAATGATATTCTTAAGTGATTAATACTATGAACTACGAAACCCTTTCGAAAAATGAGAAACTTGAACATTGGAAATTAGGCAAACTTGAACATTGGAAATTAGGCAAACTTGAACATTGGAAATTAGGCAAACTTGAACATTGGAAAAGAATGTTGCTACTTGATTTTACAAAGAGAAGTAATTGATTTACTTTAAAAAGATAGTCACTCTATTTTTATACCACGGGTATTGTGTGACATTGTGAAAGTAACGTATCTTTTAAAGAGTTAATGTATGAAGTACTTTGGGGATAAAACCCCGAACTTGTTGGCATATAGTAGAAAGTACCTTATGTGTGAATAACTTGATTGTATTGGTTTGTGATAGCCTTGTAATACCTTCGTGTTGATTTGATAAGTAATCATATTAGGATGCTACGTGTGTTAGTATTCTGTGATGTTTGTGTAAAGGGGTTTTCCCTTGATTGTGCTTATGTTGTTTAAACGATAAACTGTTATGTTGGTATTATACCACTCACCGTGTTTCCGGGGGTTAAGCTGCCCTCCGATGCGGGGTAGACTCAGGCGGTCTGGGACCATGATTCGAGAATACCTCATGCGGGCCTATGCGGAGCTACGAGAGTTCCAGGTTAGTGTGCGGCCTTTATGGTCATGCGGTCTATGTGGCCATGCGGACTGCGAGTCCAGGACGATGCCGGGGAGTAGCTGCCCTCGATGCGGGGTTATACCTCATGCGGGCCTATGAGATTGGCCTATGCGGAGCTGCGGGGAGTTCCAGGGCTAGACGCGCACATTTGATATTGCGGGCGAGCGACCAGCTTTGATCATGTGACGGTCTAGACAGATATCATGATACCGTTTATGACCTTGTTAGTACTGTGGGTGTTAGTAGTCGGCTATGCCTTCGTACTTACCCTGTACTGTTTTATTTGGACACAGGTGGGACCTGCTGTTCATATGTATTCCTTGGTGCTTTTCTATCATTGACTGCCGGCAGTGAGGAAGGTATTCCACGGGCATGATTGATGTTGAGGGCGTGAGACCCATTGTTATATTGGAGTGATGACTTTGAGGGCGTGAGTCCCTGACTAGACATGACTGCTTATTTATTGTGAACTGTAGTTTGGTTATCATACATGTCTCCTGCTTTATAGACTACTATGATTTCATTTCTGATTTATTTTCGTTTCACATACTAAATTACTGTTATCGACCTCCTCGCGGGCTGCGTTCACGCCGCAGTAAAGGTACACCGATCGTTGATCCTCGCTCTTGGGGTCACTGATTCAGCGTTTGGGAAAGCTCCGTTTCTCGGTGGCTTGTCTTCGTATAGTCCCCGTGTTGTAGGTGCTTACATTCAGGGTATGACGGCCCCGTCCGTCGTTGTTGTCATATCATTCGTAGAGGTCTGTAGTACTGTCGTGGGCAGAGTTGTAGAAAGGGATGTAACTGGTCAAATTGCTATTTATATACTGAAGGTAACCGTTTTTGGTTAGCATGTCTTCTTATTTCACTGTCTTATTACATTGGTTGCATGTATTGTTTTATATTCCGCTGATTACTCTGATGTTGTATCACTAGGGTGCCCGGGGTAAGGCACCAGTCACGGGCCCGGGTTCGGGTCGTGACAAATATTTAGAAAACAAGTTTCTTCTACTTTTAAACCTCAAGTAACTCACACCTTTAAAACAAGTTACTTCTCTTAAATCATGTCATTTCTCCTCTCTTAAAACAATTAAGTAAATCACTCCTTTAACTCCCCTAAAGTCATTACAACAACCCTTAGGTTTTGGAACTAAGGCACTAGCCAAAAGGTTTGGAAACCACTTCCTTTTCAAGACTCCATGTACTTTAAGTAAAATACTTTCACTTTTAAGAATCCAAACTTCACTAAGGAAATGGATTATACAACTTACAATTTAAACATCAAAGTACAATCAAGAGAGTACATAGAACGAATTCTATTTTTGGCAATCCAAATACAACCAAGGAATGGATCATTTAAGGAGTAGAACTTACTTTCTTTATCTTAAGGAATCATGCTAGAAGAGGAGATAGTTCTCATACCTTTTCGGCTAAATCCACAAGTTAAGCCGAATACGCCGTACGTAGAAGTGTCAACCTATAATGGTCACAACAAGACTATCAACTTCTAGTCTCAACGTAGAATAATACTAAGTATACGGTCTCTAATTCTACGGAAAATCGGGCAGCACTTCCTTTGTTTCTACTCACTTTGCCACCTTTTTCAAGGTCGAATACAATAACCAACACGCCACATTTAAGGCTCCAAACAACAACCAAACAAAGGGGATTACACGCCTTACAATACGTGTAAAATTCCGCCCCACAATTCATACGAAATAGCCCCATAATCTAGCCATTCTCGGCCAACATAAATAATAACACTAAGTCCTTTCCAATCTTTTTCCAATTACAAGTTCTAAGGTCTAACATGTTATATAGTTATAAACCACTTCAACAACTACAATTTCCTTCTTTTTTTACAACATGCAACGACTTTACCTTTTCAACTAACCATGTTCTCTAAATCACAATTTTACACAGTGCTATCCAAACATAACACTTAACCTAAAATCATCATATCACGAATAAAAAAAAATCTCTAGAGGGTTAAGGATATACCTGAAATCAAATAGGCGGTTCCAAGGACCGCTAGAACTGGGAACCTCTACCATGACCTCTGCCATGGCCTGTCGGTGTATGAATATCCTGCCTAGCTATGGAAGGCGAAGAACCCGCAACTGATCCCGAAGGCCGAGTCTCTACATCCGCGCTACCTCCGGTCGGACAATTTCTCGCAAAATGGCCCTGCTGGCCGCATGTAAAACAAGCCCTCTGAATACCGTGACACTCCTCCGCATGGGGTTTACCACACTGGACACACCGAGGTCGGGGTGGCTTCCGCCCAGCACCCAACTCCCGAAAACTCAACCCTTGGAGCCCCGACCGCCTCAATACCTGGAAGCCACAAGGCGTAGAGGACCACTCATCGGCGGAGGCGTATAACTAGTCTGCTGCTGAGGCGGTCCGCCCTGAAAGTCACCAAAGGACCCTGTTGTCCTGGCCTTCTTCTGCTGGTATTGGTCAATCCGTCGGCCTCTCCGTTCCTCACACCCAAGTGCATAAGCCTGTATGCGGGCAATGTCCATGCCCGGCTGAAGAGCTACACCCGAGCAAGACTCTGCCAAGTAGTCATCAAGCCATGTGACGTAGCGGTGCACTCTGTCCTCCATATCTGCTACTAACGTGGGGACATACCAAGCCAACGAGTCGAACTCCACGTTGTACTCCCGAACCGTACGCCCTCTCTGTCTCAGCATCAGAAATCTGTCGGCCCGTGCTCTCCTCATCTGCGGAGGCAAAAAGTGGCTGAGAAAAGCCTCTGAGAACTCATCCCATACTGCTGGAAGTGCATGCTCACCCCGGGACAGCTCCCATGAATCAAACCAGTCGACTGCAGTATCACGCAGCCGATGCAAACCTAGGACCATTGACTCGGTCTCCGAAGCCTTGATCACTCTACGATCCGTCAGAATCGCTTCGGATGAACTCCTGCGGATCATCCTCAGGCCTCGACCCGTAGAACTCTGGAGGGCTGCAACTCAGAAAGTCCCGTAGCCTCAAACTATCCGATCTCGGGTGAACCACGGGTGCTATCGGGCTGATCCACCTATCATCATGTCCGCCACGATCACGGCTAGTAATCGCCATCTCCAGAACCCATCTCCTCTGCTCGGTGTGGGGGGAGGCGCAGTCTTGTGGTCTCGTGAGCCTTTCCGCGCTCTAAACTCTGCTGGGGCTGGCGGCGTCGCAAAACTCGCCGTCTGAAGCACTATCTCAGGTAATGACCGGGCCTGTGCCATCGTACTCCTCTGTGTCCTACTAGCAGCTCCTTTGGCTGCCTTGCCCTTCTGGGCCCGGGTTGCCTTGCGTGGAGGCATAACTGGTAAAAACGAAATACGTCAGAGGGGTCCAACTTATAACACAGCTCTAAGGCACAATCTCAGAATGAGAAGAATGGAAACCAATCCTAAATATCCTATAGCCTCCTGATTATTGGTGTGGTGCACAACACACCGATAATCAAGACTCTACTAGATACGGTCTGTAGACACTTTCCGAGGATTAATCGCTCGATACCACTTTTGTCACGACCGACCTCGGGCTGCGATCGTGCCTTACCGGGCACCCTAGTGATACAACATCGAGAAAATCAGCGGAAACAAAACTAACAGAAACAAGATACAAGATAAGAAAACAGGTTAACCAGCGGTTACCTTCATGTATATACTATATAACCGAACGATTTACAATCCTTTACAAACCCCGCCACAACAAGATTACACGGACTTAAGAATGTAATAACAACTATGACGGACGGGCCGCCATATACCTCGAATGTACAAGTACCTACAAAGTGATGTGGACTATACCAAAAGATAAGCCTCCGAGAAACGGATCTGAATGCGATCCTATGAATGAGGATCAACAATCGGTGTACCTCACCGCGGCGTGAACGCAGCCCGAGCGAGGTCGATAACAGTACAAGTATGTGGCTGAAAATCACGTAATGAAATCACATTTCATCATTTTATAAAATCATTTCGCATAAGTAAACAATTATGTCAAGTAAGGGGACGCATATCCTCAAAATAATCACTCACACATAACTATGGGTCTCACGCCCATAATATCAATCATGCCCGTGGAACCCATTCCTCACTGCCGGCAGTACATGATGTAAAACAACACCCATATGTGAACCTGAACACTAGATCCTGCCTGCGTCATTAAACCGATCGGGCCAAGTAGAGTAGCCAACTACCAGATCCGAAGGCTAGTCATAAAACTTCACGGGCCAAGTACGGAAGCCAACTACCAGATCCAAACCAGCCACGCAACTGGCCGAGGCAAGTATCTTAAGCTAGCGTACCAGAGCCTACCGTCTCACGAGATATGACCGTGGCAAGTATCTTAAGCTATCTACCAGAGCCTGCCGATACACGAGAAATGACCAGGACAAGTATCTAAAGTGTGCCTGTAACCACATGTACAAATCAAGCCCGTGATTGTTAAATCACCGCGGCAAGCTTCATGGATTAGCGGTCCATGGACTAATAACATAACCCGGGGATTTAACCCCTCACAATGACCGCATGCCCCGGCATCTTACCTCGGTATAAGCATGGCCATGAAACCATCCTACTGGACGCATACCCGTGGGCCACCCATCGTGTCAGTATGTCCAAAGGAAATAACAAGATAATACTCAAAGTGGACGCATACTCGTGGGCCACCCATCGTGTCAGTATGTCCAAAAGAAATAACCAGATAATACTCAAAGTGGACGCATACCCGTGGACCATCCAACGCGTCAGTATGTCCAACAATTAATCAAATAGCCGGCCCTCCACCGAGAGACACGGTAGCACAAAATCAAACACTTGCACCACAACAAAGCTATCACCACAAGCATAGGCAAGTTTAAGGTACTTTTATTTTATGTCAACAATCCGGGTTTCAACCCCAAAATACTACATACTTTCATTCTTTCAAAAAGACCTCTTTTTACGTAAAAGCCATACGATACTATCACTCGTAGTATCAAACACATTTTCTTTTCAAACCAAATTACTACACCTTTCAGAAAATCCTTACAAGACTTTTAAAATCAAGTACTCTATACTTTTTAAACCAAATGCTTTATAGTTTGAAGACAATATCAAGTATACTTTTAAAACCCCGTAAATTACTCTTTTCAAAACAAGTAACCCATACTTAAATCAAGTTACTTCTCCTTTTCCAAAATCAAGCCGTTTATAAGTAAAGTCTCTTATTTTAACTTCATAAAGTCGTTATAACTAACTTCCCATAAAGCTATTATAAAACTTTATGTTTAAAAAAAACCAAATTCATTTCACACTCGTACGTCTACCGTACTATATAGTTTACAACAAATCATGCTCAAGAGTATAGGAAGAATCACATACCTCTTCGGCTTAATCCACAAGCCAAGTTGAGTATGCCGCGCGTAGAAAATCCACCTATAATAACCACAATATATCTATCAACCTCTAGTTCTCTTCGTAGCATATTCTAAGTAAATAGTTCCTTATTCTACGGAAAATTCGGCAGCACCTCCCCCCCCCCCCCCCGCAATCACATAAATAACCTCCCCTAACAAGGCTTGTTACCAAGCCAACAACTCCAAGGGGATTACACGTCTAACCGGACGTGTGCAATTTTGCCTCATAATAATACTACTACACAAGTCTCATCAGAATACACCCAAATGTAGATCTGATTCGGTTCTTTTATAAACATCCTTCCAATATATCTTATACTCAGTTCTAAATTACTACACTATGTAATATCTAATTACAATAGGGGGACATAGATCATTACCTCGACAAGCCCAAAATTATCCAAGATTATAAGTCGATCCTGAGCAACGTTTAGCTCCAATTCCTTACGTTCCAAACCGCTCCAAGCAACCCTTATACGCTCCTAACCAACTCATCTTCAAGAACCAACCCAAACAAGTGAAGAACACTTAAGGTTTCTTCTTGATGTGCTCTCGGCCAAGGGTATGTTTAGAGGCTAGGGTGTGAAATCTTGTCTAACTTTTGGTTAATAATCTTCCTAATACACTAAGGAAGAACACTTAGAAGTTTAGGAATTTTTGGACAACACAAGGTTAGGAAAGGGGGGTGTTGGACGAGAACTAGAGGGAGAAGAGGGAGGGTATTTTTCAAGTCTTGAAATATAACAAGTGTGGATGAATAAGTCTTGCACTCAAGGGGGGTATTTATAGAGAAATCAAGGGCTAGGATTAAAGCAAGTGTGTGGTCTAGATTGGGCCATGTGTGTGTGGGTCCCTTTGTCTATCTACTCCACAAAATATCTTGCAAGACTTTGACTAAATGTTTTAGGCCTTTTTCATGAAAAAAATGTGCCAACATAGTCCACTTGGGGTGACACATGTCGCCCTCCTATTGGTCCAAAATATTTCATCTTCCGAAAATATCCGTAATGCCAAAAATCCGAAAAATAAGTGGGCCTCACAAAACCGTAAATTCTCCCGTGGGCCCCACGTGACCAATTCCGGAAATTGAAATCCAAAATTCTAAAATAATCCCAGAAGTCCGAATACCAAATCCGGGAATCCAATTCCCATTAACGAGCCTTTTTCCTTCACAAAAGCCGGAAACTTTTCCGTCGAAAAATCACATCTTTCTTCCTTTCCAATTTTCATGTCGTATTTTCGTACGTACGTCCTCACATACATACCCTGGAACTATGGGGTGTAACACGGGTTGCCTGGCGTGGAGGCATAACTGGTAAAGAAAAGAAATACGTTAGAGGGGTCCAACTTATAACACAGCTCTAAGGCACGATCTCAGAGTGAGAAGAAAGGAAACAAATCCTAAATATCCTATAGCCTCCTGATTATTGGTGTGGTGCACAACACACCGATAATCAAGACTCTACTAGATACGGTCTGTAGACACTTTCCGACGATTAACTGCTCTGATACCACTTTTGTCACGACCCAAACCGGGCGTGGCGGGTGCCTACCCGGCACCTAAGTAGACATCGTCAGGTAACCGGAATATAAAAACAAGACATGAAACAATTATGAAATGAGAAACAGTTTATCCAAGAAAAGATTGCCTTTCGGCATGTATATATACATCAAGAGTGAACAGTTACATCCCAACTTTACAACAGGACTACAGACCTCTAGGAATGTAAACAACTATGGCGGGACAGGGCCCCGCCATACCCTGAATGTACATAAAGCTACAATGGCAGAGATATCATACCCAAAAGACAAGCCTCCGGAGAAACGGGGCTTTCCCAAAAGCAGAAACGGTGATCCTAGGAGCGGGGATCAACAACAGGAGTACCTCTACCTGCGGCATGAACGCAGCCCCCCGAAGGAGGTCAGTACAACAGGTACCAAGTATGTGAAACTGTAAAGTACTTAAATGAAATCATATCATTTTAAAACCAATTTTACAAATATGTACGAAACAACCAATGTAACCGCACATAGTGCCACAGCATAACCAAGAGCAAAATAGATATAACATAATTGGTCTTTTCTAGGCCGCTAATGATCGAAGCAAGGCCATTCGCCCATAGTATCATTATGCGTGCCTAATCCTGGAACTCCCGCAGTCCGTATATGCCACATAGGCCCGCATGAGGTATTCCTCGCATCGGGGGTAGCTAACCCGCGACATCATCCTGGACCCCCGAAGTCTGCATAGTCCTATGGACCGCATGAGGTATCCCTCGCATCGGCGTAACACACCCGGAGTGATCAATCCTGGAACTCCGCAGACTCGCATAGGTCATACGGACCCGCATGAGGTATCCTCGCATCGAGGTGGCAAGTCCTCGACATCATAACAAGTCGGTATGTGATATAATAGCGATCTGACGGGCTTATCGTTTAACAACGTAAGCACAACAAGAATAACCCCCTTACACAAACATCACAAGACACTAACACACGTAGCATCATAACATGTTTACTTATCAAACCATCTTACTACACTTTCCAGAAATCAATACAAGACTTTCATAAACAAATAAGTAAACCGTTCATTTTATCTTTCTTAAGTCGTTATACCTAACTTCCCATAAAGCTAGTATAACTCTTAAGCTTTTAAAACCAAGTATTACTTTTCTTTCAAAAAATGATTCATAACTCTTTTGAAATACTTCCAAGATTCTTATCATTTAAAACTCAAGTCAAAAGACATCAAGTAAAACCAAGTTTAGTTAACACATGTACGTCTACCGTACTATATATATTTCAAAAGTATCATGCTCAAGAGGATAGGAAGAATCACATACCTCCTCGGCTAAATCCACCTGCCAAGTCGAATATGTCGCGCGCAGAGTATCAACCTATATCAGTAAAATACGTCTATCAACGTCTAGACTACTCTGTAGAATATTCTAAGCAGAAGGTTCTCTATTCTACGGAAAATTGGGCAGCATTTCCCTACCCGTCAAACTACACAAGTCTACTGTAAATACAGTCCTATGTAAGTACAGTTCAATTCTCTTCTTTTATACCATCCTTCTATATATCTTATACTTAATTCTAAACTACTACAATATGTAATCTCCAATTACAATAGAAGGACAAAGATTATTACCTCGATAAGCCCAAAATTATCCAAGATTAAATGTTGATCCTGAGCAACGTTTAGCTCCTATTCTGTACGCTCCAATTCGCTCCAAGAAACCCTTAGAAGTTTCTAAATAACTTCTACTTAATACTTCAACCAACTACGAAGATTTCCCTAGGGTTTCGTTTGTGACTAAAGGAAATAAAGTAGTATTTCCGGGCTTTTAGTATAGAGGTAACCTTAGAATACTACAAGGGATTTAGGCTAAGGTATTTTGGAATAGTAACAATACTTGAAGACAATTTCTCTACCAAGGGGGGGGGGGGGGGGTTGGACGAAGGTAACTAGAAAGGGGGAGGGAGTTTTTGGACGAGAAAGTAACAAAGGGGGAAGGATTTTGAGACTTGGAAATTGTTTAGTGGATGAAGAAGTCTTGCAACTTAAGGGGGGTATTTATAGGACAATCAAGGGCCAAGATTCAAGCAAGTGGAGGGTGAAGATTTGGTTGCTTGTGTGAGTGGAGTCTTCCACCAAGTGTCCATCACAACATTGGGACATATGTCCACCACAACTTTGGGACATATGTCCACCACAAAAATGAGACATGTGGCTTGCCACATGGCTCACAAAAACCGTCCAAGGCTCCCTCCCACTTGCCCACAAAATATCTTCCAAGACTTGACTATTTGACTTGGCCACTAATTTTGTCCAACATGCCACCTAAGGGTGACACATGTCGCCCTCCTATTGGTCCAAAATATTTCATCTCTCGGAAAAATACGTAATCGGTTAAAATATTAAAAACGTAAAATTTCCTTCACAAGGTTCGGAATCTTTTCCGTTGAAAGTTCACAATTTCATTCTTAACCTAATTAGGGCTTATACAATTGTACGTACGTCCTCACATACATACTCTGGAAAAATACGGGGTATAACAAGTTCTTAGGAGGGTTCTAAGATGAAATGACCAAGTCTTCCAAGACTTGGCCCTAAAATAGGACCCTTTTCTTGGTCAAAAAGATGGGAGGGACACTTGTCACCCTCCCATAGGCTTTTCTCGAAAATATCCCCTGTTTTTCTCCTTTTACCGCGGAAAAATCCGCGGCGCCTTGCCGGCGCCACACGCTGCGCTTCCACCTCGAGAATTTCACGCATTCGTGTCGCGGCCACGCATTCGGCGCATGGCGCTGTAACCTCAGCGAACTCCCAGTACAACCAGCGCCGCGGCCCTGCCTCCGGCGCCGCAACGCTGTGGCCCCTGACAGAAAATACTTCTTTGCCTGACTGCGCACCGAACTTGAAACTTCCATAACTTTTGACTCCGATGTCCTACCGACGAACGGTTTGTTGCGTTGGGAACTAGATTTAACGGACTACGCACTAGGATTTTGAAACACCTAAAAACTCCTGATGTAACGGGGCATAAACCGCCTCAAAGTTGACTAAAACTCGTCCGAAACAGTCCACCGCCCTATCTTTCTCAATTTTGATCTTAGTTCCTTTCGTACGGTCTCATAAGCTGGACCTGAAATGCGGGGTGTAACACCCGCAGCATTAAATTGTGATGCCTCGACTCCCGCGACATTAATGTTGGACACCTTGGGGATAGAGATCTCTTCGTTCCTACCAACTGACCTTGATTCTTGCATATTGGGAATATTCATACTCTCATGGGCTCCCGCCTGTCCCGCCTTAGCATTCTGTCCCATGCCCCGACCCGGAATAGGAGGAGACTCTTTGGTTCCCGTGACATTAAAGTTTGAAACCTTGGCACCCGCGATAGACTCCTTGGGAATAAAAGTTTCTTCAATGCTCCCAACTGATATTGATTCATGCAAAACGGGAATGTGCTTAGTCCCATGGACACCCGTCCGACCCGCCCTAAACCTCTGACCCGCGCCCAGACCCGGTTTTGACCCGAGTATGCCATCACGCCTAGTTTCATCGATTGCAATTCCTGACCCAGATTTTTTCCCTTTTCCGGTTTGCCTGAGAAAATTTCCAGGTACTGTGGAGGTACTAGTGATGCCATGATTGTCCTGCTCTTCCGTAATGTTCTCTTTGTCTTTCAGTTGACCCGTGATAGGATCGACCACCCTAGAAGCATAAGGGGTGTCGATGGCTATCGGATTGAGCCTCTGCTTGCCGGGAGTTTCAAGAGGGTTCTTCCCAGGAGGCGTGTGGTCAGTATCATGGTCTTCAACTGTGGTCACTTCAGGAGGAGTAATAGGAGAGAATACTTCTGGATTGTTTACTAATGGACCATGAAGTTTTCCGCCTTCAAATTCACTAATATCCAAGCTCTCAGTTTCTATATTTTTGCCCCATTCATGTATCCTTTGAAGGATAGAATCATCTACTACATTCTCAAGTGGGATACACATATCTGGCGTGACATGAACTAACACCGTTGGATCTGAAATTGTCGGAATTAGATTTTCTTCAACAATGGTTGGACTACCGCCATTCTTTTTCTTTTTCTTTGTTCTAGCCTTCGTCGAACTTCCTGAACCTCCTGAATCATTGCTGGAGCGTGTGTAACGTTTAGTCTTTTTCATGTTTTGAAAATTAAGCTTAAAACCGTGGTGAAACAATGGTAATTTTAGGGGGGAGATGAGAAAAGCCGAAGGAGCAACTAAGGGAAAAACGTTGAGAGCGTTTTCCTTAGTGAGAGAAACTTCTCTCTAACTCCTTTCGTCGGGCAGTCCTTGTAATTAGTAATGTATAGTTGAGTATACTATATGTAGAAAGAAGATTGATAAAAATTGAACTGTATTTACAGTGGACTGTATTTACAGTAGACTTATGTAGTATTATTGTGGGGCAGAATTGTACACGTCCGGTTAGACGTGTAATCCCCTTGGAGTGTTAGGCTTGGTAGTGGGCCTTGATATAGAAGGTTATTTATGTGGTTGCGGGGGGGAGGTGCTGCCCAATTTTCCGTAGGATAAGGAACCTGATACTTAGAAATGTTCTACGAAGAGATCTAGAAGTTAATAGACGTTTTATGGCCATTATAGGTTGGAGTACTACGAGTAGCGTATTCTACTTGAAGGGTGGAAAAGGCTAGCAGGGTTATAGTACTTTGGAGCATTTTGCTATTTGTCGATAATCGTCGCGAGGTATGTGAACCTCTTCCTATCCTTTCTAGCATGATTGTTGTGAACTATGTAGTACGGTGAGCGTATGTGCTAAACGAATTTGGTTGGTTTAAAACATAAAGTGTTATAATGGCTTTATGGGAAGTTAATTATAACGACTTTATGTAGGTAAAAGAATGGGTTGTTGATTTTAAAAGATAAGAGCCTTGACTTATATTTGACTTGATATGAAATGTGAAGAATTTGAATTGTGTTAAAAAGTGGTGAAACCTCATTCGTGAGAAATGAGTACTTGATAAAAAAAAAGAGGAATAAGTTATATTGATTTCGGAAATGGGAATAAGTATCGAACAAGCCATTGCAGCGTTAATAAAGGAAAATGTAATGACAAATAATTATATTAAAACAAGTAGAATCCTCCATCTGCATAGAAGCTAAGATAAGACAAAATTGTATTACATTTTATAGATCATGGTTGCTTTAATAAGAATCATTATAAACAAGTATGGATTATCTTAAATTCCAAAGCAAGGAACTTGATTTCTAAAAAAAAAGACTTGAGGAATTGAAGTGTTTTTGGTTTAAAACATAAAGTGTTATAATAGCTTTATGGGAAGTTAGTTATAACGACTTTATGAAAACAAAAGAATGGTTTTATTATTGGATTTAAAATGGTTACTTGACTTTAAAAAGGAGAAGTGTTTTGGTTTAAAAGGAAGGCATGGTATTGTCTTGATTTGGTTTAAAAATAAGGTATGGAAATTGTTTTGGTTTACTTAAAATAATAGTTACTCTATTTTGGATACTACGAGTGTTAGTATCATGTGACTTTTGTGAAAGAAATGGATCTTTTTAAAAGAGTTTAAGTACGTAGTACTTTGGGGTTAAAACCCGGATTTTTGGCATAAAATAAAAGTACCTTGAGTGTGAGTAACTTGCCTATGTTTTCTTGTGATAGCTTTGTTGTGCAAGTATTGTATCCTTATGCTACCGCGTCTCTCGATGGAGGGCCGGTCATGTTATTCTTGATCACTTTGGGCATACTGACTCGATGGATGGTCCACGGGTATGCGGCCATGATGAGGGTTCGTTCCCTGTTGATAGTGTTATTCCATGGACTAGCTCTCCATGAGGTTTACTGATGCAGGGTGGATCTGGTAGCTAGCCCTCGTACTTGCCCCGGTCGTTGCTGATGCAGGCTGGTTCTGGTAGTTGGCTTTCGTACTTGCCCCGGTCAGTGTTAGGACGAAGTTTCGTGATGCAGGGTGGATCTGGTGGTTAGCCTACGTACTTGCCCCGGTCAGCGACGTGATGCAGGGTGGATCTGGTAGAGGCTATCGTACTTGCCCCGGTCAGCTTCGTGATACAGTTATTTAGTATTGTTGGTGACGCAGGTGGTTCTGGTAGTTGGCTTTCGTACTTGCCCCGGTCGGATGCGCGACGCAGGTTGGTTCTGGTGGCTATGCCTTCGTACTTGCCCCGGTCAGTGTTATATCATAGTTGGTACGGTAGGTTCTGGTAGTTGGCTTTCGTACTTGCCCCGATCGATTGATAGCGCAGTTGGTTACAGTGGCTATGCGCCGTACTTGCCGTGCAGTTCTTATGACACATGAGGGACCTGGTGTTCATGTGTACTCCTTGGTGTTGTTATATCATAGACTGTCGGCAGTGAGGAAGGAATTCCACGGGCATGATTGATGTTGTAGGCGTGAGACCCATGGTTATATTTGAGTGATGACTTTGAGGGCGTGAGTCCCTGACTGCTTATATGTGGTGTACTGTAGTTTGGTTATCATACATGTCTCCTGCTTTATATAGACTATTATGATTTCATTTGATATTTTGATTTCACATACTTGGTACTGTTGTCGACCTCCTTGAGTGCGTTCATGCCGCAGGTAGAGGTACACCGGTTGTTGATCCTCGCTCTTAGGATCACAGTTCAGCGTTATGGGAAGCTCCGTTTCTCCGGAGGCTTATCTTTTGGTATGATTCCCTGAGATTGTAGGTTCTTGTACATTCAGGGGTATGGCGGGGCCCTGTCCTGTCGTTGTTGTTATAAAACTCTTAGAAGTGCAGTAATCTTGTTGTTGTGGCGGGGTTTGTAAAGGATGTAACTGTTCAGGTTTTTATATATATGCAGAAAGGTGACCGTTTTGGTTGGCCTGTTTTATATCTTGTTTCATGTTTAAGTTTTTATTTCCGCTAATTTTTCTCTGATGTTGTATCACTAGGGTGCCCGGGGTAAGGCACCAGTCGCGGGCCCGAGGTCGAGTCGTGACAATCGTAGCCCGCATAGGTCTCATGGACCCGCATGAGGTATTCCTCGCATCCGGGGTAGCTAACCCGCGACTCGTAACAAGTCAGGGGGTAAGTGATATAATACCAGTACAACGGGCTTATCGTTAAACAACATAAGCACAACAAGAAAACCCCCTTAACATAAAAGTCACAAGACACTAACACCCGTAGCATCATAACATATTTACTTATCAAACCAACTTACCACACCTTCAGAAATCATTACAAGGCTTTCATAATCAATTAAGTAAATCGTTCTTTTTATCTTTCTTAAGTCGTTATACCTAACTTCCCATAAAGCTAGTATAACACTTAAACTTTATAATAAATCAAAACATTCGCATTTGTTTAGAAAACCAAAAGATCTTATTCTTTTAAAACCAAGTATTAATTTCCTTCTGAATAATGATTCATAACTCTTTTTGAAATACTTCAAGATTCTTAATATTTAGAACTCAAGTCAAAAGACATCAAAGTGAAACCAAATTCAGTTAACATCTACCGTACTATATATATTTCACAAATATCATGCTCAAGAGGATAGGAAGAATCACATACCTCCTCGGCTAAATCCACCTGCCAAGTCAAATATGTCGCGCGCAGAGTATCAACCTATAATAGTCAAATACGTCTATCAACGTCTAGACTACTTCGTAGAATATTCTAAGCATAAAGTTTCTTATTCTACGGAAAATTGGGCAGCACCTCCCTCCCCGCAATACTACACAAGTCTACTGTAAATACAGTCCAATGTAAATACAGTTCAATTCTCTTTTTTTATCATTCTTCTATATCTCTTATACTCAATTATAAACTACTACAATATGTCCAGGCTAGATGTAATATATCACAAGTGTCCTTCCTTGCCACATTTGTGTACCTGGTTTATAGCATCCCGGAAAGAAGAAAGCTTTGGCATCACCTTACTCAATTGGGCATTGGCATTGTTAAGCCTTGGATGATTATGGGAGATTTCAACACTTATTGCTACCCACATGATAAGGCGGGGGGTCCTCCTCTCACGCCTTACGCACTTAGGGATCTTGGAGAACTCAGGAATGCTCATGGACTAGAAGACACTCCTTCTTCCGATTCCTTCTACACTTGTACGAATGGTTCTATATGGTCTAAGCTTGATAGAGTGATGATGAATCAACATTGGAGTGATTTGACCCTAGAATGCACGGCCAATTACTTGCCTATGGAACCTGTCTCGGACCACTGTCCCGTGATAGCTTCGGTTATTGCATCCTATAATGTTGGGAAACGACCTTTCAAATTCATGAATATGTGGCTCTCTCACCCCGCATTCGAGAACATATTGGCTTCATGCTGGAGACAAGACATATTGGGTACTGCTCAATTCGTACTAGCCTCAAAATTGAAAGCCTTGAAACAACCATTGCAGGAATTGAACATAAGTGATTTTGGAAGCATAGAACAAAGAGCAAATGTGGCAAACATGGAGTTTAAGGAGGCTATCAATGCGCATATGGAAGATCCCTTTGATGATGAACTAAAAGCCAAGGTTAAGTCCTTAAGAGCTAAAGCAAACACTTTACTTGAAGCCGAGAGGCATTTCATAAGACAAAAGTCGAGGCAGAAACACTTGATTGGAAGTGATAGATGCTCCAAATACTTCCACAGCTTGATCAAGAGGAGTAATGTATGGAATTCAATCAACTACCTTGTCAAGGCCAATGGTACTATCACAACATCTCCCGGGGAAGTTAGAGAAATGCTTGTGGAGTTTTACAAGGACCTTTTAGGCTCATCCCGACCCTCTACCAACTTTGATCCCGAAGTGTTCAATTCTGGCCCGAAGCTAAGTGAAGAGGATAGACTACATCTTTTGCATTTTATCTCCCCAAAGGATATTTGGGAAGCACTTTCCGATATAGGCAATGACAAGGCACCGGGCCCGGATGGTTTTTCGGCTGCCTTCTTCAAGAATAGATGGAGAGATGTGGGGCAAGATGTAGTAAGAAGTGTTCAAGAGTTCTTCTCATCCGGAGTTCTTTTGAAGAAAGTGAATCATACCATCATTTCCCTCCTGCCCAAGACTGATCGGGATCCCAAGGTAAATGATTTTAGGCCTATTGGATTGACTAATGTGGTCTACAAGATCATAACAAAGATTTTAGCTAACCGGATGGCAACGGTTCTTCCTACTCTTGTTGACAAATCTCACGCGGCTTTTGTGAAAGGAAGAAACATGATGGACAATGTCTTTTGTTACACCCCATAGTTCCAGGGTATGTATATGAGGACGTACGTGTGAGACTACGACATTAAAATTGGAAAGGAAGAAAGATATGATTTTTTTTCGACGGAAAAGTTTTCGAGCTTCGTGAAGGAGAAATGTTTATTATTGAGAATTGGATTCTCAACTTTGGTATTTAAGACTTTAAGAATTTATAAGAATTTTGGAATCTATTTTTTACGGATTTGGTCATGTGGGGCCCACCCGAGGAATTTTACGTTTTGTGGGGCCCACGAGGGTTACAAAATTTTATGGACGAATGGGAGGGCGACACGTGGCACCTCCCCCCACTCAACCTTGGACGAAAATTGCAAGGGTTAAATGGTCATTTGACCATTGTGGATGATAAGTCTTGCTAGCTTGATATTATTGACCAAGTCAACTTGCCACTTGTGTATGATCCAAGTGCTCTTCATCCTAGCCACCCATTTGTGATTATCTTGACCCTCCATTGTGTTATATATACCCAACTAGTGCAAGACTTGCTCTTCAACACTTAGAATTATTTCACACCTTGTTGTTCTTCATTATGTGCTCTCGGGTTTAGCCCATTCTCCACTAAAAAAATTTGTAGTTTTGGTTTTTTATTCACAAGACTTTAACCCAAGGTCCCTAAGAGTATTATAAGGTTATCTCAATAGAAAGATCCCAGAAAAGTGGCGTTTTCGTATTAGTCGAAAGGCGGAAACTTAAGGAGTTCTTGAACTTTGAAGTTGGAACTTGAAGATGAGTTCTTCATAGGCTTCTAAGGAGTACTTGGAGCGGATTGGAACATAAGGAAAAGAGCTAAGAATTTCTAAGGAGCGACTTTGAATCTTGGAAATATTAAGGGCTTGTAAAGGTATAATTCTTGTCGTTTTAGTAATTAAGATTGCTTATTGTTGTAGCTATGGATATTAGCAATCATGAGGTGTTTTTATTATGAAGTTGATAAGTGTTATGGATATTGGAACTCTAATCCGAAAACTAGCATGTTTAGCCTTAGGATTGTAATTCAAGTTGATTATTAGTATAAGTTGTCACATGTTATATAAAGAAGGAAATTGTAGTTGTTGAAGTGGTTTATGACTATATAACATGTTTGACCCAAGAACTTGGTTTGGAAAAGAATTGGAAGACTTTATGTTGTAGCACCTTTTAGCCGAGAATGACATGGAAATTATTGGATTGTTTTGTATTGTTGTGGGGCGGAATTTTACATGTATTGTAAGGCGTGTAATCCCCTTTGTATTTGCTGAATTTATTTGAGCCTTAAATGTGGCGTTTGGTTATTGATTTCGGCCTTGAAAAAAGGTGGCAAAGTATGTAGAAACAAAGGAAGTGTTGCCCGTTTTTCCGTAGAATTTAGTGACCTTGTACATAGAATATTATACGAAGAGAGCTAGAGGTTAATTGACATTTTATGACCATTATAGGTTGAAGTACTACGAGTAGCATATTCTACTTGAAGGGTGGAAAAGGCTAGCAAGGGTATAGTACTTTGGAGCATTTTGCTATTTGTCGATAATCATCGCGAGGTATGTGAACCTCTTCCTATCCTTTCTAGCATGATTGTTGTGAACTATGTAGTACGGTAGACGTACGTGTGCTAAACGGATTTTGGTTGGTTTAAAACATAAAGTGTTATAATAGCTTTATGGGAAGTTAGTTATAACGACTTTATGTAGGTAAAAGAATGGTTTGCTGTTTTTAAAAGATAAGAGACTTGACTTATATTTGACTTGATATGAAATGTGAAGAACTTTAATTGTGTTAAAAAGTGGTGAAACCTCATTCGTGAGAAATGAGTACTTTGTCTAAAGAAAAGGAAAAGGAGTAAGTCATATTGATTTCGGAAAATGGGAATAAGTATCGAACAAGCCATTGCAACGTTAATAAAGGAAAAAGTAACGACAATTAATTATATTAAAACAAGTAGAAACCTCCATCTGCATAGAAGCTAAGATAAGACAAAATTGTATTACATTTCCTAGATCATGACTGCTTTAATAAGATCATTATAAACAAGTACAAATTTTCTTTAATTCCAAAGTAAGGAACTTGATTTATAAAAGAGAGAGACTTGAGGAATTGAAGTGTTTTTGGTTTAAAAAGAAGGCATGGTTTTGTCTTAAATTGGTTTAAAAAGAAGGCATGGTTTTGTCTAAAATTGGTTTTAAAAGAAGGCATGGTTTCGTCTTAAATTGGTTTAAAACATAAAGTGTTATAATAGCTTTATGGGAAGTTAGTTATAACGACTTTATGAAAACAAAAGAATGGTTTTATTATTGGATTTAAAAGGGTAACTTGGCTTTAAAAAGGAGAAGTGATTTGGTTTAAAAAGAAGGCACGGTATTGTCTTGGTTTATTCAAAAAGAAGGTATGGAAATTGTTTTGGTTTACTTAAAATAATAGTCACTCTATTTTGATACTACGGGTATCGTGTGACCTTTGTAAAAGAAATGGATCTTTTGAAAGAATTTAATGTACGTAGTACTTTAGGGTTAAAACCCGGATTGTTGGCATAAAATGGGAGTACTTGAGTTTATATAAATGGTGAATCTATTTACATGTTAATGAAAGTCTAAGAGTATGTTGAACTTGCCTATGCTAGTTGTGATAGCCTTTGTTGTGCAAGTATTGTATTTCTATACCACCGCGTCTCTCGATGGAGGGCCGGCTGACTTGTTGTGAAATTATTTGGACGTACCGGCTGTGACGGAGGATTCCACGGGTATGCTTCCATTATGATTGATCTTGGCCATGCTTATACGATGAGGGATTCTGGGGCATGCGGCCAGGATGCGGGTTAGATGCCCGCGCATTTCATTACTCCATGGTCATGCTTATACGATGAGGGATTCCGGGGCATGCGACCATGTTATATTATTACTCCATGGGCTAGCTCTGTTACACCCCGTAGTTCCAGGGTATGTATGTGAGGACGTACGTACGAGAATACGACAGTAATATTAGAAAGGAAGAAAGATGTGATTTTTCGACGGAAAAGTTTCCGAACTACGTGAAGGAAAAAGGTTTATTATTGAGAATTGGATTCTCAATTTTGGTATTTAAGACTTTAAGAACTTATAAGAATTATGGAATTTATATTTTTGCGGATTTGGTCACGTGGGGCCCACCCGAGGAAATTTTACGTTTTGTGGGGCCCACGAGGGTTACGAAATTTTTTATGGACGAATGAGAGGGTGACACGTGGCACCCCCTCACATGGTCTTGGACGATTTTTACAAGGATAGGATGGTCATTTGACCATTGTGGATGAAAGTCTTCAAGCTTGAGTGTATTGACCAAGTCAACTTGTCCACTTGGCCATTATCCATGTGATCTTCATCCTAGCCACACATTTGTGATAATCTTGACCCTCCATTGTTTTATATATACGCACTAGTGCAAGACTTGTCTTCCAACACTTAGAAAATTTATCACAACATTTCTTGTTCTTCTTGTAGCTCACGGGTTTGAGGAAATCCCACACAAAAAAATTGTAGTTTTGTTCCAATATTCACAAGACTTAAACCCAAGGTCCCTAAGGGTGTTGTAAGGTTATCTCAATAGAAAGATTTCGGAAAAGTGGCGTTTTCGTATTAGTCGCAAGGCGGAAACTTAAGAAGTTCTTCAACTTTGAAGTTGGAACTTGAAGATGGGTTCTTAGGCTTCAGGAGTGCTTGGGCGGATTGGAACTTAAGGAAATGAGCTAAGAATTGCTAAGGAGCGACTTTGAATCTTGGAAATTTTAAGGGCTTGTAAAGGTATAATTCTTGTCGTTTTAGTAATTAAGATTACTACTTGTTGTAGCTTTGGATATTAGCAAGCATGAGGTGTTTAGATTATGAAGTTGATTAGTGTTATGGATATTGGAACCCTAACCCGAAAACTAGTATGTTAGCCCTTAAGATTGTAATTCAATTTGGTTAATAGTTTAGTTGTCACATGTTATATAAAGAGGGAATTATAGCTGTTGAAATTGTTTATGACTATGTAGCATATTGGAACAACAACTTGTGTTGAAATAGAAATTGAAAGAGAAGTACTGTTGTTGTTAGCCGAGAATAACATTGTATAATTAGATTGTATTGTGGACTAGTTGGTAGTAATTGTGGGGCGGAATTTTACACGTATTGTTGGGCGTGTAATCCCCTTTGTATTTGCTGAAATGTTTGAGCCTTAAATGTGGCGTTTGGTTATTGAATTCGGCCTTGAAAAAGGTGGCAAAGTATGTAGAAACAAAGGAAGTGCTGTCCGATTTTCCGTAGAATTTAGTGACCTTGTACTTAGAATATTCTACGAAGAGAGCTAGAGGTTAATAGACATTTTATGACCATTATAGGTTGAAGTACTACGAGTAGCGTATTCTACTTGAAGGGTGGAAAAGGCTAGCAAGGGTATAGTACTTGGAGCGTTTTGCTAATTGTCGATAATCGTCGTGAGGTATGTGAACCTCTTCCTATATTTTCTAGCATGATTGTTGTAAACTATGTAGTACGGTAGACGTACGTGTGCTAAATGATATTGGTTGGTTTAGAACATAAAGTGTTATAATGGCTTTATGGGAAGTTAATTATAACGACTTTATGTAGGTAAAAGAATGGTTGATTGTTTTTAAAAGATAAGAGACTTGACTTGTATTTGACTTGAATTGTGTTAAAAAGTTGTGAAACCTCATTCGTGAGTAATGAGTACTTGGTTTTTAAAAGAATAATGTTATATTGATTTTTCTTAAATTCCAAAGTAAGGAACTTGTTTTCTAAAAAGAAAAGAGACTTGAGGAATTTGAAGTGTTTTGGTTTAAAAGAAAGGCATGTTTTTGTCTTAAAATGGTTTAAAAAGAAAGGCATGTTTTTGTCTTAAAATGGTTTAAAAAGAAGGCATGGTTTTGTCTTAAATTGGTTTACTTGAAATGATAGTTACTCTATTTTTGATACTATGGGTATCGTATGACTTTTGTAAAAGAAAGGGGTCTTTTGAAAGAATTTAAGTACGTAGTACTTTAGGATTAAAACCCGGATTGTTGGCACAAAATGGGAATACTTGAGTTTATATAAATGGTGAATCAATTTACATGTTAATGAAAGTCTAAAAGTATGTTGAACTTGCCTATGCTAGTTGTGATAGCTTTTGTTGTGCAAGTATTGTATTTCTATACCGCGTCTCTCGATGGAGGCCGTGACTTGTTGTGAATTTACTTGGGCGTCTGGCGGTGTGGAAGATTCCACGGTATGCTTCCATTATTATTGTCACATGGGCATGTCTACACGATGAGGATTAGGGGCATGTGTGTCACGACCGATCCGGGCGTGGTCGTGCCTTACCGGGCACCCAGTAGACATACATCGAGTAACGTGGAAATAAAATCATGACATGAAAGCAGTATAAAATGAAAAACGGTTTATCCAAAAAGTTGCCTTTCGGCATGTATATATATACCCAAAGTGAACAGTTACATCCCGACCTTTACAACAGGACTACAGACCTCTAAGGAAGTAAACAACTATGGCGGGACAGCGCCCCGCCATACCCTGAATGTACAAAACTATCTACAACAACAGGGAGATCATACCCAAAAGTCGAGCCTCCGGAGAAGATGGAGCTCCTGACACCAAAGTAAAGATCCTAAGGATGCGGATCTAGCACCTGCTTTCCCTTACTTGCGGCATGAACGCAGCCCCCCGAAGGAGGTCAGTACAACAGGTACTAAGTATGTGAAACTGTAAAGTACCGAATGAAATTATAACATTTTAAAACAAGTTCACAGATATGTACGAAACAACCCAACTTAACTGCACATAATGCCACGGCATAGCGAGAGCAAAATACATGTAACATAAGCGGTCTTTTCTAGGCGCTAATGATCGAAGCAAGGCGATCGCCCATAGTATCATTATGCGAGCCTAATCCTGGACTACAGTAGTCGCGCAGGTCCTCGGACCGCGTGAAGTACTCACCGCGCCGGGGTAGCTAACGCGGCATCATCACTGGACTCCGCGATCCGCATAGTCACTGGACGCGTGAGGTATTCCTCGCATCGGCGTAACACCCGGAGTGATCAATCACGGAACTCCCGCACTCGCATAGGTCGCATGGACCGCGTAGGTATTCCTCGCATCGGGGGTAGCTAACCCGCGGCTCATAACAAGTCAAAGGGGGTAAGTGATATAGTACCCTGACGGGCTTATCGTTAAGCAGTAAGCTCAACAAGAGTAACCCCCTTATACAACATCACAAGACACTAACACACGTAGCATCATAACATGTTTACTTATCAAACCAACTACTACACCTTCAGAAATTAATACAAGGCTTTTATAAACAAATAAGTAAACTGTCCCTTTTATCTTTCTTAAGTCGTTATACCTAACTTCCCATAAAGCTAGTATAACACTTAAGCCTTTTAAAAATCAATAACTCTTTTTGAAATATTTCAAGGTTCTTATTATTTTAAAACTCAAGTCAAAAGACATCAAAGTAAAACCAAGTTTAGTCAACATACATACGTCTACCGTACTATATATATATTACAAATATCATGCTTAAGAGGATAGGAAGAATCACATACCTCCTCGGCTAAATCCGCTTGCCAAGTCGGATATGTCGCGCGTAGAGGGTCAACCTATAATAGTCAAAATACGCCGATTAACTTCTAGTTTGTCGTAGAACTCTTCTAAGTAAGATTTCCTTTTCTACGGAAATTTGGGCAACATTTTCCCCGCTTTTACTCATTTTTCCATCTTTCTACAAGGCCCGAATAACCGTAATATATATATGCCATATATAAGGCGTAATAATTACACAATATAAAGAAGGGGATCACACGCCCAAACGGAACGCGATTTAAAAATCTTCCCCTTAACAATACAATACAATAATTAAAAAGGGGATCACACACCCAAACGGAACGCGATTTAAAAATCTTCCCCTTAACAGAAATGTAAATCTGATCCAAAGTAAATCTGATCCTTAAGTTGGGGTCCTTGGCCAACTTTGTCCATTTTACTTATCCAATTACTTCATTAGTCATCCAACTTATAATCCGTTCTTAATATAAGTTATAGTTACTTTGTTAATTACTTCTTCACAAGTAAGATACGTTTGATACGTTGAATACGTTTTTACCATTTTAATGGCTAACGACCAATCCTATCTTTTAACAAGTTAACAAGATCCAACTCTTCCAAACCTTACTCCATATATTATATATTCATAATATACTTATAATATATGTATAATGACCAAATCACAAAGAGGTTTAAGATTCACTACCTCAAATAGCCCAAAATTATCCAAGAACTTAGTGTCGCTCCAAGCAAGTCTTAGCTCCAAATCTTTAGGTTACAAACCACCACAACTCACCCTAAGAAGCTCCTAACCATCATCTCTTCAAGAACCAACTCAAACAAGTGAAGAACACTTAGGTTTTTCTTCCAAGAGCTCTCGTCCAAGGTGACCTTTTAGAGGCTAGGGGGTGAAATCTTTTCCAACTTTTGGTTAATAGTCTTCCTAATACACTAGGGAAGAACACTTAGGAGTTTAGGAATTATTAGACAAGGTTAGGTTAGAGAGGGGGGGTGTTCGACGAGAGCTAGGAGAGAGGGAGGGAGATGAAAATATTTCTCAAGTCTTGGAATATCTAAGTGTGGAAGATTTCATCAACAAAGGGTGCATATATAGGACAACCAAGGGCTAGGATAAAGGCAAGTGTGTGGTTGAGATTGGGGACAAGTGTGTGGGGGTCCCACAAGCCACTTGTCCACACAAAATATCTTGCAAGACTTGGCCACTTGTCTTGGCCACTTGTCAATGAAAATCGGCCAACCTAGCCCACCTAGGGGTGACACGTGTCACCCTCCTATTGGTCCAAAATATTTCATCTCTCGGAAAAAATCCGTAATTGGTTAAAATATTAAAAACGTAGAATTTCCTTCACAAGGTTCGGAATCTTTTCCGTTGAAAGTTCACAAGTTCATTCTTAACCTAATTAGGGTTTGTACAAATGTACGTACGTTCTCACATACATACTCTGGAAATACGGGGTATAACATTCTCCCCTCCTTAGAAACATTCGTCCCGAATGTTCCTTCTTAAGACAGATATCGATAAAGTTCCTCATAACGTAAACAGTTTGCAAATGCCACACATGGCCACAATACAACACTTAAGCATATATGTCAATGAAAAGTTATAAGTAGGAAAGTAAGTTACCTGGAGGTGTGGGGAATAAGTGAGGATACTTTTGCCTCATGTCCTCCTCTGCTTCCCACGTCATCTCCTCTCTGTGCTCGTTCCGCCATAAGACCTTGACGGAAGCCACATCATTCATCCGCAGACGCCTAACCTGACGGTCAAGTATCGCCATGGGAATCTCCTCATACGATAACCCCTCGGTCACCTGGACGTCGTCAAGCGGGTGCACTCTAGATGGATCCCCGATACATCTCCTCAACATAGAAACCTGGAAAACCGGATGCACTGCCTCCAGATCGGACGGCAGATCCAACTCGTAGGCAACCTTGCCTACCATGCGGACAATCTGATAAGGCCCAATGTACCTTGGGCTGAGCTTCCCTTTCCTGCCAAATCTCATCACACCGCCGTGGGTGAAACCTTGAAAAACCCAATCATCAACCTCAAACTCGGATCGGCGGCGATGATCTGCATCGACTTACGCCGACTACGAGTGTCAATAGTCGCTCCTGGATAAGCTTCACCTTATCCACTGCCTGCTGAACCAGGTCTGGTCCCACTAACTGCACCTCGCCCACATCAAACCAGCCTATCGGCGATATGCACTTCCTTCCATACAAGGCCTCATAAGGCGCCATCTGAATACTGGAGTGGTAGCTATTATTATACGCAAACTCAACTAGAGGCAAATGATCCTCGGCTACCCACGAAGTCAATAACACGGGCTCGCGACATATCCTCGAAGTGCGGATAGTGCGTTCTGCTGTCCGTGCATGCGAGGATGGAATGCGATTACTCGAGCTCACTGCGTTCCTAAACCCTTACGGAAAGACCTCGAAGTTAGCGAATGGCGGGCTCCTGCATGCGATATGATAGAAATAGGGACCCATGCGGTCTCACGACCTCTCGGATGTAAAGTCGGCATAATCCTCGGTAGAAAGGTCGTCTGACGGGAAGAAAGTGGGCTGATTTCGTCGACCTATCGACGATAACCGGATAGAATCATGCTTCCTCACGAGTGCGAGGTAATCCTATGATAAAGTCCATGTTGATCACCTCCCACTTCCGGTCGGGATCTCTATCTGCGCAATAATCCACCAGGCCTCACGATGCTCTACGCCGCTGCGTGACACGGGCGAGCCACAAACTCGCAGCGTCCTCTTCAAGTCATCCCACCAATACGGATCGAGGTCGTGGTACATCTTGGTCGGCCAGCGGATGGATAGAGTAATGTCGCGTGTGCTTCCCCTAGAACTGCTGCGAAGTCTGCAATATCTGGAACACACAACACGCCTCAAACCTTAGCACCCCATGGTGCTACCTCAAGGACCTTCCTCTCATGATACCGCCAAACCGGATCCTCAGCGTTGCCTCTTCACTCGCCGGCGATGGAAGACTCGGAAACCTCTCGAACTCGAACCCCACCGCTCGGACCAATCAATCGACTCGAGGCTCGCTAAGCGATGTAACTCGCGGACCATGCCCTCCTCTCTGGCGCATCGATAGACTCCCGTCGATCTACGACTAAGAGCATCTGCCACAACATTGGCCTTCCCGGGTGAGTACGGGATATCGACATCATAATCCTTGAGTAACTTTAACCACCGTCTGCCGTGTAAGTTCGACTCCTCTGGTGAAGATATCTGGAGGCTCTTGTGGTGCGTATAAATATCCACATGAACCCCATACAAATAGTGCCTCAGGATCTTGGCGTGAATCACCGCCGACTCCAAATCATGGGTGGGGTAGTTCCTCTCATGCTTCTTAAGTTGTCGGGATCGACGCTATAACCTTGCCTGCTGCATCAACACACATCCAAGCTCGATGCTGGCGTCACAATGATACACCACATAGCCGTCTAGACCTGCGGAAGAGTAAGCTGGGCGGTCGTTAGCCTCTCCTTGGCCAATGGAAACCACGCTCACAAGCATCGGTCCGGAAACTTAGCTCCTTACGAGTCAACTTGGTCAAAGGTGCGAAATAGATGCAAACTTCTCCACGAACCTCCGATAGTAACTGCAAGGCCCGGAAAGGCTGCGCACCTCTGCCGGATAGTAGGTCTAGGCAACTCTGTTGCCTCGATCTTGGCTGTATCCACCGAATACCATCAGCCCTCTGATGTGCCCAAGAAATGCCACGAAGCCAACCAAAACTCACATTTAGAAAACTTGGCGTATAGCTGCTGGTCTGGAGAACTCTCGGCCTGATCCTCAAATGCTCGCATGCTCACGCTCTGGCGGGAATAAACCAAGATGTCATCAATGAATACTATCACAAGCGTATCCAAAAATGGCTTGAACACTCGGTTCATCAAATCCATAAAAACGCGGAGCATTGGTCAAACGAAAGACATAACCACGAACTCATAGTGCGTCTGGGATCGGAATGCGATCCAGGGACATCCGCCTCTCTAACTCGCACTTTGATGATAGCGATCGCAGATCAATCTTGGAGAAATATCTCGCACCACTGCTGGTCGAACAAATCATCAATCACAGGAAGGGTATACATTCTTAATAGTCACCTTGTTCATTTGTAATCAACACATGCGCGTGCGCCGTCGTCCTTCTTCTTCACGAACAATACCGGCGCTCTCCAGGGAGAAACACTAGGCCTGATGAAGCCCTTCTCCAGCAAATCTCTCAGCTGGTCTTTCAACTCTCTCAACTCGGCAGGTGTCATCCTGTATGGCGGAATGGAAATAGGCCGTGTGTCTGGCAGCACATCGATACAAAACTCTATCTCCCTCTCAGGAGGGATACCCGGGAGGTCGTCTAGAAACACATCTGGGAACTCTCTGACCACTGGAACTGACTGAAAATCTGGTATCGCAGCCTCAGTATCAAATACCCGAATGAGATAGTAGATATACCCCTTCTGCACCATCTTCCTAACCTTGAGGTAAGAAATAAACCTACCCCTCGGCGACACAGTGTTCCCCTCCCACTCAATAACCGGCTCCCCAGGAAACTGGAACCGTACTACTCTCTCCCTGCAGTGTATATTGGCGTAGCAAGAAGCTAACCAATCCATACCCATGATCACATCAAAATCGGTCATTTCCAACTCTATCAAGTCGGCTAGGTCGGCATTTGCATAAAGACACTGGGCAAGCCCTATATACCCGCCGAGCTACCACTGAATCACCCACTGGCGTAGCTACCTCGAAAGGGTCTATGGACTCAGGCTCTATCCCTATACTACTAGTAATAAGGGGAGATATATAGGATAGAGTAGAACCCGGATCTATCAAGGCATACACGTCACAACAAGAAACTGATAAAGTACCTGTGACGACATCCGGTGATGCCTCCTGGTCCTGGCGGCTGGACAAGGCATAAATGCGGTTCTGAGGACCGCTGGAACTGGCACCCCTGCCACGACCTCTGCCGCGACCTGCTGGCCCATGAGCACCACGCCTCGAGGCGAGTAGCTGCGATAGATGAAGACGGCAAAAGACCACATGGTGAGCCTACCATCTGCACTGCCTCTGGTCGGACAGTTCCTCGAAATATGACCCTGCTGGCCACAAGTAAAACAAGCTCCTGAGGTATCACCACATCTCCCGAAATTGGATCTACCGCATCGGCCACACTGAGTGGAGGGTGGTCTCGATCGGCTAGTATCCTGCCGCCTGAAGTCAGAAGCCACGGGCCACGACACGCCCGAATACCCTGGCTGCCCTGAAGACGGTGTAGGAGTGCTCTGAGCTGGTTGTGGTGCAAATCTAGACTACTGCTGAGGCCGTCCACCCCGAGAGCTACCAAAAGATCCTGCCGTCGACGCCTTACCTGCTGGCGATGTCCGCCGACCCGTCGGCCTCTACGCCTCGCATCCAGTGCATGAGCTGCGTGCGGGAAATGTCCATGCGGTGAAGAGCCACACTGAGCAAGACTACGCCAAGTAGTCATCTAGTCCGTGCGTGGCGGTGCACTCGGTCCTCCATATCTGCTACTAACGCAGGGGACATATCGAGCCAACGAATCGAACTCAGCGTTGTACTCCCGTGCACCTCTGCGTCGGCATCAAAAATCTGTCGGCTGTGCCTCCTCATCTGTGGAGGCAAGAAGTGAGTGAAATGCCTCGAGAACTTCGTCCCATACGGTGGAGCGCGCTCTCTCCGGGATAGCTCGCGAATCAAACGATCATTGCGGTATCACGCGGCCGACGCGAACGAAGATCACGGACTCGGTCTCGAAGCCTTGATCACTCTCATGATCGTATGGCGCCGGATGAACTCCTGCGGATCATCCTCAGGCCTCGACCCGTAGAACTCTGGCGGGCGCAACTCAGAAAATCCCGTAGTCTCAAACTATCCGACCTCGGGTGAACCACGGGTACTACTGGAGCTGGGCCAGGCAGTGCGTCGGCCTATCCTCGTATCGCCACGATCACGGCGATGGCGGGCCATCTCCTTGTACCCATCTCTTCCGCTCGGTGTGGGGTGGAGGCGCGGTCTTGTCTCGGTAGCCTCTGCGCGACTCTAAGCGTCTTTGAAATTTGGTGGCGTTGTGGAACTCGCCGTCTGTGCACCACAGTAGGCGGGCACTGTGCCTCGTGGCCCTCTGTTTCATACTAGCAGCTCCCTCAGCTGCCTTACCTTTCTGGGCCCGGGTTGCCTTGCGTGGAGGCATAGCTGGTACAAAGAGAAATACGTCAGAGGGGGTCCAACTTAATACACAGCTCTAAGGCACGATCTCAGAGTGAGAAGAATGGAAACCAATCCTAAATATCCTGTAGCTTCCTGATTATTGATGTGGTGCACAACACACCTATAATCAAGACTCTACTAGATACGGTCTGTAGACACTTTCCGAGGATTAACTGCTCTGATACCACTTTTGTCACGACCCGATCTCGGGCGTGGTAGTGTCTTACCGGGCACCAGTAGACATACATCGAGTAACGGCGGAAATAAAATCATGACATGAAAGCATTATAAAATGAAAGCGGTTTATCCAAGAAAAGTTGTCTTTCGACATGTATATATATATACCCAAAGTGAGCAGTTACATCGACCTTTACAGCGGACTACAGACCTCTGGAAGTAAACAACTATGGCGGGGACGGGGCCCGCCATACCTGACTGTACAAATCTATCTACAACAGGTAGATCATAACCAATAGTATAGCCTACGGAGAAGATGTAGCTCACGACAAAGTAAAGATCCTAGGATGCGGATCTAGCACTGCTTTCCCTTACTGCGGCATGAACGCCCAGGAAAGTCGATCACAGATACTAAGTATGTGAAACTGTAAAGTACTGAATGAAATTATAACATTTTAAAACAAGTTCACAGATATGTACGAAACAACCCAACTTAACTGCACATAATGCCACGGCATAAACATGAGCAAAATACATGTAACATAACTGGTCTTTTCTAGGCTGCTAATGATCGAAGCAAGGCTAATCGCCCATAGTATCATTATGCGAGCCTAATCCTGGACTACCGTAGTCCGCATAGGTCCCTCGGACCCGCATGATGTACTCATCGCATCGGGGGTAGCTAACCCGCGGCATCATCCTGGACTCCCGCAGTCCGCATAGTCACCTGGACCGCATGAGGTATTCCTCGCATCGGCGTAACACACCCGGAGTGATCAATCCTGGAACTCCCGCAGCTCCGCATAGGTCGCATGGACCCGCATGAGGTATTCCTCGCATCGGGGGTAGCTAACCCGCGGCTCATAACAAGTCAAAGGGGGGGTAAGTGATATAGTACCAGCACAACGGGCTTATCGTTAAACAAGGTAAGCTCAACAAGAGTAACCCCCTTATACAACATCACAAGACACTAACACACGTAGCATCATAACATGTTTACTTATCAAACCAACTACTACACCTTCAGAAATTAATACAAGGCTTTTATAAACAAATAAGTAAACCGTCCCTTTTATCTTTCTTAAGTCGTTATACCTAACTTCCCATAAAGCTAGTATAACACTTAAGCCTTTTAAAAATCAATAACTCTTTTTGAAATATTTCAAGGTTCTTATTATTTTAAAACTCAAGTCAAAAGACATTAAAGTAAAACCAAGTTTAGTCAACATACGTACGTCTATCGTACTATATATATATTACAAATATCATGCTTAAGAGGATAGGAAGAATCACATACCTCCTCGGCTAAATCCGCTTGCCAAGTCGGATATGTCGCGCGTAGAGGCTCAACCTATAATAGTCAAAATACGCCGATTAACTTCTAGTTTGTCGTAGAACTCTTCTAAGTAAGATTTCCTTTTCTACGGAAATTTGGGCAGCATTTCCTCCGCTTTTACTCATTTTTCCATCTTTCTCCAAGGCCCGAATAACCGTAATATATATATGCCATATATAAGGTGTAATAATTACACAATATAAAGAAGGGGATCACATGCCCAAACGGAACGCGATTTAAAAATCTTCCCCTTAACAATACAATACAATAATTAAAAAGGGGATCACACGCCCAAACGGAACGCGATTTAAAAATCTTCCCCTTAACAGAAATGTAAATACAGTCCAAAGTAAATACAATCCTTAAGTTGGGGTCCTTGGCCAATTTTGTCCATTTTACTTATCCAATTACTTCATTAGCCATCCAACTTATAATCCATTCTTAATATAAGTTATAGTTACTTTGTTAATTACTTCTTTACAAGTAAGATACGTTTGATACGTTGAATACGTTTTTACCATTTTAATGGCTAACGGACAATCCTTTCTTTTAACAAGTTAACAAGATCCAATTCTTCCAAACCTTACTCCATATATTATATATTCATAATATACTTATAATATATGTATAATGACCAAATCACAAAGAGGTTTAAGATTCACTACCTCAAATAGCCCAAAATTATCCAAGAACTTAATGTCGCTCCAAGCAAGTCTTAGCTCCAAATCTTTAGGTTACAAACCACCACAACTCACCCTAAGAAGTTTCTAACCATCATCTCTTCAAGAACCAACTCAAACAAGTGAAGAACACTTAGGTTTTTCTTCCAAGAGCTCTCGGCCAAGGTGACCTTTTAGAGGCTAGGGGGTGAAATCTTTTCCAACTTTTGGTTAATAGTCTTCCTAATACACTAGGGAAGAACACTTAGGAGTTTAGGAATTATTGGACAAGGTTAGGTTAGAGAGGGGGGGTGTTCGACGAGAGCTAGGAGAGAGGGAGGGAGATGAAAATATTTCTCAAGTCTTGGAATATCTAAGTGTGGAAGATTTCATCAACAAAGGGTGCATATATAGGACAACCAAGGGCTAGGATGAAGGCAAGTGTGTGGTTGAGATTGGGGACAAGTGTATGGGGGTCCCACAAGCCACTTGTCCACACAAAATATCTTGCAAGACTTGGCCACTTGTCTTGGCCACTTGTCAATGAAAATCGGCCAACCTAGCCCACCTATGGGTGACACGTGTCGCCCTCCTCTTGGTCCAAAATATTTAATCTCTCGGAAAAAATCCGTAATTGGTTAAAATATTAAAAACGTAGAATTTCCTTCACAAGGTTCGGAATCTTTTCCGTTAAAAGTTCACAAGTTCATTCTTAACCTAATTAGGGTTTGTACAAATGTATGTACGTCCTCACATACATAATCTGGAAATACGGGGTATAACAATGTGACCATTATTGTTATTCCATGGACTAGCTCTCCATGAGGTTTTACTGATTCGGCCTTGGTATCTGGTAGTTGGCTCTCGTACTTGCCCCGGTCGTGGCTGATTCGGCTTTGGTTCTGGTAGTTAGCCTTCGTACTTGCCCCGTTCAGTTTTGTGGCGAAGTCTCGTGACTTACGGTTGTGATGTGGTGGTTAGCCTGGTTACTTGCCCCCGTCAGCTACGTGACGCAGGTAGATCTGGTAGAAGTTATCGCACTTGCCACGTGTCAGCTTCGCAGCGAAGTATCGTGACTTTCGGTTGTGATCTGGTGGTTATCCTGGTTACTTGCCCCCGTCAGCTACGTGGCGCAGGGAGGATCTGGTAGAGGCTATCGCACTTGCCACGTGTCGACCAGCGAGTCGGTGTTTGGGCGAAGCCGTGACTTACGGTTGTGATCGGTGGTTGCACGGTTACTTGCCCCCGTCAGCTACGTGGCACAGGGAGGATCTGGTAGAGGCTATCGCACTTGCCACGTGTCAGCTTCGTGATATGGTTGTTTAGTATTGTTGGTACGGTAGGTTCTGGTAGCTGGCTTTCGTACTTGCCCCGGTCAGTTGATGATGCAGGTTGGATCTGGTAGCTATGCCTTCGTACTTGCCCCGTACGGTTTTATGACACAGGTGGGACCTGGTGTTCAAGTGTACTCCTTGGTGTTGTTACATCATAGACTGCCGGCAGTGAGGAAGGAATTCCACGGGCATGATTGATGTTGTGGGCGTGAGACCCATTATTATATTTTGAGTGATGTCTTTGAGGGCGTGAGTCCCTGACTTGACATGGCTACTTATATGTTGTATACTGTAGTTTGGTTATCATACATGTCTCCTGCTTTATATAGACTATTATGATTTCATTTACAGTATTTTTCAGTTTCACATACTTGGTACCTGTTGTACTGACCTCCTTCGGGGGGCTGCGTTCATGCCGCAGGTAGAGGTACACCGGTTGTTGATCCTCGTTCATAGGATCGCAGTTCAGCGTTTGGGAAGCTCCGTTTCTCCGGAGGCTTATCTTTTGGTATAGTCCCCTGTCACTGTAGGTACTTGTACATTCAGGGGTATGGCGGGGCCCTGTCCCGTCATAGTTGTTGTTACATTCTTAGAGGTCTGTAGTACTGTTGTGGGCAGGTTTTTGAAAAAGGATGTAACTGTTCAGGTTTAATTATTTATTTATGCAAAAAGGTAACCGTTTTGGTTAGCCTGTTTTCTTATTATCTTGTTTCATGTTTAAGTTTTTATTTCCGCTGATTTTCTCTGATGTTGTATCACTAGGGTGCCCGGGGTAAGGCACCAGTCGCGGGCCCGAGGTCGGGTCGTGACAAAAGTGGTATCAGAGCAGTTAGTCCTCGGAAAGTGTCTACAGACCGTATCTAGTAGAGTCTTGATTATCGGTGTGTTGTGCACCACATCAATAATCAGGAGGCTATAGGATATTTAGGATTGGTTTCCATTCTTCTCACTCTGAGATCGTGCCTTAGAGCTGTGTTATAAGTTGGACCCCTCTGACGTATTTCGTTTTTACCAGTTATGCCTCCACGCAAGGCAACCCGCCCGAAGGCAAGGCGGAGGCGCTAGTAGGACACAGGAGTACGAGGGCGCAGGCCCGGTCATTACTTGAGATAGTGCCTCAGACGGCGAGTTTTGCGACGCCGCCATCCCCAACAGAGTTTAGAGCCGCAGCAGAGGCTACTGAGACCACAGTACCTGAGCCTCCAGTCCCACAGCCTGGAGCAGAGGAGATGGGTTACAGGGAGATGGCCCAGTTACTAGCCAGGATCGTGGCCAGACATGAGGATAGGCTGGATGCAGCAGTTCCAGTAGCACTCGTGGTTCACCCGAGATCGGATAGTTTGAGGCTACGGGACTTTACGAGCCGCACCGCCAGAGTTCTACGGCGAGGCACGAGGATGATCCGCAGGAGTTCATCCGGCGATTCTGGATCATGAGAGTGATCAAGGTTGGAGACCGAGTCGATGGTCTTAGGTTCGCGACGGCCGCGTGATACCGCATGATCGCGGGTTTGATTCGTGAGGCGTCCCGGAGTGCATGCGCCTCCAGCTGTATGGGACGAGTTCTCTGAGGCATTCCTTGGTCATTTCTTACCGCCACAGATGAGGAGAGCACGGGCCGACAATTTTTTGATGCTGAGACAGAGAGGACGCACAGTTTGGGAGTACAACGTTGAGTTCGACTCGTTGGCTCGATATGTCCCTGCGTTAGTGGCAGATATGGAGGACAGAGTGCACCGCTACGTCACGGGGCTCCATGACTACTTGGCAGAAGCTTGCTCGGGTGTAGCTCTTCAGCCGGGCATGGACATTGCCCGTATACAGGCTTATGCACAGGGGATGGAGGAACGTAGAGACCGACGTGGGGATCAGGATCAGCATAAGAGGGCCAAGACAACAGGGTCCTTTGGTAACTTTCGAGGCGGACCGCCTCAAAGAAAGAAGTTATACACCTCCGCCCGATGCAGTGGTCCTCCACGCCTTCTTGGCGTCCAGGGTATTCAGGAGCGGGTCAGAGCTCCCAGGTTTCAGATTTTCTGGGGAGTAGGAGTACTCGCCGGATGAGTCTACCTGTATCTCAGTGTATCCGTTGTGGTAAAACCCATAGGGGGGAGTGTCGTACTAGTTTGGGAGATTGCTATACTTGCGGCCGGCAGGGCCATTTTGCGAAAGAGTGTCCGACCAGAGGTAGCGCGGCAAGGGGAAAGTGAAGCAGTAGTTACAGGTATATCCTTAACCCTCTAGAGACTAGTATGTATTGATGTTATGATGATGTGTTAAGTGTTATGTTCGGATAGCTTTGTGTTAAAATGTGATTTAGAAGCCTGGTTAGTGAAAAGGGTAAGTCTGGGGATGAGAAGATTTTGAACCTTAGAAATTATGACAGTTGAGACCTTAGATGTAAGGCCGTCTTGAGTAAAAGACTTTACGGTTAATCTTTGTCAGAATACATAGTATACGTGGAGTATTTGTGTGATAATTCCATGGGTAGTTGTGATAGAAGTGGTAGCTTTCATGACGCGAATTAGTAAGAGTGTTCCGGATCGGGGAACGAGAGAGTTTGGCGCGATAATGGGTCGGGTTGAGGCCAGGTCGCGGGTCAACCCGCAGCCCGGAATGAGGTGGGGTCAGTTTGAGGTGGTCCCGCTAGGTGGTGGGGTCACGAGGGTGCTAGGCCCAAGTTTAGATAACCATGGTACGAGTTCGTAGACGCGTTCGACCAGAATCGGATCGTGAAGGCCGGGAATGGCCTTAGAGGAAATCGAGGCTAGTAAGATGACCAAGGTTGGAGGTAGTAACTCCAAGGTTTTGGAAACTGAAGCAATGACGGAAGTACGATACGTGTACTAGAAAGAGTTCGTGTTATACCCCGTAATTTCAGAGTATGTATGTGAGGACGTACATATAAATGTATAAGCCCTAATTAGGTAAGAATGAAATATTTTGGACCAATAGGAGGGCGACATGTGTCACCCCTAGAAAAGGCATGGTGGACGTTTTCTAGAAGGCAAGTGGACAAGGCAAGTGGTCAAAGTCCTGCAAGTTATTTGTGGGGCAAGTAAACAAGAGGTGATGGGCTAATATCAAGTATACAAAGTTTCTATGAGTTTTTAGGATTTAAAAAAAGTGGGATCTAAAATTAATTATGTGTGTAATTGATTTAATTGTGGGACATAGAATTTATTATTGGGGGACAACGTTAGTGGATAAAGATCCAATTTATGTGGAAAAATCGTTAGACATGCACACAATATGTGTACATATATTAAAGTGACACATAAGTTTAATACAATTGAGAGTGCCTTACGTGTCTTCTCCTTTAAAAACCAAACTTTGGCATCATATCACTTTAAGTGATACTACTTGAAGTAGCAAAGTTTTTCCAGCAAACTTAATTTCAATAACGTAGCATCAACCATTTCTTTCATCAAACCCAATAACTTTGTTTATCATACACATATGTACAACCTTTCTTTTTAACAACATTGCTACTGCAAATCATTCATGTGTATCCATATAGACACAATCATTTAGATCTTTACAATTATAGTATGTTAACAACATCGGCACTGCAATATGAAATTTCGGGATAACACTTTAGTGAAAAATTAGCACTTGCTTTGGAACGACTTTAAAATCTTGGATATTATTGGGCTATGCGATTTATTGTGATGCGTCGGGCATCGGGCTTGGATGTGTGTTGATGCAGCAGGGCAAGGTTACAGCTTACGCATCTCGACAACTCAAGAAGCATGAGAAAAACTACCCCACACATGACATAGAGTTGGCAACAGTGATTCACGCCTTGAAGATTTGGAGACATTAATTGTATGGAGTTCACGTGGACATTTACACCGACCACAAGAGCCTCCAGTATATCTTCAGCCAGAGGGAGCTGAACTTGCGACAGAGACGGTGGTTAGAGCTACTCAAGGATTATGATGTCGATATTTTATACCACCCGGGGAAGGCCAATGTAGTGGCAGATGCCCTTAGTCGTAGGTCGATGGGTAGTATGTCAGATGTTCAGCCAGATAGGAGGGGCATGATCCGCGAGTTACATCGGCTAGGGAGCCTTGGAGTCCGATTGATTGATTCTCATGATACCGGAGTTCGGGTTCGAGAGGTTGCCGAGTCTTCCATCATCGAGGAGGTGAAGAGGTGACAGTGTGAGGATCCGGTTATGACACGGTATCATGATACGGCTCTTCGTGAGGGGAAGGGTCCTTTTGAGGTAGCACCTGATGGGGTGCTAAGGTTTGAGGGCAGGTTGTGTGTTCGGATATTGCGGGATCGCGATGCCAGGTTCTAGGGGAAGCACACAGCGCGCGTTACTCTATCCATCCGGGGTCGACAAAGATGTACCATGACCTCAGATCTATGCATTGGTGGGACGGCCTGAAGAAAGACGTCGCAGAATTTGTTGCTCAGTGCCCGAGTTGTCATCAGGTCAAGGTAGAGCACCAGAGGCCTGGTGGGTTGTTGCAGACTATAGATATTCCAACATGGAAGTGGGAGGTGATCAACATGGACTTCATTACAGGATTACCTCGCACTCAGAGGAAGCATGATTCTATCTGGGTTATCGTCGACAGGCTGACAAAATCAGCCCACTTTCTTCCCGTCAGGACGACTTTTTCGGCCGAGGATTACACCAGACTTTACATCCGAGAGATCGTGAGACTACATGGGGTCCCTATTTCCATTATATCAGATAGAGGAGCTCAATTTATGGCTAACTTCTGGAGATCTTTCCGTGGATTAGGACGCAGTGAGCCTCGATCGCATTCCATCCCCGCATCGACGACAGCAGCGTACTATCCGCATACACGAAGATATGTTGCGAGCCCGTGTTATTGACCAGGTAGCTGGGAGGATCATTTGTCGCTGGTAGAGTTTGCGTATAACAACAGCTACCACTCCAGTATCCAGATGGCGCCTTACGAGGCCTTATATGGGAGGAAGTGCAGGTCACCGATAGGCTGGTTTGATGTGGGTGAGGTACAGTTAGTCGGTCCAGACTTGGTTCAGCAGGCAGTGGATAAGGTGAAGCTTATCCAGGAGCGGTTATTGACAGCTCAGAGTCGACAGAAGTCGTATGCAGATCATCGGCGTCGACATTTGGAGTTTGAGTTTTTCTGAAGATATCACCCATGAAGGGTGTGATGAGGTTTGGCAAGAAAGGGAAGCTCAGCCCAAGGTACATTGGGCCTTATCAGATTGTCCGTAGAGTAGGCAAGGTTGCCTATGAGTTGGATCTGCCGTCCGATCTGGAGGCAGTACATCCATTTTTTCATGTTTCTATGTTGAGGAGATGTATCGGAGATCCGTCTAGAGTGCACCCGGTTGATGACGTCCAGGTGACAGAGGAATTATCGTATGAGGAGATTCCCATAGCGATACTTGACCGACAGGTTAGGCGACTGCGGACAAAGGATGTGGCTTCCGTCAAGGTCTCGTGGCGGAACGAGAACAGAGAGGAGATGACATGGGAAGCAGAGGAGGACATGAGGCAGAAGTATCCCCACCTATTCCCCACACCTCGAGGTAACTCACTTTCATACCGGTTAATTTAAATTGTCATATGTACTTAGGTATTCTGTTATGGCCATATGTGGCATTTTGTTAATTATTCGAATTATGGGGGACTATGTCGCTATCTGAGTTATTTTGAATCTTGGAGGAACATTCGGGACGAATGTTTCTAAGGGGGGGAGAATGTTATACCCCGTAATTTCAGAGTATGTATGTGAGGACGTACGTATAAATGTATAAGCCCTAATTAGGTAAGAATGAAATATTTTGGACCAATAGGAGGGCGACATGTGTCACCCCTAGAAAGGGCATGGTGGACGTTTTCTAGAAGGCAAGTGGACAAGGCAAGTGGTCAAAGTCTTACAAGTTATTTGTGGGGCAAGTAGACAAGAGGTGATGGGCTAATATCAAGTATACAAAGTTTCTATGAGTTTTTAGGATTTAAAAGAAGTGGGATCTAGAATTAATTATGTGTTTAATTAATTTAATTGTGGGACATAGAATTTATTATTGGGGGACAACGTTAGTGGATAAAGATCCAATTTATGTGGAAAAATCGTTAGACATGCACACAATATGTGTACATATATTAAAGTGACACATAAGTTTAATACAATTGAGAGTGCCTTACGTGTCTTCTCCTTTAAAAACCAAACTTTGGCATCATATCACTTTAAGTGATACTACTTGAAGTAGCAAAGTTTTTCTAGCAAACTTAATTTCAATAACGTAGCATCAACCATTTCTTTCATCAAACCCAATAACTTTGTTTATCATACACATATGTACAACCTTTCTTTTTAACAACATTGCTACTGCAAATCATTCATGTGTATCCATATAGACACAATCATTTAGATCTTTACAATTATAGTATGTTAACAACATCGGCACTGCAATATGAAATTTCGGGATAACAATTTAGTGAAAAATTAGCTAAGACTTGCTTTGGAACGACTTTAAAATCTTGGATATTATTGGGCTAGTATTGAGGTAATGCACCTTAAAACTCTTTGTGAATTTGATTATTATGTATATATGGATATTATACATAGATTGTTATTATGAAGGCGAGATAGTAAACTGCGTTACCGTTTGGGCGTGTAATCCCCTTCTTTTACTTATTGTTATTATGAAGGCGAGATAGTAAACCGCGTTATCATTTGGGCGTGTAATCCCCTTCTTTTACTTATTGTTATTATGAAGGCGAGATAGTAAACCGCGTTACCGTTTGGGCGTGTAATCCCCTTCTTTTATTTATTGTTATTATGAAGGCGAGATAGTAAACCACGTTACCGTTTGGGCGTGTTATCCCCTTCCTTTACTTATTATATTTATGAAGGAGAGATTGTTAATCGCGTTCCGTTTGGGCGTGTTATCCCCTTCCTTACTTATCGAAATTATTGCGCCACGTTGGTTACTGTTATCGGGCTTTGTTAAAAATGAAGAATTGAGTAAAAACGGGGGAAGTGCTGCCCAATTTTCCGTAGACTAAGAGAAACCTTACTTAGAAGAATCCCACGAAAAACTAGAAGTTAATAGTCGTGTTTTGACTATTATAGGTTGACACCCTGCGCGCGACATATTCGACTTGGCAAGTGGACTTAGCCGAGGAGGTATGTGATTCTTCCTATCCCTTTGAGCATGATATTTTCTAAATATATACATAGTACGGTAGACGTACGTGTGTTAAACTGAACTTGGTTTTACTTTGATGTCTTTGGACTGGAGTTCTAAATAATAAGAATCTTGAATATTTCAAAAGAGTTATGAATCATTTTCGGAAGAAAAGTAATACTGGGTTTTTACAAAAAGCTTAAGGGTTATACTAGCTTTATGGGAAGTTAGGTATAACGACTTAAGAAAGATAAGAAAACGTTTTTATTATTTGTTTATCAAATGCTTGAAACATTGTCTGAAGGTATGGTAAGTTGGTTTGATAGACATGTTGTGATACCTCGTGTGTTAGTATCTTGTGACGCTTACGTAAGGAGGTTATTCTTGTTATGCTTATGTTGTTCAACGATTAGTAGTTGTGTTCGATTCTTGTGATGATTGTATAAAGAGGTTATTATTATTGTGCTTATGTTGTTTAACGATAAGCCGTTGTGTTAGTATTGTATCACTCACCTCTTGACATGTTACCGGGGGTTAAGCTGCCCCCCGATGCGAGGAATGCCTCATGCGGGTCCAGGGGGCCTATGCGGAGCTACGGGAGTTCCAGGTTGTGCGAGGAATACCTCACGCGATCATGTGGCCTACGCGGCTGCGAGTCGGGGCGATGCCGATGAGTAGCTACCCTCGATGCGAGGAATACCTCATGCGGACCTAGGTGGCCTATGCGGACTGCGGGAGTCCAGGATTAGGCATGCATAATGATACTATGGGCGATTGGCCTTGCTTCGATCATTCGCGGCCTAGAAAAGACCTGTTACAGTATACCTATTATTGCTCTTGTTTGTGATGTGGCACTATGTGCAGTTAACTCGGTTGTTTTCATACATACTTGGGAATTGGTTTTTAAAATGTTATGGTTTTATATATGTATATATATATGTACTTTACAGTTTCACATACTTGGTACTTGTTGTACTGACATCCTTCGGGGGGCTGCGTTCATGCCGCAGGTAAAGGGAAGCAGGTGGTAGATCCTCAGTCTTAGGATCTTTACTCTGGTGTCAGGAGCTCCATTTCTCCGGAGGCTCGACTTTTGGTATGGTTCTCCCTAGTGTTGTAGATGTTTGTACATTCAGGGGTATGACGGGGCCCTGTCCCGTCATAGTGTTTATACTTCCTTAGAGGTCTGTAGTCCTGTCATGTTTTGGGATGTAACTGTTCACTGTTGGGGAAATATATATATATATGCCGAAAAGCGACATTTTCTCGGTTAAGACTATTCTTACTGTTATTGTTTCATGTCTTGGTTTTATATTCCGCTGGTTACTCTGATGTTTGGCTACTTGGGTGCCCGGGTAAGGCACCAGTCACGGGCCCGGCAACGGGTCGTGACAGTTCGGGTGTTCGAGAAAGGTACGACGAGTAAGGGAAGGAGTGAACATGTGTTAAGAGAAGGGAAGTGATCATTTTGTGAAGTAACGAGGTGAAGAAAGTATCCTTTAGACCATGGGTGGAAGCTTTTGTGACGTTAGAGATGATTCCTCGTTGGCTTGGATTAGAGTTTTGCGCATGTGTTATATTATGGCCAGGTGTGGCATAATTGGTTTTGTAAGTATAGTAGTGAAGACTATACCGGCGCGTGTATGTTTTGAGACTTAGAAGGAACATTCGGGACGAATGTTTCTAAGGGGGGAAGAATGTTACACCCCGTAGTTCCAGGGTATGTATGTGAGGACGTACGTACGAGAATACGACAGTAATATTGGAAAGGAAGAAAGATGTGATTTTTCGACGGAAAAGTTTCCGAACTACGTGAAGGAAAGAGGTTTATTATTGAGAATTGGATTCTCAATTTTGGTATTTAAGACTTTAAGAACTTATAAGAATTATGGAATTTATATTTTTGCGGATTTGGTCACGTGGGGCCTACCCGAGGAAATTTTACGTTTTGTGGGGCCCACGAGGGTTACGGAATTTTTTATGGACGAATAAGAGGGCGACACGTGGCACCCCCTCACATGGTCTTGGACGATTTTTGCAAGGATAGGATGGTCATTTGACCATTGTGGATGAAAGTCTTCAAGCTTGAGTGTATTGACCAAGTCAACTTGTCCACTTGGCCATTATCCATGTGATCTTCATCCTAGCCACACATTTGTGATAATCTTGACCCTCCATTGTTTTATATATACACACTAGTGCAAGACTTGTCTTCCAACACTTAGAAAATTTATCACAACATTTCTTGTTCTTCTTGTAGCTCACGGGTTTGAGGAAATCCCACACAAAAAAATTGTAGTTTTGTTCCAATATTCACAAGACTTAAACCCAAGGTCCCTAAGGGTGTTGTAAGGTTATCTCAATAGAAAGATTTCGGAAAAGTGGCGTTTTTGTTATACCCCGTAGTTCCAGGGTATGTATGTGAGGACGTACGTACGAGAATACGACATAAATTTTGGAAAGAAAGGAAGATGTGATTTTTTCGACGGAAAAGTTTCCGGTTTTTGTGAAGAAAAAGGTTCGTTAATGGGAATTGGATTCCCAGATTTGGTATTTGGACTTCTTGGATTATATTAGAATTATTGGATTTTATTTTCAGAAATGGTCACGTGGGCCCACGGAGAAATTCTGATTTTGTGGGGCCCGCTTTGTTTTTGAGATTTTCGGTATTTTAGATATTTTCGGAAGACGAAATATTTTGGACGAGTAGGGGGGCGACACGTGTCACCCCCATGTGGCCATGGTTGGCCGTTTCTTGTTGACACTTGGCTTTGGCCGAAATGGTGTGGAGTCACTTGTCCCAAGTTTTGTGAAGCCATTTGGAGGGTGGGACCCACACACACTTGTCCCAAGATCTCACCACACACTTGCCTTGATCTTGGCCTTTGATTGTTCTATAAATACCCCACAGTGCAAGACATATTATTTCATCCACTTAAGAGTTTTCCAAGGCAAAAATATCCCTTTCCCTTTGTATAGTTTTCGTCCCCCTCCCCCTCTTGTGTAGAAATACTTGGAGTATTATTGTATAATCCCAAATACATTGGCCTAGTATCCCTAGTAGTAATCCAAAGTTATTTCAAATACTAGGAGCCCGGAAATACTACTTTATTCCAATAGTCGCAAAACGAAACCCTAGAAAAATCTTCATAGCTTGGTTGAAGTGTTAAGAGAAGTTATTTAGAAACTTCTAAGGGTCGCTTGGAACGGTTGGAGCGTAAGGAATTGGAGCTAAACGTTGCCCAGGATCGACTTATAATCTTGGATAATTTTGGGCTTATCGAGGTAATGATCTGTGTCCCCCTATTGTAATTGGATATTACATGTTGTAGTAGTTATACTTGACTATATTATATTGGAAGGATGATTATAAAGGATTGAACTGTACTTACAGTAGACTTGTGTAGTATTATTGTGAAGAAGAATTGAACACGTCCGGTTAGACGTGTAATCCCCTGTGAGTTGTTGGCCTGGTAGCAGGCCTTGGTAGGGGAGGAGATTTATGTGACAGCGAGGGGGGGGGGGGGGAGGTGCTGCCGAATTTGCTGTAGAATATGGAACCATGTATTTAAAATATTATACGAAGAGATCTAGGAGTTGATAGGCGTTTTGTGGCCTTTATAGGTTGCAGTACTTCGAGTAGCGTATTCTACTTGAAGAGTGGAAAAGGCTAGCAGAGTTACAGTACTGTGGAGCGTTTTGCTAATTGTCGATAATCGTCGCGAGGTATGTGAACCTCTTCCTATCTTTTCTAGCATGATTATTGTGAACTATATAGTACGGTAGACGTACGTGTGTGAAATGAATTTTGTTTGTTTAAAACATAAAGTGTTATAATGGTTTTATGGAAAGTTAGTTATAACGACTTTATGAGGATAAAAGAAAGACTTGACTTTGGCAGTAAAACGACTTGATTTTGAAAGTTAAGAGACTTGATCTTGAAAGATAAGAGACTTGACTTATAACGACTTGTTTTCGGAAAAAGAGAAGTAACATGATTTTAAGTATAGGTTACTTGTTTTGAAAAGAGTAAGTTATTTGGGTTTTAAAATAATACTTGTTGTTGTTTTAAAAGAAAAGAGACTTGTGGAATTGAAGAGTTTTTGGTTTAGAACATAAAGTGTTATAACAGCTTTATGAGAAGTTAGTTATAACGACTTTATGAAAACAAAGGAATGGTTTTATCATTGGTTTTAAAATGGTAACTTGACTTTAAAGGAGAAGTGTTTTGGTCTAAAAAGAAGGCATGGTATTGTCTTAATTTGGTTTAAAAAGGAAAGTATGGAAGTTGTTTTGGTTTACTTAAAATGTTAGTCACTTTATTTTGATACTACGGGTATCGGGTGACTTTTGTAAAAGAAAAGGATCTTCTAAAAGAATTTAACGTACGTAGTACTTTGGGGATTAAAACATGGACTTGTCAAAAAATGAAAGTACCTTGAGTTGTGTGTAACGTGCCTATGTTTGCGTGTGATAGCCTTGTTGTGCAAGTGTTGTATTCTTATGTTACCGCGTCTCTCGATGGAGGGTCGGTTGTGTTATTCTTGATCATTTTGGACATACTGACACGATGGGCGGCCCACGGGTATGTTTCCACTATGATAGTCCATGGGCATACTGACTCGATGGATGGTCCACGGGTATGCAGCCATGATGAGGGTTCGTTTCCCTGTTGATAGTGTTATTCCATGGACTAGCTCTCCATGAGGTTTTACTGATTCGGCCTTGGTATCTGGTGGTTGGCTTTCGTACTTGCCCCGTCTCGTGGCTGATTCGGCCTTGGTATCTGCAGTAGTTAGCCTTCGTGACGCCCCATTCGGTTTAGTGGCGAAGTCTCGTGACTGACGCTGTACCTGGTAGTTAGCCGTCAGATTGCCCTCGGTCACCACGTGACACGCCTTGGTACACGTAGTCGGCCGTACTTTGCCCCGTGTCGCCCGTGGTTTGGTTGTATAGTATTGTTAATGCGGTTGTTATGACACGTGGGACCTAGTGTTCATGTACTTCTTGGTGTGATTATATCATAGATCGCCAGCGGTGAGGAAGGTATTCCACGCATGATTGATGTTGTGGCGTGAGACCCGTTGTTATACTTGAGTAATGATTTTGAGGGCGTGAGTACCTGACTTGACATGACTGTTTATCTATTATGGACTGTAGTTTGTTTATCATACATGTCTCCTGCTTTATATAGACTATTATGATTTCATTTACGATTTTTCTGATTTCACATACTTGGTACCTGTTGTACTGACCTCCTTCGGGGGGCTGCGTTCATGCCGCAGGTAGAGGTACATCGATTGTGGTCCGCGCTATTAGGATCACAGTTCAGCTTTTTGGGAAGCTCCGTTTCTCCGGAGGCTTATCTTTGATATAGTCCCCTGTCAGTGTAGTTACTTGTACATTGTGGTATATGGGCCCCCTGTCCCGTCATAGTTATGGTTACATTCTTAGAGGTCTGTAGTACTGTTGTGGGCAGGGTTTTGTAAAAGGATTTAACTGTTCAGTTTGATATATGTATATATTCAGGAAGGTGACCGTTTTGGTTAGCCTAGTTCATGCTTTATGACTTGTCTCATGTTTTAGTTTTTATTTCCGCTGATTTTCTCTGATGTTGTATCACTAGGGTGCCCGGGGTAAGGCACCAGTCACGGGCCCGGGATCGGGTCGTGACAAAAGTGGTATCAGAGCAGTTAGTCCTCGGAAAGTGTCTACAGACCGTGTCTAGTAGAGTCTTGATTATCGGTGTGTTGTGCACCACATCTATAATCAGGAGGCTGCAGGACATTTAGGATTGGTTTCCATTCTTCTCACTCTGAGATCGTGCCTTAGAGCTGTGTTGTAAGTTGGACTCCCTCTGACGTATTCTTTTAAATCAGTTATGCCTTCACGCAAGGCAACCAGAGCCCAGAAGGGCATGGCAGCAGAGGGAGCTGCGAGTAGAGCACGGAGGGTTACCAGGGCAGAGGCCCAGTTTTTACCCGAGGTGGTGCTACAGACGGCGGATTCTACGATGCCTCCAGCCCCAACAGAGTTTAGAGCCGCAGCAGTGGCTGCTGAGACCACAATACCTGAGCCTCCAGCCCCACGGCCAGGAACAAAGGATATGGGTTGCAAGGAGATAGCCCAGTTACTAGTTAGGTTTATGGCGAGACTTGAGGACAAACGGGAGCCGGGGGTACCAGTAGTGCACCCCAGGGCCGATAGTTGGAGACTTCGGGACTTCTTAAGTTGCAGTCCACCAGTGTTCTATGGATCGAGAGCTGAGGATGACCCTCCGGAGTTTATCAAGCGATTCTGACGGATCATGAGAGTGATCCAGGCCTCCGAGGCAGCCTCGGTGATATTGGGTTCGCATCGGCTGCGTGATACTGCAGTCGACTGGTTTGATTCATGGGAACTGTCCCGGGGGGAGCATGCGCTTCCAGCTGTATGGGACGAGTTCTCAGGGGCTTTTCTTGCACATTTTTGCCCGGATGAGGAGGCTCGGGCCGGCATGATTTTTGATGTTGAGGCGACGGCATACGGTTGGGAGTACAACGTGGAGTTCGACTCGTTGGCGATATGTCTGGCGTTAGTGGCAAATATGGAGGGCGAGTGCACCGCCACGTCACGGCTCGATGACTACTTGGCGAGGCTTGCTCGGTGTAGCTCTTCACCGGGCATGGACATTGCCCGACGCAGCTTATGCACTGGGTGTGAGAGCGGAGAGGTCGGCGGAATGGCCGGATCAGCGAAGAGGCCGAGCAGCAGGTCTTTGGCGACTTTCGAGGCGGACCGCCAAGGCAGACTAGTTATGCGCCTCCGCCAAGACTGAGCGGTCCTCCGCGCCTTCGTGGCATCCAGAGTATTCGTGAGCGGTCGGGGCTCCTGTTTCAGATTTTCGGGAGTAGGAGTGCTCGCGGATGAGGTCACCCTTGTCTCGGTGTGCCGTTGTGGAAAACTTCATAAGGGAGAGTGTCGTACTAATTTGGGAGATTGTTATGCTTGCGCCAGCAGGGCCATTTGGCGAGATCGTCCACTGCAGGTAGCGCGATGTTGAGACTCGGCGCCCGGATCTGTTGCGGTTCTTCGCCCGATAGCTAGGCAGATGTTCATGCACCGAGCTACGGCAGAGGTCGCGGTGGAAGTTCGATTTAGCGATCCTTTGAACCGCCTATTTACGGTATATCCTTAACCTCAGAGACTAGTATGTATTGATGATGTTAAGTGTTATGATCGGATATCGTTGTGTTATTGATGTGTTAGAAAACATGGTTAGTTGAAAGGATAAGTATGGGGACATGGAAGGTGTGAACCTTAGAATAGTACACGTTGAGACCTTAGATGTAAGGCCGTCACGAGAAAAGATTTTTACGGTTAGTCTTTGTCGAAACACTTGGTATGCGTGAAATGTATTGAGGGATAATTCGGTGGGTTGTGTAGGATGAAAGTGGTAGATTTCAGGACTTGTATAGGTCAGGTTGTTCCGGATCGTGGAACTAGAGTGCGTGCGATTATGGGTCGGGTTGAGGACCATTCGCGGTCAACCCGCACCGGTTTAGGTGGGGTCAGTTCGAGTGGTCCCGCGGTGGTAGGGTCACGAGGTGCTAAGCCCAAGTTTAGGTAACCATCGTATGAGTTCGTGGATGTGTTCGACTGCAATCGAATCGTGAAGGCCGGAATGGCCTTGAGGAATTTGAGGCTAGTAAGATGACCAAGTTTGGAGGTGGTAACTCGGGGTTGTGAAATTGAAGCGGTGGTGAAGTGTGGTATGTGTACTAGAAAGAGTTGGTGTAATGCGAAAGGGACGACGAGTAATAAGAGAAGCGAACAATGTGTTATGAGAACGGAAGTGATCATTTCTTTTGTGAAGTGAAGATGCGAAGGGAGTACCCTTTAGACCATGGGTGTGAGATTTTTGTGATGTAAGAGGTGATTCCTCGTTGGCTTGGATTTGTATGATATACTATGGCCATTAATGGCATGATTGGTTTCGTAAGTATAGTAGTGAAGACTATACCGACACATGTGTGTTTGGAGACTTAGAAGGAACATTCGGGACGAATGTTTCTAAGGGGGGAAGAATGTTATACCCCGTAGTTCCAGGGTATGTATGTGAGGACGTACGTACGAGAATACGACAGAAATTTTGAAAAGAAAGGAAGATGTGATTTTTTCGACGGAAAAGTTTCCGGTTTTTGTGAAGAAAAAGGTTCGTTAATGGGAATTGGATTCCCAGATTTGGTATTTGGACTTCTTGGATTATATTAGAATTATTGGATTTTATTTTCAGAAATGGTCACGTGGGGCCCACGGGAGAAATTTACGGTTTTGTGGGGCCCGCTTTGTTTTTGAGATTTTCGGTATTTTGGATATTTTCGGAAGACGAAATATTTTGGACGAGTAGGGGGCGACACGTGTCACCCCCATGTGGCCATGGTTGGCCGTTTCTTGTTGACACTTGGCTTTGGCCGAAATGGTGTGGAGTCACTTGTCCCAAGTTTTGTGAAGCCATTTGGAGGGTGGGACCCACACACACTTGTCCCAAGATCTCACCACACACTTGCCTTGATCTTGGCCTTTGATTGTTCTATAAATACCCCATAGTGCAAGACATATTATTTCATCCACTTAAGAGCTTTCCAAGGCAAAAATATCCCTTTCCCTTTGTATAGTTTTCGTCCCCCTTCCTCCTCTTGTGTAGAAATACTTGGAGTATTATTGTATAATCTCAAATACATTGGCCTAGTATCCCTAGTAGTATTCCAAAGTTATTTCAAATACTAGGAGCCCGGAAATACTATTTTATTCCAATAGTCGCAAAACGAAACCCTAGAAAAATCTTCATAGCTTGGTTGAAGTGTTAAGAGAAGTTATTTAGAAACTTCTAAGGGTCGCTTGGAGCGGTTGGAGCGTAAGGAATTGGAGCTAAACGTTGCCCAGGATCGACTTATAATCTTGGATAATTTTGGGCTTATCGAGGTAATGATTTGTGTCCCCCTATTGTAATTGGATATTACATGTTGTAGTAGTTATACTTGACTATATTATATTGGAAGGATGATTATAAAGGATTGAACTGTACTTACAGTAGACTTGTGTAGTATTATTGTGAAGCAGAATTGAACACGTCCGGTTAGACGTGTAATCCCCTGGGAGTTGTTGGCCTGGTAGCGGGCCTTGGTAGGGGAGGAGATTTATGTGATAGCGGGGGGGAGGTGCTGCCGAATTTGCTCTGTAGAATATGGAACCATGTATTTAAAATATTCTACGAAGAGATCTAGGAGTTGATAGGCGTTTTGTGGCCTTTATAGGTTGCAGTACTTAGAGTAGCGTATTCTACTTGAAGAGTGGAAAAGGCTAGCAGAGTTACAGTACTGTGGAGCGTTTTGCTAATTGTCGATAATCGTCGCGAGGTATGTGAACCTCTTCCTATCTTTTCTATCATGATTATTGTGAACTATATAGTACGGTAGACGTACGTGTGTGAAATGAATTTTGTTTGTTTAAACCATAAAGTGTTATAATGGATTTATGGGAAGTTAGTTATAACGACTTTATGAGGATAAAAGAAAGACTTGACTTTGGCAGTAAAACTACTTGATTTTGAAAGTTAAGAGACTTGATCTTGAAAGATAAGAGACTTGACTTATAACGACTTGTTTTCGGAAAAAGAGAAGTAACTTGATTTTAAGTATAGGTTACTTGTTTTGAAAAGAGTAAGTTATTTGGGTTTTAAAAGAATACTTGTTGTTGTTTTAAAAGAAAAGAGACTTGTGGAATTGAAGAGTTTTTGGTTTAGAACATAAAGTGTTATAACAGCTTTATGGGAAGTTAGTTATAACGACTTTATGAAAACAAAGGAACGGTTTTATCATTGGTTTTAAAATGGTAACTTGACTTTAAAGGAGAAGTGTTTTGGTCTAAAAAGAAGGCATGGTATTGTCTTAATTTGGTTTAAAAAGGAAAGTATGGAAGTTGTTTTGGTTTACTTAAAATGTTAGTCACTTTATTTTGATACTACGGGTATCGGGTGACTTTTGTAAAAGAAAAGGATCTTCTAAAAGAATTTAACGTACGTAGTACTTTGAGGATTAAAACCTGGACTTGTCATAAAATGAAAGTACCTTGAGTTGTGTGTAACGTGCCTATGTTTGCGTGTGATAGCCTTGTTGTGCAAGTGTTGTATTCTTATGTTACCGCGTCTCTCGATGGAGGGTCGGTGGTGTTATTCTTGATCATTTTGGACATACTGACACGATGGGCGGCCCACGGGTATGTTTCCACTATGATAGTCCATGGGCATACTGACTCGATGGATGGTCCACGGGTATGCGGCCATGATGAGGGTTCGTTTCCCTGTTGATAGTGTTATTCCATGGACTAGCTCTCCATGAGGTTTTACTGATTCGGCCTTGGTATCTGGTGGTTGGCTTTCGTATTTGCCCCGTCTCGTGGCTGATTCGGTCTTGGTACCTGGTAGTTAGCCTTCGATTTGCCGTTCGGTTTAGTGGCGAAGTCTCGTGACACGGCCTTGGTACACAGTAGTTAGCCTCAGATTGCCCCGGCCACGTGACACGGCCTTGGTACCTGGTAGTCGGCTTTCGTACTTGCCCCATGTCAGCTTCGTGGTTTGGTTGTATAGTATTGTTAGTACGGTTGTTATGACACAGGTGGGACCTAGTGTTCATGTGTACTTCTTGGTGTGATTATATCATAGACTGCCGACAGTGAGGAAGGTATTCCACGGGCATGATTGATGTTGTGGGCGTGAGACCCATTGTTATACTTGAGTAATGACTTTGAGGGCGTGAGTCCCTGACTTGACATGACTGTTTATATATTATGGACTGTAGTTTGGTTATCATACATGTCTCCTGCTTTATATAGACTATTATGATTTCATTCTGATATTTTACGATTTCACATACTTGGTACTGTTGTCGACCTCCTTCGGCTGCGTTCATGCCGCAGTAGAGTACATCGGTTGTGGATCCGCGCTATTAGGATCACAATTCAGCTTTTTGGGAAGCTCCGTTTCTCCGGAGGCTTATCTTTGGTATAGTCCCCTGTCAGTGTAGTTACTTGTACATTCAGGGGTATGGCGGGGCCCTGTCCCGTCATAGTTATGGTTACATTCTTAGAGGTCTGTAGTACTGTTGTGGGCAGGGTTTTGTAAAAGGATTTAACTGTTCAGTTTGATATATGTATATATTCAGGAAGGTGACCGTTTTGGTTAGCCTAGTTCATGCTTTATGACTTGTCTCATGTTTTAGTTTTTATTTCGGCTGATTTTCTCTGATGTTGTATCACTAGGGTGCAGGTAGGCACGATCACGGCCCGGATCGGTCGTGGCGATACAGTATTAGTCGCAAGGCGGAAACTTAATAAGTTCTTCAACTTTGAAGTTGGAACTTGAAGATGGGTTCTTCATAGGCTTCTAAGGAGTGCTTGGAGCGGATTGGAACTTAAGGAAAGGAGCTAAGAATTGCTAAGGAGCGACTTTGAATCTTGGAAATTTTAAGGGCTTATAAAGGTATAATTCTTGTCGTTTTAGTAATTAAGATTACTACTTGTTGTAGCGTTGGATATTAGCAAGCATGAGGTGTTTATATTATGAAGTTGATTAGTGTTATGGATATTGGAACCCTAACCCGAAAACTAGTATGTTAGCCATTAAGATTGTAATTCAATTTGGTTACTAGTTTAGTTGTCACATGTTATATAAAGAGGGAATTATAGCTGTTGAAATTGTTTATGACTATGTAGCATGTTGGAACAACAACTTGTGTTGAAATAGAAATTGAAAGAGAAGTACTGTTGTTGTTAGCCGAGAATAACATTGTATAATTAGATTGTATTGTGGACTAGTTGGTAGTAATTGTGGGGCGGAATTTTACACGTATTGTTGGGCGTGTTGTTATACCCCGTATTTTCAGAGTATGTATGTAAGGGCGTACGTACAAAAGTTTAGCCTTAAGATTAGACATAGGACGAATTTGGGCACAACTCACAAAACGAATGGTTTTCCGACGAAACGTTTTACAAAACTTGCGAAGGGAAAATTCCGGCTATGTCATTTATTATTTTTGCGAATTTTTCCGAGAGACGAAACATTTTGGACCAACGAGAGGGTGACACTTGTCACCCTCAAGTGGACGGCCAAGTGGGGCGGCACCTTGGACGATTGCCATGGTTTTGTGGCTTAAATCTTGGGTCAATGTTTTGTGAGGGATTTGTGGAGTAGGGCTAGGGTGCACTTGTGCAAATCTCCACCTTACACTTGCCTACCACTTGGCTTCATCTTGGCCCTTGAAAGCCCTATAAATACCCCCCTTGAGTTGATGAGTTCTTCATCCACAAATCAACTTTCCAAGTCTCCAAAATCCCTCCCCTCTCCTTATAGTTTTCGTCCAAAGCCCTCTTCCCTCCCCCTTGAGAAGGCCTTGGCCGAAACCACCCCCTCCCCCTTTGTAGTGTCCTAGCCGAGGCACACCCCCCTTCCCTTGGTTTTGCTCTCGTCCAAACACACCCCCCTCTTGGTAGAAATACTCTCCAAGTATTGTTACTATCCCCAAAATACCCTAGCCGTATACCTTATAGTATTTCCAAAGTCACCTCTATACTAAAAGCCCAGAAATACTATCTATACTTCCATTTAGTCACTAAACGAAACCCTTGGAGAAACTTCATTGTTGGTTGAAGTAGTTAGTAGAAGTTGTGTAGCAACTTCTAAGGGTTTCTTGGAGCGGACTGGAGCATACAGATTAGGAGCTAAACCTTGCTCAGGATCGACATATAACTTGGATAATTTTGGGCTTATCGAGGTAAATACTCTTGTCCTTCTATTGTAATTGGATATTACATATAAGAATAGTTAAGACTTGAGTATAAGTTATAGAAGGATATTAAAGAATAGAATTGAACTGTAATCACATGAAGGGTATAATGAAGAAGAATTAAATCGTACTTACATGGGTGTATTTACTGATGAGACTTGTATAGCTTACCGGGTAGGGAAGTGCTGCCCGATTTTTCGTAGAATTAAGAACCCTCTGCTTAGAACTTTCTACAGAGTAGTCTAGACGTTGATAGACGTATTTGACTATTATAGGTCGATACTCTGCACGCGACATATTCGACTTGGCAGGTGGATTTCGCCGAGAAGGTATGTGATTCTTCATATACTCTTGAGCATGATATTTTTAAAATATATATATAGTACGGTAGACGTACGTGTGTTAACTGAACGTAGTTTTACTGCAATATCTTTTGACTTAAGCCTGAATAATAAGAATCTTGAAGTCTTTCAAAAGAATTATAAATCATTTTTGAAAGAAGAAGGATATTGTTTTTAAAACAAAAAGCTTAAGAGTTATACTAGCTTTATGGGAAGTTAGGTATAACTACTTAAGACAGATAAAAGGAACAGTTTACTTATGCGTTTATAAAAGACTTGTATTGATTTCTGGAAAGTATAATAAGATGGTTTGATGAATAGACATATTATGATGCTATGTGTGTTAGTGTCTTGTAACGTGTGTATAAGAGGGTATTCTTGTTGTGCTTATGTTGTTTAACGATAAGCGGTTGCGTTAGTATTATATCACTCACCTCTTGACATGATACTGGGGGTTAAGCTGCCCTCCGATGCGGGGTAGACTCAGGCGGTCTGGGACCATGATTCGAGAATACCTCATGCGGGTCCAGGGGACCTATGCGGAGCTACGAGAGTTCCAGGTTAGTGTGCGGGGTTATACCTCATGCGTCTACATGTGGCCATGCGGACTACGAGTCCAGGACGATGCCGGGGAATAGCTACCCTCGATGCGAGGAATACCTCATGCGGGCCTAGGTGGCCTATGCGGACTACGGGAGTCCAGGATTAGGCATGCATAATGATACTATGGGCGATTGGCCCTGGTTCGATCATTCGCAGCCTAGAAAAGACCTGTTACAGTTTACCTATTGTTGCTCTTGTTTATGATGTGGCACTATGTGCGGTTACATTGGTTGTTTCGTGCATATTTGTAAAATTGGTTTTAAAAATGATATGATTTCATTTAAGTACTTTGATTTCACATACTTAGTACTGTTATCGACCTCGGGGCTGCGTTCATGCCGCAGGTAAGGGAAAGCAGGTGCTAGATCCGCATCCTTAGGATCTTTTGCTTTGGTGTCAGGAGCTCCACCTTCTCCGGAGGCTCGACTTTTGGGTATGATCTCCCTGTTGTGTAGATAGTTTTGTACATTCAGGGTATGGTGGGGCCCTGTCCCGCCATAGTTGTTTACTTCCTTAGAGGTGCAGAGTCCTATTATGCTTGGGATGTAAACTGCCAGATTTTGGTTTATTTATATATTCCGAAAGACGACTTTCTCAGATAAATTGTGTCTCAATTTACATTGTTTGATGTCTTGTTTTTATATTCCGCTGATTTTCTCTGATGTATGACTACTTGGGTGCCCGGGTAAGGCACCAGTCACGGGCCCCGGAACGGGTCGTGACAAAAGTGGTATCAGAGCAGTTAATCCTCGGAAAGTGTCTACAGACCGTATCTAGTAGAGTCTTGATTATCGTTGTGTTGTGCACCACACCAATAATCAGGAGGATATAGGATATTTAGGATTGGTTTCCATTCTTCTCACTCTGAGATCATGCCTTAGAGCTGTGTTATAAGTTGGACCCCTCTAACTTATTTCCTTTCTTTAACAGTTATGCCTCCACGTAAGGCAACCCGGGCCCAGAAGGGCAAGGCAGCCGAGGGAGCTGCTAGTGGGACACCGAGAGTCATGAGGGCTCAGGCCCAGTCTGTCACGACCCGAACCCGGACCCGTGACCGGTGCCTTAACCCGGGCACCCTAGTGACACAACATCAGAGAAAACCAGCGGAATGTAAACTCAAGATAAACAACCATAAGATATAGAATAGTCTAGCCCAAAATGGCTAACCCAAAAGTACATAAACCAAACAGTTACATCCTTAACGAACCAAGTTCTGACAAGACTACAGGCCTCTAAGAATGAATAACACTATGACGGGACAGGGCCCCGCCATACCCCCTGAATGTACAAAAGTCTACAACCTCAGGGAATCGTACCAAAAGACGAGGCCTCCGGAGAAATGGAGCCTTCCGAGAACCGAACCGTGATCCTAAGAGTGCGGATCAGCAAGCTATGAACCTCAACCTGCGGCATGAACGCAGCCCCCCGAAGGAGGTCAGTACAACATGTACCAAATATGCGAAACTGGAAAATACTGTAATAATATCATAAGTCAAAATATAAGCTGGAGTTATAGACGAAAATCAGTTTTACCTTGCACTGTGCCTTACTAACAATGAGAGTAACAAATGTATATATATATACTGCATAAAAATAGGAAGCTCATGATCAAAACAGGGTACCTCGCCCGTAGTATCATTAAGCAATCCTACTCCTGGGACTATTTCACCCGCATAGGTCCTGTGGACCCGCATGAGGTCATCCGCCTCGTCATGGGACTGTTTCACCCGCATGGGACTATTTCACCCGCATGGATCCTGTGGATCCGCATGAGTACCATCGCGTACTCGCATGGGACTATTTCACCCGCATGGATCCTATGGTCCAGATCCGCATGAGTACAAGCGCCGCACTCGCATCATGGGTAGCAAATCCATGGCATAAATAGTAAACCATCCTATTGGAGCATACCCGTGGGCCACCCATCGTGTCAGTATGTCCAAAGGAAATAACAAGAATAACCCGGGGTTTACCCGTAATAATATATATATAACACAGCTCATCCGGCTATCATACATACATAAGCACTACCGGCCTATCATATCATAACATAAGCACTACCGGCCTATCATATCATAACATAAGCAAGTTAAGAAAATACTCTAACTTCTTATTAACATTATTAACATATCCTCTCTCATTTTAGTATACCTAAGGCACCAACATGTTTTTAATAGAAAATCCGGGAATTTAACCCAAGTACCATGTACTTCTAACCTTTTAAGAAATAACTCATTTTTATACAAAAATTCCAAGATACTAATCACCATAGCATCAAGTTACAATTCCTTTTCAAAACAAGTCACATTTCCTTTTAAAACTATCTCAAGCTTCTAAATTAAGTGACTTCATTTCTTGTAAAACCTTAGGCAATTCATGCCTTAAAACCCTTTTCCTTCCACAAGTTCAAATCATCAAAACCTTTCTCCATTAAACTTTCACAAAATAATATAACCAACTCCCCATAAAGCCGTTATATTAGAGTTAAACAATAGTAAAACACATTCCCTTAAGTCCAAGGGATTTTTATACTTTTCTTTTAAAACGAAGCAAGTATCAAATACTTATAACAAACGAAGATTTCCAAATCTTGTACGTCTACCGTACTACATAGGTACAACTAATCATGCTCAAGAGATAGGAAAGCTCCACATACCTCTTCGGTCAATCCACAAGCTAAGTCCACTTTACCGCACGTAGTATGTCTACCTAAAATGACCATAATACGTTTATCAAGCTCTAGTTATAATGCAGAATTTTTCCAAGTTAAAGTCACCAATTTCCTACGGAAAATTGGGCAGCGTTTCCTTTGTTTCTACATACTTTGCCACCTTTTCCAAGGTCGATTTTTAACGCTCAAATGCCATGTTTAAGGCTCAACAACCAACCAACACCAAGGGGATTACACACCTAAACTTTGGTGTGTAAAATTCAGCCCCACAAGTTACAACAACTAACCCAACAAGTCTAATGTAGTATTTAGGCAACAACATGCTCATAATATCCCCCTAACCAATTCTTTCATAATCAACCCCATTTCTTACATGCAACTACTCTAAGTGCATTTTTTCCAACTACAAGTTCTTCCTATTAAACATGCAACACTCAATACTAACTACAAGAGAAGAAATGTTACCTTAAGTTTTAGCCAAACTTGTTCCAACACCTTGCTAGCCTTTTTCTCCAAGAACACCACCACAATAGTCTTCACAAGCTTGTAATAACCTTTCCTTTCTATTACACTTTTGATTTTCCCTTAGGCTAGAATCCTCTTGGGAATTTAGAGAGAAGGATGAGCTTTTTAACTTAGAGAGAGATGGAGTGTAAAGATGAAAAGTTGAAAGAAATGACCAAGTTTTGGTCAATATAATGCATGTAGCAGAAATCAGATGGGGGGGACACTTGTCACCCTCCCATGGCCTCTTTTAAAACAAAAATCGGACTTTCTAAGTTTTTCGCCCAAATTTCCGCCTCGGCGCGCCTGCATCCGGCGCGCGCGGCTCTGCGGACTCTCGGACCTTTAGGCGCGCGACCGATTTCGGCGCGCGACATGATTCCCGCCTTGGCGCGCGGCCACGCCTCGCACAGGCCGCTGAACCCGAAGTTTTACGATTTGAGTCCTAACTCCTTCCGCGTGGCCCCATACGCCCGGCCGGAACCACGAGGTATAACATTCTCCCCCCCTTAGAAACATTCGTCCCGAATGTTCCTTCTAGGCTTACTCAAATCACAATATCGACATAGACTCAAATAAAGACGCTCCACACGGCCACAACAAAACTCAAGCATAATTGCTAACCAAAACTAACAAGCAGCAAAGTGGGTTACCTGGAGGTGTAGGGAATAAGTGAGGATACTTCTTCATCATGTCATCCTCTGCTTCCCACGTCATTTCCTCCCTGTTCTCGTTCCGCCATAAGACCTTGACGGAAGCCACCTCCTTCGTCCGGAGTCGTCTAACTTGACGATCGCGTATCGCTATGGGACTCTCCTCATACGACAACTCCTCTGTCACTGGATATCACGAATCGGGTGCACTCTGACGGATCTCCAATGCATTTCGTAACATGAACGCGTGAAAATCGGATGTACCGCCTCAAGATCGGACGGCAGATCCAACTCATAGGCAACCTTGCCCACTCTTCGGACAATCTGATACGGCCCAATGTACCTTGGGCTGAGTTTCCCTTTCCTCCCAAATCTCATCACACCCTTCATGGGTGACACTTTCAGAAAGACCCAATCATTAACCTCAAACTCTAAGTGTCGACGCCGATGATCTGCATATGATTTCTGTCGACTCTGGGCTGCCAATAACCGCTCCTGGATAAGCTTCACCTTATCCACTGCCTGCTGAACCAAATCTGGCCCGATTAACTGAACTTCTCCTACCTCAAACCAACCTATCGGTGACCTACACTTCCTCCCATATAAGGCCTCAAAAGGCGCCATCTGGATACTAGAATGGTAGCTGTTGTTATCAGCATACTTCCACAAGAGGTAAATGATCCTCCAGCTACCCCTGAAATCAATAACACAAGCCCGCGGCATATCCTCAAGTGTCTAGATAGTGCGCTCGGCCTGACCGTCGGTCTGAGGATGAAACGCCGTGCTGAGACTCACCTGTGTCCCTAATCCCTTCTGGAAAGACCTCCAGAAGTTAGCCGTGAACTGGGCTCCTCTATCTGATATAATCGACGTCGGGACTCCGTGTAATCTCACAATCTCTCTAATATATAATCTGGCATAGTCCTCGGCTGAAAACGTCGTCCTGACTGGAAGAAAGTGGGTTGATTTCGTCAGCCCGTCAACAATAACCCAAATGGAATCATGTCTCCTCTGGGTGCGAGGTAACCCTGTAATAAAGTCCATGTTGACCACCTCCCATTTCCACATCGGAATATCAATAGCCTGTAATAGCCCACCGGGCTTCTGGTGCTCAACCTTAACCTGCTGACAATTAGGACACTGGGCAACAAACCGGCCACGTCCTCTTCAAACCATCCACCAATACATGCACACGAGGTCATGGTACATCTTAGTCGACCGGATGAATCGAATAACGAGCCTTTGTGTGCCTCACGAGAATCTGGCGACAAAGTCTGTCACATCGGGAATACACGGCCCTCGAATCTTAGCACCCATCGGTGCTACCTCAAATAGACTCTTCTCTTCACGGAGCTGCGTCTCGATACCGTGCCAAAATCGGATCCTCATCATCGCCTCTTCACCTCCTCGGCGATGGAAGACTCGGCGACCTCTCGAACCGAATTCCATCACTATCGAATCAACCAATCGAACCCCAGGCTCGCTGGTGATGTAACTCGCGGACCATGTCCTTCTTCCTGCTGCACCCGACAGACTACCCATCGATATGCGACTAAGGGCATCTGCAACTATATTGGCCTTCCCTGGGTGGTATAGGATATCAATATCACAATCCTTGAGTAACCCTAACCACCGTCTGCATCAAATTCATTGCCTCGATCGAAGATATCTGGAGTTTCTTGTGGTCTACGCAAATATCCACATGAAATCTAAATAAGGAAATTGCCTCCAAATCTTCAAGTGCGATTAAGCGCGCCGACTCTAAATCGTGAGTAACGTAATTCCTTTCTTGCTTCCCTAACCGCAGGAAACATAAGCTCTAACCTTATCGTGTTGCGTCAAGACACAACCTAATGACACGGCGTGTTACAATAACACCCTAACCCTCTAGTCTCTCAAGAGGGGTTAGAACTGTAGTCGTGGTCAACTTCTCTTCCAATAACTGGAAGCCTCTCTTGTACTTGCAAAATATTCGAGCATCCTTAATCTCAGTTATGGTTCCTGTTTCCCCTTTCTCTGTTGCAACCAAACTTGGTTACTATACTTGGATCTGATTCCTTTGCTTGCCGCATGGCTAAGACTTCCTGCCAATCACAATTTAGGGGGAAGACTTCCTTGATCTTGTCAAGTAGTAATCCTATTATCCTCTCTCAGCTCGTAGAGCTTATAGTCCGGTGTTCAACCTCAATTCACGGTATTACATAATCCAATGACTTGTCAAGATTTCTTATCGTTCGAGTGTCTACTCGTCTTTCCTTTATAAGTTAATTCAAGTTGTCCTGGGGTCCCTTACCTCTCCGTATTCTCTTACTATCTTTCTCGTCAGTACAAATGCTACTACCTGCATTTTTCTTACGACACTTCCCTGACCGTTTCGTAACGTCGTTCTTAATTACCCCCAACATAATACTTTTTCCACGGTTATCTAAAACTGTAACTTATGGCATGGCGATCACGAAGACCTACGGTCTCCCATTCTTCGTCTAACTACATGGGTACACATAACCCATGTCGTAAGACTATCCTTTTATGTATGGGAGAGAACTTATCTCCCTTCAATAAACTTTCCTTAGTGTCACAACCCTAATCACCGGGTCCTCTCGTGGTCCTGTAAATTTCTAATCATTACGCACCGCCTTAAAATCGTGTAGATTTTCAAAACCTACCAAAGATGCCCTCAACTTTCTGCCGGCAGCGCCCGTACTTATTTTATTCTTGCCTTGCACATTTCCTTGAAATTATCCGGAAGGTCGTGGCCCTGATCGCCACACCAAACCAACTCCAAGTACCTCCAAGAGCACTTAACATAAATTTCTTCAAATTCAAGTATTACTTACTTCTGCGTCAATTTTCCCAATGAACAAGTCACACAAACTTATTAAAAACAAAGATGCCAAAGAAGGAAGGATAATTCCTTTAGTTACTACCACTTCCTTCCTCTCCACCCGATGGCAAACTACGGAAAATTGGTACCGAATCAATCTCTTCTGTAGTCCACGTTGGCATAACATGAGGCCAACTAGCCCGTACTCATAATGACCTCAACGTCCGTCATAACAGCTCTGGTCCGACGACTATATCGTTACTGACAATTATTATCTGCCCACTCAGCTACCACCCAACACTCACGGGTGTGGTTACCTCATAAAGGTTCTCATGGATTCTGGCTTCATTTCTTTCACACTTGGTTGCTCACTTCCTTACCGGTCGTACTCTTTTCCGTACTTCCAAACTTATTCTAGCTTACGTACATAACTTCCATAATAAAGTTGGCCTCCAATCTTGGAGTTACTAAGTTAAACAATATAAGGTCATTTCCGGCTCTCACAACCTGGTTCCGGTGGAATGCGTCCACGAATCCGTAAAACGATTAACTAGACTCGGGCTTGTACCCTCGTGACTCTGTCACGTAGCGGGACTACTATCAACTGATCCCACCCCATAAACGGGTATACTAACTTCTCATAATACCATAGTCATGTCGTCTTGGTCACAACAACCATTACTTACTCCACACGGATCTCATCCGTACAATCCTCTTAAGCATACCACGTAGCTTAATTTACAAACATAGTCTCCCATTGGGCCCCTTTAATTAAGCTTCTTAAGGTTCCATTACTTTTTCCGACAACTCATCATCTCCTAATTTTCTCAAACTAGCACGTAAAACCTCGATGAGAGTTCCTTAACTGTTCATACCTTCCCGGTACCTATTTAGTCCTTACCGAATCCTGGTAATCTACCATCATTCTAGGCAACACATATGTGACCCTAAATGCAATCGTATGGTGTATGTCACAATACCAACTATACTACAAGTATTACCAACCTGGATACACAATCCACATAATCTTCCCTGGGTCACTGCTGCTTCCTCGTAGCTGCAAACACCATAACTTTGTTAGGAGAGACGACCCTAACCACACGGCTCTATCGCACGATCTTAGAGTGAGAAGAAATGAAACCAATCCTAAATATCCTGCTGACCTCACGATTATAGATGTGGTGCACAACACAGATAATCAAGACTACTAGATACGGCTGTAGACTCTTTCAGAGATTAAGCGCTCACGATACCACTTTTGTCATGACCGAACCGGACCGTGACGGTGCCTTAACGGGCACCCTAGTGACACAACATCGAGAGAAAACAGCGGAATGTAAACTCAAGATAAACAACCATAAGATATAGAATAGTCTAGCCCAAAATGGCTAACCCAAAGTACATAAACCAAGCGATTACATCCTTAACAGACCAAGTTCGACAAGACTACGTGCCTCTAGAATGAATAACACTATGACGGGACGGGGCCGCCATACCACGAATGTACAAAAGTCTACAACCTCGAGGAATCGTACCAAAAGCGAGGCCTCGGAGAAATGGAGCCTTCAGAGAACCGAACGTGATCCTAGAGTGTGGATCGACCAAGCTATGAACCTCAACTGCGGCATGAGCAGCCCGAAGGAGGTCGATCAACATGTACCAAATATGCGGCGGAAAATACTGTAATAATATCATAAGTCAAAATATAAGCTGGAGTTATAGACGAAAATCAGTTTACCTTGCACTGTGCCTTACTAACAATGAGAGTAACAAATGTATATATATATACTGCATAAAAATAGGAAGCTCATGATCAAAACAGGGTACCTCGCCCGTAGTATCATTAAGCAATCCTACTCCTGGGACTATTTCACCCGCATAGGTCTGTGGACCCGCGTGAGTCATCCGCCTCGTCGTGGGACTGTTTCACCCGCGTGGGACTATTTCACCGCATGGATCACGTGGATCCGCATGAAATACCATCGCGTACTCGCGTGGGACTATTTCACCCGCATGGATCCTATGGTCCAGATCCGCGTAGTACAAGCGCCGCTTTCGCGTCATGGGTAGCAAATCCATGGCATTAATAGTAAACCATCCTATTGGAGAATACCCGTGGGACACCAATCGTGTCGGTATGACCAAAGGAAATAACAAGAATAACCGGGGTTTACAGTAATAATATATATATAACACAGCTCATCCGGCTATCATACATACATAAGCACTACCGGCCTATCATATCATAACATAAGCACTACCGGCCTATCATATCATAACATAAGCAAGTTAAGAAAATACCCTAACTTCTTATTAACATTATTAACATATCCTCTCTCATTTTAGTATACCTAAGGCACCAACATGTCTTTTAATAGAAAATCCGGGAATTTAACCCAAGTACCATACACTTCTAACCTTTTAAGAAATAACTCCTTTTTATACAAAAATTCCAAGATACTAATCACCATAGCATCAAGTTACAATTCCTTTTCAAAACAAGTCACATTTCCTTTTAAAACTATCTCAAGCTTCTAAATTAAGTGACTTCATTTCTTGTAAAACCTTGGGCAATTCATGCCTTAAAACCCTTTTCCTTCCACAAGTTCAAATCATCAAAACCTTTCTCCATTAAACTTTCACAAACTAATATAACCAACTCCCCATAAAGCCGTTATATTAGAGTTAAACAATAGTAAAACACATTCCCTTAAGTCCAAGGGATTTTTATACTTTTCTTTTAAAACGAAGCAAGTATCAAATACTTATAACAAACGAAGATTTCCAAATCTTGTACGTCTACCGTACTACATAGGTACAACTAATCATGCTCAAGAGATAGGAAAGCTCCACATACCTCTTCGGTCAATCCACAAGCTAAGTCCACTTTACCGCACGTAGTATGTCAACCTAAAATGACCATAATACGTTTATCAAGCTCTAGTTATAATGCAGAATTTTTCCAAGTTAAAGTCACCACTTTCCTACGGAAAATTGGGCAGCGTTTCATTTGTTTCTACATACTTTGCCACCTTTTCCAAGGTCGATTTTTAACGCTCAAATGCCATGTTTAAGGCTCAACAACCAACCAACACCAAGGGGATTACACACCTAAACTTTGGTGTGTAAAATTCAGCCCCACAAGTTACAACAACTAACCCAACAAGTCTAATGTAGTATTTAGGCAACAACATGCTCATAATATCCCCCTAACCAATTCTTTCATAATCAACCCCATTTCTTACATGCAACTACTCTAAGTGCATTTTTTTCCAACTACAAGTTCTTCCTATTAAACATGCAACACCCAATACCAACTACAAGAGAAGAAATGTTACCTTAAGTTTTAGCCAAACTTGTTCCAACACCTTGCTAGCCTTTTTCTCCAAGAACACCACCACAATAGTCTTCACAAGCTTGTAATAACCTTTCCTTCCTATTACACTTTTGATTTTCCCTTAGGCTAGAATTCCTCTTGGGAATTTAGAGAGAAGGATGAGCTTTTTAACTTAGAGAGAGATGGAGTGTAAAGATGAAAAGTTGAAAGAAATGACCAAGTCTTGGTCAATATAATGCATGTAGCAGAAATCAGATGGGGGGGGACACTTGTCACCCTCCCATGGCCTCTTTTAAAACAAAAATCAGACTTTCTAAGTTTTTCCGCCCAAATTTCCCGCCTCGGCGCCGCGGCCCTGCATCCCGGCGCCGCGGCGCCGCAACTCCTGCGGACTCTCGGAACTTTAGGCGCCGCGGCCCTGATTTCCGGCGCCGCGGCCATGAATTCCCCGCCTTGGCGCCGCGGCCCTGCCTCCGGCGCCGCGGCGCTGAGGCCCCTGACCGAAGGTTTGATTGAGTCTAACTCCTTCCGCATGGCCCATCGCACGGCACGAACCACGAGGTATAACACGATGCATACGAGACGGCGAGTTCCACGGCCGCCGTCCCAGCAGGTTTAGGGGCATGCGATGGTGATGAGACCACAATACCTACACCTCCAGTCCGCGGCTGGAAGCGACGAGATGGGTTCTGAAGAGATGGCGATTCTGGCGAGATCGTGGCGAACATGAGATAGTGGATCGCAGATTCGATTCAGCGATACTGCGGTTCACCCGAGATCAGACCGGTTGAGGCTACGGGATTTTCTGAGTTGTAGCCCGCGAGTTCTACGGTCGAGGCACGAGGATGATCCACGAGTTCATCCGTCGATTCTGAAGGATCGTCGCGGGTGATCAAGGCTTGAGAGACCGAGTCCGTGATCTTGGTTCACATAAGCTGCGTGATACGCGATTGATTGGTTCGATTCGTGGGAGTTATCCGGGGAAAGCACGCGTCCCAGCTACTTGGGACGAGTTCTCGAGGCCTATCTCACTCACTTCTTGCCTCCACGGATGAGGAGGCGCGGGCGGCAGATTTTTGTTCTTGAGAGCAGAGGGCGTCTGATTAGAAGTACAACGCGTTGAGTTCGGTCGTTGGCTCGTCGTCCACTGCGTTGGTAGCGAATATGGAGGGCGGTGCATCGCTACGTCACGGGCTAGATGATTATATGGCGAGTCTTGTGCGGGTGTGGCTCTTGACCCGAGCATGGACATTACCGTATGCGAGCTCGTACACTTGGATGCGAGGCGTAGCCAGCGGGTTGTGGCGACAGCGAAGAAGACCAGGCGGCGAGTCTTTTGGTAGCTATCGGGGTGGGCGGCCTCGGCAGATCTAGATTTACACCACGGCCGGCTCGAGCACTCTGCTCCGTCTTGACCTTGCCAGAGTATTCGGGGCGGTCGGGGCCCGGACTTGGACTTCGAGTAGCAGAGGTGCTAACGATCGAGACCACCCCGCCGGTGTGGCCGTCACGGTAGATCCCATCTCGGGAGTTGTGGTCCTACCGAGAGGTTGCTACATTTGTGGCCATCGGGGCCACTTTGCGAGGCTGTCCAGGGAAGCGGCGCGGTAGTGGTAAGTCGACTACGAGTTCTTTCGCGGGTCTTCTTCATCTCCTACGATTACTCGCCCGGAGGCGAGGTACTCATGGGCGGCCAGTCGCGGCAGAGGTCGTGGCGCGGGTCCCAGTTCTAGCGGTCCTCAAAACCGCATTTATGCCTTGTCCAGCCGGCAGGACCAGGAGGCCTCACCTGATGTCGTCACAGGTACTTTATCAGTTTCATGTTGTGACGTGTATGCCTTGATAGATCCGGGTTCTACTCTGTCCTATATATCTCCCCATATTTCTAGGAGGATAGGGATAGAGCCTGAGTCCATAGACCCTTTCGAGGTAGCTACGCCAGTGGGTGATTCGGTAGTAGCTCGGCGGGTATATAGGGCTTGTCCAGTGACCATATGCAGTCGTCATGTTATACCCCGTATTTCCAGAGTATGTACGTGAGCACGTACGTATTATAATTTGAGCCTTAAAGTTGGCTAGTTTCGAAATTTGTACACAACACCCGATTAGAGTCGTTTTTCGACGAAACGTTTCCACAGCTTTCGTAGGGAAAATTCCGGCTATGTCATTTATAATTTTTGCGGATTTTTCCGAGAGACGAAACATTTTGGACCAACGAGAGGGCGACACTTGTCACCCTCTAATTGGAAGGAGTGGACGGCAAAAGCATGCCATTTGCACGTTTTTGGTGTTGTTTTTTTTTGTCAAGGGTTAGGTAGGATATTTTGTGTAGATGGATAAGGTTGCACATGGCTTAATCTTGACCTTACACTTGCCTAACACTTGGATGGATCTTGGCCATTGGTTGGCCTTCACTTGACCTATAAATACCCTTCTAGTTGAAGACTTTCTTCATCCCAAAAACTTGAGCAATCTAACTAAGTCTCAAAATACTCCCTCTCCCTTGAGCTTTCGTCCGCCACTACCCCCGAGAAGCCTTGGCGAGAGGTCTACCCCTAGCCTAGTTGTTTCGTATAATACCCCTTTTGTGGTATAGAAATACTCTCAGTATTGTTATAATGCCCAAAATACTTTAGCCAAATACCTTGTAGTACTTTCCAAAGTACCACTTTTTACAAAGCCAGAAAATACTATTATACTTCCTCGATCCACAAAAACGAAACCTAAGTAAATCTTCACCGTAGTTGAAGTCATAAGTAGAAGTTGGTTAGAACTTCTAAGGGTTGGTTGGAGCAGTTGGGCGCCGGAGTAGGAGCTAAGCGTTGTTCGGGATCGACATATAAACTCGGATAATTTTGGGCTTATCGAGGTAAACATTCTTGACCTTACATTTGTAATTGGAAATTACATGTTGTAGGAGTATATAGTTAAGTATACTATATATAGAACTGAACATAGTTGTGCGGCAATGTCGTTGACTTAAGCTGAATAATACTTACGGCAATGTCTTGCGACTTAAGCTGAATTTAAAGAAGAAGCGACTGTAATTACATAGGGTGTATTCTGATGAGACTTGTGTAACTTTCTTGTGTAGTAGAATTGTACACGTCAGGTTAGGCGTGTTAACCCCACTGGTTGGCTTGGTAGCGGCCTCGATAGAGGAGGAGATTTCTGTTGTTGCGGGGAGGTCTTGCCGAATTTTACGTAGAATATTCTACGTCGGGATCTAAAGATATTAATAGGCGCTTTGTGGCCTCTATAGGTTGTAGTACTACGTGTGGAGTGATCTGCTTGGTGAGAGTGTAGCAGCGGTTTGAGGTACTTGGGCGTTTTGCTATTAGTCGATAATCATCGCGAGGTATGTGAACCTCTTCCTATCTCTTCTAGCATGATATGTGTGAACTATGTAGTGCGATGAGCGTACATGTGCTAAATGTATTTGATTGATTTAAAACATAAAGTGTTATAACGGCTTTCTGGGACGTTGGTTATAATAGCTTTATGTGGATAAGCACATACTTTGTGGTTTTAAAAGGTGGCGATTTGAATAATAACTGGCTTGATATGTGTTAATAAAGAACTTGAAGCGTTTCAAAAGATTTATGAATCGTTTTGAAAGAATGAGTATTACTTGGGTTTTGAAAGCTTAAGAGTTATACTAGCTTTATGGGAAGTTAGGTATAACGGCTTAAGAATGTTTCTTGATTTGGAAATCAGAATGTGTATCGACAAACCAACTGCGGCGTTAATAAAAGGAAAATGTATTGACTAAAGAAGTATTATTAAAACCAGTAGAAACCTCCATCTGCATAGAAGCTAAGATGAGACAAAATGATATTACATTTCCTAGATCATGGCTGCTTAATAAGATTGATTATAAACAAGAATAACCTACTCACTTATAAGACATAGGTTTCTCAAAGCGTTTAAAGGAGAATTATGTTTTAAAGGATTTAAAACTATGAACTCTGAAACCTTTTTCTAAAATGAGAAACTTGAGCATTGAAATTAGGCAAACTTGAGCGTTTGGAAAATAAGGTTGTCACTGCATCATACAAAGGAAAGCATTTTGGTTTACTTAACAAACTTAGTCACTCAAATTTTATACTACGGGTATCGGGTGACCTTTGTAAAGAAATGGATCTTAAAAGGAATTTAACGGACGTAGTACTTTAAGGTTAAAATCGGACTTTGATATAAAATGAAAGTACCTTGAGTCGTGTGTAACTTGCTTATACTTGTTGTTATGAAACTTGACCATGTTACGTGTGATAGCCTTGTTGTGTAAATCTGTGTCTACTCGACTACGGTTCATCAGGAATGTATATCACTTGACTCTGGGTCATCCGAATGTATTTCACTCGACTACGGTTCATCAGAATGTGTTTCACTTGATTACGGTTCATCCGGAATGTATTTCACTTGAGGACCAGGTTCATCAGAATGTATTTCACTTGAGGCCAGGTTCATCAGAATGTATTTCACTTGACTCTGGGTTCATCAGAATGTATTCCACCCTTTTCTATATTGGGTCCATAAGATGGGCGAGACACATTATACGTATCACATGATTTATACCTAGGCTGGCGGTGAGGAAGGAGTTCCACGGGCATGAGGATGACTTTTAGGCGTGAGTCACGACTTGACATATTTGCTCTTATGTTGTGGCGTAGTTTGGTTATCATATATGTCTCTGCTTTATAGACTATTATGATTTCATTTCTGATATTTCTGATTTCACATACTTGGTACTGTTATGCGACCTCCTTGAGCTGCGTTCATCTGCATGAGTAAAAGGTACATCGGTGTCGATCCAGCTTTTAGGATCACCTTTGGCGTATTGAAGCTCCGTTCCTTGGAGGCTTATCTTTTGGTATGTTACCACAGTGCATGGGATTCTTATACATTCGGGGTATGGCGGGGCCTGTCCGTCATAGGCTGTAAAATCTTAAGTGCATGCTTTGTTGTGGGCGGGGTTTGTAAAAGGATAAGCTGTTCGGTATTTATGTATATATGATGAAGGCAAGCTGTTTTGGTTGGCATGTTTATTTATCTTTTCTCTTAATTCATGTTCATGTTTTTATTTCCGTGATTTTCTACGATGTTGTATCACTAGGGTGCGGGGTAAGGCACGATCCACGGGCAGGTTGGTCGTGACAAAAGTGGTATCGAGCGATTAATCCTCGGAAAGTGTCTGAACCGTGTCTAGTAGAGTCTTGATTATCGGTGTGATGTGCACATCTATAATCGAGAGGCTATAGGACATTTAGGATTGGTTTCCATTCTTCTCATTACGAGATCGTGCCTAGAGTTGTGTGATAAGTTGGGCCCTCGGCGTATTCCTTTCCTTTACGATTATGCCTCGCGTAAGGCAACCTGAACCGGATGGGCAAGGAAGTTGAGAGAGGCTGTTAGTGAGATCTGAGAGAATGCGAGGCACGAGCCGGTCGATACACGAGGCGATGCCAGCCGGCGGGTTTCGCGGCGCCGCCCGGCAAAGCGAGTTTAGAGCGCGGCGGTGGCTGCTGAGACTCTGATACTGAGCCTCGGTCCGCGGCACAGGCCGATGAGATAAGTACAAGGAGATGGCGATTCTTGGCGAGTCGTGGCAGAATATGAGATAGGTGGATGCTGTGATTCCGGCCCGATAGCACCGTAGTACACCCCGGCGACGGTTTGAGGCTACGTGACTTTACGAGTTGTAGCCCGCGATGTTCCATGGATCGAGGCGAGGCGACCCTCGGGAGTTTATCCGGCTCTGACGGATTATGAGGTGTCCGAGCCTCAGGCGAGTCGGTGGTATTGGGTTCGCATCAGTGCGTGATCTGCGATTGGTAGTTTGATTCGTGGGAGCTGTCCCGGGAAGAGCATGCACTTCCAGCTGATTTGGGGCGAGTTCTCGAGGCATTTCTTGCACATTTCTTGCCCCCAGATGAAGAGAGGCTCGGGCCGCAGATTTTTAGCGTTGAGGCAGGGCGGGCGGGCGGTTAGAGAGTACAATGTGGAGTTCGACTCATTAGCTCGGTATGTTCCGGCTGTGGTAGGCGATATGGAGGGCCAGTACACCGCTACGTCACGGGCTGGGCGATTACTTGGCGAGGCTTATGCGGGTGTAGCTCTTCACGGGCATGGACATTGCCGCATGCAAGCTCATGCACTAGGATGTGAGGCACGGAGAGGTCGGCGGAATGGCCGAGATCGCGAAGAGGGCGAGCAGCGAGGTCCTTTGGTAACTTTCGAGCGGACCGCCTCAGCCAGCCGATCTAGTTATGTACCTCCGCGATGCAGTGGTCCCCTCGATCTTGGGGCGTTCGGGGTATTCGGGGCTGAGTGAGCTCGGGGCTTAGTTCCGCGGTATCGTGAGTGCTAGCGGCCGGGATTCATGTCCCCTCGGTGTACGCGATGTGGCAAACATCATCGGGAATGTCGTCTTTTCTGGTGCTTGTTTCACTGCGGCCGTCGAGAGCCATGTGACGAAGCGTGCTTATAGGAGAATGCAGCGGCAGCGCGGCCTGCGGATCGATGGCGAGTTCGCCGCGCCTACGATTATGCGCCTGCAGGCGGACTTATGATTAGAGTGGAAGCGGTAGCCGGTATATCCTTAACCCTCTAGAGGCTTGTATGTTTTGATGTAATGTTAATGTGTTAAGTTTTATCTTCGGATAGCTTTGTTCTAAAATGTGATTTAGGAACCAGGTTGGGGAAAAAGGGTAATCCAGGGGGAGAAATGATGAACATTAGAATATTACAGTTGAGACCTTAGATGTAAAGCCGTCTTGAGTACAATATTTTGCAGTGATCCTTGTCGAGTGCATTTTATGCCTAGAATGTGTTGTGTGATTAGTCCCTGGGTTGGGTAAATGAAAGTGGTATCTTTCATGATGTGATTTAGCAAGATTGATTCCGTGTCGAGGAGCAAGAGTTGGCGCGACAGTGGGTCGGGTTGGGGCCATGTTGCGGGCCAACCGCGACTGTTCGAGGTGGGGTCAGCTCTGGGTGGTCCCGCGGTGGTAGGGTCACGAGGTGCTAGTCCCAGTTTAGATGACCGTCGTATGAGTTCGTGGTTATGTTCGACCAGAAGCGGATCATGAAGGCCGGGAATGGCCTTAAGGGAGATTGCGGTTAGTAAGATGACCAAGTTGGAGGTAGTGACTCCAAAGTTTTGAAGACACAGGCGATGGCGAAGTGTGAGTGCATTATCTTGGAAGAGTTCAAGATGTTGAGAAGAGTCTGACGAGTGAGGGTAGAGCGAACATGTATTTCGAGCATAGATATGATCATTTCTTGTAAAGGGAGAAGGTCACGAAGGATGTATGTTTTAGACCTCGGGAATCGCATGCGATCGGTACCATTGGTTGGGTCGCGGAGTGACACTAGAACCTCGCGGCAAGGTGACAAAAGTTTGTGATGTTAGAGGTGTTTCCTCGTGGACTTGGATGTAAGTATTTGCGTGCGTGTGTTGTTTAAGTGGCGGTTGTGGCGTTGGCAACTTATTAGAAGAACTTTATCGTTATCCGTCTTGAGAAGGAACATTGGGACGAATGTTTCTAAGGAGAGGAGAATGTTATACCGTATTTCGGAGTATATGCGTGAGCACGTCGTATTATAATTTGAGCCTTTAAGTTGGCTTTTTTCGCAATTTTTACACAACACCCGCTTAGAGGCGTTTTTAAATGAAAGCGTTTCCACGACTTTCGTAGGGAAAATTCCGGCTATGTCATTTATAATTTTTGCGGATTTTTAGAGAGGCGAAACATTTTGGACCAGCGAGAGGCGACACTTGTCACCCTCTAATTGGAAGAGTGGGCGGCAAAGCTTGCCATTTGCACGTTTTGGTGTTGTTTTTGGTCAAGGGTTAGGTAGGATATTTTGTGTAGATGGATAAGGTTGCACATGGCTTAATCTTGACCTTACACTTGCCTAACACTTGGATGGATCTTGGCCATTGGTTGGCCTTCACTTGACCTATAAATACCCTTCTAGTTGAAGACTTTCTTCATCCCAAAAACTTGAGCAATCTAACTAAGTCTCAAAATACTCCCTCTCCCTTGAGCTTTTCGCCACACTACCCCCATGAAGCCTTGGCAGAGGTCTACCCACACTAGCCTAGTTGTTTCGTATAATACCCCTTTTTGTGGTATAGAAATACTCTCAGTATTGTTATAATGCCCAAAATACTTTAGCCAAATACCTTGTAGTACTTTCCAAAGTACCCTTTTACAAAGCCAGAAAATACTATTATACTTCCCTCGATCCACAAAAGCGAAACCCTAAGTAAATCTTCACCCGTAGTTGAAGTCATAAGTAGAAGTTGGTTAGAACTTCTAAGGGGTTGGTTGGAGCAGTTGGGCGCCGGAGTAGGAGCTAAGCGTTGTTCGGGATCGACATATAAACTCGGATAATTTTGGGCTTATCGAGGTAAACATTCTTGACCTTACATTTGTAATTGGAAATTACATGTTGTAGGAGTAGATAGTTAAGTATAGTATATATAGAACTGAACATAGTTGTGCGGCAATGTCTGTTTACTTAAGCCGGAATATTACTTACGGCAATGTCTTGCGACTTAAGCTGAATTTAAAGAAGAGAAGCTGACTGTAATTACATAGGTGTATTCTGATGAGACTTGTGTAACTTTCTTGTGTAGTAGAATTGTACACGTCCGGTTAGGCGTGTTAACCCCACACTGGTTGGCTTGGTAGCGGCCTCGATAGATGAGGAGATTTCTGTTATTGCGGGAAGTCTTCGAATTTTACGTAGAATATTCTACGTCGGGATCTAAAGATATTAATAGGCGCTTTGTGGCCTCTATAGGTTGTAGTACTACGTGTGGAGTGATCCGCTTGGCGAGTGTGGCCAAGCGGTTTGAGGTACTTGGGCGTTTTGCTATTAGTCGATAATCATCGCGAGGTATGTGAACCTCTTCCTATCTCTTCTAGCATGATATGTGTGAACTATGTAGTACGGTAGGCGTCATGTGCTAAATGTATTTGATTGATTTAAAACATAAAGTGTTATAACGGCTTTATGGGAAGTTGGTTATAATAGCTTTATGTGGATAAGCATACTTTGTGGTTTTTAAAAGGTAACTGATTTGAATAATAACTGGCTTGATATGTGTTAATAAAGAACTTGAAGCGTTTCAAAAGATTTATGAATCGTTTTGAAAGAATGAGTATTACTTGGGTTTTGAAAGCTTAAGAGTTATACTAGCTTTATGGGAAGTTAGGTATAACGGCTTAAGAATGTTTCTTGATTTGGAAATCGAATGTGTATCGACAAACCAACTGCAGCGTTAATAAAAGGAAAATGTATTGACTAAAGAAGTATTATTAAAACCAGTAGAAACCTCCATCTGCATAGAAGCTAAGATGAGACAAAATGATATTACATTTCCTAGATCATGGCTGCTTAATAAGATTGATTATAAACAAGAATAACCTACTCACTTATAAGACATAGGTTTCTCAAAACGTTTAAAGGAGAATTATGTTTTAAAGGATTTAAAACTATGAACTACGAAACCTTTTTCTAAAATGAGAAACTTGAGCATTCGAAATTAGGCAAACTTGAACGTTTGGAAAATAAGGTTGTCACTTGATCTTACAAAGGAAAGAATTTTGGTTTACTTAACAATGTTAGTCACTCAAATTTTATACTACGGGTATCGGGTGACCTTTGTAAAAGAAATGGATCTTAAAATGAATTTAACGGACGTAGTACTTTAAGGTTAAAATCCGGACTTTGATATAAAATGAAAGTACCTTGAGTCGTGTGTAACTTGCTTATACTTGTTGTTATGAAACTTGACCATGTTACGTGTGATAGCCTTGTTGTGTAAGTATTGTGTCCTACTCGACTACCGGTTCATCAGAATGTATATCACTTGACTCTGGTCATCAGGAATGTGTTTCACTCGACTCTGGGTTCATCAGAATGTGTTTCACTTGATTACCGGTTCATCCGGAATGTATTTCACTTGAGGACCGGTTCATCCGGAATGTATTTCACTTGAGGGCCGGTTCATCAGAATGTATTTCACTTGACTCTGGGTTCATCAGAATGTATTCCACCCTTTTCTATATTGGGTCCATAAGATGGGCGAGACACATTATACGTATCACATGATTTATACCTAGGCTGGCGGTGAGGAAGGAGTTCCACGGGCATGAGGATGACTTTTAGGGCGTGAGTCACGACTTGACATATTTGCTCTTATGTTGTGAATCGTAGTTTGGTTATCATATATGTCTCTGCTTTATAGACTATTATGATTTCATTCTGATATTTCTGATTTCACATACTTGGTACTGTTATCGACCTCCTTGAAGTGCGTTCATCTGCGAGTAAAAGGTACATCATGTCGATCCACTTTTAGGATCACCTTTCAGCGTATTGAGAAGCTCCGTTCCTTCGGAGGCTTCTCTTTTGGTATGTTACCACAGTGCATAGATTCTTATACATTCGGGGTATGGCGAGCCACTGTCCGTCATAGCTGTTGTAAAATCTTAGAGTGCATGCCTTTGTTGTGGCGGGGTTTGTAAAAGGATAAGCTATTCATGTATTTATGTATATATGATGAAGGCAAGTTTATACGTTTGCCTCTTTAATTATCTTTTCTCTTAATTCATGTACATGATTTTATTTCCGATTTTCTACGATGTTGTATCACTAGGGTGCGGGGTAAGGCACGATCACGGGCAGGTTGGGTCGTGACACGTCGGACCACTAGCGACTTGATAGAGTTGGATATGGTGATTCGATGTGATCATGGGTATGGATAGGCTAGCGTCTTGCTACGCCAATGTGTGCGAGGAGAGAAGTGCGGTTCGATTTCGGAGCGGTTGTTGAGTGGAAGAGGAACTTTGTATCGTAGGTAGGTTTATTTCCTACCTCAAGGCTAGGAAGATGGTGCGAGAAGGGTATATCTACCATCTCATTCGGGTGTTTGATCACGAGGCTGCGGTACCAGATTTTGATCGATTCGATGAGTCAGAGAGTTCCCAGATGTGTTTCCAGACGACCTCCCAGGTATCCCTCTTTAGAGGGAGATTGAGTTTTGTATCGATGTGCTTCCAGACACTCGGCCTATTTCCATTCCGCCATACAGAATGGCACCTGCCGAGTTGAGAGAGTTGAAGGACCAGCTGAGAGATTTCTTTGGAGAAAGGGCTTCATCGAGCCTAGTGTTTCTCCCGAGGCGCGGTATTGTTCGTGAAGAAGAAGGGCGGGATCTGCGCATGTGTGTGTTGATTCTGACGGTGAACAAGGTGACCATTAAACGAATACCCTTCCGGGATTGATGATTTGTTCGATCAGTTGCAGGGTGCGAGATGTTTTTCCAAGATTGATCTGCGATCGGGCTATCATCAGGTGCGAGTCAGAGAGGCGGATGTCCCTAGGACTGCATTCCGGACCCGGTACGGGCATTATGAGTTCAGGGTTATGTCTTTCGGGTTGACCAATGCTCCGGCGGTATTTATGGATCTGATGAACCGAGTGTTCAAGCCATTTTTGGACACGTTTGTGATAGTGTTCATCGATGACATCTTGGTTTATTCTCGCTCAGAGCAGGAGTATGCGGAGCATTTGAGGACCGTGCTGAGAGTTCTCCAGGACCAGCAGTTGTACGCGAAGTTTTCCAAATGTGAGTTTTGGTTAACTTCGGTGGTTATTCATGGGCATATTGTCGGGGCTGATGGCATTGGTGGAATCTGACGAATCGAAGCGATCGAGTTGGCTAGACCTCTTACTCGGCGAGGTTCGCGATTTCGGGCCTTGCGAGTTATTATCGGTTCGTAGAAAAGTTTGCTTCTATCTGCACCATTGACTAGGGTGACTCGAGGCGGCTAAGTTTGATGGGCGATGCGTGTGGCGGGGTTTCGGTTTACGAAGGAGGCGGCGGCGCCCCGTTCTTACTCTTCGGAGGTCGAGCGGCTATGTCGTGTATTGTGATCGTCGAGGCATCGGGTTGGGATGTGTGTTGATGCAGCGAGGCAAGGTTATAACGTCGCATCGTCGGCGGCTTAAGCATGAGAGGAACTACCCGCTGTGATTTGGAGTTGGCGGTGATTCACGCCTTGAAGATGCTGAGGCACTATTTGTATGGGGTTCATGTGGATATTTATCTGAGACCATAAGAGCCTCGGTATATTTTCAGCGAGAGGAGCCGAACTTACGGCGAGAGGCGGTGGTTAGAGGCGCTCAAGGATTACGATGTCGACATCTGTACCACCGGGGAAGGCGATGTTGTGGCGGATGCTCTTAGTCGTAGGTCGATGGGAGTCTATCGGATGTGCGAGCGAGAGGAGGAGCCATGGTCGCGAGTTACACCGATTAGCGAGCTTTGGAGTCCGGCCGATTGATTACGATAGCGGTGGGGTTCGAGTTCGAGAGGTTGCGAGTCTTCCATCGTCGAGGAGGTGAAGAGGCAACGATTTGAGATCGATTTTGACACGATGCCGTGATACGGCTCTTCTTGGGGAAGGGTCCTTTTGAGGTAGCACATGATGGGGTGCTAAGGTTTGAGGCGGGTTGTGTGTTCCGGATATTGCGGGACTTGGCGGAGTTCTAGGGAAGCACACAACGCGTGTTACTCTATCCATCCAGTCGACCAAGATGTACCACGACCTTAGATCACGTGTATTGGTGGGATGGCTTGAAGAGGGCGTTGAAGAGTTTGTAGCTCGGTGCGTGTTGTGGCGGTGAAGATAGAGCACGAGGCACGGTGGTTTGTTGCGACGATAGAGATCCCGACACGGAAGTGGGAGGTGATCAACATGGACTTTATCACGGGATTACCTCGCACTCGGAGGAGACATGATTCTATATGGGTTATCGTCGGCGGTGTGAAATCAGCCCACTTTCTTCCGTCGGGCGACGCACCGGTGAGGATTATGCGGACTTTACATCAGAGAGATCGTGAGCGCATGGGGTCCCTATTTCTATCATATCGGCCAGAGCCCGGTTCACGGCTAACCACGGAGGTCTTTCGGAAGGGTTTAGGGGCCTTGGTGAGCAGTCTTGCATTCCATCCACAGACAGGATGGGCGGTGCGCACTATCCAGAGTCTTGAGGATATGCTACGAGCCTGTGTTATTGACTTCAGGGGTAGCTGGGAGGATCATTTGCCTCTAGTTGAGTTTGCGTATAATTATAGCTACCACTCCAAGATTCGGATGGCGCCATGAGGCCTTGTATGGGAGGAAGTGCGGATCGCCGATAAGCTGGTTTGATGTAGGCGAGAGTGCGATTAGTAGGACCAGATTTGGTGCGTGAGCGATGGATAAGGTGAAGCTTATCCGGGAAGCGGTTCTTGGCGACTCGAAGTCGGCGAAGTCATATGCAGATCATCGTCGTCGGCATCTGGAGTTCGAGGTTGATGATTGGGTTTTCCTGAAGGTGTCACCCATGAAGGGTGTGATGAGGTTCGGGAAGAAGGGGAAACTCAGCCCAAGGTACATTGGGCCTATCAGTTGTCGCGGGGTAGGCAAGGTTGCCTACGAGTTGGATCTGCCGTCCGATCTGGAGGCAGTGCATCCGGTTTTTCACGTTTCTATGCTGAGGAGATGTATCGGGGATCCATCTAGAGTGCACCCGATTGACGATGTCCAGGTGACCGAGGGGTTATCGTATGAGGAGATTCCCATAGCGATAATCGATCGTCGGAGTTAAGCGTCTGCGGACCAGGGCGTGGCAGTCAAAGTCTTGTGGCGGAACGAGCTCAGGGAGGAGATGACGTGGGAAGCTGAGGAGGACATGAGGCAGAAGTATACTCACCTATTCCCCACACCTCCAGGTAACTCACTTTCCTACTTGTAAATTTTCATTGTCATATTTGCTTAAGTGCTGTATTGTGGCCATATGTGGCATTTGCAAACTGTTTAAGTTATGAGAAACCTTATCGTTATATGTCTTGGGAAGGAACATTCGGGACGAATGTTTCTAAGGAGGGGACAATGTTATACCCCATATTTCCAGAGTATGTACGTAAGGACGTTCGTACAAAAGTTTAGCCTTAAGATTAGGCATAGGACGAATTTGGGCACAACTCACAAAACGAATGGTTTTCCGACGAAACGTTTTACAAAACTTGCGAAGGGAAAATTCCGGCTATGTCATTTATTATTTTTGCGGATTTTTCCGAGAGACGAAACATTTTGGACCAACGAGAGGGTGACACTTGTCACCCACAAGTGGACGGCCAAGTGGGGCGGCACCTTGGACGATTGCCATGGTTTTGTGGCTTAAATCTTGGGTCAATGTTTTGTGAGGGATTTGTGGAGTAGGGCTAGGGTGCACTTGTGCAAATCTCCACCTTACACTTGCCTACCACTTGGCTTCATCTTGGCCCTTGAAAGCCCTATAAATACCCCCCTTGAGTTGATGAGTTCTTCATCCACAAATCAACTTTCCAAGTATCCACACTCCCGCCCCGCTCCTTATAGTTTCGTCCAAAGCCCTCTTCCTCCCCTTGAGAAGGCCTTGGCGAAACCACCCTCCTCCCTTTGTAGTGTCTGGCCGAGGCACACCCCCCTTCCCTTGGTATTGCTCTCGTCCAAACACACCCCCCTCTTGGTAGAAATACTCTCCAAGTATTGTTACTATCCCCAAAATACCCTAGCCGTATACCTTATAGTATTTCCAAAGTCACCTCTATACTAAAAGCCCAGAAATACTATCTATACTTCCATTTAGTCACTAAACGAAACCATGGAGAAACTTCATTGTTGGTTGAAGTAGTTAGTAGAAGTTGTGTAGCAACTTCTAAGGGTTTCTTGGGTGATTTGGAGCATCTGATTAGGAGCTAAACCTTGCTCAGGATCGACATTTAACTTGGATAATTTTGGGCTTATCGAGGTAAATACTCTTGTCCTTCTATTGTAATTGGATATTACATATAAGAATAGTTAAGACTTGAGTATAAGTTATAGAAGGATATTAAAGAATAGAATTGAACTGTAATCACAGTAGAAGGGTATAACAGAAGAAGAATTAAACTGTACTTACATAGTGTATTTCTGATGAACTTGTATAGCTTACCGGGTAGGGAAGTGCTGCCCGATTTTTCGTAGAATTAAGAACCCTCTGCTTAGAACTTTCTACAGAGTAGTCTAGACGTTGATAGACGTATTTGACTATTATAGGTCGATACTCTGCACGCGACATATTCGACTTGGCAGGTGGATTTCGCCGAGAAGGTATGTGATTCTTCCTATACTCTTGAGCATGATATTTTTAAAATATATATATAGTACGGTAGACGTACGTGTGTTAGCGAGCGTAGTTTCTTTGCAATGTCTTTTGACTTAAGCCTGAATAATAAGAATCTTGAAGTTTTTCAAAAGAATTATAAATCATTTTTGAAAGAAGAAGGATATTGTTTTTAAAACAAAAAGCTTAAGAGTTATACTAGCTTTATGAGAAGTTAGGTATAACTACTTAAGACAGATAAAAGGAACAGTTTACTTATGCGTTTATAAAAGAATTGTATTGATTTCTGGAAAGTATAATAAGATGGTTTGATGAATAGACATATTATGATGCTATGTGTGTTAGTGTCTTGTAACGTGTGTATAAGAGGGTATTCTTGTTGTGCTTATGTTGTTTAACGATAAGCGGTTGCGTTAGTATTATATCACTCACCTCTTGACATGATACCGGGGGTTAAGCTGCCCTCCGATGCGGGGTAGACTCAAGCGGTCTGGGACCATGATTCGAGAATACCTCATGCGGGTCCAGGGGACCTATGCGGAGCTACGAGAGTTCCAGGTTAGTGTGCGGGGTTATACCTCATGCGGTCTATGTGGCCATGCGGACTACGAGTCCAGGACGATGCCGTGGAGTAGCTACCCTCGATGCGAGGAATACCTCATGCGGGCCTAGGTGGCCTATGCGGACTACGAGAGTCCAGGATTAGGCATGCATAATGATACTATGGGCGATTGGCCTGCCCGATCATTCGCGGCCTAGAAAAGACATTCTGATTTACCTATTGTTGCTCTTGTTTATGATGTGGCGCTATGTGCGGTTACATTGGTTGTTTAAATGCATATTTGTAAAATTGGTTTTAAAAATGATATGATTTCATTTAAGTACTTTCTGATTTCACATACTTAGTACTGTTGTCTTGACCTCCTTGAAGTGCGTTCATACGCAGTAAGGGAAAGCAGGTGCTAGATCCGCATCCTTAGGATCTTTTGCTTTGGTGTCAGGAGCTCCACCTTCTCCGGAGGCTCGACTTTTGGGTATGATCTCCCTGTTGTGTAGATAGTTTTGTACATTCAGGGTATGGCGGGCCTGTCCGCCATAGTTGTTACTTCCTTAGAAGTGCAGTAGTCTATTATGCAGTTGGGATGTAGCGCGGATTTTGGTTTATTTATATATTCCGAAAGGTGACTTTCTCAGATAAATTGTGTCTCAATTTACATTGTTTCATGTCTTGTTTTTATATTCCGCTGATTTTATCTGATGTATGACTACTTGGGTGCCCGGGTAAGGCACCAGTCACGGGCCCCGGAACGGGTCGTGACACGTGTAATCCCCTTTGTATTTGCTGAAATGTTTGAGCCTTAAATGTGGCGTTTGTGTTACACCCCGTAGTTCCAGAGTATGTATATGAGGACGTACGTACGAGAATACGACACAAAAATTGGAAAGGAAGAAAGATGTGATTTTTCGACGGAAAAGTTTCCGGATTTTCTGAAGGAAAAAGGTTCGTTAATGGGAATTGGATTCCCAGATTTGGTATTTGGACTTTTTAGAATATTTGAGTATTATGAAATTTTATTTCCGAAATTGGTCACGTGGGGCCCACGGGAAAATTTACGATTTTGTGGGGCCCACTTTATTTTTGGATTTTTGGCATTACGGATATTTTCGGAAGATGAAATATTTTGGACGATTAGGGGGGTGACACGTGTCACCCCCGTGTGACCATGTTGGCCGAATTGGAGAAGGGCAAGTGGACGTTTTTTTAGGTGGACAAGTGGCCCATTTTTGTGGTGGCCACTTGTCCCACTTTTGTGGTGAACACTTGGTTGGCCAACTACCCACACACATGTACCCATCCTCACCACCCACTTGCATTAATCTTGACCCTTGATTCTTCTATATATACCCCCTTAGGTTGAAGACAATTTTCATCCCACACTTAAGCTTCCAAGGCAAAATACTCCCCTCCCCTTTGTAGTTGTTTTCATCCCCCTTCCCCCACTTGAGTAGAAAATACTTTGGGTATTATTGTATAATCCCAAATACCTTGGCCTAGTATCCCTAGTAGTATTCCAAAGTTATTTCAATATTAGGAGCCCGGAAATACTACTTTATTCCAATAGTCGCAAAATGAAACCCTAGAAAATCTTCATAAGCTTGGTTGAAGTGTTAAGAGAAGTTGTTTAGAAACTTCTAAGGGTTGCTTGGAGCGGGTTGGAACGTAAGAATTGGAGATAAGCGTTGCTCGGGATCGACTTATAAACTTGGATAATTTTGGGCTTATCGAGGTAATGATCTTTGTCCCTATTGTAATTGGATATTACATGTTATAGTAATGTATAGTTGAGTATACTATATGTAGAATGAATATGGATAAGAATTGAACTTGTATTTACATGGGGTGTAGTATTATTGTGGAGTAGAATTGTACACGTCAGGTTAGGCGTGTAACCCCAGGATTGTTGGTTTGGTAGCAGGCCTCGTTAGAGGAGGAGATTTATGTGGTTGCGGGGAGGTCTTTAGAATTTTCCGTAGAATAAGGAATCTTGTATCTAGAATTATTCTCTGAAGAGATCTAGAGGTTGATAGGCGTTTTGTGGCCTTTTTAGGTTGAAGTACTACGAGTAGCGTATTCTATTGAAGGGGGGAAAAGGCGAGCAAGGTTAGAGTACGTGGCGCGTTTTGCTAATTGTCGATAATCGTCGCGAGGTATGTGAACCTCTTCCTATCTTTTCTAGCATGATTGTTGTGAACTATGTAGTGCGGTGAGCGTACATGTTCTAAGTGAATTTGGTTGGTTTCTTGATTTTAAAAGATAAAGGACTTGACTTATATTTGACTTGATATGATATATGAAGAACTCGAATTGTGTAGAAAGTTGTGAAACCTCATTCGCGAGTAATGCGTATTTGGTCTTTAAAAGGAACTTGATTTCTAAAAGAAAAGAGACTTGAGGAATCGAAGAGTTTTTGGTTTAAAAGAGAGACATGGTTTTGTCTTAAATTGGTTTAAAACATAAAGTGTTATAACAGCTTTACGGGAAGTTAGTTATAACGACTTTATGAAAGCAAAAGAATGGTTTTATCATTGGTTTTAAAATGGTAACTTTATTTAAGTATAGGTTACTTGTTTTGAAAAGAGTAAGTATTTGAGTTTTAAAGAGTATACTTGATGTTGTTTTAAAAGAAAGGCACTTGGTTTAAAAAGTATAGAGTACTTGATTTTAAAAGTCTTGTAAAGGTTTTTACGAAAGTAAAGTAATTTGGTTTGAAAAAGAAATGTGTTTTTGATACTACGAGTATTAGTATCTTTTACGTAAAAAGAGGTCTTTTTGAAAGAATGAAAGTAGGTATTATTTTTGGGTTTGAAACCCGTATTGTTGACATAAAATGAAAGTACCTTGAGTTGTGTGTGATAGCCTTGTCGTGCTAGTATTGTATTTCTATACCACCGCGTCTCTCGATGGAGGGCCGGCTGATTTGTTATGATATTACTTGGACGTACCGGCAGTGACGGAGGATTCCACGGGTGCGCTCCTGTTGATAGCGTTATTCCATGGACTAGCTCTCCGTGAGGTTTCTTGATTCGACCTTGGTATCCGGTGGTTGGCTTCGTACTTGCCGTCTCGTGGTTGATTCGGCCTTGGTACTGGTAGTTAGCCTTCTTGCCCGATTCGGTTTAGTGGCGAAGTCTCGTGATCTGACGCTTGGTATCGGTAGTTAGCCCTCGTACTTGCCGGTCATTTCGTGACCGCGGCTTTGGTATCCGGTAGTTGGCTTCGTACTTGCCGTGTCGACCGTGGCGAAGTCTCGTGATCTGACCTCGGTATCGGTAGTTAGCCCTCGTACTTGCCGGTCATTCGTGACACGGCTTTGGTATCTGGTAGTTGGCTTTCGTACTTGCCCCGTATCAGCTTCCGGGTTTGGTTGTATAGTATTGTTAGTACGGTTTTGGTATCTGGTAGTTGGCTTTCGTACTTGCCCCGGTCAGTTGATGATGCGGCTTTGGTATCTGGTAGTTAGCCTTCGTACTTGCCGTCAGACGGTTTTATAACACAGGTGGGACACGGTGTTCATGTGTACTTCTTGGTGTTGTTATATCATAGACTTAGGCGGTGAGGAAGGTATTCCGAGCATGATTGATGTTGTGGGCGTGAGACCTATTGTTATATTTCGGTGATGACTTTGAGGCGTGAGTCACGACTTGACATATTTGCTTACATATTATATCTTGTAGTTTGGTTATCATATATGTCTCTGTTTTATATAGACTACTATGATTTCATTCTGATATTTTTAGTTTAACATACTTGGTACTGTTGTCTTGACCTCCTTGAAGTGCGTTAAATCGTAGGTAGAGTAAGTACACGGTTGTTGATCCTCGCTCATAGGATCACAGTTCAGCGTTTGGGAAGCTCCGTTTCTCCGGAGGCTTATCTTTGGTATAGTCCCCTGTCGTTGTAGGTGCTTACATTGAGGGTATGGCGGGACTGTCCGTCATAGTTGTTATAAAATTCATAAGTGCATGAAATCTTTGTTGTGGGCGGGGTTTGTAAAAGGATTTAAGCTGTTGGGTATATATATATGCGAGAAAGGTAACCATTTTGGTTGCTTTGTTTCTTATTTTATCTTATTTCATGTTTAAGTTTTTATTTCATTGATTTTCTCGATGTTGTATCACTAGGGTGCGGGGTAAGGCACGATCGCGGTCGAGATCGGGTCATGACAAAAGTGGTATCATAGCAGTTAGTCCTCGGAAAGTGTCTACAGACCTTGTCTAGTAGAGTCTTGATTATCGGTGTGTCGTTCACCACATCTATAATCAGGAGGCTGAAGGATATTTAGGATTGGTTTCCATTCTTCTCACTCGAGATAGTGCCTTAGAGGCGTGTTATAAGTTGGACTCCTCGGCGTATTCTTTTCACCCGTTATGCCTGCGCGAGCAGAGCCCGAGAGGAGGCAAGCGCGAAGGAGGCTGCGAGTAGAAACGAAGGGTTACGAGTACAAGCCCGGTCATTATCGGCGTAGCGCATTGAGGAGTTCTGCGGCGCCGCTAGCCCTGTGAGAGTTTAGAAGCGTGCGGTAGCTACGAGACCACGATACGAGCCTCGGTTTCACGACCGGGGCGAGGATATGAGTTACAAAAATGGCCCGATTACTAGCTAGGCTTGTGGCTAGGAATGAGGGCGAGCGAGTCGGAGGTTCCGGCGGTACGATGAGTTCACCATAGATCCGATAGTTGAGATTTGGGACTTCGAGTTGCGATCCACCCGAGTTCTATGGATCTAGGCGAGAAGATCATCGAGGAGTTTATTCGACGATTCAGCGGATCATGAAAGTGATCAAGACCTCGAAGGCATTTCTTACACCTTCTTGCCCTCGCGAGATGAGAGAGCTCGGGCGAGATAGATTTATGAGGTTGGCGAAGCAGGCGGGCGGTTGGGAATCTGATATAGAGTTTGACTTATTGGCTCGTTATGTCCCGCGTTAGTGGCGGACATGTGAGGAGAGAATGTCCTAGTAGGAGGATCTGGTGGGATGACTTAGCCTACCAGTCGATTGAGGATTAGTGCTTGGAGAGGAAGGGGTGTTAGCGGAGAGGCCACCCCACCGGTATGGCGTTGCGGTAGGTGTTCTTACGGGAGTGTCGTACTACTTAGATAGCTTGATAGGCTTGCGGCCAGCGGAGCCATTTGCGAGAAATTGTCCAGGCGGTGGCGCGGATGTTACGACTCATCCTTCGGGATCAGTGGCTGGTTCATCACCTTCTATAGTTATGCGCCTAGCAGAGCAGGATTTGATTAGAGCGACAAAGGGAAAGTGAGGCAGTAGTTACAGAGATATCTTCAGCCTTAAGAGACTTGTTTAGGTCGTTATGGTAGATACATGTGGAGTGCTATGTTGTGATTAGAAAACATGGGTAGTTGAAAGGGGTAAGTCTGGGGACGAGAAAATGAGGAGCCTTAGAATTTATAACAGTTGGGACCTTGGATGCAAGGCCATCCTGAGTGGATGTTACGGTTGGTCCTTGTCGAAGTACTTGGTATGCGTGATATATATTGTGGGATAATTCCATGGGTAGTTTGAGATGGAAGTGGTAGCTTTCATGACGTGAACTGGTAAGGTTGTTCCGGATCGGGGAACGAGAGTTTAGTACGAAGTGGGTCGGGTTGAGTCCATATCGCGAGTCAACCCGCGGCGGATGGTGAAGTCGGTTTGAGGTGGTCCCGCTAGATGATAGGGTCACGAGGGTGTTAAACCCAAGTTAGGTAACCATCGTACGAGTTCGTAGATGCGTTCGACCAGTAGCCGGGCCGATGAGACAGCCTATCTTGTCTTTCAGTTAGGACTGTTTACTCGGCGGAGGGTTATGCGAGATGTTATCAGGAAGGTTGTAAGGCTGCACGGGGTTCCTACTTTTATTTTATGGCAGGCAGTGGAGCCCAGTTTTGTTATACCCCGTATTTCCAGAGTATGTACGTAAGGACGTACGTAGAAAATTTGAAACTTTTTGATTTGGCTTGGCCGAATTAGACTTTGTGCACAACACCCGTTTAGAGTCGTTTTTCGACGAAACGGTTTCCACGACTTTCGTAGGGAATTTCCGGCTATGTCATTTTTAATTTTTGCGGATTTTTAGAGGCGAAACGTGTTGGACCAACGAGAGGGCGCCACTTGGCACCCTCCCATTGGCGGACTTGAAGGATCGGTTTGGACGAAATGAAGAGGTGGAGTTGGTAGGATATTTTGTGTGTTAGTTGGTTAAGGACACATGGGTGAATCTTGGCCCTACACTTGCTAGGCACTTGGCTAGATCTTGGCCATTGGTTGGCCTTGGCTTGTGCTATAAATACCCCTCTAAGGTTGATGAACTTCTTCATCCATTCCAAATATTTCCTAAGTGTTAAAGTCCCTCCCTCTCCCCTCTTGTTTGACTCTCGTCCAAGAGCCCACTCCTAGATAGGCCTTTATGGCGAGAGCCTCCCTCTCCCCTTTGGGGTGTGGCGTGGGTACCCACTAGCCTAGTGTTTCGTATAAATACCCCACTCTCTTGGTAGAAATACTCTCAAAAGTATTGTTATAATGCCCAAATTACCTTAGCCATATACCTTGTTGTATTCTAAGGTTATACCTATCTGAAAAGCCAGAAAATACTATTATACTTCCCGTCGGTCCAAAACCAAAACCCTAGGAAAATCTCCATAGTCCGTTGGAGTATTGTGTAGAAGTTGGTTAGAACTTCTAAGGGTGGTTTAGAGCGGGTTGGGCGCTCGAGTTGGAGCTAAACGATTGCCCAGGATCGACTTTAAGCTAGGATAATTATGGGCTTATCGAGGTAATTATCTTGTCCCTCTAGTGTAATTGGAAATTACATGTTGTTAGATTATATAGTGGAAGTATACTGTTTATAAAACTGAACGTAGTTATCGGCAATGTCTTTTGACTTAAGCCTGAATAAAACTTACGGCAATGTCTTGCGACTTAAGCCTGAATTTAAAGAAGAATACTGAACTGTAATTACATAGGGTGTATTCTGATGAACTTGTGTAGTAATACTGTGGAGTAGAATTGTACCCGTTAGGGTTAGATGTATAACCCCCCCCTGGTTGGCTTGGTAGCCGGTCTCGATAGAGGAGGAGATTTCTGTGATTCATGGGAGAGTCTTCTTGAAATTTCTGTAGAAAGTTCTACGATGAGACCTAAATGTTAATAAGCGCCTTGTGGCCTTATAGGTGGGAGTACTACGTGTGGCGCGATCTGCTTGGCTTAAGGAGTAGCCGACGGTTGGAGCGTTTTGCTATTAGTCGATACTCGTCGCGAGGTATGTGAACCTCTTCCTATCTCTTCTAGCATGATATGTGTGAACTATGTAAATGCGGTGAGCGTACATGTGCTAGATGTATTTGATTGGTGTAAAACATAAAGTGTTATAACGGCTTTATGGGAAGTTGGTTATAACAGCTTTATGTTAGTAAGAACATACATGTGGTTTTTAAAAGGTAACTGATCTGAACTATAACTGGCTTGTTATGTGTTAATAAAGAACTTGAAGTATTTCAAAAGATTTTTGAATCATTTTGAAAGAAGAAGTAATACTTGGTTTTTGAAAACTTAAGAGTTATACTAGCTTTATGGGAAGTTAGGTATAACGGCTTAAGAATGTTTCTTGATTTGAAATCAGAATGTGTATCGACAAACCACTGCAGCGTTAATAAAAGGAAATGTTTTGACTAATTAAGTATTATTAAAACCAGTAGAAACTGCCATCTGCATAGAAGCTAAGATGAGACAAAATGATATTTCCTAGATCATGGCTGCTGTAATAAGATTGTTATAAACAAGAATATCCTACTCACATATAAGACTTATGTTTCTCAGATAGTTTTAAGGAGAATTATATTCTCAAATGAATAAGACTATGAACTACGAAACCTTTCTAAAATGAGAAACTTGAACATTGGAAATTAGGCAAACTTGATCATTGGAAAAGAATGTTGCTACTTGATTTTACAAAGAGAAGTAATTGATTTACTTTAAAAGGATAGTCACTCTATTTTATACTACGGGTATTGTGTGACATTGTGAAAGTAACGTATCTTTTAAATAGTTGATGTATGAAGTACTTTGGGGATAAAAACCCGATTTTTGTTAATCATATAGTAGAAGGTACCTTGTGTGAACAACTTGATTGTATTGGTTTGTGATAGCCTTGTAATACTTTCTTGATTGCGTTGATAAGTAAACGTGTTGGGATGCTACGTGTGTTAGTATCTTGTGATGTTTGTGTGAAGGGGTTTCCCTTGATTGTGCTATTTAACTATCAGTCGTTATGATAATATTGTGGCATTCATCTCTTGAGATGATTCCGGGGGTTAAGCTGCCCTCCGATGCGGGGTAGACTCAGGCGGGTCGATGGACCTATGATTCGAGAATACCTCATGCAGTCCCGGGCTATCGGAACTCTGAGTTCGAGTTAGTGTCGTCCTTTATGGGCATGCGGTCCTTGTGGCATGCGGGCTGCGAAGTCGGGGCGATGCGGGAGTAGCTACCCTCGATGCGGGAATGCCTCATGCGGGCGATGAGATTGGCCTATGCGGGTGCGGGAGTTCGAGGTTAGGCGCGTACATTGATCTCTGCGGGCAAGTGGCGGCTTTGATCATGCGACGGTCTAGCAGATCTTATGATCTGATTCATGACCTTGTTGATGCGTGGGTTTTTAGTAGTCGGCTATGCCTTCGTACTTACCGTCTGATTTTATTATGACAGTGGGACACTGGTGTTCAGTGTGTTCCTTGGTGCTTTTATATCATGCATGGCGGTGAGGAAGGTATCCCACGGGCATGATTGATGTTGTGGGCCTGAGACCCATTGTTATACTTGAGTGATGACTTGAGGGCGTGAGTCCCTGACTTGACATGACTGCTTTGTTGTAAACTGTAGTTTGGTTATCATACATGTCTCCTGCTTTATATATTGCTATGATTTCATTTCTGATATGTATTTTGATTTCACATACTAAATACTGTTATGCGACCTCGCCCGAAGCTGCGTTCATGCCGCAGGTTGAGGTACACCAGTCGTTGATCCTAGCTCTCAGGGTCACAGTTTCAGCGTTTGGGAAGCTCCGTTTCTCCGGAGGCTTATCAGTGGTATAGTCCCCTGTCGTAGTAAGTGTTTACATTCAGGGGTTTGGCGGGGCCCTGTCCCGCCATTGTTGTCATATCATTCTTAGAAGTGCATGTAAATGCTTGTTGTGGCGGGGTTTGTAAAAAAGTTAAAGCATTCATGTTGAAAAAGTTGCTATTTATATATATACTGAAGGTAACCGTTTTTGGTTAGCCTGTCTTCTTATTTCACTGTTTTATTACACTGGTTTCATGTATTGTCTTTATGTTCCGCTGATTACTCTGATGTATGTCTACTTGGGTGCCCGGGGTAAGGCACCAGTCACGGGCCCGGGTTCGGGTCGTGACAAAAGTGGTATCAGAGCAGTTAATCCTCGGAAAGTGTCTACAGACCGTATCGATGAAGTCTTGATTATCGGTGTGTTGTGCACCACATCAATAATCAGGAGGCTATAGGATATTTTAGGATTGGTTTCTATTCTTCTCACTCTGAGATCGTGCCTTAGAGCTGTGTTGTAAGTTGGACCCTCTAACGTATTTCTTTCCCTTACCGATATGCCTCCGCGTAGGGCAACCCGAGCCCAGGAGGGCAAGCGGCCAGGAGGCTGCGAGTAAATCTGAGAGGGTGGCGAGGGCACAGGCCCAATCATTACCTAGGGTAGTGCTTGTCGGGAGTTTTGCGGCGTCACTAGCCCAACGAGTTTAGTCTGGCGGCGGCGATGCTTACTGCGGCCATGATATATGAACCTTGTTCGCGGCCAGGAGCAGAGAATATAGATTGCGAGGACAACCACATTTACTAGCTATAGATTTGGCTACAGAGAGTATACGATGTACGCGAGTCTTGAGGACTATCTAAAGAGGTTGTGCAAGAGTAATTCTTGATTAGGCTTGAGCATGGCACGTATGCGGGCTTATGCGCGGCCGAGAGCGATGTAGAGATCGGCAGGTTAACGAAGGGCGGTAGAAGAGGCGAGCGGCAAGGTCCTGGTAACTTTCGGCGAGTCGCCTCGCGGCCAGTAGATTTGCACCTCCACCAGTGCAGAATGATCCTCCACGGGGTTCAGGACGTTCGGAGTATGCAGGAGTTGGTCGAACTCGGGGCTTCGGTTCCGCGATGTGAGGCGTCATCGGGAATGTCATCTTTTAGGTTGGTACTTGTTGTACTATGACCGTCGAGTGCAGTGTCGAAGAGTGTCCTTGTAGGAGGACTTAGCCTTCAGGATCGGTGGGTAGTTTGTCATCTCCCTCAGCTTTGCGCCCTACGGGGCAGGTTTGATTTGAACGATTAAGGGGAGTGAAGCAGTAGATATAGATATATCTTTAACCCTCTAGAGATCAGTATATGTGATAAGGTGAGTATACCTTAGGTGCTATGTTCTGATAGCAGTGTGTTAGTTGTGATTTGAAATCATGGTTGTTTAACCGAGTAAGATTTTGGGGGATAGAGAAGGTGTGAGCCTTAGAGCTTTTTACGTAAAGACCTTAGAGGTAAGGCCATCTCGGGTAAAGGTGTGGCATTATGTTTGATCCTTATCGGGAGTGCATAGTGCACGTGAGTTATGTTTGGGATAGGTCCCTAGTAGTATTGAATGAAAGGGGGTAGTTGAGCTAAGAAGGCCAGCTGGGTTTCGTAACGTGATTAGTGAGGCTATTGGGATCGGGGAACTAGTGTTGTGCTCGTTGTGGTGGAGTGAGGCCATGATGCGGGTCAACCCGCGGCTGTTTGGTGGTGGGGTCGGTTGTGGTGGTCGCCTTATGGTAGGTCACGAGGTGTTAGGCCCGTATTCGATTAACCCGTCTGCGAGTTCGTGGATCGTTCGACCGGTGGTGGTCGATGGGGCAGCCCATCGTGTTCGTTCGGGACCGTTTACTCGGTGTGTTGAGTTATCGAAGGGTTGAAAGGCTGCACGGGGTGCCTACCTTTACCTTATGTCAGACAGTGAAGCCCAGGTTGTGGTTATTTTCGTTTTCTAAAAGTTTACCAGGCAGGGTTAAGAACTCAGGTGAGTCTTAGAATCGCATTCGCCCTCGGGCCAGTGCGTGGATTTCAGGGGTAGTTGTGAGGATTGTTGTCTCCTGTGGAGGTAGTGTTTGATCTACCATTTGGTGTTCGGATATCGCCTTATGAAGCCTTGTAAGAGGCGGAAGTGTAAGTTCTTGGTCGATTGGTTCGAGGTTGGCAAGGTTGAGCAGTTGGTTGAGCTTGTTCCAGTGGTGTGGATAGTGAAGCTTGTCTAGAAGAAGTTACGCAGCTCGGAGGAATTGTGCGGATAATCGGTGGCGGCTTAGAGTTCGAGTTGGCGGTCGATCTTCTTGAAAGTACCACCGGGTTTGGGTGTGAGTTTTGGAAAGCAGAGGAACTTAGCGAGTTACTTTGGGCCTTTGTGAGTTCATGTGAAGAATAGGCGGGTTGCCTATATGTTAGCAATTGCCGTCCGACTTAGGAGGCGATGCGTCGGTCTTTCGTATTGTTATGATCGGAAAGTATCGGAAGAATCCATCAGTGTTCCCGATTAATGATGACCACGTTAGAGATAGTAACCGGGTTTTGGAAGCTGAGCGATGTCGAAATGTGGAAAGAGTTCGAGTATCGACATCCTCGGGGATCATGGCGGCCGGTACCATTTGTTGGGTCGTCGGAGCAAGGCTCGCGACAAAGTGACAAAATGGTATCTACGACGAGTAAAGAGAGAAGCGAGCCTGTATGGCGAGTATAGGTGATGATTAGAGGTGTTTTCCTCGTGGGCTTAGATGTGGGTATTTGTGCGGTTGTTTCTATGGCCATGTGTGGCAAGGATTGTTCTCGTAAGTATGGTAGTGAAGACTATCTTTGGCGCCGCGTTTGTTTTAAGACTTAGAAGGAACATTGGACGAATGTTTCTAAGGAGGAGAATGTTATACCGTATTTCCAGTATATGCGTGGGGCGTGCGTAGAAAATTTGAAACTTTTGATTTGGCTTGGCGAATTAGACTTTGTGCACAACACCCGTTTAGAGTCGTTTTTAAATGAAGCGTTTTCCACGACTTTCGTAGGGAATTTCCGGCTATGTCATTTTTAATTTTTGCGGATTTTTCCGAGAGGCGAAGCGTGTTGGACCAACGAGAGAGCGCCACTTGGCACCTCCGTTGGCGGACTTGAAGGATCGGTTTGGACGAAATGAAGAGGTGGAGTTGGTAGGATATTTTGTGTGTTAGTTGGTTAAGGACACATGGGTGAATCTTGGCCTACACTTGCTAGGCACTTGGCTAGATCTTGGCCATTGGTTGGCCTTGGCTTGTGCTATAAATACCCTCTAAGGTTGATGAACTTCTTCATCCATTCCAAATATTTCCTAAGTGTTAAAGTCCTCCTCTCCCCTCTTGTTTGACTCGTCCAGAGCCACTCCTAGATAGGCCTTTATGGAGAGCCTCCCCTCTCCCCTTTGGGGTGTGGCGTGGGGTACCCCACTAGCCTAGTGTTTTCGTATAAATACCCCACTCTCTTGGTAGAAATACTCTCAAAAGTATTGTTATAATGCCCAATTACCTTAGCCATATACCTTGTTGTATTCTAAGGTTATACCTATCTGAAAAGCCAGAAAATACTATTATACTTCCGTCAGTCCACAAAACCAAAACCACAGGAAAATCTCCATAGTCAGTTGGAGTATTGTGTAGAAGTTGGTTAGAACTTCTAAGGGTGGTTTAGAGCGGGTTGGGCGCTGAGTTGGAGCTAAGCGATTGCCCAGGATCGACTTTAAGCTAGGATAATTATGGGCTTATCGAGGTACTTATCTTGTCCCTCTAGTGTAATTGGAAATTACATGTTGTTAGATTAGATAGTGGAAGTATCTTGTTTATAAAGCGAGCGTAGTTATCGGCAATGTCTTTTGACTTAAGCTGAATAAAACTTACGGCAATGTCTTGCGACTTAAGCTTTGAATTTAAAGAAGAATCTTGAGTAATTACATGGGAGTGTATTCTGATGAACTTGTGTAGTATCTTGTGGAGTAGAATTGTACAGTTAGGGTTAGATGTATAACCCTTGGTTGGCTTGGTAGCGGTCGATAGAGGAGGAGATTTCTGTGATTGCGGGAGAGTCTTCTTAGAAATTTACGTAGAAAGTTCTACGATGAGACCTAAATGTTAATAAGCGCCTTGTGGCCTTATAGGTGGGAGTACTACGTGTGGCGCGATCTGCTTGGCTTAAGGAGTAGCCGGCCGGTTGGAGCGTTTTGCTATTAGTCGATACTCGTCGCGAGGTATGTGAACCTCTTCCTATCTCTTCTAGCATGATATGTGTGAACTATGTAGTGCGGTGACGCATGTGCTAGATGTATTTGATTGGTGTAAAACATAAAGTGTTATAACGGCTTTATGGGAAGTTAGTTATAACGACTTTATGTTAGTAAGAACATACATGTGGTTTTAAAGGTAAGCGATCGAACTATAACTGGCTTGTTATGTGTTAATAAAGAACTTGAAGTATTTCAAAAGATTTTTGAATCATTTTGAAAGAAGAAGTAATACTTGGTTTTTGAAAACTTAAGAGTTATACTAGCTTTATGGGAAGTTAGGTATAACGGCTTAAGAATGTTTTACTGATTTCGGAAATCAGAATGTGTATCGACAAACCACTGCAGCGTTAATAAAAGGAAATGTTTTGACTAATTAAGTATTATTAAAACCAGTAGAAACTGCCATCTGCATAGAAGCTAAGATGAGACAAAATGATATTTCCTAGATCATGGCTGCTGTAATAAGATTGTTATAAACAAGAATATCCTACTCACATATAAGACTTATGTTTCTCAGATAGTTTTAAGGAGAATTATATTCTCAAATGAATAAGACTATGAACTACGAAACCTTTCTAAAATGAGAAACTTGAACATTGGAAATTAGGCAAACTTGATCATTGGAAAAGAATGTTGCTACTTGATTTTACAAAGAGAAGTAATTGATTTACTTTAAAAGGATAGTCACTCTATTTTATACTACGGGTATTGTGTGACATTGTGAAAGTAACGTATCTTTTAAATAGTTGATGTATGAAGTACTTTGGGGATAAAAACCCGATTTTTGTTAATCATATAGTAGAAGGTACCTTGTGTGAACAACTTGATTGTATTGGTTTGTGATAGCCTTGTAATACTTTCTTGATTGCGTTGATAAGTAAACGTGTTGGGATCTACGTGTGTTAGTATCTTGTGATGTTTGTGTGAAGGGTTTCCGCTTGATTGTGCTATTTAACTATCGGTCGTTATGATAATATTGTGGCATTCATCTCTTGAGATGATTAGGGGTTAAGCCCTCCGTCTGGGGTAGACTCGGCGGGTCGATGGACCTATGATTCGAGAATTCCTCATGCAGTCGGGGCCTATGCGGAACTCTGAGTTCGAGTTAGTGTCACGTCCTTTATGGGCATGCGGTCCTTGTGGCGTGCGGTGCGAAGTCGGGGCGATGCCGGGAGTAGCTACCTCGATGCGGGAATGCCTCATGCGGGCGATGAGATTGGCCTATCGCGGCTGCGGGAGTTCGAGGTTAGGCGCGTGCATTGATCTGCGGGCAAGTGGCGGCTTTGATCATGCGGCGGTCTGAAGCAGATCTTATAATCTGATTCATGACCTTGTTGATGCGTGGGTTTTAGTAATCGGCTATGCCTTCGTACTTACCGTGATTTTATTATGACACAGGTGGGACACGGTGTTGAGTGTGTTCCTTGGTGCTTTTATATCATAGGTATCGGCGGTGAGGAAGGTATCCACGGGCATGATTGATGTTGTGGGCACGAGACCCATTGTTATACTTGAGTGATGACTTGAGGCGTGAGTCACGACTTGACATGGCTTGCTGTTGTAAGCGTAGTTTGGTTATCATACATGTCTCTGCTTTATATGATGCTATGATTTCATTTCTGATATGTATTTTGATTTCACATACTAAATTTGTTATCTTGACCTCGCTTGAGGCTGCGTTCATGCGCGAGTTGAGGTACACGATCGTTGATCCTAGCTCTCGGTCCGATTTCAGCGTTTGGGAAGCTCAGTTTCTCCGGATGCTTATAAGTGTTATAGTCCCCTGACGTAGTAAGAGTTTACATTCGGGGTTTGGCGGGGCCTGTCCCGCCATTGTTATCATATCATCCTTAAGTGCATGAAATCTTGTTGTGGCGGGGTTTGTAAAAAAGGATTAAAGCATTCATGTTGAAAAAGTTGCTATTTATATATATCTGAAGGTAACCGTTTTTAGTTGCTTTGTCTTCTTATTTCACCGTTTTATTACTGGTTTCATGTATTGTCTTTATGTTCGTGATTACTACGATGTATGTCTACTTGGGTGCAGGGTAAGGCACGATCCACGGCTTGGTTGGTCGTGACAAGTTTATGGCTATTTCTTTTTCGGGAGGTTTTACCAGGCGGGGTTAGGAACTCAGGTGAGTCTCGATGTGCATTCACCCTGGGCGACGGACGAACATCGCATTTATCCGACATTTGAGTATAGGTTACGGGCGGTGTTTTGATTTGAGGGTATTTGTGAGGATTATTTGCCTCTTGTTGAGTGAGTATTATACTAGCTACCATTTTAGTATTCGGATGGTGCCTTATGAAGCCTTGTATGGGCGAAAGTGTAGGTTGCGGTCGATTGGTTCGATGTTGGCAAGGTTCGGATAGTTGGTCCCTACTTGATTGGCGGGATGTGGGTAAGGTGAAGCTTATCCGAGCAGTTTTTAGCGGCTCGAGTCAGCGAAGTCGTGTGGATAATCGGCGTCGACACTTGGAGTTGAGTTGTGGTGGATCTTTTGAAGGTACCACCGGAAGGTGTGTGAAATTTGGAAAGAAGGAAACTTAGCAGAGGTACTTTGGGCATTTTCGGATAATAGTAGAATAGGCGGGTTGCCTATAAGTTAGCTTGTCGTCCGAGCTTAGGAAGGCGACGTCCGTATTCCATGTTGCTATGTTTGGAAGAGTAATCGGATATCCTCCAGTGTTCCCAGTTAATGATGACCAAGTTAGAGATAGTAACCCCGAGATTTTGGAAACTGAAGCAATGATAGAAATATGGTAAGTATATGAGGAAGAGTTCGAGTGTACGAGGAGGGTACGACGAGTAAGGGAAGAAGCGAGCATGTGTTATGAGAATAGAAGTGATCATTTCGTGTGTGAAGAAAGTATCCTTTGGACCATAGGTGGAGCTAATGGTATTGTTATACGATTTGAGGTGATTCTTCGTTGGCTTGGATGTGAGTTTTTGCGCGTATGTGGTATTATGGCCATGTGTGGCATAATTGGTTCCGTAAGTATAGTAGTGGAGACTATACCGGCGCATGTGTGTTTTGGAGACTTAGAAGGAACATTCTGGACGAATGTTTCTAAGGGGAAGAATGTTACACCCGTAGTTCGAGTATGTATATGAGGGCGTGCGTGCGAGAATACGACACAAAAATTGGAAAGGAAGAAAGATGTGATTTTTAGCGGAAAAGTTTCGGATTTTGTGAAGGAAAAAGGTTCGTTAATGGGAATTGGATTCCCAGTTTGGTATTTGGACTTTTTAGAATATTTGAGTATTATGAAATTTTATTTCGAAATTGGTCACGTGGGGCCCACGGGAAAATTTACGATTTTGTGGGGCCCACTTTATTTTTGGATTTTTGGCCTTACGGATATTTTTGGAAGATGAAATATTTTGGACGAGTAGGGTGGCGACACGTGTCACCCCCGTGTGGCCATGTTGGCCGAATTGGAGAAGAGCAGTGGGCGTTTTTAGGTGGACAAGTGGCCCGTTTTGTGGTGGCCACTTGTCCCACTTTTGTGGTGAACACTTGGTTGGCCAACTACCCACACACATGTACCCATCCTCACCACCCACTTGCATTAATCTTGACCCTTGATTCTTCATATATACCCCAGGTTGAAGACAATTTTCATCCCACACTTAAGCTTAGGCAAAATACTCCCTCCCTTTGTAGTTGTTTCGTCCCCCTTCCCACAGAGTAGAAAATACTTTGGGTATTATTGTATAATCCCAAATACCTTGGCCTAGTATCCCTAGTAGTATTCCAAAGTTATTTCAATACTAGGAGCCCGAAAATACTACTTTATTCCAATAGTCGCAAAATAAAACCCTAGAAAATCTTCATAAGCTTGGTTTAAGTGTTAAGAGAAGTTGTTTAGAAACTTCTAAGGGTTGCTTGGAGCGGGTTGGAACGTAAGGAATTGGAGCCAAACGTTGCTGAGGATCGACTTATAAACTTGGATAATTTTGGGCTTATCGAGGTAATGATCTTTGTCCCCCTATTGTAATTGGATATTACATGTTGTAGTAATGTATAGTTGAGTATACTATATGTAGAATGAATATGGATAAGAATTGAACTATATTTACATAGAATTTGTATTCTGATGGTGTAGTATTATTGTGGAGTAGAATTGTACGTCAGGTTAGGCGTGTAACCCACTGGGATTGTTGGTTTGTAGCAGGCCTCGTTAGAGAGGAGATTTATGTGGTTGCGGGGTCTGCGAATTTTCCGTAGAATAAGAAATCTTGTAACTAGAATTATTCTACGAAGAGATCTAGAGGTTGATAGGCGTTTTGTGGCCTTTTAGGTTGAAGTACTACGAGTGGCGTATTACTTGAAGGGTGGAAAAGGCGAGCAATGTTAGAAATGCGTGGGCGTTTTGCTAATTGTCAATAATCGTCGCGAGGTATGTGAACCTTTTCCTATCTTTTCTAGCATGATTGTTGTGAACTATGTAGTGCGGTGAGCGTCGTGTTCTAAGTGAATTTGGTTGGTTTACTGATTTTAAAAGATAAAGGACTTGACTTATATTTGACTTGATATGATATATGAAGAACTCAAATTGTGTAGAAAGTTGTGAAACCTCATTCGCGAGTAATGCGTATTTGGTCTTTAAAAGGAACTTGATTTCTAAAAGAAAAGAGACTTGAGGAATCGAAGAGTTTTTGGTTTAAAAGAGAGACATGGTTTTGTCTTAAATTGGTTTAAAACATAAAGTGTTATAACAGCTTTATGGGAAGTTAGTTATAACGACTTTATGAAAGCAAAAGAATGGTTTTATCATTGGTTTTAAAATGGTAACTTGATTTAAGTATAGGTTACTTGTTTTGAAAAGAGTAAGTATTTGAGTTTTAAAGAGTATACTTGATGTTGTTTTAAAAGAAAGGCACTTGGTTTAAAAAGTATAGAGTACTTGATTTTAAAAGTCTTGTAAAGGTTTTTACGAAAGTAAAGTAATTTGGTTTGAAAAGGAAATGTGTTTTTGATACTACGAGTATTAGTATCTTTTACGTAAAAAGAGGTCTTTTTGAAAGAATGAAAGTAGGTATTATTTTTGGGTTTGAAACCCGTATTGCTGACATAAAATGAAAGTACATTGAGTTGTGTGTAACTTGCCTATGTTTGCGTGTGATAGCCTTGTCGTGCTAGTATTATATTTCTATACCACCGCGTCTCTCGATGGAGGGCCGGCTGATTTGTTATGATCTTACTTGGACGTCTGGCGGTGTGGAGGATTCCACAGTGCGCTCGCATTGATAGCGTTATTCCATGGACTAGCTCTCGAGGTTTCTTGATTCGGCCTTGGTATCTGGTGGTTCTCTTTCGTACTTGCCCCGTCTCGTGGCTGATTCGGCCTTGGTACCTGGTAGTTAGCCTTCGCACTTGCCCCGTTCAGTTTAGTGGCGAAGTCTCGTGATACGGCCTTGGTATCTGGTAGTTAGCCCTCGTACTTTCCCCGGTCAGCTACGTGACACGACTTTGGTATCTGGTAGTTGGCTTTCGTACTTGCCCCGTATCAGCTTCGTGGCGAAGTCTCGTGATACGGCCTCGGTATCTGGTAGTTAGCCCTCGTACTTGCCCCGGTCACTCGTGACCGCGGCTTTGTTATCGGTAGTTGGCTTCGTACTTGCCGTATCGGCCGTGGTTTGGTTGTATAGTATTGTTGAGTACGACTTTGGTATCCGGTAGTTGGCTTCGTACTTGCCGGTCGATTGATGACGCGGCTTTGGTATCAGTAGTTAGCCCGTACTTGCCGTCACGGTTTTATAACACAGGTGGGACCTGGTGTTCATTTGTACTTCTTGGTGTTGTTATATCATAGACTGCCGGCAGTGAGGAAGGTATTCCACGGACATGATTGATGTTGTGGGCGTGAGACCCATTGTTATATTTCACTGATGACTTTGAGGGCGTGAGTCCCTGACTTGACATATCGCTTACATGTATATGCGTAGTTTGGTTATCATATATGTCTCTGTTTTATATAGACTACTATGATTTCATTTCTGATATTTTGATTTCACATACTTGGTACTGTTGTGCGACCTCCTTGAGGCTGCGTTAAATCTGCAGTAGAGGTACGGTTGTTGATCCTCGCTCATAGGATCACGATTCGGCGTTTGGGAAGCTCCGTTTCTCGGAGGCTTATCTTTAGTATAGTCCCTGTCGTTGTAGGTGCTTACATTCGGGGTATGGCGGCCTGTCCGTCATAGTTGTTATAAAATTCATAAGTGCAGTAATCTTGTTGTGGGCGGGGTTTGTAAAAGGATTTAAGCTGTTCGGTATATATATATGCGAAAAGGTAACCGTTTTGGTTGCTTTGTTTCTTATTTTATCTTATTTCATGTTTAAGTTTTTATTTCCGCTGATTTTCTCTGATGTTGTATCACTAGGGTGCCCGGGGTAAGGCACCAGTCGCGGGCCCGAGATCGGTTCGTGACAGTTTGGTTATTGAATTTGGCCTTGAAAAAGGTGGCAAAGTATGTAGAAACAAAGGAAGTGTTGTCCGATTTTCCATAGAATTTAGTGACCTTGTACTTAGAATATTCTACGAAGAGAGCTAGAGGTTAATAGACATTTTATGACCATTATAGGTTGAAGTACTACGAGTAGCGTATTCTACTTGAAGGGTGGAAAAGGCTAGCAAGGGTATAGTACTTGGAGCGTTTTGCTAATTGTCGATAATGGTCGTGAGGTATATGAACCTCTTCCTATCTTTTTGTTATACCCCGTATTTCCAGAGTATGTACGTGAGGACGTACGTAGAAAAGTTTGAGCCTTAAAGTTAGGCAAGGACGAAATTTTGTTCCTGACTAGAAAGAATCGTTTTTCGGCGAAGCGTTTTACAAAACTTGCGAAGGAAAATTACGGCTATGTCATTTATATTTTTTGCGGATTTTCCGAGAGATGAAATATTTTGGACCAACGAGAGGCGACACTTGTCACCCTCAAGTGGCGATCGAGGACGAAATGTTGCACGTTTTCTTCCTTGTTTTGTTGCCTAAAACTTGGGTCAATGTTTGTGAGGGATTTGTGGAGTAGGGTTAGGGTGCACTTGGGTAAATCTTGACCCTCCACTTGCCCCCCACTTGGCTTGATCTTGGCCCTTGGTTGTCCTATAAATACCCGGCGAAGTGCAAGACTTCTTCATCCTCAAACACTTTCTAAGTCTTGAAAACCCTCCCCTTTGGAGAGGTTCTCGTCAAACCTCACTCCTCCTTTGTGAGGCCTTTTGGCCGAGAGCACCTCTCCTTGAAGGCCTTTTGGCGAGTACCCCTACCTTGAGAGTTGTTCTCGTAAATACACCCACCTTGGTAGATAATACTCTCAGTATAGTTACTATTCAAAATACCTTGGCCCCAAATACCTTGTAGTATTCCAAGGTTACACCTATACTAAAAGCCGAAATACTATTATACTTCCCTTACATCACAAACGAAAACCTAAGGAAAATCTTCAGTTGGTTGAAGTTTTAAGAAGAAGTTAAATAGAACTTCTAAGGGTTGTTTGGGCGGGTTGGAGCACCGGAGTAGGAGCTAAGCGTTGCTCGGGATCGACATTTTAACTTGGATAATTATGGGCTTATCGAGGTAAATATCTTGTCCCTATTGTAATTAGAGTTTACATCTTGTTGAACTATAAGAATTAAGTATAAGTTATATCTGAGGAAGGTATATAAGAAGGGTATTGAGCTTACATAAGATGTATTCTGATGAGACTTGTGAAATTGTGGTAGGGAAGTCTTGCCCAATTTTTAGTAAAATAGAAGCCTCTGCTTAGAATGTTCTCTGATGTAGTCTAGACATTGATAGACTTATATAACCGTTATAGGTTGAAGTACTGCGAGTAGCGTGATCTACTTGAAAGGTGGACAAGGCTAAGCCGGGTAATAAGCGGTGGGCGTTTTGCTAATAGTCGATAATCGTCGAGGTATGTGATTCTTCCTATCCTCTTGAGCATGATATTTTAAAGAATATATATATAGTACGATGAAGCGTCGTGTGTTAGCGAGCGTAGTTTTACGGATGTCTTTTGACTGAAGCCTGAATAATACCAATATGGAAGTATTTCACGAGAATTAAGAAACCTTTATGAAAGACCAGTAATACTTGGTTTTAAAAGCTGAAGAGTTATACTAGCTTTATGGGAAGTTAGGTATAATGGCTTAAGAGATAAAAGAATGATTTATTGATTTTAGAAGTTAAGAGACTTGATCTTAAAAGATAAGAGACTTAACTTATAAATGACGTTTTATGAAATGTTAAGGACTATGAATTTTGTTAAAAAGTGTGAAACCTCATTCGTGAGTAATGAGTACTTGGTTTTAAAAGGAATGATGTTTCTTGATTTGGAAATCAGAATAAGTATCGAGCGAACCACTGTGAGCGTTAATAAAGGGAAATGTATTGACTAATTAAGTATTATTAAATCCAGTAGAAACCTCCATCTGCATAGAAGCTAAGATGAGACAAAATGATAGTACATTTCCTAGATCATGGTTGTTTCAATAAGATTGTTATGAACAAGAATAACCTACTCACCTATAAGGCATATGTTTCTCAAATTGTTTAAAAGAGAATTATATTCTTAAGTGATTAAGACTATGAACTACGAAACCTTTCGAAAATGAGAAACTTGAGCATTTGGAATTAGGCAAACTTGAACGTTTGAAAAATATTGTTGTTACTTGATCTTACAAAAGGAAGTGTTTTGGTTTACTTAAAAAGATAGTCACTCTATTTTTATGCTACGGGTATTGAGTGACTTTTGTGAAAGAAACGGATCTTTTAAAGAGTTATTGTATGAAGTACTTTGGGGATAAAAACCCGAACTTGTTAACATAAAGTACCTTGTGTGAATAACTTGATTGTGTTGGTTTGTGATAGCCTTGTGATACATTCTTGTTGATTTGATAAGTAAACATGTTAGGATGCTACGTGTGTTAGTATCTTGTGATGTTGTGTAAAGGGGTTTCCCTTGATTGTGCTTGTGTCGTTTAACGATAAGCGGTTATGTTAGTATTATATCACTCACCTTGACTTGATCCCGGGGGTTAAGCTGCCCTCCGATGCGGGGTATAGCTCGGTGATGCAGGACCGTGTTTGAGACTACCTCATGCGGGTCGAGGACTGTGCGGAGCTACGAGTTCGAGTTAGTGTGCGGCCTTTATGGTCATGCGGTGCATGTGGCCATGCGGACTGCGAGTCGGGGCGTTGCGGGGAGTAGCTACCCTCGATGCGAGGAATACCTCATGCGGGCCATTGGGTGGCCTATGCGGGCTGCGGGAAGTTCGAGACTAGGCGCGCATTAGATCTGCAGGCGAGTGGCGGCCCGATCATGTGGCGATGCAGCAGATCTCGTAATCTGATTTATGACCTTGTTAGTGCGTAGGTTTTAGTAGTCGGCTATGCCTTCACACTTACCGTGCGGTTTTATTATGACACAGTGGGACACGGTGTTCGTATGTATTCCTTGGTGCTTTTATATCATAGGCTGGCGGTGAGGAAAGGTATTCCACGGGCATGATTGATGTTGTGGGCGTGAGACCCATAGTTGTATTTGAGTGATGACTTTGAGGTGCGAGTCACGACTTGACATGGCGCTTATTTATTGTGAGCGTAGTTTGGTTATCATACATGTCTCTGCTTTATATAGACTACTATGATTTCATTTCTGATCTTTTGATTTCACATACTTGGTACTGTTATGCGACCTCGCCGGAAGTGCGTTCATCTGCGGTAGAAGTACACGATCGTCGATCCTCGCTCTTAGGATCACGATTCGGCGTTTGGGAAGCTCCGTTTCTCGGAGGCTTATCGATGGTAAAGTCCCTGTAGTTGTAGGTACTTACATTCGGGGTATGGCGAGCCACTGTCCGCCATTGTTGTCATATCATTCTTAAGTGCAGTATGCTGTTGTGGCGAGTTGAATAAAGGATGCTTGTTGGATTTAAGTTTTTATTTATATATCCGTAAGGCAACTTTTCTCGAATAAGCTGTTTCATATTTCATGTCTTGTTTTATATTAGTGATTACTCGATGTATGTCTACTTGGGTGCGGGGCAAGCACGATCCGCGGGCGAGGTTGGTCGTGACAAAAGTGGTATCGAGCGATTAATCCTCGGAAAGTGTCTCTGACCGTATCGATGAAAGTCTTGATTATCGGTGTGTTGTGCACCGCGATAATCGAGGAGGCTATAGGGTATTTATGATTGGTTTCCATTCTTCTCACTCGAGATCGTGCTTAGAGCCGTGTTATAAGTTGGACCCTCTAACGTATCCTGTCCCTCACCGTTATGCCTCGCGTAAGGCAACCGGCCCGAAGAAGGGCAAGCGGCGAGAGGCTGCGAGTAGAAACACGAGAGGGTTGCTAGAGGCGAGCCCAATCATCACTGAGGGTGGTGCTTCATTCGGGAGTTACGCTCGTCGCTAGCCCCAAAAGTTTATACGGCGGCGGCGATTCCTACTGCGGCCATGATATTTGAACGCCGGTTCACGACGATGCGAGGTATGGATTGCAAAGAGCGACCACATTTCTAGCTATGGATTTAGCAACGAGTATTTTATGTATCGATTTATCGCGGGCCTTGATGAATATCTAAGAAAGGGTTGTGCAAAGTAGCTCGTCGATCGAGCATGAGCTTGGCTGCGTCTGAGCTTATGCAGCGAGAAAGCGTGGGGATCGGCAGGTTAACCAAGATCGCGAAGAGGGCGAGCAGCGGTCCTTTGGTAACTTCGAGGCGGATCGCCTCGGCGACGAGGATATGCACCTCCGCCCGGTCAGAGTGGTCTCCATGAACTTGGGGCGTTCGGGGTATGCGGAGTTGGTCGAGAACTCGAGGGCTCACGATTCATAGCTATCGTGGGTTCTAGCGGTAGGTTGATTTTCCCGGTGTTCCGATGTGTGGCGTCGTCATCGGGAATGTCATCTTGTTGTTGGTGCTTGTTTTACTGCGGCCGTCGAGCGTATGTCGAAAAGATGTCTAGTAGGAGGACTCGGCTTACGATTAGTTGCGGATTGATGGCTCGAAGAGGAAGGGTTGTTAGCAGGAGGCCACCCCACTCGGTGTGGCGTTGTGGTAGATGTCATTATGGAGTGTTGTACTTCTTGGCGACTTGTTTTGCTATCGCCCGGTAAGGCGGGATTGATTGAAATGACAGAGGGGAGTGAAGCAGTAGATACAGGTATATCCTTAACCCTCTAGAGATTTGTATGTGTGATAAGATGAGTATACCTTAAGTATTATGTTCAGATAGCATTGTGTTAATTGTGATTAGAAATCATGGTTAGTTAACCGGGTAAGATTGGGGATAAGGAAAGTGTGAGCCTTAGAGTTTTATACATAGAGACCTTAGAGGTAAGGCCATCTCGAGTAAAAGATGTATTTTTATGTTTGACCCTGATCGGAGTGCATAGTGCACGTGAGATATGTTTGTGTGATAAGTCCCTGAGTGGTATGAAATGAAAGAGGGTAGTTGAGCTAAGAAGACCACTAGGTTTTCGTGACTTGATTGTGAGGTTGTTCCGGATCGGGGAGCAAGAGTTGCGCGATAGCGAGTCAGATTCTTGGACCGATTGCGGGTCAACCCGCGGCCTGTATGATGGTGGTGTCAGTTTGTGGTGGTCCCGCTTTGTGATAGGGTCACGAGGGCGCTAGGCCCAAGTTTAGTTAACCAACGTACGAGTTCGTGGATGCGCTCGACCAGTAGTCGGGCCGATGGGGTCAGCCCATCTTATCTTTTAGTCAAAACCGTGTACTCAGCAGTGGGTTATGCGAAATGATTATATCAGGAAGGTTGTAAGGCTGCACGAGGTGCCTACTTTCACCTTATGATGACGATGGAGCCAGTTACGGCTATTTCTTTTACGGAGGTTTTACGAGCGGGGTTAGGAACTGGTGAGTCTCGATGCTCGCATTCGCCTCGGGCGGTGTTTGGATTTGAGGGTAGGCTGCGAGGATGGTTGCCTCCTGTTGAGGGAGTGTTTTAATAGCTACCATTTCAGTATTCGAATGTCGCCTTATGACGCCTTGTAGGGGCGGAAGTGTAAGTTGCCGGTCAATTGGTTCGATGTTGGCAAGATTCGGATAGTTGGTTCATACTTGTTCCAGCAGACTGTGGATAGGGTGAAGCTTATCCAGGAAAGGTTATTGGCAGCTCAGAGTCAACAGAAGTCGTGCGGATAATCGGCGACGATGCTTGGAGTTCATGTTGACGGTGGGTCTTCTTGAAGGTACCACCGGAAAAGGGTGTGACGATTGTGGAAAGCGAGAAACTTAGCCCGAGTTACTTGGGGCCTTTTTAGGTCATGTGAAGAATAGGCCAAGTTGCCTATGGTTAGCATTGCCGTCCGGCGTGGGAGGCAGTGCGTCCGGTCTTTCATGTTGCTAGGTTCGGAAAAGTATCGGAGATCCATCCAGATTGTTCCCAGTAATGATGACCAAGTTGGAGGTATTAACCCAGAGATTTGGAAACTGAGGCGATGCGAAATGTGGTAAGTTATGAGAAGGAGTTCGAGTGTGCGAGAAGATGCAACGAGTAAGGAAGAAGGAGCGTGTGTTAAGAGGATATAAGTGAACGTTTCGTAAGGGAGTATCATTTAGACTTTGGGTGGAAGCTTTTGTGATGTTAGAGGTGATTCCTCGTAGACTTGGATTTAGTATTGGAGCGTGTGTTATTTTGTGGCCATGTGTGGCATTGGCAACTTGTTTAAGTTAAGAGGAACTTCATCGTTATCCGTCTTGAGAAGGAACATTCGGGACGAATGTTTCTAAGGAGGGGAGAATGTTATACCCCGTATTTCAGTAGTATGCGTGAGGGCGTGCGTGAAAAGTTTGAGCCTTAAAGTTAGGCAAGGACAAAATTTTGTTCACAACTACCGAAAAGAATCGTTTTCCGACGAAACGTTTTACAAAACTTGCGAAGGGAAAATTACGGCTATGTCATTTATATTTTTTGCGGATTTTTCCGAGAGATGAAATATTTTGGACCAACGAGAGGGCGACACTTGTCACCCTCAAGTGGTCGGTCAAGGGGGACGAAATGTTACACGTTTTCTTCCTTGTTTTGTTGCCTAAAACTTGGGTCAATGTTTGTGAGGGATTTGTGGAGTAGGGTTAGGGTGCACTTGGGTAAATCTTGACCCTCCACTTGCCCCCCACTTGGCTTGATCTTGGCCCTTGGTTGTCCTATAAATACCCTCTTGAAGTGCAAGACTTCTTCATCCCTCAAACACTTTCTAAGTCTTGAAAACCCCTCCCCCCTTTGGAGAGGTTCTCGTCCAAGCCTCCCCTTCCTACCTTTGTGAGGCCTTTTGGCCGAGAGCACCCCTCTCCCTTGAGAAGGCCTTTTGGCCGAGAGTACCCCCCCTACCTTGAGAGTTGTTCTCGTAAATACACCCCCCCCCCTTGGTAGAAAATACTCTCCAAGTATAGTTACTATTCCAAAATACCTTGGCCCAAATACCTTGTAGTATTCCAAGGTTACACCTATACTAAAAGCCCAGAAATACTATTATACTTCCCTTCAGTCACAAAACGAAACCCTAAGGAAAATCTTCACAGTTGGTTGAAGTATTAAGAAGAAGTTGCGTAGAACTTCTAAGGGTTGTTTAGAGCGGGTTGGAGCACCCGGAGTAGGAGCTAAACGTTGCTCAGGATCGACATTTTAACTTGGATAATTATGGGCTTATCGAGGTAAATATCTTGTCCCCCTATTGTAATTAGAGTTTACATACTGTTGAAGTATAAGAATTAAGTATAAGTTATATACAAGGAAGGTATATAAGAAGGGTATTGAACTGTACTTACATAGAATTTGTATTCTGATGAGACTTGTGAAATTTGTGGGTAGGAAGTCTTGCCCAATTTTCCGTAAAATAGAGAAGCCTCTGCTTAGAATGTTCTACAGTGTAGTCTAGACATTGATAGACTTATATAACCGTTATAGGTTGAAGTACTGCGAGTAGCGTGATCTACTTTAAAGGTGGACAAGGCTAGCCGGGTAATAGTGGTGGAGCGTTTTGCTAATAGTCGATAATCGTCGCGAGGTATGTGATTCTTCCTATCCTCTTGAGCATGATATTTTAAAGAATATATATATAGTACGGTAGACGTACGTGTGTTAACTGAACGTAGTTTTACGACAATGTCTTTTGACTTAAGCCTGAATAATAAGAATCTTGAAGTATTTCAAGAGAATTAAGAAACCTTTTTGAAATAAGAGTAATACTTGGTTTTAAAAGCTTAAGAGTTATACTAGCTTTATGGGAAGTTAGGTATAACGGCTTAAGAGAGATAAAAAGAATGATTTATTGATTTTAGAAGTTAAGAGACTTGATCTTAAAAGATAAGAGACTTAACTTATAAATGACGTTTTATGAAATGTTAAGGACTATGAATTTTGTTAAAAAGTGTGAAACCTCATTCGTGAGTAATGAGTACTTGGTTTTTAAAAGGAATGATGTTTTACTGATTTCGGAAATCAGAATAAGTATCGAACGAACCACAGCAGCGTTAATAAAGGGAAATGTATTGACTAATTAAGTATTATTAAAACTAGTAGAAACCTCCATCTGCATAGAAGCTAAGATGAGACAAAATGATAGTACATTTCCTAGATCATGGCTGCTTCAATAAGATTGTTATGAACAAGAATAACCTACTCACCTATAAGGCATATGTTTCTCAAATTGTTTAAAAGAGAATTATATTCTTAAGTGATTAAGACTATGAACTACGAAACCTTTCGAAAATGAGAAACTTGAGCATTTGGAATTAGGCAAACTTGAATGTTTGAAAAATAATGTTGTTACTTGATCTTACAAAAGGAAGTGTTTTGGTTTACTTAAAAAGATAGTCACTCTATTTTTATGCTACGGGTATTGAGTGACTTTTGTGAAAGAAACGGATCTTTTAAAGAGTTATTGTATGAAGTACTTTGGGGATAAAAACCCGAACATGTTAACATAAAGTACCTTGTGTGAATAACTTGATTGTGTTGGTTTGTGATAGCCTTGTGATACTTTCTTGTTGATTTGATAAGTAAACATGTTAGGATGCTACGTGTGTTAGTATCTTGTGATGTTGTGAAAAGGGGTTTCCCTTGATTGTGCTTGTGTCGTTTAACGATAAGCTGTTATGTTAGTATTATATCACTCACCTTGACTTGATCCCGTTGGTTAAGCTGCCCTCCGATGCGGGGTATAGCTCAGGAGGTCTGGGACCATGTTTCGAGACTACCTCATGCGGGTCCAGGGGACCTATGCGGAGCTACGAGAGTTCCATGTTAGTGTGCGGCCTTTATGGTCATGCGGTCTATGTGGCCATGCGGACTGCGAGTCCAGGACGTTGCCGGGGAGTATCTACCCTCGATGCGAGGAATACCTCATGCAGGCCATTGGAGTGGCCTATGCGAAGCTGCGGGAAGTTCCAGGACTAGACGCGCACATTAGATACTGCGGGCGAGTGGCCAGCTTCGATCATGTGGCGGTCTAGACAGATCTCATGATACAGTTTATGACCTTGTTGGTATTGTGGGTTTTAGTAGTCGGATATGCCTTCACACTTACCCCGTACGGTTTTATTATGACATAGGTGGGACCTGGTGTTCATGTGTATTCCTTGGTGCTTTTATATCATAGACTGCCGGCAGTGAGGAAGGTATTCCACGGGCATGATTGATGTTGTGGGCGTGAGACCCATAGTTGTATTTGAGTGATGACTTTGAGGGCGTGAGTCCCTTACTTGACATGACTGCTTATTTATTGTGAATCGTAGTTTGGTTATCATACATGTCTCTGCTTTATATAGACTACTATGATTTCATTTCTGATCTTTTGATTTCACATACTTGGTACTGTTATGCTGACCTCGCTTGAAGTGCGTTCATCTGCATGAGTAGAAGGACACCAGTCGTCGATCCTCTCTCTTAGGATCACAGTTCAGCGTTTGGGAAGCTCCGTTTCTCCGGAGGATTATCAGAGGTAAAGTCCCCTGTAGTTGTAGGTACTTACATGCAGGGGTATGGCGGGGCCCTGTCCCGCCATTGTTGTCATATCATTCTTAGAGGTTTGTAGTACTGTTGTGGGCAGAGTTGAATAAAGGATGTAACTGTTCGGATTTAAGTTTTTATTTATATATGCCGTAAGGCAACTTTTCTCAGATAACTGTTTCATATTTCATGTCTTGTTTTATATTCCGCTGATTACTCTGATGTATGTCTACTTGGGTGCCCGGGGCAAGGCACCAGTCACGGGCCCGGGTTCGGGTCGTGACACTTTTCTAGCATGATTGTTGTAAACTATGTAGTACGGTAGACGTACGTGTGCTAAATGATATTGGTTGGTTTAGAACATAAAGTGTTATAATGGCTTTATGGAATGTTAATTATAACGACTTTATGTAGGTAAAAGAATGGTTGATTGTTTTTAAAAGATAAGAGACTTGACTTGAATTGTGTTAAAAAGTTGTGAAACCTCATTCGTGAGTAATGAGTACTTGGTTTTTAAAAGAATAATGTTATATTGATTTTTCTTAAATTCCAAAGTAAGGAACTTGTTTTCTAAAAAGAAAAGAGACTTGAGGAATTTGAAGTGTTTTGGTTTAAAAGAAAGGCATGTTTTCGTCTTAAAATGGTTTAAAAAGAAAGGCATGTTTTTGTCTTAAAATGGTTTAAAAAGAAGGCATGGTTTTGTCTTAAATTGGTTTACTTGAAATGATAGTTACTCTATTTTTGATACTATGGGTATCATATGACTTTTGTAAAAGAAAGGGGTCTTTTGAAAGAATTTAAGTACGTAGTACTTTAGGATTAAAACCCGGATTGTTGGCACAAAATGGGAATACTTGAGTTTATATAAATGGTGAATCAATTTACATGTTAATGAAAGTCTAAAAGTGTGTTGAACTTGTCTATGCTAGTTGTGATAGCTTTTGTTGTGCAAGTATTGTATTTCTATACCACCGCGTCTCTCGATGGAGGGCCGGCTGACTTGTTGTGAATTTACTTGGGCGTCTGAGCGGTGTGGAAGATTCCACTGGTATGCTTACATTAATATTGTCACATGGCCATGTCTACACCGATGAGGATTAGGGGCATGTGACCATTATTGTTATTCCATGGACTAGCTCTCCGTGAGGTTTCTTGGTCGGCCTTGGTATCTGGTAGTTGGCTCTCGTACTTGCCCCGGTCGTGGCTGATTCGGCTTTGGTTCTGGTAGTTAGCCTTCGTACTTGCCCCGTTCAGTTTTGTGGCGAAGTCTCGTGACTTACGGTTGTGATCTGGTGGTTAGCCTGGTTACTTGCCCCCGTCAGCTACGTGACGCAGATGGATCTGGTAGAGGTTATCGCACTTCCACGTGTCAGCTTCGCGGTGAAGTATCGTGACTTACGGTTGTGATCTGGTGGTTAGCCTGGTTACTTGCCCCCGTCAGCTACGTGGCGCAGGGAGGATCTGGTAGAGGATATCGCACTTGCCACGTGTCAGCTTCGCGAGTCAATGTTTGGACGAAGCTTCGTGACTTACGGTTGTGATCTGGTGGTTAGCCTGGTTACTTGCCCCCGTCTTCATTGGCGCGAGGAGGATCTGGTAGAGGCTATCGCGCACCGCGTGTCAGCTTCGTGATATGGTTGTTTAGAATTGTTGGTACGGTAGGTTCTGGTAGCTGGCTTTCGTACTTGCCCCGGTCAGTTGATGATGCAGGTTGGATCTGGTAGCTATGCCTTCGTACTTGCCCCGTACGGTTTTATGACACAGGTGGGACAGTGTTCAAGTGTACTCCTTGGTGTTGTTACATCATAGACTGTCGGCAGTGAGAAAGGAATTCCACGGGCATGATTGATGTTGTGGGCGTGAGACCCATTATTATATTTTGAGTGATGTCTTTGAGGGCGTGAGTCCCTGACTTGACATGGCTACTTATATGTTGTATACTGTAGTTTGGTTATCATAGATGTCTCCTGCTTTATATAGACTATTATGATTTCATTTCTGATATTTTGATTCACATACTTGGTACTGTTGTCGACCTCGCCGAAGCTGCGTTCATCCGCAGTAGAGGTACACGGTTGTTGATCCTCGTTCATAGGATCGCGATTCGGCGTTGGGAAGCTCCGTTTCTCGGAGGCTTATCTTTTGGTATAGTCCTCATCACTTTGTAGGTACTTGTACATTCAGGGGTATGGCGGGGCCACGTCCGTCATAGTTGTTGTTACATTCTTAAGTGCAGTAATCTTGTTGTGGGCGAGTTTTGAAAAAGGATGTAGCTGTTGAGTTTAATTATTTATTTATGCAAAAAGGTAACCGTTTTGGTTGCTTTGTTTTCTTATTATCTTGTCTCATGTTTAAGTTTTTATTTCGCTGATTTTCTCGATGTTGTATCACTAGGGTGCCGGGGAAAGCGGCGATGTGGGCCGAGGTCGGGTCGTGACAAGCTCCCCGTGAAGACATGTACCCACGATGAGGGATACCGGGGGACATGTATATTGTTACTCCATGGGCTAGCTCCCCATGAAGACCTACACCTACGATGAGGGATGTCGAGGGCACGTTATAGCCATGCTTATACGATGAGGGATTCCGGGGCATGCGGCCGAGTATATATATATATATATATATGTATTGTATATGTGTCTGCAAACGGTGAGGTAGGATGCCACGGCGTGTCACTGTTTTATGTTACACCTACCATTTAAGCGGTGATGGAGGATTCCACGGGCATGAGTGATGACTTTGAGGGCGTGAGTCCCTGACTTGACATGACCGCTTATATGTTGTGTACTGTAGTTTGGTTATCATACATGTCTCCTGCTTTATTTAGACTATTATGATTTTATTTACAGTATTTTGATTTCACATACTTGGTACTGTTATCTTGACCTCCTTGAAGTGCGTTCATGCCGCAGGTAGAGTGTTATACCCCGTAGTTCCAGGGTATGTATGCGAGGACGTAAGTACGAGAATACGACAGAAAAATTGGAAAGGAAGAAAGATGTGATTTTTCAACGGAAAAGTTTCCGGTTTTTTTGTAAAGGAAAAATGTTCGTTGATGGGAATTGGATTCCCAGATTTGGTATTCGGACTTCTTGGAATATTTGAGAATTATGGAATTTTATTTCCGGAATTGGTCACGTGGGGCCCACGGGAGAAATTCTGGTTTTGTGGGGCCCACTTTGTTTTGAGATTTTGGCCATTATGGATATTTTGGAAGATGAAATATTTTGGGCAGTAGGAGGCGACACGTGTCACCACCCTAGGTGGTCTTGTGGCGAAATTATGTGCAGTGGCGAGACAGTGGCCTTGTCTTGCAAGATATTTTAGTGTGGACAAGTGGCTTGTGGGACCCACACACACTTGTCCCCAATCTCAACCACACACTTGCCTTCATCCTAGCCCTTGGTTGTCCTATATATACACTACTAGTTGATGAAATCTTCAACACTTAACCATTTCAAGACTTGAGAAAACCCTCCCTCTCCCTTCATTGTTTCTCACGTTTTTGGGCCCTCATCTTGACCTAAATTTGTCCAACAATTCTTAAACTGTCAAGTGTTCTTCCCTAAGGTGTTAGAAATATTGTGTACCAAGAGTTGGAAAAGATTTCACATCCCTAGCCTATTTAGTTTGCCTTGGCCGAAAGTTGTCTTGTTGGAACCCTAAGTGTTCTTCACTTTTTGGAGTTGAATCTTGAAGAGAAGTTGGTTAGGAGCTTCTATGGGTTGCTTGTAGCGGATTGGAACGTAAAGATTTGGAGCTAAGACTTGCTTGGAGCGACTTTAAGAACTTGGATATTCTTGGGCTTTTTGAGGTAGTGAAACTTAAACCTCTTTGTGAATTGGTTATTATACATATATTATAAGTATATTATGGATTATATAATATATGGAGTAAAGTTTGGAAGGATTTGGATCTTGTTAAGTTGCTAAAATGGAAATTGGCAAGAAAGCCACAAAATGGTAAAAACGTATCTTACTTGCTAAGAAGCTAATAACAAAGTAACTATAACTTATATTAAGAATGGAAATATAAGTTGGATGACTAATGAGTAATTTGGATAAGTAAAATGGACAAAGTTGGCCAGGACTGACTTAAGATGTATTTACTTTGGACTGTATTTACTTTGGACTGTATTTACATTGGATTGTATTTACATTTCTGTTAAGGGGAAGATTGTTCAATCGCGTTCCGTTTGGGCGTGTGATCCCCTTTTTAATTATTGTATTGTATTGTTATGAAGGCGTGATAGTAAACCGCGTTACCGGTTGGGCGCGTAATCCCCTTCTTTTACTTATTGTTATTATGAAGGCGTGATAGTAAACCGCGTTACCGTTTGGGCGTGAAATCCCCTTCTTTATGTTGTTTAATTATTACGCCTTATATATGGCATATAATTACGGTTATTCGGTCCTTGGAGAAAGATGGAAAAGTAAGTAAAAACGGGGGAAGTGCTGCCCAATTTTCCGTAGAATTAGAGGGCTTTTTATTGGTATAAGTCTTCAATGGTAAGAAAGGTTTGATAGAAGTACTATGACCATTTTAGGAGTGGAGTATTACGTGTGGCGTGATCTACTTGGCTTAAGGAGTAGCAGACGGGTTGAAGTACTTGGAGCGTTTTACTATTTGTCGATAATCGTCGCGAGGTATGTGAACCTCTTCCTATCTTTTCTAGCATGATTGTTGTGAACTATGTAGTACGGTAGACGTACGTGTGCTAAACGAGTTTTGGTTGGTTTAAAACATATAGTGTTATAATAGCTTTATGGGAAGTTAGTTATAACGACTTTATGTAGGTAAAATAATGGTTTATTGATTTTTAGAAGTTAAGAGACTTGATCTTAAATGATAAGAGACTTAACTTATAAATGACGTTCTATGAATTTTGTTAAAAAGTTGTGAAACCTCATTCGTGAGTAATGAGTACTTGGATTTTAAAGAATAATTGTTACACCCCGTAGTTCCAGGGTATGTATGTGAGGACGTACGTACGAGAATACGACACAAAAATTGGAAAGGAAGAAAGATGTGATTTTTTGACGGAAAAGATTCCGGATTTTGTGAAGGAAAAATGTTCGTTAAAGGGAATTGGATTCCCAGATTTGGTATTCGGACTTTTTGGAATTTTTGAGAATTATGGAATTTTATTTCCGGAATTGGTCACGTGGGGCCCACGGGAGGAATTTACGGTTTGTGGGGTCCACTTTATTTTCGGATTTTTGGCATTACGGATATTTTCGAAAGATGAAATATTTTGGATGAGTAGGGGGGCGACACATGGCACCCCCATGTGGCTCATTGGCCGAAAATTAGGGGGACCACATGGACAGTTGGACGTTCCCATTTTTGTGGTGGACATTTGGTTGGCAAATTACCCACACACTTGGACCCAATCTTCACCATACACTTGCCTTGATCTTGGCCATTGATTTATCTATAAATAGACCCTTAAGCTTGCAAGACTTATTCATTCCACACTTAGTTATTTCCAAAGCTTGAAAAATTACTCCCTCCCTTGTAGGTGCTCTCGGCCTTGGGCTGATTTGTGGAGCTAAAGTTGTCCAAAAATTCTTAAAGTTTTAAGTGTTCTTCCTTAGAGTGTTAGGAAGATTGTGTACCAAGAGTTGGAAAATATTTCACACCCCTAGCCTAGAAACCTTACCTTGGCCGAAACTTGCCATAGTTTGAGCCTAAGTGTTCTTCACTTTTTGGAGTTGGATCTTGAAGAGAAGTTGTTTAGAAACTTCTAAGGGTTGCTCGGAGCGGGTTGAAGCATAAGGAATTGGAGCTAAGCGTTGCTCAGGATCGACTTATAATCTTGGATAATTTGGGGCTTATTGAGGTGGAAGTACTACGAGTAGCGTATTCTACTTGGAGGGTGGAAAGGGCTAGCAGGGTTATAGTACTTTGGAGCGTTTTGCTAATTGTCGATAATCGTCGGGAGGTATGTGAACCTCTTCCTATCTTTTCTAGCATGATATGTTGTGAACTATGTAGTACGGTAGACGTACATGTGTTAAATGAATTTGGTTGATTTAAAACATAAAGTGTTATAACGGCTTTATGGGAAGTTTGTTATAACAACTTTATGTGGGCAAAGAAATGGTTTGTGGTTTTTAAAATGATAAAAGACTTGATGTGAAATAATAAGGACTTGGGTTGTGTTAAAAAGTTGTGAAACCGCTTTAATGAGAAATGGATAATTGGGTTTTAAAAGTAATAATGTTATATTGATTTCGGAAATGAGAACAAGTATCGAACAAACCACTGCAGCGTTATTATTCAAACCAGTAGAAACCTCCATCTGCATAGAAGCTAAGATAAGACAAAATTATATTACATTTTCTAGATCATGGCTGCTTTAATAAGATTGATATAAACAAGAATAACCTACTCACACATAAGGCATATGTTACTCAAATTGTTTTAAAAGAGAATTATGTTATTAAGGGATTAAGACTATGAACTACGAAACCTTTCGAAAATAAGAGACTTGAGTATTTGAAATTAGGCAAACTTGAACTTTTGGAAAAGAAGGTTGTTACTTGTCTTTAAAAAAGGGAAATTATTTTGGTTTACTTAAAATAATAGTTACTCTGTTTTGGATACTACGAGTGTTGGTATCAGGTGACTTGTTGTGAAAGAATGGATATTTGTAAGAGAATTGAAGTATGGTAATTTGCTTGTGCTTGCTTGTGATAGCCTTGTTGTGTAAAAGTTGTATTCTATGCTCTGGCGTCTCTCGATGGAGGCGGTATATTGTTATTGTTTTTACATGGACGTATGCGCACCGTCTGCAGGCCGGCATGCGGCCATGCGGCGGGTTAATCACGGTATATTGTTATTGTTGTTACATGGACATGTGCGCACCGTCACGAAATTCGGCATGCGGCGTGCGGCGGGTTAATCACGGTATATTATTGTTGTTACATGGACATATACGCACCGTCACGAAATTAGGCATGCGGCCGTATGGCGGGTTAATCACGGTATATTGTTATTGTTGTTACATGGACATATACGCCGTCTGCGAATTTGGGGCATGCGACCATCGCGGGTTAATCACAGTATATTGTTATTGTTGTTACATGGACATATGCGCCGATGAAGAATTAGGGGCATGTGGCCATGGCGAGGTTGATTACGGTATCGTTGTGCATCTCTGGACATATGCGCCGTCACGAGTCGGGGCATGTGGCGTGTGGCGAGGTTGATTACGATATATTGTTATTGTTGTTACATGGACATGTACGCACCGATCTGAATTTCGGGGCATGCGGCCATGCGGCGAGGTTGATTACGATATATTGTTATTGTTGTTACATGGACATGCTGCCGTCACGAAATTCGAGGCATGTGGCGTCTGGCGAGGTTGATTACCCGATATATTGTTATTGTTGTTACATGGACATATACGCAGATGAAGAATTAGGGGCATGTGGCCATGAGGCCGGGTTGATTACCCAGGTATCTTTGTGCATCTGGACATGTCTACACCGATGGAGAATTCCGGGGCATGTGGCCATGATGCGGGCATGATTGATATTGTGGGTGTGAGACCCTTGGTTATATTTGAGTGATGACTTTGAGGGCGTGAGTCCCTTCTTTGACATGACTGCTTTTATGTTATGTACTGTAGTTTGGTTATCATATATGTCTCTGTTTTATATAGACTACTATGATTTCATTTCTGATATTTTGATTTCACATACTTGGTACATCGTCTTGACCTCCTTACAGGGGCTGCGTTCATGCCGCAGGTAAAGGTACATCGGTTGTTGATCCTCACTCTTAGGATCACCGTTCAGCGTATTGGGAAGCTCCGTTTCTCCGGAGGCTTATCTTTTGGTAGGTTTCCCCGAGTTTGTAAGTTCTTGTACACTCAGGGGTATGGCGAGCCACTCCGTCATAGTTGTTGTAAAATCTTAAGTGCATGCTTTGTTGTGGGCGGGGTTGTAAAGGATGTAGCTTGTTCAAATTTACGTATATATATGCAAAAAGGCAACCGTTTTGGTTAGCCTGTTTTCTTTTACCTTGTTTCCTGTTTAAGTTTTAATTTCCACTGATTATCTCTGATGTTGTATCACTAGGGTGCCCGGGGTAAGGCGCCAGTCGCGGGCCCGTGGTCGGGTCGTGACAATAATGTTTTACTGATTTCGGAAATGAGAATAAGTATCGAACAAACCATTGCAGCGTTAATAAAGGAAATGTATTGACTAATTAATTATATTAAAAGCAGTAGAAACCTCCATCTGCATAGAAGCTAAGATAAGACAAAATTGTATTACATTTCCTAGATCATGGCTGCTTTAATAAGATGGTTATAAACAAGAACAAGCTACTCACACATAAGGCATATGTTACTCAATTGTTTTAAAAGGAGATTACGTTAAGTGATTAAGACTATGATCTATGGAATCTTTCGAAAATAAGAGACTTGAGCATTTGAAATTAGGCAAACTTGAAAAAGAATGTTGTTACTTGATTTTAATAAGGAAAGTGTTTTGGTTTACTTATAAATGTTAGTCACTTTATGTTAATACTACGGGTATCGGGTGACCTTTGTAAAAGAAATGGATCTTTTAAAAGAATTTAACGTATGTAGTACTTTAGGGTTAAAACCCGGACTTTGACATAAAATGAAAGTACCTTGAGTTGTGTGTAACTTGCCTATGTTTGCGTGTGATAACCTTGTTGTGCAAGTACTGTATTTCTATACCGCCGCGTCTCTCGATGGAGGGCCGACTGATTGGTTGTGAACGATTCCTATCGAGTCCCATGAGATGGGCCGAGACATGTATTCCATACGATTCTATCGAGTCCCGTGAGATGGGCGAGACATGTATTCCATACGATTCCTATCGAGTCCCGTGAGATGGGCGAGACATGTATTCCATATGATTCTATCGAGTCTCGTGAGATGGGCGAGACATGTATTCCATACGATTCCTATCGAGTCCCGTGAGATGGGCGAGACATGTATTCCATACGATTCCTATCGAGTCCCGTGAGATGGGCGAGACATGTATTCCACACGATTCTTATCGAGTCCCATGGAATGGGCGAGACATGTTATCGATTTATACCTAGGCTGCCGGCGGTGAGGAAGGAGTTCCACGGGCGTGAGGATGACTTGAGGTGTGAGTCCACGACTTGACATGACTACTTTTATGTTGTGGCTGTAGTTTGGTTATCATACATGTCTCTGTTTTATATAGTATCATGATTTCATTCTGATATTTGATTTCACATACTTGGTACTGTTATGCGACCTCCTTGGGCTGCGTTCATGCGCGGTAGAGTACATCGGTTGTGGATCCTCGCTCATAGGATCACAGTTCGTATTAGGAAGCCGTTTCTCGGAGGCTTATCTTGTGGTATGTTACCACAGTGCAGTAGGTTCTTGTACATTGAGGTATGGCGGGGCCTGTCCGTCATAGTTGTTGTCACTTTCTTAGAAGTGCATGTAATCTTGTTGTGGAATTTGGGTTGTAAAGGATGCTGCTGTTGGTCTGTATATATGCAAGAAAAAGCTATTTTGGTTGCTTTTTTTTATCTTATCTCTTGTTTCATGTTCATGTTTTTATTTCGCTGATTTTCTCGATGTTGTATCACTAGGGTGCAGGGTAAGGCACGATCCACGCCCGGTTGTCGTGACAAAAGTGGTATCGAAGAAGTTAATCCTCGGAAAGTGTCTCTGACCGTATCTAGTAGAGTCTTGATTATCGGTGTGTTGTGCACCACATCTATAATCGAGAGGCTACAGGATATTTAGGATTGGTTTCCATTCTTCTCATTCGAGATCGTGCCTTAGAGGCATGTTGTAAGTTGGACTCCTCGGCGTATTCTTATGTGCGATTATGCCTCCACGCAGCAATCGGGGCCCGAGGCAAAGCGGCGAGAGGAGGCTGCGAGTGGAGTAGCGGCGGTCTCTACGAGGCCCACGATGCGAGACGTCGGACCAGCGGCAGAGCAGAGGAGATGGGTTACAAGGAGATGACCCAGTTATTGGCCAGGATAGTGGCAAGGCACGAGGATAGGCTGGATGCAGCAATTCCGGTACCGGTAGTACCGCATGATTCACCGCGATCGGATAGTTTGAGGCTGCGGGACTTTACGAGTTGCGACCGCGAGTTTTATGGGTCGAGGCACGAGGATGATCGCGAGGAGTTCATCAAGCGATTCTGACGGATCATGAGAGTGATCAAGGCTTCGGAGACCGAGTCAGTGTTCTTAGGTTCGCATCGGCTACGTGATACTGCAGTCGACTGGTTTGATTCGTGGGAGCTGTCCCGGGGGGAGCATGCGCCTCCAGCTATTTGGGACGAGTTCTCGGAGGCATTTCTCAGCCACTTCTTGCCTCCGCGAGATGAGGAGGGGCGGGCGAAAGATTTACGATCTTTGAGGCGAGAGGCGTGCGGTTGGGAATACAACGTGAGTTCGACTCATTGGCTCGGTATGTCCTGCGTTAGTAGGCGATATGAAGGGCGAGTGCACCGCCACGTCACGGGCTCGATGACTACTTGGCGAGGCTTGTTGGTGTATCTCTTCACCGGGCATGGACATTGCCACATCTGAGCTTATGCACTAGGATGTGAGGCACGGAGAGGTCGACGGAATGGCCGGGATCGCGAGAAGAAGGCGAACAGCGGGGTCATTTAGTAACTGCGAGGCGGACCGCCTCGGCCAGCGAGCTAGTTATGCACCTTCGCCAAGTCTGAGTGGTCCTCCGCGATCTTGGGGCGTTCGGGGTATTCGAGGCGATCGAGCTCGGGCTTCGTTCACGGTATACATGGGTTCTAGCCATCGGGTTCATGTTTCCTCGGTGTGCGATGCGTGGCGTCGTCGAAGTGTCGTCTTTTATCGGTGCTTGTTTCACTGCGGCCGTCGAGCCATGTGACGAGACCGTCTAGGAAGAGAGATACAAGTAGAATGACGCGCCTACCGGTCGATGGCGAGTTCCTCGCCTTATAGCTATGCGCGGCGTGAGATTATGATTAGAGCGGCGAAGGAAATGAAGCGATTGATCTGGTATATTCTTACCCTACAGACCTGGTATGCGTTGTTGATATGATGATGTGCTATGTATTATGTTCCGATAGCGTTTTGTTAAATGATGATTTAGAGGCCTGGTTAGTAAGGGGAAGTTGGGTAAAAGATTTTGTTTACGATTGACCTTTGTCGGAGAGCATAGTATACGAGGGGTATAATTGTGTGATAAGTCCCTGAGTGGTGTGAATTAAGAGGGTAGTTGAGCTAAGAAGACCACTAGGTTTTCGTGACTTGATTAGTGAGATTGTTCCGGATCGGGGGAAACAAGAGTTTGGCGCGGTTATGGGTCGGGTTGAGGACCATTCGCGGGTCAACCCGTAGCCTGGAATGTGGTGCGGTCAGTTCGAGGTGGTCCCGCCAGGTGGTAGGGTCACAAGGGCGCTAGGCCCAGGTTTAGGTAACCATCATACGAGTTCGTGGATGTGTTCGACCAGAATCGGATCGTGAAGGCCGGGGATGGCCTTTGTGGGAATTGAAACTAGTGAGATGACCAAGTTTGGAGGTAGTGACTCCAAGGTTTTGGAAAGCGAGCGATGGTCAAGTGTAGTGCGTTCGGAAAGAGTTTGGGTGTTCGAGAAGTGTACGACAAGTAAGGAAAGAAGTGAACGTGTGCTAAGAGATGGAAGTGATCATTTTTGTGAAGTGAAGGTGCGAAGGAAGTATCCTTTGGACCAGGAGCGAGAGTTGGTGTTGTTTTTACATCGTCAAGGTGACTCCTCGTTGGCTTGGATTTGAGTTTTGCGCACCCGTTATATTCTGGCCATTAGTGGCATAATTGGTTTCGTAAGTATAGCAGTGGAGACTATATCGGCGCTTGTATGTTTGGAGACTTAGAAGGAACATTCGGGACGAATGTTTCTAAGGGGGGAAGAATGTTATACCCCGTAGTTCCAGGGTATGTGTCACACCCCGATCCCCGGGCCCGTGACTGGTGCCCTACCTGGACACCCTTCTACCTTAACAACTAAGTAAACTGCGGAAATGAAGTAAGACCTCTTTTTTTTTTTTAAAACCAACGTACGTGCAAGGGCAAAGCCGACAAGGCTGCCATGATACATACAAAAGACACAACACTGCACATGAGTCCAATCCCACATATGAATACAGACCTCTAAGAGTTTTACTGAAATATGACGGGACAAGGCCCCGCCGTACCCATAACTGTACAAAAGCCTGTACTGAAGGAACTATACCAAAATGATAAACTCCTGAACAGAGGGAGCTATCCAAAAACTCGGCGGTCCTACACTGCCGATCACGGGCTGCGTACCTAAACTGCGGCATGAACGCGGCCGAAGGAGGTCGATGCGAAGAATGTACCAAGTATGTGAGCGATGAAATCGTAATAAAATCATAACGATCTAAACAAAGCAGAGGCGTGTATGATAGCCAACCTACGATACATAACACATAAGCGATCATATCAAGTCGTGGGCCTTGGTCCTCAAAGTCACTACTCAAATATAACTATGGGTCTCACGCCCATAATATCAATCATGCGTGGAATCCTTCCTCACTGGCGATCCATGATGTAATAACACCAATAAGGATACATGAACACCAAGTCCCAGTGTCCTAAATACCACGTGGTCTCATGCCGGAATCCCACATCGTAAAAGCATGACCATAGGGTAACACAAACAAATCAGGGGACATATATGATAATCAAATTACAACACATTGTGCCTTACTAACAATGAGAGTAAGCGTAGTATCCTTACAATATAAAATAGGAATCTCATGATCAAAACAGGACCATCCGCGCGGTATCATTTAGCCATCCTACTCTCGGGACTATTTCACCCGCATAGGCGCGTGGACCCGCGTGGTATCCTCGCATGGGACTATTTCACCGCGTAAGCCCTTACGGACTCGCGTGAGGTATTCCTCGCATAGGCTGGACCGCCCGCGTGGGACTATTTCACCCGCATAAGTCCTTACGGACTCGCGTGAGTATTCCTCGCATAGTTTGGACCGCCCGCACGGGACTATTTCACCGCATAAGTCCTTACGGACCGCGTGAGGTATTCTCCGCATCGTGGGTAGCAATTCCACGGAATGCGCAAATGCCACAAACCCGGGTGACCAAAGCAGTGATATACCAATAGCACACAACCGGCTATTTCCAGCACACATAGGCAATTCTCAACTAATCAGGCCAAATACTTATCAAGGCACACATAGAAATAATTCTCAATTAACCAAGCCAAAGTACTTATCAAGGCACACATAGAATAATTCTCATTTAACAAGCCAAAGTACTTATCAGGGCACAAATAGAATAATTCTCATTTAACAAGCCAAAGTACTTATCAAGACACTCTTAGACAAATTCTCAATTTATCAAGCCAAAGTACTAATCAAGGCATCACATAGAATTATTCTCAATTAATCAAGCCAAAGTACTTATCAAGGCACACTTAGACAAATTCTCAATTTATCAGGCCAAAGTACTTATCAAGGCACAAATAGAATAATTCTCATTTAACAAGCCAAAGTACTTATCAAGGCACTCTTAGACAAATTCTCATTTAACAAGCCAAAGTACTTATCAGGGCACAAATAGAATAATTCTCATTTAACAAGCCAATTACTTATCAAGGCACTCTTAGACAAATTCTCAATTTATCAAGCCAAAGTACTACGTACGTACATTCTTTTCAAAAGACTCCTTTTTATGTAAATTCCCAAGATACTAACACCCGTAGTATCAAGGCGTGTCTATTTTTCAAAGTAATTTACCATACTTTTGGAAACTCATTTCAAAGCTTGAAATCAAGTAACTTCAAATTTTCACAAACTAGGCAACTTATGCCGATTAATCAAAATAGAAAACTTTCTAAACCTTCCATAAAACCGTTATAACCAACTTCCCATAAAGCCGTTATAACCCTTTATGGTTTTAGACATATCCATTCCTTTTATAACCAAGAGACTTATTCTATTAAAACCAAGTATCACATACTTACAAATCAAGTTCTTAACTTTCAAAACACTTCAAGTCTCTTAATATATAGAAAACAAGTTTCTTCTACTTTTTAAACCTCAAGTAACTCACTCCTTTAAAACAAGTTACTTCACTTAAATCATGTCATTTCTCCTCTTTTAAAACAATTAAGTAAATCACTCCTTTGACTCCCCTAAAGTCATTATAATGACCTTTAGGATTTTGGGACTAAGGCACTAGCCCAAAAGATTTGGAAACCACTTCCTTTTCAAGACTCTATGTACTTTAAGTAAAATACTTTCACTTTTAAGAATCCAAACTTCACTAAGAAAATGGATTTTACAACTTACAATTTAAACATCAAAGTACAATCAAGGAAGTACATAGAACAAATTCTATTCTAGGCAATCCAAATGCAACCAAGGAATGGATCATTTAAGGAGTAGGACGTACTTTCTTTCTCTTAAGGAGTCATGCTAGAAGAGGAGATAGTTCACATACCTTTTCGGCTAATTCCTCAAGCTAAGCCGAATACGCCGTACGTAGAAGTTTCAACCTATAATGGTCACAACAAGACTATCAATCTTCTAGTCTCTAACGTAGAATAATACTAAGTATTTGGTCTCTAATTCTACGGAAAATCGGGCAGCACTTCCTTTGTTTCTACTCACTTTGCCACCTTTTTCAAGGCCGAATACAATAACCAACACACCACATTTAAGGCTCCAAACAACAACCAAACAAAGGGGATTACACGCCTTACAATACGTGTAAAAATCCGCCCCACAATTCATACCAAAAAGTATAATACTTCACTAGCCATTCTCGGCTAACATATAACCAATAACACTACGTCTTTTCCAATCCTTTTCCAATTTCAAGTTCTTAGGTCAACATGTTATTTAGTCATAAACAACTTCAACAACTACAATTTCCTTCTTTATTCAACATGCGACAACTTAAACTAATAATCAACTTGAATTCCAATCTTAAAGCTAAACATGCTAGTTTTCGGATTAGGGTTCCAATAGTCCATAAACATATCAAAATTCATACTATATAACACATGCTTGCTAAAATCCATAGCTACAACAATAAGTAAGTCTTAACTACTAAAACGACAAAATTTATACCTTTCCAAGCCCTTAAAATTTCCAAGATCCAAAGTCGCGCCTTAGAAATTCTTAGCTCCTTTCCTTAAGTTCCAATCCGCTCCAAGCACTCCTTAGAGGCCTATGAAGAACCCATCTTCAAGTTCCAACTTCAAAGTTGAAGAACTCCATTAGTTTCCGCCTTGCGACTAACGTGAAAATGCGTTTTTTCCGAAATCTTTCTATTGAGATAACCTTACAATACCCTTGGGGACATTGGGTTAAAGTCTTGTGAACAAAGGATCAAAACTACAAAATTTTCTTGTGGATTATGGCACTAACCCGAGAGCTACTTGTGAAGAACACAATGTTCTCTAATTTTTCTAAGTGTAAATGAGCTAGTCTTGCACTAGTAGTAACCTTATAAAACACAATGGAAGGCTTAGACTTAAACAAATGTGAGGTTAGGATGGGTTTCACTTGGATCAAGCCTAGGTGGACAAGTTGACTTGTCAACAATATCAAGCTTAGAAGACTTATCATCTACATAGGTCAAATGACCATAACACCCTTGCAATATTTCGTCCAACATCATGGAGGGGTGCCACGTGTCGCCCTCTCACTCGTCCATAAAATTTCGTAACCCTCGTGGGCCGCACAAAAATGTAAAATTCCTCGGGTGGGCCCCACGTGACCAAATCCATAAAAATAAATTTCCATAATTTTAATAAGTTCCATATTCTTCAAATAATGCCTTTTGAGAATCCAATTCTCAACAACAAACATTTTTCCTTTCCGACGTTCGGAAGATTTTCCGTCGGAAAAACAATTCTTCCTTTCGTACTAATTTCCAAGTCTTGTTTCCTTTCGTACATTCTCTTATACATGTTCTGGACTTACGGGGTGTAACATTCTTCTCCCCTTAGAAACATTCGTCCCCGAATGTTCTTAGTCGGTTGTCACGCTATACAAACCCCGGCACAATCTCTATACTATGCCTATCAATCAATACTCCACAAGACTAACGATGCCACACCTGGCCATCGCCTAACATACGTAAACATATCAATGGACCTTCCGTCCGCGACCCCTTCTCCCAAAACTCGAAGGTTACAGTCTTCTAAAACACGGGATCCTTAGAGGTTCCTTTCTTTCCTTACTTGTCATACTTTCTCGTACTTTCAAACTCATCTAGTACACGCAAAATCTCAAATTTTGTTTCGTTCCCCAATCCTTGAGTTACTATCCAAACTTGGCCATATAGTTACTTACATTCCCGTTAAGGCTCTTACCGGTCCTTACGACCTAGTTCGGTGAACAGCGTCCACAAACTCGCATAACGATTAACTAAACTTGGGCCTTGCATCCTGGACCCTATCACATGCGGGACCATTTCTAACTGTCATCACCCCATTCCATACTATCGGCTGACCCGAAATGAGTCCATAACCCGACTCATCGTCACACTTAACTCCTCATTCTTAGTCTGAAATAAATCTCTCTCTTATCTCAAGGTACTTCTTACCTTATCCCCCTATTCACTAGAGGTTCGTCACATAAGTCAAAGTATTTCTACTGTACATCCTTCCCTATCAGTCTTACAACATTGCTGGTAATTACTACATGTGAACTCTACACAACTATAGTCTCAGTTCACTTATCATTCTTGTCAACATTCTTAACTTCTCACTTTACTAATCAAGGTATCCCTACCTCTGGGGTACTATCACTTTACAACTCTGGCAATGAAGGGAAAACATATACGCTAGGGTAAAATCTGAATCTATCAACACACGTATGATTCAAAAGAATCGAACTATACCTGTAACCCCGTGCGGTGTCGCTTCCTGATCATGTCCAGTAGTCACGTCATCTCTGCGGTTCGAAGGGCCGCCAGAACTATAAACTCCACCCTGACCTCTACCACGGCTGGCTGACATATGAACACCCTACCCCGGGGGACGCACAGCTGTGGAGGAAAGGGAACCAACTACCGGCCCCATAGGCTGAGCCACCTCACCGGTGCTCCTTCTAAAAGGACATACCCTCAGAATATGGCCCGGACGGCCACAATAAAAACAAAGACCCGTGCCATAACGGCATTTCCCCGAGTGACGCTTACCACATCTGAAACACTGAGGAATAGGTGACCTCGACTGAGAAAATCCTCGGCTCCTCTGAGAACCTCGACCCCTGGAGCTTGGACCGGCTCCTAAATACCTTGTGGGGTCCAATATTCCACCTGTGAGCTGCGGGGGTATGTACTGGGTAGGCTGGGACGAATATCTCACTCGCTGCTGAGGCAGCTCGTCCAAAAACTCACGAGAATAACCAACCGGTCGAGCCCTCTTACGCAGATCTCCGCGCTGGCCCTCTACCCTCTGTACACCTGTCTGTACTGGCCGAATAACCCCGTCAAGAAATCAGAGTAATGCTATCTGGGTCAATAACATAATGGCTTCCTTCATGACCCTAAAGTCTCCCCTTAACTGAGAAACTGGAGGCTCTGGTGCTGGGGCCTCAAAACCTGGCGCAGGAGAATTCGCCGACTGCGGAACAACATCCGGTATACCCTGGGCATAAGCCCTATCAACTCTCTGAGTCTGACTAGTAGCTCCTGCTACTCCTTTGCCCTTCTGGGCGGCTGTTGCCCTCCTTGGAGGCATAACTGTAACACAACCACACGTCAGAGAGGAATTATCTTACTAACACAGCTCTATGGCACGATCTTAGAGTGAGAAGAATAGAAACCAACTCCTAAATGTCCTGTAGCCTCCTGTTTATGGGTGTGGCGCGCAACACACCGATAATCAAGACTCTACTAGACACGGTCTGTAAATATTCTGAGGACTGACTGCTCTGATACCACTCTGTCACACCCCGATCCCCGGGCCCGTGACTGGTGCCCTACCTGGGCACCCTTCTACCTTAACAACTAAGTAAACTGCGGAAATGAAGTAACACCTCTTTTTTTTTTAAAACCAACGTACGTGCAAGGGCAAAGCCGACAAGGCTGCCATGATACATACAAAAGACACAACACTGCACATGAGTCCAATCCCACATATGAATACAGACCTCTAAGAGTTTTACTGAAATATGACGGGACAAGGCCCCGCCGTACCCATAACTGTACAAAAGCCTGTACTGAAGGAACTATACCAAAATGATAAACTCCTGAACAGAGGGAGCTATCCAAAAACTCTGAGCAGGGTCCTACACCTGCCGATCACCAGACTGCGTACCTAAACCTGCGGCATGAACGCAGCCCCCCGAAGGAGGTCAGTACGAAGAATGTACCAAGTATGTGAACAGTAAGTACTGTAATAAAATCATAACAGTCTAAACAAAACAGGAGACATGTATGATAGCCAACCTACAGTACATAACCAACCGGTCGAGCCCTCTTACGCAGATCTCCGCGCTGGCCCTCTACCCTCTGTACACCTGTCTGTACTGGCCGAATAACCCCTGAAGAAATCAGAGTAATCGCTATCCGGTCAATAACATAATGGCTTCCTTCATGACCCTAAAGTCTCCCCTTAACTGAGAAACTGGAGGCTCTGGTGCTGGGGCCTCAAAACCTGGCGCAGGAGAATTCGCCGACTGCGGAACAACATCCGGTATACCCTGGGCATAAGCCCTATCAACTCTCTGAGTCTGACTAGTAGCTCCTGCTACTCCTTTGCCCTTCTGGCATTTGTTGCCCTCTCGAGGCATAATCAGAACACAACCACACGTCGAGAGAGGAATTATCTTACTAACACAGCTCTGGCACGATCTTAGAGTGAGAAGAATAGAAACCAACTCTAAATGTCCCGTAGCCTCCTGTTTATGGGTGTGGCGCGCAACACACCGATAATCAAGACTCTACTAGACACGGTGCGTAAATATTCAGGACCGATCGCTCGATACCACTCTGTCACACCCGATCCTCGGGCGTGGATCGTGCCCTACTGGCACCCTTCTACCTTAACAACTAAGTAAACTGCGGAAAAGAAGTAACACCTTTTTTTTTTTAAAAACCAACGTACGTGCAAGGGAAAAGCCGACAAGGCTGTCATGATACATACAAAAGACACAACACTGCACATGAGTCCAATCCCACATATGAATACAGACCTCTAAGAGTTTTACTGAAATATGACGACAAGGCCCGCCGTACCCATAATCGTACAAAGTGCATCGAAGGAACTATACCAAAATGATAAACTCACGAGCAGAGGAGCTATCCAAAACTACGGCAGGTCCTACACCGCCGATCACGGTGCGTACCTAAACTCGCGACATGACGCAGCCGAAGGAGGTCAAGACGAAGAATGTACCAAGTATGTGAGCATGAAATGCGTAATAAAATCATAACGATCTAAACAAAGCAGAGACATGTATGATAGCCAACCTACGATACATAACACATAAGCAATCATATCAAGTCGTGGACGCAGCCCTCAAAGTCACTACTCAAATATAACTATGGGTCTCACGCCCATAATATCAATCATGCGTGGAATCCTTCCTCACCGCGATCCATGATGTAATAACACCAATAAGGATACATGAACACCAAGTCCCACGTGTCCTAAATACCACGTGGTCTCATGCCGGAATCCCACATCGTAAAAGCATGACCATAGGGTAACACAAACAAATCCGGGACATATATGATAATCAAATTACAACACATTGTGCCTTACTAACAATGAGAGTAAGCGAGAGTATCCTTACAATATAAAATAGGAAGCTCATGATCAAAACATGACCATCCGCCCGCAGATCATTTAGCCATCCTACTCGGGACTATTTCACCGCATAGGCGCGTGGACCCGCGTGAGGTATTCCTCGCATGGGACTATTTCACCCGCATAAGCCCTTACGGACTCGCATGAGGTATTCCTCGCATAGGCTGGACCCGCCAGCATGGGACTATTTCACCCGCATAAGTCCTTACGGACCCGCATGAGGTATTCCTCGCATCGTGGGTAGCAATTCCACGGAATCTGCAAATGCCACAAACCCGGGGAATGACCCCGAAACGACTGATATACCAATAGCACACAACCGGCTATTTCCAGCACACATAGGCAATTCTCAACTAATCAGGCCAAGTACTTATCAAGGCACACATGGAAATAATTCTCAATTAACCAAGCCAAAGTACTTATCAAGGCACACATAGAATAATTCTCATTTGACAAGCCAAAGTACTTATCAGGGCACAAATAGAATAATTCTCATTTAACAAGCCAAAGTACTTATCAGGGCACAAATAGAATAATTCTCATTTAACAAGCCAAAGTACTTATCAGGGCACAAATAGAATAATTCTCATTTAACAAGCCAAAGTACTTATCAGGGCACAAATAGAATAATTCTCATTTAACAAGCCAAAGTACTTATCAGGGCACAAATAGAATAATTCTCATTTAACAAGCCAAAGTACTTATCAGGGCACAGATAGAATAATTCTCATTTAACAAGCAAGAATAATTCTCATTTAACAAGCCAAAGTACTTATCAGGGCACAAATAGAATAATTCTCATTTAACAAGCCAAAGTACTTATCAGGGCACACTTAGACAAATTCTCAATTTATCAAGCCAAAGTACTACGTACGTACATTCTTTTCAAAAGACTCCTTTTTATGTAAATTCCCAATATATTAACACCCGTAGTATCAAGGCGTGTCTATTTTTCAAAGTAATTTACCATACTTTTGGAAACTCATTTCAAAGCTTGAAATCAAGTAACTTCAAATTTTCACAAACTAGGCAACTTATGCCGATTAATCAAAATAGAAAACTTTCTAAACCTTCCATAAAACCGTTATAACCAACTTCCCATAAAGTCGTTATAACCCTTTATGGTTTTAGACATATCCATTCCTTTTATAACCAAGAGACTTATTCTATTAAAACCAAGTATCACATACTTACAAATCAAGTTCTTAACTTTCAAAACACTTCAAGTCTCTTAATATATAGAAAACAAGTTTCTTCTACTTTTTAAACCTCAAGTAACTCACTCCTTTAAAACAAGTTACTTCACTTAAATCATGTCATTTCTCCTCTTTTAAAACAATTAAGTAAATCACTCCTTTGACTCCCCTAAAGTCATTATAATGACCTTTAGGATTTTGGGACTAAGGCACTAGCCCAAAAGATTTGGAAACCACTTCCTTTTCAAGACTCTATGTACTTTAAGTAAAATACTTTCACTTTTAAGAATCCAAACTTCACTAAGAAAATGGATTTTACAACTTACAATTTAAACATCAAAGTACAATCAAGGAAGTACATAGAACAAATTCTATTCTAGGCAATCCAAATGCAACCAAGGAATGGATCATTTAAGGAGTAGGACGTACTTTCTTTCTCTTAAGGAGTCATGCTAGAAGAGGAGATAGTTCACATACCTTTTCGGCTAATTCCTCAAGCTAAGCCGAATACGCCGTACGTAGTAGTTTCAACCTATAATGGTCACAACAAGACTATCAATCTTCTAGTCTCTAACGAAGAATAATACTAAGTATTTGGTCTCTAATTCTACGGAAAATCGGGCAGCACTTCCTTTGTTTCTACTCACTTTGCCACCTTTTTCAAGGCCGAATACAATAACCAACACACCACATTTAAGGCTCCAAAAAACAACCAAACAAAGGGGATTACACGCCTTACAATACGTGTAAAAATCCGCCCCACAATTCATACCAAAAAGTATAATACTTCACTAGCCATTCTCGGCTAACATATAACCAATAACACTACGTCTTTTCCAATCCTTTTCCAATTTCAAGTTCTTAGGTCAACATGTTATTTAGTCATAAACAACTTCAACAACTACAATTTCCTTCTTTATTCAACATGCGACAACTTAAACTAATAATCAACTTGAATTCCAATCTTAAAGCTAAACATGCTAGTTTTCGGATTAGGGTTCCAATAGTCCATAAACATATCAAACTTCATACTATATAACACATGCTTGCTAAAATCCATAGCTACAACAATAAGTAAGTCTTAACTACTAAAACGACAAAATTTATACCTTTCCAAGCCCTTAAAATTTCCAAGATCCAAAGTCGCGCCTTAGAAATTCTTAGCTCCTTTCCTTAAGTTCCAATCCGCTCCAAGCACTCCTTAGAGGCCTATGAAGAACCCATCTTCAAGTTCCAACTTCAAAGTTGAAGAACTCCATTAGTTTCCGCCTTGCGACTAACGTGAAAATGCGTTTTTTCCGAAATCTTTCTATTGAGATAACCTTAAAATACCCTTGGGGACATTGGGTTAATGTCTTGTGAACAAAGGATCAAAATTACAAAATTTTCTTGTGGATTATGGCACTAACCCGAGAGCTACTTGTGAAGAACACAATGTTCTCTAATTTTTCTAAGTGTAAATGAGCTAGTCTTGCACTAGTAGTAACCTTATAAAACACAATGGAAGGCTTAGACTTAAACAAATGTGAGGTTAGGATGGGGTTCACTTGGATCAAGCCTAGGTGGACAAGTTGACTTGTCAACAATATCAAGCTTAGAAGACTTATCATCTACATAGGTCAAATGACCATAACACCCTTGCAATATTTCGTCCAACATCATGGAGGGGGTGCCACGTGTCGCCCTCTCACTCGTCCATAAAATTTCGTAACCCTCGTGGGCCGCACAAAAATGTAAAATTCCTCGGGTGGGCCCCACGTGACCAAATCCGTAAAAATAAATTTCCATAATTTTAATAAGTTCCATATTCTTCAAATAATGCCTTTTGAGAATCCAATTCTCAACAACAAACATTTTTCCTTTCCGACGTTCGGAAGATTTTCCGTCGGAAAAATAATTCTTCCTTTCGTACTAATTTCCAAGTCTTGTTTCCTTTCGTACATTCTCTTATACATGTTCTGGACTTACGGGGTGTAACATTCTTCTCCCCTTAGAAACATTTGTCCCCGAATGTTCTTAGTCGGTTGTCACGCTATACAAACCCCGGCACAATCTCTATACTATGCCTATCAATCAATACTCCACAAGACTAACGATGTCACACCTGGCCATCGCCTAACATACGTAAACATATCAATGGACCTTCCATCCGCGACCCCTTCTCCCAAAACTCGAAGGTTACAGTCTTCTAAAACACGGGATCCTTAGAGGTTCCTTTCTTTCCTTACTTGTCATACTTTCTCGTACTTTCAAACTCATCTAGTACACGTACAAAATCTCAAATTTTGTTTCTGTTCCCCAATCCTTGGAGTTACTATCCAAACTTGGCCATATAGTTACTTACATTCCCGTTAAGGCTCTTCTCGGTCCTTACGACCTAGTTCCGGTGGAACGCGTCCACAAACTCGTACAACGATTAACTAAACTTGGTCCTTGCATCCTCGGGACCCTATCACATAACGGGACCATTTCTAACTGTCATCACCCCATTCCATACTATCGGCTGACCCGAAATGAGTCCATAACCCGACTAATCGTCACACTTAACTCCTCATTCTTAGTCTGAAATAAATCTCTCTCTTATCTCAAGGTACTTCTTACCTTATCCCCCTATTCACTAGAGGTTCATCACATAAGTCAAAGTATTTCTACTGTACATCCTTCCCTATCGGTCATACACTGTTACGGGGTAATTACTACATGTGAACTCTACACAACTATAGTCTCAGTTCACTTATCATTCTTGTCAACATTCTTAACTTCTCACTTTACTAATCAAGGTATCCCTACCTCTGGGGTACTATCACTTTACAACTCTGGCAATGAAGGGAAAACATATACGCTAGGGTAAAATCTGAATCTATCAACACACGTATGATTCAAAAGAATCGAACTATACCTGTAACCCCGTGCGGTGTCGCTCGATCATGTCCAAGAGTCACGCCATCTGCGGTTCGAAGGGCCGCCAGAACTATAAACTCCACCCTGACCTCTACCACGGCTGGCTGACATATGAACACCCTACCCCGGGGGACGCACAGCTGTGGAGGAAAGGGAACCAACTACCGGCCCCATAGGCTGAGCCACCTCACCGGTGCTCCTTCTAAAAGGACATACCCTCAGAATATGGCCCGGACGGCCACAATAAAAACAAAGACCCGTGCCATAACGACATTTCCCCGAGTGACACTTACCACATCTGAAACACTGAGGAATAGGTGTGGGGTCCAATCTTCCACCTGTGAGCTGCGGGGGTATGTACTGGGTAGGCTGGGACGAATATCTCACTCATTCGAGGCGGCTCGCCCAAAACTCACGAGAATAACCAACCGGCCGAGCCCTCTACGCAGATCTCCGCCGCCTCTACCCTCTGTACACTGTGCATCGCCGAATAACCCCTCAAGAAATCAGTAACCGCTTATCTGGGTCAATAACATAATGGCTTCCTTCATGACCCTAAAGTCTCCCCTTAACTGAGAAACTGGAGGCTCTGGTGATGGGGCCTCAAAACCTGGCGCAGGAGAATTCGCCGACTGCGGAACAACATCCGGTATACCCTGGGCATAAGCCCTATCAACTCTCTGAGTCTGACTAGTAGCTCCTGCTACTCTTTTGCCCTTCTGGGCGGCTGTTGCCCTCCTTGGAGGCATAACTGTAACACAACCACACGTCAGAGAGGAATTATCTTACTAACATAGCTCTATGGCACGATCTTAGAGTGAGAAGAATAGAAACCAACTCCTAAATGTCCTGTAGCCTCCTGTTTATGGGTGTGGCGCGCAACATACCGATAATCAAGACTCTACTAGACACGGTCTGTAAATATTCCGAGGATCGCTCACGATACCACTCTGTCACACCGATCCGGGCGTGGTGGTGCCCTACCTGGGCACCCTTCTACCTTAACAACTAAGTAAACTGCGGAAATGAAGTAACACCTCTTTTTTTTTTTAAACCAACGTACGTGCAAGGGCAAAGCCGACAAGGCTGCCATGATACATACAAAAGACACAACACTGCACATTAGTCCAATCCCACATATGAATACATACCTCTAAGAGTTTTACTGAAATATGACGGGACATGGCCCCGTACCATGCGTACAAAGTGCATGCGAAGGAACTATACCAAAATGATAAACTCACGAGCAGAGGAGCTATCCAAAAACTCGAGCGGTCCTACACCGCCGATCACGGTGCGTACCTAAACTGCGACATTTAACGCACTCGGCCGAGGTCGAGACGAAGAATGTACCAAGTATGTGAGCGATGAAATCGTAATAAAATCATAACGATCTAAACAAAGCAGAGACATGTATGATAGCCAACCTACGATACATAACACATAAGCAATCATATCAAGTCGGGACGAGGCCTCAAAGTCACTACTCAAATATAACTATGGGTCTCGCCCATAATATCAATCATGCGTGGAATCCTTCCTCACCGGCGATCCATGATGTAATAACACCAATAAGGATACATGAACACCAAGTCCCACCTGTGTCCTAAATACCACGTGGTCTCACCCTAATCCCACATCGTAAAAGCATGACCATAGGGTAACACAAACAAATCCGGGACATATATGATAATCAAATTACAACACATTGTGCCTTACTAACAATGAGAGTAAGCGATAGTATCCTTACAATATAAAATAGGAAGCTCATGATCAAACAGGACCATCCGCGCGCAGATCATTTAGCCATCCTACTCGCGGGACTATTTCACCGCGATAGGCGCGTGGACCCGCGTGAGGTATCCTCGCATGGGACTATTTCACCCGCATAAGCCCTTACGGACTCGCATGAGGTATTCCTCGCATAGGTCGGACCGCCCGCGTGGGACTATTTCACCGCATAAGTCCTTACGGACCCGCATGAGGTATTCCTCGCATCGTGGGTAGCAATTCCACGGAATCTGCAAATGCCACAAACCCGGGGAATGACCCCGAAACGACTGATATACCAATAGCACACAACCGGCTATTTCCAACACACATAGGCAATTCTCAATTAATCAGGCCAAGTACTTATCAAGGCACACATGGAAATAATTCTCAATTAACCAAGCCAAACTACTTATCAAGGCACACATAGAATAATTCTCATTTGACAAGCCAAAGTACTTATCAGGGCACAAATAGAATAATTCTCATTTAACAAGCCAAAGTACTTATCAGGGCACAAATAGAATAATTCTCATTTAACAAGCCAAAGTACTTATCAGGGCACAAATAGAATAATTCTCATTTAACAAGCCAAAGTACTTATCAGGGCACAAATAGAATAATTCTCATTTAACAAGCCAAAGTACTTATCAGGGCACAAATAGAATAATTCTCATTTAACAAGCAAGAATAATTCTCATTTAACAAGCCAAAGTACTTATCAGGGCACAAATAGAATAATTCTCATTTAACAAGCCAAAGTACTTATCAGGGCACAAATAGAATAATTCTCATTTAACAAGCCAAAGTACTTATCAGGGCACACTTAGACAAATTCTCAATTTATCAAGCCAAAGTACTACGTACGTACATTCTTTTCAAAAGACTCCTTTTTATGTAAATTCCCAAGATACTAACACCCGTAGTATCAAGGCGTGTCTATTTTTCAAAGTAATTTACCATACTTTTGGAAACTCATTTCAAAGCTTGAAATCAAGTAACTTCAAATTTTCACAAACTAGGCAACTTATGCCGATTAATCAAAATAGACAACTTTCTAAACCTTCCATAAAACCGTTATAACCAACTTCCCATAAAGCCGTTATAACCCTTTATGGTTTTAGACATATCCATTCCTTTTATAACCAAGAGACTTATTCTATTAAAACCAAGTATCACATACTTACAAATCAAGTTCTTAACTTTCAAAACACTTCAAGTCTCTTAATATATAGAAAACAAGTTTCTTCTACTTTTTAAACCTCAAGTAACTCACTCCTTTAAAACAAGTTACTTCACTTAAATCATGTCATTTCTCCTCTTTTAAAACAATTAAGTAAATCACTCCTTTGACTCCCCTAAAGTCATTATAATGACCTTTAGGATTTTGGGACTAAGGCACTAGCCCAAAAGATTTGGAAACCACTTCCTTTTCAAGACTCTATGTACTTTAAGTAAAATACTTTCACTTTTAAGAATCCAAACATCACTAAGAAAATGGATTTTACAACTTACAATTTAAACATCAAAGTACAATCAAGGAAGTACATAGAACAAATTCTATTCTAGGCAATCCAAATGCAACCAAGGAATGGATCATTTAAGGAGTAGGACGTACTTTCTTTCTCTTAAGGAGTCATGCTAGAAGAGGAGATAGTTCACATACCTTTTCGGCTAATTCCTCAAGCTAAGCCGAATACGCCGTATGTAGAAGTTTCAACCTATAATGGTCACAACAAGACTATCAATCTTCTAGTCTCTAACATAGAATAATACTAAGTATTTGGTCTCTAATTCTACGGAAAATCGGGCAACACTTCCTTTGTTTCTACTCACTTTGCCACCTTTTTCAAGGCCGAATACAATAACCAACACACCACATTTAAGGCTCCAAACAACAACCAAACAAAGGGGATTACACGCCTTACAATACGTGTAAAAATCCGCCCCACAATTTGTTATACCCCGTATTTCCAGAGTATGTACGTAAGGACGTACGTAGAAAATTTGAACCTTCAAATAGGCTTGGACGATTTCACTTTGTGCACAACACCCGGTTAGAGTCGTTTTTCGACGAAACGTTTCCACGCTCGTAGGAAAATTCCGGCTATATCATTTTTATTTTTTGCGGATTTTTCCGAGTGGCGTAACGTGTTGGACCAACGAGAGGGCGCCACTTGGCACCCTCCCATTGGCGGACGTGAGGGACGGATTGGACGAAATGGAGAGGTGTAGTTGGTAGGATATTTTGTGTGTTAGTTGGTTAAGAACACATGGGTGAATCTTGGCCCTACACTTGCCTTGCACTTGGCAAGATCTTGGCCATTGGTTGGCCAAGGCTTGACCTATAAATACCCCCCTTTGGATGACTTCTTCATCCATTCCAAATATTTCTAAGTGTTAAATCTTCCTCCCTCCCTTTGTGTTGAGTTCGCCGAGAGCCCTCTCCCCTTGGCCGAGAGTACCCCCTAGCTGGTAGGCCGAGGGTATACACCCCCTCCTTGTGGTGCTAGCCGGGTACCCCTAGCCTAGTTGTTTCAGATATACCCCCTCTTGGTAGAAATACTCTCAAAAGTATTGTTATAATGCCCAAATTACCTTAGCCGATACCTTGTAGTATTCTAAGGTTATACCTATACAAAAGCCCGCTTATACTATTATACTTCCGTCACCACCAAACCGAAACCCTAAGGAAAAATCTCCATGGTTAGTTGGAGTAGTATGTAGAAGTTGGTTAGAACTTCTAAGGGTAGTTTGGAGCGGGTTGAGCGCTGAGTCGAGCTAAACGTTGCCCAGGATCGACTTTATACTTGGATAATTATGGGCTTATCGAGGTAATTATCTTGTCCCCCTATTGTAATTGGAAATTACATGTTGTTAGATTATATAGTTGAAGTATACTATATATAGAACTGAATATAGTTATCGGCAATGTCTTTTGACTTAAGCCTGAATAATAAGAAACCTTTTCGAAAGAAGAGTACTGAACTGTATTACAGTAGACTTGTGTAGCTTTTCTGTGAGGTAGAATTGTGCACGTCCGGATTAGACGTATAACCCCCCCCCCCCTGGTTGGCTTGGTAGCCGGCCCCGATAGAGGAGGAGATTTACGCTGTTGCGGGAGGTGTTCGAATTTTCACGTAGAATGTTCTACGATTAGACCTAGATGTTAATAAGCGCCTTGTGGCCTTATAGGTTGAAGTACCATGCGTGGCGCGATCTACTTGGCTTAAGGAGTAGCCGACGGTTTGAGGTACTTGGAGCGTTTTGCTATTAGTCGATAATCGTCGCGAGGTATGTGAACCTCTTCCTATCTTTTCTAGCATGATATGTGTATAACTATGTAGTACGGTAGACGTACATGTGTAATATGCTTTGTGATTTTAAAAGGTAACCGACTTGATGTGTGATAATAAAGAAGAGTTATACTAGCTTTATGGGAAGTTAGGTATAACGTTTAAGAGAGGTAAAGAGAATGGTTTATCGATTTTAAAAGTTAAGAGGCTTAATCTTAAAGATAAGAGACTTAACTTGTTTTACTTGGTAATTAACATTTTGTTAAAAATGTTGTAAAACCTCATTCGCGAGTAATGAGTACTTGATTTTTAAAAGCAATAATGTTTTACTGATTTCGGAAATCAGAATAAGTATCGAACAAACCATTAGCTTAATAAAGGGAAATGTTTTGACTAATAATGTATTAGTAAAACCAAGAGAAACTTCCATCCGCATAGAAACTAAGATGAGACAAAATGATGTTACATTTCCTAGATCATGGTGCTTAAATAAGATTGTTATAAACAAGAATAACCTACTCAATGACGTATATATGTTTCTCAAATTGCTTTTAAAGGAGAATTATATCATTAAGTGATTAAAATTATGAACTACGAAACCTTTCGAAAATGAGAAACTTGAGTAATTGAAATTAGGCAAACTTGAAACATTTGGAAAAGAATGTTGTTACTTGATTTTACGAAGAGAAGTGTTTTGATTTACTTCGAAAGATAATCACTCTATTTTCATATACTACGGGTATTGTGTGACTTTTGTAAACGTAACGTATCTTTTAAAAGATAAGGTATGAAGTACTTTGGGAGTAGATACCCGATCTTGTTAATCATATATTAGAATGTACCTTGTGTGTATAACTTGGTTGTGTTGGTTTGTGATAGCCTTGTAATACTTTCTTGTTGATTTGATAAGTAAACATGCTAGGATGCTACGTGTGTTAATATCTTGTGATGTTTTGTGTAAAGGGGGTTTTCCCTCGACTGCGCTTAAAGTTGTTTGACTCTCAGCCGTTATGTTGGTATTGTACCACTCACCTTGACTTGTCTCCGGAGGTTGTCGCCTCCACGCGGGTAGACTCAGCGATGCGGGACCATGATTCGAGAATACCTCACGCGGGTCCAGGGGATCCATGCGGAACTACGGAGTACCGTGTTAGTTTGGCGCCCTTGTGGTCACGCGCGGTCTTTGTGGCTACGCGGATCGCGAGTCCGTGACGACGCCGGGAGTAGCTACCCTCGATGCGAGGAATACCTCACGCGGCCTACGAGGTTGGCCTACGCGAGCTACGAGAGTTCTGTGGCTAGACGCGCACATTTGATACTGCGGGCGAGTGACCAGCTTTGATCATGTGACGGTCTAGACAGATATCATGATACAGTTTATGACCCTGTTAGTACTGTGGGTATTAGTAGTCGGTTATGCCTTCGTACTTACCCTGTACTGTTTTATTAGGACACAGGTGGGACCTGGTGTTCATGTGTATTTCTTGGTGCTTTTATATCATAAACTGCCGGCAGTGAGGAAGGTATTCCACGGGCACGATTGATGGTATGGGCTTGAGACCCATAGTTATATTTGAGTGATGACTTTGAGGGCGTGAGTCCCTGACTTGACATGACTGCTTATTTATTGTAAACTGTAGTTTGGTTATCATACATGTCTCCTGCTTTATAGACTATTATGATTTCAATTACGATTTTTCGCCACATACTTGGTACTGTTGTAATCGACCTCGCCGGCCGCGTTCACGCCGCAGTCGAGGTACACGATCGTTGATCCTAGCTCGTGGTCACGTCAGCGTTGGGAAGCTCCGTTCCTCCGAGGCTTATCGCCGTATAGTCCCCTGTCGTAGTAGGTGTTTACATTCAGGGGTTTGGCGGGCCCCTGTCCCGCCATTGTTGTCGTATCATTCTTAGAGGTCTGTAGTACTGTTGTGGGCAGAGTTGTAGAAAGGATGAATCGCTTCAAATTGTTATATATTATGAAGGTAACCGCTTTGGGTTAACTCGCCTTCTTATTTCACTGTCTTATTGCATTGGTTTCATGTTATTGTTTTATGTTCCGCTGATTACTCTGATGATGTATCACTAGGGTGCCCGGGGTAAGGCACCAGTCACGGGCCCGGGTTCGGGTCGTGACACAATTCATACCAAAAAGTATAATACTTCACTAGCCATTCTCGGCCAACATATAACCAATAACACTACGTCTTTTCCAATCCTTTTCCAATTTCAAGTTCTTAGGTCAACATGTTATTTAGTCATAAACAACTTCAACAACTACAATTTCCTTCTTTATTCAACATGCGACAACTTAAACTAATAATCAACTTGAATTCCAATCTTAAAGCTAAACATGCTAGTTTTCGGATTAGGGTTCCAATAGTCCATAAACATATCAAACTTCATACTAAATAACACATGCTTGCTAAAATCCATAGCTACAACAATAAGTAAGTCTTAACTACTAAAACGACAAAATTTATACCTTTCCAAGCCCTTAAAATTTCCAAGATCCAAAGTCGCGCCTTAGAAATTCTTAGCTCCTTTCCTTAAGTTCCAATCCGCTCCAAGCACTCCTTAGAGGCCTATGAAGAACCCATCTTCAAGCTCCAACTTCAAAGTTGAAGAAATCCATTAGTTTCCGCCTTGCGACTAACGTGAAAATGCGTTTTTTCCGAAATCTTTCTATTGAGATAACCTTACAATACCCTTGGGGACATTGGGTTAAAGTCTTGTGAACAAAGGATCAAAACTACAAAATTTTCTTGTGGATTATGGCACTAACCCGAGAGCTACTTGTGAAGAACACAATGTTCTCTAATTTTTCTAAGTGTAAATGAGCTAGTCTTGCACTAGTAGTAACCTTATAAAACACAATGGAAGGCTTAGACTTAAACAAATGTGAGGTTAGGATGGGTTTCACTTGGATCAAGCCTAGGTGGACAAGTTGACTTGTCAACAATATCAAGCTTAGAAGACTTATCATCTACATAGGTCAAATGACCATAACACCCTTGCAATATTTCGTCCAACATCATGGAGGGGTGCCACGTGTCGCCCTATCACTCGTCCATAAAATTCAGAACATGGGCCCCATTAAAAATGTAAAATTTCGTGGGCCCCACGTGACCAACCAGAAAAATAAATTTCCATAATTTTAATAAGTTCCATATTCTTCAAATAATGCCTTTTGAGAATCCAATTCTCAACAACGAACATTTTTCCTTTCCGACGTTCGGAAGATTTTCCGTCGGAAAAACAATTCTTCCTTTCGTACTAATTTCCAAGTCTTGTTTCCTTTCGTACATTCTCTTATACATGTTCTGGACTTACGGGGTGTAACATTATGTATGCGAGGACGTACGTACGAGAATACGACAGAAAAATTGGAAAGGAAGAAAGATGTGATTTTTCAACGGAAAAGTTTCGGTTTTTTTGTAAAGGAAAAATGTTCGTTGATGGGAATTGGATTCCCAGATTTGGTATTCGGACTTCTTGGAATATTTGACAATTATGGAATTTTATTTCCGGAATTGGTCACGTGGGGCCCACGGGAGAAATTTACGGTTTTGTGGGGCCCACTTTGTTTTCGAGATTTTGGCCATTATGGATATTTTCGGAAGATGAAATATTTTGGGCAGTGAGGGCGACACGTGTCACCCCCCTAGGTGGCCTTGTGGCCGAAATTATGTGCCAAGTGGCAAGACAAGTGGCCTTGTCTTGCAAGATATTTTAGTGTGGACAAGTGGCTTGTGGGACCCACACACACTTGTCCCCAATCTCAACCACACACTTGCCTTCATCCTAGCCCTTGGTTGTCCTATATATACACTACTAGTTGATGAAATCTTCCACACTTAACCATTTCAAGACTTGAGAAAACCCTCCCTCTCCCTTCATTGTTGCTCACGTTTTTGGGCCCTCATCTTGACCTAAATTTGTCCAAAAATTCTTAAACTCTCAAGTGTTCTTCCCTAAGGTGTTAGGAATATTGTGTACCAAGAGTTGAAAATGATTTCACACCCCTAGCCTATTTAGTTTGCCTTGGCCGAAAGTTGTCTTGTTGGAACCCTAAGTGTTCTTCAGTTTTTGGAGTTGAATCTTGAAGAGAAGTTGGTTGGGAGCTTCTATGGGTTGTTTGTAGCGGATTGGAACGTAAATATTTGGAGCTAAGACTTGCTTGGAGCGACTTTAAGAACTTGGATATTCTTGGGCTTTTTGAGGTAGTGAAACTTAAACCTCTTTGTGAATTGGTTATTATACATATATTATAAGTATATTATGGATTATATAATATATGGAGTAAAGTTTGGAAGGATTTGGATCTTGTTAAGTTGCTAAAATGGAAATTGGCAAGAAAGCCACAAAATGGTAAAAACGTATCTTACTTGCTAAGAAGCTAATAACAAAGTAACTATAACTTATATTAAGAATGGAAATATAAGTTGGATGACTAATGAGTAATTTGGATAAGTAAAATGGACAAAGTTTGCCAAGGACCCCAACTTAAGGATCAGATTTACTTTGATCAGATTTACTTTGGATCAGATTTACTTTGGACCAGATTTACATTGGATCAGATTTACATTTCTGTTAAGGGGAAGATTGTTCAATCGCGTTCCGTTTGGGCGTGTGATCCCCTTTTTAATTATTGTATTGTATTGTTATGAAGGAGTGATAGTAAACCGCGTTACCGGTTGGGCGCGTAATCCCCTTCTTTTACTTATTGTTATTATGAAGACGTGATAGTAAACCGCGTTACCGTTTGAGCGTGAAATCCCCTTCTTTATGTTGTTTAATTATTACGCCTTACAGTAGACTTGTGAAATTTGACGGGTAGGGAAGTGCTGCCCAATTTTCCGTAAAATAAAGAAGCGTCTGCTTAGAATGTTCTATAGTGTAGTCTAGACATTGATAGACTTATATAACCGTTATAGGTTGAAGTACTGCGAGTAGCGTGATCTACTTGAAAGGTGGACAAGGCTAGCCGGGTAATAACGGTGGAGCGTTTTGCTAATAGTTGATAATCGTCGCGAGGTATGTGATTCTTCCTATCCTCTTGAGCATGATATTTTAAAGAATATGTATATAGTACGGTAGACGTACGTGTGTTAACTGAACGTAGTTTTACGACAATGTCTTTTGACTTAAGCCTGAATAATAAGAATCTTGAAGTATTTCAAGAGAATTAAGAAACCTTTTTGAAAGAAGAGTAATACTTGGTTTTAAAAGCTTAAGAGTTATACTAGCTTTATGGGAAGTTAGGTATAACGGCTTAAGAGAGATAAAAAGAATGATTTATTGATTTTAGAAGTTAAGAGACTTGATCTTAAAAGATAAGAGACTTAACTTATAAATGACGTTTTATGAAATGTTAAGGACTATGAATTTTGTTAAAAAGTGTGAAACCTCATTCGTGAGTAATGAGTACTTGGTTTTTAAAAGGAATGATGTTTTACTGATTTCGGAAATCAGAATAAGTATCGAACGAACCACAGCAGCGTTAATAAAGGGAAATGTATTGACTAATTAAGTATTATTAATACCAGTAGAAACCTCCATCTGCATAGAAGCTAAGATGAGACAAAATGATAGTACATTTCCTAGATCATGGCTGCTTCAATAAGATTGTTATGAACAAGAATAACCTACTCACCTATAAGGCATATGTTTCTCAAATTGTTTAAAAGAGAATTATATTCTTAAGTGATTAAGATTATGAACTACGAAACCTTTCGAAAATGAGAAACTTGAGCATTTGGAATTAGGCAAACTTGAACGTTTGAAAAATAATGTTGTTACTTGATCTTACAAAAGGAAGTGTTTTGGTTTACTTAAAAAGATAGTCACTCTATTTTTATGCTACGGGTATTGAGTGACTTTTGTGAAAGAAACGGATCTTTTAAAGAGTTATTGTATGAAGTACTTTGGGGATAAAAACCCGAACATGTTAACATAAAGTACCTTGTGTGAATAACTTGATTGTGTTGGTTTGTGATAGCCTTGTGATACTTTCTTGTTGATTTGATAAGTAAACATGTTAGGATGCTACGTGTGTTAGTATCTTGTGATGTTGTGAAAAGGGGTTTCCCTTGATTGTGCTTGTGTCGTTTAACGATAAGCTGTTATGTTAGTATTATATCACTCACTTTGACTTGATCCCGGGGTTGTCGCCTCCACGCGGTATAGCTCGTGAGGTGCGGGACCATGTTTCGAGACTACTCACGCGGGTCCAGGGGACCCGCGAGCTACGAGAGTTCCATGTTAGCGCGGCCTTTATGGTCATGCGGTCTATGTGGCTACGCGATCGCGAGTCCGTGACGCCGGGGAGTATCTACCTCGATGCGAGGAATACCTCACGCGGGCCATTGGAGTGGCCTATGCGAGTGCGGAAGTTCCAGGACTAGACGCACACATTAGATCTGCGCGAGTGGCGGCTTCGATCATGGCGGCTGCAGACAGATCTCATGATACGATTTATGACCTTGTTGGTACCGTGGTTTTAGTAGTCGCTATGCCTTCACACTTACCCCAGACGGTTTTATTATGACACAGTGGGACACGTGTTCATGTATTCCTTGTGCTTTTATATCATAGATCGCGATGGCGGAAGGTATTCCACGCATGATTGATGTTGTGGCGTGAGACCCATAGTTGTATTTGAGTGATGACTTTGAGGCGTGAGTCACGACTTGACATGATCGCTTATTTATCAGGAATCGTAGTTTGGTTATCATACATGTCTCCCGCTTTATATAGACTACTATGATTTCATTTACGATTTTTTCGCCACATACTTGGTACTGTTATCGACCTTCGGCCGCGTTCACGCCGCAGTGTAAGACACCGCCGTCGATCCTCGCTCTTAGGATCACAGCCATTCAGGAAGCTCCGTTTCTCCGGAGGCTTATCAGTGGTAAAGTCCCCTGTAGTTGTAGGTACTTACATTCAGGGGTATGGCGGGGCCCTGTCCCGCCATTGTTGTCATATCATTCTTAGAGGTCTGTAGTACTGTTGTGGGCAGAGTTGAATAAAGGATGTAATCGCTCGGATTTAAGTTTTTATTTATATACGCCAGAAGGCAACTTTTCTCAGATAACTGTTTCATATTTCATGTCTTGTTTTATATTCCACTGATTACTCTGATGTATGTCTACTTGGGTGCCCGGGGCAAGGCACCAGTCACGGGCCCGGGTTCGGGTCGTGACACTTTTCTAGCATGATTGTTGTAAACTATGTAGTACAGTAGACGTACGTGTGCTAAATGATATTGGTTGGTTTAGAACATAAAGTGTTATAATGGCTTTATGGGAAGTTAATTATAACGACTTTATGTAGGTAAAATAATGGTTGATTGTTTTTAAAAGATAAGAGACATGACTTGAATTGTGTTAAAAAGTTGTGAAACCTCATTCGTGAGTAATGAGTACTTGGTTTTTAAAAGAATAATGTTATATTGATTTTTCTTAAATTCCAAAGTAAGGAACTTGTTTTCTAAAAAGAAAAGAGACTTGAGGAATTTGAAGTGTTTTGGTTTAAAATAAAGGCATGTTTTTGTCTTAAAATGGTTTAAAAAGAAAGGCATGTTTTTGTCTTAAAATGGTTTAAAAAGAAGGCATGGTTTTGTCTTAAATTGGTTTACTTGAAATGATAGTTACTCTATTTTTGATACTATGGGTATCGTATGACTTTTGTAAAAGAAAGGGGTCTTTTGAAAGAATTTAAGTACGTAGTACTTTAGGATTAAAACCCGGATTGTTGGCACAAAATGGGAATACTTGAGTTTATATAAATGGTGAATCAATTTACATGTTAATGAAAGTCTAAAAGTATGTTGAACTTGTCTATGCTAGTTGTGATAGCTTTTGTTGTGCAAGTATTGTATTTCTATACCACCACGTCTCTCGATGGAGGGCCGGCTGACTTGTTGTGAATTTACTTGGACGTACCGGCAGTGACGGAAGATTCCACGGGTATGCTTCCATTATTATTGTCACATGGGCATGTCTACACCGATGAGGGATTCCGGGGGCATGTGACCATTATTATTATTCCATGGACTAGCTCTCCATGAGGTTTTACTGATTCGGCCTTGCTATCTGGTAGTTGGCTCTCGTACTTGCCCCTGGCCGTGGCCGATTGGGCTTTGGTTACGTAGTTAGCCTTCAGACTTGCCCTGCTCGGTTTTGTGGCGAAGTCTCGTGAGTTACTGGTTGTGATCCGTGGTTAGCCCGTTACTTGCCCCGTCGCCTACGTGACGCAGATGGATCTCGTAGAGGTTATCGCACTTGCCACGTGTCGCCTTCGCGCGAAGTATCGTGACTTACGGTTGTGATCCGGTGGTTAGCTCGGTTACTTGCCCCGCCTACGTGGCGCAGAGGATCTGGTAGAGGCTATCACACTTGCCACGCGGTCGCCTTCGCGAGTCAGTGTTTGGACGAAGCTTCGTGAGTTACGGTTGTGATCTGGTGGTTAGCCTGGTTACTTGCCCCCGTCAGCTACGTGGCGTAGGGAGGATCTGGTAGAGGCTATCTCACTTGCCACGTGTCAGCTTCGTGATATGGTTGTTTAGTATTGTTGGTCCGGTAGTTACGTAGCCGCTTTCGCATTGCCGCCGATTGATAATGCAGTTGGATCCGGTAGCTATGCCTTCGCATTTGCCCCGCACGGTTTTATGACACAGTGGACAAAGGTTCAAGTGTACTCGGTGTTGTTACATCATGCATCGTCGGCGGTGAGGAAGGAATTCCACGCATGATTGATGTTGTGGCGTGAGACCCATTATTATATTTTGAGTGATGTCTTTGAGGCGTGAGTCCCCGACTTGACATGGCTACTTATATGTCAGATATCGTAGTTTGGTTATCATAGATGTCTCCCGCTTTATATAGACTATTATGATTTCATTTACTGATTTTTCGCCACATACTTGGTATTGCCAGATCGACTCCTTCGGGCCGCTCATGCCGCAGTAGAGGTACACCTGCTTGTTGATCCTCGTTCATAGGATCGCGATTCGCGTTTGGGAAGCTCCGCTTTCTCTGAGGCTTATCTTTTGGTATAGTCCTCACACGTAGGTACTTGTACATTCGTGGTATGGCGGGCCCCGTCGTCATAGTTGTTGTTACATTCTTAGAGGTCCGTAGTAATCGCCAATGGCGTGTTTTTGAAAAAGGATGTAACTGTTCAGGTTTAATTATTTATTTATGCAAAAAGGTAACCGTTTTGGTTAGCCTGTTTTCTTATTATCTTGTCTCATGTTTAAGTTTTTATTTCCGCTGATTTTCTCTGATGTTGTATCACTAGGGTGCCCGGGGTAAGGCAGCAGTCGCGGGCCCCAGGTCGGGTCGTGACAAGCTCCCCGTGAAGACATGTACCCACGATGAGGGATGCCGGGGGACATGTATATTGTTACTCCATGGGCTAGCTCCCCATGAAGACCTGCACCTACGATGAGGGATGTCGAGGGCACGTTATGGCCATGCTTATACGATGAGGGATTCCGGGGCATGCGGCCGAGTATATATGTTACACCCCATAAGTTCAGGACATGTAAAAGAGAATGTACGAAAGGAAACAAGACTTGGAAATTAGTACGAAAGGAAGAATTGTTTTTCCGATGGAAAATCTTCCGGACGACGGAAAGGAAAAATGTTCGTTGTTGAGAATTGGATTCTCAAAAGGCATTATTTGAAGATTATGGAACTTATTAAAATTATGGAAATTTATTTTTACGGATTTGGTCACGTGGGGCCCACCCGAGGAATTTTACGTTTTGTGGGGCCCACGAGGGTTACGGAATTTTATGGACGAATGATCGGGCGACACGTGGAACCCCCTCATGTGGTCTTGGACGAAAATGCAAGGGGTAGAATGGTCATTTGACCTATGTAGATGATAAGTCTTGCAAGCTTGACATATTTGACCAAGTCAACTTGTCCACATAGGCTTAATCCTTGTGATATTCATCCTAGCCACACAATTGTTATAATCTTGGCCCTCCAATGTGTTTTATAAGTATACTACTAGTGCAAGACTAGCTCATTACACTTAGAAAAAAATTTGAGAACATTGAGCTTAGCCTAGAAGTGCTCTCGGGTTCAAGCCTTTTCCCACACAAATTTTGTGATTTTGATCCATTAGCCACAAGACTTTAACCCAATGTCCCTAAGGGTATTATAAGGATATCTCAATAGAAAGATTTCGGAAAAAACGCATTTTCACGTTAGTCGCAAGGCGGAAACTAAGGGAGTTCTTCAACTTTGAAGTTAGAACTTGAAGATGGGTTCTTCATAGGCCTCTAAGGAGTGCTTGGAGCGGATTGGAACCTAAGGAAAGGAGCTAAGAATTGCTAAGGCGCGACTTTGGAATCTTGGAAATTTTAAGGGCTTATAAAGGTATAATCTTGTCGTTTTAGTAGTTAAGATTGCTTATTGATTGTAGCTATGGATATTAGCAAGCATGAGTTATATATTATGTTGTTGGATTAGTGTATTGGCTATTGGAACCCTAATCCGAAATCTAGCATGTTTAGCTTTAAGATTTCAATTCAAGTCGATTATTAGTTAAGTTGTCACATGTTGTATAAAGGAGGAAATTGTAGTTGTTGAAGTTGTTTATGACTAAATAACATGTTGACCTTAGAACTTGGAATTAGGAAAGGATTGGAAAAGACGTAGTGTTATTGGTTATATGTTGGCCGAGAATGGCTAGTGAAGTATTATACTATTTGGTATGAATTGTGGGGCGGAATTTTACACGTATTGTAAGGCGTGTAATCCCCTTTGTTTGGTTGTTGTTTGGAGCCTTAAATGTGGCTTGTTGGTTATTGTATTCGGCCTTGAAAAAGGTGGCAAAGTGAGTAGAAACAAAGGAAGTGCTGCCCGATTTTCCGTAGAATTAGAGACCGTATACTTAGTATTATTCTACGTTAGAGGCTAGAAGTTGATAGTCTTGTTGTGACCATTATAGGTTGACACTTCTACGTACGGCGTATTCGGCTTAGCTTGTGGATGTTAGCCGAAAAGGTATGTGAACTATCTCCTCTTCTAGCATGATTCCTTAAGATTAAGAAAGTATGTTCTACTCCTTAAATGATCCATTCCTTGGTTGTATTTGGATTGCCTAGAATAGAATTTGTTCTATGTACTTCCTTGATTGTACATTGATGTTTAAATTGTAAGTTGTAAAATCCATTTTCTTAGTGAAGTTTGGATTCTTAAAAGTGAAAGTATTTTACTTAAAGTACATAGAGTATTGAAAAGGAAGTGGTTTCCAAATCTTTTGGGCTAGTGCCTTAGTCCCAAAATCCTAAAGGTCATTATAATGACTTTAGGGGAGTCAAAGGAGTGATTTACTTAATCGTTTTAAAAGAGGAGAAATGACATGATTTAAGAGAAGTAACTTGTTTTAGAGGAGTGAGTTACTTGAGGTTTAAAAGTAGAAGAAACTTGTTTTCTATATGTTAAGAGACTTGAAGTATTTTGAAAGTTAAGAACTTGATTTGTAAGTATGTGATACTTGGTTTTAAAAGTATAAGTCTCTTGGTTATAAAAGGAATGGATATGTCTAAAACCATAAAGGGTTATAACGGCTTTATGGGAAGTTGGTTATAACGGCTTTATGGAAGGTTTAAAAAGTTGTCTATTTTGATTAAAGGGCATAAGTTGCCTAGATTGTGAAAATTTGAAGTTACTTGATTTCAAGCCTTGAAATGAGTTTTCTAAACGTGTAGTAACTTACTTTGAAAAATAGACATGCCTTGATACTACGGGTGTAAGTATCTTGGGGTTTTACATAAAAAGGAGTCTTTTGAAAAGAATGTACGTACGTAGTACTTTGGCCTGTTAATTGAGAATAATTCTATGTGATGCCTTGATTAGTACTCGGGCTTGTTAAATGAGAATTATTCTATTTGTGCCCTGATAAGTACTTGGGCTTGATAAATGAGAATTATTCTATTTGTGCCCTGATAAGTACTTTGGCTTGTTAAATGAGAATTATTCTATTTGTGCCCTGATAAGTACTTTGGCTTGTCAAATGAGAATTATTCTATGTGTGCCTTGATAAGTACTCTGGCTTGGTTAATTGAGAATTATTTCCATGTGTGCCTTGATAAGTACTTGGCCTGATTAGTTGAGAATTGCCTATGTAGCCGGAAATAGCGGTTGTGTGCTATTGGTATATCGGTCGTTCGGTCATTCCCGGGTTTGTGGCATTTGCGATTCCGTGGAATTGCTACCCACGATGCGAGGAATACCTACGCGGGTCCGTAAGACTTATGCGGTGAAATAGTCCCACGCGGGCGGTCCACCTATGCGAGGAATACCTACGCGAGTCCGTAAGGGCTTACGCGGTGAAATAGTCCCATGCGAGGAATACCTCACGCGGTCCACGCGCCTACGCGGGTGAAATAGTCCTGCGAGTAGGATGGTTAAATGATACTGCGCGGATGGTCTGCTTTTGATCATGAGCTTCCTACTTTATATTGTAAGGATACTACTGGTTACTCTCATTGTTAGTAAGGCACAATGTGTTGTAATTTGATTATCATATATGTCCCCGGATTTGGTTGTGTTACCCTATGGTCATGCTTTTACGATGTGGGATTCCGGGGCATGAGACCACGAGGCTTTTAGGACACAGGTGGGACTTGGTGTTCATGTATCCTTATTGGTGTTACTACATCATGGACTTCCGGCAGTGAGGAAGGATTCCACGGGCATGATTGACATTATGGGCGTGAGACCCATAGTTATATTTGAGTAGTGACTTTGAGGGCCTGCGTCCCTGACTTGATATGACTTCTTATGTGTTATGTACTGTAGGTTGGCTATCATACATGTCTCCTGCTTTGTTTAGACTGTTATGATTTCATTACGCATTTCATCGCTCACATACTTGGTACATTTTTCGCATCGACTCCTTTCGGGGCCGCTCATGCCGCAGTTTAGGTACGCTGTTTGGTGATCGGTGTAGGATCCGCCGTAGTTTTGGATAGCTCCTTCGTTCGGGAGTTATCTTTTTGGTATAAGTTCTTTCAAGATGTGTTTTGTACGCATGGTACGGCGGGCCTTGTCCCGGCCATATTTCTGTAAAACTCTTAGAGGTGCAGTATTCATATATGGATTGGACTCATGCATGTAGTGTCTTTTATTATGTATATTACATGGAAGCCTGGCTTTGCCTTGCACGCATTGGTATGGGAAAAAAAAGAGGTGTTATTTCATTTCCGCAGTTTACTTAGTGGTTAAGGTAGAAGGGTGTCCAGGTAGGGCACCAACCACGCCCGGATCGGGTGTGACAATATATATATATATATATATATATATATGTATCAGATATGTGTACGCCGACAATGAGGTAGGATGCCACGCGTGTCACTGGTTTTTATGTTACACCTACTACGACAAAGGATGGAGGATTCCACGCATGAGTGATGACTTTGAGGGCGTGAGTCACGATACATGACATGACCGATTATATGTCAGGTAATCGTAGTTTGGTTATCATACATGTCTCTGCTTTATTTAGACTATTATGATTTCATTTACGTGATTTTCGCCACATACTTGGTACATTGCAGATCGACTCCTTCTGGTCGCGTTCATACCGCAGGTAGAGTGTTATACCCCGTAGTTCCAGGGTATGTATGCGAGGACGTACGTACGAGAATACGACAGAAAAATTGGAAAGGAAGAAAGATGTGATTTTTCAACGGAAAAGTTTCCGGTTTTTTTGTAAAGGAAAAATGTTCGTTGATGGGAATTGGATTCCCAGATTTGGTATTCGGACTTCTTGGAATATTTGACAATTATGGAATTTTATTTCCGGAATCGGTCACGTGGGGCCCACGGGAGAAATTTACGGTTTTGTGGGGCCCACTTTGTTTTCGAGATTTTGGCCATTATGGATATTTTCGGAAGATGAAATATTTTGGACGAGTAGGAGGGCGACACGTGTCACCCCCCTAGGTGGTCTTGTGGCTGAAATTATGTGCCAAGTGGCCTTGTCTTGCAAGATATTTTAGTGTGGACAAGTGGCTTGTGGGACCCACACACACTTGTCCCCAATCTCAACCACACACTTGCCTTCATCCTAGCCCTTGGTTGTCCTATATATACACTACTAGTTGATGAAATCTTCCACACTTAACCATTTCAAGACTTGAGAAAACCCTCCCTCTCCCTTCATTGTTGCTCACGTTTTTGGGCCCTCATCTTGACCTAAATTTGTCCAACAATTCTTAAACTCTCAAGTGTTCTTCCCTAATGTGTTAGGAATATTGTGTACCAAGAGTTGGAAAAGATTTCACACCCCTAGCCTATTTAGTTTGCCTTGGCCGAAAGTTGTCTTGTTGGAACCCTAAGTGTTCTTCACTTTTTGGAGTTGAATCTTGAAGAGAAGTTGGTTAGGAGCTTCTATGGGTTGCTTGTAGCGGATTGGAACGTAAATATTTGGAGCTAAGACTTGCTTGGAGCGACTTTAAGAACTTGGATATTCTTGGGCTTTTTGAGGTAGTGAAACTTAAACCTCTTTGTGAATTGGTTATTATACATATATTATAAGTATATTATGGATTATATAATATATGGAGTAAAGTTTGGAAGGATTTGGATCTTGTTAAGTTTCTAAAATGGAAATTGGCAAGAAAGCCACAAAATGGTAAAAACGTATCTTACTTGCTAAGAAGCTAATAACAAAGTAACTATAACTTATATTAAGAATGAAAATATAAGTTGGATGACTAATGAGTAATTTGGATAAGTAAAATGGACAAAGTTGGCCAAGGACCCCAACTTAAGGACTGTATTTACTTTGGACTGTATTTACATTGGACTGTATTTACATTTTTGTTAAGGGGAAGATTGTTCAATCGCGTTCCGTTTGGGCGTGTGATCCCCTTTTTAATTATTGTATTGTATTGTTATGAAGGCGTGATAGTAAACCGCATTACCGGTTGGGCGCGTAATCCCCTTCTTTTACTTATTGTTATTATGAAGGCGTGATAGTAAACCGCGTTACCGTTTGGGCGTGAAATCCCCTTCTTTATGTTGTTTAATTATTACGCCTTATATATGGCATATAATTACGGTTATTCGGGCCTTGGAGAAAGATGGAAAAGTAAGTAAAACGGAAGTACGCCCAATTTTCCGTAATTAGAGGCTTTTTATCGTATAAGTCTTCAATGGTAAGAAAGGTTTGATAGAAGTACTATGACCATTTTAGGAGTGGAGTACTACGTGTGGCGTGATCTACTTGGCTTAAGGAGTAGCCGACGGGTTGAAGTACTTGGAGCGTTTTGCTATTTGTCGATAATCGTCGCGAGGTATGTGAACCTCTTCCTATCTTTTCTAGCATGATTGTTGTGAACTATGTAGTACGGTAGACGTATGTGTGCTAAACGAGTTTTGGTTGGTTTAAAACATATAGTGTTATAATAGCTTTATGGGAAGTTAGTTATAACGACTTTATGTAGGTAAAAGAATGGTTTATTGATTTTTAGAAGTTAAGAGACTTGATCTTAAAAGATAAGAGACTTAACTTATAAATGACGTTCTATGAATTTTGTTAAAAAGTTGTGAAACCTCATTCGTGAGTAATGAGTACTTGGCTTTTAAAGAATAATTGTTACACCCCGTAGTTCCAGGGCATGTATGTGAGGACGTACGTACGAGAATACGACACAAAAATTGGAAAGGAAGAAAGATGTGATTTTTCGACGGAAAAGATTCCGGATTTTGTGAAGGAAAAATGTTCGTTAAAGGGAATCGGATTCCCAGATTTGGTATTCGGACTTTTTGGAATTTTTGAGAATTATGGAATTTTATTTCGGAATTGGTCACGTGGGGCCCACGGGAGGAATTTACGGTTTGTGGGGTCCACTTTATTTTCGGATTTTTGGCATTACGGATATTTTTGGAAGATGAAATATTTTGGACGAGTAGGGGGGCGACACATGGCACCCCCATGTGGCTCATCGTCAAAATTGTGGGGACCATACGGACACTGACGTTTTTAGGACAAGTGGCAAGCCACTTGTCCCATTTTTGTGGTGGACATTTGGTTGGCAAATTACCCACACACTTGGACCCAATCTTCACCATACACTTGCCTTGATCTTGGCCATTGATTTATCTATAAATAGACCCTTAAGCTTGCAAGACTTATTCATTCCACACTTAGTTATTTCCAAAGCTTGAAAAATTACTCCTCCTCAGGTGCTCTCGGCCTTGGGCTGATTTGTGGAGCTAAAGTTGTCCAAAAATTCTTAAAGTTTTAAGTGTTCTTCCTTAGAGTGTTAGGAAGATTGTGTACCAAGAGTTGGAAAATATTTCACACCCCTAGCCTAGAAACCTTACCTTGGCCGAAACTTGCCATAGTTTGAGCCTAAGTGTTCTTCACGTTTTGGAGTTGGATCTTGAAGAGAAGTTGTTTAGAAACTTCTAAGGGTTGCTCGGAGCGGGTTGGAGCATAAGGAATTGGAGCTAAGCGTTGCTCAGGATCGACTTATAATCTTGGATAATTTTGGGCTTATCGAGGTGGAAGTACTACGAGTAGTGTATTCTACTTGGAGGGTGGAAAGGGCTAGCAGGGTTATAGTACTTTGGAGCGTTTTGCTAATTGTCGATAATCGTCGCGAGGTATGTGAACCTCTTCCTATCTTTTCTAGCATGATATGTTGTGAACTATGTAGTACGGTAGACGTACATGTGTTAAATGAATTTGGTTGATTTAAAACATAAAGTGTTATAACGGCTTTATGGGAAGTTTGTTATAACAACTTTATGTGGGCAAAGAAATGGTTTGTGGTTTTTAAAAAGATAAAAGACTTGATGTGAAATAATAAGGACTTGGGTTGTGTTAAAAAGTTGTGAAACCGCTTTAATGAGAAATGGATAATTGGGTTTTAAAAGGAATAATGTTATATTGATTTCGGAAATGAGAACAAGTATCGAACAAACCATCGCAGCTGCGTTATTATTCAAACCAAGAGAAACCTCCATCCGCATAGAAGCTAAGATAAGACAAAATTATATTACATTTTCTAGATCATGGTCGCTTTAATAAGATTGATATAAACAAGAATAACCTACTCACACATAAGGCATATGTTACTCAAATTGTTTTAAAAGAGAATTATGTTATTAAGGGATTAAGACTATGAACTACTAAACCTTTCAAAATAAGAGACTTGAGTATTTGAAATTAGGCAAACTTGAACTTTTGGAAGAGAAGGTTGTTACTTGTCTTTAAAAAGGGAAATTATTTTGGTTTACTTAAAATAATAGTTACTGTTTTGGATACTACGAGTGTTGGTATCGGTGACTTCTTGTGAAAGAATGGATATTTGTAAGAGAATTGAAGTATGGTAATTTGCTTGTGCTTGCTTGTGATAGCCTTGTTGTAAAAGTTGTATTCCTATGCTACCGCGTCTCGATGGAGGGCCGGTATATTGTTATTGTTGTTACATGGACATGTCCGCACCGATGCAGACTCCGGCACGCGTTACGCGGCGTTAATCACCCAGATATTGTTATTGTTGTTACATGGACATGTCTCGCACCGACGCAGATTCCGGCATGCGGTCGCGCGGGTTAATCACCCAGATATTGTTATTGTTGTTACATGGACATGTCCGCACCGGCGCAGACTCCGGCACGCGTTACGCGACGTTAATCACCCGATATATTGTTATTGTTGTTACATGGACATGTCTACACCGGCGCACTCCGGCACGCGCCACGCGGAGTTAATCACCGTATATTGTTATTGTTGTTACATGGACATGCTCGCACCGATGAAGAATTCCGGCATGTGGCGCTACGAGGCAGGTAGATTACCCAGATATCGTTATCAGATCTCGACATGTCCGCACCGGCGCACTCCGGGGCACGTGGCCACGCGGCAGGTTGATTACCCGATATATTGTTATTGTTGTTACATGGACACGCTCGCACCGATGCACTTCGGGGTACGCGCTACGCGCAGGTTGATTACCCGATATATTGTTATTGTTGTTACATGGACACGCCCGCACCGACGCAGACTCCGGCATGCGTACGCGCAGGTTGATTACCCGATATATTGTTATTGTTGTTACATGGACATGTTCGCACCGATGAAGAATTCCGGCATGTGGCTACGAGGCGTGGTTGATTACCCAGATATCGTTATTGCATCCTCGACATGTCTACACCGATGGAGAATTCCGGCATGCGCCACGATGCGCATGATTGATATTGTGGCGTGAGACCCTTGGTTATATTTGAGTGATGACTTTGAGGGCGTGAGTCCCCGCTTGACATGATCGCTTATGTTATGCATCGTAGTTTGGTTATCATATATGTCTCCGCTTTATATAGACTACTATGATTTCATTTACGATTTTCGCCACATACTGTACCGTCGTGATCGACCTCCTTCGGGCCGCGTTCATGCCGCAGTAAAGGTACATCGGTTGTTGATCCTCACTCTTAGGATCACCGCTCAGATTGGAAGCTCCGCTTCTCCGAGGCTTATCTTTTGCAGTTTCCCGAGTTTGTAAGTTCTTGTACATTCAGGGGTATGGCGGGGCCCTGTCCCGTCATAGTTGTTGTAAAATATTAGAGGTCCTGTTGTGGCGTGGTTGTAAAGGATGTAATCGCTCAAATTTACAGATATATGCAAAAGGCAACCGCTTTGGTTAGCCTGCTTTTCTTTACCTTGTTTCTGCTTAAGTTTTAATTTCACGATTATCTCTGATGTTGTATCACTAGGGTGCCCGGGGTAAGGCGCCAGTCGCGGGCCCGTGGTCGGGTCGTGACAATAATGTTTTACTGATTTCGGAAATGAGAATAAGTATCGAACAAACCATTGCAGCGTTAATAAAGGAAATGTATTGACTAATTAATTATATTAAAACCAATAGAAACCTCCATCTGCATAGAAGCTAAGATAAGACAAAATTGTATTACATTTCCTAGATCATGGCTGCTTTAATAAGATGGTTATAAATAAGAACAAGCTACTCACACATAAGGCATATGTTACTCAATTGTTTTAAAAGGAGATTACGTTAAGTGATTAAGACTATGATCTATGGAATCTTTCGAAAATAAGAGACTTGAGCATTTGAAATTAGGCAAACTTGAAAAAGAATGTTGTTACTTGATTTTAATAAGGAAAGTGTTTTGGTTTACTTATAAATGTTAGTCACTCTATGTTAATACTACAGGTATCAGGTGACCTTTGTAAAAGAAATGGATCTTTTAAAAGAATTTAACGTATGTAGTACTTTGGGGTTAAAACCCGGACTTTGACATAAAATGAAAGTACCTTGAGTTGTGTGTAACTTGCCTATGTTTGCGTGTGATAACCTTGTTGTGCAAGTACTGTATTTCTATACCGCCGCGTCTCTCGATGGAGGGTCGGCTGATTGGTTGTGAACGATTCCTATCGAGTCCCATGAGATGGGTCGAGACATGTATTCCATACGATTCCTATCGAGTCCCATGAGATGGCCGAGATATGTATTCCATACGATTCCTATCGAGTCCCATGAGATGGGCCGAGACATGTATTCCATACGATTCCTATCGAGTCCCATGAGATGGGCCGAGACATGTATTCCATACGATTCCTATCGAGTCCCATGAGATGGGCCGAGACATGTATTCCATACGATTCCTATCGAGTCCCAAGAGATGGGCCGAGACATGTATTCCATACGATTACTATCGAGTCCCATGAGATGGGCCGAGACATGTATTCCATACGATTCCTATCGAGTCCCACGAGATGGGTCGAGACATGTATTCCATACGATTCCTATCGAGTCCCACGACGGGCCGAGACATGTATTCCACACGATTCTTATCGAGTCCCATGGAATGGGCCGAGACATGTTATACGATTTATACCTAGACTGCCGGCAGTGAGGAAGGAGTTCCACGGGCATGAGGGATGACTTCAAGGGTGTGAGTCCCTGACTTGACATGACTACTTTTATGTTGTAAATCGTAGTTTGTTATCATACATGTCTCGCTTTATATAGATCGTCATAATTTCATTTACGTGATTTCGCCACATACTGTAATTGCCAGATCGACTCTTCGGGGCTGCGTTCATGCCGCAGTAGAGGTACATCGGCCAGTGGATCCTCGCCATAGGATCACGATCAACAGATTGGGAAGCCCCGCTTTCTCCGAGGCTTATCTTGGGTACGTTACCCGATTCTCAGAGGTTCTTGTACATTCTGTGGTATGGCGGCCCCTGGCCATCATAGTTGTTGTCACTTTCTTAGGTGCGTAGTACCGTTGTGGGCGTGGTTGTAAAGGATGTAACTGCTCAGATTCTCAGATATACGCAAGAAGGCAACCGCTTTTGGGCCTGCTTTTTTATCATATCTCTTGTTTCATGTTCATGTTTTTATTTCCGCTGATTTTCTCGATGTTGTATCACTAGGGTGCCCGGTAAGGCACGATCCACGGCCCGGTTGGTCGTGACAAAAGTGGTATCGAAGCGATTAATCCTCGGAAAGTGTCTACAGACCGTATCTAGTAAAGTCTTGATTATCGGTGTGTTGTGCACCACATCTATAATCAGGAGGCTACAGGATATTTAGGATTGGTTTCCATTCTTCTCATTCTGAGATCGTGCCTTAGAACTGTGTTGTAAGTTGGACTCCCTCTGACGTATTCTTATGTGCGATTATGCCTCCGCAAGGCAATCGGGGCGGAGAGGCAAGCGTGAGAGAGGAGTTGCGAGTGGAGTAGCGGCGGTCTCTACTGAGGCCACAGTACCTGAGACGTCAGACCCACGGCAAGGAACAAAGGAGATGGGTTACAAGGAGATGACCCAGTTATTGGCCAGGATAGTGGCAAGGCACGAGGATAGGCCGACGCAGCAATTCGATCGTAGTACCCGCGATTCACCCGCGATCGGATAGTTTGAGGCTGCGGGACTTTACGAGTCAGAGCACGCGAGTTTTATGGGTCGAGGCACGAGGATGATCCGCAGGAGTTCATCCGAAGCGATTCTGACCGGATCGCGAGTGATCAAGGCTCGGAGACCGAGTCAGTGGTATTAGGTTCGCATCGGCTACGTGATACTGCAGTCGACTGGTTTGATTCGTGGGAGCTGTCCCGGGGGGAGCATGCGCCTCCAGCTATTTGGGACGAGTTCTCGGAGGCATTTCTCAGCCACTTCTTGCCTCGGCAGATGAGGAGGACGCGGGCCGAAAGATTTTTGATGCTGAGACAGAGAGGGCGTACGGTTCGGGAATACAACGTGGAGTTCGACTCATTGGCTCGGTATGTCCCTGCGTTAGTAGCTGATATGAAGGACAGAGTGCACCGCTACGTCACCGGGCTCGATGACTACTTGGCAGAGGCTTGTTCGGGTGTATCTCTTCAGCCGGGCATGGACATTGCCCACATACAGGCTTATGCACTAGGATGTGAGGCACGGAGAGGTCGACGGAATGACCGGATCGGCGAAGAAGGCGAGCAGCGGTCATTTGGTAACTTGAGGCGGACCGCCTCGGAAGCGAGCTAGTTATGCACCTTGGCAAGATGCAGTGGTCCTCCGCGATCTTGGGGCGTTCGGTATTCGTGAGCGATCGAGCTCGGGGCTTAGTTCCGCGGTATACATGGGTTCTAGCGATCGGGTTCATGTTTCCTCGATTATGCGAATCGACAAGCGCCATCGAAGTGTCGTCTTTTCGCGGTGCTTGTTTCACTGCGGTTGTCGAGCCATGTGACGAGGCATCTAGGAAGAGATACAAGTAGAATGACGCGACTAGGGTCGATGGCGGTTCCTCGCCTTATAGCTATGCGCCAGGCGTGAGATTATGATTAGAGCGGCGAAGAAATGAAGCGATTGATCTGGTATATTCTTACCCTACAGAAATGGTATGCGTTGTTGATATGATGATGTGCTATGTATTATGTTCCGATAGCGTTTTGTTAAATGATGATTTAGAGGCCTGGTTAGTAAGGGGAAGTTGGGTAAAAGATTTTGTTTACAATTGACCTTTGTCGGAGAGCATAGTATACTGAGGGTATAATTGTGTGATAAGTCTCGAGTGGTGTGAATTAAGAGGGTAGTTGAGCTAAGAAGACCACTAGGTTTTCGTGACTTGATTAGTGAGATTGTTCCGGATCGGGGGAAACAAGAGTTTGGCGCGGTTATGGGTCGGGTTGAGGACCATTCGCGGGTCAACCCATAGCCCGGAATGTGGTGGGGGCAGTTCGAGGTGGTCAGCGGTGGTAGGTCCTGAGCGCTAGGCCGAGTTTAGGTAACCATCGTATGAGTTCGTGGATGCGTTCGACCAGAATCGGATCGTGAAGGCGAGGATGGCCTTTGTGGAATTGAAACTAGTGAGATGACCAAGTTTGGAGTAGTGACTCAAGGTTTTGAAACCGGCGATGGTGAAGTGTGGTACGTATTCTGGAAAGAGTTCGGGTGTTCGAGAAGTGTACGACAAGTAAGGAAAGAAGTGAACGTGTGCTAAGAGATGGAAGTGATCATTTTTGTGAAGTGAAGGTGCGAATGAAGTATCCTTTGGACCAGGAGCGAGAGTTGGTGTTGTTTTTACATTGTCGAGGTGACTCCTCGTTGGCTTGGATTTGAGTTATGCGCACCCGTTATATTCTGGCCATTAGTGGCATAATTGGTTTCGTAAGTATAGCAGTGGAGACTATATCGGCGCTTGTATGTTTGGAGACTTAGAAGGAACATTCACGACGAATGTTTCTAAGGGGGGAAGAATGTTATACCCCGTAGTTCCAGGGTATGTATGCGAGGACGTACGTACGAGAATACGACAGAAAAATTGGAAAGGAAGAAAGATGTGATTTTTCAACGGAAAAGTTTCCGGTTTTTTTGTAAAGGAAAAATGTTCGTTGATGGGAATTGGATTCCCAGATTTGGTATTCGGACTTCTTGGAATATTTGACAATTATGGAATTTTATTTCCGGAATTGGTCACGTGGGGCCCAGTGGAGAAATTTACGGTTTTGTGGGGCCAGCTTTGTTTTCGAGATTTTGGCCATTATGGATATTTTCGGAAGATGAAATATTTTGGACGAGTAGGAGGGCGACACGTGTCACCCCCTAGGTGGCCTTGTGGCCGAAATTATGTGCCAAGTGGCAAGACAAGTGGCCTTGTCTTGCAAGATATTTTAGTGTGGACAAGTGGCTTGTGGGACCCACACACACTTGTCCCCAATCTCAACCACACACTTGCCTTCATCCTAGCCCTTGGTTGTCCTATATATACACTACTAGTTGATGAAATCTTCCACACTTAACCATTTCAAGACTTGAGAAAACCCTCCCTCTCCCTTCATTGTTGCTCACGTTTTTGGGCCCTCATCTTGACCTAAATTTGTCCAACAATTCTTAAACTCTCAAGTGTTCTTCCCTAAGGTGTTAGGAATATTGTGTACCAAGAGTTGGAAATGATTTCACACCCCTAGCCTATTTAGTTTGCCTTGGCCGAAAGTTGTCTTGTTGGAACCCTAAGTGTTCTTCACTTTTTGGAGTTGAATCTTGAAGAGAAGTTGGTTAGGAGCTTCTATGGGTTGCTTGTAGCGGATTGGAACGTAAAGATTTGGAGCTAATACTTGCTTGGAGCGACTTTAAGAACTTGGATATTCTTGGGCTTTTTGAGGTAGTGAAACTTAAACCTCTTTGTGAATTAGTTATTATACATATATTATAAGTATATTATGGATTATATAATATATGGAGTAAAGTTTGGAAGGATTTGGATCTTGTTAAGTTGCTAAAATGGAAATTGGCAAGAAAGCCACAAAATGGTAAAAACGTATCTTACTTGCTAAGAAGCTAATAACAAAGTAACTATAACTTATATTAAGAATGGAAATATAAGTTGGATGACTAATGAGTAATTTGGATAAGTAAAATGGACAAAGTTGGCCAAGGACCCCAACTTAAGGACTGTATTTACTTTGGACTGTATTTACTTTGGACTGTATTTACATTGGATTGTATTTACATTTTTGTTAAGGGGAAGATTGTTCAATCGCGTTCCGTTTGGGCGTGTGATCCCCTTTTTAATTATTGTATTGTATTGTATTGTTATGAAGGCGTGATAGTAAACCGCGTTACCGGTTGGGCGCGTAATCCCCTTCTTTTACTTATTGTTATTATGAAGGCGTGATAGTAAACCGCGTTACCGTTTGGGCGTGAAATCCCCTTCTTTATGTTGTTTAATTATTACGCCTTATATATGGCATATAATTACGGTTATTCGGGCCTTGGAGAAAGATGGAAAAGTAAGTAAAAACGGGGGAAGTGCTGCCCAATTTTCCGTAGAATTAGAGGGCTTTTTATTGGTATAAGTCTTCAATGGTAAGAAAGGTTTGATAGAAGTACTATGACCATTTTAGGAGTGGAGTACTACGTGTAGCGTGATCTACTTGGCTTAAGGAGTAGCCGACGGGTTGAAGTACTTGGAGCGTTTTGCTATTTGTCGATAATCGTCGCGAGGTATGTGAACCTCTTCCTATCTTTTCTAGCATGATTGTTGTGAACTATGTAGTACGGTGAGCGTACGTGTGCTAAACGAGTTTTGGTTGGTTTAAAACATATAGTGTTATAATAGCTTTATGGGAAGTTAGTTATAACGACTTTATGTAGGTAAAAGAATGGTTTATTGATTTTTAGAAGTTAAGAGACTTGATATTAAAAGATAAGAGACTTAACTTATAAATGACGTTCTATGAATTTTGTTAAAAAGTTGTGAAACCTCATTCGTGAGTAATGAGTACTTGGCTTTTAAAGAATAATGTTTCTTGATTTGGAAATGAGAATAAGTATCGAACAAACCATTGCAGCGTTAATAAAGGAAATGTATTGACTAATTAATTATATTAAAACCAGTAGAAACCTCCATCTGCATAGAAGCTAAGATAAGACAAAATTGTATTACATTTCCTAGATCATGGTTGCTTTAATAAGATGGTTATAAACAAGAACAAGCTACTCACACATAAGGCATATGTTACTCAATTGTTTTAAAAGGAGATTACGTTAAGTGATTAAGACTATGATCTATGGAATCTTTCGAAAATAAGAGACTTGAGCATTTGAAATTAGGCAAACTTGAAAAAGAATGTTGTTACTTGATTTTAATAAGGAAAGTGTTTTGGTTTACTTATAAATGTTAGTCACTCTATGTTAATACTACGGGTATCGGGTGACCTTTGTAAAAGAAATGGATCTTTTAAAAGAATTTAACGTATGTAGTACTTTGGGGTTAAAACCCGGACTTTGACATAAAATGAAAGTACCTTGAGTTGTGTGTAACTTGCCTATGTTTGCGTGTGATAACCTTGTTGTGCAAGTACTGTATTTCTATACCGCCGCGTCTCTCGATGAAGGGCCGGCTGATTGGTTGTGAACGATTCCTATCGATTCCCATGAGATGGGCCGAGACATGTATTCCATACGATTCCTATCGAGTCCCATGAGATGGGCCGAGACATGTATTCCATACGATTCCTATCGAGTCCCATGAGATGGGCCGAGACATGTATTCTGTTATACCCCGTATTTCCAGAGTATGTACGTATGGACGTACGTACGAAATTTGAGCCTTAAGTTAGGCATAGGACCGAAATTTGGGCACAAGTGCCGAATAGAGTCGTTTTTCGACGAAACGTTTCCACAGCTTTCGTAGGGAAAATTCCGGCTATGTCATTTATAATTTTTGCGGATTTTTCCGAGTGACTAAACATTTTTGGACCAACGGGAGGGTGACACTTGTCACCCTCATTGGACAGATTTAGGGGCGGTCAAGGGTGGTTGGCCTTGGCCGATTGGTCCCTTAGTTTTGGCCTTGTTTTGTGCCATGTTTTGTGGAGTGTTTTGTGGAGTAGGGGTTAGGGTGCACTTGGCTTGATCTTGTCCTTACACTTGCTATACACTTGGAAGGATCTTGGCCCTTGGTTGGCCTTTGGTTTTGCTATAAATACCCCCCTAAGCTTGAAGACTTCATCCATTCCTAAAATCCCCAAGTCTTGAAAATCCTCCCTCCCTTTCTTGTGCTCTAGCCGTGAGCTTCCCCCTCCCCCCTTTTCGTGTGGCCTTTGGCCGAGAGGGATTCCCCTCCCCCTTTGTAGTGGTTAGTCGTGGGGTACCCCCCCCCCTAGCCTAGTTGTCTCGTATAATACCCCCCTATTTTGTGGTATAGAAATACTCTCCAAGTATTGTTATAATGCCCAAATACCTTGGCCCATATACCTTGAAGTATTCCCAAGGTTACACTTATACAAAAGCCCAGAAAATACTATTATACTTCCTCGATCCACAAAAACGAAACCCTAAGTAAATCTTCACCCGTAGTTGAAGTTATAAGTAGAAGTTGGTTAGAACTTCTAAGGGTTGTTTGGAGCGGGTTGGAGCGCACGGAGTAGGAGCTAAACCTTGCTCAGGATCGACATATAACTCGGATAATTTTGGGCGTATCGAGGTAAACACTATTGACCTTCTATTGTAATTGGAAATTACATGTTGTAGGAATATATAGTTGAAGTATACTATATATAGAATTGAACATAGTTGTGCGGCAATGTCTTTTGACTTAAGCCTGAATAATACTTACGGCAATGTCTTGCGACTTAAGCCTGAAGTTAAATAAGAGAACTGAACTGTAATTACATAGGACTGTATTACAGTAGACTTGTGTAGTATTGTTGTGTGTAGAATTGTACACGTCCGGTTAGACGTGCAAACCCCCATGGTTGGCTTGGTAGCGGCACCGATAAAGAAAGGAGATTAACGCATTTGCGGGGAGGTCTTCCGAATTTTACGTAGAATATTCTACGTGGAGACCTTGATGTTAATAGGCGCCTTGTGGCCTCTATAGGTTGAAGTACTACGTGTGGCGTGATCTACTTGGCAGGAGTAGCCGAGCGGTTTGAGGTTCTTGAGCGTTTTGCTATTAGTCGATAATCGTCGCGAGGTTTGTGAACCTCTTCCTATCTGTTCTAGCATGATATGTGTATAACTATGTAGTGCGGTGAGCGCATGTGTTAATCGTATTTGATTGGTTTGAAACATAAGGTGTTATAACGGCTTTATGGGAAGTTGGTTATAACGACCTTATGTAGGTAAGAAAATTCTTTGTGGTTTTAAAAGGTAAGCGGCTTGATGTGTGATAATAAAGAACTTGAAGTATTTCAAAGACTGTTTGAAAGAAGAGTAATACTTGGTTTTGAAAACATAAGAGTTATACTAGCTTTATGGGAAGTTAGGTATAACGTCTTAAGGAAGGTAAAATGAATAGGTTTATTGATCTTAAAAGATAAGAGACTTGACTTGAATGAATTAATATGAATTTTGTGTGAAGCCTCATTCGTGAGTAATGAGTACTTGGTTTTTGAAAGGAATAATGTTTCTTGATTTGGAAATCGTAATGTGTATCGACAAACCACTGCAGCGTTAATAAAGGAAAATGTATTGAATAATTAAGTATTATTAAAACCAGTAGAAACCTCCATCTGCATAGAAGCTAAGATGAGACAAAATGATATTACATTTTCTAGATCATGGCTGCTTAATAAAATTGATTATGAACAAGAATAACCTACTCGCCTATGGCATGTGTTACTCAATTGTTTTAAAAAGAGATTAAGACAATGGAATTATGAAACTTTTCTAAAAAGAGACTTGTGTAATGAATATTAGGCAAACTGGAACTTTAGGGAAAAGAAAGGCATTGTGTTGTCTTAAAATGTTTTAAAACTTAAAGTGTTATAACAGCTTTATGGGAAGTTGGTTATAACGACTTTATGAGAACAAAAGAAGGGTTTTTATCATTGGTTTTAAATGTGGAAACTTGGCTTTAATAAGAGAAGTTGTTTTGGTTTACTTAAAAGATATAAGTCACTCTGTTTTTATACTACGGGTATCGGGTGACTTTTATAAAAGGGAATGGATCTTTAAAAAGGAATTTAACGTACGTAGTACTGTAGGGTTAAAAACCCGGACTTTGGCATAAAATGAAAGTAGCTTGAGTTGTGTAACTTGCCTATGCTTGTTGTTGTGTAACTTGCCTATGCTTGTTGTTGTGTAACTTGCTTATGCTTGTGGTGATAGCCTTTGTTGTGAAAATGGTGTTCTATATAACCGCGTCTCTCAATGGAGTGCCGGTTGACTTGTTGAGGACTTACTTGGACGTCTGGCGGTGTGGAAAATTTCAGGTATGCTCATGTTGATAGTGCTATTCCATGGACTAGCTCTCCATGAGGTTTCTTCTTGTTCGGCCTTGGTACGGTGGTCGGCTTCGTACTTGCCGTCTCGTGGCTGATTCGGCCTTGGTACACGTAGTTAGCCCTCGCGACTTGCCGTTCGGTGTAGTGGCGAAGTCTCGTGATCTGACCAGTACGGTGGTCACCCTCGTACTTGCCGGTCGCCACGTGACCGGGCCTTGGTATCTGGTAGTCGGCTCTCGCGCTTGCCGTGTCGACCGTGTTTGTGGTTGCATTGTATTATTGGTACGGTCGGATCCGGTAGTTGTACTTGTCTGTCACGGTTTTTATGACACAGTGGGACTCGGTGTTCATGTATACTCCTTGGTATAGTTATATCATAAAGCTGGCGGTGAGGAAGAAATTCCACGCACAGTGATAATTTGGGCGTGAGTCACGACTTGATATCGGTTATATGTTATGTCTTGTAGTTTGGTCATCATACATGTCTCCGCTTTTATAGACTATTATGATTTCATTTACGATTTCACATACTTGGTACTGTTATCGACCTCCTTGGGCTGCGTTCATCTGCAGTAGAAATCGTCATTTGCCGATCCGCGTTTAGGATCTCATTTCAGCGTTTTGGGAAGCTCCGTTCCGTCGGAGGCTTATCTTTGGTATGTTACCACAGTCCGTAAGTTCTTGTACATTCGAGGTATGGCGGGCCTGTCCGTCATAGTTGTTGTATAAATCTTAAGTGCAGCATGCTTTATTGTGGCGGGGTTGTAAGGATTATGCTCGTTCAAATGTCTTTATATATATATGTTGCAAGGCAAGCTGTTTTGAATTAACTGTTTATTTATAATATCTCTCATTTCATGTTCATGTTTTATTTTCCGCTGATTTTCTCGATGATTGTATCACTAGGGTGCGGGGTAAGGCACGATCACGGGCAGTTCGGGGTGTGACAAAGTGGTATCGAGCGATTAGTCCTCGGAAAGTGTCTCAGCACCGTGTCTAGTAGAGTCTTGATTATCGATGTGTTGTGCACCACATCTATAATCGAGGAGGCAGAGACATTTAGGATTGGTTTCCATTCTTCTCATTCGAGATCGTGCCTTAGAGTGTGATAAGATTGGACCCTCCGACATACTTCGTTTTACGGCTATGCCTCGCGTAAGGCAACCCGCCCGAGAAGGGCAAAGCGGCGAAGGAAGGCTGCGAGTAGAGCGTGGCGAGACCACGATACTGAGCCTCGGTCTCGCGATGCAGGCGAGAGAGATGAGTCAAGCGAGTGGGCGATTAATGGCGTGGTTGTGGCGGACTTGAGATAGGCTGGACGCAGCAGCCAGTTCGATAACACGATGGTTCACCCTAGATCGAGATAGTTCGAGGCTACGGGATTTTCTAAGTTGTAGGCGCGAGTTTTATGGGTCGAGGCACGAGGATGATCCGCAGGAGTTCATCAAGCGATTCTGAATCATGAGAGTAATCAAGGCATCGGAGACCGAGTCGGTGGTCCTAGGTTCACATCAATCGCGTGATACCGCATGATCGGTAGTTTTGATTCGTGAGCTGTCGAGGAGAGCATGCACTTCCGGCTTTTGGGGCGAGTTCTCGAGGCCTTTCTTGCACATTTCTTGCCTCGCAGATAAGGAGGCTCGGGCGACAATTTTTGGTGTTACTGGCGAAGCAGTCGACGGTTGGAGTACAATGTAGAGTTCGACTCATTGGCCCAGACGTCCGCGTTGGTAGCTAGTATGGAAGACCGAGTGCGATCGTTCTGAGGCTCGATGATCACCTAGCCGAGAGTTGTTGGTGTAGCTCTTCACCGGGCATGGACATTGCCGCGTGCGGCGTATGCACGGATGTGAGGACGGATAAATCGACGGAATGACCGGGCAGCGAAGAGGCGAGCAGCAGGTCCTTTGGTGACTTTCGAGGCGGACCGCCTCAGTGAGCGATTATGCGCCTCGCGATGCAGAGTGGTCCTCGCGGCCTTCGGGACGCCGAGATGTTGGGAAGCGGTCGGGGCTCCAGGTTTCAGATTTTCGAGGAAGCGAAGTGCTCGCGGGTGAGTGCCCTTGTCTCGGTGTGGCGTTGTGGAAAACTTCATAAGGGAGAGTGTCGTCTCGACTCGGGAGATTGTTATTTTGCGACCAGGGGCCATCGGCAAGAGATTGTCCGACCAGGTATGCTTGGTAGGATAGCATGGACTACTAGAGCAGTTGCGGGTTCTTCACCTTCCATAGCCAGGCAGGATGTTCGTACACCGGCAGGCCCCGGTAGAGGTCGCGGTGGGAGTTCCCAGTTTTAGCGGTCCTTTGAACCGCCTATTGTCAGGTATATCCTTAACCCTCTAGAGACTTATATTGTATTGATGTTGATGATGTTTTTAGCGTTATGTTGGTTATGAGTTAGAAAGCTTGGCTAGTTGAAAGGTTAGGTGTGGGGGCATGGAAAGTGCGAACCTTGGAATATTTCGTGTTGAGACCTTAGATGTGAGGTCATCTTGAATAAAAGATTTTACGGTTAGTCCTTGTTGAAATACTTGGTTTGCGTATAAATGTGTTGTGGGATAAGTCCATGGGTAGTGTGAAATGGAAGTGGTAGCTTTCCTGACCTATATAGGTAAGATCGTTCCGGATCGGGGAACAAGAGCTTGATGCGTTAAGTGGGTCGGGTTGGGGCCATGTTGCGGGCCAACCCGCGGCCTGTTTCGAGGTGGGGTCAGCTCTGGGTGGTCCCGCCAGGTGGTAGGGTCACGAGGGTGCTAGGCCCAAGTTTAGTTGACCATCGTATGAGTTCGTGGGTATGTTCGACCAGAAGCAGATTGTGAAGGCCGGGAATGGCCTTAAGGAAGATTGAGGCTAGTAAGATGACCAAGTTGGAGGTGGTGACTCGAGGTTTGGAAATCAGGCGATGATGAAGTGTGAATGCGTATACTAGAAGAGTTCGAGTGTTCGAGAAAATGCGACAGTAAGGAAGGAAGAACGCGTGTGATATTTCGTGGCGGTGTGGCGTTGGCAACTTGCTAGAGGAACTTCATCGATATCCGCCTTGAGAAGGAACATTCGGACGAATGTTTCTAAGAGAGGAGAATGTTATACCCGTATTTCCAGTAATATGCGTATGGACGTCGTCTGAAATTTGAGCCTTAAGTTAGGCATAGGACCGAAATTTGGGCAAGTGCCGAATAAGTCGTTTTTGGCGAAACGTTTCCACGACTTTCGTAGGGAAAATTCGGCTATGTCATTTATAATTTTGCGGATTTTTCCGAGTGACTAAACATTTTGGACCAACGGGAGGTGACACTTGTCACCCTCGTTTAGACGATTTAGGGGCGGTCGAGGTGGTTGGCCTTGGCCGATTGGTCCCTTAGTTTTGGCCTTGTTTTGTGCCATGTTTTGTGGAGTGTTTTGTGGAGTAGGGGTTAGGGTGCACTTGGCTTGATCTTGTCCTTACACTTGCTATACACTTGGAAGGATCTTGGCCCTTGGTTGGCCTTTGGTTTTGCTAAAAATACCCCTCTAAGCTTGAAGACTTCATCCATTCCTAAAATCCCCAAGTCTTGAAAATCCTCCCTCCCTTTCTTGTGCTCTGTAGTGAGCTTCCCCTCCCCTTTCGTGTGGCCTTTGGCGAGAGAGGATTCCTCCCCTTTGTAGTGGTTAGCGGTGGTACCCCTAGCCTAGTTGTCTCGTATAATACCCCCCTTTTTTATGGTATAGAAATACTCTCCAAGTATTGTTATAATGCCCAAATACCTTGGCCCATATACCTTGTAGTATTCCCAAGGTTACACTTATACAAAAGCCCAGAAAATACTATTATACTTCCTCGATCCACAAAAAGAAACCCTAAGTAAATCTTCACCCGTAGTTGAAGTTATAAGTAGAAGTTGGTTAGAACTTCTAAGGGTTGTTGGAGGCGGGTTGGAGCGCGGAGTAGGAGCCAAACCTTGCTCAGGATCGACATATAACTCGGATAATTTTGGGCTTATCGAGGTAAACACTCTTGACCTTCTATTGTAATTAGAAATTACATGTTGTAGGAATATATAGTTGAAGTATACTATATATAGAATTGAACATAGTTGTGCGGCAATGTCTTTTGACTTAAGCCTGAATAATACTTACGGCAATGTCTTGCGACTTAAGCCTGAAGTTAAATAAGAGAACCGAATGTAATTACATAGGGTGTATTCTGATGAGACTTGTGTAGTATTGCTGTGTGTAGAATTGTACGTCGGTTAGACGTGCAAACCCCGCAGTTGGCTTGGTAGCGGCCTCGATAAAGGAGGAGATTAACGCATTGCGGGGAGTGTTGCGAATTTTACGTAGAATATTCTACGTGGAGACCTTGATGTTAATAGGCGCCTTGTGGCCTCTATAGGTTGAAGTACTACGTGTGGCGTGATCTACTTGGCAAGGAGTAAGGCGGTTTGAGGTACTTGAGCGTTTTGCTATTAGTCGATAATCGTCGCGAGGTATGTGAACCTCTTCCTATCTGTTCTAGCATGATATGTGTATAACTATGTAGTCGGTGACGCGTACGTGTTATTGCTTGTATTTGATTGGTTTGAAACATAAGGTGTTATAACGGCTTTATGGGAAGTTGGTTATAACAGCCTTATGTAGGTAAGAAAATTCTTTGTGGTTTTAAAAGGTAACTGACTTGATGTGTGATAATAAAGAACTTGAAGTATTTCAAAAGATCTGTTTGAAAGAAGAGTAATACTTGGTTTTGAAAACATAAGAGTTATACTAGCTTTATGGGAAGTTAGGTATAACGTCTTAAGGAAGGTAAAATGAATAGGTTTATTGATCTTAAAAGATAAGAGACTTGACTTGAATGAATTAATATGAATTTTGTGTGAAGCCTCATTCGTGAGTAATGAGTACTTGGTTTTTGAAAGGAATAATGTTTTACTGATTTCGGAAATCAGAATGTGTATCGACAAACCACTGCAGCGTTAATAAAGGAAAATGTATTGAATAATTAAGTATTATTAAAACCAGTAGAAACCTCCATCTGCATAGAAGCTAAGATGAGACAAAATGATATTACATTTTCTAGATCATGGCTTAATAAAATTGATTATGAACAAGAATAACCTACTCGCCTATGGCATGTGTTACTCAATTGTTTTAAAAAGAGATTAAGACAATGGAATTATGAAACTTTTCTAAAAAGAGACTTGTGTAATGAATATTAGGCAAACTGGAACTTTAGGGAAAAGAAAGGCATTGTGTTGTCTTAAAATGTTTTAAAACTTAAAGTGTTATAACAGCTTTATGGGAAGTTGGTTATAACGACTTTATGAGAACAAAAGAAGGGTTTTTATCATTGGTTTTAAATGTGGAAACTTGGCTTTAATAAGAGAAGTTGTTTTGGTTTACTTAAAAGATATAAGTCACTCTGTTTTTATACTACGAATTATCGGGTGACTTTTATAAAAGGGAATGGATCTTTAAAAGGAATTTAACGACGTAATCGTAGGTTAAAAACCCGGACTTTGGCATAAAATGAAAGTAGCTTGAGTTGTGTAACTTGCCTATGCTTGTTGTTGTGTAACTTGCCTATGCTTGTTGTTGTGTAACTTGCTTATGCTTGTGGTGATAGCCTTTGTTGTGCAAATGGTGTTCTATATAACCGCGTCTCTCAATGGAGTGCCGGTTGACTTGTTGAGGACTTACTTGGACGTCTGGCGGTGTGGAAAATTTCACGGGTATGCTCTCGCTGATAGTGCTATTCCATGGACTAGCTCTCCGAGGTTTCTTCGCTCGCGCCTTGGTACGGTGGTGGCTTTATTTGCTGCCGCCTCGTGGCTGATTCGGCCTTGGTACACGTAGTTAGCCCTCGCGCCCCGCTCGATTAGTGACGAAGTCTCGTGATACGCTTGGTACACAGTGGTCACCCTCGACTTGCCGGTCCACTCGTGGCCGGCCTTGGTATCTGGTAGTCGGCTCGCGACTTGCCGTGTCGACCGTGTTTGTGGTTGCATTGTATTATTGGTGCGGTCGGATCGGTAGTTGTACTTGTCTGTCACGGTTTTTATGACACAGTGGGACACGTGTTCATGTATACTCCTTGGTATAGTTATATCATAAACAATAGCGGTGAGGAAGAAATTCCACGCACGAGTGATAATTTGGAGGCGTGAGTCACGACTTGATGAATGGTTATATGTTATGTCTTGTAGTTTGGTCATCATACATGTCTCCGCTTTTATAGACTATTATGATTTCATTTCTGATTTCACATACTTGGTACTGTTATCGACCTCGCCGGGCTGCGTTCATGCCGTAGGTAGAAGTACATCGGCTGTCGATCCCCGCGTTTAGTATCTCATTTCAGCGTTTTGGGAAGCTCCGTTCCGTCGGAGGCTTATCTTTGGTATGTTACCCTGAGTCTGTAAGTTCTTGTACATTCAGGGGTATGGCGGGGCCCTGTCCCGTCATAGTTGTTGTATAAATCTTAAGTGCATAGCTTTGTTGTGGCGGGGTTGTAAGGATTAGAATCGTTCAAATGTCTTTATATATATATGTTGCAAGGCAAGCTGTTTTGGTTAACTGTTTATTTATAATATCTCTCATTTCATGTTCATGTTTTATTTTCCGCTGATTTTCTCTGATGATTGTATCACTAGGGTGCCCGGGGTAAGGCACCAGTCACGGGCCCGGATTCGGGGTGTGACATATTCCATACGATTCCTATCGAGTCCCATGAGATGGGCCGAGACATGTATTCCATACGATTCCTATCGAGTCCCACGAGATGGGCCGAAACATGTATTCCATACGATTCCTATCGAGTCCCATGAGATGGGCCGAGACATGTATTCCATACGATTCCTATCGAGTCGCATGAGATGGGCCGAGACATGTATTCCATACGATTCCTATCGAGTCCCATGAGATGGGCCGAGACATGTATTCCACACGATTCTTATCGAGTCCCATGGAATGGGCCGAGACATGTTATACAATTTATACCTAGACTGCCGGCAGTGAGGAAGGAGTTCCACGGGCATGAGGGATGACTTCAAGGGTGAGTCCCTGACTTGACATGACTACTTTTATGTTGTAAATTGTAGTTTGGTTATCATACATGTCTCCTGTTTTATATAGACTGTCATGATTTCATTTACAGTATTTCAGTTTCACATACTTGGTACCTGTTGTACTGACCTCCTTCGGGGGGCTGCGTTCATGCCGCAGGTAGAGGTACATCGGTTGTGGATCCTCGCCATGTGATCACAATTCGGCGTATTGGAAGCCGTTTCTCGGAGGCTTATCTTGTGGTATGTTACCACAGTCCAGCAGGTTCTTGTACATTCGTGGTATGGCGGGGCCTGTCCGTCATAGTTGTTGTCACTTTCTTAGAGGTATGTAATCTTTGTTGTGGCGAGTTGTAAGGATGTAACTGTTCAGATTCTGTATATATGCAAGAAGGCAACTGTTTTGGTTGGCCTTTTTTTTTTATCATATCTCTTGTTTCATGTTCATGTTTTTATTTCCGCTGATTTTCTCTGATGTTGTATCACTAGGGTGCCCGGGGTAAGGCACCAGTCACGGGCCCCGGTTCGGGTCGTGACATAGAGGTACACCGGTTGTTGATCCTCGCTCTTAGGATCACAGTTCAGCGTTTTGGGAAGCTCTGTTTCTCCGGAGGCTTATCTTTGGTATAGTCCCCTGTCATTGTAGGTACTTGTACATTCAGGGGTATGGCGGGGCCCTGTCCCATCATAGTTGTGGTTACATTCTTAGAGGTATGTAGTACTGTGGGCAGGGTTTGTAAAAGGATATAACTGTTCGGGTTTTATGTATATATACAGAAAGGTGACCGTTTTGGTTAGCCTGTTTTCTTATATTTCATTGTTTCATGTCTTTGAGTTTTTATTTCCGCTGGATTTTCTCTGATGTATTATGACTAGGGTGCCTGGGGTAAGGCACCAGTCGCGGGCCCGAGGTCGGGTCATGACAAAAGTGGTATCAGAGCAGTTAATCCTCGGAAAGTGTCTACAGACCGTATCTAGTAGAGTCTTGATTATCGGCGTGTTGTGCACCACACCTATAATCAGGAGGCTATAGGATATTTAGGATTGGTTTCCATTCTTCTCACTCTGAGATCGTGCCTTAGAGCTGTGTTGTAAATTGGACTCCCTCTGACGTATTCTTTTGTACCAGTTATGCCTCTACGCAAGGCAACCAGAGCCCAGAAGGGCAAGGCGAGAGGAGGCTGCGAGTAGAGCGAGAGGTTACGAGGCACAGGCCCAGTCTTTACCTAAGGTGGTACTTCCGATGGGGAGTTCTGCGACGCCGCTAGCCCCAGGAGAGTTTAGAGCAGCAACAGTAGCTACTGAGGCTACGATACCTGAGTCTCCAGTTCCACGACCAGGAGCCAAGGATATGAGTTACAAGGAGATGGCCCAGTTACTAGCTAGGCTCGTGGCTAGGAATGAGGACAGACGAGAGTCGGAGGTTCCGGTAGTACCAGTAGTTCACCATAGATCCGATAGTTTGAGACTTCGGGACTTCTTGAGTTGCAGTCCACCAGAGTTCTATGCATCGAGAACTGAGGAAGACCCTCAAGAGTTTATTCGACAGCTGCAGCGGATCATGAAAGTGATCAAGGCCTCAGAGACAGAGTCGGTGGTATTGGGTTCACATCGGCTGCGTATTCATGGGAACTGTCCCGGGGGGAGCATGCGCTTCCAGCTGGTTGGGACGAGTTCTCAGAGGCATTTCTTACGCACTTCTTGCCCTCGTAGATGAGGAGAGCTCGGGAAGATAGATTTATGATGTTGAGGCAGAACGGGCGGACGGTTCGGGAATACAGTATAGAGTTTGACTCATTGGCTCGTTATGTCCCCGCTTTAGTGGCAGACATGGAGGATAGAGTGCACCGATATGTCACAGGACTTGACGATTATCTAGCAGAGAGTTGTACAGGAGTAGCTCTTCAGCCGGGCATGGACATTGCCCGTATACAGGCTTATGCACACGGTATTGAGGAACGTAGAGACCGACGTAGGGACCAGGATCAGCATGCCAAGACAGCAGGGTCCTTTGGTAACTTTCGAGGCAGACAGCCTCAACAGCAGGCTAGGTCAACATTTCAGCCGACACAGAGTGCTCCTTCCCAGTCTTCTAGCAGGAGGTTTGATCGTCGGGGATATTCGGGAGTAGGACAGGGCTCCAGGGATGCAGGGTCACAGATGTTCGAGGGTAGTAGCCAGGGGAAGCCACATTTACCTCGGTGTGGTCGCTGTAATAGATTCCATGTTGGGGAGTGTCGTACTACTTCGACCGCTTGTTATGCTTGCGGCCAACAGGGCCATTTGGCGAGAGACTGTCCGACCAGAGGTGGCACTGGTGGGATAGCACAGACTACGGGATCAGTTGCGGGTTCTTCGCCTTCAATATCTAGGCAGGATGTTCATACACCGGCAGGCCACGACAGAGGTCGCGATGGAAGTTCCCAGTTTTAGCGGTCCTTTGAACCGCCTATTTGATTTTCAGGTATATCCTTAACCCTCTAGAGACTTGTATGTATTGATGATATGATGATGTGTTTAGTGTTATGTTCGGATGGCATTGTGAAAAATATGATTTAGAAGCCTGGTTAAGTGAAAAGGGTAAGTCTGGGGATGAGACAATTGTGAACCTTAGAATTTATAACAGTTGAGACCTTAGATGTAAGGCCGTCTTGAGTAAAAGATTTTACGGTTAGTCTTTGTCAAGTACTTGGTATGCGTGAACTGAATTTGTGTGAAAATTCCATGGGTAGTATGAGATGGAAGTGGTAGCTTTCATAATGTGAAATAGTAAGATTATTCCGGAGGGGGGAACAAGAGTTTGGTTCGTAATGGGTCGGGTTGAGGCAAGATCGCGGGTCAACCCGTAGCCCGGAACGAGGTGGGGTCAGTTTGTGGTGGTCCCGCTAGGTGGTAGGGTCACGAGGGTGCAAGGCCCAAGTTTAGATAACCATTGTACGAGTTCGCGGATGTGTTCAACCAGAATCGGATCGTGAAGGCCGGGAATGGCCTTAAAGGAATGTGAGGCTAGTAAGATGACCAAGTTTGGAAGTAGTAACTCCAAGGTTTTGGAAACGGAAGCGATGACGGAAATGTGGTACATGTACTATAGGGAGTTGGGTACGAGAAGGGTACGACGAGTAAGGGAAGAAGCGAACATGTGTTAAGAGAAGGGAAGTGATCATTTTGTGAAGTAACGAGGTGAAGAAAGTATCCTTTAGACCATGGGTGGAAGCTTTTGTGACGTTAGAGGTGATTCCTCATTGGTTTGGATTAGAGTTTTGCGCATGTGTTATATTATGGCCAGGTGTGGCATAATTGGTTTTGTAAGTATAATAGTGAAGACTATACCGACGCGTGTATGTTTTGAGACTTAGAAGGAACATTCGGGACGAATGTTTCAAAGGGGGGAAGATTGTTACACCCAGTAGTTCCAGGGTATGTATATGAGGACGTACGTGCGAGACTACGACATTAAAATTGGAAAGGAAGAAAGATATGATTTTTTTTCGACGGAAAAGTTTTCGAGCTTCGTGAAGGAGAAAGGTTTATTATTGAGAATTGGATTCTCAACTTTGGAATTGAATACTTTAAGAACTTATAAGAATTATGGAATTTATATTTTACGGATTTGGTCATGTGGGGCCCACCCGAGGAATTTTACGTTTTGTGGGGCCCACGAGGGTTACGGAATTTTATGAATCAATGATAGGGCGACACATGGCACCCCCCACATTGGTCTTGGACGTTTTATGCAAGGAGAGGATGGTCATTTGACCATTGTGGATGAAAGTCTTCAAGCTTGATATTTTTGACCAAGTCAACTTGTCCACTTGGCTTTACTTTATGGAAATGCATCCTAGCCACACATTTGTTATAATCTTGACCCTCCATTGTTTTATATATACCCAACTAGTGCAAGACTAGTCTTCAACACTTAGAATTAAATCACACATTCTTGTTCTTCACTTGTGAGCTCACGGGTTGGGCAAATTTCCCACACAAAATTTTGCAATTGTTGTCCATTGTTCACAAGACTTAAACCCTAGGTTCCTAAGAGTGTTGTAAGGTTATCTCAATAGAAAGATCCCGGAAAAGTGGCGTTTTCGTATTAGTCGCAAGGCGGAAACTTAAGGAGTTCTTCAATTTTGAAGTTGGAACTTGAAGATAAGTTCTTCATAGGCTTCTAAGGAGTGCTTGGAGCGGATTGGGACATAAGGAAAGGAGCTAAGAATTGCTAAGGAGCGACTTTGAATCTTGGAAGGATTAAGGGCTTGTAAAGGTATAATTCTTGTCGTTTTAGTAATTAAGATTACTTATTGTTGTAGATTTGGATATTAGCAAGCATGAGGTTTATATTATAAAGTTTGATAAGTGTTTTGACTATTGGAACCCTAATCCGAAAACTAGTATGTTAGCCCTTAAGATTGTAATTCAAGTTGGTTACTAGTTAAGTTGTCACATGTTATATAAAGAAGGAATTATAGTTGTTGAAGTTGTTTATGACTATGTAGCATGTTGGAATAACAACTTGTATTGAAAAAGGAATTGAAAGAGAAGTAATGTGTTGTTGCCGAGAATTGCATTGTATTGTGGACTAGTTGGTAGTAATTGTGGGGCGGAATTTTACACGTCTTGTAGGGCGTGTAATCCCCTTTGTATTTGCTGAATTGATTGAGCCTTAAATGTGGCATTTGGTTATTGAATTCGGCCTTGAAAAAGGTGGCAAAGTATGTAGAAACAAAGGAAGTGCTGCCCGATTTTCCGTAGAATTTAGTGACCTTGTACTTAGAATATTCTACGAAGAGAGCTAGAGGTTAATAGACGTTTTGTGACCATTATAGGTTGAAGTACTACGAGTAGCGTATTCTACTTGAAGGGTGGAAAAGTCTAGCAAGAATATAGTACTGTGGAGCGTTTTGCTAATTGTCGATAATCATCGGGAGGTATGTGAACCTCTTCCTACCTTTTCTAGCATGATTGTTGTAAACTATGTAGTACGGTAGACGTACGTGTGTTAAATGAATTTGGTTGGATTAGAACATAAAGTGTTATAATGGCTTTATGGGAAGTTAATTATAACGACTTTATGTAGGTAAAAGAATGGTTGATTGTTTTTAAAAGATAAGAGACTTGACTTATATTTGACTTGATATAATTTGTTAAGGACTTGAATTGTGTTAAAAAAGTTGTGAAACCTCATTCGTGAGTAATGAGTACTTGGTTTTTAAAGAATAATGTTATATTGATTTCGGAAATGGGAATGAGTATCGAACAAGCCATTGCAGCGTTAATAATGGAAAATGTAATGACAATTAATTATATTAAAACAAGTAGAAACCTCCATCTGCATAGAAGCTAAGATAAGACAAAATTGTATTACATTTCCTAGATCATGGTTGCTTTAATAAGATCATTAATAACCAGTATTGGGTTTTCTTAAATTCCAAAGTAAGGAACTTGATTTCTAAAAGAAAGGAGACTTGAGGAATTAAAGTGTTTTGGTTTAAAAGAAAGGCATGGTTTTGTCTTAAAATGGTTTAAAAAGAAGGCATGGTTTTGTCTTAAAATGGTTTAAAAAGAAGGCATGGTTTTGTCTTAAAATGGTTTAAAAAGAAGGCATGGTTTTGTCTTAAAATGGTTTTAAAAGAAGACATGGTTTTGTCTTAAAATGGTTTTAAAAGAAGGCATAGTTTTGTCTTAAATTGGTTTAAAGAGAAAGCATGGTATTGTCTTGGTTTATTTCAAAAGAAGGTGTGGAAATGGTTTTTGTTTACTTGAAATAATAATACTCTATTTTTGATACTATGGGTATCGTATGAATTTTGTAAAAAGAAAGGGATCTTTTGAAAGAATTTAAGTACGTAGTACTTTAGGGTTAAAACCCGGATTGTTGGCACAAAATGGGAGTACTTGAGTTTATATAAATGGTGAATTAATTTACATGTTAATGAAAGTCTAAAAGTATGTTGAACTTGCCTATGCTAGTTGTGATAGCTTTTGTTGTGCAAGTATTGTATTTCTATACCACCGCGTCTCTCGATGGAGGGCCGGCTGACTTGTTGTGAACTTACTTGGACGTAACGGCAGTGACGGGGGATTCCAAGGGTATGCTTCCATTATTATTATCACATGGGCATGTCTACACCGATGAGGGATTCCGGGGGCATGTGACCATTATTGTTATTCCATGGACTAGCCCTTCATGAGGTTTTACTGATTCGGTCTTGGTATCTGGTAGTTGGCTCTCGTACTTGCCCCGGTCGTGGCTGATTCGACTTTGGTATCTGGTAGTTGGTTCACGATTTGCCCCCGCTACCTACGTGGGCGCAGTGGATCTGCAGAGGCCTTCGACTTTCCCCGTGTCGGTTCGGCGAAGTCTCGTGATTCCGCTTTGGTATCCGTAGTTGGTTCAGATTTGCCCCATCAGCGACGTGATGCGGCTTTGGTATCTGGTAGTTGGCCTTCGTACTTGCCCCGGGTCAGCTTCGTGGTATAGTTGTATAGTATTGTTAGTACGGCTTTGGTATCTGGTAGTTGGCTTTCGTACTTGCCCCGGTCAGTTGATGATGCAACTTTGGTATCTGGTAGTTAGCCTTCGTACTTGCCCCGTACGGTTTTATGACACATTTGGGCCTGGTGTTCAGGTGTACTCCTTGGTGTTGTTATATCATAGACTGCCGGCAGTGAGGAAGGAATTCCACGGGCATGATTGATGTTGTGGGCGTGAGACCCATTGTTATATTTTGAGTGATGACTTTGAGGGCGTGAGTCCCTGACTTGACATGACCTCTTATATGTTGTGTACTGTAGTTTTGGTTATCATACCTGTCTCCGATGCGAGGAATACCTCATGCGGTCCAGGTGACTATGCGGACTTCGGGGGTCCAGGATGATGCCGCGGGTTAGCTACCCCCGATGCGAGGAATACCTCATGCGGACCTAGGTGGTCTATGCGGACTGCGAGAGTTCCAGGATTAGGCTCGCATAATTGTCACGACCCGAACCCGGGCCTGTGACTGGTGCCTTACCCCGGGCACCCTAGTGATACAACATCAGAGTAATCAGCGGAATATAAAACAATAACATGAAATAACATGAAGTATGAAATAATAATCTGAGAAAAATTGCCTTTCGGCATGTATATATGAAAACTTAAATCCAGCTACATCCCACTTACAACTCGCCACAACAAGATTACATGCACTTAAGAGTGACATGATAACAACAATGGCGGACAGGCCCCGCCATACCCCGAATGTAAGCACCTACTACGACAGGACTATACCACCGATAAGCCTCCGAGAAACGGAGCTTCCCAAACGCCGTGACTCGAGAGCTAGGATCAACGATCGTGTACCTCAACTGCGGATGAACGCAGCCCCAAGGAGGTCAAGACAACAGTACCAAGTATGTGAAATCAAAATATCAGAAATGAAATCATAGTAGTCTATATAAAGCAGAGACATGTATGATAACCAAACTACAGTTCACAATAAATAAGCGATATGTCAAGTCGTGACTCACGCTCAAAGTCATCACTAATTATAACTATGGGTCTTACGCCCATAACATAAACAAGAGTGAAATAGATATATCAGAATCGGGTCTTTTCTAGGCCGCTAATGATCGGGCAAGGCCGACGCCCATAGTATCATTATGCGTGCCTAATCCCGACTTCCGCAGCCGCATAGGTCACACATAGACCCGCATAGTCGATAGACCGCGACGGGTAGCTAACCCCGCATTCTCCTCGACTCCGCAATCCGCATAGTCTCAATAGACCGCATAGTCACATTGCACCGCATAGGGCATCCCCCGCATCGGGATAAAACACCCGGAATGATCAATCCTGGAGCATACCGCTGCTCCGCATAGTCACACAGACCGCATAGGCCGTATAGACCCGCATCAAGGGTGGCAAGCTGTTATACCCCGTATTTCCAGAGTATGTACGTGGGGACGTACGTAGAAAAGTTTGAACTTTAAAGTTGGCTTGGACGTTTTATTTTGTGCACAACACCCGGTTAGAGTCGTTTTTCGACGAAACATCTTAAACAACTCGCGTAGGGTAAATTACGGCTATGTCATTTCTAATTTTTGCGGATTTTTCCGAGAGACGAAACATTTTGGACCAACGAGAGGGCGACACTTGTCACCCTCTCATTGGGGACATTGGGGCGGGAAAAGGGACGATTGGGTGGCCTTGTTTGTCAAGGAGTTGGTAGGATATTTTTGTGTAGTAGATAGAATGGACACTTGCCTAAATCCTCACCCTACACTTGCCTTGCACTTGGCATCATCTTGGCCATTGGTTGGCCATTGCTTGACCTATAAATACCCCTCCCCTTTGAAGACTTCTTCATCCCAAAAATCATTCTCCAAGTCTTGAAATTTCCTCCCCTCTCTTGTAGTATTTTCGTCCAACACCCCCTCCCCCTCTAGCCTTAGTGGCTTGGCCGAGAGCCCCCCCTCTAAAGCAAGCCCTAGCCGAAACACCACCCCCCTCCCTTGGTAGAAATGTTGTCTTCCAAGTATAGTTACTATTCCTAAATACCCTAGCCCAAATCCCTTATAGTATTTTAGTAGAAGTGGTGTAGAACTTCTAAGGATTCTTGGAGCTATCGGAGCGTGCATTTAGGAGCTAAACCTCGCTCAGGATCGACGTTTATACTTGGATATTATTGGGTTTATCGAGGTAAATAATCTTATCCTCCTTTTGTAATTAGAATATACTTACTGTAGAAGGGTATAATAGATGAATAATTGAACTGTACTGTCACGACCCGAACCCGGACCCGTGACCGGTGCCTAACCCGGGCACCCTAGTGACACAACATCAGAGAAAACCAGCGGAATATAAACTCAAGATAAACAACCATTACGATATAGAATAGTCTAGCCCAAAATGGCTAACCCAAAAGTACATAAACCAAACAGTTACATCCTTAACGAACCAAGTTCTGACAAGACTACAGGCCTCTAAGAATGAATAACACTATGACGGGACAGGGCCCCGCCATGCCCCGAATGTACAAAATAACAACAACTCAGGAGAACCATTCAAAAAGTCGAGCCTCCGATGAAATTGATCTCCTGACACCAGAGTACAATATCCTAGGAACTAGGATCTACCGCCGCTTCCCTTACCTCAGATGAACGCAGCCCTCAGGAAGGGGTCGACACAACGCATCAAGTATGTAAATCGAAAATATCAGAGTAATATCATAAGTCCAAAATAAATTTAAGTTATAGATAAAACCAAATTATGTCAGACCGTGCCTTACTAATAATGAGAGTAACAAGTATACATTTTATAGCATAAAAATAGGAGGCTCATGATCAAAACAGGTACCTCGCCCGTAGTATCATTAAGCAATCCTACTCGGGACTATCTCACCCGCATAGGTCTGTGGACCCGCATGAGGTCATCCGCTCGCCATAGGACTATTTCACCCGCACGGGACTATTTCACCCGCATGGATCCCGTGGATCCGCACGAGTACCATCGCTGCACTCGCACGGGACTATTTCACCCGCATGGATCCTATGGTCCAGATCCGCATGAGTACAAGCGCCGCACTCGCATCATGGGTAGCAAATCCATGGCATAAATAATAACCCGGTTTACCCAGAATAATATATATATAACATAGCTCATCCGGCTATCATACATAACATAAGCACTACCGGCCTATCATATCATAACATAAGCACTACCGGCCTATCATATCATAACATAAGCACTACCGGCCTATCATAACTTAAGCAAGTTAAGAATCACCTAACTCCTTATTAATAGTATTAATACATCCTCTCATTTTAGTATACCTAAGGCACGATCATGTCTTTTAATAAAAATCCGGGAATTTAACCCAAGTATCATGTACCTCTAACCTTTTAAGGAATAACTCTTTTTATACCAAAATTCCAAGATACCAATCACCATAGTATCAAGTTACGATTTCTTTTCAAAACAAGTCACATTTCCTTTTAAAACTATCTCAAGCTTCTAAATTAAGTGACTTCATTTCTTGTAAAACCTTAGGCAATTCATGCCTTAAAACCATTTTCCTTCCACAAGTTCAAAACATCAAAACCTTTCTCCATTAAACTTTCACAAACTAATATAACCAACTCCCCATAAAGCCGTTATATTAGAGTTAACAATAGTAAAACACATTCCCTTAAGTCCAAGGGATTTTTATACTTTTCTTTTAAAACGGCAAGTATCAAATGCTTATAACAAACGAAGATTTTCAAATCTTGACGTCTCACCGCACTACATAGTACAACTAATCATGCTCAAGAGATAGGAAAGCTCCACATACCTCTTCGGTCAATCCACAAGCTAAGTCCAATTTACCGCACGTAGTATGTCAACCTAAAATGACCACAATACGCTTATCAAGCTCTAATTACAAATGCAGAATTTCCAAGTTAAAGTCACCAATTTCCTACGGAAAATTGGGCAGCGTTTCCTTTGTTTCTACATACATTGCCACCTTTTCCAAGGTCGATTTTTATGCTCAAATGCCATGTTTAAGGCTCAACAACCAACCAACACCAAGGGGATTACACACCTAAACTTTGGTGTGTAAAATTCAGCCCCACAAGTTACAACAACTAACCCAACAAGTCTAATGTAGTATTTAGGCAACAACACGCTCATAATAACCCCCTAACCAATTCTTTCATAATCAACCCCATTTCTTACATGCAACTACTCTAAGTGCATTTTTTCCAACTACAAGTTCTTCCTATTAAACATGCAACACCCAATACCAACTACAAGAGAAGAAATGTTACCTTAAGTTTTTGCCAAACTTATTCCAACACCTTGCTAGCCTTTTCTCCAAGAACACCACCACAATAGTCCTCACAAGCTTGTAATAACCTTTCCTTCCTATTACACTTTCAGATTTTTCCTTAGGCTAGAATTCCTCTTGGGAATTTAGAGAGAAGGATGAGCTTTTAACTTAGAGAGAGATGGAGTGTAGAGATGAAATGTTGAAAGAAATGACCAAGTCTTGGTCAATATAATGCATGTAGCAGAATCGGATGGGGGGACACTTGTCACCCTCCCATGGCCTTTTTAAAACAAAATCAGACTTTCTAAGTTTTTCCGCCCAATTCCGCCTCGCGCCATGCTCGCTTCCTGGCAAGGCTGCAACTCCCGCGACTGATCTTTTACGCCATGCCTGCTTCCTGTGGCCGGCTGAAACTTCAGCGACCCTCAAGATTTCGAGCCGCGTTCGACTTTCCGCGCGCCATGGCCTACAATCACCGCCTTGGCGCCGCAAGATCGCCTCCCGCCAAGGCTGAGACTCGATCATGTCCAGCGAACCACGGTATAACATTCTCCTTAGAAACATTCGTCCCGAATGTTCCTTCTAGCCTCACACAAAACACAATATAAACATATCTTCTTAACTATTCCTTTGCAAATAAGAATGCTCCCGAGCCACAACATTACTCAAGCATAATCAACTAAATCAAAACTAACAAGGGGAAAGTGGGTTACCCGGAGGTGTAGGGAATAAGTGAGGATACTTCTTCATCATGTCATCCTCTCGCTTCCCACGCCATTTCTCCCCTGCTCGTTCCGCCATAAGACCTTGACGAAGCCACGCCCTTCGTCCGAAGTCGTCTAACTCGACGATCGAGTATCGCTATGGGACTCTCCTCATACGATAACTTCTCTCACACCGACATCCCGAATCGGTGTACTCTAGACGGATCTCCAACGATTTCCGTAACATAGACACATGAAAATCGGATGTACCGCCACAAGATCGGACGGCAGATCCAACTCATAGGCAACCTTGCCCACTCTTCTGACAACTGATACGCCCAATGTACTTGGGTGAGTTTCCTTTCCTTCCAAATCTCATCACACCCTTCATGGGTGACACTTTCGTAAAGACCCAATCATTAACCTCAAACTCTAAGTGTCGACGCCGATGATCTGCATATGATTTACTGCGACTGGCTGCCAATAACCGCTCCCGATAAGCTTCACCTTATCCATCGCTCACAACCAACCGCCCGATTAATCGCACTTCTCCCACTTCAAACCAACCTATGGGTGACTGCACTTCCTCCCGTATAAGGCCTCATAAGGCGCCATCCGAACACTAGAATGGTAGCCGTTGTTATAAGCAAACTCTACAAGAGGTAAATGATCCTCCCACTACCCCAAATCAATAACACAAGCCCGCAACATATCCTCGCGTATGCCGATAGTGCGCCGCCCGTCCGCCCGTCGAGGATGAAACGTCGTGTTGAGACTCACCGTGTCCCTAATCCTTCGGAAGGACCTCCGAAGTTAGCCGTGAACCGGGCTCTCTATCTCGATATAATCGACACCGACTCCGCAATCTCACAATCTCTAATATATAACCCGCATAGTCCTACCAAAAACGCCGCCCCGATCGAAGAAAGTGGGCTGATTTCACACCACAACAATAACCCAAATGGAATCATGTCTCCTCCGTGCGAGGTAACCCCGTAATAAAGTCCATGTTGACCACCTCCCACTTCCACATCGGAATATCAATAGCTCGTAATAGCCCACCGGCTTCGTGCTCAACCTAACTCACACAATTAGGACATCGGGCAACAAAACCGCCACGCCCTCTTCAAACCATCCCACCAATACATGCACTGAGGTCATGGTACATCTTAGTCGACCGGATGAATCGAATAACGAGCACCGCGGTGCCTCCGAATCTGGCCGACGGTCCCGCTACATCGGAACACACAACCGCCCTCGAATCTTAGCACCCCATCCGGCTACCTCAAATAGACTCTTCTCTTCCCGAGAGCCGATCTCAGTACCGCACCAAAATCGGATCCTCATATCGCCGCTCTTCACCTCCTCGACGATGGAAGACTGGCGACTTCAACCCGACCACATTAACGGAATCAACCAAACGAACCCCAAGGCTTGCTAATCGTGTAACTCTCGGACCATATCCCTTTCTCTCGCTCAACATCGATAGACTACCCATCGACCGCGACTAAGGGCATCCGCCACTACATTGGCTTTCCTGGTGGTACGTAATATCAACATCGTAATCCTTAAGTAGCTCCAACCACCGCCTTCGCCGCAAGTTCACTCCTCCTGGTCAAGATGTACCGAGACTCTTGTGGTCCGTGTAAATGTCCACATGAACTCCATATAAATAATGCCTCCATCTTCAAGGCATGAATCATCTGCCGCCACTCCAAGTCATGTGGATAGTTCTTCTCATGTTTCCTGCCGCCGGGATGCATAAGCTATAACCTTGCCGTCGCATCAAGACGCACTCCAAGTCCGACACCGACGCTGGCCACAATAAACCACATATCCATCTAAACCTCCGGAAGAGTAAGAACGGGGCGGTCGTCAACTTCTCCTTTAGCAACCAAAACTTTCTCACAAGTATCCGTCCATCGAACATACCGCTTTCCGAGTCACTTTAGTCAAAGGTGAAATAGAAGCAAACTTCTCCACAAACCTCCGATAATAACTCGCAAGGCCCAAAGTCGCGCACTGCTTGTAGCTGGTCTAGGCCAAGTCTTGATCGCCTCAATCTTTCTCAGACAACCCGAATACCATCGGCTCCGATAACATGTCCTAAGAAAGCCACTGAACCCAGCCAAAACTCGCATTTCGAGAACTTGGCATACAACTGCCGGTCCCTGAGGACTCCCAACACCGTCCTCAAATGATCTGTATGCTCCTGCTCTGTGCGTGAATACACCAAGATATCATCAATGAACACTATAACGAACATATCCAAGAATGGCCTGAACACCCTATTCATCAAATCCATGAATACTGCTGGAGCGTTGGTCAATCCAAAAGACATTACTCTGAACTCATAGTGCCCATACCGGGTCCTAAATGCGGTCTTTGGGATATCTGCCTCTCTAACTCGCACCTGATGATAACCAGATCGCAGGTCGATCTTGGAAAAACATCTCGCACTCGCAATCGTCAAACAAATCATCAATCCTGGGGAGGGGATATCTATTTTTGATGGTTACCTTATTCAGCTGCCTGTAATCAATACACATACGCAACGTCCCATCTTTCTTCTTTACAAACAACACTGGCGCTCCCGGAGAAACACTAGGCCTAATAAAGCCTTTTTCTAGCAAGTCCTTCACTGTCTTTCGCCTCAACTCGCAGTGCCATTCGTATGGCGGAATAGATATCGGTCGAGTGTCCGTGCCAAATCGATGCAAAACTCAATCTCCTCTCGAGGATACCCTAAGCTCGTGCGGGAAAACGTCCGAAACTCTCTAACCACCGAATCGATCAAGGCCCAGATCTCAGCCTCAGTATCTAATACCCGAACCAAATGGTAAATATACCCCTTCCGCACCATCCTCCTAGCCTTGAGGTAAGAAATAAACCTACCCTACGATGCAAGATTCTTCCACTGATAACCGGCCACCAGAAACCGAACCGAACTAACCTCTCTCGGTCTACATTGGCATAGCAAGACGATAGCCAATCCATACCCATAATCACATCGTCTGTCATGTCCAACTCTATCAAGTCACCAGAGTCCGACGACCATCTATAGTCACCGGGCAAGCCTTATATACCCGCCGCCTAACACCGGCACCTACGGCGTAGCCACCTCAAAGGATTCTATGGACTCGGGCTCATCCCTATTCTACCAAAGAATATGAGGAGATATATAGGACAGGTAGAACACGGATCTATCAAAGCATAAACATCACAAAGAAGAAACCAACAATGTACCCGCGGACGACATCGTGACGCCCCGGTCCCGGGCGGCCGACATAGCATAAATGCGGTTACGAGGACCGCTGAATCGAACCTCTACCACGACCGCCGCGCCTGTCGTCCGCGGAATACCGCCTCCGGCGCATCGCCATCGACGATGAAGATCCGCCATCGACTTCGCGGTTGAGCCATCATATTCCCGCCACCTGACGGACAATCTCTCTCAAATGGCCTGCCGCCGCAAGAATAACAAGCTCCGGAGGAACACGACACCCCTATAATGGCAATCACCACATCGACCACACCGAGGCATAGGTGGCCTCATCCGACCGGAACTCGTCCTCCGAAACCCAAGCCTCGAACCCCGTCCCGCCCCGAATACTCAGACGCCCCGAAGATGGTGGAGGAGTGCTCAATCGGCCGTGGTGCAACCCCGTCCGCCGCGAGGCCGTTTACCCCGAAACTACCAGAGGACCTCGCTGCCCGCCCTTCGCGATACTGCCGATCCGTCGGCCTCGCTCTCACACCCGAGGGCATGTGCTCGCATGCGGCAATGTCCATGCCGTGAAGAGCCACCCCGAGCAACTCTCGCCAAGTGATCATCGAGTCTGTGACATAGCGGTGCACCCGCCCTCCATGTTCTGCACAATGCGGCACATACCTAGCCAATGAGTCAAACTCCACGTTGTATTCCCGACCGCCCTCCCATTCTCGCCTCGGGCCACAAAAATCTATCGCCCGAGCCCTCTCATCTGCGGAGGCAAGAAATGGCTAAGGAATGCCTCTCGAGAACTCGCCCCAAACGGCCGAGCGCATGCTCCTCCGATACCCCCACGAATCGTACTACCAATCGCCAGATCCCGCGGCCGACGCGAACTCAAAGACCACCGACTCGGTCTGAAGCCCCGATCACCGCCATGATCCGCTGCAACTGTCGGATAAACTCCTGAGGATCATCCTCAGGTCTCGACCCGTAAAACTCTGGTGGGCTACAACTCAGAATCTTCGCCTCGAGCTAGCGACAGGTTGAACTACAAAAATGAATCGCTGTCTCCAACCTATCTCTCCGCTCGCCACGATCTCGCCGAATCGGGCTATCTCTTGTAGCCCATATCCTCCGCCGCCGCTGGATCGAGGCTCGTATCGCGTCTCGCAGAGCCGCCGCCGCTTCGACTGGGTTAGCGACGTCGTAGAACTCGCCGTCCAAACACTGCTCGTAAGGACCGGCTCGTGCCTCGTGACCTGCGGTGCCTACCGTAGTTCTCATCGCTTTGCCTTCCGGGCTGCGTTGCCTTGCGCGGAGACATAACTGATACAGGAAAAATACGTAAGAGGAAATTCAACCTATAACACAGCTCTATTGCACGATCTTAGAGTGAAAGAATGGGAACTAATCCTAAATATCCCGCAGCCTCCGATTATAGATGTGGTGCACAACACACCGATAATCAAGACTCTACTAGATACGGCTCAGTAGACTCTTTCCGAGGATTAATCGCTCGATACCACTTTTGTCACGACCGAACCCGACCGTGACGGTGCCTAACCCGCACCCTAGTGACACAACATCGTGAGAAAACCAAATGGAATATAAACTCAAGATAAACAACCATTACGATATAGAATAGTCTAGCCCAAAATGGCTAACCCAAAAGTACATAAACCAAACAGTTACATCCTTAACGAACCAAGTTCTGACAAGACTACAGGCCTCTAAGAATGAATAACACTATGATGGACAGGGCCCCGTCATGCCCCTGAATGTACAAAATAACAACAACCTGTGGAGAACCATACCAAAAGTCGAGCCTCCAAGAAATGGAGCTCCTGACACCTGAGTACAAGATCCTAGGAACGAGGATCTACCGCCAGCTTTCCCTTACCTGCGGCATGAACGCAGCCCCCGAGGAAGGGGGTCAGTACACAACGTACCAAGTATGTAAATCGAAAATATCGTAGTAATATCATAAGTCCAAAATACATTAAAGTTATAGATAAAACCAAATTATGTCAGACCGTGCCTTACTAATAATGAGAGTAACAAGTATACATTTTATAGCATAAAAATAGGAGGCTCATGATCAAAACAGGTACCTCGCCTGCAGAGTATCATTAAGCAATCCTACTCCCGACTATCTCACCCACATAGGTCCCGTGGACCCGCATGAGGTCATCCGCCTCGTCATAGGACTATTTCACCCGCACGGGACTATTTCACCCGCATGGATCCCGTGGATCCGCACGAGTACCATCGCTGCACTCGCACGGGACTATTTCACCCGCATGGATCCCATGGTCCAGATCCGCATGAGTACAAGCGCCGCACTCGCATCATGGGTAGCAAATCCATGGCATAAATAATAACCCGGGGTTTACCCGTAACAATATATATATAACATAGCTCATCCGGCTATCATACATAACATAAGCACTACCGGCCTATCATATCATAACATAAGCACTACCGGCCTATCATATCATAACATAAGCACTACCGGCCTATCATAACTTAAGCAAGTTAAGAATCACCTAACTCCTTATTAATAGTATTAATACATCCTCTCATTTTAGTATACCTAAGGCACGATCATGTCTTTTAATAAAAATCCGGGAATTTAACCCAAGTATCATGTACTTAACCTTTTAAGGAATAACTCTTTTTATACCAAAAATTCCAAGATACCAATCACCATAGTATCAAGTTACGATTTCTTTTCAAAACAAGTCACATTTCCTTTTAAAACTATCTCAAGCTTCTAAATTAAGTGACTTCATTTCTTGTAAAACCTTAGGCAATTCATGCCTTAAAACCATTTTCCTTCCACAAGTTCAAAACATCAAAACCTTTCTCCATTAAACTTTCACAAACTAATATAACCAACTCCCCATAAAGCCGTTATATTAGAGTTAACAATAGTAAAACACATTCCCTTAAGTCCAAGGGATTTTTATACTTTTCTTTAAAACGAAGCAAGTATCAAATGCTTATAACAAACGAAGATTTTCAAATCTTGTACGTCTACCGTACTACATAGGTACAACTAATCATGCTCAAGAGATAGGAAAGCTCCACATACCTCTTCGGTCAATCCACAAGCTAAGTCCAATTTACCGCACGTAGTATGTCAACCTAAAATGACCACAATACGTTTATCAAGCTCTAATTACAAATGCAGAATTTCCAAGTTAAAGTCACCAATTTCCTACGGAAAATCAGCGCTTTCCTTTGTTTCTACATACATTGCCACCTTTCCAAGGTCGATTTTTATGCTCAAATGCCATGTTTAAGGCTCAACAACCAACCAACACCATGGGATTACACACCTAAACTTTGGTGTAAAATTCAGCCCCACAAGTTACAACAACTAACCCAACAAGTCTAATGTAGTATTTAGGCAACAACACGCTCATAATAACCCCCTAACCAATTCTTTCATAATCAACCCCATTTCTTACATGCAACTACTCTAAGTGCATTTTTTCCAACTACAAGTTCTTCCTATTAAACATGCAACACCCAATACCAACTACAAGAGAAGAAATGTTACCTTAAGTTTTTGCCAAACTTATTCCAACACCTTGCTAGCCTTTTCTCCAAGAACACCACCACAATAGTCCTCACAAGCTTGTAATAACCTTTCCTTCCTATTACACTTTTCAGATTTTTCCCTTAGGCTAGAATTCCTCTTGGGAATTTAGAGAGAAGGATGAGCTTTTTAACTTAGAGAGAGATGGAGTGTAGAGATGAAATGTTGAAAGAAATGACCAAGTCTTGGTCAATATAATGCATGTAGCAGAAATCAGATGGGGGGGGACACTTGTCACCCTCCCATGGCCTTTTTTTAAAACAAAATCAGACTTTCTAAGTTTTTCCGCCCAAATTTCCCGCCTCGGCGCGTTCGCTTCCCATGGCGCAGAACTCCCGCGACTCGGATCTTTTGGCGCCATGCTTCGCTTCCAGCAAGGCTGAAACTTCGACTCAAGATTTCGAGCCGCGGCCCGACTTCGGCGCGCCCTACAATCACCGCCTTGGCGCGCAAGATCGCCTCCCGGCCATGGCGCTGAGACTCGATCATGGGTCCAGTTCAACCACGGGTATAACATGTACTTACATAGATCAGTATTTACTGAGATTGTATAGTTTACCGGGTAGGAAGTGCGCCAAATTTCCATAGAATAGAGAACCCTCTCGCTAGAGCTTTATACAAGATACCTAGACGTTGATAGACGATTTGATCGTTATAGGTCGATTCTCTGCGCGACATATTCGACTTGGCAGGTGGATTTCGCCGAGAAGGTATGTGATTCTTCCTATACTCTTGAGCATGATATTTTAAATATATATATAGTACGGTAGACGTACGAGTGTTAACTGAATAATGATTACGGCAATGTCTTCTGACTTAAGCCTGAATAATAACTACGGCAATGTCTTCTGACTTAAGCCTGAATAATAAAGATCTTGAAGTATTTCAAAAGAGATAAGAAACCTTTTTGAAAGAAGAGTAATGCCTGGTTTTAAAAAGTTATACTGACTTTATGGGAAGTTAGGTATAACGACGTAAGAGAGATAAAAAGAATGGTTATTGATTTTAGAAGTTAAGAGACTTGATCTCATAGGACTATAGACTTGATTTAATTGAATTAACATGAAGTTTGTTAAAAAGTGTGATACCTCATTCGTGAGTAATGAGTACTTGATTTTTAAAAAAAGGAATAATCTTTTACTGATTTCGGAAGTCAGAATTAGTATCGAACAAACCACTGCAGCGCTAATAAAAGGAAATGTACTGAATAATGAAGTATTATTAAAACCAGTAGAAACCTCCATCTGCATAGAAGCTAAGATGAGACAAAATGATATTTCCTAGATCATGGCTGCTTTAATAAGATTGTTATAAATAAGAATAACCTACTCACTTATAAGGCATATGTTTCTCAAATCTTTTTAAAGGAGAATTATATCATTATGTGATTTAAACTATGAACTACGAAACCTTTCGAAAATGAGAAACTTGAGCATCTGAAATTAGGCAAACTTGAACGTTTAGAAAAGAATGTTGTTACTTGTTTTATAAAAAGGAAAGTATTCTGGTTTACTTAAATGTTAGTCACTCTATTACTACGGGTATCGGGTGACCTTTATAAAAGAAATGGATCTCTTAAAGCATTAATGCATGTAGTACTTTGGAGTTAGAGCTTGATTTTGTTAACATAAACATTAAAGTACCTTGTGTGGTTAGCTTGTCTATGTTTTGCTGGAACTAGCCTTGTGATACCTTCCTGCTGGTTTGATAAGTACCCATGTTATGATACTACGTGTGTTAGTGTCTTGTGATGTTATTTTTGTTGTGCTTACGTTGTTAGACGTTAAGCCCGTTGTACTGTTATTATATCACATACCCCCTTGACTTATTATGCCGAGGGCTTGCCACCCTTGATGCGGGTCTATACGGCCTACGCGCGCGTGACTACGCGAGCAGCGGTATGCTCCGTGATTGATCATTCCGTGTATTAGCCCGACGCGGGGATGCCCTATGCGGTCCGTGTGACTATGCGTCTATTGAGACTATGCGGATCGCGGAGTCCAGCGTGCACGGGTTAGCTACCCCGATGCGAGAATACCTCATGCGGGTCTATGTGACTATGCGATGCGGAGTCCAGGTTAGGCATGCATAATGATACTATGGGCGATTGGCCTTGCTTCGATCATTCGCAGCCTAGAAAAGACCTGTTACAGTTTACCTATTATTGCTCTTGTTTGTGATATGGCACTATGTGCAAATTGAACTAATTGTATTTGCAAATGGTTTTAAATACTTTGATTTCATTTAAAGTACTTTGATTTCACATACTTGGTACAGATCGACTCCTTCGGCCGCGTTCATGCCGCAGTAAAGGTACTCTATTGTTGATCCCGTTCTAGGATCACCGCTTTCATTGGAAAAGCTCCGCTTTCTCGAGGCTTAGCATTTTGGTATGGTCCCCTGTCGTTGTAGGTATTTGCATTCAGGGGTATGGCGGGGCCCTGTCCCGCCATTGTTGTTTTAAACTCTTAGAGGTCTGTAGTCCTGTTGTAAAGTTGGGATGTAACTGTTCATTTTGGGTATTTATATATATATGCCAAAGGGCAACTTTTCTTCAGATAACTGTGTCTCAATTTATACTGTTTCCTATCTTGGTTGTTTTATATTCCGCTGATTACTCTGATGTATGACTACTTGGGTGCCCGGGTAAGGCACCAGTCACGGGCCCCGGAACGGGTCGTGACAAAAGCCCTCGGTATAATAAGTCAAGGGGGTAGGTGATATAATAACAGTACAACGGGCTTAAAGTTTAGCAACGTAAGCACAACAAGAATATCACAAGATACTAACACACGTAGCATCCTAACATGTTTACTTATCCAATCAACAAGAAAATATTACAAGGCTATCACAAACCAATACAATCAAGTTCTCCACACAAGGTACTTTCTACTTTATGTTAACAAGTTCGGGAGTTTATCCCCAAAGTACTTCATACAATAACTCTTTAAAAGATCCGTTTCTTTCACGAAAGTCACACAATACCCGTAGTATAAAAATAGTGTGACTATCTTTTTAAGTAAATCAAAACACTTCTCTTTGTAAAATCAAGTAACAACCTTATGTTCCAAACGTTCAAGTTTGCCTAATTTCAAACGCTCAAGTTTCTCATTTTCGAAAGGTTTCGTAGTTCATAGTTTTAATCCTTTAAAACATAATTCTCTTTTAAACAATTTGAGAAACATATGCCTTATAGGTGAGTAGGTTATTCTTGTTTATAATCAATCTTATAAAGCAGCCATGATCTAGGAAATGTAATATCATTTTGTCTCATCTTAGTTTCTATGCAGATGGAGGTTTCTACTGGTTTTAATAATGCTTCATTATTCAATACATTTTCCTTTATTAACGCTGCAGTGGTTTGTCGATACTCATTCTGATTTCCGAAATCAGTAAAACATTGTTCCTTTTAAAATCCAAGTACTCATTACTCACGAATGAGGTTTCACACAAAATTCATATTAATTCATTTAAGTCAAGTCTCTTATCTTTTAAGATCAAGTCTCTTAACTTCTAAAATTAATAAACCATTCTTTTTATCACTCTTAAGCCGTTATACCTAACTTCCCATAAAGCTAGTATAACTCTTAAGCTTTTAAAACCAAGCATTACTCTTCCTTCAAACAGGTTTCTTAACTCTTTTGAATTACTTCAAGATTCTTATTATTCAGGCTTAAGTCAAAAGACATTGCCGTAATTATTATTCAGGCTTAAGTCAAAAGACATTGCCGTAATTATAATTCGCTTAACACACGACGCTCACCGCATTACTATATATATTTTAAAATATCATGCTCAAGAGTATAGGAAGAACCACATACCTCGCGACGATTATCGACTATTAGCAAAGCGCCCACGGCTAAAACCCTACTAGCCTTGTCCACCTTTCAAGTAGTACATGCTACTCGCAGAACATTCAACCTATAAAGGTTATACAAGTCTATCAAAGCCTAGACTACTCTTGTAGAACATTCTTCTGATGTGATTCCAGTTCAAGTCTATTGTGTAATATCCTTCTATTACAGTTCAATTCTCTTCTATAAATCTTATATTCATTTATATACAACTACAGTATGTAATTTCCAGTTACAATATAAGGACAAGAGTATTTACCTCGATAAGCCCAAAATTATCCAAGTTTAATGTCGATCTTGAGCAATGTTTAGCTCCCACTCCGGGTGCTCCAACCCGCTCCAAACAACCCTTAGAAGTTCTACGCAACTTCTTCTTAATACCCCAACCAACTATGGAGATTTTCCTTAGGGTTTCGTTTTGTGACTGAAGGGAAGTATAATAGTATTTCTGGGCTTTTCGTATAAGTGTAACCTTGGAATACTACAAGGTATTTAGGCCAAGGTATTTTGGAATAGTAACAATACTTGGAGAGTATTCCTACCAAGAGGGGGGGTGTATTTTACGAAAACAACTCAAGGTAGGGGGGGTACCCCACGGCTAGCACCACTAGGAGGGGGGGTACTTTCGGCCAAGGGAGGGCTCTCGGCCAGGGGGCCTCACCAGGGGAGGGAGGCTAGGACGAGAACTTCAACACAACAGGGGCGCAAGAGCTTTCAAGACTTAGCACAATTTTTGGATGAAGAAGTTCACAACTAAGGGGTATTTATAGGTCAAGCAATGGCAACCAATGGCCAATCATGCCAAGTGCAAGGCAAGTGTAGGGTCAAGATTCACCCATGTGTACCTTATCCATCTACCACAAATATCACAAAATATCCTACCAACTCTCACTCTCCAAATCGTCCAATGCCGCCCCACACGTCCACCAATGAGAGGGTGCCACGTGTTGCCCTCTCGTTGGTCCAAAACATTTCGTCTCTCGGAAAAATCCGCAAAAAATATAAATGACATAGCCGGAATTTTCCCTTCGCAAGTCTTGTAAAACGTTTAAAAAAACGATTATAATCGGGTGTTGTGCACAAAAATTCGAACCTTGCCTACTTTAAGCTTCAAACTTTTCTACGTACGTCCTTACGTACATACTCTGGAAATACGGGGTATAACATTCTCCCCTCCTTAGAAACATTCGTCCCGAATGTTCCTTCTAAGTCTCAAAATAAACAGGCGCCAGTATAGTCTTCACCGCTATACTTACGAAAACAATTATGCCATACCTGGCCACAATACAACACGCGCAATTGCTTACATCCAAGTCCACGAGGAATCACCTCAATCACTACAACAAATCCCACCCAAGGGCTAAAAGATACTCCCTTCGCACCTTCTCGTACACTCGAACTCTTTCTCATAACTTACCACATCCCTGCTATTGCTTCAGTTTCAAAAACTCTGGGTTACTACCTCCAACTTGGTCATCATTAACTGAGAATACTCTGGATGGATCTCCGATACTCTTCCGAACATAGCAACATGCAAGACCGGACGTACTGCTCCCTACGTCGGATGGCAATGCCAACTTATAGGCAACCTGGCCTATTCTTCACATAACCTGAAAAGGCCCAAAGTAACTCGGGCTAAGTTTCCTCTGTTTTCCAAAACTCGTCACACCCTTTCCGGGGTGGTACCTTCAAGAAGACCCACCACAACTGAACTCCAAGCCTGCGTCGCCGATTATCCGCACGACTTACGTGACTCGAGCTGCCAATAACCTCTTACGGATAAGCTTCACTATCCACAACCTACCAAACAAGTATGAACCAACTATCTCGAACTTTGCCCACATCGAACCAATCGGCCGACAACCATACTTACCGCCCCTACGAGGCTTCGTGGCGATATCCGAATCTTGAAATGGTGGTTATAAAACACTCCTCAATAGGAGGCAACAATACTTACGTACCCTCGAAATCCACACCGCCCGAGGCGAACGCGATATCGAGACTTACGAGTTCCTAACCTGCTCGTAAAACTTCCGGAAAATGAAATAGCCACAACCTGGGCTTCACTGTCTGTCATAAGGTGAAAGTAGGCGCCTCGTGCAGCCATACAACCTTCCTGATCAAAACATCTCGCATAACTCTGCCGAGTAGCGATCTGGCGAAGGACAAGATGGGCTGACCTCATCGGCCCGACTACTGGTCGAACGCATCTACGAACTCGTACGATGGTTAACTAAACTTGGGCCTAACACCCTCGTGACCCTACCACCTGGCGGGACCACCACAAACAGACCCGCGTAAAACAGGTCGCGGGTTGACCCGCGGCATGGCCTCAACCCGACCCACTCTCGCGTAAAACACTTGCTCCCCGATCCGGAACAATCTCACTAATCAAGTCAGGAAAACCTAGCGGTCTTCTTAGCTCAACTACCCTCTTTCACTCCACATTACTCAGGGACTTATTATACAACTATATCTCACGTGCACTATGCACTCCGATAAGGGTCAAACATAAAAAAAATATAAATCTTCTACTCGAGATGGCCTCGCCTCTAAGGTCTCCACGTGTAAAACTCTAAGGCTCACACTTTCCCTAACCCCAATCTTACCCTTATCCCTAACCTTGATTTCTAATCACAATTAACACTTATGTTATCTGAACATAACACTTAAGATACGCTTATCTTATCACACCTACAATCTCTAGAGGGTTCAAGGATATACATGTATCTACCGCTTCACTTCCCCTTTGTCGTTCTAATCAAACCTGCCCTATTGGACGCATAGATGGGGAAGGTGATGAACTAGTCACTGATCCCGAAGGCTGAGTCTCCACATCCGCACCACCCTTGGTCGGACAATTCCTCACAAAATGGCCCTGCTGGCCGCACGCATAACAAGCTGTCAAAGTAGTACGACACTCCCCCGAATGATACCCACCACAACGGCTACAGCGAGGTGGAGGTGGCCTCCTCTGGCTAACACCCCTTCCTCCGCGCATGAATCCATGGCCCGATCGGTAGTGAGTCCTCCTACTTGCATCCTTCCTACTAGGACATCCTTTCGATACATGGCCCTGACGGCCGCAGGTAAAACAAACACCAACAAAAAGACGACATTCCCCGGGATGACGCCTGCCACACTGTGAACACTGAGGGAAAACTGAATCCGGCTAGCTGGAACCTTCGTATAGCTGCGAACCAGAAGCCCTGGAGTTCTGACCAACTCCTGCATACTCCGAACGTCCTGAAGTCTGTGGAGGACCACTCTGCACAGGTGGATGTGCATATCTAATCTGCTGCCGAGGCGGTTCGCCCTGAAAGTTACCAAAGGATCCTGCCGATCGGGCCCTCTTCTGCTGTCCCTGATTAATCTGTTGATCCCTACGTTTCTCAGCCTGCTGCGCATAAGCCCGTACGCAGGCCATGCTCAAGCCTGACTGAAGATCTACTCTTGCACAACCCTCTCTTAGATAGTTATCATGACCCGCGATAAATCGGTAGATAATATACTCTCGGTTGCTAAATCCATAGCTAGTAACAGGGTCGTCTCTTTGAAATCTATATTCTCTGTTCGATGCGTAGGCGAAGGTTCAACTATCATGGCCGCAGTAGGAAATGCTGCCGTTGCGCTAAACTCTGCTGGGGCTAGCGATGTCGCAGAACTCCCCGAATGAAGCACCATATCAGGTGATGATTGGGCCTGTGCCCTTGTAACCCTCTGTACTCAACTCGCGACTCCGCCGCCTTGCCGCTCTGGGCCCGGATCGCCTTACGCGGAGGCATAACGGTAAGGGAAAGAAATACGTTAGAGGGGTCCAACTTATAACACGACTCTAAACACGATCTCAGAGTGAGAAGAATGGAAACCAATCCTAAATATCCTATAGCCTCCTGATTATTGGTATGGTGCGCAACATACCGATAATCAAGACTCTACTAGATACGGTCTGTAGACACTTTCCGAGGATTAACTGCTCTGATACCACTTTTGTCACGACCCGAACCCGGGCCCGTGACTGGTGCCTTACCCCGGGCACCCTAGTGATACAACATCAGAGTAATCAGCGGAATATAAAACAATAACATGAAATAACATGAAGTGTGAAATAATAATCTGAGAAAAATTGCCTATCGGCATGTATATATGAAAACTTAAATCCGAACAGTTACATCCCACTTACAACTCGCCAGCGGTACTACTGCACCTCAAGAGTGACATGACAACAATGGCGGGACAGGGCCCCGCCATACCCCTGAATGTAAGCACCTACTACGACAGGGGACTATACCACTGATAAGCCTCCGGAGAAACGGAGCTTCCCAAACGCTTTGTGACCCTGAGAGCTAGGATCAAATACTGGTGTACCTCAACCTGCGGCATGAACGCAGCCCCCCGAAGGAGGTCAGTACAACATGTACCAAGTATGTGAAACTGAAAATACTGTAAATGAAATCATAGTAGTCTATATAAAGCAGGAGACATGTATGATAACCAAACTACAGTTCACAATAAATAAGCAGTCATGTCAAGTCAGGGACTCACGCCCTCAAAGTCATCACTCAATTATAACTATGGGTCTTACGCCCACAACATAAACAAGAGTGAAATAGATATACTGTAATTGGTCTTTTCTAGGCCGCTAATGATCGAAGCAAGGCCGATCGCCCATAGTATCATTATGCGTTCCTAATCCTGGACTTCTCGCAGCCCGCATAGGTCACACATAGACCCGCATAGGTCGTATAGACGCGTCGGGGTAGCTAACCCTGTACCCTCACGGACTCCCACAATCCGCATAGTCTCAATAGACCGCATAGTCACACTGCACCGCATGGGCATCCCCGCATCGGGATAAAACACCGGAATGATCAATCTCGAGCATACCGCTGCTCGCATAGTCACACAGACCGCATAGGCCGTATAGACCCGCATCAAGGGTGGCAAGCCCTCGGTATAATAAGTCAAGGGGGTAGGTGATATAATAACAGTACAACGGGCTTAAAGTTTAGCAACGTAAGCACAACAAGAATATCACAAGATACTAACACACGTAGCATCCTAACATGTTTACTTATCCAATCAACAAGAAAATATTACAAGGCTATCACAAACCAATACAATCAAGTTCTCCACAAAAGGTACTTTCTACTTTATGTTAACAAGTTCGGGAGTTTATCCCCAAAGTACTTCATACAATAACTCTTTAAAAGATCCGTTTCTTTCACGAAAGTCACAGAATACCCGTAGTATAAAAATAGTGTGACTATCTTTTTAAGTAAAGCAAAACACTTCTCTTTGTAAAATCAAGTAACAACCTTATGTTCCAAACGTTCAAGTTTGCCTAATTTCAAACGCTCAAGTTTCTCATTTTCGAAAGGTTTCGTAGTTCATAGTTTTAATCCTTTAAAACATAATTCTCTTTTAAACAATTTGAGAAACATATGCCTTATAGGTGAGTAGGTTATTCTTGTTTATAATCAATCTTATTAAGCAGTCATGATCTAGGAAATGTAATATCATTTTGTCTCATCTTAGTTTCTATGCAGATGGAGGTTTCTACTGGTTTTAATAATGCTTCATTATTCAATACATTTTCCTTTATTAACGCTGCAGTGGTTTGTCGATACTCATTCGTCGATTTCAAATCAAGAAACATTATTCCTTTTAAAAACCAAGTACTCATTACTCACGAATGAGGTTTCACACAAAATTCATATTTATTCATTTAAGTCAAGTCTCTTATCTTTTAAGATCAAGTCTCTTAACTTCTAAAATTAATAAACCATTCTTTTTATCACTCTTAAGCCGTTATACCTAACTTCCCATAAAGCTAGTATAACTCTTAAGCTTTTAAAACCAAGCATTACTCTTCCTTCAAACAGGTTTCTTAACTCTTTTGAATTACTTCAAGATTCTTATTATTCAGGCTTAAGTCAAAAGACATTGCCGTAATTATTATTCAGGCTTAAGTCAAAAGACATTGCCGTAATTATAATTCAGTTAACACACGTACGTCTACCGTACTATATATATTTTAAAATATCATGCTCAAGAGTATAGGAAGAACCACATACCTCGCGACGATTATCGACTATTAGCAAAACGCTCCACGGCTAAAACCCGGCTAGCCTTGTCCACCTTTCAAGTAGTACATGCTACTCGCAGAACATTCAACCTATAAAGGTTATACAAGTCTATCAAAGCCTAGACTACTCTTGTATAACATTCTTCTGATGTGATTCCAGTTCAAGTCTATTCTGTAATATCCTTCTATTACAGTTCAATTCTCTTCTATGAATCTTATATTCATTTCTATACAACTACAGTATGTAATTTCCAGTTACAATATAAGGACAAGAGTATTTACCTCGATAAGCCCAAAATTATCCAAGTTTAATGTCGATCCTGAGCAACGTTTAGCTCCCACTCCGGGTGCTCCAACCCGCTCCAAACAACCCTTAGAAGTTCTTCGCAACTTCTTCTTAATACCCCAACCAACTATGGAGATTTTCCTTAGGGTTTCGTTTTGTGACTGAAGGGAAGTATAATAGTATTTCTGGGCTTTTCGTATAAGTGTAACCTTGGAATACTACAAGGTATTTAGGCCAAGGTATTTTGGAATAGTAACAATACTTGGAGAGTATTCCTACCAAGAGGGGGGTGTATTTTACGAAAACAACTCAAGGTAGGGGGGGTACCCCACGGCTAGCACCACTAGGAGGAGGGGTACATTCGGCCAAGGGGGAGGGGCTCTCGGCCAAGGGGCCTCACCAAGGGGGGAGGGGGAGGCTAGGATGAGAACTTCAACACAAAAGGGGGGGAAGAGCTTTCAAGACTTAGCATAATTTTTGGATGAAGAAGTTCATCAACTAAGGGGGTATTTATTGGTCAAGCAATGGCCAACCAATGGCCAAGATCATGCCAAGTGCAAGGCAAGTGTAGGGTCAATATTCACCCATGTGTACCTTATCCATCTACCACACAAATATCACAAAATATCCTACCAACTCTCACTCTCCAAATCGTCCAATGCCGCCCCACACGTCCACCAATGAGAGGGTGCCACGTGTTGCCCTCTCGTTGGTCCAAAACATTTCGTCTCTCGGAAAAATCCGCAAAAAATATAAATGACATAGCCGGAATTTTCCCTTCGCAAGTCTTGTAAAACGTTTCGTCGAAAAACGATTCTAATCGGGTGTTGTGCACAAAAATTCGAACCTTGCCTACTTTAAGCTTCAAACTTTTCTACGTACGTCCTTACGTACATACTCTGGAAATACGAGGTATAACAATAATGATATTATGTGCGATTGGCCTTGCTTCGATCATTAGCGGACTAGAAAAGACCAGTTACGTTATATCTATTTTGCTCTTGTTTATGTTGTGGCACTATGTGTAGTTAAATTGGTTGTTCGTACGTATTTGTAATTGGTTTTAAAATGTTATGATTTTATTTGATGCTTTCTGATTTCACATACTTGGTACTGTTGCGACCTCCTTGAAGTGCGTTCATGCCGCGGTAGAGGTACACCGATTGTTGATCCTCGCTCATAGGATCAGCGATTTTTGGGAAGCTCGTTTCTCGGAGGCTTATCTTTGGTATAGTCCGCCGTCGTTGTAGTACTTGCATTCGTGGTATGGCGGGGCCCTGTCCCGTCGTTGTTGTTATAACATTCTTAGAGGTCTGTAGTACTGTTGTGGGCAGGGTTTGTAAAGGATGTAACTGTTCAAGCTTTTATTTATATATACAGAAAGGTGACCGTTTTGGTTAGCCTATTTTTCTTATGGTATATCTTGTTTCATGTGTAAGTTTTTATTTCCGCTGATTTTCTCTGATGTTGTATCACTAGGGTGCCCGGGGTAAGGCACCAGTCACGGGCCCGGGTTCGGGTCGTGACAGCCATTTGGTGAGAGTTTATCCGACTAGAGGTAGCACAGATGTAGAGACTCAGCCTTCGGGATCGGTGGCTGGTTCATCGCTTTATTTAGCTAGGCGCCCTGCAGGGCAGGATTATGATTAGAGCGACAAAGGGAAAGTGAGCAAGAGTTCTGAGAGATATTGTCACGACCGACCACGGACATGGCCCGTGCCTTACCGGGCACCATAGTGATACAACATCGAGAGAAAACCAGCGGAAATAAAACATACAGATATGAAACAAGATAAAGAAAGCAAAGCTAACCAAAGCGGTTGCCTTTTTGCATATATATACAGAAATTTGAGCGATTACATCCTTTACAACCCCTGCCACAACAAAGACCTCTAAGAGTGTAACAACAACTATGACGGACAGGGCCGTCATACACGAATGTACAAGAACCTACAACTCAGGAAACATACAAAGATAAGCCTCAGGAGAAACGGAGCTTCCAATATGATGTTGTGATCTATGGCGAGGATCAACAACCGATGTACCTCTACTGCGGCATGACGCACCCCCCAAGAGGGTCAAGAATATAGGTACCAGTACGTGAAATCGAAAATCTTGTAAATGAAATCATAGTAGTCTATATAAAGCAGGAGACATATATGATAACCAAACTACGAGACATAATATGGCGATACGCGTCAAGTCATGGACTCACGCCCTCAAAGTCATCACTCAAATATAACTATGGGTCTCATGCCCGCAATATCAATCATGCCCGTGGAACTCCTTCCTCACCGGCGATCTCGATAACCACACCAAGGAGTACACATGAACACGTGTCCCATGTGTCATAAAAACCGTCGGGGCAAGTCTGAAGGCTAACTACGGATACCAAAGCCGCGTCATCAATCGGCGGGCAAGTACGAAAACCAACTACCAGATACCAAAGCCGTACCAACAAATCTATATAACCATACCACGGCGACCCGGGCAAGCACGAAAGCCAACTACGGATACCACTGCGCACACGTGGTGGCGGGGCAATCTGAACTAACTACCGATACGGCCGGAATCACGAGACTTCGTCACAAAACTGAACGGGGCAAGTACGAAGGCTAACTACCAGATACCAAGCCGAATCAGCCACGACCTCGGGGCAAGTACGAGAGCCAACTACCAGATACCAAGCCGAATCAGTAAAACCTCATGGAGAGCTAGTCCATGGAATAATAATCACAGAAGCGTACCCGTGGAATGCTCCGTCACTGCCGGTACGTTCAAGTAAGATCATAACAAATCAGCCGGCCCTCCATCGAGAGACGCGGTGGTATAGAAATACAATACTAGCACGACAAGGCTATCACACGCAAACATAGGCAAGTTACCCACAACTCAAGGTACTTTCATTTTATGCCAAAGTCCAGGTTTTAACCCCAAAGTACTACGTACGTTAAATTCTTTTTAAAAGATCCATTTCTTTTACAAAGGTCACCCGCCCGTATTATCAAAACAGAGTGACTAACGTTTTAAGTAAACCAAAACAACTTCCATACATTCCTTTTTAAACCAAATTAAGACAATACCATGCCCTTTTTAAACCAAAACACTTTCCCTTTTAAAATCAAGTAACAACATTCTTTTCCAAAAGTTCAAGTTGCCTAATTTCAAATACTCAAGTCTCTTATTTTCGAAAGATTTCATAGCTCATAGTCATAATCACTTAACAACGTAATCTCTTTTAAAACAATTTGAGTAACATAAGTCTATGTGTGAGTAGGTTATACTTGTTTATGACAATCTTATTAAAGCAGCCATGATCTAGGAAATGTAATACAATTTTGTCTTATCTTAGCTTCTATGCAGATGGAGGTTTCTACTGGTTTTGATAATAATTAATTAGTCAATACATTTTCCTTTATTAACGTTGCAGTGGTTTGTTCGATACTTATTCTCATTTCCGAAATCAATATAACTTATTCCTTTTTAAAACCCAATTACCCATTTCTCATAAATGCGGTTTCACAACTTTTAACACAAACCAAGTCCGTAGCATTTAACATCAAGTCATTAATAAGTCAAGTCTCTTATCTTGTAAAAACCACAAACTATTTCTTTACCTACATAAAGTTGTTATAACAAACTTCCCATAAAGCTGTTATAACACTTTATGTTTTAAACCAACCTACTTCGTTTAGCACACGTACGTCTACCGTACTACATAGTTCATACAATCATGCTAGAAAAGATAGGAAGAGGTTCACATACCTCGCGAGGATTATCGACAAATAGCAAAAAGCTCCAAAGTACTGTAATCCTGCTAGCCTTTTCCACCCTTCAAGTAGAATACGCTACTCGCAGTACTTCAACCTATAATGGCCATAAAACGTCTATCAACTTCTGGATCTCTTCGTAGAACAATTCTAGGTAAACAGTTCCTTATTCTACGGAAAATTCGGCAGCACTTCCCCCCCCCCCCCCCGCAACCACATAAATCTCCTCTACTAACAAGGCCTGCTACCAAACCAACAACTCCAAGGGGGAGGGGGGGGGTACACGTCTAGCCGGACGTATACAACACTGCCCCACAAAAATACTACAAGTCTACTGTAAATTGTTACACCCCGTAGTTCCAGGGTATGTATGTGAGGACGTACGTACGAGAATACGACAGTAATTTTGGAAAGAAAGAAAGATGTGATTTTGTTTTTTTCGACGAAAAAGTTTCCGGATTTTGTGAAGGAAAAAGGTTCGTTAATGGGAATTTGATTCCCAGATTTGGTATTCGGACTTTTTGGAATATTTGAGAATTATGGAATTTTATTTTCCGGAATTGGTCACGTGGGGCCCGCGGGAGGAATTTACGGTTGTAGGGCCCACTTTATTTTTCGAGATTTTTGGCATTACGGATATTTTCGGAAGATAAAATATTTTGGACCAATAGGAGGGCGACATGTGTCACCCTTAGGTGGCATGCTTGGACGATTTGGTGGGCAAGCTAGCCTTGCACGTTTTTTCCATTTTAAAGACCATAAACATTTGGTCAATGTCTTGCTAGATATTTGTGTAGTAGATAGATAAGTGGGGCCCACACAACACATATCCAAATCTTCACCCTCCACTTGTTTGAATCTTGACCATTGACTTCCCTATAAATACCCACTTAGTGCAAGACTTATTTTCATCCACACTTAGAGATTTCAAGTCTTGAAAACTCCCTCTCTTTCCTCTTGTGTGCTCTCGGCCATGGGCTGATTTTGTGAGCAAAAATTGTCCAAAAATTATTAAAGTTTTAAGTGTTCTTCCTTAGAGTGTTAGGAAGATTAGTAACCACAAGTTAGAAAAGATTTCAGACCCCTAGCCCCTAAATTACCCCTTGGCCGAGAGTTGCCACATTTAAAGCCTAAGTGTTCTTCACCTTTTAGAGTTGAAGTGTTAATAGAAGTTGTTTAGAAACTTCTAAGGGTTGCTTGGAGCGGGTTGGAGCGTAAGGAATTGGAGCTAAACATTGCTCAGGATCGACTTAAAAACTTGGATAATTTTGGGCTTATCGAGGTAATGATCTTTACCCCCCTATTGTAATTGGATATTACATGTTGTAGTAATGTATAGTTGAGTATACTATACGTAGAATGAATATTATAAAGGATTGAACTGTATTTACATTGGACTGTATTTACAGTAGACTTGTGTAGTATTACTGTGGAGTAGAATTGAACACGTCCGGTTAGACGTGTAACCCCCCTTGTAGTTGTTGGCTTGGTAGCAGGCCTTGTTAGAGGAGGAGATTTATGTGGTTGCGGGGGGGGGGGGGGGAGGTGCTGCCGAATTTTCCGTAGAATAAGGAGCCTTGTACTTAGAAATATTATACGAAGATATTGTTACACCCCGTAGTTCCAGGGTATGTATGTGAGGACGTACGTACGAGAATACGACATTAATATTGGAAAGAATGAAAGATGTGATTTTTCAACGGAAAAGTTTCCGGGTTTTGTGAAGGAAAAAGGTTCGTTAATGGGAATTGGATTCCCAGATTTGGTATTTGGACTTCGTGGAATATTAGAGAATTATGGAATTTTATTTCCGGAATTGGTCACGTGGGGCCCACGGGAGAAATTTACGGTTTTGTGGGGCCCACTTTGTTTTCGAGGTTTTGGCCTTTATGGATATTTTCGGAAGATGAAATATTTTGGACCAATAGAGGGGGGACACGTGTCACCCCTAGGTGGGCTAGGTTGGCCGATTTTCATGTGACAAGTGGCCAAGACAAGTGGCCAAGTCTTGCAAGATATTTTGTGTGGACAAGTGGCTTGTGGGTCCCACCCACACTTGTCCCCAATCTCAACCACACACTTGCCTTCATCCTAGCCCTTGGTTGTCCTATATATGCACCCTTAGTTGATGAAATCTTCCACACTTAGATAATTCAAGCCTTGAAAAATATTTTCCCTCTCCCTCCTTCACTTGTTGTTCTCGTCGAACACCCCCCCCCCCCCTAACCAAACTTTGTCCAATAATTCCTAAACTCTTAAGTATTCTTCCCTAGTGTATTAGGAAGACTCTTAACCAAAAGTTAGAAAATATTTCACCTCCCTAGACACAAAAGCCACCCTTGGCCGAGAGCTCTAGGAACAAGAACCTTAGTGTTCTTCACTTGTTTGAGTTCATTCTTGAAGAGATGATGGTTAGGAGCTTCTTAGGGTGATTGTGGTGGGTTTGTACGCAAATATTGGAGCTAAGACTTGCTTGGAACGACATTAAGTTCTTGGATAGATTTTGGGCTATTTGAGGTAGTAAATCTTAACCTCTTTGTGAATTGGTCATTATACATACTCTGGAAATACGGGGTATAACAGATGTTACAGGACTTCGTCAGCAGATTCTGGGGGAGGCACACAGTGCTCGTTATTCTATTCACCCGGGGTCAACTAAGATGTACCATGACCTCAGGTATATATATTGGTGGGATGGCCTGAAGAGGAACGTGGCCGGTTTTGTTGCACAGTGCCCTAATTGTCAGCATGTTAAGGTTGAGCACTAGAAGCCCGATGGGCTATTACAGGCTATTGATATTTCGATGTGGAAGTGGGAGGTGATCAACATGGACTTTATTACAGGGTTACCTACCACTCAGAGGAAGCATGATTCCATTTGGGTGATTGTCGACAGGCTGACGAAATCAGCCCATTTTCTTCCAGTCAGGATGACTTTTTCGGCCGAGGATTATGCTAGACTATATATCAGAGAGATTGTGAGACTGCACGGAATTCCTATATCGATTATTTCAGACAGAGGAGCCCAGTTCACGGCTAACTTCTGGAGGTCTTTCCAGAAGGGATTAGGGACACAGGTGAGTCTCAGTACGGCGTTTCATCCTCAGACCGACGGACAGGCCGAGCGCACTATCCAGACACTTGAGGATATGCTGCGGGCTTGTGTTATTGATTTCAGGGGTAGCTGGGAGGATCATTTACCTCTTGTGGAGTTTTCTTATAACAACAGCTACCATTCTAGTATTCAGATGGAGCCTTATGAGGCCTTATATGGGAGGAAGTGCAGGTCACCGATAGGCTGGTTTGAAGTGGGAGAAGTCCAGTTAGTCGGGCCAGGCTTGGTTCAGCAGGCAGTGGATAAGGTGAAGCTTATCCAGGAGCGGTTATTGTCAGCTCAGAGTCGACAGAAGTCGTATGCAGATCATCGGCGTCGACACTTGGAGTTTGAGGTAGATGATTGGGTCTTCCTAAAGGTATCACCCATGAAGGGCGTGATGAGATTTGGGAAGAAAGGGAAACTCAACCCAAGGTACATTGGGCGTTATCAGATTGTCCGTAGGGTAGGCAACGTTGCCTATGAGTTAGATCTGCCGTCCGATTTGGAGGCGGTACATCCAGTTTTCCATGTGTCTATGTTTCGGAAATGTATTGGAGACCCATCTAGAGTGCACCCGATTCATGATGTCCAGGTGACAGAGGGGTTATTGTATGAGGAGAGTCCCATAGCGATACTCGATCGTCAGGTTAGGAGACTTCGGATGAAGGACGTGGCTTCCGTCAAAGTCTTATGGCGGAACGAGAACAGGGAGGAGATGACGTGGGAAGCAGAGGATGACATGATGAAGAAGTATCCTCACTTATTCCCTACACCTCCAGGTAACCCACTTTCCTGTTTGTTATTTTTAATTTGGCAATTATGCTTGAGTAATGTTGTGGCTATTTGGAGTGTTTTATTTGCAAAGAGAAATAGTAAGAGGGTCTATGTCGATATCGTGATTTGAGTAAGCCTAGAAGGAACATTCGGGACGAATGTTTCTAAGGGGAGGGGAGAATGTTATACCCCGTAGTTCTGGCCATGCGTATGAGAGCGTACGAAAGGAGTAAGACTTAAAATTTTCGAAAGATACGTTGACGGATTGTTTCGGGCGGGTTTTAGTCAACTTTGGGGCGGGTTATGACCCAGTACATTGAAAATTCCTAGGTTTTTCAAAGGCCTAGTGCGTAGTTCGTTTAGTCTAGTTTTCAACGCAACCAACCGTTCGTCGATAGGACATCGGAGTAGGAAGTTATGGGAGTTACAATTTCAGTGCACAGACGGACAGAAAGGAGTTTCGGGCAGGAGCCACAGGGCCGCGGCGCCGGAAAGATCTGAGGGCTCGCTGAAGTTGCGATCTTGTGCGCCGGGAAGCGGGCATGGCGCTGAAAGTCTGAGCGGCGAAGTTTGCGCATGGCCGCTGAGGCAGCGGCCAAGACGGGTTTTCGAGTGAGTGGAAAATTTTGCACTGTTTTGTTTTAAAAGAGGTCATGGGTGGGTGACAAGTGTCCCCCCCCCCTCCATCTGATTTTTTGCATGTCTTATATATTGACCAAGTCTTGAAGACTTGGTCATCTTTCAAATCCTTCTCTCTCTCTAAGCTAAAGCTCTCACTTCTCTCTAGAATTCCAAGAGGAATTCAAAGCTTAAGGAAAATCTGAAAAGTTAGGACAAGAAGGAAGCTTGTGGCTAGCTTGTGGGAGTTATTGTGGTGGTGTTCTTGGAAAAGAGGCTAGAAAAATTGTTGGAATAATTTTGGCTAAAGCTCTAAGGTAACAATTCTTCTCTTGTAGCTAGTTATTGATGTTGCATGTGAAGAAGAAGGAACTTGTAGTAGTAAATAATGCTCTTAGATTCATTGCATGTAAGAAATATGGTTTGGATATGAAAGGATTGGTTAAAAAGGTTATGTGAGCATGTTGTAGCCAAAAAAACTACCTTAAACTTGTTAAGTTAATTGTTGTACCTTATGGGGCAGAATTTTACACACCCAAGTTTAGGTGTGTAATCCCCTTTGAAATGTTTGGATTGTTGGGCCTTAAATGTGGCGTTTGGATGTTGAATTCGGCCTTGAAAAAGGTGGCAAGTATGTAGAAACAAAGGAAATGCTGCCCAATTTTCCATAGGAATTAGTAACTTTGAACTTGGAATATTCTACATTGAAATTAGAGGTTAATAAACGTATTATGGTCATTATAGGTTGACATATTACGTGCGGTATTTTGGACTTAGCAAGTGGATTGACCGAAGAGGTATGTGGAGCTTTCTTATCTCTTGAGCATGAGTAGTTGTACCTATGTAGTACGGTAGACGTACAAGATTTGACATTTTTCACTTGTTTTAAGTATATGATACTTGTTTCGTTTTAAGGTATAAGTCCCTTGGATATAGGGAGATGTGTTTGACTAGTGTACAATGGTAATATAACAACTTTATGGGAAGTTGGTTGTATTGGCTTTATGAAGGGTTAATAAGGAAAGGTTTACTCCAAGTAAAATGAGTACGGATAAAGGATTTGGATTTTGTGGAAGGCAAATTGTTTTTAAGGCATTAATTGCCTAAGGTTTTAAAAGAGATGAAGTCACTTGATTTTAGAAGCTTATTGTATTTTTAAAGGTAAACGTAACTTGTTTTGCAAAGTTGTCGGGACTTGATACTACGATTACTAGTATCTTGGAAGTTTTACATAAAAATGAGTCATTTTCTTAAAAGGTTTAAGGAACATGGTACTTGGGTTAAATTCCCGGATTTTCTTTTAAAATGACATGTAGTGCCTTAAGTAACTAAAATGAGAGGATGTACTAGAAATGTTATTAAGGAGTTAGGAGATATTCTTAACTTGCTTACGTTACGCTTTGATGTCGTAGCGCTTATGTTATGTATGATAGCGGTTCATACTGATTTATGTATTATTATTATTATTATTATTATTATTATTATTACTATTTATGCCATGGATTTGCTACCCATGATGCGAGTGCGGCGCTTGTACTCATGCGGGCCCACAGGGTCCATGCGGGTGAAATAGTCCCTTGCGGGTGAAATAGTTCCATGCGAGGCGGATGACCTCATGCGGGTGAAATAGTTCCATGCGGGTGAAATAGTCCCATGCGAGGTGATGACCTTATGCGGGTCCACAGGACCCATGCGGGTGAAACAGTCTTAGGAGTAGGATTGCTTAATGATACTACGTGCGGGAGTTCCTGTTTTGATCATGAGCCTCCTATTTTATGCAGTAAAGTTTATACTTGTTACTCTCATTGTTAGTAAGGCACAGTGTACGATATTTTTACTCTCTTCCATGACTCCAGTTTATTTTAAACTTATGATATTATTGCAGTATTTTCCAGTTTTACATACTTGGTACATATCAGGTAACGACCCCTTCCTCGTGGCTGCTCACGCCGCATGGTAAGGAAGCGGTGGTGGATCCTCATTCTTAGGATCTTTACTCAGGTGTCAGGAGCTCCATTTCTCCGGAGGCTCGACTTTTGGTACGGTTCTCCCCGGTGTTGTAGATATTTTGTACATTCAGGGGCATGACGGGGCCCTGTCCCGTCATAGTGTTTACTCATTCTTAGAGGCTTGTAGTCCTGCTATAACTTGGGTTATTAGGGATGTGACTGTTCGGTTTGATTTATATTAGAGGTAGCCATTTTTGGTTAGCCTGTTTATTTTTTATATGGGTTCTTGTTGTGAGTTTATTTTCCGCTGGTTTTCTCTGATGTTGTATCACGAGGGTGCCCGGGGTAAGACACCAGTCACGGGTCCGTGGTCGGTTCGTGACAAAAGTGGTATCAGAGCAGTTAATCCTCGGAAAGGGTCTACAGGCCGTATCTAGTAGAGTCTTGATTATCGGTGTGTTGTGCACCACATCTATAATCAGGAGGCTGCAGGATATTTAGGATTGGTTTCCATTCTTTCACTCTAAGATCGTGCAATAGAGCTGTGTTATAGGTTGAACTCCCTCTGACATATTTTCCTGTATCAGTTATGCCTCCACGCAAGGCAACCGCGGCCCAGAAGGGCAAGGCAGCAGAGGGAACTACTAGTAGGACACCGAGGGTTACCAGGGCACAGGCCCAGTCTTTACCAGAGGAGATATTTCGGACAGCGAGCTCCACGACGTCTCCAACTCCAGCAGAGTTTGGGGCGGCAGCAGCCATCGAGGCCGCGATACACGAGCCTCGCCATTACACTGAACGGAGGATATGGGCTACAAGGAGATGACCCAGTTATTAGCCAGGATCGTGGCTAGGCAGGAGGATAGACGGGAGGCAGCGGTTCCGGTTGTACCCGTAGCCCCCCACAGAGCTGATAACGAGGCAATGGACTTTTGAGTCGGCCACCAGAGTTCTACGGGTCGAGACCTGAGGATGACCCTCAGGAGTTTATCCGACAGTTACAGCGGATCATGAGAGTGATCAGGGCTTCAGAGACAGAGTCGGTATTGTTGGGCTCCCATCGGTTGCGGGATACTGCGGTTGACTGGTATGATTCATGGGAACTATCCCGGGGGAGCATGCGCTTACAGCTGTTTGGGACGAGTTCTCAGAGGCGTTCCTTGGCCATTTCTTGCCTCCGCAGATGAGGAGGGCTCGGGCCGATAGATTTTTGACACTGAGACAGAGTGGGCGGACGATCCGAGAGTACAACGTAGAGCATCGTTGGCTCGGTATGTACCCGCTTTGGTAGCAGACATGGAGGACAGGGTGCACCACTATGTCATAGGGCTCGATGATTACTTGGCCGAGAGTTGCACGGGAGTAGCTCTTCAGTCGGGCATGGACATTGCCCGCATGCAGGCATATGCACTTGGGTGTGAGGAACGCAGGGGCCGACGGATTGACAGGTATCAGCAGAAGAGGGCCAGGACAGCAGGGTCCTCTGGTAGTTTTAGAGGTAGACAACCTCAGCAGCAGACCGGATTTGCACCTCAGCCGGTTCAGAGCGCTCCTCCACCATCTTCCGGACGTACAGGGCATTCAGGAGCAGGACAGGGTTCTAGGGCTTCGGGTTCCCAGAGGGACCAGGGTTCCAGTCAGATGAGGCCACCTATACCTCGGTGTGGTCGATGCGGCGATTGCCATTATGGAGGGTGTCGTGGTACTCCAGGAGCTTGTTACTCTTGTGGCCAGCAGGGCCATTTGAGGAGAGATTGTCCGACTAGAGGCGGCGGGAATGTTATGGCTCAGCCGACAGGGTCAGTGGCTGGATCTTCGTCTTCAGTGGCGATGCGCCCCGGAGGGCAGAGTGTTCACGGACCAGCAGGCCGCGGCAGGGGTCGTGGTAGGGGTCCCAGTTCCAGCGGTCCTCAGAACCGCATCTATGCTATGTCCAGCCGTCAGGACCAGGAGGCGTCACCAGATGTCGTCACAGGTACATTATTGATTGCATGTTGTGATGTATATGCTTTGATAGATCCAGGTTCTACCTTGTCCTATATATCTCCTCATATTGCTGGTAGAATAGGGATAGAGCCCGAGTCCATAAGACCTTTTGAGGTGGCTACGCCAGTAGGTGATTCGGTGGTAGTTGAGCGGGTATATAAGTCTTGTCCAGTGACTATAGACAGTCGTCAGACTCTAGCCGACTTGATAGAGTTGGATATGACGGACTTTGATGTAATTATGGGTATGGATTGGCTAGCGTCTTGCTATGCCAATGTGGACTGTAGAGAGAGATTAGTTCGGTTCCAGTTTCCTGGTGAGCCGGTTATCGAGTGGAAGGGGAATACTGCATCGCCGAGGGGTAGGTTTATTTCTTACCTCAAGGCTAGGAAGATGGTGCGGAAGGGGTATATCTACCATATGGTTCGAGTATTCGATACTGAGGCTGAGATACCGGACCTTGATCGATTCGGCCGTTAGAGAGTTTACGACGTATTTCACGAAGCTCGTATCCCTCCTGAGAGGGAAATTGAGTTTTGCATTGATTTGGCGCCAGACACTCGACCGATATCTATTCCGCCATACAGGATGGCACCTGCCGAGTTGAAGGAATTGAAGGACCAGCTGAAGGACTTGCTGGAGAAAGGCTTTATCAGGCCAAGTGTTTCTCCCTGGGAGCGCCAGTGTTATTTGTAAAGAAGAATGATGGGACGCTGCGTATGTGTATTGATTACAGGCAGTTGAACAAGTTAACTATCAAGAACAGATATCCCCTCCCCAGGATTGATGATTTGTTTGACCAGTTGCAGGGTGTGAGATGTTTTTCCAAGATAGACCTGCGATCTGGTTATCATCAGGTGCGAGTTAGAGAGGCAGATATCCCAAACACTACATTCAGGACCCGGTATGGGCACTATGAGTTCAGGGTGATGTCTTTCGGGTTGACCAACGCCCCGGCGGTATTTATGGATTTGATGAACCGGGTGTTCAAGTCATTCTTGGATATGTTCGTGATAGTTTTCATTGATGATATCTTGGTGTATTCGCGCACAGAGCAGGAGCATACAGATCATTTGAGGACGGTATTGGGAGTCCTCCGGGACCGGCAGTTGTATGCCAAGTTCTCGAAATGCGAGTTTTGGTTGGCTTCAGTGGCTTTCTTAGGGCATGTTATCGGGGCCGATGGTATTCGGGTTGATACAGCAAAGATTGAGGCAGTCAAGACTTGGATCAGACCCACTACACCAACGGAGGTGCGCAGCTTTTTGGGCCTTGCAGGTTATTATCGGAGGTTTGTGGAGAAGTTTGCTTCCATTTCAGCACCTTTGACTAAGCTGACTCAGAAAGAAGCTATGTTCCGGTGGACGGATTCTTGTGAGGGAAGTTTCCAGTTGCTAAAGGAGAAGTTGACGACCGCCCCAGTTCTTACTCTTCTAGAGGGTTTAGATGGATATGTGGTTTATTGTGACGCTTCAGGTGTCGGGCTTGGGTGCGTGCTGATGCAGCACGGCAGAGTTATAGCTTATGCATCTCGACAGCTTAGGAAGCATGAGAAGAACTATCCCACACATGACTTGGAGTTGGCAGCAGTGATTCATGCCTTGAAGATCTGGAGACATTATTTGTATGGAGTTCATGTGGATATTTACATAGACCACAAGAATCTCCAGTATATCTTCAGCCAGAGAGAGCTGAACTTGCGACATAGACGGTGGTTGGAGCTGCTTAAGGATTACGACGTTGATATTCTATACCACCCAGGGAAGGCCAATGTAGTTGCAGATGCCCTTAGTCGCAGATCGATGGGTAGTCATTCTCATGTACATCCAGAGAAAAGGGATATGGTCCGAGAGTTACATCAGCTAGCGAGCCTTGGGGTTCGTTTGGTTGATTCTGATAGTGATGGAGTTCGGGTTCGAGAGGTAGCCGAGTCTTCCATCGTCGAGGAGGTGAAGAGGCGACAGTATGAGGATCCGATTATGGTACGCAGATCGACGCTCTCCAGGAGGAGAAGAGTCTATTTGAGGTAGCACCTGATGGGGTGCTAAGATTCGAGGGTCGGTTGTGTGTTCCCGATGTGACAGGACTTCATCAGCAGATTCTGGGGAGGCACACAGTGCTCGTTATTCTATTCACCCGGGGTCAACTAAGATGTACCATGACCTCAGGTATATATATTGGTGGGATGGCCTGAAGAGGGACATGGCCGGTTTTGTTGCACAGTGCCCTAATTGTCAGCAGGTTAAGGTTGAGCACCAGAAGCCCGGTGGGCTATTACAGGCTATTGATATTCCGATGTGGAAGTGGGAAGTGATCAACATGGACTTTATTACAGGGTTATCTACCACTCAGAGGAAACATGATTCCATTTGGGTGATTGTCGACAGGCTGACGAAATCAGCCCATTTTCTTCCAATCAGGACGACTTTTTCGGCCTAGGATTATGCTAGACTGTAGATCAGAGAGATTGTGAGACTGCACGGAATTCCTATTTCGATTATTTCAGACAGAGGAGCCCAGTTCACGGCTAACTTCTGGAGGTCTTTCCAGAAGGGATTAGGGACACAGGTGAGTCTCAGTACGGCGTTTCATCCTCAGACCGACGGACAGGCCGAGTGCACTATCCAACCACTTGAGGATATGCTGCGGGCTTATGTTATTGATTTCAGGGGTAGCTGGGAGGATCATTTACCTCTTGTGGAGTTTGCTTATAACAACAGCTACCATTCTAGTATTCAGATGGCGCCTTATGAGGCCTTATATGGGAGGAAGTGCAGGTCACCGATAGGCTGGTTTGAAGTGGGAGAAGTCCAGTTAGTCGGGCCAGGCTTGGTTCAGCAGGCAGTGGATAAGGTGAAGCTTATCCAGGAGCGGTTATTGTCAGCTCAGAGTCGATAGAAGTCGTATGCAGATCATCGGCGTCGACACTTGGAGTTTGAGGTAGATGATTGGGTCTTCCTGAAGGTATCACCCATGAAGGGCGTGATGAGATTTGGGAAGAAAGGGAAACTCAGCCCAAGGTACATTGGGCCTTATCAGATTGTCCGTAGGGTAGGCAAGGTTGCCTATGAGTTAGATCTGCCGTCCGATTTGGAGGCGGTACATCCAGTTTTCCATGTGTCTATGTTGCGGAAATGTATTGGAGACCCATCTAGAGTGCACCCGATTCATGATGTCCAGGTGACAGAGGGGTTATCGTATGAGGAGAGTCCCATAGCGATACTCGATCGTCAGGTTAGGAGACTTCGGACGAAGGATGTGGGTTCCATCAAAGTCTTATGGCGGAACGAGAACAGGGAGGAGATGACGTGGGAAGCAGAGGATGACATGATGAAGAAGTATCCTCACTTATTCCCTACACCTCCAGGTAACCCACTTTCCTGTTTGTTAGTTTTAATTTGGCAATTATGCTTGAGTAATGTTGTGGCTATTTGGAGTGTTTTATTTGCAAAGAGAAATAGTAAGAGGGTCTATGTCGATATCGTGATTTGAGTAAGCCTAAAAGGAACATTCGGGACGAATGTTTCTAAGGGGGGGAGAATGTTATACCCCGTAGTTCTGGCCATGCGTATGAGAGCGTACGAAAGGAGTAAGACTTAAAATTTTCGAAAGATAAGTTGACGGGTTGTTTCGGGCGGGTTTTAGTCAACTTTGGTGCGGGTTATGACCCGGTACATTGAAAGTTCCTAGGTGTTTCAAAGGCCTAGTGCGTAGTTCGTTGAGTCTAGTTTTCAACGCAACCAACCGTTCGTCGATAGGACATCGGAGTAGGAAGTTATGGGAGTTACAAGTTCGGTCTTGCAGACGGAGAAAGGTGTTTCGCGGGAGCCACGGGTCGCGCGGCGCTGGCCGCGGGCGCGGAAAGATTTGAGGCTCGCTGAAGTTGCAGCACCGCGCGCCGGAAGCGTGGCGCGGCGCCGGAATGTCCTGAGAGGCGGCAGAAGTTTCAGCGCCGCGGCGCCGGCTGCAGGGCCGCGGCGGGTTTTGCGAAGCTGAGTGGAAAATTCTGCACTGTTTTGTTTTAAAAGAGGTCATGGGTGGGTGACAATTGTCCCCCCCATCTGATTTTTTGCATGTCTTATATATTGACCAAGTCTTGAAGACTTGATCATCTTTCAAATCCTTCTCTCTCTCTAAGCTAAAGCTCTCACTTCTCTCTAGAATTCCAAGAGGAATTCAAAGCTTAAGGAAAATCTGAAAAGTTATGACAAGAAGGAAGCTTGTGGCTAGCTTGTGGGAGTTATTGTGGTGGTGTTCTTGGAAAAGAGGCTAGCAAAATTGTTGGAATAATTTGGCTAAAGCTCTAAGGTAACAATTCTTCTCTTGTAGCTAGTTATTGATGTTGCATGTGAAGAAGAAGGAACTTGTAGTAGTAAATAATTCTCTTAGATTCATTGCATGTAAGAAATATGGTTTGGATATGAAAGGATTGATTAAAAAGGTTATGTGAGCATGTTGTAGCCAAAAGAACTACCTTAAACTTGTTAAGTTAATTGTTGTACCTTATGGGGCAGAATTTTACACACCCAAGTTTAGGTGTGTAATCCCCTTTGAAATGTTTGGATTGTTGGGCCTTAAATGTGGCGTTTGGATGTTGAATTCGGCCTTGAAAAAGGTGGCAAGTATGTAGAAACAAAGGAAATGCTGCCCAATTTTCCATAGGAATTAGTAACTTTGAACTTGGAATATTCTACATTGAAATTAGAGGTTAATAAATGTATTATGGTCATTATAGGTTGACATATTACGTGCGGTATTTTGGACTTAGCACGTGGATTGACCGAAGAGGTATGTGGAGCTTTCTTATCTCTTGAGCATGAGTAGTTGTACCTATGTAGTACGGTAGACGTACAAGATTTGACATTTTTCACTTGTTTTAAGTATATGATACTTGTTTCGTTTTAAGGTATAAGTCCCTTGGATATAGGGAGATGTGTTTGACTAGTGTACAATGGTAATATAACAACTTTATGGGAAGTTGGTTGTATTGGCTTTATGAAGGGTTAATAAGGAAAGGTTTACTCCAAGTAAAATGAGTACGGATAAAGGATTTGGATTTTGTGGAAGGCAAATTGTTTTTAAGGCATTAATTGCCTAAGGTTTTAAAAGAGATGAAGTCACTTGATTTTAGAAGCTTATTGTATTTTTAAAGGTAAACGTAACTGGTTTTGCAAAGTTGTCGGGACTTGATACTACGGTTACTAGTATCTTGGAAGTTTTACATAAAAAAGAGTCATTTTCTTAAAAGGTTTAAGGAACGTGGTACTTGGGTTAAATTCCCGGATTTTCTTTTAAAATGACATGTAGTGCCTTAAGTAACTAAAATGAGAGGATGTACTAGAAATATTATTAAGGAGTTAGGAGATATTCTTAACTTGCTTACGTTTACGTTTTGATAAGCGCTTATGTTATGTATGATAGCTTGTCATACTGATTTATGTATTATTATTATTATTATTATTATTACTATTTATGCCATGGATTTGCTACCCATGACGCGAAAAGGGCGCTTGTACTCATGCGGGCCCACAGGGTCCATGCGGGTGAAATAGTCCCATGCGGGTGAAATAGTCCCATGCGAGGCGGATGACCTCATTCGGGTGAAATAGTCCCATGCGAGGTGATGACCTTATGCGGGTCCACAGGACCCATGCGGGTGAAACAGTCCCAGGAGTAGGATTGCTTAATGATACTACGGGCGGGAGATCCTGTTTTGATCATGAGCCTCCTATTTTATGCAGTAAAGTTTATACTTGTTACTCTCATTCTTAGTAAGGCACAGTGTACGATATTTTTACTTTCTTCCATGACTCCAGTTTATTTTAAACTTATGATATTATTGCAGTATTTTCCAGTTTTACATACTTGGTACATATTGTGTACTGACCCCCTTCCTCGGGGGCTGCGTTCATGCCGCAGGTAAGGGGAAGCAGGTGGTGGATCCTCATTCTTAGGATCTTTACTCAGGTGTCAGGAGCTCCATTTCTCCGGAGGCTCGACTTTTGGTACGGTTCTCCCCGGTGTTGTAGATATTTTGTACATTCAGGGGCATGACGGGGCCCTGTCCCGTCATAGTGTTTACTCATTCTTAGAGGCTTGTAGTCCTGTTATAACTTGGGTTGTTAGGGATGTGACTGTTCGGTTTGATTTATATTAGAGGTAGCCATTTTTGGTTAGCCTGTTTATTTTCTATATGGGTTCTTGTTGTGAGTTTATTTTCCGCTGGTTTTCTCTGATGTTGTATCACGAGGGTGCCCGGGGTAAGGCACCAGTCACGGGTCTGTGGTCGGGTCGTGACAAAAGTGGTATCAGAGCAGTTAATCCTCGGAAAGGGTCTACAGGCCGTATCTAGTAGAGTCTTGATTATCGGTGTGTTGTGCACCACATCTATAATCAGGAGGCTGCAGGATATTTAGGATTGGTTTCCATTCTTTCACTCTAAGATCGTGCAATAGAGCTGTGTTATAGGTTGAAATCCCTCTGACATATTTTCCTGTATCAGTTATGCCTCCACGCAAGGCAACCGCGGCCCAGAAGGGCAAGGCAGCAGAGGGAACTACTAGTAGGACACCGAGGGTTACCAGGGCACAGGCCCAGTCTTTACCAGAGGAGATGTTTATGTTATGCCCCGTAGTTCCGGTATATGTATGTGAGGACGTACGTACGAATGTATACGCCCTAATTAGGGTAAGAATGAAAGAATTGTTTTCCGACGGAAATTATTCCGAACCTTGTGAAGGAAATTTTACGTTTTCAACATTTTTACGATTATGAAATTTTTCCGAGAGATAAAATATTTTGGACCAATAGGAGGGCGACAAGTGTCACCCCTAGATTGGGCCATGTGGGACGAAATTTAGTGGACAAGTAGGCAAGACAAATGGCCAAAAGTCTTGCATGGCTAGTCTTGGCTTGGACAAATTTGGCTAAGTTTAGTGGGCAAGTCTTGCATGGTCAAGGTCTTGCATGGCTTTAGTAAGACAAGTGTGGGAAGGAACCTTGACATATGATCTCTACCTTACACATGTGTTAATATCAACCCTTGGTTGTGCTATATAAACCCCCTTAGTGGATGAAAATCAGCCACACTTAACATATTACAAGACTTGAAAAACATTTCCTCTCCCTCCTTCTCTATCTGGATTTCGTCCAACCCCCCCCCCCCCCTAACCAAATGTTGTCCAAAAATTCTTAAACTTATACGTGTTCTTCCTTAATGTGTTAGGAAGATTATTAACCAAGAGTTAGACAAGATTTCACACCCCTAGCCTCAAAAACCTCCCCTTGGCCGAGAGTAGGCAGATTTTCGAAACTGTTTTGGGCAGATTCTTAGTCAAGTTTGGAAGGGAATATCTCCTAGAATATAAGGAGTGTTTGGGTGTTTCAAAAGCCTAAAATGAAGTTCGTCGAGTCTAGTTTCCAACTCAACAAACCACTCATCGATAGGATACTGGAGTAGAGAGTTATCGACGTTGCAAGTTCAGCTGACGAAGCAGTATCTAAAAATCTGGACAGTCACGTTTTTGGGCTATCTTGAGGTAATGAACCTTAACCTCCTTGTGAAGTTGATTTATTATGTATATATGGATATTATGCATATATTGGAAGTATATTATGGACTATAAGATATAAAGAAAGATTTGGATCTTGCTAAGAAGTTAACAACAAAGAAACTATAACTTATAATAAGATTGGAATATAAGTTGAAGGACTAATGAAGTAATTGGATAAGTATTATTGTAAAAGTTGGCCAAGGACCCCAACTTAAGGACCGTATCTACTTTGGACTTTTTACTTTGGACTTCTTTTACTTATTGTTATTATGAAGGGAGATAGTAAACCGCGTTACCGTTTGGGCGTGTTATCCCCTTCTTTTACTTATTGTTATTATGAAGGGAGATAGTAAACCGCGTTACCGTTTGGGCGTGTTATCCCCTTCTTTACTTATTATTATTATGAAGGAGAGATTGTTAATCGCGTTCCGTTTGGGCGTGTTATCCCCTTCTTTAGTTATTATTGTTATGAAGGAGAGATTGTTAATCGCGTTCCGTTTGGGCGTGTTATCCCCTTCTTTAAATTTCAGTATTATTGCACCTTAATTATAGTAGGTTAATCACGGTTATCGGGCCTTGGAAAAGGTGGAAAATTGAGTAGAAACGGGGGAAGTGCTGCCAAATTTTCCGTAGAATATGGAACCTTGTACTTAGAAATATTCTACGAAGAGATCTAAAAGTTAATAGACGTTCTATGGCCATTATAGGTTGAAGTACTACGAGTAGTGTATTCTACTTGAAGGGTGGAAAAGGCTAGAAAGGTTATAGTACTTTGGAGCGTTTTGCTTGTCGATAATCGTCGCGAGGTATGTGAACCTCTTCCTATCCTTTCTAGCATGATTATTTTAAACTATGTAGTACGGTAGACGTACGCGTGCTAAACGAATTTGGTTGGTTTAAAACATAAGGTGTTATAATGGCTTTATGGAAAGTTAATTATAACAACTTTATGTAGGTAAAGGAATGGTTTATTGATTTTTAAAAAGATAAGAGACTTGACTTATATTTGACTTGATTTGATATGTGAAGAACTTGAATTGTGTGGAAAGTTGTGAAACCTCATTCGTGAGTAATGAGTACTTGGTTTCGAATAATAATGTTATATTGATTTCGAAAATGAGAATAAGTATCGAACAAACCACTGCAGCGTTAATAAAAGAAAATATATTGACAATTAATTAATATTATTAAAACAAGTAGAAACATCCATCTGCATAGAAGCTAAGATAAGACAAAATTGTATTACATTTCCTAGATCATGGTTGCTTTAATAAGGTCATTAATAACAAGTATTGATTTTTCTTAAATTCCAAAGTAAGGAACTTGATTTCTAAAAGAAAAGAGACTTGAGGAATTGGAGTGTTTTTGGTTTAAAAGAAAGGCATGGTTTTGTCTTAAATGGGTTTAAAAAGAAGGTATGGAAATTGTTTTGGTTTACTTAAAAATGATAGTTACTCTATGTTGATACTACGGGTATCGTGTGACCTTCGTAAAAGAAATGGATCTTTTTGAACGAATTAAAGTACGTAGTACCTTGGGGTTAAAACCCGGTTTTGTTGTAATAAATTGAAAGTCTATGAGTACGTTGAACTTGCTTATGATTGTTGTGATAGCCTTTGTTGTGCAAGTGTTTTGATTCTGTGCTACCGAGTCTCTCGATGGAGGGCCGGCTATCTGATTGATTGATGGACATACTGACACGATGGGTGGCCCACGGGTGTACTTCCACTATGAGTGTTATCTTGTTATTTCCTTTTGGACATACTGACACGATGGGTGGCCCACGGGTATGCTTCCACTAGGAGTGTTATCTTGTTATTTGCTTTGGACATACTGACACGATGGGTGGCCGGGTATGCTTCCTTATGAGTCTTATCTTTTTATTTCCTTTTGGACATACTGACACGATGGGTGGCCCACGGGTATGCTTCCACTAGAAGTGTTATCTTGTTATTTACTTTGGACATACTGACACGATACTTTTGAGAGTATTTCTACCAAGAGGGGGGGGGTGTGTACCCCTCGGCCTACCCCACTAGGGGGACTCTCGCCGAGGGGAAGAACTCTCGGCCACAAGGCCTTCTCAAAGGGGGAGGGTGGGACGAAACAACTACACAAAGGGAAGGGAGGATTTTAACACTTAAGGAATTTTAGGAATGGATGAAGAAGTCTTCCAAAGGGGGGTATTTATAGCACAAGCCAAGGCCAACCAATGGCCAAGATCTAGCCAAGTGCTATGCAAGTGTAGGGCCTAGATTATGCCAAGTGCACCTTATCCATCTACCCACAAAATATCCTACCAACTACTTGACAAAAGCCAAGCAATTCGTCCACTCTACCGCCACCAATGAGAGGGTGCCAAGTGGCGCCCTCTTGTTGGTCCAAAATATTTCGTCTCTCGGAAAAATCCGCAAAAATTAAAAATGACATAGCCGGAATTTTCCCTACGAAAGCTGTGGAAACGTTTCACAAAAACGACTCTAACCGGTGTCAGGCAAAAATAATTCGCCAAGCCTTATTCTCAAGTTCAAATTTTCTACGCACGCCCCACGCACATACTGAAATACGGTATAACAAGAATCGCCGAAGCATAGGCTATAACCTTGCCGAGCTGCATCAAAACACACCCTAGCCCGATACCCGAGGCATCACAATAGATCACGTACCCATCTAACCCCTCAGGAAGAGTAAGAATCGGGTGAGTCAACCTCTCCTTCAAAGAATCAAAACCCCGCCGCAAGCCTCGCCCATCGGAACTTGGCCGCTTTCTTAGTCACCTAGTCAGCGGTCTTGAAATCAAAGCAACCGCTTCCACAAACCTACGATAATAACTCGCTAGTCCTAAGAAACAGCTGCACTCGGTCGGAGTAGTAGGCCTCGCCAAGACTTGATCGCCTCAATTTTGCCGTATCCACGCGAACACCATCAGCCCCAATAATATGCCCGGGAATGCCACCGAGGCCAACCAAAACTCACACTGAGAACTTGGCGACAATCGCCGGCCCGAGAATCCTGCACGCCTCAGTGATCTGCATGCTCGCTCGCTCTTGAATACACCAGATATCATCAATGAATACAATCACAAATGTATCCAAAATGGCTTGAACACCCGGTTCATCAAATCCATAAATACCATTGAGCGTTGGTCGCCGAAAGACATAACCACGAACTCATAGTGCCCATACGGTCCCGAATGCGATCTTTGGGATGTCGCCTCTCGAACTCGAACTCGATGATAACTGCATCGCAGTCTATCTTTGAGAAACACCTCGCACTCGCAATGGTCAAACAAATCATCAATCCTGGGGAGGGGGTACCTATTCTTAATGGTTACCTTATTCAGCTGCCTGTAGTCAACACACATACGCAGCTGGCCCCATCCTTCTTCTTCACAAACAACACCGGCGCTCCCTGGGAGATACACTAGGCACGATAAAGCCTTTCTCCAAAGAAATCTTTCACTGGTCCTTCCTCAACTCAAAGAAAGCATCATGTATGGCGGAATGGAAATAGGTCGAGTGTCCGCAACGTGTCAATACAAAACTCGATCTCCTCTCAGAGGGATACCCAAGATCATCCGGGAACACATCCGAAACTCCCTAACCATCGGCATCGATCAAGAACTGCACCTCGGCCTCAGACGAATACCCAACCAGATGATAGATGTACCCTTCCGCACCATCTTCCTAGTCTTGAGGTAAGAAATAAACCTACCTACGGCGTCTTTGTGTTGCCCTCCACTCGATAATCGCTCGCCAGAAACTGAACCGAACCAACTGTCCCTACCAACGTTGGCATAACAAGAAGCCAACCACCATACCCATAAGGACATAAAAATCTGTCATCTCCAAATCTATCAAGTCTGCAAGTGGTCCGACGATCAGAATAAATACCTGACAACCCCTATACACCCGCCGCTAACACCGAATCACCCATGGCGTAGCTACCTCAAACGACTCTATCGACACGGCTCTATCCCGATTCTACCCGCAATAAGAGGGGACACATAGGACAAGGTAGAACACGGATCTATCAATGCATAAACATCACACTGAAATCGGTAATGTACTGCGGATGACGGCGTGGAAGCCTCACGATCTGGCGGTGGCTAGAGAATATATGCGGTTCGGGGACCGCTAGAATCGAACCACCACCACGACCTCATCGGCCGCCTGTCGTGAGTACCACGCCTCGGGCGCATAACCACGAAGGAAGAAGACCCAAAGAATCGATCCGTCGGTGTGTTGTACCACCCATGCCGCCTCTGAGCGGACAATCCTCTTCAAGTGGCCCACCGCCACAAGAGTAACAAACTCCTGCAGAACACGACACTGCTCGGGTGAGACCTATCAGATCGAGCACACCGAGGTGTGGGTGGTCTTGATCGGCGAGGATCTCTGCCTCCCTGAAACCCCGAAGTCCTGGAGCCCTGACCTGCTCCTGAATGACCTTGCTGATCAGATCTCCTACCAGAAAACCGTGATGGAGCACTCTGTGCTGGCTGGAAAGAGGACCCAGTCTGCTGCTGAGGCTGCCCGCCTCGAAATCGCCACGAGACCACGATGTCACGCCTCTTGGTGGCTGCGTCAACTGGGTCCTCCCTCTCTCTATCCTCTATCCCCTGTGCATAGGCCTGCATCCGGGCGATGTCCATACCGGGCTGAAGAGCCACCCCTAAGCATGCTGTAATCATATGACGGTCTAGCCCCATCACATAACGATGAACTCTATCCGCCATGCTAGCTACAATAGTATGCGCATGCCGCCAGAGTCAAACTCAAGCTATACTCCCGTGCCCTCCCGTTCTGTCTCAAGGTCAAGAATCTGTCTACCCGGGCTCTCCTCATCTCGGGAGGCAAAAAGTGATCCATGAAATCCTCTGTAAACTCCTCCCAAACAGCTGGAAGAGCATCATCACCTCTCGAAAGCAACCACGACTCAAACCAGTTCAGCGCAATATCGCGCAACCGGTAAGAGGCTAGTGTAATGCACTCTCTCAAGCCCTAAGGACTGCATGGTCCGTCAGTCGCCGAATGAACTCCTGCGGATCCTTATCAGACCTCGAACCATAAAACTCAGGTGGATGACATCCCAGAAAATCCCTAATCCGCAAACCGCCGGCTCAGGTGGTGCTGCTCGCTTGCCGCCGCTACTATATCGTCAATAACCGACCGCTCCCCGTAGTCTCTATACTCGCGGTGGCCGGGAACTGGAGGGTGCAGTATCGAATCTCTGGAGCTACCGCTTCGGCTTCTAACATCGCAGCGTGGTGAACTCGCCGACGCTTACTACCTCGGGCATAGTGCGTGCTCGAGCCTGTAACCTCGAGTACCGCTAGCGCCTCCGCCGCCGCTTTGCCCTTCGGGCTCGTGCTTCGTGGAGGCATAGCTGTTTCATAAGAAGAGGTCAGAGAGGATTCAACCTAATAAGACAGCTCTAATGCACGATCTCAGAGAGAGAAGAATGGAAATCAATCCTAAATGTCCTGTGACCTCACGATTATAGATGTGGTGCACAACACACCGATAATCAAGACTCTACTAGACACGGTATGTAGACACTTTCGAGGACTAATCGCTCGATACCACTTTTGTCACGACGACCCGGTCGCGATCGTGCCCTACCCAGGCACCTGCCTGTATACATCAGAGAATAGCAGCGGAACATACACAACATAACACAGGTGTAAACAATATAACAACACAGGCTAGCCGATAAGGCCGCCTTCCATAATATAAACAAAGTCAAAAGTACAACTTTACAACTCAGTTCTTACAGCCCAACCACATATGTGAATACGCACTTAGGAATAACAAGCGTGGCGGACGGGGCCCGCCATACCTCGAATGTACATAATCTACAACATCGGGAAAGATCGTATCAAAAGAAAGACAAGCTCCGGAGAATGGAGCTTGTCCGATAAGTGATCCTAAGAGTGTGGATCCACAACTCGCTACTCCTTTCTCTGCAGATGAACGCAACCCCGAGGAAGGGGGTCAGTACACAATATGTACTAAGTATGTAAAACTGGAAAGTACTGTAATTACAACATAAGTTTATTAGAAAGCCGGAGACATGTATGATAACAAAATTACAAAGACACGAAGGCCTTACTAACAATGAGAGTAATAATAGGTGTATACTTACAACGAAAATAAATAGGATTGGAATCCTACTCGACTATTTCACCCGATAGGTCGGTGGACTGCGTGAGGTGTTCCTCGCATGGGACTATTTCACCCGCATAAGCCCTTACGGACTCGCATGAGGTATTCCTCGCATAGGCTGGACCCGCCCGCATGGGACTATTTCACCCGCATAAGCCCTTACGGACTCGCATGAGGTATTCCTCGCATCGTGGTTAGCAAATCCACGGAAATATACAATGCCACAATCCCGGGGAATGACCCCGCAACGAATAATATATCACTAGCCCAAATCCGGCTATCACACATAACATAAGCTCTATCGGCTTATCATACAATATATAAGCAAGTTAAGAAATCCCCTAACTTCTTACTATTCTTGTTCATATACACTCTCGTTTTAGTTTACTTAAGGCACTATCATATCTTTTATAAAAAAGAATCCGGGAATTTAACCCACAGTACTATGTACTTCTATTCTTTTAAAATGACTCATTTCATTATAACACTTCCAAGATACTAATAACCGTAGTATCAAGTTACCATTTCTTTTCAAGACAAGTCACAATACTTTTAGAAATAAAAATTAGGCTTCTAAATCAAGTGACTCATGTCTTTTAAAACCTTAGGCAATTGATGCCTAAAAATCGAATTGCCTTCCATTAAATCAAGTCATTTATCTTTCCATAAAGTAAATATAACCAACTCCCCATAAAGTCGTTATATTCACTTTATACCTTAGTCAAGTACAATTTCCTATCCAAGGGACTTATACGTTTTTAAAACGACACAAGTATCACATACTTTAAAATTATTCAAGTCCCTTATCTTTAACAAGACTTAAGACATCTTTAATATTCTCAAAGGAGTGAGTTAATCTCCTAACTCACCCGACTTGGCATTTCATAAAACAAGTAAAGAATGTCAAAGTCTTGTACGTCTACCGTACTATATACGTGAAACTAGTCATGCTCAAAGATAGGAAAAGTTCTACATACCTTGTCGGGTCAAACCACTTGCCAAGTACAAAGTCCCGCCCGTAGTATATCAACCTATAATATTCACAATACGTCTATTAACGCCTTTACTTCAAATGTAGAATATTATAAGTGTAAAGTCTCCATTTTCTACGGAAAATCTGACAAGACCTCCTTTGTTTTTACTCACTTTGCCACCTTTTCAAGGCGAAATACAATAACCAAACAGCCCCAATTGGCTCACAACAATATAGAAGGTAGTTCAATACAATTGAATAACCAAACAGCCCCAATTGGCTCACAACAATATAGAAGGTAGTTCAATACAATTGAATAACCAAACAGCCCCAATTGGCTCACAACAATATAGAAGGTAGTTCAATACAATTGAATAACCAAACAGCCCCAATTGGCTCACAACAATATAGAAGGTAGTTCAATACAATTGAATAACCAAACAGCCCCAATTGGCTCACAACAATATAGAAGGTAGTTCAATACAATTGAATAACCAACTAATACAAACTACAGTCCAAATTCGGCCACCTTGAGTTCAACAAAACCAATTCTTATCCAATTTCCATTTCAATCCATATTGGTAGCATAACATGATATCAAGTCGCATTTGATTATAATAACCATAATCTTTAAGTAAGTAACATGCGACGATTTCTAAAAACGACCAACTAGTAATCCAATTTCCAAGTGGCTTGTATAACATTTCGTATTTAACTACAAGAAATCCATAATACTTATAACTTCAACCTATCAACTTCATGCTAGCAACAAGTAGAGCTAACAACATCAATATAAATATGTAATCTTGTAACACCTTTAAAAGACAAGATTATACCTTAACGATTCTTAATCCAACTCCAATCGAAGTCGCCCTTAGTAGTTTAGAGCCTCCAAGACACTTCAATCCGCTTTGAGACCCTTAGAACAACACCAACAATTATCCTTCAAAACTCCAAACAAAACCTAGAAAGACCATTAGGTTTTCGTTTATACTAACCCGAAAACAATCTTTTTCCAAGATTTTTCTATTGAGATGTGTTTACAATACACCTAAGAACCTTGGTTTAAAGTGGGGAGCTAAAAGAACAAGGAACAAAGATTTTTCTTTTTTCTTGCTATAGAACCCGAGAGCTTTGCTCTATGTTCATCCAATATTGTGTGAAATTTAGCTAAGTGTTGGCACTAGTAGTGCTACTAGTAGTAATATAAAGGGTCATGGAGGGTTAAGATGCATCCAAATGGTTGGCTTGGATAAGCTCTTAGCAATAATCAAGACTTATTGACCATTGACTTAGTCAAGATTGTCAAGCCACAACTTGCAAGACATTAGTCATCCAAGACTTATGGTAAATGACCATATTGGCCATGCCATTTCGTCCAAGGCATTGCTAAGGGGGGGGGGGTGACACGTGTCGCCCTCCCATTCGTCACAACACTTACGTTTTCCGACAATTTCATAATTCCGATAAATTTACAAGTCTCAAATCTTAACACTTGTGAGTTCTTACTTATGTTCTTAAAACATGTCCTGAAATTACGGGGTGTAACATGTATAAGGCTAGTATAACGGCTTTATGGGAAGTTGGTTATAATAGCTTTATGAAAAGTTTAAAGAGTGATTTACTCTAAGTAATTTAAAGTTAAGGGACTTGAAGAGTTTTAAAGTATTTTGATACTTGTTTCGTTTTAAACGTATAAGTCCCTTGGATAGGAAATTGTACTTGACTAAGGTATAAAGTGAATATAACGACTTTATGGGGAGTTGGTTATATTGGCTTTATGGAAAGATAAATGGCTTGATTTAAATGAAGGCAATTCGATTTTAAGGCAGCAATTGCCTAAGGTTTTATAAGAAAAGGAGTCACTTGATTTAGAAACTTAACTTTATTTTTAAGGGTGTTGTGACTTGCCTTGAAATGTAAATTGGACTTGATACTAGGATAAATAGTATCTTGGAAGTTTTCTACTAAAAAGAGTCATTGTTTTAAAGAGTAGAAGTACGTAGTACTTGGGTTAAATTCCCGGATTTTTATAAAAGACATGTTAGTGCCTTAGGTAAACTAAAATGAGAGTGTATATGAACAAGAATAGTAAGTTAGGGATTTCTTAACTTGCTTATATATTGTATGATAAGTTAGTGCTTATGTTATGTGTGATAGCCTGATTTGTGCTAGTGATATATTATTCGTTGCGGGTCATTCCGGATTGTGGCATTGCATATTTCCGTGGATTTGCTACCCACGACGATGAATACCTCATGCGAGTCCGTAGGCTTATGCGGTGAAATAGTCCCACGCGGCGGTCCACCTTATGCGAGGAATACCTCACGCGAGTCCGTAAGGGCTTACGCGGGTGAAATAGTCCCATGCGAGAATACCTCACGCGGGTCCACGTGATCTACGCGGTGAAATAGTCGCGAGTGGATTGCTAATGACATCGCGCGTGGTCCTGCTTTGATCGTGAGCTTCCTATTTTATATTGTAAGTATACTCCTATTTACTCTCATTGTTAGTAAGGCACAGTGTACTGTTTATTGAGCTATCATACATGTCACCGGTTTTATTTTTAGACTTATGATTTCATTACTGACTTTCGCCCACATATTTGGTACATGTTATCGACCTTCGGCCGGGGTTGCGTTCACGCCGCAGTAGTACAAAGTTCGATCCTCGCTCTTAGGATCATTGTTCAGCTGTTGAGAAGCTCCTTTATTCCGGAGGCTTATCCCTGGCATTGTCGGTTGTCGTACATTCAGGGGTATGGCGGGGCCCTGTCCCGCCAAAGTTGTTATTCTTAGAGGTCTGTAGTCACATTGTGGATTGGGTTGTAAAGAAAAATGTACTGTTCTATTTTTTCTGGATTGAGTATATTTTTTTACGGAAGGTGGCCTTATCGGCTAGCCTGTTGTTGTTTATTTTCTAAGTTTATATGAATGTTCCGCTGCTATTCTCTGATGTATACCGATGCGGGTGCCTGGTAGTGGCACGATCGCGCCCGGTCGGGTCGTGACAGGGACTTTGTACTTGGCAAGTGGTTTGACCCGGCGAGGTATGTAGAACTTTTCCTATCCTTTGAGCATGACTAGTTGCACGTATATAGTACGGTAGACGTACAAGATCTTGATATCCTCTACTAATTTATTGAATAGCCAAGTTGGGTGGGTTAGGAGATTAACTCACTTCTTTGAAAATAGTAAGGATGTCTTAAGTTGATTTTAAAGTTAAGGGACTTGAAGAGTTTTAAAGTATGTGATACTTGTCCCGTTTTAAACGTATAAGTCCCTTGGATAGGAAATTGTTTATGGCTAAGGTATAAAGCGAATGTAACGACTTTATGGGGAGTTGGTTATATTTGCTTTATGGAAAGATAAATGACTTGATTTAATGGAAGGCAATTCGATTTTTAGGCATCAATTGCCTAAGGTTTTATAATAAAAGGAGTCACTTGATTTTGAAACCTAACTTTATGTTTAAAGGTATTGTGACTTGTCTTGAGAAGTAAATTTTGACTTGATACTACGGTTTATAGTATATTGGAAGTTCTATATGAAAATGAGTCATTTTTTTAAGGTTGAAGTACGTAGTACTTTGGGTTAAATTCCCGGATTTTCATAAAGGACATGTTAGTGCCTTAAGTAAACTAAAATGAGAGTGTAGACGAATAAGACTAATAAGAAGTTAGGAGGATTTCTAACTTGCTTATTTATTGTATGATGGCCGGTTGAGATAGGGTAAGAGTATAAGTGAGGGGTAAACCCCCAAGACGCTATACCACCTTTTCCAGGATAAGAGTATAAATGAGGGGTAAACCCCCAAGACGTTATACCACCTGTTTTATTACCTTCTTCAGGGTAAGAGTATAAATGAGGGGAAAACCCCACAAGACGTTATACCACCGCTTGGTAAGAGTATAAATGAGGTAAGAATCCTAAGACGTTATACCACTGCTTTCTATGGGTTCGCTACCCATGATTTGATCGGAGTCTCTATTGTGATGTTATGCGTATTCCCTTGATTTACTCTCATTGTTAGTAAGGCCTTCGTGTCTCGTAATTTTGTTATCATACATGTCTCGCTATGTTTTAAACTTATGTTGTAATTACAGATTTCCGCTTTACATACTTAGTACATATTGTGTCGACCCTTCCTGGGCTGCGTTCATGCCGCAGAAAGTGGTAGCGGTGGTGGATCCTCATTCTTAGGATCACTTCGACGCGTCGAAGCTCCATTTATCCGAAGGCTTGTCTCTTTGGTACGCTTTTTTCCGGTGTTGTAGATTTATGTACATTCGGGGTATAGCGAGCCCTGTCCCGCCACGATTATTATTCTAAGTCGTATTCACATTTGTGGTTGGGTCAGAAAGCGATGTTATGCAGTTGTACTTTTGATTATGTTATATATTGGAAGCGGCCTTATCGGCTAGCAGGAGGTTTTATTGTTACACATGTGTTTATGTTGTATGTTCATTGCTATTCTCGATGTGTACTGAATAGGGTGCCTGTGTAGGGCACCGTCGCGCCCGGTCGGTCGTGACAAAAGTGGTATCGAGCGATTAGTCCTCGAAAGTGTCTACGCACCGTGTTCAGTAGAGTCTTGATTATCGGTGTGTTGTTCACCACATCTATAATCGGAGGTCGCAGGACATTTAGGATTAGTTTCCATTCTTCTCTCTCGAGATCGTGCAAGAGAAATGTCTAATTAGGTTGAATCTATCCGACCTAGTCTTATGAAATGATATGCCTCCACGGAAGCGACTCAGGCCCGAGGCAAGGCAAAGCAGGAGGCGCTAGCGGTACTGAGGGTTACGGACTCGGGCACGTGCTATGCACGAGGTAGTAAGCGGTCGGCGAGTTCAGCCACGCCACAGATAGAGGAGCCGAGAGCGGTAGCTCCAGAGGTTCCGCACGAGCCTCGATTCCGCACCGGGCCGAGTATAGAGACTACGGGAGCGGTCAGGTTATTGACGAAGATAGTAGTCTGACAATACGACAGAGCAGCACCCACCCTAGGGCCGACAGTTTGTGGGTTAGGGATTTTCTGGGTTGTCCACCTGAGTTTTATGGTTCGAGGTCGGATGAGGATCCGCAGGAGTTCATTTGGCAGCTACAGCGGACCATGCAGGTTCTTAGGGTTTCGAAGACAGAGTCTGTTACGCTAACCTCCTACCGGTTGCGCGATATTGCGTTGAACTGGTTTGAGTCGTGGTTGCTTTCGAGAGGTGATGATGCTCTTCCAGCTGTTTGGGAGGACTATCAGGGAGTATAGCTTGGAGTTTGACTCCTTGGCCAGACATGCGCATATTATTGTAGCTGACATGACGGATAGGGTTCATCGTTTTGTGATGGGGCTTGACCGTCATATGATTACCGCATGCTTGGGTGTGGCTCTTCAGCCCGGTATGGACATCGCCCGGATGCAGGCCTATGCGCAGGGGATTGAGGATAGAGAGAGAGAGGACCAGATTGACTCAGCCACCAAGAGGCTGTGACATTAGGGTCTCAGGGCGCTGAGGCGACCTCGGCAGAACAGTGTCCACTTTCCGGCCAGACAGAGTGCTCCTTCACGGTTTTCGGCAAGAGGTCCGGCGAGGTCATTCAGAGCAGGTCGGGGCTCCGGACTTCGGATTTCGCGAGGCGAACCGTCACCGTCGGGACCACCCACACCTCGGTGTGCTCGATGCGTAGGTTTCACGTGGCGAGTGTCGCGAGCCGGAGCTTGTTACTCGTGTGGCAGCGGGGCCATTTGAGGAGATTGTCCGTCTAGGCGGCATGGGTGGTCTGATCGGCCGGCGGATCTGCTGGGTCTTCTCCTTACGTGGTTATGCGCCCGAGGCGTGGTACTCACGGGCAGCCGCGGTAGAGGTCGTGGTGGTGGTTCCAGTTCTACGGTCCACAGAACCGCATATATTCTCTAGCCGGTAAGCGAGGATCGGGAGGCTTCCACGGCGTCGTCGCGGTACATTATTGATTTCACGTAGCGTTTATGCTTTGATAGATCCAGGTTCTACCTTGTCCTATGTGTTCCCTCTTATTGCGGGTAGAATCGGGATAGAGCCGGAGTCGATAGAGCCTTTTGAGGTAGCTACGCCTATGGGAGATTCGGTGTTAGCTGAGCTGGTGTACAGAGGTTGTCCGGTTTATATTTATAGTCGTCGGACCACTTGCAGAACTTGATAGAGTGGAGATGACATTTTGATGTCATTATGGGTATGGGTGGTTGGCTTCTTGTTATGCCAACGCGTTGGTAGGGACAGTTGGTTCGGTTCAATTCTGGCGAGCGATTATCGAGTAGAAGCGGCAACACAACGCCGCCGTAGGGTAGGTTTATTTCTTACCTCAAGGCTAGGAAGATGGTGCGAGAAAGGGTACATCTATCATCCGTTCGTATTTGATACATAGGCCGAGGTGCGGTTCTTGATCGATGCAGAGTTAGGGAGTTTCCAAATGTGTTCCCAGATGATCTTCCGGGTATCCCTCCTGAGAGGGAGATTGAGTTTTGTATTGACACGTTGCCAGACACTCGACCTATTTCCATTCCGCCATACGGGATGGCTTTCTTGAGTTGAGGAGTGAAGGACCGGTGAAAGATTTCTTTGGAGAAAGGCTTTATCAGGCCTAGTATATCTCCCTGGGGAGCGCCGGTCTTGTTCGTGAAGAAGAAAGATGGGACGCTGCGTATGTGTGTTGATTCTGACGGTGAATAAGGTAACCATCAAGAATAGGTACCCCCTCCCCCGGATTGATGATTTGTTTGACCAGCTGCAGGGTGCGAGGTGTTTCTCAAAGATAGACCTGCGGTCTGGTTATCATCAGGTTCGAGTTCGAGAGGCGTATATCCCAAAGATCGCATTCAGACCGGTATGGGCACTATGAGTTTAGGTTATGTCTTTCGGTTTGACCAACGCCCAAATGATATTTATGGATTTGATGAACGGTGTTCAAGCCATTTTTGGATACATTTGTGATAGTATTCATCGATGACATCTGGTTTATTCGCGACAGAGCGGAGCATGCAGATCGATTGAGGCGGTACTTGGGTCCTCCGAGCCGGCGATTATTCGCCAAGTTCTCCAAGTTTGAGTTTTGGTTGGCCTCGGTGGCATTCCCGGGCATATTATCGGGCTGATGGTGTTCGCGTGGATACGGCAAAGATTAAGGCAGTCAAGTCTTGGCCGAGACCTACTACTCCGACCGAGGGGCGCAGTTTCTTAGGGCTGGCAGGTTATTATCGTAGGTTTGTGGAGTAGTTTGCTTCGATTTCAGCACCGTTGACTAGGCTGACTCGTGGCGCCAAGTTCCAGCCGATGAGTCTTGCGGCGGTGGTTTCGATTCTGAAAGAGAGGTTGACTACTGCCCGCTTACTCTTCCCGAGGGGTTAGGCGGCACGCGAGCTAGTGTGATTCCTGCGGTATCGGGCTAGGGTGTGTTTTGATGCAGCACGGCAAGGTTATAGCCTATGCTTCCCGGCAGTTACGGAAGCATGAGAGGAATTACCCTACCCATGACTTAGAGTTGGCCGCAGTTATTCATGCCTTGAAGATTTTGAGACATTATTTGTATGAGGTTCATGTGGATATTTATACAGACCACAAGAGCCTCCAGTATATCTTCAGGCAGAGGGAGTTGAACTTGAGACAGAGACGGTGGTTAGAGTTGCTGAAAGACTATGATGTTGACATTCTATACCATCCGGGGAAAGCCAACGTAGTTGCTGATGCCTTGAGTCGTAGATCGATGAGGAGCCTGTCAGAGGTACAAATGAGAGGCAGATACGGTCCGTCAGATCCACCAGTTAGCGAGCCTTGGGGTTCGATTGATCGATACCGACGATAGTGGGGTACGGATTCGTGAGGTTACCGAGTCTTCCATCTTTGATGAGGTGAAGAGGCGACAGTTTGAGGACCCAGTGTTGGTGCGGTATCGTGATGCAGCTCTTCGGGAGGAGAAGAGTCTATTCGAATGGCGCTGGGTCGAGATTTGAGGGCCGGTTGTGTGTTCCCGATATGTCAGGACTTCGTCAGCAGATTCTGGGGGAGGCACACAGTGCTCGTTATTCTATTCATCCGGGGTCGACCAAGATGTACCATGACCTCAGATGTTTGTATTGGTGGGATGGCCTGAAGAGGGACGTGGCAGGTTTTGTTGCACAGTGTCCAAATTGCCAGCAGGTCAAGGTCGAGCACCAGAGGCCCAGCGGATTATTGCAGTCTATTGAGATTCCGACTTGGAAGTGGGAGGTGATCAACATGGACTTTGTTACAGGGTTACCTCGTACTCAGAGGAAGTACGACTCCATTTGGGTTATTGTTGACAGGCTGACGAAATCAGCCCATTTCCTTCCAGTCAGGACGACGTTTTCGGCTGAGGACTATGCCAGGTTATACATCAGAGAGATTGTGAGGCTGCACGGTGTCCCTGTGTCGATTATATCTGATAGGGGAGCCCAGTTTACGGCTAACTTCTGGAGGTCTTTCCAGAAGGGTTTAGGGACACAGGTGAGTCTCAGTACAACATTTCATCCTCAGACTGACGGGCAGGCAGAGCGTACTATCCAGACACTTGAGGATATGCTGCGGGCCTGCGTGATTGATTTCAGGGGTAGCTGGGAGGATCACTTGCCTCTTGTAGAGTTTGCTTATAACAACAGCTACCATTCCAGTATACAGATGGCGCCATACGAGGCTTTATATGGGCGGAAATGCAGGTCGCCGATTGGTTGGTTCGACGTGGGCGATGTGCAGTTAGTTGGCCCAGACATGGTACAGCAGGCTGTGGATAAGGTGAAGCTTATCCAGGAGAGACTGTTAGCAGCCCAGAGTCGGCAGAAGTCATATGTGGATAATCGGCGTCGGCACTTGGAGTTTCAGGTAGACGACTGGGTCTTCTTGAAGGTGTCACCCATGAAGGGTGTGATGAGATTCGGTAAGAAGGGGAAACTCAGCCCAAGGTACATTGGGCCCTACCAGATCGTCCGTAGAGTGGGCAAGGTTGCCTACGAGTTGGATCTGCCATCAGAGTTAGAGGCGATACATCCGGTCTTCCATGTTTCTATGTTGCGGAAGTGTATCGGTGATCCAGCGAGAGTTTTCCCTACTAGTGAGGTCCAGGTGACAGAGGGGTTATCGTATGAGGAGAGTCCCATAGCGATACTCGATCGCCAGGTCAGGCGACTGCGGACCAAGGATGTAGCTTCCGTCAAAATCTTGTGGAGGAATGATAACCGGGAGGAGATGACTTGGGAAGCGGAGGAGGACATGTTGAGGAAGTATCCTCACTTATTTCCTATGCCTTCAGGTAAATTCATTTTCCCTTACTTGTCAAGTTTTAATTGAAGCATTTGTTTTGTGTAAATGCTATTATGTGGCCATGTGTGGCAGTATTGGTATGTCGGGGTTGTGTAAGGAAACTATGTCGCTAATTATAAGTTAGACTCCGAAAGAACATTCGGGGACAAATGTTTCTAAGGAGGGAAGAATGTTACACCCCGTATTTACAAAACATATTTTAAGGAACGTACGTAAGAACTCACAAGTGTTAAGATTTGAGACTTGTAAAAAATTTATCGGAAATATGAAATTTTCGGAAAATGTATTATTGTGGCGAATGGGAGGGCGACATGTGTCACCCCCTCCCTTAGTGATGCCTTGGACGAAAATGCCATGGCTAAGATGGTCATTGACCATAGTCTTGTATGACTAAAGTCTTGCAACTTGAAGCTTGAGAGATTTGACTTGGTCAAAGGACCCACAAAGTCTTGATTTTTACTAAGAGCTTATCCAAGACACCCAATTGTTCATATCTTGACCATCCAATGTGCTTTATATTACTACTAGTAGCAAGAGAGATCTAACACTTAGCCAAAATTCACAAAAAAATTGAAGAACTATGAAGCATGCTCTCGGGTTCCATTTGAAGAAATAAGAAAAATCTTTGTTCCTTGTTCTTTTAGCTCCCCACTTTAAACCTAGGTTCTTATGTGTATTGTAAACATATCTCAATAGAAAAATCTTGGAAAAAGATAGTTTACGGGTTAGTCGCAAAACGAAAACCTAGTTGTCTTTCTAGGTTTTGTTTGGAGATTTGAAGGATATTTGTTGGTGATGTTCTAAGGGTCTCAACAAGCGGATCGAAGTGTCTTGGAGATGCTCTAAACAACTAAGGAGCGATTTCGGATTGGAGTGGATTAAGTTTCATTGAGGTATAATCTTGTCTTTTAAGTGTTACAAGATTATATAGTTATATTGTTGTTGTTAGCTCTACATGTTGCTAGCATGAAGTTGATATGTTGAAGTTTATAAGTATTGTGGATTGCTTGTAGCTTAAATCCGAAATGTTATGCAAGCCACTTGTAGATTTGATTACTAATTGGTCGTTTATTAGAAATCGTCGTATGTCACTTACTTGAAGATTATGGTAGTTATAATCAAATGCGACTTGATATCATGTTATGCTACCAATTTGGATTGAAATGGAAATTGGATAAGAATTGGTATTGTTGCATTCATTATGGCCGAAAATTGGACTAGTAGTGGTATTAGTTTGTTGTCGTTTGTGGGGCGGAATTTTACACGTCTAGTAGGCGTGTAATCCCCTATTGATTAATTTCTTTGATTGTGCCTTAAATGTGGCGTGTTTGGTTATTGTATTCGGCCTTGAAAAAGGTGGCAAATTGAGTAGAAACAAAGGAGGTGCTGTCCGATTTTCCGTAGAATTTAGCGACTCGACACTTATAATATTCTACGTTTGAAGTAAGGCTTTAATAGGCGTATTGTGAATATTATAGGTTGACATACTACGGGCGGGACTTTGTACTTGGCAAGTGGTTTGACCCGACGAGGTATGTAGAACTTTTCCTATCCTTTGAGCATGACTAGTTGCACGTATATAGTACGGTAGACGTACAAGATATTGATATCCTCTACTAATTTATTGAATAGCCAAGTTGGGTGAGTTAGGAGATTAACTCACTTCTTTGAAAGTATTAAGGATGTCTAATGTTTTATTAAAGTAAAGGGACTTGAAGAGTTTTAAAGTATGTGATACTTGTTTCGTTTTAAACGCATAAGTCCCTTGGATAGGAAATTGTTTATGGCTAAGGTATAAAGCGAATGTAACGACTTTATGGGGAGTTGGTTATATTTGCTTTATGGAAAGATAAATGACTTAACTTTAATGAAAAGGCAATTTGATTTTTAAGGCATCAATTGCCTAAGGTTTTATAATAAAAGGAGTCACTTGATTTTGAAACCTAACTTTATGTTTAAAGGTATTGTGACTTGTCTTGAGAAGTAAATTTTGACTTGATACTACGGTTTATAGTATATTGGAAGTTCTATATGAAAATGAGTCATTTTTTTAAGGTTGAAGTACGTAGTACTTTGGGTTAAATTCCCGTATTTTCATAAAGGACATGTTAGTGCCTTAAGTAAACTAAAATGAGAGTGTAGACGAATAAGACTAATAAAGTTAGGGGATTTCTAACTTGCTTATTTATTGTATGATAATTGGTTAAGATAGGGTAAGAGTATAAGTGAGGGTAAACCCCAAGACGCTATACCACCTTCTCCAGATAAGAGTATAAATGAGGGTAAACCCCAAGACGTTATACCACTGTTTTATTACCTTCTTGGGGTAAGAGTATAAATGAGGCAAACCCCAAGACGTTATACCACCGCCTGGGGTAAGAGTATAAATGAGGGTAAGAACCTAAGACGTTATACCACTGTTTCTATGGGTTCGCTACCCATGATTTGATCGAGTCTCTATTGTGATGTTATGCGTATTCCCTTGATTTACTCTCATTGTTAGTAAGGCAATCGTGATCTTGTAATTTTGTTATCATACATGTCTCGGCTTTGTTTTAAACTTATGTTGTAATTCTGATGCTTTCGAGTTTACATACTTAGTACATATTGTAATCGACCCCTCTGGGCTGCGTTCATGCCGCAGGAAAGGGTAAACAGGTGGTGGATCCTCATTCTTAGGATCACTTCTCAGACGTCAGAAGCTCCATTTATCCGGAGGCTTGTCTCTTTTGGTACAGTTTTTTCCCTGGTGTTGTAGATATATGTACATTCAGGGGTATGGCGGGAACCTGTCACGCGATTATTATTCACAAGTGCGTATTCACATTTGTGGTTGGTAGAAGCGATGTTATGCGATTGTACTTTTGATTATGTTATATATTGGAAGGCGGCCTTATCGGCTAGCCTGGGAGGTTTTATTGTTACACATGTGTTTATGTTGTGTATGGTTCGCTGCTATTCTTTGATGTGTACCTGAATAGGGTGCCCAGGTAGGGCACCAGTCGCGGCTCGGGGTCGGGTCGTGACATAAGGCACCAGTCACGGGCCCGGGGTCGGGTCGTGAGACAACTTTTCTTCCATTTCCAATCCAAACTTGTGATAACGACTTAGGTTTTCGCCTTGCGACTAACGTGAAAACGTCGTTTTTCTGAAATCTTTCTATTGAGATATCCTTACAATACTCTTAGGGACCTTGGGTTAAAGTCTTGTGAATAATGGATCAAAACTACAAATTTTTTGTGTGGGAATGTCCTCAAAGCCGAGAGCTCCTGTCACGACCCGACCTCGGGCCCGCGACTGGTGCCTTACCCCGGGCACCCTAGTGATAATACATCAGAGAAAAACCAGCGGAAATAGAATCATAGAAATGAAACAACATAAAATAAGAAACGTGCTAACCAAAACGGTTACCTTTCTGCATATAATAGAAACTTGAACAGTTACATCCTTTACAAACCCTGCCCACAACAGTACTACAGACCTCTAAGAATTTTATAACAACAACGACGGGACAGGGCCCCGCCATACCCCCGAATGTACAAAAACCTACAATCTCAGGGAATCATGCCAAAAGATAAGCCTCCGGAGAAACGGAGCTTCCCAAAATGCTGAAATGTGATCCTATGAGCGAGGATCAACAACCGGTGTACCTCTACCTGCGGCATGAACGCAGCCCCCCGAAGGAGGTCAGTACAACATGTACCAAGTACGTGAAACTGAAAATACTGTAATAAAATCATAACAGTCTATATAAAACCGGAGACATGTATGATAACCAACTACGGTACACAATATATAAGCAGTCATGTCAAGTCAGGGACTCACGCCCTCAAAGTCATCACTCAAATATAACTATGGGTCTCACGCCCACAATATCAATCATGCCCGTGGAATTCCTTCCTCGCTTGGCGATCTATGATATAATAACACCAAGGAGTACATGAACACGAGTCCCACCTATGTCATAAAATCGTGCGGGGCGCACGAAGGCATAGCTCGAGAACCAACTGCGTCATCAATGGCCGGGCAAGTACGAAAGTTACCGTATTTCCAGGTATATGCGTATGGACGTCGTCTGAAATTTGAGCCTTAAGTTAGGCATTGGATTCGAAATTTGGGCACAAGTGCCGATTAGAGTCGTTTTCTGACGAAACGTTTCCACAACTTACGTTGGGAAAATTCCGGCTATGTCATTTAAAATTTTTGCGGATTTTTCCGAGAGACGAAACATTTTGGACCAACGGGAGGGTGACATGTGTCACCCTCACATTGGAAGCAAGTGGGGAAGGTTGGACGATTGGGCGTCCAAAGAGAGCCTTGGTTGGCCTTGGCCGATTGGCTCCCTCTTTTGTGCCTTGCTTTGTGGCTTGTTTTGTGGAGTGTTTTGTGGAGTAGGGTTAGGGTGCACTTGGCTTGATCTTGGCCTTACACTTGCCTTGCACATGGCTTGATCTTGGCCATTGGTTGGCCTTTGGTTTTGCTATAAATACCCCCTCTCTTTGAAGACTTCTTCATCCACTCTTCACTTGCCTAAGTCTTGAGAACCCCTCCCCTCCCTCTTGTTGACTCTCGTCCAAGAGCCCCTCTCCCCCTTGTGAAGGCCTTTTGGCCGAAACCTTCCCCCTTTGTGAGCCTAAAGCCGAGAACACCCCCCCCTCCCTTAGGGTGTTGTTCTCGTGTGGTACCCCCCTTTTGTGGTATTGAAATACTCCTCCAAGTATTGTTATAATGCCCAAAATACCTTAGTTATACCTTGTAGTATTCCAAAGTTACCTCTATCGTGAAGTCAGGAAATACTACCTTTTGTCCTTTTAGTCTCAGCCAAAACCCTAAGGAAACCTTCACTGTTGGTTGAAGTTTTGGAGTAAGTTAGTTAGAACTTCTAAGGGTTGTTTGGAGATTGGAGCACTCGGAGTAGGAGCTAAACCTTGCTCAGGCGCGACATTATACTCGGATAATTTTGGGCTTATCGAGGTAAACACTCATCGTCCTTCTATTGTAATTGGAAATTACATGTTGTAAGAATATATAGTTGAAGTATACTATATATAGAACTATACTTAATCTTGTGGCAATGTCTTTTGACTTAAGCTGAAGAATTAAGAAGCTGTAATTACATAGGGGTGTATTCAGATGAGACTTGTGTAGTATTCTTGTGTAGTAGAATTGTACACGTCCGGTTAGGCGTGTAAAAACCCCACTGGTTGGCTTGGTAGCGGCCGATAGAAGGAGATTTACGCTATGGCGGGGAGAGTCGCCGAATTTTACGTAGAATATGGAGCGATGAGATCTAGATGTTAATAAGCGCCTTGTGGCCTTATAGGTTGAAGTACTACGTGTGGTGCGATCTACGTGGCTTAAGGAGTAAGCGGTTTGAAGTACTTGGGCGTTTTGCTAGTAGTCGGCACTCGTCGCGAGGTATGTGAACCTCTTCCTATCTCTTCTAGCATGATATGTGTGAACTATGTAGTGCGGTGAGCGTACGTGTGTTAAGCGTGTTTGATTGTCTTAAAACATAAAGTGTTATAACGGCTTTATGGGAAGTTGGTTATAACGGCTTTATGTAGGTAAGAAAATACTTTGTGGTTTTAAAAGGTAAGCGATGTGAATTATAAGCGGCTTGTTATAATAAAGAACTTGATGTATTTCAAAAGATTTATAATCGTTTTGAAGGAAGAGTAACACTTGGTTTTAAAGGTTTTAAAAAGAGTTATACTAGCTTTATGGGAGTTAGGTATAATGTCTTAAGAGAGGTAAAGAAAATGGTTTACTAATGTTAGAAGTTAAGAGACTTGATCTTATAAGATAAGAGACTTAACTTATTTGTTTTAATGTGAATGTTTGTGTGAAACCTCATTCGTGAGTAATGAGTACTTGGTTTTATTTAAAGGGATAATGTTTCTTGATTTGGAAATCGAGAATGTGTATCGACAGGACCCTGCGGCGTTAATAAAAGGAAAATGTATTAAATAATGATGAATTGTATTAAAACCGGTAGAAACCTCCATGCATAGAAACTAAGATGAGACAAAATGATATACATTTTCTAGATCATGGTTTCTTTGTAATAAGAATGTTGTAAACAAGAATAACCTACTCTCACGTAAGACATATATTACTCAATTGTTCTAAAAGGAATCAAGTGATTAAGTTTATGAACTATGAAACCATTTGAAAATGAGAAGCTTGAGTTATTGAAACTAGGCAACCTGGAACTTAGGAAAGAATGTTGTTACTTGATTTTGAAAAGGAATGTGGGTTGGTCATTCTAATACTACGTATCGGGTGACTTTGATAAAAGTAATAGATCTCTTTTAAAAGGGATTTAACGTCGTAGTACTTTAGGGTTAAAAACCGGACTTTGGCATAAAATGAAAGTAACTTGAGTTGTGTAACTTGCCTCGCTTGTTGTGGTGTAACTTGCCTATGCTTGTTGTTGTGTAACTTGCCTATGATTGTTGTTGTGTAACTTGCCTATGCTTGTTGTTGTGTAACTTGCCTATGCTTGTTGTTGCGTAACTTGCTTATGCTTGTGGTGATAGCCTTGGTTGTGCAAGAATTGTTATTTATGTACTAGCTCTCCATGAGGTTTCTTCTTGTTCGGCCTTGGTCCACGGTGGTCGGCTCTCGTACTTGCCGTCTCATGGATGATTCGGCCTTGGCACGATGGTCACCTCGCACTTGCCCGTTCGATTATAGTAGCGAAGTCTCGTGTCTGACCTTGGTCCACAGGTGGTCAGCCCTCGTACTTGCCCGGTCGACTCGTGGCCGGCCTTAGTCTCCGATGATCGGCTCTCGCACTTGCCGTATCGGCCGTGTTTTGGTTGCATTGTATTATTAGTACGGTCGGATCTGGTAGTTATACTTGTCTGTCACGGTTTTATAACACAGTGGGACTGGTGTTCATGTATAATCCTTGGTATTGTTATATCATAAGCTGCGGTGATGAGGAAGAAATTCCACAGCACAGTGATAATTTGGAGCGTGAGTCTGTCTTGATATGGCGGTTATATGTTATATCTTGTAGTTTGGTCATCATACATGTCTCTGCTTTATATAGACTATTATGATTTCATTTCTGATATTCTGATTTCACATACTTAGTACTGTTGTCTTGACCTCGCCCGAAGTGCGTTAAATCTGCAGCGGTAGAGTAGTCGTCATTGTCGATCCGCGTTTAGGATCTCATTTGACGTTTTGGGAGCTCCATTCCGTCGGAGGCTTATCTTTGGTATGTTACCACAGTGCTGTAAGTTCTTATGCGTTCGGGGTATGGCGGGGCCACTGTCGTCATAGTTGTTGTATAAATCTTAAGTGCATGTAATCTTGTTGTGGCGGGGTTGTAAAGGATTAAAGCTGTTCGAGTTTTATGTATATCTGAAGGCAAGCTGTTTTGGTTGCTGTTTATTTATTATATCTCTCATTTCATGTGTAAAGTTTTTATTTCATTGGTTTTCTCGATGTTGTATCACTAGGGTGCGGGGTAAGGCACCGATGGCGGGCGATTTTGGGGCGTCACGTGGTATCGAGCGATTAATCCTCGGAAAGTGTCTGACCGTGTCTAGTAGAGTCTTGATTATCGATGTGTTGTGCACCACATCTATAATCGAGGCTATAGGACATTTAGGATTGGTTTCCATTCTTCTCATTACGAGATCGTGCCTTAGAGTCGTGTGATAAGATTGGACCCTCGACATATGCCGTTTTACGATTATGCCTCGCGTAAAGCGGCAGGGCGAAGGGCAAAGCGGCGAGGAGGCTGCGAGTAAAGCGTGGCGAGACCACGATACACGAGCCTCGATCCGCTGATGCAGGCGAGAGATGAGTTACAAAGTGGGCGATTAATGGCGGGGTTGTGGCAGAACTTGAGGATAAGTGGGCCTTGGCGGTTCGATGCACCGATGGTTCACCTAGATCGAGATAGTTCGAGGCTACGGGATTTTTACGAGTTGTAGGCCGAGTTTTATGGGTCGAGGCACGAGGATGATCGCGAGGAGTTCATCAAGCGATTCTGACGGATCATGAGTGATCAAGGCATCGGAGATCGAGTCGGTGGCCACAGGTTCACATCAGCTGCGTGATACCGCTGATCGTTTGATTCTTGGGAGCTGTCCAGGAGAGCATGCACTTCCAGCGGTATGGAGCGAGTTCTCGAAGCCTTTCTTGCACATTTCTTGCCTCCCAGACGAGGAGGCTCGGTAAACAGTTTTTGGTGTTCTGGCGAGCAGGCGTGCGGTTCGGGAGTACAATGTGGAGTTCGACTCATTGGCGATGCGTCCGCGTTAGTAGCTTGTATGGAGGATCGAGTGCACCGATATGTTCTGAGGCTCGATGATTGCCTTGCAGAGTTGTTGGGTGTAGCTCTTCATAGGGCATGGACATTGCCGCATGCGGCGTATACACTTGGATGTGAGGAGCGGATAAATCGGCGGAATGACCAAAGTCGTGAGAAGAGGGCGAGCAGCGAGGTCCTTTGGTGACTTTCGAGGCGGACCGCCTCGTGGCAGAACTAGTTATGTACCTCCGTCGATCTGAGTGGTCCTCGCGGCTTTCGGGACGCCGGGATATTCGGGAGCGGTCGGGGCTCCTGTGTTTCAGATTTTGAGGAAGCGAGTGCTCGCGGATGAGTTGCCCTTGTCTCGGTGTGGCGTTGTGGAAAGCTTCGTAAGGGAGAGTGTCGTACTAACTCGGGAGATTGTTATTTTTGCGGCCAGCGGGGCCATCGGCAGAAGGCTTGTCAGGCCGAGTAGCTGGTAGGATAGCATGGACTACTAGAGCGATTGCGGGTTCTTCACCTTCCATGCTTGAGCAGGATGTTAGTACCGGAAGGCCGGTAGAGTCGCGGTGGGAGTTCGATTTTAGCGGTCCTTGAACCGCCTAGTTTGAGTATATCCTTAACCTCTAGAGTTTTGTTTGTATTGATGTTGTTGATGTGTTTAATGTTATGTTTGGATAGCTTTGTGCTAAAATGTGATTTAGAAACACAGTTAGTGAAAAGGGTAAGTCACAGGTAGTGTGAGATGGAAGTGGTAGCTTTCATGATGTGAAATAGTAAGATTGTTCGGATCGGGAACAAGAGTTGGCGCGGTTGGGGTCGGGTTGAGGACCATTTGCGGGTCAACCGTAACCCGGTTTGGGGTGGTCGATTCAGGTGGTCAGCGGTGGTAGTCACGAGGTGCTAGGCCCAGTTTAGATGACCATCGTATGAGTTCGTGGATGCGTTCGATCGAGAATCAGTTCGTGAAGGCGGGAATGGCCTTAGGGAAATCGAGGTTAGGAGATGACCAAGTTTGGAGGTAGTGACTCAAGGGTTGGAAAGCGAAGCGTTGGCGAAGTGTGAGTGCGGATACTAGAGCGAGTTCGAGTGTTCGTGGCGAGTACTACGAGAAGGGAGAAGTGAGCGTGTGTTTTGTGGCGGTGTGGCATGATTATTTTTAAATGCGTATAGCGGTGAAGACTATCTGGCCTTTGTTTGTTTGAGACCTAGAAGGAACATTGGGACGAATGTTTCTAAGAGGAAGAATGTTATACCGTATTTCAGTATATGCGTATGGGCGTGCGTCTGAAATTTGAGCCTTAAGTTAGGCATTGGATTCGAAATTTGGGCACAAGTGCGATTAAGTCGTTTTACGTGAAGCGTTTCCACGGACTTACGTTGGGAAAATTCCGGCTATGTCATTTAAAATTTTTGCGGATTTTTCCGAGAGACGAAACATTTTGGACCAACGGGAGGGTGACATGTGTCACCCTCACATTGGAAGCAAGTGGGGAAGGTTGGACGATTGGGCGTCCAAAGAGAGCCTTGGTTGGCCTTGGCCGATTGGCTCCCTCTTTTGTGCCTTGCTTTGTGGCTTGTTTTGTGGAGTGTTTTGTGGAGTAGGGTTAGGGTGCACTTGGCTTGATCTTGGCCTTACACTTGCCTTGCACATGGCTTGATCTTGGCCATTGGTTGGCCTTTGGTTTTGCTATAAATACCCCCTCTCTTTGAAGACTTCTTCATCCACTCTTCACTTGCCTAAGTCTTGAGAACCCCTCCCCTCCCTCTTGTTGACTCTCGTCCAAGAGCCCCTCTCCCCCTTGTGAAGGCCTTTTGGCCGAAACCTTCCCCCTTTGTGAGCCTAAAGCCGAGAACACCCCCCCCTCCCTTAGGGTGTTGTTCTCGTGTGTACCACTTTGTGGTATTGCAATACTCCTCCCAGTATGGTTATTATGCCCAAAATACCTTAGCCTTATACCTTGTAGTATTCCAAAGTTACCTCTATCGTGAGTCAGGAAATACTACCTTTTGTCCTTTAGTCTCAAACCGAAACCCTAAGGAAACCTTGGCTGTTGGTTGAAGTTTTGGAGTAGAAGTTTGTTAGAACTTCTAAGGGTTGTTTGGAGCGGATTGGAGCACTCGGAGTAGGAGCTAAACCTTGCTCAGGCGCGACATTATACTCGGATAATTTTGGGCTTATCGAGGTAAACACTACTGTCCTTCTATTGTAATTGGAAATTACATGTTGTAAGAATATATAGTTGAAGTATACTATATATAGAACTATACTTAGTACTGTGGCAATGTCTTTTGACTTAAGCTGAAGAATTAAAGCTGACTGTAATTACATAGGGTGTATTCTGATAGACTTGTGTAGTATTCTTGTGTAGTAGAATTGTACACGTCCAGGTTAGGCGTGTAAAACCCCACTGGTTGGCTTGGTAGTAGCGGCCCGATAGAGAAGGAGATTTACGCTATGGCGGGAGAGTCTTTGCCGAATTTTACGTAGAATATGGAGCGATGAGATCTAGATGTTAATAAGCGCCTTGTGGCCTTATAGGTTGAAGTACTACGTGTGGTGCGATCTACGTGGCTTAAGGAGTAGCGAAGCGGTTTGAAGTACTTGGGCGTTTTGCTAGTAGTCGGCACTCGTCGCGAGGTATGTGAACCTCTTCCTATCTCTTCTAGCATGATATGTGTGAACTATGTAGTGCGGTGAGCGTCGTGTGTTAGCGTGTTTGATTGTCTTAAAACATAAAGTGTTATAACGGCTTTATGGGAAGTTGGTTATAACGGCTTTATGTAGGTAAGAAAATACTTTGTGGTTTTAAAAGGTAAGCGATGTGAATTATAAGCGGCTTGTTATAATAAAGAACTTGATGTATTTCAAAAGATTTATAATCGTTTTGAAGGAAGAGTAACACTTGGTTTTAAAGGTTTTAAAAGAGTTATACTAGCTTTATGGGAGTTAGGTATAATGTCTTAAGAGGTAAAGAAAATGGTTTACTAATGTTAGAAGTTAAGAGACTTGATCTTATAAGATAAGAGACTTAACTTATTTGTTTTAATGTGAATGTTTGTGTGAAACCTCATTCGTGAGTAATGAGTACTTGGTTTTATTTAAAGGGATAATGTTTCTTGATTTGGAAATCGAGAATGTGTATCGACAGGACCAACTGCAGCGTTAATAAAAGGAAAATGTATTAAATAATGATGAATTGTATTAAAACCGGTAGAAACCTCCATCTGCATAGAAACTAAGATGAGACAAAATGATATACATTTTCTAGATCATGGTCTTTGTAATAAGAATGTTGTAAACAAGAATAACCTACTCTCGTAAGACATATATTACTCAATTGTTCTAAAAGGAATCAAGTGATTAAGTTTATGAACTATGAAACCATTTGAAAATGAGAAGCTTGAGTTATTGAAACTAGGCAAAGCTGGAACTTAGGAAAGAATGTTGTTACTTGATTTTGAAAAGGAATGTGGGTTGGTCATTCTAATACTACGGTATCGGGTGACTTTGATAAAAGTAATAGATCTCTTTTAAAGGGATTTAACGTCACGTAGTACTTTAGGGTTAAAACCGGACTTTGGCATAAAATGAAAGTAACTTGAGTTGTGTAACTTGCCTCGCTTGTTGTGGTGTAACTTGCCTATGCTTGTTGTTGTGTAACTTGCCTATGCTTGTTGTTGTGTAACTTGCCTATGCTTGTTGTTGTGTAACTTGCCTATGCTTGTTGTTGCGTAACTTGCTTATGCTTGTGGTGATAGCCTTGGTTGTGCAAGAATTGTTATTTATGGACTAGCTCTCCATGAGGTTTCTTCTTGTTCGGCCTTGGTCACGGTGGTCGGCTCTGCGTACTTGCCGTCTCATGGATGATTCGGCCTTGGCACGATGGTCGACCCTCGCACTTGCCCGTTCGATTATAGTGACGAAGTCTCGTGATCTGACCTTGGTCCTGGTGGTCGACCCTCGTACTTGCCGGTCGACTCGTGGCCGGCCTTAGTCTCCGATGGTCGGCTCTCGCTTGCCGTGTCGGCCGTGTTTTGGTTGCATTGTATTATTGGTGCGGTCGGATCTGGTAGTTATACTTGTCTGTGCGGTTTTTATAACACAGTGGGACACGGTGTTCATGTATAATCCTTGGTATTGTTATATCATAAAGCTATGGCGGTGAGGAAGAAATTCCACGGCACAGTGATAATTTGGAGCGTGAGTCTGTCTTGATGTAGCGGTTATATGTTATATCTTGTAGTTTGGTCATCATACATGTCTCTGCTTTATATAGACTATTATGATTTCATTTCTGATGTTCTGATTTCACATACTTAGTACTGTTGTCTTGACCTCCTTGGAAGTGCGTTAATCTGCGCGGTAAGTCGTCATTTGTCGATCCGCGTTTAGGATCTCATTTCAGCGTTTTGGGAGCTCCATTCCGTCGGAGGCTTATCTTTGGTATGTTACCACAGTGCGTAAGTTCTTGTCGTTCAGGGTATGGCGGGCCACTGTCCGTCATAGTTGTTGTATAAATCTTAAGTGCATGAAATCTTGTTGTGGGCGGGGTTGTAAAAGGATTAAAGCTATTCGGGTTTTATGTATATCTTGAAGGCAAGCTGTTTTGGTTGGCTGTTTATTTATTATATCTCTCATTTCATGTGTAAAGTTTTATTTCATGGTTTTCTCGATGTTGTATCACTAGGGTGCGGGGTAAGGCACGATGTGGCGGGCCCGATTTGGGCGTCGCGAAAGCCGGCTACGAGAACTCACCGTACCAACTATGCTATAAAGCGGCCGGGCAAGCGAAGGCATAACCACGAGAACGACTGAGTCGCGATCCGGCCGGGAAAGTACGAAAGCCAACTACAAGATCCGCCTGCGTCACCAACCTCATTCCACCTGCGTCACGAAGGCCGAGGCGGTCTGAGCCAACTACGAACCACTTGCGTCACGTCGTTGCGGGGCAAATGCGAGGGCTAACTACCAGAACATCCTGCATCACGAAACTTCGTGGGGAACTAGTCCGTGGAATGACACTATATAGAACTGGCCAAGTCACGAAAGCCAACTACGAGAACCAACTGCATCGAACGGCCGGCAAATGCGGGGCTAGCTACGAGAACCAACTGCGTGATAACCCCTGGAGAGTTAGTCCATGGCAAATTAACATCTGGGAGTTTAACCCGCGCGCGCATGCCGGAATTCTTTGTCACGACCGACCTCGGGCGCGGCAGTGCCTTACCGGGCACCTAGTGATCTGACATCGAGAGAAAATCGCGGAAATAAAAACTTAAACATGAAACAAGATAAAATAAGTAACAAAGCTAACCAAGCGGTTACCTTTCTGCATATATATACGAGCAGTTATATCCTTTACAAACCACCTTGCAGCGATTACTACAGACCTCTACGAATTTTATAACAACTATGACGGACGGGGCCCGCCATACCACGAATGTACAAGAACATACAACTCGAGGAATCATACCAAAAGATAAGCCTCGAGAAGCGGAGCTTCCCAAGCTGACTGTGATCCTATGGCGAGGATCAACAAGCGGTGTACCTCTACTGCGGCATGAGCGTAGCCAGAAGGAGGTCGATAACGGTACCAAGTATGTGAATCGAAAATCTGTAGATGAAATCATAATAGTCTATATAAAGCGGGAGACATATATGATAACCAAACTACGATTACCTGACATATATGATCGTGTCAAGTCGAGGACTCGCGCCTCAAAGTCATCACTCAAAATATAACAATGGGTCTCACGCCCACAACATCAATCATGCGGTGGAATTCCTTCCTCACTGCCGTGATCTATGATATAACAACACCAAGGAGTACACATGAACACGAGTCCCACTGTGTCATAAAACCGTCTGAGGCAAGTCTGAAGGCTAACTACCGGATACCAAAGCGCGATCATCAATCGGCCGGGGCAAGTCGAAAGCCAACTACGGATACCAAGCCGTACTAACAATACTATATAACCATACCACGAAGATGACACGGCAAGTCACGAAAGCCAACTACCGGATACCAAAGCGCGTCACGTCGATGGGGAAAGTCTGAGGGCTAACTACGGATACCAGGATGTGATCACGAGACTTCGCCACAAAACTGAGCGGGGCAAGTGCAAGGCTAACTACGGATAAAGTCGAATGCGCCACGGCCAGGGGCAAGTACGAGCCAACCACGGATACCAAGGCGAATCGGTAAAACCCGTGGAGGTGATCCGTGGAATGACACTATCGAAGTGATCGGGCAAGTAAGAAATCCAACTACGAACCCTGCATCAACGGCGGCCAGGGCAAGTCACGAGGGCTAGCTACGGATACGAGGCGAATCGGTAAATCTCATGGAGAGCTAGTCCATGGAACAACAATCCTAATGGAACCATACGTGGGCCACCCATCGATGTCGGTATGTCCATCAATCAAGAATAACATGACCGGCCCTCCATCGAGAGACGCGGTAACATAAGGATACAACACTTGCACAACAAGGCTATCACACGCAAACATAGGCAAGTTACACACAACTCAAGGTACTTTCATTTTATGTCAATGTCCGGGTTTTAACCCCAAAGTACTACATACATTAATTCTTTTAAACAGACCCATTTCTTTCCCAAACGTCACCTGGTACTAACACTCGTAGTATCCGAAAATAGAGTAACTATTGTTTTAAGTAAACCAAAATAATTCCATACCTTCTTTTAAATAAACCAAGACAATACTATGCCTTCTTTTTTTAAAACCAATTTAAGACAAAACCATGTCTTCTTTTTAAACTATAAACTCTTCAATTCCTCAAGTCCCTTTTCTTTTAGAAATCAAGTTCCTTACTTTGGAATTTAAGAAAATTAATTCTTGTATGTAATGATTCTTATTAAAGCAGCCATGATCTATAAAATGTAATAATTTTGTCTTATCTTAGCTTCTATGCAGATGGAGGTTTCTACTTGTTTTAATATAATTAATTACATTTTCCTTTATTAACGCTGCAATGACTTGTTCGATACTTATTCTCATTTCCGAAATCAATATAACTTATTCCTTTTAAAACCCAATTACTCATTTCTCATAAAAGCGGTTTCACAACTTTTTAACACCAACCAAGTCCTTAATATTTCATATCAAGTCATTTATAAGTCATGTCTCTTATCTTTTAAAAACCACAAACCATTTCTTTACCTACATAAAGTTGTTATAACAAACTTCCCATAAAGCCGTTATAACACTTTATGTTTTAAACCAACTAAATTCATTTAGCACATGTACGTCTACCGTACTACATAGTTTACAACAATCATGCTAGAAAAGATAGGAAGAGGTTCACATACCTCGCGACAATTATCGACAATTAGCAAAACGCTCCAAAGTACTATACTCTTGCTAGTCTTTTCCACCCTTCAAGTAGAATACGCTACTCGTAGTACTCCAACCTATAATGGTCATAAAAGGTCTATTAACCTCTAGCTCTCTTCGTAAAATATTCTAAGTACAAGGTCACTAAATTCTACGGAAAATCGGGCAGCACTTCCTTTGTTTCTACATACTTTGCCATCTTTTTCAAGGCCGAATTCAATAACCAAACGCCACATTTAAGGCTCAAATCAATTCAGCAAATACCAATGGGATTACACGCCCAACAATACGTGTAAAATTCCGCCCCACAATTACCACCAACTAGTCCACAATATAATCCAAAATACAATGTTATTCTCGGCTAACAACAACACTACTTTTCTTTCAATTTCTATTTCAATACAAGTTGTTGTTCCAACATGCTACATAGTCATAAACAATTTCAACAACTATAATTCCCTCTTTATATAACATGTGACAACTAAACTAGTAACCAAATTGAATTACAATCTTAAGGGCTAACATACTAGTTTTTTTTGGATTAGGGTTCCAATAGTCAATTCACTTATCAAACTTCATAATATAAACCTCATGCTTGCTAATATCCAAAGCTACAACAAGCAGTAATCTTAATTACTAAAACGACAAGAATTATACCTTTACAAGCCCTTAAAATTTCCAAGTTTCAAAGTCGCTCCTTAGCAATTCTTAGCTCCTTTCCTTAAGTTCCAATCCGCTCCAAGCACTCCTTAGAAGCCTATGAAGAACCCATCTTCAAGTTCCAACTTCAAAGTTGAAGAACTCCTTAAGTTTCCGCCTTGCGACTAATACGAAAACGCCACTTTTCCGGAATCTTTCTATTGAGATAACCTTACAACACTCTTAGGAACCTAGGGTTTAAGTCTTGTGAACAATGGAACAAAACTACAATTTTTTTGTGTGGACAATACCGACAGTGAGCTACTAAATGAAGAACAAAAATTGTGAAATAATTCTAAGTGTTGGAAGACAAGTCTTGCACTAGTTGGGTTTAATATAAGACAATGGAGGGTCAAGATTATAACAAGTGTGTGGCTAGGATGAAGATCACATGGATAATAGCCAAGTGGACAAGTTGACTTGGTCAACACACTCAAGCTTGAAGACTTTCATCCACAATGGTCAAATGACCATCCTATACTTGCATTAAATCATCCAAGACCATATGAGGGGGTGCCACGTGTCGCCCTCTCATTCGTTCATAAAATGCAGAACCTCGTGGTCCCACAAAACGTAAAATTCCTCGGGTGGGCCCCACATGACCAAATCCGTAAAATATAAATTCCATAGTTCTTATAAGTTCTTAAAGTCTTAAATACCAAAGGTGAGAATCCAATTCTCAATAATAAACCTTTTTCCTTCACGAAGTTCGGAAACTTTTCCGTCGAAAAATCACATCTTTCTTCTATTCCAATTTTAATGTCATATTCTCGTACGTATGTCCTCACATACATACCCTGAAACTACGGGGTGTAACATTCTTCATCGGTGTAGACATGTCCATGTAACGACAAGATAACCGGCCCTCCACCGAGAGACGCGGTAACCTAAGGATACAACACTTGCACAACAGGGTATCACAAGCAAACATAGACAAGTTACTCACAACTCAAGGTACTTTATTTTATGCCAAAATCCGGGTTTTAACCCCAAAGTACTACGTATTTTAACTCCTTAAAAAAGGTCCATTTCTTTCACAAAAGTCACATGATACTAATACCCGTAGTATCAAAAATAGAGTAACGATCATTTTAAGTAAACCAAAACAAATTTCCATACCTTCTTTTAAAATAAACCAAGACAATACCATGCCTTCTTTTTAAAACCAAAACAAGACAATATCATGCCTTCCTTTTAAACCAAATCAAGACAATACCATGCCTTCTTTTTAAACAAAACACTTCTCCTTTTTAAAGTCAAGTAACCTATACCTTTAAATCAAGTTACTTTTCCTTTCCCAAAATCAAGTCGTTTATAAGTCAAGTCTCTTATCTTTCAAGATCAAGTCTCTTAATCTTTAAATCAAATCTCATATCTTTTAAGGAGACCAACCTCCTAACCTTTAAAATGTCAAGTTATCATTTTAAATCCAATAATAAAACCATTCTTTCGTTTTCATAAAGTCGTTATAACTAACTTCCCATAAAGCTATTATAACACTTTATGTTTTAAACCAACCAAGGACAACTACTCACATTTCTGAAATCATGATAACTTTATTCTTTTAAAGACCAAGTACCCATTACTCACGAATGAGGTTTCACAACTTTTTAACACAATTCAAGTCCTTAACATTTCATATCACGTCACTTAATATTTAGAATCAAGTCAAGGACACAAAAAGGAAATCTAACTCCTTTAACACACGTGCGTCTACCGCACTATATATTTCACAAATAATCATGCTCAAGAGAATGGGAAGAATCACATACCTCTTCGGCTTAATCCACAAGCCAAGTCGAGTATGCCGCGTGTAGACAATCCACCTATAATAACCACAAAACATCTATCAACTTCTAGTTCTCTTCGTAGAATATTTCTAAGTACAAGGTTCCTTATTCTACGGAAAATTCGGCAGCACCTCCCCTGTATCTAGTTACCTCAACACCTTTTTCAAGGCCGGATATCAATATCCAACATGCCACATTTAAGGCGCAGTAATACAATAACTCAAAGGGGATTACACGCCTAACTGGACGTGTAAAATTCCGCCCCACAATATACTAAAAAGTCCATTCCTTATCAATCTTCTTTCCACATATAATATACTCAATTATAAACTACTACAATATGTAATCTCCAATTACAATAGAAGGACTAAGATCATTACCTCGATAAGCCCAAAATTATCCAATGAATTAAAGTCGATCATTAGGAATCTTAGCTCCAATTCCTTACGTTCCAACCCGCTCCAAGCAACCCTTGGAAGCTCCTAACCAACTCCTCTTCAAGATCCAACTCAAAAAAAGTGAAGAACACTTAGGTTCCAACACTACCAACTTTCGTCCAAGGGGGTATATATAGGCTAGGGGTGTGAAATCTTTTCTAACTCTTGGTACACAATCTTCCTAACACCTTAAGGAAGAATACTTAAAAGTTTAAGAATTTTTGGACAACTTTAGCTCCTAAAATGAGCCCATGGCCGAGAGCACAACAAGGAAATGTAGGGAGTATTTTTCAAGACTTGTAAATCTCTAAGTGTTGGATGAAGTCTTGCAACAAGGGGGGGGGGGGGGTATTTATAGGGAAATCAAAGGCTAGGATCTTAGCAAGTGTGTGGTGAGATTGGGGGACAAGTGTGTGTGGGTCCCACCATCCACATGGCCAACCAAAACTTGAGACAAATGGCAAGGCCATTTCGGCCAAGGATGGACAAGTGGCTAGCCACTTGTCCCACCCATTTCGGCTATAAGCCACCTAAGGGGGTGACACGTGTCGCCCTCCAATTCTTCCAAAATATTTCATCTCCCGAAAATATTCATAATGTCCAAAATCTCGAAAACAAAGTGGGCCACACAAAACTGTAAATTTCTCCCGTGGGCCCCACGTGACCAATTCCGAAAAATAAAATCCATAATTCTCTAATATTCCAAGAAGTCCGAATACCAAATCTGGGAATCCAATTCCCATTAACGAACCTTTTTCCTTCACAAAATCCGGAAAAATTTTCCGTCGGAAAATCAAATCTTTCTTTCTTTCCAATCTTAATGTCGTATTCTCGTACGTACGTCCTCACATACATGTCACGACCCGACCCCGGGCCGCGACTGGTGCCCTACCTGGGCACCCTTCTAATCATACAACATAGTAAACTGCGGAAAATAAATAACACTTTTTTAAAAAAAAATCAAGGCCAAGCCGATAAGGCTGCAATAATATAAAAATTACCCGAAAGGGTCTACACTGTTTAACAATGTAAAAACAACTCTAGTCAGTCCAGTCCACAGATGAATACAGACCTCTAAGATTTGAACAAATACTATGACGGGACAAGGCCCCGCCGTACCCCTGAATAAACATAGCCATGACAACTCCGGAACATTGGAGCCATCTCAAATGCTGAACCAGGATCCTAAGCTCACGGATCCACAACTGTGTACCTAAACCTGCGGACATGAACGCAGCCCCGAAGAAGTCGATTACAAAAGTGCGAATATGGAATGTAAATAAAGTACAAGAAATGATCATAACTGTATAAAAAGTACATACTAGATCCTGCCGTGTCACTACCACTTATGAACTTAATTGCACATCATTATCTTTTCCATTCCATTAAGAGTTATAGCCATATCTTACGTACATACTTAGGAGAAGTTATTAAGTTCATTACCATATAACTTACTTATCTTTCATAACATAATCCGACCCTTTATGGAGGGACGCATATACTACCCGGCCCAATTTGGGACGCGATCAAGTCACACAAATATCAAAGCGTGCCCGTGGAATCCCCCATCACTGCCGACAACCATAAGTGTAAAATATAACCATGTGACGCGCCCGTGGCATCCCACCTCACCGCTTGCGTACATACATAATACATATATATATCTCCTGCCCGTGGAATCCCATATCACTGCCGACAGCCGTAGGTGTAACATATAACCATGTGACGCGCCTGTGGCATCCTTCCTCACTGTCGGCGTACACATATACAACACATATATATAACGTGGCCGCATGCCCCGAAATCCCTCATCGTATAAGCATGGCCACAACGTGCCCTCGGCATCCCTCATCGTAGGTGCAGGTCTTCATGGGGAGCTAGCCCATGGAGTAATAATATAACATGTCCCCGGAATCCCTCATCGTGGGTACATGTCTTCATGGGGAGCTAGCCCATGGAGTAATAGTCGTACATAGCATGGTCGCATGCCCCGGAATCCCTCATCGTATAAGCATGACCATGGGTAATAAAACAAATCCGGGAATCTAACCCGCCTCCTGGTCATATGCCCCGGAATCCCACATCGTATAAGCATGTCCAAGGATCGATCATAATGGAAGCATACCCGTGGAATCCCACATCACTGTCGGTACGTCCAAGTAGACTTACAACAAGACAGTCGACCCTCCAACTGAGAGTCATGACAACGTAAACATATAATACTTGCACTCAAAGCTATCACAAGCAAACATAGGCAAGTTCATTAAACCTTTATACTTCTATTTTTATAAACTCATGACACTTTCGTTTCACACATAAAAATTCGGGAATTTAACCCAAAGTACTACGTGCTTACATTCTTTTCAAAAGACTCATTTTCATAGAAAACCCCAAGATACTAACACCCGTAGTATCAAGGCTTCTTTACATTTTACCTAAGTCACTACACTTTTAGAAATACATTTTTCGGCTTCTAAATCAAGTGACTTCTTTCCTTAAAACTTAAGCAATTGATGCTTTTAAATCCATTTGCCTTTCTTCATTTCAAAACATTTATCATTACTTAGAGTAAACCACTCTTTTAACTTTCCATAAAGCTATTATAACCCACTTCCCATAAAGTCGTTATACTAACTTTATACTTTAGGCAAATACATTCTTTTTATAACCAAGAGACTTATACTTTCGAAAACCAAGCATCGTATACTTTCAAACTACTTCAAGTCTCTTATCTTTTAGAATCAAGTTTCGTAGTTCATAGTCTTAACACTTCATAACGTAAACTCTTTAAATTAAGCAACATATGCCTTATATGTGTGAATAGGTTATGCTTATTTATAACGATTTTAATCAAGTAGCCATGATCTACAAAATGTAATACAATTTTGTCTTATCTTAGCTTCTATGCAAATGGAGAATTCTACTCATTTTAACTTAATTGATTGTCATTACATTTTCCTTTATTAACGCTGCAGTGGCTTGTTCGATACTTATTCTCATTTGTGTCATAACTTAGCCGAGTCAACTTGGCTCCAAATACCTCATAACGACTCTTACCAACATCCTCCATAAGACTTGGTAAGAACTTAGGATAACTTAGACATAACCTTTACGTAGAGTAAATCAACATACATACCTCTTAACTTCTAAGAGTAGAAGGAATCATGAAATAGTACTACATGTATATTCCATACATAGAATCATGTGATGATGGATGGCAAGAGGTTTTGTCCAAAAAGAATGGGCCGAAAAGCAGTGGGAAAGCGAAGGCAGCTAAGCGCGGAGGTGCTAATAAAACCTCCTTTGTTTCCTAATGAAAATACTTTGTTGGAATGTCCGTGGTCTTTGCGGACAAAGGGATAGGGCTGCCACGCAAGCTCTAGTGTGTAGTATCACAAAGCAGCATGACGCGGCTATGATTTGTCTATTGGAAACTAAGCTATCTCGGCCAAGGACAGAATCTTTCTCTACTAAAAGATTCAAAGGGTTGAGAAGAGGTCATTGCAAGAATCAAAACAACTTCTTATAGAGTTCTCTATGATTTTATCCCCTCCTGTAATGGCACCTTTTGAGTGACCACCCATCCCCTCTATCTCTTCTTGTTTGCATTACGTTGAGGCTTGAGATACCTCAATGATTGATTGTAGCCACTTCCTTTATCGTTATTAGTAATAATATTTGCATTTACCTAAAAAAAAAAAAAAAAAAAAAAAAAGAAGGAAGAGGTTCACATACCTCGCGACGATTATCGACAAATAGCAAAATGCTCCGAAGTACTTCAACCTTGATAGCTATTCCATTCTTCAAGTAGAATCCGCTATACTTATGTCACGACCACCGGCCACGATCGGTGCCCTACCCGGGCACCCTTTCAGATACATCGAGAGAATAGCAATGAACATACACAACTGATAAAATGCTTAAACATAAAATAACAACATGCTAGCCGATAAGGCCACCTTCCGTAAACTGTACGAATAAAACAATACTTTTTTTTTTCCAACCCAAACCACAATGTGACTACAGACCTCTAAGAATAACAACTCTGGCGGGACAGGGCCCCGTCATACCCCTGAATGTACAACAACCGACAATACCAGGGATAAGCCTCCAGAATAAAGGAGCTTCAACCAACGGTGGTGATCCTAAGAGCGAGGATCAAGAACTGTACTTCACGTGGCATGAACGCAGCCCCCCGAAGGAGGTCAGTACAACATGTACCAAATATGTGAAACTGAAAGTACTGTAATGAAATCATAAGTCTATAATAAATATGGAGACATGTATGATAACTCAATTAACAGTACACAGTGCCTTACTAACAATGAGAGTAATTAAAAGTATACTTACAACATAAAAATAGGAAGCTCGCGATCAAAGCAGGACCACCCGCCCGCAGTATCATTAAGCATCCTACTCCTGGGACTATTTCACCCGCATAGGTCGTGTGGACCCGCATGAGGTATTCCTCGTGATAGGTCAGACTCGCCACGTGGGACTATTTCACCCGCATAAGCCCATAAGGACTCGCATGAGGTATTCCTCGCATCATGGGTAGCAAATCCACGGAAACAGGTGGTATAACGATCTTGGGGATTTACCCCTCATTTATACTCTTACCACAAGGCGGTGGTATAACGATCTTGGAGATTTACCCCTCAGATATACTCTTACCCTGGAGAAGGTGGTATAACGATCTTGGGGATTTACCCCTCAGATATACTCTTACCCTGGAGAAGGTGGTATAACGATCTTGGGGATTTACCCCTCAGATATACTCTTACCCTATCTCAACTGACCATCATACATAATATAAGCCCTACCGGCTTATCATACATAACATAAGCACTACCGGCTTATCATACAATAAATAAGCAAGTTAAGAAATCCCCCTAACTTCTTATTAGCCTTATTCATATACACTCTCATTTTAGTTTACTTAAGGCACTAACATGTCATTATAAATCCGGGAGTTTAACCCAAAGTACTACGTACTTCTATTCTTTTAAAATGACTCATTTTCATATAAAACTTCCAAGATACTAATAACTGTAGTATCAAGTCATAACTACATTTTAAGACAAGTCACAATACCTTTTTAGAAAATACATTTTCGGGCTTCTAAATCAAGTGACTTCTTTCTTTTAAAACCTTAGGCAATTGATGCATTTAAATCAATTTGTCTTTCGTTATTTCAAGTCATTTTAACATACTTAAATTACTTAGAGTAAATCACTCTTTTTAACTTTCCATAAAGCTATTATAACCAACTTCCCATAAAGCCGTTATACTAGCTTTATACATTAGCAACTTACATACTTCTTTATAACCAAGAGACCTAAACTTTCCAACAAAACAAGTATCAATAATACTTTCAACATACTTAAAGTCTCTTAACTTTTGAAAACCAAGATATCCTTAATATTTAAACAAGTGAGTTAACTCCCTAACTCAACCAACTTGGACATTCTTAAAATAAGCCAAGGATATCAAATAGACTAGATTGTCAAAATCTTGTACGTCTACCGTACTATACATTTACAACTTATTCATGCTCAAGAGATAAGAAAGTTCCACATACCTCTTCGGTTTAATTCACTTGTTAAGTCCAATACGCCATACGTAGTATGTCAACCTATAATGACCATAACACGTCTATTAACTTCTTACTTTAAACGTAGAATATTCCAAGTGCAAAGTCACTAAATTCTACGGAAAATCGGACAGCACTTCCTTTGTTTCTACATACTTTTCCACCTTTTTCAAGGCCGAATTCAATAACCAAACACGCCACATTTAAGGCCCAACAAAGTAGTTAACAATAGGGGATTACACTCTTAATCAAGACATGTAAAATTCTGCCCCACAATAAATAACAAACTAGTCTAAACTACAATGTCAATTCGGCAATTAGGGCAACAATACCAATTCTTCTTCCAATTTCTTTTCAATCCAAGTTGTTTAGTATAACATGTTATAAGGCCGCAATTGATTATAACAACTATAATCTTCAAGTAGATAACATGCGACGATTCTAATTATCGACCAAATTGTATTTCAATTTCAAATGGCTAAACATGTCATTTTCGGATTTGAGCTTCCAAATTTCCATAACACTTATCAAACTTCATAACATATATCACATGATCATTTCTAACTTATAATAACATGGAATCTTCAATTACAAAAGTAAGACGAAGATTATACCTCATTTAGCCCAAATATGATCCAAGACTACAAGTCGATCCTTAGCAACTTTAGCTCCTCCTTTCGACGTTCCAATCCACTCCAAGCAACCCTTAGAAGCTTATGAAGAACTCATTTTCAAGTTCCAACTTCAAAGTTGAAGAACTCCTTAACTTTCCGCCTTGCGACTAATACAAAAACGCCACTTTTCCGGGATCTTTCTATTGAGATACACTTACAATACCCTTAGGTACCTTGGTTTAAAGTATGGAGCTTATTGGACAACAAACAAAAAAATTTCTTTCTTAAATGGTGCTAAAGCCGAGAGCCCCTCTAAGGGTTTCTTCAAAATTCTTGAAAATTTTCTAAGTGTTAAGCCTTGTCTTGCTACTAAGGAGCTTATATAACCAAATGGAAGGTCTAGATTAGAACAAATGGGTGGTTTGGATGCATTTCACAAGGATCAAGCCAAGTGGCATTTGACTTAGTCAACATTGTCAAGCTTCAAGACTTTAGCAAGACTTACTCATCTATTTAATGGTCAATTGACCCTTTTGCCCATGGTATTTTCGTCCAAGACAACATAAGGGGGGTGACACATGTCACCCTCCCATTCGTCACAATATTACATTTTCCGACAATTCCATAATTCCGATAAATTTTGACTCGTCTCTAATATTAACATTTTTGAGTTCTTACGTACGTTCTTATAAACATATCCTGGAATTACCGGGGTGTAACATTCTTCCCCCCTTAGAAACATTCATCCCCGAATGTTCTTTTGGGAGTCAAACTTAAAAATAGCGACATAATCTTCTTTTACAACCCCTACATACCAATAATACCACACGAGGCCACATAACAATACTCATACTAAAATGTCAAGCTGAACCCCATGTGTCAACGTCGGTTATCTGCATAAAACTTCTGCTGACTCTAAGCTTACTAATAATCTTTCCCGGATAAGCTTCGCCTTATCCACAGCCCGCTGAATCAAGTCTGGACCAAATAACTGAACGTCGCCTATGTCGAACCATCCAACTGGCGATCTACACTTTCTTACATACAAGGCCTCATACAGGGCCATCTGAATACTGAAAGGGTATCTGTTATCGTACGTAACACAACAAAAGGCAATTAACCCTTCCAGCTATCTCTGAACTCAAGAACACAGGCCCGCCACCTATCCTCAAGTACCTGGATAGTATGCTCTGCCTGACCGTCGGTCTGAGGGTGTAATGCAACACTGAGACTCACCTGTGTCCCTAATCCCTTCTGAAAAAACCTTCAGAAGTTATTTGTAACCGAGCTCATCTGTCTGTCATCATAAACGTAGGAACCCCGTGCAGTCTCACAATCTCTCTGTTATACAAGCTAGCATAATCCTCAGCCGAGTAAGTGGTCCTAACCGGAATAACACGACTGGTTTCGCCAACCCATTTACCATGACCCCCAGGGAGTCGCACTTTCTCCGCGTACGATGCCACCCTGTAACAAGATCCATTTTAATTACCTCCCATGTCTAAGTCGGGGTCTAAATCGCCTGTAATAGCCCACTGGGCTTCTGGTGTTCAACCATGACCTGCTACTAATTCGGATATTAAGCAACAACTCTGCTACGTCCCTTTTCCGGTCATCTTACCCATACATACCTCTGAGGTCACGACACAACTTAGTCGTCCCCGAACAATTTGAGCAATAAGCACTGTATGCCTCCCCTAAAACTCGCCGACTAGTCTGCAAAGACCGGTACACACAATTTATCCTCATATCACAGCACATCATCCGGTGCTACTCAAACAGGCTCTTCTCTTCTCGGAGAGCCGTATCTCGATACCGTATCATCATTAGATCCTCATATTGTCGCCTCTTTACCTCCTTAACGACGGAAGACTCGGCAACCTCTCAGATCTAAACTTTATTAATCTTGGAAACAAATAATCGAACCCCTCGCCAGAGTCGATGAATCTCACGACCGGCCCCGTCTATCCGCTGCCTAACCGCAAACTACCCTTAGATCCACGACAAAGAGTATCTGTAACTGTCTTGGCTTTCCCCGGATGGTATAGGATATCAATATCACAATCCTTGAGTAACTCTAACCACCATTGCTGTCGCAAATTCTACTGCCTCAGTCTGCAGATATACCGGAGGCTTTTGTGGTTTGCACAAATATCCACATGAAGTCTGTATATACGTCATGCCCCCAAATATTCAAGGCACGATTTAACTGCTGCCAGCTCAAAATCGTGAGTGGCGTAATTTCCTTTCCTGCTTCCCTAACTACCGGGAAAACATAGGCTCTATCCTTATCGGGTTGCGTCAGCACACAACCTAGCCCAACACCCAACGTGTTATCATAATAACTTAACCCTCTAGTCTCCGGGAGGTTAGAATCGTAGTCGTGGTCAACTTATCTTCCAATAATCGAAAGTCTTTCTTATTCTCGCGAAATATTCGTATCCTTAATCTCACTTTTGGTTCTGTTTCCCTTCTCTGTTGCAACCAAACTTGGTCACTAACTTAGAATTGATTCTTTGCTTGCCTCCCGCTAAGACTTCCACAATCATAATTTAGGGAGATTTCCTTGATCTCGTCAAGTAGTAACCCGATGCTACCACCTTTCCTCGAGGTGTTCTTACTGCCCATTATTTACTAATGGTCTTACACTAGTCTGGGGTAATCATATCTCGTGCAACTTACATAGCCATAGTCGTATTATCCTTTATCATTTCCGGCCATATCCTTACCTTAGGCTTATTATTAGCAAAAGTATTTCTATCTTGATTCATAATCGTACAGTTTCATACAAGCGTACAACCTGCATTTATATCTTTACGATACTTCGTCGACCAATTCGTACATCATTCTTAATTACCCCAACACAACACTTTTCCCACGGTTATCCACAACTGTAACCTATGACGTGACGATACCGAAGACCTTACCAGCCTCCTATCCTTCGTCTAACAACATGGGTACACATAACCCCATAATACGCAAAACTGTCCTTTTACGTGGGGGAGAGAACTTATCTCTCTATCAAAATCTAAATCATCAAGCGCCACCTTAGTCGTATAGATTTTCAAAATCTACCAACAATGTCTTCTATTTTCCGCAGCCACACTCGTACTTATTTTATTCTTGCCTTGTACATTTTCCTGAAATTATCCGGAAGGTCGTGGCCCTGACCGCCACACCAAACCAACTCCAAGTACCTCCAAGGACACTTAACATAAATTCCTTCAAATTCAATTATTACTTACTTTCTGCGTCAATTTACCTCAAGTGGACAAGTCACACAGACTTAAAAAGAAAAACAATGATGCCAAAGAAGGAAGGATAATTCACTGGTTACTACCACTTCTCTTCCTTTACCTTTGGATAATCGAACTACGGAAAATCGAAATCGAGCCAATCTCTCTGCAGTCAACGTTGGCATAACAAGAGGCCAACTAACCCGTACTCATAATGACCTCAATGTCTGTCATAACAGCTCTGCTAAGTCTGCTAGGGTCCAACGACTATATCGTTACCGACAACTATTATCTACCCGCTCAGCTACCACCCAACACTCACGGTGTAGCCACCTCGAAAGGTCCTCATGGATTCAGGCTTTATTTCTTTACACTTGGTTGCTCTCTTTTTTCATTGGTCGTACTCTTTCCGTACTTCCAGACTTATACTAGTATACGTACATAAATTCCATACTAATTATGGCCTCCACTCTTTGGAGTTACTGAATTAAACAATATAAGGCCCATTCCGGCTCTCACAACCTGGTTCCGGTGGAACACGTCCACGAACCCGTAAAATGATTGACTAAACTTGGGCCTTGCACCCTCGTGACCCTGTCACGTAGCGGGACTACTACCAACTGATCCCGTTTCATTTCAAGCTATGGGGCGACCCTTAATAGGTCCCCAACCCGACTCGGCGTTGTATTTAACTATTTTCCTTGGTCTGTCTTAACCTTTTTATTTTTTTTTTTTTTTTTTTTTACTACCCGAGAAGGCCTTATATACCTAAGGTCTCGGTGGTTATCACATTCTTAGGATCGCAATTTCCATGCTCCATGCCTACCTTATCAGTCCCCCCGTAAACGGGTACAAAACTTATCGTAATACCATAGTCGTGTTGTCTTGACCACAACAACCATACTTACTTCATACGGATCTCACCCGTACCATTTTCGAAATCCTACTACGTAGCTCACTCTATTAACATAGTCTTCCATTAAGTCCTTTCTTTATAACCTCTTAAGGGTTCATTACATTCTCACACAACTCATCATCACCTAATTATCTCAAATTAGCACGTAAAACTTTGATGAGAGTTCCTTAACTGTTCATACCTTCCCGGTATTTATTTAGTCCTTACCAAATCTTGGTAATGTAAAATCATCCTAGGCAACACATATGTGACCCCCATACATACATCTGTATAGTTGTATGTCCCAATACCAACTATACTACAAACATTACCAACCTGGATACGCAATCCACATAATCTTTCCTGGGTCACTGCTTCCTTTCTCGTAGCTGCAAACAACATAACTTGTTAGGGAGAGACGACCCTAACCACACAGCTCTATCGCACGATCTTAGAGTGAGAAGAATGGAAACCAATCCTAAATGTCCTGTGACCTCCGATTATAGATGTGGTGCACAACACACCGATAATCAAGACTCTACTAGACACGCGATGCAGACACTTTCAGAGGACTAACTACTCGATACCACTTTTGTCATGACCGACCGGGCGCGGATGGTGCCCTACACGGGCACCCTTTCTGTATACATCGAGAGAATAGCGGCGGAACATACACAATCGATAAAATGCTTAAACATAAAATAACAACAAAGCTAGCCGATAAGGCCACCTTCCGTAAACTATGCGAATAAAGCGACATTTTTTTTCCAACCCAAACCACAATGTGACTACGGACCTCAAGAATAACAACTCTGGCGGGCGGGGCCCGCCATAACCTGAATGTACAACAACCGACAATACCAGGATAAGCCTCGGAATAAAGGAGCTTCTCAGCGGTGAACAGTGATCCTAAGAGCGAGGATCGAAGCATTTGTACTACTGCGGCGTGAACGCATCCCAGAAGAGTCGGTCTAACATGTACCAAATATGTGGCTGAAATCTTGTAATGAAATCATAAGTCTATAATAAAGCGAAGCGGTATGATAACTCAATTAACAGTACACAGTGCCTTACTAACAATGAGAGTAATGAAAAGTATACTTACAACATAAAAATAGGAAGCTCGCGATCAAAGCAGGACCACCCGCCCGCAATATCATTAAGCATCCTACTCCTTGGACTATTTCACCCGCATAGGTCGTGTGGACCCGCATGAGGTATTCCTCGCGTAAGTGTACCGCCCGCGTGGGACTATTTCACCGCGTAAGCCCATGGGACTCGCGTGAGGTATTCCTCGCGTCATGGGTAGCAAATCCACGGAAATAGGTGGTATAACGATCTTGGGCATTTACCCTCATTTATACTCTTACCACAGGCGGGTGGTATAACGATCTTGGGATTTACCCTCGGATATACTCTTACCACGGAGAAGGTGGTATAACGATCTTGGGGATTTACCGCCGGATATACTCTTACCACGGAGAAGGTGGTATAACGATCTTGGGATTTACCCGCCGGATATACTCTTACCTATCTCAACTGACCATCATACATAATATAAGCCCTACCGGCTTATCATACATAACATAAGTACTACCGGCTTATCATACAATAAATAAGCAAGTTAAGAAATCCCCCTAACTTCTTATTAGCCTTATTCATATACACTCTCATTTTAGTTTACTTAAGGCACTAACATGTCATTATAAATCCGGGAGTTTAACCCAAAGTACTACGTACTTCTATTCTTTTAAAATGACTCATTTTTATATAAAACTTCCAAGATACTAATAACCGTAGTATCAAGTCATAACTTCATTTTAAGACAAGTCACAATACCATTTTAGAAAATACATTTTCGGGCTTCTAAATCAAGTGACTTCTTTCTTTTAAAACCTTAGGCAATTGATGCCTTTAAATCAATTTGCCTTTCGTTATTTCAAGTCATTTTAACATACTTAAATTACTTAGAGTAAATCACTCTTTTTAACTTTCCATAAAGCTATTATAACCAACTTCCCATAAAGCCGTTATACTAACTTTATACATTAGCAACTTACATACTTCTTTATAACCAAGAGACCTAAACTTTCCAACAAAACAAGTATCAATAATACTTTCAACATACTTAAAGTCTCTTAACTTTTGAAAACCAAGATATCCTTAATATTTAAACAAGTGAGTTAACTCCCTAACTCAACCAACTTGGACATTCTTAAAATAAGCCAAGGATATCAAATAGACTAGATTGTCAAAATCTTGTACGTCTACCGTACTATACATTTACAACTTATTCATGCTCAAGAGATAAGAAAGTTCCACATACCTCTTCGGTTTAATCCACTTGTTAAGTCCAATACGCCATACGTAGTATGTCAACCTATAATGACCATAACACGTCTATTAACTTCTTACTTTAAACGTAGAATATTCCAAGTGCAAAGTCACTAAATTCTACGGAAAATCGGACAGCACTTCCTTTGTTTCTACATACTTTGCCACCTTTTTCAAGGCCGAATTCAATAACCAAACACGCCACATTTAAGGCCCAACAAAGTAGTTAACAATAGGGGATTACACGCTTAATCAAGACATGTAAAATTCCGCCCCACAATAAATAACAAACTAGTCTAAACTACAATGTCAATTCGGCAATTAGGGCAACAATACCAATTTTTCTTCCAATTTCTTTTCAATCCAAGTTGTTTAGTATAACATGTTATAAGGCCGCAATTGATTATAACAACTATAATCTTCAAGTAGATAACATGCGACGATTCTAATTATCGACCAAATTGTATTTCAATTTCAAATGGCTAAACATGTCATTTTCGGATTTGAGCTTCCAAATTTCCATAACACTTATCAAACTTCATAACATATATCACATGATCATTTCTAACTTATAATAACATGGAATCTTCAATTACAAAAGTAAGACGAAGATTATACCTCATTTAGCCCAAATATGATCCAAGACTACAAGTCGATCCTTAGCAACTTTAGCTCCTCCTTTCGATGTTCAAATCCACTCCAAGCAACCCTTAGAAGCTTATGAAGAACTCATTTTCAAGTTCCAACTTCAAAGTTGAAGAACTCCTTAACTTTCCGCCTTGCGACTAATACAAAAACGCCACTTTTCCGGGATCTTTCTATTGATATACACTTACAATACCCTTAGTTACCTTGGTTTAAAGTATGGAGCTTATTGGACAACAAACAAAAAAAATTCTTTCTTAAATGGTGCTAAAGCCGAGAGCCCCTCTAAGGGTTTCTTCAAAATTCTTGAAAATTTTCTAAGTGTTAAGCCTTGTCTTGCTACTAAGGAGCTTATATAACCAAATGGAAGGTCTAGATTAGAACAAATGGGTGGTTTGGATGCATTTCACAATGATCAAGCCAAGTGGCATTTGACTTAGTCAACATTGTCAAGTTTCAAGACTTTAGCAAGACTTACTCATCTATTTAATGGTCAATTGACCCTTTTGCCCATGGTAATTTCGTCCAAGACAACATAAGGGGGGTGACACATGTCACCCTCCCATTCGTCACAATATTACGTTTTTCGACAATTCCATAATTCCGATAAATTTTTACTCGTCTCTAATCTTAACATTTTTTAGTTCTTACGTACGTACTTATAAACATATCCTGGAATTTCCGGGGTGTAACAACTTAGTACTTCAACCTAAAATGGCCATAACACGTCCATTAACCTCTAGCTTCGAACGTAGAATATTCTAAGTGCAAAGTCACTAAATTCTACGGAAAATCGGACAGCACTTCCTTTGTTTCTACATACTTTGCCACCTTTTTCAAGGCCGAATACAATAACCAAACACGCCACATTTAAGGCTCAAACAACAACCAATCAAAGGGGATTACACGCCTTACAATACGTGTAAAATTCCGCCCCACAATGATGTCAAACTAGTCCACAATAAAATGTCATTTTCGGCCAAAAGGTGCAACAACTTAACAACCTTTCCAATTCCTTTTTAATCCAAGTTCTTTAGGTCTAACATGTTATATAGTCATAAACAACTTAGCAATTATAACCACCTTAATCAACTCTTTAGATAACATGCGACGACTAAACTAGTAACTAAATTGAATTACAATCTTAAAGGCTAAATCATGCAACTTTTCGGATTCCATCCAAATATTCCATAACACATATCATTCTTCATAATATAACCCACATGATCATTTCTAACTACTACCACATGAAATCTTGAATTTTAATAGCAAGACAGAGATTATTACCTCCTTAAGCTCAAAATGATCCAAAACCCTAAGTCGATCCTTAGCAACTCCAACTCCTTTTCTTGACGTTCCAATCCGCTATTTGCAACCCTTAGAAGCTTGTGAAAAAACTCCTCTTCTATTTCCAACTTCAAAGTTGAAGAACACCTTGGGTTTTCGCCTTGCGACTAACGTAAAAATGCGGTTTTTCCGGGATCTTTCTATTGAGATAACCTTACAATAACCTTAGGGACCTTGGGTTAAAGTCTTGTGAATAATGGACAACAATTGAAATTTTTTGTCTTCCTAAAAAGCTCAAAGTCGAGAGCTTGTTCTTCAACAAGACAAGTTCTTGAAAAAATTTCTAAGTATGAAAGTCATCTTGCACTAGTATAGGATATATACTATAATGAAGGGTCTAGATCATAACACTAGTTAGGTTTGGATGGAAGAGATCAAGCCAAGTGGCTCTTTGACTAGTCAATTATCTCAAGCTCTCTAATTAGCAAGACTTGGTCATCTATACATTGGTCAAATGACTATTTTGCCCATGGCATAATTCGAACAATCCCATGTGTGGGGGGGGGGGGTGACACATGTCGCCCTCCCATTCGTCCATAAATTTTCATAACCCTCGTGGGCCCCACAAAACGTAAAATTTCTCGGGTGGGCCCCACGTGACCAAATCCGTAAAAATAAATTTCCATAATGATAATAAGTTTCATACTCTTCAATTAATGCATTTTGGGAATCTAATTCTCACCAACGAACATTTCTCCTTTCCGACGTTCGGAATATTTTTCGTCGGAAAAACAATTCTTCCTTTCGTACCCTTTTCAAGTCTAGTGTTCCTTACGTACATTCTCTTAAACATGTTCTTGAATTTCGGGGTGTAACATTCTTCCCCCCTTAGAAACATTCATCCCCGAATGTTCTTTCGGAGTCCAATCTAATTAGATAGCGACATAGTCTCCTTTTATTGCACCCTTCATATTACATATGCCACACATGGCCACATAACAATACTTATACTAAGATGTCAACCTTGGCACTCACAAAGCCAACTAGTCCATACTCATAATGACCTCAAAGTCTGTCATAATCATCTCTACTAGGTCTACTAGGGTCTGACGACTGTATCATCACCGGGCAAATCTCATATACCCGCTCAGCTACCACCCCAAACACTGACGGGTGTAGTCACCTCGAAAGGTTCTTATGGATTCAAGCTCTATCCCTTTACACTTGGCTGTTACCTTTCTCACTGGTCGTACTCTTTCCGTACTTCCAACTCATACTAGCATACATACATAACTTCTATACCGATTCTGGCCTCAAATCTTTTGGAGTCACTTTCTAAAACAATATAAGGCCATTTCCGGCTCTCACGACCTGGTTCCGGTGGAACGCGTCCACGAACCCGTAAAACAATTAATTAGACTTGGGCCTTGCACCCTCGTGACCCTGTCACGTAGCGGAACTACTACCAACTGATCCCACTCCATTTCAGGCTATGGGGCGACCCACAATAGGTCCTCACCCCGTCCCACCATCGCACTTAACTCTTATTCTTGGTCTATAATAAATCTTTCTACCCGAGAAGAACTTGTACATCTAAGGTCTCAGCGGTCATCAATATTCTTAGGCTCGCAATTTCCATGCTCCAAGCCTACCTTACGATCCCCAGATGCAGTACAAAAACTTCTCATAATACCATAATCGTGTCGTCTTGATCACAACAACCATTACTTACTTTATACGGACCTCATCCGTACAATTCTCTTAAGACTACCACGTAGCTTAATATATTACCATGGTATTCCATTAAGTTTCTAACATGACTTCTTAAGGGTTCACTGCCCTATCAGACAGCTCATCCTTTCCCAATTATCTCAAAATAAAACACAAGATCTTGGCGAGAATTCATTGACTGATCCATACCTCCCCGGTATCTAGTTAGTCTTTACCAATTCCTGGTAATCTAAAATAATTCTAGGCAACACGCGTCTGACCCTCATACATAACTCCGTATAGATGTATGTCACAATACCAACTATACTATAATCATTACCAACCTGGATACGCAATCCACATAGTCCTTTCTGGGTCACTGCTGCCTTTCTCGTAGCTGCAATCAACATAACTCGTTAGGGAGAGACGACCACAACAACACTTTCTATCGCAAGATCTCGAGTGAGAAGAATGAAACCAATCCTAAATGTCCTGCGACCTCACGATTATAGATGTGGTGCACAACACACCGATAATCAAGACTCTACTGACACGGTGCGTAGCAGACACTTTTCGAGGACTAATCGCTCGATACCACTTTTGTCACGACCCGACCCGGGCGCGGCGGTGCCTACACAGGCACCCTTCTAATCATACAACATAGTAAAGCTGCGGAAAATAAATAACACTTTTTTTAAAACCAAGGCGAGCCGATAAAGTGCCATAATATAAAAATTACGAAAAGTCTACTGTTTAATAATGTAAAAACAACTCTGCGATCCGGCCACGGATGAATACGGACCTCAAGATTTGAACAAATACTATGACGGGACAAGGCCCCGTACCACTGAATATACATAGCCATGACAACTCCGGAACATTGGAGCCATCTCGAATCTTTGAACCAGATCCTAAGCTCGCGGATCCACAATCGTGTACCTAAACTGCGGACATAGCGCGGCCCAGAAAGTCGATAACAGTGCGAATATGGAGCAGAAATAAAGTACGATGTGAGATCATAACTGTACAAAATAATGACAGGGGCAAGTATAAAAAGTACATACAAGATCCTGCTGTGTCATTACCACTTATGAACTTAATTGCACATCATTATCTTTTCCATTCCATTAAGAGTTATAGCCATATCTTAAGTACATACTTAGGAGAAGTCATTACGTTCATTACCATATAACTTACTTATCTTTCATAACATAATCCGGCCCTTTATGGAGGGACGCATATACTACCCGATGCGGGGGCGATCAAGTCACACAAATATCAAAGCGTGCCCGTGGAATCCCCCATCATTGCCGACAACCATAAGTGTAAAATATAACCATGTGACGTGCCCGTGGCATCCCACCTCACTGTCGGCGTACACATACACAATACATATATATATCTCCTGCCCGTGGAATCCCACATCACTGCCGACAGCCGTAGGTGTAACATATAACCATGTGACGCGCCCGTGGCATCCTTCCTCACTGTCGGCGTACATATATACAACACATATATATAATGTGGCCGCATGCCCCGGAATCTCTCATCGTATAAGTATGGCCATAACGTGCCCTCGGCATCCCTCATCGTAGGTGCATGTCTTCATGGGGAGCTAGCCCATGGAGTAATAATATAACATGTCGGGAATCCTCATCGTGGGTACATGTCTTCGTGAGCTAGCCCATGGAATAATAGTCGTCATAACATGGTCGCGTGCCGGAATCCTCATCGTATAAGCGTGGCCATGGGTAATAAAACAAATCGAATCTAACCCGCCTCACGGTCACATGCCGGAATCCCACATCGTATAAGCATGTCCAAGGATCAATCATAATAGAAGCATACGTGGAATCCCATCACCGTCGATGCGTCCAAGTAGACTTACAACAAGACAATGACCTCCGAGAGTCGTGACAACGTAAACATATAATACTTGCACTCAAGCTATCTGTCACGACCGGCGGGCGTGGCGGTGCCTTACCGGGCACCCTAGTGACACAACATCGTGTAATGGAACATAAAACACATACATGAAATGAAGTACAAAACGATGTCGAGGAAAACTCGCCTTTCGGCATATATAAATAACAACATTTCAAATGAGCAGTTTAATCCTTTTACAAACCACGCCACAAGATTACTACGGACCTCTAGAATGATACGACAACAATGGCGGGACGGGGCCCGCCAAACCACGAATGTAAACACCTATACGACGGGGACTTTACGTCGATAAGCCTCGGAGAAGCGGAGCTTTCCATCTGTTGAGCGTGACCACGAGAGCTAGGATCAACGGCGGTGTACCTCGACTGCGGCATGAGCGGCCCGGCGAGGTCGATCACAACAGTGCAGTATGTGGCCCGAAAATACATCGTAAATGAAATCATAGCGATCATATAAAGCGGGAGACATGTATGATAACCAAACTACGATTTACAACAAAGCGATCGTATCGAGTTAGGGACTCACGCCTCAGTCATCACTCGAAGTATAACAATGGGTCTCGGGCCACAACATCAATCATGCGTGGAATACCTTTCCTCATGCCGTGATCATGATATAAAAGCACCAAGGAACACACTGAACACGAGGTCCGCGTGTCATAATAAAGCATGCGGGTTAAATGCGAAGGCATAGCCGACTACTAACAACCAGCGGTACCAACAAGGTCATGAATCGTATTATAAGATTTGTCTGACGTCGCATGATCAAGCGGCCACTTGCGCGATGTCGATGTACGCGTCTAACCACGGAACTCCCGACTCGCATAGGCCAATCTCATCGGCCGCATGAGGCATTCCCGCGTCGGTAGCTACTCCCGGCATCGTCACGAACGCGATCCGCGTAGCCCGCAAGGACGCGTGCCCGTAAAGGGCGTCACTAACACGGAACTCGTAGTTCCGCATAGGCCGGGACTGCGTGAAGTATTCTCGAATCATAGGTCCATCGACGCTTTGAGTCTACCGCGTCGGAGGCGACTTAACCCGGAATCATCTCGAGATGAATGCCACAATACTATCATCACGATAGTTAATAAGCACAATCGAGGAAACCCCTTCACACAAACATCACAAGATACTAACACACGTAGCATCCCAACACGTTTACTTATCAACGCAATCAAGAAAGTATTACAAGGCTATCACAACCCAATACAATCAAGTTGTTCACACAAGGTACCTTCTACTATATGATTAACAAAATCGGGTTTTTATCCCCAAAGTACTTCATACATCAATTCTTTAAAAGATACGTTACTTTCACAATGTCACACAATACCCGTAGTATAAAATAGAGTGACTATCCTTTTTAAGTAAATCAATTACTTCTCTTTGTAAAATTAAGTAGCAACATTCTTTTCCAATGATCAAGTTTGCCTAATTTCCAATGTTCAAGTTTCTCATTTTAGAAAGGTTTCGTAGTTCATAGTCTTATTCATTTGAGAATATAATTCTCCTTAAAACTATCTGAGAAACATAAGTCTTATAGGTGAGTAGGATATTCTTGTTTATAACCATCTTATTACAGCAGCCATGATCTAGGAAATATCATTTTGTCTCATCTTAGCTTCTATGCAGATGGAAGTTTCTACTGGTTTTAATAATACTTAATTATTCAAAATATTTCCTTTTATTAACGCTGCAGTGGTTTGTCGATACACATTCTGATTTCCGAAATCAGTAAAGCATTCTTAAGCCGTTATACCTAACTTCCCATAAAGCTAGTATAACTCTTAAGTTTTCAAACACCAAGTATTACTTCTCTTTCAAAATGATTCAAAAATCTTTTGAAAATACTTCAAGTTCTTTCTTATCATATAACAAGCCAGTTATAGTTCAAATCAGTTACCTTTTAAAAACCACATGTATTTTCTTACTAACATAAAGCTGTTATAACCAACTTCCCGTAAAGCCGTTATAACACTTTATGTTTTAAACCACTCAACACATTTAGCACGTATGCGTCACCGTACTACATAGTTCACACATATCATGCTAGAGATAGGAAGAGGTTCACATACCTCGCGACGATTATCGACTAATAGCAAAACGCTCAAGTACCTCAAACCGCCGCTACTCCACTAAGCCAAGTAGATCGCGCCACGCATAGTACTTCCACCTATAAGGCCACACGGCGCTTATTAACAAAAGTTCTCATCGTAGAACTTTCTACGAGAAAATTCTAAGGCTCTCCCCATGACAGCGTAAATCTCCTCTATCGAGGCTACCAAGCCAACCGGGGTTATACAACTAACCCTAACGGGTACAATTCTACTCGCGGTACTACTACACAAGTCTCATGTATACAACCTATGTAATTCTGATTCAAGATTCTTCTTTAAATTAGGGCTTAAGTCGCAAGACATTGCCGTAAGTATTATTCAGGCTTAAGTCAAAAGACATTGCCGATAACTACGTTCAGTTCTATATATAGTATACTTCAACTATATATTCTAACAATATGTAATTTCTGATTACAATAGAGGGACAAGATATTTACCTCAATAAGCCCATAATTATCCAAGTATAAAGTCGATCTGGGCAATCGTTTAGCTCGAACTCGGCGCTCAACCCGCTCTAAACCACCCTAGAAGTTCTAACCAAACACACAATACTCAACGGACTATGGAGATTTTCCTAGGGTTTCGGTTTTGTGGTGGGAAGTATAATAGTATTTTACGGGCTTTTCGTATAGGTATAACCTTAGAATACAACAAGTTATATGGCTAAGGTAATTTGGGCATTATAACAATACTTTTGAGAGTATTTCTACCAAGAGAGGGGGGTATTTATACGAAAACACTAGGCTAGGGAGGGGGGGGTACCCCACGGCCACACCACAAAGGAGGGGGGGTGGCTACCCCTCGGCCTACCCCACTAGGGGAACTCTCGGCGAGGGCCTCACGAAAATGGGGAGGAAGGCTCTCAAGACTTAGGCATTTTGGATGAAGAAGTCTTGACCTTAGAGGGTATTTATAGCACAAGCCAAGGCCAACCAATGGCCAAGATTACACAAGTGTTAGGCAAGTGTAGGGCAAGATTCACCCATGTGTACCTAGCCAACTTGCACACAAAATATCTACCAAAAATATCTCCCACTTGCCTTCCCAATCGTCCATGTGCCGCCCACTATGCCCACCAATGAGAGGGTGCCAAGTGCCGCCCTCTCGTTGGTCCAAAATGTTAGTCTCTCGGAAAAATCCATAAAAATACTAAATGACATAGCCGGAAATTCCCTACGAAGTCGTGAAAACGTTTACTAAAAGCGACTCTAGCAAGATTGTTATGACAAACATATTTCGCCCAAAGGTGCCACGTGGGGTGACACGTGTCGCCCCGATTAAATCAAAATATTTCGTCTTAGAAAATATCCAAAACGGCCAAAATCTCAAAATCAAAGCGGGCCCCACAAAGCGTAAATTTCTCCGTGGGCCCACGTGACCATTTTCGAAAATAAAATTCCATAATTCTCTAATATTCGGGAAGTCCGAATACCAAACTGGGAATCCAATTCCATAAACGAACCTTTTTCCTTCACAAAAACGGAAACTTTTCCGTGGAAAAATCGCCTCTTTCTTCCTTTCCAATCTTTCAGCCGTATCCTCGCGTGCGTCCTCGCATACATACCACGGAACTACGGGTATAACATTCTTCCCCTTAGAAACATTCGTCCGAATGTTCCTTCTAAGTCTCAAAGCGAACACGTGCGGTATAGTCTTCACTACTATACTTACGAAACAATCCGCCACGGTGTACGAAATACCCACGTAAAATACTTACATCCAAGTCCACGAGGAACACCTCGACATCACCACAAATAATACTACTTTTGTCACTTTGTCGCGAGCCTTGCTCGGCGACCCAACAAATGGTACCGGCTGCGTCGATCGATCAAGGTTCGTACACTCAATTCTTACCACATTACGATCGCTTTAGTATCCAAAACTCGGGTTACTATCTCTAACGTGGTCATCATTAATCGGGAACATTCGGATGGATCTTCGATACTTTCGAACATAACAATCTGAAGACGGACGCCCTTCCTCCTAAGTCGGACGGCAAATGCTAACATATAGGCAACCTGGCCTATTCTTCACATGAACTCACAAAGGCCCAAAGTAACTCGGGCTAAGTTCCTTCTGTTTCCAAAACTCGTCACACCCTAACCGGGTGGTACTTTCAAGAAGACCGATCGGCACGAACTCTAAGCGTCGCCGCGATTATCCGCACGATTCCTCGAGTGCGGAACTTCTTCAGACAAGCACCACTATCCACATCTGTGGAACAAGCTGAACCAACTATTCGAACCCCGCCAACATCGAACCAATCGGCCGTGATTTACACTTCGCCCTACAAGGCTTCACAAAGAGATATCCGAACACCGAAATGGTAGCTTAAACACTACCTCCACGGGAGACAACAATCCCAACTATCCCCGAAATCAAACATCGGCGAGGGCGAATGCGATTCTGAGACTCACCTGAGTTCTTAACACATGCTTGGCAAAACTTCCAGAACAAAAACAGCCGTAACCTGGGCTCCACTGTCTGCCATAAGGTGAAAGTAGGCACCCCGTGCAACCTCACAACCTTTTCAGATAACAACAACACTGCCGAGGGAACGACCCTGACCGAAGAACACGATAGGCTGCCCCCATCGGCCCGACCACTGGTCGAACGCATCCACGAACTTGCCGCGGCTAACTAAACACGGGCCTAACACCTCATGACCTACCACAAGGCGGGACCACCACAACCGACCCGCACCATACCGCGCGGGTTGACCCGCAACACGGCCTCAACAGGCGGCATTGCGCAAAACACTAGCTCCCCGAAGGAATAATTTCACAAATCATATTACGAAAACCTAGCGGTCTTCCTAGCTCGACTACCTTCTTTCAAATCACGCTACTCAGGGACTTATCCCACGAACATAGCTCACGTGCACTATGCACTCCTATAAGGGTCAAACATAACACTACACCTTTCTCGAGATGGCCTTACCTCTAAGGTCTTTACGTATAACACTCTAAGGCTCACACTTCTCTATCCCCAAAATCTTACTCGGTTAACCCACCATGATTCTAATCACAACTAACACACCGCTATCGAACATAGCACTTAAGGTATACTCACCTTGAAAGTTACCAAAGGACTCACGCCTGGCCTCTTACGTTGTCGCCCGTTAACGTCGATCTCTACGTTTCTCAGCCTGCTGCGCATAAGTCCGTACACAGGCCATGCTCAAGCCTAACTGAAGGATTACTCTTGCACAACCTTCTCTTAGGTAGTCATCAAGACTCGCGATACATCGGTATACTCTCTGGTAGCCAAATCCATAGCTAGTAACAAGGTTGTCTCTTGGCGATCTATATTCTGTTCGATCGTGGGCGAAGGTTCAAATATCATGGCGCAGAGGAACTGCCGTCGCCGTGCTTAAACTCTGCGGGGCTAGTGGCGTCGCGAAATCCCGAATGAAGCACTACCTAGGTAATGATTGGGCTGTGCCCTCGACCCTCTGAACTCTACTCGCAGCTCGCCGGTGCCTTGTCCTCTGGCGGGTTTGCCTACGCGGAGGCATAGCGGTAAGGAAAGAAATACGCCGGAGGGTCTAACTTACAACACAGCTCTAAGGCACGATCTCAGAGTGAGAAGAATAGAAACCAATCCTAAATATCCTGTAGCCTCCTGATTATTGATGTGGTGCACAACACACCGATAATCAAGACTCTCTGGATCTGATGCGTAGACACTTTCCGAGGATTAATCGCTCGATACCACTTTTGTCACGACCAAATCGGGCGTGATCGTGCCTTACCGGGCACCCTAGTGACACAACATCGAGTAATCGGAACATAAAACACATACATGAAATGCCAAGTACAAAACGATGTCGAGGAAAACTCGCCTTTCGGCATATATAAATAACAACATTTCACATGAACAGTTTAATCCTTTTTACAAACCCTGCCCCCAACAGTACTACAGACCTCTAAGAATGATACCAAAACAATGGACGGACAGGGCCCGCCAAACACGAATGTAAACACCTATCTGACGGGGACTTTACCATCGATAAGCCTCCGAGAAGCGGAGCTTTCCATCTGTTGAATGTGACCACGAGCTAGGATCAACGGCGGTGTACCTCAACTGCGGCGTGAACGGCCCGAAGGAGGTCGATCTAAGTGCAGAGTATGTGAAACGAAAATACATATCGTAAATGAAATCATAGCGATCATATAAAGCGGGAGACATGTATGATAACCAAACTACTGATTTACAACAGCGATCATGTCAAGTTAGGGACTCACGCACTCAAGTCATCACTCAAGTATAACAATGGGTCTCAGGCCCACAACATCCATCATGCCCGTGGAATACCTTCCTCACTGCCGGCAGTCTAGGATATAAAAGCACCAAGGAACACACCTGAACACGGGTCCCACGTGTCATAATAAAGCTATGCGGGTTAAGTCACGAAGGCATAGCATTACTAACAACCACGCACCAACAAGGTCGTGAGCGTATCATAAGATCTGTCTGCACGTCGCACATGATCAAGCCGCCACTTGCGCAGATGTCGATGTCTGCGTCTAACCTCGGAACTCCGCACTCCGCATAGGCCAATCTCATCGGCCCGCATGAGGCATTCCGCGTCGAGGGTAGCTACTCCCGGCATCGATCACGAACCGCGATCCGCGTAGCCACAAGACCGCATGCCCATAAGGGCGACACTAACACGGAACTCTCGTAGTTCGCATAGGCCGGGACTGCGTGAAGTATTCTCGAATCATAGGTCCATCGACCGCTGAGTCTACCCGCGACGGAGGCGGCTTAACCCGGAATCATCTCAAGAGATGAATGCCACAATACTATCATCACGATCGATAGTTAATAAGCACAATCAAGGAAACCTTCACACAAACATCACAAGATACTAACACGTAGCGTCCCAACACGTTTACTTATCAACGCAATCAAGAAAGTATTACAAGGCTATCACAACCCAATACAATCAAGTTGTTCACACAAGGTACCTTCTATATGATTAACAAAATCGGGTTTTATCCCCAAAGTACTTCATACATCAATTCTTTAAAAGATCGTTACTTTCACAATGTCACACAATACGTAGTATAAAATAGAGTGACTATCCTTTTAAGTAAATCAATTACTTCTCTTTGTAAAATTAAGTAACATTCTTTTCCAATGATCAAGTTTGCCTAATTTCCAATGTTCAAGTTTCTTTTAGAAAGGTTTCGTAGTTCATAGTCTTATTCATTTGAGAATATAATTCTCCTTAAAACTATCCGAGAAACATAAGTCTTATAGGTGAGTAGGATATTCTTGTTTATAACCATCTTATTACGACCATGATCTAGGAAATATCATTTTGTCTCATCTTAGCTTCTACATGCGGATGGAAGTTTCTCTTGGTTTTAATAATACTTAATTATTCAAAATATTTCCTTTTATTAACGCTGCGATGGTTTGTCGATACACATTCGATTTAGAAATCAAGAAAGCATTCTTAAGCCGTTATACCTAACTTCCCATAAAGCTAGTATAACTCTTAAGTTTTCAAACACCAAGTATTACTTCTCTTTCAAAATGATTCAAAATCTTTTGAAAATACTTCAAGTTCTTTCTTATCATATAACAAGCCGTTATAGTTCAAATCGATTACCTTTTAAAAACCACATGTATTTTCTTACTAACATAAAGTCGTTATAACCAACTTCCCGTAAAGCGTTATAACACTTTATGTTTTAAACCACTCCAACACATTTAGCACATATACGTCTACCGTACTACATAGTTCACACATATCATGCTAGAGAGATAGGAAGAGGTTCACATACCTCGCGACGATTATCGACTAATAGCAAAACGCTCAGTACCTCAAACGCCGCTACTCCTAAGCCAAGTAGATCGCGCCACGCATAGTACTTCCACCTATAAGGCCACAAGGCGCTTATTAACATAAGGTCTCATCGTAGAACTTTCTACAGAAAATTCAAGACACCTCCCATGACAGCGTAAATCTCCTCTCTATCGAGGCCTACCAAGCCAACCGGGGTTATACAACTAACCTAACGGTACAATTCTACTCACGGTACTACTACACAAGTCTCTTGTAATACAACCCTATGTAATTACGATTCAAGATTCTTCTTTAAATTGGGCTTAAGTCGCAAGACATTGCCGTAAGTATTATTCAGGCTTAAGTCAAAAGACATTGCCGATAACTACGTTCAGTTCTATATATAGTATACTTCAACTATATATTCTAACAACATGTAATTTCCGATTACAATAGAGGGACAAGATATTTACCTCAATAAGCCCATAATTATCCAAGTATAAAGTCGATCCTGGGCAATCGTTTAGCTCCACTCAGGCGCCCAACCATTTCTAAACCACCCTTAGAAGTTCTAACCAACTTACACAATACTCAACTGACTATGGAGATTTTCCTAGGGTTTCGGTTTTGTGGTGACGGGAAGTATAATAGTATTTTCGGGCTTTTCAGATAGGTATAACCTTAGAATACAACAAGCTATATGGCTAAGGTAATTTGGGCATTATAACAATACTTTTGAGAGTATTTCTACCAAGAGAGGGGGGGAATTTATACGAAAACACTAGGCTAGGGAGGGGGGGTACCCCACGGCCACACCACAAAGGAGGGGGGGTGGCTACCCTCGCTACCCACTTGGGGAACTCTCGGCGAGGGCCTCGAAAATGGGGAGGAAGGCTCTCAAGACTTAGGCATTTTGGATGAAGAAGTCTTCACCTTAGATGGGTATTTATAGCACAAGCCAAGGCCAACCAATGGCCAAGATTACACCAAGTGTTAGGCAAGTGTAGGGCGAGATTCACCCGTGTACCTAGCCAACTTGCACACAAAATATCTACCAAAAATATCTCCCACTTGCCTTTGATCGTCCGTATGCGCCACTATGCCCACCATGAGAGGGTGCCAAGTGCGCCTCTCGTTGGTCCAAAATGTTCGCCTCTCGGAAAAATCATAAAAATACTAAATGACATAGCCGGAAATTCCCTACGAAAGTTTGGAAAGCGTTTGGCCAAAAACGACTCTAGCAAGTGTTATGCACAAACATATTTCGGCCCAAAGGTGCCACGTGGGGTGACACGTGTCGCCCCGATTAAATCAAAATATTTCGTCTTAGAAAATATCCAAAACGGCCAAAATCTCAAAATCAAAGCGGGCCCACAAAGCAGTAAATTTCTCCGTGGGCCCACGTGACCATTTTCGAAAATAAAATTCCATAATTCTCTAATATTCCAGGAAGTCCGAATACCAAATCTGGGAATCCAATTCCCATAAACGAACCTTTTTCCTTCACAAAAACCGGAAACTTTTCCGTGGAAAAATCGCCTCTTTCTTCCTTTCCAATCTTTCTGTCGTATCCTCGTACGTACGTCCTCGCATACATACCCTGGAACTACGGGGTATAACACTATCACAAGCAAACATAGGCAAGTTTATTAAACCTTTAGACTTCCATTTTTATAAACTCATGGCACTTTCGTTTCACACATAAAAATCTAGGAATTTAACCCAAAGTACTACGTGCTTACATTCTTTTCAAAAGACTCCTTTTCATATAAAACCCCAAGATACTAACACCCATAGTATCAAGGCTTCATTACATTAAACCTAAGTCACTACACTTTTAGAAATACATTTTTCAGCTTCTAAATCAAGTGACTTCTTTCCTTAAAACTTAAGCAATTGATGCTTTTAAATCCATTTGCCTTTCTTCATTTCAAAACATTTATCATTACTTAGAGTAAACCACTCTTTTAACTTTCCATAAAGCTATTATAACCCATTTCCCATAAAGTCGTTATACTAACTTTATACTTTAGGCAAATACATTCTTTTTATAACCAAGAGACTTATACTTTCGAAAACCAAGCATCGTATACTTTCAAAATACTTCAAGTCTCTTATCTTTTAGAATCAAGTTTCGTAGTTCATAGTCTTAACACTTCATAACGTAAACTCTTTAAATTAAGCAACATATGCCTTATATGTGTGAATAGGTTATACTTATTTATAACGATTTTAATCAAGTAGCCATGATCTACAAAATGTAATACAATTTTGTCTTATCTTAGCTTCTATGCAGATGGAGAATTCTACTCATTTTAACTTAATTGATTGCCATTACATTTTCCTTTATTAACGCTGCAGTGGCTTGTTCGATACTTATTCTCATTTGTGCCGTAACTTAGCCGAGTCAACTTGGCTCCAAATACCTCCTAACGACTCTTACCAATATCCCCCATAAGACTTGGTAAGAACTTAGGATAACTTAGACATAACCTTTACGTAGAGTAAATCAACATACATACCTCTTAACTTCTAAGAGTAGAAGGAATCATGAAATAGTACTACATGTATATTCCATACATAGAATCATGTCAAAAGAAGGAAGAGGTTCACATACCTCGCGACGATTATCGACAAATAGCAAAATGCTCCGAAGTACTTCAACCTTGATAGCTATTCCATTCTTCAAGTAGAATCTGCTATACTTAGTACTTCAACCTAAAATGTCCATAACACGTCCATTAACCTCTAGCTTCGAACGTAGAATATTCTAAGTGCAAAGTCACTAAATTCTACGGAAAATCGGACAGCACTTCCATTGTTTCTACATACTTTGCCACCTTTTTCAAGGCCGAATACAATAACCAAACACGCCACATTTAAGGCTCAAAACAACAACCAATCAAAGGGGATTACACGCCTTACAATACGTGTAAAATTCCGCCCCACAATGATGTCAAACTAGTCCACAATACAATGTCATTTTCAGCCAAAAGGTGCAACAACTTAACAACCTTTCCAATTCCTTTTTAATCCAAGTTCTTTAGGTCTAACATGTTATATAGTCATAAACAACTTAGCAATTATAACCACCTTAATCAACTCTTTATATAACATGCGACGACTAAACTAGTAACTAAATTGAATTACAATCTTAAAGGCTAAATCATGCAACTTTTCGGATTCCATCCAAATATTCCATAACACATATCATTATTCATAATATAACCCACATGATCATTTCTAACTATTACCACATGAAATCTTGAATTTTAATAGCAAGACGGAGATTATTACCTCCTTAAGCTCAAAATGATCCAAAACCCTAAGTCGATCCTTAGCAACTCCAACTCCTTTTCTTGACGTTCCAATCCGCTATTTGCAACCCTTAGAAGCTTGTGAAAAACTCCTCTTCTATTTCCAACTTCAAAGTTGAAGAACACCTTGGGTTTTCGCCTTGCGACTAACATAAAAATGCGGTTTTTCCGGGATCTTTTGTTATACCCCGTAGTTGCAGGGTATGTATGTGAGGACATACGTACGAGAGTACGGCAGAAAATTTTGAAAAGAAAGAAAGATGTGAGTTTTCGACGGAAAAGTTTCCGGTTATTTGTGAAGAAAAAGGTTCGTTAATGGGAATTGGATTCCCAGATTTGGTATTTGGACTTCATAGATTATATTAGAATTTTGAGATTTTATTTTCGGAAATGGTCACGTGGGGCCCATGGGAGAAATTCTGGTTTTAATGGGGCGCTTTGTTTTGAGATTTCGGTAAATTGGATATTTTGGAAGACGAAATATTCAGGCGAATCGGGGCGACACGTGTCACCCCGTGGCACCCTTGGCGATTTTACATTTGGGCACAACACGGTTAGAGTCGTTTTCGACGAAACGTTTTGCGTAACTTGCGAAGGAAAATTCGGCTATGTCGTTTTGTATTTTTGCGGATTTTTCGAGAGGCGAAACATTCGGACCAACGGGAGGGTGACATGTGTCACCCTACAATGGAGACAAGTGGGGCGTGACTTGGCCGAATGGGCAAGTTGGGCTTGATATTTGTGTAGATATTTGTGAGGGTTTTAAGGAGTAGGGTCTAGGGTGCACTTGGCTTGATCTTGGCCCTACACTTGCCTTGCACTTGGCTAGATCTTGGCCATTGGTTGGCCTTTGGGTTTGCTATAAATACCCCTCCCTTGTGAAGACTTATTCATTCACTCCTCACTTTGTCTAAGTCTGGAAATCCCTCCTCCTCTAGTAGCTCTCGTCCTAAGCCTCTCCCCTCCTCTCCTTGTGGCCTTTGGCGAGAAGGGTTCCACTTTTGTGGTGCTAGTAGTGGGGTACCCCACTGCTAGTTGTTTCGTATAATACCCTTGTTGTGGTATAGAAATACTCCTAGTATTGTTATTATGCCCAAAATACCTTAGCCTTGTACCTTGTAGTATTCCAAAGATACCTCTTTCACGTAGAGTCAGGAAATACTACCTTTTGTCCTTTTAGTCTCAAACCGAAACCACAAGGAAATCTTCATAGTTGGTTGAAGTATTTGAGTAGAAGTTGGTTAGAACTTCTAAGGGTTGTTTGGAGTGGTTTGGAGCGCACGGAGTGGAGCTAAACCTTGCTCAGGAGCGACATTAAACTCGGATAATTTTGGGCTTATCGAGGTAATTATCTTGTCCCTCTATTGTAATTGGAAATTACATGTTTGTTAGAGTATATAGTTGAAGTATACTATATATGGAACTACTTAGTATTCGGCAATGTCTTTTGACTTAAGCCTGAAGAATAAAGAACTGAACTGAACTGTATTTACATAGGTCTGTATTGCAGTAGACTTGTGTAGAATCGTACGTCAGGTTAGGCGTGTAAACCCCTCCCTGGTTGGCTTGGTAGCGGCCTCGATAGAGGAGGAGATTTCTGTTGTTGCGGGGAGGTCTTTGTAGAATTTTCTATAGAAAGATAGAAAACTTGTGTTTTGGGGTTAATAGACGTTTGTGACCTTTATAGGTGAAAGTACTAAGAGTAGCGTATTCTACTCGAGGAGTGGAAAGGGCTAGCAAGGTTGTAGTACTTGGAGCATTTTGCTTATTGTCGATAAATCGTCGCGAGGTATGTGAACCTCTTCCTATCTTTTCTAGCATGATTGTTGTGAACTATGTAATGCGGTAGGCGTACGTGTGCTAAGTGATTTGGTTGGTTTAAAACATAGGGTGTTATAATAGCTTTATGGGAAGTTAGTTATAACGACCTTATGTAAGTGAAAATGGTTTACTGATGTTAGAAGTTAAGAGACTTGATCTTATAAGATAAGAGACTTAACTTATTTGTTTTAATGTGGATGTTTGTGTGAAACCTCATTCGTGAGTAATGAGTACTTGGTTTTAAAGGGATAATGTTTCTTGATTTGGGAATCGAATGTGTATCGACAGGACCACTGCGGCGTTAATAAAAGGAAAATGTATTGAATAATGATGTGTTGTATTAAAACCAGTAGAAACCTCCATCTGCATAGAAGCTAAGATGAGACAAAATGATATTACATTTTCTAGATCATGGCTGCTGTAATAAGATCGTTATAAACAAGAATAAACTACTCACGTATAAGACATATATTACTTAATTGTTCTAAAAAGGAATCAAGTGATTAAGTTTGGGAACTATGAAACCATTTGAAAATGAGAGCTTGAGTAATTGAAAGTAGGCAAAACTGGAACTTATTAAAAGAATGTAGTTACTTTGTTTTGAAAAGGAAGGTGTGTTGGTCATTCTAATACTACGTGTATCGGGTGAATTTTATAAAAGAAATGGATCTCTTTTAAAAGTACTTACGTATGTATTACTTTTGTGTTAAAAAACCGGACATTGGTATAAAATGAAAGTACTTTGTGTTGTTGTGAACCTGGCCTATGCTTGTTGTCGTGAAGCTGGGCTATGCTTATTGTGATAACCTTTGGTGTGCAAAGCGTTGTATTTACGTGTTCTGGCGTCTCGATGGAGGTCGGTTGACTTGTTGAGAACTTACTTGGGCGTCTTGCGGCGGTGGCGGAGAAATTCCGCAGTGCGTTCGCTGATAGTATTATTGTTGTTAATCACTTTGGACATACCGACACGATCGTAGCGCGCGGGTATGCTTCCATTTTGGTTAAGGTCTTGTGGTTAATCGCTTTGGATATATCGACACGATCGTAGCGCCGCGGGTATGTTTCCATTTTGATTATCGCCTTGTGATTTCCTTTTGGACATCGCGACACGATCGTAGCGCGCGGGTATCGTCCATTTGGAAAGTTGTCTTATTGTTTCCCTTTGGACATCGACCACGATCGTGGCGCTGCGGGTATCGTCCATTTGGAAAGTTGTCTTATTGTTTCCCTTTGGACATCTTGACACGATCGTAGCGCGCGGGTATGCTTCCATCCGGATTCTTTGTCTTGTTGTTGAGGTCACATGGACATGTCTACACCGATGCAGTATTCCGGGGGCATGCGGCCATGATGCTAACCTGATTGATGTTGTGGGCGTGAGACCCATAGTTATATCGGAGTGATGACTGTTTTATGTTGGGAAGCGTAGTTTGGTTATCATACATGTCTCTGCTTTATATAGACTAGTATGATTTCATTTCTGATATTATGCAGTTTCACATACTTGGTACTGTTGTCTTGACCTCGCCTTGAGGCTGCGTTCATCTGCAGTAGAGGTACATCAGTCGTGGATCCTCGCTCATAGGATCACAGTTCAGCGCATTTGAAGCTCCGTTTCTCCGGAGGCTTATCTTTTGGTAGGTGTTCCCGGAGTTGTAGGTTCTTGTACATTCAGGGGTATGGCGGGCCACTGTCCGTCATAGTCGTGTATATCTTAAGTGCAGTAATCTTGTTGTGGGCGGGGTTGTAAAAGGATTAAAGCGTTGTGTTTTATGTATATCTGAGAAGGCAACCGTTTTGGTTGGCTGTTTATTTATTATATCTCTTGTATAATGACTCATGTTTTATGTTCCGCTGATTTTCTACGATGTATGTATCGCTAGGTGCGGGGTAAGGCACGATGCTTGAACCGGGCAGTCGTTACAAAAGTGGTATCGAGCGATTAATCCTCGGAAAGTGTCTGCACCGTGTCTAGTAGAGTCTTGATTATCGGTGTGTTGTGCACCACATCTATAATCGAGGAGGCTATAGGACATTTAGGATTGGTTTCCATTCTTCTCATTCGAGATCGTGCCTTAGAGGCGTGTTGTAAGTTGGACCCTCCAGCGTATCTCGTTTTTACGATTATGCCTCGCAAGGCAACGAGCCCGAGAAGGGCAAGCGGCGAGGAGGCGCTAGTGAGATCTGAGAGAGTTCGGCGCGAGCAGTCGATGCACGAGACAGTGCTTGACGGCGAGTTTCGCGCCGCCCGGCACCAGCGAGTTTAAAGCGCAGCGATGGCTGCGAGACTCTGATACACGAGCCTCGGTCCACGATGCAGGCGGGGAGATGGGTCATAAGGAGATGGCGATTCTTGGCGGTCGTGGCGAGATATGAGATAAATTTGGATCTGGCGATTCGATTCGATTCGAGCACGATGGTTCACCCCGAGCGAGATAGTTTGAGGCTACGGGACTTTACGAGTTGTAGCCGCGAGTTTTATGGGTCGAGGCACGAGGATGATCCGAGGAGTTCATCCGGCGATTCTGACGGATCGTGCGGGTGATCAAGGCTTGAGAGTGCGTGACCTTTGGTTCGCATCGGCTGCGTGATACGCGATCGATTGGTTTGATTCATAGGAGCTTTCGGGAGAGCATGCACCTCAGCAGTATGGGATGAGTTTTGGGGCTTTCCTCACGCACTTCTTGCCTCCGCAGATGAGGAGGACGCGGGTAAATGATTTTTATTCTTGAGGCAGAGAGGCGCCGTCGGGAGTACAATGTCGAGTTCGATTCTTTGGCTCGATATGTCCTGCGCTAGTTGCGAATATGGAGGATAGGGTGCATCGCTACGTCCGGGCTTGATGATTATATGGCGAATCTTGTGCGGGTGTTTCTCTTGGTAGGGCATGGACATTGCCGCGTGCGAGCTCGTGCACCAGGATGTGAGGCACGGAGGGTCGGCGGAATGACACGGATCAGCGAGAAGAGGGCCGGCGGCAGGTCCTTTGGTGGCTTTCGAGCGGACCGCCTCGTGAGCTAGTTATATACCCCACCGTGCAGTGGTCCTCCACCGTCTTGAGGAAGCGGTCGGGGCTCGAGGTTCAGATTTTGGCAGAGCGGGGTGTTAACGGTGAAGCCACCTACCTCGTTGGGACCACTGTGGTAGCCTCCATTTTGGAGAGGGTCGTGCTAGCTGGGGAGTTAGTTTGGCAGGCGGCCAGCAGGGCCATATGGCGAGGAACTGTCCGCCCAAGGGAAGCGTGGATGTTACGACTCACGCCCGGGATGCGTGGTGGTTTATCACGCCTACTGACTATGCCTGCAGTGAGGCCTATGATTAGAGTGGAGCGGTAGCTTCAGGTATATCCTTAACCCTCTAGAGTTTTGGTATGCTTGTTATGATAATCTCATTATTGTGTGCTATGTGCGGATAGCATTGTGATATGTGTGAGTTAGAATGCATGGTTAGTTGGAAGGATACGTATGGAGGCATGGTAAGTGTGAACCTTAGACTATTTTCTGTTGAGACCTTAGAGGTAAGGTCGTCTTGAGTAAAAGATTCGTTTTATGTTTGACCTTTATAAGGGTGAGTAGTATACGTGGGTTTTATTTGGGTGATAAGTCCATGGGTAGTGTGAGATGGAAGTGGTAGCTTTCATGATGTGAATTAGTAAGATTGTTCCGGATCGGGGAACAAGAGTTTGCTGCGGTTGTGGGTCGGGTTGAGGGCGTGATACGGGTCAACCGTGCCGGATTAAGGTGGGGTCAGTTCTGGGTGGTCCCGCCGGTGGTAGGAGTCACGAGGATGCTAGGCCCAGTTTGTATGATCATCTTATGAGTTCGTGGACTCGATGGACAAGAAGCGGTTCGAAAAGGACGGGACTGCCTTAAGTAAGTTTGAGGTTAGTAAGATGACCAAGTTTGGAGGTAGGGACTCGGAGATTTTCGAGAGCGGGTAATGGTGAAGTATGGTACATACTGGGAGAGTTCAAGTGTTCGAGAAGGGCACGACGAGTAAGGAAGGAAGATAGCGTGTGTTATTTCGTGGCCAAGCTGTGGCGTTGACAACTTGTTAGAGGAACTTCATCGATATCCGTCTCGAGAAGGAACATTCGGGACGAATGTTTCTAAGGAGGGGAGAATGTTATACCCCGTAGTTGCAGGGTATGTATGTGAGGACGTACGTACGAGAGTACGGCAGAAAATTTTGAAAAGAAAGAAAGATGTGAGTTTTCGACGGAAAAGTTTCCGGTTATTTGTGAAGAAAAAGGTTCGTTAATGGGAATTGGATTCCCAGATTTGGTATTTGGACTTCATAGATTATATTAGAATTTTGAGATTTTATTTTCGGAAATGGTCACGTGGGGCCAGGAGAAATTCTGATTTTGTGGGCCCGCTTTGTTTTGAGATTTCAGGTAAATTGGATATTTTGGAAGACGAAATATTCAGGCGAATCGGGGCGACACGTGTCACCCCATGTGGCACCCTTGGCGATTTTACATTTGGGCACCTTTGCGGTTAAGTCGTTTTCGACGAAGCGTTTGCGTAACTTGCGAAGGAAAATTCGGCTATGTCGTTTTGTATTTTTGCGGATTTTTAGAGGCGAAACATTCGGACCAGCGGGAGGGTGACATGTGTCACCTCACAATGGAGACAAGTGGGGCGTGACTTGGCGAATGGCAAGTTGGTTGGGCTTGATATTTGTGTAGATATTTGTGAGGTTTTAAGGAGTAGGGTCTAGGCTGCACTTGGCTTGATCTTGGCCTTACACTTGCCTTGCACTTGGCTAGATCTTGGCCATTGGTTGGCCTTTGGGTTTGCTATAAATACCCTCCTTGTGAAGACTTATTCATTCACTCCTCACTTTGTCTAAGTCTTGAAATCCCTCCTCCTCTAGTAGCTCTCGTCCTAAGCCTCTCCTCCCTCCTCCTTGTGGCCTTTGGCGAGAAGGGTTCCACTTTTGTGGTGCTAGCAGTGGGGTACCCCACTGCTAGTTGTTTCGTATAATACCCTTGTTGTGGTATAGAAATACTCCCTAGTATTGTTATTATGCCCAAAATACCTTAGCCTTGTACCTTGTAGTATTCCAAAGATACCTCTTTCGTAGAGTCAGGAAATACTACCTTTTGTCCTTTTAGTCTCAAACCGAAAACCACAAGGAAATCTTCATAGTTGGTTGAAGTATTTGAGTAGAAGTTGGTTAGAACTTCTAAGGGTTGTTTGGAGTGGTTTGGAGCGCACGGAGTGGAGCTAAACCTTGCTCAGGAGCGACATTAAACTCGGATAATTTTGGGCTTATCGAGGTAATTATCTTGTCCCTCTATTGTAATTGGAAATTACATGTTTGTTAGAGTATATAGTTGAAGTATACTATATATGGAACTACTTAGTATTCGGCAATGTCTTTTGACTTAAGCCTGAAGAATAAAGAACTGAACTGAACTGTATTTACATAGGTCTGTATTGCAGTAGACTTGTGTAGAATTGTACACGTCCGGTTAGACGTGTAAACCCCCCCCCCCCTGGTTGGCTTGGTAGCCGGCCTCGATAGAGGAGGAGATTTACGCTGTTGCGGGGAGAGTCTTGCGAATTTTCTATAGAAAGATAGAAAACTTGTGTTTTGGGGTTAATAGACGTTTGTGACCTTTATAGGTGAAAGTACTAAGAGTAGCGTATTCTACTCGAGGAGTGGAAAGGGCTAGCAAGGTTGTAGTACTTGGAGCATTTTGCTTATTGTCGATAAATCGTCGCGAGGTATGTGAACCTCTTCCTATCTTTTCTAGCATGATTGTTGTGAACTATGTAGTACGGTAGACGTACATGTGCTAAGTGATTTGGTTGGTTTAAAACATAGGGTGTTATAATAGCTTTATGGGAAGTTAGTTATAAAGACCTTATGTAAGTGAAAATGGTTTACTGATTTTAGAAGTTAAGAGACTTGATCTTATAAGATAAGAGACTTAACTTATTTGTTTTAATGTGGATGTTTGTGTGAAACCTCATTCGTGAGTTATGTGTAGTTTGTTTTTAAAGGGATAATGTTTCTTGATTTGGGAATCGAGAATGTGTATCGACAGGACCAACTGCGGCGTTAATAAAAGGAAAATGTATTGAATAATGATGTGTTGTATTAAAACCGGTAGAAACCTCCATCCGCATAGAAGCTAAGATGAGACAAAATGATATTACATTTTCTAGATCATGGTTCTTTGTAATAAGATCGTTATAAACAAGAATAAACTACTCACGTATAAGACATATATTACTTAATTGTTCTAAAAGGAATCAAGTGATTAAGTTTGGGAACTATGAAACCATTTGAAAATGAGAAGCTTGAGTAATTGAAAGTAGGCAAACCGGAACTTAGGAAAAGAATGTTGTTACTTGGTTTTGAAAAGGAAGGTGGGTTGGTCATTCTAATACTACGTATCGGGTGACTTTTATAAAAGAAATGGATCTCTTTTAAAAGAACTTACGTATGTAGTACTTTGGGGTTAAAACCGGACTTTGGTATAAAATGAAAGTACTTTGTGTTGTTGTGAAACTTGCCTATGCTTGTTGTTGTGAAGCTTGGCTATGCTTATGTGATAACCTTTGTTGTGCAAAGCGTTGTATTTACGTGTTCTGGCGTCTCGATGGAGTCGGTTGACTTGTTGAGAACTTACTTGGGCGTCTGGCGGTGACGGAGAAATTCCGCAGATGCGTTCTGTTGATAGTATTATTGTTGTTAATCACTTTGGACATACCGACACGATCGTAGCGCGGGTATGCTTCCATTTTGGTTAAGGTCTTGTGGTTAATCGCTTTGGATATCTCGACACGATCGTGGCGCTGCGGGTATGTTTCCATTTTGATTATCGCCTTGTGATTTCCTTTTGGACATCACGACCGCGATCGTAGCGCTGCGGGTATCGTCCATTTGGAAAGTTGTCTTATTGTTTCCCTTTGGACATCGACCGCGATCGTGGCGCGCGGGTATCGTCCATTTGGAAAGTTGTCTTATTGTTTCCCTTTGGACATACCGACACGATCGTAGCGCTGCGGGTATGCTTCCATCTGGATTCTTTGTCTTGTTGTTGAGTCACATGGACATGTCTACACCGTCACGGTATTCCGGGGCATGCGGCCGTGATCGACCACGATTGATGTTGTGGGCGTGAGACCCATAGTTATATTGGAGTGATGATGTTTTATGTTGGGAAGCGTAGTTTGGTTATCATACATGTCTCCGCTTTATATAGACTAGTATGATTTCATTTCTGATATTATCTGATTTCACATACTTGGTACTGTTATCGACCTCCTTGGCTGCGTTCATCTGCGCGAGTAGAGGTACATCGATCGTGGATCCTCGCCATAGGATCACGATTCAGCGCATTTGAAGCTCCGTTTCTCGGAGGCTTATCTTTTAGTAGGTGTTCTCGAGTTGTAGGTTCTTGTACATTCAGGGTATGGCGGAGCCACTGTCCGTCATAGTCATTATATCTTAAGTGCATGTAATCTTGTTGTGGGCGGGGTTGTAAAAGGATTAAACTGCTCGGAGTTTATGTATATACTAAGGCAACCGTTTTGGTTGCTTTGTTTATTTATTATATCTCTTGTATAATGACTCATGTTTTATGTTCCGCTGATTTTCTCGATGTATGTATATTAGGGTGCGGGGTAAGGCACGATGCCCGAACGGGTCGTTACATCTTTCTATTGAGATAACCTTACAATACCCTTAGGGACCTTGGGTTAAAGTCTTGTGAATAATGGACAACAATTGAAATTTTTTGTCTTCCTAAAAAGCTCAAAGCCGAGAGCTTGTTCATCAACAAGACAAGTTCTTGAAAAAATTTCTAAGTATGAAAGTCATCTTGCACTAGTATAGGATATATACTACAATGAAGGGTCTAGATCATAACACTTGTTAGGTTTGGATGGAAGAGATCAAGCCAAGTGGCTCTTTGACTAGTCAATTATCTCAAGCTCTCTAATTAGCAAGACTTGGTCATCTATACATTGGTCAAATGACCATTTTGCCCTTGGCATAATTCAAACAAGCCCATGTGGGGGGGGGGGGGGGGGCAACATGTTTCCCTCCCATTCGTCCATAAATTTTCGTAACCCTCGTGGGCCCCACAAAACGTAAAATTTCTCGGGTGGGCCCCACGTGACCAAATCCGTAAAAATAAATTTCCATAATTATAATAAGTTCCATACTCTTCAATTAATGCATTTTGGAAATCTAATTCTCACCAACGAACATTTCTCCTTTCCGACGTTCGGAAGATTTTTCGTCGGAAAAACAATTCTTCCTTTCGTACCCTTTTCAAGTCTAGTGTTCCTTACGTACATTCCCTTAAACATGTTCTTGAATTTCGGGGTGTAACAATACATACCCTGGAACTACAGGGTGTAACATTCTTCCCCCCTTAGAAACATTCGTCCCGAATGTTCCTTCTAAGTCTCCAAATATACATGCGCCGGTATAGTCTTCACTACTATACTTATAAACCAATTATGCCACACATGGCCATAATATAACACACGTGCAATCCTTAAATCCAAGTCAACGAGGAATCACCTCTAACATCACAAAAGCTCCCACCCATGATCTAAAGGATACTCCCTTCGCACCTTCACTTCATAAAAAGAAATGATCACTTCCATTATCGTAACATATGTTCGCTTCCTTTCTTACTCGTCGTACCTTTCTCGTACACCCGAACTCTTTCTAGTATACGTACCACATTTCCGTCATCGCTTCCGTTTCCAAAGCCTTGGAGTTACTACCTCCAAACTTGGTCATCTTACTAGCCTCAATTTCCTTTAAGGCCATTCCCGGCCTTAATGATCCGATTCTGGTCGAACGCATCTACGAACTCGTACAATGGTTACCTAGACTTGGTCCTAGCACCCTCGTGACCCTACCACCTAGCGGGACCACCTTAAACTGACCCCACCTTATTCCGGGCTGCGGGTTGACCCACGATATGGCCTCAACCCGACCCACCATCGCGCCAAACTCTTGTTCCCGTCCGGGACAATCTTACTATTCTCGTCATGAAAGCTACCACTTTCATCTTACACAACCCATGGAATTATCCCACAATACATTTCACGCATATGAAGTACTTCGACAAAGACTAACCGTAAAATATTTTACTCAAGACGGCCTTACATCTAAGGTCTCAACTGTTATAATTTCTAAGGTTCACAATTTACCTTTCCCCAAACTTACCTTTTCATCTAACCATGTTTTCTAAATCACAATTTACACAATTATATCCGTACATAACACTCAACATGTAATCATCTTATTACGCATACTAGTCTCTAGAGGGTTAAGAATATACCTGTAACTACTGTTTCACTTTCCCTTTGCCGCGCTAATCATAATCCCGCCATGAAGGGCGCCTAGCTATAGGAGGTGATGAACCAGCCACTGATCCCGAAGGCTGAGTCGTAACATCTGCGCTACCTCTGGTCGGACACTTCTGCACAAAATGGCCCTGCCGGCCGCAGGTAAAGCAAGTTCCCTGAATAACATGACACTCCCCAGTATGGAACCTATCACAATGGCCACACCGAGGTGGGGGTGGTCTCAACTGACTAACATCCCTGTTCCCGAAACCACAAACCTTGGAGCCACGACTGCTCCGAATATCCCGAACGATCACGAAGGCGTGGTGTAGCACTCTGTACTGGATGAGGTATATATCCAGTCTGCTGCTGAGGCTGCCTGCCTCGAAAGTTGCCAAAGAACCCTGCTGTCCTGGCCCTCTTCTGCTGATCTTGGTTATTCCGTCGACCTCTACGTTCCTCAGTCTGCTGCGCATAAGCCTGGATGCGGGAAATGTCCATGCCCGGCTGAAGAGCTACTCCTGTGCAACCTTCTGCTAAATAATCATCGAGCCCTGTGACATATCGGTGCACTCTATCCTCCATGTCTGCCACTAAAGCGGGGACATACCGAGCCAACGAGTCAAACTCTACGTTGTACTCCCAAACCGTACGCCCGTTCTGCCTCAACATCATAAATCTATCTGCCCGAGCTCTCCTTATCTGCGAAGGCAAGAAGTGTGTAAGAAATGCCCCTGAGAACTCGTCCCAACCAGCTGGACGCGCATGCTCCCCCCGGGATAGTTCTCATGAATCAAACCAGTCGACTGCAGTATCACGCAGCCGATGTGAACCCAATACCACCGACTCTGTCTCTGAGGCCTTGATCACTTTCATGATCCGCTGCAACTGTCGAATAAACTCCTGAGGATCATCCTCAGCTCTCGATCCATAGAACTCTGGTGGACTGCAACTCAAGAAGTCCCGAAGTCTCCAACTATCGGCTCTGGGGTGCACTACCGGTACCACCGGCTCCCGTCTGTCCTCATGCCTCGCCACAAGCCTAGCTAGTAACTGGGCCATCTCCTTGTAACCCATATCCTCTGTTCCTGGCCGTGGGACTGGAGGCTCAGATATCGTGGCCTCAGTAGAAACTGTTGCTGCTGCGCTAAACTCTGCTGGGGCTGGCGGCGTCGCAGAACTCCCCATCTGAAGTACCACCTCAGGTAAAGACTGGGCCTGTGCCCTGGTAACCCTCTGTGCTCTACTCGCAGCTCCCTCTGCTGCCTTGCCCTTCTGGGCCCTGGTTGCCTTGCGTAGAGGCATAACTGGCACATAAGAATACGTCAGAGGGAGTCCAACTTGTAACACAGCTCTAAGGCACGATCTCAGAGTGAGAAGAATGGAAACCAATCCTAAATATCCTATAGCCTCCTGATTATAGGTGTGGTGCACAACACGCCGATAATCAAGACTCTACTAGATACGGTTTGTAGACACTTTCCGAGGATTAACTGCTCTGATACCACTTTTGTCACGACCCGACCTCGGGCCCGCGACTGGTGCCTTACCCTGGGCACCCTAGTGATAATACATCAGAGAAAAACCAGCGGAAATAGAATCATAGACATGAAACAACATAAAATAAGAAACAGGCTAACCAAAACGGTTACCTTTCTGCATATAATAGAAACTTGAGCGATTCATCCTTTAAAAACCACACAAAAGATTACAGACCTCTAAGAATTTTATAACAACAACGACGGGACAGGGCCCCGCCATACCCCCGAATATACAAGAACCTACAATCTCAGGGAATCATACCAAAAGATAATCCTCCGGAGAAACGGAGCTTCCCAAAACGCTAAAGTGTGATCCTATGAGCGAGGATCAACAACCGATGTACCTCTACCTGCGGCATGAACGCAGCCCCCCGAAGGAGGTCAGTACAACAGTACCAGTATGTGGCCCGAAAATCACGTAAATGAAATCATAATAGTCTATATAAAGCAGGAGACATGTATGATAACCAAACTACAGTACACCACATATAAGCAGTCAGGGACTCACGCCCTCAAAGTCATCACTCAAATATAACTATGGGTCTCACGCCCACAATATCAATCATGCCCATGGAATTCCTTCCTCACTGCCGGAAGTCTATGATATAATAACACCAAAGAGTACACATGAACACCAGGTCCCACCTGTGTCATAAAACTGTACGAGGCAATCTGCGCATATCTGCGAGAACCAACTGCGTCGTCAATCGGCCGGCAAGAAATCGAAGCTACCAGAACCTACCGTACCAACTATGCTATAAAACTGACCGGGGCAAGTACGAAGGCATAGCCACCAGAACCAACCTGCGTCGCGCATCCGACCGGGGCAAGTACGAAAGCCAACTACCAGATCCTCCTGTGTCACTAACCTCATTCCACCTGCGTCACGAAGGCGGCCAGGCGAAATCTGGCCAACTACCGAGCTGTTATACCGTATTTCCAGGTATATGCGTGGGGCGTGCGTAGAAAATTTGAACTTGAGAATTAGGCTTGGCGAATTAACTTTGTTCACAACACGGTTAGAGTCGTTTTTCGACCTAAACGTTTTCCGACTTTCGTAGGGGAATTTACGGCGATGTAAATTTTAAATTTTGCGGATTTTTAGAGACGAAACATTTTGGACCAACAGAGCGCCTTGGCACCCTCTCATTGGTGGGCTTTGGGGCGGCAAGTTGGACGAATTGCTTGACATTTTTGTCAAGTAGTAGGTAGGATATTTTTGTGGTAGATGGATAAGGTGCACTTGGCATGATCTTGGCCCTACACTTGCACCACACTTGGCTTGATCTTGGCCATTGGTTGGCCTTTGTTAGACCTATAAATACCCCTCCTTTGATGAACTTCTTCATCAAAATCTCTAAGTCTTGAAAGCTTCTTCCTCCCTTAGTGTAGTGTCTTGGCGAGAGCCCCTCTTCCCCCTTGGCGAGAGTTCCCCACAGTGGGGTAGTAGAGGGTATACACCCCCTCCTTGGGGTGCTAGCTGGGTACCCCACTAGCCTAGTTGTTTCGTATAATACCCCTCTTGGTAGAAATACTCTCAAAAGTATTGTTATAATGCCCAAATTACCTTAGCAGTATACCTTGTAGTATTCTAAGGTTATACTTATCTGAAAAGCCAGAAATACTATTATACTTCCCTTCCGTCACAAAACCGAAACCCTAAGGAAAATCTCCAGGGTGAGTTGGAGTAATAAGTAGAAGTTGGTTAGAACTTCTAAGGTTTGTTTGGAGGCGGGTCGGAGCGCACGAGTAGGAGCTAAACCTTGCTCGGGATCGACATTTAAACTCGGATAATTATGGGCTTATCGAGGTAAATATCTTGTCTCTATTGTAATTGGAAATTACATGTTGTATGATTATTTAGTTGAAGTATACTATATATAGAAATGAAAGTAGTTATAGGAAATTTCTTTTGACTTAAGCCTGAATAATAAGTAACCTTTTGAAAGAAGAGTCTTGATCAGTATTTACATAGGGTGTATCAGATGAGACTTGTGTAGCTTTCTGTGAGGTAGAATTGTACACGTCCGGTTTAGGCGTATAACCCCGTTGGCTTGGTAGCGGCCTCGATAGAGGAGGAGATTTACGTTGTGGCGGGAGAGTCGCCGAATTTTACGTAGAATGTTCTACGAAGGGATCTAAATGTTAATAAGCGCGCGTGGCCTTATAGGTTGAAGTTCTACGTGTGGCGCGATCTACTTGGCTTAGGAGTAGCCGGCGGTTTGAGGTACTTGAGCGTTTTGCTATTAGTCGATAATCGTCGCGAGGTATGTGAACCTCTTCCTATCTCTTCTAGCATGATATGTGTGAACTATGTAGTGCGGTGAGCGCATATGTGCTAAATGTATTTGATTGGTTTAAAACATAAAGTGTTATAACGGCTTTATGGGAAGTTGGTTATAACAACTTTATGTTGGTAAGAAAATACTTGTGGTTTTAAAAGGTAAGCGATTTGAACTATGATGGCTTGTTATGTGTTAATAAAGAACTTGAAGTATTTCAAAATATTTTTGAATCATTTGAAGAAGAAGAAATACTTGGTTTTGAAAACTTAAGAGTTATACTAGCTTTATGGGAAGTTAGGTAATAACGGCTTAAGAATGTTTCTTGATTCGAAATCAGAATGTGTATCGACAAACCATTGCGGCGTTAATAAAGGAAATGTTTTAGCATTAAGTATTATTAAAACCGATAGAAACTTCCATCTGCATAGAAGCTAAGATGAGACAAAATGATATTTCTAGATCATGGTCATTGTAATAAGATTGTTATAAACAAGAATATCCTACTCACATATAAGGCTTATGTTTCTCAGATAGTTTAAAAGAGAGAATTATATTCTTAAATGAATAGGACTATGAACTACGAAACCTTTCTAAAATAAGAAACGTGAACATTTGAAATTAGGCAAACTTGGACGTTTGGATAATAATGTTGTTACTTGATTTTACAAAGATAAGTGTTTTGATTCACTTCAAAAGATAATCACTCTATTTTCATATACTACGGGTATTGTGTGACTTTTGTGAAAGTAAAGTATCTTTTAAAAGTTAATGTATGAAGTACTTTGGGGATAGAAACCCGAACATGTTGACACATAGTAGAAAGTACCTTATGTGTGAATAACTTAATTGTATTGGTTTGTGATAGCCTTGTAATACCTTCGTGTTGATTTGATAAGTAATCATATTAGGATGCTACGTGTGTTAGTATTCTGTGATGTTTGTGTAAAGGGTTTTCCTTGATTGTGCTTATGTTGTTTAAACGTTAAACTGTTATGTTGGTATTATACCACTCACCGTGTTTCCGGGGGTTAAGCTGCCCTCCGATGCGGGGTAGACTCAGGCGGTCTGGGACCATGATTCGAGGATACCTCATGCGGGTCCCGGGGGCCTATGCGGAGCTACGAGTTCCGTGTTAGTGTGCGGCCTTTATGGTCATGCGATTACATGTGGCCCGTGCGATGCGAGTCGGGGCGATTTACGGGAGTAGCTACCTCGATGCGGGGTTATACCTCATGCGGGCCTATGAGATTGGCCTATGCGAGTGCGGGAGTTCGAGGCTAGACGCGCACATTTGATATTGCGGGCGAGCGACCAGCTTTGATCATGTGACGGTCTAGACAGATATCATGATACAGTTTATGACCTTGTTGGTACTGTGGGTGTTAGTAGTCGGCTATGCCTTCGTACTTACCCTGTACTGTTTTATTTGGACACAGGTGGGACCTGCTGTTCGTGTGTATTCCTTGGTGCTTTATATATCATAGACTGCCGGCAGTGAGGAAGGTATTCCACGGGCATGATTGATGTTGTGGGCGTGAGACCCATTGTTATATTGGAGTGATGATTTTGAGGGCGTGAGTCTCTGACTTGATATGACTGCTTATTTATTGTGAATTGTAGTTTGGTTATCATACATGTCTCCTGCTTTATATAGACTACTATGATTTCATTCTGATATTTCGATTTCACATACCTGCAAATTTTTGTTATGACCTCCTGGAGTGCGTTCATGCCGCGGTAAAGGTACACCGATCGTTGATCCTCGCTCTTAGGATCACGATTCAGCGTTTGGGAAGCTCCGTTCCTCGGAGCTTATCAGGTATAGTCCCTGTTGTTGTAGGTGCTTACATTCAGGGTATGGCGGAGCCACTGTCGTCGTTGTTGTCATATCATTCGTAAGTGCAGTAAATCTTGTTGTGGCGAAATTGTAAGAGGTTTGTAAAAGGATTAATCTGCTCAAATTGTTATTTATATGTCTTGTGGTAACCGTTTTTAGTTGCTTTGTCTTCTTATTTCAACTGTCTTATTACATTGGTTTCATGTATTGTCTTTATGTTCATTGATTACTCGATGTTGTATCACTAGGGTGCCGGGTAAGGCACGATCCACGGGCTCGAACGGTCGTGACAAAAGTGGTATCGAAGCGATTAATCCTCGGAAAGTGTCTGACCGTATCGATGAAGTCTTGATTATCGGTGTGTTGTGCACCACACCAATAATCAGGAGGCTATAGGATATTTAGGATTGGTTTCTATTTCTTCTCACTCTGAGATCGTGCCTTAGAGGTGTGTTGTAAGATGGACCCTCTAACGTATTTCTTTCCTTACCGCTATGCCCGCGTAGGCAGCCCGGGGAGAGGCAAGGCGGCGGAGCCGCGAGTAAATCTGAGAGGGTTACGTGGGCGCACCCAATTATCACCTTGGGTGGTGCTTCATTCGGGAGTTTTGCGGCGTCGCTAGCCCAGCAGAGTTTGGCAGCGGCGGCGATTCCTCTGCGGCCATGATATTTGAACGCCGGTTCCACGGCGAGAATAGTGAATATAGATTGCAAAGGCGACCATTACTAACTATGGATTTGACTACGGAGAGTATACCGATGTGCGCGAGTCTTGATGAATATCAACGAGAAGGTTGTGCAAAAGTAAGTTCTTGATTAGGCTTGAGCATGGCACGTATGCGGGCTTATGCGCGGCCGAAAGCGTAGAGATCGACGGGTTAACGGGCGAGAAGAGGCGAGCGGCAAGGTCCTGGTAACTTTCGAGGCGAGTCACCTCGCGGCGGATTAGATTATGCGCATCCACCAGGTGCGAAAGGTCCTCCACGGGGTTCGGGGCGTTCGGTATGCGAGGAGTTGGTCGAGCTCGAGCTTCCGTTCACGATCCACGAAGGTTCGGCCATCCGGATTGATTTTCGGTGTTCCGATGTGGCAGCGCCATCTCGAGAATGTCGTCTTTTAGTTGGTACTTGTTGTACCTATGACCGTCAGGGTCTGATGTCGAAAGAGTGTCCTTGCGGGAGGACTTAGCCTTCAGGATCGGTGGGTAGTTGTCATCTTCCTTAGCTATGCGCCCTACGGGGCATGTTTGATTAGAACGACTAAGGGGAGTGAAGCAGTAGATATAGATATATCCTTAACCCTCTAGAGATCTGTATGTGTGATAAGGTGAGTATACCTCAAGTGCTATGTTCTGATAGCAGTGTGTTAGTTGTGATTAGAAATCATGGTGGGTTAACCGAGTAAGATTTTGGGGGATAGAGAAGGTGTGAGCCTTAGAGTTTTATACGTAGAGACCTTAGAGGTAAGGCCATCTCGAGTATAGACGTATGTTTATGTTTGACCCTTATAGGAGTGCATAGTGCACGTGAGTTATGTTTGCGGGATAAGTCCCTGAGTAGTGTGAAATGAAAGAGGGTAGTTGAGCTAAGAAGACCGCTAGGTTTTCGTAACGTGATTAGTGAGAGTTTTCCTTCGGAGAGCTAGCGTCTAGCGCGTTGCCGGGTCGGGTTGAGGCCACTTTGCGGGTCAACCCGCGGCATGTTTGGTGGGGTCGGTTGTGGTGGTCCCGTCTTGTGGTAGGGTCACGAGGGTATTAGGCGAGTTTAGTTAACCAACGTGCGGGTCGTGGACGATTCGACGATGGTCGGGCGAGGAGGTCACCGCCTTGTCTTCTAGCAAAGACCGTTTACTCGGCGGTGTTGATTTTATCGAGAAAGGTTGTAAGGCTGCAGGTGCCTACCTTCACCTTATGACATCTGATGGAGCCAGTGCGGCTGTTTTTGGTTTCGGAAGTTTACAGCGGGGTTAAGAACTCGGTGAGTCTCGAATCGCATTCGCCCTCGGGCGGTGTGTGTATTTGAGCGGTGGTGGGGATTGTTGTCTCTATGGAGGAGTGTTTAAGCTACCATTTCAATTTTGAATGTCGCCTTATGAGGCCTTGTAGGGGCGGAAGTGTAGGTTCGCGGTCGATTGGTTCGATGTTGGCAAGATTCAGATAGTTGGTTGAGCTTGTTCGGCGGTGTGGATAGGAGTAAAGCTTGTCTAGGAGAGGTTCGGCGACTCGGAGAAATCGTGCGGATGTCGACGACGCTTAGAGTTGAGTTGTGGTCGGTCTTCTTGAAAGTACCACGGGTTGGGTGTGATGAGTTTTGGAAAGCAGAGGAACTTAGCCCGAGTTACTTTGGGCCCTTTTGAGTTCATGTGAAAAATAGGCGGATTGCCTATATGTTAACTTTTGTCGTCCGACTTAGGAGGCGTCGTCCGGTCTTCGTATTGTTATGATCGGAAAGTATCGGAGATCCATCAGTGTTCCCGATTAATGATGACCAAGTTGAAGATAATAACTCGAGCTTTTGATCTGGCGATTTCGAAATGTGGTAAGACTCGAATGTCACGGCGACTTGATGATCGCATGTAGTCGGTACCATTTGTTGGGTCGCGGGTGACACTAGAACCTCGCGGCAAAGTGACAAAAGTGGTATTGGGAAGAAGCGAGCATGTATGGCGAGCATAGATGTGATCATTTCTTTTGTAAGGAGAAGGTGCGAAGGAAGTATATTTTAGACCGGAGAGGTGTTTGTGGTAATATTAGAGGTGTTTCCTCGTGGACTTGGATGGAGGTTTTTGCGCGGATGTTTCGTGGCGGTGTGGCGAGGATTGTTCGTAAGTATAGTAGTGAAGACTATCTTGGCGCACGCGTTTGTTTTGAGACTTAGAAGGAACATTCGGACGAATGTTTCTAAGGAGGGAGAATGTTATACCGTATTTCGGAGTATATGCGTGGGGCGTGCGTAAAATTTGAACTTGAGAATTAGGCTTGGCGAATTAACTTTGTTCACAACACGGTTAGAGTCGTTTTTCGAAAGCGTTTTCTGACTTTCGTAGGGAATTTCGGCTATGTCATTTTTAATTTTGCGGATTTTTAGAGAGACGAAACATTTTGGACCAACAAGAGGCGCCACTTGGCACCTCTCATTAGTGGGCTTTGGGGCGGCAAGTTGGACGAATTGCTTGACATTTTTGTCAAGTAGTAGGTAGGATATTTTTGTGGTAGATGGATAAGGTGCACTTGGCATGATCTTGGCCTACTTGCACCACACTTGGCTTGATCTTGGCCATTGGTTGGCCTTTGTTAGACCTATAAATACCCTCCCCTTTGATGAACTTCTTCATCCAAAATCTCTAAGTCTTGAAAGCTTCTTCCTCCCCTTAGTGTAGTGTCTTGGCAGAGCCCTCTTCCCCTGGCGAGAGTTCCCCACAGTGGGGTAGGTAGAGGTATACACCCCCTCCAGGGTGCTAGTAAGGTACCCACTGCCTAGTTGTTTTCGTATAATACCCTCTTGGTATAAATACTCTCAAAAGTATTGTTATAATGCCCAAATTACCTTAGCGTATACCTTGTAGTATTCTAAGGTTATACTTATCTGAAAAGCCAGAAATACTATTATACTTCCCTTAGTCACAAAACCGAAACCCTAAGGAAAATCTCCATGGTTAGTTGGAGTAATAAGTAGAAGTTGGTTAGAACTTCTAAGGGTTGTTTGGAGTGGGTCGGAGCGCACGGAGTAGGAGCTAAACCTTGCTCAGGATCGATATTTAAACTCGGATAATTATGGGCTTATCGAGGTAAATATCTTGTCTCTCTATTGTAATTGGAAATTACATGTTGTATGATTATATAGTTGAAGTATACTATATATAGAACTGAACGTAGTTATCGGCAATGTCTTTTGACTTAAGCTGAATAATAAGAAACCTTTTCGAAAGAAAATCTTGAATCAGTATTTACATAGGATCATTCTGATGAGACTTGTGTAGCTTTTACGTGAGGTAGAATTGTACACGTCGGTTTATACGTATAACCCCCGGTTGGCTTGGTAGCGGCCTCGATAGAGGAGGAGATTTCTGTTGTGTGGGGGAGGTCTGCGAATTTTACGTAGAATGTTCTCTGAAGGGATCTAAATGTTAATAAGCGCCTTGTGGCCTTATAGGTTGAAGTTCACGTGTGGCGCGATCTACTTGGCAGGAGTAGCCGGCGGTTTGAGGTACTTGGGCGTTTTGCTATTAGTCGATAATCGTCGCGAGGTATGTGAACCTCTTCCTATCTCTTCTAGCATGATATGTGTGAACTATGTAGTGCGGTAGACGTCATGTGCTAAATGTATTTGATTGGTTTAAAACATAAAGTGTTATAACGGCTTTATGGGAAGTTGGTTATAACAACTTTATGTTGGTAAGAAAATACTTGTGGTTTTAAAAGGTAAGCGATTTGAACTATGGTCGCTTGTTATGTGTTAATAAAGAACTTGAAGTATTTCAAAGATTTTTGAATCATTTGAAAGAAGAAGAAATACTTGGTTTTGAAAACTTAAGAGTTATACTAGCTTTATGGGAAGTTAGGTAATAACGGCTTAAGAATGTTTCTTGATTCGAAATCGAGAATGTGTATCGACAAACCAACTGCGGCGTTAATAAGGAAATGTTTTAGCATTAAGTATTATTAAAACCAGAGAAACTTCCATCCGCATAGAAGCTAAGATGAGACAAAATGATATTTCCTAGATCATGGCTGCTGTAATAAGATTGTTATAAACAAGAATATCCTACTCACATATAAGGCTTATGTTTCTCAGATAGTTTAAAAGAGAGAATTATATTCTTAAATGAATAAGACTATGAACTACGAAACCTTTCTAAAATAAGAAACGTGAACATTTGAAATTAGGCAAACTTGGACGTTTGGATAATAATGTTGTTACTTGATTTTACAAAGATAAGTGTTTTGATTCACTTCAAAAGATAATCACTCTATTTTCATATACTACGGGTATTGTGTGACTTTTGTGAAAGTAAAGTATCTTTTAAAAAGTTAATGTATGAAGTACTTTGGGGATAGAAACCCGAACATGTTGACACATAGTAGAAAGTACCTTATGTGTGAATAACTTAATTGTATTGGTTTGTGATAGCCTTGTAATACCTTCGTGTTGATTTGATAAGTAATCATATTAGGATGCTACGTGTGTTAGTATTCTGTGATGTTTGTGTAAAGGGGTTTTCCCTTGATTGTGCTTATGTTGTTTAAACGTTAAACTGTTATGTTGGTATTATACCACTCAGTGTTCGGGGTTAAGGCGCCTCCGTCTGGGGTAGACTCAGCGATGCAGGACCATGATTCGAGGATACCTCATGCGGGTCCCGGGCTATGCGGAGCTACGAGTTCGAGTTAGTGTGCGGCCTTTATGGTCATGCGATGCATGTGGCCATGCGGATGCGAGTCGGGGCGATGCCGGGGAGTAGCTACCCTCGATGCGGGGTTATACCTCATGCGGGCCTATGAGATTGGCCTATACGGAGCTGCGGGGAGTTCCAGGGCTAGACGCGCACATTTGATATTGCGGGCGAGCGACCAGCTTTGATCATGTGACGGTCTGAAGCAGATATCATGTCTGATTTATGACCTTGTTGAATGCTGTAGGTGTTAGTAGTCGGCTATGCCTTCGTGCCTACTGTCTTGTTTTATTTGGACACAGTGGGACTGCTGTTGTTGTGTATTCCTTGGTGCTTTATATATCATAGGCTAGCGGTGAGGAAGGTATTCCACGGGCATGATTGATGTTGTGGGCGTGAGACCCATTGCTATATCGAGTGATGACTTTGAGGCGTGAGTCACGACTTGATATATCGCTTATTTATTGTGAGCGTAGTTTGGTTATCATACGTGTCTCCCGCTTTATATAGACTACTATGATTTCATTTCTGATATTTTCGATTTCACATACTCTGCATTTTGTTATCGACCTCCTTGGGCTGCGTTCATGCCGCAGTAAAGGTACACGATCGTTGATCCTCGCTCTTAGGATCACGATTCAGCGTTTGGGAAGCTCCGTTCCTCGGAGGCTTATTCGGGTATAGTCCTGTTGTTGTAGGTGCTTACATTCAGGGTATGGCGGGGCCTGTCCGTCGTTGTTGTCATATCATTCGTAGAGGTGCATGTAATCTTGTTGTGGGCAGAAATTGTAAGAGGTTTGTAAAAGGATTAATCTGTTCAAATTGTTATTTATATGTCTTGTGAGTAACCGTTTTTGGTTAGCCTGTCTTCTTATTTCACTGTCTTATTACATTGGTTTCATGTATTGTCTTTATGTTCCGCTGATTACTCTGATGTTGTATCACTAGGGTGCCCGGGGTAAGGCACCAGTCACGGGCCCCAGAACGGGTCGTGACAAGAACCACCTGCGTCACGTCGCTGACCGGGGCAAGTACGGGGGCTAACTACCAGAACCTCCTGCATCACGAAACTTCGTGGGGAACTAGTCCGTGGAATGACACTATAAAGAACTGACCGGGGCAAGTACAAAAGCCAACTACCAGAACCAAATCGCATCGAACGGCCAGGGGCAAGTACGGGGCTAGCTACGTAACCAACTGCGCATCATTAACCCATGGAGAGCTAGTCCATGGCAAAATAACATACCGGGAGTTTAACCCGCCGCATGGCCGCATGCCCCCGAAATTCTTCATCGGTGTAGACATATCCATGTAACGACAAGATAACCGGCCCTCCACCGAGAGATGCGGTAACCTAAGGATACAACACTTGCACAACATGGCTATCACAAGCAAACATAGGCAAGTTACTCACAACTCAAGGTACTTTATTTTATGCCAAAATCCGGGTTTTAACCCCAAAGTACTACGTATTTTAACTCCTTAAAAAAGGTTCATTTCTTTCACAAAAGTCACATGATACTAATACTCGTAGTATCAAAAATAGAGTAACGATCATTTTAAGTAAACCAAAACAAATTTGCATACCTTCTTTTAAAATAAACCAAGACAATACCATGCTTTCTTTTTAAACCAAAACAAGACAATACCATGCCTTCCTTTTAAACTAAATCAAGACAATACCATGCCTTCTTTTTAAACAAAACACTTCTCCTTTTTAAAGTCAAGTAACCTATACTTTTAAATCAAGTTACTTTTCCTTTCCCAAAATCAAGTCGTTTATAAGTCAAGTCTCTTATCTTTCAAGATCAAGTCTCTTAATCTTTAAATCAAATCTCATATCTTTTAAGGAGACCAACCTCCTAACCTTTAAAATGTCAAGTTATCATTTTAAATCCAATAATAAAACCATTCTTTCGTTTTCATAAAGTCGTTATAACTAACTTCCCATAAAGCTATTATAACACTTTATGTTTTAAACCAACCAAGGACATGCGGCATACTCTACCGCACTATATATTTCACAAATAATCATGCTCAAGAGAATAGGAAGAATCACATACCTCTTCGGCTTAATCCACAAGTCAAGTCGAGTATGCCGCGTGTAGACAATCCACCTATAATAACCACAACACATCTATCAACTTCTAGTTCTCTTCGTAGAATATTTCTAAGTACAAGGCTCCTTATTCTACGGAAAATTCGGCAGCACCTCCCCTGTATCTAGTTACCTCAACACCTTTTTCAAGGCCGGATATCAATATCCAACATGCCACATTTAAGGTGCAGTAATACAACAACTCAAAGGGGATTACACGCCTAACTGGACGTGTAAAATTCCGCCCCACAATATACTAAATAGTCCATTCCTTATCAATCTTCTTTCCACATATAATATACTCAATTATAAACTACTACAATATGTAATCTCCAATTACAATAGAAGGACTAAGATCATTACCTCGATAAGCCCAAAATTATCCAATGAATAAAAGTCGATCCTTAGGAATCTTAGCTCAAATTCCTTACGTTCCAACCCGCTCCAAGCAACCCTTAGAAGCTCCTAACCAACTCCTCTTCAAGATCCAACTCAAAAAAAGTGAAGAACACTTAGGTTTCAACACTACCAACTTTCGTCCAAGGGGGTGTATATAGGCTAGGGGTGTAAAATATTTTCTAACTCTTGGTACACAATCTTCCTAACACCTTAAGGAAGAATACTTAAAAGTTTAAGAATTTTTGGACAACTTTAGCTCCTAAAATCAGCCCATGGCCGAGAGCACAACAAGGAAAGGGAGGGAGTATTTTTCAAGACTTGTAAATCTCTAAGTGTTGGATGAAGTATTGCAATAAGGGGGGGGGGGGTATTTATAGGGAAATCAAAGGCTAGGATCTTAGCAAGTGTGTGGTGAGATTGGGGGACAAGTATGCGTGGGTCCCACCATCCACATGGCCAACCAAAACTTGAGACAAATGGCAAGGTGTTACACCCCGTAGTTTCAGGATATGTATATGAGGACGTACGTACGATAATACGACATTTAAATTAAAAGGAAGAAAGATGTGATTTTTTTGACGGAAAAGTTTCCGGATTTTGTGAAGGAAAAAGGTTCGTTTATGGGAATTGGATTCCCGGATTTGGTATTCGGACTTTTTGGAATATTTGAGAATTATGGAATTTTATTTCCGGAATTGGTCACGTGGGGCCCACGGGGAAAATTTACGGTTTTGTGGGGCCCACTTTATTTTCGAATTTTTGGCATTATGGATATTTTCGGAAGATGAAATATTTTGGACGAGTGGGGGAGCGACACGTGTCACCCCATGTGGCCAAGTGGCCGAATTGATGAGGGACACATGGCTTGGACGTTTTTTGGGGGACAAGTGGCAAGCCACTTGTCCCATTTTTGTGGTGGGCAAATGGTTGGCAAACTACCCACACACATGTACCCCATCCTCACCTTACACTTGCTTTAATCATAGCCCTTGATTTCTCTATAAATACCCCTTTGTTTCAAGACTTTATTCATCCACACTTAGGAGTTTCAAAGGCAAAATTCTCCCTCCCTCTTTGTGTTGTTCTCGTCCAACACCCCCCCCCCCCCCTTTGTGTAGAAAAATCCTTCAAGTGTTGTTATTATCCCATATACCTTAGCCTAAAAATCCCTTGTAGTATTCCAAAGTTATCTTTATACTAAGATCCCGAAAATACTACTTTACTTCATTAGTCGCAAAAGTGAAACCCTAGGAAAATCTTCATAGTTGATTGAAGTGTTAAGAGAAGTTGTTTAGAAACTTCTAAGGGTTTCTTGGAGCGGGTTGGAGCGTAAGGAATTGGAGCTAAGCGTTGCTCAGGATCGACTTATTAATCTTGGATAATTTTGGGCTTATCGAGGTAATTATCTTTGTCCCCCTATTGTAATTGGATATTACATGTTGTAGTAATGTATAGTTGAGTATACTATATGTAGAATGAATATGGATAAGAATTGAACTGTATTTACATTGGGTATTTCTGATGAGACTTGTAGTATTATTGTGGGGCAGTGTTGTACACGTCCGGTTAGACGTGTAACCCCCCTAGGAGTTGTTGGCTTGGTAGCGGGCCTTGATAGAGGAGGATATTTATGTGGTTACGGGGGGGAGGTGCTGCCGAATTTTCCGTAGAATAAGGAACCTTGTACTTAGAATTGTTCTACGAAGAGATCTAGAGGTTGATAGACGTTTTGTGGCCTTTATAGGTTAAAGTACTACGAGTAGTGTATTCTACTTGAAGGGTGGAAAAGGCTAGCAGGGTTATAGTACTTTGGAGCGTTTTGCTAATTGTCGATAATCGTCGCGAGGTATGTGAACCTCTTCCTATCTTTTCTAGCATGATTGTGTGAACTATGTAGTATGGTAGACGTACGTGTGCTAAACGAATTTGGTTGGTTTAAAACATAAAGTGTTATAACGGCTTTATGGGGAGTTTGTTATACCAACTTTATGTAGGTAAAGAAATGGTCTGTGGTTTTTAAAAGATAAGAGACTTGACTTATAAATGACTTGATGTGAAATATTAAGGACTTGAATTGTGTTAAAAAGTTGTGAAACCGCATTTATGAGAAATGGGTAATTGGGTTTTAAAAGGAATAAGTTATATTGATTTCGGAAATGAGAATAAGTATCGAACAAACCATCTGCGTTAATAAAGGAAAATGTATTGACAAATAATTAATTATATTAAAACCAGTAGAAACCTCCATCTGCATAGAAGCTAAGATAAGACAAAATTGTATTACATTTCCTAGATCATGGCTGCTCTAATAAGAATTATTATAATCAAGTTTTGATTTTCTTAAAATTCCAAAGTAAGGAACTTGATTTCTAAAAGAAAAGAGACTTAAGAATTTGAAGTGTTTTGGTTTAAAAGAAAGGCATGGTTTTGTCTTAAATTGGTTTAAAACATAAAGTGTTTTAATAGCTTTATGGGAAGTTAGTTATAACGACTTTATGGAAACAAAATTGTTTTATTATTGGATTTAAAATGGTAACTTGCTTTTGGGAAAAGAGAATTACTTGAGTTTAAAAGTATAAGTAACTTATTTTCAAATATCGAACTTTTCTTGATGAGAAAAATATAAGTGGCTTGGTTTTAAAAGGTAGGAGTACCTTGATCTTAAAAGAGTTAGTTACTTGGGTTTTAAAAGAATACTTGACGTTGTTCTAAAAGTGTAAGCCACTTGGTTTAAAAAGTGTAAAGTACTTGATTTTAAAACATGACGTATTTGGTACTACGAATAATAGTATCGAGTTGTTTTTACGTAAAAAAATATCTTTTTGAAAGGATTAATGTATGTAGTACTTTGGGGTTAAAACCCGGATTTGTTGTAATAAAAATGAAAGTCTATGAGTATGTTGAACTTGTCTATGCTTGTGGTGATAGTCTTTGTTGTGCAAGTGTTGTATTTCTGTGCTACCGTGTCTCTCGTTGGAGGGCCGGATATCTGGTTGATTGATGGACATACTGACACGATGGGTGGCCCACAGGTATGCTTCCACTATATCGATCCTTTTGGACATACTGACACGATGGGTGGCCCACGGGTATGCTTCCATTAGGAGTGTGATCTTGTTATTTGCTTTGGACATACTGACACGATGGGTGGCCCACAAGTATGCTTCCATTATGATTGTTATCTTGTTATTTCCTTTTGGACATACTGACACGATGGGTGGCCCACGGGTATGCTTTCATTAGGAGTGTTATCTTGTTATTTGCTTTGGACATACTGACACGATGGGTGGCCCACGAGTATGCTTCCATTATGATTGTTATCTTGTTATTTCCTTTGGACATACTGACACGATGGGTGGCCCACGGGTATGCTTCCATTAGGATGGTTCCATGTCCATGCTTATACCGAGGTAAGATGTCGGGGCATGCGGCCGTTGTGCGGGTTAAATTCCCGGGTTATATTTGAGTGATGACTTTACGGGTGTGAGTCCCTGACTTGACATGACTTCTAATATATATTGTGAACTGTAGTTTGGTTATCATACATGTCTCCTGTTTTATATAGACTATTATGATTTCATTTCTGATATTTTGATTTCACATACTTGGTACTGTTGTGACCTCCTTCGGGGGGCTGCGTTCATGCCGCAGGTAGGGGTACACCGGTTGTTGATCCTCGCTCATAGGATCACAGTTCAGCGTTTGGGAAGCTCCGTTTCTCCGGAGGCTTATCTTTTGGTATATTTCCCTGAGTTTGTAGGTTCTTGTACATTCAGGGGTATGGCGGGGCCCTGTCCCGTCATAGTTGATGTTAAACTCTTAGAGGTCTGTAGTACTGTTGTGGGCAGGGTTTGTAAAAAGGATGTAACTATTCAGGTTTAATCATTTATATATATATGCAGAAAGGTGACCGTTTTGGTTAGCCTGTTTTCTTATATTTTAACGTTTCATGTCTTTGAGTTTTTATTTCCGCTGGTTTTTCTCTGATGTATTATCACTAGGGTGCCCGGGGTAAGGCACCAGTCGCGGGCCCGAGGTCGGGTCGTGACAAAAGTGGTATCAGAGCAGTTAATCCTCAGAAAGTGTCTACTGACCGTGTCTAGTAGAGTCTTAATTATCGGTGTGTTGTGCACCACATCTATAATCAGGAGGCTACAGGATATTTAGGATTGGTTCCCATTCTTCTCACTCTGAGATCGTGCCTTAGAGCTGTGTTATAAGTTGGACTCCCTCTGATGTATTCTTTTGTACCAGTTATGCCTCTACGCAAGGCAACCAGAGCCAGAAGGCAAGCGGCGAGAGGAGGCTGCGAGTAAATCTGAGGGTTACCAGGGCAGAGGCCCAGTCTTTACCTAAGGTGGTACTTCAGATGGGGAGTTCTGCGACGCCGCTAGCCCCAGGGGAGTTTAGAGCAGCAGCAGTAGCTACTGAGGCTACGATACCTGAGTCTCCAGTTCCACGACCAGGAGCCGAGGATATGGGTTACAAGGAGATGACCCAGTTACTAGTTAGGTTTATGGCGAGACTTGAGGACAGACGGGAGCCGGTGGTACCGGTAGTGCACCCCAGAGCCGATAGTTGGAGACTTCGGGACTTCTTGAGTTGTAGTCCACCTGAGTTCTACGGGTCGAGGCCTGAGGATGATCCACAGGAGTTCATCCGACAGTTACAGCGGATCATGAGAGTGATCAAGGCTTCAGAGACCGAGTCGGTGGTCTTAGGTTCGCATCGGCTGCGTGATACTGCAGTCGACTGGTTTGATTCGTGGGAGCTGTCCCGGGGGGAGCATGCGCCTCCAGCTATTTGGGACGAGTTCTCGGAGGCATTTCTCAGCCATTTCTTGCCTCCGCAGATGAGGAAGCAGGCGGACAGATTTACGATCTTTGAGATAGAGAGGGCGTACGGTTCGGGAGTACAACGTTGAGTTCGACTCGTTGGCTCGATATGTCCCTACGTTAGTGGCAAATATGGAGGACAGAGTGCACCGCTACGTCATGGGGCTCGATGACTACTTGGCAGAGGCTTGCTCGGGTGTAGCTCTTCAGCCGGGCATGGACATTGCCCGTATCTGAGCTTATGCACGGGGATGGAGAGCGTAGAGGCGGCGTAGGAACCATGATCGGCATAAGAGGCGAGCAGCAGGTCCTTTGGTGACTTTCGAGCGGCGGCCTCCGCAGCGGCGAATATATACCTCATCCAGTTGAGTGGTCCTCCGCGATCTTGGGGCGTCGGGAGTGTTCAGGAGCATGTCAGGGCTCCAAGGGTTCAAATTTTCGGGGGAGCAGGGGTGTTAGCCAGATGAAGCCACCCCTACCTCGTTGTGACCGTTGTGGTAGGCTCCATTGTGGGGAGTGTCGTTCTAGTTTGGGAGTTTGTTTTACATGCGGCCAGCAGGGCCATTTTGCGGCCGTCCAGGCCAGAGGTGGCACTAGTGGGATAGCACAGACTACGGCATCAGTTGCGGGTTCTTCACCTTCCATAGCTAGGCAGGATGTTCATACACCGGCAGGCCACGGCAGAGGTCGCGGTGGAAGTTCCCAGTTTTAGCGGTCCTTTGAACCGCCTATTTGATTTTCAGGTATATCTTTAACCCTCTAGAGACTAGTTTGTATTGATGTTATGATGATGTGTTAAGTGTTATGTTCAGATAACATTGTGATAATTGTGATTAGAAAACATGGGCAGTTAAAAAGGTAAGTTTGGGGTCAGGAAATTTGTGAACCTTAGAAAATATGACAGTTGAGACCTTAGATGTAAGGTTGACTTGAGTAAAAGATTTTGCGGGTGATCTTGTCGGAGTGCATTATATGCATAGGGTGTATTAGTGCGATATTTCCATGAGTTGTGTAAGATGAAAGTGGTAGCTTTCATGACTTGTATAGGTAAGATTGTTCCGGATCGGGGAACAAGAGTTTGGCGCGATAGCGGGTCGGGTTGAGGCCAGATCGCGGGTCAACCTGCAGCCCGGTTTGAGGTAGGGTCAGTTTGAGGTGGTCCCGCCAGGTGGTAGGATCACGAGGGTACAAAGCCCAGGTTTAGGTAACCATCATATGAGTTCTATGTTCGACCAGAATCAGATCGTGAAGGCCGGGGATGGCCTTAGAGGAAATCGAAGCTAGTAAGATGACCAAGTTGGATAGTAGAAACCCCAAGAGTTCGAAAGCAGAAGCGATGACTGAAATATGGTGCGTGTAATAGAAAGAGTTCAGGTATACGAGAAGTGTACGACGAGTAAGGAAAGAAGTGAACATGGGTTAAGAGAAGGGGAGTGATCATTTTGTGAAGTAACAAGGTAAAGAAAGTGTTATACCCCGTATTTCCACAGTATGTACGTGGGGACGTACGTAGAAAAGTTTGAACTTTAAAGTTGGCTTAGCCGATTTTTATTTGTGCACAACACCCGATTAGAGTCGTTTTTAAAAGCGTTTCCACAGCTTTCGTAGGGAAAATTCCGGCTATGTCATTTATTATTTTTGCGGATTTTTCCGAGAGACGAAACATTTTGGACCAACGGGAGGGTGACATGTGTCACCCTCACATTGGAAGAGAGAGTGGCGGATTGGACGATTTGGGCTAGTGGGAGTTGGTAGGATATTTTGTGTTGGTTGGTGTGGTAGATGGATAAGGTGTACTTGGATGAATCCACACCCTACACTTGCCTTGCACTTGGCATGATCTTGGCCATTGGTTGGCCTTTGCTTGACCTATAAATACCCCTCCCCTTTGAAGACTTCTTCATCCTAAAATGTTTTCTAAGTGTTAAATCCTTCCCCCCCTCTAGCAAGAGCTCTCGTCCTAGCCTCCCCGTTCCCCCCTTTTGTGAGCCCCCTTGGCCGAGAGCCCTCCCCCCTTGGCCGAACGTATCCCCCCCCTAGGGGTGCTAGCCGTGGGGTACACACCCCCCCTCTTGAGATGTTGTTCTCGTATAATACCCCCCTCTCTTGGTAGAAATACTCTCAAAAGTATTGTTACTATACCCAAAATACCTTGGCCCTTATACCTTGTAGTATTCCAAGGTTATACTTATCTGAAAGCTTGGAAATACTATTATACTTCCCTTGATCACAAAACCGAAACCACAAGGAAAATCTCCATAGTTAGTTGGAGTATTAAGTAGAAGTTGGTTAGAACTTCTAAGGGTGGTTTGGAGGCGGGTTGGAGCGCGCTGAGTTGAGCTAAACGTTGCCCGGGATCGACTTTATACTTGGATAATTATGGGCTTATCGAGGTAATTATCTTGTCCTATTTGTAATTGGAAATTATATGTTGTTAGAATATATAGTTGAAGTATACTATATATAGAATCTGAACGTTGTTATCGGCAATGTCTTTGGACTTAAGCTTTGAATAATAAGAAACCTTTTGAAAGAAGAGTCTTTGGCTGTAATTACATAGGACTATATTACAGTAGACTTGTGTAGCTTTTACGTGAGGTAGAATTGTGCGTCGGATTAGGCGTATAACCCCTGGTTGGCTTGGTAGCGGCCCAGATAGAGGAGGAGATTTGCATTTGCGGGAAATGTTGCAATTTTACGTAGAATATTCTACATTGAGATCTAGGATGTTAATAGGCGCCTTGTGGCCTCTATAGGTTGAAGTACTACGTGTGGCGTGATCTACTTGGCTTAAGGAGTAGCCGACGGTTTGAGGTACTTGGGCGTTTTGCTATTAGTCGATACTCGTCGCGAGGTATGTGAACCTCTTCCTACCTTTTCTAGCATGATATGTGTATAACTATGCGATGCGGTGAGCGTCATGTGTTAAACGTATTTGATTGGTTTGAAACATAAAGTGTTATAACGGCTTTATGGGAAGTTGGTTATATGACTTTATGTAAGTAAGAAAATGCTTTGTGGTTTTAAAAGGTAAGCGGATTTGACTTATAAGCGACTTGATGTGTAATAATAAAGAATCTTGAAGTATTTCAAAGAATCTTTGAATCATTTTTATGAAGAATAATACTTGGTTTTGAAAACATAAGAGTTATACTAGCTTTATGGGAAGTTAGGTATAACGTCTTAAGAATGGTAAAATGAATGGTTTATTGATTTTTAAAAGTTAAGAGACTTGATCTTAAAAGATAAGAGACTTGACTTGAATGAATTAATATGAGTTTTGTGTGAAACCTCATTCGTGAGTAATGAGTACTTGGTTTTTTTTAAAAAGGAATAATGTTTCTTGATTGAAATCGAATGTGTATCGACAAACCACTGCAGCGTTAATAAAGGAAAATGTATTGAATAAATGAAGTATTATATTTAAACCAGTAGAAACCTCCATCTACATAGAAGCTAAGATGAGACAAAATGATATTACATTTCCTAGATCATGGCTGCTTAATAAGATTGATTATAAACAAGAATAACCTACTCACATATAAGACATATGTTTCTCAAATCCTTTAAAAGAGAATTATGTTTTAAAGGATTAAGACTATGAACAATGAAATCTTTCAAAAATGGGACTTGAGTAACTGAAACTAGGCAAACTGGAACTTTAGAAAAAAGGAATGTTGTTACTTGACTTTAAAAGAACGTGGGTTGGGTTTTTTAAACAGGTGGGTCACTCTATTCATATACTACGGGTATCGGGTGACTTTTGAAAAAGGAATGGATCTTTTAAAAGGATTTAACGTACGTAGTACTTTAGGGTTAAAACCCGGATCTTGTCATAAAATGAAAGTACTTTAAGTTATGTGTAACTTACCTATGTTTGCGTGTGATAGACTTGTTGTGCAAGGAATGTATTTCACTCGACTACCGGTTCATCCGGGAATGTATTTCACTCGACTCAGGTTCATCCAGGAATGTATTTCACTCGACTACGGTTCATCCAGGAATGTATTTCACTCGACTATCGGTTCATCAGAATGTATTTCACTCGACTCGGTTCATCCGGAATGTATTTCACTCGACTCCAGGTTCATCAGAATGTATTTCACTCGACTCTGAGTTCGGTAGGATGAGCAGGAATGTATCCAGCGTTTCTATACTTGACATGATGCTTTTATGTTGTGAGCGTAGTTTGGTTATCATACTTGTCTCGCTTTATATAGACTATTATGATTTCATTTCTGATATTTCTGATTTCACATACTTGGTACTGTTATCTTGACCTCCTTGAAGCTGCGTTCATCTGCGAGTAAAGGTACGCGATCGTTGATCCTCGCTCTTAGGAGTCACGGATTCAGCGTTTGGGAAAGCTCGTTTCTCTGGAGGCTTATGTTGGTATAGTCCTGTTGTTGTAGGTGCTTACATTCAGGGTATGTGAGGGCCTGTCCGTCGTTGTTATCATACCATTCGTGAAGTGCGTAATCTTGTTGTGGGCGAGTTGTAGAAAGGGATGTAGCTATTCAAATTGTTATTTATATATACTTGTGATGTAGTTTTTGGTTGCTTTGTCTTCTTATTTCACTTTGTCTTACATTGGTTTCATGTATGTGTTTTATGTTCCGTTGATTACTCTGATGTTGTATGGCTACTAGGGTGCCCAGGGTAAGGCACCAGTCACGGGCCCGGGTTCGGGTCGTGACAAAAGTGGTATCAGAGCAGTTAATCCTCGGAAAGTGTCTGAGCCGTATCGATGAAGTCTTGATTATCGGTGTGTTGTGCCACACCAATAATCGAGGAGGCTATAGGATATTTAGGATTGGTTTCTATTCTTCTCACTCGAGATCGTGCCTTAGAGCTTTGTTGAAAGTTGGACCTCTAACGTATTTCTTTCCACTTACCGGGTTATGCCTCGCGTAGGGCAACCCGCCCGGGAGGGCTAAGCGGCCAGGAGGCTGCGAGTAGAGTTGAGGAGTTCACGAGGCACATGACCAATCATCACCGGTAGTGCTTCATTCGGGAGTTCTGCGGCGTCTAGCCCAATGAGTTTAGCTGCGGCGGCGATTCCTCTGCGGCCATGACATTTGAACGCCAGTTCCACGACCGGGGGCGAGAATATAGATTGCAAAAGGCGACCACATTTACTAGCTATGGATTTGGCTACAGAGAGCATACCGATGTACCGCGAGTCTTGATGACTACCTAAGAGATGGTTGTGCAAGAGTAATTCTTGGTAGGCTTGAGCACGGCACAATGCGGGCTTATGCGCGGCCAGAGAAACATAGAGATCGGCGGGTTAACGAAGGGCGAGAAGAGGGCGGAGCGGCGGTCCTTTGGTAACTTTCGAGGCAAGTCGCCTCGCGGCCAGATTAGATTATGCACACCCGCGGTCAGAGAGGTCCTCCGCGGATTTAAGGGCGTTAGGGGTATGCAGAGTTGGTGAGAACTCCGGGGCTTCGTTCGCGGTGATGTGGGCGTCATCGGGAATGTCGTCTTTTAGTTGGTACTTGTTTTACTACGACCGTCGAGTGCGATGTCGAAAGAGTGTCCTTGTAGGAGGACTTAGCCTTGAGATCGATGGGTAGTCGTCACCTTCCCAGCTATCGCCTACAGGCGGGTTTGATTGGAGCGACTTAAGGAGTGGGCGATAGATCTGAGTTTATCCTTAACCCTACAGAGATTAGTATGTATGATGAGATGAGTATATCTTAAGTGCTATGTTCTGATAGCAGTGTGTAATTTGTGATTAGAAATCATGGTTAGTAACCGGGGAAGATTGGGGGGATAGAGAAAGTGTGAGCCTTAGAGTGTTATACATGGAGGCCTTAGAGGTAAGGCCATCTCTGTTATACCCCGTATTTCCAGAGTATGTACGTGAGCGCGTACGTATTATAATTTGAGCCTTAAAGTTGGCTAGTTTCGAAATTTGTACACAACACCCGATTAGAGTCGTTTTTAAATGAAAGCGTTTCCACGACTTTCGTAGGGAAAATTCGGCTATGTCATTTATAATTTTGCGGATTTTTAGAGGCGAAACATTTGGACCAACGAGAGGCGACACTTGTCACCTCTACAATTGGAAGGAGTGGGCGGCAAAGCTTGCCATTTGCGTTTTTGGTGTTGTTTTTGGTCAAGGGTTAGGTAGGATATTTTGTGTAGATGGATAAGGTTGCACATGGCTTAATCTTGACCTTACACTTGCCTAACACTTGGATGGATCTTGGCCATTGGTTGGCCTTCACTTGACCTATAAATACCCCTCTAGTTGAAGACTTTCTTCATCCAAAACTTGAGCAATCTAACTAAGTCTCAAAATACTCCTATCCTTGAGCTTTCGTCCACCACACTCCCCTGAGAGCCATGGCGAGCCACCTCCCTCCTTTGATGTGTTTTGCCGTGGGGTACCCCCCCCCCTAGCCTAGTTGTCTCGTATAAATACCCCCCTTTTGTGGTATAGAAATACTCTCCAAGTATTGTTTTAATGCCCAAAATACTTTAGCTAAATACCTTGTAGTACTTTCCAAAGTACCCTTTTACAAAACCGGAAAATACTATTATACTTTCCCTCGATCACTAAGCGAAACCTAAGTAAATCTTCACCCGTAGTTGAAGTTATAGTAGAAGTTGGTTAGAACTTCTAAGGGTTGTTTGGAGGCGGTCGGGCGCCGGAGTAGGAGCTAAACGTTGTTCGGGATCGACATATAAACTCGGATAATTTTGGGCTTATCGAGGTAAACATTCTTGACCTTACATTGTAATTGGAAATTACATGTTGTAGGAGTATATAGTTAAGTATACTATATATAGAACTGAATATAGTTGTGCGGCAATGTCTTTTGACTTAAGCACGAATAATACTTACAGTGATGTCTTGCGACTTAAGCTGAATTTAAAGAAGAAAGCGAGCTGTAATTACATAGGTGTATTCTGATGAGACTTGTGTAACTTTCTTGTGTAGTAGAATTGTACACGTCCGGTTAGGCGTGTTAACCCCACTGGTTGGCTTGGTAGCGGCCTCGATAGAGGAGGAGATTTCTGTTGTTGCGGGAGTCTTTGCCAATTTTACGTAGAATATTCTACGTCGGGATCTAAAGATATTAATAGGCGCTTTGTGGCCTCTATAGGTTGTAGTACTACGTGTGGGTGATCTGCTTGGTGAGAGTGTAGCCGACGGTTTAGGTACTTGGGCGTTTTGCTATTAGTCGATAATCATCGCGAGGTATGTGAACCTCTTCCTATCTCTTCTAGCATGATATGTGTGAACTATGTAGTGCGGTGAGCGTCACATGTGCTAAATGTATTTGATTGATTTAAAACATAAAGTGTTATAACGGCTTTATGGGAAGTTGGTTATAATAGCTTTATGTGGATAAGCACATACTTTGTGGTTTTTAAAAGGTGGCGATTTGAATAATAAGCGGCTTGATATGTGTTAATAAAGAACTTGAAGCATTTCAAAAGATTTATGAATCGTTTTGAAAGAATGAGTATTACTTGGGTTTTGAAAGCTTAAGAGTTATACTAGCTTTATGGGAAGTTAGGTATAACGGCTTAAGAATGTTTCTTGATTTGAAATCGGAATGTGTATCGACAAACCACTGCGGCGTTAATAAAAGGAAAATGTATTGACTAAAGAAGTATTATTAAAACCGGTAGAAACCTCCATACGTATAGAAGCTAGATGAGACAAAATGATATTACATTTCCTAGATCATGTTTGCTTAATAATATTGATTATAAACAAGAATAACCTACTCACTTATAAGACATAGGTTTCTCAAGCGTTTAAAGGAGAATTATGTTTTAAAGGATTTAAAACTATGAACTACTGAAACCTTTTTCTAAAATGAGAAACTTGAGCATTCGAAATTAGGCAAACTTGAGCGTTTGGAAAATAAGGTTGTTACTTGATTTTACAAAGGAAAGCATTTTGGTTTACTTAACAATGTTAGTCACTCAAATTTTATACTACGGTATCGGGTGACCTTTGTAAAAGAAATGGATCTTAAAAGGAATTTAACGGACGTAGTACTTTAAGGTTAAAATCGGACTTTGACATAAAAATGAAAGTACCTTGAGTCGTGTGTAACTTGCTTATGCTTGTTGTTATGAAACTTGACCATGTTACGTGTGATAGCCTTGTTGTGTAAATCTTGTCTACTCGACTCTGGGTTCATCAGGAATGTATATCACTTGACTCTGGGTCATCAGGAATGTATTTCACTCGACTCAGGTTCATCAGGAATGTGTTTCACTTGATTAGGTTCATCCGGAATGTATTTCACTTGAGGACCGGTTCATCAGGAATGTATTTCACTTGAGGCCAGGTTCATCAGGAATGTATTTCACTTGAGGCCCGGTTCATCAGAATGTATTTCACTTGACTCTGGGTTCATCAGAATGTATTCCACCCTTTTCTATATTGGGTCCATAAGATGGGCGAGACACATTATACGTATCACATGATTTGTACCTAGGCTGGCGGTGAGGAAGGAGTTCCACGGGCGTGAGGATGACTTTTAGGCGTGAGTCACGACTTGACATATTTGCTCTTATGTTATGAGCGTAGTTTGGTTATCATATATGTCTCTGCTTTATAGACTATTACGATTTCATTCTGATATTTTCTGATTTCACATACTTGGTACTGTTATCTTGACCTCCTTGAAGTGCGTTCATCTGCATGAGTAAAAGGTCATCAGTATCGATCCCCTTTTAGGATCACCTTTGGCGTATTAGGAAGCTCAGTTCCTTGGAGGCTTATCTTTTGGTATGTTACCACAGTGCATGTAGATTCTTATACATTCGAGGTATGGCGAGGCACTGTCCGTCATAAATTGTTGTAAAATCTTAAGTGCATGCCTTTGTTGTGGCGGGGTTTGTAAAAAGGATAAGCTATTCGGTATTTATGTATATATGATGAAGGCAAGCTGTTTTGGTTGCTTTGTTTGTTTATCTTTTCTCTTAATTCATGTTCATGTTTTTATTTAGCTGATTTTCTCGATGTTGTATCACTAGGGTGCAGGGTAAGGCACGATCACGGGCAGGTTGGTCGTGACAAAAGTGGTATCGAGCAGTTATCCTCGGAAAGTGTCTGACCGTGTCTAGTAGAGTCTTGATTATCGGTGTGTTGTGCACCACATCTATGTCGAGGCTATAGGACATCTAGGATTGGTTTCCATTCTTCGTTACGAGATCGTGCCACTGAAGTGTGTGATAAGTTGGGCCCTCGGCGTATTCCTTTCCTTTACGATTATGCCTCGCGTAAAACCTTGCACCCGGATGGGCAAAGCGATTGAGAGGCGTTAGTGAGATCTGAGGAAATGCGAGCGCGAGCGGGTCGATACACGAGCGATGCCGGACGGCGGGTTTAGCGCGCCGCCCGGCCACCAGTGAGTTTAGAAGCGCGGCGATGGCTGCTGAGACTCTGATACACGAGCCTCGGTCCGCGGCTGGGCCGATGAGATAAGTACAAGAGATGGCGATTCTTGGCGAGTCGTGGCGAATATGAGATAATTTGGATCGGCGATTCCGGCCCGATAGCACCCAAATACACCGGCGAGCGGTTTGAGGCTACGTGACTTTACGAGTTGCCCGCACTTGATGTTCCATGGATCGAGGCGAGGCGACCTCGGGAGTTTATCAAGCGACTCTGACGGATTATGAGGTGATCGAGCCTCGAGCGAGTCGGTGGTATTGGGTTGCATCAGTGCGTGATCTGCGATTGGTAGTTTGATTCGTGGGAGGCTGTCGGGAAGAGCATGCACTTCCAGATTTGGGGCGAGTTCTCGAGGCATTTCTTGCACATTTCTTGCCCCCAGATGAGAGGGCTCGGGTAGCAATTTTTAGCGTTGAGGCGGGGCGGGCGGGCGGTTAGAAGTCTGATGTGGAGTTCGACTCATTAGCTTCGGTATGTTCCATTGTGGTAGCTGATATGGAGGGCCAGTACACCGCTACGTCTCGGTGGGCGATTACTTGGCGAGGCTTATGCGGGTGTAGCTCTTGGCCGGGCATGGACATTGCCGCGTCTGCTTCATGCACTAGGATGCGAGGCACGGAGAGGTCGGCGGAATGGCGAGATCAGCGAAGAGGCGAACAACGAGGTCCTTTGGTAACTTTCGAGGCGGACCGCCTCCGCGGCCGTCTAGTTATGTACCTCCGCGATTGAGTGGTCCCCCTCGATCTTGGGGCGTTCGGGTATCGGGGCTGGTGAGCTCGAGGGCTTACGGTTCCGCGAGTTTACGTGAGTGCTAGCTTGGCGGGATTCATGTCCCGCCGGTGTACGATGTGGCAAACATCATCGGAAATGTCGTCTTTGCGGTGCTTGCTTCACTGCGGCCGTCGGGGGCCATGTGACGAAGGCGTGCTTATAGGAGAGGTAGGCGGCTTAGCGCGACTCTTTGGATCGATGGCGGGTTCGCCGCGCCTACGATTATGCGCCTGCGTGGACTTATGATTAGAGTGGGCGGTAGCCGGTATATCCTTAACCCTCAGAGGCTTGTATGTTTTGATGTTATGTTAATGTGTTAAGTGTTATGTTCGGATAGCTTTGTGCTAAAATGTGATTTAGGAACACAGTTTGGGGAAAAAGGGTAAGCACAGGGGTGAGGAAATGATGAACTTTAGAATATTACAGTTGAGACCTTAGATGTAAAGCGTCTTGAGTACAATATTTTGCGAGTGATCCTTGTCGAGTGCATTTTATGCCTAGAATGTGTTGTGTGATTAGTCCAGGTTGGGTAAATGAAAGTGGTATCTTCATGATGTGATTTAACAAGATTGTTCCGGTGTCGAGAGCAAGAGTTGGCGCGACGATGGGTCGGGTTGGGGCCGTGTTGCGGGCCAACCCGCGACTGTTTTGAGGTGGGGTCGGCTGGGTGGTCGCCGGTGGTAGGGTCACGAGGTGCTAGTCCCAAGTTTAGATGACCGTCGTATGAGTTCGTGGTTATGTTCGACGAAGCGGATCATGAAGGCGGGAATGGCCTTAAGGAGATGCGGTTAGTAAGATGACCAAGTTGGAGGTAGTGACTCCAAAGTTTTGAAGACACAGGCGATGGTGAAGTGTGAGTGCGTCTTGGAAGAGTTCAAGATGTTCGAGAAGAAATCTGACGAGTGAGGGTAGAAGCGGCGCATGTATTGCGAGCATAGATATGATCATTTCTTGTAAAGGAGAAGGTGCGAAGGATGTATATTTTAGACCTCGGGAATCGCATGCGATCCGTTACCATTGGTTGGGTCGCGGGTGACACTAGAACCTCGCGGCAAGGTGACAAAAGTTTGTGATGTTAGAGGTGTTTCCTCGTGGACTTGGATGTAAGTATTTGCGTGCATGTGTTGTTTAAGTGGCGGTTGTGGCGTTGGCAACTTATTAGAAGAACTTTATCGTTATCCGTCTTGAGAAGGAACATTCGGGCGAATGTTTCTAAGGAGGAGAATGTTATACCGTATTTCAGTATATGCGTGGCGCGTCGTATTATAATTTGAGCCTTAAAGTTGGCTAGTTTGAAATTTGTACACAACACCCGATTAGAGTCGTTTTTTGAAGCGTTTCCACGACTTTCGTAGGGAAAATTCGGCTATGTCATTTATAATTTTTGCGGATTTTTCCGAGAGGCGAAACATTTTGGACCAACGAGAGGCGACACTTGTCACCCTCAATTGGAAGGAGTGGGCAAAAGCTTGCCATTTGCACGTTTTTGGTGTTGTTTTTGGTCAAGGGTTAGGTAGGATATTTTGTGTAGATGGATAAGGTTGCACATGGCTTAATCTTGACCTTACACTTGCCTAACACTTGGATGGATCTTGGCCATTGGTTGGCCTTCACTTGACTATAAATACCCTCTAGTTGAAGACTTTCTTCGTCAAAAACTTGAGCAATCTAACTAAGTCTCAAAATACTCCTATCCATGAGCTTTCGTCCACACCCCCTCCCCTTTGAGAGCCCTTGGCGAGAGCCACTCCCTCCCTTTGAGGTGTTTTGCCGTGGTACCCACTAGCCTAGTTGTCTCGTATAAATACCCTTTTGTGGTTTAGAAATACTCTCCAAGTATTGTTTTAATGCCCAAAATACTTTTGCCAAATACCTTGTAGTACTTTCCAAAGTACCACTTTTACAAAAACCGGAAAATACTATTATACTTTCCTCGATCACTAAAGCGAAACCCTAAGTAAATCTTCACAGTAGTTGAAGTTATAGTAGAAGTTGGTTAGAACTTCTAAGGGTTGTTTGGAGGCCAGTCGGGCGCCGGAGTAGGAGCTAAGCGTTGTTCGGGATCGACATATCAACTGAGATAACTGTGGGCTTATCGAGGGAAACATTCATGACATTATGTTGAAATTGGAAATTACATGTTGTAGGAGTATATCGTTAAGTATACTATATAGAACTGAATATAGTTGTGCGGCAATGTCTTTTGACTTAAGCTGAATAATACTTACGGTGATGTCTTGCGACTTAAGCTGAATTTAAAGAAGAAGCTGACTGTAATTACATGGTGTATTACAGTAGACTTGTGTAACTTTCTTTGTGTAGTAGAATTGTACGTCGGTTAGGCGTGTTAACCCCTGGTTGGCTTGGTAGCGGCCTCGATAGAGAGGAGATTTCTGTTGTTGCGGGGAGAGTCTTGCGAATTTTACGTAGAATATTCTACGTCGGGATCTAAAGATATTAATAGGCGCTTTGTGGCCTCTATAGGTTGTAGTACTACGTGTGGGTGATACGCTTGGTGAGAGTGTGGCCAAGCGGTTTGGGGTACTTGGGCGTTTTGCTATTAGTCGATAATCATCGCGAGGTATGTGAACCTCTTCCTATCTCTTCTAGCATGATATGTGTGAACTATGTAGTGCGGTGAGCGTACATGTGCTAAATGTATTTGATTGAGTTAAATCATAAAGTGTTATAACGGTTTTTTGTTTATTTGGTTATAATAGCTTTATGTGAATAAGCACATAATTTGTGGTTTTTAAAAGGTAGCGATTTGAATAATAAGCGGCTTGATATGTGTTAATAAAGAACTTGAAGCATTTCAAAAGATTTATGAATCGTTTTGAAAGAATGAGTATTACTTGGGTTTTGAAAGCTTAAGAGTTATACTAGCTTTATGGGAAGTTAGGTATAACGGCTTAAGAATGTTTCTTGATTTGGAAATCGAATGTGTATCGACAAACCAACTGCGGCGTTAATAAAAGGAAAATGTATTGACTAAAGAAGTATTATTAAAACCAGTAGAAACCTCCATCTGTATAGAAGCTAAGATGAGACAAAATGATATTACATTTCCTAGATCATGGCTGCTTAATAATATTGATTATAAACAAGAATAACCTACTCACTTATAAGACATAGGTTTCTCAAAACGTTTAAAGGAGAATTATGTTTTAAAGGATTTAAAACTATGAACTACGAAACCTTTTTCTAAAATGAGAAACTTGAGCATTCGAAATTAGGCAAACTTGAACGTTTGGAAAATAAGGTTGTTACTTGATTTTACAAAGGAAAGCATTTTGGTTTACTTAACAATGTTAGTCACTCAAATTTTATACTACGGGTATCGGGTGACCTTTGTAAAAGAAATGGATCTTAAAAGGAATTTAACGGACGTAGTACTTTAAGGTTAAAATCCGGACTTTGACATAAAAATGAAAGTACCTTGAGTCGTGTGTAACTTGCTTATGCTTGTTGTTATGAAACTTGACCATGTTACGTGTGATAGCCTTGTTGTGTAAATCTTGTGTCCTACTCGACTCTGGTTCATCAGGAATGTATATCACTTGACTCTGGGTCATCAGGAATGTATTTCACTCGACTCACGGTTCATCAGAATGTGTTTCACTTGATTACCGGTTCATCAGGAATGTATTTCACTTGAGGCCAGGTTCATCAGAATGTATTTCACTTGAGGACCAGGTTCATCAGAATGTATTTCACTTGAGGCCAGGTTCATCAGGAATGTATTTCACTTGACTAGGTTCATCAGAATGTATTCCACCCTTTTCTATATTGGGTCCATAAGATGGGCGAGACACGTTATCGTATCACATGATTTGTACCTAGGCTGGCGGTGAGGAAGAGTTCCACGGGCATGAGGGATGACTTTTAGGGCGTGAGTCCCTGACTTGACATGAATGCTCTTATGTTATGAACTGTAGTTTGGTTATCATTTATGTCTCCTGCTTTATAGACTATTACGATTTCATTCTGATATTTTCTGATTTCACATACTTGGTACTGTTATCTTGACCTCCTTGAGGCTGCGTTCATCTGCATGAGTAAAAGGTCATCAGTATCGATCCATTTTAGGATCACGCTTTCGTATTGGGAAGCTCCGTTCCTTGGAGGCTTATCTTTTGGTATGTTACCAGTGCAGATTCTTATACATTCGGGGTATGGCGAGAATACTGTCCCGTCATAGCATTTGTAAAATCTTAAGTGCATGCCTTTGTTGTGGGCGGGGTTTGTAAAAGGATAAGCTATTCGGTATTTATGTATATATGATGAAGGCAAGCTGTTTTGGTTGCTTTGTTTGTTTATCTTTTCTCTTAATTCATGTTCATGTTTTTATTTCCGCTGATTTTCTCTGATGTTGTATCACTAGGGTGCCCGGGGTAAGGCACCAGTCACGGGCCTGGGTTCGGGTCGTGACAATCTCGAGTAAAATATGTATTGTTTATGTTTGACCCTTATAGGAGTGCATAGTGCACGGGAGTTATGTTTGTGGGATAAGTCCCTGAGTAGTGTGGAATGAAAGAGGGTAGTTGAGCTAAGAAGACCACTGGTTTTAAATGCGTGATTAGTGAGAGTTTTCCTTGGGAGCTAGCGTTTTGCGGCGTTCTTGGGTCGGGTTGAGGCCACGTTGCGGGTCAACGCGGCATGTATGGTGGTGGGGTCGGTTTGTGGTGGTCATTGTGGGTTAGGGTTATGAGGTGTTAGGCCCAAGTTTAGTTAACGTGTCTGAGTTCGTGGATGCATTCGACCGATGATCGGGCCGAGAGTCACCGTCTTGTCTTACAGCAAAGACCGTTTACTCGGCGGTGTTGATTTATCGAGAAGGTTGTAAGCTGCGGGGTGCCTACGCCGCTTATGACAGTGGAGCCAGTGCGGCTGTTTTTGTTTGGAAGTTTTACCAAGCGGGGTTAAGAACTCGGTGAGTCTCGAATCGCATTCGCCTCGGGCGGTGTGTGGATTTCGAGGGTAGTTGTGGGGATTGTTGTCTCTGTGGAGAGTGTTTAAGCTACCATTTCGGTGTTCGGATGTCGCCTTATGAAGCCTTGTAGGGCGGATGTGTAAGTCGCCGGTCGATTGGTTCGATGTTGGCAAGATTCGAGATAGTTGGTTGAGCTTGTTCCGGTGTGGATAGGAGTAAAGCTTGTCTAGAAGAGGTTCGGGCAGCTCGGAGAAATCGTGCGGATAATCGGCGGCGCTTAGGGTTGAGTTGACGGTCGGTCTTCTTGAAAGTACCACGGTTAGGGTGTGGCGAGTTTGGAAAGCGAAGGAACTTAGCCCGAGTTACTTTGGGCCGCACGAGTTCATGTGAAGAATAGGCGGGTTGCCTATATGTTAGCTTTTGCGTCCGGCTTAGGAGGCAATACGTCCGATCTTCGTATTGTTATGATCGGAAAAGTATCGGAGATCCGTCAGTGTTCGATTAATGATGACCACGTTAGAGATAGTAACCGAGTTTTGGGAGCTGACGATATCAAAAATGTGGTAAGAGTTCGAGTGTACGACGACCTCGGGGATCGCATGCAGCCGGTACCATTTGTTAGGTCGTGGGTGACACTAGAACCTCGCGGCAAAGTGACAAAAGTGGTATCATTTCTTTTGTAAAGAGAAGGTGCGAAGGAAGTATATTTTAGACCCCGGAGAGAGGTGTTTGTGGTGATGTTGGAGGTGTTTCCTCGTGGACTTGGAGGTAAGTATTTTGCGCAAGTTGGTTCATGGCCATGTGTGGCAGGTTTGTTCTCGTAAGTATAGTGGTGAAGACTATCTTGGCGCGTTTGTTTGAGACTTAGAAGGAACATTCGGGACGAATGTTTCTAAGGAGGAGAATGTTATACCGTATTTCAGTATGCGTGGGACGTGCGTAGAAAAGTTTGAACTTTAAAGTTGGCTTAGTCGATTTTTATTTGTACTGACACCCGATTAGAGTCGTTTTTTGAAAGCGTTTCCACGACTTTCGTAGGGAAAATTCGGCTATGTCATTTATTATTTTGCGGATTTTTCAGAGGCGAAACATTTTGGACCAGCGGGAGGGTGACATGTGTCACCTCGCATTGAAGAGAGAGTGGCGGATTGGATGATTTGGGCTAGTGGGAGTTGGTAGGATATTTTGTGTTGGTTGGTGTGGTAGATGGATAAGGTGTACTTGGATGAATCCACACCCTACACTTGCCTTGCACTTGGCATGATCTTGGCCATTGGTTGGCCTTTGCTTGACCTATAAATACCACCTCCCTTTGAAGACTTCTTCATCCTAAAATGTTTTCTAAGTGTTAAATCCTTCCCCTCTAGCAAGAGCTCTCGTCCTAGCCTCCCTTCCCCTTTTGTGAGCCCCTTGGCGAGAGCCCTCCCCTTGGCAGAAAGTATCCCCCTCACAGGGGTGCTAGCCGTGGTACACACCCCTCTTGAGATGTTGTTCTCGTATAATACCACTCTCTTGGTAGAAATACTCTCAAAAGTATTGTTACTATACCCAAAATACCTTGGCCACTTATACCTTGTAGTATTCCAAGGTTATACTTATCTGAAAGCAGGAAATACTATTATACTTCCCTTGATCACAAAACCGAAACCACTAAGGAAAATCTCCATAGTTAGTTGGAGTATTAAGTAGAAGTTGGTTAGAACTTCTAAGGGTGGTTTGGAGCGGGTTGGGCGCGGAGTTGGAGCTAAGCGTTGCCAGGATCGACTTTATACTTGGATAATTATGGGCTTATCGAGGTAATTATCTTGTCCTATTTGTAATTGGAAATTACATGTTGTTAGAATATATAGTTGAAGTATACTATATATAGAAGCGAACGTTGTTATCGGCAATGTCTTTGGACTTAAGCTGAATAATAAGAAACCTTTTCGAAAGAAGAGTCTTGAGCTGTAATTACATAGGGTGTATTACTGATGAGACTTGTGTAGCTTTTACGTGAGGTATAATTGTACGTCCGGATTAGACGTATAACCCACTGGTTGGCTTGGTAGCGGCCAGATAGAGAGGAGATTTGCATTTGTTGCGGGGAGAGTCTTTGCGAATTTTACGTAGAATATTCTACATTGAGATCTAGGATGTTAATAGGCGCGCGTGGCCTCTATGGGTTGAAGTACTACGTGTGGCGTGATCTACTTGGCTTAAGGAGTAGCCGGCGGTTTGAGGTACTTGGGCGTTTTGCTATTAGTCGATACTCGTCGCGAGGTATGTGAACCTCTTCCTACCTTTTCTAGCATGATATGTGTATAACTATGTAGTGCGGTGAGCGTACGTGTGTTAACGTATTTGATTGGTTTGAAACATAAAGTGTTATAACGGCTTTATGGGAAGTTGGTTATAACGACTTTATGTAAGTAAGAAAATGCTTTGTGGTTTTAAAGGTAAGCGATTTGACTTATAAGCGACTTGATGTGTAATAATAAAGAATCTTGAAGTATTTCAAAAGAATGCTGAATCATTTTTAACAGAAGAATAATACTTGGTTTTGAAAACATAAGAGTTATACTAGCTTTATGGGAAGTTAGGTATAACGTCTTAAGAATGGTAAAATGAATGGTTTATTGATTTTTAAAAGTTAAGAGACTTGATCTTAAAAGATAAGAGACTTGACTTGAATGAATTAATATGAGTTTTGTGTGAAACCTCATTCGTGAGTAATGAGTACTTGGTTTTTTTTTTAAAAGGAATAATGTTTTACTGATTCGGAAATCAGAATGTGTATCGACAAACCACTGCAGCGTTAATAAAGGAAAATGTATTGAATAAATGAAGTATTATATTTAAACCAGTAGAAACCTCCATCTACATAGAAGCTAAGATGAGACAAAATGATATTACATTTCCTAGATCATGGCTGCTTAATAAGATTGATTATAAACAAGAATAACCTACTCACATATAAGACATATGTTTCTCAAATCCTTTAAAAGAGAATTATGTTTTAAAGGATTAAGACTATGAACAATGAAATCTTTCAAAAATGGGACTTGAGTAACTGAAACTAGGCAAACTGGAACTTTAGAAAAAAGGAATGTTGTTACTTGACTTTAAAAGAACGTGGGTTGGGTTTTTAAGCGGTGGGTCACTCTATTCTTATACTACGGTGTCGGGTGACTTTTGAAAAAGGAATGGATCTTTTAAAAGGATTTAACGACGTAGTACTTTAGAGTTAAAACCGGATCTTGTCATAAAATGAAAGTACTTTAAGTTATGTGTAACTTACCTATGTTTGCGTGTGATAGACTTGTTGTGCAAGGAATGTATTTCACTCGACTACTGGTTCATCCGGGAATGTATTTCACTCGACCTGGGTTCATCAGAATGTATTTCACTCGACTAGGTTCATAGGAATGTATTTCACTCGACTAGGTTCATCCGGAATGTATTTCACTCGACTAGGTTCATCAGAATGTATTTCACTCGACTACTGGTTCATCAGAATGTATTTCACTCGACTACGAGTTCGTAGGATGAGCAGGAATGTATCCACGTTTCTTTACTTGACATGACCGCTTTTATGTTGTGAGCGTAGTTTGGTTATCATACTTGTCTCACCTTTATATAGACTATTATGATTTCATTCTGATATTTTCTGATTTCACATACTTGGTACTGTTATCTTGACCTCGCCCGGGGCTGCGTTCATCCGCGAGTAAAGGTACGCGATCGTTGATCCTCGCTCTTAGGGTCACAGTTCAGCGTTTGGGAAAGCTCCGTTTCTCTGGAGGCTTATCTTGGTATAGTCCCCTGTTGTTGTAGGTGCTTACATTCAGGGGTATGACGGGGCCCTGTCCCATCGTTGTTATCATACCATTCGTAGAGGTCTGTAGTACTGTTGTGGGCAGAGTTGTAGAAAGGGATGTAGCATTCAAATTGTTATTTATATATCTTGTGACTGCAGTTTTTGGTTGCTTTGTCTTCTTATTTCACTGTCTTCTTACATTGGTTTCATGTATGTGTTTTATGTTCCGCTGATTACTCTGATGTTGTATCACTAGGGTGCCCGGGGTAAGGCACCAGTCACGGGCCCGGGTTCGGGTCGTGACAAAAGTGGTATCAGAGCAGTTAATCCTCGGAAAGTGTCTGACCGTATCGATAGAAGTCTTGATTATCGGTGTGTTGTGCACCACACCAATAATCAGGAGTCTATAGGATATTTAGGTTTGGTTTATATTCTTCTCACTCTTAGGTCGTGGCTTAGAGCTTTGTTTTAAGTTTGACCCTCTAACGTATTTCTTTCCACTAGTTATGCCTCGCGTGGGCAACCGGGCCCGGGAGGGCTAAGCGGAGGAGGCTGCGAGTAGAGTTCAGAGGGTTACGAGGGCACATGACCAATCATCACCTGGGGTAGTGCTTCATTCGGGGAGTTCTGCGACGTCACTAGCCCCAGTGAGTTTGCACGGCGGCGATTCCTACTGCGGCCATGACATTTGAACCTTCGCGACCGAGGGCGAGAGAATATAGATTGCAAAGCGACCACATTACTAGCTATGGATTTGGCTACGGAAGAGCATACCGATGTACCGCGAGTCTTGATGACTACCTAGAGATGGTTGTGCAAGTAATTCTTGAGTTGGCTTGAGCACGGCACGTATGCGGGCTTATGCGCGTAGAAATGTAGAGATCGGCGGGTTAACGAAGGGCGAGAAGAGGCGGAGCGGCGAGTCCTTTGGTAACTTTGAGGCAAGTCGCCTCGCGTGATTAGATTATGCACACCCGCGGTCAGAGAGGTCTCGCGGATTTGGGGCGTTCGGGGTATGCGGGAGTTGGTCGAGAACTCGGGGCTTAGGTTGCGGTGTGAGCGTCGTCATCGGGAATGTCGTCTTTTAGTTGGTACTTGTTTTACCTCGACCGTCGTGTCGATGTCGAAAGAGTGTCCTTGTAGGAGGACTTAGCCTTCAGGATCGATGGGTAGTCGTCACCTTCCTTAGCTATGCGCCCTACGGGGCAGGTTTGATTGGAACGACTTAAGGGAGTGGAGCAGTAGATACAGGTTTATCCTTAACCCTCTAGAGATTAGTATGTATGATGAGATGAGTATATCTTAAGTGCTATGTTCTGATAGCAGTGTGTAATTTGTGATTAGAAATCATGGTTAGTAACCGGGGAAGATTGGGGGGATAGAGAAAGTGTGAGCCTTAGAGTGTTATACGTGGAGGCCTTAGAGGTAAGGCCATCTCGAGTAAAATATGTATTGTTTATGTTTGACCCTTATAGGAGTGCATAGTGCACGGGAGTTATGTTTGTGGGATAAGTCCCTGAGTAGTGTGGAATGAAAGAGGGTAGTTGAGCTAAGAAGACCACTAGGTTTTCGTAACGTGATTAGTGAGAGTTTTCCTTCGGGGAGCTAGCGTTTTGCGCGTTGCCGGGTCGGGTTGAGGCCACGTTGCGGGTCAACCCGCGGCATGTATGGTGGTGGGGTCAGTTTGTGGTGGTCCCGCTGTGGGTTAGGGTTATGAGGGTGTTAGGCCCAAGTTTAGTTAACCAGCGTACGAGTTCGTGGATGCATTCGACGATGGTCGCCGAGGAGGTCACCGTCTTGTCTTCTAGCAAAGACCGTTTACTCAGCGTGTTGATTTATCGTAAAGGTTGTAAGGTCGCACGGGTGCCTACCTTCACCTTATGACAGTGGAGCCAGTGCGGCTGTTTTGTTTCGGAAGTTTTACCAAGCAGGTTAAGAACTCGGTGAGTCTCGACCGCGTTCGCCTCGGCCGCGTGTGGATTTGAGGTAGTTGTGGGATTGTTGTCTCCTGTGGAGGAGTGTTTAAGTTACCATTTCAGTGTTCGGATGTCGCCATATGAAGCCTGGTAGTGGCGGATGTTTAATTCGCAGGTCGATTGCTTAGATGTTGGCAAGATTCAGATAGTTGGTTGAGCTTGTTCCAGCAGATCGTGGATAGGGTAAAGCTTGTCTAGAAGAGGTTCGCACTCGGAGAAATCGTGCGGATAATCGCGACGACGCTAGGGTTCGTGTGACGGTCGGTCTTCTTGAAAGTACCACCCTTAGGGTGTGGCGAGTTTTGGAAGCGAAGGAACTTAGCCCGAGTTACTTTGGGCCCTTTGAGTTCATGTGAAGAATAGGCGGGTTGCCTATATGTTAGCTTTTGCCGTCCGACTTAGGAGGCAATACGTCCGATCTTCGTATTGTTATGATCGGAAAGTATCGAGATCCATCGAGTGTTCCCAGTTAATGATGACCACGTTAGAGATAGTAACCCCGAGTTTTGGGAACTGAAGCAGTATCAAAAATGTGGTAAGAGTTCGAGTGTACGACAGCCTCAGGGATCGCATGCAGCCCGGTACCATTTGTTAGGTCGCCGGAGTGACACTAGAACCTCGCGGCAAAGTGACAAAAGTGGTATCATTTCTTTTGTAAAGAGAAGGTGCGAAGGAAGTATATTTTAGACCCCGGAGAGAGGTGTTTGTGGTGATGTTGGAGGTGTTTCCTCGTGGACTTGGAGGTAAGTATTTTGCGCAAGTTGGTTCCGTGGCCATGTGGCGAGTTTGTTCTCGTAAGTATAGTGGTGAAGACTATCTTGGGCGCGCTTGTTTTGAGACTTAGAAGGAACATTCGGGACGAATGTTTCTAAGGAGGGGAGAATGTTATACCCCGTATTTCCAGAGTATGTACGTGGGGACGTACGTAGAAAAGTTTGAACTTTAAAGTTGGCTTAGTCGATTTTTATTTGTGCACAACACCCGATTAGAGTCGTTTTTCGACGAAACGTTTCCACAGCTTTCGTAGGGAAAATTCCGGCTATGTCATTTATTATTTTTGCGGATTTTTCCGAGGCGAAACATTTTGGACCAACGGGAGGGTGACATGTGTCACCTCGCATTGGAAGAGAGAGTGGCGGATTGGACGATTTGGGCTAGTGGGAGTTGGTAGGATATTTTGTGTTGGTTGGTGTGGTAGATGGATAAGGTGTACTTGGATGAATCCACACCCTACACTTGCCTTGCACTTGGCATGATCTTGGCCATTGGTTGGCCTTTGCTTGACCTATAAATACCACTCCCTTTGAAGACTTCTTCATCCTAAAATGTTTTCTAAGTGTTAAATCCTTCCCCTCTAGCAAGAGCTCGTCCCTAGCCTCCCTTCCCCTTTGTGAGCCCTGGCCGAGAGCCCTCCCTTGGCGAAAGTATCCCCCTCACAGGGGTGCTAGCCGTGGGGTACACACCCCTCTTGAGATGTTGTTCTCGTATAATACCACTCTCTTGGTAGAAATACTCTCAAAAGTATTGTTACTATACCCAAAATACCTTGGCCCTTATACCTTGTAGTATTCCAAGGTTATACTTATCTAAAAGGAAATACTATTATACTTCCCTTCAGTCACAAAACCGAAACCCTAAGGAAAATCTCCATAGTTAGTTGGAGTATTAAGTAGAAGTTGGTTAGAACTTCTAAGGGTGGTTTGGAGCGGGTTGGAGCGCACGGAGTTGGAGCTAAACGTTGCCCAGGATCGACTTTATACTTGGATAATTATGGGCTTATCGAGGTAATTATCTTGTCCCCCTATTTGTAATTGGAAATTACATGTTGTTAGAATATATAGTTGAAGTATACTATATATAGAACTGAACGTTGTTATCGGCAATGTCTTTGGACTTAAGCCTGAATAATAAGAAACCTTTTCGAAAGAAGAGTGCTGAACTGTAATTACATAGGACTGTATTACAGTAGACTTGTGTAGCTTTTCTGTGAGGTAGAATTGTGCACGTCCGGATTAGACGTATAACCCCCCCTGGTTGGCTTGGTAGCCCGATAGAGGAGAGATTTGCGCATTGCGGGTAGGTGCTGCCGAATTTTCTGTAGAATATTCTACATTGAGATCTAGGATGTTAATAGGCGCCTTGTGGCCTCTATAGGTTGAAGTACTACGTGTGGCGTGATCTACTTGGCTTAAGGAGTAGCCGACGGTTTGAGGTACTTGGAGCGTTTTGCTATTAGTCGATACTCGTCGCGAGGTATGTGAACCTCTTCCTACCTTTTCTAGCATGATATGTGTATAACTATGTAGTACTGTGACGCATACGTGTTAAACGTATTTGATTAGTTTGAAACATAAAGTGTTATAACGGCTTTATGGGAAGTTGGTTATAACAGCTTTATGTAAGTAAGAAAATGCTTTGTGGTTTTAAAAGGTAACTGATTTGACTTATAACTGACTTGATGTGTAATAATAAAGAATCTTGAAGTATTTCAAAAGAATGCTGAATCATTTTTAACAGAAGAATAATACTTGGTTTTGAAAACATAAGAGTTATACTAGCTTTATGGGAAGTTAGGTATAACGTCTTAAGAATGGAAAAATGAATGGTTTATTGATTTTTAAAAGTTAAGAGACTTGATCTTAAAAGATAAGAGACTTGACTTGAATGAATTAATATGAGTTTTGTGTGAAACCTCATTCGTGAGTAATGAGTACTTGGTTTTTTTAAAAGGAATAATGTTTTACTGATTCGGAAATCAGAATGTGTATCGACAAACCACTGCAGCGTTAATAAAGGAAAATGTATTGAATAAATGAAGTATTATATTTAAACCAGTAGAAACCTCCATCTGCATAGAAGCTAAGATGAGACAAAATGATATTACATTTCCTAGATCATGGCTGCTTAATAAGATTGATTATAAACAAGAATAATCTACTCACATATAAGACATATGTTTCTCAAATCCTTTAAAAGAGAATTATGTTTTAAAGGATTAAGACTATGAACAATGAAATCTTTCAAAAATGGGACTTGAGTAACTGAAACTAGGAAAACTGGAACTTTAGGAAAAAGGAATGTTGTTACTTGACTTTAAAAGAACGTGGGTTGGGTTACTTAAACATGTGGGTCACTCTATTCTTATACTACGGGTATCGGGTGACTTTTGAAAAAGGAATGGATCTTTTAAAAGGATTTAACGTACGTAGTACTTTAGGGTTAAAACCCGTACCTTGTCATAAAATTAAAGTACTTTAAGTTATGTGTAACTTACCTATGTTTGCGTGTGATAGACTTGTTGTGCAAGGAATGTATTTCACTCGACTACCGGTTCATCCGGGAATGTATTTCACTCGACTACCGGTTCATCCGGGAATGTATTTCACTCGACTACCGGTTCATCCGGGAATGTATTTCACTCGACTCTGGTTCATCCAGGAATGTATTTCACTCGACTTAGGTTCATCCGGGAATGTATTTCACTCGACTACGGTTCATCCGAATGTATTTCACTCGACTACGGCTCATCCGGAATGTATTTCACTCGACTAGGTTCGTAGGATGAGCCGGAATGTATCCTACGTGTTTCTATACTTGACATGATGCTTTTATGTTGTGAATCGTAGTTTGGTTATCATACATGTCTCTGCTTTATATAGACTATTATGATTTCATTCTGATATTTACGATTTCACATACTTGGTACTGTTATCGACCTCGGCCGAAGTGCGTTCATGCCGCAGGTAAAGGTACACCAGTCGTTGATCCTCGCTCTTAGGGTCACAGTTCAGCGTTTGGGAAAGCTCCGTTTCTCCGGAGGCTTATCTTGGTATAGTCCCCTGTTGTTGTAGGTGCTTACATTCAGGGGTATGACGGGGCCCTGTCCCGTCGTTGTTATCGTACCATTCGTAGAGGTCTGTAGTACTATTGTGGGCAGAGTTGTAGAAAGGGATGTAACTGTTCAAATTGTTATTTATATATACTGACGGTAACCGTTTTTGGTTAGTCTGTCTTCTTATTTCACTGTCTTCTTACATTGGTTTCATGTATGTGTTTTATGTTCCGCTGATTACTCTGATGTTGTATCACTAGGGTGCCCGGGGTAAGGCACCAGTCACGGGCCCGGGTTCGGGTCATGACAGAAAGTATCCTTTACACCAAGGGTGGAAGCTGTAGTGTTGTTATACACGTTAGAGGTGATTTCTCGTTGGCTTGGATTTGAGTTTTGCGCGTATGTTATACTAAGGCCATTGGTGGCATAAGTGGTTTTGTAAGTATAGTAGTGAAGACTATACCAGCGCATGTATGTTTTGAGACTTAGAAGGAACATTCGAGACGAATGTTTCTAAGGGGGGAAGAATGTTACACCCCGTAGTTCCAGGGTATGTATATGAGGACGTACGTACGAGAATACGACATTTAAATTAAAAGGAAGAAAGATGTGATTTTTTCGACGGAAAAGTTTCCGGATTTTGTGAAGGAAAAAGGTTCGTTTATGGGAATTGGATTCCCGGATTCGGTATTCGGACTTTTTGGAATATTTGAGAATTATGGAATTTTATTTCCGGAATTGGTCACGTGGGGCCCACGGGGAAAATTTACGGTTTTGTGGGGCCCACTTTATTTTCGGATTTTTGGCATTACGGATATTTTCGGAAGATGAAATATTTTGGACGAGTGGGGGGCGACACGTGTCACCCCATGTGGCCAAGTGGCCGAATTGATGAGGGACACATGGCTTGGACGTTTTTTGGGGGACAAGTGGCAAGCCACTTGTCCCATTTTTGTGGTGGGCAAATGGTTGGCAAACTACCCACACACATGTACCCCATCCTCACCTTACACTTGCTTTAATCATAGCCCTTGATTTCTCTATAAATACCCCCTTGTTTCAAGACTTTATTCATCCACACTTAAGAGTTTCAAAGGCAAAATTCTCCCTCCCTCTTTGTGTTGTTCTCGTCCAACACCCCCCCTTTGTGTAGAAAAATCCTTCAAGTGTTGTTATTATCCCATATACCTTAGCCTAAAAATCCCTTGTAGTATTCCAAAGTTATCTTTATACTAAGAGCCCGAAAATACTACTTTACTTCATTAGTCGCAAAAGTGAAACCCTAGGAAAATCTTCATAGTTGGTTGAAGTGTTAAGCGAAGTTGTTTAGAAACTTCTAAGGGTTTCTTGGAGCGGGTTGGAGCGTAAGGAATTGGAGCTAAGCGTTGCTCAGGATCGACTTATTAATCTTGGATAATTTTGGGCTTATCGAGGTAATTATCTTTGTCCCCCTATTGTAATTGGATATTACATGTTGTAGTAATGTATAGTTGAGTATACTATATGTAGAATGAATATGGATAAGAATTGAATCAGATTTACATTGGACTGTATTTACAGTAGACTTGTAGTATTATTGTGGGGCAGTGTTGTACACGTCCGGTTAGACGTGTAACCCCCCTAGGAGTTGTTGGCTTGGTAGCGGGCCTTGATAGATGAGGATATTTATGTGGTTACGGGGGGAAGGTGCTGCCGAATATTCTGTAGAATAAGGAACCTTGTACTTAGAATTGTTCTACGAAGAGATCTAGAGGTTGATAGACGTTTTGTGGCCTTTATAAGTTAAAGTACTACGAGTAGCGTATTCTACTTGAAGGGTGGAAAAGGCTAGCAGGGTTTTAGTACTTTGGAGCGTTTTGCTAATTGTCGATAATCGTCGCGAGGTATGTGAACCTCTTCCTATCTTTTCTAGCATGATTGTGTGAACTATGTAGTACGGTAGACGTACGTGTGCTAAATGAATTTGGTTGGTTTAAAACATAAAGTGTTATAACGGCTTTATGGGGAGTTTGTTATAACAACTTTATGTAGGTAAAGAAATGGTCTGTGGTTTTTAAAAGATAAGAGACTTGACTTATAAATGACTTGATGTGAAATATTAAGGACTTGAATTGTGTTAAAAAGTTGTGAAACCGCATTTATGAGAAATGGGTAATTAGGTTTTAAAAGGAATAAGTTATATTGATTTCGGAAATGAGAATAAGTATCGAACAAACCACTGCAGCGTTAATAAAGGAAAATGTATTGACAAATAATTAATTATATTAAAACCAGTAGAAACCTCCATCTGCATAGAAGCTAAGATAAGACAAAATTGTACTACATTTCCTAGATCATGACTGCTCTAATAAGAATTATTATAATCAAATTTTGATTTTCTTAAAATTCCAAAGTAAGGAACTTGATTTCTAAAAGAAAAGAGACTTAAGAATTTGAAGTGTTTTGGTTTAAAAGAAAGGCATGGTTTTGTCTTAAATTGGTTTAAAACATAAAGTGTTATAATAGCTTTATGGGAAGTTAGTTATAACGACTTTATGGAAACAAAATGGTTTTATTATTGGATTTAAAATGGTAACTTGCTTTTGGGAAAAGAGAATTACTTGAGTTTAAAAGTATAAGTAACTTATTTTCAAATATCGAATTTTTCTTGATGAGAAAAATATAAGTGGCTTGGTTTTAAAAGGTAGGAGTACCTTGATCTTAAAAGAGTTAGTTACTTGGGTTTTAAAAGTATACTTGACGTTGTTCTAAAAGTGTAAGCCACTTGGTTTAAAAAGTGTAAAGTACTTGATTTTAAAACATGATGTATTTGGTACTACGAATAATAGTATCGAGTTGTTTTTACGTAAAAAGAGATCTTTTTGAAAGGATTAATGTATGTAGTACTTTGGGGTTAAAACCCGGATTTGTTGTAATAAAATGAAAGTCTATGAGTATGTTGAACTTGCCTATGCTTGTGGTGATAGCCTTTGTTGTGCAAGTGTTGTATTTACGTACCGCGTCTCGCCGAGGGCCGGCTATCTGGTTGATTGATGGACATACTGACACGATGGGTGGCCCACGGGTATGCTTCCACTATATCGATCCTTTTGGACATACTGACACGATGGGTGGCCCACGGGTATGCTTTCATTATGAGTGTGATCTTGTTATTTGCTTTGGACATACTGACACGATGGGTGGCCCACGAGTATGCTTCCATTATGATTGTTATCTTGTTATTTCCTTTTGGACATACTGACATGATGGGTGGCCCACGGGTATGCTTCCATTAGGAGTGTTATCTTGTTATTTGTTTTGGACATACTGACGCGATGGGTGGCCCACGAGTATGCTTCCATTATGATTGTTATCTTGTTATTTCCTTTGGACATACTGACACGATGGGTGGCCCACAGGTGTGCTTCCATTAGGATGGTTCCATGGCCATGCTTATATCGAGGTAAGATGCCGGGGCATGCGGCCGTTGTGCGGGTTAAATTCCCGGGTTATATTTGAGTGATGACTTTACGGGCGTGAGTCCCTGACTTGACATGACTTCTAATATATATTGTGAACTGTAGTTTGGTTATCATACATGTCTCCTGTTTTATATAGACTATTATGATTTCATTTACAGTATTTTCAGTTTCACATACTTGGTACCTGTTGTACTGACCTCCTTCGGGGGGCTGCGTTCATGCCGCAGGTAGGGGTACACCGGTTGTTGATCCTCGCTCATAGGATCACAGTTCAGCGTTTGGGAAGCTCCGTTTCTCCGGAGGCTTATCTTTTGGTATGTTTCCCTGAGTTTATAGGTTCTTGTACATTCAGGGGTATGGCGGGGCCCTGTCCCGTCATAGTTGTTGTTAAACTCTTAGAGGTCTGTAGTACTTTTGTGGGCAGGGTTTGTAAAAAGGATGTAATTGTTCAGGTTTAATCATTTATATATATATGCAGAAAGGTGGCCAGTTTAGCCTGCTTTGTTTCTTATATTTTATCGTTTCATGTCTTTGATTTTTTATTTCCGCTGGTTTTTCTCTGATGTATTATCACTAGGGTGCCCGGGGTAAGGCACCAGTGGCGGGCCCGAGGTCGGGTCGTGACACAAGGCCATTTCGGCCAAGGATGGACAAGTGGCTAGCCACTTGTCCCACCCATTTCGGCTACAAGCCACCTAAGGGGGTGACACGTGTCTCCCTCCAATTCGTCCAAAATATTTTATCTCCCGAAAATATTCATAATGACCAAAATCTCGAAAACAAAGTGGGCCCCACAAAACCGTAAATTTCTCCCGTGGGCCCCACGTGACCAATTCCGGAAAATAAAATCCATAATTCTCTAATATTCCAAGAAGTCCGAATACCAAATCTGGGAATCCAATTCCCATTAACGAACTTTTTTCCTTCACAAAATCCGGAAAAAATTTCTGTCGGAAAATCAAATCTTTCTTTCTTTTCAATCTTAATGTCGTATTCTCGTACGTACGTCCTCACATACATACCCTGGAACTACGGGGTGTAACAACTCCTAAGTGTTAGCTCAAAGTTTCCTCAATTTTTCTAAGTGTGGAAGACCTTGTATTGCTACTAGAGTGTATATATAACACAAGGAAGGGTCAAGATTATAACAAATGTGTGGCTAGGATGAAGAACACTTGGATAACTACACAAGTGGCAAGTTGACAAGTCAACAATCTCAAGCTAGCAAGACTTATTCATCTACCATGGTCAATGGCCATTTTACCCTTGAATATTTTCGTCCAACACCATTGTGGGGGAGGTGCCACGTGTCGCCCTCTCATTCGTCCATAAAATTATGTAACCCTCGTGGGCCCCGCAAAACGTAAAATTCCTCGGGTGGGCCCCACGTGACCAAATCCGTAAAAAATAAATTTTCATAATGTTAATAAGTTCAATACTCTTCAAATAATGCATTTTGAGAATCCAATTCTCAACAACGAACATTTTTCCTTTCCGACGTTCGGAAGATTTTCCGTCGGAAAAACAATTCTTCCTTTCGTACCAATTTGAAGTCTTGTGTTCCTTACGTACCTTCTCTTATACATGTCCTGGACTTACGGGGTGTAATAATTTGGGCAGCATTTCCTTTGTTTCTACGTACTTTTCCACCTTTTTCAAGGACCAAAATCAACAACCAATACGCCATATTTAAGGCACAACAAAATCAGCTAACCAAAGGGGATTTCACGCCTAACAGGACGTGTAAAATTCTGCCCCACAATTAATATAAAAATTGTCCAATAAATTGAGCCATTTTCGGCAATCACAAAGATAACACCACATCTATTATTTTTCAATCCCTTTTCAATCCAAGTTGTTATTCTAACATGTTATATAGTCGCAATCAATTATAACAACTATAATCCCTTTCTTATATAACATGCGACGATTATAACTATCGACCAAATTGATTTCCAATTTTAATGGCTAACATGTCAATCTCGGATTTAAGCTTCCAAATTCCATAACATTTATCAATCTTCATTCTAAATATTACATGCTCATCTATCAACTACTACAACATGAAATCTTGAATTACAAAAGCAAGACTGATATTATTACCTCAATAAGCCCAAATCTTATCCAAGATCAAAAGTCGATCCTTAGCAACTTTAGCTCCTTTCCTTCACGTTCCAAACCACTCCAAACAATCCTTAGAAGTTCATAAACAACTTCTCTTCAAATTCCAACTTCAAAGTTGAAGAACATCTTAGGTTTTCATGTTGCGACTAGCGTAAAAACGTAGTTTTTCTGGGATTTTTGTGTTGAGATATCCTTAGAATACCTTTAGGGATTTTGGGTTTGAATATTGGGATTTATGAAGCAAGATTGCAAAAAATTTCTCTTTTTAGAGAGCTATGGCCGAGAGCCTCACTTCAAGCACACAAAGTTCTTGAATTTTTCTAAGTATGGGATTGTCTTGCTACTAGTGTAGATAAATACTAAAATCAATGGCTTGGATCAAGGCAAATGTGTGGCTAGGATGTGGTCAATTTTAGTCAATAATGTCAAGCTTCCACTTGTCTCTCTTGACCCTTAATTTTCGACCAAGGCCATGTGGAGGGTGACACGTGTCGCCCTCCTATTGGTATAAAATATTTCATTTCTCGAAATTTCCATAATTGGTCAAAATATCAAAAACCTCGTGGGCCCCACAAAACGTAAAATTTCCCGGGTGGGCCCTACGTGACCAAATCCGTAAATAAATTTCCACAATGTTAATAAATTCCATACGTCTCAAATAATGCATTTTGAGAATCTAATTCTCACTAACAAACATTTTTCCTTTCTGAAGTTCCGAAGATTTTCCTTCGGAAAAACAATTCTTCCTTTCGTACCAATTTAGAGTCTCGATTCATTACGTACATTCTCTTAAACATGTCATGGAATTACGGGATGTAACATTATCCCTGTCATTAAGAATATAGCACACACACCCAAAGACATGAAAATACCTCACGGTAGGTTTCTTTCCATTTAACAGTTCATAGGGCGTCATTTGGTCCCTGACCGAAAGTAGACTCTATTGCTTATGTGACATGATGCGTTCAATGCTTCAGCCCAAAACCTCTTTGATAATTGCTTAGAACTCAACATTACTCTTGTCATTTCCTATAAAGTTCTGTTTTTTCTTTCGGCAACCCCATTTTGTTGAGGTGTTTTTTGTGCCGAAAATTCATGGAATATGCCTTTCTTATCACAAAATTTTGCAAAGGTCTAATTTTCAAATTCCTTTTCATGATCACATCTTATTCTAAAAATTGAAAAACAAAACAAATTCCTAATTCTAGAGTAAAGAGTTTTAAACATCTCAAAGGGTTTGTGATTTTTCCTTTAAAAAATATATCCAAGTGAATCTGGAAAAATCATCAACTATCACATAAGAGTATCTCATTCCTCCTAGGCTATCTACCTAAATTGGACTCATAAGATCCATATGCAATAATTGAAAACAATGAGACGTACCTGAATGTTGTCCGTCATGTTGGACAACATTGTGAGAGACTCGGGTCTGCTTCCCCTTCAAACAATCCTCGCATATTGTTTTATCTTTTGTATCCAGTATGGAAATGCCTTTAATAGCCTCAAACGATATCAGTTTCTCCAAGGTGCCATAGTTGACATGTCCCAACTTCTGGTGCCAAAGTGTCAAGTCACCTACCTTTGCGGAGTTGCAAACCTCTTCTCTACCTACTAGATAGCAGTTATCTCCGGTTCGGGTTCCTAACATGACACACTTATTTGCAGAATTTGTAACTTTGTATCCAAGTTTGTTAAATTTCACCTCTAGATCGTCATCACATAGTTGGCTTATGCTAAGAAGATTAGCTATTAAACCTTCTACATGAAACACATTCTTCAAGGCTGGTACATTCGGAACATTTAGAGTTCCTCTACCAATAATCTTACTCTTACTTCCTTCTCCAAAGGTTACATGCCCTCCATTGAATGCTCCATACTTCTTCAAGAGACTTTTAGTACCTGTCATGTGACGTGAGCAGCCACTATCGAAGTACCAAGAACCTGTAATGTTAGTACGCAAGGCAGTTATGCATACATTACATTTTAGATTTAGTTTGGGTACTCACTCCTTCTTAAACCTTGTCTTCCTTCCGCTTCCAGGCTTGTTGTTTTGAATGTTGTCAGTGATGTTGGGCAACATTGGTGACAACACTTTAGGCAATAGGCTGAGAGCAGGATTTTGAAGCTTGTAGCAGTAGGGCATGAGATGTCCTGACTTTTTACAGAAACTACAAACAAACTTCGATCCAATCACAGTGCTCTGAGAGTTACAAACATTTTCTTTGACGAATTTTATCTTCTCAGTTGGAATATGGATCTTGGAAGTTTTGGGTTTTTTTGGAGAAGGATAACCAAGCCCAGTCCTTGTGGGATTGCTGAAGTTCACAATTTCATCCAATTTGGAGGTTCCCATATTTAGCCTTTGAAATGTGGTCTCAGTTGTATACAGTCGTGCATGAATCTTACCAAGCTCAAGATCCTTCTTAGTAAGTGTCACCTCTAATCGGTTGATTATGCCTTTCAGATTGTAGTTCTCAAGAGTCAATAATTTTGATTTTGAGTCTAGTTGCTCAGATGTAGTGATTAGGGCTTTACAAAGATTTTGTAATTCCTTTATCGTTTCGTCTTTCGAGTCAACTAGATCCAAATCAACAGCCTCAGTTGAAGAAATAAATCCACTAAAATAATTTACATCAGAATAATTAAAGTAGACATACCTCTCTGATGATGCAGACATTTCTGATGTGGCCTCCGATATTGTTTCAGATGTTGAGTCAACATCGTCAACAACATCTTTATCGTATGACAGTGAGTGTTCAAACATTGCTGCAAGCATTGCCTGTGGTTGTTCTTCTTCTCGATCTTCTTCTTCCTCTTCATTCTCATCATCACTGAGGGTTACCCACATGACCTTACCAATTTTCCTAAGGGTGTTTGCACACTCATTAGCGAAGTGTCCCCAACCCGAGCATGCATGACATTGCACTTTCTCTAGTTGTGTGGGATTGTAATTGGTTCCGTCGGAGTTGGATTTCCTCAGTGGAAAGCAGTTATTTTGCTCAGAAGTTGACCTATTAGGCTGCTTATTGAAGAGAAGGTTCTGATGTTTGTTATAATTTGATTTGTTACGGTCAGTGTTGATCTTTCTCACCATAGAATTGAATCTACGAGTGAGTAAGGCAACAGTAGCATCACTCACCAGTTCCTCCAGGTTTTCTTCCTCGTTTTCTATTCCAGATTCAGAGGTTTGTCCTTGGAGTGCCAAAGTCTTGTCTTTATATAGATCTCTTTGGATCTTCATGTTCATCTCATATGTTTGAAAGATGCTCATTAAAGAGTGAAGATCCATAGTAGCAAGATTATGGGCTTCTTCAATAGCACAAATCATAGTATTAAATCTTTCAGGAAGAGATCTGAGAACTTTATCCACCAGTTGTGTGTTGGTTAATGGAGACCCAAGCACTTGACACTGATTAGCAATGTCAATCAACTTTTCAAAATAGAATTTTATGTCGTCAGACTCCTCCATCCTCAAGCGTTCGTATTGACTCAAGATCATGCGAAGCTTCGTACGTCGAACACTTGTGGTTCCCTCACAATGGGTTTGTAAGGTTTCTCAAGCATCCTTGGCCGTTGTACAATTCTGGATAAGCTTGAACATATAGAGATCTACTCATCCAAATATCGCATTTAGGGCATTTTCATTAAAACTTGCCGAGTTGATTTCTTCCTGGGTCCATTCAGACTCGGGTTTAGTGAGAACATCACCATCCTCATCTGCTGGATACTTGGGGATTACATAGCCTTCGGATACAGATCTCCAGGCTCGAACATCAATGGATTTGATGTGCGAACGTAGTCGAATTTTCCAGTAAGCATAGTTAGATCCGTGAAGTATTGGAAGTCTACCAACATTTTGTGCAGCTGAGTCCATAACCGTAATATTCAGAATCAAACACTTATTGTATCAAGTGCAGGCTCTGATACCACTTGTTGGGTCCCGTAGGCTACAGATTTGTAAAACGTAAGATTAAAATCGCAAAACTACGAACAACAAAAACAGTCATTGGATGTTGCCTTCAATGTTGGGTCAACATCTGAGGCAACATTGTAATAAAACAGAATAAACTTTGTTAGAGTAAATGCAGCGGAAAAGTAAACGAACACAAAGTTTATATTTTCAAGGGTATATATTAATATCCCTTGATGGTCAGTGACCAAAAGAATTGTATAAATTATATACAATTACAAATGAATTTCTTTTACAAGATGAAGCAAAAATACTAAAAAGAAATTACAAACAAAATGAAGTCGCAGATGACTTCGCCTAAAGTTACAAAATCTAAAAGATAAAAAAGACAACATCTTCATTACAATTACTTGAACAATGAGCTTAATCTAGAATAGAGATAGCGATTGCAATGTCGGACAAGATGTTGTTAAAATAACTTTAGCCTAATTACTGATCCAGTTTTCTATTGAAAAATTTGAGAGCTCTCTTGACTTGTTGTCGTTGTAATTCTGGATAATGATACTTGTGAAGCTCTCCTCTATTTATAGTGTTGAGCTTCCCTTGAAATCCTCACTGATTGTTGCGGAGGTTGAGCAAAAGATGGTAACAGCTTGGACCGAGTCTTCCTCCTAAAAATCCTCAACTAGCTGGACTTGGTCTTCGCTACTTTCTCTCCACGTTTTGACTTGGTCTTTCACCACGTTTTAAACACATCAATCTGGTAAGCTTGCCTAGGTCATTTTTACTCGCAGTAACTTCAACTGCTTAGGCCGGAAGAATAGACAAAACAGTTACATAGATGTTGGCAGAAATATTGTCGCAACATCGCAGGAAACATCCTAAAGATGTTGTCCTGTGCTTTCGCAGATGTTGTCACAACATCCTATCCAACATCAAACACTATTATTCCTTAGTTTTCAAGGCTCATGCAGGAAACAATAACAATTTCTTGAAGTTTATTGGAGTATCAGGATTCTTTAAAATGTAGTGGGTAATGACTGCAATTGACAAATACTAAAGCCAATTTCCCTAAAAAAAAAGCCAGTGTGACAGAGAAACAATCAGAATACCAAATAATTAAAAATCAAGGAAGCTTCTTGAAAAGGACCAGTAATAAAACAAATTGAAACAGCATTACAGAGCAAAATAACCAATCAGATCATGATAAACTCGCTCTCACTCATAAACACGATTGCGAACTTTGGGGAAAAGAAGCAGAAATCGAGATAAATGATTCCAGCAATTATTCCAGAATCTAGAGTATGCAAGCTGCTTCCTTCCCCAGCAGGTTTGTATATTTCAATTGTTACTGAAATGTTTTATTTTTATCCTAGGAGAACAGATAATGAAACAGAATAGTAATGTTGTTTGAACATACATATTGACTTCAACAAGGCGAAAGCTGCTGTCAGCTCCAGCAATACATAACACCAGTGGACCATTCTTATTTGATCGCAAAGGCAACCAATCGAGCTCCAACACAAGAGTCCCAGGAAAGTGAATTGGCTAATGGATCGGGGGAGTCCTACAAATGATAAATTCGACATAGTTTAGAAGCAATTAGAATTGTGTGCCAGACTTTTAGATAAACTTTGAACAACCACTTGTTGGGACTTCCGAAACCCATGCAAAGGACTTGAGGGAAGGGTAATGGTAAGTTCAGTTATTCAATTTTTGTGGATCTAAATGAGATATGACTACAGATAAGGAATCACTCTACGAAATGAAGCAGCAATGGGATTTCTGAGACTACTGGAAAAATATACTCTTAATCAGTAAAGGAAAACTATACAGAATCTGTATTTCTAAAATAGGGAAAAATATACAAATTCAAGTGTATCGACTTCTATCGGGAAGGACACAAGAGCACTCACAAGGCACATGCAAGGTAAAAGATCCCTTCCCTATGGGTATTAAATGAGGACGACTGTCCAGTAGTAACATCCCACCAACGTATGTTTCCTGACCTGTCCCCCAAACCTGCAGAAGAGATGCATTACTGCCAACCTTGTCAACAAATAAGCAACCAGACGGCAATGACACTTCAATGTAAAAAGAACACAAGACATACCACATGAGGCAGCCGATAGGCCATTGCCGTCACCAATCCCTCAGATGAAAGAAATTAAGATGAAGGCCACTTTGGTCTGAAAAATGATGATAATGTTATGTGAGGTAAGATAATAAAGTTGTTAGCAAACAAAGACATTGAAAGAGGTAAGCAGATTCAAAGGTAAGGTAATCTGATTCTCTCTCTCACCCAGGATACTTTTTTAGTTTTTTAGGAAGAAAGGTAAAATAAAAGATGCCTACACTTCTCTTTTAGATTGTCCCAGAAACTTGGCATCTTTACTTATCATTAAACCTAACAAAAATCGCTAATACATGATTTTCTTTCTCGTTAGATGATACAAAGACACATAAACAGAGACCACCGCTAATCTAATTTCTTGCACTCTCTGCAACAGATACCTCATAAAAGAAGACCAGCAATTTGCAATACAATTAAACAAACATTATGAAGTGCTATTTTTTTTGTTACTCATAATTCAAAATAAAACTTCAAACTAACATCTTAACATTATTTCAAATACAAACAGTTTGCATATTAACTAATATAGATTCAACTACTACATTTAGGCATGGTCTTAATCTAAACAGATCACACATAATAGAACTAGTTTCGAATTAACATATCAGGCATTTTATTCAACTAATCATACTAGTAATTACACAATATATATGAAAAATAGTAAAATTTAAATAAAATACTTAAAGGAGAGGCATTTACCTTGTGTAGAGGCGGCCGAAAGGTCAAAGGTTGCTTGAATCTTCAATTCGGGGACCTTGAGCTTGCAAACACATGAAAAAAGAGATGGGTTTAGATTGTGAAAGACCACTATCATATGCGTGTTATAAATTTATGACAGTTTATATAACTGTCACACTTATATCATAATTGTTTGTTAATTATGAAGTCAATGGAAAAATTGTTATACTATTGCAAAAATCGTCACACTCTGACTGTCACCGTAAGTCATTTTTCTTGTAGTGACGGAGCCATATCGACCCAATTTTATGGCGCGACAATTTGGTCTGATTCAGTATATACCGTGGCCTCACCGTAGTGTGGCTCATTCAACTCACCGTTCGACTGTCACTGAATTTCGGCTACACTTAAATTATTTTTGAGTGTTAACAATAGGATAATACCAAATAGAGTGTATAACTAATATAGTTAAAAAAAAATATACCAAACAAGACATACATAATGCAGCTAATGCATGCATTATTATTTCTAATATCTTGTACCAAACAACTCTTTAAAGTGGTGTAAATATACTATCTTTCTTCCATTTTAAGGGTCTTATAAAACTTTAATATATTCATTAAAGATTTTGAAATATAAGATAGAATTAATTAAATTATCTTTATATATATTTTTAATGGAAAGTGTTAATAGTGAAATCATAATTACTTTTTACCTCTTTAATTATTAATAAAAATAAAACTGAAAAAATAATTAATTTTTATTTTTCTAAAGCAACAGTTCTTTTGAAACACTTTTTTTTTACTAAAAAGCCACCCAAAATGAATGGAGGGGGCGTAGAATTGTAACTTTTGTGAAGTAATTGTCACGACCCGATCCCGGGCCCGTGACTGGTGCCTTATCCGGGCACCCAAATAGACATACATCAGAGTAACCAGCGGAATATAAAAACAAGACATGAAACATATGTAAAATGAGACATAATTTATCCAAGAAAAGATTGCCTTTCGGCATGTATATATACATCAAGAGGGAACAGTTACATCCCAACTTACAACAGGACTACAGACCTCTAGGAATGTAAACAACTATGGCGGGACAGGGCCCCGCCATACCCTGAATGTACATAAAGCTATAATGACAGGGAGATCATACCCAAACGATAAGCCTCCGGAGAAACGGGCTTTCCCAAAAGCGGTGATCATAGCGGGGATCAACAACAGGAGTACCTCTACCGCGGCATTTAACGCAGAAGGAGGTCAAGACAACAGTACCAAGTATGTGAAGCGTAAAGTACTTAAGTGAAATCATATCATTTTAAAACCAATTTTACAAATACGCATTTAAACAACCAATGTAACCGCACATAGTGCCACAGCATAACCAAGAGCAAAATAGATATAACATAACTGGCCTTTTCTAGGCCGCTAATGATCGAAGCAAGGCCATTCGCCCATAGTATCATTATGCGAGCCTAATCCTGGAACTCCCGCAGTCCGCATAGGCCACATAGGCCCGCATGAGGTTGTTACACCACGTAACTCCAGGACATGTTAAAGAGAATGTACGTAAGGAACTCAAGACTCGAAATTGGTACGAAAGGAAGAATTGTTTTTCCGACGAAAAATCTTCTGAACGTCGGAAAGGAAAAATGTTCGTTGAGGAGAATTGGATTCTCAAAATGCATTAATTGAAGAGTATGGAACTTATTATCATTATGGAAATTTATTTCTACGGATTTGGTCATGTGGGGCCCACCCGAGGAATTTTACGTTTTGTGGGGCCACGAGGGTTACGGAATTTTATAGACGAATGGGAGGGCGACACGTGGCACCCCCCACATGGCTTGGTCGAATTTTATGCAAGGTTATTATGGTCATTTGACCAATGTGTAGATGACAAAGTCTTGCTAATTAAGAGTTTGACATTGTTGACCAAGTCAAGAGCCACTTGGCTTGATCTCCTTCATCCAAAACCTAACAAGTGTTATTATCTTGACCCTTCATTGTGTTTTATATACACACTAGTGCAAGACCAAGTCTTCAAACACTTAGAATTATTTCAACAGTTTCTTGTTCTCATAGGGAGCTCACGGGTTCACTAAATTTTCCACACAAAAATTTTAGTTTGTGATCCATTACTAACAAGACTTAAACCCAAGGTCCCTAGGGGCATTGTAAGCGTATCTCAATAGAAAAATCTCGGAAAAAGATAGTTTTCGTATTAGTCGCAAGTGAAAACCTAGTTGTCTTTATAGGTTTTGCTTGGAAGATTGAAGGAAATTTATTGGTATTGTTCTAAGGGTCTCAAGTAGCGGATTTAAGTGTCTTGAAGAGGCTCTAAGTTGCTAAGGAGCGACTTCGGATTTGGAGTTGGATTAAGATTCGTTGAGGTATAATCTTGTCTCTTAAAAGTGTTCCAAGATTATATATATTGTTGTTAGCTTTGCATATAGCTAGCATGAAGTTTATGTGTTGAAGTTTATAAGTTTTATGGATTGATTGTAGCTTAAATCCGAAATGTCATTTAAGCCTTGTGAAGTTGGATTACAATTTGGTCGTTTATTAGAATTGTCGCATGTTAATTACTTGAAGATTATAGTAGTTATAATCGGTTGCGACTTGATATCATGTTATGCTAACAACTTGGATTGAAATGGAAATTGGATAAGAATTGGTATTGTTGTAGTACTTCAAGTTAGCCGAATTGGCCTAGTAAGTTGTATTAATTTGATATCGTTAGTGGGGCGGAATTTTACACATCTAGTAGGCGTGTAATCCCCTATTGATTAATTGCATTGATTGGGCCTTAATGTGGCGTGTTTGGTTATTGAATTCGGCCTTGAAAAAGGTGGCAAAGTAAGTAGAAACAAAGGAGGTGCTGTCCGATTTTCCGTAGAATTTAGTGACTTAGCACTTAGAATATTCTACGTTTGAAGTAAGAGGTTAATGGACGTATTGTGACCATTATAGGTTGAAGTACTAAGTATAGCGTATCCTACTTGAAGGATGGAATAGCTATCAAGGTTGAAGTACTTTGGAACATTTTGCTACTTGTCGATAATCGTCGCGAGGTATGTGAAGCTCTTCCTTCCTTTGGCATGATTCTATGTATGGAATATACCTGTGGTATCATTTCATGTTTCCTTCTACTCTTAGAAGTTAAGAGGTAGTTGTGTGATTTACTCTATGTAAAGTTTATGTCAAAGTTATCCTAAGTCCTTACCGAGTCTTATGGGGGATGTTGGTAAGAGTCGTTAGGAGGTACTTTGGAACCAAGTTGACTTGGCTAATTTATGGCACGAATGAGAATAAGTATCGAGCAAGCCATTGCAGCGTTAATAAAGGAAAATGTAATGACAATTGATTATATTAAAATGAGTAGAATTCTCCATCTGCATAGAAGCTAAGATAAGACAAAATTGTATTACATTTTCTAGATCATGGCTGCTTTAATAAGATCGTTATAATCAAGTATAATCTACTCACACTCATAAGGCATATGTGCTTAACTTAATGAATTTACGTTATGAAGTTTTAAGACTGTGAACCTTAGACTCATAAAAGGTTGAGAGACTTTATTTTCAGGTAATGAAACTTGATTCTTAAAGGAAGAAGTAACTTGTTTTAAAAGGTGTGAGTACTTGAGTTAAGAAACTTGATTTCTAAAAGTTAAGAGACTAATTGTATTTTTGAAAGTTATGAGAATTGATGTGAAAGTATATAATACTTGGTTTTAAAAGGTAGAAGTCTTTTGGTTATAAAAGGAATGGGTTTGTCTAAAACCATAAAGGGTTATAACGGCTTTATGGGAAGTTGGTTATAACGGCTTTATGGAAGGTTAAGAGAAGGGTTTTCTCTAATAAAGTAATCAAAGAAATAACTTGAATTAAGGAAGGGCAATTTGATTTAAAGGTATCACTTGCTTAAAGCTTTAAGGTAAGGGTCACTTGATTTAGAAGCCAAGAAATGTATTTCTAAAAGTATAGTGACTTATGTGAAATGTACACAAGCCTTGATACTACGGGTGTTAGTATCTTGAGGTTTTATATGAAAAGGAATCTTTTGAAAAGAATGTAAGCACGTAGTACTTTGGGTTAAATTCCCGAATTTTCTTGTGTGAAACGAAAGTGCCATGAGTTTATAAAAATGGAAGTCTAAAGGTTTAATGAACTCGCCTATGTTTGCTAGTGATAGCTTTGAGTGCGAGTATTATATGTTTACGTCGTCGTGACTCTCAGTTGGAGGGCCGACTGTCTTGTTATAAGTTTACTTGGACGTACCGACAGTGATGTGGGATTCCACGGGTATGCCTCCATTATAATTGATCCTTGGACATGCTTATACGATGGGGGATTCCGGGGCATGTGACCAGGATGCGGGTTAGATGCCCGAATATTTTATTGGACGTACCGACAGTGACGGGAGATTCCACGGGTATGCTTCCATTTTGATTGATCTTGGCCATGCTTATACGATGAGGGATGCCGGGGCATGCAGCCAGGATGCGGGTTAGATGCCCGCGCGTTTTATTACTCCATGGCCATTCTTATACGATGAGGGATTCCGGGGCATGCGACCATGTTATATTTTACTCCATGGGCTAGCTCCCCATGAAGACCTGCACCTACGATGAGGGATGCCGAGGGCACGTTATGGCCATGCTTATACGATGAGGGATTCCGGGGTATGCGGTCGCGTTATATTTATATATATATATATGTTATATATGTGTACGCCGACAGTGAGGTGGGATGCCACGGGCGCGTCACATGGTTATATGTTACACCTACGGCTGTCGGCAGTGATGTGGGATTCCACGGGCAGGATATATATATATATGGGTTGTGTATGTGTACGCCGACAGTGAGGTGGGATGCCACGGGCGCGTCACATAATTATATTCGACACTTATAGCTGTCGGCAGTGATGGGGGATTCCACGGGCACGCTTTGATATTTGTGTTACTTGATCGCGTCCCAGATTGGGCCGGGTAGTATATGCGTCCCTCCATAAAGGGTCGGATTATTTTATGGAAGATAAGTAAGTTATATGGTAATGAACTTAATGATTTTTTTCCTAATCATGTACGTAAGAAAGTGACTATAACCTTTATTGAAAATGGGAAAAGATGATAAGGTATGATTAAGTTCATAAGTGGTAATGACACGGCAGGATCTGGTATGTACTTCTTTTATACTTGTCTTGTCATTCTTTTATGCTTTATGATCCACATCTTGTACTTTATTTCTGTTCCATATTCGCACTGTTATCGACTTCTTCGGGGCTGCGTTAAATGCCGCAGTTTTAGGTACCAGGTTGGTGATCCTTGCTCTTAGGATCTCGGTTGATTTGGGAAAAAGCTCCATTTGCTCCGAGGCTTATCTCTTGTACGCTTTCCCCGAGGTTGTAGATTCATGTATATTGGGGTATGGCGGCCCCGCCACGATTGTTATGTTAAAACTCTTAGAGGTCTGTAGTCACCTATTGTGGGTCAGTTTGTAAAGGAAAGGAGGCAACTGCTTCGGTTGTATATATGTATGTCCAGGAAGGTAGCCCTATCGGCTAACCTGTTGTTTTACTTCTGTTGTTTTATTTTGTAAGTTTCATGTATGCTCCACTGATTTTCTCTGATGTATACCTGTAAGGGTGCCCAGGTAGGGCACCAGTCGTGGGCCCGGGGTCGGGTCGTGACAAAAGTGGTATCAGAGTAGTTAGTCCTCGGAAAGTGTCTACAGACCGTGTCTAAGTAGAGTCTTGATTATCGGTGTGTTGTGCACCACATCTATAATCAGGAGGCTGCAGGACATTTAGGATTGGTTTCCATTCTTCTCACTCTGAGATCGTGCGATAGAGCTGTGTTGTTAGGGTCGTCTCTCCCTAACGAGTTACGTTGATTGCAGCTACGAGAAAAGGCGTGATGACCGGAAGGCTATGTGGATTGCGTATCCAGGTTGGTAATGATTATAGTATAGTTGGTATTGTGACAGACATCTATACGGAGTTATGTATGAGGGTCATACACGTGTTGCCTAGAATGATTTTAGATTACCAGGAGTTGGTAAAGACTAACTAGATACCGGGAAGGTATGGAACAGTTAATGAAATCTCATCAAGGTTTATGTACTATTTTGATATAATTAGGGAAAGATGAGATGTCTGATAGGGTGATGAACCCTTAAGAAGTCATGTTAAGGAACTTAATGGAATGCCATGTTAATATATTAAGCTACGTGGTAGGCTTAAGAGAATTGTACGGATGAGGTCCGTAAAGAGTAAGTAATGATTGTTGCGATCAAGACGACACGATTATGGTATTATGAGAAGTTTTTGTACCCGTTTACTGGGGGACTGGTAAGGTAGGCTTAGAGCATGGAAATTGTGAGCCTAAGAATGTTGATGACCGCTAAGACCTTAGATGTACAAGGTCTTCTGTTATACCCCGTATTTCCAGAGTATGTACGTGAGGGCGTACGTATAATAATTTGAGCCTTAAGTTAGGCAAGTTTCGAAATTTGTACACAACACCCGGTAGGAGTCGTTTTTCGACGAAACGTTTCCACAGCTTTCGTAGGGAAAATTCCGGCTATGGCATTTTTAATTTTTGCGAATTTTTCCGAGAGACGAAACATTTTGGACCAACGGGGGGGTGACATGTGTCACCCTCACATTGGAAGGACTTGGACGGCAAAGTGAGGCCCTTGGCACGTTTTTTGTGTTGGAATTTTAGTCAAGGGTTAGGTAGGATATTTTGTGTAGATGGATAAGGTAGCACATGGCTTAATCTTGGCCTTACACTTGCCTTGCACTTTGCTTCATCTTGGCCCTTGGTTGGCCTTTGCTTGACCTATAAATACCCCTCTAAGTTGATGAACTTCTTCATCCAAAATTTCTCTAAGTGTTAAAAATCCCTCCCTCTCCCTCAACCTTGTTCTCGTCCAAACACCACCCCTCTCCCCCCCTCTTGAAGGCCCTCGGCCGAGCACCCCCCCTTGCCTAGTGGTTCTAGCCGAGAACCCCCTCCCCCTAGCCTAGTTGTGCTAGTCGAAATACTACCCCCCTTGGTAGAAATGTATTCTACAAGTATTGTTATAATGCCCAAAATACTTTAGCCAAATACCTTGTAGTACTTTCCAAAGTACCCTTTATACGAAAAACCCGGAAAAATACGATCATACTTTCCTTTAGCCACAAAATGAAACCCTAGGAAAAATCTTCACCCGTAGTTGAAGTGATAAGTAAAAGTTGCGTAGAACTTCTAAGGTTCTTGGAGCGAATTGGAGCGCACGGAGTAGGAGCTAAACCTTGCTCAGGATCGACATTAAACTCGGATAATTTTGGGCTTATCGAGGTAAATAAACTTGTCCCCCTACTGTAATTGGAAATTACATGTTATAGTAATATATAGTTGAAGTATACTATATATAGACTGATTATTGAATAGAACTGAACATAGTATTGTGGCAATGTCTTTTGACTTAAGCCTGAAGTTAAAGAAGAGAACTGAACTGTAATTACATAGGATTGTATTACAGTAGACTTGTGTAGTATTACTGTGAGTAGAATTGTACACGTCCGGTTAGACGTGCAAACCCCCCCTGGTTGGCTTGGTAGCCGGCCTCGATAGAGGAGGAGATTTACGCTGTTGCGGGGGGGGGGGGGAGGTGCTGCCGAATTTTCTGTAGAATATTCTACATTGAGATCTAGGATGTTAATAGGCGCCTTGTGGCCTCTATAGGTTGAAGTACTACGTATGGCGTGATCTACTTGGCTTAAGGAGTAGCCGACGGTTTGAGGTACTTGGAGCATTTTGCTATTAGTCGATAATCGTCGCGAGGTATGTGAACCTCTTCCTATCTGTTCTAGCATGATATGTGTATCACTATGTAGTACGGTAGGCGTACATGTGTTTAATGTATTTGATTGGTTTGAAACATAAAGTGTTATAACGGCTTTATGGGAAGTTGGTTATAATGACTTTATGTAGGTAAGAAAATGCTTTGTGGTTTCAAAGGGTAACTGATTTGACTTATAACGGATTTGATGTGTAGTAACAAAGAACTTGAAGTGTTTCAAAAAGACCTTTAATACTTGGCTTTGAAAACATAAGAGTTGTACTAGCTTTATGGGAAGTTAGGTATAACGTCTTAAGAGTGATAAAAAGAATGGTTTACTGATTCTTAAAAGATAAGAGACTTGACTTAATGGTATTGACATGAATTTTGCTAAAAGTGTGAAACCTCATTCGTGAGTAATGAGTACTTGGTTCTAAAAGGAATAATGTTTATTGATTTCGGAAATCAGAATGAGTATCGACAAACCACTGCAGCGTTAATAAAGGAAAATGTATTGAATAATGAAGTATGGTATTAAAACCAGTAGAAACCTCCATCTGCATAGAAGCTAAGATGAGACAAAATGATATTACATTTCCTAGATCATGGCTGCTTAATAAGATTGATTATAAACAAGAATAACCTACTCACATATAAGACATATGTTTCTCAAAACGTTTAAAGGAGAATTATGTTTTAAAGGATTAAAACTATGAACTACGAAACCTTTTCTAAAATGAGAAACTTGAGCATTTGAAATTAGGCAAACTTGAACGTTTGGAAAATAAGGTTGTTACTTGATTTTACAAAGGAAAGCATTTTGGTTTACTTAACAATGTTAGTCACTCTATTTTTATACTACGGGTATCGGGTGACCTTTGTAAAAGAAATGGATCTTAAAAAGGAATTTAACGTACGTAGTACTTTAGGGTTAAAACCCGGACTTTGGCATAAAATGAAAGTACTTTGAGTTGTGTATAACTTGCCTATGCTTGTTGTTGTGAAGCTTGCCTATGCTTGTTGTTGTGAAACTTGCCTATGCTTGTTGGGATAGCCTTTGTTGTATTTCTATACCCCCGCGTCTCTCGATGGAGGGCCGGTTGATTTGTTATGAACGATTCTACACCGAGTCCCACGAGATGGGCAGGGACACGTATTCCATTTGATTATACACCGAGTCCCACGAGATGGGCAGGGACACGTATTCCATCTGATTATACACCGAGTCCCACGAGATGGGCAGGGACACGTATTCCATCTGATTATACACCGAGTCCCACGAGATGGGCAGGGACACGTATTTCATCTGATTATACACCGAGTCCCACGAGATGGGCAGGGACACGTATTTCATCTGATTTTACACCGAGTCCCACGAGATGGGCAGGGACACGTATTCCATCTGATTATTCATCGAGTCCCACGGGATGGGCCGGGACACGTATTTCATCTGGTTATCATACATGTCTCCTGCTTTATATAGACTATTATGATTTCATTTACGCCTTTCTGATTTCACATACTTGGTACTGGCCAGATCGACCTCCTTCGTGGCGTATAAAGAGGCCAGAGCCTCTACCACGGGAACAGACCCGAACCGTGGCTCTCCGTATGGCACGTCCGCTGTGTATGGGATCGCAAGCAGCCCGGTACCATTTGTTGGGTCTCCGGAGTGAGACTCGCGGTAAAGTGACAGAAGTGGTATCAGAGCAGTTAGTCCTCGGAAAGTGTCTACGCACTGCGGTTCAGTAGAGTCTTGATTATCGGTGTGTTGTGCACCACATCTATAATCGGAGGCTATAGGACATTTAGGATTGGTTTCCATTCTTCTCATTACGAGATCGTGCCCTGTAGCCGTGTGATAAGTTGGACCCTCCGACGTATTCCTTTCCTTTACCGATTATGCCTCCGCGCAGGCAACCTGCAGCCCGATGGGCAAGGCAATCGAGGAGTCGTAGTGAGATACGAGGAGTACGAGGGCGCAGCCCTCGATGCTCGAGACAGTGCTTCCGACGGCGAGTTTCGCGACGCCGCCAGCACCAGCAGAGTTTAGAGCCGCAGCAGTGGCTGCTGAGACTACAGTACCTGAGCCTCCAGTCCCACAGCCTGGAGCAGATGAGATGGGGTACAAGGAGATGAGCCATCGCCGTGGTCGTGGCCGATATGAGGATAGGCTGGATCAGCAGATTCCAGTGAGCACCCGTAGTTCACCCCGAGCGCAGTTTGAGGCTACGGACTTTCTCGAGTCAGAGCCCGCCGTTGTTCTATGGATCGAGCCGAGGATGACCTCGGAGTTTATCCGACACCACAATGATCATGAGAGTGATCGAGTCTCGAGGCGTAGTCGGTGGTATTGGGTTCGCATCACCGCGTGATAATCAGAGTGATCGTTTGATTCGCGGAGTTGTCCCGGAAGAGCATGCACTTCCGTATGTATGACGAAGTTCTCAAGGGCTTTTCTTGCACATTTCTTGCCCCACAAATGAGGAGGGCTCGGGCCGATGATTTTTGACGTTGAGGCGGGATCGCGGGCCGGTTAGAGAGTACAATGTGGAGTTCGACTCATTAGCTCGGTATGTTCCCGCCAGAGTAGCCGATATGGAGGACGAGTACACCGCCACGCCACCGGCCGACGATTACTTGGCAGAGGCTTGTACGGTGTAGCTCTTCACCGCATGGACATTGCCCGCATGCAAGCTCATGCACTAGGATGTGAGGCACGAGAGGTCGACGGAATGGCCGAGATCGAGAAGAGGCCGTGACAGCAGGTCCTTTGTAACTTTCTCACACGACCAACCGGGCGTGGATCGTGCCTTATCCGGCACCCTAGTGATACAACATCGAGAAAATCGCGGAAATAAAAACATGAACATGAATTAAGAGAAAAGATAAATAAACAAGCCAACCAAAACAGTTGCCTTCATCGTATATACATAAATACCAACGCTTATCCTTTTACAAACCCCGCCACAACAAAGGCTGCACTTAAGATTTTTACAATGGCTATGACGGACAGGCCCGCCATACCACGAATGTATAAGAATCTACTGCACTGTGGTAACATACCAAAAGATAAGCCTCGAAGGAACGGAGCTTCCCAACACGCTGAAATGTGATCCTATAAGCGGGGATCGGCGGTCGATGTACCTTTACTGCGGCATGAACGCACCCGGGCGAGGTCGATAACAGTACCAAGTATGTGAAATCAGAAATATCGTAAATGAAATCATAATAGTCTATAAAGCGGAGACATGTATGATAACCAAACTACGATCACAACATAAGAGCGAATATGTCAAGTCGTGGACTCACGCCTAAAAGTCATCCTCACGCCCGTGGAACTCCTTCCTCACCGCCAGCCTAGGTACAAATCATGTGATACGTATAATAGGTCTCGCCCATCTTATGGACCCAATATAGAAACGTGTGGAATACATTCCTGCTCATCCTATGAACCTAGTCGAGTGAAATACATTCCGGATGAACCAGAGTCAAGTGAAATACATTCGGATGAGCCGTGTCAGTGAAATACATTCGGATGAACCGTAATCAAGTGAAATACATTCCGGATGAACCTAATCGTGAAATACATTCCGGATGAACCTAGAATCAAGTGAAATACATTCGGATGAGCCGGTAATCAAGTGAAATACATTCGGATGAGCCGTAATCAAGTGAAATACATTCGGGTGAACGTGTCGAGTAGAACACAATACTTGCACAACAAGGCTATAACACGTAACATGGTCAAGTTTCATAACAACAAGCATAAGCAAGTTACACACAACTCAAGGTACTTTCATTTTATGTCAAAGTCCGGATTTTTAACCTTAAAGTACTACGTCCGATAAATTCCTTTTAAGATCCATTTCTTTTACAAAGGTCACCCGATACTCGTAGTATAAAATTAGAGTGATTAACATTGTTAAGTAAACCAAAATGCTTTCCTTTGTAAAATCAAGTAACAACCTTATTTTCCAAACGTTCAAGTTTGCCTAATTTCAAATGTTCAAGTTTCTCATTTTAGAAAAGGTTTCGTAGTTCATAGTTTTAAATCCTTTAAAACATAATTCTCCTTTAAACGTTTTGAGAAACCTATGTCTTATAAGTGAGTAGGTTATTCTTGTTTATAATCAATCTTATTAAGCAGCCATGAGCTAGGAAATGTCATTTTGTCTCATCTTAGCTTCTATGCAGATGGAAGTTTCTACTGGTTTTAATAATACTAAATCTGTCCAAAACATTTCCTTTTATTAACGCTTACTGATGGTTTGTCGATACACATTCGATTCAAATCAAGAAAATATTTTTAAGCCGTTATACCTAACTTCCCATAAAGCTAGTATAACTCTCAAGTTTCCAAAAACCAAGTATTACATCTTCTCTCAAAATGATTCAAAAATCTTTTGAAATACTTCACGTTCTTTATTATCACATAGCCAGCCAGTTATAGTTCAAACCAGTTACCTCTTAAAAACCACAAGTACTTTCTTACCTACATAAAGCTGTTATAACCAACTTCCCATAAAGCCGTTATAACACTTTATGTTTTAAACCAATCAAATACATTTAGCACATGTACGTCCACCGTACTAGATAGTTCACACATATCATGCTAAAAGAGATAGGAAGAGGTTCACATACCTCGCGACGATTATCGACTAATAGCAAAACGCTCCAAGTACCTCAAACCGTCGGCTGCACCTTAAGCCGAGTAGATCGCGCCACACGTAGTATTTCAACCTATAGAGGCCACAAGGCGCCTATTAATATCCTAGATCTCAAATGTAGAATATTCTACGTAAAATTGAAGACCTCCCCGCAACAACAGAAATCTCCTCCTCTATCGAGGCCGCTACCAAGCCAACCGTGGGGGTTTGCACGTCGACCAGGACGTAAAATTCTACTACACAAAGAATGCTACACAAGTCTCAGAATACACCCCTATGTAATTACAGTTCAGTTCACTTCTTAAAATTCAGGCTTAAGTCGCAAGACATTGCCGTAAGTATTATTCAGGCTTAAGTCAAAAGACATTGCCGCACAACTATGTTCAGTTCTATATATATAGTATACATAACCATATACTCCTACAACATGTAATTTCCAATTACAACAGAAGGTCAAGAATGTTTACCTCGTTAAGCCCAAAATTATCCAAGTTATATGTCGATCCTGAACAACGTTTAGCTCCTACTCCCGCCCAACCGTTCCAACCAACCCTTAGAAGTTCTAACCAACTTCTACTTATGACTTCAACTACGGGTGAAGATTTACTTAGGGTTTCGTTTTTGTGACTGAGGGAAGTATAATAGTATTTTCTGGGCTTGTAAAAGTGTAACCTTGGGAATACTACAAGGTATTTAGGCCAAGGTATTTGGGCATTATAACAATACTTGGAGAGTATTTCTATACCACAAAAGGGGTATTTATACGAGACAACTAGCAGTGGGGTACCCACCAAAACACCACAAAGGGAGGGAGGTGGCTCTCGCCAAGGGCTCTCAAAGGGGAGGGGTGTGTGGACGAAAGCTCGAGGAGAGGGAGTATTTTGAGACTTAGTTAGATTGCTCAAGTTTTGGATGAAGAAAGTCTTCAACTAGAGGGTATTTATAGGTCAAGTGAAGGCCAACTGTCACGACCGATTCCGGCCCGTGATGGTGCCTTACCCTGCACCCTAGTGATACAACATCGAGTAATCAATGAACATAAAACAATACAAGACATATTATGAAATATGAAACAATAATTTGAGAAAACTTGCCTTTACAGATATATAAATAACAACTTTTTCCAACATGAGCGCTTTTAACTTTTTTTTTTACAAACCCCGCCACAACAAGATTACTGCACTCTAAGAAATGATACGACAACAATGGCGGGACAGGCCCCGCCATACCACGAATGTAAACACCTACAACAACAGGGACTATACCATCGATGAGCCTCGGAGAAACGGAGCTTTCCCACACGCTGAATCGTGACCCTAAGAGCGAGGATCAATGATGGTGTACCTTTACTGCGCATGAACGCAGCCTCAAGGAGGTCGATAACAAAATCTGAGTATGTGAAACTAAAAATATCGTAAATGAAATCATAATAGTCTATAAAGCGGAGACATGTATGATAACCCAACTACGATTCACAATAATAAGCGATCATGTCAAGTCGAGGACTCACGCCTCAAGTCATCACTCAAATATAACAATGGGTCTCACGCCCACAACATCAATCATGCGTGGAATACCTTCCTCACCGCCGGCAGCGATTTATGATATAAAAGCACCAAGGAACACACGTGAACACGTGTCCCACTGTGCCATAATAACACGCATGTGGTAAGCACGAAGGCATAGCCGACTACTAACACCCACGCACCAACAAGGTCATGAATCGTATCATAAGATCTGTCTGCACCGTCACATGATCAAAGTGACCACTTGCCCGCAGATCTAATGCGCGTCTAGCCACGAACTTTCCGCGACTCGCATAGGCCAATCGGATCGCCCGCATGAGGTATAACCCCGCATCGAGGTAGCTACTCCGGCGGCGTCTCGACTTCGCACCGCACGGCCATGGACGCATGCCCGTAAAGGACGTCACTAACACGAACTCGTAGCTCGCATAGGCCCCGGGACTGCGTGAGGTATTCTCGAATCATAGGTCCATCGACCACTGAGTCTACCCCGCGTCGGAGGCGCTTAACCCTAATCATCTCAAGAGATGAATGCCACGATACTATCATAACGACCGATAGTTAATAAGCACAATCAAGGGAAACCCTTTACCCAAACATCACAAGATACTAACACACGTAGATCCTAACACGTTTACTTATCAAAGCAACCAAGAAAGTATTACAAGGCTATCACAAACCAATACAATCAAGTTGTTCACACAAGGTACCTTCTACTATATGATTAACAAGATCGGGTTTTATCCCCAAAGTACTTCATACATTAACTCTTTAAAAGATACGTTACATTCACAAAAGTCACACAATACGTAGTATATGAAAATAGAGTGATTATCTTTTTAAAGTAAATCAATTACTTCTCTTTGTAAAATCAAGTAGCAACGTTCTTTCCAATGTTCGGCTTTGCCTAATTTCCAATGTTCAAGTTTCTCATTTTTAGAAAGGGTTCGTAGTTCATAGTCTTATTCATTTAAGAATATAATTCTCCTTTAAACAACTGAGAAACATAAGCCTTATATGTGAGTAGGATATCTTGTTTATAACAATCTTATTACTGACCATGATCTAGAAATATCATTTTGTCTCATCTTAGCTTCATGCAGATGGAAGTTTCTACTGGTTTTAATAATACTTAATCAAAACATTTCCTTTTATTAACGCTGCGGTGGTTTGTCGATACACATTCGATTTCCAAAATCAAGAAACATTCTTAAGACGTTATACCTAACTTTCCATAAAGCTAGTATAACTCTTAAGTTTTCAAAACAAATCAAGTATTACTTCTTCTCAAAATGATTCAAAACTCTTTTGAAATACTTCAAGTTCTTTATTAACACATAACAAGCGATTACCTTTTAAAACCACATGTATTTTCTTACCAACATAAAGCCGTTATAACCAACTTCCCATAAAGCCGTTATAACACTTTATGTTTTACACCAATCAAATACATTTAGTACATGTACGCTCACCGTACTACATAGTTCACACATATCATGCTAGAAGAGATAGGAAGAGGTTCACATACCTCGCGACGAGTATCGACTAATAGCAAAACGCCCAAGTACTCCCAACCGCCGGCTACTCCTAAAGCCAAGTAACGCGCCACACGTAGTACTTCAACCTATAAGGCCACAAGGCGCTTTATTAACATTAAGATCTTATCGTAGAACATTCTACGTAAAATTCGCAAGACTCTCCCGCAACAGAAATCTCCTCCTCTAACGGGGCGGCTACCAAGCCAACCGGGGTTATACATCTAACCCGAACGGGTACAATTCTACTCCACAAGATTACTACACAAGTCTCTTATCTGAATACGATTCGCTTGGGCTTAAGTCAAAAGACATTGCCAACTAACCACGTTGATTCTATATATAGTATACTTCAACTATATATTCTAACAACATGTAATTTCCAATTACAATAGAGGACAAGATATTTACCTCGATAAGCCCATAATTATCCAAGTATAAAGTCGATCACGGGCAAACGTTTAGCTCCAACTCCGAGCGCCCAACCCGCTTCTAAACCACCCTTAGAAGTTCTAACCAACTTCTACACAATACTCCAACGGACTATGGAGATTTTCCTAGGGTTTCGGTTTGTGACCGACGGAAGTATAATAGTATTTCCGGCTTTTAGATAGGTATAACCTTAGAATACTACAAGGTATATGGCTAAGGTAATTTGGGCATTATAACAATACTTTAGAGAGTATTTCTACACCACAAAGGGGGGGTATTATACGAAAGCAACTAGGCTAGGGGGGGTACACTCTCGGCTAGCACCACAGAGTGGGGTGCTCGCCACAAGGGGGAGGACGAGAACCATAAGGAAGGGAGGAGGATTCTAACACTTAGGAAATATTTAGGATGAAGAAGTTCATCAAAGGAGAGGGGTATTTATAGCACAAGCCAAGGCCAACCAATGGCCAAGATCTAGCCAAGTGTATAGCAAGTGTAAGGCCAAGATATGCCCAAGTGCCCCTAGTCCCTACTCCTTAAAACCTCACAAAATATCTACACAAATATCAACCAAGACTTGCTCATCCATTCGCCCTAACGCCCTTCAAGTCCACCAACGAGAGGTGCCAAGTGTCGCCCTCTCGTTGGTCCAAAACGTTTCGTCTCCCGGACAAATCCGCAAAAATACTAAATGACATAGCCGGAATTTACCCTTCGCAAGTTAGGTAGAACGTTTCGTCGAAAAACGACTCTAACCGGGTGTTGTGCACAAATGCCATTCGCCAAGCCACTGGCGGGGTGACACGTGTCACCTCATATTGGCCCAAAATAAAACATCTTAGAAAATATCCACAATGGCCAAAATCTCAAAACAAAGTGGGCCCACAAAACCAGAATTTCTCAGTGGGCCCCACGTGACCATTTCGAAAATAAAATTCCATAATTCTCTAATATTCCGGAAGTCCGAATACCAAATCGGGGAATCCAAGTCCCATTAACGAACCTTTTTCCTTTCCAAAACCGAAACTTTTCCGTGGAAAATCACCTCTTTCTTCCTTTCCAATCTTTACGTCAGATTCTCGCACGCACGCCCTCGCATACATACCACGAACTACGGGTATAACATTCTTCCCTTAGAAACATTCGTCCGAATGTTCCTTCTAAGTCTCAAACATCGTGCGCCAAGATAGTCTTCACTTCATACTTACGAAACAATCCCGCCATACCGCCACGTAAAAATACTGCGCAACATACTTATATCCAAGTCTACGAGGAAACACCTCTAACATCACCACAATTAATACCACTTTTGTCACTTTGCCGCGAGCCTAGCTCCGACGACCCAACAAATGGTACCGGGCTGCATGCGATCACTGAAGTTGTCGTACACTCGAACCCTTACCACATTTCGAGCATCGCTTTAGTTTCCAAAACTCGGGGTTACTATCTCTTTACGTGGGCATCATTAACTGGGAACATTCTGGATGGATCTTCGATACTTTCCCGAACATAACAATACGAAAGACCGGACGTCCTGCCTCCTAAGTCGGACGACAAAAGCTAACATATAGGCAACCTGGCCTATTCTTCATATGAACTTTTAAAGGCCCAAAGTAACTCGGGCTAAGTTCCTTCTGTTTCCAAAACTCGTCACACCGTCCGGTGGTACTTTCAAGAAGACCGACCGTCAACTGAACTCTAAGCGTCGCCGATCATCCGCACGATTCCTCCGAGCCGCCGTAACTTCTTCTAGACGAGCTTTACCCTATCCACACCACCGGAACAAGCTGATCCAACTATCCGAACCTTGCCAACATCGAACCAATCGACCGCAACTTACACTTCTGCCCTACAAGGCTTCGTAAGGCGACATCCGAACAACGAAATGGTAGCTTAAACGCTCCTCCACAGAGACAACAATCTCGCAACTACCACGAAATCCACACACCGCCCGAGGAGAATGCGATTCGAGACTCACCGAGTCCTTAACCTGCTGGTAAACTTTAGAAAACGAAAATAGCCGCAACTGGCTTCACCTGCTCGACATAAGGTGAAGGTAGGCACCTGCAGCCTTACAACCTTCTCGATAAATCAAGATCGCCTAGAGTGAACGGTCCGACCAAGAACACGGTGGGCTGCCCCCATCGACCACCACCGGCCGAATGTATCCACGAACTCGCACGTTAATCGAACATGGGCCTAACACCTCGTGACCTACCACAAGGCGACCACCACAACCGACCCACCACTAAATCGCCCGGGTTGACCCGCAACGTGGCCTCTCAACCCGACCGCAACGCCGCGTCATACTAGCTCCCGAACGGAACAATCTCACTAATCACGTTTAAAACCTGGCGTCTTCTTAGCTCAACTACCCTCTTTCATTCCACACTACTAGGGACCTGTCCCAACATAACTCACGTGCACTATGCACTCCGATAAGGGTCAAACATAACACTACACCTTTTTCTCGAGATGGCCTTACCTCTAAGGTCTCTACGTATAAAGCTCTAAGGCTCACACTTTCTCTATCCCCCAAAATCTTACTCGGTTAAACAACCATGATTTCAAATCACAACTAACATACTGCTATCAGAACATAGCACTTAAGGTATACTCACCTTGAAAGTTACCGAAGGACATTGCACGCTCCGCCCTTCTTCGCCCTTGGTTAACCCGTCGATCTCTACGTTTTTCGCCTGCATATAAGCCCGCATACGTGCCATGCTCAAGCCCAATGAAGAATTACTCTTGCACACCCTCTCTAGGTAGTCATCAAGACTCGTGGTACATTGGTATAATCTCCGTAGCCAAATCCATAACTAGTAATGTGGTCGCCTCTTTGCAATCTATATTCATTGTTCTGGCCGTGGAACCGAAGGTTCAAATATCATGGACGCAGAGAACCGCCGCCACCGCTAAACTCGCTGGCTAGTGACGTCGAAGAAATCCCCGAATGAAGCACTAACCTAGGTAATGATTGGGCCTGTGCCCTTGCAACCTTCTGAACTCAACTCGCAGCCTCCCTGGCCGCCGCCTCCCGGCCCGGTTGCCTACGCGAGGCATAACGATAAGGGAATGAATTTCGGAGGGTCCAACTTACAACACAATTTCTAAGGCACGATCTGAGTGAGAAGAATAGAAACCAATCCTAAATATCCTATAGCCTCACGATTATTGGTGGTGCACAACACACCGATAATCAAGACTTCATCGATACGGTCAGACACTTTCCGAGGATTAATCGCTCGATACCACTTTTGTCACGACCCGATTCGCCCGTGGATCGTGCCTTACCCCGCACCCTAGTGATACAACATCAGTAATCTGAACATAAACAATACAAGACATATTATGAAATATGAAACAATAATTTGAGAAAACTTGCCTTTTAGTATATATAAATAACAACTTTTTCCAACATGAGCAGCTTTAATCCTTTTTTTTACAAACCCCGCCCACAACAAGATTACATGCACTTCTAAGAAATGATACGACAACAATGGCGGACGGCCCCGCCATACCACGAATGTAAACACTACAACAACAGGACTATACCATCGATGAGCCTCCGAGAAGCGGAGCTTTCCCACACGCCGAATCGTGACCCTAAGAGCGAGGATCAATGATCGGTGTACCTTACTGCGGATTGAACGCAGCCGGGCGAGGTCAAGACAACAGTAAAAGTATGTGAAACTAAAATATCAGAAATGAAATCATAATAGTCTATAAAGCAGAGACATGTATGATAACCCAACTGATTCACAATAATAGCGATCATGTCAAGTCGTGACTCACGCCTCAAGTCATCACTCAAATATAACAATGGGTCTCACGCCCACAACATCAATCATGCGTGGAATACCTTCCTCACCGCCAGCTTTATGATATAAAAGCACCAAGGAACACACGTGAACACCAGGTCCCACCTGTGCCATAATAACACGTACAGGGTAAGTACGAAGGCATAGCCGACTACTAACACCCACAGTACCAACAAGGTCATGAACTGTATCATAAGATCTGTCTAGACCGTCACATGATCAAAGATGACCACTTGCCCGCAGTATCTAATGTGCGCGTCTAGCCCCGAACTTTCCGCAGACTCGCGTAGGCCAATCGATCGCCCGCATGAGGTATAACCCCGCATCGAGGGTAGCTACTCCCCGGCAGCGTCCTGGACTTCGCAGTCCGCATGGCCACATGGACCGCATGCCCATAAAGGACGACACACTAACCCGAACTCGTAGCTCGCGATAGGCCCTCGTGACTGCGTGAGGTATTCTCGTATCATATGTCCATCGACCGCCCGAGTCTACCCCGTCGGAGGGCGCTTAACCCCTAATCATCTCAAGAGATGAATGCCACGATACTATCATAACGACTGATAGTTAATAAGCACAATCAAGGGAAACCCCTTTACCCAAACATCACAAGATACTAACACACGTAGCATCCTAACACGTTTACTTATCAAAGCAACCAAGAAAGTATTACAAGGCTATCACAAACCAATACAATCAAGTTGTTCACACAAGGTACCTTCTACTATATGATTAACAAGATCGGGTTTTATCCCCAAAGTACTTCATACATTAACTCTTTAAAAGATACGTTACATTCACAAAAGTCACACAATACCCGTAGTATATGAAAATAGAGTGATTATCTTTTTAAAGTAAATCAATTACTTCTCTTTGTAAAATCAAGTAGCAACATTCTTTTCCAATGTTCCAGTTTGCCTAATTTCCAATGTTCAAGTTTCTCATTTTTAGAAAGGGTTAAGTAGTTCATAGTCTTATTCATTTAAGAATATAATTCTCCTTTAAACAATCTGAGAAACATAAGCCTTATATGTGAGTAGGATATCTTGTTTATAACAATCTTATTACAGCAGCCATGATCTAGGAAATATCATTTTGTCTCATCTTAGCTTCTATGCAGATGGAAGTTTCTACTGGTTTTAATAATACTTAATCTGTCAAAACATTTCCTTTTATTAACGCTGCAGTTGGTTTGTCGATACACATTCGATTTCCAAAATCAAGAAACATTCTTAAGACGTTATACCTAACTTTCCATAAAGCTAGTATAACTCTTAAGTTTTCAAAACAAATCAAGTATTACTTCTTCTCTCAAAATGATTCAAAACTCTTTTGAAATACTTCAAGTTCTTTATTAACACATAACAAGCCAGTTACCTTTTAAAAACCACATGTATTTTCTTACCAACATAAAGCCGTTATAACCAACTTCCCATAAAGCCGTTATAACACTTTATGTTTTACACCAATCAAATACATTTAGTACATGACGCTCACCGTACTACATAGTTCACACATATCATGCTAGAAGAGATAGGAAGAGGTTCACATACCTCGCGACGAGTATCGACTAATAGCAAAACGCTCAAGTACTCCCAACCGCCGGCTACTCCTAAAGCCAAGTAGAACGCGCCACACGTAGTACTTCAACCTATAAGGCCACAAGGCGCTTATTAACATTAAGATCTTATCGTAGAACATTCTACGTAAAATTGGCAAAGACTCTCCCACCCCGCAACAACAGAAATCTCCTCCTCTAACGGGCCGCTACCAAGCCAACGAGGGGTTATACATCTAACCCGAACGGGTACAATTCTACTCCACAAGATTACTACACAAGTCATCAATATGTCTGATTGATTCTTCAGCTTAAGTCAAAAGACATTGCCAACTAACCACGTTGATTCTATATATAGTATACTTCAACTATATATTCTAACAACATGTAATTTCCAATTACAATAGAGGACAAGATATTTACCTCGATAAGCCCATAATTATCCAAGTATAAAGTCGATCCTGGCAAACGTTTAGCTCCAACTCCGAGCGCCCAACCCGCTCTAAACCACCCTTAGAAGTTCTAACCAACTTACACAATACTCCAACTGACTATGGAGATTTTCCTAGGGTTTCGGTTTGTGGACCGACGGGAAGTATAATAGTATTTCCGGCCAGATAGTATAACCTTAGAATACTACAAGGTATATGGCTAAGGTAATTTGGGCATTATAACAATACTTTAGAGAGTATTTCTACACCACAAAGGGGGGTATTATACGAAAACAACTTGGCTAGTGGGTACACTCGGCTAGCACCCTAGAGGGGGTGCTCGCCACAAGTGAGGAGGGACGAGAACCATAAGGAAGGGAGGAGGATTCTAACACTTAGGAAATATTTAGGATGAAGTTCATCAAAGGAGAGGTATTTATAGCACAAGCCAAGGCCAACCAATGGCCAAGATCTAGCCAAGTGTATAGCAAGTGTAAGGCCAAGATATGCCCAAGTGCCCCTAGTCCCTACTCCTTAAAACCTCACAAAATATCTACACAAATATCAACCAAGACTTGCTCATCCATTCGCCCTAACGCCTCTTCAGTCCACCAACGAGAGGGTGCCAAGTGTTGCCCTCTCGTTGGTCCAAAACGCTTTCGCCTCTCGGAAAAATCCGCAAAAATACTAAATGACATAGCCGTAATTTACCCTCCGCAGTTAGGTAACGTTTCGTCAAAAACGACTCTAACCAGGTCAGGCACAAATGCCATTCTACCAAGCCACCTAGGCGGGGTGACACGTGTCACCCTCATATTGGCCCAAAATAAAACATCTTCCAAAATATCCACAATGGCCAAAATCTCAAAACAAAGTGGGCTCTACAAAATCCAGAATTTCTCCGTGGGCCCCACGTGACCATTTCCAAAATAAAATTCCATAATTCTCTAATATTCCAGAAGTCCGAATACCAAACTGGGAATCCAATTCCCATTAACGAACCTTTTTCCTTCACAAAACCGGAAACTTTTCCGTGGAAAAATCACCTCTTTCTTCCTTTCCAATCTTTCTGTCGTATTCTCGTACGTACGTCCTCGCATACATACCCTGGAACTACGGGGTATAACACAACCAATGGCCAAGATCCATCCAAGTGTTAGGCAAGTGTAAGGCCAAGATTAAGCCATGTGCTACCTTATCCATCTACACAAAATATCCTACCTAACCCTTGACCAAAATTTCAACACCAAAACGCAAGACTAGCCCATTTCGTCCGTCCACTCTTCCAATTAGAGGTGACAAGTGTCGCCTCTCGTTGGTCCAAAATGTTTCGTCTCTCGGAAAATCCGCAAAAATTATTAATGACATAGCCGAATTTTCCCTACGAAAGTCGTGGAAACGTTTCGTCGAAAAACGACTCCTTTCAAGGTGTTGTGTACAAATTTCGAAACTAGCCAACTTTAAGGCTCAATTATAATACGACGCTCACGCACATACCGGAAATACGGTATAACAGTCGCCCCTCCGTCGAAACATTCGTCCCGCATGGTCCTGCTAAGCCTCAACCCCCACCTGCGCCAGTATAGTCTTCACTACTATACTTACGAGAACAATCCTGCCACACCTGGCCACAGAAACACCTGCGTAAATACTTACATCCAAGTCCATGAGGAAACACCTCTAACATCACAAACTTTTGTCACTTTGCCGCGAGGTTCTAGTGTCACCCGCGACCAAACAAATGGTACCGGACTGCATGCGATCCCTGAGGTCAAAAATATACATACTTCGCACCTTCTCCCTTTACAAGAAATGATCACACACGTTCACTTCTCCCCCATCTCGTTGTACCCTTCTCGAACACTCGGACTCTTTCTAGTATCCGTACCACACTTCCGGCCAACGTTTCGCTTTCCACTGAGTCACCACTTCCAACTTGGTTATCTTACTAGCCTCAATCTTCCTTAAGGCCACTTCCGGCCTTCACGATCCGCTTCAGGTCGAACATATCCACAAACTCATACGATGGTCATCTAAACTTGGGCCTAGCACCCTCGTGACTTACCGCTGGCGGACCACCCGTAGCCGACCCCACCTCATTCCGGCCACGGGTTGACACGCAACACGCCCTCAAACCGAGCCTCTCACACGCCGACTCTCTCGCTTTCGATCCGAACAACCTTGCTAAATCACATCATGAAAGATACCACTTTCATTTACCCCACCTGAGGACTTATCACACAATATATTCCAGCATAAAATGCACTCGACAAGGATCACTCGCAAATCTTGTACTCAAGACGGCGCTTTACATCTAAGGTCTCAAATGTAATATTCTAAGGTTCATCATTTTCTCACCCCAGCTTACCCTTTTTCCCCAACTGTGTTCCTAAATCACATTTTAGCACAAAGCTATCCAACATAACACTTAACACATTAACATAACATCAAAACATACAAGCCTCTAGAGGGTTAAGGATATACCGAAGCTACCGCCCACTCTAATCATAAGTCCGCCGCAGGCGCATAATCGTAGGCGCGATGAACCCGCCATCGATCCGCAGGTCGCGCTGCCGCTGCATTCTCTCCTATAAGCACGATCTCGCCACATGGCTCGACGGCCGCAGTGAAACAAGCACCAGAAAGACGACATTCCCGGATGATGTTTACCACATCGCACACCGAGGGGACACGAATCCGGCCGCTAGCACTCACGTATACCGCGGAACTAAGCCCGAGCTCGACCAGCCCCGAATACCACAACGCCCCAAGATCGAGGAGGACCACCTGCATCGGGCGGAGGTACATAACTAGATCACACGAGGCGGTCCGCCTCGAAAGTTACCAAAGGACCTCTGCTCGGCTTCTTCACGATCTCGACCATTCCGCCGACCTCTCCGTGCCGCACATCCTAGCGCATGAGCCTGCATGCGGGCACTGTCCATGCCCGACTGAAGAGCTACACCCGAACAAGCCTCTGCCAAGTAATCGCCCACCGGTGACGTAGCGGTGTACTGGTCCTCCATATCCGCTACTACGGTGGAACATACCGAGCTAATGAGTCGAACTCACATTGTACTTCTAACCGCCCGCCCGCCCCGCTCAACGTCAAAAATGCTGCCCGAGCCCTCTCATCTCGCGAGGCAAGAAATGTGCAAGAAATGCCTCGAGAACTCGCCCCAAATCGCTGGAAGTGCATGCTCTTCCCGACAGCCCACGACCGAACTACCAATCGCAGATCACGCGGTGATGCGAACTCAATACCTCCGACTCGCTCGAGGCTCGATCACTCATGATCCGTCAGAGCCGACGGATAAACTCCTCGAGGGTCATCTCGCCTCTCGATCCATAGAACATCGGCGGCTACAACTCGTAAAGTCACGTAGCCTCAAACCGCTCGCCGGGGTGAACTACGGTGCTATCGGGCCGGAATCGCGTGATCCATTTATCTCATATTCGCCACGACCGCCGCGAATCGGGCCATCTCTTGTACCCATCTCATCGGCTCAGTGTGGACCGAGGCTCAGTATCAGAGTCTCGGCAGCCACCGCCGCGCTCTAAACTCGCTGGTGCGGCGTCGCGAAACCCGCCGGAAGCACTGCTCGTGTATCGACTGGCTCGCGCTCGCATTCTCTCAGATTCGCCACGCCTCCTCATCGCCTTGCCCATCTGGTCCTGGGTTGCCTTACGCGGAGGCATAACTGGTAAAAGAAAAGGGATACGTCAGAGGGGCCCAACTTATCACACAGCTCTAGGGCACGATCTCAGAATGAGAAGAATGAAAACCAATCCTAAATGTCCTATAGCCTCCTGATTATAGATGTGGTGCACAACACACCGATAATCAAGACTCTACTAGACACGGTCTGTAGACACTTTCCGAGGACTAACTGCTCTGATGCCACTTTTGTCACGACCCGAACCCGGGCCCGTGACTGGTGCCTTACCCCGGGCACCCTAGTGATACAACATCAGAGAAAATCAGCGGAAATAAAAACATGAACATGAATTAAGAGAAAAGATAAATAAACAAAGCAACCAAAACAGCTTGCCTTCATCATATATACATAAATACCCGAACGGTTATCCTTTTTACAAACCCCGCCACAACAAAGGCATGCACTCTAAGATTTTTACAATGTTTATGACGGACAGTGGCCCCGCCATACCACGAATGTATAAGAATCTGCACTGTGTGGTAACATACCAAAAGATAAGCCTCCAAGGAACGGAGCTTCCCAACACGCTGAAATGTGATCCTATAAGCGGATCGATCGATGTACCTTTTACTGCGGATTGAACGCACTCAAGGCGAGGTCGCATAACAGTACCAAGTATGTGAAATCAGAAATATCAGAAATGAAATCATAATAGTCTATAAAGCAGAGACATGTATGATAACCAAACTACGATTCACAACATAAGAGCGAATATGTGAAGTCGTGACTCACGCCTAAAAGTCATCCTCATGCCCGTGGAACTCTTCCTCACCGCCAGCGGTCTAGGTACAAATCATGTGATACGTATAATGTGTCTCGCCCATCTTATGGACCCAATATAGAAACGTGTGGAATACATTCCTGCTCATCCATGAACCGTAGTCGAGTGAAATACATTCGGATGAACCGGTAGTCAAGTGAAATACATTCCGGATGAACCTAATCAGTGAAATACATTCGGATGAACCGGTAATCAAGTGAAATACATTCGGATGAACCGTAATCAGTGAAATACATTCCGGATGTACGGTAATCAAGTGAAATACATTCGGATGAACCGTAATCAAGTGAAATACATTCGGATGAACCTAATCAAGTGAAATACATTCGGGTGAACCGGTTATCGAGTAGAACACAATACTTGCACAACAAGGCTATCACACGTAACATGGTCAAGTTTCATAACAACAAGCATAAGCAAGTTACACACAACTCAAGGTACTTTCATTTTATGTCAAAGTTCGGATTTTTAACCTTAAAGTACTACGTCCGATAAATTCCTTTTAAGATCCATTTCTTTTACAAAGGTCACCCGATACCCGTAGTATAAAATTAGAGTGATTAACATTGTTAAGTAAACCAAAATGCTTTCCTTTGTAAAATCAAGTAACAACCTTATTTTCCAAACGTTCAAGTTTGCCTAATTTCAAATGCTCAAGTTTCTCATTTTAGAAAAGGTTTCGTAGTTCATAGTTTTAAATCCTTTAAAACATAATTCTCCTTTAAACGTTTTGAGAAACCTATGTCTTATAAGTGAGTAGGTTATTCTTGTTTATAATCAATCTTATTAAGCAGCCATGAGCTAGGAAATGTCATTTTGTCTCATCTTAGCTTCTATGCAGATGGAAGTTTCTACTGGTTTTAATAATACTAAATCTGTCCAAAACATTTCCTTTTATTAACGCTACAGTGGTTTGTCGATACACATTCTGATTTCCGAATCAAGAAACATTTTAAGCCGTTATACCTAACTTCCCATAAAGCTAGTATAACTCTCAAGTTTCCAAAACCAAGTATTACATCTTCTCTCAAAATGATTCAAAATCTTTTGAAATACTTCACGTTCTTTATTATCACATAGCCGATTATAGTTCAAACCAGTTACCTCTTAAAAACCACAAGTACTTTCTTACCTACATAAAGCTGTTATAACCAACTTCCCATAAAGCCGTTATAACACTTTATGTTTTAAACCAATCAAATACATTTAGCACATGTACGTCCACCGTACTAGATAGTTCACACATATCATGCTAAAAGAGATAGGAAGAGGTTCACATACCTCGCGACGATTATCGACTAATAGCAAAACGCTCCAAGTACCTCAAACCGCTACCGCACCTTAAGCCGAGTAGATCGCGCCACACGTAGTATTTCAACCTATAGAGGCCACAAGGCGCCTATTAATATCCTAGATCTCAAATGTAGAATATTCTACAGAAAATTCGGCAAAGACTTCTCCCGCAACAACAGAAATCTCCTCTATCGAGGCCGGCTACCAAGCCAACCAGGGGGGGGGGGTTTGCACGTCTGACCGGACGTGTACAATTCTACTACACAGCAATGCTACACAAGTCTACTGTAATACAGTCCTATGTAATTACAGTTCAGTTCACTTCTTAAAATTCAGGCTTAAGTCGCAAGACATTGCCGTAAGTATTATTCAGGCTTAAGTCAAAAGACATTGCCGCACAACTATGTTCAGTTCTATATATATAGTATACATAACCATATACTCCTACAACATGTAATTTCCAATTACAACAGAAGGTCAAGAATGTTTACCTCGTTAAGCCCAAAATTATCCAAGTTATATGTCGATCCTGAACAACGTTTAGCTCCTACTCCGCCCAACTGCTCCAACCAACCCTTAGAAGTTCTAACCAACTTCTACTTATGACTTCAACTACGGGTGAAGATTTACTTAGGGTTTCGTTTTTATGACTGAGGGAAGTATAATAGTATTTTCTGGGCTTGTAAAAGTGTAACCTTGGGAATACTACAAGGTATTTAGGCCAAGGTATTTGGGCATTATAACAATACTTGGAGAGTATTTCTATACCACAAAAGGGGGTATTTATACGAGACAACTAGGCTAGGGGTACCCACTGCAAACACCACAAAGGGGAGGAGGTGGCTCTCGGCCAAGGGCTCTCAGGGGAGGGTGTGGTGGGCGAAGCTCGAGGGAGAGGAGTATTTTGAGACTTAGTTAGATTGCTCAAGTTTTTGGATGAAGAAAGTCTTCAACTAGAGGGGTATTTATAGGTCAAGTGAAGGCCAACCAATGGCCAAGATCCATCCAAGTGTTAGGCAAGTGTAAGGCCAAGATTAAGCCATGTGCTACCTTATCCATCTACACAAAATATCCTACCTAACCCTTGACCAAAATATCAACACCAAAACGTGCAAGACTAGCCCATTTCGTCCTCCACCTTCCAATAGAGGGTGACAAGTGTCGCCTCTCGTTGGTCCAAAATGTTTCGCCTCTCGGAAAAATCCGCAAAAATTATTAATGACATAGCGAATTTTCCCTACGAAAGTCGTGGAAACGTTTCGTCCGAAAAACGACTCTTTCGGGTGTTGTGTACAAATTTCGAAACTAGCCAACTTTTAAGGCTCAATTATAATACGCACGCGCCACGCACATACTGGAAATACGGTATAACACTTTCGAGTGACCGCCTCGCAGTTAGCCTAGTTATGTACTCCACCAAGATGCAGTGGTCCCCGATCGTCGGGGCGTTCAGTATTCGAGCCGGTCGAGCTCCGTGGCTTCGCTTCACGATTTACATGGGTTCTAGCCATGTTGAGTTTTCTCGGTGTGCGATGTGGCGCACGCCATCCCGGAGAATGTCGTCTTTTTACCGGTGCTTGTTTTTCCCGAGGCCAGGCCATATATGACGAGAACCGCCCTAGTAGGAAGGATGCAAACAAAATGACGCAGCCTACCGGATCAGTGGCAGGTTCATCGCCTTCTACAGTTATGCGCCCTGCAGGGCAGGCTTATGATTAGAGTGGAGCGGTAGCTTTAGGTATATCCTTAACCCTCTAGAGGCTTGTATGTTTTGATGTTATGTTAATATGTTAAGTGTTATGTTGGGGTAGCTTTGTGCTAAAATGTGATTTAGGAACCTGGTTGGTGAAAAGGGTAAGCCTGGGGGTGAGAAAATGATGAACCTTAGAATATTACAGTTGAGACCTTAGATGTAAGGCCGTCTTGAGTACAAGATTTTGCGAGTGATCCTTGTCAGAGTGCATTTTATGCCTAGAATGTATTGTGTGATAAGTCCTGGTTGGGTAAATGAAAGTGGTATCTTTCATGATGTGATTTAGCAAGATTGTTCCGTGTCGGCGAGCAAGAGTCGCGCGACGATGGTCGGGTTGGGGCTATGTTGCGCCAACCCGCGGCTGCTTCGAGGTGGGTCAGCTCAGGTGGTCCCGCCAGTGGCGGTGGTCACGAGGGTGCTAGGCCCAAGTTTAGATGACCATCGATGAGTTCGTGGATACGTTCGACCAGAATCAGTTCGTGAAGGCCGAGAATGGCCTTAGAGGAAATCGAGGTTAGTAAGATGACCAAGTTTGGAGGTAGTAACTCCAAGGGTTGGAAAACAGAAACGTTGACGGAAGTGTGGTACGGATACTAGAAAGAGTTCGAGTGTTCGAGAAGGGTACAACGAGATAGGGGAGAAGTGAACGTGTGTGATCGTTTCTTTTGAGAAATGAAGGTGCGAAGGATTATATTTTTAGACCTTGGTGGGAACTTTTGTGAAACAGGTGATTCCTTGTTGGCTTGGATTTGGGTTTTCGCGCATGTGATGTTTGTGGCCAGGTGTGGCATGTTTGGTTTCGTAAGTATAGTAGTGAAGGCTATACCGGCACGTGTTTGTTTTGAGACTGAGAAGGAACATTCGGGACGAATGTTTCTAAGGGGGGAAGAATGTTATACCCCGTATTTCCAGAGTATGTACGTGAGGGCGTACGTATAATAATTTGAGCCTTAAGTTAGGCAAGTTTCGAAATTTGTACACAACACCCGATAGAGTCGTTGACTAAACGTTTCCACGACTTTCGTAGGGAAAATTCCGCTATGGCATTTTTAATTTTTGTGAATTTTTCAGAGACGAAACATTTTGGACCAACGGAGGGTGACATGTGTCACCTCACATTGGAAGGACTTGACGGCAAAGTGAGGCCCTTGGCACGTTTTTTGTGTTGGAATTTTAGTCAAGGGTTAGGTAGGATATTTTGTGTAGATGGATAAGGTAGCACATGGCTTAATCTGGGCCTTACACTTGCCGAGCACCCCCCCCCCCTGCCTAGTGGTTCTAGCCGAGAACCCCCTCCCCCTAGCCTAGTTGTGCTAGTCGAAATACTACCCCCCTTGGTAGAAATGTATTCTACAAGTATTGTTATAATGCCCAAAATACTTTAGCCAAATACCTTGTAGTACTTTCCAAAGTACCCTTTATACGAAAAACCCGGAAAAATACGATTATACTTTCCTTTAGCCACAAAATGAAACCCTAGGAAAAATCTTCACCCGTAGTTGAAGTGATAAGTAGAAGTTGCGTAGAACTTCTAAGGGTTTCTTGGAGCGAATTGGAGCGCACGGAGTAGGAGCTAAACCTTGCTCAGGATCGACATTAAACTCGGATAATTTTGGGCTTATCGAGGTAAATAAACTTGTCCCCCTACTGTAATTGGAAATTACATGTTATAGTAATATATAGTTGAAGTATACTATATATAGACTGATTATTGAATAGAACTGAACATAGTATTGTGGCAATGTCTTTTGACTTAAGCCTGAAGTTAAAGAAGAGAACTGAACTGTAATTACATAGGATTGTATTACAGTAGACTTGTGTAGTATTACTGTGAGTAGAATTGTACACGTCCGGTCAGAGCCCCACACATGGTTGGCTTGGTAGCCGCCTCGATAGAGGAGGAGATTTACGCTGTTATGTGGAGATGTTGCGAATTTTCTGCAGAATATTCTACATTGAGATCTAGGATGTTAATAGCGCTTGTGGCCTCTCTATAGGTCAAGTACTACGTATGGCGTGATCTACTTGGCTTAAGGAGTAGCCGACGGTTTGAGGTACTTGGAGCATTTTGCTATTAGTCGATAATCGTCGCGAGGTATGTGAACCTCTTCCTATCTGTTCTAGCATGATATGTGTATCACTATGTAGTACGGTAGCGCATACGTGTTTAATGTATTTGATTGGTTTGAAACATAAAGTGTTATAACGGCTTTATGGGAAGTTGGTTATAACAGCTTTATGTAGGTAAGAAAATGCTTTGTGGTTTCAAAGGGTAACTGATTTGACTTATAAAGGATTTGATGTGTAGTAACAAAGAACTTGAAGTGTTTCAAAAAGACCTTTAATACTTGGCTTTGAAAACATAAGAGTTGTACTAGCTTTATGGGAAATTAGGTATAACGTCTTAAGAGTGATAAAAAGAATGGTTTACTGATTCTTAAAAGATAAGAGACTTGACTTAATGGTATTGACATGAATTTTGCTAAAAGTGTGAAACCTCATTCGTGAGTAATGAGTACTTGGTTCTAAAAGGAATAATGTTTCTTGATTTGAAATCGAATGAGTATCGACAAACCACCGCAGTTAATAAAGGAAAATGTATTGAATAATGAAGTATGGTATTAAAACCAAGAAACTTCCATCCGCATAGAAGCTAAGATGAGACAAAATGATATTACATTTCCTCGATCATGGTTTCTTAATAAGATTGATTATAAACAAGAATAACCTACTCACATATAAGACATATGTTTCTCAAAACGTTTAAAGGAGAATTATGTTTTAAAAGGATTAAAACTATGAACTACGAAACCTTTTCTAAAATGAGAAACTTGAGCATTTGAAATTAGGCAAACTTGAACGTTTGGAAAATAAGGTTGTTACTTGATTTTACAAAGGAAAGCATTTTGGTTTACTTAACAATGTTAGTCACTATATTTTTATACTACGTATCGGTGACCTTTGTAAAAGAAATGGATCTTAAAAGGAATTTAACGTCACGTAGTACTTTAGGGTTAAAACCGGACTTTGGCATAAAATGAAAGTACTTTGAGTTGTGTATAACTTGCCTATGCTTGTTGTTGTGAAGCTTGCCTATGCTTGTTGTTGTGAAACTTGCCTATGCTTGTTGGGATAGCCTTTGTTGTATTTCTATACCCCCGCGTCTCTCGATGGAGGGCCGGTTGATTTGTTATGAACGATTCTACACCGAGTCCCACGAGATGGGCAGGGACACGTATTCCATTTGATTATACACCGAGTCCCACGAGATGGGCAGGGACACGTATTCCATCCGATTATACACCGAGTCCCACGAGACGGGCAGACACGTATTCCATCCGATTATACACCGAGTCCCACGAGATGGGCAGGACACGTATTTCATCCGATTATACACCGAGTCCCACGAGATGGGCAGGACACGATTTCATCCGATTTTACACCGAGTCCCACGAGATGGGCGAGGACACGTATTCCATCCGATTATTCATCGAGTCCCACGACGGGCCGACACGATTTCATCCGTTATCATACATGTCTCCCGCTTTATATAGACTATTATGATTTCATTTACGCCACATACTTGGTACCTGTTGTCGACCTCCTTCGGGCCGCGTCATGCCGCAGTGGAAGTACATCGGTTGTGGATCCTCGCTCATAGGATCACGATTCGGCGTGTCGAAGCCCCATTTCTTCGAGGCTTATCTTTTGGTATGTTACCTCGAGTCAGTAGATTCTTATACATTCGTGGTATGGCGGCCCCGTCCCGTCATAGTCATTGTAAAAATCTTAGAGGTCTGTAGTAATTGCAAGTGTGGTTTGTAAAAAGGATAAGCGTCGGTATTTATGTATATATGATGAAGGCAACTGCTTTGGTTGGCCTGTTTATTTATCTTGTCTCTTAATTCATGTTCATGTTTTTATTTCCGCTGATTTTCTCTGATGTTGTATCACTAGGGTGCCCGGGGTAAGGCACCAGTCACGGGCCCCGGAACGGGTCGTGACATCTTCTCGGGTAGAAAGATTTATTATAGACCAAGAATAAGAGTTAAGTGCGACGACGGGTCGGGGTGAGGACCTGTTACGGGTCGCCCCATAGCCGGGAATAGAGTGGGATCAGTTGGTAGTAGTTCCGCTACGTGACAGGGTCACGAGGGTGCATGGCCCAAGTCTAGTTAATTGTTTTACGGGTTCGTGGACACGTTCCATCGGAACCAGGTCGTGAAAGCCGGAAATGGCCTTATATTGTTTTATAGAGTGACTCCAAAGATTAGAGGCCAGAATCGGTATGGAAGTTATGTATGTATGCTAGTTTGAGTATGGACTAGTTGGCTTCGTGAGTGCCAAGGTTGACATCTTAGTATAAGTATTGTTATGTGGCCATGAGTGGCATATATAGTATGAAGGGTGCAGTAAAAGGAGACTATGTCGCTATCTAATTCGATTGGACTCCGAAAGAACATTCGAGGACGAATGTTTCTAAGGGGGGAAGAATGTTACACCCCGTAACTCCAGGACATGTTAAAGAGAATGTACGTAAGGAACTCAAGACTCGAAATTGGTACGAAAGGAAGAATTGTTTTTCCGACGAAAAATCTTCCGAACGTCGGAAAGGAAAAATGTTCGTTGAGGAGAATTGGATTCTCAAAATGCATTAATTGAAGAGTATGGAACTTATTATCATTATGGAAATTTATTTCTACGAATTTGGTCATGTGGGGCCCACCCGAGGAATTTTACGTTTTGTGGGGCCCACGAGGGTTACGAAATTTTATAGACGAATGAGAGGGCAACACGTGGCACCCCCCACATGGCTTGGTCGAATTTTATGCAAGGTTATTATGGTCATTTGACCAATGTGTAGATGACAAAGTCTTGCTAATTAAGAGCTTGACATTGTTGACCAAGTCAAGAGCCACTTGGCTTGATCTCCTTCATCCAAAACCTAACAAGTGTTATTATCTTGACCCTTCATTGTGTTTTATATACACACTAGTGCAAGACCAAGTCTTCAAACACTTAGAATTATTTCAACATTTTCTTGTTCTCATAGGGAGCTCACGGGTTCACTAAATTTCCCACACAAAAATTTTAGTTTGTGTTCCATTACTCACAAGACTTAAACCCAAGGTCCCTAGGGGTATTGTAAGCGTATCTCAATAGAAAAATCTCGGAAAAAGATAGTTTTCGTATTAGTCGCAAGTGAAAACCTAGTTGTATTTCTAGGTTTTGCTTGGAAGATTGAAGGAAATTTGTTGATATTGTTCTAAGGGTCTCAAGTAGCGGATTTAAGTGTCTTGAAGAGGCTCTAAGTTGCTAAGGAGCGACTTCGGATTTGGAGTTGGATTAAGATTCGTTGACGTATAATCTTGTCTCTTAAAAGTGTTCCAAGATTATATATATTGTTGTTAGCTTTGCATATAGCTAGCATGAAGTTTATGTGTTGAAGTTTATAAGTATTATGGATTGATTGTAGCTTAAATCCGAAATGTCATTTAAGCCTTGTGAAGTTGGATTACAATTTGGTCGTTTATTAGAATTGTCGCATGTTAATTACTTGAAGATTATAGTAGTTATAATCGGTTGCGACTTGATATCATGTTATGCTAACAACTTGGATTGAAATGGAAATTGGATAAGAATTGGTATTGTTGTAGTACTTCAAGTTAGCCGAATTGGCCTAGTAAGTTGTATTAATTTGATATCGTTAGTGGGGCGGAATTTTACACGTCTAGTAGGCGTGTAATCCCCTATTGATTAATTGCATTGATTGGGCCTTAATGTGGCGTGTTTGGTTATTGAATTCGGCCTTGAAAAAGGCGGCAAAGTAAGTAGAAACAAAGGAGGTGCTGTCCGATTTTCCGTAGAATTTAGTGACTTAGCACTTAGAATATTCTACGTTTGAAGTAAGAGGTTAATGGATGTATTGTGACCATGTTGGGGGGTCATGGCTGTACGTAGGAGGAGCACGAATGGTCGTGGGTCATGGCTGCAGCCTAAGAGTCATCGGTTAAAGATTGTAGAGCCCGATGTTGGTTCATTTCCCATGGTTCTTGGTAGTTCAAAACGTGTGGAAGTCGAACAACCTACCCTACAAATGAGACTTGGTAATTTGGGGCATTTAATGGCTGAAAGAACCAAGGAAACATCTCATTCAATGGGGCCTCGAAAATTGATAAGGGTGAGAACCGAAGAGTCACCTATCCTAACGAATTCAATTGTTGCGGAAAACATAGGGGCAGCTCGTCAAAAGAGACTTGGAAAGTTGATGGCTACGGAATTCGAAGGGACTTCTCTTCAATCAAGTCTTGGAAGATCAACTTATGTGGAAATTGAAGGGTCACTCCTTTCCAAATCGCCTAAGAACTCTCATTTGATCTCAGCCAATGGAGCATTTATTGCCAAAAGGCTTGAGCCATTTATGGCAACTTTTTCCAATAGTGCACTACTCTTGAATTCCCTAACAAATGCATCTAATGCACGTACTAAACGTGCAAGGAGTTTTAATTCAACATAGGAAACTTAGGCAGGAATCTTTACAAGTCCTTGTCTAGAACCAAAAGGACTTAAATCTATTATGATCTCATCCCCTCTTGTAATGGCACCTTTGAGTGACCACTGCTCCCCTCCCCCATTTCTTGTTTGCATAACGTTGAGGATTGAGAACCCTCAATGACTGATTGTAGCCATCCTTATTTCCGTTATTAGTAATAATATTTGCATTTACCTGGAAAAAAAAAATGTAATGACAATTGATTATATTAAAATGAGTAGAATTCTCCATCTGCATAGAAGCTAAGATAAGACAAAAGTGTATTACATTTTCTAGATCATGACTGCTTTAATAAGATCGTTATAATCAAGTATAATCTACTCACACTCATAAGGTATATGTGCTTAACTTAATGAATTTACGTTATGAAGTTTTAAGACTGTGAACCTTAGACTCATAAAAGGTTGAGAGACTTTATTTTCAGGTAATGAAACTTGATTCTTAAAGGAAGAAGTAACTTGTTTTAAAAGGTGTGAGTACTTGAGTTAAGAAACTTGATTTCTAAATGTTATACCCCGTAGTTCCAGGGTATATATGTGAGGATGTACGTACGAGATTACGACAGAAATTTTGGAAAGAAAGAAAGATGTGATTTTTCGACGGAAAAGATTCCGGTTTTTGTGAAGAAAACGGTTCGTTAATGGGAATTGGATTCCCAGATTTGGTATTTGGACTTCTTGGATTATATTAGAATTATTGGATTTTATTTTCAAAAATGGTCACGTGGGGCTCACGGGAGAAATTTACGATTTTGTGGGGCCCACTTTGTTTTTGAGGTTTTCGGTATTTTGGATATTTTCGGAAGACGAAATATTTTGGACGAGTCGGGGGGCGACATGTGTCACCCCCATGTGGCACCTTGGCCGAAATGGTGGGACAAGTGGCTAGACACTTGTCCCTTGGCCGAAATGGGCTAACAAGTGGCAAGCCACTTGTCTAGCAATTTCGTTGGCCATGTGGTGTGGTGGGACCCACACACACATGGCCCAATCTTGACCATACACTTGATAAGATCTTGGCCCTTAATTCCTCTATAAATACCCCCTTAAGGTTGAAGAGTATTTCATCCACACTTGAAGATTTTCCATAGCAAATACTCCCTCCCTTTAGCCCTATTTCTTCCCCCCTCCTCTTGTGTAGAAAATACTTGGTGTATTGGTGTATAATCCCAAATACCTTGGCCTAGTATCCCTAGTAGTATTCCAAAGTTATTTCAATACTAGGAGCCGGAAATACTACTTTATTCCAATAGTCGTAAAGTGAAACCCTAGAAAAATCCTCCTAGCTTGGTTGAAGTATTTAGAGAAGTTGTTGGAAACTTCTAAGGGTCTCTTGGAGCGGGTTGGAGCATAAGGAGTTGGAGCTAAACGTTGCTCAGGATCGACTTATAACTTGGATAATTTTGGGCTTATCGAGGTAATGATCTATGTCCCCTATCAGAATTGGATATTACATGTCAGAGTAGTTATACTTGAGTATATTATATTGGAAGGATGATTATAAAGGTTTGAATCAGATTTACATTGACTGCATTTACAGTGACTTGTTTAGTATTATTGCGAATTGAACACATCCGGTTAGACGTGTAATCCTCGAGTTGTTGGCACGTAGCGGGCCTTGATAGGGGAGGAGATTTATGTGTTAGCGGGGGGGTGCCGAATTTTCTGTAGAATAAGGAATCTTGTATTTAGAATATTCTACGAAGAGAACTAGAAGTTGATAAGTATTGTGGCCTTTATAGGTGGATCTTCTACGCGGCATACTTGACTTGGCTTGTGGTTTAAGCTAAAAGGTATGTGATTCTTCCTATACTCTTGAGCATGATTGTTGTGAACTATATAGTACAGTGACGTGTGTGAAATGAGTTTTGTTTGTTTTAAACATAAAGTGTTATAATGGCTTTATGGGAAGTTAGTTATAACGACTTTATGAAAATAAAAGAAAGATTTGATTTTGAAAGTTAAGAGACTTGATCTTGAAAGATAAGAGACTTGACTTATAAATGACTTGTTTTCGGAAAAGGAGAAGTAACTTGATTTAAGTATAGGTTACTTGTTTTGGAAAGAGTAAGTTATTGGGTTTTAAAGAGTATACTTGATGTTGTTTAAAAGAAAAGCAATTGGTTTTAAAAGTATAGAGTTCTTGATTTTAAATCTTATAAAGATTTTCGGAAGGTGTAGTAATTTGGTTTGAAAGGAAAACGTGTTTTTAATACTACGAGTATTAGTATCATGTGGCTTTTACGTAAAAAGAGGTCTTTTTTTTTAAAGAACGAAAGTATGTAGTATTATGGGTTTGAAACCCGGATTGTTGATTAAAATGAATGTATGTTGAACTTGCCTATGCTTGTTGTGATAGTCTTTGATGTGCAAGTGTTTTGTTGATATCCGCCGTGACTCTCGGGAGGCCGCTTATCCGATTGATTGATTGACATAACGACGTTGGGTGGTCCACGAGTATCGTCCACTTTGAGTATTGATCGTTGTTGCATCGCCGTGACTCTGCAGGAGGGCCGCTTATCCGATTGATTTCTTGGACACGCCGACGCGATGGATGTTCCACGCATGCGTCCAAAGAGGATGGTTTCATGGCCATGACTTCCGAGGTGAGATGTCGGCACGCGGTCATCGTGAGGTTGATTGTTAGTCCACGGACCGCTAATCCATGAAGCTTGCCGCGCGACGGCGATCACGGCTTGATTTATGCGTGTGGTTCGTGCACACTTTAGATACTTGTTCGTCATTTTCTCGTACCGTAGCCTCGGTAGATAGCTTAAGATACTTGCCTCGGCCATATCTTGTGAGACGGTAGGCTATCAGACGTTAGCTTAAGATACTTGCCTCGACCAGTTGCGTGGCTAGCTTTTGGATCGTAGTTGGCTTCGCACCTTGCCCGTGATGGGATATGACTAGCTTTGACCGGTAGTTGGCTATTCTACTTGCCCGTCGGCTTTTGATGACGCAGAAGGATCTAGTGTTCGAGTTCACATATGGGTGTTGTTTTACATCATGTATCGCCAGCGGAGGAATGAGTTCCACGGGCATGATTGATATTACGGGCGTGAGACCCATAGTTATGTGCGAGTGATCATTTTGGGATGTCGTCCCTTACTTGGCATAATCACATTTATCGCAAAATGGTTTTATAAAATGATGAAATGTGATTTCATTACGATTTTCGATTTCACATACTTGGTACTGTTAGATCGACCTCCTTCGTGGGTCGCTCATGCCGCAGTAGAGGTACATCGGTTGTGGATCCTCGCCATAGGATCACAGTCAACAGATTGGGAAGCTCCGTTTCTCGAGGCTTATCTTTTAGTATGTTCCACGAGTTGTAGGTTCTTGTACATTCTGTGGTATGGCGGGCCCCGTCCGTCATAGTTGTTGTTACATTCTTAGAGGTCTGTAATCGCAAGTGTGGTTGTAAAGGATTGTAATCGTCGGTTTGATATATATACATGAGGGCGACCGTTTTGATTGGCCTATTTTCTTATGTTGTATCTTGTTTCCTGTTTAAGTTTTTATTTCCGCTGATTTTCTCTGATGTTGTATCACTAGGGTGCCCGGGGTAAGGCACCAGTAGCGGGCCCGAGGTCGGGTCGTGACAAAAGTGATATCAGAGCAGTTAATCCTCGGAAAGTGTCTACAGACCGTATCTAGTAGAGTCTTGATTATCGGCGTGTTGCACCACACCTATAATCGTGAGGCTATGGGATATTTAGGATCGTTTCTATTCTTCTCACTCGAGATCGTGCCTTAGAGCCGTGTAAGTTGGACCCTCCGATGTAGTTCTTTGTACCGATTATGCCTCGCGAAGGCAACCAGTGGCCCAAGGGCAAAGCAGAGGAGCCGCGAGCAGAACACAGAGGAGTACGAGGGCGCAGGCCCGGTCATTACCTGAGATAGTGCTTCAGACGGTGAGTTTTGTGACCCCGCCAGCCCTAGCAGAGTTCAGAGCCGCAGCAGTGGCTACAGAGACCACGGTACCTGAGCCTCCAGTCCCACAGCCTGGAGCAGAGGAGATGGGTTACGAGAGATGGCCCGCCATCGCCAGATCGTGGCGCACACGAGGATAGGCCTGACGCGATTCGATTCAGAGCCCCGTAGTTCACCCCAAATCGGATAGTTTGAGGCTACGGGATTTTCTGAGTTGTGTCCCGCCAGAGTTTTATGGGTCGAGGCCTGAGGATGATCCGCAGGAGTTCATCCGTCGATTCAGAGATCGTGCGAGTGATCAAGGCTTCGAGACCGAGTCCGTGATTTTCGGTTCGGCCGCTGCGTGATACCGCAATGATCCGGGTTTGATTCGTGGGAGCTGTCCTGGGGGGAGCATGCGCCTCCAGCTGTTTGGGACGAGTTCTCAGAGGCATTTCTCAACCATTTCTTGCCTCCGCAGATGAGAGGCACGGCCGGGTGTTTCGATCTTTGAGACGGAGGACGCACAGTTCGGGAGTACAACGTAGAGTTCGACTCGTTGGCTCGATATGTCCCTGCGTTAGTAGCTAATATGGAGGACATAGTGCACCGCTACGTCACAGGCTTGATGACTACTGCGAGTCTTGTTCGGTGTATCGTCACCGACATGAACATTGCCCGCATGCAGGCTCATGCACTAGGGTGTGAGGCACGGAGATACCGACGGATTGTCCAATACCAGGAGAAGAAGGCCAGGACGGCAGGGTCCTTTGGTGACTTTCAAGGCGGACCGCCGCAGCAGCGACTAGTTATACACGTCGCCCGATGATGTGGTCCTCACGCCTTGTGGCCTCCAGAGTATTCGAGAGCAGTCGTGGCTCCAGGTTCGAGTTTTCGCGAGTCGGGTGGCGGATGAAGCCACCCCGACCTAAGTGTAGCCAGTGTGGTAAACCCCATTCGGGGGAGTGTCAGAGGACTTGTTTTACATGTGGCCAGCAGGGCCATTTTGCAAGAAATTGTCCTACCAGAGGTAGCGTGGATGTTGAGACTAGCCGCCGGATGCATGCGGGTTCTTCGCCTTCGATAGCTAGGCAGGGTGTTCATATACCGGCAGGCCAGGGCAGGGGTCGTGGTGGAAGTTCCCAGTTCTAGCGGTCCTTTGAACCGCCTATTTACAGGTATATCCTTAACCCTCTAGAGACTAGTATGTATTGATGATGTGTTAAGTGTTATGAGAGGATAGCGTTGTGTTGTTGATGTGTTAGAAAACATGGTTAGTTGAAAGGATAAGTATGGGGGCATGGAAGGTGTGAACCTTAGAATAGTACACGTTGAGACCTTAGATGTAAGGCCGTCTTGAGAAAAAGAATTTACGGTTAGTCTTTGTCGAAACACTTGGATGCGTGAAATGTATTGAGGGATTTTTCCTTGGGTTGTGCGAGATGAAAGTGGTAGCTTTCATGACTTGGATAGGTAAGATTGTTCCGGATCGGGGAACAAGAGTCTGGTGCGATTATGGGTCGGGTTGAGGACCATTCGCGGGTCAACCCGCAGCCCGGTTTGGGGTGGGGTCAGTTCGAGGTGGTCCCGCCAGGTGGTAGGGTCACGAGGGTGCTAAGCCCAGGTTTAGGTAGCCATCGTATGAGTTCGTGGATGTGTTCGACTAGAATCGGATCGTAAAGGCCGGGAATGGCCTTAGAGGAAATTGAAGCTAGTGAGATGACCAAGTTTGGAGGTAGTGACTCCAAAGTTTTGGAAACTGAAGCAATGACTGAAGTATGATACGTATACAATAGAGAGTTCGGGTGAGAAGATGCGACGAGTAAGAGAAGCGAACATGTGTTATGAGAACGGAAGTGATCATTTCTTTTGTGAAGTAAAGATGCGAAGGGAGTATCCTTTAGACCATGGGTGTGAGCTTTTTGTGATGTTAGAGGTGATTCCTCGTTGGCTTGGATTTGTATGATATACTATGGCCATTGATGGCGTGATTGGTTTCGTAAGTATAGTAGTGAAGACTATACCGGCGCTTGTGTGTTTGGAGACTTCGAAGGAACATTCGGGACGAATGTTTCTAAGGGGGGAAGAATGTTATACCCCGTAGTTCCAGGGTATATATGTGAGGATGTACGTACGAGATTACGACAGAAATTTTGGAAAGAAAGAAAGATGTGATTTTTCGAGGAAAAGTTTCCGGTTTTTGTGAAGAAAAAGGTTCGTTAATGAGAATTGGATTCCCAGATTTGGTATTTGGACTTCTTGGATTATATTAGGATTATTGGATTTTATTTTCGGAAATGGTCACGTGGGGCCCACGGGAGAAATTTACGGTTTTGTGGGGCCCACTTTGTTTTTTAGGTTTTCGGTATTTTGGATATTTTCGGAAGACGAAATATTTTGGACGAGTCGGGGGGCGGCATGTGTCACCCCCATGTGTCACCTTGGCCGAAATGGTGGGACAAGTGGCTAGACACTTGTCCCTTGGCCGAAATGGGCTAACAAGTGGCAAGCCACTTGTCTAGCAATTTCGTTGGCCATGTGGTGTGGTGGGACCCACACGCACATGGCCCTATCTTGACCATACACTTGATAAGATCTTGGCCCTTAATTCCTCTATAAATACCCCCTTAAGGTTGAAGAGTATTTCATCCACACTTGAAGATTTTCCATAGCAAATACTCCCTCCCTTTAGCCCTATTTCGTCCCCCCCTCCTCTTGTGTAGAAAATACTTGGTGTATTGTTGTATAATCCCAAATACCTTGGCCTAGTATCCCTAGTAGTATTCCAAAGTTATTTAAATACTAGAGCGGAAATACTACTTTATTCCAATAGCAGAAAGTGAAACCCTAGAAAATCTTCCTAGCTTGGTTGAAGTATTTAGAGAAGTTGTTGGAAACTTCTAAGGGTCGTTTGGAGCGGGTTGGAGCGTAAGGAGTTGGAGCTAAACGTTGCTCAGGATCGACTTATAACTTGGATAATTTTGGGCTTATCGAGGTAATGATCTATGTCCCCCTATTGTAATTGGATATTACATGTTGTAGTAGTTATACTTGAGTATATTATATTGGTAGGATTATTATAAAGGTTTGAACTGTATTTACATCGACCGCATTTACAGTGAGACTTGTGTAGTATTATTGTGAAGCAGAATTGAACACGTCCGGTTAGACATGTAATCCCCTGGGAGTTGTTGGCCTGGTAGCGGGCCTTGATAGGGGAGGAGATTTATGTGTTAGCGGGGGGGGGGAGGTGCTGCCGAATTTTCTGTAGAATAAGGAATCTTGTATTTAGAATATTCTACGAAGAGAACTAGAAGTTGATAGATGTATTGTGGCCTTTATAGGTGGATCTTCTACGCACGGCATACTTGACTTGGCTTGTGGTTTGCTAAAAGGTATGTGATTCTTCCTATACTCTTGAGCATGATTGTTGTGAACTATATAGTACGGTGAGCGTCGTGTGAAATGAGTTTTGTTTGTTTTAAACATAAAGTGTTATAATGGCTTTATGGGAAGTTAGTTATAACGACTTTATGAAAATAAAAGAAAGATTTGATTTTGAAAGTTAAGAGACTTGATCTTGAAAGATAAGAGACTTGACTTATAAACGACTTGTTTTCGGAAAAGGAGAAGTAACTTGATTTAAGTATAGGTTACTTGTTTTGGAAAGAGTAAGTTATTGGGTTTTAAAGAGTATACTTGATGTTGTTTAAAAGAAAAGCAATTGGTTTTAAAAGTATAGAGTTCTTGATTTTAAATCTTATAAAGATTTTCGGAAGGTGTAGTAATTTGGTTTGAAAGGAAAACGTGTTTTTAATACTACGAGTATTAGTATCATGTGGCTTTTACGTAAAAAGAGGTCTTTTTTTTGAAAGAACGAAAGTATGTAGTATTTTGGGTTTGAAACCCGGATTGTTGATTAAAATGAATGTATGTTGAACTTGCCTATGCTTGTTGTGATAGTCTTTGATGTGCAAGTGTTTTGTTGATATGTTGTCGTGACTCTCTGGGAGGGCCGGCTATCTGATTGATTGATTGGACATACTGACGTTGGGTGGTCCACGAGTATGCGTCCACTTTGAGTATTGACTGGTTGTTCTGTACTGCCGTGACTCTCTGGGAGGGCCGGCTATCTGATTGATTTCCTTTGGACATGCTGACGCGATGGATGTTCCACGGGCATGCGTCCAGTAGGATGGTTTCATGGCCATGACTTCCGAGGTGAGATGTCGGGGCATGCGGTCATTGTGAGGTTCAGATTGTTAGTCCATGGACCGCTAATCCATGAAGCTTGCGCGGTGACGGCGATCACGGGCTTGATTTATGCGTGGTTCGTGCACACTTTAGATACTTGTTCGGTCATTTTCTCGCATGCAGAGCCTCGGTAGATAGCTTAAGATACTTGCCTCGGCCATATCTTGTGAGACGGAGGCTATTAGACGTTAGCTTAAGATACTTGCCTCGGCGCCATGTAGCTAGCTTTTGGATCGTAGTTGCTTCCGTACCTTGCCCGTGATGGGATATGACTAGCTTTTGACCGTAGTTGTCTATTCTACTTCGCCCGTCGGTTTTGATGACGCAGTGTGATCTAGTGTTCGTGTTCACATATGGGTGTTGTTTACATCATGTACCGCGCAGTGAGGAAATGAGTTCCACGCGCATGATTGATATTATGGGCGTGAGACCCATAGTTATGTGTGAGTGATCATTTTGGGATGTCGTCCCTTACTTGGCATAACTGCTTTACTTATCGCAAAATGGTTTAATAAAATGATGAAATGTGATTTCATTCTGATTTTCAGCCACATACTTGGTACTTGTTATCGACCTCCCGGGGGCTGCGTTCACGCCGCAGTGAGGTACATCGGTTGTGGATCCTCGCTCATAGGATCACAGTCAACAGATTGGGAAGCTCCGTTTCTCCGAGGCTTATCTTTTAGTATGTTCCCCGAGTTGTAGGTTCTTGTACATTCGTGGGTATGGCCGGGCCCCGTCCGTCATAGTTGTTGTTACATTCTTAGAGTCTGTAAATCGCAAGTGTGGGGGTTGTAAAAGATCAGAATCGTCGGTTTGATATATATACATGAGGGCGACCGTTTTGATTGGCCTATTTTCTTATGATGTATCTTGTTTCCTGTTTAAGTTTTTATTTCCGCTGATTTTCTCTGATGTTGTATCACTAGGGTGCCCGGGGTAAGGCACCAGTCGCGGGCCCGAGGTCGGGTCGTGACACTAAAAGTTAAGAGACTAATTGTATTTTTGAAAGTTATGAGAATTGATGTGAAAGTATATAATACTTGGTTTTAAAAGGTAGAAGTCTCTTGGTTATAAAAGGAATGGGTTTGTCTTAAACCATAAAGGGTTGTAACGGCTTTATGGGAAGTTGGTTATAACGGCTTTATGGAAGGTTAAGAGAAGGGTTTTCTCTAATAAAGTAATCAAAGAAATAACTTGAATTAAGGAAGGGCAATTTGATTTAAAGGTATCACTTGCTTAAAGCTTTAAGGTAAGGGTCACTTGATTTAGAAGCCAAGAAATGTATTTCTAAAAGTATAGTGACTTATGTGAAATGTACACAAGCCTTGATACTACGGGTGCTAGTATCTTGGGGTTTTATATGAAAAGGAATCTTTTGAAAAGAATGTAAGCACGTAGTACTTTGTGTTAAATTCCCGGATTTTCTTGTGTGAAACGAAAGTGCCATGAGTTTATAAAAATGGAAGTCTAAAGGTTTAATGAACTCGCCTATGTTTGCTAGTGATAGCTTTGAGTGCGAGTATTATATGTTTACGTCGTCGTGACTCGGTTGGAGAATTGCTGTCTTGTTATAAGTTTACTTGGACGCATCGCAAGCGGTGATGGGATTCCACGTATGCCTCCATTATAATTGATCCTTGGACACGCTTATACGATGGGGATTCCGGCACGTGACCAGACGCGGGTTAGATGCGGACATTTTATCGACGCATCGGCGGTGGCGGGGATTCCACGGGTATGCTTCCATTTTGATTGATCTTGGTCATGCTTATACGATGAGGGATGCCGGGGCATGCAGCCAAGATGCGGGTTAGATGCCCGCGCGTTTTATTACTCCATGGCCATTCTTATACGATGAGGGATTCCGGGGCATGCGACCATGTTATATTTTACTCCATAGGCTAGCTCCCCATGAAGACCTGCACCTACGATGAGGGATGCCGAGGGCACGTTATGGCCATGCTTATACGATGAGGGATTCCGGGGCATGCTGCCGCGTTATATTTATATATATATGTGTTGTATATGTGTACGCCGACAGTGAGGTGGGATGCCACGGGCGCGTCACATGGTTATATGTTACACCTACGGTTCGGCGATGATGGGGATTCCACGCGGGATATATATATGGGTTGTGTATGTACGCCGACGGTGAGTGGGATGCCACGCGCGTCACATGGTTATATTCGACACTTATACCGGCGATGATGGGGATTCCACGGGCACGCTTTGATATTTGTGTGACTTGATCGCGTCCCAGATTGAGCCGGGTAGTATATGCGTCCCTCCATAAAGGGTCGGATTATTTTATGGAAGATATGTAAGTTATATGGTAATGAACTTAATGATTTTTTTCCTAATCATGTACGTAAGAAAGTGACTATAACCTTTATTGAAAATGGGAAAAGATGATAAGGTATGATTAAGTTCATAAGTGGTAATGACACGGCAGGATCTGGTATGTACTTCTTTTATACTTGCCCTGTCATTCTTTTGTCTGATTATGATCACATTTCAGTACTTTATTTCTGCTCCATATTCGTACTGTAGATCGATTTCTTCTGGGCCTGCGCTTTATTGACACCCAATTTTGACCCTCCCGTCCAGCCATTAACCATAAAATTAGATTAATTTTGTAAAATAATTTTATGATTTTTTATAATAGAATGCAGCAAATAAAAACATAAATACAGGCATAAATAAACAATTTAATAATGACATCGCGTCTTACGTAGAGTTTTAAGCACTTAGAGTCTCGCGCCCGCATTAATTAATTTTAAGCCCTGTCATGATTTCTTAATTATTAATAAATACATAAACTAAGTAATTTAGCAATGACGTCGTGTCAGGTAGCATAGCCGCATTTATTAATAACCATTTGTAATTTAAAATCAATTATAATCTAATACACGCTTTTAATAGCGTCGCATTTATAAAGCTCTAAACAATTCTTAAATATCATACTTGCATTTGGCATTTAAATAATTTAATCTAAACTCAATTTTAATTTTAATTTAACCTCGCAATAATGCATAATAAGAAGATTTTTAATAGCGCCGCATTCTAAAATATTAAGCATTAATTAAATAGCACGCCCGCATTTATTTTTGATAACAATTAGATTAATGGAGCACCTAAATAATTTGAGCACAATTTATTAATTTAACACTAATTAAATAGCACCTAAGACTAACACTAATAACCCACTAATTAATTAACTCCTAAAATTAAAATACCTAATTAATCTACCACTACCAGCCCAATCACCCCAGCCCATTAATTAACCCTCTACCCGCGACCCGGCCCACGCTTCATTCCTTATCAGCAGCCCAGTACCCCTTTAAGGAGCAGCCCTTTGCCATCGTCTTACCTTCATCGTCCTCAACGTAAAGAAGCCCACAACAAACCCTAAAGCTCCTAAAACGCAGCCGCACCTCGCACCTTCCCCTCCCCGTCACAACACCAGCACACCCCGGATTTCTCGCCTGAGAATCTGGGGCCTTTCCTTAACCACGTACACCCAACCAACGTATTCTTACCATAACCAAAACCAAATCTTCTGAAAATGGCAACTCGTCACAATCTATTCAAATCGCGAAAATCAGAAATTACCTTCCTTACTCATGCAAAGGCAGCCCAAATCGTCCCTATATGATACGAAATAACCCCAGATTATCAACACCAATATTAGCACAAATCTCGCCAAGAATCAGTACGAAATCGCATTGATTGCTTACCAACTTTAGAACCTAGGGTGAGGCTATTTAAGAACATGCAATAGGCATCGAAAGGGAGCAGCATATCCATAGCATAGAAACAGGGGGTGAAAAACACAGACAGAGAGTAGAGATAGAGCAGAAACGGGAGAGGGACCACATAGCAATTTAGAGTAAAGTGGCATCGACCTGAGCGATCGGGTAGTCGTGGGAAACCCTTAGCGATTAAGAACCACCACACGAGCTCACTGGGAAGTCTGCAGCAATCGACGGGACACCCCTAGCAGCAGTCAACAATCCGAGAACCTTCCTCTCACATAGGCATAAACAGAGTCGGGAAGTCAGCAAGCTATCCCTTCCCCTTTATTCGCATCGCAAAAACCAAACCTCCGAGCGAATCCGAAGACTTGATACGCTGCCCTGGTTCGCTGCTCGGAGAAGGTAATTTATCATCCCTTTCGTATTTGATTTCCTTTGGCGTGAAATGTGTGTTATTATGACAAATCATGTCTAAGTTTAGTTGGTATCGACGACTGTCCACATATGCATGTAGTGTTGTTTCGGCAATGGTTTATGTCTGTTAGGCTGTTTCTGAATCTGTTTTTTTACTGATATTATCTGCTATAAATGTCGCGACTATACTTGTCTGTGTTAACAACTAGTCGAATGTCGTCTATGGTATTCCTGCATGTCCTCCAGTAACTGGTTATATGCGTATCGGATATAGGTCTGGAATAATATGAAAAGAATCCCCTTAGTTTATTTTTGCTGTGTCTGTTGGTGTGTTTTGCTACTGATTTAGTGGTATGTAGTGTTTAATGTTTAAGCAGGCTAATTATGTTAGTTTATTTATGTTTAGAACTATCTCGGTGTATGATTATGTTTTCATATATCGATATGCCTAGGTTATGATTGGGCACCAAAGCTGTCAAGGGGGTTTAGTTGAAATGACTTGAATAAGCTTTATATGAATGGGATGTTGCACACATATGTCTAATTTGTCTACTATAAACATGTGTTCATTGTATCTTGGTTACTAAATGGTTCATGTTAAGCATTTTCCTTTCAATTGTTAGTTGGGATATTATCTGCATTTCTTGGACAAAGATTATTAGTATTGTTAGCTGGCATCAGGAAGTTGCTGTTTGTTTACCAGTTATCCATCTGTTACAAGTTTTTTTTTTTTTGTTTATGTTTGTTAGCTTAAGCCGATATGAACATCCTGAGCCTTGCATTTTGAACAACTAAAAAGTGCTTTCATGTTAAGTTGGCAACCTGTTTAATCACATGTATGAATGCGAATATTTGCTAACTGGTCTATCGCATATACGGGTGATTGGTCCTCCTTTAAATCTGAAATTTCACATTTAGGCTAGTTTCTGCATTCGCTTAATGCCCGGTTTGCTCTGCCTCATCCTAATAATTACTACATTTGGGCGGCATGACTATTTCCGCTTGCCTCATCGCTTGCTATTCCCCGAGCCATCGCTTCTTTTCTTCTCCTTTCCTCGTAGTTTGCCTTAGGTCTTATTTTGCATTCTTGCCTCTGCTCGCATCGCTTGCTTTGCTTCGCCTATATCTAGCATGAAGTAATTTGATCATCCTCTGTAGTTTGCCTATTGCCAAATAAAGTGGTCACGATGTTTGTCACTTCATCTTTTATACAACAAAAGGCAAATTTAGTTTGCCTTCGCCTATATTTGGCATGAAGTAATTTGTCACTTCATCTTTTATACACTCGATCGCTGTGTTTTCTTGTGCTTTTCCATCTTGTTCTCCATGTGTGTTACGCTTCTTTGCCTAAAATTTGTTTTCCTGGCTGCTTCTCTTAGCATCACAATAGTGTTCCTTTTGCATTTCTGAATCGCTGCACCAGGCCCAACACGCCCGCCACTTTCCTTATGCTCCTTGAGTCATTGTGACATGTTATGTGCTCGTTCTAAATATTTATTATTGTTTGGGCTATTACTAATCATTATCTTTCTTTATCTATTATATGGCACGAACCGGAGCAAAATGAAGAGTCTCATCGAGACTCATCGTGAAGCTACTTCAATGAAGACCCGCATCCATGCATCTGCATTCACATTCTGCCTCAAAGACTCCTAAAACAAAAATAGGACAAGATGACGTCGTCATCCATCTCAACTCCTTTTACTCTCTTAATCTCCCTGCCCTATTTTTGTGTCTATTATCTGTTATTGTAATTTCGTTATCTAACTTTGTAATTAATAGGAGACGTAGAGCATTTAGTCTTTGAACATATGAGATGGGAGGTAATTTACATTTAGGAATACACTTCTACTTTATTTGTCTGTTAGGATTGTTAGGCATGTCTAAACTCTGACAAAATAATCTAAACAATTTAACTTGCATCATAAAATCAAACTTTTTGTTTCTTATTAAAACTCATAACAGATTTCTTCATAAACTCTCAAGAGTCACTTTAAAGCATCTCTTATACAATATTGTACGCAGGTTAGGCAGGATTAATCTAGCTAGCAGTATACACAATTAGTCCGTAAATAACCTTTGCATGAGCATATAATTAGTCCATAAAACACCTTTAGCATCTTAGCATTTCTAGCACCTTTTAAGCACTCTTTAACATTTAGCATTCTTTTTGCACTTTTAGCACCATTTACTTTCAAAATTAATCTTTAGCACTCCTAAGCACCTTTAGCCTTTTAGCCCCTCTTAGCACTTTTAGCACCTTTAATATGCTAGCACTCCTTTTGCACCTTTGACACCTTTCTTTTTAAGCTTTCTAAGCATTTTTAAAAAAACTTTAGCATTTTTTAGCATTTTTAACCTTTTAGCATTTTTAACCTTTTAGCACTTTTAATATTTTAGCACCCTTTTAAATACTTTTAAGCCTTCCTTTAAACAATTAGCATCTTATTTATTTTTCTAACACTTTTTCTAAGCAGGAGCCCTTCTAGCATTTAATACCTTTAGCAACCTTTTACTTTAAGGCACCTTTTAAACATTTTAACATTTTAACATCTTATTAAGCAGGTGGAGCTTTACTTTGCATTTTTAAAATATAATAATTACCCTAGGTTTGGCAGGACAACCGCAAGTTAGCGGATCTTAGAGGGTGCCTAACCCCTTCCCTCTAGATTAATAAAGAACCCTTACCCAGAATCTCATTAAGTTTAGCAGACCATTAAAATGGAGTTAATGTTTTACTTCAAACTAGTTAAACATTTAGGTGTCCTAATTCACCCAATTAATTAGGTGGCGACTCCGCGAACCCTTAGCATTCTAGCAACCCTTTAGCATTTTAGCACCCTTTTAAACTTTCTAGCACTTTTGCATTTAAGTACCCTTTTGCACTTTTAGCACTTTAATATTTGTTTGCACTTTTAACATTTTTTTATTATTTATTTTCTAACATTGCATTTTAAGCAGGAGATTCGCTATTTAACAAATGCCGCGGCCGAAAAAGGGCGCGACCGAAATGGCGACTCCACTGGGGATTTTAGGTTCTTAACCACAACAGACCTAGGGTTATTATTTGGCAATTATTTTGCATTCAATCTTTTGTGTGTTGTATTTTGTTTATTTCTTGCTACTTGCTTTACTGCTTTCCTTAAACTGGCATTCCGCTCATATTTCTTCCATTCTGGAAAATTCACACAATCACACACTCACGCGCTGGTGTGCTCCGCGCACCCGCAAATTTCTTTCAAAAATATCCAAATTTTAGGAGAGTTGGCGCCTGCGCGGAGTTAGATCGGTTCGTCGATCACCGCGTAGCCTTCTCACTCGAGTTGTCCGCCGGGAACTCAAGGCCCGTAAAAGCCAAATCTTAGAAACTTAAGATAGAGCTATACCACCCTTTATTTTAGGGCATGCATGCATTTACCTTAGGTGGGTCGGTCCTTGGCATCGACACCACAATTAGGAAGACACCAAACTTGTCAACGGGTTTCTCAACCCAACGGCCAACCAGCATATTATGTGTAGCGTGGCAATGACAAACAGATCCAAGCCCAATCATGACATGCTAAAATTGGGAAAAGTGCACCGTCATTTGGTCGCCATTTCCAACAAAGGCATTATAGTTGGACGACTTGGACAAATCCGTCATAATCTCGCATAAGTGACGTTTAGGCTTACCTCTGGCATAAAGAGGCCCCCTGCATGTTAGGAAACGTTTGAATATGCTATGTGCAATATATCTGCTACATACCTGCAAATTATGTGCTTTATGCTAACACCGTTTGTTGCATTTTTAGAAAGATTTATCATCTCCCCAAAAGGTCGATTTGTATTTGACTAAGCAATGACAGAGCAACAATATTTCGCAAGATCAAAGGCACGACCCAACGACATGACCGATTCAAGGGCATTTGAGCAAAACGAGTCGGAACCTGTCTTGGTTCCTATAAGCAAAGCAGGGGTCTCAGAAAAGAAAAGCAACACAGATCCGATCGAGCAGTTCGCCCAGTTACCGCAGCAAATGGCAACCCTACAGGCCGAAATTAGAAGGCCAGAAACATCAATAAATGCAAGCAACTTTATTGAGACCCATGTTAGGCCAGACACCCTTTTCAAAACTGGGACCATGTAGGAAACCAGACAGGGATTACAAGTCCAAGCAGGCCAGGCACACGGATATCAAGGGACAAGGCGAAGTCAAATGCGACCGACCCCCAAAAACTCACAAATTTTCTTTGAGCGCAGGTTTTTTCATATTAATGTATGAAAGTGCAATAACTGGCTAAAATACGCAAAAGTTTCTTCAGATAGCGTAAGAAAAGCAAAGAAGCGCAGAGGATGACAACAATCCAAAGTCCGCAAAAGCAAAGCAGAAGCAGCCGGCATCAACAATCAATACCAAAGTTCGAGTTCACGAACAAAACCTAACGATCAACTCGGGCATAAAGTCAAATTGGCAACCCACGATCGCACACAAAAAGGCATCATGGCAATTCGTCACCGCAACGCTCAGATGTCCGCAAGGACAACATCGTGGATGACATCTCTACCCATAAAATTGCACTTCTCATATGTATTTATCATTTCGTTTAAACAGGTATACACTAACGTCTTTTCTCAAGCTTAGCTTGTAGGAGCATTTATTCTACAGGAGCAGCAGCGACACGTCCAGACAACGACGTGATCAACATTATGTCCACGCAACGACGCCAGCAGCAACACGTCCAGACAATGACGTAATCAGCAAGTCCATGCAACGACGCCAGCAAAGAACACGCCCGCATAACGACGTAATCAAGAAGTCCATGCAACGACGCCAAAGAAGAACACGCCCATACAACGACGGTATCGCGACGCAAGTCTACGCAACGACGCCAAAGAACATCGCCCGCATAACGACGTGATCAACAAGTCCACGCAACTACGCCAGCAGCAATACGACCATACAACGACGTTATCAGCACAGCAAGTCGACGCAACGACGCCAGCAGCAACACGTCCACACAACGACGTGATCAGCAAGTCCACGCAACGACGCCAAAGAAGAACACGCCCCGCAACGACGTTATCGCGACAAAGAAGTCCACGCAACGACGCCAGCAAAGAACACGCCCAAGAACGACGTAATCAGAAGTCCACGCAACGACGCCAAAGCAATACGCCCGCATAACGACGTAATCAGAAGTCCACGCAACGACGCCAAAGAACACGCCCGCATAACGACGTAATCGAAGTCCATGCAACGACGCCAAGAAGAACACGCCCGCATAATGACGTAATCAGCAAGTCCATGCAACGACGCCAGCAGCAACACGTCCAGACAATGACGTAATCAGCAAGTCCATGCAACGACACCAGCAGCAATACGTCCAGGCAACGACGTTATCAAGACAAAGAAGTCTACGCAACGACCAAAGAAGAACACGCCCGTGCAATGACGTTATCGCGACAAAGAAGTCCACGCAACGACGCCAGAAGAATACGCCCGTGCAATGACGCGTTATCAAGACAAAGAAGTCACGCAATGACGCCAAAGAAGAACATCGCCCAAGCAACGACGCTTATCAAGACAACAATCCCAAAAACGACGCCATCATCGATATCACATCCACGCAGGACGATTTCGTACTCAAATTGCATTTCTTACGCTTGCTTTATTATTCGCTTAAGCTTATGCACTAACTCTTTCGAGCTTTAGTCTACAGTGCGATGCAGCAAGGACAACATATCCGCATTCACAATCGCAACACGTCCATGCAAGGGCGAAATCACAACATTTGCAGCATCGCACCAACACAGCAGGCATCACATTTTGCAGGATAACCTTTTCTACTCACAGTTGCATTACTTTTAAAAATTATACATCATCATTTTTGCCGTAACAGTTATGCACTAACCGTTTGTTTAAGTCTTAGCATGCAGGAAGCGAGGAGCCTGGCGTGGATTTTCTCTTACAGCGAACCGGGGCAATCTGTTGGGGGGCCAACCTTCCCAGCGATTGGCAGAAGCAGCCTCAAGCGTCGGTCCACTCGCTCCACATCACCGTAGAACCCAAAGACCACAAGCCATAGCGATACACCCGTGTTCGCCGCTTATATTCTTTTACTTTTTACCATAGCCTTGATGTCATCATAACTCGACCGGGGCGGCGCTAAGTCCGCGTTAGCCCGCCTTGGTGTTTTGACCATGGTAGCCCAGTGTCGTCATAACTCGACACTGGGACAGTTTTTGAGTCCGTGTTAGCCCGCCTTGGTGTTTTGACCATGGTAGCCCAGTGTCATCATAACTCGACACTGGGACAGTTTTGAGTCCGCATTAGCCCGCCCTGGTGTTTCGACCATATTAACCCAGTGTCGTCATAACTCGACACTGGGACAGTTTTTTATTTTTGCGTCAGCCTTGTCCACCTGCCCAACATTTTTTGCAATTCTGAAGATCGAGACAAAATTGGCTATGAGTCAACGTCTTTGTCCGAAGATTCTTCCATCATCTCCATACAAAGAGGGACAGCTGTTGACACCCAATTTTGACCCTCGTCGACCATTAACCATAAAATTAGATTAATTTTGTAAAATAATTTTATGATTTTTTATAATAGAATGCAGCAAATAAAAACATAAATACAGGCATAAATAAACAATTTAATAATGACATCGCGTCTTACGTAGAGTTTTAAGCACTTAGAGTCCCGCGCCCGCATTAATTAATTTTAAGCCCTGTCATGATTTCTTAATTATTAATAAATACATAAACTAAGTAATTTAGCAATGACGTCGTGTCAGGTAGCATAGCCGCATTTATTAATAACCATTTGTAATTTAAAATCAATTATAATCTAATACACGCTTTTAATAGCGTCGCATTTATAAAGCTCTAAACAATTCTTAAATATCATACTTGCATTTGGCATTTAAATAATTTAATCTAAACTCAATTTTAATTTTAATTTAACCTCGCAATAATGCATAATAAGAAGATTTTTAATAGCGCCGCATTCTAAAATATTAAGCATTAATTAAATAGCACGCCCGCATTTATTTTTGATAACAATTAGATTAATGGAGCACCTAAATAATTTGAGCACAATTTATTAATTTAACACTAATTAAATAGCACCTAAGACTAACACTAATAACCCACTAATTAATTAACTCCTAAAATTAAAATACCTAATTAATCTACCACTACCAGCCCAATCACCCCAGCCCATTAATTAACCCTCTACCCGCGACCCGGCCCACGCTTCATTCCTTATCAGCAGCCCAGTACCCCTTTAAGGAGCAGCCCTTTGCCATAGTCTTACCTTCATCGTCCTCAACGTAAAGAAGCCCACAACAAACCCTAAAGCTCCTAAAACGCAGCCGCACCTCGCACCTTCCCCTCCCCGTCACAACACCAGCACACCCCGGATTTCTCGCCTGAGAATCTGGGGCCTTTCCTTAACCACGTACACCCAACCAACGTATTCTTACCATAACCAAAACCAAATCTTCTGAAAATGGCAACTCGTCACAATCTATTCAAATCGCGAAAATCAGAAATTACCTTCCTTACTCATGCAAAGGCAGCCCAAATCATCCCTATATGATACGAAATAACCCCAGATTATCAACACCAATATTAGCACAAATCTCGCCAAGAATCAGTACGAAATCGCATTGATTGCTTACCAACTTTAGAACCTAGGGTGAGGCTATTTAAGAAACGTCTGATAGGCATCGAAAGGGCGGCATATCCATAGCATAGAAAGCGGGGTGAAAAACACGCAGAGTAGAGATAGAGCAGAAACGGGAGAGGGACCACATAGCAATTTAGAGTAAGGGGGGCATCGACACAGAGCAGTCGGGTAGTCAGGGGGGAAACCCTTAGCAGCAGTTAAGAACCACCACACAGAGCTCAGTTGGGGAAGTCGGGTAGCAATCGACGGGACACCCCTAGCAGCAGTCAACAATCCGAGAACCTTCCTCTCACATAGGCATAAACAGAGTCGGGAAGTCGTGAGCTATCCCTTCCTTTATTCGCATCGCAAAACCAAACCTCGGCGAATCCGAAGCGACTTGATACGTTACGGTTCGTTTGCTCGGAGAAGGTAATTTATCATCCCTTTCGTATTTGATTTCCTTTGGCGTGAAATGTGTGTTATTATGACAAATCATGTCTAAGTTTAGTTGGTATCGACGACTGTCCACATATGCATGTAGTGTTGTTTCGGCAATGGTTTATGTCTGTTAGGCTGTTTCTGAATCTGTTTTTTTACTGATATTATCTGCTATAAATGTCGCGACTATACTTGTCTGTGTTAACAACTAGTCGAATATCGTCTATGGTATTCCTGCATGTCCTCCAGTAACTGGTTATATGCGTATCGGATATAGGTCTGGAATAATATGAAAAGAATCCCCTTAGTTCATTTTTGATGTGTCTGTTGGTGTGTTTTGCTACTGATTTAGTGGTATGTAGTGTTTAATGTTTAAGCAGGCTAATTATGTTAGTTTATTTATGTTTAGAACTATCTCGGTGTATGATTATGTTTTCATATATCGATATGCCTAGGTTATGATTGGGCACCAAAGCTGTCAAGGGGGTTTAGTTGAAATGACTTGAATAAGCTTTATATGTATGGGATGTTGCACACATATGTCTAATTTGTCTACTATAAACATGTGTTCATTGTATCTTGGTTACTAAATGGTTCATGTTAAGCATTTTCCTTTCAATTGTTAGTTGGGATATTATCTGCATTTCTTGGACAAAGATTATTAGTATTGTTAGCTGGCATCAGGAAGTTGCTGTTTGTTTACCAGTTATCCATCTGTTACAAGTTTTTTTTTTTGTGTTTATGTTTGTTAGCTTAAGCCGATATGAACATCCTGAGCCTTGCATTTTGAACAACTAAAAAGTGCTTTCATGTTAAGTTGGCAACCTGTTTAATCACATGTATGAATGCGAATATTTGCTAACTGGGTCTATCGCATATATGGACTGATTGGTCCTCCTTTTAAATCTGAAATTTCACATTTAGGCTAGTTTCTCTGCATTCTGTTTAATGCCTGGTTTGCTCTGCCTCATCCTAATAATTACTACATTTGGGCCGGCATGACTATTTCCCCTGTTTGCCTCACTGTTTGCTATTCCCCTGAGCCACTGCCTTCTTTTCTTCTCCCTTTCCTCGTAGTTTGCCTTAGGTCTTATTTTGCATTCTTGCCTCTGTTCGCTTTACTGTTTGCTTTCTGTTTCTGCCTATATCTAGCATGAAGTAATTTGATCATCCTCTGTAGTTTGCCTATTGCCAAATAAAGTGTGGTCAGCATGTTTGTCACTTCATCTTTTTATACAACAAAAAGGCAAATTTAGTTTGCCTTCTGCCTATATTTGGCATGAAGTAATTTGTCACTTCATCTTTTTATACACTCTTGACTGCCAGGTTTTCTTGTGCTTTTCCATCTTGTTCTCCATGTGTGTTACGCTTGCTGTCTAAAATTTGTTTTCCTGCTGGCTGCCTTCTCTTAGCATCACAATAGTGTTCCCCTTTTTGCATTTCTGCAACTGCACCAGGCCAGTGCGCCACAGGCGGCTTCCTTATGCTCCTTGAGTCATTGTGACATGTTATGTGCTCGTTCTAATTATTTATTATTGTTTGGGCTCTTACTAATCCTTATCTTTCTTTATCTCTTATATGGCACGCACCGGAGCAAAAAATGAAGAGTCTCATTGCGAGACTCATCAGGAAGCTACTTCAAATGAAGACCCGCATCCATGTGCATCCGCATTCACATTCCTGCCTCAGCACTCCTAAAACAAAAATAGGACAAGATGACGTCGTCATCCATCTCAACTCCTTTTACTCTCTTAATCTCCCTGCCCTATTTTTGTGTCTATTATCTGTTATTGTAATTTCGTTATCTAACTTTGTAATTAATAGGAGACGTAGAGCATTTAGTCTTTGAACATATGAGATGGGAGGTAATTTACATTTAGGAATACACTTCTACTTTATTTGTCTGTTAGGATTGTTAGGCATGTCTAAATTCTGACAAAATAATCTAAACAATTTAACTTGCATCATAAAATCAAACTTTTTGTTTCTTATTAAAACTCATAACAGATTTCTTCATAAACTCTCAAGAGTCACTTTAAAGCATCTCTTATACAATATTGTACGCAGGTTAGGCAGGATTAATCTAGCTAGCAGTATACACAATTAGTCCGTAAATAACCTTTGCATGAGCATATAATTAGTCCATAAAGCACCTTTAGCATCTTAGCATTTCTAGCACCTTTTAAGCACTCTTTAACATTTAGCATTCTTTTTGCACTTTTAGCACCATTTACTTTCAAAATTAATCTTTAGCACTCCTAAGCACCTTTAGCCTTTTAGCCCCTCTTAGCACTTTTAGCACCTTTAATATGCTAGCACTCCTTTTGCACCTTTGACACCTTTCTTTTTAAGCTTTCTAAGCATTTTTAAAAAAAACTTTAGCATTTTTTAGCATTTTTAACCTTTTAGCATTTTTAACCTTTTAGCACTTTTAATATTTTAGCACCCTTTTAAATACTTTTAAGCCTTCCTTTAAACAATTAGCATCTTATTTATTTTTCTAACACTTTTTCTAAGCAGGAGCCCTTCTAGCATTTAATACCTTTAGCAACCTTTTACTTTAAGGCACCTTTTAAATATTTTAACATTTTAACATCTTATTAAGCAGGTGGAGCTTTACTTTGCATTTTTAAAATATAATAATTACCCTAGGTTTGGCAGGACAACCGCAAGTTAGCGGATCTTAGAGGGTGCCTAACCCCTTCCCTCTAGATTAATAAAGAACCCTTACCCAGAATCTCATTAAGTTTAGCAGACCATTAAAATGGAGTTAATGTTTTACTTCAAACTAGTTAAACATTTGGGTGTCCTAATTCACCCAATTAATTAGGTGGCGACTCCGCGAACCCTTAGCATTCTAGCAACCCTTTAGCATTTTAGCACCCTTTTAAACTTTCTAGCACTTTTGCATTTAAGCACCCTTTTGCACTTTTAGCACTTTAATATTTGTTTGCACTTTTAACATTTTTTTATTATTTATTTTCTAACATTGCATTTTAAGCAGGAGATTCGCTATTTAACAAATGCCGCGGCCGAAAAAGGGCGCGACCGCGTTCATGCCCGCAGGTTTTAGGTACCCAGGTTGGTGATCCTTGCTCTTAGGATCTCGGTTCAGTTTTGGGAAAAAGCTCCATTTGCTCCGGAGGCTTATCTCTTGTACGCTTTCCGAGGTTGTAGATTCATGTATATTCGTGGTATGGCGGGGCCTGTCATACGATTGTTAAGTTAAAACTCTTGAGGTCTGTAGTCACCTATTGTGGGTCGGTTTGTAAGGAAAGGAGGCAATTGCTTGGTTGTATATATGTATGTCGAGAATGTAGCCACATCGGCTAACTTTGTTGTTTTATACATTGTTTTATTTTGTAAGTTTCATGTATGTTCGCTGATTTTCTCGATGTATACTGTAGGGTGCCTGTGTAGGGCACGATCGCCGCTGGTCGGTCGTGACAAAAGTGGTATCGAGCGATTAGTCTCGGAAAGTGTCTACTGCACCGTGTCTAAGTAGTCTTGATTATCGGTGTGTTGTGCACCACATCTATAATCAGGAGGCTGCAGGACATTTAGGATTGGTTTCCATTCTTCTCACTCTGAGATCGTGCGATAGAGCTGTGTTGTTAGGGTCGTCTCTCCCTAACGAGTTACGTTGATTTCATTCACGAGAAGCGTGATGACCCGGAAGGCTATGTGGATTGCGTATCCGTTGGGTAATGATTATAGTATAGTTGGTATTGTGACATACATCTATACAGAGTTATGTATGAGGGTCAGACGCGTGTTGCCTAGAACGATTTTAGATTACCAGGAGTTGGTAAAGACTAACTAGATACCGGGAAGGTATGGAACAGTTAATGAAATCTCATCAAGGTTTATGTACTATTTTGATATAATTAGGGAAGGATGAGTTGTCTGATAGGGTGATGAACCCTTAAGAAGTCATGTTAAGGAACTTAATGGAATGCCATGTTAATATATTAAGCTACGTGGTAGGCTTAAGAGAATTGTACGGATGAGGTCCGTATAGAGTAAGTAATGATTGTTGCGATCAAGACGACACGATTATGGTATTATGAGAAGTTTTTGTACCCGTTTACTGGGGGACTGGTAAGGTAGGCTTAGAGCATGGAAATTGCGAGCCTAAGAATGTTGATGACCGCTGAGACCTTAGATGTACAAAGTCTTCTCGGGTAGAAAGATTTATTATAGACCAAGAATAAGAGTTAAGTGCGACGACGGGTCGGGGTGAGGACCTGTTACGGGTCGCCCCATAGCCGGGAATAGAGTGGGATCAGTTGGTAGTAGTTCCGCTACGTGACAGGTCACGATGGTGCAAGGCCCAAGTCTAGTTAATTGTTTTACGGGTTCGTGGACACGTTCCACCGGAACCAGGTCGTGAAAGCCGAAAATGGCCTTATATTGTTTTATAGAGTGACTCCAAAGATTAGAGGCCAGAATCGTTATGGAAGTTATGTATGTATGCTAGTTTGAGTATGGACTAGTTGGCTTCGTGAGTGCCAAGGTTGACATCTTAGTATAAGTATTGTTATGTGGCCATGAGTGGCATATATAGTATGAAGGGTGCAGTAAAAGGAGACTATGTCGCTATCTAATTCGATTGGACTCCGAAAGAACATTCGAGGACGAATGTTTCTAAGGGGGGAAGAATGTTACACCCCGTAACTCCAGGACATGTTAAAGAGAATGTACGTAAGGAACTCAAGACTCGAAATTGGTATGAAAGGAAGAATTGTTTTTCCGACGAAAAATCTTCCGAACGTCGGAAAGGAAAAATGTTCGTTGAGGAGAATTAGATTCTCAAAATGCATTAATTGAAGAGTATGGAACTTATTATCATTATGGAAATTTATTTCTACGAATTTGGTCATGTGGGGCCTACCCGAGGAATTTTACGTTTTGTGGGGCCCACGAGGGTTACGGAATTTTATAGACGAATGGGAGGGCGACACGTGGCACCCCCCCCCCCCCACATGGCTTGGTCGAATTTTATGCAAGGTTATTATGGTCATTTGACCAATGTGTAGATGACAAAGTCTTGCTAATTAAGAGCTTGACATTGTTGACCAAGTCAAGAGCCACTTGGCTTGATCTCCTTCATCCAAAACCTAACAAGTGTTATTATCTTGAACCTTCATTGTGTTTTATATGCACACTAGTGCAAGACCAAGTCTTCAAACACTTAGAATTATTTCAACATTTTCTTGTTCTCATAGGGAGCTCACGGGTTCACTAAATTTCCCACACAAAAATTTTAGTTTGTGATCCATTACTCACAAGACTTAAACCCAAGGTCCCTAGGGGTATTGTAAGCGTATCTCAATAGAAAAATCTCGGAAAAAGATAGTTTTCGTATTAGTCGCAAGTGAAAACCTAGTTGTCTTTCTAGGTTTTGCTTGGAAGATTGAAGGAAATTTGTTGGTATTGTTCTAAGGGTCTCAAGTAGCGGATTTAAGTGTCTTGAAGAGGCTCTAAGTTGCTAAGGAGCGACTTCGGATTTGGAGTTGGATTAAGATTCGTTGAGGTATAATCTTGTCTCTTAAAAGTGTTCCAAGATTATATATATTGTTGTTAGCTTTGCATATAGCTAGCATGAAGTTTATGTGTTGAAGTTTATAAGTATTATGGATTGATTGTAGCTTAAATCCGAAATGTCATTTAAGCCTTGTGAAGTTGGATTACAATTTGGTCGTTTATTAGAATTGTCGCATGTTAATTACTTGAAGATTATAGTAGTTATAATCGGTTGCGACTTGATATCATGTTATGCTAACAACTTGGATTGAAATGGAAATTGGATAAGAATTGGTATTGTTGTAGTACTTCAAGTTAGCCGAATTGGCCTAGTAAGTTGTATTAATTTGATATCGTTAGTGGGGCGGAATTTTACACGTCTAGTAGGCGTGTAATCCCCTATTGATTAATTGCATTGATTGGGCCTTAATGTGGCGTGTTTGGTTATTGAATTCGGCCTTGAAAAAGGTGGAAAAGTAAGTAGAAACAAAGGAGGTGCTGTCCGATTTTCCGTAGAATTTAGTGACTTAGCACTTAGAATATTCTACGTTTGAAGTAAGAGGTTAATGGACGTATTGTGACCATTATAGGTTGAAGTACTAAGTATAGCGTATCCTACTTGAAGGATGGAATATCTATCAAGGTTGAAGTACTTTGGAGCATTTTGCTACTTGTCGATAATCGTCGCGAGGTATGTGAACCTCTTCCTTCCTTTGGCATGATTCTATGTATGGAATATACTTGTGGTATCATTTCATGTTTCCTTCTACTCTTAGAAGTTAAGAGGTAGTTGTGTGATTTACTCTATGTAAAGTTTATGTCAAAGTTATCCTAAGTCCTTACCGAGTCTTATGGGGGATGTTGGTAAGAGTCGTTAGGAGGTACTTTGGAACCAAGTTGACTTGGCTAATTTATGGCACGAATGAGAATAAGTATCGAGCAATCCATTACAGCGTTAATAAAAGAAAATGTAATGACAATTGATTATATTAAAATGAGTAGAATTCTCCATCTGCATAGAAGCTAAGATAAGACAAAATTGTATTACATTTTCTAGATCATGACTGCTTTAATAAGATCGTTATAATCAAGTATAATCTACTCACACTCATAAGGCATATGTGCTTAACTTAATGAATTTACGTTATGAAGTTTTAAGACTGTGAACCTTAGACTCATAAAAGGTTGAGAGACTTTATTTTCAGGTAATGAAACTTGATTCTTAAAGGAAGAAGTAACTTGTTTTAAAAGGTGTGAGTACTTGAGTTAAGAAACTTGATTTCTAAAAGTTAAGAGACTAATTGTATTTTTGAAAGTTATGAGAATTGATGTGAAAGTATATAATACTTGGTTTTAAAAGGTAGAAGTCTCTTGGTTATAAAAGGAATGGGTTTGTCTAAAACCATAAAGGGTTATAACGGCTTTATGGGAAGTTGGTTATAACGGCTTTATGGAAGGTTAAGAGAAGGGTTTTCTCTAATAAAGTAATCAAAGAAATAACTTGAATTAAGGAAGGGCAATTTGATTTAAAGGTATCACTTGCTTAAAGCTTTAAGGTAAGGGTCACTTGATTTAGAAGCCAAGAAATGTATTTCTAAAAGTATAGTGACTTATGTGAAATGTACATGCTTCCTTGATACTACGGGTGTTAGTATCTTGGGGTTTTATATGAAAAGGAATCTTTTGAAAAGAATGTAAGCACGTAGTACTTTGGGTTAAATTCCCGGATTTTCTTGTGTGAAACGAAAGTGCCATGAGTTTATAAAAATGGAAGTCTAAAGGTTTAATGAACTCGCCTATGTTTGCTAGTGATAGCTTTGAGTGCGAGTATTATATGTTTACGTCGTCGTGACTCTCAGTTGGAGGGTCGGCTGTCTTGTTATAAGTTTACTTGGACGTACCGACAGTGATGTGGGATTCCACGGGTATGCCTCAATTATAATTGATCCTTGGACATGCTTATACGATGGGGGATTCCGGGGCATGTGACCAGGATGCGGGTTAGATGCCCGGACATTTTATCGACGCATCGGCAGCGACGGGAATTCCACGTATGCTTCCATTGTGATTGATCTTGGCCATGCTTATACGATGAGGATGCCGGCATGCAGCCAGATGCGGTTAGATGCCCGCGTTTTATTACTCCATGGCCATTCTTATACTATGAGGATTCCGGCATGCGACCATGTTATATTTTACTCCACGGGCTAGCTCCCACGAAGACTGCACTCACGATGAGGACGCCGAGGCACGTTATGGCCATGCTTATACGATGAGGATTCCGGTATGCGGTCGCGTTATATTTATATATATATATATGTTATATATGTACGCCGAATGGTGGGATGCCACGCGCGTCACATGGTTATATGTTACACCTACTACCGTATCGGCGATGATGTGGAATTCCACGGCGGGAGATATATATATGTGTTGTGTATGTACGCCGGCGGTGAGGTGGGATGCCACGCGCCACACATGGTTATATTCGACACTTATAGCTATCGGCGGATGGGGATTCCACGCACGCTTTGATATTTGTGTGACTTGATCGCGCCCCGCATCGGGTCGTAGTATACGCGTCCTCCATAAAGGGTCGGATTATTTTATGGAAGATAAGTAAGTTATATGGTAATGAACTTAATGATTTTTTTCCTAATCATGTACGTAAGAAAGTGACTATAACCTTTATTGAAAATGGGAAAAGATGGTAAGGTATGATTAAGTTCATAAGTGGTAATGACACGGCAGGATCTGGTATGTACTTCTTTTATACTTGCCCTGTCATTCTTTTGTACAGTTATGATCATTTCATGTATTTATTTCTGCTCCATATTCGCACTGTTAATCATTTTCTGGGATGCGTCATGCCGCAGGTTTTAGGTACCTGTGTTGGTGATCCTTGCTCTTAGGATCTCTTCGATTTGGGAAAAAGCTCAATTTGCTCCGGAGGCTTATCTCTTGGTACGGTTTCCCCTGAGGTTGTAGATTCATGTATATTCAGGGGTATGGCGGGGCCCTGTCCCGCCACAGTTGTTATGTTAAAACTCTTAGAGGTCTGTAGTCACCTATTGTGGGTCAGTTTGTTAGGAAAGGAGGCAACTGCTTCGGTTGTATATATGTATGTCCAGGAAGGTAGCCCTATCGGCTAACCTGTTGTTTTACTTCTGTTGTTTTATTTTGTAAGTTTCATGTATGTTCCGCTGATTTTCTCTGATGTATACCTGTAAGGGTGCCTGTGTAAGGCACGGGCCATGCCCGGATCGGTCGTGACAGAGGTATTCTCGTGACGGGGTAGCTAACCCGTGCATCATCCTCGACCCCGAAGTCCGCATAGTCACCTGGACCGCATGAGGTATTCCTCGCATCGGCATAACACACCCGAAGTGATCAATCCTGGAACTCCCGCAGCTCCGCATAGGTCGCATGGACCCGCATGAGGTATTCCTCGCATCGAGGGTGGCAAATCCTCGGCATCATAACAAGTCAGGGGGGTATGTGATATAATACCAGTACAACGGGCTTATCGTTTAACAACGTAAGCACAACAAGAATAACCCCCTTACACAAACATCACAAGACACTAACACACGTAGCATCATAACATGTTTACTTATCAAACCAACTTACCACACTTTCTAGAAATCATTACAAGGCTTTCATAAGCAAATAAGTAAACCGTTCCTTTTATCTTTCTTAAGTCGTTATACCTAACTTCCCATAAAGCTAGTATAACACTTAAACTTTTAAAACCAAGTATTTCTTTTCTTTCAAAAATGATTCATAACTCTTTTGAAATACTTCAAGATTCTTATTATTTAAAACTCAAGTCAAAAGACCTCAAAGTAAACCATATTTAGTTAACACACGTACATCTACCGTACTATATATATTTCACAAATATCCTGCTCAAAAGTATATGAAGGATCACATACCTCCTCGGCTAAATCCACCTTCCAAGTCGAATATGTCGCGCACAGAGTATCAACCTATAATAGTCAAATACGTCTATCAACGTCTAGACTACTTCGTAGAATATTCTAAGCAGAAGGTTCTCTATTCTACGGAAAATTGGGCAGATTTCCTCACCCACAACTACACAAGTTCATCAGAATACAATCTATGTAAGTACAGTTCAATTCTCTTCTTTTATACCATCCTTCTATATATCTTATAATTAATTCTAAATACAACAATATGTAATCTCCAATTACAATAGAAGGACAAAAATTATTACCTCGATAAGCCCAAAATTATACAAGATTATATGTCGATCCTGAGCAACGTTTAGCTCCTATTCTGTACGCTCCAATTCGCTCCAAGAAACCCTTAGAAGTTTCTAAACAACTTCTACTTAATACTTCAACCAACTATGAAGATTTTCCTAGGGTTTCGTTTTGTGACTAAAGGAAATAAAGTAGTATTTCCGGGCTTTTAGTATAGAGGTAACTTGGGAATACTACAAGGGATTTAGGCTAAGGTATTTTGGAATAGTAACAATACTTGAAGACAATTTTTCTACCAAGGGGGGGGGGGGTGTTTCGGACGAAAGCAACTAGAAAGGGGGAGGGAGTTTTTGGACGAGACTTTACTACAAAGGGGGAAGGATTTGAGACATGGAAATTGTTAAGTGGATGAAGAAGTCTTGCAACTTAAGGGGGGTATTTATAGTACATTCAAGGGCCAAGATTAAAACATGTGTAAGGTGTAGATTTGGTTGCTTGTGCAAGTGAAGTCTTCCAACCAAGTGTCCACCACAACTTTGGGACATATGTCCACCACAACAATGAGACATGTGGCTAGCCACTTGCTCTCCAAAAACCGTCCAACCCCTTCCACTTGCACCACAAAAAAAATATCTTCCAAGACTTGACTTCTTGACTTGGCCACTTGCCCACACATCGTCCAACATGTGCCACCTAAGGGTGACATATGTCGCCCTCCTATTGGTCCAAAATATTTCATCTCTCAGAAAAATCCGCAATTGGTTAAAATATTAAAAACGTAAAATTTCCTTCACAAGGTTCGGAATCTTTTCCGTTGAAAGTTCACTATTTCATCCTTAACCTAATTAGGGCTTATACAATTGTACGTACGTCCTCACATACATATTCTGGAACAACGGGGTATAACATTCTCCCCTCCTTAGAAACATTCGTCCCGAATGTTCCTTATAGATTCAATTAAATCAGAAACGACATAGCTCCCCACAACTTAAACAGTTTGCAAATGCCACACATGGCCACTATACAACACTTAAGTACATATGAAAATTAAAATCAAGTAGGAAAGTGAGTTACCTGGAGGTGTGGGGAATAAGTGAGGATACTTCTACCTCATGTCCTCCTCTGCTTCCCACGCCATCTCATCTCTGCTCTCGTTCCGCCATAAGACCTTGACGGAAGCCACATCCATGGTCCGTAGTCGTCTAACCTGACGATCGATTATCGCTATGGGAATCTCCTCATACGACAACCCCTCTGTCACCTGGACATCATCAATCGGGTGCACTCTAGATGGATCCCCGATACATCTCCTTAGCATAGAAACATGAAAAACCGGATTCACTGCCTCCAGATCGGACGGTAGATCCAACTCATAGGCAAACTTGCCTACCCTACGGACAATCTGATAAGGCCCAATGTACCTTGGGCTGAGATTCCCTTTCTTCCCAAACTTCATCACACCCTTCATGGGTGACACCTTCAGGAAAACCCAATCATCAACCTCAAACTCCAGATGCCGACGACGATGATCCGCATACGACTTCTGTCGACTCTGAGCTGTCAATAACCGCTCCTGGATAAGCTTCACCTTATCCACTGCCTGCTGTATCAAGTCCGGCCCAACCAACTGAACCTCGCCCACATCAAACAAGTCTATCGATGACCTGCACTTCCTCCCATATAAGGCCTCATAAGGCGCCATCTGGATACTGGAATGGTAGCTGTTATTATATACAAACTCCACTAGCGGAAAATGATCCTCCAGTACCCTCGAAATCAATAACATGCTCTCAAAGATATCCTCGTTGTCCGGATAGTACGCTCGCTTCGTCCGTCATGCGAGGATGGAATGCGATCGAGGCTCACCGCTGCCCCTAACCCTTCCGGAAAGACCTCCGAAGTTAGCCGAAGCCCGGGCCTCTGTCCGATATGATAGAAATAGGGACCCCATGCAGTCTCACGATCTATCGGATGTAAAGTCTAGCATAATCCTCAGCCGAAAAAGTCGTCCTAACGGGAAAAAAGTGGGGGGATTTCGTCAGCCTGTCGACGATAACCCAGATAGAATCATTCTTCCTCTGAGTGCGAGGTAATCCTGTAATAAAGTCCATGTTGATCACCTCCCACTTCCACGTCGGAATCTCTATAGCCTGCAACAACCCACTGTGCCTCCGTGCTCCGCCTTGACCTGCTGACAACTCGGGCACTGAGCAACAAACTCTGCAACGTCCCTCTTCACGCCATCCCACCAATACACAGATCTGAGGTCGTGGTACATCTTTGTCGACCCCGGATGGATAGAGTAACGCGCGCTGTGTGCTTCCCTAGAACTCCGCCAAGTCCCGCAATATCCGGAACACATAATCGCCGAATCTTAGCACCCCATCGTGCTACCTCGAATGGACCCTTCCTCACGAAGAGTCAGATCACGATACCGGGTCATACTCGGATCCTCAAACTGTCGCCTCTTCACCTCCTCGACGATGGAAGACTCGGCAACCTCTCGAACCCGAACCCCACTACTATCAGAATCAATCAATCGGACTCCAAGGCTCGCTATCTGATGTAACTCGCGGACCATGCCCCTCCTCTCTGGCTGTACATCCGATAGACTACCCATCGACCTACGACTAAGGGCGTCTGCCACAACATTGGCCTTCTCTGGGTGGTATAGGATATCGACATCGTAATCCTTGAGTAGCTCTAACCACCGTCTCTGTCGTAAGTTCAGCTCCCTCTGGCTGAAGATATACTGGAGGCTCTTGTGGTCTGTGTAAATATCCACATGAACTCCATACAAATAGTGCCTCCAGATCTTCAAGGCGTGAATCACCGCCGCCAACTCCAAATCATGGGGGTAGTTCTTCTCATGCTTCGAGTCGCCGAGATCGCAGACGCTTATAACTTTACCCTGCTGTATCAACACACATCCAAGCCCGATGCTTGACGCATCACAATACACCACATAGCCGTCTAGGCCCTCTGGAAGAGTAAGAACTGGAGAGGTCGTCAACCTCTCCTTCAGTAACTGGAAGCCCTCCTCACAAGCATCCGTCCACTGAAACTTTATCGCTTTCTCGAGTCACTTAGTCTGGCGGTGAAATAGAAGCAAACTTCTCTACGAACCTCCGATAATACCCTGCAAGGCCCAGAAAGATGCGCACCTCTGTCGGTGTAGTAGGTCTAGGCCAAGTCTGATCGCTCGATCTTTGCCATATCCACCCGAATACCATCGGCCCCGACAATGTGCCCTAAGAACGCCACCGAAGTCAACAAAAACTCACACTTCGAAAACTTGGCATACAACCGTTGGTCCTGGAGAACTCTCAGCACCGTCCTCAAATGCTCCGCATGCTCCTGCTCTGAGCGAGAATAAACCAATATGTCATCAATGAATACTATCACAAACGTATCCAAAAATGGCTTGAACACTCGGTTCATCAAATCCATAAATCTCGTGAGCATTGGTCAAGCCGAAAGACATGACCGAACTCATAGTGCGTGATCGGGTCCGAATGCGATCCCAGGGACATCCGTCTCCCTAACTCGCACCTGATGGTAACCAGATCGCAGGTCTATCTTGGAGAAACATCTCGCACCCTGCAACTGGTCGAACAAATCGTCAATCTTAGGGAGGGGGTATCTGTTCTTAATAGTCACCTTGTTCAGCTGCCTGTAATCAACACACATACACAGCGTCCCATCCTTCTTCTTCACGAACAATATCGGCGCTCCCCAGGGAGAAACACTAGGCCTGATGAAGCCCTTCTCCATTAAATCTCTCAGCTGGTCCTTCAACTCTTTCAACTCTGCAGGTGCCATTCTGTATGGCGGAATCGATATAGGTCGAGTATCAGGCAGAATGTCAATGCAAAACTCTATCTCCCTCTCAGGAGGGATACCTGGGAGGTCGTCTGGAAACACATCTGGGAACTCTCTGACTACTGGAACTGAATGAAGGTCTGGTATCTCGGCCTCATTATCAAATACCCGGATGAGATGGTAGATATACTCCTTCTGCACCATCTTCCTAGCCTTGAGGTAAGAAATAAACCTACCCCTCGGCGACACAGTGTTCCCCTCCCACTCAATAACCGGCTCCCCAGGAAACTGGAACCGTACCACTCTCTCCCTACAGTCTACATTGGCGTAGCAGGAAGCTAGTCAATCCATACCCATAATGACGTCGAAGTCTGTCATATCCAACTCTATCAAGTCGGCTAGGGTCTGACGACTGCATAAAGACACCGGGCAAGCCCTATATACCCGCCGAGCTACCACCGAATCACCCACTGGCGTAGCTACCTCAAAAGGGTCTATGGACTCAGGCTCTATCCCTATCCTACTAGCAATATGGGGAGATACATAGGACAAAGTAGAACCCGGATCTATCAAGGCATACACGTCACAACAAGAAGCTGATAAGGTACCTGTGACGACATCCGGTGATGCCTCCGTCCCGCTTACCGACAAGGCATAAATGCGATTCGAGGACCGCTAGAACTAGGACCTCGCCACGACTTCGCCGCGACCGCTGTCCTCGAGCACCCCGCCTCCGGGCGAGTAAATCAGAGTGAAGAAGACCGGCGAAAAGACCAGAAGGTGACCCTACCATCTGCGCGCGCCTGCCGGACGATCTCGTGATAGTGACCGCTGGCCGCAAGTGTGTAGCAAACTCAGTAGTACCACAACTCCCGAATGGAATCTACCGCATCGGACACACCGAGGACCTCGATCGGTTAGCACTCGCTACCCCGAAGTCCAAGTCTGGGCCCCGACCGCCCCGAATACCTCGGCCGCCCCAAGACGGTGTAGGAGTGCTCTAAACTGGCGGTGGTGCAAATCTAGTCTGCTGCTGAGATCGTCCACCCCGAGAGCCACCAAAAGACCTGCCGCCCCGCCTTCTTCTCGCTGAAATCGACAACCCGGCCTCTACGCCTCACATCCCGGCATAAGCTGCGTGCGGCAATGTCCATGCCCGGCTGAAGAGCTACACCTGAGCAACCCTCTGCCAAATAGTCGTCGAGCCCGGTGACGTAGCGGTGCACTCGGTCCTCCATGTCTGCCACCAATGCGGGGACATATCGAGTCAATGAGTCAAACTCCACGTTGTACTCCCGATGCGGCGCCTCTCTGTCTCAAAGATCGTAAATTGCCGGCTCGTGCCCTCCTCATCTGCGGAGGCAAGAAGTGGCTGAGAAAAGCCTCCGAGAACTCGTCTCATACCGCTGGAAGGGCATGCTCTCCCCGGGACAGCTCCCACGAATCAAACCAGTCGACTACAGTATCACTCAACCGATGTGAACCTAAGACCACTCACTCGGTCTCCGAAGCCCTGATCACTCTCAGGATCCGCTGTAACTGTTACACCCCGTAGTTCCAGTGTATGTATATGAGGACGTACGTACGTAAATACGACATTAAAATTGGAAAGGAAGAAAGATGTGATTTTTCGACGGAAAAGTTTTCGGATTTTGAGAAGGAAAAATGTTCGTTAATGGGAATTGGATTCCCAGATTTGGTATTCGGACTTTTTGGAATATTTGAGAATTATGGAATTTTATTTCCGAAATTGGTCACGTGGGGCCCACGGGAGAATTTACGGTTTTGTGGGGCCCACTTTATTTTCGGATTTTTGGCATTGCGGATATTTTCTGAAGATGAAATATTTTGGACGAGTAGGGGGGCGACACGTGTCACCCCGTGTGGCCATGTTGGCCGAATTGGAGAAGGCGAGTGGGGCGTTTAGGTGGACAAGTGGCCCATTTTGTGGTGGCCACTTGTCCCATTTTTGTGGTAGCCAAATGGTTGGCCAACTACCCACACATGTACCCATCCTCACCACAAACTTGCCTAGATCTTGGACATTGATTTTCCTATAAATACCCCATTGTTTCAAGACTTATTTCATCAACACTTTGAGATTATAAGTCACAAAATAATAACCCTATGTTTAGGTTCTCGTCCTACTCTCCCCCTTGGTGTAGGAAAAATTCTTCAAGTATTGATATAGTCCCAAATACCTTAGCCTAGTATCCCTAGTTGTATTCCAAGTTATTTCAATACTAGGAGCCCGGAAATTCTACTTTATTCCTTTAGTCGCAAAAAACGAAGCCCTAGAAAAATCTTCATAGCTTAGATGAAGTGTTAAGAGAAGTTATTTGGAAACTTCTAAGGGTTTCTTGGAGCGGGTTGGAGCGTCAGAATCGAGCTAAACGTTGCTCAGGATCGACTTATAATCTTGGATAATTTTGGGCTTATCGAGGTAATGATCTATGTCCCCCTATTGTAATTGGAAATTACATGTTGTAGTAGTTAATCATTGAGTATAAGATATATTGGAAGTATAATTATAAGGAATTGAACTGTATTTGCAGTAGACTTGTAGTATTATTGTGGAGTAGAATTGTACACGTCCGGTTAGACGTGTAACCCCCCCTGGAATTGTTGGTTTGGTAGCAGGCCTCGTTTGAGGAGGAGTTTTCTGTGGTCATGCGGGAGGTCCGCTGAATTTTCCGTAGAATAAGGAATATTGTATCTAGAATTATTCTACGAAGAGAGCTAGAGGTTGACAGCCGTTTTGTGGCCTTTATAGGTTGAAGTACTACGAGTAGCGTATTCTACTTGAAGGGTGGAAAAGGCGAGCAAGGTTAGAGTACTTTGGAGCGTTTTGCTAATTGTCGATAATCGTCGCGAGGTATGTGAACCTCTTCCTATCCTTTCTAGCATGATATTTGTGAAATATATTTAGTGCAGACGACGTGTGTTTAAAGGAAGTTGATTTTCCTTTTGTGTCCTTGACTTGATTCCAAAGTTAAGTGACTTGTTATGAAACATTAAGGACTTGAATTATGTTAAAAGTTGTAAAATCTCACTCATGATTAATGGGTGTGGTCTTTAAAGAATAAAGTTATCTTGATTTCGAAAATAAGAATGGTTTTATCATTGGATTTAAAATGATAACTTGACTTATAAACAACTTGATTTTGGGAAAGGAGAAGTAATTTGATTTAAAGGTATAGGTTACTTATTTTTAAAAGAGTAAGACACTTGGTTTAAAAAGTATATTGCTACTTGACTTTTAAAGGAGAAGTGCCTTTGTTTTAAAAGAAGGTATGGAAATTGTTTTGGTTTTACTTTGATGTCTTTTGACTTGAGTTTAAATAATAAGAATGGAAGTATTTCAAAAGAGTTATTAACCATTTTGAAAGAAAAGAAATACTTGGTTTTAAAAGCTTAAGTGTTATACTAGCTTTATGGGAAGTTAGGTATAACGACTTAAGGAAGATAGAAGAGCAGTTTACTTATTTTTTTATGAAAGTCTTGTATTGATTCGGAAAGTGTAGTAAGATGGTTTGATAAGTAGACATGTTAGGATGCTACGTGTGTTAGTGTCTTGTGATGTTTGTATAAAGGGTTTCCCTTGTTGTGCTTATGTTGTTTAACGATAATTCGTTATGTTAGTATTATATCACTCACCTCTTGACATGATTCCGGGTTAAGCCGCCTCCACGCGGGTAGACTCAGCGGTCTGTGTGACCTATGATTCGAGAATACCTCACGCGGGTTTGTGACCTATGCGAGCTACGAGAGTTCTAGGTTAGCGCGGCCTTTATGGTCACGCGTCTATGTGGCCACGCGGATCGCGAGTCCGTGACGTTGCCGGGGTAGCTACCCTCGACGCGGGAATACCTCACGCGGGCCATCGGAGTGGCTTACGCGAGTCGCGGAAGTTCCCAGGACTAGACGCGCACATTAGATATCGCGCGAGTGGCGCCCGATCATGTGGCGGTCAGACAGATCTCATGATACGATTTATGACCTTGTTGCATCGTGGGTTTTAGTAGTCGGCTATGCCTTCGCATTTACCCCGACGGTTTTATTATGACACGTAGGACTCGTGTTCATGTGTATTCCTTGGTGCTTTTATATCATAGATCGCCGTGAGGAAGATATTCCACGCATGATTGATGTTGTGGGCGTGAGACCCATAGTTGTATTTGAGTGATGACTTTGAGGCGTGAGTCCCCGACTTGACATGATCGCTTATTTATTGTGAATCGTAGTTTGGTTATCATACATGTCTCGCTTTATATAGACTACTATGATTTCATTTACGATTTTCGCCACATACTTGGTACTGTTGTCTCGACCTCCTTCGGCCGCGTTCATGCCGCAGTAGAGGTACACCGTGTTGATCCTCGCTCTTGGTCACAATTCAGCGTTTGGGAAGCTCCGTTTCTCGAGGCTTATCGCCGTATAGTCCCCGCCGCTTTTAAGTGCTTACATTCAGGGTATGGCGGCCCCGCCCCGCCATTGTTGTCATATCATTCTTAGAGGTGCAGAGTATGTTGTGGCGTAATTGTAAAAGAGATGAATCGTTCTAGTTGTTATATATTTATGCCGAAAGACAACTTTTCTCGAGATAATCGCTTTACACTTCACTTTATTCATGTCTTGTTTTATATTCCGCCGATTACTCGATGTATGCTACTGGGTGCCTGGGTAGGCACGACCACGCCCGGTTCGGTCGTGACAAAAGTGGTATCGAGCGATTAATCCTCGGAAAGTGTCTACGAACCGTATCTAGTAGAGTCTTGATTATCGGTGTATTGTGCACCACACCTATAATCGTGAGGTCGCAGGATATTTAGGATTGGTTTCCATTCTTCTCACTCGAGATCGTGCCTTGAGCCGTGTTATAAGTTGGACTCCCTCTGACGTATTCTTTTTCACCCGTTATGCCTCTACGCAAGGCAACTAGCCCAGAAGGGCAAGGCAGCAGAGGGAGCTGCGAGTAGAGCACGTAGGTTACTGTGGCACGCCCATTCATTATCCGAGACAGCGCTTCATTCGGGAGTTCTGCGACGCCGCTAGCCCTGTGAGAGTTTAGAGCAAGAATGGAGCTACCGAGACCACGATACACGAGCCTCTAGTCCCACGACCAGAACAAAGGATATGAGTTACAAGGATATGGCCCAGTTACTAGCTAGTCTGGTGGCTGGGAATGAGGACGGACGGGAGCCGGTGGTTCCGACAGTACCAGTAGTTCACCCTAGATCCGATAGTTTCGAGGCATCGGTGCTTCGAGTCGCACACCCGAGTTCTATGGATTGAGGATCGAGGAAGATCATCGAGTTTATTCGATCACATAGCGGATCATGAAAGTGATCGAGACCTCGAGGCATTTCTTACACTTTTTGCCCTCCACGGCGAGAGCTCGGGCATAGATTTATGAGGTCGAGGCGTAACCGCGAACGGTTCGAATACTGATCAGAGTTTGACTTATTGGCTCGTTATGTCCCCGCTTTAGTGGCGTATATGGATGATAGAGTGCACCGATATGTCACAGACATGACGATTATCTAGCGAGAGTTGTACAAGAGTAGCTCTTGATCGACATGGACATTGCCCGTGCATGTTTACACGCAGCAGATCGGCGAACGTAGAGATCGACGGACTAACCAAGATCAGGTAAGAGGGCGTAATAGCGGTCCTTTGGTAACTTTCGAGGCGGACCTTCTCGCCAGCAGATCGTTATGCGCCTCCGCCAAGATGCAGTGGTCCTCCGCTGCACTTCGTGACGTTCGGTATTTAGGAGTTGGTCGAACTCCGGGTTTCGGTTCACGATTTATATAGGTTCCAAACACCCGATTCGATTTTCCTCTATGTTCACTATGTGGTAGACGCCATCCCAGAAATGTCGCCTTTTTACTAACGCTTGTTTTACGGTGGCCGTGGCCATGTGAGAGAGAATGTCCTAGTAGGAGGATACAGTGGGATGACTTAGCCTACCAGTCGATTCATGATTCGGTGGTTGAGAGGAAGGGGTGTTAGCTGCAGGAGGCCACCCCACCTCGATGTGTCCATTGTGGTAAGTGACATTGTGAGAGTGTCGACTTCTTCGACAACTTGTTTTGCTCTCGCACAGGCCATCTTGCAGAAATTGTCCGACCAGATGTGGCGCGGATGTAGAGACTCATCCTTCAGATCGTGGCTAATTCATCATCTTCCCTAGCTATCGCCCAACAGGTGATTGATTAGACGACAAAGGAAGTGAAGCGATGAGACGCAGTATATCCTTAACCCTCTAGAGATTTGTATGTGTGATAAGATGAGTATACCTTAAGTGTTATGTCGATAGCATTGTGTTAATTGTGATTAGAAAACATGGGTAGTTGTAAAGGGTAAGTCCGGGACGAAAATGGGAGCCTTAGAATTTATAATTGGGACCTTGGATGCGCGTCCCGAGTGGATGATTTTACGGTTGGTCTTTGTCAAGTACTCGGTATAATGGTGTATTTATGGGATAATTCCATGGTAGTGTGAGATGAAAGTGGTAGCTTTCATGACGTGAATTGGTAATATTGTTCGGATCGGGAACGAGTTTAGTACGAAGTGGTCGGGTTGAGGCCATATCGCGAGTCAACCCGCACCGAAAGTGGTGGTCGGTTTGAGGTGGTCCCGCTAGATGATAGGTCACGAGGGTGTTAGGCCCAAGTTTAGTTAACCATCGTGCGAGTTCGTGGAAGCGTTCGACCAAAGTCGGGCCGATGAGGTCACCCCATCTTGTCTTTGATCGGACCGTTTACTCGGCAGAGGTTATGCGAGATGTTATATCGGGAAGGTTGTAAGGTTGCACGAGGTGCCTACTTTCACCTTATGACAGCAATGGAGCCTAGTTTACGATCGCTTTTTCTCGAGGTTTTACCAGCAGGTTAGGAACTCAGTGAGTCTTAGTATCGCATTCGCCTCGGGCCGGTGTTCGATTTCGCGGTAGTTGTGAGGATTGTTTCCTCCTGTTGAGGGAGTGTTTTATAGCTACCATTTCAGTATTGGAATATCGCCTTATGACGCCTTGTAGGGGCGGAAGTGTAAGTTGCCGGTCGATTGGTTCGATATTGGCAAAGTTCAGATAATTGGTCCATACTTATTTCAGCATGATGTGGATAAGGTGAAGCTTATCCAGAAGAGATTTTCGCTCGAGTCAGCGAAGTCATGCGGATAGTCGCGACGACACTTAGAGTTCAGTTGACGGTGGACCTTCAAGGTACCACCGAAAAGCGGTATGACGAGATTTGGAACCGGAGCGAGCGTAAATGTGGTAAGTGTGAGAAAGAGTTCGAGTACGAGAAGGGTATGACGAGTAAGGGAAGAAGCATGTGTTAAGAACATAGTTGTGATCATTTCGTTTGTAAAGTGAAGGTGCGGGCGGAGTATCTTTTAGCCCTTGGGTGGGATTTTTGTGATGTTAGAGGTGATTCCTCGTGGACTTTGATGTAAGTATTTGCGCGGTGTTTTCTCGCGCTGTGTGGCATTTGCAAACCGTTAAGCAATGAGGAACTTGATCGTTATCTGTCTTGAGAAGGAACATTCGGGAAGTATGTTTCTAAGGAGGGGAGATTGTTACACCCCGTAGTTACAGTGTATGTATATGAGGACGTACGTACATAAATACGACATTAAAATTGGAAAGGAAGAAAGATGTGATTTTTCGACGGATTTTTTTCCGAATTTTGAGAAGGAAAAATGTTCGTTAACGGGAATTGGATTCCCGATTTGGTATTCGGACTTTTGGAATATTTGAGAATTATGGAATTTTATTTCCGAAATTGGTCACGTGGGCCCACGGAGAATTTACTGTTTTGTGGCCCACTTTATTTTCGGATTTTGGCATTGCGGATATTTTGGAAGATGAAATATTTTGGACAAGTAGGGGCGACACGTGTCACCCCGCGTGGCCATGTTGGCCGACCGAGAAGGCAGTGGGACGCTTTTTAGCGACAAGTGGCCCATTTTTGTGGTGGCCACTTGTCCCATTTTTGTGGTAGCCAAATGGTTGACCAACTACCCACACACATGTACCCCATCCTCACCACACACTTGCCTAGATCTTGGCCATTGATTTTCCTATAAATACCCCATTGTTTCAAGACTTATTTCATCCACACTTTGAGATTCTAAGTCACAAAATACTCCCATTTGTTGAGGTTCTCGCCCTACTCTCCCCTTGGTGTAGGAAAATTCTTCAAGTATTGATATAGTCCCAAATACCTTAGCCTAGTATCCCTAGTTGTATTCCAAGTTATTTCAATACTAGAGCAGGAATTCTACTTTATTCCTTTAGTCGCAAAAACGAAGCCCTAGAAAATCTTCATAGCTTAGATGAAGTGTTAAGAGTTATTTGGAAACTTCTAAGGGTTTCTTGGAGCGGGTTGGAGCGTCAGAATCGAGCTAAACGTTGCTCAGATCGACTTATAATCTTGGATAATTTTGGGCTTATCGAGGTAATGATCTATGTCCCTATTGTAATTGGAAATTACATGTTGTAGTAGTTAATCATTGAGTATAAGATATATTGGAAGTATAATTATAAGGAATTGAACCGTATTTACATTGACCGTATTTGCGTAGACTTGTAGTATTATTGTGGAGTAGAATTGTACACGTCAGGTTAGACGTGTAACCCCGGAATTGTTGGTTTGGTAGCAGCCTCGTTTGGCGAGGAGTTTTATGTGGTTGCGGGGAGGTGCTGAATTTTCCGTAGAATAAGGAATCTTGTATCTAGAATTATTCTACGAAGAGAGCTAGAGGTTGATAGACGCTTTGTGGCCTTTATAGTCAAGTACTACGAGAGCGTATTCTACTTGAAGGGTGGAAAAGGCGAGCAAGGTTAGAGTACTTTGGAGCGTTTTGCTAATTGTCGATAATCGTCGCGAGGTATGTGAACCTCTTCCTATCCTTTCTAGCATGATATTTGTGAAATATATTTAGTGCGGTAGACGCACGTTTGTTTAAAGGAAGTTGATTTTCCTTTTGTGTGCTTGACTTGATTCCAAAGTTAAGTGACTTGTTATGAAACATTAAGGACTTGAATTATGTTAAAAAGTTGTAAAATCTCACTCATGATTAATGGGTGTGTGGTCTTTTAAAGAATAAAGTTATCTTGATTTCGAAAATAAGAATGGTTTTATCATTGGATTTAAAATGATAACTTGACTTATAAACAACTTGATTTTGGGAAAGGAGAAGTAATTTGATTTAAAGGTATAGGTTACTTATTTTTAAAAGAGTAAGACACTTGGTTTAAAAAGTATATTGCTACTTGACTTTTAAAGGAGAAGTGCCTTTGTTTTAAAAGAAGGTATGGAAATTGTTTTGGTTTTACTTTGATATCTTTTGACTTGAGTTTAAATAATAAGAATCTGGAAGTATTTCAAAAGAGTTATTAACCATTTTTGAAAGAAAAGAAATACTTGGTTTTAAAAGCTTAAGTGTTATACTAGCTTTATGGGAAGTTAGGTATAACGACTTAAGGAAGATAGAAGGAGCAGTTTACTTATTTTTTTATGAAAGTCTTGTATTGATTCGGAAAGTGTAGTAAGATGGTTTGATAAGTAGACATGTTAGGATGCTACGTGTGTTAGTGTCTTGTGATGTTTGTATAAAGGGGTTTCCCTTGTTGTGCTTATGTTGTTTAACGATAAGCTGTTATGTTAGTATTATATCACTCACCTCTTGACATGATTCCGGTTAAGTCGCCTCCACGCGGGTAGACTTCAGCGGTCGTGTGACCTATGATTCGAGAATACCTATGCGGGTTTGTGTGACCTATGCGAGCTACGAGTTCTAGGTTAGTGCGGCCTTTATGGTCACGCGGTCTATGTGGCGCTACGCGATCGCGAGTCGGGGACGTTGCCGGTAGCTACCGACGCGGGAATACCTCACGCGGGCCATCGGAGTGGCTTATGCGGAGTCGCGGGAAGTTCCAGACTAGACGCGACATTAGATATCGCGGCGAGTGGCGCCGATCATGTGGCGGTCTAGACAGATCTCATGATACGCTTTATGACCTTGTTGGTACCGTGGTTTTAGTAGTCGGCTATGCCTTCGCATTTACCCCGCACGGTTTTATTATGACACGTAGGACTCGGTGTTCATGTGTATTCCTTGGTGCTTTTATATCATGATCACGCAGCTGGCGAGAAGATATTCCACGCATGATTGATGTGGGCGTGAGACCCATAGTTGTATTTGAGTGATGACTTTGAGGCGTGAGTCCTCGACTTGACATGATCGCTATTTATTGTGGAATCGTAGTTTGGTTATCATACATGTCTCCCGCTTTATATAGACTACTATGATTTCATTTACTGATTTTCGGGCCACATACTTGGTACTGTTACCGACCTCTTCGGGCCGCTCATGCCGCAGTAGAGGTACACCGTTGTTGATCCTCGCCTAGTGGTCACAATTCAGCGTTGGGAAGCTCCGCTTTCTCGAGGCTTATCATGGTATAGTCCGCCGTTGTAAGTGCTTACATTCAGGGTATGGCGGCCCCGTCCCGCCATTGTTGTCATATCATTCTTGAGGTGCAGTAATCTTGTGGCGTAATTGTAAAAGAGATGTAATCGTCTAGTTGTTATATATTTATGCCGAAAGACAACTTTTCTCGATAATCGCTTTTACACTTCACTTTATTCATGTCTTGTTTTATATTCCACGACACTGATGTATGGCTACTGGGTGCCTGGTAAGGCACGATCACGGCCCGGTTCGGTCGTGATAAGAATCGCTTGATGAACTCCCCGCAGATCATCCTCGTGCCTCGACCCGTAGAACTCGCGGGCTACAACTCGTAAAAATCCCGTAGTCTCAAGCTATCCGATCTAGGATGAACCACGGTGCTCATCGAACCGCCGCTGGCCCACTTATCTCATGTCCGCCACAACTCGGCTAGTAATCGGGCCATCTCTCAGAACCCATCTCTCTCGCCTGTGTTGTGGGACCGAGGCGCAGTATCGTGGTCTCGTGAGCTGCACACAGTGCGGCCAGAACTCGGCTGGGCCGGCGTCGTGGAACTCGCCGTCTGAGGTATCGCCTCGGGTAAAGATCGGGCACAGGCCTCGTGACCCTCTCGTGTCCTACTAGCAGCCTCGCACGCTTTGCCCTTCAGGCCCGGTTGCCTGGCGTGGAGGCATAACTGGTAAATAAAAGAAATACGTTAGAGGGGTCCAACTTATAACACAGCTCTAAGACACGATCTCAGAGTGAGAAGAATGGAAATCAATCCTAAATATCCTATAGCCTCCTGATTATTGGTGCACAACACATCGATAATCAAGACTACTAGATACGGTCTGTAGACACTTTCCGAGGATTAATCGCTCGATACCACTTTTATCACGACCGATCACGGCGTGATCGTGCCTTACCCGCACCCAAGTAGACATACATCGAGTAACCAATGGAATATAAAAACAAGACATGAAACATATGTAAATGAGACGCAGTTTATCCAAGAAAATATTGTCTTTCGCATGTATATATACATCAAGAGTGAGCGATTACATCCCAACTTACAACAGACTCTGCACTTAGGAATGTAAACAACTATGGCGACGGGCCCCGCCATACCATGAATGTACATAAAGCTATAATGACAGCGGGAGATCATACCCAAACGATAAGCCTCCGAGAAACGGGCTTTCCTAAAAGCGTAAACGTGATCCTAGAGCGGGGATCAACAACAGAGTACCTCTACTGCGCATTTAACGCAGCTTCAAGGAGGTCAAGACAACAGTACCAAGTATGTGAAATCAGTAAAGTACTTAAGTGAAATCATATCATTTTAAAACCAATTTTACAAATACGCATTTAAAACAACTAATGTAACCGCACATAGTGCCACAACATAACCAAGAGCAAAATAGATATAACATAACCGGTCTTTTCTAGGCCGCTAATGATCGGCAAGGCCATTCGCCATAGTATCATTATGCGAGCCTAATCTCGAACTCCCGCACCGCATAGCCACATAGGCCCGCATGAGGAATTCTCAGATCGGGGTAGCTAACCCGCGACATCATCCTCGACCCCAAGTCCGCATAGTCACTGGACCGCGTGAGGTATTCTCGCGACGGCCAGAACACACCCAGTGATCAACTCGAACTCCCGCAGACTCGCATAGGTCGCATGGACCCGTATGAGGTATTCTCGTGATCGAGGTGGCAAATCCTCGATCATAACAAGTCGCGGTATGTGATACAATACTAACATAACGGCTGATAATTTAAAAACGTAAGCACAACAAGAATAACCCCCTTACACAAACATCACAAGACACTAACACACGTAGCATCATAACATGTTTACTTATCAAACCAACTTACCACACTTTCTAGAAATCATTACAAGGCTTTCATAAGCAAATAAGTAAACTGTTCCTTTTATCTTTTTTAAGTCGTTATACCTAACTTCCCATAAAGCTAGTATAATACTTAAGCTTTTAAAACCAAGTATTTCTTTTCTTTCAAAAATGATTCATAACTCTTTTGAAATACTTCAAGATTCTTATTATTTAAAACTCAAGTCAAAAGACATCAAAGTAAACCAAATTTAGTTAACACACGTACGTCTACCGTACTATATATATTTCACAAATATCATGCTCAAGAGTATAGGAAGGATCACATACCTCCTCGGCTAAATCCACCTGCCAAGTCGAATATGTCGCGCGCAGAGTATCAACCTATTATAGTCAAATACGTCTATCAACGTCTAGACTACTTCGTAGAATATTCTAAGCAGAAGGTTCTCTATTCTACTAAAATTGGGCAGCATTTCCTACCCACAAACTACACAAGTTCATCAGAAATACAAATCCCATGTAAGTACAGTTCAATTCTCTTCTTTTATACCATCCTTCTATATATCTTATACTTAATTCTAAACTACAACAATATGTAATCTCCAATTACAATAGAAGGACAAAGATTATTACCTCGATAAGCCCAAAATTATCCAAGATTATATGTCGATCCTGAGCAACGTTTAGCTCATATTCCAGACGCCCAATTCGCCCAAGAAACCCTTAGAAGTTTCTAAACAACTTCTACTTAATACTTCAACCAACTATGAAGATTTTCCTAGGGTTTCGTTTTGTGACTAAAGGAAATAAAGTAGTATTTCCGGGCTTTTAGTATAGAGGTAACTTGGGAATACTACAAGGGATTTAGGCTAAGGTATTTTGGAATAGTAACAATACTTGAAGACAATTTTTCTACCAAGGGGGGGGGGGGTGTGTTTCGGACGAAAGCAACTAGCAAGTGGGGGAGTTTTGACGAGACTTTACTACAAAGGAAGGATTTGAGACTTGAAATTGTTAAGTGGATGAAGAAGTCTTGCAACTTAAGGGGGGTATTTATAGGACATTCAAGGGCCAAGATTAAAACATGTGTAAGGTGTAGATTTGGTTGCTTGTGCAAGTGAAGTCTTCCAACCAAGTGTCCACCACAACTTTGGGACATATGTCCACCACAACTTTGGGAAATATGTCCACCACAACAATGAGACATGTGGCTAGCCACTTGCTCTCCAAAAACCGTCCAACCCCTTCCACTTGCACCACAAAAAAAACATCTTCCAAGACTTGACTTCTTGACTTGGCCACTTGCCCACACATTTCGTCCAACATGTGCCACCTAAGGGTGACACATGTCGCCCTCCTATTGGTCCAAAATATTTCATCTCTCAGAAAAATTCGCAATTGGTTAAAATATTAAAAACGTAAAATTTCCTTCACAAGGTTCGAAATCTTTTCCGTTGAAAGTTCACAATTTCATCCTTAACCTAATTAGGGCTTATACAATTGTACGTACGTCCTCACATACATACTCTGGAACAACGGGGTATAACAGTAATACATTAGTAGTGAAATAACTCTCTGATGTATTTAAATTTATTGCTAAAAGTCATTTGTGTTATTTTCAAAATTATTAATATCACCTTTTATAACTCTTATCTCTAATCATATATCATATGATTTCGTAGTGTAAAACTACACATATGTCTCCTGTGTAACAATTTCAATGTGATTGAGAATTGGTCAAATACTAAATAAATCTCCATTAATGTTTGAAAACCGATATGCCTTAATCCTTATAAGTATTTAATATTTATAGGATGCACAAAAACTAATATGAAGTTTATCATTTTCTTCTTCTACATGGTTCACAGTATGTATCCAGTTATAGAATAATTTTAAGAAAATGTTTTATGACAGTATTTCCTCTCAGAAAATATACTTTGATCAGGCTTCTTGATAAAACTCCTTAGGAAAAAGATGCAGGATCTTATGTTTTACTCCTTCGGTTCATAACAAGTGTTCACTTAGTATTTTTATTTTAGTTCAAAATAATTGTCCGATAACATAATAAAATAGGAGTTAATTATTTTTTTTCTAAATTTATTCCTATTTATTTAAGAATTTTTCATATAATCAAAAAACTATATTACTCCAGTCTCAAATTAAGTACTCATCTTAGCAAAAATCACACCCATTAAGAAATTAACAAATATGGAGTTTACTAAACTATTCATATTTATTGAATGTTTTTTTTGACTGAGCAGTATTTCATAAAATTGCTTCTTTTTCCAAAAAGGTGGATCTCCCACCCCATGAGCCTCCACACCCCGATCCGACAAGATTGTGAAGGAGTTAATCATGGTAACTCAACTGGTTTCAAAGGTTAGACCACTACTAAGGAAAGGTCAAAAATGAACTATGCAAGAGTATTAGTTGAAGTTGATGTTAGCAAAGAACCGGTAAAGGAATTTGTTGTCAGGCTACCCGACAATAGAAGGTATACTCAAAGGGTGAACTATGAAAACTATCCGGACTTTTGCTATCATTGTGCGGCTTTTGGACACAATCACTTGAAGTGTAGAAAGCTGAGGGATGATGCGAACACTGAAGAAGCTTCTAATAAACGCAATCCAGTGGTACCCCCTAGCAAAGAGGGTGGTTCTACTTGTCCGACTGCCAACAGAACTACGGGTGGAACCAACCTTCCTACCTCTTATCCACCACCTTCTCAACATCCCGCTGTTGATGATAACTTGATGGATACTGAAGACAGTGAGCACACACCACCTCTTGTTCCCGGAAGTATGGGGAATGCTACGACGTCTTTGCGGTTCCTCCGGTTTTGGGTCAACATGGATCATCAAGCTTGCGGGATCCTCAAGTAGGGGCATCAAGGCTTCTACCACATACTGGCATTGCGCAACATGATAGGATGAGAAAGGAGACAAGGCAGCCTGATTCTGAAGTTCCAATAAACCCGCAACCTTCATTGGATAGGGGAACCTACAAGAGTTCTTCGGAGGATTCTAATCTTGCATCAGAGTGCATAAATTTTGAACACGGGGTACATAGCTTGGATGAGACACATGTTATGGCTTCCAACAACAAAGAAGAGGGATGGAAGGAAGTAATCTCAAAGAAAAACACGACGAAAGGCAGTGGTAAGGCAAAGGCAGCAAAGCGCGGAGGTGCTAACAAAACCTCATTTGTTTCCTAATGAAAGTACTTTGTTGGAATGTCCGTGGTCTTTGCGGACAAAGGGATATGGCAGCCACACAAGCTCTTGTGTGTAGCCTCACAAAACAGCATGATGTGGCAATGGTTTGTCTATTGGAAACTAAATTCTCTCGGGCAAGGACGGAATCTTTTTCTACTCAAAGATTCAAAGCTTGGAATCTTTGCTCAAACTTAGATATCGTTGATGGTGGAAGAATGTTTTTACTTTGGGATCCCTCCAGAGTTTGTTGTGAAGTGCTTGGAATGGATTCTCAGCATATCCATGTCCAGGCAAGATGTAATATAACACAAGTGTCCTTCCTTGCCACATTTGTGTACCCGGTTTATAGCATCCCGGATAGAAGGAAGCTTTGGCATCACCTTACTCACTTGGGCATTGGCATTGTTAAGCCTATGATTATGGGAGATTTCAACACTTATTGCTACCCACATGATAAGGCGGGGGGTCCTCCTCTCACGCCTTATGAACTTAGGGATCTTGGAGAATTCAGGAATGCTCATGGACTAGAAGACACCCCTTCTTCCGCTTCCTTCTACACTTGGACGAATGGTATGATTTGTTCTAAGCTTGATAGAGTGATGATGAATCAACATTGGAGTGATTTGACCCTTGATTGCACGGCCAATTACTTGCCTATGGAACCTGTCTCGGACCACTGTCCCGTGATAGCTACGATTATTACATCCTATAATATTGGGAAACGACCTTTCAAGTTCATGAATATGTGGCTATCTCATCCAGCCTTCGACAACATATTGACTTCATGCTGGAGACAAGACATAATGGGAACTGCTCAATTCGTTCTGACCTCTAAATTGAAAGCTCAAGCAACCATCATGTATTGAACATAAGTGATTTTGGAAGCATTGAACAAAGAGCAAATGGGGCAAACATTGAGTTTAAAGATGCTATCAATGCGCATATGGAAGATCCCTTTGATGAAGAGCTAAAAGCCAAGGTTAAGTCCACAAGAGCAAAAGCAAACACCTTACTGGAGGCCGAGAGACATTTCATAAGGCAAAAGTCGAGGCAGAAACACTTGCTTGGAAGTGATAGATGCTCCAAATACTTCCACAGCTTGATCAAGAGGAGTAATGTCAGGAACTCAATCAACTACCTTGTCAAGGCCAATGGTTCTATCACAACATCTCACAGGGAAGTTAGAGAATTGCTTGTGGAATTTTACAAAGACCTTTTAGGCACATCCAGATCCACTACCAACTTTGATCCCGAAGTGTTCAACTCTGGCCCGAAGCTAAGTGAGGAGGATGGATTACAACTTTTGCATTTTATCTCCCCAAAGGAGATTTGGGAAGCCCTTTCCGATATAGGCAACGACAAGGCACCTGGCCCGGATGGTTTTTCGGCTGCCTTCTTCAAGGATAGATGGAGAGATGTGGGGCAAGACGTAGTAAGAAGTGTTCAAGAGTTCTTCTCATCCGGAGTTCTTTTGAAGCAGGTGAACCATACCATCATTACCCTCCTGCCCAAGACTGATCGGGATCCCAAGGTAAATGATTTTAGGCCTATTGGATTGACTAATGTGGTCTACAAGATCATAACGAAGATTTTAGCAAACAGAATGTCAAGGGTTCTTCCTACTCTTGTTGACAAATCTCAAGGGGCTTTTGTGAAAGGAAGAAACATGATGGATAATGTCTTTGTTGCACAAGAGCTTGTGAGAGGTTTCAATAGAGCCAGAGTCTCACCAAGGTGTATGCTTATTGTGGATCTTCGGAAAGCATTTGATACGGTCTCTTGGAGCTTCCTTGAGTCGGTACTAAGAGGTCTAAAATTTCCGGACAGATTTGTAAGATGGATTATGGAATGTGTTAGCTCAACTTCTTTCTCTCTTTCAATCAACGGGGAGCTACATGGTTACTTCAAGGGAAAGCGCGGCCTAAGACAAGGTGATCCTATGTCCCCTTCGCTCTTTATCTTGTGCATAGAATACCTTTCAAAGATGCTTAAACTTAAGGCAACGGCAAGTGCTTTCTCCTATTATCCAAAGTGTAAGAGATTGGGCATTACTCACCTTGCATTTGCGGATGATCTCATGCTTTTTGCCAAAGGAGATGTATCTTCTGTTGGGATTCTTATGGAGTGTCTTGAAGAGTTGGAGGCTGTCTCAGGGTTAACTCTTAACCCATCTAAATCCAATGTCTACATATCAGGAGTACATGAAACAGTACGTGACTTGATTTTGTCCAGAGTGGGTTTCGACATTGGAAGCTTTCCGGTACGGTACTTGGGGATCCCTTTGTCCCCAATTTCAGTCTCGGTGGATCAATTTGCTCCGTTCACTAGTGCAATATCGGATTACATTCAGAAATGGGGGCATCACTCGCTATCTTATGCGGGTAAGCTGGAACTTATCAGGTCGGTCATCCAAGGGGTTGAGAGTTTTTGGTTCCGGGCACTTCCTATTCCCGCCACTGTCCTCAACAAGGTACGGTCTGCATGCATTCAATTCTTATGGGGAGGTAAACCACCAAGAGTCGTTTGGGATGTCATTTGTTTGCCCCAATCCGAAGGAGGCTTGGGACTTATGAACATCAAAGAATGGAACCATACCTTGCTATCCCGGACCATTTGGCAAACTCACACCAAGGCATTCCCATGGGTCCATGGATCAATAGCTACTATTTGAGAGGCCTATCATTTTGGGATTATGAAGTGCGCCCTAGGGATTCCCTTATTCGAAAAGTTTGTGGATCCGCGACAAATTTGTTTCTATCTTTGGTAGCCAAGGCGACGCTTATCACGGCTTGGAAAAGTGTTGTACCAACGGAAAATTTGATTCTAGCCTCGTGTATGATATCTTGCGCATTCCGCAAGATAAAAAGCTTTGGATGTCACAAATTTGGAAAGACTTCATTCCTCCCAAGTTCTCCTTCACAGTTTGGCTCACTTGCAGAAAGCGGTTAGCTACAAAAGACACTCTTTCCTATCTAAACTTGGAGGATAAGTCTTGCGGGTTCTGCAAGCGTGCTAATGAGACAAGGGAGCACCTCTTCTTTACTTGCCCCTACACCCGCTTGATTTGGAAGATCATAAGGGAATGGTTGAGTATCAGAAGAGAAATGACAACTATTGAAAGCTCTCTTAAGTGGATCAAGAAATACCACTGTGGGACAGGCATCCGAGCCAAATCTATCTTGCTTGCCTTTTGCATAGTGGTCTATGAGATTTGGAAGACAAGAAATACATTTCTCTTTGAAGGCACAAGCATACCGGCAGAGGTGGTCATTGCAAAGATTAAAACAACATCTTATAGAGTTCTATATGACTTAATCCCCTCTTGTAATGACACCTTTTGAGTGACCACCCCTCCCCTCTTCATTTCTTGTTTATATTACGTTGAGGATTGGGAACCCTCAATGACTGATTGTAGCCACCTTTCTTTCCATTATTAGTAATAATATTTGCATTTACCCAAAAAAAAAAATGTGAGAGAAGCAACTTGAAAATATTTATCATGTTTACTTTTAATGTGTATTCTAAAATAAATCCGGCAATAAATCATTTTATTTAGGGTAAAATAATATTTTAAAGTTAACTTAATTCTAATTTAGAAAGGTAACATCGAGTTTCAGTTAATTGGATCCGAAAAGTTCAAAATGAAAACAAAACTAGTACTCCTTTTGATTCGGTCCAAAAAGAGCGACTTGAAGTCGCCCCCTTTGGTCCGAATCAAAAGGGGCGACTTGACAAAGTCGCCCTTTTTAGTCGGACCAAAAAGGGCGACTTCAAGTCGCCCCCTTTGGTTAGGACCAAAAAGGGTGACTTCAAGTTTCCCCCTTTGGTTAGGACCAAAAAAGGCGACTTTTTCTAGTCGCCTCTTTTGAGTCGGACAAAAAAGGCGACTTTTTCCAGTCGCCCTTTTTGCTCGTATTTTCTTTTGATAATTACGTATTTTCCTTTGGTTAGTAGACTCCCACTATTTTGATAATTACGTATTTTTAGTGTGTGTGACACAACTTAGTATTTCTTGTTTATCAGATATTAATTCTTGACTCATTTTTCAAAAATTACGATTTTTTCAAGTATGAAGTGTCGTCTAATCTTGCTAATTTTGGTGAATTTCGTATATATAAAATGTTTTGGTCGTGATTTTTTTGTGAGATATGTTTTATCTCAATAAAGCAAGTTATCGCACCGTTGATAAAGGTGATGGCCACAAAATCAAAATAAGTACAAAGAATCACATGAATCTGATTAAATTTTGATTGTTCATTTTACTAGGCATTTGACCAAAAAATTTGGAGATCAAATTTAAAGTTTTAATTTGAAATCACCCTTTATTTATGAAATGTGAACAAAATTTCAACTTCGATTTCAATTCATGCTTTAAACTATCAAATTCTTCAAAAAGTAGGATTTCAATTTCCAAACATGATTTGGAATCATGGCCTAATGACCCCTTAGTAGATTCATATGATATCCAAATATCTTGACCTCAACAAACAAGTCATCATATGATATTTTTTATTAAAAACTTGCACTTTATTTTTTCATGTAGAATTATTTGCTCAAAGCTTTATTTTAATAATATTAATATTAATATTATTTTATGTAATCATATATTACATGACTTGACATACATGTGTAACACAAGTGGGGAGAACTAGTTGCTTAAATAGTGGAGAAAACAATGATGAAAGACAAAGTGAGATATATTAATTAGGATGTAAATTAATTTCTTAATTAGTGGTCCTTCATTATCGTAGATAATTTTAGAATCTGCTAAAATGATTAAAAAAATTATCATTTTTGGACTAAACAAAATGTAGCACTACATTATTTATGAGAATACTTTGTAAAGAGTGGGTAGCCACGTAAAAATCTCAAATTAAAATTAGTAGTATCAAATTAGTTTGGGTTCTTTTGATTCGGTTAAAAAAGGGTGACTTGGAAAAGTCGCCACGGGGCGCCTTGAAGCCGCCATTTTTGGTCTGAATCAAAAGGGTCGACATGAAAAAGTCGCCCCTTTGGTGAAATTAAAAAGGGCGACTGTGTGTCGCCCTTTTTTATCCTAACAAATATGACATTTTTAAATCGCTTTTTTTGACATTATTTAGTCGCCCTCTTTGAAGCGTTTTCTTGTAGTGTTCACTTAGTGAACACTTATTTTGAATTGAGGAGGAAAGTATAGTTTTTAAGACAGGGAACTGAACTGAGGTAGTAAGGTCTCGATTGGTGATTGTAGTGGATTGTTTGTGTGTTCTCGGGCTTGGATGGTTATTTGTGTGAGGTTTTGATTAATGGCGTTTATATTGAATGTTATGGGAGTATTCTGGAGTGTGTTGGTAGAAGGGTTGAGGTAGTTTGGTCGAGGGATGCACTCGGAATGCGAGATACAAGTCCGGACGCACACCAAATGTTGTAGGCTTAATTTGGTTAAGTTTTTGATGATTGTTGCTAAGCGTTGATGGTTGTGATTTTTACGACGTATGATGTATAGGCCCAAGGATAGAGATACATGGGTTTTACTGCCCGTATCGACACCCAGGATAATGTGATCAATACCACAAGGTCAAGACTGGGGTTTGTTAAATGCTATGCCCGTGAACTAGCCAAGTGAGGGTGATCGATGCCCTTTTAGGGACCCTAGTCTTAGGCTAAGTTGGTCCACACAGTTCCAACTTTCGCTTACCACCAAGAGAGTTCCTCAAGCTTGGGTATTGACTAGGCCACACAGTCCTAATCAACACTTACACCGAAGGGACCTTAGTTTGGGTTTGGATAGGTCACACAGTCCTAGCTTCCACTTACACTAAGGGTTTGGCTCACAAAGAACTAACTAAAGGTAAACACACACAAGTGAATACAATTAGTGTTTGAGTAAAACTCATTTTTTTTTATATATCAACTCTTCTCTGAATATTTACAAGCCCTAAGGGTCCTATTTATAGTAGTGAATGGACCATTCTAGAAGACAAACTAAAGGACACAAACTCTAACTACTTTCTAGGCCTAGTGAGAACAAATGGGAAAGGGTTTGGGGTTTGCTTGGTGACCAAGAGTGTTTCGACCAAACCAAGATAATGGGAAAGGTCTTGGCTTTTCTTGGGGACAAAGAATGATTCTTTCACACTCCCTTTGTGGAGTCCAAGTGGAAGAATGCATGACCTTGAATCTTCCAACAATCTCATCTTCTTGGAATGTGTTGAGAAACTTTCATTCCTTGCACTTGTTTGATGAATCATTTCGGCCAACTCTTCCTCTCCCCCTTGGACGACTTTGAAGGCTCAATATAGTCAAATTCTTTAACTTGTGAGTTCATGAATCCTCCTTGAAATCTTCATCTTCTAGAAGTCTCTTGTCCTTGCCAACTTGTCGGCCAAGACACCTTTGTGACTTATTAATTGTATCCTAATGTTAGTTATTACATAGCACACTATGTCCTAAGCTAGAACTAAGCTAAGAATAAAAGACAAGCTAAAAGAAAAGCAAACATGGTGTTCGGGCAATACCTACATACAAAGCCGAATTAAACATGTACTTGAATCTTCAAGTAATAAGTCCAATTACATTCCATTTTTCATGCCATTTAAGGCATATTATAATAGATTTATGGGCAGCCATTGGCACTCTTAACAAATCTCCTCTAGGCCCGTGATGAAAGTTTAAGTCCACGGGCTTTCTTTCATCAATCTCCCCTTCTTTAAAGGAATTTGCCCTTAAATTCACGCCATCTAAATGTGAAAAAAATTAACAAAAAGTGTTGAAGCAATATTTCCACCATTGGATAGGACATGAAGTTTTATCTTGTAAGAACCTTCTTCTAAACTTGCCAAATACGAATCTGAATACGAGACCAATGGTTTTGATTCAACATGTTTCCCGAATTGGATCACAAATCCCATAAGATATAATGCCTTTCCATAGGTAGGATAATGGTAACGTGCACCACTCCATTTTGTGCTAGGGCAAAGGATGGTAGTTTCACGCTTGACGTCCAATGACTTTTCACAACTAGGCATTGTTAGGACCTGTTACACCCCGTAATTCCAAGGCAGTAATATGAGAACGTACTTAAGGAATTAAGATTTGAATATTGGAAGGAAGGTATAATTACATTTTCTTATGAAAAATTTTGGGAAAAATATGAGGACGAAAATTTATTAACTTGGAGTTAGATTTCTTAATATGGATTTATGGACTTAGTATTGTATTATGAAGTCTTGGCATTGATAATACGGAGCCCACCGAAAATTTCACAATTTTGTGGGGCCCTTCGAAATTTTTAAGATATTTGGCTAAGTGTGGGAGCTATTTTGTGAAGACAAATTTATGACCAATGAGAGGGTGACACGTGTCCCTCCACTTGTCTTATAAGTCCACTTGTATATATGGATAGGCTTTGCAAGACTTGAGCTCACAATAATATCTTCATCTTTCAAACCTTCTCTTCTCTCGTCCTTAGCCTTCTCATTTTCGAAATCCATGGAAAAAAGTGAAAATCAAGACTTAGTTATTTTCCAAGATTAAGCTTTCTAACTAAGTTCTAAGCCAAGCTAAATACTCCATAGTGGTGGGTTAGTGTTGGCCAAAATCTGCCCAAAGAAACCCTAAGCTTGTTATGAACTTTATGGAAGAAGAACATGAAAGTAATATGGATACAAGCTTGTAGAGGATACATGTGTGTGATTGGAACTTGAAGAAGTGGTGCAAAAAGTGAGGTGTTGGCCGAGATTAAGGGACTGTTTTGTGCCAAGCTTAAGGTAAGATTTCTTCTTCCTCTTGAAGTAATTGGAAGTTATATGATATTGTAATTGATAGATGAACTTGTGTTAAGTAAAAAAGAGAATAAGATATACATGTCACAGTTTTGGCATGCTAGCCGAAAACTGGACAGTTTTGGTGTTGTCGGATTCGTTGGTTATTGTTGTTGTTATCGTCACTACTTGCACGTTAAAATGAGGAATCTTGTTATTACAAGTGGATGTGTTTTATATATAAGTGTTGGAATGTGAATTGGATTATAAGAAGTTATGGAAATGGCTTTGGTTGTAGTAGTTGATCGAAAAACTGCATGAAACTGTGAGACGTTGTTATGCTGTTTTAGAGGTTGTTTTAGACGTGTTATATGCTGGAAATTTAGCTACCATTATGCATTTTTAAATGTGGTAATTGCTAATGAAAGTCCTAAAGGGATAAGGGTGTAGAAGGGTGTTAAAAGGCCTCACATTTTACCCTTGTTATTGTTGGATTGTGGAATGTTTTTATGGACTGTTTTAACGTGGAATAAGAGGTCGATTTACGTGAGAAATAGGTGTGTGAATCACCTTGGTTAACTGTTTGGTTGTGCCCTTAATTGGTGCTTGGTTGTTGATGAAATTGGCCTTATTGAAATGTGGAAAAGTACGTATAATAGGGGAAGTGCTGTCCAAATTTTTATAAGAAAAGAGAACCATTACTTGGTATATAACCTACTCTAGTGAGCATGAAGTTGATATACGTGTTATGGTATTTATAGGTTGAAGTATTACTTAAGGCGGATTCTAGTTATCAAGTTGGTTAGTTCGTCAATAAGGTATGTGAACCTCTTCCTTCTTTCTTTGGCATGTTCTACGTATGAAATATACATGTGGTATGGTTTCATGATTCATTCTACTCTTAGAAGTTAAGGAGTATTCATGTTATTGATTCTATGCTGAAAGCATGTCTAAATTATTTCTAAGTCCTTACCAAGTCTTATGAGAGATGTTGGTAAGAGTTTTAAGTAAGTATTGGAGTCAAGTTGATCTTGCTAAGCTGCAGTACTAATAAGTATTAAGCGTTGAGACCGATTTTGATAAACGTGTTAAAACAAGCCATTGCATCGTTAAATGAAAAAGGTATCGAACAAGTCATTGCACCGTTAAATGAAAAAGATATCGAGAATCAATTATATGGAAATGAGTAGAATTTTCATCTGCATAGATGCTAAGATATAACTAGTTCGTTTTACATTTTCTAGGTTCACAGCTGATTAGATAAGATCATTATTAAATATATAACCTACTAACGGCTCATAAAATTGATTAATTTGGCAATTCGGATCGGTACTCACTATGCAAATGTTTCCATAATGTTAGCCAGAGGAGCGAGACAAATTTAGATTATCGAGTTGATACAGACGACAAGCGGTATGTGACTCTTCCTTTCTTCTTTGAGCATAAACTTTATAAAATAAGTGTACGGTGGACGTACGTGTTTTAAATGAATCTAGATTTCATGTGGCACATGAGGTGATAGTAACTTGATTTTAAAAGTATACTTGACTTGATTTTAAAAGTATAAGTCACTTGGTTGTAAAAGTGTAAGTGTCTTGATTTTCCAAAAGAGGATTTAAAATGATACTTGATATGATAAGTGTCTTGATTTTCCAAAAGAGGATTTAAAATGATACTTGATATGATAAGTGTCACACCCCGAACCCCGGGCCCGTGACTGGTGCCCTACCTGGGCACCCTTCTTCCTTAACAACTAAGTAAACTGCGGAAATTAAATAACACCTCATTTAAAAAAAAAAAAAAAAACCATCGTACGTGTAAGGGCGAAGCCGACAAGGCTGCCATGTAATATACATAACAAAAGACACTACACCGTACATGAGTCCAATCCCACATAAGAATCTGCACTTCTAAGAGTTTTATCAAATACGACGACAAGGCCCCGCTGCACTCCATAATCGCATAAAAGCACATCTTGAAGGAAATATACCAAAATGATAAACTCATGAATAGAGGAGCTATCCAAAACTCGAAAGGTGGTCCTACACTGCCGATCACCAAATCAAGGCACCTAAACTCGCGCAGATTTAACGCAGCCCGGCGAGGTCAAGACGAAGAATGTACCAAGTATGTGAGCAAGAATTCATCGTAATGAAATCATAACAGTCTAAACAAAGCAGGAGACATGTCTGATAGCCAACCTACAGTACATAACACATAAGCAGTCATATCAAGTCAGGGACGCAGGCCCTCAAAGTCACTACTCAAATATAACTATGGGTCTCACGCCCATAATATCAATCATGCCCGTGGAATCCTTCCTCACTGCCGGCAGTCCATGATGTAATAACACCAATAAGGATACATGAACACCAAGTCCCACCTGTGTCCTAAATGCCTCGTGGTCTCATGCCCCGGAATCCCACATCGTAAAAGCATGACCATAGGGTAACACAATCAAATCCGGGGACATATATGATAATCAAATTACAACACATTGTGCCTTACTAACAATGAGAGTAAACAGTAGTATCCTTACAATATAAAATAGGAAGCTCATGATCAAAACAGGACCATCCGCCCGCAGTATCATTTAACCATCCTACTCGCGAGTATTTCACCGCATAGCCGCGTGGACCCGCGTGGAGGTATTCCTCGACGGGACTATTTCACCCGCATAAGCCCTTACGGACTCGCATGAGGTATTCCTCGCATAGGCTGGACCCGCCCGCATGGGACTATTTCACCCGCATAAGTCCTTACGGACCCGCATGAGGTATTCCTCGCATCGTGGGTAGCAATTCCACCTGACCAGAATGCCACAAACCCGGGGAATGACCCCGAAACGAATGATATACCAATAGCACACAACCGGCTATTTCCAGCACACATAGGCAATTCTCAACTAAACAAGCCAAAGTACTTATCAAGGCACACATAGAACAATTCTCAATTAATCAAGCCAAAGTACTTATCAAGGCACACTTAGACAAATTCTCAATTTATCAGGCCAAAGTACTTATCAAGGCACAAATAGAATAATTCTCATTTAACAAGCCAAAGTACTTATCAAGGCACTCTTAGACAAATTCTCATTTAACAAGCCAAAGTACTTATCAGGGCACAAATAGAATAATTCTCATTTAACAAGTCAAAGTACTTATCAGGGCACAAATAGAATAATTCTCATTTAACAAGCCAAAGTACTTATCAAGGCACTCTTAGACAAATTCTCAATTTATCAAGCCAAAGTACTAATCAAGGCATCACATAGAATTATTCTCAATTAATCAAGCTAAAGTACTTATCAAGGCACACTTAGACAAATTCTCAATTTATCAGGCCAAAGTACTTATCAAGGCACAAATAGAATAATTCTCATTTAACAAGCCAAAGTACTTATCAAGGCACTCTTAGACAAATTCTCATTTAACAAGCCAAAGTACTTATCAGGGCACAAATAGAATAATTCTCATTTAACAAGCCAATTACTTATCAAGGCACTCTTAGACAAATTCTCAATTTATCAAGCCAAAGTACTAATCAAGGCATCACATAGAATTATTCTCAATTAAACAGGCCAAAGTACTACGTACATACATTCTTTTCAAAAGACTTCTTTTTATGTAAAATCCCAAGATACTAACACCCGTAGTATCAAGGCATGTCTATTTTTCAAAGTAAGTTACTACACGTTTAGAAAACTCATTTCAAGGCTTGAAATAAAGTAACTTCAAATTTTCACAATCTAGGCAACTTATGCCCTTTAATCAAAATAGACAACTTTCTAAACCTTCCATAAAGCCGTTATAACCAACTTCCCATAAAGCCGTTATAACCCTTTATGGTTTTAGACATATCCATTCCTTTTATAACCAAGAGACTTATACTATTAAACCAAGTATCACATACTTACAAATCAAGTTCTTAACTTTCAAAACACTTCAAGTCTCTTAATATATAGAAAACAAGTTTCTTCTACTTTTAAACCTCAAGTAACTCACTCCTTTAAAACAAGTTACTTCTCTTAAATCATGTCATTTCTCCTCTTTTAAAACAATTAAGTAAATCACTCCTTTGACTCCCCTAAAGTCATTATAATGACCTTTAGGATTTTGGGACTAAGGCACTAGCCCAAAAGATTTGGAAACCACTTCCTTTTCAAGACTCTATGTACTTTAAGTAAAATACTTTCACTTTTAAGAATCCAAACTTCACTAAGAAAATGGATTTTACAACTTACAATTTAAACATCAAAGTACAATCAAGGAAGTACATAGAACAAATTCTATCCTAGGAATCCAAATACAACCAAGGAATGGATCATTTAAGGAGTAGAACATACTTTCTTAATCTTAAGGAATCATGCTAGAAGAGGAGATAGTTCACATACCTTTTCGGCTAATATCCACAAGCTAAGCCGAATACGTCGTACGTAGAAGTGTCAACCTATAATGGTCACAACAATACTATCAACTTCTAGTCTCAACGTAGAATAATACTAAGTATACGGTCTCTAATTCTACGGAAAATCGGGCAGCACTTCCTTTGTTTCTACTCACTTTGCCACCTTTTTCAAGGCCGAATACAATAACCAAACATGCCACATTTAAGGCTCCAAACAAAAACCAACCAAAGGGGATTACACGCCTTACAATACGTGTAAAATTCCGCCCCACAATTCATACCAAGTAGTTTAAAACTCCAAGCCATTCTCGGCCAACTACAACTAACAATTCAAAGTCTTTTCCAATCCTTTTCCAATTCCAAGTTCTAGGGTCTAACATGTTATATAGTCATAAACAACTTCAACAACTACAATTTCCTTCCTACACAACATGCGACGACTTAAACGAATAATCGACTTGAATTGAAATCTTAAGGCTAAACATGCTAGTTTTCGGATTAGGGTTCCAATAGCCAATATAATAATCAAACTTCGTAATATATAACTCATGCTTGCTAATAACCATAGCTACAATCAATAAGTAAACTTAATTGCTAAAACGACAAAATTTATACCTTTCAAAGCCCTTAAAATTTCCAAGATTCAAAGTCGCGCCTTAGCAATTCTTAGCTCCTTTCCTTAGGTTCCAATCCGCTCCAAGCACTCCTTAGAGGCCTATGAAGAACCCATCTTCAAGTTCCAACTTCAAAGTTGAAGAACTCCTCAAGTTTCCGCCTTGCGACTAATACGAAAAAGCCATTTTTCCGAAATCTTTCTATTGAGATAACCTTACAACACCCTTAGGAACATTGGGTTAAAGTCTTGTGGCTAATGGATCAAAATCACAATTTTTTTTGTGTGGGAAAAGGCTTGAACCCGAGAGCACTTCTAGGCTAAGCTCAATGTTCTCAAATTTTTCTAAGTGTAATGAGCTAGTCTTGCACTAGTAGTATACTTATATAACACATTGAAGGGCCAAGATTATAACAATTGTGTGGCTTAGATGAAAATCACATGGATTAAGCCTATGTGGAAAAGTTGACTAGTCAACAAAATCAAGCTTAGAAGACTTATCATCTACATAGGTCAAATGACCATAACACCCTTGCAATATTTCGTCCAACATCATGGAGGGGGTGCCACGTGTCTCCCTCTGATTCGTCCATAAAATTCAGAAAACATCTAGGGCCCCACAAAAATGTGAAATTCCTCGGGTGGGCCCCACGTGACCAAATCCGTAAAAATAAATTTCCATAAGGTTAAGAGTTCCATACTCTTCAAATAATGCATTTTGAGAATCCAATTCTCAACAACAAACATTTTTCCTTTCCGACGTTCGGAACATTTTCCGTCAGAAAACAATTCTTCTTTTCGTACTAATTTCCAAGTCTTGTTTCCTTACGTGCATTCTCTTATACGTGTACTGGACTTACGGGGTGTAACAATAAGTGTCTTGATTTTCCAAATGAGGATTTAAAATGAAAGGTATGCGAGTGACTTTGTATTTCTAAAAAGGAAGGCATGGTATTTCCTTGGTTTTTCTAAAAGGGAAGGCATGGTATTGCCTTGGTTTTTTCAAAAAAGGAATGCATGGTATTGCCTTGGTTTTTCTAAAAAGGAAGGTATGGTATTGCCTTGGTTTATTCTAATTAGGAAGGCATGATATTGCCTTGGTTTTTCTAAAATGATAGTTCATTCTATTTATTCTAATGAGAGTCAAAGATTATTTAACTTGCATATGTTTGCTCATGATAGCCTTTCGTGCGAGTGTTATATTTCCACATCACCGCGTCCCTCACTGGAGGGCCGGCAACATTATTGTATTATTTACATGGACATGCTTACATGATGAAGGAATTCCATGGGCGTGCTTCCGTTATATTATTTACATGAACATGCTTACATGATGAAGGAATTCCATGGGTGTGCTTCCGTTATATTATTACATGGACATACTTACATGATGGAGGAATTCCTATGGGCATGCTTCCGTCATATTATTCCATGGACTAGCTCTTCATGATGATATACTTCCGTGATGAAGGAATTACATGGGCATGCTTTCATAATGCGGGTTCAAGACCCATGATTTGAATTGCATAATGATTCTTAGGGCAGGTGTCCCTGATTTTGACATGATATTCATATTTTGACAAGGTACGGTTGATTTTCTATTTTGAAAATGTACAGTTTACTCTCATATTGTCAAAAGACATCGAGTCCCACAAATGGGCCGGGATACGTTATGGGATACACCGAGTCCACAAATGGGCCGGGATACGTTATGTGATATACCGAGTCCCATAAATAGGCCGGGATACGTTATGTGATACACCGAGTCCCACAAATGGGCCGGGATACGTTATGTGATACATCGAGTCTCGCAAATGGGCCGGGATACGTTATGTGATACACCGAGTCCCACAAATAGGTCGGAATACGTTATATGATACACCGAGTCCCACAATTGGGCCGGGAAACGTTATATGCAAAAAGACACCGACTCCCTCACTAAAGGGTCGGATCACGTTATAGGTATAAAGACATGATGGTTACATGATTCCACCGAGTCCAAGAATGGGTAGGGATACATTATATGAAAACAGATACGATGACTCTTATTTTTATAAGGTACAGTTGTACAGTGGTACAATGATACAAAGTGTCACGACCCGATCTCGGGCCCGCGACTGGTGCCTTACCCCGGGCACCCTAGTGATAATACATCAGAGAAAAATCAGCGGAATAACTCAAAAATATGTAACAATGTAAAATAGGAAACAGGCCAACCGATAGGTCGCCTTTCAGCATATATATATATATAAAACTCGAACAGTTATCCTTTACAAGCCCAACTTACAACAGTACTACAGACCTCTAAGAGTTTTTATAACAACTATGATGGGACAGGGCCCCGCCATACCCCTGAATGTACAAGAACATACAATGTCAGGGAATCATATCAAAAGATAAGCCTCCGGAGAAACGGAGCTTCCCAAAACGCAGAACTGTGACCCTAAGAGCGAGGATCAACAACCGGTGTACCTCTATCTCATGCAGATTTAACGCCGCCACGACTGCCCGGCTCGTGGATCGTGCCTTACCCGCACCCAAGTAGTCATACATCGAGTAATCGCAGAACATAAAAACAAGACATGAAACAATCAGAAATGAAACACATTTTATTCGAGAGAAAGTCGCTTTTCGGCATATATATAAATACAAAGTTTGAACAGTTTAATCCTTTTACAAACCCCGCCCACAACAAGATTACATGCACTTCTAAGAATGTAACGACAACTATGGCGGACAGTGGCCCCGCTTATACCCTGTATGTACAAGAACCTGCTGCACTGTGGTAACATACCAAAAGATAAGCCTCCGAGAAACGGAGCTTCCCAAAACGCTGATTTGTGATCCTAGGCGAGGATCGTCAACCGATGTACTTACTGCGGCATGAACGCAGCCCCCCGAAGGAGGTCAGTACAACAGGTACCAAGTATGTGAAACTGGAAAATACAGTAAACGAAATCATAACAGTCTAAAACAAAACAGGAGACATGTATGATAACAAAACTACAGTTCACAATATAAAAGCAGTCATGTCAAGTCAGGGACTCACGCCCTCAAATCATTACTCAAATACAACTATGGGTCTCACGCCCATAACATCAATCATGCCCGTGGAATACCTTCCTCACTGCCGGCAGTCTATGATATAAAAGTACCAAGGAACACACATGAACACCAGGTCCCACCTGTGTCATAATAAAACCGTACGGGGTAAGTACGAAGGCATAGCCGACTACTAAAACCCACAGGGTCATAAACTGTATCATGAGATCTGTCTAGACCGCCACATGATCGAAGCTGGCCACTCGCCCGCAGTATCTAATGTGCGCGTCTAGTCCTGGAACTTCCCGCAGCTACGCATAGGCCACTCCAATAGCCCGCATGAGGTATTCCCCGCATCGAGGGTAGCTACTCCCCGGCAACGTCCTGGACTCGCAGTCCATATGGCCACATAGACCACATGAGGTATAAACCCGCACACTAACCTGGAACTCTCGTAGCTCCGCATAGGTCACACAGACCCGCATGAGGTATTCTCGAATCATAGGTCACACAGCACTACCGAGTCTACCCCGCACTGAGGAGGGCACAACCCCTAATCATGTCAAGAGGTGAGTGATATAATACTAACATAATAGCTTATCGTTAAACAACATAAGCACAACAAGGGAAACCCCTTTACACAAACATCACAAGATACTAACACACGTAGCATCCTAACATGTTTACTTATCAAACCAACAAGAAAGTATTACAAGGCTATCACAAACCAATAAAATCAAGTTATTCACACAAGATACTCTCTACTTTATGTTAGCAAGTTCGGGTTTTTATCCCCAAAGTACTTCATACAATAACTCTTTTAAAAGATCCGTTTCTTTCACAAAAGTCACACAATACCCGTAGTATAAAAATGGAGTGACTATCTTTTTAAGTAAACCAAAACACTTCCCTTTGTAAAATCAAGTAACAACATTATTTTCCAAACGTTCAAGTTTGCCTAATTTCAGATACTCAAGTCTTTTAGTTTCGAAAGATTTCATAGTTCATAGTCTTAATCAAATAACGTACTCTCTTTTAAAACAATTGAGTAACGTATGCCTTATGTGTGAGTAGGTTATTCTTGTTTATAACAATCTTATTAAAGCAGCCATGATCTAGGAAATGTAATATCATTTTGTCTCATCTTAGCTTCTATGCAGATGGAGGTTTCTACTGATTTTAATAATACTTAATTATTCAATACATTTCCCTTTATTAGCGCTGCAGTGGTTTGTTCTATACTTATTCTGATTTCCAAAATCAGTAAACATATTCCTTTTAAAAACCAAGTACTCATTACTCACGAATGATGTTTTACACTTTTTAACAAAATTCATATTAATTCAATTAAGTCAAGTCTCTTATCTTTTAAGATCAAGTCTCTTAACTTCTACAATCAATAAACCATTCTTTTTATCACTCTTAAGTCGTTATACCTAACTTCCCATAAAGCTAGTATAACTCTTAAGCTTTCAAAAAGGTTTCTTAATTCTTTTGAAATACTTCAAGGTTCTTATTATTCAGGCTTAAGTCGAAAGACATTGCCATAAAACTACGTTCAGTTAACACACGACGCCTACCGTACTATATATATTCCTTTAAAATATCATGCTCAAGAGGATAGGAAGAATCACATACCTCGCGACGATTATCGACTATTAGCAAAGCGCCCAAATCATGTAGTCCCGCTAGCCTTTTCCACCCTTCTCGAGTAGAATTCACTACTCGCAAGATTCAACCTATATCGGCCATAAGAGTCTATCAACGCCTAGACTATTCTCAGAAAATACTTCTAGATACAGATTCCTTTATTCTACGGAAAATTGGGCAAGACTTCCTACCCGCCAAACTACACAAGTTTCATCAGAAATACACATGTAAGTACTGTCACTTTTTTCTTTAATAATCTTCTGATTCAATTCTCTTCTTTTATACCATCCTTATATGAATCTTATATTCATTTCTATACTACTACAGTATGTAATTTCCAATTATAATAGAAGGACAATAGTATTTACCTCGATAAGCCCAAAATTATCCAAGTTTATATGTCGATCCTGAGCAACGTTTAGCTCCTATTCGAACGCCCAACCCGCTCCAAACAACCCTTAGAAGTTCTACGCAACTTCTTCTTAATACTTCAACTCGATATGAAGATTTCCTTAGGGTTTCGTTTAGTGGCTAAAGGAAGTATAATAGTATTTCTGGGCTTTTAGTATAGGTGTAACCTTGGAATACTACAAGGTATTTGGGAATAGTAACAATACTTGGAGAGTATTTTTCTACCAAGGGTGGGGGGAGTATTATACGAAAACAACTAGGCAAGGGGGGGGGGGTTGGTTTCGGCTAAGGCTCACAAGGGGAGGGGGAGGACTTGGACGAATACTACACTTTAGGGGGAGGGGTTTTTGAGACTTGGAAAATGATTTTTGGATGAAGATTTAGTCTTGCATTGGAGGGGTATGTATATGCCAATCAATGACCAAGATCAAGCCAAGTGGGCAAGTGTATGGTGAAGATTTGGACATGTGTTTGTGGGTCCCACTTGCTCATCAACTACACAAAATATCCTACCAACTCCTTGACTAAAAATGGTGCAAGAAAGACGCCCCAAATCGTCCACTTGAGGGTGACACTTGTCACCCTCTCGTTGGTCCAAAATATTTCATCTCTCGGAAAAATCCGCAAAAATTATAAATGACATTGCCGTATTTTTCCCTTCGCAAAGTCCGGAAAACGTTTCGTCGGAAAACGACTCTTTTCGCTAGTTGTGCACAAATTTTCTCCCCTTAGTCTACTTTAAGGCTTAAACTTTTGTACGTACGCCCTCACGTACATACTCAGGAAATACGGGGTATAACATTCTCCCCTCCTTAGAAACATTCGTCCCGAATGTTCCTCCTCACGACGGATAACGATAATGTTTCTCTTAACAAGTTGCCAATGCCCCACCTGGCCACAAAATAACACACGCGCAATTACTTAACCCAAGTCAACGAGGAATCACCTCTAGCATTACAAAAGCTTCCACCCTTGGTCTAAAAGATACCCTTTTCGCACCTTTACTTCACAACAAAATGATCATTTCTATTTTCTTAGCACATGTTCACTTCCTTCCTTACACGTCGTACTCTTCTCGAACACTTGAACTCTTTCTAGTATATGGACCATACTTCAGTCATTACTTCAGTTCCCAAAATTTCTGGAGCCACTACCTCCAAACTTGGTCATCTTACTAGCCTCGATCTTCTTTAAGGCCATTCCCGACCTTCACGATCCGATTCTGGTCGAACATATCCATGAACTCATACGATGGTCATCTAAACTTGGGCCTGGCACCCTCGTGACCCTACCACCTGGCGGGACCACCTCGAACTGACCCCACCACAACATGTGCCGCGGGTTGACCCGCACCCAGATTAACCCGACTCATTATCGCGCCAAACACTTGTTCTCCTGATCCGGAACAATCTTACCTATTCAAGTCCTGAAGGCTACCACTTTCATCTTACACAACCCATGGAATTATCCCACAATAAATTAATATGCATACCAAGTATTTTGACAAAGACTAACCGTGAAATCTTTTATTCGAGCCGGCCTTACATCTACGGTCTCAACGTGAAATATTCTAAGGTTCACACCTTCCCTTCCCCCATACTTATCCTTCCAACTAACCATGTTTTCTAACTCACAAATAACACAACGCTATCCGTACATAGCACACAATAAAATCATCATATCAAGCATACAAAACTCTAGAGGGTTAAGGATATACCTGTATCTACCGCTTTACTCTAATCACCCCTCGCAGGCATAATCGTAGGGTGATGAACCACTATAGATCCCGTAGTCTGTCTTTGCCCACCACTGCTACCTCCGGCCTGACAGCGCAAATGGCCCCGCTGGCCGCATGTAAAACAAACTCGAACTAGCACGACACTCCCAAAATGGAGTCTACCACATCGCCACAACGAGGTAGGGTGGCTTCACCGCTAACACCCCGCTTCCCGAAAATCTGAACCTCGAGCCACGACCGCTTCCCGAATACTGATGCCTCAAGATTGTGGAGGACCACTCAGATCGGGCGGAGGCGCATAACTAGTCTGATGCTGAGGCGGTCCGCCTCGAAAGTCACCAAAATACCTCGTTGTTCGCCCTCTTCTCGCTGATTCGTCATTCCGCCGACCTCTCCGCCTCACACCCAAGTGCATAAGCTCGCATGCGGAAATGTCCATACCCTACCAAGAGCTACACCAACAAGCCTCGCCAAGTAGTCATCTAACCCAGAACGAGCGGTGTACTCGCCCTCCATATCGCCCATTACAATGGGACATACCGAGCCAATGAGTCGAACTCCACATTGTACTCCGAATCAGATGCCTGCTCGCTCAACATCAAAAACTGTTTACCCGAGCCTCTCTCATCCGTGGAGGCAAGAAATGTGCAAGAAATGCCTCAAAACTTGTCCCATACTACCGGAAGTGCATACTCTCCCGACGGCTCCCACGATCAAACCACCGATCGCAGATCACGCAAATGACGCGAACCTAAGACCACCGACTCGGTCTCCGGCTTTGATCACTCTCATGATCCGTCAGAATCGCTTGGATGAACTCGCGATCATCCTCGTGCCTCGACCAGAACTCTGGAGGGCTACAACTCAGAAAGTCCCGTAGCCTCAAACTATCCGATCTTGGGTGAACCATGAGTACCATCGAACCGAATCCGTGATCCAAATTTATCCTCATGTTTGGCCACGATCCCGCCGAATCGGGCCATCTCTTTGTACCCCAACTCCTCTCGCTTCCGGTGGACCGAGGTGCAGTGTATCGTGGTCTCGCAGCCACCGCCGCGCTTCTAAACTCGCTGGGGCGTGGCGCCGCAAAACTTGCCGTCAAGCACTATCTCGTGTAATGACCGGCTGCGCCCGCACTCTCTCAGTATCCTACTAGCAGCCTCTACGCCTTGCCCATCTGGGCCCGGTTGCGGAGGCATAAATGGTAAAAACGAGATACGTCAGAGGGGTCCAACTTACAACACAGCTCTAAGGCACGATCTCAGAATGAGAAGAATGGAAACCAATCCTAAATGTCCTGCAGCCTCCTGATTATAGATGTTGTACACAACACACCGATAATCAAGACTTACTGTACACGATGCGTAGACACTTTCCGAGGATTAATCGCTCGATACCACTTTTGTCACGAATTCGCCCGGCCCGTGGATCGTGCCTTACCCGCACCCAAGTAGTCATACATCGAGTAATCGTGGAACATAAAAACAAGACATGAAACAACCAGAAATGAAACACATTTTATCTCGAGAGAAAGTCGCCTTTAAGATATATATAAATACAAAGTTTGAACAGCTTTAACTTTTTACAAAACTCGCCACAATAAGATTACTCTGCACTTCTAAGAATGTAACGACAACTATGGCGGGACAGGGCCCCGCCATACCCCTGCATGTACAAGAACCTACAGAATCAGGGTAACATACCAAAAGATAAGCCTCCGGAGAAACGGAGCTTCCCAAAACGCTGATTTGTGATCCTAGAAGCGAGGATCGTCAACCGATGTACCTCTACCTGCGGCATGAACGCAGCCCCGGCGAGGCCGATAACATGTACCAAGTATGTGAAATCGAAAATATCAGAACGAAATCATAACAGTCTAAAACAAAACAGGAGACATGTATGATAACAAAACTACAGTTCACAATATAAAAGCAGTCATGTCAAGTCAGGGACTCACGCCCTCAAATCATTACTCATATACAACTATGGGTCTCACGCCCATAACATCAATCATGCCCGTGGAATACCTTCCTCACTGTCGGCAGTCTATGATATAAAAGTACCAAGGAACACGCATGAACACCAGGTCCCACCTGTGTCATAAAAAAACCGTACGGGGTAAGTACGAAGGAATAGCCGACTACTAAAACCCACAGTACCAACAAGGTCATAAACTGTATCATGAGATCTGTCTAGACCGCCACATGATCGAAGCCGCCACTCGCCCGCAAAGATCTAATTTGCGCGCCTAGTCCTCGAACTTCCCGCACTCCGCATAGGCCACTCCAATGGCCCGCATGGTATTCCCGCATCGAGGTAGCTACTCCCGCAACGCCCCGACTCGCATCCGCATGGCCACATAGACCACATGAGGTATAACCCCGCACACTAACACGGAACTCTCGTAGCTCGCATAGGTCACCTGCACCCGCATGAGGTATTCTCGAATCATAGGTCACATGCACTGCATGAGGTATTCTCGAATCATAGGTCACACAGACTACTGAAGTCTACCCCAGACGGAGGCGCCTTAACCCCTAATCATGTCAAGAGTGAGTGATATAATACTAACATAATAGCTTATCGTTAAACAACATAAGCACAACAAGGGAAACCCCTTTACACAAACATCACAAGATACTAACACACGTAGTATCCTAACATGTTTACTTATCAAATCAACAAGAAAGTATTACAAGGCTATCACAAACCAACACAATCAAGTTATTCACACAAGGTACTCTCTACTTTATGTTAGCAAGTTCGGGTTTTTATCCCCAAAGTACTTCATACAATAACTCTTTTAAAAGATCCGTTTCTTTCACAAAAGTCACACAATACCCGTAGTATAAAAATGGAGTGACTATCTTTTTAAGTAAACCAAAACACTTCCCTTTGTAAAATCAAGTAACAACATTATTTTCCAAACGTTCAAGTTTGCCTAATTTCAGATACTCAAGTCTTTTAGTTTTGAAAGATTTCATAGTTCATAGTCTTAATCAAATAACGTACTCTCTTTTAAAACAATTGAGTAACGTATGTCTTATGTGTGAGTAGGTTATTCTTGTTTATAACAATCTTATTAAAGCAGCCATGATCTAGGAAATGTAATATCATTTTGTCTCATCTTAGCTTCTATGCAGATGGAGGTTTCTACTGATTTTAATAATACTTAATTATTCAATACATTTCCCTTTATTAGCGCTGCAGTGGTTTGTTCGATACTTATTCTGATTTCCGAAATCAGTAAACATATTCCTTTTAAAAACCAAGTACTCATTACTCACGAATGATGTTTTACACTTTTTAACAAAATTCATATTAATTCAATTAAGTCAAGTCTCTTATCTTTTAAGATCAAGTCTCTTAACTTCTACAATCAATAAACCATTCTTTTTATCACTCTTAAGTCGTTATACCTAACTTCCCATAAAGCTAGTATAACTCTTAAGCTTTCAAAAAGGTTTCTTAATTCTTTTGAAATACTTCAAGGTTCTTATTATTCAGGCTTAAGTCGAAAGACATTGCCATAAAACTACGTTCAGTTAACACACATACGTCTACCATACTATATATATTCCTTTTAAAATATCATGCTCAAGAGGATAGGAAGAATCACATACCTCGCGACGATTATCGACTATTAGCAAAACGCTCCAAAGTACTGTAGTCCTGCTAGCCTTTTCCACCCTTCGAGTAGAATTCGCTACTCGCAGTACTTCAACCTATATCGGTCATAAGAGTCTATCAACGTCTAGACTATTCTGTAAAATACTTCTAGATACAGATTCCTTTATTCTACGGAAAATTGGGCAGACTTCCTACCCGCCAAACTACACAAGTCTCATCAGAAATACAAATTCCCATGTAAGTATTCGATCTTTTCTTTAATAATCTTACGATTCAATTCTCTTCTTTTATACCATCCTTATATGAATCTTATATTCATTTCTATACTACTACGATGTAATTTCCAATTATAATAGAAGGACAATAGTATTTACCTCGATAAGCCCAAAATTATCCAAGTTTATATTGCCGATCCCGAGCAACGTTTAGCTCCTATTCTCAACGCCCAACCCGCCTCCAAACAACCCTTAGAAGTTCTACGCAACTTCTTCTTAATACTTCAACTCGCTATGAAGATTTCCTTAGGGTTTCATTTAGTGGCTAAAGGAAGTATAATAGTATTTCTGGGCTTTTAGTATAGGTGTAACCTTGGAATACTACAAGGTATTTGGGAATAGTAACAATACTTGGAGAGTATTTTTCTACCAAGGGTGGGGGGAGTATTATACGAAAACAACTAGGCAAGGGGGAGGGCGGTTGGTTTCGGCTAAGGCTCACAAGGGGGAGGGGGAGGACTTGGACGAATACTACACTTTAGGGGGAGGGGTTTTTGAGACTTGGAAAATGATTTTTGGATGAAGATTTAGTCTTGCATTGGAGGGGTATTTATAGGCCAATCAATGGCCAAGATCAAGCCAAGTGGTGGGCAAGTGTATGGTGAAGATTTGGACATGTGTTTGTGGGTCCCACTTGCTCATCAACTACACAAAATATCCTACCAACTCCTTGACTAAAAATGGTGCAAGAAAGACGCCCCAAATCGTCCACTTGAGGGTGACACTTGTCACCCTCTCGTTGGTCCAAAATATTTCATCTCTCGGAAAAATCCGCAAAAATTATAAATGACATAGCCGTATTGTCACGACCTGAACCCGGGCCCGTGACTGGTGCCTTACCCCGGGCACCCTAGTGATACAACATCAGAGAAAATCAGCGGAAATAAAAACATGAACATGAATTAAGAGACAAGATAAATAAACAGGCCAACCAAAGCAACGCTTTCATCATATATACATAAATACGAACAAGCATCTCTTTTACAAACCCCGCCACAACAAAGCATGCACTTAAGATTTATACAACAACTATTACGGGACAGGGCCCCGCCATACCCCTGAACGTTCAAGAACTTACAGACTCAGGGTAACATACCAAAGATAAGCCTCCGACGAAACGGAGCTTCCCAAAACGCTGAAATGAGATCCTAAACGCGGGGATCGACAGCCGATGTACTTCTACCTGCGGCATGAACGCGGCCGGCGAGGTCAAGATAACAGTACCAAGTATGTGAAAGCAGAAATAATCAGAAATGAAATCATAATAGTCTATAAAAGCAGGAGATGTGTATGATAACCAAACTACAGACACACATAACATATGATTATATCAATTCGTGGTCTCACGCCACAACATCAATCCCGCCCGCGAGTACCTTCTCACCGCCGCTTCATGATATGATAACCACAAGACAACAATCCAAATTGGAGCATACCCGTGCGCTACGCATCGTGTCAGTATGTCCAAAGGGAACAAATAAGACAACATTCCAAATGGAAGCATACCCGTGCGCTACGCATCGTGTCAGTAGGTCCAAAGGGAAACAATAAGACAGCATTCCAAATGGAAGCATACCCGTGCGCTACGCATCGTGTCAGTATGTCCAAAGGGAAACAATAAGACAGCATTCCAAATGGAAGCATACCCGTGCGCTACGCATCGTGTCAGTATGTCCAAAGGGAAACAATAAGACAACAAGGCGGTAATCAAAGTGGAAGCATACCCGTGCGCTACGCATCGTGTCAGTATGTCCAAAGCGATTAACAAAAGTAACACTATCAACAGGAACGTACCCGTGGAATTTATCCGTCACTGCCGGTCACGTCCAAGTAAGTTCTCAACAAGTCAACCCATCCTCAATCGAGAGACGCGGTATTATATAAACAAAATTCTGTCTCAACAAAGGCTATCACAACAAGCATAGGCTAGTTTCACAACAACAATCATAGGCATGTTTCACAACAACAAGCATAGGCAAGTTTCACAACAAGCATAGACAAGTTTCACACCAACAAGCATCGGCAAGTTTAGACACAACTCGAAGTACTTCCATTTTATGCCCTAGTTCGGTTTTAACCCTAAAGTACTACGTACGTTAAATTCCTTTTAAAGAGATTTATTCCTTTTATAAAAGTCACCCGATACCCGTAGTATAAAAATAGAGTGACTTATATCTTTTAAGTAAACCAAAACAACTTCCATACTTTCTTTTTTAAAGTCAAGTTACCACATTAAAACCAATGATAAAACCTTTCTTTTGTTTTCATAAGGTCGTTATAACCAACTTCCCATAAAGCTGTTATAACACCTTATGCTTTAAACCATTTTAAGACAACACAATGCCTTTCTTTTCCCTAAAGTTCCAGTTTGCCTAATTTTAATTACGCAAGTCTCTTTTTTGAAAAGTTTCATAGTTCAATGTCTTAATCTCTTTTAAAACAATTGAGTAACATATGCCATAGGCGAGTAGGTTATTCTTGTTCATAATCAATCTTATTAAGCAGCCATGATCTAGAAAATGTAATATCATTTTGTCTCATCTTAGCTTCTATGCAGATGGAGGTTTCTACTGGTTTTAATAATACTTAATTATTCAATACATTTCCTTTATTAACGCTGCAGTGGTTTGTCGATACACATTCTGATTTCCGAAATCAGTAAAACATTATTCCTTCCAAAAACCAAGTACTCATTACTCACGAATGAGGTTTCACACAAACATCCATATTAAGTCAAGTCTCTTATCTTTTAAGAATAAGTCTCTTAACTTCTAAACCATTAAACCATTCTTTTTATCTCTCTTAAGGCGTTACACCTAACTTCTCATAAAGCTGGTATAACTTTTATGTTTTCAAACCAAGTATACACTTCTTTCAAAAAGGTTTCTTAATCTTTTAGAATACTTCAAGGTTCTTTTACATCAAGTCGGTTATAAGTCAAATCAGTTATCTTTTAAAAACCACAAAGCATTTCTCATTTACATAGAGCTGTTATAACCAACTTCCCATAAAGCCGTTATAACACTTTATGTTTAAAGACAATCAAATACATTTAACACATGTACGTCTACCGTACTACATAGTTATACACATATCATGCTAGAACAGATAGGAAGAGGTTCACATACCTCGCGACGATTATCGACTAATAGCAAAACGCTCCAAGTACCTCAAACCGTCGGCTACACTCTCAGTCAAGCAGATCACTCCACACGTAGTACTACAACCTATAGAGGCCACAAAGCGCCTATTAATATCTTTAGATCCCGACGTAGAATATTCTACAGAAAATTCGGCAGCACCTCCCCCCCCCCCGCAACAGCGTAAATCTCCTCCTCTATCGAGGCCGGCTACCAAGCCAACCAGGGGTTAACACGCCTAACCTGGACGTGTACAATTCTACTACAAGAATGCTACACAAGTCTCAGTAATACACCCTATGTAATTACGATTCGCTCTTCTTTAAATTCAGGCTTAAGTCGCAAGACATTGTCGTAAGTATTATTCAGGCTTAAGTCAAAAGACATTGCCGCACAACTATGTTCAGTTCTATATATAGTATACTTAACTATATACTCCTACAACATGTAATTTCCAATTACAACAGAAGGTTAGGAATGTTTACCTCGATAAGCCCAAAATTATCCGAGTTTATATGTCGATCCTGAGCAAGGTTTAGCTCCTACTCCGTGCGCTCCGACCCGCTCCAACCAACCCTTAGAAGTTCTAACCAACTTCTACTTATAACTTCAACTACGGGTGAAGATTTACTTAGGGTTTCGTTTTTGTGACTGAGGGAAGTATAATAGTATTTTCTGGGCTTTTGTATAAGTGTAACCTTGGGAAAACTACAAGGTATTTGGGCCAAGGTATTTGGGCATTATAACAATACTAGGAGAGTATTTCTATACCACAACAAGGGGTATTATATGAAAACAACTAGGCTAGGGGGGGGTGTACCCCACGGCCAAGCCTCTACAAAGGGGGAGGGGACTTGGCCGAATGCTACACTTAAGGGGGAGGGATTTTTGAGACTTGGAGAATGATTTTTGGATGAAGAAGTTCATCAACTAAGGGGGGGTATTTATAGGTCAAGCAATGGCCAACCAATGGCCAAGATGAAGACAAGTGTTAGGCAAGTGTAGGGCTAGGATTTGGACAAGTGTTTGTGGGCCCCACTTTCTCATCTACTACACAAAATATCTAGCCAAACATTGACCAAATGTTTAAGGCATTTTCCATGGCAAAAACGTGCCAACAACTCCCTCCAAAACCGTCCACTTTGTGCCACCTAAGGGTGACACGTGTCGCCCTCCTATTGGTCCAAAATATTTTATCTCTCGGAAAAATCCGCAAAAATTATAAATGACATAGCCGGAATTTTCCCTACGAAAGCTGTGGAAACGTTTCGTCTAAAAACGACTCTTATCGGGTGTTGTGTACAAATTTCGAAACTTGCCTAACTTAAGGCTCAAATTATTATACGACGCCACGCATACATACCGAAATACGGTATAACACGATTTTTCCCTTCGCAAAGTCCGAAACGCTTTTCTGAAACGACTCTTTTCGCTAGTTGTGCACAAATTTTCGCCCTTAGTCTACTTTAAGGCTTAAACGTTTGTAGACGCACGCCTCACGCATATACTCGTGAAATACGGGTATAACAAACGCACCCTCAGGAGGTCAAGACAACAGTACCAAGTATGTGAAATCAAAATATCAGAATGAAATCATATGATGCATATTAAACAGGAGACATGTATGATAACCAAACTACAGTACACAATATATAAACAGTCATGTCAAGTCTGGGACGCATGCCCTCAAAGTCATCACTCAAACATAACCATGGGTCTCACGCCCATAATATCAATCATGCCCGTGGAACTCCTTCCTCACTGCCGGCAGTCCATGATACAATATAACACCAATAAGTATACATGAACACCAGGTCCTACATGTGTCATAAAAACCGTACGGGCCAAGTAGGAAAGCTAACCACCAGATCCAGCGTGCATCATAAAACTGACTGGGTCAAGTACGAAGGCATAGCTACAGATCGACTGCGCTATCAATCGATCGGCAAGTACGAAAGACAACTACTGATCCAACCTTACCGCCACGAGATATGGCGGGCAAGTACGAAGCCATCTACGAGCCTACCGTAACAACTATTCTATAAAACGAACGGCAAGTATGAAAGCCAACTACGATCCGGCTGCATCGAAATCGATCGGGCAGTACGGGGCTAGCTACGATCTCGCCACGGCTATCAACCTCATGGGGAGCTAGTCCATGGAATAACAATAATAATGGAAGCATACCCGTGGGCCACCCAACGTGTCAGTATGTCCAAGTAAATAACACGATAAAGAACTGACCGGGGCAAGTACGAAAGCCAACTACCAGATCCAGCCTGCATCAGCAACTGACCGGGGCAAGTACGGGGGCTAGCTACCAGATCCTGCCTGCGTCATCAACCTCATGGAGAGCTAGTCCATGGCATAACAATAACAATGGAAGCATACCCGTGGACCATCCAGCAGCGTCGGTATGTCCAAGTAAACAACAAGATAACCGGCCCTCCATCGAGAGACGCGGTAGCATATAAATACAACACTTGCACAACAAAGGCTATCACAACTAGTATAGGCAATTTTAACATACTCTTAGACCCTCATTTTATGCCAACAGTCTGGGTTTTTAACCCCAAAGTACTACATACTTCAATTCTCTTAAAAAGATCCCCTTTTAAGTAAAAACCACACGATACTAATACCCGTAGTATCAAGACACTTTCATGTTTAAATCAAGTACTTTATACTTTTTAAACCAAGTGGCTTACACTTTTAAAACAACGTCAAGTATACTTTTAAAACTCAAGTAACTCACTCTTTTAAGATCAAAGCACTCACACCTTTTAAAATCAAGCCACTTATACTTTTCCAATCAAGACAAGTTCGATATTTAAAAACAAGTTACTTATACTTTTAAACTCAAGTTACTTCTCCTTTCCCAAAATCAAGTTGTTTATAAGTCAAGTCTCTTATCTTTCAAGATCAAGTCTCTTAACTTTCAAAATCAAGTCTTTCTTTTATCTTCATAAAGTCGCTATAACTAACTTCCCATAAAGCCATTATAACACTTTATGTTTTAAACCAACCAAAGACAACCACACTCATTTCTGAAATTAAGAGAACTTTATTCTTTTAAAGACCAAGTATCAATTTCTTTCCAAATAATGATTCACAACTTTTTTAGAATAATTCAAGGTTCTTAACATTTAGAACTCAAGTCAAGGACATCAAAGTGAAACCAAATTCATTTAACACACGTACGTCTACCGTACTGTATATTTCATAACAATCATGCTCAAGAGGATAGGAAGAATCACATACCTCCTCGGCTAATCCACTTGCCAAGTCGAATATGCCGCTCGTAGAATATCAACCTATAATAATCAAATACGTCTATCAACGTCTAGATTTCTTCGTAGAATATTTCTAAGTATAGGGTCTCTTATTCTACGGAAAATCGGGCAGCACTTCCCCTGTTTTGACGTACTTTTCCACCTTTTTCAAGGCCCGATATTCAATAACCAACATGCCACATTTAAGGCGCAATAACACAACAATACCAAAGGGGATTACACGCCTAACTGGACGTGTAAAATTCTGCCCCACAATATACAAAATAGTCCATTAGTCCAAAGTAAATACAGTCTAATGTAAATACAGTCCAATGTAAATACAGTCCATTTGTTGGTGTTCTTTGCCAACTACTACGATAAAACTTATCCAATTTTCGGCTAGCATGCCGGAATTACTTCTTTAATCTTCCAACTTATATTCCAATCTTTATATAAGTTATAATAACTTTGTTATTAACTGTCAACAGGTAATATGTAATGTTTTTACCATTTTAATGGCTAGCATGCCAATTTCTTGATTTTAGCAACTTAACAAGGTCCAAATCTTTTCCAACTTCCTTCCATGTATCACATACTTATTTATATACAACCAACATATATAATATCCAACTTCACAAGGAGGACAAAGTTCATTACCTCAAAGAGCCCAAAATAATCCAAGAACTAAAAGTCGATCCGTAGCACGTTTAGCTCCTATTCCTTACATTCCAATCCGCTCCAAGCAACCCTTAGAAGCTCCTAACCAAATCTTCTTCAAGATCCAACTTCAAAAAGTGAAGAACACCTTAGGCTTCAAACCTAGCAAGAATCGGCCAAGGCATGGTTTTTAGGCTAAGGGTGTGAAATCATGTCTAACACTTGGTTAACAACCTTCCTAACACAACAAGGAAGAACACTTAAGAGTTTAAGAATTGTTGGACAACATTAGGCCAAATATCTTAGCCAAAGCCGAGAGCACAAGGAAAGGGAGGGAGTATTTTTCAAGTCTTGAAATAATTTTATGTGTGGGAGATTCATCCTAGTAGTGTGATGATATAAGACAACCAAGGGCTAGGATTAAAACATGTGTGTGGTTGAGATTAGGGACAAGTGTGTGTGGGTCCCACAAGCCACTTGTCCACACAAATATCTCACAAATATCTAGCACAAGACTTGTCCCACTTGTCATCATTTTCGCCCCACATGGGCCCACTTGGGGTGACACGTGTCGCCCTCCTATTGGTCCAAAATATTTCATCTCCCGAAAACATCCATAATTCTCTTATATTCCAAAAAGTCCAAATACCAAAATTGAGAATCCAATTCCCAATAATAAACCTTTTCCTTCACGAGGTCCTGAATATTTTCCGTCGGAAATTCAAAATTTTCTTCCCTTTCGTACTTAGTGTTATATTCTCGTACGTACGTCCTCACATACATTCTCTGAAACTACGGGGTGTAACACAAAGGTACAATTGGCTCTATTTTATATGGCACGGTCGGATCTGGTATTTGATTTTTCATACTTGTCCCTGTCATCTTTTGTACAGTTATGATCTTTTTACTGTATTTCATGTTTACATACTTGGTACCTTGTTGTACTGACCCCCTTCGGGGGGCTGCGTTCATGCCCGCAGGTATAGGTACTCAGTTTGGTGATCCGTGAGCTTAGGATCCTGGTTCAGCATTTTGGGATAGCTCCATGGTTCCGGAGCTTATCATTTTGGTACAGGTCTTCCATTATGACTTATGTATATTCAGGGGTACGGCGGGGTCTTGTCCCGTCATAGTTCACTGTCTTACTCTTAGTGGTTTGTAGTCATGTGCGGGTTGGACATATGTATAAGTTGTAACTCGTTTTTGGAAAGTCTATGTACAATGGCGGCCTTGTCGGCTTGCCTGTTTTATATTACGGGTTTTGTTATTACAGTTCAGGGGACAGGGTCCCCTTGTTATGAGTTTTCTAAAGCTTCCGCTGATTATATGTTATGTGTGGGTAGAAGGGTGCCCAGGTAGGGCACCAGTCGCGGACCCGTCGATTCGGGTCGTGACAGGACCGAGGCTTAAAAAATCTTTCTTCTTAAGGCTTCAAAGACTATTGTGGGTGTCATCTCACAGTGAGATCTTTTTCTTATCTATGTAAATTAATGAAGCGAGCGACTTACTATCAGGCGAGCAACAACTACATTTTCTAATCGATTTCAAACCGAAAGACAATCATAGGTCCGAAAAGTCAAATTTGTCTAAATACTAGACATAAGGAAGTGGGGGATAAATGCGGGGCACAAAAAATTTGGCTCCTTGGAACCATTGTGTTACACCCCGTAATTTCAGGACATGTTTATAAGAACGTACGTAAGAACTCAAAAATGTTAAGATTTGAGACTAGTAAAAATTTATCGGATTTATGGAATTGTCGGAAAACGAAATATTGCGACGAATGGGAGGGCGACACGTGTCACCCCCCCTTGGTTGGTCATGGTCGAATGGACCATGGGTTAAAGGGTCATTTGACCATAATAAAGATGAGCAAGTCTTGCTAAGGCTAGAGCTTGAGTTAATTGACTTAGTCAAATGGCGACTTGGCTTGATCTTTAAGTGAAATTCATCCAAGCCACCCATTTGTTCTAATATTGGCCCTCCATAGTGTTATATATACATACTAGTAGCAAGACAAGGCTTCTACACTTAGAAACATTTCAAGAAACTTTGAAGTCTCCATTGAGTGCTCTCGGGTTAGGGTTCCAAGAGAAGAAAAAAAATTCGTTTGTTGTCCAATAATCTCCACACTTTAAACCAAGGTTCCTAAGGGTATTGTAAGGGTATCTCAATAAAAAGATCCTGGAAAAGTGTCATTTTTGTATTAGTCGCAAGGTGAAAACCTAAATCGCTTTCATAGGTTTGGATTGGAAAGTAAAGGAAAGTTGTTTGTGATCTTCTAAGGGCTTCAAGTGGCGGATTGGAGTATCAAGGAGAGGCTCTAAGTTGCTAGGGAGCGACTTCGGATCTTGAAGTTGGATTAAGGCTCGATAAGGTGACAATCTTGTTCTCTTAAGTATTATAAGATTACATATTGTTGTAGCCTTACATTTTAACTAGCACGAAGTATATGTATTAAAGATTGATAAGTGTTATGGATATTGGAAGCCTAAGATCCGAAATGACATTACTAGCCATTTGAAATTGAAATACAATTTGGTCGATAATTAGAATTGTCGCATGTTACCTACTTGAAGATTGTAGTAGTTATAATCGATTGCGGCTTGATAACATGTTATACTAAACAACTTGGATTAAAAAGGAATTGGAAAGAAGACTTTGTGTTGTTGTACCTCAAATTGCTGAAAATGACATTGTATGTTGGACTAGTTTGATATCAATTGTGGGGCGGAATTTTACACGTCTTGTTAGGCGTGTAATCCCCTATTATTAACTACATTGTTGAGCCTTAAATGTGGCGTGTTTGGTTATTGAATTCGGGCCTTGAAAAAGGTGGAAAAATATATAGAAACAAAGGAAGTGCTATCCGATTTTCCGTAGAATTTAGTGTCTTTGCACTTAGAATATTCTACGTTTGAAGTAAGAAGTTAATAGACGTATTATGGTCATTATAGGTTGACATACTACGTACGACATATTGGACTTGGCAAGTGGATTGAACCGAAGAGGTATGTGGAACTTTCTTATCTCTTGAGCATGAGTAGTTGTAATTATATAGTACGGTAGACGTACGAGATTTTGAAGAATCTAGTTTCATTTGATATCCTTGACTTGTTTTAAGAATGTCCAAGTTGGTTGAGTTAGGGAATTAACTCACTTGTTTAAAAATATTAAGGATGTCTTAATTTCTAAAAGTTAATGGACTTGAAGTATGTTGAAAGTATATAATACTTGTTTCGTTTTGAAAGTATAAGTCTTTTGGATATAAAAAAAAAGAATGTATTTGTCTAAAGTATAAAGTTAGTATAACGACTTTATGGGAAGTTGGTTATAATAGCTTTATGGAAATATGAAAGAGTGGTTTACTCTAGTAATGTAAATAATGATAAATGACTTGAAATAATGAAAGGCAAATGGATTTGAAGGCATCAATTGCTTAAGGTTTTAAAGAAAGAAGTCACTTGATTTAGAAGCCTATAAATGTATTTCTAAAAGGTATTGTGACTTGTCTTGAAAAGTAGATATGACTTGATACTACGGTTAGTAGTATCTTGGAAGTTTTATATGAAAAAAAGTCATTTTAAAAGAGTAGAAGTACGTAGTACTTTGGGGTTAAATTCCCGGATTTTTATAATGACATGTTAGTGCCTTAAGTAAACTAAAATGAGAGGGTATATGAACAAAGCTAATAAGAAGTTAGGGGATTTCTTAACTTGCTTATGTTATGTATGATAAGTCGGTGGTGCTTATGTTATGTATGATAAGTCGGTAGTGCTTATGTTACGTATGATAGTCAGTTGTGCTAGGTTATGTATTCTTACGGGGTAGACCCCGAGTTACTACTTATTCCATGGAATTGCTACCCATGATGCGAGTGCAGCGTTTGTACTCATTGCGGGCCTACCGGGCCTGTCACGACCCGTTCCGGGGCCCGTGACTGGTGCCTTACCCGGGCACCCCAGTAGTCATACATCAGAGTAATCAGCGGAACATAAAATAACCAAGATATGAAACAGTATAAATTGAGACACGTATATACGAAGAAAGTTGCCTTTCGCATATATATATATACAACAACTCTTTCAACATGAGAGTTAATCCTTTTACAAACCTCTTACAATTTCTGCCCACAACAAGATTACATGCACTTACGAATGATATGACAACAACGATGTGACAGGCCCCGCCATACCCCGAATGTAAGCACCTAAAACAACAGGACTATACCACGATAAGCCTCCGAGAAACGGAGCTTTCCCAAACGCTGAATTGTGACCCTAAGAGCGAGGATCAACGATCGTGTACCTTTACTGCGGCATGAACGCAGCCGGGCGAGGTCGATAACAGTGCTGAGTATGTGAAACGAAAATAAATCAGAAATGAAATCATAGCGATCATATAAAGCGAGACATGTATGATAACCAAACTACGCTTACAACAAGCGAGCCATGTCAAGTCGTGGACTCACGCCTCAAGTCATCACTCAAGTATAACAATGGGTCTCGGGCCCACAACATCAATCATGCGTGGAGTACCTTCCTCACCGCGCCGTCTATGATATAAAAGCACCAAGGAACACACATGAACACCGTGTCCCACTGTGTCATAATAAAACTGACGGTAAGTACGAAGGCATAGCCGACTACTAAAAACCCACAGCACCAACCAAAGTCGCGAATCAGATCATAAGATCTGTCAGACCGCCACATGATCAAAGCCGCCACTTGCCCGCAGATCGATGTACGCTGCGTAACCCTAGAACTCCCGCAGCCCGCATAGGCCAAACTCATAGGCCCGCATGAGGTATAACCTCGCGAGGGTAGCTACTCCCGCAGCGTCCGACTCGCCGTCCGCATGGCCACAAGGACCGCGTGACCACAAGGGCCGCATACTAACTGAACTCCCGCAGCTCGATAGGCCCTACTGCACCGCATAAGGTATTCTCGAATCATAGGTCCATCGACCTTTGAAGTCTACCCCGACGGAGGCGCTTAACCTCCGGAATATGTCACGATGGTGCACAATACTATCATAACAACCGATAGTTAAGAAGCACAATCAAGGAAAACCCTTTACACAAACATCACAAGATACTATCACACGTAGCATCCTAACATGATTACTTATCAAAGCAACGAAAGTATTACTGTGCTATCACAATTCAATACAATCAAGTTTTTCACACAAGGTACTTTCTACTTTAAGTTAACAAGTTGGAATTAATCCCCAAAGTACTTTATACAATAACTCTTTAAAAGGTACGCCAAAAGTCACACAATACGTAGTATATAAAAATAGAGTGACTATCTTTTAAGTAAACTAAAATACTTACCTTTGTAAAATCAAGTAACAACATTATTTTCCAAACGTCCAAGTTTGCCTAATTTCAAATGTTCACGTTTCTTATTTTAGAAAGGTTTCGTAGTTCATAGTCTTATTCATTTAAGAATATAATTCTCTTTTAAACAATCTGAGAAACATAAGTCTTATGTGAGTAGGATATTCTTGTTTATAACAATCTTATTACAGCAGCCATGATCTAGGAAATATCATTTTGTCTTATCTTAGCTTCTATGCAGATGGAAGTTTCTACTGGTTTTAATAATACTTAATTATTCAAAACATTTCCTTTTATTAACGCTGCAGTGGTTTGTCGATACACATCCTGATTTCCAAAATCAGTAAAACATTCTTAAGCCGTTATACCTAACTTCCCATAAAGCTAGTATAACTCTTAAGTTTTCAAAGAAACCAAGTATCACTCTTCTTTCAAAACGATTTAGAAATCTTTTGAAATACTTCAAGTTCTTTATTATCACACATCAAGCCAGTTATAAACAAATCATTTACCTTTTAAAAACCACAAAGTATTTTCGGACCTACATAAAGCTGTTATAACCAACTTCCCATAAAGCCGTTATAACACTTTATGTTCCAAACCAATCAAATACATTTAACACATGTACGTCTACCGTACTACATAGTTCACACATATCATGCTAGAAGAGATAGGAAGAGGTTCACATACCTCGCGACGAGTATCGACTAATAGCAAAACGCTCCAAGTACTTCCAATCGTCGGCTACTCCTTAAGCCAAGTAGATCGCGCCACACGTAGTACTTCAACCTATAAGGCCACAAGGAGCTTATTAACATTTAGACCTCATCGTAGAACATTCTACCGAAAATTCAAAGACCTCCCCAATAACAGAAATCTCTCCTTTATCGAGGCCGCTACCAAGCCAACCGGGGTTATACATCTAACCCGAACGGGTACAATTCTACTCCACGTAAAAGCTACACAAGTCTATCAGAATACATCTATGTAAATCTGATTCAAGATTTCTTCTTCGAAAAGGTATCTTATTATTCAGTCTTAAGTAAAAAGACATAGCCGATAACAAAGTTCAGTTCTAAATATAGTATACTTCAACTATATAGTCTAACAATCATGTAATTTCCAATTACAATAGAGGGACAAGATATTTACCTCGATAAGCCCATAATTATCCAAGTTTAAATGTCGATCCTGAGCAAGGTTTAGCTCCTACTCCGTGCGCTCAGACCCGCTCCAAACAACCCTTAGAAGTTCTAACCAACTTCTACTTATTACTCCAACTAACTATGGAGATTTTCCTTAGGGTTTCGGTTTTGTGACTGAAGGGAAGTATAATAGTATTTCTGGCTTTTCAGATAAGTATAACCTTAGAATACTACAAGGTATACGGCTAAGGTAATTTGGGCATTATAACAATACTTTTGAGAGTATTTCTACCAAGAGGGGGGTATTATACGAAAACAACTAGGCTAGGGGTACCCATTTAGCACCCCAAGGAGTGGTATAATTTCTACTACCCCACTAGGGGTACTCGCCAAGGGGGAGGGTGCTCTCGCTAAGCCTCACATGGGGGGGACGAAACACAACATGAGGGGGAGAGTTTTAACACTTAGAGATTTGTGGAAAGGATGAAGAATTCATCAAAGGGAGAGGGGTATTTATAGGTCAAGTGAAGGCCAATCAATGGCCAAGATCTTGCCAAGTGCAAGGCAAGTGTAGGGCAAGATTCAACCAAGTGTCCTCGACCAACTAACACACAAAATAACCTACCAACTCCCCTTGACCAACAAGCCAATATCGTCCATCACAATACCGCCCACTCACACCAGAGGTGACAAGTGTCGCCTCTTGTTGGTCCAAAATGTTTCGCCTCTCGGAAAAATCCGCAAAAAGTAGAAATGACATAGCGAATTTTCCTACGAAAGTCGTGGAAAACGCTTTCACTAAAAACGACTCTAACCGGTTGTTGTGAACAAATATAATTCGGCCAAGCCTATTGAAGTTCGAAAATTTCTACGTACGTCCCACGCATACTCGGAAATACGGGTATAACATTCTCCTCCTTAGAAACATTCGTCCGAATGTTCCTTCTAAGTCTCAAAACAAGCGTGCGCCAAGATAGTCTTCACTACTATACTTACGAGAATCAATCTCGCCATATCCGTCACGAAACATCCACGTAAAAATACTTATATCCAAGTCTACGAGGAAACACCTCTAACATCATAAAGCATACCACTTTTGTCACTTTGCGCGAGGTTCTAGTGTCCTCCGTGACCCAACAAATGGTGCCGTTGCATGCGATCCCCGAGGTCGTATACTACTTGTACACTCGAACTCTTACCACATTTCTGATACTGCTTCATTTCCCAAAACTCGGGGTTACTAACTCTAACGTGGACATCATTAACTGGGAACACTCTGGATGGATATCCGATTTCCTTCTCGACCATAATACGAAAGACTGGACGCACTGCCTCCTAAGTCGGACGACAAATGCTAACATATAGGCAACCCGCCTATCCTCATGAACTCAAAAGGCCCAAAGTAACTCGGGCTAAGTTTCCTCTTACACCCTATCCGGGGTGGTTCCTTCAAGAAGACCGACCGTCAACCTGAACTCTAAGCGTCGTCGCCGATAATCCGCACGATTCCTCCGAGCTACCAAAAACCTCTTCTGGATAAGCTTCACCCTATCCACATCCTGCTGAACACGTATGAACCAACTATCTGAACCTTGCCAACGTCGAACCAATCAACCGGCAACTTACACTTCCGCCCCTACAAGGCGTCACAAGGCGATATCCGAACACTGAAATGGTAGCTATAAAACACTTCCCCAACAGGAGATAACAATCCTTACAACTACCCCTGAATCCAAACATCGTCCGAGGCGAATGCGTCACGAGACTCACTGGGTTCCTAACCTGCTGGTAAAACTTCGAAAGAAACAGTAGTAACTGGCTCCATCGTCGCTCATAAGGTGAAAGCAGGCACCCCGTGCAGCCTTACCACCTTTCTGATATAACGTCACTGCCAAGCAACGGTCCTGACTGAAAAACACGATGGGCTGACCCCATCGGCCCGACTACTGGTCGAACGCATCCACTAACTCGTACGCTGGTTAACTAAACTTGGGCCTAACACCCTCGTGACCCTACCACCCGGCGGGACCACCACAAACTGACCCCACCACCAAACAGGCAGCGGGTTGACCCGCAACACCCGACCCGGAAATGCGCAAAACATTAGCTCCCCGATCCGGAACAATCTCTCAAATCACGTTACGAAATCCTAGCGGTCTTCTTAGTTCGACTACCCTCTTTCATTTCACACTACTTAGGGACCTATCCCATACATAGCTCACGTGCACTATGCACTCCTATAAGGGTCAAACATCAACATACGTCTTTTACTCGAGATGGCCTTACCTCTAAGGTCTCTACGTATAAAACTCTAAGGCTCCCACCTTCTCTATCCTCCAAATCTTCCTTGGTTAACTAACCAAGATTTCTAATCACAAAAAACACTCATGGTATCAGAACATAACACTTAAGGTATACTCACCTTATCACGTATACAACGCTCTAGGGCGTTAAAGATCTACCGATCCATCGCTTCACTCCTTAGTCGTTCTAATCAAACATGCCCCGTAGGGCTCATAGCTAAGGAAGATGACAACTACCCACCGATCCTGAAGGCTAAGTCCTCCCGCAAGGACACTCTTTCGACATCAGACCCTGACGGTCATAGGTACAACAAGTACCAACTAAAAGACGACATTCCCTGAGATGACGCCGCACATCGTGAACACCGAGAAAAACGAATCGGCATGGCCGAACCTTCGTGGATCGTGAACCGGAAGCTCTGGAGCTCGACCAACTCCTCGCATACCGAACGCCCCGAACCCCGTGGAGGACCTCTGCCGGTGGATGCGCATAATCTAATCCGGTGAGGTGACTCGCCGAAAGTTACCAAAGGACTGCTTTGCTCGCCTCTTCGTCGCCCTTAACCCGTCGATCTCTACGCTGCTCACGCGCATAAGCCCGCATACGTGCCATGCTCAAGCCTAACTGAAGAACTTACTTTTGCACAACCTTCTCGTTGATATTCATCAAGACTCGCGGTACATCGGTATACTCCCTGGTAGTCAAATACAGGGTCGCCTCCTTGAAATCTATACTGCTCCGTGGCCGCGAAGGTTCAAATATCATGGCGCGAGGGAATCGCCGCCGTGATAATCTCTGCTGGGGCTAGTGACGTCGCAAAACTCCCCAAATGAAGCACCACCCCAGGTGATGATTGGGCCTGTGCCCACGTAACCCTCTCAGATTTACTCGCAGCCTCCTTCGGCCGCTTGCCTCTCCGGGCGGGTTGCCACGCGAGGCATAGCGGTAAGGGAAAGAAATACGTTAGAGGTCCAACTTACAACACAGCTCTAAGGCACGATCTCAGAGTAAGAAGAAATAGAAACCAATCCTAAATATCCTATAGCCTCCTGATTATTGGTGTGGTGCACAACACACCGATAATCAAGACTCTACCGATACGACCGTAGACACTTTCCGAGGATTAATCGCTCGATACCACTTTTGTCACGACTGCCCGGCCCGTGGATCGTGCCTTACCCGCACCCCAAAGTAGTCATACATCGAGTAATCACGAACATAAAATAACCAAGATATGAAACAGTATAAATTGAGACACGATATCCGAAAAGTTGCCTTTCGCATATATATATATACAACAACTCTTTCAACATGAATGATTAACTTTTACAAACCTCTTACAATTTCTGCCCACAACGATTATGCACTTACGAATGATATGACAACAACGACGGGGCCCGCCATACCACGAATGTAAGCACCTAAAACAACAGGGGACTATACCACGATAAGCCTCCGTAGAAACGGAGCTTTCCCAAACGCTGAACTGAGACCCTAAGAGCGAGGAACAACGATCGGTGTACCTTTACCGCAGATGAACGCAGCCCAAGGGCGAGGTCGATAACATGTACCAGTATGTGAAATCAAAATAAATCAGAAATGAAATCATAGCGCTATATAAAGCAGAGACATGTATGATAACCAAACTACGATTTACAACAAAGCCATGTCAAGTCGTGGACTCACGCCTCAAGTCATCACTCAAGTATAACAATGGGTCTCAGCCCACAACATCAATCATGCGTGGAGTACCTTCCTCACCGCCAGCTTCATGATATAAAAGAACCAAGGAACACACATGAACACGTGTCCCACTGTGTCATAATAAAATCAGACGGTAAGTGCGAAGGCATAGCCGACTACTAAAAACCCACGGTCAACCAGCCGTCATGAATCAGATCATAAGATCTGTCTAGACCGTCACATGATCAAAGCCGCCACTTGCGCGCAGATCGATGTACGCGTCTAACCACGAACTCCGCAGCCCGCATAGGCCAAACTCATAGGCCCGCATGAGGTATAACCCCGCATCGAGGGTAGCTACTCCCGGCGGCGTCCCGACTCGTCGTCGCGTACGGCCACAAGGACCGCATGACCACAAGGGCCGCGATACTAACACGAACTCCGCAGTTCCGCATAGGCCCTCTGACCCGCATAAGGTATTCTCGAATCATAGGTCCATCGACCCGCTGAGTCTACCCCGCGACGGAGGCGCACTTAACCTCGGAATATGTCACGATGAGTGGCACAATACTATCATAATGGTGATAGTTAAGAAGCACAATCAAGGGAAAACCCCTTTACACAAACATCACAAGATACTATCACACGTAGCATCCTAACATGATTACTTATCAAAGCAACGAGAAAGTATTACCAGGCTATCACAATTCAATACAATCAAGTTTTTCACACAAGGTACTTTCTACTTTAAGTTAACTAGTTCTGGTATTAATCCCCAAAGTACTTTATACAATAACTCTTTTAAAAGGTACGTCAAAAGTCACACAATACCCGTAGTATATAAAAATAGAGTGACTATCTTTTAAGTAAACTAAAATACTTACCTTTGTAAAATCAAGTAACAACATTATTTTCCAAGCGCCCAAGTTTGCCTAATTTCAAATGTTCACGTTTCTTATTTTAGAAAGGTTTCGTAGTTCATAGTCTTATTCATTTAAGAATATAATTCTCTTTTAAACAATCTGAGAAACATAAGTCTTATGTGAGTAGGATATTCTTGTTTATAACAATCTTATTACAGCAGCCATGATCTAGGAAATATCATTTTGTCTTATCTTAGCTTCTATGCAGATGGAAGTTTCTACTGGTTTTAATAATACTTAATTATTCAAAACATTTCCTTTTATTAACGCTGCAGTGGTTTGTCGATACACATCCTGATTTCCAAAATCAGTAAAACATTCTTAAGCCGTTATACCTAACTTCCCATAAAGCTAGTATAACTCTTAAGTTTTCAAAGAAACCAAGTATCACTCTTCTTTCAAAAACGATTTAGAAATCTTTTGAAATACTTCAAGTTCTTTATTATCACACATCAAGCCAGTTATAAACAAATCATTTACCATTTAAAAACCACAAAGTATTTTCGGACCTACATAAAGCTGTTATAACCAACTTCCCATAAAGCCGTTATAACACTTTATGTTTCAAACCAATCAAATACATTTAACACATGTACGCTCACCGCATACATAGTTCACACATATCATGCTAGAAGAGATAGGAAGAGGTTCACATACCTCGCGACGAGTATCGACTAATAGCAAAACGCTCCAAGTACTTCCAACCGTCGGCTACTCCTTAAGCCAAGTAGATCGCGCCACACGTAGTACTTCAACCTATAAGGCCACAAGGCGCTTATTAACATTTAGACCTCATCGTAGAACATTCTACCGAAAATTCGGCAGCACCTCCCCCCCCCGCAACAGCGTAAATCTCCTCCTTTATCGAGGCCGGCTACCAAGCCAACCAGGGGGGGGGGGGTTACACATCTAACCCGAACGGGTACAATTCTACTCCACAGAAAAGCTACACAAGTCTACTGTAATACAGTCCTATGTAAATACAGTTCAGTACTCTTCTTTCGAAAAGGTTTCTTATTATTCAGGCTTAAGTCAAAAGACATTGCCGATAACAACGTTCAGTTCTAAATATAGTATACTTCAACTATATAGTCTAACAATCATGTAATTTCCAATTACAATAGAGGGACAAGATATTTACCTCGATAAGCCCATAATTATCCAAGTTTAAATGTCGATCCTGAGCAAGGTTTAGCTCCTACTCCGTGCGCTCCGACCCGCTCCAAACAACCCTTAGAAGTTCTAACCAACTTCTACTTATTACTCCAACTAACTATGGAGATTTTCCTTAGGGTTTCGGTTTTGGTGACTGAAGGGAAGTATAATAGTATTTCTGGGCTTTTCGTATAAGTATAACCTTAGGATACTACAAGGTATACGGCTAAGGTAATTTGGGCATTATAACAATACTTTTGAGAGTATTTCTACCAAGAGGGGGGTATTATACGAAAACAACTAGGCTAGGGGGGGTACCCCACGGCTAGCAGCGCAAGGGGTGTATACCTCGCCTACCCCACTGTGGGGTACTCGGCCAAGGGGGAGGGTGCTCTCTAAGCCTCACAAAGGGGGACGAAACACAACAAGAGGGGAGAGTTTTAACACTTAGAGATTTGTGGAAAGGATGAAGAATTCATCAAAGGAGAGGGTATTTATAGGTCAAGTGAAGGCCAATCAATGGCCAAGATCTTGCCAAGTGCAAGGCAAGTGTAGGGCCAAGATTCAACCAAGTGTCCTTGACCAACTAACACACAAAATATCCTACCAACTCCCCTTGACCAACAAGGCCAAATCGTCCATCACATTACCACCCACTCCCACCAATTAGAGGGTGACAAGTGTCGCCCTCTTGTTGGTCCAAAATGTTTCGTCTCTAAAAAAATCCGCAAAAATTAGAAATGACATAGCCGAATTTTCCTACGAAAGTGGAAAACGTCACTAAAAACGACTCTAACCGTGTTGTGAACAAAAATAATTCGCCAAGCCTATTGAAGTTCGAAATTTCTACGCACGTCCCTACGCATACTCTGGAAATACGGGTATAACAGGCCCGTGCGGTGAAATAGTCCCATGCGAGGCGGATGACCTCATTGCAGTCCACAGGGACCTACGCGTGAAATAGTCCTGCGAGTAGGATTGCTTAATGATACTACGGGCGGGTGACCCTACTTTGATCATGAGCCTCCTATTTTTATGCAGTAAAGTATATACTTGGTTACTCTCATTGTTAGTAAGGCACATTGTACTGTAATTTGATTATCATACATGTCTCCAGCTTTATTTTAGACTTATGATGTAAATTGCAGTATTTTTCAGTTTTACATACTTGGTACATATTGTGTACTGACCCCCTTTCCTCGGGGGGATGCGTTCATGCCGCAGGTAGGGGTAAGCAGGTGGTGGATCCTCATTCTTATCACTGATCAGGTGTCAGAAGCTTCATTTCTCCGGAAGCTTGTCTTTTGGTACGGTTTTCCTTGATGTTGTAGATTTATGTACATTCAGGGGTATGGCGGGGCCCTGTCCCGCCATAGTTGTTATTCTTAGAGGTCTGTAGTCGCATTTGTGGATTGGGTTTGTAAGAACAGAGATGTACTGATTCAATTTGGTTTATGTATGTTTTACGGAAGGTGGCCTTATCGGCTAGCCTGTTGTTGTTTATTGTCTAAGTATTTATATGTGTTGTGTATGTTCCGCTGCTATTCTCTGATATATACTTGAAATGGGTGCCCAGGTAGGGCACCAGTCGCGGGCCCGGGGTCGGGTAGTGACAAAAGTGGTATCAGAGCAGTTAGTTCTCGGAAAGTGTCTACAGACCATGTCTAGTAGAGTCTTGATTATCGGTGTGTTGTGCACCACATCTATAATCAGGAGGCTGCAGGACATTTAGGATTGGTTTCCATTCTTCTCTCTCTGAGATCGTGCAGTAGAACTGTCTTATTAGGTTGAATCCTCTCTGACCTATTCTTATGTATCAGTTATGCCTCCACGGAAGGCGACCAGTGCCCAGAAGGGCAAGGCAGCAGCAGGAGCTGCTAGTGGTACGTAGATGGTTACTAGGACTCAGTCCCAGACTATGCCTGAGGTTATGGGCGGGTCGGCGAGTTCAGCCATGCCGGCAGTATTAGAGGAGCCGAGAGCGGCTGTAGCTCCAGAGGTTCCGATACCTGAGCCTCCAGTTCCGCAGCCAGGGGCAGAGTATAGATATTACGGAGAGCAGATCAGGTTATTGACTAGCATAGTGACAGGGCAGCGCCGATAGGAGCAGGTAGCTAACCCTAGAGCCAACAGTCTGCAGATTCGAGATTTTCTAGGTTGCCATCCACCCGAGTTCTATGGTTCTAGAGCTGAGGAGGATCCTCAGGAGTTTATTCGGCAGTTACAAAGGACTATGCAGGTGCTTAGGGCCTCAGAGACATAGTCAGTTGTGTTAGCCTCTTACCGGTTACGTGATATTGCGTTGAACTGGTTTGAGTCATGGGAGCTGTCTAGAGATGAGGGTGCTCTTCCAGCTATTTGGAATGAGTTCACAGAGGCCTTCCTGGATCACTTTTTGCCTCCTGAGATGAGGAGAGCCCGCATGGATAAATTCTTGACATTGAGACAGAATGAGAGGACTATCAGAAAGTACAACCTGAAGTTTGACTCATTGGCCAGGTATGCGCTCACCATTGTGGCTGACATGGAAGACAGAGTTCATCGCTATGTGATGGGGCTAGACCGTCATATGATTACTGCATGCAGGAGTAGCCCTTCACCGATTATGGATATTGCAGAATGCGAGCTTATGCACAAGCGGATAGAGGCAGAGAGAGAGGATCAACGGACTCGAGCCACCAAGAGGCCGGGCAGCAGGTTTCGAGGTGATTTTCGAGGCGCATACCTCGGCCGCCAGTCCATATTTCACCGCACGCAGTGCTCCTTCTCGCTTACGCGAAGGTTTGATCGGTCGGATTATTCAGAGCAGTCGTGGCTCGAGGCCGGGTTCCAGAGGAACTGGGTCCCGGATGATGAGGCCACCTATACCTCGGTGTGGTAGTTCCCATCGTGGGGGGTGTCATGTTCCTCCAGGAGCTTGTTACTCTTGTTGCCAGCAGGGCCATTTGAAGAGAGATTGTCCGACCAGAGGCAACATGGGTGGTATGGTTCAGCCGACAGGTTCAGTTGCTGGGTCTTCTTCTTTTGTGGTTATGCGCCCCGGAGGGAAGGGTGTTCACGGATCGGCAGGCCGCGACAGGGATCGTGGTGGAGGTCCTAGTTCTAGCGGTCCACAGAATCGTATATATTCCTTAGCCAGCCAGAAGGATCAGGAGGCTTCCCCAGACGTCGTCACATGTACATTATTGATTTCATGCTGTGACGTTTATGCTTTGATAGATCCAGGTTCTACCTTGTCCTATGTTTCCCCTCTTATTGTTGGTAGAATCGGGATAGAGCCGGTGTCGATAGAGCCTTTTGAGGTAGCTACGCCAGTGGGTGATTCGGTATTAGCTGAGCGGGTGTACAAAGATTGCCCGGTGTTTATATAAAGTCGTCAGACCCTAGCAGTCTTGATAGAGTTGGAGATGACAGATTTTGACGTCATTATGGGTATGGACTAGTTGGCTTCTTGTTATGCCAACGTTGACTGTAGAGACAGGTTGGTCCGATTCCAGTTTCCTGGTGAGCCAGTTATCGAGTGGAAGGGAAATACAGCATCGCCGAGGGGTAGGTTTATTTCTTACCTCAAGGCTAGGAAGATGGTGCAGAAAGGGTTCATCTATCATCCGTTCGGTATTAGATACAGGTGAGGTCCCGTTCTTGATCGATTCCGTGGTTAGAGTTTCGGATGTATTCGGACGATATCTCGGGTATCCCTTCTGAGAAGGAGATTGATTTTTGTATTGATATGTTGCCAGACACTCGGCATATATCTATTCCGCCGTACAGGATGACGCCTGCTGAGTTGAGGGAGTTGAAGGACCAGCTGAAAGATTTGCTGGAAAAAAGCTTTATCAGGCCTAGTGTTTCTCCTTGGGGAGCGCCGGTTTTGTTTGTAAAGAAGAAGGATGGGACGCTGCGTATGTGTGTTGACTACATGCAGCTGAATAAGGTAACCATCAAGAACAGATACCCCCTCCCCAAGATTGATGATTTGTTTGACCAGTTGCAGGGTGCGAGGTGTTTCTCCAAGATAGACCTGCGGTCTGGTTATCATCAGGTGCGAGTTAGAGAGGCAGATATCCCAAAGACTGCATTCAGGACCCGGTATGGGCACTATGAGTTCAGGGTGATGTCTTTCCGTTTGACAACGCTTCAGCGGTATTTATGGATTTGATGAACCGGGTGTTCAAGCCATTTTTGGATACGTTTGTTATAGTATTCATTGATGACATCCTGGTTTATTCGCGTACAGAGCAGGAGCATGCAGATCACTTGAGGATGGTACTTGGGGTCCTCCAGAGCCGACAGTTGTTCGCCAAGTTCTCCAAGTGTGAGTTTTGGTTGGCCTCAGTGGAATTCTTGGGGCACATTATTGGGGCTGATGGTGTTCAGGTTGATACGGCAAAGATTGAGGCGGTCAAGTCTTGTCCGAAACCTACTACTCCGATGGAGGTGCGCAGTTTCTTAATTTGGCGAGTTATTATCGTAGGTTGTGGAAGCTTGTTTCGATATCGGACCGCTGACTAGCCGACTCGTAAAGAAGCTAAGTTCCAGTGGACAGAAGCTTGTGAGAAGGGCTTCCAGTTACTGAAGGAAAAGTTGACGACGGCTCCAGTTCTTACTCTTCCCGAGGGGCTAGAGGGCTACGTGATTTATTGTGATGCCTTAGGTATCGGGTTAGGGTGCGTATTGATGCAGCACGGCAAGGTAATAGCCTATGCTTCCCGGCAGCTACGGAAGCATGAGAGGAATTACCCTACTCACGACTTAGAGTTGGTCGCAGTTATTCATGCCTTGAAGATTTGGAGACATTATTTATACAGGGTTCATGTGGATATTTATACAGACCACAAGAGCCTCCAGTACACCTTCAGGCAGAGGGAGCTGAACTTGCGGCAGCGACGGTGATTAGAGTTGTTGAAGGATTATGATGTTGATATCATATACCATCCGGGAAAGGCCAACGTAGTTGCAGATGCTTTGAGTCGGAGATCGATGGGGAGTGCGCCGAGGTGCGGCTGATAGGCGATGGACATGGTCCGTCAGATCCATCAACTAGTGAGCCTTGGGGTTCGATTGGTCGATATTGATGATAGTGGGGTACGGGTTCGTGAGATTGCAGAGTCTTTCATCGTTGATGAGGTGAAGAGGCGACAGTATGAGGACCCAGTTATGATACGGTATCGAGATACGACTCTTCGAGAGGAGAAGAGTTTGTTTGAGGTAGCGCCTGATGGGGTGCTAAGATTTGAGGGCAGATTGTGTGTTCCCGATGTTGCAGGACTTCGTCAGCAGATTCTGGGGGAGGCACACAGTGCTCGTTACTCTATTCATCCGGGGTCGACTAAGATGTACCATGACCTCAGATGTATGTATTGGTGGGATGGCCTGAAGAGGGACGTGGCAGGTTTTGTTGCTCAGTGTCCTAATTGTCAGCAGGTCAAGGTTGAGCACCAGAAGCCCGGTGGGCTATTGCAGGCTATTGATATTCCGACATGGAAGTGGGAGGTGATCAACATGGATTTTGTTACAGGGTTACCTCGTACTCAGAGGAAGTGTGATTCCATCTGGGTTATTGTAGACAGGCTGACGAAATCAGCCCACTTTCTTCCAGTCAGGACTACGTATTCGGCTGAGGATTATGCTAGATTGTATATCAGGGAGATTGTGAGACTGCACGGAGTTCCTATATCGATTATATCAGACAGAGGAGCCCAGTTTATGGCTAACTTCTGGAGGTCTTTCCAGAAGAGATTAGGGACACAAGTGAGTCTCGATCGCGTTTCATCCTCGCATCGACGGCAGCAGAGCGTACTATCCGCATACAACGAGGATATACTGCGGGCTTATGTTATTGATTTCAGGGGTAGCTGGGAGGATCATTTGCCTCTTGTAGAGTTTGCTTATAACAACAACTACCATTCTAGCATTCAGATGGCGTCATATGAGGCTTTGTATGGGCGGAAGTGTAGGTCGCCGATTGGTTGGTTCGACGTGGGCGAGGTTCAGTTAGTTGGGCCAGACTTGATTCAGCAGGTTGTGGATAAGGTGAAGCTTATCCAGAAGAGATCGTTAGCGGCGTAGTCGGCGAAGTCTTATGCAGATAATCGGCGTCGACATTTGGAGTTCGGTGACGATTGGGTCTTCCTGAAGGTATCACCCATGAAGGGTGTGATGAGGTTCGGAAAGAAGGGAAAACTTAGCCCAAGGTACATTGGGCCTTACCAGATCATCCGTAGAGTAGGCAAGGTTGCCTATGAGTTGGATCTGCCATCGGATTTAGAGGCGGTACATCCGGTCTTCCATGTTTCTATGTTACGGAAGTGTATCGGAGATCCATCGAGAGTTTTCCCAGCTAGCGAGGTCCAGGTGACAGAGGGGTTATCGTATGAGGAGAGTCCCATAGCGATACTCGGTCGCCAGGTCAGGCGACTGCGGACCAAAGATGTGGCTTCCGTCAAAGTCTTGTGGCGGAACGATAATAGGGAGGAGATGACTTGGGAAACGGAGGAGGACATGTTGAGGAAATATCCTCACTTATTCTCTACACCTTCAGGTAATTCATTTCCCCTACTTGTCAAGTTTTAATTAAAGTATCGTTGCTTAAGTGCTATTATGTGGCCACGTGTGGCATATTTGGTTTGTAGGGGTTGTAAAAGGAGACTATGTCGCCATTTATAAGATTGACTCCGAAAGAACATTCGGGGATGAATGTTTCTAAGGGGGGAAGAATGTTACACCCCATAATTTCAGGACATGTTTATAAGAATGTACGTAAGAACTCAAAAATGTTAAGATTTGAGACTAGTAAAAATTTATCGGAATTATGGAATTGTCGGAAAAAGAAATATTGCGACGAATGGGAGGGAGACACGTGTCACCCCCTTGGTTGGTCATGGTCGAATGGACCATGGGTTAAAGGGTCATTTGACCATAATAAAGATGAGAAAGTCTTGCTAAGGCTAGAGCTTGAGTTAATTGACTTAGTCAAAGGGCCACTTGGCTTGATCTGTTATACCCCGTAGTTCCAGAGTATGTATGTAAGGACGTACGTACAATTGTTTAAGCCCTAATTAGGTTGAGGATGAAATTGTGAACTTTCGTCGGAAAATATTCCGAACCTTGTGAAGGAAATTCTACGTTTTTAATATTTTAACCGATTACGGATTTTTCCGAGAGATGAAATATTTTGGACCAATAGGAGGGCGACATGTGTCACCCCACTTAGGCCATGTTGGACGATTTGTATGGCCAAGTGGACAAGGTCAAATGGTCAAAGTCTTGGAAGATATTTTTGTTGGGATAGTGGGAGTAGGTGGGCGTTTTTTTTGTGGGCAAGTGGGGGAAGCTTGGACGGTTTTTGGAGGAGCATGTGGCTAGCCACATGGCTCATTGTTGTGGTGGACATATGTCCCAATGTTATGGTGGACATATGTCCCAATGTTGTGGTGGACACTTGGTGGAAGACTCCACTCACACAAGCTATCTAATCTACACCCTCCACTTGCTTGAATCTTGGCCCTTGTTTGTTCTATAAATACCCCCCTTAAGTGCAAGACTTCTTCATCCACAAACACAATTTCCAAGTCTCAAAATCTCTCCCCCCCTCTTAGTAGTTCTCGTCTAAGTCCTCCCCCCCCCCTTTCCTAGCTCTCGTCCGAATACATCCCCCCCCCCCTGGTAGAAAAGTTGTCTTCTAGTATTGTTACTATTCCAAAATACCTTAGCCCAAATCCCTTGTAGTATTTTCCAAAGTTACCTCTATACTAAAAGCCCGAAAATACTACTTTATATCCTTTAGTCACAAAACGAAACCCTGGGGAATCTTCTTGGTTGGTTGAAGTATTAGGTAGAAGTTGTTTAGAAACTTCTAAGGGTTTCTTGGAGCTATCGGAGCGCGCGGAATAGGAGCTAAACGTTGCTCAGGATCGACTTGTTATACCAAGTATTTCCAGAGTATGTACGTAAGGGCGTACGTACAAAAGTTTAGCCTTAAAGGTTAGGCTTTGGACGAAAATACTTGGGCACAACTCGCTAAAAGAATCGTTTTTCGACGAAACGTTTTACTAAACTCGCGTAGGGTAAATTCCGGCTATGACATTTATTATTTTTGCGGATTTTTCCGAGAGACGAAACATCTTGGACCAACGGGAGGGCGACACTTGTCACCCTCTAGTTGGTGGACGTGAGGCGTCCATATGGACGATTGGAATGGCTATTTTGTCATGGAGTTGGTAGGATATTTTGTGTGGTAGTTGGATAAGGTACACTTGCCCTAATCTTGACCTTACACTTGCCTAGCACTTGGCTTAATCTTGGCCATTGGTTGGCCATTTCTTGACCTATAAATACCCCCTTTAAGATGAAGAGTTCTTCATCCATAAACAAACTTTCCAAGTCTAAAATCCTTCCTCTCCTTGTGAGCTTTTCGTCCAACACTTCCTCCCTTGTGAAGGCCTTGGCGAAACACCCCCCTCTAGCCTAGTAGTCCTAGCCGAATCCTACCCCCCCTTGGTAGAAATGTTGTCTTCCAAGTATAGTTACTATTCCTAAATACCCTAGCCCAAATCCCTTAGTACTTAGTAGAAGTTGTGAAGAACTTCTAAGGGTTCTTGGAGCTATCGGAGCGTACAAATTAGGAGCTAAACCTCGCTCAGGATCGACTTTTAACTTGGATAATTTTGGGCTTACCGAGGTAAATAATCTTATCCTTCTTTTGTAATTAGAGAATACATACTGTAGAAGTATAGGAATAAGTATAAACTACTTAGAAGGATATTAAAGAATAGAATTGATTGTAATCACGTAGAAGGGTATAAATGAAGAATAATTGAACTATGCTTACATAGGATTTGTTTTCTGAGACTTGAGTAGCTCGACGGGTAGGGAAGTGCTGCCCAATTTTCCGTAGAATAGGGAACCCTCTACTTAGAACTGTTTACAGAGTAGTCTAGACGTTGATAGACGTGTCTGACTATTATAGGTTGATTCTCTGCGCGCGACATATTCGACTTGGCAGGTGGTTTTCGCTGAGAAGGTATGTGATTCTTCCTATACTCTTGAGCATGATATTTTAAATATATATGTAGTACGGTAGACGTACGTGTGTTAACTGAATAATAACTACGACAATGTCTTTTGACTTAAGCCTGAATAATAAATACGGCAATGTCTTTTGACTTAAGCCTGAATAATACCTACGGCAATGTCTTGCGACTTAAGCCTGAATAATAAGAATCTTAAAGCATTTCAAAAGAATACTGAGTCATTTTTAACAGAAGAGAAATGTTTGTTTTTTAAAAGCTTAAGAGTTATACTAGATTTATAGGAAGTTAGGTATAACAACTTAAGGAAGATAAAAGGAACTGTTTACTTATTACTTTATAAAAAAAACCTTGTATTGATTTCTGTGAGGTGTAGTAAGCTTGTTTGAAAAGTAGACATAATATGATGCTATGCGTGTTAGTGTCTTGTAACATTTGTATAAGAGAGTATTCTTGTTGTGCTTATGTTGTTTAACGATAAGCTGTTATGTTAGTGTAATATCACTCACCTCTTGACATGTTACAGGGGTTAAGGCGCCTCCGATGCGGTAGACTTCGAGTGATGCAGGACCATGATTCGAGAATACCTCATGCGGTCCAGGGGACCTATGCGAGCTACGAGAGTTCGAGGTTAGTGTGCGGGGTTATACCTCATGCGATTACATGTGGCCATGCGGACTACGAGTCCAGGACGATGCCGAGGAGTAGCTACCCTCGATGCGGGGTTATACCTCATGCGGGCCTATGTGAGTGGCCTATGCGGACTAAGGGAGTCCAGGATTAGGCTTGCATAATGATACTATGGGCGATTGGCCCTGCTTCGATCATTCGCAGCCTAGAAAAGACACATTCTGATTTACCTATTGTTGCTCTTGTTTATGATGTGGCACTATGTGCGGTTACCTTGGTTGTTTCGTGCATATTTGTAAATTGGTTTTAAAATGATATGATTTCATTTAAGTATTTTACAGTTTCACATACTTAGTACCTGTTGTACTGACCTCCTTCGGGGGGCTGCGTTCATGCCGCAGGTAAGGGAAAGCAGGTGCTAGATCCACATCCTTAGGATCTCTTTGCTTTGGTGTCAGGAGCTCCATCTTCTCCGGAGGCTCGACCTTTGGGTATGATCTCCCTGTTGTTGTATATAGTTTTGTACATTCAGGGTATCTTCTTAGAGGTCTGTAGTCCTATTGTACAGTTGGGATGTAACTGCAAAACTATGTTTATATATATATGCCGAAAGGCGACATTTTCTCACATAAAACTGTGTCTCATTTTACAACTGTTTCTTGTCTTGTTTTTAATATTCCGCTGATTACTCTGATGTATGACTACTTGGGTGCCCGGGTAAGGCACCAGTCACAGGCCCCGGAACGGGTCGTGACAAAAGTGGTATCAGAGCAGTTAATCCTCGGAAAGTGTCTACAGACCGTATCTAGTAGAGTCTTGATTATCGGTGTGTTGTGCACCACACCAATAATCAGGAGGCTATAGGATATTTAGGATTGGTTTTCATTCTTCTCACTCTGAGATCGTGCCTTAGAGCTGTGTTATAAGTTGGACCCCTCTAACGTATTCCTTTTCTGTAACAGTTATGCCTCCACGTAAGGCAACCCGGGCCCAGAAGGGCAAGGCAGCCGAGAGAGCTGCTAGTGGGACACCGAGAGTCACGAGGGCTCAGGCCCAGTCTATACCCGAGACGGCGAGTTCCACGACGCCGCCGACCCCAGGAGGGTTTAGGGCCGCAGCCGTGGCTGATGAGACCACAAGATACACCTCGATCCCACACCGGAAGCAGATGAGATGGGTTCTGAGAGATGGCGCCATCGCGGAGATCGTGGCGCATATGAGGATAAGCCGGATGCGGCGATTCAGCCCCAGTAGTACCCGTGGTTCACCCGAGGGCAGACAGTTTGAGACTACGGGATTTCCTGAGTTGTAGCCCGCCAGAGTTTTACGGGTCGAGGCCGGAGGATGATCCGCAGGAGTTCATCCGTCAGTTACAGAGGATCATGCGGGTGATCAAGGCTTGAGACCGAGTCGTGACGCCGGTTCGCATCGGTGCGTGATACCGCGATCGATTGGTTTGATTCGTGGAGTTATCCCGGGGAGAGCACGCGTCCCGGCTACTGGGATGAGTTCTCGAGGCTTTCTCACTCACTTCTTTCCTCCATGATGGGAGGGCACGGGCCGACAGATTTTTGTTCTTTGAGGCAGAGGACGCACAGTTAGGGAGTACAACATTGAGTTTGATTCGTTGGCTCGATATATCCCTGCATTGGTAGCAGATATGGAGGACAGGGTGCATCGCTACGTCACCGGGCTAGATGATTATATGGCCGAGTCTTGTGCTGGTGTGGCTCTTCAGCCAGGCATGGATATTACCCGCATGCAGGCTCATGCACTTGGATGCGAGGAGCGTAGAGGCGATGGGTTGTGACAGACAGAAGAAGACCAGGACGGCAGGGTCTTTTGGTAGCTATCGTGGTGGGCGGCCTCAGCAGCAGTCTAGATTTGCACCACAGCTAGCTCAGAGTACTCCTGCACCGTCCTCAGCACAACTAGGATATTCGAGGCGCACGGGGCCTAGGACTTGAGACGTCGAGCAGCGGCGATCGCCGACGGACCACCCCCGGTGTGGCCGATGGTAGATCCCACCGGGAATTGTGGTGCTCGCTACGGGAGTTTGTTACGATTGGCGGCAGGGTCACTTTGCGGAACTGTCCGACCAAGGCGCGGCGATGGTGAGATCGACTACTGAGTTCTTTCGCCGGGTCTTCTTCATCTCCTACAGTTACTCGCCCCGGAGGGAAAGGTACTCATGGGCTAGCAGGTCGCGGCAGAGGTGTGGCGCGGGTCCCAGTTCTAGCGGTCCTCAGAACCGCATTTATGCCTTGTCCAGCCGGCAGGATCAGGAGGCCTCACCTGATGTCGTCACAGGTACCTTATCAGTCTCCGATTATGATGTGTATGCCTTGATAGATCCGGGTTCTAATCTGTCCTATATATCTCCCCTTGTTGCTAGTAGGATAGGGATAGATCCTGAGTCCATAGACCCTTTCGAGGTAGCTACGCCAGTGGGTGATTCGGTGGTAGCTCGGCGGGTATTTAGAGCTTGTCCAGTGACCTTATGCAGTCGTCAGACCCTAGCAGACTTGATAGAGCTGGACATGACTGATTTTGATATGATCATGGGCATGGATTGGCTAGCTTCTTGCTACGCCAGTGTAGACTGCAGGGAGAGAGTGGTACGGTTCCAGTTTCCTGGGGAGCCGGTTATTGAGTGGGAGGGGAACACGGTGTCGCCGAGGGGTAGGTTTATTTCCTACCTCAAGGCTAGGAAGATGGTGCAGAAGGGGTATATCTATCATCTCATTCGGGTGTTTGATACTGAGGCTGCGGTACCAGATTTTCAGTCAGTTCCAGTAGTCAGAGAGTTCCCAGACGTGTTTCCAGACGACCTCTCAGGTATCCCTCCTAAGAGGGAGATAGAGTTTTGTATCGATATACTGCCAGACACTCGGCCTATTTCCATTCCGCCATACAGAATGACACCTGTCGAGTTGAGAGAGTTGAAGGACCAGCTAAGAGATTTGCTGGAGAAGGGCTTCATCAGACCTAGTGTTTCTCCCTGGGGAGCGCCGGTATTGTTCGTGAAGAAGAAGGATGGGACGCTGCGCATGTGTTGATTACGGTGTGAACAAGGTGACCATTAAGAAACGATACCCTTCCCGGATTGATGATTTGTTCGACCAATTTGCGATGTGCGAGATGTTTCTCCAAGATTGATCTGCGATCGGGCTATCATCAGTGCACGAGTCGAGAGGCGGATGTCCTAGGGATGCATTCGGACCGTCACGGGCATTATGAGTTCGGGTCATGTCTTTTGGGTTGACCAATGCTCCGGTATTCATGGATTTGATGAACCGAGTGTTCAAACCATTTTGGACACGTTTGTGATAGTGTTCATTGATGATATCTTGGTTTATTCTCGCCAGAGGAGCACGCGAGCATTTGAGGACTATCTTGTGATTCTCGACCGTGATTATACGCCAAGTTTTCCAAATGTGAGTTTTGGTTAGCTTCGGTGGCTTTTCTTGGGCATATTGTCGGGGCCGATGGTATTCAGGTGGATACGGCCAAGATCGAGGCAGTTAGGACTTGGCCTAGACCTACTACTCTGACAGAGGTGCGCAGCTTTCTGGGCCTTGCAGGTTATTATCGGCGGTTCGTAGAAAAGTTTGCTTCTATCTCTGCACCATTGACTAGGCTGACTCAGAAGGCAGCTAAGTTTGATGGACCGATGCGTGTGAGCGGGTTTCCGATTACTAAAGGAGAGGCGCGACCTCCCCGTTCTTACTCTTCCGGAGGTCCAGACGGTTATGTCGTGTATTGTGATCGTCGGGCATCGGGTTGGGATGTGTTGATGCAGCAGGCAAGGTTATAGCGTATGCATCCCGACGGTGAAGAAACACGAGAGAACTACCCCACCCATGATTTGGAGTTGGCGGTGATTCACGCCGAAGATGCGGAGGCACTATTTGTATGGGGTTCATGTGGATATTTATACAGACCACAAGAGCCTCCGGTATATCTTCGGCGAGGAGCCGAACTTACGGCGAGGCGGTGGTTAGAGCCGCCAAGGATTATGATGTTGACATCCCGTACCACCCGGGAAGGCCAATGTCAGGCGAATGCCCTTAGTCGTATGTCCATGGGTAGCCTATCAGATGTGCAGCCGGAGAGGAGGGGCATGGTTCGTGATTTGCATCAGTTAGCGAGCCTTGGTGTCCGTTTGATTGATTCTGATAGCAGTGGAGTTCGAGTTCGAGAGGTTGCCGAGTCTTCCATCGTCGAGGAGGTGAAGAGGCAACAGTTTGATGATCCGGTTTTGACGCGGTACCGTGATACGGCTCTTCGTGAGGGGAAGGGTCATTTTGAGGTAGCACCTGATGGGGTCCTAAGTTTTGAGGGCAGGTTGTGTGTTCCAGATGTTTGGGACTTGGCGAGTTCTTGGGAAGCACACGCAAGCGTTACTCATCCATCCGTGGTCGACCAAGATGTACCACGACCTTAGATCTGTGTATTGGTGGGATGGCTTGAAGAGGGACGTTGCAGAGTTCGTAGCTCAGTGCCCGTGTTGTCAGCAGGTGAAGGTAGAGCACCAGAGGCCTGGTGGTTTGTTGCAGACGATAGAGATCCCGACCTGGAAGTGGGAGGTGATTAACATGGACTTCATCACAGGATTACCTCGCACTCAGAGGATACATGATTCTATATGGGTTATCGTCGACAGGCTGACGAAATCAGCCCACTTTCTTCCGTCGGGGCGACTTTTTCTGAGGATTATGCGGACTTTACATCCGAGAGATCGCCGATCGCATGGAGTCCCTATTTCGATCATATCGCATGCAGGAGCCCGCCACGCTAACTTCGAGGTCTTTCGAAGAGGTTTAGGGACACAGTGAGCACGAGTCTGCATTCCATCCACGCATGCACGGACGAGCAGCGCACTATCCGCACTCGAGGATATCTTTGCGAGCACGTGTTATCGACTCGTGGGTAGGGAGGATCATTTGCCTCTAGTTGAGTTTGCATATAATAATAGCTACCACTCCAGTATTCAGATGGCGCCTTATGAGGCCTTATATGGGAGGAAGTGCAGATCGCCGATAGGATGGTTTGATGTAGGCGAGGTGCAATTAGTGGGACCAGATTTGGTGCAGCAGGCAGTGGATAAGGTGAAGCTTATCCAGGAGAGATTCTTGACACCGTGAGTCGACAGAAGTCATATGCAGATCATCGTCGTCGGCATCTGGAGTTCGAGGTTGATGATTGGGTTTTCCTAAAGGTGTCACCCATGAAGGGTGTGATGAGATTCGGGAAGAAAGGGAAACTCAGCCCAAGGTACATTGGGCCGTATCAGATTGTCCGCAGGGTAGGCAAGGTTGCCTATGAGTTGGTTCTGCCGTCCGATCCGAGTCGCATCCAGCTTTTTCACGTTTCTATCTTTGAGGAGATGTATCGGGGATCCATCTAGGGTACACCCGATTGACGATGTCCAGGTGACCGAGGGGTTATCGTATGAGGAGATTCCCATAGCGATAGTCGATCGTCAGGTTAGGCATCTGCGGACCAAGGACGTGGTTTCCGTCAAAGTCTTGTGGCGGAACGAGCTCATGGAGGAGATGACGTGGGAAGCTGAGGAGGACATGAGACAGAAGTATCCTCACCTATTCCCCACACCTCCAGGTAATTCACTTTCCTACTTGTAAATTTTCATTGCCATATATGCCTAAGTATTGTTTTGTGGCCGTATGTGGCATTTGCAAACTGTTTAAGCTTTATCGTTAACTGTCTTGGGAAGGAACATTCGGGACGAATGTTTCTAAGGAGGGGAGAATGTTATACCCCGTATTTCCAGAGTATGTACGTAGGCGTGCGTCTAAAAAGTTTAGCCTTAAAGGTTAGGCTTTGGACGAAAATACTTGGGCACAACTCGCTAAAAGAATCGTTTTTCAACGAAACGTTTTACTAAACTCGCGTAGGGTAAATTCCGGCTATGACATTTATTATTTTTGCGGATTTTTCCGAGAGACGAAACATCTTGGACCAACGGGAGGGCGACACTTGTCACCCTCTAGTTGGTGGACGTGAGGCGTCCATATGGACGATTGGAATGGCTATTTTGTCATGGAGTTGGTAGGATATTTTGTGTGGTAGTTGGATAAGGTACACTTGCCCTAATCTTGACCTTACACTTGCCTAGAACTTGGCTTAATCTTGGCCATTGGTTGGCCATTTCTTGACCTATAAATACCCCCCTTAAGATGAAGAGTTCTTCATCCATAAACAAACTTTCCAAGTCTAAAATCCTTCCCTCTCCCTTGTGAGCTTTTCGTCCAACACTTCCCCCTCCCCTTGTGAAGGCCTTGGCCGAAACACCCCCCCCCTCTAGCCTAGTAGTCCTAGCCGAATCCTACCCCCCCTCCCTTGGTAGAAATGTTGTCTTCCAAGTATAGTTACTATTCCTAAATACCCTAGCCCAAATCCCTTAGTACTTAGTAGAAGTTGTGAAGAACTTCTAAGGGTTCTTGGAGCTATCGGAGCGTACAAATTAGGAGCTAAACCTCGCTCAGGATCGATTTTTAACTTGGATAATTTTGGGCTTACCGAGGTAAATAATCTTATCCTTCTTTTGTAATTAGAGAATACATACTGTAGAAGTATAGGAATAAGTATAAACTACTTAGAAGGATATTAAAGAATAGAATTGAACTGTAATCACAGTAGAAGGGTATAAATGAAGAATAATTGAACTATGCTTACATAGGACTGTTTTTACAGTAGACTTGAGTAGCTCGACGGGTAGGGAAGTGCTGCCCAATTTTCCGTAGAATAGGGAACCCTCTACTTAGAACTGTTTACAGAGTAGTCTAGACGTTGATAGACATGTCTGACTATTATAGGTTGATTCTCTGCGCGCGACATATTCGACTTGGCAGGTGGTTTTCGCCGAGAAGGTATGTGATTCTTCCTATATTCTTGAGCATGATATTTTAAATATATATGTAGTACGGTAGACGTACGTGTGTTAACTGAATAATAACTACGGCAATGTCTTTTGACTTAAGCCTGAATAATAACTACGGCAATGTCTTTTGACTTAAGCCTGAATAATACCTACGGCAATGTCTTGCGACTTAAGCCTGAATAATAAGAATCTTAAAGCATTTCAAAAGAATACTGAGTCATTTTTAACAGAAGAGAAATGTTTGGTTTTTAAAAGCTTAAGAGTTATACTAGCTTTATAGGAAGTTAGGTATAACAACTTAAGGAAGATAAAAGGAACTGTTTACTTATTACTTTATAAAAAAAACCTTGTATTGATTTCTGTGAGGTGTAGCTAGCTTGTTTGAAAAGTAGACATAATATGATGCTATGTGTGTTAGTGTCTTGTAACGTTTGTATAAGAGAGTATTCTTGTTGTGCTTATGTTGTTTAACGATAAGCTGTTATGTTAGTGTAATATCACTCACCTCTTGACATGTTCACGGGGTTAAGTCGCCTCCACGCGGTAGACTTCGGTGATGCAGGACCATGATTCGAGAATACCTCATGCGGGTCCAGGGGACCTATGCGGAGCTACGAGAGTTCCAGGTTAGTGTGCGAGGTTATACCTCATGCGGTCTATGTGGCCATGCGGACTACGAGTCCAGGACGATGCCGAGGAGTAGCTACCCTCGATGCGGGGTTATACCTCATGCGGGCCTATGTGAGTGGCCTATGCGGACTACGGGAGTCCAGGATTAGGCTTGCATAATGATACTATGGGCGATTGGCCCTGCTTCGATCATTCGCAGCCTAGAAAAGACCTGTTACAGTTTACCTATTGTTGCTCTTGTTTATGATGTGGCACTATGCGATTACCTGGTTGTTTCGTGCATATTTGTAAACTTGGTTTTAAAATGATATGATTTCATTTAAGTATTTCTGATTTCACATACTTAGTACTGTTATCGACCTCGCCCGGCTGCGTTCATGCCGCAGTAGGCAAGCAGGTGCTAGATCCACATCCTTAGGATCTCTTTGCTTTGGTGTCAGGAGCTCCATCTTCTCCGGAGGCTCGACTTTTGGGTATGATCTCCCTGTTGTTGTATATAGTTTTGTACATTCAGGGTATGGCGGGGCCCTGTCCCGCCATAGTTGTTATCTTCTTAGAGGTCTGTAGTCCTATTGTACAGTTGGGATGTAACTGAAAAAACTATGTTTATATATATATGCCGAAATGCGACATTTTCTCACATAAAACTGTGTCTCATTTTACAACTGTTTCATGTCTTGTTTTTAATATTCCGCTGATTACTCTGATGTATGACTACTTGGGTGCCCGGGTAAGGCACCAGTCACGGGCCCCGGAACGGGTCGTGACAGACTTATATCTTGGATAATTTTGGGCTTATCGAGGTAATGATCTTTACCCCCCCCCCCTATTTGTAATTGGATATTACATGTTGTAGTAATGTATAATTGAATACTATATGTAGAACGAATATTATAAAGGATTGAACTGTATCTACATTGGACTGTATTTACAGTAGACTTGTAGTATTATTGTGAGACAGAATTGTGCACGTCCGGTTAGACGTATAATCCCCTTGGAATTATTGACTCAGTAGCGAGCCTTGTTAGGGGAGGAGATTTATGTGATAACGGGGGGGGGGGGGGGGGAGGTTCTGCCGAATTTTCCGTAGAATATGGAACCGTGTATTTAGAAATATTCTACGAAGGGATCTAGAAGTTAATAGACGTTTTATGGCCTTTATAGGTTGAAGTTCTACAAGTAGCGTGTTCTACTTGAAGGGTGGACAAGGCTAGCAGGGTTATAGTACGGTGGAGCATTTTGCTATTTGTCGATAATCGTCGCGAGGTATGTGAACCTCTTCCTATCCTTTCTAGCATGATGTTTGCAAACTATGTAGTACGGTAGACGTACGTGTGCTAAATGAAATTGGTTGGTTTAAAACATAAAGTGTTATAACGACTTTATGGGAAGTTTGTTATAACAACCTTATGTAGGTAAAGAAATGGGTTGTTGATTTTAAAAAGATAAGGGACTTGACTTATATTTGACTTGATATGATCTGTGAAGAACTTGAATTGTGTAGAAAGTTGTGAAACCTCATTCGTGAGTAATGAGTACTTGGTTTTTAATTAATAAGTTATATTGATTTCGGAAATGAGAATAAGTATCGAACAAACCACTGCAGCGCTAATAAAGGAAAATGTATTGACAAATAATTAATTATATTAAAACCAGTAGAAACCTCCATCTGCATAGAAGCTAAGATAAGACAAAATTTTATTACATTTCCTAGATCATGGCTGCTTTAATAAGATTGTTATAAATAAGAATAACCTACTCACACATAAGGCATATGTTACTCAAATTGTTTTAAAGGAGATTACGTTATTAAGTGATTAAGACTATGGACTAGGAAATCTTTCAAAAATAAGAGACTTGACTATTTGAAAATTTGGCACCGGAACTTTTGGAAAAGAATGTTGTTACTTGATTTCTTTAAAAGGGAAAGTGTTTTGGTTTAAAAGCAAAGCATGGTATTATCTTAATCTGTCTTAAACGAGGGTTTAAATGTTATGAACGATCCGACACCGGTTGCCATGAGATGGGTCGAATGTGACCTACGATCCGACACCGGTTGCCATGAGATGGGTCGAATGTGACCATACGATCGACACCGGTTGCCATGAGATGGGCGGAATGTGACCATACGATCCGACACCGGTTGCCGTGAGATGGGCCGAATGTGACCATACGACCCGACACCGGTTGCTGAGATGGGCCGAATGTGACCACACGATCCGACACCGGTTGCCATGAGATGGGCCGAATGTGACCACACGATCCGACACGGTTGCCGTGGATGGTAGGGAATGTGACCATACGATTCCACCTCGAGTCCCATGGGATGGGCCATGTTATACGATTACATACATTTTATACCTAGATCACGGCGATGAGGGAGTTCCACGGGCATGAGGGATGACTTGATAGGACTGCTTTTATGTTGTGAACCGTAGTTTGGTTATCATACATGTCTCATATTTTTTTTATAGACTGTCATAATTCCATTTACTGATTTTCGATTCACATACTTGGTACTGTTGTCTTGACCTTCTGGGCCGCTCACGCCGCAGGTAGAGGTACATCGGTTGTTGATCCTCACTTTTAGGATCACAGTGCAGCGTATTGGGAAGCTCTATTTCTCCGGAGGCTTATCTTTTGGTATGTTTCCCTGAGTTTGTAAGTTCTTGTACATTCAGGGGTATGGCGGGGCCCTGTCCCGTCATAGTTGTTTACTTCCTTAGAGGTCTGTAGTCCTGTTGTAAAGTTGGGATGTAACTGTTCACTCTTGAAGTATATATGCATGCCGAAAGGCAATCTTTTTTTTTTGGATAAACTGTGTCTCTTTTACATTGGTTTCATGTCTTGTTTTATATTCCGCTGATTACTCTGATGTATGACTACTTGGGTGCCCGGGTAAGGCACCAGTCACGGGCCCCGGATCGGGTCGTGACATGATCTTTAAGTGAAATTCATCCAATCCACCCATTTGTTCTAATCTTGGCCCTCCATAGTTTAATATATACATACTAGTAGCAAGACAAGGCTTCTACACTTAGAAACATTTCGAGAAACTTTGAAGTCTCCATTGAGTGCTCTCGGGTTAGGGTTCCAAGAGAAGAAAAAAAAAATCGTTTGTTGTCCAATAATCTCCACACTTTAAACCAAGGTTCCTAAGGGTATTGTAAGGGTATCTCAATAGAAAGATCCCGGAAAAGTGTCGTTTTTGTATTAGTCGCAAGGTGAAAACCTAAGTCGCTTTCATAGGTTTGGATTGGAAAGTAAAGGAAAGTTGTTTGTGATCTTCTAAGGGATTCAAGTGGCGGATTGGAGTATCAAGGAGAGGCTCTAAGTTGCTAGGGAGCGACTTCGGATCTTGAAGTTGGATTAAGGCTCGTTAAGGTAACAATCTTGTTCTCTTAAGTGTTATAAGATTACATATTGTTGTAGCCTTACATTTTAACTAGCATGACGTATATGTATTAAAGATTGATAAGTGTTATGGATATTGGAAGCCTAAGATCCCAAATGACATTACTAGCCATTTGAAATTGAAATACAATTTGGTCGATAATTAGAATCGTCGCATGTTACCTACTTGAAGATTGTAGTAGTTATAATCGATTGCGGCTTGATAACATGTTATACTAAACAACTTGGATTAAAAAGGAATTGGAAAGAAGACTTTGTGTTGTTGTACCTCAAATTGCCGAAAATGACATTGTATGTTGGACTAGTTTGATATCAATTGTGGGGCGGAATTTTACACGTCTTGTTAGGCGTGTAATCCCCTATTGTTAACTACATTGTTGAGCCTTAAATTTGGCGTGTTTGGTTATTGAATTCGGGCCTTGAAAAAGGTGGAAAGTATGTAGAAACAAAGGAAGTGTTGTCCGATTTTCCGTAGAATTTAGTGTCTTTGCACTTAGAATATTCTACGTTTGAAGTAAGAAGTTAATAGACGTATTATGGTAATTATAGGTTGACATACTACGTACCACATATTGGACTTGGCAAGTGGATTGAACCGAAGAGGTATGTGGAACTTTCTTATCTCTTGAGCATGAGTAGTTGTAAATATATAGTACGGTAGACGTACGAGATTTTGACGAATCTAGTTTCATTTGATATCCTTGACTTATTTTAAGAATGTCCAAGTTGGTTGAGTTAGGGAATTAATTCACTTGTTTAAAAAGATTAAGGATGTCTTAATTTCTAAAAGTTAAGGGACTTGAAGTATGTTGAAAGTATATGATACTTGTTTCGTTTTGAAAGTATAAGTCTCTTGGATATAAAAAAAGAATGTATTTGTCTAAAGTATAAAGTTAGTATAACGACTTTATGGGAAGTTGGTTATAATAGCTTTATGGAAAGATGAAAGAGTGGTTTACTCTAGTAATGTAAATAATGATAAATGACTTGAAATAATGAAAGGCAAATGGATTTGAAGGCATCAATTGCTTAAGGTTTTAAAGAAAGAAGTCACTTGATTTAGAAGCCTATAAATGTATTTCTAAAAGGTATTGTGACTTGTCTTGAAAAGTAGATATGACTTGATACTACGGTTAGTAGTATCTTGGAAGTTTTATATGAAAAAGAGTCATTTTAAAAGAGTAGAAGTACGTAGTACTTTGGGGTTAAATTCCAGGATTTTTATAATGACATGTTAGTGCCTTAAGTAAACTAAAATGAGAGGGTATATGAACAAAGCTAATAAGAAGTTAGGGAATTTCTTAACTTGCTTATGTTATGTACGATAAGCCGGTGGTGATTATGTTATGTATGATAAGCCGGTAATGCTTATGTTACGTATGATAGCCGGTTGTGCTAGGTTATGTATTTTTACGGGGTAGACCCCGGGTTACTACTTATTCCATGGAATTGCTACCCATGATGCGAGTGCGGCGTTTGTACTCATTGCGGGCCCACCGGGCCCATGCAGGTGAAATAGTCTCATGCGAGACGGATGGCCTCATTGCGGGTCCACGGGACCTATGCGGGTGAAATAGTCCCAGGAGTAGGATTGCTTAATGATACTACGGGCGGGTGACCCTACTTTGATCATGAGCCTCCTATTTTTATGCAGTAAAGTATATACTTGGTTACTCTCATTGTTAGTAAGGCACAGTGTACTGTAATTTGATTATCATACATGTCTTCAGCTTTATTTTAGACTTATGATGTAAATTGCCGTATTTTCCTGTTTTACATACTTGGTACATATTGTGTACTAACCCCCTTTCCTCGGGGGGCTGCGTTCATGCCGCATGTAGGGGTAAGCAGGTGGTGGATCCTCATTCTTAGGATCACTGATCAGGTGTCAGAAGCTCCATTTCTCCGGAGGCTTGTCTTTTGGTACGGTTTTCCCTGATGTTGTAGATTTATGTACATTCAGGGGTATGGCGGGGCCCTGTCCCGCCACAGTTGTTATTCTTAGAGGTCTGTAGTCATATTTGTGGATTGGGTTTCAAGAATAGAGATGTACTGATTCATTTTGGTTTATGTATGTTTTACGAAAGGTGGCCTTATCGGCTAACCTGTTGTTGTTTATTGTCTAAGTATTTATATGTGTTGTGTATGTTCCGCTGCTATTCTCTAATGTATACCTGAAAGGGATGCCCAGGTAGGGCACCAGTCGCGGGCCCGGGGTCGGGTCGTGACACATTGGATAGGGCAGCAAGGGCACAACAATTTCGCATGACATGATGAGAAGAAAACGTCAAACCAAAGACACTATTTACCGCAATGGTCCTCGTAGGTTCGAACCATCTTTGGATAGACTTCACCTCGGGTTAATTAGCACAAATGTCCTCAGATGATGTCACATGTCCCAAGGATGGACCTAATTCCGAGGGGCATCTTCCATTCAACTTTTTCTCGGATTCCCACTTGATGATAGCCACTTTTCAATTTCAATTTGGATCCACTTAATCCATCATAAAGGTCATTCAACCTCGGCGTAGGAAATTTGTTCCTTATGATGAAGTTGTCTTCCTTTCGGCTTTCAACACACGAGTGCCAAGTTTCATTTTCCTTTGCCTCCATTAAGATCATCTCCTCAGCCAGATTGTATGACAATTATTGTTCTTGGCATCCATAGTCTTGGTGAGTAGACAATAAAATCCTTGAAAATAAATCAAAGACAAGTTCACTATCTTCCGTTGGCAGTATTCCAGATGCAATGTCATTCGAAAGTTCCCTCACATTGGCAACTATAGCACTCCTCTTCTTAAATTCTTTCTCTATCTTTTGTGCATCAAGTAAAGGGGTCTCAGAACTTTTCTCGGCTTCAGATTCCTCCAACGACTTCGCACCATCTTCATTTGTCACTAATCTGGGGTTAGGACATTCGTTTCCAAAGTGTTCCGATTCTCGACATTGGAAATGCCCTTTTCTCCTTTTGTTTATCCCCGTGGTTACCTCTACCTTCTCCGTGTCTCATCCTACAAATCCTTGTTCATATAATGGATTAGTAAAATAAGTAGTACCATCTTCCACCTTTTGATCTTTCTCTTCTACTTTGTGACCATACAAGGGGTTGATGAAAATAGTGATGCCCATTTTATTGACATGGGAGGGCTCTATGTAAGCCTTTGGGGAACCTCTCCTTTGTGGTTTCTCAAACACGCCTCCAAAAGTGCGACATGATGCCACTTCAACTTTTTCTTGACGACGTGCGGGTAGCTTAAAGTGTATACTTTGCTCGTACCCCGTTGGCAAGAATTAACTCTTTAAGTGTTTCTTTAATTTCATCCAAGAGTCAATCTTGGTCTCTCCATCTTTATTCTGATGTGTCTTTAAATGTTCATACCAAATGGAAGCAAATTACTTGAAACTAGATTCAGCAACCTTGAAACATTCATGATCGTTATATCACCGGTACTTGAAAATCCCCTCAATGGTGTTTAACCATTTAAGGAACTCTTTTGGGTTCTGATCTCCATCAAAAGTTGGGAGATCCCATTCCTTTCTCATGATGGGTGCATGCTTCGCAAACGTGTCACTTTTCAAAGTCTACACTTATTTCGTGACAAACTCGGATAAGACACTCCTAAGTTCGTTACTTACTTATGTCATAGTGTTTTTGCGTGGGATGGGAACGCTTAACTCTGATACCAATATTATATGAGTAAGGAGGGATGATGTTATGTAAGTGGGTCAGATGTTGGTTACAATCGGGTTGACCCAAAATTGAGGCACAAGTAGGGGTGTTATTGATTATGGATTACCGGGACAATGTGGTATTGGATGTGATTTCGAGAGAGTGTAGAACGAATCTGGTCAAGTAATTGTGTGGAGTGGTTGTTGACATGTTGAGGGTGAGTGTGATGGTTGGGGTTTGGTGGTTGAGTGGTGGCAGGTCGGTGGAACAAAACTGAACCAGTGAAGTTCTCGATAGGGAGTGTTATACAAATAGTTTGGTATTGTCGGGGTTGGGCGGGTAGTTATGAATGGATTCAGTTCAAGGCATTTTGTGGAGGTTCTATGGGTATGTTTAGGGTCAGTAATATGCTTGGTACTTGGTGGTTTGGTGGTGGAAAGGTTGCGAAACTGAACTGAGGCAGTGACAAACCTTCGCTTGCCACCAACGGGGTTCCTTAAGCTTGGGTATTCACTAGGTCACACAGTCCTAATCAACACTTACACCGAAAGAACCTTAGTTTGGGTTTGGCTAGGTCACACAGTCCTAGCTTCCACTTACACTAAGGGTTTGACTCACAAAGAACCAACTAAAAGTAAACACACATAAGCGAATACAATTAGTATTTGAGTAAAACTCACTTTTTATATATCAACACTTCTCTGAATATTTACAAGTCCTATTTATAGTAGCGAATAGACCATTCTAGAAGATAAACTAAAGGACACACACTCTAACTACTTTCTAGGCCTAGTGAGAACAAATGGGAAAGGGTTTGGGGTTTGCTTGGTGACCAAGAGTGCTTCGACCAAACCAAGATAATGGAAAAGGTCTTGACTTTTCTTGGGGACAGAGAATGATTCTTTCACACTCCCTTTGTGGAGTCCAAGTGGAAGAATGCATGAACTTGATTCTTCCAACAATCTCATCTTCTTGAAATGTGTTTAGAAGCTTTCATTCCTTGCATTTGTTTGATGAACCATTTCGGCCAACTCTTCCTCTCCCCTGTGGAAGACTTTGAAGGCCTCAAATAGTCAAATTCTTGAACTTGTGAGTTCATGAATCCTTCTTGAAATCTTCATTTTCTAGAAGTCGCTTGTCCTTGCCAACTTGTCGGCCAAGTCATCATTTGTTCTTGCAATGGTGTACTCTCATCCTAGTCACATTTGTGACTTATTAATTGTGTCCTAATGTTAGTTATTACATAGCACACTATGTCCTAAGCTAGAAACTAAGATAAGAATAAAATACAAGCTAAAAGAAAAGCAAACATGGTCTTCGGCCAATACCTACATACAAAGCCCAATAAAACATGTACTTGAATCTTCACGTAACAAGTCCAATTTCATTCCATTTTCTATTTCATTTAAAGCATATTATTGTTGACACCCAATTTTGTCCATCCCCTTTAATCAATAACCAATAAATTTTCTTTTTTAAAACTGTAATTTTTACATCGCAAAAACAATCTCTACACCAATAATATATGTATAATAAACATGTACAAGCGTAAATAAGGAGTTTGATAATGGAACCGCACCTTACGTATTTCCATTAATTCTTAATAATTTTAATAACAATAAATACGTAAACAAGTAAACAATCTAGCAATAACGTCGTGTCAAATAGCATAGTCGCATCTATTAATACGCAAAGCAATGTCGTAATTATTGTAATAATTTAAACCCAGGCTAAAATTAATAAAGCACCTAAAGTCATATCAAGATAATTTAATTTTAGCTCAAATAATAATAAATAAGGCACAATAAACAAGATTTTAAATAAGAGCACCGCATTTTACGTAAAAGCATTAAGCAATCCTCAAATATCATATCTACATTTAGCATTTAAAGGATTTAAACTCCATTCAATTTTAATTTAGCATCGCAAAATACACATAATAAGTAAGTTTTAATAACGGTCTCGCATTATAAAATATTAAGCACTAATTAAATAGCACGCCCGCATTTATTATTATTATAATAATAGCTTAGACTAATAAAACACCTAAATAATTTAATCACAATTTAGATTTCATTTATTTACCATTAATTAAATAAAACACCTAAAACTAATAACACTAATAACCCACCTAAAATTAATACCATCAGCCCACTCTTTAATTCCCAGCAGCCCATAAACCTTTGGCCCAACTCGCCCCAGTCCCTTTATTTATTCAGCCCATTTGCTCGCAGCCCACACCCCTTTTACTTCATCCCCCCTGAGCCCAGAACCTCCTTATCCCTGTCGTCCCTCTCAACATCCCTTAGAAAAGAAAAACCTAAGAACCTAACCCTAGCAATCGCCGCACCTCCCTTACCTCCCACCCCCCATAGCCGCACCTTCCCTGCCGAGATTCTCGCCTGAGAATCCGGCGACTTTCCTTACCCATGCACACGCAGCCAACTCGCCCTTACCTTAACAAGAACAGTACGAAAATCAACCCAAAATAGCCCACAAAATCTTAACAAAATCAGTACAAATCGTCCCCTCAAATCAAGTCCAAGACTACCATATTGGGAATCAAATCGCAACGAATCAACTTCAAAATCGCACCAAGATTAGTCCCTAAAAGCTGTCCTAAACTTACCATAAATCAAAGCCTAACTAGGAACTATAAATATCGATGTTTGGACATGCAATAGGGGATCATCGAGAATACCTACAACATTGGGCCTAGAACCCCTCTCTTTTCTATTCAATATACTGCTATCTGTTCCGCAAACCAATTTTCACGAGCTTTCCTTCGACGATTCTGGGGAACACTTGTCGTCGCCTCAGGTTCGCCACACACAAAAGGTAAAACAATTACCCTTTACTGTATTAGTCAATTAGTTGATGTGATTTATATCATATGTTCGAACGTTAATTAAGTGTGTAGGTTCTGGACCTGCTATACTTAAATATGAACCATGCTTAATTAGATTATAGTTTGTTTTCTATGATATTTTATCTGCCTGGATAACAACAAATCCAAACCTCATTTTCAGATTTACTTTTGGTTTAACATCCGTTGCGAGTTAGGTTTGTTTAGATTCAACTATTCATCTTTTCAGTGTGAATAACTGGATTCTCCCCTGTTGATTTAGTCAGTTGCTCGAAAATGTGTTTAAAAATTTGTACTTGTCTACCTGTGTGTCCTCTAACAAAGTCGTAGCATGAATGGTTAGTTTGATAGCCTGGTTTGCTGTGGGGATCTTGCCATAACTGGTTCATTATGTAAACACCCCTCCTTTCAGATTTATTCTGCATATTGTGTTAATTGTATCGTGACTAATCATTTGTATTGATGTGTCTATTAACGCCTAATTCTGTTAGCATGTATAGTTAGTTGATGTCTGTTACAATTCCTAAGTCACTTTGTATCATGTCTATGTCTGTTGAGTTAGTCTAACTGATATCTGCATTAGCATTCTACACCTATTGAACTAGTCTGGATCATGTTTTCGTAAGTGAGTATGTACATGATATAACTTGGTACTGAAACTGTTTAGATATGAATGAAAAATGATTTGAATAGGCTCTTTGTATGTACAAAATGTTTATGTTCTTTGATAAGTTAGGCATTTATGTCGAAATTATCTATTACAGGTATGTTTTCATTGTGATTTGATTCCTGAATCGTCCATATCAAGCATATCTGTTTTACCAAATGTTTAAGCATGTGCGTATGAAATGGTCCTAGCATCGATATGTTTTACTGTCCTGTTTCCTCCAAACATATAGCATATGCCCCTTTTAAAATTTGTTGAATTTAGGAATGTCTGATTTCAAGAATACACAAGAATATGTAAGTCGAATATATAGAAATTATAAGAGTTGGGCCTGCCTGCTTGCTTCCTGTTCTAAAAAAACGAAAGAAAACTCCATATTTGGCCCTGTTTCATGCCTGCGGCTGCCTGTGTCTAAGGCCTAAGTGCCTGATTTTTTTTTGGGCTTTTAAATTTGTTTGAATCTGTTTGTTGGCTTCAGACTAATATAATTGAGTCATATGCTTGTTTGAGTCACATGATCGTACATATATTTGTGGGCGTAGACTAATCCTTATCTCTTTTTTTTACATGAACTGCATTGGAGAAAACGAAGAGTCTCAATACGAGACTCGTCGCGCCCCCTTTATCAAAAGGGAGATCCATAACCATTTTCATCACATCGCGGCATCTGTCTCCTCCGTGTCCTCTTTCTGGGTATCCCAAACAGGACGGGATATTGCCATCCGCCTTGAAGCGTCATCACAATTCTCAAAACCCTCCCCTCTTTTTCATATATTTGCTTATTTTATGATTTATGCGTTTAACTTTGTATTTAATAGAATACTAACTCCATCAGTTGTAGAATAAATCGGGGAGGGTAATATAAAGTAGAAATTCTTTTTTAAAAAAAAGAAGAGATTATGTCTTGTAGATGCGTCATATAAACTCAATATTGAAAAGATAATCCACTTATATATGTAACTAATATATTACTCCTTATCTAATTTCTAACAAAAGAAATAATTTTCTCATAAACTCTTCATACATATCATAGGAGTTATTATCACTAAACGTTTTTTTTTATGTACACTTACAAAAGTAATTTCATAATTAACTTTATATATTTTAAGAGTCTTAACCTCACATGTACTTAGGAGTAATTTATCATTTTTTTCTTTTGTCAATAAAGTAATCTCAAATGCATAATTAACTTTACATATTTTTGTGAGTCTTATAAAACCCTTTAAGTTATCAAAAATACATTCTTTTAGATATTTGCAACATCCTTTTTTACTTAAATAATTTTCTAAAACATACATCTCTTAGCCAGATAAACCTAGGTTTGAACGGACAACTGTAAGTTAGCGGATTCTAAAGGATGCCTAATCCATTCCCTCTAGGATAATAGAGAATCCTTACCCAGAATCTTATTTAGTTTCACAGACCATTAAATGGAGTTAATGTTGACTTTAATCGGTTAGCATTTAGGTGTCCTAATTCACCCAATTAATTAGGTGGCGACTCCCTTAACACTTAACATTTTACATTTTGGGGAGGATAATCATTCCGTCGCGCATTCAAGCCTGAGAGTTCAAAATCGGGTGCGACAGCATGGCGACTCCACTGGGGAATGTTAGGTTCTTGACCATAGCAAACCTAGATTTATTATTGTTTTGCTTCATTTGCTTTTATTTGTTTTAAATACCTTAAAATTGCTGGCTTTATTTTTGTATGCTTAACTGTTTAAATTGCTATTTGCTTTTACTGCTTTCCTTAAATTGGCATTCCGCTCATATTTCTTCCACTCTGGAAAATTCACATTGTCACACACTACACGCGCTGGTGTGCTTCGCGCACCCTCAAATTTCTTTCAAAATATCCAAATTTTAAGAGAGTCGGCACCTGCGCGGAGTTAGATCGATTCGTCTGATCAGCCGCGTAGCCTTCTCACTCGAGTTGTCCGCTCGGGAACCTTGCATCTAGTAAAGCCAAATCTTAGAAACTTAGGATAGAGCTATACCACCCCTTATTTTAAGGCATGCATGCATTTACCCTAGGTGGGTCAAACCTTGGCATTGACACCACAAGTAGGAAGACACCAAATTGGTCAACGGGGTTTTCACAACCCCGCGACCCAACAACATATTATGTGTTGCATAGTCATGATAAACGAAACCAAGCCTAAAAAATCGAAATGCCTAAGTTGGAAAATACATACTCAATTTTTTGTATTATTTACTTTTAAGATGGAACCTATCCCTCAGATCAGAATGGTAAATGGAATTCCGAGTAAATTGAGGATGTGGTGGTCAAAATTCGACCTAGGTAGTCAGATGGAAATCAGAAGGAGGTTGGGATGCCTCATCTCATTATTCGACATCTCTCCTGATCAGCACTTGGTCAGAGCATTGATCCAATTTTGGGACCCGGATCGAGTCGTCTTCAAATTCAAGGATTTCGAGATAACCCCCACCTTAGAAGAAGTCAGCTATTTTACTGCTTTGGCATATCATGACAGAAAACCAGTTACTCCGCATGGCCAGTCGAGGAAAAAACTCCTCCGTTACTTGGGTTTAAAGAATACCAGAGAATTGTGTTGTTTCGAAAACAATTGGGTTTCTCTAGACTACCTGTACGAGAGATATGGTTGTCGAGACGGACACAAGTTGTTTAAGAATGAATTTAGTTGCACTGCGGACCATTGGAGAGTTAGGCGTCCTATTGCATTTGCTATGGCTTTCTTAGGGACTCTTTTATTTCCACTCGAGCACGAAACGATTAGTACATGCATATGTTCAGTAGTTAGAGCAGTGTTCGACGAAGTTGGTGACAAACGGCTCACTTTGACGCCCATGAATTTGGTAGAACTGTTTATTGCCTTGAACAGATGCAGAAGGGGTGAATCAAGCTTCTTTGAAGGCAGTAATCTTATCTTACAAATATGGGCAGTAGAACATTTCTATCAACGTTCAAATATGACCGACGTGTGCCACAGCGCAGACAACAAGATCTCTACCTTTTATGAAAGAACAAAGTGTTACGTGTCACCAGTCGGCACAGAGGATTGGTACAGATACTTAGGCTCTCGCAGTAGCAGTCAGATTCAATGGAAGTATCTGTTGTTTCATATCGTTAAGAAGGTTTACTTGAGACATAAGGGACTTTATTACATCAGACTTATAGGTCTAAAGGGACTGCAACCATATGCTCCATTACGTGTACTCTGACAGTTTGGCCATACGCAAGTAATTCCTCTCATAGCTGACATGAGGGCCTCTGAAATCCAGTTCGGACCGGAATTCATCGTTCCCGAAGCCAAGCAGATCCTTTATGAGTGGTATCATATTGATCAAATAGAAGTTGGGAAGGACCAAGCAGGGGTCTCCCCAGAGTATCAAACATGGTTTCTAGACCACACAGAATATAGTTCAGAAGGGGAGCAAGGCATTGAAGACATTGGTGCAAATAATAGAATACGGGATAATCAACTCGAAGAGAAGGTCATCACTCCAGACATGTGGGTCCTAATGCACGATGCAGTACAGTACTTGGAACAGGCAGGGGCTATACTGAAGAAGACCTAAGCTTCACCATCACATCGGCAACATAGTTATTTAGTGTTATACCCCGTAATTCCAGAGTATGTACGTGAGGGCGTACGTATAAAAGTTTAAGCCTTAAGTTAGGCAAGGGACGAAAATTATGCACAACCCCCGAAAAGAATTATTTTCCGACGAAAAGTTTTCCAAACCTTGCGTAGGGAAAATTACGGTTGCAACATTAATAATTTTTGCGGATTTTTCCGAGAGATGAAATATTTTGGACCAACGAGAGGGCGACACTTGTCACCCTCAAGTGGACGGCAATGGTGTGCATTCCTTGGCACGTTTTTTTCAAGTTAAAGGCCTTAAACATTGGTCAAGGTTAGGTAGGATATTTTGTGATATTTGTGTGGTAGATGGATAAGGGTACACATGTGCAAATCTCCACCATCCACTTGCCTTCATCTTGACCATTGGTGGTCCTATAAATACCCCCCCCCCCCCCTTAGTTGAAGAATTCTTCATCCACAAATTATCTTCCAAGTCTCAAAACTCCTTCTCCCAAGAGCTCTCGTCCAAACACCATCTCCCTCCTCTTGAAAGCCCTAGCGAAACACCCCCTTGGTAGAAAGTTGTCTTCAAGTATAGTTGCTACTCCAAAATACCTTAGCCAATCCCTTATAGTATTTCCAAAGTTATCTCTATACTTAGAGTCCGGAAAATACTACTATACTTCCTTTAGTCACTAAATGAAACCCTAGGAGAAACTTCATTGTTGGTTGAAGTAGTAAGTAGAAGTTGTGTAGAAACTTCTAAGGGTTTCTTGGAGCGGATTGGAGCATACAGATTATGAGCTAAACCTTGCTCAGGATCGACATTTAAACTTGGATAATTTTGGGCTTATCGAGGTAAATAATAATCCTATCCTTCTATTGTAATTGGAGATTACATACTGTAGATGTATAAAAATAAGTATAAGATACATAGAAGGATATTAAAGAATAAGAATTGAACTGAAATCACATCAGAAGGATATAAATGAAGAATTGAATTGCACTTACATAGGACTGTATTTACAGTAGACGTGAGTAGTTTGACGGGTAGGGAAATGCTGCCCAATTTTCCGTAGAATTAAGAACCTTCTGCTTAGAATATCCTACAGAGTAGTCTAGACGTTGAGATACGTATTTGACTATTATAGGTTGATACTCTGCGCGCGACATACTCGACTTGGCAGGTGGATTTCGCCGAGAAGGAGTGTGATTCTTCCTATCCTCTTGAGCATGATATTTTAAAGTATATATATAGTACGGTAGACGTACGTGTGTTAACTGAACATGGTTTTACTTGACGTCTCATGACTTGAGTCTAAATAATAAGAATCTTGAAGTATTTCAAAAGAATTATGAATCATTTTTGAAAGAAGAGTAATACTTGGTTTTTAAACAAAAGCTTAAGAGTTATACTAGCTTTATGGGAAGTTAGGTATAACGACTTAAGAAAGATAAAAGGAACGATTTTACTTATTTGTTTATGAAAATCTTGTATTGATTTCTGAAAAGTGTAGTAAGATGGTTTGATAAATAAACATGTTATGATGCTACGCGTGTTAGTGTCTTGTGATGTTGTGTAAGGGGGATATTCTTGTTGTGCTTACGTTGTTAAACGTTAAGCCCGTTGTCCTGTTCTTATATCACATACCCCCTTGACTTGTTATACCGAGGGCTTGCCACCCTTGATGCGGGTCTATACGGCTATGCGCGATGTGTGACCATGCGAGTGCGGAGTTCGAGGATTGATCATTTGGTGTATTATCCGACGCGAGGAGTGCCTTATGCGGTCGTGTGACTATGCGGTCTATGTGACTATGCGGATGCGGAGTCAGGAGGATACCGCTGGCTAGCTACCCCGACGCGAGGAATACCTCATGCGGTGTGCTGTGACCTATGCGATCGCGGAGTTTCAGGATTAGGCTCGCATAATGATACTATGGGCGATTGGCCTTGCTTCGATCATTAGCGTCCTAGAAAAGACCAGTTATGTTATATCTATTTTGCTTTTGGTTATGCTGTGGCACTATGTGTGGTTACATTGGTTGTTTCGTACATAATTGTAGAATTGCTTTTAAAATGGTATGATTTTATTAAAGTACTTTACAGTTTCACATACTTGGTACCTGTTGTACTGACCTCCTTCGGGGGGCTGCGTTCATGCCGCAGGTAAAGGAAAGCAGGTAGCGGATCCTCAGTTTTAGGACCTTTTCTTTGGTGTCAGGAGCTCCATCTTCTCCGGAGGCTCGACTTTTGGGTATGATCTCCCTATTGTTGTAGATAGTTTTGTACATTCAGGGTATGGCGGGGCCCTGTCCCGCCATAGTTGTTTACTTCCTTAGAGGTCTGTAGTCCTATTGTACAGTTGGGATGTAACTGCCAGACTTGGGTTATATATACATGCCGAAAGGCGACTTTTTCTCAAATAAACTGTGTCTCATTTTTCATTTGTTACTTGTCTTGTTTTTATATTCCGCTGATTACTCTGATGTGTGCCTACTTGGGTGCCCGGGTAAGGCACGATCCACTGCCCGAACGGGTCGTGACAAAAGTGGTATCAGAGCAGTTAATCCTCGGAAAGTGTCTACAGACCGTATCTAGTAGAGTCTTGATTATCGGTGTGTTGTGCACCACACCCATAATCAGGAGGCTATAGGATATTTAGGATTGGTTTCCATTCTTCTCACTCTGAGATCGTGCCTTAGAGCTGTGTTATAAGTTGGACTCCTCTAACGTATTTCCCTTTCTTTAACAGTTATGCCTCCACGTAAGGCACCCCGCCTGGCAAGGCACCGGCAGGAGGCGCTAGTAGGACACCGAGAGTCACGAGGCTCGTGCCCGCCTATACCCGAGACGACGAGTTCCACGACGCCGCGCCCTGCAGGTTTAGTGGCGCAGCGGTGGGCGATGAGACCACAAGACTGCACCTCGATCCCACACCGGAGCAGATGAGATGGGTTCTGAGAGATGGCCCGATCGGCGGGATCGTGGCGACATACGGTGATAGCCGACGCGATTCGGTGAGCACCGTGGTACATCCTAGATCGGACTTGAGACTACGGATTTTCTCGAGTTGTAGCCCGCGAGTTCTACGGTCGAGGCACGGGATGATCCGCAGGAGTTCATCCGTCGATTCTGAGAGGATCATGCGAGTGATCAAGGCTTCGAGACCGAGTCCGTGATCTTCGTTCACATCGGCCGCGCGTGATACCGCAGTCGACTGGTTTGATTCGTGGGAGCTATCCCGGGGAGAGCACGCGCCTCCAGCTATTTGGGACGAGTTCTCGGAGGCTTTTCTTACTCACTTCTTGCCTCCGCAGATGAGGAGGGCACGGGCCGACAAGTTTTTGATGCTGAGACAGAGAGGGCGCACCGTTAGGGAGTACAACGTTGAGTTCGATTCATTGGCTCGATATGTCCCTGCGCTAGTAGCAGATATGGAGGACCGGGTGCACCGCTACGTCACCGGGTTAGATGATTATCTGGCAGAGTCTTGCTCAGGTGTGGCTCTTCAGCCGGGCATGGACATTGCCCGCATACAGGCTCATGCACTTGGATGCGAGGAGCGTAGAGGCCGACGGGTCGACAGATATCAGCAGCAGAAGAAGGCCAGGACGGCAGGATCTTTTGGTAGCTCTCGGGGTGGGCGGCCTCAGCAGCAGTCTAGATTTGCACCCCAGCCAGCTCAGAGCACTCCTACACCGTCTTCAGGACAGCCAGGGTATTCAGGGGCAGGTCAGGGCCCCAGGGCTTCGGACTTCCAGGGTAGCAAGAGTGCTAACCGATCGAGGTCCGCTCAGTGTATCCGATGCGGTAGATTCCATTCAGGGAGTTGTGGTACTACTTCGGGAGTTTGCTATACTTGTGGCCAGCAGGGTCACTATGCGAGAGCCTGTCCGACCAGGGGCAGCGCTGATGGGAGGGGTCAGCCTACAGGGTCTGTTGCCGGGTCTTCATCCCCTACAGTTACTCGCCCCGGAGGGCAGGGTACTCATGGACCAGCAGGTCGCGGCAGAGGTCGTGGCGCGGGTCCCAGTTCTAGCGGTCCTCAGAACCGCATTTATGCCTTGTCCAGCCGGCAGGACCAGGAGGCCTCACCTGATGTCGTCACAGGTACTTTATCAGTTTCATGTTGTGACGTGTATGCCTTGATAGATCCGGGTTCTACTCTGTCCTATATATCTCCCCTTATTGCTAGTAGGATAGGGATAGAGCCTGAGTCCATAGACCCTTTCGAGGTAGCTACGCCAGTGGGTGATTCGGTGGTAGCTCGGCGGGTATATAGAGCTTGCCCAGTGACTTTATGCAGTCGTCAGACCCTAGCCGACTTGATAGAGTTGGACATGACTGATTTCGATGTGATCATGGGCATGGATTGGTTAGCTTCTTGCTACGCCAGTGTAGACTGCAGGGAGAGAGTGGTACGGTTCCAGTTTCCTGGGGAGCCGGTTATTGAGTGGGAGGGGAACACTGTGTCGCCGAGGGGTAGGTTTATTTCCTACCTCAAGGCCAGAAAGATGGTGCAGAAGGGGTATATCTACCATCTCATTTGGGTGTTTGATACTGAGGCTGCGGTACCAGATTTTGATCGATTCGAGTCGAGAGTTCCCGATGTGTTTCAGGCGACCTCGGGTATCCTCACGAGAGGAGATAGAGTTTTGTATCGATGTCTTTGCGGACACTCGGCTATTTCCATTCCGCCATACGAATGGCACTGCCGAGTTGAGAGAGTTGAAGGACCACCGAGAGATTTGTTGGAGAAGCGGCTTCATCGGCCTAGTGTTTCTCCCCGGGAGCGCCGTATTGTTCGTGAAGAAGAAGGGCGACGCGCACGCGTGTTGATTACAGCGGTGAACAAGGTGACCATTAAGAACAGATACCCCCTTCCCAGGATTGATGATTTGTTCGACCAGTTGCAAGGTGCGAGATGTTTCTCCAAGATTGATCTGCGATCGGGATATCATTAGGTGCGAGTTAGAGAGGCGGATATCCCTAGGACTGCATTCCGACCCGGTACGGGCACTATGAGTTCAGGGTTATGTCCTTCGGTTTGACCAATGCTCCGGCGGTATTCATGGATTTGATGAACCGAGTGTTCAAGCCATTTTTGGACACGTTTGTGATAGTGTTCATTGATGACATCTTGGTTTATTCCCTCCAGAGAGCGCGAGCATGCGGAGCATTTGAGGATCTTTGGAGAGTTCTCGAGACCAGTGATTATCGCCAAATTTTCCAAATGTGAGTTTTGGTTGGCTTCGGTGGCTTTTCTTGGGCATATTGTAGGGGCGGATGGTATTCAGGTGGATACGGCCAAGATCGAGGCAGTCAGGACTTGGCCTAGACCTACTACTCCGACAGAGGTGCGCAACTTTCTGGGCCTCGCATGTTATTATCGGCGGTTCGTGGAGAAGTTTGCTTCTATCTCGCACCATTGACTAGGTGACTCGAGCGGCTAAGTTTGATGGTGATGCTTGTGGCGGGGTTTCGATCGAAGGAGACTGACGACCGCCCCCGTTCTTACTCTTCCAGATGGTCCAGATGGCTATGTCGTGTATTGTGATGCGTCAGGCATCGGGCTAGGATGTGTTGATGCGTGAGGCAAGGTTATAGCATCGTATCCCGACACTTAAGAAACATGAGAGGAACTACCCCACCCATGATTTGGAGTTAGCGCGGTGATTCACGCCTTGAAGATGCGAGGCACTATTTGTATGGGGTTCATGTGGATATTTATACGGACCACAAGAGCCTCAGATATCTTCACCAGAGGAGCTGAACTTACGGCAGAGGCAGTGGTTAGAGCTGCTCAGGATTACGATGTCGACATCTGTACCACCCGGGAAGGCCATGTTGTGGCGTATGCCCTTAGTCGTAGGTCGATGGGAGTCTATCGACGCATGCAGCGAGGAAGGAGGGGCATGGTCCGCGAGTTGCATCGATTAGCGAGCCTTGGAGTCCGATTGATTGATTACGATAGCAATGGGGTTCGAGTTCGAGAGGTTGCGAGTCTTCCATCGTCGAGGAGGTGAAGAGGCAACGATTTGAGGATCAGTTTTGGCGGTATCGTGATCGACTCTTCGTGAGGAAGCGGTCCTTTTGAGGTAGCTTTGATGGGGTGCTAAGGTTTGGCGAGTTGTGTGTTCGGATATTGCAGGACTTCGGCGAGTTCTAGGGAAGCACACGCGCGCGTTACTCTATCCATCGGGTCGACCAAGATGTACCACGACCTCGGATCCGTGTATTGGTGGGATGGCTTGAAGAGGGGCGTTGCGAGTTTGTGGCTCGGTGCCGTGTTGTCGGCGGTGAAGGTAGAGCACCGAGGCACGGTGGTTTGTTGCGACGATAGAGATCCCGACACGGAAGTGGGAGGTGATCAACATGGACTTTATCATAGGATTACCTCGCACTCGGAGGAAGCATGATTCTATCGGGTTATCGTCGACGGTGTGAAATCAGCCCACTTTCTTCCGTCGGGGCGACCTTTTGGTGAGGATTATGCCAGACTTTACATCCGAGAGATCGTCAGACTACATGGGGTCCCTATTTCTATCATATCATACAGAGGAGCCCAGTTTATGGCTAACTTCTGGAGGTCCTTCCAGAAGGGATTAGGGGCGAGTGAGCACAGTCGCATTCCATTCTCGAGCGAGCGGACAGGCGAGCGCACTATCGGACTCTTGGGATATCTGCGAGCTTTGTGTTATTGACCGAGGTAGTGGGAGGATCATTTGCCTCTAGTTGAGTTTGCGTATAATAATAGCTACCACTCCAGTATTCAGATGACGCCTTACGAGGCCTTGTATGAGAGGAAGTGCAGATCGCCGATATGCTGGTTTGATTTGGGCGAGTGTAGTTAGTAGGACGGACACAGTTGTGGCGATGGATAAGGTAAAGCTTATCCGAGGCGATTCTTGATAGCTCGAGTCGGCGAAGTCGTATCACGGATCATCGTCGTCGGCATCCAGAGTTCTAGGTTGATGATTGGGTATTCCTGAAGGTGTCACCCATGAATGGTGTGATGATATTCGTGAAGAAAGGAAACTTCGGCCAGGTACATTGGGCGTATCAGTTGTCGCGAGGTAGGCAAGGTTGCCTATGAGTTGGATCTGCCGTCCGACCTTGAGGCAGTGCATCCGGTTTTTCATGTTTCTATGCTGAGGAGATGTATCGGGGATCCATCTATGGTGCACCCAATTGACGATGTCCAGGTGACCGAGGGGTTATCGTATGAGGAGATTCCCATAGCGATAATCGATCGTCGGAGTTAGGCGTCTGCGGACCAAGGACGTGGCTTCCGTCAAAGTCTTGTGGCGGAACGAGCTCAGGGAGGAGATGACGTGGGAAGCTGAGGAGGACATGAGGCAGAAGTATCCTCACCTATTCCCCACACCTCCAGGTAACTCACTTTCCTACTTGTAAATTTTCATTGACATATTTGCTTTAGTGTTGTATTGTTGCCAAGTGTGGAATTTGCAAAGCTATTTAAGTTATGAGGAACTTTATCGTTATATGTCTTGGGAAGGAACATTCGGGACGAATGTTTCTAAGGAGGGGAGAATGTTATACCAGTAATTCAGTATGTATGCGTGAGGCGTACATCTGAAAGTTTAAGCCTTAAGTTAGGCAAGGGACGAAAATTGTGCACAACCCCCGAAAAGAATTGTTTTCCAACGAAAATTTTTTCAAACCTTGCGTAGGGAAAATTACGGTTGCAACATTAATAATTTTTGCGGATTTTTCCGAGAGATGAAATATTTTGGACCAACGAGAGGGCGACACTTGTCACCCTCAAGTGGACGGCAATGGTGTGCATTCCTTGGCACGTTTTTTTCAAGTTAAAGGCCTTAAACATTGGTCAAGGTTAGGTAGGATATTTTGTGATATTTGTGTGGTAGATGGATAAGGGTACACATGTGCAAATCTCCACCATCCACTTGCCCTCCACTTGCCTTCATCTTGACCATTGGTGGTCCTATAAATACCCCCCCCCCCCTTAGTTGAAGAATTCTTCATCCACAAATTATCTTCCAAGTCTCAAAAACTCCCTTCTCCCTTAAGAGCTCTCGTCCAAACACCATCTCCCCCCCCCCTCCCTCTTGAAAGCCCTAGCCTAAACACCCCCCCCCCCTTGGTAGAAAGTTGTCTTCAAGTATAGTTGCTACTCCAAAATACCTTAGCCAATCCCTTATAGTATTTCCAAAGTTATCTCTATACTTAGAGTCCGGAAAATACTACTATACTTCCTTTAGTCACTAAACGAAACCCTAGGAGAAACTTCATTGTTGGTTGAAGTAGTAAGTAGAAGTTGTGTAGAAACTTCTAAGGGTTTCTTGGAGCGGATTGGAGCATACAGATTAGGAGCTAAACCTTGCTCAGGATCGACATTTAAACTTGGATAATTTTGGGCTTATCGAGGTAAATAATAATCCTATCCTTCTATTGTAATTGGAGATTACATACTGTAGATGTATAGAAATAAGTATAAGATACATAGAAGGATATTAAAGAATAAGAATTGAACTGAAATCACATCAGAAGGATATAAATGAAGAATTGAACTGCACTTACATAGGATTGTATTTACAGTAGACGTGAGTAGTTTGACGGGTAGGGAAATGCTGCCCAATTTTCTGTAGAATTAAGAACATTCTGCTTAGAATATCCTACAGAGTAGTCTAGACGTTGATAGACGTATTTGACTATTATAGGTTGATACTCTGCGCGCGACATACTCGACTTGGCAGGTGGATTTCGCCGAGAAGGTATGTGATTCTTCCTATCCTCTTGAGCATGATATTTTAAAGTATATATATAGTACGGTGAGCGTCGTGTGTTAGCGAACATGGTTTTAATTGACGTCTCTTGACTTGAGTCTAAATAATAAGAATCTTGAAGTATTTCAAAAGAATTATGAATCATTTTTTAAAGAAGAGTAATACTTGGTTTTTAAACAAAAGCTTAAGAGTTATACTAGCTTTATGGGAAGTTAGGTATAACGACTTAAGAAAGATAAAAGGAATGGTTTTACTTATTTGTTTATGAAAATCTTGTATTGATTTCTGAAAAGTGTAGTAAGATGGTTTGATAAATAAACATGTTATGATGCTACGCGTGTTAGTATCTTGTGATGTTGTGTAAGGGGGATATTCTTGTTGTGCTTACGTTGTTAAATGTTAAGCCCGTTGTACTGTTCTTATATCACATACCCCCTTGACTTGTTATACCGAGGGCTTGCCACCCTTGATGCGGGTCTATACGGCCTATGCGGTCTGTGTGACCATGTGGAGCTGCGGGAGTTCCAGGATTGATCATTCCGGGTGTATTATCCCGATGCGAGGAGTGCCTTATGCGGTCTGTGTGACTATGTGGTCTATGTGACTATGCGGACTGCGGGAGTCCAGGAGGATACCGCGGGCTAGCTACCCCCGATGCGAGGAATACCTCATGCGGGTCTGTGTGTGACCTATGCGGACTGCGGGAGTTCCAGGATTAGGCTCGCATAATGATACTATGGGCGATTGGCCTTGCTTCGATCATTAGCGGCCTAGAAAAGACCAGTTATGTTATATCTATTTTGCTTTTGGTTATGCTGTGGCACTATGTGTGGTTACATTGGTTGTTTCGTACATAATTGTAGAATTGCTTTTAAAATGGTATGATTTTATTAAAGTACTTTACAGTTTCACATACTTGGTACCTGTTGTACTGACCTCCTTCGGGGGGCTGCGTTCATGCCGCAGGTAAAGGGAAGCAGGTAGCGGATCCTCAGTTTTAGGATCTTTTCTTTGGTGTCAGGAGCTCCATCTTCTCCGGAGGCTCGACTTTTGGGTATGATCTCCCTGTTGTTGTAGATAGTTTTGTACATTCAGGGTATGGTGGGATACTGTCTGCCATAGTTGTTTACTTCTTAGAAGTGCAGTAGTCTATTATGCAGTTGGGATGTAAGCGCGGACTTGGGTTATATATACATGCCGAAAGGCGACTTTTTCTCAAATAAACTGTGTCTCATTTTTCATTTGTTACTTGTCTTGTTTTTATATTCCGCTGATTACTCTGATGTGTGCCTACTTGGGTGCCCGGGTAAGGCACCAGTCACGGGCCCCGGAACGGGTCGTGACATTTAGTTTGAGATTTTCATTGTTTTTCTTATAAGTGTTATTTCAATTAGCTTTATTTCAAATAAAAGCATTTCGATACAATGGTGTGGGCACATCTAACATGACCTTGCATATATGACGCTTAGGCCTACCTCTGGCATAATAGAGGCCCCTTGCATATTAGGACGCACATTGATCTATTCTATTTTTGAAGCTTCATTGTATGCCCATATGTTCTTCTATTTTCTTTGATGCTAACACATGTTTCGCGTAAAAAAGGATTTTGTTGTACTACTCCTATCCTCGGCTGGTTTGTGTTGGCAAGCACTGGCTGAACACCCATAATTCACAAGATCCAAAGCACGAGCAACAAAAATGAATGATTCAGGGGTAAACGAACAAGATGGTTTGGGACTCATTGCCATTCAACGAGAGGAACCCGAAACATCAGAAAGGGGGAATGCCACATCTTCCGACGAATACCTCTCTCAAGTACTGCAACAAAATGTTACACCCCGTATTTACAGGACATGTTTTAAGAACGTACGTGAGAATCCCAAATGTTAAGATTGGAGACTTGTAAAAATTTATCGGAATTATGGAATTGTCGGAAAACGTAATATTGTGACGAATGGGAGGGCGACACGTGTCACCCCCTTATGTTGCCTTGGACAAATTTAGGCATGGACAAAAGGGTCATTTGACCATTGTTAGGAAGACAAAGTCTTGCAAGTTGAAGAGCTTGACAATGTTGACTTAGTCAATGGGACCACAAGTCTTGATATTTAAAAGAATTTCATCCAAACCACACATTTGTTCACATCTTGACCCTCCATTGAACTATATAGTAGTACTAGTAGCAAGACAACTTCTATACTTAGCCAAATTTTCAAGAAATTGGAAGCACACTACTAGGAGCTCTCGGGTTCTACATGAATGAAAAAGAAAAAAAATTGTTTGTTGTCCAATAAGCTCCACACTTTAAACCAAGGTTCATGAGGGTATTGTAAGGGTATCTCAATAGAAAGATCCCGGAAAAATAGCGTTTTCGTATTAGTCGCAAGGTGAAAACCTAGTTGCTTTTCTAGGTTTTGATTGGAAGATTTAAGGGAAGTGGTTTGTGATATTCTAAGGGTCTCAAGTGGCGGATTGAGGTGTCTAGAAGAGGCTCTAAGTTGCTAGGGAGCGACTTCGGATTTGAAGTTGGACTAAGACTCGTTGAGGTAATAATCTTGTCTATTAAAGTGTTACAAGATTATATATTGTTGTTAGCCTTACATGTTTGATAGCATGAAGTATATGTGTTGAATTTTTATAAGTGTTATGGATTGTTGTAGCCTAAAATCCGAAATGACATATTAGCCATTTGAAGTTGGATTACAATTTGGTCGTATTTAGAATAGTCGCATGTTACTTACTTGAAGATTGTAGTAGTTATAAGCGATTGCGACTTGATATCATGTTATGCTAACAATTTGGATTGAAAAGGAAATTGGATAAGAATTGGTGTTGTTGTATCCCAAGATTGTCGGATTTACACTTGTTGTTGTACTAGTTTGATATCAATTGTGGGGCGGAATTTTACACGTCTAGTAGGCGTGTAATCCCCTATTGTTAATTGCATTGTTGGGCCTTAAATGTGGCATGTTTGGTTATTGAATTCGGCCTTGAAAAAGGTGGCAAAGTATGTAGAAACAAAGGAAGTGCTGTCCGATTTTCCGTAGAATTTAGTGACTTTGCACTTATAATATTCTACGTCTAAAGTAAGAAGTTAATGGACATATTATGGCCATTATAGGTTGAAGTACTAAGTATAGCGTATTCTACTTGAAGGATGGAATAGCTATCAAGGTGGAAGTACTTTGGAACATTTTGCTACTTGTCGATAATCGTCGTGAGGTATGTGAACCTCTTCCTTCTTTTGGCATGATTCTATGTATGGAATATACATGGGGTAATATTTCATGTTCCCTCCTACTCTTAGAAGTTAAGAGGTATGTATGTGATTTACTCTATGTAAAGGTTATGTCTAGGTTATCCTAAGTTCTTACCAAGTCTTATGGGGGATGTTGGTAAGAGTCGTTAGGAGGTATTTGGAGCCAAGTTGACTTGGCTAATTTTAAGGCACGAATGAGAATAAGTATCGAACAAGCCATTGCAGTGTTAATAAAGGAAAATGTAATGACAATTGATTAAGTTAAAATGAGTAGAATTCTCCATCTGCATAGAAGCTAAGATAAGACAAAATTGTATTACATTTTCTAGATCATGGCTACTTGATTAAGATCGTTATAAATAAGTATAACTTATTCACAACGCACCAAAGTATATGTTACTTAATTTATAAGAGTTTACGTATGAAGTTTTTAAGACTATGAACCTTGAATTCTTAAAAGGTTAAGAAACTTTATTTTTCAAGTTAAGGGACTTGATTTCTAAAGGAAGAAATGACTTGATTTAAATATATAGAATACTTGATTTGGAAAGCATGGATTTCTTGATATTTTAAAAATAAGAGATTTTAAAATTCTAAGTTAACTTGATTTGAAAGTATAAGTCTCTTGGTTATAAAAAGAATGAATTGGTCTAAGGCATAAAGTTACTATAACGGCTTTATGGGAAGTTGGTTATAATAACTTTATGGAAGTTTACGAGAATGGTTTTCTCTACTAATGTAAACAAAGAATGACTTGAAATAAAGAAGGGAAAATTGTTTTAAAGGTACCAATTGCTTAAGGTTTTTAAGAAAGAAGTCACTTGATTTAGAAGCCGGTAAATGTTTTTCTAAAAGGTATTGTGACTTGTCTTGAAAAGTGATATGACTTGATACTACGGTTGTTAGTATCTTGGAAGTTTCATTTGAAAAGAGTCATTTTTTAAAAGGACTAGAGGTACGTAGTACGTTGGGTTAAATTCCCGAATTCTATATGACATTACCGCGTCCCAGGAATGGGCCGGGCAGTATACCTTTATGGGCAGACTATATGACATTACCGCGTCCCAGGAATGGGCCGGGCAGTATACCTTTATGGGCAGACTATATGACATTAACGCGTCGCAGGAATGGGCCGGGCAATATACCTTTATGGGCAGACTATATGACATTACCGCATCCCAGGAATGGGCCGGGCAGTATACCTTTATGGGCAGACTATATGACTTTATCGCGTCCCAGGAATGGGCCGGGCAGTATACCTTTATGGGCAGACTATATGACCATACCGCGCGTCGAGAATGGGCGGGCGATATACCTTTATGGGCAGACCTATGTGACTTTATCGCGTCCCAGATTGGGCCGGGCAGTATAGGCGTCCCTCCATAAAGGTCCGGATTTATGTTATGTAAGGTAAGTAAGTTATATGGTAATGAACTTGATGATTTTCCTAAGTATGTACGTAAGAAAGTGACCATAACTTTTATTGAAAAATGGGAAAAGATAATAAGGTACGATTAAGTTCACGAGATGGTAATGACATGGTAGGTTCGGTATTTACCCTTTTACACTTACCTGCGTGCTTTTATACGGATATGTTTTAATTGTTGTACCTTACATCCGTTCCATATTAAATTTTTGTTATGCGACCGCCCGGGGCTGCGTTCATGCCGCAGTATTAGGTGCGAGTTGGTGATCCTTGCTCTTAGGATCTCGGTTGATTTTGGAAAAGCTCTATTTACTCGAGGCTTATCTCTTGTACAGTTTCCCCTAAGGTTGTAGATTCATGTATATTGAGGTATGGCGGGGCCTGTCCACTTGTTTGTTGTCATGTTAAAACTCTTAGAGTGCATGAGTCACATATTGTGGGTCGGTTTGTAAAGGAAATGAGGCAACTACTTGGTTGTATATATATATATGTCGGGAAGGTAGCCTATCGGCTAACTTTGTTGTTTTACTGTTGTTTTATTTTATAAGTTTCATGTATGTTAGTTGATTATCTCGATGTATACTGTAAGGGTGCCTGGGTAGGGCACGATCGCGAGCTTGTGGTCGTGACAAAAGTGGTATCGAGCGATTAGTTCTCGGAAAGTGTCTACAGACCGTGTCTAGTAAGTCTTGATTATCGGTGTGTTGTGCACCATCTATAATCGTGAGGCTGCGAGATATTTAGGATTGGTTTCCATTCTTCTCTCTTTGAGATCGTGCGATGAAATTTGTCATAGTAGGTTGAATCCTCTCGACCCATTCTTATGTGATTATGCCTCGCGGAGCGGCGAGGGGCCAGAAGGGCAAAGCAGCAGCGAGGCGCTAGTGGTACTGTGAAGGTTACGGGACTCGAGCGCAGACTATGCACGAGGTAGTAGGCGGATCGGCGAGTTCAGCACGCCGGCGATATTAGAGGCCGAGCGGCGGTAGCTCAGAGTCGATACGAGCCTCGATTCCGCATCGAGCGAGTTTAGAGATTATGGAGAGCGGTCGGGCTATTGACTAGCATAGTGGTAGAGGCGTGGCCGGGAGCGAGTAGCTAACCCTGGCCAGCGGTTTGAGGATTCGGGATTTTTTGGGTTGTAGTCCACCCGAGTTCTATGGTTCGAGGTCTGAGGAGGATCCGCAGGAGTTTATTCGGCAGTTACAGCGGACTATGCAGGTGCTTAGGGCCTCGGAGACAGAGTCAGTTATGCTAGCCTCTTACCGGTTACGCGATATTGCGTTGAACTGGTTTGAGTCATGGGAGCTGTCGAGAGGTGAGGGTGCTCTTCCAGCTGTTTGGGAGGAGTTCACAGAGGCCTTCCTGGATCACTTTTTGCCTCTTGAGTTGAGGAGAGCCCGCGTAGATAGATTCTTGACCTTGAGGCAGAATGGGAGGACTATCAGAGAGTACAGCCTGGAGTTTGACTCATTGGCCAGGTATGCGCACACCATTGTAGCTGACATGGCAGACAGAGTTCATCGTTATGTGATGGGGCTAGACCGTCATATGATTACTGCATGCTTGGGGGTGGCCCTTCAGCCAGGTATGGATATTGCCAGGATGCAGGCGTATGCGCAGGGGATAGAGGATAGAGAGATGGAGGATCAGTTGGCTCGAGCCAGCCCAAGAGGCCGGGGCAGCGAGGTCTCGAGGCGGCTTCGAGGCGGACAACCTCGGCCAGACTAGGTCTACATTGCGGCCCGGCCGAGTGCTCCTCCACGATTTCGGCGGGGTTTTACAACCGGGAATCGAGGGCGGTCATATCTCTATAGCCGAGTCTCGAGAGATGAGGTTCGGTCGATCGAGGCCACCTTTGCCTCGTCGCCCGATATGGTAGGTTCCATTACGGGGTATGTCGCGCGATGCAGGTGCTTGTTTTTCTTGTGGTAGTCTAGGCCATATGTTAAGAGAGTGTCCTTATAGAGGTCTGGTGGGACAACACGATCTCTTGGATCGATTGCGGGTTCTTCGCCTTGATAGCTAGGCGAGGATGTTCATGCAAGCGGTAGTGGCGAAGGTCGTGGTGGAAGTTCAGTTTTAGCGGTCCTTTGAACGCCTATATGATTTCGGTATGTCTTTGATCCTTTAGAAACTTGTATGCATGATAAAGTTATTGTATGTTTAAGTGTCATGAGCAGTTATATTGAGACTATGTATATGCTACTGAGGGTTGGAAGTACGAAAAGATAATCCTTTTTTTGGGCTTATGATGGACGGATATGCGTGTGCGAGGTATTAGGGCCATAAGTGGCATAATTAGGTTTCATTAAGTGTAGTTTTATGAGATTATGCCGAGAAATGATAGAGTGAGCTCCGAAAGAACATTCGAGGACGAATGTTTCTAAGGGGGAAGAATGTTACACCCCGTATTTACAGGACATGTTTTAAGAACGTACGTGAGAATCCCAAATGTTAAGATTGGAGACTTGTAAAAATTTATCGGAATTATGGAATTGTCGGAAAACATAATATTGTGACGAATGGGAGGGCGACACGTGTCACCCCCCTTAGGTTGCCTTGGAAGACAAAGTCTTGCAAGTTAAAGAGCTTGACAATGTTGACTTAGTCAATGGGACCACAAGTCTTGATATTTAAAAGAATTTCATCCAAACCACACATTTGTGCACATCTTGACCCTCCATTGAACTATATAGTAGTACTAGTATCAAGACAACTTCTATACTTAGCCAAATTTTCAAGCAATTGGAAGCACACTACTAGGAGCTCTCGGGTTCTACATGAATGAAAAAGAAAAAAATTTGTTTGTTGTCCAATAAGCTCCACACTTTAAACCAAGGTTCATGAGGGTATTGTAAGGGTATCTCAATAGAAAGATCCCAGAAAAATAGCGTTTTCGTATTAGTCGCAAGGTGAAAACCTAGTTGCTTTTCTAGGTTTTGATTGGAAGATTTAAGGGAAGTGGTTTGTGATATTCTAAGGGTCTCAAGTGGCGGATTGAGGTGTCTAGAAGAGGCTCTAAGTTTCTAGGGAGCGACTACGGATTTGAAGTTGGACTAAGACTCGTTGAGGTAATAATCTTGTCTATTAAAGTGTTACAAGATTATATATTGTTGTTAGCCTTACATGTTTGCTAGCATGAAGTATATGTTTTGAATTTTTATAAGTGTTATGGATTGTTGTAGCCTAAAATCCGAAATGACATATTAGTCATTTGAAGTTGGATTACAATTTGGTCGTATTTAGAATAGTCGCATGTTACTTACTTGAAGATTGTAGTAGTTATAAGCGATTGCGACTTGATATAATGTTATGCTAACAATTTGGATTGAAAAGGAAATTGGATAAGAATTGGTGTTGTTATATCCCAAGATTGTCGGATTTACACTTGTTGTTGTATTAGTTTGATATCAATTGTGGGGCGGAATTTTACACGTCTAGTAGGCGTGTAATCCCCTATTGTTAATTGCATTGTTGGGCCTTAAATGTGGCGTGTTTGGTTATTGAATCCGGCCTTGAAAAAGGTGGCAAAGTATGTAGAAACAAAGGAAGTGTTGTCTGATTTTCCGTAGAATTTAATGACTTTGCACTTATAATATTCTACGTCTAAAGTAAGAAGTTAATGGACATATTATGGCCATTATAGGTTGAAGTACTAAGTATAGCGTATTCTACTTGAAGGATGGAATAGCTATCAAGGTGGAAGTACTTTGGAGCATTTTGCTACTTGTCGATAATCGTCGCAAGGTATGTGAACCTCTTCCTTATTTTGGCATGATTCTATGTATGGAATATACATGGGGTAATATTTCATGTTCCCTCCTACTCTTAGAAGTTAAGAGGTATGTATGTGATTTACTCTATGTAAAGGTTATGTCTAGGTTATCCTAAGTTCTTACCAAGTCTTATGGGGGATGTTGGTAAGAGTCGTTAGGAGGTATTTGGAGCCAAGTTGACTTGGCTAATTTTAAGGCACGAATGAGAATAAGTATCGAACAAGCCATTGCAGCGTTAATAAAGGAAAATGTAATGACAATTGATTAAGTTAAAATGAGTAGAATTCTCCATCTGCATAGAAGCTAAGATAAGACAAAATTGTATTACATTTTCTAGATCATGGCTACTTGATTAAGATCGTTATAAATAAGTATAACTTATTCACAACGCACCAAAGTATATGTTACTTAATTTATAAGAGTTTATGTATGAAGTTTTTAAGACTATGAACCTTGAATTCTTAAAAGGTTAAGAAACTTTATTTTTCAAGTTATGGGACTTAATTTCTAAAGGAAGAAATCACTTGATTTAAATATATAGAATACTTGATTTGGAAAGCATGGATTTCTTGATATTCTAAAAATAAGAGATTTTAAAATTCTAAGTTAAGTAACTTGATTTGAAAGTATAAGTCTCTTGGTTATAAAAAGAATGAATTGGTCTAAGGCATAAAGTTACTATAACGGCTTTATGGGAAGTTAGTTATAATAACTTTATGGAAGGTTAAGAGAATGGTTTTCTCTAGTAATGTAAACAAAGAATGACTTGAAATAAAGAAGGGCAAATTGTTTTAAAGGTACCAATTGCTTAAGGTTTTTAAGAAAGAAGTCACTTGATTTAGAAGCCGGTAAATGTATTTCTAAAAGGTATTGTGACTTGTCTTGAAAAGTCATATGACTTGATACTACGGTTGTTAGTATCTTGGAAGTTTCATTTGAAAAGAGTCATTTTTTAAAAGGAGTAGAGGTACGTAGTACGTTGGGTTAAATTCCCGGATTCTATATGACATTACCGCGTCCCAGGAATGGGCCGGGCAGTATACCTTTATGGGCAGACTATATGACATTACCGCGTCCCAGGAATGGGCCGGGCAGTATACCTTTATGGGCAGACTATATGACATTACCGCGTCCCAGGAATGGGCCGGGCAGTATACCATTATGGGCAGACTATATGACATTACGCGTCGAGAATGGTAGGCGATATACCTTTATGGGCAGACTATATGACTTTATCGCTTCCCAGGAATGGGCCGGGCAGTATACCTTTATGGGCAGACTATATGACCATACCGCGTCCCAGGAATGGGCCGAGCAGTATACCTTTATGGGCAGACCTATGTGACTTTATCGCGTCCCAGATTGGGCCGGGCAGTATAAGCGTCCCTCCATAAAGGGCCGGATTTATGTTATGTAAGGTAAGTAAGTTATATGGTAATGAACTTGATGATTTTCCTAAGTATGTACGTAAGAAAGTGACCATAACTTTTATTGAAAAATGGGAAAAGATAATAAGGTACGATTAAGTTCACGAGATGGTAATGACATGGTAGGTTCAGGTATTTACCCTTTTTACACTTACCTCTGTCGTGCTTTTATACAGATATGTTTTAATTGTTGTACCTTACATCCGTTCCATATTAAATTTTTGTTATGCGACCCGCCGAGGCTGCGTTCATGCCCGCAGGTATTAGGTGCACAGGTTGGTGATCCTTGCTCTTAGGATCTCGGTTCAGTTTTTGGGAAAAGCTCCATTTACTCCGGAGGCTTATCTCTTGGTACGGTTTCCCCTAAGGTTGTAGATTCATGTATATTTAGGGGTATGGCAGGGCCATGTCCCGCCACTGTTGTCATGTTAAAACTCTTAGAAGTGCAGTAGTCACATGTGTGGAGTCGATTTGTAAAGGAAATGAGGCAACTGCTTCAGTTGTATATATATATATATGTCCAGGAAGGTAGCCCTATCGGCTAACCTGTTGTTTTACTTCTGTTGTTTTATTTTATAAGTTTCATGTATGTTCCGTTGATTATCTCTGATGTATACCTGTAAGGGTGACCAGGTAGGGCACCAGTCGCGGGCCCGGGGTCGGGTCATGACAAAAGTGGTATCAGAGCAGTTAGTTCTCGGAAAGTGTCTACAGACCGTGTCTAGTAGAGTCTTGATTATCGGTTTGTTGTGCACCACATCTATAATCAGGAGGCTGCAGGACATTTAGGATTGGTTTCCATTCTTCTCTCTTTGAGATCGTGCGATGAAGTCATTATAGTAGGTTGAATCCTCGTGACCCATTTTTATGTGATTATGCCTCGCGGAGCGACGGAGACCCGAAGGGCAAAGCGACAGGAGGCGCTAGTGAGTGCGAGAGGTTACGAGACTCGGGCGCAGACTATGCACGAGGTAGTAGGTGGATCGGCGAGTTCAGCCACGCCGGCGATATTAGAAGGCGAGGCGGCGGTAGCTCCAGAGGTCTCGGTACGAGCCTCGATTCCGCGGCCGAGCGAGTTTAGAATTATGGAGAAGCGGTCGGGCTATTGACTAGCATAGTGGTAGAGGCGGCGCGTGAGTGGTAGCTAACCACAGGCCGACGGTTTGAGGTCGGGATTTTACGGGTTGTAGTCCACTCGAGTTCTATGGTTCGAGTGCGAGGAGGATCCGCGGGAGTTTATTCGGCGATTCTGACGGACTATGTAGGTGCTTAGGGGCTCGGAGACGGAGTCAGTTGTGCTAGCCTCTTACCGGTTACGCGATATTGAGTTGAACTGGTTTGAGTCATGGGAGCTGTCGAGAGGTGAGGGTTGTTATACCCCGTATTTACAGAGTATGTACGTGAGGGCGTACGTATACTAATTTGAGCCTTAAGTTAGGCAAGTTTCGAAATTTGTACACAACACCCGTTAGGAGTCGTTTTCGGCAAGCGTTTCCTGACTTTCGCGAGGAAAATTCCGGCTATGGCATTTTTAATTTTTGCGGATTTTTCCGAGAGACGTAACATTTTGGACCAACGGGAGGGTGACATATGTCACCCTCACATTGGAAGAGGTTGGACGGCAAATGGGCTAGTCTTGCACGTTTTTTGTGTTGAAATTTTGGTCAAGGGTTAGGTAGGATATTTTGTGTAGATGGATAAGGTAGCACATGGCTTAATCTTGGCCTTACACTTGCCTTGCACTTGGCTTCATCTTGGCCCTTGGTTGGCCTTTGCTTGACCTATAAATACCCCTCTAAGTTGATGAACTTCTTCATCCAAAATTTCTCTAAGTCTCAAAAATCCCTCCCTCTACCTCAACCTTGTTCTCGTCCAAACACCACCCCTCTCCCCCCCCTCTTGAAGGCCCTCGGCCGAACCCCCCCCCCTTGCCTTTGTGGTGCCCTAGCCGAGGGGTATCCCCCCTAGCCTAGTTGTTTTCGTATAATACCCATTTTTATGGTATAGAAATACTCTCCTAGTATTGTTATAATGCCCAAATACTTTAGCCCATATACCTTGTAGTACTTTTCAAAGTACCCTTTTTATACAAAAGCCCAGAAAATACTATTATACTTCCCTCAGTCACAAAAACGAAACCCTAAGGAAAAACCTTCATAGTCGGTTGAAGTGTTAAGTAGAAGTTGGTTAGAACTTCTAAGGGTTGGTTGGAGCGGGTTGGAGCGCACGGAGTAGGAGCTAAACCTTGCTCAGGATCGACATATAAACTCGGATAATTTTGGGCTTATCGAGGTAAACATTCTTGACCTTCTGTTGTAATTGGAAATTACATGTTGTAGGAGTATATAGTTGAGTATACTATATATAGAACTGAACATAGTTGTGCGGCAATGTCTTTTGACTTAAGCCTGAATAATACTTACGGCAATGTCTTGCGACTTAAGCCTGAATTTTAAGAAGTGAACTGAACTGTAATTACATAGGGTGTATTCTGATGAAGCTTGTGTAGTATTCTTGTGAGTAGAATTATGCAGCGTCAGGTTAGGCGTGCAAACCCCCTGGTTGGCTTGGTGGCGGCCTCGATAGAGGAGAGATTTCTGTTGTTGCGGGAGAGTCTTTGCCGAATTTTCTGTAAGATATTCTACATTGAGATCTAAGATGTTAATAGGCGCCTTGTGGCCTCTATAGGTTGAAATACTACGTGTGGCGTGGTCTGCTTGGCTTAAGGTGTAGCCAAGCGGTTTGAGGTACTTGGGCGCTTTGCTATTAGTCGATGTCGTCGCGAGGTATGTGAACCTCTTCCTATCTGTTCTAGCATGATATGTGTATAACTATGTAAATGCGGTTGGCGTCACATGTGTTTAATGTATTTGATTGGTTTGAAACATAAAGTGTTATAACGGCTTTATGGGAAGTTGGTTATAACAACTTTATGTAGGTAAGAAAATGCTTTGTGGTTTCAAAGGGTAACTGATTTAACTTATAACGGATTTGATGTGTAGTAATAAAGAACTTGAAGTGTTTCAAAAAGACCTTTTTGAAAGAAGAGTAATACTTGGCTTTGAAAACATAAGAGTTATACTAGCTTTATGGGAAGTTAGGTATAACGTTAAAGAGAGATAAAGAGAATGGTTTACCGATTTTTAGAAGATAAGAGACTTGACTTAAATGTATGAATTTTGGGTGAAACCTCATTCGTGAGTAATGAGTACTTGGTTTTTAAAAGGAATAATGTTTCTTGATTTGGAAATCAGAATAAGTATCGATAAACCACTGCAGCGTTAATAAAGGGAAATGTAAAGACTAATGAAGTATTATTAAAACCAGTAGAAACCTCCATCTGCATAGAAGCTAAGATGAGACAAAATGATATTACATTTTCTAGATCATGACTGCTTAATAAGATTGTTTATAAACAAGAATAACCTACTCACCTATAAGGCATATGTTTCTCAAAAACGTTTAAAGGAGAATTATGTCTAAAGGATTAAAACTATGAACTACGAAACCTTTTCTAAAATGAGAAACTTGAGCATTTGAAATTAGGCAAACTTGAACATTTGGAAAATAAGGTTGTTACTTGATTTTACAAAGGAAAGCATTTTGGTTTACTTAACGATGTTAGTCACTCTATTTTTATACTACGGGTATCGGGTGACCTTTGTAAAAGAAATGGATCTTTAAAAGTAATTTAACGTACGTAGTACCTTAGGGTTAAAACCCGGACTTTGGCATAAAATGAAAGTACTTTGAGTTGTGTATAACTTGCCTATGCTTGTTGTCGTGAAGCTTGCCTATGCTTGTTGTCGTGAAGCTTGCCTATACTTGTTGTTGTGAAACTTGCCTATGCTTGTTGTGATAGCCTTTGTTGTATTTCTGTACCCCGCGTCTCTCGATGGAGGGCCGATTGATTTGTTATGAACGATTCTACACCGAGTCCCACGAGATGGGCAGGGACACGTATTTCATTTTATTATACACCGAGTCCCACGAGATGGGCAGGGACACGTATTCCATTTGATTATACACCGAGTCCCACGAGATGGGCGAGGACACGTATTTCATCGATTTTTGCAAGTCCCACGAGATGGCGAGGACATGTATTTCATCTGATTTTTACACCGAGTCCCACGAGATGGCGAGGACACGTATTTCATCGATTACACGAGTCCGAGATGGCGAGACACGTATTTCATCGGTTATCATACATGTCTCGCCTTTATATAGACTATTATGATTTCATTTACAATCTTTTCTGATTTCACATACTTGGTACTGTTATGCGACCTCCTTGAGGCTGCGTTCAATCCGCAGTGGAAGTACATCGGTTGTGGATCCTCGCTCATAGGATCACGATTCGTGTCAGGAAGCCCATTTCTTGGAGGCTTATCTTTTGGTATGTTACCTGATGCAGAGATTCTTTTACATTGAGGTATGGCGGGGCCTGTCCGTCATATTTGTAAAAATCTTAGAAGTGCATGCCTTTGTTGTGGGCGGGGTTTGTAAAAAGGATAAGCGTTCGGGTATTTATGTATATATGATGAAGGCAAGCTGTTTTGGTTGCTGTTTATTTATCTTGTCTCTTAATTCATGTTCATGTTTTTATTTCGCTGATTTTCTCGATGTTGTATCACTAGGGTGCGGGGTAAGGCACGATCCACGAGCGGTTCGGTCGTGACAAAAGTTGTATCGAGCGATTAGTCCTCGGAAAGTGTCTGAACCGTGTCTAGTAGAGTCTTGATTATCGGTGTGTTGTGCACCACATCTATAATCGAGAAGCTATAGGACATTTAGGATTGGTTTCCATTCTTCTCATTACGAGATCGTGCCACAGAGTGTGTGATAAGTTGGACCCATCCGCGTATTCCTTTCCTTTACGATTATGCCTCGCGTAAAACCTTGAGCCCAGATGGGCAAGCGATCGAGGAGGCTGTTAGTGAGATATAGAAATGCGAGCGCGAGCGTCGATGCTGAGCAGTGCTTCCCAGCGAGTTTCGCGACGCCACCAAAGCGCAGTGAGTTTAGGCGCGGCGATGGCTGCTGAGACTCTGATACACGAGCCTCGGTCCCGGCTGGAAGCGAGATGAGATAAGTACAAGAGATGGCGATTCTGCGGCGGTCGTGGCGAATATGAGATAAATTTGAATCTGTGATTCGGCCAAGTAAGCACCGTAGTTCACCCCGAGCAAGCGGTTTGAGGCTACGGGACTTTACGAGTTGTAGCGCTTGATGTTCTATGGATCGAGAGCGAGGATGACCACCGGAGTTTATCCGACAACTCTGACGGATCATGAGTGATCGAGTTTGAGGCGAGTCGGTGGTATTGGGTTGCGTCAGTGCGTGATCTTGAGATTGGTAGTTTGATTCGTGGGAGTTGTCGAGGAAGAGCATGCACTTCGGCCGTATGGGACGAGTTCTCAAGGGCTTTTCTTGCACATTTCTTGCCCCACAAATGAGGAGGGCTCGGTAGGCAATTTTTGACGTTGAGGCAAGGCAGGCGGGCGGTTAGAGAGTACAATGTGGAGTTCGACTCATTAGCTCGGTATGTTCCATTGTGGTAGCCGATATGGAGGGCGAGTACACCGCACGTCACGGGCTGGATGATTACTTAGCGAGAGGCTTATGCGGGTGTAGCTCTTGGTGGGCATGGACATTGCCCGCGTGCAAGCTCATGCACTAGGATGTGAGGCACGGAGAGGTCGACGGAATGGCCGAGATCGGCGAGAAGAGGCCATATGGCGAGGTCGCTGGTAACTTTCGAGGCGGACCGCCTCGTGATCTAGTTATGTACCTCCGCGATGCAGTGGTCCCCGCGATCGTCGGGGCGTTCGGGTATTCGGGGCTGGTGAGCTCGGGGCCAGTTCCGCAGATATACATGGGTTCTAGCGATCGGGTTGAGTTTTCCTCGGTGTACGATGTGGCGGGCGTCATCGAGGAATGTCGTCTTTTTGCGGTGCTTGTTTTCTGCGGCCGTCGGGAGCCATATGACGCTCGCCCTAGTAGGAAGGATGCAAGCGAATGACTCGGCCTACCGGATCGATGGCGGGTTCATCGCCTTCTGACTATGCGCCTGCAGTGAGCTTATGATTAGAGAGGAGCGATAGCTTGGGTATATCCTTAACCTACAGAGGCTTGTATGTTTTGATGTTATGTTAATGTGTTAAGTGTTATGTTCGGATAGCTTTGTGCTAAAATGTGATTTAGGAACACAGTTGGTGAAAAAGGGTAAGCACAGGGTGAGAAAATGATGAACCTTAGAATATTACTGTTGAGACCTTAGATGTAAGGCCGTCTTGAGTACAAGATTTTGCAGTGATCCTTGTCGGGCGCATTTTATGTCTAGAATGTATTGTGTGATAAGTCACAGGTTGGGTAAATGAAAGTGGTATCTTTCATGATGTGATTTAGCAAGATTGTTCCTTGTCGGAAGCAAGAGTTGGCGCGACGATGGGTCGGGTTGGGGCCGTGTTGCGGGCCAACGCGGCTTTGTTCGAGGTGGGTCAGCTGCAGGTGGTCCTCAGGTGGCGTGGTCACGAGGGTGCTAGGCCCAAGTTTAGATGACCATCGTATGAGTTCATGGATACGTTCGACCAGAATCAGTTCGTGAAGGCCGAGAATGGCCTTAGAGGAAATCGAGGTTAGTAAGATGACCAAGTTTGGAGGTAGTAACTCGAGGTTGGAAAGCGAAGCGTTGTGGAAGTATGGTGCGGAGACGAGAAAGAGTTCGAGTGGTCGAGAAGGGTCCACCGAGATAGGGGTGAAGTGCACGGGTGTGATCGTTTCTGTTGAGACATGAAGGGGCGACGGGCTGATCTTTTTTAGACCTTGGTGGGAATTTTTGTGAGACAGAGGTGATTCCTTGTTGGCTTGGATTTGGGTTTTCGCGCGCATGTTATTTTTGTGGCCAGGTGTGGCATGTTTGGTTTCGTAAGTATAGTAGTGAAGGCTATACCGGCACGTGTTGTTTTGAGACTGAGAAGGAACATTCGGGACAAATGTTTCTAAGGGGGGAAGAATGTTATACCCCGTATTTCCAGAGTATGTACGTGAGGGTGTACGTATAATAATTTGAGCCTTAAGTTAGGCAAGTTTCGAAATTTGTACACAACACCCGTTAGGAGTCGTTTTTCGACGAAACGTTTCCACAGCTTTCGTAGGGAAAATTCCGGCTATGGAATTTTTAATTTTTGCGGAGTTTTCCGAGAGACGTAACATTTTGGACCAACGGGAGGGTGACATGTGTCACCCTCACATTGGAAGAGGTTGGACGGCAAATGGGCTAGTCTTGCACGTTTTTGTGTTGAAATTTTGGTCAAGGGTTAGGTAGGATATTTTGTGTAGATGGATAAGGTAGCACATGGCTTAATCCTGGCCTTACACTTGCCTTGCAGTTGGCTTCATCTTGGCCCTTGGTTGGCCTTTGCTTGACCTATAAATACCCCTCTAAGTTGATGAACTTCTTCATCCAAAATTTCTCTAAGTCTCAAAAATCCCTCCCTCTACCTCAACCTTGATCTCGTCCAAACACCACCCTCTCCCACTCTTGAAGGCCTCAGTGAACCCCCACTGCCTTTGTGGTGCCTAGCAGAGGTACCCCAGCCTAGTTGTTTCGTATAATACCCATTTTGTGGTATAGAAATACTCTCCTAGTATTGTTATAATGCCCAAATACTTTATCCCATATACCTTGTAGTACTTTTCAAAGTACCCTTTTTATACAAAAGCCCAGAAAATACTATTATACTTCCCTCGATCCACAAACGAAACCCAAGGAAAAACCTTCATAGTCGGTTGAAGTGTTAAGTAGAAGTTGGTTAGAACTTCTAAGGGTTGGTTGGAGGCGGGTTGGAGCGCACGGGTAGGAGCTAAACCTTGCTCGGGATCGACATATAAACTCGGATAATTTTGGGCTTATCGAGGTAAACATTCTTGACCTTCTGTTGTAATTGGAAATTACATGTTGTAGGAGTATATAGTTGAGTATACTATATATAGAACTGAACATAATTGTGCGGCAATGTCTTTTGACTTAAGCCTGAATAATACTTCCGGCAATGTCTTGCGACTTAAGCTGAATTTTAAGAAGTGGAATCAGTAATTACATAGGGTGTATTACGATGAAGGCTTGTAGTATTCTGTGAGTAGAATTATGCGCGTCGGTTAGGCGTGCAAACCCCTGGTTGGCTTGGTGGCCGGCCTCGATAGAGGAGAGATTTCTGCTGTTGCGGGGAGTCTTTGAATTTTACGTAATATATTCTACATTGAGATCTAAGATGTTAATAGGCGCCTTGTGGCCTCTATAGGTTGAAATACTACGTGTGGCGTGGTCTACTTGGCTTAAGGTGTGGCCGACGGTTTGAGGTACTTGGGCGCTTTGCTATTAGTCGATGTCGTCGCGAGGTATGTGAACCTCTTCCTATCTGTTCTAGCATGATATGTGTATAACTATGTAATGCGGTGAGACGTACGTGTGTTTAATGTATTTGATTGGTTTGAAACATAAAGTGTTATAACGGCTTTATGGGAAGTTGGTTATAACGACTTTATGTAGGTAAGAAAATGCTTTGTGGTTTCAAAGGGTAGCGATTTAACTTATAACGGATTTGATGTGTAGTAATAAAGAACTTGAAGTGTTTCAAAAGACCTTTTGAAAGAAGAGTAATACTTGGCTTTGAAAACATAAGAGTTATACTAGCTTTATGGGAAGTTAGGTATAACGTCTTAAGAGATAAAGAGAATGGTTTACCGATTTTTAGAAGATAAGAGACTTGACTTAAATGTATGAATTTTGGGTGAAACGCATTCGTGAGTAATGAGTACTTGGTTTTAAAAGGAATAATGTTTCTTGATTTGAAATCGAATAAGTATCGACAAACCAACTGCGGCGTTAATAAAGGGAAATGTAAAGACTAATGAAGTATTATTAAAACCAGTAGAAACCTCCAAATGCATAGAAGCTAAGATGAGACAAAATGATATTACATTTCCTAGATCATGTTGCTTAATAAGATTGTTTATAAACAAGAATAACCTACTACTTTATAAGGCATATGTTTCTCAAAAACGTTTAAAGGAGAATTATGTCTAAAGGATTAAAACTATGAACTACGAAACCTTTTCTAAAATGAGAAACTTGAGCATTTGAAATTAGGCAAACTTGAACGTTTGGAAAATAAGGTTGTTACTTGATTTTACAAAGGAAAGCATTTTGGTTTACTTAACGATGTTAGTCACTCTATTTTTATACTACGGGTATCGGGTGACCTTTGTAAAAGAAATGGATCTTTAAAATTAATTTAACGTACGTAGTACCTTAGGGTTAAAACCCGGACTTTGGCATAAAATGAAAGTACTTTGAGTTGTGTATAACTTGCCTATGCTTGTTGTCGTGAAGCTTGCCTATGCTTGTTGTCGTGAAGCTTGCCTATACTTGTTGTTGTGAAACTTGCCTATGCTTGTTGTGATAGCCTTTGTTGTATTTCTGTACCCCGCGTCTCTCGATGGAGGGCCGATTGATTTGTTATGAACGATTCTACACGAGTCCCACGAGATGGCGAGGACACGTATTTCATTTTATTATACAAGGTCCGAGATGGCGAGGACACGTATTCCATTTGATTATACAAGGTCCACGAGATGGCGAGGACACGTATTTCATCCGATTTTTACCGAGTCCACGAGATGGCGAGGACACGTATTTCATCGATTTTACAGAGTCCCACGAGATGGCGAGGACACGTATTTCATCGATTACCTGAGTCGCGAGATGTGCGAGACACGTATTTCATCGGTTATCATACATGTCTCGCCTTTATATAGACTATTATGATTTCATTCTGATCTTTTCTGATTTCACATACTTGGTACTGTTATGCGACCTCGCCCGAAGTGCGTTCATCTGCGCGTGTGGAAGTACATGATTTGTGGATCTCGCTCATAGGATCACGATTCGTGTCAGGAAGCCCATTTCTTGAGGCTTATCTTTTGGTATGTTACCACAGTGCATAGATTCTTATACATTCGAGGGTATGGCGGGCCACTGTCCGTCATAGCCATTGTAAAAATCTTAGAGTGCATGCTTTGTGTGGCGGGGTTTGTAAAAAGGATAACTGTTCGGGTATTTATGTATATATGATGAAGGCAACTGTTTTGGTTGGCCTGTTTATTTATCTTGTCTCTTAATTCATGTTCATGTTTTTATTTCCGCTGATTTTCTCTGATGTTGTATCACTAGGGTGACCGGGGTAAGGCACCAGTCACAGGCCCGGGTTCGGGTCGTGACAAGGGTGCTCTTCCAGCTGTTTGGGAGGAGGTCACAGAGGCCTTCCTGGATGACTTTTTGCCTCCTGAGTTGAGGAGAGCCCGCGTAGATAGATTCTTGACCTTGAGGCAGAATGGGAGGACTATCAGAGAGTACAGCCTGGAGTTTGACTCTTTGGCCAGGTATGCGCACACCATTGTAGCTGACATGGCGGACAGAGTTCATCGTTATGTGATGGGGCTAGACCGTCATATGATTACTGCATGCTTGGGGGTGGCCCTTCAGCCAGGTATGGATATTGCCAGGATGCAGGCGTATGCGCAGGGGATAGAGGATAGAGAGAGGGAGGATCAGATTGACTCAGGCCAGCCCAAGAGGCGGGGCAGGTCTCAGGGCAGCTTTCGAGGCGGACAACCTCAGCAGCCGACTAGGTCTACATTGCAGCCAGCACCGAGTGCTCCTCCACAGTTTTCCGGCGGGGGGTTTTACAACCCCGGGAATGCAGGGGCCGGTCATATCTCTATAGCTTCAGGGTCTCAAGGAGATGAGGGTTCCAGTCAGTCGAGGCCACCTTTGCCTCAATGCGCCCAGTATGGTAGGTTCCATTCTGGGGTATGTCGCGCAGACGCAGTGCTTGTTTATCTTGTGGTAGTCTAGGCCATAGGTTAAGAGAGTGTCCGTATAGGGGTCACGTGGGACAACACACCATCTTGGATCAGTTGCGGGTTCTTCGCCTTCAATAGCTAGGCAGGATGTTCATGCACCGACAGGCCGTGGCAGAGGTCGTGGTGGAAGTTCCCAGTTTTTAGCGGTCCTTTGAACCGCCTATATGATTTCAGGTATGTCTTTGATCCTTTAGAAACTTGTATGCATGATAAAGTTATTGTATGTTTAAGTGTCATGAACAGATTATATTGAGACTATGTATATGCTACAAGGGGTTGGAAGTACGAAAAGATAATCCTTTTTTTTGGGCTTATGATGGACGGATATGCGTGTGCGAGGTATTAGGGCCATAAGTGGCATAATTAGGTTTCATTAAGTGTAGTTTTATGAGATTATGCCGAGAAATGATAGAGTGAGCTCCGAAAGAACATTCGAGGACGAATGTTTCTAAGGGGGAAGAATGTTACACCCCGTATTTACAGGACATGTTTTAAGAACGTACGTGAGAATCCCAAATGTTAAGATTGGAGACTTGTAAAAATTTATCGGAATTATGGAATTGTCGGAAAACATAATATTGTGACGAATGGGAGGGCGACACGTGTCACCCCCCTTAGGTTGCCTTGGACGAATTTAGGCATGGACAAAAGGGTCATTTGACCATTGTTAGGAAGACAAAGTCTTGCAAGTTAAAGAGCTTGACAATGTTGACTTAGTCAATGGGACCACAAGTCTTGATATTTAAAAGAATTTCATCCAAACCACACATTTGTGCACATCTTGACCCTCCATTGAACTATATAGTAGTACTAGTATCAAGACAACTTCTATACTTAGCCAAATTTTCAAGCAATTGGAAGCACACTACTAGGAGCTCTCGGGTTCTACATGAATGAAAAAGAAAAAAATTTGTTTGTTGTCCAATAAGCTCCACACTTTAAACCAAGGTTCATGAGGGTATTGTAAGGGTATCTCAATAGAAAGATCCCAGAAAAATAGCGTTTTCGTATTAGTCGCAAGGTGAAAACCTAGTTGCTTTTCTAGGTTTTGATTGGAAGATTTAAGGGAAGTGGTTTGTGATATTCTAAGGGTCTCAAGTGGCGGATTGAGGTGTCTAGAAGAGGCTCTAAGTTTCTAGGGAGCGACTACGGATTTGAAGTTGGACTAAGACTCGTTGAGGTAATAATCTTGTCTATTAAAGTGTTACAAGATTATATATTGTTGTTAGCCTTACATGTTTGCTAGCATGAAGTATATGTTTTGAATTTTTATAAGTGTTATGGATTGTTGTAGCCTAAAATCCGAAATGACATATTAGTCATTTGAAGTTGGATTACAATTTGGTCGTATTTAGAATAGTCGCATGTTACTTACTTGAAGATTGTAGTAGTTATAAGCGATTGCGACTTGATATCATGTTATGCTAACAATTTGGATTGAAAAGGAAATTGGATAAGAATTGGTGTTGTTATATCCCAAGATTGCCGGATTTACACTTGTTGTTGTATTAGTTTGATATCAATTGTGGGGCGGAATTTTACACGTCTAGTAGGCGTGTAATCCCCTATTGTTAATTGCATTGTTGGGCCTTAAATGTGGCGTGTTTGGTTATTGAATCCGGCCTTGAAAAAGGTGGCAAAGTATGTAGAAACAAAGGAAGTGTTGTCCGATTTTCCGTAGAATTTAATGACTTTGCACTTATAATATTCTACGTCTAAAGTAAGAAGTTAATGGACATATTATGGCCATTATAGGTTGAAGTACTAAGTATAGCGTATTCTACTTGAAGGATGGAATAGCTATCAAGGTGGAAGTACTTTGGAGCATTTTGCTACTTGTCGATAATCGTCGCAAGGTATGTGAACCTCTTCCTTATTTTGGCATGATTCTATGTATGGAATATACATGGGGTAATATTTCATGTTCCCTCCTACTCTTAGAAGTTAAGAGGTATGTATGTGATTTACTCTATGTAAAGGTTATGTCTAGGTTATCCTAAGTTCTTACCAAGTCTTATGGGGGATGTTGGTAAGAGTCGTTAGGAGGTATTTGGAGCCAAGTTGACTTGGCTAATTTTAAGGCACGAATGAGAATAAGTATCGAACAAGCCATTGCAGCGTTAATAAAGGAAAATGTAATGACAATTGATTAAGTTAAAATGAGTAGAATTCTCCATCTGCATAGAAGCTAAGATAAGACAAAATTGTATTACATTTTCTAGATCATGGCTACTTGATTAAGATCGTTATAAATAAGTATAACTTATTCACAACGCACCAAAGTATATGTTACTTAATTTATAAGAGTTTACGTATGAAGTTTTTAAGACTATGAACCTTGAATTCTTAAAAGGTTAAGAAACTTTATTTTTCAAGTTAAGGGACTTGATTTCTAAAGGAAGAAATGACTTGATTTAAATATATAGAATACTTGATTTGGAAAGCATGAATTTCTTGATATTCTAAAAATAAGAGATTTTAAAATTCTAAGTTAAGTAACTTGATTTGAAAGTATAAGTCTCTTGGTTATAAAAAGAATGAATTGGTCTAAGGCATAAAGTTACTATAACGGCTTTATGGGAAGTTGGTTATAATAACTTTATGGAAGGTTAAGAGAATGGTTTTCTCTAGTAATGTAAACAAAGAATGACTTGAAATAAAGAAGGGCAAATTGTTTTAAAGGTACCAATTGCTTAAGGTTTTTAAGAAAGAAGTCACTTGATTTAGAAGCCGGTAAATGTATTTCTAAAAGGTATTGTTACTTGTCTTGAAAAGTGATATGACTTGATACTACGGTTGTTAGTATCTTGGAAGTTTCATTTGAAAAGAGTCATTTTTTAAAAGGAGTAGAGGTACGTAGTACGTTGGGTTAAATTCCCGAATTCTATATGACATTACCGCGTCCCAGGAATGGGCCGGGCAGTATACCTTTATGGGCAGACTATATGACATTACCGCGTCGAGAATGGGCAGGCAGTATACCTTTATGGGCAGACTATATGACATTACCGCGTCCCAGGAATGGGTCGGGCAATATACCTTTATGGGCAGACTATATGACATTACCGCATCCCAGGAATGGGCCGGGCAGTATACCTTTATGGGCAGACTATATGACTTTATCGCGTCCCAGGAATGGGCCGGGCAGTATACCTTTATGGGCAGACTATATGACCATACCGCGTCCCAGGAATGGGCCGGGCAGTATACCTTTATGGGCAGACCTATGTGACTTTATCGCGTCCCAGATTGGGCCGGGCAGTATAGGCGTCCCTCTATAAAGGGCCGGATTTATGTTATGTAAGGTAAGTAAGTTATATGGTAATGAACTTGATGATTTTCCTAAGTATGTACGTAAGAAAGTGACCATAACTTTTATTGAAAAATGGGAAAAGATAATAAGGTACGATTAAGTTCACGAGATGGTAATGACATGGTAGGTTCAGGTATTTACCCTTTTTACACTTACCTCTGTCGTGCTTTTATACAGATATGTTTTAATTGTTGTACCTTACATCCGTTCCATATTCGGTACCTGTTGTACTGACCCCCTTCGGGGGGCTGCGTTCATGCCCGCAGGTATTAGGTGCACAGGTTAGTGATCCTTGCTCTTAGGATCTCGGTTCAGTTTTTGGGAAAAGCTCCATTTACTCCGGAGGCTTATCTCTTGGTACGGTTTCCCCTAAGGTTGTAGATTCATGTATATTCAGGGGTATGGAGGGGCCCTGTCCCGCCACTGTTGTCATGTTAAAACTCTTAGAGGTCTGTAGTCACATATTGTGGGTCAGTTTGTAAAGGAAATGAGGCAACTACTTCGGTTGTATATATATATATGTCCAGGAAGGTAGCCCTATCGGCTAACTTTGTTGTTTATACATTGTTTTATTTTATAAGTTTCATGTATGTTCAGTGATTATCTCGATGTATACTGTAAGTGCCTGTAGGGCACGATCGCGAGCGAGGTCGGTCGTGACAAAAGTGGTATCAGAGCAGTTAGTTCTCGGAAAGTGTCAACATACCGTGTCTAGTAGAGTCTTGATTATCGGTGTGTTGTGCACCACATCTATAATCAGGAGGCTGCAGGACATTTAGGATTGGTTTCCATTCTTCTCTCTTTGAGATCGTGCGATGAGAGTCATAGTAGGTTGAATCCTCTGACCCATTCTTATGTAACGATTATGCCTCGCGGAAGCGACCGGGGCCGAAGGGCAAAGCGGCAGCGAGTCGCTAGTGGTACGCAGAGGGTTACGAGGACTCGGAGCCAGAACTATGCACGAGGTAGTAGGCGGATCGGCGAGTTCAGCCCAGCGGTGATAGAAGGCCGAGGCGGCGGTAGCTCGAAGGTCGGTACGAGCCTCGATTCGCGGCCGAGCGAGTTTAGATATTATGCGAGCGGTCGGGCTATTGACTAGCATAGTGGTAGGGCGTGCGCAGAGCGAGTAGCTAACCCTAAGCCGACGGTTTGAGGATTGGGATTTTAGGTTGTAGTCCACACGAGTTCTATGGTTCGAGGTCTGAGGAGGATCCGCAGGAGTTTATTCGGCAGTTACAGCGGACTATGCAGGTGCTTAGGGCCTCGGAGACGGAGTCAGTTATGCTAGCATCTTACCGATTACGCGATATTGCGTTGAACTGGTTTGAGTCATGGGAGCTGTCGAGAGGTGAGGGTGCTCTTCCAGCTGTTTGGGAGGAGTTCACTGTTATACCCCGTATTTTCATAGTATGTACGTGAGGGCGTACGTACAAAAGTTCAAGCCTTAAGTTAGGCAAGGGACGAAAAAATTGTGCACAACCCCCGAAAAGAATTGTTTTCCGACGAAACGTTTTCCGGACCTTGCGAAGGGAAAATTGAGGTTGCAACAATTATTATTTTTGCGGATTTTTCCGAGAGATGAAATTGTTATACCCCGTAGTTCCAGGGTATGTATGCGAGGACGTACGTACGAGAATACGACAGAAAGATTGGAAAGGAAGAAAGAGGCGATTTTTCCACGGAAAAGTTTCCGGTTTTTGTGAAGGAAAGAGGTTCGTTAATGGGAATTGGATTCCCAGATTTGGTATTCGGACTTCCTGGAATATTAGAGAATTATGGAATTTTATTTTCGGAAATGGTCACGTGGGGCCCACGGGAGAAATTCTGGTTTTGTGGGGCGCTTTGATTTTGAGATTTTGGCGTTTTGGATATTTTGGAAGACGAAATATTTTGGGCGAATCGGGCGACACGTGTCACCCCATGTGGCACCTTTGGGCGAATTATGTTTGTCACAACACGGTTAGAGTCGTTTTTTAAACGTTTTCCACGACTTTCGTAGGGAATTTCGGCTATGTCATTTAGTATTTTGCGGATTTTTAGAGGCGGAACATGTTGGACCAACGAGAGGCGGCACTTGGCACCTCTTGGTGGGCAAAGTGGGCGGTTCTTGGACGAAAAGTGGGTGTCAGTGGTAGATATTTTGGTAGATATTTTGTGTGCAAGTTGGCTAGGTACACATGGGTGAATCTTGGCCTACACTTGCCTAACACTTGGTGTAATCTTGGCCATTGGTTGGCTTTCACTTGACCTATAAATACCCTCCCTTTGAAGACTAATTCATTCACAAATTGCCTAAGTCTTGAGAGCCTTCCCCTCCCCGTGAGGCCCCGCCGAGAGTCCCCACAGTGGGGTAGGCCGAGGGTAGACACCCCTCCTTTGTGGTGTGGCGTGGGGTACCCACTGCCTAGTTGCTTTCGTATAATACCCGCTTTTGTGGTATAGAAATACTCTCAGTATTGTTATAATGCCCATATACCTTAGCCGTATACCTTGTAGTATTCTAAGGTTATACCTATCTGAAAAGCCCGTAAATACTATTATACTTCCGTCCGTCAGAAAACCGGAAACCAGGAAAATCTCCATAGTCAGTTGGAGTATTGTGTAGAAGTTGGTTAGAACTTCTAAGGGTGGTTTAGAGCGGGTTGGGCGCTCGGAGTTGAGCTAAGCGATTGCCCAGGATCGACTTTATGCTTGGATAATTATGGGCTTATCGAGGTAATTATCTTGTCCCCCTATTGTAATTGGATATTACATGTTGTAGGAGTATATAGTTGAAGTATACTATATATAGTCTTTGGGTGTATTCTGATGAGACTTGTGTAGTAGTGCAGTGGAGTAGAATTGTACTGTTAGGGTTAGGCGTATAACCCCCGGTTGGCTTGATGGCGGGCCCAGATAGAGGAGGAGATTTCTGTTGCGGGGAGGTCTTTGTCGAATTTTCCGTAGAATGTTCTACGATGTTAATAAGCGCGCGTGGCCTTATAGGTTGAAGTACTACGTGTGGCGCGTTACTTGGCAGGAGTAGCCGACGGCTTGAGGTACTCGGAGCATTTTGCTATTAGTCGATAATCGTCGCGAGGTATGTGAACCTCTTCCTATCTCTCCTAGCATGATATGTGTGAACTATGTAGTACGGTAGACGTACATGTGTGAATTGTATTTGATTGTTGTAAAACATAAAGTGTTATAACGGCTTTATGGGAAGTTGGTTATAACAGCTTTATGTAGGTAAGAAAATGGGTTGTGGTTCTTAAAAGATAACTGATTTGACTTATAAGCGGCAGGCGTTATAATAAAACTTGAAGTATTTCAAAAGATTTATGAATCGTTTTGAAAGAAGTGTAGTATGGTGTTTTGAAAACTTAAGAGTTATACTAGCTTTATGGGAAGTTAGGTATAACGGCTTAAGAATGGTTTACTGATGTTAGAAGTTAAGAGACTTGATCTTATAAGATAAGAGACTTAACTTATTTGTTTTAATGTGAATGTTTGTGTGAAACCTCATTCGTGAGTAATGAGTACTTGGTTTTATTTAAAGATAATGTTTTACTGATTTCGGAAATCAGAATGTGTATCGACAGACCCCTGCAGCGTTAATAAAGGAAAATGTATTGAATAATGATGTATCGTATTAAAACCAGTAGAAACCTCCATCTGCATAGAAACTAAGATGAGACAAAATGATATTACATTTTCTAGATCATGGCTGCTGTAATAAGAATGTTGTAAACAAGAATAACCTACTCTCATGTGAGACATATATTACTCAATTGTTCTAAAAAGAAATCAAGTGATTAAGTTTATGAACTATGAAACCATTTGAAAATGAGAAGCTTGAGTAATTGAAACTAGGCAAACTGGAACTTAGGAAAAAGAATGTTGTTACTTGATTTTGAAAAGGAATGTGGGTTGGTCATTCTAATACTACGGGTATCGGGTGACTCTGATAAAAGTAATGGATCTCCTTTAAAGAATTTAACGTACGTAGTACTTTAGGGTTAAAACCCGGATTTTGTCATAAAATGAAGTACTTTGAGTTGTGGATAACTTGCCTATGCTTATTGTTGTGAAACATGCCTGTGCTTGTTGTGATAGCCTTTGTTGTGCAAAACGTTGTATTCTTTGTATTCTGGCGTCTCGATGGAGAATTCGGTTGGTGGTTGAGAACTTACTTGGGCGTGTCGGCATTGTGGAGAAATTCCGCAGTGCGTTCGCTGATAGTATTATTGTTGTTAATCGCTTTGGACATCGGCGACACGATCGTGGCGCCGGGTATGTTTCATTTTGATTATCGTCTTGTGATTTCCCTTTGGACATCTCGACGGCCGTCGTAGCGCGCAGTATCGTCCATTTGGAATCTGTCTATTGTTTCCCTTTGGACATACCGACCCGATCGTAGCGCACGAGTATCGTCCATTTGGAATCTGTCTATTGTTTCCACTGGACATCGACGGCCGTCGTAGCGCCGCAGTATCGTCCATTTGGAATCTTGTCCTATTGTTTCCCTTTGGACATCTCGACCCGTCGTAGCGCACGAGTATCGTCCATTTGGAATGTTGCCTTATTGTTTCCTTTGGACATCACGACCCGATCGTAAGCGCAGAGTATCGTCCATTTGGATTGTTATCTAGTTTATTATCGTTGCATCATGGACATGTCTACCGTCAAGATTCGGGCACGCGCCGTGATGCGAACATGATGGATGTTGTGGGCGTGAGACCCATAGTTATATTTGAGTGGTGATTTTGAGGCGTGAGTCACGACTTGATCGCATGTTGTGAGCTGTAGTTTGGTTATCATACATGTCTCTGCTTTATATAGACTAGTATGATTTCATTCTGATATTACGATTTCACATACTTGGTACTGTTGTTATCGACCTCGGCCGTGCGTTCATCTGCAGTAAAGGTACATCGACCGTCGATCCCCGCTTATAGGATCACATTCGGCGTGTTGGGAAGCTCCGTTTCTCGGAGGCTTATCTTATTGGTATGTGTTCCCCGAGTTGTAGGTTCTGTACATTCGGGGTATGGCGGGGCCTGTCCCGTCATAGTTGTTGTAAATCTTAGAGGTCTGCAGAATCGCTTGTGGGCGGGGTTTGTAAAAGGATAATCGTTGGTATTTATGTTTATATGATGAAGCAATTTTGGTTGCTTTGTTTATTTATCATGTCTCTCATTTCATGTTTAAAGTTTTTATTTCCTGGTTTTCTCGATGTTGTATCGCTAGGTGCCCGGTAAGGCACGATCCACGGGCCGGTTGGTCGTGACAAAAGTGGTATCGAAGCGATTAATCCTCGGAAAGTGTCTGAGACCGTATCGATGAGAGTCTTGATTATCGGTGTGTTGTGCACCACATCAATAATCGAGGCTATAGGATATTTAGGATTGGTTTCTATTCTTCTCACTCGAGATCGTGCCTTAGGTCGTGTTGTAAGTTGAACCCTCGTGAAATCCTTTCCACTTATTGTTATGCCTCGCGTAGGGCACCCGAGCCGGGAGGGCAAAGCGGCCGAGGAGGCTGCGAGTAGAGTTCGAGGAGGGTGGCGAGGGCACAGCCCAATCATTACCTAGGGTAGTGCTTCATTCGGGATTTCTGCGACGTCACTAGCCCGTGAGTTTAAGCATCGCGACGGCGGTTCTGCTGCGACCATGATATTTGAACCTTCAGTTCCACGACCGGGAACAGAGAATATAGATTGCAGAGGCGACCCTGTTACTAGCTATGGATTTGGCTGCCAGAGTGTATACCGATGTACCGCGAGTCTTGATGACTATCTAAGAGAGGGTTGTACAAGAGTAATTCTTGATTGGGCTTGAGCATGGCTCGTATGCGGGCTTATGCGTGGCGAAAGCGTAGAGATCGACGGGTTAACGGGGGACGAGAAGAGGGCGGGCGCAAGGTCCTTCGGTAACTTTCAAGGTGAGTATACCTTAAGTGCTACGTTACGATAGCGATGTGTGAGTTGTGATTAGGAATCATGGTGGGTTAACCGAGTAAGATTTTGGGGATAGAAGTGTGAGCCTTAGAGCTTTTACGCAAAGACCTTAGAGGTAAGGCCTCTCGAGAAAGGTGTAGTGTTTATGTTTGACCCTTATAGAGTGCATAGTGCACGTGAGCTATGTTCGTGGGATAAGTCCCCGAGTAGCGTGATTTGAAAGAAGGTAGTCGAACTAGGAAGACCGCCAGGTTTTCGTAATATGATTTGAGAAATTATTCCTTCGGAGCTAGTGTTTTGCGCAATGCCGTCGGGTTGAGGCTATGCATGGGTCAACCCGCGGTAGGTTTGGTGGGGTCAGTTTGTGGTGGTCCTCTTGTGTTAGGGTCGAGGGTGTTAGGCCCATGTTTAGTTAGCTGCGTGCAAGTTCGTGGATGCTCGACCGCTGGTCGACGATGGGCAGCCTATCGTGTTCTTCGGTCGGTCGTTCTGGCGATGTTGATGTTATCCGAAAGGTTGTGAGGTTGCACGGTGCCTACCTTCACCTTATGACGATGGAGCCAGTGGTACTACTGCTTTCTTCTCGGGTTTGTACGTGCGGGCTAGGAACTCGGTGAGTCTCCAGACGCATTCGCCCCGCCGATGTTTTGATTTCGTGGGTTTGTGAGATCGTTGTCTCGGTCAGGGAGTGTTTAAGCTACCATTTCATTGTTCGGATGTCGTCTTGTGACGCCTTGTAGGGGCAGAAATGCAAGTTGCCGGTCGATTGGTTCGATGTTGGCAGGGTTCAGATAGTTGGTTCAGGCTTGTTCCAGCAGACTGTGGATAGTGTGAAGCTTGTCTAGAAAAGTTCTGACAGCTCAGAGGAATCGTGCGGATAATCGGCGACGACGCTTAGAGTTCAGGTTGACGGTCGGTCTTCTTGAAAGTACCACCCCGGACAGGGTGTGACGAGTTTTGGAAACAGAAGAAACTTAGCCCGAGTTACTTTGGGCCTTTGTGAGTTCATGTGAAGAATAGGCCAGGTTGCCTATATGTTAGCATTTGCCGTCCGACTTAGGAGGAAGGACGTCCGGTCTTTCGTATTGTTATGTTCGGGAAAGTATCGAAGATCCATCCAGAATGTTCCCAGTTAATGATGACCACGTTAGAGATAGTAACCCCGAGTTTTGGATACTAAAGCAGTATCAGAAATATGGTAAGAATTCGAGTGTACGACAGCTTCAGTGATCGCATGCAGCCCGGTACCATTTGTTGGGTCGTCGGAGCCAGGCTCGCGACAAAGTGACAAAAGTAGTACTATTTGTGGTGATGTAGAGGTGTTTCCTCGTGGACTTAGATGTAAGTTTTGCCAGTGTTTCATGGCCACCGTGGCGGATTGTTTCGTAAGTATAGTAGTGAAGACTATCCGCACGTGTTCGCTTGAGACTTAGAAGGAACATTCGACGAATGTTTCTAAGGGAAGAATGTTATACCCGTAGTTCCGTGGTATGTATGCGAGGGCGCACGCATTGCGAATACGACGAAAAGATCGGAAGAAAGAGGCGATTTTTCCACGAAAAGTTTCCGCTTTTTGTGAAGGAAAGAGGTTCGTTAATGGGAATTGGATTCCCAGTTTGGTATTCGGACTTCCCGAATATTAGAGAATTATGGAATTTTATTTTGGAATGGTCACGTGGGCCCACGGAGAAATTTACGGTTTTGTGGGGCCCGCTTTGATTTTGAGATTTTGGCGCTTTTGGATATTTTCTAAGACGAAATATTTTGATTTAATCGGGGCGACACGTGTCACCCCATGTGGCACCTTTGGGCCGAATTATGTTTGTGCACAACACCCGGTTAGAGTCGTTTTTCGACTAAACGCTTTCATGACTTCGTAGGGAATTTCCGCTATGTCATTTAGTATTTTTATGGATTTTCCGAGGCGGAACATGTTGGACCAACGAGAGGGCGGCACTTGGCACCCTCTCATTGGTGGGCAAAGTGGGCGGTTCTTGGACGAAAAGTGGGTGTCAAGTGGTAGATATTTTGGTAGATATTTTGTGTGCAAGTTGGCTAGGTACACATGGGTGAATCTTGGCCCTACACTTGCCTAACACTTGGTGTAATCTTGGCCATTGGTTGGCTTTCACTTGACCTATAAATACCCCTCCCTTTGAAGACTAATTCATTCACAAATTGCCTAAGTCTTGAGAGCCTTCCCCCTCCCCTTTTCGTGAGGCCCCCTTGGCCGAGAGTCCCCCCCCCTAGTGGGGTAGGCCGAGGGGTAGACACCCCCCCCCTCCTTTGTGGTGTGGCCGTGGGGTACCCCCCCCCCCTAGCCTAGTTGCTTTCGTATAATACCCCCCTTTTGTGGTATAGAAATACTCTCCAAGTATTGTTATAATGCCCATATACCTTAGCCGTATACCTTGTAGTATTCTAAGGTTATACCTATCTAAAAGCCCGTAAATACTATTATACTTCCCGTCCGTCAAAACCGAAACCCTAGGAAAATCTCCATAGTCCGTTGAGTATTGTGTAGAAGTTGGTTAGAACTTCTAAGGGTGGTTTAGAGCCGGGTTGGAGCGCTGAGTCGAGCTAAACGATTGCCCAGATCGACTTTATGCTTGGATAATTATGGGCTTATCGAGGTAATTATCTTGTCCCCTATTGTAATTGGATATTACGTCAGTAGGAGTATATAGTTGAAGTATACTATATATAGATCTTGGGTATCAGACATAGACTTGTGTAGTAGTACCGTGGAGTAGAATTGTACCCGTTAGGTTAGACGATAACCCCCGGTTGGCTTGATGGCCACCCGATAGAGGAGGAGATTTACGCACATGGGAGGTGTCGAATTTTCTCAGAATGTTCTACGATGTTAATAAGCGCCTTGTGGCCTTATAGGTTGAAGTACTACGTGTGGCGCGCTCTACTTGGCTTACGAGTGGCCGACGGCGAGGTACTCGGAGCATTTTGCTATTAGTCGATAATCGCCGCGAGGTATGTGAACCTCTTCCTATCTCTCCTAGCATGATATGTGTGAACTATGTAGTACGGTGACGCATACGTGTGAATTGTATTTGATTGTTGTAAAACATAAAGTGTTATAACGGCTTTATGGGAAGTTGGTTATAAACTTTACGTAGGTAAGAAAATGGGTTGTGGTTCTTAAAAGATAATCGATTTGACTTATAAGCGGCAGGCGTTATAATAAAACTTGAAGTATTTCAAAAGATTTATGAATCGCTTTGAAAGAAGTGTAGTATGGTGTTTTGAAAACTTAAGAGTTATACTAGCTTTATGGGAAGTTAGGTATAACGGCTTAAGAATGGTTTACTGATGTTAGAAGTTAAGAGACTTGATCTTATAAGATAAGAGACTTAACTTATTTGTTTTAATGTGAATGTTTGTGTGAAACCTCATTCGTGAGTAATGAGTACTTGGTTTTATTTAAAGATAATGTTTTACTGATTTCGGAAATCAGAATGTGTATCGACAGACCACTGCAGCGTTAATAAAGGAAAATGTATTGAATAATGATGTATCGTATTAAAACCAGTAGAAACCTCCATCTGCATAGAAACTAAGATGAGACAAAATGATATTACATTTTCTAGATCATGGTCATTGTAATAAGAATGTTGTAAACAAGAATAACCTACTCTCACGAGACATATATTACTCAATTGTTCTAAAAAGAAATCAAGTGATTAAGTTTATGAACTATGAAACCATTTGAAAATGAGAAGCTTGAGTAATTGAAACTAGGCAAACTGGAACTTAGGAAAAAGAATGTTGTTACTTGATTTTGAAAAGGAATGTGGGTTGGTCGTCATTCTAATACTACGTATCGGGTGACTCTGATAAAAGTAATGGATCTCCTTTAAAGAATTTAACGTACGTAGTACTTTAGGGTTAAAACCCGGATTTTGTCATAAAATGAAGTACTTTGAGTTGTGGATAACTTGCCTATGCTTATTGTTGTGAAACATGCCTGTGCTTGTTGTGATAGCCTTTGTTGTGCAAAACGTTGTATTGCTGTGTTACCGCCTCTCGATGGAGGTCGGTTGATGGTTGAGAACTTACTTGGACGTGTCGCATTGACGAGAAATTCCACGCACGCTCGCTGATAGTATTATTGTTGTTAATCGCCGACATACCGACACGACGCGTAGCGCATCGTATGTTTCCATTTTGATTATCGTCTTGTGATTTCTTCGACATACGACCGACGCGTAGCGCACGAGTATCGTCCCATTTGGAATGCTGTCCTATTGTTTCCCTTTGGACATACTGACCCGATGCGTAGCGCACGAGTATGCGTCCATTTGGAATGCTTCTATTGTTTCCTTGGACATATCGACCGACGCGTAGCGCAGTATCGTCCATTTGGAATCCGTCCTATTGTTTCCCTTTCGACATGCCGACCGACGCGTAGCGCAGTATCGTCCATTTGGAATGTTGCCTTATTGTTTCTCGACATACCGACCGACGTAGCGCATTTGCAGTACGCGCCCATTTGGATTGTTATCTAGTTTATTATCGTTGCATCATGGACATGTCTACACCGATGCAGATTCCGGCACGCGCCGCGATGCGAACATGATGGATGTTGTGGGCGTGAGACCCATAGTTATATTTGAGTGGTGATTTTGAGGGCGTGAGTCCCTGACTTGACTGCTTCTATGTTGTGAACTGTAGTTTGGTTATCATACATGTCTCCTGCTTTATATAGACTAGTATGATTTCATTTACGATTTTACGCTTCACATACTGTACTGTTGATCGACCTCTTCGGGGCCGCGTCATGCCGCAGTAAAGGTACATCGATCGTCGATCCCCGCCATAGGATCACATTCGTGTTGGAAGCTCCGCTTTCTCGAGGCTTATCTTATTGGTATGTGTTCCCCGAGTTGTAGGTTCTTGTACATTCGTGGGTATGGCGGGGCCCCGTCCGTCATAGTTGTTGTAAATCTTAGGTGCAGAGAACTGTAAGTGTGGTTTGTAAAAAGGATAACTGTTCGGGTATTTATGTTTATATGATGAAGGCAACTGTTTTGGTTGGCCTGTTTATTTATCATGTCTCTCATTTCATGTTTAAAGTTTTTATTTCCGATGGTTTTCTCTGATGTTGTCTCGCTAGGTGCGGGTAAGGCGATCCACGCCCCGGTCGGTCGTGATGTAAATATTTTGGTCCAACGAGAGGGCGACACTTGTCCTCAGTGGATGGCAATCAGGAGTGGTTGGCACGTTTTTAATGTTAAAGGCCTTAAACATTTGGTCAATGTTTGGCTAGATATTTTGTGTAGTAGATGAGCAAGTGGACCGTTATACCCGTATTTTCCAGGTAGTATGCGTGAGGACGACGAGAAAAGTTTGAGCCTTAAGTTAGGCTAGGACCGAAAATTATTGTTCACAAGTACCGAAAAGAATCGTTTTTCGACGAAACGTTTTACAAGACTTGCGAAGGGAAAATTAAGGCTATGTCATTTCTAATTTTTGCGAATTTTTCCGAGAGATGAAACATTTTGGACCAACGGGAGGGTGACATGTGTCACCCTCATATTGGATGTTGTGATGGGCGGCTAGTGGACGTATTGGTGTCTTGGGTTAGGTAGGATATTTGTGATAGTTGGTATGGTAGATGGATAAGGTACACATGGGTAAATCCTCACCCTACACTTGCCTACCACTTGGCTTGATCTTGGCCCTTGGTTGTCCTATAAATACCCCCCCTTAGTTGATGAACTTCTTCATCCTAAAATAGTTTCTAAGTCTTGAAAGTTCTCTCCCCCTTAGTGTAGTGGTTCGTCCAAGCCTCCCCCTTTGAGAAGGCCCTTGGCCGAGGGGTACACCCCCCCTCCTAGTGGCCTTGCCGGCGGGTACACCCCTTGCCTAGTTGTTCTCGCCAAATACTACCCTCTTGGTAGAAATACTCTTCAAGTATTGTTACTATACCAAAATACCTTAGCCTAATACCTTGTAGTATTCCAAGGTTACCCTATACTAAAAGCCCGAAATACCATTATACTTCCTTCACTACTAAACGAAACCCTACGGAAAATCTTCACAGTTGGTTGAAGTATTAGGATGAAGTTTCGTAGAACTTCTAAGGGTTGTTTGGAGCGGGTTGGAGCACCCGGAGTAGGAGCTAAACGTTGCTCAGGATCGACATTAAACTTGGATAATTTTGGGCTTACCGAGGTAAATAATCCTATCCTTCTATTGTAATTGGAAATTACATAATCGTAGTTGTATAGAAATGAATATAAGATTCATAGAAGAAAATTGAATCGTAATGAAGGATATTACGTAATAGACTTGAACTGGAATCACGTCAGAAGAATATTCTACAAGAGTAGTCTAGGCATTGATAGACTTGTATAACCCTTATAGGTTGATTGATCTGCGAGTAGCATGTACTACTTGAAAGGTGGACGAGGCTAGCCGGGTTATAGCCGTGGAGCATTTTGCTAATAGTCGATAATCATCGCAAGGTATGTGATCCTTCCTATCCTCTTGAGCATGATATTTTAAAAGAATATATATATAGTACGGTAGACGTACGTGTGTTAACTGAATGTAGTTGTACGGCAATGTCTTTTGACTTAAGCCTGAATAATAAGAATCTTGAAGTATTTCAAAAGAATTAAGAAACCTTTTTGAAGAGTAATACTTGGTTTTAAAAGCTTAAGAGTTATACTAGCTTTATGGGAAGTTAGGTATAACGACTTAAGAGAGATAAGAAGAATGGTTTATTAATTTTAGAAGTTAAGAGACTTGATCTTAAAAGATAAGAGACTTGACTTAAGTAAATTAATATGAGTTTTTGTGTGAAACCTCATTCGTGAGTAATGAGTACTTGGTTTGTAAAAGGAATAATGTTTTATCGATTTGAAATGAGAATAAGTATCGAACAAACCACGTAGCCGCTAATAAAGGGAAATGTATTGACTAATAAAGTATTATTAAAACCAGTAGAAACCTCCATCTGCATAGAAGCTAAGATGAGACAAAATCATATTACATTTCCTAGATCATGGCTGCTTAAATAAGATTGATTATGAATAAGAATAACCTACTCACATATAAGGCATATGTATCTCAAATTGTTTTAAAGGAGAATTATATCATTAAGTGATTAAAACTATGAACTACGAAACCTTTCGAAAATGAGAAACTTGAGCATTTGAAATTAGGCAAACTTGAACGTTTGGAAAATAATGTTGTTACTTGTTTTACAAAGGGAAGTGTTTTGGTTTACTTAAAAGGATAGTCACTCTATTTTTATACTACGGGTATTGTGTGACTTTTGTGAAAGAAACGGATCTTTTAAAAGAGTTAATGTATGAAGTACTTTGGGGATAAAACCCCGAAATTGTTAACATAAAGTAGAAAGTACCTTGTGTGAATAACTTGATTGTGTTGGTTTGGGATAGCCTTGTAATACTTTCTTGTTGATTTGATAAGTAAACATATTAGGATGCTACGTGTGTTAGTATCTGGTGATGTTTGTGTAAAGGGGTTCCCCTTGTTGTGCTTATGTTGTTTAACGATAAGCTGTTATGTTATTATATCACATACCCTCGACTTGTTATACCGAGGGCTTGCCACCCTCGATGCGGTCTATATGGCCTATGCGGTTCATGTGACTATGCGAGCGCGGTATGCTCGAGGATTGATCATTCCGTGTATATCCCGACGCGGGGATGCCTATGCGATCCGTGTGACTACGCGGTCTATTGAGACTATGCGATCGCGAGTCCGGAGGTATCGGTTAGCTACCCCGACGCGAGGAATACCTCACGCGGTCCGTGTGACCCATGCGGCTGCGGAAGTCCAGGATTAAGCACGATAATGATACTATGGGCGATTGGCCTTGCTTCGATCATTCGCGCCTAGAAAAGACACATACGCTTTATCTACCTTGCTCTTGTTCATGCCAGGCACTATGTGCGCTTGAACTGGTTGTGTTTGCAAATGGTTTTAAATACTTTGATTTTACTTGATTTTTACGCTTCACATACTTGGTACTGTCAGATCGACTCCTTCTGGGCCGAGCGTATAAAGAGGCCGAGCTCTACCACGAACAGACCAACCGTGGCTCTCCGTATGGCACGTCCGCTGTATGGATCGCAAGCAGCCCTGTACCTTTTGTTGGGTCTCGGAGTGAGACTCGCGGAAAGTGACAAAAGTGGTATCAGAGCGATTAATCTCGGAAAGTGTCTGCACCGTATCTAGTAGAGTCTTGATTATCGGTGTGTTGTGCACCACACCAATAATCGTGAGGCTATAGGATATTTAGGATTGGTTTCATTCTTCTCACTCGAGATCGTGCCTTAGAGTCGTGTTATAAGTTGGACCTCTAACGTATTTCTTTCCTTACCGCTATGCCTCGCGTAAGGCAACCCGCCCGAAGGGCAAGGCAGCGGAGCCGAGAGTAGAGTACGAGGGTTACGAGGGCACAGGCCCAACCATCACCCGTGGTGCTTCATTCGGGAGTTCGCGACGCCGCCACCCAACAGAGTTTAGCACAATGCAGCTAGCCTCATCGCGCCATGATGTATGAGCCTTCGCCCACTCACGGAACAAAGAATATGGATTAAAAGGAATGGACACATTAGCTAGGATTTTAGCAACCAGAGAATATAGAGTGCACCGATATATCACGGTCTTGATGACTATCTAAAGAAAGGATGTGCAAGAGCTCTTGATCGAGCTTGAGCATGGATCGTATGCGGGCTTACGCGCAAAGCAGCCGAGAAACGTAGGGATCAACGGGTTAACCAAAATCAGCAGAAGAGGGCCAGATCGGCAGGGTCCTTTGGTAACTTCCGAGGCGGACCGCCTCAGCAGCAGGCTAGTTATGTACCTCCGCCAGGACAGAGTGGTCCTCCACGCCTTCAGACGCTCGGGTATTCGAGCTGGTCGAGCTCCGTGGCTTCCGTTTACGATATACGGGTTCTAGCCGAGGATTCATGTCCCCTCAGTGCACGATGTGGGCGTGCATCATCCCGGAATGTCGCTTTTTTATCGGTGCTTGTTTCACTGCGCCGTCGTGGCCATGTGACGAGATCGTGCTCATGTGAGGGGTACAGCACGACGCAGCCTACCGGGTCAGTGGTAGGTTCATCGCCTTCTATAGCTATGCGCCCGGCAGGGCAGGATTATGATTAGAGCGACGAAGGGAAAATGAAGCAGTTGATACAGGTATATTCTTACCCCTCTAGAGACTAGTATGCGTTGATGTTATAATGAAGTGCTAAGTATTATGTTAAATTGTGTTTAGAAAACATGGTTAGTTAGAAGGGAAAGATTGGGGGACAGGTAAATTGTGAGCCTTAGAATATTATACGTAGAGACCTTAGATGCGAGGCCATCTGGAGTAAAAGATTTATTTTTATGTTTGACCTTTATCGGGGTGCATAGTATACGTGGGATTTATTTGTGTGATAAGTCCCTGTGAGGTATGAAATAAAAGAGGGTAGTTGAGCTAAGAAGACCACTAGGTTTTCGTGACTTAATTAGTAATATTGTTCCGGATCGGGGGAACAAGAGTTTGGCGCGATAGTGGGTCGGGTTGAGGACCATTCGCGGGTCGACCCGCAGCCCGGTTTGGGGTGGGATCAGTTCGAGGTGGTCCCGCCGGGTGGTAGGGTCACGAGGGTGCTAGGCCCAGGTTTAGGTAACCATCATATGAGTTCGTGGATATGTTCGACCGGAATCGGATCGTGAAGGCCGGGAATGGCCTTAAAGGAGATTGAGGCTAGTAAGGTGACCAAGTTTGGAGGTTGTGACTCCAAAGTTTTGGAAACTGAAGCGATGACTGGAGTATGGAATGTGGATTGGGGAGAGAGTTCGGGTGTACGAGAAGGGTACAACGAGTAAGGAAAGAAGTGAACGTGTGTTACCAGAATAAAAGAGATCATTTTGTTGTGAAGTGAAGATGCGAAGGGAGTATCCTTTAGACCAGGGTGGAAGCTTTTGTGATGTAGGAGTGATTCCTTGCTGACTCGGGTTAAGTATTTGCGCGTGTGTTATTCTGTGGCCAGGTGTGGCATTGGCAACTTGTTTAAGTTAAGAGGAACTTTATCATTATCCGTCTTGAGAAGGAACATTCGGGACGAATATTTCTAAGGAGGGGAGAATGTTATACCCCGTATTTTCAGAGTATGTACGTGAGGGCGTACGTACAAAAGTTCAAGCCTTAAGTTAGGCAAGGGACGAAAAATTTGTGCACAACCCCCGAAAAGAATTGTTTTCCGACGAAACGTTTTCCGGACCTTGCGAAGGGAAAATTGCGGTTGCAACAATTATTATTTTTGCGGATTTTTCCGAGAGATGAAATATTTTGGACCAACGAGAGGGCGACACTTGTCCCTCAAGTGGATGGCAATCAAGGGGAGTGATTGGCACGTTTTTTTAATGTTAAAGGCCTTAAACATTTGGTCAATGTTTGGCTAGATATTTTGTGTAGTAGATGAGCAAGTGGGACTGTTATACCCCGTATTTTCCAGAGTATGTACGTGAGGACGTACGTAGAAAAGTTTGAGCCTTAAGTTAGGCTAGGACCGAAAATTATTGTTCACAAGTACCGAAAAGAATCGTTTTTCGACGAAACGTTTTACAAGACTTGCGAAGGGAAAATTAAGGCTATGTCATTTCTAATTTTTGCGGATTTTTCCGAGAGATGAAACATTTTGGACCAACGGGAGGGTGACATGTGTCACCCTCATATTGGATGTTGTGATGGGCGGCTAGTGGACGTATTGGTGTCTTGGGTTAGGTAGGATATTTGTGATAGTTGGTATGGTAGATGGATAAGGTACACATGGGTAAATCCTCACCCTACACTTGCCTACCACTTGGCTTGATCTTGGCCCTTGGTTGTCCTATAAATACCCCCCCTTAGTTGATGAACTTCTTCATCCTAAAATAGTTTCTAAGTCTTGAAAGTTCTCTCCCCCTTAGTGTAGTGGTTCGTCCAAGCCTCCCCTTGAGAAGGCTCCTTGGCGAGGTACACCCTCCTAGTGGCCTTGGCCGAGGGGTACACCCCCCCTTGCCTAGTTGTTCTCGCAAAATACTACCCCCCTCTTGGTAGAAATACTCTCCAAGTATTGTTACTATACCAAAATACCTTAGCCTAATACCTTGTAGTATTCCAAGGTTACCCCTATACTAAAAGCCCAGAAATACCATTATACTTCCCTTCAGTCACTAAACGAAACCCTACGGAAAATCTTCACAGTTGGTTGAAGTATTAGGATGAAGTTTCGTAGAACTTCTAAGGGTTGTTTGGAGCGGGTTGGAGCACCCGGAGTAGGAGCTAAACGTTGCTCAGGATCGACATTAAACTTGGATAATTTTGGGCTTACCGAGGTAAATAATCCTATCCTTCTATTGTAATTGGAAATTACATACTGTAGTTGTATAGAAATGAATATAAGATTCATAGAAGAGAATTGAACTGTAATAGAAGGATATTACAGAATAGACTTGAACTGGAATCACATCAGAAGAATATTCTACAAGAGTAGTCTAGGCATTGATAGACTTGTATAACCCTTATAGGTTGATTGATCTGCGAGTAGCATGTACTACTTGAAAGGTGGACGAGGCTAGCCGGGTTATAGCCGTGGAGCATTTTGCTAATAGTCGATAATCGTCGCAAGGTATGTGATCCTTCCTATCCTCTTGAGCATGATATTTTAAAAGAATATATATATAGTACGGTAGACGTACGTGTGTTAACTGAATGTAGTTGTACGGCAATGTCTTTTGACTTAAGCCTGAATAATAAGAATCTTGAAGTATTTCAAAAGAATTAAGAAACCTTTTTGAAAGAAGAGTAATACTTGGTTTTAAAAGCTTAAGAGTTATACTAGCTTTATGGGAAGTTAGGTATAACGACTTAAGAGAGATAAGAAGAATGGTTTATTAATTTTAGAAGTTAAGAGACTTGATCTTAAAAGATAAGAGACTTGACTTAAGTAAATTAATATGAGTTTTTGTGTGAAACCTCATTCGTGAGTAATGAGTACTTGGTTTGTAAAAGGAATAATGTTTCTTGATTTGGAAATGAGAATAAGTATCGAACAAACCACAGCGCTAATAAAGGGAAATGTATTGACTAATAAAGTATTATTAAAACCAGTAGAAACCTCCATCTGCATAGAAGCTAAGATGAGACAAAATCATATTACATTTCCTAGATCATGGCTGCTTAAATAAGATTGATTATGAATAAGAATAACCTACTCACATATAAGGCATATGTATCTCAAATTGTTTTAAAGGAGAATTATATCATTAAGTGATTAAAACTATGAACTACGAAACCTTTCGAAAATGAGAAAGTTGAGCATGTGAAATTAGGCAAACTTGAACGTTTGGAAAATAATGTTGTTACTTGATTTACAAAGGAAGTGTTTTGGTTTACTTAAAAGGATAGTCACTCTATTTTTATACTACGGGTATTGTGTGACTTTTGTGAAAGAAACGGATCTTTTAAAAGAGTTAATGTATGAAGTACTTTGGGGATAAAAACCCGAAATTGTTAACATAAAGTAGAAAGTACCTTGTGTGAATAACTTGATTGTGTTGGTTTGGGATAGCCTTGTAATACTTTCTTGTTGATTTGATAAGTAAACATATTAGGATGCTACGTGTGTTAGTATCTGGTGATGTTTGTGTAAAGGGTTCCCTTGTTGTGCTTATGTTGTTTAACGATAAATCGTTATGTTATTATATCACATACCCCCTTGACTTGTTATACCGAGGGCTTGCCACCCTTGATGCGGGTCTATATGGCCTATGCGGTCTATGTGACTATGCGGAGCAGCGGTATGCTCCAGGATTGATCATTCCGGGTGTATATCCCGATGCGGGGGATGCCCTATGCGATGCAATGTGACTACGCGGTCTATCGAGACTATGCGGATCGCGAGTCCGGAGAATCAAGGGTTAGCTACCCCGATGTGAGGAATACCTCATGCGGTGCAGTGACCTATGCGCGCGGGAAGTCCAGGATTAGGCACGCATAATGATACTATGGGCGATCGCCTTGCTTCGATCATTCGCGCCTAGAAAAGACACGCTGCTTTATCTACCTTGCTTTGTTCATGTTGTGGCACTATGTGCGATTGAACTGTTGTGTTTGCAAATGGTTTTAAATACTTTGATTTTACTTGATTTTTACGATTTCACATACTTGGTACTGTTATCGACCTCCTTCGGGGCCGCGTTCATGCCGCAGTAGAGGTACACGATCGTTGATCCTCGCCTGTGGTCGAGTCAGCGTTTGGGAAGCTCCGCTTTCATCGGAGGCTTATCGATGGTATAGTCCTCGCCGTCAGAGGTACCGACATTCGTGGTATGGCGGCCCCGCCCGCCATTGTTGTCATATCATTCTAGAGGTACGTAACACCGCGGGCAGAGTTGTAAAAAGGGATGTAACTGTTCTAGTTGTTATATATATTTATGCCGAAAGGCAAGTTTTCTCAGATGAACTGTTTCATATTTCATATTATATCATGTCTTGTTTTATATTCTGCTGATTACTCTGATGTATGTCTACTTGGGTGCCCGGGTAAGGCACCAGTCACGGGCCCGGGTTCGGGTCGTGACATTCACAGAGGCCTTCCTGGATCACTTTTTGCCTCCTGAGTTGAGGAGAGCCCGCGTAGATAGATTCTTGACCTTGAGGCAGAATGGGAGGACTATCAGAGAGTACAGCATGGAGGTTGACTCCTTGTCCAGGTATGCGCACACCATTGTAGCTGACATGGCGGATAGAGTTCATCGTTATGTGATGGGGCTAGACCGTCATATGATTACTGCATGCTTGGGGGTGGCCCTTCAGCCAGGTATGTATATTGCCAGGATGCAGGCGTATGCGCAGGGGATAGAGGATAGAGAGAGGGAGGATCAGATTGACTCAAAGCCGCCCAAGAGGGGCAGTGACAGAGGTCTCGTGGCGCCGCGGACAACCTCAGCAGCAGACTAGGTCTACATTGCAGCCAGCACCGAGTGCTCCTCCACAGTTTTCCGGCGGGGGGTTTTACAACCCCGGGAATGCAGGGGCCGGTCAGATCTCTAGAGCTTCAGGGTCTCAAGGAGATGGGGGTTCCAGTCAGTCGAGGCCACCTTTGCCTCAATGCGCCCAGTGTGGTAGGTTCCATTCTGGGGTATGTCGCGCCGGTACGGGTGCTTGTTTTTCTTGTGGTCGTCTAGGCCATATGTTAAGAGAGTGTCCTTATAGAGGGGGTCCTGGTGGGACAACACAGTCTACTGGATCAGTTGCGGGTTCTTCGCCTTCAATAGCTAGACAGGATGTTCATGCACCGACAGGCCGTGGCAGAGGTCGTGGTGGAAGTTCCCAGTTTTTAGCGGTCCTTTGAACCGCCTATATGATTTCAGGTATGTCTTTGACCCTTTAGAAACTTGTATGCATGATAAAGTTGTTGTATGTTTAAGTGTCATGAACAGATTATATTGAGACTATGTATATGCTAGAAGGGGTTGGAAGTACGAAAAGATAATCCTTTTTTTTTGGGCTTATGATGGACGGATATGCGTGTGCGAGGTATTAGGGCCATAAGTGGCATAATTAGGTTTCATTAAGTGTAGTTTTATGAGATTATCCCGAGAAATGATAGAGTGAGCTCCGAAAGAACATTCGAGGACGAATGTTTCTAAGGGGGAAGAATGTTACACCCCGTATTTACAGGACATGTTTTAAGAACGTACGTGAGAATCCCAAATGTTAAGATTGGAGACTTGTAAAAATTTATCGGAATTATGGAATTGTCGGAAAACGTAATATTGTGACGAATGGGAGGGCGACACGTGTCACCCCCCTTATGTTGCCTTGGACGAATTTAGGCATGGCCAAAAGGGTCATTTGACCATTGTTAGGAAGACAAAGTCTTGCAAGTTGAAGAGCTTGACAATGTTGACTTAGTCAATGGGACCACAAGTCTTGATATTTAAAAGAATTTCATCCAAACCACACATTTGTGCACATCTTGACCCTCCATTGAACTATATAGTAGTACTAGTATCAAGACAACTTCTATACTTAGCCAAATTTTCAAGCAATTGGAAGCACACTACTAGGAGCTCTCGGGTTCTACATGAATGAAAAAGAAAAAAATTTGTTTGTTGTCCAATAAGCTCCACACTTTAAACCAAGGTTCATGAGGGTATTGTAAGGGTATCTCAATAGAAAGATCCCAGAAAAATAGCGTTTTCGTATTAGTCGCAAGGTGAAAACCTAGTTGCTTTTCTAGGTTTTGATTGGAAGATTTAAGGGAAGTGGTTTGTGATATTCTAAGGGTCTCAAGTGGCGGATTGAGGTGTCTAGAAGAGGCTCTAAGTTTCTAGGGAGCGACTTCGGATTTGAAGTTGGACTAAGACTCGTTGAGGTAATAATCTTGTCTATTAAAGTGTTACAAGATTATATATTGTTGTTAGCCTTACATGTTTGCTAGCATGAAGTATATGTGTTGAATTTTTATAAGTGTTATGGATTGTTGTAGCCTAAAATCCGAAATGACATATTAGCCATTTGAAGTTGGATTACAATTTGGTCGTATTTAGAATAGTCGCATGTTACTTACTTGAAGATTGTAGTAGTTATAAGCGATTGCGACTTGATATCATGTTATGCTAACAATTTGGATTGAAAAGGAAATTGGATAAGAATTGGTGTTGTTGTATCCCAAGATTGCCGGATTTACACTTGTTGTTGTATTAGTTTGATATCAATTGTGGGGCGGAATTTTACACGTCTAGTAGGCGTGTAATCCCCTATTGTTAATTGCATTGTTGGGCCTTAAATGTGGCGTGTTTGGTTATTGAATTCGGCCTTGAAAAAGGTGGCAAAGTATGTAGAAACAAAGGAAGTGTTGTCCGATTTTCCGTAGAATTTAGTGACTTTGCACTTATAATATTCTACGTCTAAAGTAAGAAGTTAATGGACATATTATGGCCATTATAGGTTGAAGTACTAAGTATAGCGTATTCTACTTGAAGGATGGAATAGCTATCAAGGTGGAAGTACTTTGGAGCATTTTGCTACTTGTCGATAATCGTCGCGAGGTATGTGAACCTCTTCCTTCTTTTGGCATGATTCTATGTATGGAATATACATGGGGTAATATTTCATGTTCCCTCCTACTCTTAGAAGTTAAGAGGTATGTATGTGATTTACTCTATGTAAAGGTTATGTCTAGGTTATCCTAAGTTCTTACCAAGTCTTATAGGGGATGTTGGTAAGAGTCGTTGGGAGGTATTTGGAGCCAAGTTGACTTGGCTAATTTTAAGGCACGAATGAGAATAAGTATCGAACAAGCCATTGCAGCGTTAATAAAGGAAAATGTAATGACAATTGATTAAGTTAAAATGAGTAGAATTCTCCATCTGCATAGAAGCTAAGATAAGACAAAATTGTATTACATTTTCTAGATCATGGCTACTTGATTAAGATCGTTATAAATAAGTAAAACTTATTCACAACGCACCAAAGTATATGTTACTTAATTTATAAGAGTTTACGTATGAAGTTTTTAAGACTATGAACCTTGAATTCTTAAAAGGTTAAGAAACTTTATTTTTCAAGTTAAGGGACTTGATTTCTAAAGGAAGAAATGACTTGATTTAAATATATAGAATACTTGATTTGGAAAGCATGGATTTCTTGATATTCTAAAAATAAGAGATTTTAAAATTCTAAGTTAAGTAACTTGATTTGAAAGTATAAGTCTCTTGGTTATAAAAAGAATGAATTGGTCTAAGGCATAAAGTTACTATAACGGCTTTATGGAAAGTTTGTTATAATAACTTTATGGAAGTTTACGAGAATGGTTTTCTCTAGTAATGTAAACAAAGAATGACTTGAAATAAAGAAGGGCAAATTGTTTTAAAGGTACCAATTGCTTAAGGTTTTTAAGAAAGAAGTCACTTGATTTAGAAGTTCAGAATGTATTTCTAAAAGGTATTGTGACTTGTCTTGAAAAGTGATATGACTTGATACTACGGTTGTTAGTATCTTGGAAGTTTCATTTGAAAAGAGTCATTTTTTAAAAGGAGTAGAGGTACGTAGTACGTTGGGTTAAATTCCTGGATTTTATATGACATTACCGCGTCCCAGGAATGGGCCGGGCAGTATACATTTATGGGCAGACTATATGACATTACCGCGTCCCAGGAATGGGCCGGGCAGTATACCTTTATGGGCAGACTATATGACATTACCGCGTCCCAGGAATGGGTCGGGCAGTATACCTTTATGGGTAGACTATATGACATTACCGCGTCTCAGGAATGGGTCGGGCAGTATACCTTTATGGGCAGACTATATGACTTTATCGCGTCCCAGGAATGGGCCGGGCAGTATACCTTTATGGGCAGACTATATGACCTTACCGCGTCCCAGGAATGGGCCGGGCAGTATACCTTTATGGGCAGACCTATGTGACTTTATCGCGTCCCAGATTGGGCCGTGCAGTATAGGCGTCCCTCCATAAAGGTCCGGATTTATGTTATGTAAGGTAAGTAAGTTATATGGTAATGAACTTGATGATTTTCCTAAGTATGTACGTAAGAAAGTGACCATAACTTTTATTGAAAAATGGAAAAAGATAATAAGGTACGATTAAGTTCACGAGATGGTAATGACATGGTAGGTTCAGGTATTTACCCTTTTTACACTTACCTCTGTCGTGCTTTTATAGAGATATGTTTTAATTGTTGTACCTTACTCGCTCCATATTTGCACTGTTAGATCGACTTCTTCGGGCTGCGTTCATGCCCGCAGGTATTAGGTGCACAGGTTGGTGATCCTTGCTCTTAGGATCTCGGTTCAGTTTTTGGGAAAAGCTCCATTTACTCCGGAGGCTTATCTCTTGGTACGGTTTTGTTATACCCCGTTTTTCCAGAGTATGTACGTATGGACGTACGTACGAAATTTGAGCCTTAAGGTAGGCATTGGATTCGAAATTTGGGCACAAGTGCCGATTAGAGTCGTTTTCTGACGAAACGTTTCCACAGCTTTCGTAGAGAAAATTCCGGCTATGTCATTTATAATTTTTGCGGATTTTTCCGGGTGACGAAACATTTTGGACCAACGGGAGGGTGACATGTGTCACCCTCACATTGGAAGCAAATGGATTGGCTTGGACGATTTGGGCGTCCAAGAGCCTTGGCCGATTGGCTCCCTCTTTTGTGCCTTGCTTTGTGGCTTGTTTTGTGGAGTGTTTTGTGGAGTGTTTTGTGGGTGCACTTGGCTTGATCTTGGCCTTACACTTGCCTTGCACATGGCTTGATCTTGGCCATTGGTTGGCTTTTGGTTTTGCTATAAATACCCCCTAAGCTTGAAGACTTCATTCATCCACAAATGTTTCCAAGTCTTGAAATCCCTCCCCTCCCTCTTGTGGCTCTCGTCCTAAGCCTCTCTCCCTCCCCCTCCTAGTGGCCTTTGGCCGAGAGGTCTCCCCCTCCCCCTTGTGGTGTCTAGCCGTGGGGTACCCCCCCCTAGCCTAGTTACTTTCGTATAATACCCCTTGTTGTGGTATAGAAATACTCTCCTAGTATTGTTATAATGCCCAAAATACCTTGGCCTTATACCTTGTTATATTCCAAAAGTTACCTCTATACGTAGAGCAGAAATACTACCTTTTAGTCTCAAACCGAAACCCTAAGGAAAATCTTCATTGTTGGTTGAAGTTTTGGAGTAGAAGTTGGTTAGAACTTCAAGGGTTGTTTGGAGCGGATCGAGCACTCGAGTAGGAGCTAAGCGTTGCTCGGGATCGACTTTATACTTGGATAATTTTGGGCTTATCGAGGTAAACACTCATCGCCCTTCTATTGTGATTGGAAATTACATGTTGTTGATTATATAGTTGAAGTATACTATATATAGTCTTGAACGTAGTTAGTTGGCAATGTCTTTTGACTTAAGCTGAAGAATCAGAATCGAATCTGTAATTACATAGGGTATCAGATGAGACTTGTGTCTTGTGTGGTAGAATTGTACGTCCCGGTTAGACGTGTAAGCCCCACTTGGTTGGCTTGGCGCCGATAGAGGAGGAGATTTACGTAGAAGTGTGGAGCCGCGAATTTTCTGTAGAAAGATAGAAACTTGTGTTTTGGGGTTAATAGACGTTTGTGACCTTTATAGGTGAAAGTACTAAGAGTAGCGTATCCTACTCGAGGAGTGGAAAGGGCTAGTGCGTTGTAGTACTTGGAGCTTTGCTTATTGTCGATAATCGTCGCGAGGTATGTGAACCTCTTCCTATCTCTTGTATCCTGATTTGTGTGAACTATGTAAGTAGTGAGACGATACGTGTTAATCGTGTTTGATTGTTCTTAAAACATAAAGTGTTATAACGGCTTTATGGGAAGTTGGTTATAACAGCTTTATGTAGGTAAGAAAATACTTTGTGGTTTTAAAAAGAGTTATACTAAGCTTTATGGGGAGTTAGGTATAATGTCTTAAGAGAGGTAAAGAAAATGGTTTACTGATGTTAGAAGTTAAGAGACTTGATCTTATAAGATAAGAGACTTAACTTATTTGTTTTAATGTGAATGTTTGTGTGAAACCTCATTCGTGAGTAATGAGTACTTGGTTTTATTTAAAGGGATAATGTTTTACTGATTTCGAAAATCAGAATGTGTATCGACAGACCACTGCAGCGTTAATAAAGGAAAATGTATTGAATAATGATGAATTGTATTAAAACCAAGAAACCTCCATCCGCATAGAAACTAAGATGAGACAAAATGATATACATTTTCTAGATCATGGTCATGTAATAAGAATGTTGTAAACAAGAATAACTTACTCTCACGTGAGACATATATTACTCAATTGTTCTAAAAGGAATCAAGTGATTAAGTTTGGGAACTATGAAACCATTTGAAGATGAGCTTGAGTAATCAAACTAGGCAAACCGAACTTAGGAAAAGAATGTCATACTTGATTTTGAAAAGGAATGTGGGTTGGTCATTCTAATACTACGTATCGGGTGACTTTTATAGAAGTAATGGATCTCTTTTAAAAGAACTTAACGTATGTAGTACTTTGGGGTTAAAACCCGACTTTGGTATAAATGGGAGTACTTTGAGTTGTTGTGAAACTTGCCTATGCTTGTTGTTGTGAAACTTGCCTATGCTTGTTGTTGTGAAACTTGCCTATGCTTGTGATGATAGCCTTTGTTGTACAAGTGTGGTATTTACGTATTACCGCGCCTCTCGATAGAGGCTTGACTTGTTGAGAACTTCTCGACGTCTTTGGCGGTGATGGAGAATTCCAGGTATGTTTCCATTTTGATTCTCGTCTTGTTGTTGATATCACATGGACATGTCTACACCGACGCAGATTCGGCACGCGCCACGCGCCGTTGATTACCCGATATATGGTTATTACCGCAACATGGGCGTGTCACACCGTCGCGATTCGGGACACGTGGCTACGCGCGCAGGTTGACCACCCAAAGATATTGTTATTGAGGTTACATGGGCATGTCTACACCGATGCGATTCCGGTACGTGGCCACGCGGCCTTGTTATTATTGTTGCATCATGGACATGTCTACACCGATGCGATTCCGGCACGCGCCATGATGCGAACATGATGGATGTTGTGGCGTGAGACCCATAGTTATATTTGAGTGGTGACTTTGAGGCGTGAGTCCCGACTTGACATCGCTTTTTATGTTGTGAATCAGAAGTTTGGTTATCATACATGTCTCCCGCTTTTATAGACTAGTATGATTTCATTTACGATTTTTTACGATTTCACATACTTGGTACTGTTGCATCGACCTCCTTCGGGCTGCGTTCACGCCGCAGTAGAGGTACATCGGTCGTGGATCCCCGCTCTTAGGATCTCATTTGGCGTGTTGGAAAGCTCCGTTCTTCGAGGCTTATCTTTGGTATGTTTCCACGAGTTGTAGGTTCTTGTACATTCGTGGTATGGCGAGCCCCGTCCGTCATAGTTGTTGTAAATCTTAAGTGCAGAGTAATGGGCGGGGTTTGTAAAAAGGATAAGCTCGGGTTTTTATGTATATACCAAGGCAACTGCTTTGGTTGGCCTGCTTATTTATTATATCTCTTGTTTCATGACTCGTGTTTTATTTTCCGCTGGTTTTCTACGATGTTGTATCACTAGGGTGCCCGGTAAGGCACGAACGCCCGGGTTCGGGCGTTACAAAGTGGTATCGAGCGATTAGTCTCGGAAAGTGCTCATGCACGTGTCTAGTAGAGTCTTGATTATCGGTGTGTTGTGCACCACATCTATAATCAGGAGGCTATAGGACATTTAGGATTGGTTTACATTCTTCTCATTCTGAGATCGTGCCTTAGAAGCGTGTTGTAAGTGGGCCCTCCGACGTGTTTCGCTTTTACCGCTTATGCCTGCGAAGGCAACCAGTGGCCCGAAGGCAAGGCGCCGAGGAGCCGCTAGTGGGTTTCAGAGAGCACGGCGGCGCAGCCCGGCCAAGACTGAGGTAGTGCTTGACGGCGAAGTTTTGCGACGCCGCCAAAGACCGAGAAGTTAGAGCGCAGCAGTGGGCTGCCGAGACTACAAGACTGAGCCTCCACCCCACACCGAGCGGGGAGATGGGTCATGCGAGATGGCCCGATTATTGGCCGTGGTGGCCGATATGAGATAGGCCGACGCAGCAGTTCAGCCCAAAGAAGACTGTAGTGCACCCGAGGCGCATGAGCTGAGGCTACGGATTTCCTTAGTTGTAGCCACCGAGTTTTACTGTCGAGGCCGGAGGATGATCCGCAGGAGTTCATCCGTCGATGCAGAGGATCACGCGGTGATCAAGGCTTCAGAGATCGAGTGCGTGACATTTAGTTCGCATCGGCCGCGTGATACCGCAATGATCGGTTTGACTCGTGGGAGCTTTCCCGGGGAGAGCATGCACTTCCAGCCGTTTGGGACGAGTTTTCGGGGGCCTTCCTGGCACATTTCTTGCCTCCACAAATGAGGAGGGCTCGGGCAGACAGATTTTTGATGTTGAGGCAGAACGGGCGTACAGTTCGGGAGTACAATGTGGAGTTCGACTCATTGGCCCGGTATGTTCCCGCATTAGTAGCTAGTATGGAGGATCGAGTGCACCGATATGTTACAGGTGGCTCGATGATTACCTAGCAGAGTTGTTCGGTGTTTCTCTTCACCGGCATGGACATTGCCCGCATTCGTGCTCATGCACTTGCGCGGCGAGCGCAGATCGACGCAGGTGGACCGCCACAGGAAGGCCAAGACGGCCGGATATTTTGGCGACTTTCGAGGCGGACCGCCAAGAAGCAGACTAGTTATGTACCTCCGCCTGTGCAGAGTGGGCCTCCGCACTTCGACCCTTGGGATATTCGTGAGCAGTCGTGGCTCCTGTTTTGATGTTCGCGAGTAGTAGGTGTTGGGACGCAGTCACCCCTACCTCGGTGGTCGATGTAGTAGACCGCATTTCGGGAGTGTCGTAGTACCGGGAGCTTGTTATTCTTGCGCCAACAGGCCATATGACGAGATCGTCCACTGCGGGTAGCGCTGGTAGATAGCACAGACTACTAGAGCGATGCGGGCCACGGTAGAGGTCGCGGTGGAAGTGCCCAGTTTTAGCGGTCCTTGAACCGCCTAGTTTCAGGTATATCCTTAACCCTGTAGATACTTGTATGTATTGATGTTAATGATGTGTTAAGTGTTATGTTCGGATAGCTTTGTGCTATAGTGTGATTTAAAAATCTGGTTAGTGTGAGATGGAAGTGGTAGCTTCCATGATGTGTTCCGTGTCGGCGAGCGGAAGTTGGCGCTACGGTGGTCGGGTTGGGCCATGTTGCGGGCCAACCCGCCCCGCTTCGGCGGCGGTCAGCTCTGGGTGGTCCCGCCAGGTGGCAGGGTCACGAGGGTGCTAGGCCCAAGTTTAGATGACCATCGTATGAGTTCGTGGATACGTTCGACCAGAATCAGTTCGTGAAGGCCGGGAATGGCCTTAGGGGAAATCGAGATTAGTGAGATGACCAAGTTTGGAGGTAGTGATTCCAAGGGTGGGAAACAGAAGCGTTGACAGAAGTGTGGTACGGATACTAGAAAGAGTTCGAGTGTTCGAGAAGCGGTGCAAGTAGGCAGGGAAAAGTGAGCGTGTGTGATCGCTTTTTGTGAAATGAAGGTGTGAAGGAGTATATTTTAGACCTCGTAAGGGGTTTTGTGATGATTAGAGGTGTTTCCTCGTTGACTTGGGTTTAAGTATTGGTACGTTTGTTATTTTTATGGCGGTGTGGCATGATCGTTTTCGCAGATAAGAAATGGGCGCTATACTAGCGCATGTTTGTGTTGAGACTTGAGAAGGAACATTCGGGACGAATGTTTCTAAGGGGGGGAGAATGTTATACCCCGTTTTTCCAGAGTATGTACGTATGGACGTACGTACGAAATTTGAGCCTTAAGATAGGCATTGGATTCGAAATTTGGGCACAAGTGCCGATTAGAGTCGTTTTCTGACGAAACGTTTCCACAGCTTTCATAGAGAAAATTCCGGCTATGTCATTTATAATTTTTGCGGATTTTTCCGGGTGACGAAACATTTTGGACCAACGGGAGGGTGACATGTGTCACCCTCACATTGGAAGCAAATGGATTGGCTTGGACGATTTGGGCGCCCAAGAGCCTCGGTTGGCCTCGCCGATTGGCTCTCTTTTGTGCCTTGCTTTGTGGCTTGTTTGTGGAGTGTTTTGTGGAGTGTTTTGTGGGTGCACTTGGCTTGATCTTGGCCTTACACTTGCCTTGCACATGGCTTGATCTTGGCCATTGGTTGGCTTTTGGTTTTGCTATAAATACCCCCCCTAAGCTTGAAGACTTCATTCATCCACAAATGTTTCCAAGTCTTGAAATGCCTCCTCCTCTTGTGGCTCTCGTCCTAAGTCTCTCCTCCTCCTAGTGGCCTTTGGCCGAGAGGTCTCCTCCTCATGTGGTGTCTGGCAGTGGGGTACCCCTAGCCTAGTTACTTCGATAATACCCCTTTGTGGTATAGAAATACTCTCCTAGTATTGTTATAATGCCCAAAATACCTTGGCCTTATACCTTGTTATATTCCAAAAGTTACCTCTATACGTAGAGCCCGAAATACTACCTTTTTAGTCTCAAACCGAAACCCTAAGGAAAATCTTCATTGTTGGTTGAAGTTTTGGAGTAAGTTGGTTAGAACTTCTGGGTTGTTTGGAGCGGATTGAGCACTCGGAGTAGGAGCTAAGCGTTGCTCGGATCGACTTTATACTTGGATAATTTTGGGCTTATCGAGGTAAACACTCGCCCTTCTATTGTGATTGGAAATTACATGTTGTTGATTATATAGTTGAAGTATACTATATATAGATCGAACGTAGTTAGTTGGCAATGTCTTTTGACTTAAGCTGAAGAATCTGAATCGAATCAATCAGTAATTACATGGGGTGTATCAGATGAGACTTGTATCTTGTGTGGTAGAATTGTACGCGTCCGGTTAGGCGTGTAAAACCCCCGGTTGGCTTGGTAGCCTCGATAGAGAGGAGATTTACGTTGTAGCGGGGAGTCGCCGAATTTTACGAGAAAGATAGAAACTTGTGTTTTGGGGTTAATAGACGTTTGTGACCTTTATAGGTGAAAGTACTAAGAGTAGCGTATCCTACTCGAGGAGTGGAAAGGGCTAGCAAGGTTGTAGTACTTGGAGCTTTTTGCTTATTGTCGATAATCGTCGCGAGGTATGTGAACCTCTTCCTATCTCTTCTAGCATGATATGTGTGAACTATGTAAGCACGGTAGACGCATACGTGTTAACTGTGTTTGATTGTTCTTAAAACATAAAGTGTTATAACGGCTTTATGGGAAGTTGGTTATAACAGCTTTATGTAGGTAAGAAAATACTTTGTGGTTTTAAAAAGAGTTATACTAAGCTTTATGGGGAGTTAGGTATAATGTCTTAAGAGAGGTAAAGAAAATGGTTTACTGATGTTAGAAGTTAAGAGACTTGATCTTATAAGATAAGAGACTTAACTTATTTGTTTTAATGTGAATGTTTGTGTGAAACCTCATTCGTGAGTAATGAGTACTTGGTTTTATTTAAAGGGATAATGTTTCCGATTTGAAAATCGAATGTGTATCGGCAGCACCACCGCGTTAATAAAGGAAAATGTATTGAATAATGATGAATTGTATTAAAACCGGAGAAACCTCCATCTGCATGTAAACTAAGATGAGACAAAATGATATACATTTTCTAGATCATGGTTGCGGTAATAAGAATGTTGTAAACAAGAATAACTTACTCTCACGTGAGACATATATTACTCAATTGTTCTAAAAAGGAATCAAGTGATTAAGTTTGGGAACTATGAAACCATTTGAAGATGAGAAGCTTGAGTAATCAAACTAGGCAAACCGAACTTAGGAAAAGAATGTTGTTACTTGATTTTGAAAAGGAATGTGGGTTGGTCATTCTAATACTACGTATCGGGTGACTTTTATAGAAGTAATGGATCTCTTTTAAAAGAACTTAACGTATGTAGTACTTTGGGGTTAAAAACCCGGACTTTGGTATAAATGGGAGTACTTTGAGTTGTTGTGAAACTTGCCTATGCTTGTTGTTGTGAAACTTGCCTATGCTTGTTGTTGTGAAACTTGCCTATGCTTGTGATGATAGCCTTTGTAAACCAAGTGTGGTGTTTCTGTGTTACCTCGTCTCTCGATACAGGGCCGGTTGACTTGTTGAGAACTTCTCGACGTCTTTGGCGGTGATGGAGAATTCCACGGTATGTTTCCATTTTGATTCTTGTCTTGTTGTTGATATCACATGGACATGTCTACACCGACGCAGATTCCGGCACGCGGCCACGCGCCGGGTTGATTACCCGATATATGGTTATTACTGCAACATGGACTTGTCTACACCGATGCAGTATTCCGGGACACGTGGGCTACGCGCAGGTTGACCACCCAAGATATTGTTATTGAGGTTACGGGCATGTCTACACCGGCGCAGATTCCGGTACGTGGCCACGCGGCCTTGTTATTATTGTTGCATCATGGACATGTCTACACCGATGCAGATTCGGGGCACGCGCCATGACGAACATGATGGATGTTGTGGCGTGAGACCCATAGTTATATTTGAGTGGTGACTTTGAGGCGTGAGTCACGACTTGACATAACTGCTTTTATGTTGTGAATCGTAAGTTTGGTTATCATACATGTCTCCGCTTTTATAGACTAGTATGATTTCATTTACGATTTTTACGATTCACATACTTGGTACTTGTTATCGACTCCTTCCGGGCTGCGTTCATGCCGCAGAGGTAGGTACATCGGTCGTGGATCCCCTCTTAGGATCTCATTTGGCGTGTTGAAAGCTCCGTTCCTTGAGGCTTATCTTTGTATGTTTCCACGAGTTGTAGGTTCTTGTACATCTGGGGTATGGCGGGCCCCGTCTCCATAGTTGTTGTAAATCTTAAGGTCAGAGTAATCGTGTGGTTTGTAAAAGGATAAGCGTTGGGTTTTTATGTATATACCAAGGCAACTGGTTGGCCTGCTTATTTATTATATCTCTTGTTTCATGACTCGTGTTTTATTTTCCGCTGGTTTTCTCGATGTTGTATCACTAGGGTGCCGGTAAGGCACCGTGAACTGCCCGGTTCGGGCGCATGAGTTTCCCTAGGTTGTAGATTCATGTATATTCGTGGTATGGCGGGCCTGGCCCCGCCATCGTTGTCATGTTAAAACTCTTAGAGGTCTGTAGTCACATATTGTGGGTCAGTTTGTAAAGGAAATGAGGCAACTGCTTCGGTTGTATATATATATATATATCGAGGAAGGTAGCCCTATCGGCTAACCTGTTGTTTTACTTCTGTTTTTTTATTTTATAAGTTTCATGTATGTTCCGCTGATTATCTCTGATGTATACTGTAGTGGTGCCTGTGTAGGCACCGATGCCCTGGTCGGTTCGTGACAAAAGTGGTATCGAGCGATTAGTCCTCGGAAAGTGTCTGGCGCATCGTGTCTAGTAGAGTCTTGATTATCGGTGTGTTGTGGCACCACATCTATAATCGTGAGGTGCAGGACATTTAGGATTGGTTTCCATTCTTCTCTCTGAGATCGTGCGAGAGTTGTCATAGTAGGTTGAATCCTCTCCGACCCATTCTTATGTAATGATTATGCCTCCACCGGAAGTACCAGGCCCGAGGGCAGGCAAAGCAGCAGAGGCGCTAGTGGTACACAGAGGGTTACGAGGAATCGGGCACAGACTATGTCTGAGGTAGTAGGCGGATCGGCGAGTTCAGCCACGCCTGCAGTATTAGAGGAGCCGAGAGCGGCAGTAGCTCCAGAGGTCCTGCACCGAGCCTCCAGCCTGCACTGGGCGAGTTTAGAGATTATGGAGAGCAGATCAGGCTATTGACTAGCATAGTGGTAGGGCAGCGCCGACAGGAGCAGGTAGCTAACACTAGAGCCGACAGTTTAGGATTCGGGATTTTCTGAGTTGTAGTCCACCCGAGTTCTATGGTTCGAGGTCTGAGGAGGATCCGCAGGAGTTTATTCAGCGATTCAAATGACTATGCAGTGCTAGGGCCCTGAGGCGAGTCGATTGTGCTAGCCTCTACCGAGTGCTCCTCCACGCTTTTCCGGCGGGGTTTTACAACCCCTAACGCAGGGCCTGGCCGATCTCTAGAGCTTGTGGTCTCAAGGAGATGGGGTTCGATCGCCGAGGCCACCTTTACCTCAACGCGCCCATGGTAGGTTTCATTCGGGGTATGTCGCACAGACGGGTGCTTGTTTTTCTTGTGGTCGTCAGGCCATATGTTAAGAGAGTGTCCTTATAGAGGGTCTGGTGGGACAACACGATCTTGGATCGGGCCATGTTCTTCGCCTTCAATAGCTAGGCAGGATGTTCATGCACCGACAGGCCGTGTCAGAGGTCGTGGTGGAAGTTCCCAGTTTTTAGCGGTCCTTTGAACCGCCTATATGATTTCAGGTATGTCTTTGACCCTTTAGAAACTTGTATGCATGATAAAGTTGTTGTATGTTTAAGTGTCATGAACAGATTATATTGAGACTATGTATATGCTAGAAGGGGTTGGAAGTACGAAAAGATAATCCTTTTTTTTTGGGCTTATGATGGACGGATATGCGTGTGCGAGGTATTAGGGCCATAAGTGGCATAATTAGGTTTCATTAAGTGTAGTTTTATGAGATTATGCCGAGAAATGATAGAGTGAGCTCCGAAAGAACATTCGAGGACGAATGTTTCTAAGGGGGAAGAATGTTACACCCCGTATTTACAGGACATGTTTTAAGAACGTACGTGAGAATCCCAAATGTTAAGATTGGAGACTTGTAAAAATTTATCGGAATTATGGAATTGTCGGAAAACGTAATATTGTGACGAATGGGAGGGCGACACGTGTCACCCCCTTATGTTGCCTTGGACGAATTTAGGCATGGACAAAAGGGTCATTTGACCATTGTTAGGAAGACAGTCTTGCAAGTTGAAGAGCTTGACAATGTTGACTTAGTCAATGGGACCACAAGTCTTGATATTTAAAAGAATTTCATCCAAACCACACATTTGTTCACATCTTGACCCTCCGTTGAACTATATAGTAGTACTAATAGCAAGACAACTTCTATACTTAGCCAAATTTTCAGGAAATTGGAAGCACACTACTAGGAGCTCTCGGGTTCTACATGAATGAAAAAGAAAAAAATTTGTTTGTTGTCCAATAAGCTCCACACTTTAAACCAAGGTTCATGAGGGTATTGTAAGGGTATCTCAATAGAAAGATCCCGGAAAAATAGCGTTTTCGTATTAGTCGCAAGGTGAAAACCTAGTTTCTTTTCTAGGTTTTGATTGGAAGATTTAAGGGAAGTGGTTTGTGATATTCTAAGGGTCTCAAGTGGCGGATTGAGGTGTCTAGAAGAGGCTCTAAGTTTCTAGGGAGCGACTTCGGATTTGAAGTTGGACTAAGACTCGTTGAGGTAATAATATTGTCTATTAAAGTGTTACAAGATTATATATTGTTGTTAGCCTTACATGTTTGCTAGCATGAAGTATATGTGTTGAATTTTTATAAGTGTTATGGATTGTTGTAGCCTAAAATCCGAAATGACATATTAGCCATTTGAAGTTGGATTACAATTTGGTCGTATTTAGAATAGTCGCATGTTACTTACTTGAAGATTGTAGTAGTTATAAGCGATTGCGACTTGATATCATGTTATGCTAACAATTTGGATTGAAAAGGAAATTGGATAAGAATTGGTGTTGTTGTATCCCAAGATTGCCGGATTTACACTTGTTGTTGTATTAGTTTGATATCAATTGTGATGGAATTTTACACGTCTAGTAGGCGTGTAATCCCCTATTGTTAATTGCATTGTTGGGCCTTAAATGTGGCGTGTTTGGTTATTGAATTTGGCCTTGAAAAAGGTGTCAAAGTATGTAGAAACAAAGGAAGTGTTGTCCGATTTTCCGTAGAATTTAGTGACTTTGCACTTATAATATTCTACGTCTAAAGTAAGAAGTTAATGGACATATTATGGCCATTATAGGTTGAAGTACTAAGTATAGCGTATTCTACTTGAAAGATGGAATAGCTATCAAGGTGGAAGTACTTTGGAGCATTTTGCTACTTGTCGATAATCGTCGCGAGGTATGTGAACCTCTTCCTTCTTTTGGCATGATTCTATGTATGGAATATACATGGGGTAATATTTCATATTCCCTCCTACTCTTAGAAGTTAAGAGGTATGTATGTGATTTACTCTATGTAAAGGTTATGTCTAGGTTATCCTAAGTTCTTACCAAGTCTTATGGGGGATGTTGGTAAGAGTCGTTAGGAGGTATTTGGAGCCAAGTTGACTTGGATAATTTTAAGGCACGAATGAGAATAAGTATCGAATAAGTAATTGCAGCGTTAATAAAGGAAAATGTAATGACAATTGATTAAGTTAAAATGAATAGAATTCTCCATCTGCATAGAAGCTAAGATAAGACAAAATTGTATTACATTTTCTAGATCATGGCTACTTGATTAAGATCGTTATAAATAAGTATAACTTATTCACAACTGTTACACCCCGTATTTACAGGACATGTTTTAAGAACGTACGTAAGAACTCTCAAGTATTAAGATTTGAGACTTGTAAAAATTTATCGGAATTATGAAATTGTCGGAAAACGTATTATTGTGACGAATGGGAGGGCGACACGTGTCACCCCCTTATGGTTGCCTTGGACGAAATAGGCATGGCCAAGATGGTCATTGACCATAGTCTTAGGATGGCAAGTCTTGCAAGTAGTGAGCTTGACATTATTGACTTAGTCAATGGGTCCACAATAGTCTTGATATTTGTTAAGACCTCATCCAAACCACCCATTTGTTTATATCTTGACCCTCCATTACACTATATAATACTAGTAGTGCAAGACAAGCTTAACACGTAGCCAAAATTTCACAAAAATTTGAAGAACTCAAGCTTGAGCTCTCGGGTTCACTCCCATTTGAAAAGAAAAAAAATTTGTTTCTTGTTCTTTAAGCTCCACACTTTAAACCAAGGTTCTTGAGTGTATTGTAAGCATGCCTCAATAGAAAAATCTCGGAAAAAGATAGTTTTCGGGTTAGTCGCAAAGCGAAAACCTAGTTGTCTTTCTAGGTTTTGTTTGGAAGTTTGAAGGAACTTTGTTGGTGTTGTTCTAAGGGTCTCAAGTAGCGGATTGAAGCGTCTTGAAAAGGCTCTAGGTTGCTAAGGAGCGACTTCGGATTTGGAGATTGGATTAAGATTTGTTGAGGTATAATCTTGTCCCTAAATAGTGTTACAAGATTATTTATATTGTTGTTAGCTTTACATGTTGCTAGCATGAATTATATGTGTTGAAGTTTATAAGTATTATGGATTGCTTGTAGTCTTAAAATCCGAAATGTAATGTAAGCCATGTGAAGTTGGATTACAATTTGGTCGTTTACTAGAATCGTCGCATGTTACTTACTTGAAGATTATAGTAGTATAATCGATTGCGACTTGATATCATGTTATGCTAACAATTTGGATTGAAATGGAAATTGGATAAGAATTGGTATTGTTGTACTCAATATGGCCGAAAATGGACTAGTAGTGTATTAGTTTGATATCTATTGTGGGGCGGAATTTTACACGTCTAGTAGGCGTGTAATCCCCTATTGTTGATTGCATTGTTTGGGCCTTAAATGTGGCGTGTTTGGTTATTGTATTCGGCCTTGAAAAAGGTGGCAAAGTAAGTAGAAACAAAGGAGGTGCTGTCCGATTTTCCGTAGAATTTAGAGACTTTACACTTATAATATTCTACGTTTGAAGTAAGGCGTTAATAGACGTATTGTGGATATTATAGGTTGACATACTACGGGCGGGATATTGTACTTGGCAAGTGGTTTGACCCGAAGAGGTATGTAGAACTTTTCCTATCTTTTGAGCATGACTAGTTGCACGTATATAGTACGGTAGACGTACAAGACCTTGATATCCTTTACTAAGTTTTATGAATAGCCAAGTCGGGTGAGTTAGGAGAATAACTCACTTCTTTGAAAGTATTAAGGATGTCTTAAGTTTTATTAAAGTTAAGGGACTTGAAGAGTTTTAAAGTATGTGATACTTGTTTCGTTTTAAACGTATAAGTCCCTTGGATAGGAAATTGTACTTGACTAAGGTATAAAGTGAATATAACGACTTTATGGGAAGTTGGTTATATTAGCTTTATGGAAAGATAAATGGCTTGATTTAATGAAAGGCAATTTGATTTTAAGGCATCAATTGCCTAAGGTTTTATAAGAAAATGAGTCACTTGATGTAGAAACCAAACTTTATTTCTAAAGGTATTGTGACTTGCCTTGAAATGTAATTTGGACTTGATACTATGGTTAATAGTATCTTGGAAGTTTTATACTAAAAAGAGTCATTTGTTTTAAAGAGTAGAAGTATGTAGTACTTTGGGTTAAATTCCCGGATCTTTAAAAAGACATGTTAGTGCCTTAAGTAAACTAAAATGAGAGTGTATGTAAACAAGAATAATAAGAAGTTAGGGGATTCTTAACTTGCTTATAGATTGTATGATAGCCGGTTTTGTGCTAGTGGTATATTATTCATTACGGGGTCATTCCCCGGGTTTGTGGCATTTGCATATTCCGTGGATTTGCTACCCACGATGCGAGGAATACCTCATGCGAGTCCGCAAGGGCTTATGCGGGTGAAATAGTCCCATGCGGGCGGGTCCAGCCTATGCGAGGAATACCTCATGCGAGTCCGTAAGGGCTTATGCGGGTGAAATAGTCCCATACGAGAAATACCTCACGCGGGTCCACGCGACCTATGCGGGTGAAATAGTCCCAGGAGTAGGATTGCTTAATGATACTGCGGGCGGGTGGTCCTGCTTTAATCGTGAGCTTCCTATTTTATGTTGTAAGTATACTCCTATTTACTCTCATTGTTAGTAAGGCACAGTGTACTGTAATTTGATTATCATACATGTCTCCGGCTTTGATGTAAACTTATGATGTAATTACAGTATTTTCCGCTTTACATACTTAGTACATATTGGTATCGACCCTTCCTCGGGCCGCGTCATGCCGCAGTAGTGGTAAGCAGTGGTGGATCCTCATTCTTAGGATCACTTATCAGACGTCAGAAGCTCCATTTCTCCGGAGGTTTGTCTCTTTTGGTACAGTCTTTCCCTGATGTTGTAGATTATGTACATTCGTGGTATGGCGGGCCCTGTCCGCCACGATTGTTATTCTTAAGTCTGTATTCACATATGTGGTTGGGCTGTAAGAACCGAGTTATGCTGATTGTACTTTTGATTATGTTTATATTATGGAAGGCGCCTTATCGGCTAGCTTTGTGTTATTGTTTACACATGTGTTTATGTTGTGTATGTTCACCGCTATTCTACGATGTATACAGGCAGGGTGCCTGGTAGGGCACGATCGCGCCCCGGTCGGGTCGTGACAAAAATGGTATCAAAGCGATTAGTCCTCGAAAGTGTCTACGCACCGTGTCTAGCAGTAGTCTTGATTATCGGTGTGTGTTGCACCACATCTATAATCAGGAGGCTGCAGTACATTTAGGATTGGTTTCCATTCTTCTCTCTCTGAGATCGTGCAATAGAGCTGTCTTATTAGGTTGAATCCTCTCTGACCTATTCTTATGAAACAGTTATGCCTCCACGGAAGGCGACCAGGGCCCAGAAGGGCAAGGCAGCAGCAGGAGCTGCTAGCGGTACTCAGAGGGTTACACGGACTCGCAATGCACTATACACGAGGTAGTAGGCGGTCGGCGAGTTCACCACGCCAGGTACAGAGGAGCCGAGAGCGGCAGTAGCTCCAGAGGTTCCGGTACCAGAGCCTCCAGTCCCACAGCCAGGAGTTGAGTATAGAGACTACGGGGAGCAGATCCAGTTATTGACCAGTATAGTAGCAGGGCACACGACAGAACAGCAAAGAAACCCTGTGAGCGGCGCATGGATCCGGATTTTCCGGGTTGTCATCCGCCCGAGTTTTATGGTTCGAGGTGCGGGAGGATCCGCAGGAGTTCATTCGGCAGCCTACGAACTATGCAGTTCTTAGGGATTGGAGACAGAGTGCATTACGCTAGCCTCTACTGTTACGCGATATTGCGTTTAATCGTTTGAGTCGTGGTTGCTTTCGATAGGTGAGGATGCTCTTCCGGTGTATGGGAGGAGTTCTGAGGCCTTCATGGATCATTTTTGCCTCACGAGATGAGGAGAGCCGGGTAGATAGATTCTTGACCTTGAGGCGTAACGGAGGACTATCGGGAGTACACCGAGTTTGACTCCTTGGCCGCATGCGCACACTATTGTAAATACATGGCGGATAGAGTTCATCGTTATGTGATGGGCTAGACCGTCATATGATTCTGCGATGCTTGGGGTGGCTCTTCAGCCGGTATGGACATTGCCGCGAAGTGCCTATGCGCAGGGATAGAGGATAGAGAGAGGGAGGACCAGATTGACTCAGGCCAGCCCAAGAGGCTGTGACATCGTGGTCTCGAGGCGATTTCGAGGCGGACACCTCGGCAGACTAGGTCCACATTCCACCAAAGACAAAGTGCTCCATCACGGTTTTCCGCGAGGTCCGATCACCAGTCATTCAGAGCGGTCGTGGCTCCAGGACTTCGGGGTTTCAGGGAGGCAGAGATCGTCGCCGATCGAGACCACCCACATCTCGGTGTGCTCGATGCGGTAGATCTCACCCAGGCGAGTGTCGTGTCCCTGCAGGAGCTTGTTACTCTTGTGGCCAGCTGGGCCATTTGAAGAGAGATTGTCCGTCTAGAGGCAGCATGGGTGATACGGTGCGCACCGGCGTGATCTGCTGGCCGGTCTTCTCTCTTACGTGGTTATGCGCCCGGGCGTGGTACTCACGACGCCGGCCGCGGTAGAGGTCGTGGTGGTGGTTCCAGTTCTAGCGGTCCACAGAACCGCATATATTCATTAGCCAGCCGCCAGGATCAGGAGGCTTCCCCTGACGTCGTCACAGGTACATTATTGATTTCATGCTGTGACGTTTATGCTTTGATAGATCCAGGTTCTACCTTGTCCTATGTGTCCCCTCTTATTGCGGGTAGAATCGGGATAGAGCCGGAGTCGATAGAGCCTTTTGAGGTAGCTACGCCAGTGGGTGATTCGGTGTTAGCTGAGCGGGTGTATAGAGGTTGTCCGGTATATATTTACAGTCGTCAGACCCTTGCAGACTTGATAGAGTTAGAGATGACAGATTTTGATGTCATTATGGGTATGGACTGGTTGGCTTCTTGTTATGCCAACGTCGACTGTAGGGACAGGTTGGTTCGGTTCCAGTTTCCTGGCGAGCCAGTTATCGAGTGGAAGGGCAACACAGCGTCGCCGAGGGGTAGGTTTATTTCTTACCTCAAGGCTAGGAAGATGGTGCAGAAGGGGTACATCTATCATCTGGTTCGGGTATTTGATACAGAGGCTGAGGTGCCAGTTCTTCAGTCAGTGCCAGTGGTTAGGGAGTTTCCAGATGTGTTCCCAGATGATCTTCCGGGTATCCCTCCTGAGAGGGAGATTGAGTTTTGTATTGACACGTTGCCAGACACTCGACCTATTTCCATTCCGCCATACAAGATGGCACTCTTTGAGTTGAGGAGTGAAGGACCACCAAAGATTTCTTTGGAGAAATGCTTTATCGAGCCTAGTGTATCTCCCTAGGGAGCGCTGGTTTTGTTTGTGAAGAAGAAGGATGGGACGCTGCGTATGTGTGTTGATTACAGGCAGCTGAATAAGGTAACCATCAAAAATAGGTACCCTCCCGTGATTGATGATTTGTTTGACGATTGCGAGTGCGAGGTGTTTCTCCAAGATAGACTGCGATGCAGTTATCATCAGTGCACGAGTTCGAGAGGCAGATATCCCAAAGACTGCATTCAGGACCCGGTATGAGCACTATGAGTTCAGGGTTATGTATTTCGGTTTGACCAACGCTCCAGCTGTATTTATGGATTTGATGAATCGGTGTTCGAGCCATTTTTGGATACATTTGTGATAGTATTCATTGATGACATCCTGGTTTATTCGCGGACAGAGCAGGAGCATGCAGATCACTTGAGGACGGTACTTGGGGTCCTCCGGAGCCGGCAGTTATTCGCCAAGTTCTCCAAGTGTGAGTTTTGGTTGGCCTCAGTGGCATTCCTGGGGCATATTATTGGAGCTGATGGTGTTCGGGTGGATACGACAAAGATTGAGGCGCCAAGTCTTGGCGAGACCTACTACTCCGATCGAGTGCGCAGATTTCTTAGTTTGGCGAGTTATTATCGTAGGTTCGTGGAGCGGTTGTTTCGATTTCAAGACCGCTGACTAGGTCGACTCGGGCGCCAAGTTCCAGCCGACGAGGCTTGCGAAGGGTTTCGATTCTTTGAAGGAAAGGTTGACTACGACTCAGATTCTTACTCTTCACGAGGGTTGACGGGTATGTGATCTATTGTGATGCCTCGAGTATCGCCAGGGTGTGTTTTGATGCAAAGACGGCAAAGTATAGCCTATGCTTCCGGCGATTCACGGAAGCATGAGAGGAATTACCCTACCCATGACTTAGAGTTGGCGCGATTATTCATGCCTTGAAGATTTGGAGACATTATTTGTATGGGTTCATGTGGATATTTATACAGACCACTAGAGCCTCCAGTATATCTTCAGGCAGAGGGAGCTGAACTTGAGACAGAGAAGGTGGTTAGAGTTGTTGAAATATTATGATGTTGATATTCTATACCATCAGGGAAGGCCAACGTAATTCGATGCCTTGAGTCGTAGATCGATGGGGAGCCCGGAGGTACAGAGAGACAGGACATGGTCCGTCAGATCCACCAGTTAGCGAGCCTTGGGGTTCGATTGATCGATACCGACGATAGTGGGGAACGGGTTCGTGGGGTTGCCGAGTCTTCCATCGTTGATGAGGTGAAGAGGCGACAGTTTGAGGACCCAGTGTTGGTACGGTATCGAGATGCAACTCTTCGGGAGGAGAAGAGTCTATTCGAGGTAGCACATGATGGGGTGCTAAGATTTGAGGGCCGGTTGTGTGTTCCCGATGTGACAGGACTTTGTCAGCAGATTTTGGGGGAGGCGCACAGTGCTCGTTATTCTATTCATCCGGTGTCGACCAAGATGTACCATGACCTTAGATGTTTGTATTGGTGGGATGGCCTGAAGAGGGACGTGGCAGGTTTTGTTGCACAGTGTCCTAATTGCCAACAGGTCAAGGTCGAGCACCAGAGGCCCAGTGGATTATTGCAGGCTATTGAGATTCCGACTTGGAAGTGGGAGGTGATCAACATGGACTTTGTTACAGAGCTACCTCGTACTCAGAGGAAGTACGACTCCATTTGGGTTATCGTTGGCAGGCTGACAAAATCAGCCCATTTCCTTCCAGTCAGGACGACGTTTTCGGCTGAGGACTATGCCAGATTATACATCAGAGAGATTGTGAGGCTGCACGGTGTCCCGGTGTCGATTATATCTGATAGGAGCCCGTTTAAGGCTAACTTCGGAGGTCTTTCGAATGGGTTTAGGATACAGTGAGTCTCAAGACAGATTTCATCCTCGGTCGACGCGAGCAGAGCGTACTATCCGACAACGAGGATATCTGCGAGCTGCGTGATTGATTTCGAGGTAGCTGGGAGGATCATTTGCCTCTTGTGGAGTTTTCTTATAACAACGGCTACCATTCCAGATCTGAGGCGCCATACGAGGCTTTATATGGGCGGAAATGCAGGTCGCCGATTGGTTGGTTCGACGTGGGCGAGGTGCAGTTAGTTGGCCCAGACTTGGTTCAGCAGGCTGTGGATAAGGTGAAGCTTATCCAGGAGAGACTGTTAGCAGCTCAGAGTCGGTAGAAGTCATATGCGGATAATCGGCGTCGGCATTTGGAGTTTCAGGTAGACGATTGGGTCTTCTTGAAGGTGTCACCCATGAAGGGTGTGATGAGATTCGGTAAGAAGGGGAAACTCAGCCCAAGGTACATTGGGCCCTACCAGATCGTCCGTCGAGTAGGCAAGGTTTCCTATGAGTTGGATCTGCCATCAGAGTTAGAGGCGGTACATCCGGTCTTCCATGTTTCTATGTTGCGGAAGTGTATCGGAGATCCAGCAAGAGTTTTCCCTACTAGTGAGATCCAGGTGACAGAGGGGTTATCGTATGAGGAGAGTCCCATAGCGATACTCGATCGCCAGGTCAGGAGACTGCGGACCAAGGAGGTGGCTTCCGTCAAAGTCTTGTGGAGGAATGATAACCGAGAGGAGATGATGTTATACCCCGTATTTCCAGAGTATGTACGTAAGGGCGTACGTACAAAAGTTTGAGCCTTAAAGTTAGGCATAGGACGAAATTTGTGCACAACCCACTAAAAGAATCGTTTTCCGACGAAACGTTTTACAAAACTTGCGTAGGGAAAATTACGGCTATGTCATTTATAATTTTTGCGGATTTTTCCGAGAGAAGAAATATTTTGGACCAACGGGAGGGTGACACTTGTCACCCTCATATGGACGGCAACTTGGGCAAGTTGGACGATTTTTGTGGCTTGCATTAGTCAAGGTTAGGTAGGATATTTTTGTGTAGTAAATGGATAAGGACACTTGGGTGAATCCCCACCCTCCACTTGCCCTCCACTTGCCATCATCTTGGCCATTGGTTGGCCTATAAATACCCCCCCTAACTTGAAGGTTTTCTTCATCCACAAATCATTTCTCCAAGTCTTGAAAATCCTTCCCCCTCTCTTGTAGTGTTTCGTCCAACACTCCCCCTCCCCCTTGTGAAGGCCCTTGGCCGAAACATCTTCCCCTCTAGCCTAGTAGCTCTAGCCGAAACCCCACTTGGTAGAAAGTTGTCTTCCAAGTATAGTTACTATTCCAAATACCTCTAGCCCAAATCACTTATAGTATTAAGTAGAAGTTGTTTAGAAACTTCTAAGGGCTTCGAGCTATCGGAGCGTGCAACTTAGGAGCTAAACCTTGTTCGGGATCGACATCTAACTTGGATAATTTTGGGCTTATCGAGGTAAATACTCTTGTCCTTCTATTGTAATTAGATATTACATATAAGAATAGTTAAGACTTGAGTATAAGATACTTAAAAGGATATTAAAGTATAGAATTGAAGTAATTACAATCAAGGATATTACGAAGAGAATTGAATCTGAAATCACGTAGAAGGGTATAATGAAGAAGAATTAAACGTATTTACATAGGATGTATTCTGAGACTTGGGAAGCTTGACGTAGGGAAGTGCTGCCCAATTTTCCGTAGAATAGAGAACCCTCCGCTTAGAACTTTATACAAGATAGTCTAGACGTTGATAGGCGTGTTGGTATTATAGGTCGATACTCTGGGCGCGACATATTCGACTTGGCAGGTGGTTTTCGCCGAGAAGGTATGTGATTCTTCCTATCCTCTTGAGCATGATATTTTAAAGTATATATATAGTACGGTAGACGTACGTGTGTTAACTGAACATGGTTTTACTTGACTTAAGTCTAAATAATAAAAACCTGAAAGTATTTCAAAAGAATTATAATCATTTTAGAAATAAGAGTAATACTTGATTTTTAAACAGAAAGCTTAAGAGTTATACTAGCTTTATGGGAAGTTAGGTATAACGACTTAAGGAAGATAAAAGGAACGGTTTTACTTATTTGTTTATGAAAATCCTGTATTGATTTCTGCAAAGTGTAGTAAGATGGTTTGATAAGTAACATGTTAGGATGTTACGTGTGTTAGTGTCTTGTGATATTGTTATTCTTGTTGTGCTTACGTTGTTAAACGGTAAGTCCGTTGTACCGTTATTATATCACCTACCCCCTTGACTTGTTATATCGAGGGCTTACCACCCTTGATGCGGGTCTATACGGCCTATGCAGTCTGTGTGACTATGCGAGTCGCGAGTTCGAGATTGATCATTCGGGTGTTTTATCCGACGCGGGGATGCCTACGCGTCCGTGTGACTACGCGATCTATAAGACTATGCGGTGCGCGAGTCCGGAGAGTACCGGGGTTAGCTACCCCCGATGCGAGGAATACCTCATGCGGGTCTGTGTGTGACCTATGCGGACTGCGGAAGTCCAGGATTAGGCACGCATAATGATACTATGGGCGATTGGCCTTGCTTCGATCATTCGCGGCCTAGATAAGACCAGTTACATTATTTCTATTTTGCTCTTGTTTATGTTGTGGCACTATGTGCAGTTGAACTGGTTGTATTTGCAAATGGTTTTAAATACTTTGATTTTACTTCAGTACTTTACAGTTTCACATACTTGGTACCTGTTGTACTGACCTCCTTCGGGGGGCTGCGTTCATGCCGCAGGTAAGGGCAAAGCAGGTGCTAGATCTGCATCCTTAGGATCTTTGCTTTGGTGTCAGGAGCTCCATCTTCTCCGGAGGCTCGACTTTTGGTATGGTTCTCCCTTATGTTGTAGATATATGTACATTCAGAGTATGGCGGGGCCCTGTCCCGCCATAGTTGTTTACATTCCTAGAGGTCTGTAGTCATGTTGTAAAGTTGGGATGTAACTGTTCACTCTTTATATATATATGCCGAAAGGCGACTTTTCTCAGATAAATTGTGTCTCAATTTACATTTGTTTCATGTCTTGTTTTTATATTCCGCTGATTACTCTGATGTATGTCTACTTGGGTGCCCCGGTAAGGCACCAGTCACGGGCCCCGGAACGGGTCGTGACAGATGACTTGGGAAGCGGAGGAGGACATGTTGAGGAAGTATCCTCACTTATTCCCTACACCTTCAGGTAATTCGTTTTCCCTTGTCAAGTTTTAATTGAAGCATTTGTTTTGTGTAAATGCTATTTTGTGGCCATGTGTAGCAGTATTGGTATGTCGGGGTTGTGAAAGGAAACTATGTCGCTAATTATAAGTTTGACTCCGAAAGAACATTCGGGGACGAATGTTTCTAAGGGGGGAAGAATGTTACACCCCGTATTTACAGGACATGTTTTAAGAACGTATGTAAGAACTCTCAAATGTTAAGATTTGAGACTTGTAAAAATTTATCGGAATTATGAAATTGTCGGAAAACGTATTATTGTGACGAATGGGAGGGTGACACATGTCACCCCCCTTATGGTTGCCTTGGACGAAATAGGCATGGCCAAGATGGTCATTGACCATAGTCTTAGGATGGCAAGTCTTGCAAGTAGTGAGCTTGACATTATTGACTTAGTCAATGGGTCCACAATAGTCTTGATATTTGTTAAGACCTCATCCAAACCACCCATTTGTTTATATCTTGACCCTCCATTACACTATATAATACTAGTAGTGCAAGACAAGCTTAACACTTAGCCAAAATTTCACAAAAATTTAAAGAACTCAAGCTTGAGCTCTCGGGTTCACTCCCATTTGAAAAGAAAAAAAAATTGTTTCTTGTTCTTTAAGCTCCACACTTTAAACCAAGGTTCTTGAGTGTATTGTAAGCATACCTCAATAGAAAAATCTCGGAAAAAGATAGTTTCCGGGTTAGTCGCAAAGCGAAAACCTAGTTGTCTTTCTAGGTTTTGTTTGGAAGTTTGAAGGAACTTTGTTGGTGTTGTTCTAAGGGTCTCAAGTAGCGGATTGAAGCGTCTTGAAAAGGCTCTAGGTTGCTAAGGAGCGACTTCGGATTTGGAGATTGGATTAAGATTCGCTGAGGTATAATCTTGTCCCTAAATAGTGTTACAAGATTATTTATATTGTTGTTAGCTTTACATGTTGCTAGCATGAAGTATATGTGTTGAAGTTTATAAGTATTATGGATTGCTTGTAGCCTTAAAATCCGAAATGTAATGTAAGCCATGTGAAGTTGGATTACAATTTGGTCGTTTACTAGAATCGTCGCATGTTACTTACTTGAAGATTATAGTAGTATAATCGATTGCGACTTGATATCATGTTATGCTAACAATTTGGATTGAAATGGAAATTGGATAAGAATTGGTATTGTTGTACTCAATATGGCCGAAAATGGACTAGTAGTTGTATTAGTTTGATATCTATTGTGTGGTGGAATTTTACACGTCTAGTAGGCGTGTAATCCCCTATTGTTGATTGCATTGTTTGGGCCTTAAATGTGGCGTGTTTGGTTATTGTATTCGGCCTTGAAAAAGGTGGAAAAGTAAGTAGAAACAAAGGAGGTGCTGTCCGATTTTCCGTAGAATTTAGAGACTTTACACTTATAATATTCTACGTTTGAAGTAAGGCGTTAATAGACGTATTGTGGATATTATAGGTTGACATACTACGGGCGGGATATTGTACTTGGCAAGTGGTTTGACCCGAAGAGGTATGTAGAACTTTTCCTATCTTTTGAGCATGACTAGTTGCACGTATATAGTACGGTAGACGTACAAGACCTTGATATCCTTTACTAAGTTTTATGAATAGCCAAGTCGGGTGAGTTAGGAGAATAACTCATTTCTTTGAAAGTATTAAGGATGTCTTAAGTTTTATTAAAGTTAAGGGACTTGCAGAGTTTTAAAGTATGTGATACTTGTTTCGTTTTAAACGTATAAGTCCCTTGGATAGGAAATTGTACTTGACTAAGGTATAAAGTGAATATAACGACTTTATGGGAAGTTGGTTATATTAGCTTTATGGAAAGATAAATGGCTTGATTTAATGAAAGGCAATTTGATTTTAAGGCATCAATTGCCTAAGGTTTTATAAGAAAAAGAGTCACTTGATGTAGAAACCTAACTTTATTTCTAAAGGTATTGTGACTTGCCTTGAAATGTAATTTGGACTTGATACTATGGTTAATAGTATCTTGGAAGTTTTATACTAAAAAGAGTCATTTGTTTTAAAGAGTAGAAGTATGTAGTACTTTGGGTTAAATTCCCGGATCTTTAAAAAGACATGTTAGTGTCTTAAGTAAACTAAAATGAGAATGTATGTGAACAAGAATAATAAGAAGTTAGGGGATTCTTAACTTGCTTATAGATTGTATGATAGCCGGTTTTGTGCTAATGGTATATTATTCATTACGGGGTCATTCCCCGGGTTTGTGGCATTTGCATATTCCGTGGATTTGCTACCCACGATGCGAGGAATACCTCATGCGAGTCCGCAAGGGCTTATGCGGGTGAAATAGTCCCATGCGGGCGGGTCCAGCCTATGCGAGGAATACCTCATGCGAGTCCGTAAGGGCTTATGCGGGTGAAATAGTCCCATGCGAGGAATACCTCACGCGGGTCCACGCGACCTATGCGGGTGAAATAGTCCCAGGAGTAGGATTGCTTAATGATACTGCGGGCGGGTGGTCCTGCTTTGATCGTGAGCTTCCTATTTTATGTTGTAAGTATACTCCTATTTACTCTCATTGTTAGTAAGGCACGATTAATCGTAATTTGATTATCATACATGTCTCCGGCTTTGATGTAAACTTATGATGTAATTACAGTATTTTCCAGTTTTACATACTTAGTACATATTGTGTACTGACCCCCTTCCTCGGGGGCTGCGTTCATGCCGCAGGTAGGGGTAAACAGGTGGTGGATCCTCATTCTTAGGATCACTTATCAGACGTCAGAAGCTCCATTTCTCCGGAGGCTTGTCTCTTTTGGTACAGTCTTTCCCTGATGTTGTAGATTATGTACATTCAGGGGTATGGCGGGGCCCTGTCCCGCCACAGTTGTTATTCCTAGAGGTCTGTATTCACATATGTGGTTGGTCAGAAGAACTGAGTTATCTGATTGTACTTTTGATTATGTTTATATTATGGAAAGCGGCACTTTATGGCCAGCTTTGTGTTGTTTATTGTTTACATATGTGTTTATGTTGTGTATGTTCCGCTGCTATTCTCTGATATATACCTGAACGGGGTGCCCAGGTTGTCACGACCCGATCCCGGATCCGTGACCGGTGCCTTAACCCGGGCACCCTTGTGACACAACATCAGAGAAAACCAGCGGAACATAAACTCATAATAAACAACCATAATGATATAAATAGTCTAGCCCAAAATGGCTACCCCAAAAGTACATAAAACCGAACAGTTACATCCTTGAACAAACCAAGTTATGACAAGACTACAGGCCTCTAAGAAGGAGTAACACTATGATGGGACAGGGCCCCGTCATGCCCTTGAATGTACAAAACATCAACAACCCCAGGGAGAACCATACCAAAAGTAGAACCTCCGAAGAAATGGAGCTCCTGACACCTGAGTAAAAGATCCTAGGAATGAGGATCTACCACCATTTTCCGCCTGCGGCATGAACGCAGCCCCCGAGGAAGGGGGTCAGTACACAACGTACCAAGTAAGTAAAGCGAAAATACTGTAGTAATATCATAAGTCCAAAATACACTGAAGTTATAGATAAAAATCAAATTATGTTGCATTGTGCCTTACTAACAATGAGAGTAACAAGTATAAGTATAATACTGCATAAAAATAGGAGGCTCATGATCAAAACAGGATCTCTCGCCCGTAGTATCATTAAGCAATCCTACTCCTGGGACTGTTTCACCCGCATGGATCCTGTGGATCCGCATAAGGCCATCCGCCTCGCATGGGACTATTTCACCCGCATGGGACTATTTCACCCGCATGGATCCTGTGGACCCGCATGAGTACCATCGCCGTACTCGCATGGGACTATTTCACCCGCATGGATCCTGTGGACCGGATCCGCATGAGTACAAGCGCCGCACTCGCATCATGGGTAGCAAATCCATGGCATAAGTAGTAAACCATCCTATTGGAGCATACCCGTGGGCCACCCATCGTGTCAGTATATCCAAAGGAAAAATAACAAGAATAACCCGGGGTTTACCCGTAATAATATTTATATAACATAGCTCATCCGGCTATCATACATAACATAAGCACTACCGGCCTATCATACATAACATAAGCACTACCGGCCTATCATATCATAACATAAGCGCTACCGGCTTATCATAACATAAGCAAGTTAAGAAATCCCCTAACTTCTTATTAACATTATTAATATATCCTCTCATTTTAGTGTACCCAAGGCACTAACATGTCTTTTAATAGAAAATCCGGGAATTCAACCCAAGTACCATGTACTTCTAACCCTTTAAGAAATAACTCTTTTATACGAAAATTCCAAGATACTAATCACCATAGCATCAAGTTAAGATTTCCTTTCAAAACAAGTCACGTTTCCTTTTAGAAATATAGTAGGCTTCTAAATCAAGTGACTTCATTTCCTTTAAAACCTTAGGCAATCAATGCCTCAAAATCAGTTTACCCTTTTCCCAACTCAAAACATTTTTCCGTGCTTACTTTACTTAGAGTAAATCTCCTTTCGTTAACCTTCCATAAAGCTAATATAATCAACTTCCCATAAAGTCATTATATTCGCTTTATACATTAGTCAAATACATTTTTCCCTAAATCCAAGGGTTTTATACTTTTAAGATGAAACAAGTATCACATACTTAAAACAAGTGAAAGATATCAAATCTTGTACGTCTACCGTACTACATAGATACAACTACTCATGCTCAAGAGATAGGAAAGCTCCACATACCTCTTCGGTCAATCCACTTGTTAATTCCAACTATCGCACGTAATACGTCAACCTATAATGACCATAATACGTTTATTAACCTCTAATCTCAAAGTAGAACAATCCAAGTTCAAAGTCACTAAATTCTATGGAAAAATTGGGCAGCATTTCCTTTGTTTCTAGACACTTTGCCACCTTTTTCAAGGCCGAATTTATCATCCAAACACCACATTTAAGGCTCAACAATCCAACATTTTAAAGGGGATTACACCTCCAAACTTGGGTGTGTAAAATTCTGCCCCATTTGGTACAACAATACACTTAACAATTCTAAAGTAGTTTTTAGGCTACAACATGCTCATAATATCTTTTCTTAACCAATCCTTCATATCCAAACCACATTTCTTACATGCAAGGACTCTAAGTGCATTATTCACTACCGTAAGTTCTTTCTTCTTAACATGCAACACTAAAAACTAATTATAAAGGAAGAATCATTACCTTAGAGCTTTAGCCAAATTTATTCCAAATATTTTGCTAGCTTCCTTGCCAAGAACACCACCACAACAACACCAACAAGCTAGCCACAAGCTTCCTTCTTGTTCTTAACTTTTCAGATTTTTCCTAAGGCTAGAATTTCTCATGGAAATGTAGAGAGAAGGAGGAGCTAATTTAGAGAGAGAGAGAGGTTTGAAAGATGACCAAGTCTTCAAGACTTGGTCAATATAAGGCATGCAAGAAAAATTAGATGGGGGGACACTTGTCACCCTCCCATGGCCTTTTTAAAAGAGAAATCAGACTTTCCTAAGTTTTTCCGCCCAAAAAATCCCGCCTCGGCGCCGCGGCGCTGAAACCTCCGCAGCCTCTCTGAACTTCCGGCGTCGCGGCCCTGCTGTCCTGGCGCCGCGGCGCTGCAACTTCAGCGACCCCTCAGTACTTTCGGCGCCGCGGCCCTGCATCCGGCGCCGCGGCCCTGTTGCCTTTGCCTGAAACGCATTTCTGTCCGTCTGCGCACTGAACTTGTAACTCCCATAACTTCCTACTCCGATGTCCTATCGATGAACGGTTGGTTGCGTTGGAAACTAGACTCAACGAACTACGCCCTAGGCCTTTGAAACACTTAGGAACTCTCAATGCGCCGGGTCATAACCCGTCTCAAAGTTGACTAAAACCCGTCCGAAACAATCCGTCAACCTATTCTTTCGAAAAAATTTAAATCTTACTCCCTTTCGTATGCTCTCATACGCATAAACTGAACTACGGGGTGTAACACAGGTAGGGCACCAGTCGCGGCCCCGGGGTCGGGTCGTGACAACAATGCACCAAAGTATATGTTACTTAATTTATAAGAGTTTACGTATGAAGTTTTTAAGACTATGAACCTTGAATTCTTAAAAGGTTAAGAAACTTTATTTTTCAAGTTAAGGGACTTGATTTCTAAAGGAATAAATGACTTGATTTAAATATATAGAATACTTGATTTGGAAAGCATGGATTTCTTGATATTCTAAAAATAAGAGATTTTAAAATTCTAAGTTAAGTAACTTGATTTGAAAGTATAAGTCTCTTGGTTATAAAAAGAATGAATTGGTCTAAGGCATAAAGTTACTATAACGGCTTTATGGGAAGTTGGTTATAATAACTTTATGGAAGGTTAAGAGAATGGTTTTCTCTAGTAATGTAAACAAAGAAAGACTTGAAATAAAGAAGGGCAAATTGTTTTAAAGGTACCAATTGCTTAAGGTTTTTAAGAAAGAAGTCACTTGATTTAGAAGCTGGTAAATGTATTTCTAAAAGGTATTGTGACTTGTCTTGAAAAGTGATATGACTTGATACTACGGTTGTTAGTATCTTGGAAGTTTCATTTGAAAAGAGTCATTTTTTAAAAGTAGTAGAGGTACGTAGTACGTTGGGTTAAATTCCCGGATTCTATATGACATTACCGCATCCCAGGAATGGGCCGGGCAGTATACCTTTATGGGCAGACTATATGACATTACCGCGTCCCAGGAATGGGCCGGGCAGTATACCTTTATGGGCAGACTATATGACATTACCGCGTCCCAGGAATGGGCCGGGCAGTATACCTTTATGGGCAGACTAAATGACTTTATCGCGTCCCAGGAATGTGCCGGGCAGTATACCTTTATGGGCAGACTATATGACCTTACCGCGTCCCAGGAATGGGCCGGGAAGTATACCTTTATGGGCAGACCTATGTGACTTTATCGCGTCCCAGATTGGGCTGGGCAGTATAGGCGTCCCTCCAAAAAGGGCCGGATTTATGTTATGTAAGGTAAGTAAGTTATATGGTAATGAACTTGATGATTTTCCTAAGTATGTACGTAAGAAAGTGACCATAACTTTTATTGAAAAATGGGAAAAGATAATAAGGTACGATTAAGTTCACGAGATGGTAATGACATGGTAGGTTCAGGTATTTACCCTTTTTACACTTACCTCTGTCGTGCTTTTATACAGATATGTTTTAATTGTTGTACCTTACTTCCGTTCCATATTCGGTACCTGTTGTACTGACCCCCTTCGGGGGGCTGCGTTCATGCCCGCAGGTATTAGGTGCACAGGTTGGTGATCCTTGCTCTTAGGATCTCGGTTCAGTTTTTGGGAAAAGCTCCATTTACTCCGGAGGCTTATCTCTTGGTACGGTTTCCCCTAAGGTTGTAGATTCATGTATATTCAGGGGTATGGCGGGGCCCTGTCCCGCCACTGTTGTCATGTTAAAACTCTTAGAGGTCTGTAGTCACATATTGTGGGTCAGTTTGTAAAGGAAATGAGGCAACTGCTTCGGTTGTATATATATATATGTCCAGGAAGGTAGCCCTATCGGCTAACCTGTTGTTTTACTTCTGTTGTTTTATTTTATAAGTTTCATGTATGTTCCGCTGATTATCTCTCGACCGATACATGCGAGTGCCGGGGAGGGCACTGGTCGGGTCGTGACACAAACGGGCGATCTGGCGGAAATGGATCGACTCGAGACATCACTAAGCTATCCATAAGCCTCACGCATACCACACTTCCAAATTCACCGCCTTTTCGACGCCTCCCAACACCCAACAAATAACCGCAGTTGTCACGACCAACCGGGCGTGATGGTGCCTACACAGGCACCCTTCTACCTTAACAATACAAGTAGACTGCGGGACTGAAATAACACCTCTTTTTTTTTTCTTTTAAAACAAACGTACGTGCAAGGGCAAAGCCGACAAGGCTGCCATATATACATAAACAAAAGACACTATATCGTACATGAGTCCAATCCCACATATGAATACAGACCTCTAGGAGTTAAACTAAACTATGACGGGACAAGGCCCCATGCACCCGTAAATGTACAAAAGCACATCTTGATGGAACTATACCAAAATGATAAACTCACGAACAAAGGGAGCTATCCAAAACCCCGAGCAGATCCTACACTGCCGATCACCAAACACAGACCTACACTGCGGATGAACGCAGCCCAAGGAGGTCGATGCGAAGAATATACCAAGTATGTGAATCAAAATATCAGAACAAATCATAACATCTAACAAAACAGAGACATGTATGATAATCAAATTACATTCAATACATAAGCAAATATATCGATCGAGGACGATGCCTCAAAGTCGTTACTAAAACATAACCATGGGTCTCACGCCCATAATATCAATCATGCGTGGAATCCTTCCTCACCACTGGCTGATCCATGATATAATATAACCTCAAGTCCCACGGTGGTATAGCATCTTGGGGTTTACCTCACTTATACTCTTACCCCGAGAAGGTGGTAGCGGTGGTATAGCATCTTGGGGTTTACCCTCACTTATACTCTTACTCGAGAAGGTGGTATAACGTCTGGGCTTGACCTCATTTATACTCTTACCCTATCTCAACCGGCCACAAACAACACATAAAGCGGTGGTGCAGTCTTGGGGGTTTACCCTCACTAATACTCTTACCCCGAGAAGGTGGTATAACGTCTTGGGGCTTGCCTCATTTATACTCTTACCCTATCTCAACCGGCCGCCTAACAACACATAAAGCGGTGGTACAATGCCTTGGGGGTTTACCCTCACTAATACTCTTACCTCGGCGAGGTGGTATAACGTCTTGGGGCTTGCCTCATTTATACTCTTACCCTATCTCGACCGACCATCAAACAAGACACACAAGCACAACCATGTCTTTTATAAAAATCCGAATTTAACCCGATTACAATAGCTAAGCATACCCGTGGAATCCTACATCACCGCTTGCAGACGTCCATGTAACTTATAACAAGACAGCCGGCCCTCCAACCGAGAGTCGCGGCAACATAATAAAACATAATACTTGTACTCAAAGGCTATCAGCAGCACACATAGGTTAATTCTCAATTAACCAAGCCAAAGTACTTATCAAGGCATAAATAGAATAGTTCTCATTTAACAAGCCAAAGTACTTATCAAGGCACACTTAGACAAATTCTCAATTTATCAAGCCAAAGTACTAATCAGGGCACACTTAGACAAATTCTCAATTTATCAAGCCAAAGTACTTAATCAAGGCATACATAGAATAATTCTCTTTTAACAAGTCAAAGTACTTATCAAGGCACACTTAGACAAATCCTCAATTTATCAAGCCAAAGTACTTAATCAAGGCATACATAGAATAATTCTCTTTTAACAAGTCAAAGTACTTATCAAGGCATACATAGAATAATTCTCTTTTAACAAGTCAAAGTACTTATCAAGGCACACTTAGACAAATCCTCAATTTATCAAGCCAAAGTACTTAATCAAGGCATACATAGAATAATTCTCTTTTAACAAGTCAAAGTACTTATCAAGGCACACTTAGACAAATCCTCAATTTATCAAGCCAAAGTACTTAATCAAGGCATACATAGAATAATTCTCTTTTAACAAGTCAAAGTACTTATCAAGGCACACTTAGACAAATCCTCAATTTATCAAGCCAAAGTACTACGTACGTACATTCCTTTATAAAAGACTCCTTTCTATGTAAAGCCCCAAGATACTAACACCCGTAGTATCAAGGCGTGTCTATTTTTCAAAGTAAGCTACTACACTTTTAGAAAACTCATTTCAAAGCTTGAAATCAAGTAACTCCAAATTTTCACAATCTAGGCAACTTATGCCGATTTAATCAAAATAGACAACTTTCTAAACCTTCCATAAAGCCGTTATAACCAACTTCCCATAAAGCCGTTATAACCCTTTATGGTTTTAGACGTATCCATTCCTTCAATAACCAAGAGACTTATACTATGAAAACCAAGTATCACATACTTACAAATCAAGTTCTTAACTTTCAAAATACTTCAAGTCTCTTAATAGTTAGAAAACAAGTTTTCTTCTACTTTTTAAACCTCAAGTAACTTCACCCTTAACGCAAGTTACTTCTCTTAAATCATGTCATTTCTCCTCTTTTAAATCAACTAAGTAAATCACTCCTTTGACTCCCCTAAAGTCATTATAATGACCTTTAGGTTTTAGAACAAGGCACTAGCCAAAAGATTTGGAAACCACTTCCTTTTTAAGTCTCTATGTACTTTAAGAAAAATACCTTCACTTTTAAGAACCCAAACTTCATCAAGAAAATGGATTCTACAACTTACAATTTAAACATCAAGGTACACTCGAGGAAGTACATAGAACAAATTCTATTTTAGGCAATCCAAATACAAGCAAGGAATGGATCATTCAGAGTAGAACTTACTTTCTTTATTCTAAGGAATCATGTTAGAAGAGGAGATAGTTCACATACCTTTCGGCTAAATCCACAAGCTAAGCCGAATACGCTGCAGACGTAAGTGTCAACCTATAATGGTCACAACAAGGCTATCAACTTCTAGTCTCTATGTAGAATAATACTAAGTACTTAGTCTCTAATTCTACGGAAAATCGGGCAAAGACTTCCTTTGTTTCTACTCACTTTGCCACCTTTTCAAGGCGAATACAATAACCAACAAGCCACATTTAAGGCTCCAAACAACAACCAAACAAAGGGATTACACGCCTTACACTACGTGTAAAATTCCGCCCATAATTCATACGAAATAGTAATATACTTCACTAGCCATTCTCGCCAACATACAACCAACATCACTAAGTCTTTTCCAACCCTTTTCCAAATTCCAAGTTCTTAGGTCAACATGTTATTTAGTCATAGACAACATCAACAACTACAATTTCCTTCTTTATTCAACATGCGACGACTTAAACTAATAACCAACTTGAATTCCAATCTTAAAGCTAAACATGCTAGATTTCGGATTAGGGTTCCAATAGTCAAAATACTTATCAAACTTCATACAATATAACACATGCTTGCTAAAATCCATAGCTACAACAATAAGTAAGTCTTAACTACTAAAACGACAAAATTTATACCTTTCCAAGCCCTTAAAATTTCCAAGATCCAAAGTCGCGCCTTAGCAATTCTTAGCTCCTTTCCTTAAGCTCCAATCCGCTCCAAGCACTCCTTAGAGGCCTATGAAGAACCCATCTTCAAGTTCCAACTTCAAAGTTGAAGAACTCCCTTAGTTTCCGCCTTGCGACTAACGTAAAAATACGTTTTTCCGAAATCTTTCTATTGAGATATCCTTACAATACCCCTAGGGACATTGGGTTAAAGTCTTGTGGCTAATGGATCAAAACTATAAAATTTTTGTGTGGGAATAACATGAAAGCCGAGAGCTTCACTTCTCTCTCTAAGGGTTCTAATTTTTTCTAAGTGTAGAAAATGCCAAGTCTTGCACTAGTAGGATATATATAACACATTGGAGGGTTAAGATTGCAACACATGAGTGGTTAGGATTTAAAATCACATGGATCAAGCCTAAGTGGCAAGTTGACTAGTCAATAATGTCGCTAGCAAGACAAATCTTCCAAGGTGGTCAATGACCATTTTACCTCACTCTAATTTCGACCAAGACCTTGTGGTGTCACGTGTCGCCTCTCATTCGTCCCATAAAATTCCGTAACCCTCGTGGGCCCCACAAAACGTAAAATTCCTCGGGTGGGCCCCACGTGACCAAATCCGAACAAAATAAATTTCCATAATAATAAAAAGTTCTATACTTTACAAATAATACATTTTGAGGATCCAATTCTCAACAACGAACATTTTTCCTTTCCGACGTCCGGAAGACTTTCCGTCGGAAAAACAATCCTTCCTTTCGCACTAATTCCAAGTCTTGTGCTCCTTACGTACATTCACTTACACATGTCCTGAACTTACGGGGTGTAACATTCTTCCCCCCTTAGAAACATTCGTCCCCGAATGTTCTTAGTCGGTTGTCAAGCTATATAAATTCCGGCATAAACTCTATAATATGCTTACCAATCAAAATTGCACAAGACTAACGATGCCACACTGCCATCGCCTAACATACGTAAACATAATAATGGACCTTCCGTCCGTGGTCCCTTCTCACAAAACTCAAAGGTTACAGTCTTCCCAAACACGGGATCCTTAAAGGTTCCTTTCTTTCCTTACTTGTCATACTTTCTCGTACTTTCAAACTCATCTAGTACACGTACAAAATCTCAAATTTTGTTTCTGTTCTCCAATCCTTGGAGTTACTATCCAAACTTAGCCATATTGTTACTTACTTTCCCGTTAAGGCTCTTCTCGGTCCTTACGACCTAGTTCCGGTGGAACGCATCCACAAACTCGTACCACAATTAACTAAACTTGGGCCTTGCATCCTCGGGACCCTATCACATAACGGGACCATTTCTAACTGACATCACCTCATTTCATACTCTGGTGACCAGAATGAGTCCATAACCCGACTCATCGTCACACTTAACTTCTCATTCTTAGTCTGAAATAAATCTTTCTCTTATCTCAAGGTACTTCTTACCCTATCCCCTATTTACTGGAGGTCGTCTCATATGCCAAAGTATTCCTACTGCACAATCTTCCCTAACGGTCTTACACTGTCAGGGGGCAATTACAACTTGTGAACTTTATACAACTATAGTCTCAGTTCACCTATCATTCTTGTCAACGTTCTTACTTCTCACTTTACTAATCAAAGTATCCCTACCTCTGGGGTACTATCACTTACAACGGCTAGCACCGCTATCTTGGTCAATAACATAACTGCTTCCCTCATGACCCTATAGTCTTCTCCTAACCGAAAGCGGAGGCTCAGTGCTGAGGCCTCAAAACCTGGCGCAGAAGAACTTGCCGACTGCGGAACAACATCCGGTATACCCTGGGCATAAGCCCTATCAACTCTCTGAGTCTGACTAGTAGCTCTTGCTACTCCTTTGCCCTCCTGGGCGGCTGCTGCCCTCCTTGGAGGCATAACTGTAACACAACAATACGTCAGAGAGGAATTTTCTTACTAACACAGCTCTATGGCACGATCTTAGAGTGAGAAGAATAGAAACCAACTCCTAAATGTCCTGTAGCCTCCTGTTTATGGGTGTGGCGCGCAACACACCGATAATCAAGACTCTACTAGACACGGTCTGTAAACATTCCGAGGACTGACTGCTCTGATACCACTCTGTCACGACCCGAACCCCGGGCCCGTGACTGGTGCCCTACCTGGGCACCCTTCTACCTTAACAATACAAGTAGACTGCGGGACTGAAATAACACCTCTTTTTTTTTTCTTTTAAAACAAACGTACGTGCAAGGGCAAAGCCGACAAGGCTGCCATATATACATAAACAAAAGACACTATACCGTACATGAGTCCAATCCCACATATGAATACGCACCTAGGAGTTAAATCGAACTATGACGGACAAGGCCCCGTGCACCCATAAATGTACAAAAGCACATCTTGATGGAACTATACCAAAATGATAAACTCCTGAACAAAGGGAGCTATCCAAAAACCCTGAGCAGGATCCTACACCTGCCGATCACCAAACAGCGTACCTACACCTGCGGCATGAACGCAGCCCCCCGAAGGAGGTCAGTACGAAGAATGTACCAAGTATGTGAACTGAAAATACTGTAAACAAATCATAACAGTCTAACAAAACAGGAGACATGTATGATAATCAAATTACAGTTCACAATACATAAATAAATATATCGATCAAGGACGATGCCTCAAAGTCGTTACTAAAACATAACCATGGGTCTCACGCCCATAATATCAATCATGCCCGTGGAATCCTTCCTCACTGCCGGCAGTCCATGATATAATATAACCTCAAGTCCCACCGGTGGTATAGCATCTTGGGGGTTTACCCCTCACTTATACTCTTACCCTGGAGAAGGTGGTAAAGCAGGTGGTATAGCATCTTGGGGGTTTACCCCTCACTTATACTCTTACCCTAGAGAAGGTGGTATAACGTCTTGGGGCTTGACCCTCATTTATACTCTTACCCTATCTCAACCGGCCGTCAAACAACACATAAAGCAGGTGGTACAGCGTCTTGGGGGTTTACCCCTCACTAATACTCTTACCCTGGAGAAGGTGGTATAACGTCTTGGGGCTTGCCCCTCATTTATACTCTTACCCTATCTCAACCAGGCCACAAACAACACATAAAGCGGGTGGTATGCCTGGGGTTTACCCTCACTAATACTCTTACCCGGAGGAGGTGGTATAACGTCTGGGCTTGCCTCATTTATACTCTTACCCTATCTCGACCGACCATCAAACAAGACACAAGCACAACCATGTCTTTTATAAAAATCCGAATTTAACCCAAGATTACAATAGCGGAAGCATACGTGGAATCCCACATCACCGCTTGTGACGTCCATGTAACTTATAACAAGACAAATGGCCTCCAACCGAGAGTCGCGAACATAATAAAACATAATACTTGTACTCAAAGGCTATCAAGGACACATAGGTTAATTCTCAATTAACCAAGCCAAAGTACTTATCAAGGCACAAATAGAATAGTTCTCATTTAACAAGCCAAAGTACTTATCAAGGCACACTTAGACAAATTCTCAATTTATCAAGCCAAAGTACTAATCAGCACAATTAGAAAAATTCTAAATTTATCAAGCCAAAGTACTTAATCAAGGCATACATAGAATAATTCTCTTTTAACAAGTCAAAGTACTTATCAAGGCACACTTAGACAAATCCTCAATTTATCAAGCCAAAGTACTTAATCAAGGCATACATAGAATAATTCTCTTTTAACAAGTCAAAGTACTTATCAAGGCATACATAGAATAATTCTCTTTTAACAAGTCAAAGTACTTATCAAGGCACACTTAGACAAATCCTCAATTTATCAAGCCAAAGTACTTAATCAAGGCATACATAGAATAATTCTCTTTAACAAGTCAAAGTACTTATCAAGGCACACTTAGACAAATCCTCAATTTATCAAGCCAAAGTACTTAATCAAGGCATACATAGAATAATTCTCTTTTAACAAGTCAAAGTACTTATCAAGGCACACTTAGACAAATCCTCAATTTATCAAGCCAAAGTACTACGTACGTACATTCCTTTATAAAAGACTCCTTTCTATGTAAAGCCCCAAGATACTAACACAGTAGTATCAAGGCGTGTCTATTTTTCAAAGTAAGCTACTACACTTTTAGAAAACTCATTTCAAAGCTTGAAATCAAGTAACTCCAAATTTTCAAAATCTAGGCATCTTATGACGATTTAATCAAAATAGACAACTTTCTAAACCTTCCATAAATCCGTTATAACCAACTTCCCATAAAGCCGTTATAACCCTTTATGGTTTTAGACGATCCATTCCTTCAATAACCAAGAGACTTATACTATGAAAACCAAGTATCACATACTTACAAATCAAGTTCTTAACTTTCAAAATACTTCAAGTCTCTTAATAGTTAGAAAACAAGTTTTCTTCTACTTTTTAAACCTCAAGTAACTTCACCCTTAACGCAAGTTACTTCTCTTAAATCATGTCATTTCTCCTCTTTTAAATCAACTAAGTAAATCACTCCTTTGACTCCCCTAAAGTCATTATAATGACCTTTAGGTTTTAGAACAAGGCACTAGCCAAAAGATTTGGAAACCACTTCCTTTTTAAGTCTCTATGTACTTTAAGAAAAATACCTTCACTTTTAAGAACCCAAACTTCATCAAGAAAATGGATTCTACAACTTACAATTTAAACATCAAGGTACACTCAAGGAAGTACATAGAACAAATTCTATTTTAGGCAATCCAAATACAAGCAAGGAATGGATCATTCAAGGAGTAGAACTTACTTTCTTTATTCTAAGGAATCATGCTAGAAGAGGAGATAGTTCACATACCTTTTCGGCTAAATCCACAAGCTAAGCCGAATACGCCGTACGTAGAAGTGTCAACCTATAATGGTCACAACAAGGCTATCAACTTCTAGTCTCTATGTAGAATAATACTAAGTACTTAGTCTCTAATTCTACGGAAAATCGGGCAGCACTTCCTTTGTTTCTACTCACTTTGCCACCTTTTTCAAGGCCGAATACAATAACCAACAAGACACATTTAAGGCTCCAAACAACAACCAAACAAAGGGGATTACACGCCTTACACTACGTGTAAAATTCCGCCCCATAATTCATACGAAATAGTAATATACTTCACTAGCCATTCTCGGCCAACATACAACCAACATCATTAAGTCTTTTCCAACCCTTTTCCAAATTCCAAGTTCTTAGGTCAACATGTTATTTAGTCATAGACAACATCAACAACTACAATTTCCTTCTTTATTCAACATGCGACGACTTAAACTAATAACCAACTTGAATTCCAATCTTAAAGCTAAACATGCTAGATTTCGGATTAGGGTTCCAATAGTCAAAATACTTATCAAACTTCATACAATATAACACATGCTTGCTAAAATCCATAGCTACAACAATAAGTAAGTCTTAACTACTAAAACGACAAAATTTATACCTTTCCAAGCCCTTAAAATTTCCAAGATCCAAAGTCGCGCCTTAGCAATTCTTAGCTCCTTTCCTTAAGCTCCAATCCGCTCCAAGCACTCCTTAGAGGCCTATGAAGAACCCATTTTCAAGTTCCAACTTCAAAGTTGAAGAACTCCCTTAGTTTCCGCCTTGCGACTAACGTAAAAATACGTTTTTTCCGAAATCTTTCTATTGAGATATCCTTACAATATCCCTAGGGACATTGGGTTAAAGTCTTGTGTCTAATGGATCAAAACTATAAAAATTTTGTGTGGGAATAACATGAAAGCCGAGAGCTTCACTTCTCTCTCTAAGGGTTCTAATTTTTTCTAAGTGTAGAAAATGCCAAGTCTTGCACTAGTAGGATATATATAACACATTGGAGGGTTAAGATTGCAACACATGAGTGGTTAGGATTTAAAATCACATGGATCAAGCCTAAGTGGCAAGTTGACTAGTCAATAATGTCAAGCTAGCAAGACAAATCTTCCAAGGTGGTCAATGACCATTTTACCCTCACTCTAATTTCGACCAAGACCTTGTGGGGGTGCCACGTGTCGCCCTCTCATTCGTCCATAAAATTCCGTAACCCTCGTGGGCCCCACAAAACGTAAAATTCCTCGGGTGGGCCCCACGTGACCAAATCCGAACAAAATAAATTTCCATAATAATAAAAAGTTCTATACTTTACAAATAATACATTTTGAGGATCCAATTTTCAACAACGAACATTTTTCCTTTCCGACGTCCGGAAGACTTTCCGTCGGAAAAACAATCCTTCCTTTCGCACTAATTCCAAGTCTTGTGCTCCTTACGTACATTCACTTACACATGTCCTGAACTTACGGGGTGTAACACGCAGCCCACCAATCCACAACACAACAACACACCTCCTCCTAACCCACAAACCACAAATGACCCTAACCCGTACATGCCTCAACCCCAGATTATACAAACCGCCCTGCCCACCCAAGACAACCAACCTGCCCAACCCGCACCAATGACATACCACAACAAACAATACGGACCACCCATATATGTGACCCGTGCCCCACATCTCAACACACCCATACCAATACCTTCCCCGGAGTTTGCTCAGTATGAAGAGATGGAGAAAAAGACAAGAACTGGGACAGATGAAAACATGGCTAGAGAAATCCATGATTTGAAGGAAGCCTTTAAGAGCCTTCAGGCGAACAAGGGCCATGAAGGATTAGAGTACGAGGACTTGTGCATGCATCCCGACGTCGAGCTGCCCGTCGGATATAAAGTACCAAAGTTTGACATGTTTGTTGGAAAAGGTAATCCTCGTGCACATTTGAGGTCCTACTGCGACAAATTAGTGGGTGTGGGAAGGGATCAGTCGATCATCATGAAGCTGTTTATTAGGAGCTTAACGGGAGAAGCCTTGGACTGGTACACTAGCCAGGATCCAAGAAAATGGTGTAGTTGGGGGGCGATGGCACAGGACTTTGTGGACAGATTCAGATTTAATACTGACAACGTCCTGGATAGATTCTACCTCATGAAATTGGAGAAAAAGTCGACAGAGACTTTTAGGGAATATGCGATGAGGTGGAGGTCTGAAGCAACAAAGGTCCAGCCGCCTATGGCAGAAAGTGAAATGACAACACTATTTGTACAATCCTTAAAGGACCCCACGTACTATGAGAGGTTGATCAGCGTCATTGGGCGTAATTTTTCTGAAGTAGTAAAGATGGGAGATTTTGTGGAAGAGGGAATTAAAACAGGTAGGATCACGAATCTGACTGCTTTGCAAGCAACAAGAAAAGCGGTACAATCAGAATCAATCGGAGGAATGAATAAGAAGAAAAAGGATGGAGCAGCCCCTATCATGACAGTACAACAACACAAACCAAGTCAAACCCCGACATACCAACCCCAAACATACCAACCCCAAACATACCAAACCCCCACGTACCAAAGTCCGACGTTCCAAAACCCTCACTATGATCACTTTAGCCAAAATACTTCCCCGTACTATCAACCTTCACCCGTCTACACCACCCAGCCAATATACAACCCGCCATGGGCGTTCGCCCACACAAATCCCTCACAATACCGACCAGCATACCCACCCCCACAACAATACCACGCACAAAACACACCCAGACCCCGAACCAACACCGAGAGGAAATCCACAAAACCATACACCCCGTTGGCCGAACCATACTCCCAACTATATGAAAGACTGAGAGTCGTTGGTTTTATACAGCCGATCCTAGGGAGAACTCCCAATCCACTCCCACCATGGCATGATGAGAATAAGCATTGTGCATACCACTCTGGAGCATCAGGACACGATACAGATAGTTGTTATACTTTGAAAAACAAAATTGAGGAGCTAATCAAAGAAGGAGCTATTCGGTTGAAAGAGCCTTCCCCTAATGTCAACAATAATCCTTTGCCAAATCACGACAATGCTGGTGTGCACATGATTGATGATGTGTACGATCTGGAAGGGACCATCGTGCCAATCAAAGAGAAAGAGACAGGGAGATCTTCAGCCCACATTGCACATCTGATTACCACCAAGGTCAGGGCGCCGTTAGAAGTAGAGTTGAGCCTACATAAGCCTCTAATGCCAGCCTTAGTGTCACGACCCGACCTCGGGCCCGCGACTGGTGTCTTACCCCGGGCACCCTAGTGATACAATATCAGAAAAAATCAGCGGAAATAAAACTCATGAAAGAAAAACAGTGCAATAAGAAAACAGGCTAACCCAAACGGTTACCTTTTTGTACATAAATGAAAGCTTGAACAGTTACATCCTTTACAACCCTGCCCACAACAGTGCTACAGACCTCTAAGAATTTTATAACAATAATGACGGGACAGGGCCCCGCCATACCCCTGAATGTACAAAAGTCTACAACTTCAGGGAACCGTACCACAGGACAAGCTTCCGGAGATATGGAGCTTTCCGAGAACTGAACAGCGATCCTAAGAGTGCGGATTAACAAGCTATATACCTCAACCTGCGGCATGAACGCAGCCCGGCGAGGTCGATAACAGTACCAAGTATGTGAAATCAAAAATATCAGAATGAAATCATAATAGTCTATATAAAACAGGAGACATGTATGATAACCAAACTACAGTTCACAATATATATAGCAGTCATGTCAAGTCAGGGACTCATGCCCGTAAAATCATCACTCAAGTACAACCCGGGAATTTAACCCGCACAATGACCGCATGCCCCGACATCTCACCTCGGTATAAGCATGCCCTGGAACCGTCCTAGTGGGCCCATACCCGTGGACCATCCAACGTGTCGGTATGCCCAAAGGAGATAACAAGATAATAATCACTGTGGAAGCATACCCGTGGGCCACCCAACGTGTCAGTATGTCCAAACAAATCACAAGATAATACTCACTGTGGACGCATACCCGTGGGCCACCCAACGTGTCAGTATCTCCAAAAAATAACAAGATAATACTCACTGTGGAAGCATACCCATGGGCCACCCAACGTGTCAGTATGTCCAAACAATAAAAAGATAATACTCACTGTGGAAGCATACCCGTGGGCCACCCAACGTGTCAGTATGTCCAAACAATAACAAATAGTCGGCCCTCCATCGAGAGACTCGGTAGCCCAAAATCAAACACTTGCACAACAAAGGCTATCTCAACAAGCATAGGCAAGTTACACACAACTCAAGGTACTTTCATTTTATGTCAAAGTCCGGGTTTTTAACCCCCAAAGTATTACATACTTTAATTCTTTCAAAAAGAAGATCTCCTTCTTTTCTTACGTAAAAACAACTCGATATTAATAACCGTAGTACCAAACACGTTCATGTTTAAATCAAGTACTTTAAACACAACGTCAAGTATACCATTAAAACCCAAGTAACTAACCCCTTTAAGACCAAGGTACTCCTACCTTTTAAAACCAAGCCACTTATATTTTTCCATCAAGAAGAGTTCAATATTTAAAAACAAGTTACTTATACTTTTAAATTCAAGTTACTTCTCTTTTCCCAAAATCAAGTTACATGACCTTTCAAAAAGCCTTTAAGTCTCCCTACTTTAGAATGTCAAGAAATCAAATAAAACTTTATTCTTTTAAAGACCACGTACTCATTACTCACGAATGAGGTTTCACACTTTTCAACACCACTTAGGTCAATTATATGTCAAGTCTTTTATCTTTTGAAAACAACAAACCATTTTTTTACCTACATAAAGTCGTTATAACTAACTTCCCATAAAGTCATTATAACACTTTATGTTTTAAACCAACCAATCACAACTATAAGCATTTATGAGACCAAGAGGACTTATTCTTTAACAACCGAGTACCCATTACTAACGGATAAGATTTTACTACTTTTCCGCACAATCAAGCCCTTTACACTTCATATCAAGCCAAGGCACAAAGGGGAAATCAAACTCCTTTAACACACGTGCGTCTACCGCACTATACATTTCACAAATAATCATGCTCAAGAGGATAGGAAGAATCACATACCTCGCGACGATTATCGACAATTAGCAAAATGCTCCACAGTACTATACCCTTCAAGTAGAATATGCTACTCGTAGTACTTCAATCCTATAATGGCCACAAAACGTCTATTAACCTCTAGCTTCGAACGTAGAATAAACTAAGTGCAAAGTCCCTAAATTCTACCAAAAATCGGACAGCACTTCCTTTGTTTCTGCATACTTTGCCACCTTTTTCAAGGCCGAATTCAATAACCAAACGCCACATTTAAGGCTCAATCAATTCAGCAAATACAAGGGGATTACACGCCTAACAATACGTGTAAAATTCCGCCCCACAATAATACAAAATAAACCAATACATTCCATGCCATACTTGGCCAACAATATAACCAATCCTAAATCCTTCCCAATTGTTTTCCAATCCAAGTTCTTAGGTCTAACATGTAATATATCCCGAGACATCTTCAACAACTACAATTTCTTCTTTATGTAACTTGTGACGACTAAACTAGTAACCAAATTGAATTACAATCTTAAGGGCTAACATACTAGTTTCGGATTTCTAGCCTTCCAAGCCCATGGTACTTACCAATCCTTAATACATGATTCACGTGGTCTATATTTGTCATGACCCGATCTCGGGCCCGCGATTGGTGCCTTACCCCGGGCACCCTAGTGATAACAACATCAGAGAAAATCAGCGGAAATAAAATTTAATCAGGAAACAAGAAACAACATAAGAAAACAGGCTAACCAAAACGGTTACCTTCATGTATATACATAAAACCGAACAGTTACAATCCTTTACAAACCCCGCCACAACAAGATCTGCACTTAAGAATGTAACAATAATTATGACAGACAGGTTCGCCATACCACGAATGTACAAGTATCTACAATGACAAGGGACTATACCAAAAGATAAGCCTCCGAAGAAACGGAGCTTCCCAACGCTGAACTGCGATCCTATGAGCGAGGATCAACAACTGGTGTACCTACTGCAGATGAACGCACTCGGGCGAGGAGGTCGCACAACAGTACCAAGTATGTGAACGAAAAACCGTAATGAAATCTCATTTCATCATTTTATAAAACCATTTTGCGATAAGTAAACAGTTATGTCAAGTAAGGGGACGCATGCCCCCAAAATAATCACTCACACATAACTATGGGTCTCACGCCCATAATATCAATCATGCCCGTGGAACTCATTCCTCACTGCCGGCAGTACATGATGTAAAACAACATCCATATGTGAACCTGAACACTAGATCATGCCTGCGTCATCAAACCGATCGGGCCAAGTAGAATAGCCAACTACCAGTCCAAAAGTTAGGCATATCCCTTCACGGGCAAGGTACGGAAGCCAACTACCAGATCCAAAAGCTAGCCACGCAACTGGCCGAGGCAAGTATCTTAAGCTAACGTACCCTAGCCTACCGTCTCACGAGATATGACCGAGGCAAGTATCTTAAGCTATCTACCAGAGCCTGCCGATACACGAGAAATGACCAGGACAAGTATCTAAAGTGTGCCTGAACCACATGTACAAATCAAGCCCGTGATCGCTCGTCACCGCGGCAAGCTTCATGGATTAGCGGTCCATGGACAAATAACATAATCCTCACAATGACCGCATGCCCCGACATCTTACCTCGGTATAAGCATGGCCATAAAACCATCCTACTGGACGCATACCCGTGGGCCACCCATCGTGTCAGTATGTCCAAAGGAAATAACAAGATAATACTCAAAGTGACGATACCCGTGGCCACCCATCGTGGTCGAGATGTCCAAAAGAGATAACCAGATAATACTCAAAGTGGACGCATACCCGTGGACCATCCAACGTGTCAGTATGTCCAAGCAATCAATCAGATAGCCGGCCCTCCCCGAGAGGCGCGGTAGCACAGAATCAAAACACTTGCACAACAAAGGCTATCACAACAAGCATAGGCAAGTTCAACGTACTTTCATTTTATGTCAACAATCCGGGTTTCAACCCAAAATACTACATACTTTCATTCTTTCAAAAAGACCTCTTTTTACGTAAAAGCCACACGATACTAATACTCGTAGTATCAAACACGTTTTCTTTTTAAACCAAAATTACTTCACCTTCGTAAAAAATTTTACAAGACCTTTTAAAATCAAGTACTCTATACTTTTTAAACCAAGTGCTTTTCTTTTAAAACAACCTCAAGTATACTTTTAAAACCCAAATAACTTACTCTTTTCAAAACAAGTAACCTATACTTAAATCAAGTTACTTCTCATTTTCCGAAATCAAGTCATTTCTAAGTCAAGTCTCTTATCTTTCAAGATCAAGTCTCTTAACTTTCAAAATCAAGTCGTTTAGCTTTCAAAATCAAATCTTTCTTTTATCTTCATAAAGTCGTTATAACTAACTTTCCATAAAGCTACCGTACTATATAGTTCACAACAATCATGCTCAAAAGTATAGGAAGAATCACATACCTCTTCGGCTTAATCCACAAGTCAAGTCGAGTATGCCGCGCATAGAAGAACCACCTATAACAACCACAATATATCTATCAATCTCTAGTTCTCTTCGTAGCATATTCTGAGTAAACAGTTCCTTATTCTACGGAAAATTCGCAGCACTCCCGCAAACACATAAATAACATCCCCCTAACAAGGCCTGCTACCAAGCCAACAACTCGAGGGATTACACGCCTAACCTGGACGTGTTCAACTCTGTCTCACAATAATACTACAAGCTCATCAGAAATACAGTCCAATGTAAATACAGTTCAATCCTTTATAATCATCCTCCCAATATAACTTATACTCAATTCTAAACTACTACAACATGTAATATCCAATTACAATAGGGGGACACGGATCATTACCTCGATAAGCCCAAAATTATCCAAGATTATAAGTCGATCCTGAGCAACGTTTAGCTCCAAATACTGACGCTCCAACCCGCTCCAAGAAACCCTTAGAAGCTCCTAACCAACTCCTCTTCAAGATCTAACTCCAACAAGTGAAGAACACTAAGGCTCAACTATGGCAAGTTTCGGCCAAGGTGAAATTCTAAGGCTAGGGGTGTGAAATCTTTTCCAACTCTTGGTACACAATCTTCCTAACACCCTAAGGAAGAACACTTATATGTTTAGGGATTTTTGGACAACTTTTGCTCAAGAATTTCAAGGCAAAGCCGAGAGCAACCTACAAAGGGGAGGGAGTATTTTTGTCTTGGAAATCAAAGTGTGGGATGAAGAATAAGTCTTGCTTTCATGGGGTATTTATAGAGAAATCAAGGTCCAAGATCAAGGCAAGTGTGTGGTGAGATTGGGGTACAAGTGTGTGTGGGTCCCACCCTCCAAATGGCTACACAAAACACAAGACAAGTGGCTTGCCACTTGTAAGGCCATTTCGGCCAAGGGACACTTGCTGGCCAAGTCGGCCAACTCGCCACATGGGGTGACACGTGTCGCCTCCTACTGGCCCAAAATATTTCGTCTTCCGAAAATATCCAAAATACCGAAAATCTCAAAAACAAAGCGGGCCCCACAAAACCGTAAATTTCTCCCGTGGGCCCCACGTGACCATTTCCGAAAATAAAATCTCATAATTCTAATATAATCCAAGAAGCCCAAATACCAAATCTGGGAATCCAATTCCCATCAACGAACCTTTTTCCTTCACAAAACCCGGAAACTTTTCCGTCGAAAAATCACATCTTTCTTTCTTTCAAAAATTTATGTCGTATTCTCGTACGTACGTCCTCACATACATACCCTGGAACTACGGGGTATAACATTCTTCCCCCCTTAGAAACATTTGTCCCGAATGTTCCTTCTAAGTCTCCGAACGTACTTGCGCCGGTATAGTCTCCACTACTATACTTACAAAACCGATCATGCCACCACTGGCCAGAATATAACATGTTCGCAAAAACTCAAATCCAAGCCAACGAGGAATCACCTCTAACATCACAAAAAGCTCCCACCCATGGTCTAAAGGATACTCTCTTCGCATCTTTACTTCACAAAAGAAATGATCACTTCCGTTCTCATAACACATGTTCGCTTTTTTTCTTAGTCGTCGTACCCTTCTCGGACACCCGAACTCTCTATAGTACACGTTTCACACTTCAGTTACTGCTTCAATTTCCTCTAAGGCCATTCCCGGCCTTCTCGATCCGATTCTAGTCGAACACATCCACGAACTCATACGATGGTTACCTAAACTTGGGCCTAGCACTCGTGACCTACCACCGCTTCGGGACCACCTCGAACCGACTCCTCATTCTGCCGCGGTTGACCCGCAACCTTGCCTCAACCCGACCCATTTATCATGCAAAACTCTCTCGTTCCCCTATCCGGAACAATCTCACTAATCAAGTCACGAAAACCTAGTGGTCTTCTTAGCTCAACTACCCTCTTTCATTTCACACCACTTAGGGACTTATCACACAACTATACCCCACGTATACTATGCACTCCGACAAAGGTCAATCGTAAACAAAATCTTTTACTTAAGACGGCCTCGCATCTAAGATCTCCACATATAATATTCTAAGGCTCACAATTTCCCTGTCCCCAATCTTACCCCTTTCAACTACCCATGTTTTCTAAACCACACTTAACACAATGTTATCCGTATAGCACTCCATACGTATCCACCATAACAACATAACCAAGTCTCTTAAGGGCAAAAGGTATCGCTGTAACTACTGCCTTACTTCCTCTTTGTCGCTCTAACCATAACCACACTGCAGGCGCCTAGCTATAGAAGGTGATGAACCACCACCGATCCCGGCGTCGAGTCTCTACATTCGTGCTACCTCTGGTCGGACAACTCTCACCAAATGGCCCTGCTGGCCGCAAGCATAACAATCTCCCAAACTAGCACGACACCCTGAGGATCATCCTCAGCTCTCTATCCATAGAACTCTGGCGAACTGCAACTCAAGAAATCCCGAAGTCTCAGATTATCGGATCTAGGGCGAATCACTAGTACTGCCGGAACCACCGGCTCCCGTCCGTCCTCATATCTTGCCACGATCCTAGCTAGTAACTGGGTCATCTCTTGAACTCATATCCTCGGCTCCTGGTCGTGGAACTGGAGGCTCAGGTATTGTGGCCTCCGTAGAAACTGTTGCCGCTCTAACTCTGCTGGGGCTAGCGGCGTCATAAAACTCGTCGTCTGAAGTACTATCTTAGGTAATGACCAGGCCTGTGCCCTCGTAACCCTCTGTGTTCAACTCGTAGCTCTCTCTGCTGCCTTGCCCATCTGGGCCCTGGTTGCCTTGCGCGGAGGCATAACTGGTACATACGAATACGTCCGAGGGAGTCTAATTTATAACACAGCTCTAAGGCACGATCTCAGAGTGAGAAGAATAGAAACCAATCCTAAATATCCCATAGCCTCCTGATTATAGGTGTGGTGCACAACACGCCGATAATCAAGACTCTACTATATACGGTCTGTAGACACTTTCCGAGGATTAACTGCTCTGATACCACTTTTGTCACGATCCGATCTCGGGCCCGCGACTGGTGCCTTACCCCGGGCACCCTAGTGATAACAACATCAGAGAAAATCAGCGGAAATAAAATTTAATCAGGTAACAAGAGACAACATAAGAAAACAGGCTAACCAAAACGGTTACCTTCATGTATATACATAAAACCGAACAGTTACAATCCTTTACAAACCCTGCCTACAACAGTACTACAGACCTCTAAGAATGTAACAATAATTATGACGGTACAGGGCCCCGCCATACCCCTGAATGTACAAGTATCTACAATGACAGGGGACTATACCAAAAGATAAGCCTCCGAAGAAACGGAGCTTCCCAACGCTGAACTGCGATCCTATGAGCGAGGATCAACAACTGGTGTACCTACCGCGGCATGAACGCACTTCGGCGAGGTCGATAACAGTACCAAGTATGTGAAATGAAAAATCCGTAATGAAATCTCATTTCATCATTTATAAAACCATTTTGCGATAAGTGCTTGATTATGTCAAGTAAGGGGCGTGCCCCAAAATAATCACTCACACATAACTATGGGTCTCACGCCCATAATATCAATCATGCTCGTGGAACTCATTCCTCACTGCCGGCAGTACATGATGTAAAACAACATCCATATGTGAACCTGAACACTAGATCCTGCCTACGTCATCAAACCGATCGGGCCAAGTAGAATAGCCAACTACCAGTCCAAAAGCTAGTCATATCCCTTCACGGGCAAGGTACGGAAGCCAACTACCAGATCCAAAAGCTAGCCACGCAACTGGCCGAGGCAAGTACCATAAGCGACGTGCCACTTGTCGCGACCGAACACGGGCGTGGCGGTGCCTTACCCCGGGCACCCTAGTGATACAACATCAGAGTAATCAGCGGAACATAAAACATATACATGAAACAAATGAAGTACAAAACAGTAATCTGAGGAAAACTTGCCTTTCGGCATATATATAAATAACAACTTTTACAAATGAACAGTTAAATCCTTTTTACAAACCCTGCCCACAACAGTACTACAGACCTCTAAGAATGATATGACAACAACGACGGGACAGGGCCCCGTCATACCCTGAATGTAAGCACCCACAACAGGGGACTATACGAAGATAAGCCTCCGAGAAACGGAGCTTCCCAGCTGACTGTGACCACTAGAGCGAGGATCAACGGCGGTGTACCTTTACTGCGGCATGAACGGCCAGGCGAAGGTCGATAACAAGTGCAGGTATGTGAAAATGAAAATATTGTTAATGATATCATATTAGTCTATATAAATCAGGAGACATTTATGATAACAAAACTACTGTTCACAATAAACAAGCAGTCATATCAATTCAGGGACTCACTCACTAAAGTAATCACTCAAATATAACAATGGGTCTCACGCCCAACATCAATCATGCGTGGAATACCTTCCCACGGCTGATTTATGATAAAAGCACCAAGGAACACACATGAACACGGGTCCCACTGTGCCATAATGCTGCGGGGTAAGTACGAAGGCATAGCCGACTACTAACACCCACAGTACCAACCAGGTCATGAACTGTATCATAAGATCTGTCTAGACCGTCACATGATCAAAGCTGGCCACTTGCCCGCAGTATCTAATGTGCGCGTCTAGTCCTGGAACTTTCGCTGACTCCGCGTAGGCCAATCTCATCGGCCCGCATGAGGTATTCCCGCATCGAGGGTAGCTACTCCCGGCATCGTCACGACTTCGCAATCCGCATGGCCCGCATGGACCGCATGCCCGTAAAGGACGCACTAACACGGAACTCTCGTAGCTCGCGATAGGCCCCCGAGACTGCGTGAGGTATTCTCGAATCATAGGTCCATCGACCGCTGAGTCTACCCGCGTCGGAGGGCATCTTAACCCGGAATCATCTCGAGATGAGTGATGTAAAATACTAACACAACGACTTATCGTTAAGCAACATAAGCACAACAAAGAAACCCTTTACACAACATCACAAGATACTAACACACGTAGCATCCTAGCGTGTTTACTTATCAATCAACAAGAAAGTATTACCAGGCTATCACAAACCAATACAATCAAGTTATACACACAAGGTACTTTCTACTATATGCCAACAAGTTCGGGGTTTTATCCCCAAAGTACTTCATACATTAACTCTTTAAAAGATCGTTACTTTCACAATGTCACACAATACGTAGTATAAAAATAGAGTGACTATCCTTTTAAAGTAAATCAATTACTTCTCTTTGTAAAATCAAGTAGCAACATTCTTTTCCAATGATCAAGTTTGCCTAATTTCCAATGTTCAAGTTTGCCTAATTTCCAATGTTCAAGTTTGCCTAATTTCCAATGTTCAAGTTTCTCATTTTAGAAAGGTTTCGTAGTTCATAGTATTAATCACTTAAGACTATCATTCTCTTTTAAACCATCTGAGAAACATAAGCCTTATATGTGAGTAGGATATTCTTGTTTATAAAAATCTTATTACAATGACCATGATCTAGGAAATATCATTTTGTCTCATCTTAGCTTATGCGGATGGAGGTTTCTCTTGGTTTTATTAATACTTAATTAGTCAAAACATTTCCTTTTATTAACGCTGCAGTGGTTTGTCGATACGTTACGATTTCGAAATCAAAAAACATTCTTAAGCCGTTATACCTAACTTCCCATAAAGCTAGTATAACTCTTAAGTTTTCAAAACCAAGTATTACTTCTTCTTTCAAAATGATTCAAAATCTTTTGAAATACATCAAGTTCTTTATTAACACATAACAAGCGCTTATAGTTCAAACGATTACCTAAAAAAAAACACATGTATTTTCTTACCAACATAAAGTCATTATAACCAACTTCCCATAAAGCCGTTATAACACTTTATGTTTTACACCAATCAAATACATTTAGCACGTATGCGTCTCAGGTACATAGTTCACATATCATGCTAGAAGAGATAGGAAGAGGTTCACATACCTCGCGAGTATCGACTAATAGCAAAACGCCAAGTACTTCAAACCGTCGACTACTCCCAGCCGATGGATCGCGCCATCGTAGTACTTCAACCTATAAGGCCACAAGGCGCTTATTAACATTTAGATCCCCGTAGAACATTCTACAGAAAATTCAAAGACCTCCCCGCATGACAGCGTAAATCTCCTCTATCGGGCCGGCTATCAAGCCAACCGGGGTTCATACATCTAACGGACGTGCACAATTCTACCTCGCGTAAAAGCTACACAAGTCTCATGTCAGATCCCTATGTAAAAAGTCAAGATTCTTCTTTCGAAAAGGTTTCTTATTATTCAGGCTTAAGTCCAAAGACATTGCCGACAACAACGTTAATTCTAAATATATAGTATACTTCAACTATATAGTCTAAAAATCATGTAATTTCCAATTACAATAGAGGGACAAGATATTTACCTCGATAAGCCCATAATTATCCAAGTATAAAGTCGATCCTGGGCAATCGTTTAGCTCCAACTCAGCGCTCAACGGCTCTAAACCACCCTAGAAGTTCTAACCAACTTCTACACAATACTCCAACGGACTATGGAGATTTTCCTAGGGTTTCGGTTTGTGGACGGGAAGTATAATAGTATTTCTGGGCTTTTCATATAGGTATAACCTTAGAATACTACAAGGTATACGGCTAAGGTAATTTGGGCATTATAACAATACTTTTGAGAGTATTTCTACACCACAAAGGGGGGGTATTATACGAAAGAAACTAGGCTAGGGGGGGTACCCCACGGCCACACTACTAGGAGGGGGGGGAGAGGGCTCTCGGCCAAGGGGGCCTTTCCAAGGGGAGAGGGCTCTTGGGCGAGAGTCAACAAGAGGGAGAGGAGGATTTTAACACTTAGAAGATTTGTGGAAAGGATGAAGAATTCATCAAAGGGAGAGGGGTATTTATAGCACAAGCCAAGGCCAACCAATGGCCAAGATCTTGCCAAGTGCATAGCAAGTGTAGGGCCAAGATCTTTCCAAGTGCACCTTAACCAACTACACACAAAATATCCTACCAACTACTTGACAAAATAGTCACCATTTCGTCCACTCTACCGCCACCAATGAGAGGGTGCCAAGTGGCGCCCTCTTGTTGGTCCAAAATATTTCGTCTCTCGGAAAAATCCGCAAAAAATAAAAATGACATAGCCGGAATTTTCCCTACGAAAGCTGTGAAAACGTTTCGTCGAAAAACGACTCTAATCGGGTGTTGTGCACAAACACAAATCGGCCAAGCCTAATTACAAGTTCAAATTTTCTACGTACGTCCTCACGTACATACTCTGGAAATACGGGGTATAACACTAGCCTACCGTCTCACGAGATATGACCGAGGCAAGTATCTTAAGCTATCTACCAGAGCCTGCCGATACACGAGAAATGACCAGGATAAGTATCTAAAGTGTGCCTGAACCACATGTACAAATCAAGCCCGTGATCGCTCGTCACCGCGGCAAGCTTCATGGATTAGCGGTCCATGGACAAATAACATAATCCTCACAATGACCGCATGCCCCGGCATCTTACCTCGGTATAAGCATGGCCATAAAACCATCCCATCGACGCGTACAGTGGGCCACCCATCGTGTCGGTATGTCCAAAGGAAATAACAAGATAATACTCAAAGTGGGACGTACAGTGGGCCACCCATGTCGATATGTCCAAAGAGATAACCGGATAATACTCAAAGTGGACGATACCCGTGGACAATCCAACGTGTCAGTATGTCCAAGCAATCAATCGGATAGCCACTCCCGGAAGCGCGGTAGCGTAATCAAAACACTTGCACAACAAAGGCTATCACAAGCATAGGCAAGTTCAACGTACTTTCATTTTATGTCAACAATCCGGGTTTCAACCCAAAATACTACATATTTTCATTCTTTCAAAAAGACCTCTTTTTACGTAAAACCACACGATACTAATACTCGTAGTATCAAACACGTTTTCTTTTTAAACCAAAATTACTTCACCTTCGTAAAAATCTTTACAAGACCTTTTAAAATCAAGTACTCTATACTTTTTAAACCAAGTGCTTTTCTTTTAAAACAACCTCAAGTATACTTTTAAAACCCAAATAACTTACTCTTTTCAAAACAAGTAACCTATACTTAAATCAAGTTACTTCTCCTTTTCCGAAATCAAGTCATTTATAAGTCAAGTCTCTTATCTTTCAAGATCAAGTCTCTTAACTTTCAAAATCAAGTCGTTTAGCTTTCAAAATCAAATCTTTCTTTTATCTTCATAAAGTCGTTATAACTAACTTCCCATAAAGCTATTATAACACTTTATGTTTTAAACAAACAAAATTCATTTCACACACGTACGTCTACCGTACAATATAGTTCACAACAATCATGCTCAAGAGTATAGGAAGAATCACATACCTCTTCGGCTTAATCCACAATCCAAGTCGAGTATGCCGCGCATAGAAGAACCACCTATAACAACCACAATATATCTATCAATCTCTAGTTCTCTTCGTAGCATATTCTGAGTAAACAGTTCCTTATTCTACGGAAAATTCGGCAGCACCGCCCCCCCCGCAAACCCATAAATACCCTCCCTAACAAGGCTGCTACAAGCCAACAACTCAGGGGATTACACGTCTAAGGGACGTGTTCAACTCGTCTCACAATAATACTACACAAGCCTCATCAGAAATACACCAATGTAAATACTGATTCAATCCTTTATAATCATCCTCCCAATATAACTTATACTCAATTCTAAACTACTACAACATGTAATATCCAATTACTGATAGGGGACACGGTCATTACCTCGATAAGCCCAAAATTATCCAAGATAATAAGTCGATCCTGAGCAACGTTTAGCTCCAAATTCTGACGCTCCAACCCGCTCCAAGAAACCCTTAGAAGCTCTTAACCAACTCCTCTTCAAGATCTAACTCCAACAAGTGAAGAACACTAAGGCTCAATTATGGCAAGTTTGGCGGTGAAATTCTAAGGCTAGGGGTGTGAAATCTTTTCCAACTCTTGGTACACAATCTTCCTAACACCCTAAGGAAGAACACTTATATGTTTAGGGATTTTTGGACAACTTTTGCTCAAGAATTTCAAGGCAAAGCCGAGAGCAACCTACAAAGGGGAGGGAGTATTTTTGTCTTGGAAATCAAAGTGTGGGATGAAGAATAAGTCTTGCTTTCATGGGGTATTTATAGAGAAATCAAGGTCCAAGATCAAGGCAAGTGTGTGGTGAGATTGGGGTACAAGTGTGTGTGGGTCCCACCCTCCAAATGGCTACACAAAACACAAGACAAGTGGCTTGCCACTTGTAAGGCCATTTCGGCCAAGGGACACTTGTCAAGCCAAGTCGGCCAACCTTGGCCACATGGGGTGACACGTGTCGCCCTCCTACTGCCAAAATATTTCGTCTTAGAAAATATCCAAAATACCGAAAATCTCAAAACAAAGCGGGCCACAAAAAAGTAAATTTCTCCGTGGGCCCACGTGACCATTTCCGAAAATAAAATCTCATAATTCTAATATAATCCAAGAAGCCCAAATACCAAATCTGGGAATCCAAGTCCCATCAACGAACCTTTTTCCTTCACAAAACCCGGAAACTTTTCCGTCGAAAAATCACATCTTTCTTTCTTTCCAAAATTTCTGTCGTATTCTCGTACGTACGTCCTCGAATACATACCCTGGAACTACGGGGTATAACAATATTAACTATAGCAAGCATTAAAACTTATTTCCAAGAGAAGGGGGAAACTTTTACCTTTTGGATTAGCCCACAAAAGCCCTTCTTCTTCAACTTCTTTCCCGTCAAACTCGCCCACCCGCGCTTCCTACAGGTTTACCAACACTTTGCCTTCTTGCCGCCGCTCCAACAATTTTCCCCTTAGGCTAGGTTTTCTTCACAAACTAGAGAGAAATGGAGAGGAGTTCTTAGGAGGGTTTCCAAGATCAAATGGCCAAGTCTTCCAAGACTTGGCCCTAAAATAGGACCATTTTCTAGTCAAAAGGATGGGAGGGACACTTGTCACCCTCCCATAGGATTTTATCAAAATATCCCCTGTTTTTCGCCCTTTACCGCAGAAAAATCCCGCCTTAGCTCCGCGGCCCCGCCGTCGGCGCCGCGGCGCTTCCACTTCAGAGAATAATTACCTGCATTCCGGCGCCGCGACCCTGCAATCCGGCGCCGCGGCGCTGCAACCCCAGCGAACCCCAAGATAACCGCGCCGCTGCCTCGCCCGGCCGCGCGTGGACTTCGAACCAAAACTACTATTTTGCCTGACTGCGCACCTAACTTGTAACTTCCATAACTTTCGACCCCGATGTCCTATCGACGAGTGGTTTGTTGCGTTTGGAGCTAGATTTAACGGACTACACACTAGGCTTTTTAAACACCTAACAATTCTTAACAACTGGGGTACCACACTCCAAGGTAGACTCAAAATCCGTCCAACACATGTTTGTCAACTTATCTTTTCTTCTTGAATTTACGGGGTGTAACACTTAGTGCCATTTTGGAGCCACTCGATCAAACAACAGAATGAGGGTAAACAGAAACAGGTGGTAGAAGTTGTTGCGGCAGGGTCCGGACAACATTACGCATCTGTGGAAGTATCACGGAAGATGCCCCAGAAAAATACTGTGACCGAACCAGAAGTAGAGGAATTTTGGAGGAGAATGCCTACAGGAGACTATTCCATTGTAGAACAGTTGAGTAAAACACTAGCACAAATTTCTCTATTGTCACTGTTGATGAATTCCGTGAACCACCGGATCTCTTTGATAGAGGTTTTGAAAGAGGCTCATGTGCCAGCCGAGACTGCTGATGAAAACTTCTCAGCACTGATCGGGCAAATTAAAGAGGTGCAAAAGATAATCTTCCATGAGAGTGAATTACCTCCTGAGGTTCGGGGACATAATAAGGCATTAAAACATAACAGCCAAGTATGCTAATAAGTTTATCTCTCGAGTATTGATCGATGGGGGGTCAGCTGTTAATGTATGCCCTTTGGATACTCTTCGAACTTTAGGAGTCAACATTGGGAAACTCCGTGAGAGCTACATGAGGGTAAAAGGTTTCGATGGGACCTTGAGTAGCGTCGCAGCGAGGATCGACTTGACATCGCAGTTGGACGCGAGTTCGTGATAGAATTCCAGGTATTGGACATATCCACATGCTACAATTTATTACTCGGGAGGCCTTGGATCCACGTGGTCGGAGCCATCCCTTCCACTTTGCATCAAGTCTTGAAATTCATCTGGAATCATCATGAAGTTGTGGTTGAGGGAGACAAGGACAACACTGCTAACACCAAAGGGGCAATTCCAGTCATCGAGAGTATGGAAAGGCTGGATGGGTCTGTTTACCATATGAACAAGATCGTAGACGTTAGCAAGGCTAAAGGAATGCGACTACCCCGCACTCCCAAAATGGTGGCCCGAGAGATGCTAAGAAATGGTTTCGAGCCAGGTCGAGGACTTGGACCAAAATTAGGAGGAATCACAGAGCCGATTCACCTGCCGGAGAAGAAGGACACTTTTGGCCTCGGATATCAGCCCACTACCGAGGAGATGTTGTTATTTGATCACAGAAGGAAGGGTGAGTCTCATCTACCAAGACCTGTTCCACCCCTGCATCATTCATTTATCAAAGCATACACTGCTCAGCTACCAGAAGAGGAGGATGCAAACATTCTCGCGGAGGGACTTCAAGGCCTTTTCATTTCTGAGGAAGAAACAGAGTGTCATGCGATTTTGGAAGACTACGCAGATGACCAGACCATTTGGAGTGCAGAGCCAGGAGATGTCTTGAGCAACTGGACCTGTAACCTAACGCTGTTTTTTCACGAGTCTGGGTAGAATTAATAATTAGTCGCTCTCAAACAATTCAATTCGTGGTTTTAATTTGAATTGTGGGAACACATTTTTTATGAGTTTATTTCCCTTTTTGAAGTTTTAATAACAAGTTATGTTTTAATCAACGTTCATTATTCCCTTTCTTTCAGCATGCAAAATAATATAATTGTCGATAATGAAAATGTGACATGTCATGAAACAAGCGAACAAAGTCAGAACCGTGAAAATAATCCAACAGAACCCGAAGGAAGTTTTCCATTAGAGGAATTAACTGAAGAGTTAGGAAAGTTCGAGGATAAGCCGAAACCAAATCTGGATGAAACAAAAACAGTGAACCTAGGAGATGATAAAGTCGTCAAGGAGACGAGGATCAGCGTTCACTTGAATGCCGTACAGAAAGAAGATTTGGTGGCCCTATTGAAGCAGTATGTTGACATATTCGCTTGGTCTTATGATGATATGTCGGGTCTAAGCACGGACATCGTTTCTCATAAGTTGCCCATTGAACCATCCTGCCGTCCAGTGAAGCAAAAACCGAGGAAAATCAAGTCGGATCAGAGTTTGAAAGTCAAGGAGGAGATCTCCAAACAATTGGACGCAAAGGTCATTCGGGTAGCAAGATACCCTACTTGGTTAGCCAATATTGTGCCAGTAACAAAGAAAGATGGTAAGATACGAGTTTGTGTCGATTACAGGGATCTCAACAAGGCAAGCCCTAAAGATGGTTTTCCCCTTCCGAACATTCATATACTCATCGACAATTGCGCGAAGCATGAGTTGCAGTCATTTGTCGATTGTTTCGCTGGGTACCATCAAATCTTAATGAACGAAGAAGATGCAGAGAAGACCGCGTTCACCACTCCGTGGGGGGTATTTATTAATGTCACGACCCGATCCGGGGCCCGTGACTGGTGCCTTACCCCGGGCACCCTAGTGATACAACATTAAAGAAAATCAGCGGAAATAAAAACTTAAACATGAAACAAGAGATAAGATAATAAAACGGGCCAACCAAACGGTTACCTTCGTGTATATATAACTAAAAACTTGAACAGTTACATCCTTACAAACCCTGCCCACAACAGTACTACAGACCTCTAAGAGTTTTTTTATACAACATGACGGGACAGGGCCCCGCTATACCCCTGAATGTACAAGTACCTACAGTGACAGGGGACTATACCAAAAGATAAGCCTCCAGAAAAACGGAGCTTCCCAATACGCTGAACTGTGATCCTATGAGCGAGGATCAACAACTGGTGTACCTCTACCTGCGGCATGACGCGGCCCCAAGGAGGTCGGTCTAACAGTACCAAGTATGTGGCGAAAATCAGTAATGAAATCATAGTAGTCTATATAAAGCAGGAGACATGTATGATAACCAAACTACATTCCACAATAAATAAGCAGTCACGTAAGTCAGGGACTCACGCCCTCAAAGTCATCACTCAAATATAACTATGGGTCTCACGCCCTCAACATCAATCATGCCCGTGGAATACCTTCTCATCGCTGTGGCGATCATGATATAATAACACCAAGGAGTACACATAAACACGGGTCCTACATGAGTCATAAACCGTGCGGGGCAAGTACGAAGGCTAACTACGGATACCAAAGCCGCATCATCAGCGGCCAGGGCAAGTACGAAGCCAACTACGGATACCAAAGCCGTACTAACAATACTATACAACCAAACCACGAAGGCGTCACGGAAAAGTACGAAAGCCAACTACGGATACCAAAGCCGTGTCACGTAGTGGCCGGCAAATCTGAGGGCTAACTACGGATACCAAGGCGTATCACAAGACTTCGCCACTAAACCGAGCAGGGCAAGTCTGAAGGCTAACTACGGATACCAAAGTTGAATCGACCACGACTTGGGGCAAGTCGAGCCAACTACGGATACCAAAGCCGAATCAGTAAAACCTCATGGAGAGCTAGTCCATGGAATAACACTATCAACAGAAGCATACCCGTGGAATCCTCCGTCACTGCCGGTACGTTCAAGTAAGATCATAACAAATCAGTCGGCCCTCTATTGAGAGACGCGGTGGTATAGAAATACAATACTAGCACGACAAGGCTATCACACGCAAACATAGGCAAGTTACACACAACTCAAAGTACTTTCATTTTATGCCAAAGTCCAAGTTTTAACCCCAAAGTACTACGTACGTTAACTTCTTCTTAAAAGATCCATTTCTTTTACAAAGGTCACCCGATGCCCGTATTATAAAAATAGAGTGACTAACACTTTAAGTAGACCAAAACAACTTCCATACTTTCCTTTTTAAAATCAAGTAACAACATTCTTTTCCAAAGTTCAAGTTTGCCTAATTTCAAATATTCACGTCTCTTATTTTCGAAAGATTTCATAGTTCATAGTCTTAATCACTTATTAACGTAATTCTCTTTTAAAACAATTTGAGTAACATATGTCTTATGTGTGAGTAGGTTATTCTTGTTTATAACAATCTTATTAAAGCAGCCATGATCTAGGAAATGTAATACAATTTTGTCTTATCTTAGCTTATGCGGATGGAGGTTTCTCTTGGTTTTAATATAATTATTTATTTGTCAATACATTTTCCTTTATTAACGATCACGGTGGTTCGTTCGATACTTATTCTCATTTCAAATCGGTAAAACATTATTCTTTAAAACCAAGTACTCATTACTCGAATGAGGTTTCACACTTTTAACAACATTCATATCAATTCAATTAAGTCAAGATCATATCTTTTAAGATCAAGTCTCTTAACTTCTAAAATCAATAAACCATTCTTTTTATCTCTCTTAAGTCGTTATACCTAACTTCCCATAAAGCTAGTATAACTCTTAAACTTTCAAAACCAAGTATTACTCTTCTTTCAAAAACGATTCTTAATTCTTTTGAAATACTTCAAGATTCTTATTATTAAAACTCAAGTCAAAGGACATCGAAGTAAAACCACGTTCAGTTAACACACGTACGTCTACCGTACTATATATATAATCTTTTTTTTTTAAATATCATGCTCAAGAGGATAGGAAGAATCACATACCTCGCGACGATTACCGACAATTAGCAAATAGCTCCAAAGTACTGTAATCCTGCTAGCCTTTTCCACCGCCGAGTAGAATACGCTACTTGCGATCTTGACCTATAACGGTCATATAAGTCTATCAACGTCTAGACTACTCTGTAGAATGATTCTAGATACAAGATTCCTTATTCTATGGAAAATTGGGCAGCACTTCCCTACCCGTCCAACTACACAAGTCTACTGTAAATACAGTCTTATGTAAGTACAGTTCAGCTTTCTTCTTTTATACCATCCTTATATACGTCTTATACTCATATCTAAACTACTCTTATATGTAATCTCCAATTACAATAGAAGGATAAGAGTATTTACCTCGATAAGCCCACAATTATCCAAGTTAAAAAGTCGATCCTGAGCAAGGTTTAGCTCCTAATCTGTACGCTCCAATATGCTCCAAGAAACCCTTAGAAGTTCTACACAACTTCTACTTAATACTTCAACCAACTATGAAGATTTTTCCCTAGGGTTTCGTTTAGTGACTAAAGGAAGTATAGTAGTATTTTCCGGGCTTTTAGTATAGAGGTAACTTTGGGAATTCTACAAGGTATTTGGGCCAAGGTATTTTGGCATAGTAACAACACTTGGAGAATACTTTTCTACCAAGGGGGGTGTATTTCACGAGAACAACTCAAGGAAAGGGGTTTAGTAGAGGGCCTCTCGAAGGGAGGGGGGACTTTGGACGAAAACTACACTAAGGGGGGAGAGGGATTTTTGCCTTGGAATTTATCAAGTGAGGATGAAGAATAAGTCTTGCACTTGAGGGGTATTTATAGGGAAACCAATGGCCAAGATCAAAGCAAGTGGATGGATGAGATTTGGACAAGTGTTGTGTGGGTCCCACCTTATCTATCTACCACACAAATATCACAAAATATCCTACCTAACCTTGACCAATGTTTTTGGCCACAAAAACGTGCCATCTATTCGTCCACCATCCCGCCCACTTGAGGGTGACAAGTGTCGCCCTCTCGTTGGTCCAAAATATTTTATCTCTCGGAAAAATCCGCAAAAATTATAAATGTTGCAACCGTAATTTTCCCTTCGCAAAGTCCGAAAAATGTTTCGTCGGAAAACAATTCTTTTCACTAGTTGTGCACAAATTTTGTCCCTTTGCCTACTCAAGGCTTAAACTTTTATACGTACGCCCTCACGTACATACTCTGGAAATACGGGGTATAACATTCTCCCCTCCTTAGAAACATTCGTCCCGAATGTTCCTTCTCAAGACAGATAACGATAAAGTTCCTCTTAACTTAAACAAGTTGCCAATGCCACACCTGGCCACAAAATAACACACGCGCAAATACTTACCCAAGTCAATGAGGAATCACTCCCACATCACAAAAGCTTCCACCCTGGTCTAAAGGATACTCCCTTCGCATCTTCACTTCACAACAAAAATGATCTTTTTTATTCTGCTAACACACGTTCACTTCTTTCCTTACTCGTCGTACCCTTCTCGTACACTTGAACTTTTTCTAGTATACGTACCATACTTCAGTCGCTTCAGTTTCCAACACTTTGGAGTCACCACCTCCAAACTTGGTCACCTTACTAGCCTCAATCTCCTTTAAGGCCATTCCCGGCCTTCACGATCTGATTCTGGTCGAACATATCCACGAACTCATACGATGGTCATCTAAACTTGGGCCTAGCGCCCTCGTGACCCTACCACCTGGCGGGACCTCCTCGAACTGACCCCACCCCAAACCGGGCTGCGGGTCGACCCGCAAATGGTCCTCAACCCGACCCGCTATCGCGCCAAACTTTTTTTCCCCTGATCCGGAACAATCTCACAAATCAAGTCGCGAAAACCTAGTGGTCTTCTTAGCTCAACTACCCTCTTTCATTTCATACCACTCAGGGACTTATCACACAAAAATATTTCATGCATACTATGCACTCTGATAAAGGTCAACATAAACATAAATCTTTTACCCAAGATGGCCTTACATCTAGGTTTCAACGTGTAATATTCTAAGGTTCATACCTTCCCTGTCCCCATACTTATCCTTTCAACTAACCATGTCTCTAAACCACAATATACACAACGTTATCTGTACATAGTACTCAACATATAATCATCGTATCACGCATGCTAATCTCTTAGAGGGTTAAGGATATACCTGAAAAATAGGCGGTTCAAAGGACCGCTAAAACTGGGAACTTCCACCGCGACCTCTGCCGTGGCCTGCCGGTGTATGAACATCCTGCCTAACTATGGAAGGTGAAGAACCCGCAAATGACCTCGTAGTTTGTGCTATCCCACCAGTGCTACCTCTGGTCGGACAGTCTCTCGCCAAATGGCCCTGTTGGCCGCAAGCATAACAATCTCCCAAATTAGTATGACACTCTCCCTTATGAATTGTTCCACAACGGCCACATTGAGACAAGGGTGGCCTCATCCGGCGAGCACTCCTACTCCCCTGAAAATCTGAAACCTGGGAGCCCTGACCTGCTCCTGAATAAGCCGAATGTCCTGAAGACTGTGGAGGACCACTCTATACTGGCGGAGGTACATAACTAGCCTGCTGCTGAGGCGGCCCGCCTCGAAAGTTACCAAAGGACCTCTTGTTCGCCTCTTCGCTGCGATCTTGGTCATTCCGTCGACCTCTCCGCTCCTCACACCCAAGTGCATAAGCCTGCATGCGGGCAATGTCCATGCCTGGCTGAAGAGCTACACCCGAACAAGCCTCTGCCAAGTAGTCATCGAGCCCGGTGACGTAGCGGTGCACTCTGTCCCCCATATCGGCTACTAACGCGGGGACGTACCGAGCTAATGAGTCAAACTCCACATTGTACTCCCGAACCGTACGCCCGTCCTGCCTCAATATCAAAAATTTGTCGGCCCGTGCCCTCCTCATCTGTGGAGGCAAGAAATGTGCAAGAAATGCCTCTGAGAACTCGTCCCAAATAGCTGGAGGCGCACGCTTCCGGGGCGGCTCGCGAATCAAACCGATCATTGCGGTATCACGCGGCCGATGTGAACCTAAGACCACCGACTCGGTCTCGAAGCCTTGATCACTCTCATGATCCGTCAGAATCGCCGGATGAACTCCTGCGGATCGCCCTCGTGCCTCGATCCATAAAACACGGCGGGCTGACTCGTAAAGTCCGCGATCTCAAACTATCCGCCTCGGGTGAACTACGGGTACTACTGTCGGAATCGCTGCGTCGGCTTATCCTCGTGCCTTGCCACTATCACGGCCAATAATCGGGCCATCTCTTTGTACCCAACTCCTGCTGCTCCGGTGTGGGGACCGAGGCTCGTGTCTTGTGGTCTCAGCAGCCACTGTTGCGGCTCTAAACTCTGCTGGGGTTGGCGGCGTCGCAAAACTTGCCGTCTGAAGCGCTATCTCAGGTAATGACCGGGCATGCGCCCTTGTACTCCTCTGTATCCTACTAGCAGCTCCCTCGGATGCCTTGCCCATCTGGGCCCGGGTTGCCTTGCGCGGAGGCATAACTGGTAAAAACGGAATACGTCAGAGGGGTCCAACTTATAACACAGCTCTAAGGCACGATCTCAGAATGAGAAGAATGGAAACCAATCCTAAATGTCCTGCAGCCTCCTGATTATAGATGTGGTGCACAACACATCGATAATCAAGACTCTACTAGACCGCGATGCGTAGACACTTTCCGAGGATTAATCGCTCCGATACCACTTTTGTCACGACCGATCCGGGCGTGATCGTGCCTACCGGGCACCCTAGTGATACAACATCAGAGAAAATCAGCGGAAATAAAAACTTAAACATGAAACAAGAGATATGATAACAAAACGGGCCAACCAAATGGTTACCTTCGTGTATATATAACTAAAAACTTGAACAGTTACATCCTTACAAAACACCGCCTACAAAGATCTACGGACCTCTAAGAGTTTTTTATACAACATGACGGGACGGGGCCCGCCATACCACGAATGTACAAGTACCTCTGATGTGAGGACTATACCAAAGATAAGCCTCGGAGAAACGGAGCTTCCTAATCTGTTGACGTGATCCTATGGCGAGGATCAACAATCGGTGTACCTACTGCGGCGTGAACGGCCACGAAGGAGAGTCGATAACAGTACCAAGTATGTGGCGAAAATCACGTAAATGAAATCATAGTAGTCTATATAAAGCGGGAGACATGTATGATAACCAAACTACGATCCACAATAAATAGCGATCCACGTCGTGACTCACGCCTCAAAGTCATCACTCAAATATAACTATGGGTCTCACGCCTCAACATCAATCATGCGTGGAATACCTTCCTCATCGCGATCATGATATAATAACACCAAGGAGTACACATAAACACGAGTCCCACTGAGTCATAAAACCGTCGGGCAAGTCTGAGGCTAACTACGGATACCAAAGCCGCATCATCAATGGCCGGTCAAGTACGAAAGCCAACTACGATACCAAAGCCGTACTAACAATACTATACAACCAAACCATGAAGGCGTCACGGGGCAAGTCGAAGCCAACTACGGATACCAAAGCGTGTCACGTGGCCGTGGGGCAATCTGAGGGCTAACTACAAGATATGCAGGCGTATCACGAGACTTCGCCACTAAACCGAGCAGGGCAAATCTGAAGGCTAACTACCAGATACCAAAGCCGAATCAGCCACGACTTCGGGGCAAGTACGAAAGCCAACTACCAGATACCAAAGCCGAATCAGTAAAACCTCATGGAGAGCTAGTCCATGGAATAACACTATCAACAGAAGCGTACCCGTGGAATCCTCCGTCACTGCCGGTACGTCCAAGTAAGATCATAACAAATCAGTCGGCCCTCTATTGAGAGACGCGGTGGTATAGAAATACAATACTAGCACGACAAGGCTATCACACGCAAACATAGGCAAGTTACACACAACTCAAGATACTTTCATTTTATGCCAAAGTCCAGGTTTTAACCCCAAAGTACTACGTACGTTAACTTCTTCTTAAAAGATCCATTTCTTTTACAAAGGTCACCCGATGCCCGTATTATAAAAATAGAGTGACTAACACTTGAAGTAGACCAAAACAACTTCCATACTTTCCTTTTTAAAATCAAGTAACAACATTCTTTTCCAAAGTTCAAGTTTGCCTAATTTCAAATATTCACGTCTCTTATTTTCGAAAGATTTCATAGTTCATAGTCTTAATCACTTATTAACGTAATTCTCTTTTAAAACAATTTGAGTAACATATGTCTTATGTGTGAGTAGGTTATTCTTGTTTATAACAATCTTATTAAAGCAGCCATGATCTAGGAAATGTAATACAATTTTGTCTTATCTTAGCTTCTATGCAGATGGAGGTTTCTACTGGTTTTAATATAATTATTTATTTGTCAATACATTTTCCTTTATTAACGATGCAGTGGTTCGTTCGATACTTATTCTCATTTCCGAAATCAGTAAAACATTATTCTTTAAAACCAAGTACTCATTACTCACGAATGAGGTTTCACACTTTTTAACAACATTCATATCAATTCAATTAAGTCAAGACTGTTATCTTTTAAGATCAAGTCTCTTAACTTCTAAAATCAATAAACCATTCTTTTTATCTCTCTTAAGTCGTTATACCTAACTTCCCATAAAGCTAGTATAACTCTTAAACTTTCAAAACCAAGTATTACTCTTCTTTCAAAAACGATTCTTAATTCTTTTGAAATACTTCAAGATTCTTATTATTAAAACTCAAGTCAAAGGACATCGAAGTAAAACCACGTTCAGTTAACACACGTACGTCTACCGTACTATATATATAATCTTTTTTTTTTAAATATCATGCTCAAGAGGATAGGAAGAATCACATACCTCGCGACGATTACCGACAATTAGCAAATAGCTCCAAAGTACTGTAATCCTGCTAGCCTTTTCCACCCTTCGAGTAGAATATGCTACTTGCAGTACTTCAACCTATAACGGTCATATAAGTCTATCAACGTCTAGACTACTCTGTAGAATGATTCTAGATACAAGATTCCTTATTCTATGGAAAATTGGCGTGACTTCCTACCCGTCCAACTACAAGTCTCAGTAAATACTGATCTTATGTAAATCTGATTCGACTTTCTTCTTTTAGACCATCCTTATATACGTCTTATACTCATATCTAAACTACTCTTATATGTAATCTCCAATTACAATAGAAGGATAAGAGTATTTACCTCGATAAGCCCACAATTATCCAAGTTAAAAAGTCGATCCTGAGCAAGGTTTAGCTCCTAATCTGTACGCTCCAATATGCTCCAAGAAACCCTTAGAAGTTCTACACAACTTCTACTTAATACTTCAACCAACTATGAAGATTTTTCCCTAGGGTTTCGTTTAGTGACTAAAGGAAGTATAGTAGTATTTTCCGGGCTTTTAGTATAGAGGTAACTTTGGGAATTCTACAAGGTATTTGGGCCAAGGTATTTTGGCATAGTAACAATACTTGGAGAATACTTTTCTACAAAGGGGGGGGGGTATTTCACGAGATCAACTCAAGGAAAGGGGGGGTGGTTTCGGCCTAGGGCCTCTCAAAGGGGGAGGGGGGACTTTGGACGAAAACTACACTAAGGGGGGAGAGGGATTTTTGCCTTGGAATTTATCAAGTGAGGATGAAGAATAAGTCTTGCACTTGAGGGGTATTTATAGGGAACCCAATGGCCAAGATCAAAGCAAGTGGATGGATGAGATTTGGACAAGTGTTGTGTGGGTCCCACCTTATCTATCTACCACACAAATATCACAAAATATCCTACCTAACCTTGACCAATGTTTTTGGCCGCAAAAACGTGCCATCTATTCGTCCATCCGCCACTGAGGTGACAAGTGTCGCCCTCTCGTTGGTCCAAAATATTTTATCTCTCGGAAAAATCCGCAAAAATTATAAATGTTGCAACCGTAATTTTTCCTTCGCAAAGTCCGGAAAACGTTTCGTCGGAAAACAATTCTTTTCGCTAGTTCTGCACAAATTTTGTCCCTTTGCCTACTCAAGGCTTAAACTTTTATACGTACGCCCTCACGTACATACTCTGGAAATACGGGGTATAACAATTAATGAGTCATGTCGTTTAGACTTAAAAACGCAGGTGCCACTTACATGAGAGCCATGACTACCATTTTTCATAATATGATCCATAAGGAAATTGAAGTCTACGTGGATGACGTCATCATAAAATCATGGAGGGCTACGGACCATTTGGTCCATCTGAAGAAGTTTTTTGAGCGATTGAGGCAATACAACCTGAAGTTGATTCCGGCAAAGTGTCCCTTCGGCATCCCAGCGGGAAAATTATTGGGTTTCATCGTGAGCAGAAGGGGAATAGAGTTGGATCCTTCGAAGATAAAGGTCATTCAGGGATTACCTCCTCCAAAAAGTCGCAAGGAAGTGATGAGTTTTCTCGGTCGTTTGAATTATATCAGCAGGTTCATAGCACAATCAACAGTGATATGCGAACCAATATTCAAGTTACTAAAGAAGGACGCTGCCACTAAGTGGACATTGGAGTGCCAACAAGCCCTTGATAAAATCAAAGAGTATCTGTCAAATCTGTCGTTCTTGGTGCCTCCAGAACCCGGGAGGCCTTTGATGTTATACTTATCCGTATTGGAAGATGCGTTCGGATGTATGTTCATGATGAGACGGGAAGGAAGGAACAAGCAATATACTACTTGAGTAAAAAGTTCACGCCTTATGAAGCTCGTTACACAATGCTGGAACGCACATGTTGTGCCTTCACTTGGGTCGCACAAAAATTCAGACATTATTTATCCGCATACACCACCTACCTCATTTCGAGGATGGACCCGCTCAAGTATATCTTTCAGAAACCTATGCCTACTGGAAAACTTGCAAAATGGCAGATCTTTTTAAGTGAATTCGACATCGTATATGTCACCCAAAAGGAAGTCAAGGGGCAAGCATTAGCAGATCATCTCGCGGAGAATCCGGTAGACGAGGAATATATCCCCTTGCGGACCTACTTTCCAGATGAAGAAGTGATGTTTGTAGGAGAAGACATCCTAGAAGAATATCCGGGTTGGAGAATGTTCTTCGATGGCGCCGCGAATTTCAAATAAGTAGGTATCAGAGCGGTTTTGGTATCAGAAACAGGACAACACTACCCAATATCAGCAAAGCTCAGATTCCCGTGCACCAATAATATGTCAGAATATGAGGCTTGCATACTAGGACTCTGAATGGCTATTGACATGAACATACAAGAGTTGTTGGTCATAGGGGATTCAGACCTGTTAATTCACCAAGTGCAAGACGAATGGGCCACCAAGAATAGGAAGATACTTCCTTACCTACACTGCGTGAAAGAATTGCGCAAAAGGTTCGTTAAGATAGAGTTCAGGCATACTCCGAGGGCTCAAAATGAGTTTGCAGACACTTTAGCAACTTTGTCCTCCATGATTCAACATCCAGACAAGAACTATATTGACCCAATCAAAGTAGATGTGCTAGAGCAGCCAGCCTATTGTTCTCAGATAGATGAAGAATCAGAGAGCAAACCTTGGTATGACGAAATCAAGAGGTATCTCAAAGCAGGTGAGTACCTGAAAGGCATGACCAACATACAGAAGAAGACTTTTCGGAGGTTAGCAAACCATTTCTTCCTGAGTGGCGAGGTCCTTTATCGGAGAACTCCGGAGTTTGGTTTGTTAAGATGTGTTGACACCCAAGAAGCAAACAAGTTATTAGAAGAGACACACGGAGGTATGTGCGAACCCCACATGAACGGTTTCACGCTAGCAAAAAAGATACTACGAGGAGGTTACTTCTGGATGACAATGGAAACAGATTGCATCCGTTTCGTACGAAGGTGTCATCAATGCCAGAACCACGGCGATTTGATTCACGTGCCGCCAAATGAGCTCAATGTCACGAGTTCTCCATGGCCATTCGCAGCTTGGGGCATGGACGTCATCGGTCATATTGAGCCGGCAGCGTCAAATGGACACAGGTTTATCCTAGTGGCAATCGATTACTTTACAAAATGGGTAGAAGCATCATCGTACAAGTCTGTGACCAAGAAAGTAGTAGTGGATTTTGTTCACCACAACATCATCTGTCGGTTTGGAATTCCAGAGTCAATCATAACCGATAACGGATCCAATCTCAATAGTGGTCTGATGAAGGAAACGTGTGAGAAGTTCAGGATCTCTCATCGCAACTCTACTCCATATCGACCACAAATGAATGGAGCGGTCGAAGCGGCTAACAAGAACATCAAGAGGATACTGAGGAAAATGATATATAACTACAACCATTGGCATGAGAATTTGCCTTTCGCCCTCTTAGGTTACCGTACTACAATCCGGACCTCCACAGGAGCAACTCCGTATCTCTTGGTTTATGGAACAGAAGTTGTGCTGCCAGCAGAGGTAGAAATACCATCCTTAAGAATCATCCAGGAAGCCGAACTAAACGAAGCCAAATGGATACAGAGCAGGTACGAACAATTGATGCTTATTGATGAGAAACGAATGAATGCAGTCTGTCACGGACAACTTTACCAGAACAGAATGGCCAAAGCTTTTAATAAAAGAGTGCGACCAAGAAACTTCCAACCAGGACAGCTGGTGCTGAAACATATATTCCCTAACCAAAGTGAGGCGAAAGGGAAATTCGCGCCCAATAGGCAAGGGCCTTACATGGTTCATCGAGTGCTTACAGGAGGGGCCCTCATCTTAGCTGAAATGGATGGCGAAGTGTGGCCGAGAGCCATCAACGCAGATGCAGTGAAAAGATACTACATTTAGAGTGCTTTATTTTCCATGTAATTACTTTGCTTGTAAACTAAACTACGCTTGACCTGATTCCCTTGGCGGGATACGTAGGCGGCCATATCGGCTTCGGTCCCATCTCTAGGAAAGCCCAATTACTTTGCTTGTAATCGAAACTACGTGTGACCTGATTCCCTTGGCGGATACGTAGGCGGCCACATCGGCCTCGGTCCCGTCTTTAAAAATTTTTAAATCTTGTCTGTAACGAACTACGTTCGACCTGATTCCCTTAGCGGATACGTAGGCGGCCTACATCGGCCTCGGTCACACCATTAGGAAATCTTTGTTTTGTCATTTTGCATTTTTAGTGAGTTGTACTCAGTCTTGTCATACAGACGAGACAAATGAACCACATATATCCGACTCAGTTTCGTCAGTAAAAAAAAAAACCGGGACAATTTTTGGGACTTCGCCACGGAAAGACACCGACAAATACGATTCCATATGCTTGAAAGATCGACATAAACTGGGACAAATTTTAAAAAGAACTTCACGGCAACGGAGCACCAAGAATATGGGAGAATATACCGCCAATTTCGGATAAGGATGTTCGCATTGTTTCACAACATGTCACTATTCAAAGATCGACATAATTTCCTACTAGTATATATGAGTATATTTCCTCAAGATAGAATATTTTCAGCAAATGTTTTGACCGAGACTTGAAATCAGACAGGGATTACATGTCTAGACAAGACAACGCGTGCAAGTACCAAGAGCCAACACAAATCGGCCGACCCCTCCCCAAACTCACAATTTTTCTTTGAGTGGATTTTGCAGGACAACAAGAACAAGGAGGACAACAACATTCCAATACAACAGATTCGCTCACGAAGTCAAACTGCAACAAGTCTACATCAAATACATCTCGCAAAAACCACATCTTCTTTACTCAGGCTACATCATTTACACTTTAATTATTTCATCTAGTTTTGATCATGCATGAATTACGACACAACCCCACATATAGACAATTTTTATCTACACCTTAGGAGACACCATGTGTATTCCGTCCATACAAGACGATAACTGTCACGACCCGACCCCGGGCCGCGACTGGTGCCCTACCTGGGCACTCTTATACTCATACAACATAATAAACTGCGGAAGATAAATAACACTCTTTTTTAAAAAAAAAAAAAAAACTAAGGCCAAGCCGATAAGGCTGCCATAACATAAAAATTACCCGAAAGGGTCTACACTGTTTAACAATGTAAAAACAACTCTAGCCACCCAATTACGATGAATACAGACCTCTAAGATTTGGACAAATGCTATGACGGGACAAGGCCCCGCCGTACCCCTGAATAAACATAACCATGACGACAAGCTCCGGAACATTGAAGCCATCTCAAATGCTGAATCAGGATCCTAAGCTCGCGGATCCACAACTGTGTACCTAAACCTGCGGACATGAACGCAGCCTCGGAAGTCGATAACAGTACCAAATATGGAACGAAAAATATGGTACAAGAAACAAATCATAATCGCATAAAAGAATGACAGGCAAGTATAAAAAGTAAATACCAGATCCTACCGTGTCATTACCATCTCGTGAACTTAATCGCACTTATTATCTTGTCCCATTTTTACATAAAAGTTATAGTCACATTCTTACGCACATGCTTAGGAAAACCGTCAAGTTCATTACCATATAACTTACTTACCTTGCATAACATAATCCGCCTTTATGGAGGACGCCATACCGCCTACCAACTGGGACGCGATAAAGTCACATAAGTTCGCCCATAGAGGTATCTTGCCCCCATTTCGGGACGCGATAAAGTCATATAGTTCGCCCATAAAGGTATCTCGCCGGCCCATTTCGGACGCGATAATGTCATATAGTTCGCCCATAAAGGTATCTCGCCGGCCCATTTCGACGCGATAATGTCATATAGTCTGCCCATAAAGGTATACTGCCCGACCCATTTCTGGGACGCGATAATGTCATATAGTCTGCCCATAAAGGTATACTGCCCGACCCATTTCTGGGACGCGATAATGTCATATAGTCTGCCCATAAAGGTATACTGCCCGGCCCATTTCTGGGATGCGATAATGTTATTATAAAATCAGGGAATTTAACCCAATGTACTACGTACGTCTACTCCTTTAAAATGACTTTTTTTCAAATAAAACTTCCAAGATACTAATAACCGTAGTATCAAGTCATATCTACTTTTCAAGACAAGTCACAATACCTTTTAGAAATACATTTATAGGCTTCTAAATCAAGTGACTTCTTTCTTAAAAACCTTAAGCAATTGGTACCTTTAAAACAATTTGTCCTTCTTTATTTCAAATCATTTCTTTGCTTACATTACTGAAGAAAACCATTCTTTTAGTCTTCCATAAAGTTGTTATAACCAACTTCCCATAAAGCCGTTATAACTCTTTATGTCTTAGACAAATTCATTCCTTTTATAACCAAGAGACTTATACTTTCAAATCAAATCACATAGCTTTCAAAATACTTCAAGTCTCTTAACTTTTGAAATCAAGCTTCTTTAACTTTTAGAAATCAAGTCTCTTATCTTTAAAATGGCAAGAAATCAATTCTTTCCAAATCAAGTATTCTATACTTTTAAATCAATTCATTTCTAGGGAACTTAAGAGTTAGAGAGGTGTTTCTCTCACTAGGCGAAAATGCTCTCAACATTTTTTCCTAGTTGCTCTTCTACGTCTCCTTTCTTTTATGATTTTCATCAACTGAGGTACTACACGGATTGTTCTTTGATCTAATCCATCCTACGTAGAAGTTTGTGTGTTCATTTCATGTTCACTTTAATTGATTTGTTATAGAGTGAGTTATCTTCCTTCTAGCCATGAGAAAGAATATAAAGATTTCAGCCAAAAGAAAGAAAGAGATTAGTTTGATTATTCAAGATTTGAATTTGAAGAGTGCTTTTAAGCGGCTTAGCGGTGGCGATTTGCTTCTCTGAACTTTGTGAAGTATTCGGGTCAGGCGGGTATTGCAGGGTTGTTAGTAGGTCAGGAGGGTGATCTTGGTGTGCCTAAGGGTCATGATGGTGGTCCTGGGCCGAGGATGCAGCTCTTTGTTTCTCCCAACTTTCCGGTGGCACCCTCAACTAGTGTTCCGGTTGGAAAACTTGACTCTGGAAGGCTTACGGGTCTTGACGGTTATCCCGGGTCATTTGCGGGTATGTTGGGTGGTCCCGGGTTGCTGGAGGGTCGTGATGGTGATAAGGAGTTATGGTTGAAACCCATGGGTCACCGTTCTTTAGTGTTTAAGTCCAAAGTGGCTTTTCCGGCAGGCTTGGAAGTCGGAAAGGCAGATGCGGTTCCGGTAGGCTCACTTGACTCTGGGGGGATCGCGGATCTTGATAGGGATCCCGGGTCGAAAGGAGGGTCGTGTTGATGTTCATGATTTGTGGCTTGAACCCTTGGGTCGTCGATCCTTGGTTTCTGAGTACAAAGAGGTTTTTCCGGCGGGCACTTTGGATGCCAAGGTAAAAACGGGTCTCAAGGTTGGTCTCGGGTTAATTGCAGGTCAGGTGGGTGGGCATGGGTCTTGGGGGAAGTCCATGGGCCATCAGTCTTTGGTTGTTGAGTCCGAGATAACTCCTTTTCCAATTGGCCTTGGAAATGCTAAGGTTACGGAAGCCAAGGGGTTTTTTATCCAAAAGAGGTCTAGTAATTTGATGCATTCAATTGTTGCGGATGTCAATGGCACGCCTCATTCATTAGGTGCTCCAACCGAAGCTGCTCCTAATCCCATGGTTCTTGGGAGTGTCAAGCCATCTCATTTAAGGCGACTTCGTAATTCGTTTTCGGTGGGAACCGGTTTTGACAATAGCACGCCTCATTCAATGGGTGCTACAATCGAAATTGCTCCTATTCCAACGGATCTTGGTAAGGCAAAAGCTGCGGAAGCTGAGGGGTTTTCTCTCCAAAAGATGCCTATTAACTCAACACTTTTAATTGGCATGGGGAATGTAGAGTCATCTCGTTTTAATGAACTTCATAACTCGATTTGGGGGGCAACCGGTGTTGCCAAAACCGAGAGCCCTAGGTACTCTAATGCATTAATTGATAATGTATTAATACAACAAAAGACTTCTGGGACATCAATTCCCAATGATACACGCTTTTTGACTTCATTTGCGGGAACCAACACTGTTCATGGTGGCCCCTATACGATTAGAAGTGCTATGGGTATCGTGAATACGCCGAGGGTGTACATGCAAACACCACTTTGCACGGGTAATGATGGATGGCCAGAAGTTACTTCAAGGAAGAATTGTATCAAGTACAAAGCCAAGCAACAATTTTGAGAAGTGAAAAGAGTATTTCAACCTTCCAAGATTGAGTTTATGATTTAATCCCCTCCTGTAACGTCACCTTTGTGTGAACGCCCCAACCCCCCACTCTTTCATTTCGTGTTTATGCTTACGTTGAGGATTAAGAACCCTCAACGACTGATTGTAGCTCCCTGTTCTTTTCGTTTGTTCTTTTATAATATTTGCATTTACCTGGAAAAAAAATCAATTCATTTCTTCCTTTAAGAATCAAGTCTCATAACTTGAAAAATAAAGTCTCTTAACCCTTTAAAAATTTGATGTTCATAGTCTTAAAACTTCATACGTAAATTCTTATAAATTAAGTAACATATACTTTGGTGCGTTGTGAATAAGTTATACTTATTTATAACGATCTTAATCGAGTAGCCATACTAGAAAATGTAATACAATTTTGTCTTATCTTAGCTTCTATGCAGATGGAGAATTCTACTCATTTTAACTTAATTGATTGTCATTACATTTTCCTTTATTAACGCTGCAGTGGCTTGTTCGATTCTTATTCTCATTTGTGTCAGAATCTTAGCCAAGTCAACTTGGCTCCAAATACCTCCTAACGACTCTTACCAACATCCCCCATAAGACTTGGTAAGAACTTAGGATAACTTAGACATAACCTTTACGTAGAGTAAATCAACATACATACCTCTTAACTTCGAAGAGTAGAAGGAATCATGAAATAGTACTACATGTTTATTCCATACATAGAATCATGTCAAAAGAAGGAAGAGGTTCACATACCTCGCGACGATTATCGACAAATAGCAAAATGCTCCAAAGTACTTCAACCTTGATAGCTATTCCATCCTTCAAGTAGAATACGCTATACTTAGTACTTCAACCTATAATGGTCATAATACGTCCATTAACCTTTAGCTTCGAACGTAGAATATTCTAAATGCAAAGTCACTAAATTCTACGGCAAATCGGACAGCACTTCCTTTATTTCTACATACTTTGCCACCTTTTTCAAGACCGAATTCAATAACCAAACACGCCACATTTAAGGCCCAACAATTCATCTAACCAAAGGGGATTACACGCCTTAACAGGACGTGTAAAATTCTGCCCCAAAACCATACCAAAACAGCCCCTAAAACAGCCCCTAAAACAGTCCATAATTACTATAACGAGGGTGGAATGTGAGGCCTTTCAACGCCTTTCCACACCCTTATTCCTTCGGGGTTTTCATTAGCAATATACTACATTAAACATGAAATATAGGGGCTTATTTTCCAGCATACAACACGTCTAAATCAGTCCCTAAAAACTGCACGACAATATCCAACAGTTTTATAGATTCTACGGCAACAACTAAAATCCGATAACTCTTTCCTTAATCCTTTTTATTCCAATTTGAGTTCCAAAACATCTACATAAGTTATAACAACTTATTAAAAACAATATTAATCCATTATAACATGCAATAGGTGAAGATAACACGACAATAACCAACGAATTCCATTTACACCAAATCTGTCCCAAATCAGTTTTAGCCCCAAAAAATGGCTCAAACGCTTTTTATTCTTCATTATTTTTAACACAAGTTCATCCATACATTATAACAATAAATAATATCCAATTACTTTAAAAGAAGAAGGACTTTTACCTCATTTTTTGCCCAAAAACGCCCCAAAACAGTCCGGTCTTTATTGGTCCGCAGTTGCTCCACTTCTTCAAGTTCCAATCACATATATGTATCCCCTACAACCTTAGGATCAACTTCTCTTCACGTTTCGCTTCCAAAAAGTCGACGGAAAACCCCTAGGGTTTCATTCTATTTTCGGCCCAACCTAGATTTAGGGGTTAAGGGTGCTTAATCTTGGAAAGAAAATACTTTGATCTTGATATTGTCTTTGGATATGGGGATTTCGAATGGCTCTAGGTTTTTGGAGAGATAAGGGTTTGTATGGATGAATATCTTTTGTTCTAAGTCTTCAAGACTTATCTATATAAAGGTGTGTGGAGTCTTCACAAGACAAGTGGGGAGGGCACTTGCTAACCTCCTATTGGCCAAGTATCTCTTCACAAAATATTTCATCCACACTTAGTTATTTTTCATCCCATTTCGATGGACATGAAACATAGTATACAAGACTTAATAAATCCACTAAGTCCATAGTTCTAATGAAAAATAATTCCATTACTAGAATTAATTCTTGTCATCACATTAAACTCGAAAATTTTCCGTATAAGGAAATGTAAAAATCCTTTCCTTTCGACATTCCAATCTTAATTCTATAATCATGTTCTTGAATTACGGGGTGTAACATTCTTCCCCCCTTAGAAACATTTGTCCCCGAATGTTCTTTCGGAGTCCAATCTAATTAGATAGCGACATAGTCTCCTTTTACTACACCCTTCATACAACATATGCCACCCATGGCCACATAACAATACTTATTCTAAGATGTCAACCTTGGCACTCACGAAGCCAACTAGTCCATACTCATAATGACCTCAAAGTCCGTCATAATTATCTCTACTAGGTCTACTAGGGTCTGACGACTGTATCATCACCGGGCAAATCTCATATACCCGCTCAGCTACCACTCAAACACTCACGGGTGTAGTTACCTCGAAAGGTTCTTATGGATTCAGGCTCTATTCTTTTACACTTGGTTGTTATCTTTCTTACTGGTCGTACTCTTTCCGTACTTCCAACTCATACTAGCATACATACATAACTTCCATACCGATTCTGGCCTCTAATCTTTGGAGTCACTCTTTTAAATAACATAAGGCCATTTCCGACTCCCACGACCTGGTTCCGGTGGAACGCGTCCACGAACCCGTAAAACAATTAACTAGACTTGGGCCTTGCACCCTCGTGACCCTATCACGTAGCGGAACTACTACCAACCGATCCCACTCCATTTTAAACTATGAGGCGACCCGTAACAGGTACTCACCCCGACCCGCCGTCGCACTTAACTCTTACCCTTAGTCTGAATAAAATCTTATTGCCCGAGAAGGCCTTATATATACCTAAGGTCTCGGCGGTTATCAATATTCTTAGGCTCGCAATTTCCATGCTCCAAGCCTACCTTATCATTCCCCCCGTAAACGGGTACAAAAACTTCTCATAATACCATAATCGTGTCGTCTTGATCACAACAACCATTACTTACTCTATACGGACCTCATCCGTACAATTCTCTTAAGCCTACCACGTAGCTTAATATATTAACATGGTATTCCATCAAGTTCTTAACATGACTTCTTAAGGGTTCACTGCCCTATCAGACAGTTCATCCTTTCCCAATTATCCCAAAATAAAACATAAGACCTTGGCGAGAATTCATTAACCGTCCCATACCTTCACGGTATCTAGTTAGTCTTTATCAACTCCTGGTAATCTAAAATCATTCTAGGCAACACGCGTCTGACCCTCATACATAACTCCGTATAGATGTATGTCACAATACCAACTATACTATAATCATTGCCAACCTAGATACGCAATCCACATAGTCCTTCCTGGGTCACTGCTGCCTTTCTCGTAGCTGCAATCAACATAACTCGTTAGGGAGAGACGATCCTAACAACACAGCTCTATCGCACGATCTCAGAGTGAGAAGAATGGAAAACAATCCTAAATGTCCTGCAGCCTCCTGATTATAGATGTGGTGCACAACACACCGATAATCAAGACTCTACTAGACACGGTCTGTAGACACTTTCCGAGGACTAACTGCTCTGATACCACTTTTGTCACGACCCGACCCCGGGCCGCGACTGGTGCCCTACCTGGGCACCCTTATACTCATACAACATAATAAACTGCGGAAGATAAATAACACTCTTTTTAAAAAAAAAAAAACTAAGGCCAAGCCGATAAGGCTGCCATAACATAAAAATTACCCGAAAGGGTCTACACTGTTTAACAATGTAAAAACAACTCTAGCCAGTCCAGCCCACAGATGAATACAGACCTCTAAGATTTGGACAAATGCTATGACGGGACAAGGCCCCGCCGTACCCCTGAATATACATAACCATGACGACAAGCTCCGGAACATTGGAGCCATCTCAAATGCTGAACCAGGATCCTAAGCTCGCGGATCCACAACTGTGTACCTAAACCTGCGGACATGAACGCAGCCCCCCGAAGGGGGTCAGTACAACAGGTACCAAATATGGAACGGAAAATATGGTACAGTAAACAAATCATAACTGTACAAAAGAATGACAGGGGCAAGTATAAAAAAAGTAAATACCAGATCCTACCGTGTCATTACCATCTCGTGAACTTAATCGTACCTTATTATCTTTTCCCATTTTTACATAAAAGTTATAGTCACATTCTTACGTACATGCTTAGGAAAAACCGTCAAGTTCATTACCATATAACTTACTTACCTTGCATAACATAATCCGACCCTTTATGGAGGGACGCCCATACTGCCCGGCCCAATCTGGGACGCGATAAAGTCACATAAGTCTGCCCATAGAGGTATACTGCCCGGCCCATTTCTGGGACGCGATAATGTCATATAGTCTGCCCATAAAGGTATCTTGCCGGCCCATTTACGAGGCGATAATGTCATATAGTGCGCCCATAAAGGTATCTTGCCGGCCCATTTCGACGCGATAATGTCATATAGTGCGCCCATAAAGGTATCTTGCCTACCATTTCGGACGCGATAATGTCATATAGTCCGCTTCATAAAGGTATCTCGCCCGCCCATTTCTGGGACGCGATAATGTCATATAGTCTGCCCATAAAGGTATATTGCCCGGCCCATTTCTGGGACGCGATAATGTTATTATAAAATCCGGGAATTTAACCCAATGTACTACGTACGTCTACTCCTTTAAAATGACTCTTTTCAAATAAAACTTCCAAGATACTAATAACCGTAGTATCAAGTCATATCTACTTTTCAATATAAGTCACAATACCTTTTAGAAATACATTTATAGGCTTCTAAATCAAGTGACTTCTTTCTTAAAAACCTTAAGCAATTGGTACCTTTAAAACAATTTGCCCTTCTTTATTTCAAATCATTTATTTGCTTAAATTACTGAAGAAAACCATTCTTTTAGTCTTCCATAAAGTTGTTATAACCAACTTCCCATAAAGCCGTTATAACTCTTTATGTCTTAGACAAATTCATTCATTTTATAACCAAGAGACTTATACTTTCAAATCAAATCACATAGCTTTCAAAATACTTCAAGTCTCTTAACTTTTGAAATCAAGCTTCTTTAACTTTTAGAAATCAAGTCTCTTATCTTTAAAATGGCAAGAAATCAATTCTTTCCAAATCAAGTATTCTATACTTTTAAATCAATTCATTTCTTCCTTTAAGAATCAAGTCCCATAACTTGAAAAATAAAGTCCCTTAACCCTTTAAAAATTTGATGTTCATAGTCTTAAAACTTCATACGTAAATTCTTATAAATTAAGTAACATATACTTTGGTGCGTTGTGAATAAGTTATACTTATTTATAACGATCTTAATCGAGTAGCCATACTAGAAAATGTAATACAATTTTGTCTTATCTTAGCTTCTATGCAGATGGAGAATTCTACTCATTTTAACTTAATTGATTGTCATTACATTTTCCTTTATTAACGCTGCAGTGGCTTGTTCGATTCTTATTCTCATTTGTGTTGTAACTTAGCCAAGTCAACTTGGCTCCAAATACCTCCTAACGACTCTTACCAACATCCCCCATAAGACTTGGTAAGAACTTAGGATAATAGACATAACCTTTACGTAGAGTAAATCAACATACATACCTCTTAACTTCTAAGAGTAGAAGGAATCATGAAATAGTACTACATGTTTATTCCATACATAGAATATTGTCAAAAGAAGGAAGAGGTTCACATACCTCGCGACGATTATCGACAAATAGCAAAATGCTCCAAAGTACTTCAACCTTGATAGCTATTCCATCCTTCAAGTAGAATACACTATACTTAGTACTTCAACCTATAATGGCCATAATACGTCCATTAACCTTTAGCTTCGAACGTAGAATATTCTAATTGCAAAGTCACTAAATTCTACGGAAAATCGGACATCACTTCCTTTGTTTCTACATACTTTGCCACCTTTTTCAAGGCCGAATTCAATAACCAAACACGCCACATTTAAGGCCCAACAATTAATCTAACCAAAGGGGATTACACGCCTTAACAGGACGTGTAAAATTCTGCCCCAAAACCATACCAAAACAGCCCCTAAAACAGTCCATAATTACTATAACGAGGGTGGAATGTGAGGCCTTTCAACGCCTTTCCACACCCTTATTCCTTCGGGGTTTTCATTAGCAATATACTACATTAAACATGAAATATAGGGGCTGATTTTCCAGCATACAACACGTCTAAAGCAGTCCCTAAAAACTGCACGACAATATCCAACAGTTTTATAGATTCTACGGCAACAACTAAAATCCGATAACTCTTTCCTTAATCATTTTTATTTCAATTCGAGTTCCAAAACATCTACATAAGTTATAACAACTTATTAACAACAATATTAATCCATTATAACATGCAATAGGTGAAGATAACAACGACAATAACCAACGAATTCCATTTACACCAAATCTGTCCCAAATCGGTTTTAGCCCCAAAAATGGCTCAAACGCTTTTTATTCTTCATTATTTTTAACACAAGTTCATCCATACATTATAACAATAAGTAATATCCAATTACTTTAAAAGAAGAAGGACTTTTACCTCATTTTTTGCCCAAAAACGCCCCAAAACAGTCTGGTCTTTATTGGTCCGCAGTTTTCGTTTCGCTCCACTTCTTCAAGTTCCAATCACATATATGTATCCCCTACAACCTTAGGATCAACTTCTCTTCACGTTTCGCTTCCAAAAAGTCGACGGAAAACCCCTAGGGTTTCATTCTATTTTCGGCCCAACCTAGATTTAGGGGTTAAGGGTGCTTAATCTTGGAAAGAAAATACTTTGATCTTGATCTTGTCTTTGGATATGGGGATTTCGAATTGCTCTAGGTTTTTGGAGAGATGAGGGTTTGTATGGATGAATATCTTTTGTTCTAAGTCTTCAAGACTTATCTATATAAAGGTGTGTGGAGTCTTCACAAGACAAGTGGGGAGGGCACTTGCTAACCTCCTATTGGCCAAGTATTTCTTCACAAAATATTTCATCCACACTTAGTTATTTTTCATCCCATTTCGATGGACATGTAACATAGTATACCAAGACTTAATAAATCCACTAAGTCCATAATTCTAATGAAAAATAATTCCATTACTAGAATTAATTCTTGTCATCACATTAAACTCGAAAATTTTCCGTATAAGGAAATGTAAAAATTCTTTCCTTTCGACATTCCAATCTTAATTCTATAATCATGTTCTTGAATTACGGGGTGTAACAATAACGCTCATACAAGGCGTCATTTGCATTTCGTCCATACAAGACGATAACGCCCATATAAGGCGTCATTTGCATTTCGTCCATACAAGACGACAACGTCCATACAAGGCGTCATTTGCATCTCGTCTATACAAGACGACAACGCCCATATAAGGCGTCATTTGCATTTCGTCCATACAAGACGATAACGCCCATACAAGGCGTCATTTGCATCTCGTCTATACAAGATGACAACGCCCATACAAGGCGTCATTTGCATTTCGTCCATAGAAGACGATAACGCCCATACAAGGCGTCATTTGCATTTCGTCCATACAAGACGACAACGCCCATACAAGGCGTCATTTGCATTTCGTCCATACAAGACGATAACGCCCACACAAGGCGTCATTTGCATTTCGTCCATACAAGATGATAACGCCCACACAAGGCGTCATTTGCATTTCGTCCATACAACGCCCATACAAGACGTCATTTGCATTTAGTCCATACAAGGCGACAACGCTCATACAAGGCGTCATTTGCATTTCGTCCATACAAGACGATAACGCCCATACAAGGCGTCATTTGCATTTCGTCCATACAAGACGACAACTCTCATACAAGGCGTCATTTGCATTTCGTCCATACAAGACGATAACGCCCTCACAAGGCAACATTTGCATTTCGTCCACACAAGACGACAACACCCATACAAGGCAACATTTGCATTTCGTCCATAAAAGATGACAACGCCCATACAAGGAAACATTTGCATTTCGTCCATACAAGACGACAACACCCATACAAGGCAACATTTGCATTTCGTCCTCACAAGGCGTCATTTGCATTTCGTCCATAAAAGACGACAACCCCCACACAAGGCGTCATCTGCATATCGCCTATACAAGACGGCGTATCATCACATCATTTCATTACATAGTATATACGATTTGACTACAACCCAACACAAAATTCGCATTCTTACATTGTTTTGTTTTGACAGTTATGCACTAATGCTTCTATCTTAGCTTCAATCTACAGGAACTTTAACAAACTGCAAAAGATGGAGCACAACGTGGACCTACCTCTTACGGCGAACTGAGGTAATTTGTTGGGGAGCCAGACTTCCCAACAAAAGGCAAAAGCGGCCCCGAACGTCGACCTACTCTCTCCCAACATTCTAGCACCACAATAACTCATTGTCACCATAGCTCGACACTGAGACAGATTTTAAATCCGCGTCGGCCCCACCTTTAGTTTTCAGACACCAACAACACATTATAAGTTTTATCACCACGACCCAGCATCATAATCCGACACCGGGACAACTTTTGAATAGACATTTGACCTCACTTTTCTTAACCTTTGTTCCAATTCCGATGACCGAGACAAAATTGGCTATAAGTCAACGTCTTTGTCTGAAGATTCTTTCATCTTCTCCATACAAAGAGGGACAACTGTTGACACCCAATTTTGTCCATCCCCTTTAATCAATAACCAATAAATTTTCTTTTTTAAAACTGCAATTTTTACATCGCAAAAACAATCTCTACACCAATAATATATGTATAATAATCATGTACATGCGTAAATAAGGAGTTTGATAATGGCACCGCACCTTACGTATTTCCATTAATTCTTAATAATTTTAATAACAATAAATACGTAAACAAGTAAACAATCTAGCAATAACGTCGTGTCAAATAGCATAGTCGCATCTATTAATACGCAAAGCAATGTCGTAATTATTGTAATAATTTAAACCCAGGCTGAAATTAATAAAGCACCTAAAGTCATATCAAGATAATTTAATTTTAGCTCAAATAATAATAAATAAGGCACAATAAACAAGATTTTAAATAAGAGCACCGCATTTTACGTAAAAGCATTAAGCAATCCTCAAATATCATATCTACATTTAGCATTTAAAGGATTTAAACTCCATTCAATTTTAATTTAACATCGCAAAATACACATAATAAGTAAGTTTTAATAACGGTCTCGCATTATAAAATATTAAGCACTAATTAAATAGCACGCCCGCATTTATTATTATAATAACAGCTTAGACTAATAAAACACCTAAATAATTTAATCACAATTTAGATTTCATTTATCTACCATTAATTAAATAAAACACCTAAAACTAATAACACTAATAACCCACCTAAAATTAATACCATCAGCCCACTCTTTAATTCCCAGCAGCCCATAAACCTTTGGCCCAACTCGCCCCAGGCCCTTTATTTCTTCAGCCCATTTGCCCGCAGCCCACATCCCTTTTACTTCATCCCCCCTGAGCCCAGAACCTCCTTATCCCTGTCGTCCCTCTCAATAGCCCTTAGAAAAGAAAAACCTAAGAACCTAACCCTAGCAATCGCCGCACCTCCCTTACCTCGCACCCCCCATAGTCGCACCTTCCCTGCCGAGATTCTCGCCTGAAAATCCGGCGACTTTCCTTACCCATGCACACGCAGTCAGCTCGCCCTTACCATAACAAGAACAGTACGAAAATCAACCCAAAATCTTAACAAAATCAGTACAAATCGTCCCCTCAAATCAAGTCCAAGACTACCATATTGGGAATCAAATCGCAATGAATCAACTTCAAAATCGCACTAAGATTAGTCCCTAAAAATTGTCCTAAACTTACCATAAATCAAAGCCTAACTAGGAACTATAAAGACCGATGTTTGGACATGCAATAGGGGATCATCGAGAATACCTACAACATTGAGCCTAGAACCCCTCTCTTTTCTATTCAATTTACTGCTATATGTTCCGCAAACCAGTTTTCACGAGCTTTCCTTCGACGATTCTGGGGAACACTTGTCGTCGCCTCAGGTTCTCCACACACAAAAGGTAAAACAATTATCATTTACTGTATTAGTCAATTAGTTGATGTGATTTATATCATATGTTCGAACGTTAATTAAGTGTGTAGGTTCTGGAACTGCTATACTTAAATATGAACCATGCTTAATTAGATTATAGTTTGTTTTCTATGATATTTTATCTGCCTGGATAACAACAAATCCAAGCCTCATTTTCAGATTTACTTTTGGTTTAACATCCGCTGCGAGTTAGGTTTGTTTAGATTCAACTATTCCTCTTTTCAGTGTGAATAACTGGATTCTCCCCTGTTGATTTAGTCAGTTGCTCGAAAATGTGTTTAAAAATTTGTACTTATCTACCTGTGTGTCCTCTAACAAAGCCGTAGCATGAATGGTTAGTTTGATAGCCTGGTTTGCTGTGGGGATCTTGCCATAACTGGTTCATTCTGTAAACACCCCTCCTTTCAGATTTATTCTGCATATTGTGTTAATTGTATCGTGACTAATCATTTGTATTGATGTGTCTATTAACGCCTAATTCTATTAGCATGTATAGTTAGTTGATGTCTGTTACAATTCCTAAGTCACTTTGTATCATGTCTATGTCTGTTGAGTTAGTCTAACTGATATCTGCATTAGCATTCTACACCTATTGAACTAGTCTGGATCATGTTTTCGTAAGTGAGTATGTACAGGATATAACTTGGTACTGAAACTGTTTAGATATGAATGAAAAATGATTTGAATAGGCTCTTTATATGTACAAAATGTTTATGTTCTTTGATAAGTTAGGCATATATGTCGAAATTATCTATTACGGGTATGTTTTCATTGTGATTTGATTCCTGAATCGTCCATATCAAGCATATTTGTTTTACCAAATGTTTAAGCATGTGCGTATGAAATGGTCCTAGCATCGATATGTTTTACTATCCTGTTTCCTCCAAACATATAGCATATACCCCTTTTAAAATTTGCTGAATTTAGGAATGTCTGATTTCAAGAATACACAAGAATATGTAAGTCGAATATATAGAAATTATAAGAGTTGGATCTGCCTGCTTGCTTCCTGTTCTAAAAAAAATGAAAGAAAACTCCATATTTGGCCCTGTTTCATGTCTGCGGCTGCCTGTGTCTAAGGCCTAAGTGCCTGATTTTTTTTTGGGCTTTTAAATTTGTTTGATTCTGTTAGTTGGCTTCAGACTAATATAATTGAGTCATATGCTTGTTTGAGTCACATGATCGTTCATATATTTGTGGGCGTATACTAATCCTTATCTCTTTTTTTTACATGAACTGCATTGGAGAAAACGAAGAGTCTCAATACGAGACTCGTCGCGCCCCCTTTATCAAAAGGGAGATCCGTAACCATTTTCATCACATCGCGATATCTGTCTTCTCCGTGTCCTCTTTCTGGGTATCCCAAACAGGACGGGATATTGCCATCCGCCTTGAAGCGTCATCACAATTCTCAAAACCCTCCCTCTTTTTCATATATTTACTTATTTTATGATTTATGTGTTTAACTTTGTATTTAATAGAATACTAACTCCATCAATTGTAGAATAAATCGGGGAGGGTAATATAAAGTAGAAATTCTTTTTAAAAAAAAAAAGAGATTATGTCTTGTAGATGCGTCATATAAACTCAATATTGAAAAGATAATTCATTTATATATGTAACTAATATATTACTCCTTATCTAATTTCTAACAAAAGAAATAATTTTCTCATAAACTCTTCATACATATCATAGGAGTTATTATCACTAAACGTTTTTTTTTACGTACACTTACAAAAGTAATTTCATAATTAACTTTATATATTTTAAGAGTCTTAACCTCACATGTACTTATAGGAGTAATTTATCATTTTTTCTTTTGTCAATAAAGTAATCTCAAATGCATAATTAACTTTACATATTTTTGTGAGTCTTATAAAACCCTTTAAGTTATCAAAAATACATTCTTTTAGATATTTGCAACATCTTTTTTTACTTAAATAATTTTCTAAAACATACATCTCTTAGCCAGATAAACCTAGGTTTGAACGGACAACCGTAAGTTAGCGGATTCTAAAGGATGTCTAATCTCTTCCCTCTAGGATAATAGAGAATCCTTACCTAGAATCTTATTTAGTTTCACAGACCATTAAATGGATTTAATGTTGACTTTAATCGGTTAGTATTTAGGTGTCCTAATTCACCCAATTAATTAGGTGGCGACTCCCTTAACACTTAACATTTTACATTTTGGGGAGGATAACCATTCCGTCGCGCATTCAAGCTTGAGAGTTCAAAATCGGGTGCGACAATTATCATATATTGACGGACAGTCATTAACACCCTTAACAAGTCTCCTCTAAGCTCATGATAAAAATTTAAATACACGGACTTTCTTTCATCACGATATGTTGTTGTTAAGTTGACATTGTTTTTCAGTTTAGGCCGGAAGACTTCAAATAGGTCACATCTGTAAAAAGAAAACGCTTTCTATGAGTTTCAAATATAAGTGATCTACGAAAAATGAGATTAAAAAGATTGTTAGGTTTATACTATAAAACTGCGAGATTTATAGAGTAGTTATAAAACTTTTTTTTTTCAAATTTGGTTCTCTTTCTTTCTATTCACATTTCTTAATTCAGTAATCATAGGATAGTGTCAGGTCCTTAATGAAAATCTTGTGGTGGACAAAAGAAAGTTTACTTGAAGGTGACAACAATGCGCATGCTGTGTGTGTCTGCATGTATACACTTCCCACAGTAGTCCACCCACACACATGACTAGTATATCCTATAATAGCACCGCCCTCATCCACCATTTACAGATTACGACTTTGATCACCAACCTTCTTCAGTCCTCTCTTTCGGCTCATTGGGTATACACTCAACGAGGTACATAGCAACAACCACCGCCACCCCTTCCCCCCCTCTCCTTTCATCTCTCCTTAATAGTACTAATAAATAAAAGTTATGAATCGTACTCAAGAATTAAATCCTAGCCAAACGGTCCCCACTTCTCAAGAAGAAAGAAAAGACACCACCATTAGCAGCACCGCCACCGTTGCTACAACCAGTGACACCACCTCCACGAGTAGCAGTAACAGCAATAAAAAAGGAAAAGGCAAAGGAGGACCGGACAACAAGAAGTTCAGGTACAGAGGTGTAAGACAACGTAGCTGGGGAAAGTGGGTGGCCGAGATCCGTGAACCTCGTAAGCGTACGCGCCGATGGCTCGGCACCTTCGCTACTGCTGAGGACGCCGCTCGAGCCTATGACCGTGCCGCTATTATACTCTACGGTTCGAGGGCTCAGCTCAATCTTCAACCATCCAGTGGTAATAGCAACTCGTCATCCTCTTCACAGTCTTCCAAGAAATCTAGCTATTCCTCATCCACCCAAACCCTTCGTCCGTTACTTCCAAGACCTTCAGGATCGTTCGGGTTTAATTTCTCTTCCCCTACAGCACCCGTTCCTGCATCCACCACTAGCATGGGGCCCACTGATTATGTGCCCTACGGATTTTTTCCTGCTGTACAATATGCTGATATGTTACAACAACATTCCCAGCTGTTGAGTCAAACCCAACATCAGCAACAAAAGTATAACTGGCTTTGTGATGGATATGGTCCTGAGGCTGATCCCACCCACGAAGCATGCTCTTATTCTAACCCTAATCCTAACCCTAGTCATCAAGAGAAACCGCCGAAGCAAGAAGATGAATTATCCCAATATCAAAATCAGCAGCAAAATTATTTATATGACGACACAAACCCTTTAGTGGGGTCGTCAATATCTATTTCCTCCACTCAAGCGATGCAGGATGCACCGGTGGTTTCAGATCCGGTTGCGGTGATGGGAGGTCCCGGATCTCCTGTGTTTTGGCCAACAACCGATGATAGTTATCCACCAGTTAATATTTGGGATTACGGCAATGATTCCTTCTTGTTTGATTTTTAGAAGTAATTTTTTGGGTAACGGAAGCGGGGTCTGGGAAGATGATTTCTTTGAATTGCATGCAAGAGTACGAATATATATATATATATATATGTATATCCTTATGATCGCTGTGTCAGTACATATAGAATGGATTGGAAAACTGGTGACAGATTAGAATTGGCATCAATTGATTCCAAGGGGTGCATGTTCAGTATCTGAGGAAAACAAATTATGTTTGTACTTTTATTTCTGTTAATTGAGGGTGTGAATAAAACTCCAAGATCAGGGTGACCATTTATATACTGCTTTATTATCAGGTTTGATATCTCAATTAAATTTCTTCAGAACCAAGTGTACTTATTTTTATCGTTATTTCCAGTCTGGTTACTAGATGAACTTTTGATTTTGGAATGAGAGAATTGTTCTAGACATATTAATTTATTTCAAACTCAATCTTAAAATTTCCGCTTTAGGATTTTGATGTACTTTAGTTTATGGATTTTTTGGGGGATTTCAGATCCCCACTAAAACCTTAGGATTGCCGAATTGTAAAATCTGCGAAGAATTCCAGCGTTTTTGGTCGAGGATTTAAGATAGATACCCTTAGTATAGAATTTATTTGATATTAATTTAATTTTATCTTTTAATATTTTAAATTATATGCACTTAGTGCAAATTTTAATTATTATACGTATAATTTAACATGTTATATGTAATGTTAGTTGTCGTTACCGATTAAGATTTATATGTAAATACCTTACGGTTCTGATACCATAAGTATCCTGTGTTGAAATATGTTGTAATATACTACTTGGAATCATGATAGTAATGCTTTGATTAAGCGTATGATTCATATGAGATAGTACTGAGATCACAAAGAGGACATCCCCGACAAAAATACACATTTTTGTCGGAAGGGATCAGAGAGATGTACTATCAGAGGAACCTTTAGTAGGTAGACAAGTCCTGACATGTAGACTTGTCTTAACTCAAAACAGATTCAAAAACGCCTAACGCCACCTCAGTTCAGCGGACTCAAAACAGGACCATCAGCCTGAGCTTCAGACATTTCGCCAGGATTGCCCTTTCCTGACCTCAGTACTATCTCATATGAATCATACGCTTAATCAAAACATTACTACCATGATTCCAAGTAGTCTACTACAACATAGTTCAACACAGGATACTTAGCCTACCATGTAGGCTAGCTATCAATATATGAATTATTTAATAAAATTTAAAAATTTAAATTACCTAATAACAGTCGTTTTTGTTCAGTTGAAGAATATGTACAACAAACTTCAAATTTTTATTTAGAGAGTTTTTACAAAGTAGAGAAAAGTGGATAGCTGAAAGCCTCCCCTTAACTAAAACAAATGATCATTATATAGAGGATCCGTTCTGAAAACAAATAATCAAATGTGGTCGACATGTATGAGTCCACTACATGAGATTGATAAGAAAAATAAAAAGTAACTATAGCCTACTGCATATGGCCGACAAAGAAAATAAAAAAGGGGCCAAAATTCATGAAACCCTAATTTGTACAATAATTTATCCTACTTTATTAAAGTAGATTCTCTATGTACGTGACTTTTATGATGGGTCCCGACTGCTTTCATGTGTATTATACCGTTCCTTTCCATTTGTCTTTTTCTTCGTTGGAGGATTCCTCCACATTATCCTGGAACTTTCTGAGATATGCCTCAATATCGAAGTCTGCATCATTAGGGTCTTGGGAGTCTTGGATATTATCTTCATCTTCTGTATGAATAGAAGCCATAGAAGTATCTGAAGCAAATTCTTCTTTAAGATTTTTCATTAAATCCCTTTTTACTTCCGCCAATAGGAAGTTATAATTTCTTCCTTTGATATTACTCCAAAGAAAATGCAAAAAGTCAGCAAGAAAACAGATGCGCGTGAGCAAGAAAACGGCTGCAGCAAGAAAATGAATGCGCGTTATTTTAAGCTGGAGTTTTCTAGCAATATGCTGAAATGGACTATTAGCTTCGGACTTTGGTTGATCCTGCTTCAACTTAGTATAACTTTCAGTAATTGTGGTAATCTGGTCTATAAATTCTTGACCATTTAGTACACCATCTTTATCTTTCTGTAATATTTTTTTTCAAAACCTTATATAAAAGGTTCTTTGTAAACATGGGATCTGTTCTGGGGTATAACCCAATTCTACTGACCATTTCATGATCCACAGAATGAAGAACTCTATGAAAAAATGCATATTAGCAATTCCTTTTTATAATAGTCTTATTATTCTCACATTCTATGATCTTCTCTGAGAAATATCAATCCATTCAGTATATAAACTCTTGAATAGTTGAGGCAAGACACTAATGGTTGGACCATAGTCTCTCCATCAATGCCAAAACCAATTGGGAATGTTCTATTTATAAACTTGAGAACACATTTTTATGAACCATGGATGTTTTTGTTTGGATTTTAATATAAGAAAACCTTATGAAAACTGTCAATATAATCTCAATAATTGAATTTTACCTGAACTCTCTGTTCAGGGTGAAAATATTTCCGTTCTTTTATGGTGCTAAAACCCCACTTCTGGAGTAAATATTTTCTTTATAACAATCTTGAAAAAGTTATAAACTTTTCTGGTATTCATAGAATAATAATGCTGAATATCAGTTGATCCTGTAGATGAGAGTATTCTCTCATAATGCATTCTTGATTTATAAGTCAAGTCGGGATATGGCTGTCACGAACCGACCTCGGGCCCGCGACTGGTGCCTTACCCCGGGCACCCTAGTGATACAACATCAGAGAAAATCAGCGGAAATAAAAACTTAACCATGAAACAAGATATAAAATAAGAGACAAAGCAACCAAACTGGCCACCTTCCTCGTATATATATATCAAAACCGAACGATTACATCCTTTACAAACCCCGCCACAACAAGATTACATGCACCTCTAAGAATGTAACAACAACTATGACGGGACAGGGCCCCACCATACCCCTGAATGTACACTACCTACAATGACAGGGGACTATACCAAAAGATAAGCCTCCGGAGAAACGGAGCTTCCCAAATGCAGAACTGTGATCCTAAGAGCGAGGATCAACAATCGCGTAGTTTCTACTGCGGCAACACACTCAAGGAGGTCGCACAACAGTACCAAGTATGTGAAATCAAAATATCAGAATGAAATCATAACAGTCTATGTAAAGCAGGAGACATGTATGATAGCCAAACTACAGTACACAACATATAAACAGTCATGTCAAGTCAGAGACTAACGCCCTCAAAGTCATCACTAAAATATAACCATGGGTCTCACGCCCACCATATCAATCATGCCCGTGGAATTCCTTCCTCACTGCCGACAATCTATAATATAACAACACCAAGGAGTACACATGAACGCCAGGTCCCACCTGTGTCATAAGAACCGTACGGGGCAAGTACGAAGGCATAGCTACGTAACCAACTCAGATCATCAATCGATCGGCAAGTACGAAATCCAACTACCAGATACCTACCGTACCAACAATATTATACAACAGTATCACGAAGCTGACACGAGGCAAGTACGAAGGTCGACTACCAGATACCAACCACGCCACGTAGCTGACGGAGGCAAGTACGAGGACCAACTACCAGATACCACCAGCATCACGAGACTTCGCCACAATACTGTTATAAAACTAACTCACGAAGCTGACACGAGGCAAGTACGAAGGCCGACTACCAGATACCAACCACGCCACGTAACTGACGGAGGCAAGTATGAAGACCAACTACCAGATGTTACACCCCGTAAGTCCAGGACATGTATAAGAGAATGTACGAAAGGAAACAAGACTTGGAAATTGATACGAAAGGAAGAATGGTTTTTCCGACGGAAAATGTTCCGAACGTCGGAAAGGAAAAATGTTCGTTGTTGAGAATTGGATTCTCAAAATGCATTATTTGAAGAGTATGGAACTTATTAATATTATGGAAATTTATTTTTACGGATTTGGTCATGTGGGGCCCACCCGAGGAATTTTACGTTTTGTGGGGCCCACGAGGGTTACGGAATTTTATGGACGAATGAGAAGGCGACACGTGGCACCCCCACTTAAGGTATTGGTCGAATTAGAGTGGGGGTAATATGGTCATTGACCATCTTGGAAGATAAGTCTTCAAGCTTGACATAATTGACTAGTCAACTTGCCACTTAGGCTTGATCCATGTGATTTTAATCCTAACCTCACATTTGTGGATATCTAAACCCTCCAATGTGTTTTAAATACATACTAGTAGCAAGACAAGGTCTTGAAAGATTTAGAAAAATTACACAACATTTTCTTGTGCTATAGTTGCTCTCGGGTTTGCCCTAAGTCCCACACAAAATTTTTATAGTTTTGATCCATTAGCCACAATACTTTAACCCAATGTCCCTTAGGGTATTGTAAGGATATCTCAATAGAAATATTTCAGAAAAACGGAGTTTTCACGTTAGTCGCAAGGCGGAAACTAATGGAGTTCTTCAACTTTGAAGTTGGAACTTGAAGAAGGGTTCTTCATAGGCTTCTAAGGAATGCTTGGAGCGGATTGGAACTTAAGGAAAGGAGCTAAGAATTGCTAAGGCGCGACTTTGGATCTTGGAAATTTTAAGGGCTTGGAAAGGTATAAATTTTGTCGTTTTAGTAGTTAAGACTTACTTATTGTTGTAGCTATGGATTTTAGCAAGCATGTGTTATATAGTATGAAGTTTGATATGTTTGTGGGCTATTGGAACCCTAATCCGAAAACTAGCATGTTTAGCTTTAAGATTTGAATTCAAGTTGATTATTAGTTTAAGTCGTCGCATGTTGAATAAAGAAGGAAATTTTAGTTGTTGAAGTTGTTTATGACTAAGTAACATGTCGACTTAAGAACTTGAAATTGGAAAAGGATTGGAAAAGACGTAGTGTTATTGGTTATATGTTGGCCGAGAATGGCTAGTGTAGTATTATACTATTTGGTATGAATGGGCGGAATATTACACATATCAGGCGTGTAATCCCTTTGTTTGGTTGTTGTTGAGCCTTAAATGTGGCTTGTTGGTTATTGTATTCGGCCTTGAAAAAGGTGGCAAAGTGAGTAGAAACAAAGGAAGTCTCGCCTGATTTTCCGTAGAATTGTAGACTAAATACTTAGTATTATTCTACATAGAGACTAGAAGTTGATAGTCTTGTTGTGACCATTTTAGGTTGACACTTCTACGCACGCGATTCGGCTTAGCTTGAGGATTTAGCCGAAAAGGTATGTGAACTATCTCCTCTTCTAGCATGATTCCTTAGAATAAAGAAAGTAAGTTTTACTCCTTAAATGATCCATTCCTTGGTTGTATTTGGATTGCCTAAAATAGAATTTGTTCTATGTACTTCCTTGATTGTACTTTGATGTTTAGATTGCAAGTTGTAGAATCCATTCTCTTGATGAAGTTTGGATTCTTAAAAGTGAAGGTATTTTACTTAAAGTACATGTAGTCTTAAAAAGGAAGTGGTTTCCAAATCTTTTGGCTAGTGCCTTAGTTCTAAAACCTAAAGGTCATCATAATGACTTTAGGGGAGTCAAAGGAGTGATTTACTTATTTGATTTAAAAGAGGAGAAATGGCATGATTTAAGAGAAGTAACTTGTGTTAAGGGTGAAGTTACTTGAGGTTTAAAAAGTAGAAGAAAACTTGTTTTCTAACTATTAAGAGACTTGAAGTATTTTGAAAGTTAAGAACTTTATTTGTAAGTATGTGATACTTGGGTTTTAATAGCAAAAGTCTCTTGGTTATTGAAGGAATGGATAAGTCTAAAACCATAAAGGGTTATAACGGCTTTATGGGAAGTTGGTTATAACGGTTTTATGGAAGATTTAGAAAGTTGTCTATTTTGATAAAAGGGCATAAGTTGCCAAGGTTGTGAAAATTTGAAGTTACTTGATTTCAAGCCTTGAAATGAGTTTTCTAAACGTGTAGTAACTTACTTTGAAAAATAGACACGCCTTGATACTACGGGTGTTAGTATCTTGGGGCTTTACATAGAAAGGAGTCTTTTATAAAAGAATGTACGTACGTAGTACTTTGACTTGTTAAAAGAGAATTATTCTATGTATGCCTTGATTAGTACTTTGGCTTGATAAATTGAGAATTTGTCTAAGTGTGCCTTGATAAGTACTTTGACTTGTTAAAAGATAATTATTCTATGTATGCCTTGATAAGTACTTTGGCTAGATTAATTGAGAATTAGTCTAAGTGTGCCTGGATAAGTACTTTGGCTTGATTGATTGTGAATCATTCTAAGTGTGTCTTGGTAAGGACTTTGGCTTGTTAATTGAGGATTTGCCTATGTGCCGGAAATAGCCAGGTGCTATTGGTATATCGCTTGTTTCGAGGTCACCCCGTTTGTGGCATTTGCATAATTCCGTGGATTTGCTACCCACGATGCGGCGAATACCTCACGCGAGTCCGTAGGGCTTACGCGGTGAAATAGTCCCACGCGGCGGTCCACCTTACGCGAGGAATACCTCACGCGAGTCCGTAGCGGCTTACGCGGTGAAATGTTCCTATGCGCGGAATACCTCACGCGGTCCGAAAGGGCTTACGCGGGTGAAATAGTCCCACGCGGCGGTCCAAATTTATGCGAGGAATACCACGCGTCCACGCGACCTATGCGGGTGAAATAGTCCCGTGAATAGGATTGCCGAATAATATTGGCGGATGGTCCCGCTTTGATCATGAGCTTCCTATTTTATATTGTAAGGATACTACCGCTTTACTCTCATTGTAGTAAGGCACAAGTGTTGTATTTTGAGTATCATGTATGTCCCCTGATTTGTTTGGTTACCCTATGGTCATGCTTTTACGAGGTAGGATTCCGGGGAATGAGACCACGAGGTATTTAGGACACAGGTGGGACTGGGTGTTCATGTATCCTTATTGGTATTAATATATCATAGACTGCCGGCAGTGAGGAAGGATTCCACGGGCATGATTGATATTATGGGCGTGAGACCCATAGTTATATGTGAGTAGTGAGTGACTTTGGCGGCCCGCGCCCTCGACTTGATATGATTGCTTATGTGTTATGCATCGTAGGTTGGCTATCATACATGTCTCCTGCTTTGTTTAGATCGTTATGATTTTATTACGCATTTCATCGCTCACATACTTGGTACATTCTTCGCATCGACTTTCGGCCGCGCTCACGCCGCAGTGTAGGTACGCCGCTTTGGTGATCGGCAGTGTAGATCCTCGCCGTGGTTTTTGGATAGCTCCTTTGTTCGTGAGTTTATCATTTTGGTATAGTTCCTTCAGCATGTGCTTTTGTACATTTATGGGTACGCGGGCCTTGTCCCGCCATAGTTCGCTTTAACTCCTGAGGTCCAGTATTCATATGTGGGATTGGACTCATGTACGATGTTGTGTCTTTGGTCTATGTATATTATATGGCAGCCTTGTCGGCTTTGCCTTGCACGTATGTTGGAAAAAAAAATGAGGTGTTATTTAATTTCCGCAGATTACTTGTATTGTTAAGGTAGAAGGGTGCCCAGGTAGGGCACCACCACGCCCGGTTCGGGTGTGACAGAGTGGTATCGAGCGCCACCTCGGAATGTCTACGCACCGTGTCTAGTAGAGTCTTGATTATCGGTGTTGCGCGCCACACCCATAAGGTGAGGCTACAGGACATTTAGGAGTTGGTTTCTATTCTTCTCACTCTAAGATCGTACATGTAGATGTGTTAGTAAGAAAATTCCTCTCCGACGTATTGTTGTTACTGCTTATGCCTCCAAGGAGGGCAACACGCCTGTATGGCAAAAAGGAGTAGCAAGAGCTACTAGTCGACTCAGAGAGTTGATAGGGCTTATGCCTGTGGTATACCGGATGTTGTTCCGCAATGGCAGTTCTTCTCGCGCAGTTTGAGGCCCCAAAGACTGGAGCCTCCAGCTTCTGCTAGGAGAAGACTATAGGTCGCGAGGAAGCGCTTATGTTTTTGGCCAAGATAATGAGCTAGCAAATAGAAGTGATAGTACCCCAGAGGTTGGGATACTTTGATTAGTAAAGTGAGAAGTAAGAATGTTGACAAGAATGATAGGTGAACGAGACTATAGTTGTATAAAGTTCACAAGTTGTAATTACCCCGTATAAGTGTAAGACCGATAGGGAAGATTGTACAGTAGAAATACTTTGGCTTATGTGACGAACCTCTAGTGAATAGGGGATAGGTGAAGTACCTTGAGATAAGAGAGATGTATTTCAGACTAAGAACGACAAGTTAAGTGTGACGATGAGTCGGGTTATGGACTCATTTCGGGTCAGCCGATAGTATGGAATGGGGTGATGTCAGTTAGAAATGGTCCCGTTATGTGATAGGGTCCCGAGGATGCAAGGCCCAAGTTTAGTAAATTGTTGTACGAGTTTGTGGATGCGTTCCACCGGAACTAGGTCGTAAGGACCGAGGAGAGCCTTAGCAGGAAATTCAAGTAACTATATGGTCAAGTTTGGATAGTAACTCCAAGGATTGGAGAAGAGAAACAAAATTTGAGATTTTGTACGTGTACTAGATAAGTTTAGAAGTACGAGAAAGAATGACAAGTAAGGAAAGAAAGGAACCTCTAAGGATCCCGTGTTTGGGGAAGACTGTAACCTTCGAGTTTTGTGAGAGGGGCCACAGACGGAGGGTCCATTATTATGTTTACGTATGTTATGTGGTGGTCATGTGTGACATCGTTGGTCTTGTGCAGTTTTGATTGAGAGGCATAGTATAGAGTTTATGCCGGAGTTTGTATGGCTTGAAAACCGACTAAGAACATTCGGGGACGAATGTTTCTAAGGGGGGAAGAATGTTACACCCCGTAAGTCCAGGACATGTATAAGAGAATGTACGAAAGGAAACAAGACTTGGAAATTGATACGAAAGGAAGAATGGTTTTTCCGACGGAAAATGTTCCGAACGTCGGAAAGGAAAAATGTTCGTTGTTGAGAATTGGATTCTCAAAATGCATTATTTGAAGAGTATGGAACTTATTAATATTATGGAAATTTATTTTTACAGATTTGGTCATGTGGGGCCCACCCGAGGAATTTTACGTTTTGTGGGGCCCACGAGGGTTACGGAATTTTATGGACGAATGAGAGGGCGACACGTGGCACCCCCACTTAAGGTCTTGGTCGAATTAGAGGGGGGGTAATATGTTCATTGACCATCTTGGAAGATAAGTCTTCAAGCTTGACATAATTGACTAGTCAACTTGCCACTTAGGCTTGATCCATGTGATTTTAATCCTAACCTCACATTTGTGGATATCTAAACCCTCCAATGTGTTTTAAATACATACTAGTAGCAAGACAAGGTCTTGAAAGACTTAGAAAAATTACACAACATTTTCTTGTGCTATAGTTGCTCTCGGGTTTGCCCTAAGTCCCACACAAAATTTTTATAGTTTTGATCCATTAGCCACAATACTTTAACCCAATGTCCCTTAGGGTATTGTAAGGATATCTCAATAGAAAGATTTCAGAAAAACGGAGTTTTCACGTTAGTCGCAAGGCGGAAACTAATGGAGTTCTTCAACTTTGAAGTTGGAACTTGATGGTTCTTCATAGGCTTCTAAGGAATGCTTGGAGCGGATTGGAACTTAAGGAAAGGAGCTAAGAATTGCTAAGGCGCGACTTTAGATCTTGGAAATTTTAAGGGCTTGGAAAGGTATAAATTTTGTCGTTTTAGTAGTTAAGACTTACTTATTGTTGTAGCTATGGATTTTAGCAAGCATGTGTTATATAGTATGAAGTTTGATATGTTTGTGGGCTATTGGAACCCTAATCCGAAAACTAGCATGTTTAGCTTTAAGATTGGAATTCAAGTTGATTATTAGTTTAAGTCGTCGCATGTTGAATAAAGAAGGAAATTTTAGTTGTTGAAGTTGTTTATGACTAAGTAACATGTCGACTTAAGAACTTGAAATTGGAAAAGGATTGGAAAAGACGTAGTGTTATTGGTTATATGTTGGCCGAGAATGGCTAGTGTAGTATTATACTATTTGGTATGAATTGTGGGGCGGAATATTACACGTATTGTAAGGCGTGTAATCCCCTTTGTTTGGTTGTTGTTGGAGCCTTAAATATGGCTTGTTGGTTATTGTATTCGGCATTGAAAAAGGTGGCAAAGTGAGTAGAAACAAAGGAAGTCTCGCCGATTTTCCGTAGAATTGTAGACTAAATACTTAGTATTATTCTACATGAGACTAGAAGTTGATAGTCTTGTTGTGACCATTTTAGGTTGACACTTCACGCACGGCGATTCGCTTAGCTTGAGGATTTGAAAAAAGGTATGTGAACTATCTCCTCTTCTAGCATGATTCCTTAGAATAAAGAAAGTAAGTTTTACTCCTTAAATGATCCATTCCTTGGTTGTATTTGGATTGCCTAAAATAGAATTTGTTCTATGTACTTCCTTGATTGTACTTTGATGTTTAGATTGCAAGTTGTAGAATCCATTCTCTTGATGAAGTTTGGATTCTTAAAAGTGAAGGTATTTTACTTAAAGTACATGTAGTCTTAAAAAGGAAGTGGTTTCCAAATCTTTTGGCTAGTGCCTTAGTTCTAAAACCTAAAGGTCATCATAATGACTTTAGGGGAGTCAAAGGAGTGATTTACTTATTTGATTTAAAAGAGGAGAAATGGCATGATTTAAGAGAAGTAACTTGTGTTAAGGGTGAAGTTACTTGAGGTTTAAAAAGTAGAAGAAAACTTGTTTTCTAACTACAAGAGACTCAAGTATTTTGAAAGTTAAGAACTTGATTTGTAAGATGTGATACGTGGGTTTTAATAGCAAAAGTCTCTTGGTTATTGAAGGAATGGATAAGTCTAAAACCATAAAGGGTTATAACGGCTTTATGGGAAGTTGGTTATAACGGCTTTATGGAAGATTTAGAAAGTTGTCTATTTTGATAAAAGGGCATAAGTTGCCAAGGTTGTGAAAATTTGAAGTTACTTGATTTCAAGCCTTGAAATGAGTTTTCTAAACGTGTAGTAACTTACTTTGAAAAATAGACACGCCTTGATACTACGGGTGTTAGTATCTTGGGGCTTTACATAGAAAGGAGTCTTTTATAAAAGAATGTACGTACGTAGTACTTTGACTTGTTAAAAGAGAATTATTCTATGTATGCCTTGATTAGTACTTTGGCTTGATAAATTGAGAATTTGTCTAAGTGTGCCTTGATAAGTACTTTGACTTGTTAAAAGAGAATTATTCTATGTATGCCTTGATAAGTACTTTGGCTAGATTAATTGAGAATTAGTCTAAGTGTGCCTGGATAAGTACTTTGGCTTGATTGATTGTGAATCATTCTAAGTGTGCCTTGGTAAGGACTTTGGCTTGTTAATTGAGGATTTGCCTACGCAGTCCGGAAATAGCCTGCCAGTGTGCTATTGGTATATCGCTTGTTTCGGTCATCCTCGGGTTTGTGGCATTTGCATAATTCCGTGGATTTGCTACCCACGATGCGAGGAATACCTCACGCGAGTCCGTAGGCTTATGCGGTGAAATAGTCCCACGCGGCGTCCACCTACGCGAGGAATACCTCATGCGAGTCCGTGGCGGCTTACGCGGGTGAAATAGTCCTATGCGAGGAATACCTCACGCGGGTCCGAAAGGGCTTATGCGGTGAAATAGTCCCACGCGGCGGTCTAGCCTATGCGAGGAATACCTCACGCGGGTCCACGCGACCTATGCGGGTGAAATAGTCCCAGGAATAGGATTGCTGAATAATACTGCGGGCGGATGGTCCTGCTTTGATCATGAGCTTCCTATTTTATATTGTAAGGATACTACTGTTTACTCTCATTGTAGTAAGGCACAAGGTGTTGTATTTTGAGTATCATATATGTCCCCGGATTTGTTTGTGTTACCCTATGGTCATGCTTTTACGAGGTAGGATTCCGGGGCATGAGACCACGAGGTATTTAGGACACAGGTGGGACTTGGTGTTCATGTATCCTTATTGGTGTTAATATATCATGGACTGCCGGCAGTGAGGAAGGATTCCACGGGCATGATTGATATTATGGGCGTGAGACCCATAGTTATATGTGAGTAGTGACTTTGAGGGCCTGCGTCCCTGACTTGATATGACTGCTTATGTGTTATGTACTGTAGGTTGGCTATCATACATGTCTCCTGTTTTGTTTAGACTGTTATGATTTTATTACAGTACTTACTGTTCACATACTTGGTACATTCTTCGTACTGACCTCCTTCGGGGGGCTGCGTTCATGCCGCAGGTGTAGGTACGCTGTTTGGTGATCGGCAGGTGTAGGATCCTGCTCAGGGTTTTTGGATAGCTCCCTTTGTTCAGGAGTTTATCATTTTGGTATAGTTCCTTCAGTACAGGCTTTTGTACATTTATGGGTACGGCGGGGCCTTGTCCCGTCATAGTTCAGTTTAACTCCTAGAGGTCTGTATTCATATGTGGGATTGGACTCATGTACGATGTTGTGTCTTTGGTCTATGTATATTATATGGCAGCCTTGTCGGCTTTGCCTTGCACGTACGTTGGAAAAAAAAAATGAGGTGTTATTTAATTTCCGCAGATTACTTGTATTGTTAAGGTAGAAGGGTGCCCAGGTAGGGCACCAGTCACGGGCCCGGGGTTCGGGGTGTGACAGAGATACCACCAGCATCACGAGACTTCGCCACAATACTGCTATAAAACTAACTCACGAAGCTGACACGAGGCAATCTGGCCGACTACCGATACCAACCACGCCATGTGGCCGCGGAGGCAATGCGAAGACCAACTACCGAATACCACCAAAGATCACGAGACTTCGCCACAAAACTGAACGGGACAAGTACGAAGGCTAACTACCAGATACCTCCTGCGTCACGCCAATGACGGGGGCAAGTACGAAAACCAACTACCAGATACCAAGCCGTATCAGTAAACCTCATGGAGGGATAGTCCATGGAACAACAATCCTAATGGAACCATACCCGTGGGCCACCCAACGTGTCAGTAGGTCCAAGGATATAACAAGATAACCGACCCTCCATCGAGAGACGCGATAGCATAGAAATATAATACTTTCACAACAAAGGATATCACAAGTAAACATAGGCAAGTTACTCACACTCAAGGTACTTTCATTTTATGCCAAAAATCCGGGTTTTAACCCAGAAGTACTACATACTTTAACTCTTTAAAAAGATCCATTTCTTTCACAAAATTCACATGATACTAACACTCGTAGTATCCAAAATAGAGTAACTATTATTTTAAGTAAACCAAAACAATTTACATACCTTCTTTTTAAACCAAATCAAGACAACACCATGCCTTCTTTTTAAACCAAATCAAGACAACACCATGCCTTCTTTTTAAACCAAATCAAGACAACACCATGCCTTCTTTTTAAACAAAAACACTTCTCCTTTTAAAGTCAAGTTACCATTTTAACTCCATTAATAAAATCATTCTTTTGTTTTCATAAAGTCGTTATAACTAACTTCCCATAAAGCTATTATAACACTTTATGTTTTAAACCAACCAAGGACAACTACTCTCATTTCCGAAATCAAGATAACTTTATTCTTTTAAGGACCAAGTACTCATTTCTCACGAATGAGGTTTCACAACTTTTTAACACATTTCAAGTTCTTAACATTTCATATCAAGTCACTTAACTTTAGAATCAAGTCAAGGACACAAAAAGGAAATCAAACTTCTTTAACACACGTGCGTCTATCGCACTATATATTTCACAAATAATCATGCTCAAGAGGATAGGAAGAATCACATACCTCGCGACGATTATCGACAAATAGCAAAACGCTCCAATGTACTATACCCTTGCTAGCCTTTTCCACCCTTCAAGTAGAATACGCTACTCGTAGTACTTCAACCTCGATAAGCCCAAAATTATCCAAGATTAATAAGTCGATCCTGAGCAACGTTTAGCTTCAATTCCTTACGTTCCAACCCACTCCAAGCAACCCTTAGAAGATCTCAACCAACTTCTCTTCAAGATTCAACTCCAAAAAGTGAAGAACACTAAGGCTTAAAAATGGTAACTTTCGGCCAAGGGGTGTATATAGGCTAGGGGTGTGAAATCTTTTCCAACTCTTGGTTTAAAATCTTTCTAACACCTTAAGGAAGAACACTTAAAAATTTAGGGATTTTTGGACAACTTTTGCTCAAGAATCATGGCCAAAGCCGAGAGCACAACAAGGGAAGGGAGGGAATTTTGCCTTGGAAAATCTCAAGTGTGGGATGAAGAAGTCTTGCAAGCTTAAGGGTCTATTTATAAGCCAACCAATGGCTAGGATCAAAGCAAGTGTGTGGTCTAGATTGGGACATGTGTGTGTGGGTCCCACCCACCACTTGTCCACACAAAATTCAAGACAAGTGGCTTGCCACTGTGGGCATTTCGCCGAGGACACATGGCACCACATTTCGGCCATGTGCCACCTAGGGGGTGACACGTGTCGCCCTCCTACTCGTCCAAAATATTTCATCTCCCGAAAATATCCATAATCTCGAAAACAAGTGGGCCCCACAAAACCGTAAATTTTCACCGTGGGCCCCACGTGACCAAATCCGGAAATAAAATTCCATAATTCTAATATAATCCCAGAAGTCCGAATACCAAATCTGGGAATCCAATTCCCATTAACGAACCTTTTTCCTTCACAAAATCCGGAAAATTTCCCGTCGGAAAATCAAATCTTGCTTCCTTTCCAATCTTAATGTCGTATTCTCGTACGTACGTCCTCACATACATACTCTGGAAATACGGGGCGTAACATTCTTCCCCCCTTAGAAACATTCGTCCCGAATGTTCCTTCTAAGTCTCCAAACACACATGCGCCGGTATAGTCTTCACTACTATACTTATAAAACCAATTATGCCACACATGGCCATAATATAACATACGCGCAAAACTCAAATCCAAGCCAACGAGGAATCACCTCTAACGTGTATAACAACACTAAAGCTTCCACCCATGGTCTAAATGATACTTTCTTCACATCTTTACTTCACAAAATGATCACTTTCCTTCTCTTAACACATGTTCACTTCCTGTCTTACTCGTCGTACCTTTCTCGTACACCCGAACTCTTTCTAGTATAATGCACTACATTTCACCATCGCCTGCTTTCCAACGCCTTAGAGTTACCACCTCCAAACTTGGTCATCTTACTAGCCTCAAATTCCTTTAAGGCCATTCCCGGCCTTCACGATCCTATTCTGGTCGAACACATCCGCGAACTCGTACAATGCTTACCTAGACTTGGTCCTAGCACCCTCGTGACCCTAACACCTAGCGGGACCACCTCAAAATGACCCCACCTCATTCCGGGCTGCGGGTTGACCCGCGATCTTGCCTCAACCCGACCCACTATCGCGCCAAACTCTTGTTCCCGTCCGGGACAATCTTACTATTCTCGTCATGAAAACCTAGTGGTCTTCTTAGCTCAACTATCCACTTTCACCTTACACAACCCATGGAATTATCCCACAATACATTTCACGATACCAAGTACTTCGACAAAGACTAACCGTAAAATCTTTTACTCAAGACGGCCTTACATCTAAGGTCTCAACTGTTATAATTTCTAAGGTTCACAATTTACCTGCCCCCAAAATTACCTTTTCAACTAACCATGTTTTCTAAATCACAATTTACACAATGTTATCCGTACATAGCACTCAACATGTAATCATCTTATTACGCATACTAGTCTCTAGAGGGTTAAGAATATACCTGTAACGACTGCTTCACTTTCCCTTTGTCACTCTAATCAAAGTCCTGCCCTGCAGGGCGCATAGCTAGAGAAGGCGATGAACCAGCCACTTGTCACGACTCCGACCAAGCTCGCATCGGTGCCCTACCTGGCACCCTTACATGTACACATCGTAGATAATCACGAACATACATGAAACTTATAAATTAATACAATAGAAGTAAAACAACTGGCTAGCCGATAGGCTACCTTTCCGACATATAATATATAACCAAGCAGCCTCCTTTCCTTTACAAATCGACCCACAATATGTAACTACAGCACTCTAAGAGTTTTATCATAACAATCGTGGCGGGACAGGCCCCGCCATACCCCGAATAAACATGAATCTACAATCTCGTGGAAAACTGCATCAAGAGATAAGCCTCCGGAGCAAATAGAGCTTTCTCCCAAAAAAACTGAACCGAGATCCTACGAGCAAGGATCACCAACCTGGGTACCTAAAACCTGCGGGCATGAACGCAGCCCCCCGAAGGGGGTCAGTACAACAGGTACCGAATATGGAACGGAAATAAGGTACAACAATTAAAACATAATCAGATAAAAGCATGACAAGGGTAAGTGTAAAAGAAGTAAATACGAGCCGACCATGACAGTACCCCCTCGTGAACTTAATCGTACCTTATTATCTTTTCCCACTTCTCAATAAAGGTTATAGTCACTTCCTTACGTACTTACTTCGGAAAATCATCAAGTTCACTACCATATAACCTACTTACCTTACACAACCTAGTCCGGCCCTTTACGGAGGGACACCTATACTGCCCGGCCCAACCTGGGACGCGATAAAGTCACATAGTCTGCCCCTAAAGGTATACTGCCGGCCCATCTCTCGACGCGATAATGTCCTATAGTCGCCTGTAAAGTATAACGCCCGCCCATCTCGGGTCGATAATGTCATATAGTGCGCGTGCAAGGTATCGCCGCCCATCTTCGGGTCGATAATGTCATATAGTCGCCTGCAGGTATACCGCCCGCCCATCTCGGGTCGATAATGTCATATAGTCTGCGCGTAAGGTATCGCCCGCCCATCTTCGGGTCGATAATGTCATATAGTTCGCGTAAGGTATACCGCCGCCATCTCTCGGGTCGATAATGTCATATAGTGCGCGTAAGGTATCTCGCCGCCATCTCTCGGGTCGATAATGTCATATAGTTCGCCCATAAAGGTATACTTCCTACCATCTTCGGGTCGATAATGTCATATAGTCCGCCTGCAGTAAGGTATCGCCCGGCCCATCTCTGGGTCGATAATGTCATATAAAACCCGGGAATTTAACCCAACGTACTACGCACCTCTACTCCTTTAGAAAGACTCTTTTTTAAATAAAACTTCCCAGATACTAACAACCGTAGTATCAAGTCATCTCTACCTTTCAGGACAAGTCATAATACCTTTTTAGAAATACAATTACCGGCTTCTAAATAAAGTGACTTCTTTCTTAAAAACCTTAAGCAATTGGTACCTTTAAAACAATTTGTCCTTCTTTATTTCAAATCATTTCGTGTTTATGTTACTGAAGAAAACCATTCTCTTAACCTCCCATAAAGTTATTATAACCAACTTCCCATAAAGCCGTCATACTAACTTTATGCCTTAAACTAATTCATTCTTTTTATAACCAAGAGACTTCTACTTTTTGAAACCAAGTATTATATACTTTCAAATCAATTCTCTTAACTTTCAAAAATACAGTTAGTCTCTTAACCTTTAGAACTCAAGTGACTCCTTTTATTATAAAACCTTAGGCAATTGATGTCTTAAAAACAAGTTGCCTTTTCACTAAAATTAAGTCATTTATCTTTCCATAAAGCAATTATAACCAACTTCCCATAAAGTCGTTATATTCACTTTATGCCTTAGACAAAATACCATTTCCTATCCAAGGGACATATACGTTTAAAACAGAACAAGTATCACATACTTTAAAAATCTTCAAGTCCCTTAACTTAATAAAACTTAAGACATCCTTTATTCTTTCAAAGAAGTGAGTAAATATCCTAACTCACCCGACTTGGCTATTCATAAAACTAGTAAAGGATATTAAGGTGTCAGACGCTCACCGTACTACATACGTGCCACTAGTCATGCTCAAAAGATAGGAAAAGTTCTATATAGAGTAAGTCACACAACTACCTCTTAACTTCTAAGAGTATAAGGAAACATGAAATGATACCACAGGTATATTTCATACATAGAATCATGCCAAAGGAAGGAAAAGGTTCACATACCTCGCGACGATTGTCGACAAGTAGCAAAATGCTCCAAAGTACTTCAACCTTGAGTTATTCCATTCTTCAAGTAGGATACGCTATACTTAGTTCTTCAACCTATCATGGTCACAATACGTCCATTAACCTCTTACATCAAACGTAGAATATTCTAAGTGCTAAGTCGCCAAATTCTACGGAAAATCGGACAGCACCTCCTTTGTTTTTACTAACTTTGCCACCTTTTTCAAGGCCGAATACAATAACCAAACACACCACATTTAAGGCACAATCAAAAGCAATTAATCAATAGGGGATTACACGCCTACTAGTCGTGTAAAATTCCGCCCCACAAACGATAACAATCTAATACAACTACAAGTCCCAATTCGGCCACAATGAGTTCAACAATACCAATTCTTATTCAATTTCCATTTCAATCCAAATTGGTAGCATAATATGATATCAAGTCGCATTTGGTTATTACTACCAAAATCTTCAAGTCAAAAACATGCGACGATTCTAACAACGATTAAATAGTAATTCAACTTAGGCATGGCTTACATTACATTTCGGATTTCCAAGGCTATAATCAATCCATAGTCCTTATAACTTCAATATAACAACTTCATGCTAGCAACATACAAGCTAACAACAACAATATAAATAATCTTGTAATACTTTCAAAGAACAAGATTATACCTCAATGATTCTTAATCCAACTCCAATCCGAAGTCGCTCCTTAGTAGTTTATAGCCTCTCCAAGACACTTCAATCCGCTTGTTGGGACCCTTAGAACAACACCAACAATTATCCTTCAAATCTCCAAACAAAACCTAGAAAGACCATTAGGTTTTCGTTTTGCGACTAACCCGTAAACTATCTTTTTCCAAGACTTTTCTATTGAGATGTGTTTACAATACACCTAAGAACCTTGGTTTAAAGTGGGGAGCTAAAAGAACAAGAAGCAAAGATTTTTCCTTTTTCTTTGAAGAGAACCCGAGAGCACTAAGCCTATGTTCTTCAATTTTTTTCAAGAAATTTGCTAAGTGTTGGCACTAGTAGTGCTACTAGTAGTAATATAAAGGGGCATGGAGGGACAAGATGTAACCATATGGGTGGCTAGGATGAAGTCTTACATAAAAATCAAGACTAATTGACCTTTGACTTAGTCAACATTCTCATGCTACACAAGTTGCAAGACTTGTTTTGCAACAAAGGTCCAATGACCCTCTTGCCCTTGCACATTTCGATCAAGGCATCACATAAGGGGGGTGACACGTGTCGCCCTCCCATTCGTCATAGTAATACATTTTCCGACAATTCCATAATTCCGATAAATTTTTACAAGTCTCAAATCTTGTCACTTATGAGTTCTTACGTACGTTCTTAAAACATGTCCTGTAAATACGGGGTGTAACACCACTGATCCTGAAGGCTGAGTCGTAACACCCGCGCTACCTCTGGTCAGACAATCCTTCGCAAAATGTCCCTGTCGGCCGCAAGTATAGCAATCTCCCAAACTAGTACGACACTCCCCCTTATGGATTTTACCACAACGACCACACTGAGGTAAGGGTGGCCTCATCCGGCGAGCACTCCTACTCCCTCGAAAACCTGAAACCTTGGAGCTCTGACCTGCACCTGAATACTCCAGATGTCCCGAAGATTGTGGAGGACCACTCTGAACTGGCTGAGATATATATTCAGTCTGCCTGCCTCGAAAGTTACCGAAGGACCCTACTTCTTGGCCCTCTTCTGCTGATCTTGGTCATTCTGTCGACCTATACGTTCCTCCGTCTGCTGCGCATAAGCCTGTATACGGGCAATGTCCATGCCCGGCTGAAGAGCTACACCCGTGCAACCCTCTGCTAAATAATCGTCAAGTCCTGTGACATATTGGTGCACTCTATCCTCCATGTTTGCCACTAAAGCGGGGACGTACCGAGCCAATGAGTCAAACTCTATATTGTACTCCCGAACTGTCCGCCTGTTCTGCCTTAACATCAAAAATCTATCGGCCCGAGCCATCCTCATCTGTGGAGGCAAGAAATGGCTAAGAAACGCCTTTGAGAACTCGTCCCACACAGCTGGAAGCGCATGCTCCCCCCGGGACAGTTCCCATGAATCAAACCAGTCGACTGCAGTATCACGCAGCCGATGTGAACCTAATACTACCGACTCTGTCTCCGAGGCCTTGATCACTCTCATGATCCTCTCAGAATCGCCGAATAAACTCCTGAGGATCATCCTCAGCTCTCGATCCATAGAACTCTGGTGGATTGCAACTCAAGAAGTCCCGGAGTCTCCAACTATCGGCTCTGGGATGCGCTACTGGTACCACAGGCTCCCGTCTGTCCTCGTGCCTCGCCACAAGCCTAGCTAGTAACTGGGTCATCTCCTTGTAACCCATATCCTCTGTTCCTGGTCGTGGGACTGAAGACTCAGGTATCGTGGTCTCAGTAGCTACTGCTGCTGCTCTAAACTCTGCTGGGGCTGGCGGCTTTGTAGAATTCGCCGTCTGTAGCACCACCTCAGGTAAAGACTGGGCCTGCGCCCTGGTAACCATTTGTGCTCTACTCGCAGCTCCCTCTGCTGCCTTGCCCTTCTGGGCTCTGGTTGCCTTGCGTAGAGGCATAACTGGCACATAAGAATATGTCAGAGGGAGTCCAACTTACAACACAGCTCTAAGGCACGATCTCAGAGTGAGAAGAATAGAAACCAATCCTAAATATCCTATAGCCTCCTGATTATAGGTGGGGTGCACAACACACCGATAATCAAGACTCTACTAGATACGGTCTGTAGACACTTTCCGAGGATTAACTGCTCTGATACCACTTTTGTCACGACCCGACCTCGGGCCCGCGACTGGTGTCTTACCCCGGGCACCCTAGTGATACAACATCAGAGAAAATCAGTGGAAATAAAAACTTAACCATGAAACAAGATATAAAATAAGAAACAGGCTAACCGAAACGGTCACCTTCCTGTATATATATATATCAAAACCGAACAGTTACATCCTTTACAAACCCTGCCCACAACAGTACTACAGACCTCTAAGAATGTAACAACAACTATGACGGGACAGGGCCCCGCCATACCCCTGAATGTACAAGTACCTACAATGACAGGGGACTATACCAAAAGATAAGCCTCCGGAGAAACGGAGCTTCCCAAATGCAGAACTGTGATCCTAAGAGCGAGGATCAACAACTGGTGTACCTCTACCTGCGGCATGAACGCATCCCCCCGAAGTAGGTCAGTACAATAGGTACCAAGTATGTGAAACTGAAAATACTGTAATGAAATCATAACAGTCTATATAAAGCAGGAGACATGTATGATAGCCAAACTACAGTACACAACATATAAACAGTCATGTCAAGTCAGGGACTCACGCCCTCAAAGTCATCACTAAAATATAACCATGGGTCTCACGCCCACCATATCAATCATGTCCGTGGAATTCCTTCCTCACTGCCGACAGTCTATAATATAACAACACCAAGGAGTTCACATGAACGTCAGGTCCCACCTGTGTCATAAGAACCGTACGGGGCAAGTACGAAGGCATAGCTACCAGAACCAACCTGCATCATCAACTGACCGGGGCAAGTACGAAAGCCAACTACCAGATACCTACCGTACCAACAATACTATATAATCAGATCACGGTCGACACGAGGCAAGCACGGCGCCGACTACCGGATACCAACCACGCCACGTAGGCACGGAGGAAATGCGAAGACCAACTACCGATACCACCAAAGATCACGAGACTTCGCCACAATCATCGCTATAAAACTAACTCACGGTCGACACGAGGCAAGCACGGCGTCGACTACCGGATACCAACCACGCCACGTAGGCGGCGGAGGCACGAAGACCAAATACCAGATACCACCAAAGATCACGAGACTTCGCCACAATCGCTATAAAACTAACTCACGGTCGACACGAGGCAAGCACGGCGTCGACTACGGATACCAACCACGCCACGTAGCTGACGGAGGCAAGTACGAAGACCAACTACCAGATACCACCAGCATCACGATACTTCGCCACAAAACTGAACGGGGCAAGTACGAAGGCTAACTATCAGATACCTCCTGCGCCACGCCAATGACGGGGGCAAGTACGAAAACCAACTACCAGATACCAAGCTGTATCAGTAAACCTCATGGAGGGCTAGTCCATGGAACAACAATTCTAATGGAACCATACCCGTGGGCCACCCAACGTGTCAGTAGGTCCAATGATATAACAAGATAACCGACCCTCCATCGAGAGACGCGGTAGCATAGAAATACAATACTTGCACAACAAAGGCTATCACAAGTAAACATAGGCAAGTTACTCACACTCAAGGTACTTTCATTTTATGCCAAAAATTCGGGTTTTAACCCCAAAGTACTACATACTTTAACTCTTTAAAAAGATCAATTTCTTTCACAAAAGTCACATGATACAAACACTCGTAGTATCCAAAATAGAGTAACTATTATTTTAAGTAAACCAAAACAATTTCCATACCTTATTTTTAAACCAAATCAAGACAACACCATGCCTTCTTTTTAAACCAAATCAAGACAACACCATGCCTTATTTTTAAACAAAAACACTTCTCCTTTTAAAGTCAAGTTACCATTTTAACTCCAATAATAAAACCATTCTTTTGTTTTCATAAAGTCGTTATAACTAACTTCCCATAAAGTTATTATAACACTTTATGTTTTAAACCAACCAAGGACAACTACTCTCATTTCCGAAATCAAGATAACTTTATTCTTTTAAGGACCAAGTACTCATTTCTCACGAATGAGGTTTCACAACTTTTTAACACATTTCAAGTTCTTAACATTTCATATCAAGTCACTTAACTTTAGAATCAAGTCAAGGACACAAAAAGGAAATCAAACTTCTTTAACACACGTGCGTCTACCGCACTATATATTTCACAAATAATCATGCTCAAGAGGATAGGAAGAATCACATACCTCGCGACGATTATCGATAAAGAGCAAAACGCTCCAAAGTACTATACCATTGCTAGCCTTTTCCACCCTTCAAGTAGAATACGCTACTCGTAGTACTTCAACCTCGATAAGCCCAAAATTATCCAAGATTAATAAGTCGATCCTGAGCAACGTTTAGCTCCAATTCCTTACGTTCCAACCCACTCCAAGCAACCCTTAGAAGCTCTCAACCAACTTTTCTTCAAGATTCAACTCCAAAAAGTGAAGAACACTAAGGCTTAAAAATGGTAACTTTCGGCCAATGGGGTGTATATAGGATAGGGGTGTGAAATCTTTTCCAACTCTTGGTTTACAATCATCCTAACACCTTAAGGAAGAACACTTAAAAGTTTAGGGATTTTTGGACAACTTTTGCTCAAGAATCATGGCCAAAGCCGAGAGCACAACAAGGGAAGGGAGGGAATTTTGCCTTGGAAAATCTCAAGTGTGGGATGAAGAAGTTTTGCAAGCTTAAGGGTCTATTTATAAGCCAATCAATGTCTAGGATCAAAGAAAGTGTGTGGTCTAGATTGGGACATGTGTGTGTGGATCCCACCCACCACATGTCCACACAAAATTCAAGACAAGTGGCTTGCCACTTGTTGGGCCATTTCGGCCAAGGGACACATGGCACCACATTTCGGCCATGTGCCACCTAGGGGGTGACACGTGTCGCCCTCCTACTCGTCCAAAATATTTCATCTCCCGAAAATATCCATAATCTCGAAAACAAGTGGGCCCCACAAAATCGTAAATTTTCCCCGTGGGCCCCACGTGACCAAATCCGGAAATAAAATTCCATAATTCTAATATAATCCCAGAAGTCCGAATACCAAATCTGGGAATCCAATTCCCATTAACGAACCTTTTTCCTTCACAAAATCCGGAAAATTTCCCGTCGGAAAATCAAATCTTTCTTTCTTTCCAATCTTAATGTCGTATTCTCGTACGTACGTCCTCACATACATACCCTGGAACTACGGGGCGTAACAATGGCCCTGTTTCGAAATATCTCTCCATAAGTTTCCATGACTCATTTTTCCACTGGAGATCGTTATAATCAAGAAGGAGTATAACTTTTCTTCCTTCATGTTTTTCATAGTCATCATTATCATTTTGTTCTTCGTTTGCAACCTCTGAATAATAAGGTTGTGGAGTACTACCATTTTTCCTGGATTCCATTTGTCAATATTAGAAGGTCCTGCTTCGGCTATAAGCCTCCTAGTTGCTTGTTGGACTAGGGTATTAGCTCATTTTATTCCTCTTCCACCTCTTCCTCTAAAGGAGTTGGGGATGCCATGGCCGCTTGGCCTCATTTTCCTGAAAATAAACAAGTAGATATAGTTATGAACTTAAATATTCTCTTGTAAGAAAATCAGGGAGAGTATTATCTGACCCTTTTTTATATTGTATTTCAAAATTAAATGGTGCTAATAAAGTTTGCCATCTAGCAAATCTGTTTAGAAATATTATGCTTACAATCTTTATTAAACATAAACTTTGCCGATTGGCAATCTATTCTTACCATGAACTTTTGATTATAGAAATCACCTTAAAACTTTAGAACACATTTTACTATTGCTAGGATTTCCTTAGAAACTGTTGAATAATTTTTCTAACTAGGATTCCATTTGTCAAAATAAAATTGTAACTCTTGTTTATCAATTGGAGAGTATTACTTTAGTATACCTCCATAACCAATACATGAGGCATATGTTTCTATGATTTTTTATCAAATAGGATAGACTAGAGTTAGACAAGGAAAGTTATGAATCTTTTCTTTAATTCTTTTGACAAATTGGGTATAATCATCTGTCCATGATTTAGGAACCTTTTTTAGCCGTTCATATAATATGGCGGTGTCTTTTGTTAAATCCTTTATGAAAGGACTAGTATAATTGAGATTGCCCAAAAATCTTTGAAGCTGAGTCTTGTCAGTAATAATATCTGGAAATTTTGATGCAAATTCAATGCTTCTATGAATAGGAATGATTTTTCCTTTTTCAATATTACGCCCCAAAAAATTGACTTTTGTCTGAAAAAGAGTCATTTTTGGTTTTGATATTACTAGACCATTTTGAATAATAATCCTTTTGAATAAATCAAGATGTTTAAAATGAGTTTCTATAGTATTAGAAAAAACTAAAATATCATCGATATAAACAATGATAAAGTTGCTATAAGGCATGAAAATATCATTCATAATATTTTGAAATTCTGATGGGACATTTTTCAATCCAAATGGCATTACATTCCATTCGATCTGTCTCATAGGAACATTAAAATCAATTTTATACTTATCATGTTCCTTCTAAGTCTCCAAACACACATGCGCCGGTATAGTCTTCACTACTATACTTATAAAACCAATTATGCCACACATGGCCATAATATAACATACGCGCAAAACTCAAATCCAAGCCAACGAGGAATCACCTCTAACGTGTATAACAACACTAAAGCTTCCACCCATGGTCTAAAGGATACTTTCTTCACATCTTTACTTCACAAAATGATCACTTCCCTTCTCTTAACACATGTTCACTTCCTGTCTTACTCGTCGTACCTTTCTCGTACACCCGAACTCTTTCTAGTATACGTACCACATTTCAGTCATCGCTTCCGTTTCCAACGCCTTAGAGTTACCACCTCCAAACTTGGTCATCTTACTAGCCTCAAATTCCTTTAAGGCCATTCCCGGCCTTCACGATCCTATTCTGGTCGAACACATCCGCGAACTCGTACAATGCTTACCTAGACTTGGTCCTAGCACCCTCGTGACCCTAACACCTAGCGGGACCACCTCAAAATGACCCCACCTCATTCCGGGCTGCGGGTTGACCCGCGATCTTGCCTCAACCCGACCCACTATCGCGCCAAACTCTTGTTCCCGTCCGGGACAATCTTACTATTCTCGTCATGAAAACCTAGTGGTCTTCTTAGCTCAACTATCCACTTTCACCTTACACAACCCATGGAATTATCCCACAATACATTTCACGCATACCAAGTACTTCGACAAAGACTAACCGTAAAATCTTTTACTCAAGACGGCCTTACATCTAAGGTCTCAACTGTTATAATTTCTAAGGTTCACAATTTACCTGCCCCCAAAATTACCTTTTCAACTAACCATGTTTTCTAAATCACAATTTGCACAATGTTATCCGTACATAGCACTCAACATGTAATCATCTTATTACGCATACTAGTCTCTAGAGGGTTAAGAATATACCTGTAACGACTGCTTCACTTTCCCTTTGTCACTCTAATCAAAGTCCTGCCCTGCAGGGCGCATAGCTAGAGAAGGCGATGAACCAGCCACTTGTCACGACCCGACCCCGGGCCCGCGACTGGTGCCCTACCTGGGCACCCTTACAGGTACACATCAGAGATAATCAGCGGAACATACATGAAACTTATAAATTAATACAATAGAAGTAAAACAACAGGCTAGCCGATAGGGCTACCTTCCTGGACATATAATATATAACCGAAGCAGTTGCCTCCTTTCCTTTACAAACTGACCCACAATATGTAACTACAGACCTCTAAGAGTTTTATCATAACAACTGTGGCGGGACAGGGCCCCGCCATACCCCTGAATAAACATGAATCTACAATCTCAGGGAAAACCGTACCAAGAGATAAGCCTCCGGAGCAAATGGAGCTTTCTCCCAAAAAAACTGAACCGAGATCCTACGAGCAAGGATCACCAACCTGGGTACCTAAAACCTGCGGGCATGAACGCAGCCCCCCGAAGGTCGATAACAACAATGCAGAATATGGAACGGAAATAAGGTACAACAATTAAAACATAACTGTATAAAAGCATGACAAGGGTAAGTGTAAAAGAAGTAAATACCTGAGCCTACCATGTCATTACCCCCTCGTGAACTTAATCGTACCTTATTATCTTTTCCCACTTCTCAATAAAGGTTATAGTCACTTCCTTACGTACTTACTTCGGAAAATCATCAAGTTCACTACCATATAACCTACTTACCTTACACAACCTAGTCCGGCCCTTTACGGAGGGACACCTATACTGCCCGGCCCAACCTGGGACGCGATAAAGTCACATAGTCTGCCCCTTAAGGTATATTGTCCGGCCCATCTCTGGGACGCGATAATGTCCTATAGTGCGCGTAAAAGTATCTTGCCGGCCCATCTGCGGGTCGATAATGTCATATAGTGCGCGTAAGGTATCTTGCGGCCCATCTCTCGGGTCGATAATGTCATATAGTGCGCGTAAAGGTATCTTGCGGCCCGTCTCGGGTCGATAATGTCATATAGTTCGCGTAAGGTATCTTGCCCGCCCATCTGCGGGTCGATAATGTCATATAGTGCGCGTAAAGGTATCTTGCCGGCCCATCTCGGGTCGATAATGTCATATAGTCCGCGTAAAGGTATACTTCCGGCCCGTCTGCGGGTCGATAATGTCATATAGTCTGCCCGTAAAGGTATACTGCCCGGCCCATCTCTGGGTCGATAATGTCATATAAAACCCGGGAATTTAACCCAACGTACTACGCACCTCTACTCCTTTAGAAAGACTCTTTTTTAAATAAAACTTCCCAGATACTAACAACCGTAGTATCAAGTCATCTCTACCTTTCAGGACAAGTCATAATACCTTTTTAGAAATACAATTACCGGCTTCTAAATCAAGTGACTTCTTTCTTAAAAACCTTAAGCAATTGGTACCTTTAAAATAATTTGTCCTTCTTTATTTCAAATCATTTCGTGTTTATGTTACTGAAGAAAACCATTCTCTTAACCTCCCATAAAGTTATTATAACCAACTTCCCATAAAGCCGTCATACTAACTTTATGCCTTAAACTAATTCATTCTTTTTATAACCAAGAGACTTCTACTTTTTGAAACCAAGTATTATATACTTTCAAATCAATTCTCTTAACTTTCAAAAATACAGTTAGTCTCTTAACCTTTAGAACTCAAGTGACTCCTTTTATTATAAAACCTTAGGCAATTGATGTCTTAAAAACAAGTTGCCTTTTCACTAAAATTAAGTCATTTATCTTTCCATAAAGCAATTATAACCAACTTCCCATAAAGTCGTTATATTCACTTTATGCCTTAGACAAAATACCATTTCCTATCCAAGGGACATATACGTTTAAAACAGAACAAGTATCACATACTTTAAAAATCTTCAAGTCCCTTAACTTAATAAAACTTAAGACATCCTTTATTCTTTCAAAGAAGTGAGTAAATATCCTAACTCACCCGACTTGGCTATTCATAAAACTAGTAAAGGATATTAAGGTGTTGTACGTCTACCGTACTACATACGTGCCACTAGTCATGCTCAAAAGATAGGAAAAGTTCTATATAGAGTAAGTCACACAACTACCTCTTAACTTCTAAGAGTATAAGGAAACATGAAATGATACCACAGGTATATTCCATACATAGAATCATGCCAAAGGAAGGAAAAGGTTCACATACCTCGCGACGATTGTCGACAAGTAGCAAAATGCTCCAAAGTACTTCAACCTTGAGTTATTCCATTCTTCAAGTAGGATACGCTATACTTAGTTCTTCAACCTATCATGGTCACAATACGTCCATTAACCTCTTACATCAAACGTAGAATATTCTAAGTGCTAAGTCGCCAAATTCTACGGAAAATCGGACAGCACCTCCTTTGTTTTTACTAACTTTGCCACCTTTTTCAAGGCCGAATACAATAACCAAACACACCACATTTAAGGCACAATCAAAAGCAATTAATCAATAGGGGATTACAAGCCTACTAGTCGTGTAAAATTCCGCCCCACAAACGATAACAATCTAATACAACTACAAGTCCCAATTCGGCCACAATGAGTTCAACAATACCAATTCTTATTCAATTTCCATTTCAATCCAAATTGGTAGCATAATATGATATCAAGTCGCATTTGGTTATTACTACCAAAATCTTCAAGTCAAAAACATGCGACGATTCTAACAACGATTAAATAGTAATCCAACTTAGGCATGGCTTACATTACATTTCGGATTTCCAAGGCTATAATCAATCCATAGTCCTTATAACTTCAATATAACAACTTCATGCTAGCAACATACAAGCTAACAACAACAATATAAATAATCTTGTAATACTTTCAAAGAACAAGATTATACCTCAATGATTCTTAATCCAACTCCAATCCGAAGTCGCTCCTTAGTAGTTTATAGCCTCTCCAAGACACTTCAATCCGCTTGTTGGGACCCTTAGAACAACACCAACAATTATCCTTCAAATCTCCAAACAAAACCTAGAAAGACCATTAGGTTTTCGTTTGCGACTAACAGTAAACTATCTTTTTCCAAGACTTTTCTATTGAGATGTGTTTACAATACACCTAAGAACCTTGGTTTAAAGTGGGAGCTAAAAGAACAAGAAGCAAAGATTTTCCTTTTTCTTTGAAGAGAACAGAGAGCACTAAGCCTATGTTCTTCAATTTTTCAAGAAATTTGCTAAGTGCTGGCACTAGTAGTGCTACTAGTAGTAATATAAAGGGGCATGGAGGGACAAGATGTAACCATATGGGTGGCTAGGATGAAGTCTTACATAAAAATCAAGACTAATTGACCTTTGACTTAGTCAACATTCTCATGCTACACAAGTTGCAATACTTGTTTTGCAACAAAGGTCCAATGACCTCTTGCCTCGCATTTCGATCAAGGCATCACATAAGGGGGTGACACGTGTCGCCTCCCATTCGTCATAGTAATACATTTTCCGACAATTCCATAATTAGATAAATTTTACAAGTCTCAAATCTTGTCACTTATGAGTTCTTACGTGCGTTCTTAAAACATGTATCAGTAAATACGGTGTAACACCACGATCTGAAAGGCTGAGTCGTAACACCCGCGCTACCTCTGGTCAGACAATCCTTCGCAAAATGTCCCTGTCGGCCGCAAGTATAGCAATCTCCCAAACTAGTACGACACTCCCCCTTATGGATTTTACCACAACGACCACACTGAGGTAAGGGTGGCCTCATCCGGCGAGCACTCCTACTCCCTCGAAAACCTGAAACCTTGGAGCTCTGACCTGCACCTGAATACTCCAGATGTCCCGAAGATTGTGGAGGACCACTCTGAACTGGCTGAGGTATATATTCAGTCTGCCTGCCTCGAAAGTTACCGAAGGACCCTACTTCTTGGCCCTCTTCTGCTGATCTTGGTCATTATGTCGACCTATACGTTCCTCCGTCTGCTGCGCATAAGCCTGTATACGGGCAATGTCCATGCCCGGCTGAAGAGCTACACCCGTGCAACCCTCTGCTAAATAATCGTCAAGTCCTGTGACATATTGGTGCACTCTATCCTCCATGTTTGCCACTAAAGCGGGGACGTACCGAGCCAATGAGTCAAACTCTATATTGTACTCCCGAACTGTCCGCCTGTTCTGCCTTAACATCAAAAATCTATCGGCCCGAGCCATCCTCATCTGTGGAGGCAAGAAATGGCTAAGAAACGCCTTTGAGAACTCGTCCCACACAGCTGGAAGCGCATGCTCCCAGGGACGGTTCCATGAATCAAACGATCATCGCGGATCACGCAGCCGATGTGAACCTAATACTACCGACTCTGTCTCCGAGGCCTTGATCACTCTCATGATCCTCTGTAACTGTCGAATAAACTCCTGAGGATCATCCTCAGCTCTCGATCCATAGAACTCTGGTGGATTGCAACTCAAGAAGTCCCGGAGTCTCCAACTATCGGCTCTGGATGCCATCGGTACCACAGGCTCCCGTCTGTCCTCGTGCCTCGCCACAAGCCTAGCTAGTAACTGGGTCATCTCCTTGTAACCCATATCCTCTGTTCCTGGTCGTGGGACTGAAGACTCAGGTATCGTGGTCTCAGTAGCTACTGCTGCTGCTCTAAACTCTGCTGGGGCTGGCGGCTTTGTAGAATTCGCCGTCTGTAGCACCACCTCAGGTAAAGACTGGGCCTGCGCCCTGGTAACCATTTGTGCTCTACTCGCAGCTCCCTCTGCTGCCTTGCCCTTCTGGGCTCTGGTTGCCTTGCGTAGAGGCATAACTGGCACATAAGAATATGTCAGAGGGAGTCCAACTTACAACACAGCTCTAAGGCACGATCTCAGAGTGAGAAGAATAGAAATGAATCCTAAATATCCTATAGCCTCCTGATTATAGGTGGGGTGCACAACACACCGATAATCAAGACTCTACTAGATACGGTCTGTAGACACTTTCCGAGGATTAACTGCTCTGATACCATTTTTGTCACGACCCGACCTCGGGCCCGCGACTGGTGTCTTACCCCGGGCACCCTAGTGATACAACATCAGAGAAAATCAGTGGAAATAAAAACTTAACCATGAAACAAGATATAAAATAAGAAACAGGCTAACCGAAACGGTCACCTTCCTGTATATATATATCAAACCGACGATTACATCCTTTACAAACCACCTTACAGCGATACTACGGACCTCTAAGAATGTAACAACAACTATGACGGGACGGGCCGCCATACCCGAATGTACAAGTACCTACAATGACGGGGACTATACTAAAGATAAGCCTCGAGAAACGGAGCTTCCCAATCTGAGCTGTGATCCTAAGAGCGAGGATCAACAAGCGGTGTACCTCTACTGCGGCGTGAACGCATCCCCAGTAGGTCGGTCTGATAGGTACCAAGTATGTGGCCCGAAAATCGTAATGAAATCATAACAGTCTATATAAAGCAGGAGACATGTATGATAGCCAAACTACAGTACACAACATATAAACAGTCATGTCAAGTCAGGGACTCACGCCCTCAAAGTCATCACTAAAATATAACCATGGGTCTCACGCCCACCATATCAATCATGTCCGTGGAATTCCTTCCTCACTGCCGACAGTCTATAATATAACAACACCAAGGAGTTCACATGAACGTCAGGTCCCACCTGTGTCATAAGAACCGTACGGGGCAAGTACGAAGGCATAGCTACCAGAACCAACCTGCATCATCAACTGACCGGGGCAAGTACGAAAGCCAACTACCAGATACCTACCGTACCAACAATACTATATAACTGTATCACGAAGCTGACACGAGGCAAGTACGAAGGCCGACTACCAGATACCAACCACGCCACGTGGTAGCGGAGGCAAGTCGAACCAACTACCGATACCACCAAAGATCACGAGACTTCGCCCGCAATCGCTATAATACTAACTCAAGGCGACACGAGGCAAGTACGAAGGCCGACTACCAGATACCAACCACGCCACGTAGCTGACGGAGGCAAGTACGAAGACCAAATACCAGATACCACCAGCATCACGAGACTTCGCCACAATACTGCTATAAAACTAACTCACGAAGCTGACACGAGGCAAGTACGAAGGCCGACTACCAGATACCAACCACGCCACGTAGCTGACGGAGGCAAGTACGAAGACCAACTACCAGATACCACCAAAGATCACGATGCTTCGCCTGGCCCAAACGGACTGGCAAGTACGAAGGCTAACTATCAGATACCTCCTGCGCCACGCCAATGACGGGGGCAAGTACGAAAACCAACTACCAGATACCAAGCTGTATCAGTAAACCTCATGGAGGGCTAGTCCATGGAACAACAATTCTAATGGAACCATACCCGTGGGCCACCCAACGTGTCAGTAGGTCCAAGGATATAACAAGATAACCGACCCTCCATCGAGAGACGCGGTAGCATAGAAATACAATACTTGCACAACAAAGGCTATCACAAGTAAACATAGGCAAGTTACTCACACTCAAGGTACTTTCATTTTATGCCAAAAATTCGGGTTTTAACCCCAAAGTACTACATACTTTAACTCTTTAAAAAGATCAATTTCTTTCACAAAAGTCACATGATACAAACACTCGTAGTATCCAAAATAGAGTAACTATTATTTTAAGTAAACCAAAACAATTTCCATACCTTATTTTTAAACCAAATCAAGACAACACCATGCCTTCTTTTTAAACCAAATCAAGACAACACCATGCCTTATTTTTAAACAAAAACACTTCTCCTTTTAAAGTCAAGTTACCATTTTAACTCCAATAATAAAACCATTCTTTTGTTTTCATAAAGTCGTTATAACTAACTTCCCATAAAGTTATTATAACACTTTATGTTTTAAACCAACCAAGGACAACTACTCTCATTTCCGAAATCAAGATAACTTTATTCTTTTAAGGACCAAGTACTCATTTCTCACGAATGAGGTTTCACAACTTTTTAACACATTTCAAGTTCTTAACATTTCATATCAAGTCACTTAACTTTAGAATCAAGTCAAGGACACAAAAAGGAAATCAAACTTCTTTAACACACGTGCGTCTACCGCACTATATATTTCACAAATAATCATGCTCAAGAGGATAGGAAGAATCACATACCTCGCGACGATTATCGATAAATAGCAAAACGCTCCAAAGTACTATACCATTGCTAGCCTTTTCCACCCTTCAAGTAGAATACGCTACTCGTAGTACTTCAACCTCGATAAGCCCAAAATTATCCAAGATTAATAAGTCGATCCTGAGCAACGTTTAGCTCCAATTCCTTACGTTCCAACCCACTCCAAGCAACCCTTAGAAGCTCTCAACCAACTTTTCTTCAAGATTCAACTCCAAAAAGTGAAGAACACTAAGGCTTAAAAATGGTAACTTTCGGCCAAGGGGGTGTATATAGGATAGGGGTGTGAAATCTTTTCCAACTCTTGGTTTACAATCATCCTAACACCTTAAGGAAGAACACTTAAAAGTTTAGGGATTTTTGGACAACTTTTGCTCAAGAATCATGGCCAAAGCCGAGAGCACAACAAGGGAAGGGAGGGAATTTTGCCTTGGAAAATCTCAAGTGTGGGATGAAGAAGTTTTGCAAGCTTAAGGGTCTATTTATAAGCCAATCAATGTCTAGGATCAAAGAAAGTGTGTGGTCTAGATTGGGACATGTGTGTGTGGATCCCACCCACCACATGTCCACACAAAATTCAAGACAAGTGGCTTGCCACTTGTTGGGCCATTTCGGCCAAGGGACTCATGGCACCACATTTCGGCCATGTGCCACCTAGGGGGTGACACGTGTCGCCCTCCTACTCGTCCAAAATATTTCATCTCCCGAAAATATCCATAATCTCGAAAACAAGTGGGCCCCACAAAATCGTAAATTTTCCCCGTGGGCCCCACGTGACCAAATCCGGAAATAAAATTCCATAATTCTAATATAATCCCAGAAGTCCGAATACCAAATCTGGGAATCCAATTCCCATTAACGAACCTTTTTCCTTCACAATATCCGGAAAATTTCCCGTCGGAAAATCAAATCTTTCTTTCTTTCCAATCTTAATGTCGTATTCTCGTACGTACGTCCTCACATACATACCCTGGAACTACGGGGCGTAACAATGGCCCTGTTTCGAAATATCTCTCCATAAGTTTCCATGACTCATTTTTCCACTGGAGATCGTTATAATCAAGAAGGAGTATAACTTTTCTTCCTTCATGTTTTTCATAGTCATCATTATCATTTTGTTCTTCGTTTGCAACCTCTGAATAATAAGGTTGTGGAGTACTACCATTTTTCCTGGATTCCATTTGTCAATATTAGAAGGTCCTGCTTCGGCTATAAGCCTCCTAGTTGCTTGTTGGACTAGGGTATTAGCTCATTTTATTCCTCTTCCACCTCTTCCTCTAAAGGAGTTGGGGATGCCATGGCCGCTTGGCCTCATTTTCCTGAAAATAAACAAGTAGATATAGTTATGAACTTAAATATTCTCTTGTAAGAAAATCAGGGAGAGTATTATCTGACCCTTTTTTATATTGTATTTCAAAATTAAATGGTGCTAATAAAGTTTGCCATCTAGCAAATCTGTTTAGAAATATTATGCTTACAATCTTTATTAAACATAAACTTTGCCGATTGGCAATCTATTCTTACCAAGAACTTTTGATTATAGAAATCACCTTAAAACTTTAGAACACATTTTACTATTGCTAGGATTTCCTTAGAAACTGTTGAATAATTTTTCTAACTAGGATTCCATTTGTCAAAATAAAATTGTAACTCTTGTTTATCAATTGGAGAGTATTACTTTAGTATACCTCCATAACCAATACATGAGGCATATGTTTCTATGATTTTTTATCAAATAGGATAGACTAGAGTTAGACAAGGAAAGTTATGAATCTTTTCTTTAATTCTTTTGCCAAATTGGGTATAATCATCTGTCCATGATTTAGGAACCTTTTTTAGCCGTTCATATAATATGGCGGTGTCTTTTGTTAAATCCTTTATGAAAGGACTAGTATAATTGAGATTGCCCAAAAATCTTTGAAGCTGAGTCTTGTCAGTAATAATATCTGGAAATTTTGATGCAAATTCAATGCTTCTATGAATAGGAATGATTTTTCCTTTTTCAATATTACGCCCCAAAAAATTGACTTTTGTCTGAAAAAGAGTCATTTTTGGTTTTGATATTACTAGACCATTTTGAATAATAATCCTTTTGAATAAATCAAGATGTTTAAAATGAGTTTCTATAGTATTAGAAAAAACTAAAATATCATCGATATAAACAATGATAAAGTTGCTATAAGGCATGAAAATATCATTCATAATATTTTGAAATTCTGATGGGACATTTTTCAATCCAAATGGCATTACATTCCATTCGATCTGTCTCATAGGAACATTAAAATCAATTTTATACTTATCATGTTCTGCAATATGGACCTATCAAGTAAATCCTGTTTAGGAATCGGATATCTGGTCCATTTCAAAACTTTATCGAGATGTTTATAATTTAATAACAAGTCTATGAACTCCTCTTTCATGTTCTACATGTTTATTAACATAAAAAGTTGTACATAACCATGGAAATTTTGATGATTTTATTAAACCTTTTTGCAGAAGGGACGCGATCTCTTTTTTACATAATTTCAGATATTCAGAATTCAATTGGCAAGGCCTAGCCTTTGTAGGGATATTAACCTCATTGAAATTTTCCTCATAAGGAAGACCAACAATATGTTTTTTTCTGTCCCAAAAAGCATTAGGGTGGTCACTACAAATTGGTAATGAAATCAATCTTTTGACGTAACTTTGGATTTTTCAAAATTTCGTCAATATTAGAAATGTAAATTTCCTGTTTGAGGAAACATATCTATTGGTGTTTATTTACCAACCTATCTTTAAGCTCATTTAAAACTCTTGAAGAAGGTTCAGTTATCAACTGAAACATAAGAGGCTTTTTTGAAAATTTCTCTAGGTGTTTTCCTTTCCATTTTTGAAAATTCTCTTAGTTTTTAACGTTGCGTCTATGAGATCCTTTGGATTTGGGTATTTCTATGCCAAAAAATCCACATAACTTACCTAATTGTTGTCTCTCAGTGAGGTTTTGTTTCTTGATCTGCTGATTCAGCTTGATCTCATTGCATAAGGCTAAACCTTCTTGAATGCAGGTACCTATGAGGCTCCCATAAGTATACATATCATAGTTGATAGTGATTCCTTATTTTCTTAGAGCCTTCCTAACTCTTTCAGAGAAGAGGGCTGGTAATCCATCTATAAATTTGGACTTTCAGTGAGAGTTATTACACTCTGGTAACTCTATTACTCTACTAAGTAATACATCCTTATACTGTTACACTCCGTAGTTCCAGGGCATGTATATGAGGACGTACGTACGAGAATACGACATTAAAATTGGAAAGGAAGAAAGATGTGATTTTTCGACGGAAAAGTTTCCGATCTTCGTGAAGGAAAAAGGTTTATTATTGAGAATTGGATTCTCAACTTTGGTATATAAGACTTTAAGAATTTATAAGAATTATGGATTTTATTTTCCGGAATTGGTCACGTGGGGCCCACGGGAGGAATTTACGGGTTGTGGGGCCCACTTTATTTTTTTCGAGATTTTTGGCATTACGGATATTTTCGGAAGATGAAATATTTTGAACGAGTAGGAGGGCGACACATGGCACCCCATGTGGCCCTATGGCCGAATAGGTGTGGCACTTGGACGTTGTTTTGTGGAGACATGTGCCCACGGGAGGAATTTACGGGTTGTGGGGCCCACTTTACTTTTTTCGAGATTTTTGGCATTACGGATATTTTCGGAAGATGAAATATTTTGAACGAGTAGGAGGGCGACACATGGCACCCCCATGTGGCCCTATGGCCGAATAGGTGTGGGCACTTGGACGTTGTTTTGTGGAGACATGTGGCTAGCCACATGTCTCAAAGTTGTGGTGGACATATGGTTGGTAGAATCCATACATACATGTCCCCAATCTACACCATACACATGCTTTCATCCTAGCCCTTGATTTCCCTATAAATACCCCTTAAGTTGCAAGACTTATTCATCCACACTTAAGAGTTTCCAAGGCAAAAAAAAATATACTCCCTCCCTTTGTGTGCTCTCGTCCACCCCCCCCCCCCCCTCCCACTTTGTGTAGAAAATACTTCAATTGTTGTTGTATAATCCCAAATACCTTAGCCTAGTATCCCTAGTAGTATTCTAAAGTAATCCCAACATAAGAGCCCGGAAATACTACTTTATTCCTTTAGTCGCAAAATAAAACCCTAGAAAAATCTTCATAAGCTTAGATGAAGTGTTAAGAGAAGTTGTTTAGAAACTTCTAAGGGTTGCTTGAAGCGGATTGAAGCGTAAGGAATTGGAGCTAAACGTTGCTCAGGATCGACTTATTAATCTTGGATAATTTTGGGCTTATCGAGGTAATGATCTATGTCCTTCTATTGTAATTGGAGATTACAAATTGTAGTAGTTTATAATTGAGTAAGATATATAGAAGGTTGATTAAAAAGAATTGAACTGTATTTACATTGGACTGTATTTACAGTAGACTTATGAAGTATTATTGTGGGGCAGAAATTGTACACGTCCGGGTAGGCGTGTAATTCCCTTGGAGTTATTGGCTTGGTAGCGGGCCTTGTTATAGGAGGATATTTACGTGGTTTCGGGGGGGTGGGGGGGGAGGTGCTGCCCAATTTTCCGTAGAATAAGGAACTGTATACTTAAGATATTCTCCGAAGAAGTTTAGAAGTTGATAGATGTATTGTGATTGTTATAGGTGGATATTCTACGCGCAGCATACTCGACTTGGCTTGTGGATTAAGCCGAAGAGGTATGTGATTCTTCCTATACTCTTGAGCATGATTGTTGTGAACTATATAGTACGGTAGACGTACGTGTGTGAAATAAATTTGGTTTATTTTAAACATAAAGTGTTATAATAGCTTTATGGGAAGTTAGTTATAACGACTTTATGAAGATAAAAGGAAAGACTTGACTTATAAACGACTTTATTTCTAAAAGAGAAAAGACTTGAGAATTTGAAGTTATAAAGCTCAAACTACTTTGAGAAGTATAATGGTAACTTGACTTTAAAAGGATAAGTGATTTGGTTTAAAAAGAAGCCAGGGTATTGTCTTGGTTTATTTAAAAGAAGGTATGGAAATTGTTTTGGTTTACTTAAAATAATAGTTACTCTATTTTGGATACTACGAGTGTTAGTATCATGTGACTTTTGTGAAAGAAATGAATCTTTTTATGAGAGTCTAGAAGTATGGTAATTTGCTTGTGCTTGCTTGTGATAGCCTTGTTGTGCAAAGGTTGTATTCTTATGCTACCGCGTCTCTCAATGGAGGGCCGGTATATTGTTATTGTTGTTACATGGACATGTCTACACCGATGAAGAATTCCGGGGGCATGCGGCCATGCGGCGGGTTAATCACCCGGTATATTGTTATTGTTGTTACATGGACATGTCTACACCGATGAAGAATTCCGGGGGCATGTGGCCATGCGGCAGGGTTGATTACCTGGTATATTGTTATTATTGTTACATGGACATGTCTGCACCGATGAAGAATTTCGGGGGCATGTGGCCATGCGGCAGGGTTGATTACCTGGTATATTGTTATTATTGTTACATGGACATGTCTGCACCGATGAAGAATTCCGGGGGCATGTGGTCATGCGGCAGGGTTGATTACCTGGTATATTTTTATTGTTTATACATGGACATGTCTACACCGATGAAGAATTCCGGGGGCATGCGGCCATGCGGCGGGTTAAACTCCCAGTCATATTATTATTGCATCTTGGACATGTCTACACCGATGGAGAATTCCGGGGGCATGCGGCCATGATGCGGGCATGATATATATGTAGATATATATTACATTGGCGCCTGCCGGCCATGAGGAAGGAATTTCCACGGGCATGATTGATATTGTGGGCGTGAGACCCTTGGTTATATTTGGGTGATGACTTTGAGGGCGTGAGTCCCTGACTTGACATGACTGCTTACATATTGTGTACTGTAGTTTGGTTATCATATATGTCTCCTGTTTTATATAGACTGCTATGATTCTATTACAGTATTTTCAGTTTCACATACTTGGTACCTGTTGTACTGACCTCCTTCGGGGGGCTGCGTTCATGCGGCAGGTAGAGGTACACCGGTTGTTGATCCTCGCTCATAGGATCACGGTTCTGCGTATTGGGAAGCTCTGTTTCTCCGGAGGCTTATCTTTTGGTATAGTCCCCTGTCATTGTAGGTACTTGTACATTCAGGGGTATGGCGGGGCCCTGTCCCGTCATAGTTGTTATAAAAACTCTTAGAGGTCTGTAGTACTGTTGTGGGCAGGGTTTGTAAAGGATGTAACTGTTCAAGTTTTTATATATATGCAGAAATGTGACCGTTTTGATTAGCCTGTTTCTTATTTTATCTTGTTTCATGTTTAAATTATTATTTCCGCTGATTCTCTCTGATGTTGTATCACTAGGGTTCCCGGGGTAAGGCACCAGTCGCGGGCCCGAGGTCGGGTCGTGACAAAAATGGTCTCAGAGCAGTTAATCCTCTGAAAGTGTCTACAGACCGTATCTAGTAGTCTTGATTATCGCGTGTTGTGTACCACACCTATAATCAGGAGGCTGCAGGATATTTAGGATTGGTTTCCATTTTTCTCATTTTGAGATTGTGCCGTAGAACTGTGTTATAAGTTGGACTCCCTCTGACGTATTCTTTTATGCCAGTTATGCCTCCACGCAAGGCAACCAGAGCCCAGAAGGGCAGGGCAGCAGAGGGAGCTGTGAGTAGAGCACAGAGGGTTACCAGGGCACATGCCCAGTCTTTACCTGAGGTGGTGCTACAGACGGCAAATTCTACGACGCCGCCAGCCCCAGGAGAGTTTAGAGCAGCAGCGGTCTCTACCGAGGCCACAGTACCTGAGACTTCAGTCCCACGACCAGGAGCCGATAATATGGATTACAAGGAGATGGCCCAGTTACTAGCTAGGATTGTGGCGAGGAATGAGGACAGACGTGAGGCAGCGGTTCCGGTTGTACCCGTAGTTCACCCTAGATCTGATAGTTTGAGACTTCGGGACTTTTTGAGTTGCAGTCCACCAGAGTTCTATGGGTCGAGGACTGAGGATGATCCTCAGGAGTTTATCCGACAGTTGCAGCGGATCATGAGAGTGATCAAGGCCTCGGAGACAGAGTCGGTGGTATTGGGTTCACATCGGCTGCGTGATACTGCAGTCGACTGGTTTGATTCATGGGAACTATCCCGGGGGGAGCATGTGCTTCCAGCTGTTTGGGACGAGTTCTCAGAGGCATTTCTTAGCCATTTCTTGACTCCGCAGATGAGGAGGGCTCGGGCCGATAGACTTTTGATGTTGAGGCAGAACGGGCGGACAGTTCGGGAGTACAATCCGCTTTAGTGGCAGACATGGAGGACAGAGTGCACCGCTATGTCTCAGGGCTCGATGATTACTTAGCAGAGGGTTGCACGGGAGTAGCTGTCACGACCCGACCTCGGATCCGTGACTGGTGCCTTACCCCGGGCACCCTTGTGATACAACATCAGAGAAAACCAGCGGAAATAAACTCACAAACAAGAACCATATAAGATAAAATAGGCTAACCCAAAAATGGCTACCTTCCCGTAACATAAATAAAACAGAACTGAACAGTTACATCCTTAATAACCCAATTTATAACCGGACTACAGGCCTCTAAGAGTTTGTAACAACCATGACGGGACAGGGCCCCGTCATACCCCTGAATGTACACAAAACCTACCACGTCAGGGAGAACCGTACCAAAAATCAAGTCAAGCCTCCGGAGTAATGGAGCTTCTGACACCTGAGCAAAGATCCTAAGAATGAGGATCCACCACCTGCTTACCCTTACCTGCGGCATGAACGCAGCCCCCGAGGAAGGGGGTCAGTACACAACGTACCAAGTATGTAAAACTGGAAAATACTGTAATAATATCATAAGTCCAAAATACACTGACGATATAGATAAAAATCAAATTATGTTGCACTGTGCCTTACTAACAATGGGAGTAACAAGTATAAGTATAATACTGCATGAAAATAGGAGGCTCATGATCAAGACATGATCTCTCGCCCGTAGTATCATTAAGCAATCCTACTCCTGGGACTGTTTCACCCGCATGGATCCTGTGGATCCGCATAAGGCCATCCGCCTCGCATGAGACTATTTCACCCGCATGGGACTATTTCACCCGCATGGATCATGTGGACCCGCGTAGTACCATCGCCGCACTCGCGTGAGACTATTTCACCCGCATGGATCACGTGGACCGGATCCGCGTAGTACAAGCGCCGCACTCGCATCATGGGTAGCAAATCCATGGCATAAGTAGTAAACCATCCTAATGGACGCATACCCGTGGACCATCCATGTCGGTATGTCCAAAGGAAATAACAAGAATCCGCATACCCGTGGGCCACCCAACGTGTCAGTATGCCAACAGGAATTAACAAGAATAAGTAGTGAACCATCCTAATGAACGCATACCCGTGGACCATCCATCGTGTCAGTATGTCAAAAGGAAATAACAAGAATAACCCGGGGTCTACCCCGTAAGAACATATCACCTAGCACAACCGGTTATCATACATAACATAAGCGCTACCGGCCTATCATATCATAACATAAGCGTTACCGGCTTATCATAACATAAGCAAGTTAAGAAATCCCCTAACTTCTTATTAACATTATTAACATATCCTCTCATTTTAGTATACCTAAGGCACCAACATGTCTTTTAATAGAAAAATCCGGGAATTCAACCCAAGTACCATGCACTTCTAACTTTTAAGAAAAACTCTTTTTATACAAAGATTCCAAGATACTATTCACCATAGTATCAAGTTACGATTTCTTTTCAAGACAAGTCACATTTCCTTTTAGAAATATAATAGACTTCTAAATCAAGTGACTTCATTTCCTTTAAAATCTTAGGCAACCAATGCCTAAAAATCAATTCACCTTTCTTAGTTTCAAATCCTTTACCCGTACTTGTTTTAATTAGAGTAAACCTTTCTTTGTGAACCTTTCAAGAAAACTAATATAACCAACTTCCCATAAAGTCATTATATTAGCGTTATCCCTTTGTCAAATACATTTTTCCCTCAATCCAAGGGACTTATACTTTTGAAATTAAACAAGTATCATATACTTTAAAACAAGTGTAGATTATCAAATCTTGTACGTATACCGTACTACATAGATACAACTATTCATGCTCAAGAGATAGGAAAGCTCTACATACCTCTTCGGTCAATCCACTTGCTAAGTCCAACTACCGCAAGTAATATGTCAACCTATAATAACCATAGTGTGTTTATTAACCTCTAATTTCAATGTAGAAATAATCTAAGTTCAAAGCCCCTAATTCTATGGAAAATTGGGCAGCATTTCCTTTGCTTCTACATACTATGCCACCTTTCTCAAGGCCGAATTCAACATCCAAATGCCACATTTAAGGCTCAACAATCCAAACATATCAAAGGGGGATTACACACCTAAACTTGGGTGTGTAAAATTCTGCCCCAAAAGGTACAACAATTCACTTAACAATTCTAAAGTAGTTTTTTTAGGCTACAACATGCTCATAATATCTCTTTAGCCAAACCCTTCATACCTAACCCACATTTCTTGCATGCAATGACTCTAATAGCATTATTTACTACCACAAGTACTTTCTTCTTAACATGCAACACTAAAAACTAATAATAGAGGAAGAATCATTACCTTAGAGCTTTAGCCAAATTTATCCAACAATTTGCTAGCTTCTATTCCAAGAACACCACCACAACAACCTTCACAAGCTAGCCACAAGCCTCCTTCTTGCCTTTTACTTTTCAGATTTTTCCTAAGGCTAGAATATCTCTTGGAGTTTTAGAGAGAAGGAGGAGCTTGAAATAATTAAGAGAGAAGGAGGAGCTTTTCTAAGAGAGAGATGAAAGATGACCAAGTCTTTAAGACTTGGTCAATATAATGCATGCAAAAATCAGATGGGGGGGACACTTGTCACCCACCCATGCCCTTTTAAAAGAAAAGATCAGATTTTCCTAAGTTTTTCCGCCAGATTTCCCGCCTCGGCCCTGCAGTCGGCGCCGCGGCGCCGCAACTCCTGCGGACTCTCGGAACTTTAGGCGCCGCGGCCCTGATTTCTGGCGCCGCGGCCATGAATTCCCCGCCTTGGCGCCGCGGCCCTGCCTCCGGCGCCGCGGCGCTGAGGCCCCTGACCGAAGTTTTCTGATTTCGAGTCCGTCTGCGCACTGAACTTGTAACTCCCGTAACTTCCTACTCCGATGTTCTATCGATGAACGGTTGGTTGCGTTGAAAACTAGACTCAACGAACTACGCCCTAGGCCTTTGAAACACTTAGGAACTCTCAATGTACTGGGTCATAACCCGCCTCAAAGTTGACTAAAACCCGTTCGGAACAATCCGTCAACCTATCATTTGGAAATTTTAAGTCTTACATGCTTTCGTACACTCTCATACGTAGGGTCAGAACTACGGGGTATAACAGTAGCTCTTCAGCCGGGCATGGACATTGCCCGGATACAGGCTAGTTATGCGCCTCCGCCAGTACAGAGTGGTCCTCCACAGCCTTCAGGGCGTCCAGGGTATTCAGGAGCAGGTCAGAGCTCCAAGGGTTCAGGTTTTCAGGGGAGTAGGGGTGTTGGCCAGATGCAGCCACCCCTACCTCGGTGTGGTCGATGTGGTAGACCCCATTTTGGGGAGTGTCGTGCTGCTAAGGGAGCCTGTTATATTTGCGGCCGTCAGGGCCATTTTGCGAGGAACTGTCCGACCAGAGGTAGCACGGATGTTACGACTCAGCCTTCAGGATCAGTGGCTGGTTCATCGCCTTCTCTAGCTATGCGCCCTGCAGGGCAGGACTGTGATTAGAGTGAAGCAGTAGTTACAGGTATATCCTTAACCCTCTAGAGATTAGTATGCGTGATATGATGATTTTATGTTAAGTATTATGTTTGGATAGCATTGTGAAAAATTGTGATTTAGAGAACATGGTTAGTTGAAAAGGTAAGTTTGGGGACAGGGAAATTGTGAGCCTTAGAATATTATAACAGTTGAGACCTTAGATGTAAGGCCGTCTTGAGTAAAAGATTTTACGGTTAGCCTTTGTCGAAGTACTTGGTATGTGTGAAATGTATTGTGGGATAATTCCATGGGTCGTGCAAGATAAAAGTGGTAGCTTTCATGACGAGAATAATAAGATTGTCCCGGACGGGAACAAGAATTTGGAGCGATAGTGGGTTGGGTTGAGGCAAGATCGCGGGTCAACCCGCAGCTCGGAATGAGGTAGGGTCAGTTTGGGGTGGTCCCGCCAGGTGATAGGGTCACGAGGGTGTTAGGCCCAAGTTTAGGTAACCGCCGTACGAGTTCGCGGATGTGTTCGACCAGAATCGGATCGTGAAGGCTGGGAATGGCCTTAAAGGAAATTGAAGCTAGTAATGACCAAGTTGGAGATAGTAACCCTGAGATGTTGAAAACTGAAGCAATGACAGAAATATGGTACGTATATTAGAAAGAGTTCGAGTGTACGAGGAGGGTACGATGAGTAAGAAAAGAGGCGAAGATGTGTTAAGGAGATGGAAGTGTCCTTTTTATGAAGTAAAGATGTGAAGAAAGTATGCTTTAGACCATAGGTGGAGCTAATAGTATTGTTATACGCTTTAGAGATGATTCTTCGTTGGCTTGGATGTGAGTTTTTGCGCGTATGTTGTATTATGGTCATGTGTGGCATAGTTGGTTTTGTAAGTATAGTAGGGAAGACTATACCGACACAAGTATGTTTGGAGACTTAGAAGGAACATTAGGGACGAATGTTTCTAAGGGGGGAAGAATGTTACACCCCGTAGTTCTAGGGTATGTATATGAGGACGTACGTACGGGAATACGACATTAAAATTGGAAAGGAAGAAAGATGTGATTTTTCGACGAAAAAGTTTCCGAACTTCGTGAAGGAAAAAAGTTTATTATTGAGAATTGGATTCTCAACTTTGGTATATAAGACTTTAAGAATTTATAATAATTATGGATTTTATTTTCCGGAATTGGTCACGTGAGGCCCACGGGAGGAATTTACGGGTTGTGGGGCCCACTTTATTTTTTTCGAGATTTTTCGCAATACGGATATTTTCGGAAGATGAAATATTTTGGACGAGTAGGAGGGCGACACATGACACCCCCATGTGGCCCTATGGCCGAATAGGTGTGGCACTTGGACGTTGTTTTGTGGAGACATGTGGTTAGCCACGTGTCTCAAAGTTGTGGTGGACATATGGTTGGTAGAATCCATACACACATGTCCCCAATCTACACCATACACATGCTTTCATCCTAGCCCTTGATTTCCCTATAAATACCCCTTAAGTTGCAAGACTTATTCATCCACACTTAAGAGTTTCCAAGGCAAAAAACAATATACTCCCTCCCTTTGTGTGCTCTCGTCCACCCCCCCCCCCCCCCCACTTTGTGTAGAAAATACTTCAATTGTTGTTGTATAATCCCAAATACCTTACCATAGTATCCCTAGTAGTATTCTAAAGTAATCCCAACATAAGAGCCCGAAAATACTACTTTATTCCTTTAGTCGCAAAATGAAACCCTAGAAAAATCTTCATAAGCTTAGATGAAGTGTTAAGAGAAGTTATTTAGAAACTTCTAAGGGTTGCTTGGAGCGGATTGGAGCTAAACGTTGCTCAGGATCGACTTATTAATCTTGGATAATTTTGGGCTTATCGAGGTAATGATCTATGTCCTTATATTGTAATTGGAGATTACATATTCTAGTAGTTTATAATTGAGTAAGATATATGGAAGGTTGATTAAAAAGAATTGAACTGTATTTACATTGGACTGTATTTACAGTAGACTTATGAAGTATTATTGTGGGGCAGAAATTGTACACGTCCGGGTAGGCGTGTAATTCCCTTGGAGTTGTTGGCTTGGTAGCGGGCCTTTTTATATGAGGATATTTACGTGGTTTCGGGGGGGGGGGGGGGAGGTGCTGCCCAATTTTCCGTAGAATAAGGAACTGTATACTTAAGATATTCTCCGAAGAAGTTTAGAAGTTGATAGATGTATTGTGATTGTTATAGGTGGATATTCTACGCGCAACATACTCGACTTGGCTTGTGGATTAAGCCGAAGATGTATGTGATTCTTCCTATACTCTTGAGCATAATTGTTGTGAACTATATAGTACGGTAGACGTACGTGTGTGAAATGAATTTGGTTTGTTTTAAACATAAAGTGTTATAATAGCTTTATGGGAAGTTAGTTATAACGACTTTATGAAGATAAAAGGAAAGACTTGACTTATAAATGACTTGATTTCTAAAAGAGAAAAGACTTGAGAATTTGAAGTTATAAAGCTCAAACTACTTTGAGAAGTATAATGGTAACTTGACTTTAAAAGGAGAAGTGATTTGGTTTAAAAAGAAGGCAGGGTATTGTCTTGGTTTATTTAAAAGAAGGTATGGAAATTATTTTGGTTTACTTAAAATAATAGTTACTCTATTTTGGATACTACGAGTGTTAGTATCATGTGACTTTTGTGAAAGAAATGGATCTTTTTATGAGAGTCTAGAAGTATGGTAATTTGCTTGTGCTTGCTTGTGATAGCCTTATTGTGCAAAGGTTGTATTCTTATGCTACCGCGTCTCTCAATGGAGGGCCGGTATATTGTTATTGTGGTTACATAGACATGTCTACATCGATGAAGAATTTTGGGGGCATGCGGACATGCGGCGGGTTAATCACCTGGTATATTGTTATTGTTGTTACATGGACATGTCTACACCGATGAAGAATTCCGGGGGCATGTGGCCATGCGGCAGGGTTGACTACCTGGTATATTGTTATTATTGTTACATGGTCATGTCTGCACCGATGAAGAATTCCGGGGGCATGTGGCGTACGCGAGGGTTGATGACCTGGTATATTGTTATTATTGTTACATGGACATGTCTGCACCGATGAAGAATTCCGGGGGCATGTGGCCATGCGGCAGGGTTGATTACCTGGTATATTGTTATTGTTGATACATGGACATGTCTGCACCGATGAAGAATTCCGGGGGCATGCGGTCATGCGGCGGGTTAAACTCCCGGTCATATTATTATTGTATCCTGGACATGTCTACACCGATGGAGAATTAGGGTACGCCGCCATGACGCGGTATGATATATATGTAGATATATATTACATTGGCGCTAGGTCATGAGAAGGAATTTCACGGCGCATGATTGATATTGTGGGCGTGAGACCTCGGTTATATTTGAGTGATGACTTTGAGGCGTGAGTCACGACTTGACATATCTACATATTGTGTAATCGTAGTTTGGTTATCATACATGTCTCTGCTTTTATATATCGCTATGATTCTATTACCGTATTTTCAGTTTCACATACTTGGTACCTGTTGTACTAACCTCCTTCGGGGGGCTGCGTTCATGCCGCAGGTAGAGGTACACCGGTTGTTGATCCTCGCTCATAGGATCACGGTTCTGCGTATTGGGAAGCTCCGTTTCTCCGGAGGCTTATCTTTTGGTATAGTCCCCTGTCATTGTAGGTACTTGTACATTCAGGGGTATGGCGGGGCCCTGTCCCGTCATAGTTGTTATAAAAACTCTTAGAGGTCTGTAGTACTATTGTGGGCAGGGTTTGTAAAGGATGTAACTGTTCAAGTTTTTATATATATGCAGAAAGGTGACCGTTTTGGTTATCCTGTTTCTTATTTTATCTTGTTTCATGTTTAAATTATTATTTCCGCTGATTCTCTCTGATGTTGTATCACTAGGGTGTCCGGGGTAAGGCACCAGTCGCGGGCCCGAGGTCGGGTCGTGACATATACCACCTAAATGAGGTGAGAGTTTAGCATCTTAAATTCTGGAGTAAGGTCCTAATATTTTCGCTATCATCTGACCATCTTTCAGTAAAATGCTCTATAATATTTATACCTAGGGTATAAATAGCATTTTGTGTCGGTGCATTCCCTTGTTCTGTTTTTACCGCATGAATGATACTATAACGTTGTTTCTGGGTTAGATAATGATCCTACCATCTTTTTAATTGACTAGTGAAACCTGATATAATCATCTCTGCAACAGTTTTATCAGTATTATCGTTAGCTTTGCAGATTGTGCTATACATTAGCATCCTATGAACTGATGTATAAATTTGCCTCTCAGTGTAACCATCTATGTTCCATTCATAGATGTTTTTCCCACTGTTAATGTTATTATCAACAATATGTTATTCCTTGAATAATACATCTTGAAGAGTAGGTCTAGGATAATAGTACATTGTTTGTACTGGCTTTCTAGTATATTTTTCTAGTTTACTAACTTCCTCTACTACCTTATGTTTATAATTATCCCCAGAAAGGTCAAAATCATAATCTTTATGTAAATGACTAATCTTCAAGCCTTTGAACTTATCCTCTAACAATTTTTCAAGTTCTGAGTATGCTCTTAACTTGAAATCCTTTATCTCAGGTGGAGGCTGCACACAAGGAATGGCTGCCGACCTATCATGGCTAGTAGAAGGAATCAACTTTATGATCTCAGAAGTCATTTTCTCGACCTTTTTATGTAACATAACAATTTGTTCACCCAAAATAGTCATATAAAATTTGTATAATTATGTTATTTAAGCATATTATTAATATGCGTAGTTGTAACCAAAACAGTTTTATCCTCAATTAATTTTGAGAATGCAATAAAATCAAATATTTTACCATCTTTTTCTATTTGAAAAGGTTGATGGGGAGGAAAAGTAGTATGCAAAATATTTCCATTAGAAAGTTTATAATCCCTTTCTAGCATAGAAATATAATCTCCCACATATTTAGCCATAAACCACGCGACAAAAGATATAATTTTGTTGGCTTTAGAAATATCCCTATAAAATTCGTCTTGATTAATAGTGCGCCGATTATTATCAAAAGTGTCTAAAAACTTTTTTTAAACGGTTCCCATCTTGGTTTATAAAAATCTTCACTTATAAGTTTTCTTGCGGGTGATCTGCGACTATATTCAATTTTTGGGTTTGGATCCATCACATACTAGGAAAATCCATATCAGACTCAGTTGTATCTGGGTCCTCTTGAACACCCCTGACAATATTATCATTACCAACTATAATCTTATCAACCCTATTACCATCATTATCATCCCGTATCTGTGGGTTTATAAACACTGGGAGTTGAGAAGTAGAAGATCTTGATGGAGACTTCACAATATAATCAACAGGTGATATATAAGAGCGGCTTGACATATCAGATCTACTAGATTTAGACCTAAAATTATTAATCAAGTATTATGTTTCAGAAAACTTTAATCTAATAGTCCCATCTGAGGCTTGCTCAATATGAGTAATGTCAGTATATTAATCATTTCTTGGAGGGGCATCTCCCTCTATGACCCATTCTTTGGAAAATTCAATTTCATCCCATTTTATAGGTCTCCTGGTAGTAACCTTTGATCTACCAAAATTAGTTTCTATCAAAATTGTTTCATTTTTGAAATCCATCATTTTGCACATAGAATTCATAGTATATAATGGTTTAAAGTAAATCTTGTAGCATATACATATCACTTATGTACCAAGCATATAATCATAACCATGTAATTTGATGCTCAATATTAAAGCATCCAATGAGTTTTCATCCTACAAAGAAATCTACAAGTTAGGGTATGCATTAAAATAAACTGGACTATAGGCTAAACTGGGTTGTACGGTTCCTATAAGGGATGTTTTCAAGTTCATATTTCTACCATCTCTTAGAGCTGCTATAAAACTCTCTGGTAAGCCTCTTATTGTAAGTGGTTTAAGCGCAACTTGGACTAACACAATATGCATAAAACAACGGATTTCCCTATAAGGGGCCATGTCGTTGGCGTTTAATACTTTAAACATAGTATGATCACTATCTATGGTGATAGTCTCTTCAGTAGTTTTGACTATTTGCTTGAGTCCTAGTTTCTCAAACGTACCCATTTGGTATATCAACCTGGGTTTGATCTTAGGAATAGTCCACTTATTAAGTAGACACTACAAGAAAAAGGACATACGGTGACAGTTAAAAACTTCATCGGAGGGGGGTGGATGACAGTTTTTGTAAGTGTCATTGTAGCATGTGTCACGGTAGGTCCTTCATAGATGGCGGTTTAAATAACTGTCACATAATATGTGACGGGCATAAACCGTCACACATTTGGTCGTTGACTTTGACTATTTCCCGCTTTTTTAATTTTTTTCTCGGGAATTTATAAATTTTGGCGGTAAAATATTTGAATTTTATTAAGTTAATATATTTTTTGGCGGTTATTTTTATATAAATTTAATTAAGATATAAAACAATTGCGAAAAATTTGATTTTGACCCATTTTGTATTTAATAATTAATTTAATTTAATTAATTGTTTTTTTAATTTTTCAATAATAGTTAAATTTGAGAGAAAATAACATATTGTAACTAATTCATCAAGACACCAGTACAATGTATTGCCAATATGCAACTTCACAGAAAATTCAGAATACCAATTGATGCAACATACATTTGACTCTACTAGGGACTCTAATGTTACAAATAACAACAATAGTCTTAGCCATACTCTCCAAGGTGTTACTTGTATGTTCAAACTTCCTCAAATTCCTTTGCATCCATAAGCTATGCACAACTTCTTCATACACTAATTTGAACAACTTTGCTGAAATGGCCTGTCCCATTTGTAGTGTTGATCCCATCTTCACAAAGATGAATCCAGTTGATTCCATTTCAGGAGCTGCAATAACATCACAATTGAAACAAATAGTAACAAGTAGAAAACGCATCGAAAAACACCAAGCACTGCAGAAAATTTCTACTTAATTTTTTTCAATTAGTTTATTCCAAAATGCATGTTAAAGGTTTATTAAAAGATATGTGAAGCCTTAGATTATATTAACGTAGTAAGAAAATTGGCTCTGGATTAAAAATGGCCTATTGCAGCATATTGATTTTAGCGAAAATTGTGTCACTTGCACAAGAAGTTGTAAAAGTAAGTTCACAAGAATACGCATAATCAGCTCCAACAATGGCAAATTAACCATTCACACCTCCACAAAAAAAAAGACAGAGTAACATGATATATAGTTACTGCCATTAACTCAAGCAAGAAAATGCACCAGTCTAAAACAGATATTTAAAACTCAAGAAAAGAGTAATATGACACTAAATTAATTACCATTAACTCAGACAAGCAAATGCACCAATCTAAAAGAGGGATTTGAAGCTAAAAAGAAGTTAAGAAATCAAAACAGGAAGAACGATCTTGGAGGGGTTTAATAAGAAGTAAGCACATTACATCACATAAGCAGACCCCCCATCACATGCCTCAAACTAAAGAAAGAGTTAGAAAGTTAAAACACGAAGAACTAAAGATGAGACCTTGGAGGGGTTTAAGTACATTTCATTACATTAGCAGACCCCCAAATAGAAACAGTAACATAGAACTAAAAGTTTATCTCTATTAACTCAAAGCAAGCAAATATAGCAGTCTAAAGAAAATTTGAAGCTAGAAAAAGTTAAGAAAATTTAAACAAGAAAGAATAAAAATGAGATGTTGGAGGGACATTACATTATTAATAGAGACATCCAATTTCTTGAATTTAGACATCCATGAAATGATTGTAACAGAAGAGTGATACTCAGAAATAATTCTATTATTATATGTATGTTTAGCTTGAAGAAAATGAGTGAAAAGAGAAAGAGGAGATAAAGCTAATCCAGCTAAAGCAACCAACTTCAATTTTGACTTGAATAACATCTTCCCTTCACTTTTCAATTAAACTAAAAAGCAGACCAGTGATACCTTCAAGTGAGCATCAGCTTTGTCCTTGTCAGTGAAGACACCAGTTGACTCAACAACAAAGTCAGCATCAGCTTGAGCCCATGGGATTTCCTCAAGGTTCCTTTAACAATTATAGAAAATATCATATATTTATTCAGCACCAAACTGAAGTAAGTAGAAGCATAAACAACAGATTTGTACCTGATTCCAAAGACTGTGATGGACTTCTCACCGAATAGGTGCTTCCATTGTCCATGTACTGAATCATACTTAAACATATATGTCTGCACCATAACAAAGATCCAAGTTAAATCCCTCACAGATCTAACATCCTAACCTAAAGTACTTAAAATAGGCTAATCAAACATGAACACCCAAATTAAACAATTAAACTAAGCGCATTAACAAAACAACTAAACTAAGCACAAAATTAACAAAGCAAATAAACTAAACAGATAATTAACAAAGCAGCTAAAGAATGTGATATTTAATTAAGAGAATCTCGTAATTACCTCTTTGATGCGCAACTGTGAAGATAATACAGAGTGAGATGCCTTCTCCAAATACACAAGCTTAGACCACACAAGAAAAAGAATCGAAGATTTTAAACTATGAAACCTTATAAACTTTCTAGGGTTTCGAATTTGCAAAAATAGAGACTATGTTTGATTTTTTTGGGTGAAAATACCTCTGTCAAGACTTTATGCTTAATTTCAGGCATGAAATATCGATTTAACACCTTTTCTTAATTTCCTAAAATCTGGATCTTAAGGCTTTTTAAAAAATGAGAAGGGTATGGGTTCCTTTTTTGCTTCAAACCCAAGAACCCCAAATTTTGAAAAGAAAATATTTGAAATGGTTCTCGAACCCTAGCCGGAAATGATAGCAGCACTATACCGACAGAAATATGTTGGGTCGGGTTAACTAAAAAAATGGGTCATCCCTATAAAAACCGTCACACAACATGTGATGGTGCAAATACCTGTCATAAATTTATGACGGTTTAAATAATCGCGCGTATATCGTAAGTGCGTATTGTTGGCCAGAAGTCGATGGAGAAAGCGCTATCTATGTAGCTTGAAAAAAAAAAACACTTTTGCCATCGCGTTGGTCATTTTTCTTGTCGTGAGATTCAGGTGTTGATGTATATCATATTTTTTACTTTTGATAGTGTTTTTGTTACTGATAATGTTCATTATAATTAAATGTGTTGAACTAGTCACCTATTACTAATTGAATAACATGACTCTGATACCATTTTCGTCGGAAAGGATCACAGAGATGTACTATCAGAGAAATCTTTAGCAGGTAGACAAGTCCTGGCATGGAGACTTGTGTTAACTCAAAACAGATCCAAAAACGCCCTAACACCACCTCGGCTCAGCGGGCTCAAAACAGGACCATCAACACGAGCTCACGCGTTCTGCCGAGGCTTTCTCTTTCGACCTCATTCTTAGGGGTGTACAGGTCAAAATCGGGCCGGGCAGAAATCTCCATTTTTACGGATCGAAGGCGGACACGAAAAATCCGGTTGATCGAGGGTTTTGGACCGGTTGGATCTATTTTTTTTTAAATGCAATTTTTAATATATTTTTATTTGTAAATTTTTAACAATGTGTTTGTTTATCAATCTCATTAAATATGTTTTTTTTCTTATCCTTCAATATATTTTATTTGAATAGGTACACGACACCAATCTTATTATTTTGTAATCAAGTTGACCTGATATTCTCAAATAAAATTTGACAATTTTCATGCTCCACTTGCCATTAAATCACACCAACGAGTCCACAAAAACGATCTCATCATCCATATCATCATATTGCACATCTAGTCATAAAGAAAAAAGATAGATAAATAATGTCAAACATTAGAAATTATAAATTTTAAAAAATAATTAGAAGAGTTATAAAAATAACATTACCTTTCTCAATTTCCTCCAAATCTTTCAAATTTTCTTCTACATCTAATTAGAAGAGTTATTAACATTACCTAGAATTTTTCAAAAAAATAAAAATAAATTATGGAACCGGTCCATTCCGATCCGGATCGGATTATTCCGGTTTTTACCTTATCCGGACCGGAATCTTCAATAATGAAGGACTGGGGACCGGACCGGAATCCACCGATCCGAAAATGTACACCTCTACTCATTACTATCTCATATGAATCATACGCTTAATCAAAGCATTAGTACCATGATTTCAAGTAGTCTAGTGCAAAATAGTTCTAACACATGATACTTAGCCTACCATGTAGGCTAGATACCAATATATGAATTATATAACATATTTTAGTTACTATTTCTAAAAGTAAACACTTATTATGTACTCCCGTCCCAATTTAAGTGTTTAATTTGATTAGAAATATAATTTATGAAATTAAGAGAGATTTTGAATTTTGTGATTTTAAATTAAAAATATTTATAATGTAGTAAAATATAATTTGAATTTAGTGATTATAAACTTATTATATATGTACGGAGATACACGATTTTTAGAAGAGATAAAAAAATAAGACACTTGGAATTGCACAGGGAGAGTTTCAACCTCCCTACTGCATATAGTGATAATGCGGCATAAGTTAAGAATATAAATTTTTTTGCGTAAATTCAAAGTTAATTACTATTTACCCCTGAAAGGATTTAGCCAAATTCTAGAAAAATAAAGGGCAAAGCCTCCTGATTACAATTCAATTACCTAAAAGATTACCTCTATCCACTCCTCCAATAATCACACAAGACACAACTGTTGCAACCCTTCAAATTAACTTTTTACATGAAGCTAATTATTTCATAAAGAATTTCTCTCAAAGTGCTTCTTACCTTTATAATAAGATTACAATTCAAGAACCTAATACAATGAAATTGAACTGTACACAATTGATACTTTTGACAACTCGATCAGTAACAAGTGTCCTGGTCGTTATCTACACGTTTTCTTTTTACAAATTTCTCGCAAACTGTGACTACTTGCACTTAGCTCTGATATTTCTATGGAAATGGATAACATGCCTAAATAAAACTATCATGTTAAGTTAGTAGCATAAGTATTCCAAGACAAACAAAGAAACAAATAGTTTCTCCTTTTGTGTCAAATCAAACTAAGAACGTTTAAAATGAAACCAAAGGAGTAATAAAACACCTTCTTTCTTTGAAGAAACCCCTAGCCACGTTCCTTACTTGCCAGAAATTATTCATAGGGCATTATTACTTGAATCCAAGTAAAAACAAAAGTTCTATTCAAGATGAAAATTAACTCAATTTTTATTATGCACTTAAAGTAGAAACTATCACAAACTTTTTCAACTTAAGTCAGACGCGAGAAGACTATTCTTAATCAATTTCGGATTCTTAGTTAGTCTACTGATTTAACATGTCACTGAATGACGTGGTTCACCTTAACTTTTCATATGTTCTAACTATCTCACTCAAAAATCAGGATTAAACAAATTCCTAAATCACAGTCTCACAAGCTGTCAACTATCAAAGAACACATGTCTCAACAACTTTTTTATAATAAAAAACAAAAGCGCTTATTCGTGTCAACACTTCAAATTTTCAATTTAGAAATTTTAAACTTATATTCCAACGTAAAGCCATCTTTTCGCTCTTCCTCCTTTTGGTATCACAGAAAAGAGACCATAATATGGAAAGGGCTGGTCGTGGGAGGCTAAGAAGGACGACTCCAGCCTTATCAAGCATCTTATTCGCATACGTGATCAGGTTATGGAAAGGGCTGGTTCGCTTTCTTTTGCGGTCGACACCCTCAATACTTGGCATCGTGACGTACGCAGGCGGCCTATGAATTCTTCAGAATTCGGGGGGTTAAAGCTTATTGGTCGAAGGACGTTTGGAACTCTTGCATTTTGCCTAAACATTCCTTCATCCTGTGGCTAGGCATCACCAAAAAGATGCGTACCAAAGACAAAATTGCTTACATCGACACCACTCGGATGTGTGGGTTGTGCGGTAGGGACGACGAGTCTATACCTCACTTGTTCTTCACTTGCGCCTATTCCACTTACATCTGGCAGAGGATTAGGAACTGGTTGGGCATCACCAGAACCATGAGCACCATTGACAGTGCGTTGAAGTATATTAGAAAGGAGGGGCATGACACGGGTTGGCAGGCTAATGTCAAAAGAATAGCTCTTGCAACCACCGTCTATCAGATTTGGATGTAACGCAATAATATGATTTTCAACGGGTCCAGGCTGGATAAGGAGGCCATCGTCTTCAATATCAAAACTGTTGTTTACTCTATTTTGTTTTCTTTATTTCCGTAATTTACTTCTTGTTTTGAACATTTGGCCCTCGGTAATAATTCACACTAGCAGCATAACGCTAGGCGCTCTTCCCTTATCATGGGTTTGTCCCTTTGGGTTTACCATGATACGGGTTTACGGAGGCTGCGGCTGCAACCTTATGTCGGTTTCTTTGACATAAGGTATTGACGAGGGTCGACCTGTATAGGCCCTCTTGACTTCCTGACTTGTGGGACAAGCTTGAGTTTTGGTTATGACGCAAAAGAATCATATGACTACCCTACTTGTGGGATGTGCATTTTGATTCTTAGCATCATTCCGCCTACATGGGTCCTCTTGACTACCCGTCTTGTGGGTTCAGCTTGAGTAATATGCTTGACGTTAATGAATATTGTGACTATCCCGACTTGTGGGCTATGCACGATATTCCTAGCGTCATCCATATCTTTTCGCCCTCGGTTGGTGCTGGTTACTTTATATACTTTTTACCGTTCCACCAAAAAAAAAAGACCATAATAGGTGAACAAGTGTTACAATTCACTTTTTTTGTCGAACTAATAGCTTTTATTAGAACACGAGAAAAAGTTGCAATTACAAGCAAAAACCAACACAAAAAGAAAGACTTCAGCCCACCTCCGTCGAAGTAGTAGGTCTCGGCCAAGACTTGACCGCCTCTATCTTTGTCGTATCAACCTGAACACCATCAGCCCCAATAATGTGCCCCAGGAATGCCACTGAGGCCAACCAAAACTCACACTTGAAGAACTTCGCGAACAACTGCCGGCTCCGGAGGACCCCAAGTACCATCCTCAAGTGATATGCATGCTCCTGCTCTGTGCGCGAATAAACCAGGATGTCATCAATGAATACTATAACAAACGTATCCAAAAATGGCTTGAACACCCGGTTCATCAAATCCATAAATACCGCTGGAGCGTTGGTCAAACCGAAAGACATCACCCTGAACTCATAGTGCCCATACCGGGTCCTGAATGCAGTCTTTGGAATATCTGCATCTTTAACTACTTTGATGATAACTGCATCCGCAGTCTATCTGAGAAACACCTCGCACTGCAATTGGTCAAACAAATCATCAATCACGGGAGGGTATACATTCTTGATGGTTACCTTATTCAACTGCCTGTAATCAACACACATACGCAGCGTCCCATCCTTCTTCTTTACAAATAAAACCGGCGCTCCCCAGGGAGAAACACTAGGCCTGATAAAGCTTTTTTCTAGCAAATCTTTCAGTTGGTCCTTCAACTCCCTCAACTCAGCAGGTGCCATCCTGTATGGCGGAATAGATATAGGCCGAGTGTCTGGCGACATATCAATACAAAACTCAATCTCCCTCTCAGGAGGGATACCCGGGAGATCGTCTTGGAATACATCTGGAAACTCACTAACCACCGGAACTGACTGAATAGATGACACCTCAGCCCCTGTATCGAATACCTGAACCAGATGATAGATGTACCCCTTCTGCACCATCTTCCTAGCCTTGAGGTAAGAAATAAACCTACCCCTCGGCGACACAGTATTCTCCTCCCACTCGATAACCGGCTCCCCGGGAAACTGGAACCGTACCAATCTCTCTCTACAGTCCATATTGGCGTAGCAAGAAGCCAACCAATCCATACCCATAATCACGTCAAAGTCTGTCATATCCAACTCTATCAAGTCGGCTAGGGTCTGACGACTGTATATAGTCACTGGGCAAGCCTTATATACACGCTCAGCTACAACCGAATCACCTACTGACGTAGCTACCTCAAAAGGTTCTATGGACTCAGGCTCTATCCCTATTCTACCAGCAATATGAGGAGATATATAGGACAAGGTAGAACCCGGATCTATCAAAGCATATACGTCACAACATGAAACCAATAATGTACCTGTGACGACATCCGGTGACGCCTCCTGGTCCTGGTGGCTGGACATGGCATAAATGTGGTTCTGAGGACCGCTGGAACTAGGACCCTTTCCACGACCTCTGCCGCGACCTGCTGGCCATGCGCAGCCTGCCCTCCGGGGCGAGTAACCGTAGGAGATGAAGACCCGACGAATGACCCTGTAGGCTGAACCCTACCATCAACGCTGCCTCGGACGGATCGCGAAATATGACCGCCGCCGCAAGTGTAACAAGCTCCCATAGTATTACCCCAACTCCCGTAATGAGATCTACCACATCGGCCACACCGAGAGGAGGTGGTCTCGACGGTTAGGCTCTCGCTTCGGAAGCACAAGCCCTGGGGCCCTGACTTGCCCCCGAATACTCTGGACGTCCCGAAGACGGTGAAGGAGCGCTCTGAACTGGCTGAGGTGAAAATCTAGTCTGCTGCTGAGGCCGTCCACCTCGAACGCTACCAAAGGATCCTGCTGTCCTGGCCCTCTTCTGCTGATATCTGTCAATACGTCGGCCTCTACGTTCCTCACACCCAAGTGCATAAGCCTGCATGCAGGCAATGTCCATGCCCGGCTGAAGAGCTACACCCGAGCAACCCTCTGCTAAGTAATCATCGAGCCCTGTGACATAGCGGTTCACTCTGTCCTCCATGGCTGCCACTAAAGCGGGGACGTACCGGGCCAAAGAGTCAAACTCTACGTTGTACTCCCGGACCGTCCGCCCGTTTGTCTCAACATCAGAAATCTATCGGCCCGAGCTCTCCTCATCTGCGGAGGCAAGAAATGGCTAAGAATCGCCTCTGAGAACTCGTCCCAAACAGCTGGAAGTGCATGCTCCCCCCGGGACAGTTCCCATAAATCGAACCAGTCGACTGCAGTATCACACAACCGATGTGAACCCAATACTACCGACTCTGTCTCCGAGGCCTTGATCACTCTCATGATCCGCTGCAACTGTCGGATAAACTCCTGAGGATCATCCTGAGTCCTCGACCCATAGAAATCTGGTGGGCTGCAACTCAAAAAGTCTCGAAGTCTCAAGCTATCAGATCTGGGGTGAACTACGGGTACAACCGGAACCGCTGTCTCCCGTCTATCCTCATTCCTTGCCATGATCACGCTAATAATCGGGCCGTCTCTTGTAACCCATATCCTGCGCTCCTGGTGTGGCTGGAGGCTCAGTGCCGTGGTCTCGTGAGCCACCGCTGCGGCTCTAAACTCGCTGGGAAATTTGGCGGTGTCGTGGAACTCGCCGTCAAGCATTACCTCGGTAAAGGCGGGCTGTGCCTCTCCGTAACCTCTCAAGCGTCCTACTAGCAGCTCCTCGATCGCCTTGCCGCCACGGGCGCGGTGGCCTTGCGTGAAGGCATAACTGGTACATAAGAATATCTCAGAGGGAGTTCAACCTATAACACAGCTCTATTGCACGATCTCAGAGTGAGAAGAATGGAAACCAATCCTAAATATCCTGTAGCCTCCTGATTATAGGTGTGGTGCACAATACGCCGATAATCAACTCTACTAGATCTGATCAGACACCTTACGAGGATTAATCGCCTGATACCACATGCCACGACCCGACCTCGGGCCTGCGACTGGTGCCTTACCCCGGGCACCCTAGTGATACTACATCAGAGAAAAACCAGCGGAAATAAACTCATAGACATGGAACAATATAAAATAAGAAACAGGCTAACCAAAACGGTCACCTTTCTGCATATATATATAACAAAACCTGAACAGTTACATCCTTTACAAACCCAATTTACAACAGGACTACAGACCTCTAAGAGTTTGTAACAACTATGACGGGACAGGGCCCCGCCATACCCCTGAATGTACATGAACCTACAATGACAGGGAATCATACCAAAAGATAAGCCTCCGGAGAAACGGAGCTTCCCAAGCGAGCGGTGATCCTATGAGCGAGGATCAACAACCGATGTACCTCTACCTGCGGCATGAACGCAGCCCCCCGAAGGAGGTCAGTACAACAGGTACCAAGTATGTGAAACTGAAAGTACTGAAATGAAATCATAACATTTTAAAAACCAATCCACAAACATGTATAAAAAAACCAATTAACGGTACATAGTGCCACAGAATATACATGAGCAAATAGGTATAACCCAACCGGTCTTTTCTAGACCGCCAATGATCGGAGTAGGGCCATTCGCCCCTAGTATCATTGTGTGAGTCTAATCCTGGACTACCGTAGTCCGCATAGGTCACGTGGACCCGCATGAGGTATTCCTCGCATCGGGGGTAGCTAACCCGCGATATTTCCTGGACTCCCACAATCCGCATAGGCCACATGGACCCGCATGAGGTATTCCTCGCATCGGCGTAACACACCCGGAGTGATTCCTGGACTACCGTAGCCCGCATAGGTCACATGGACCCGCATGAGGTATTCCTCGCATCGAGGGTAGCTAACCCGCGACACGTAACAAGTTAGGGGGGTAAGTGATATAGTGTAAGCACAACCAACTTACCGTAAACAACATAAGCCCAACAAGAAAACCCTCTTAACACGAAATTCTCAAGGCACTAACGCCCGTAGTATCATAGCATGTTTACTTATCAAACCAACTTACCACACCTTCAGAAATCACAATAAGGCTTTTATAAACAAGTAAGTAAACTGTTCTTTTTATCTTCCTTAAGTTGTTATAACGAACTTCCCATAAAGTTATCATAACACTTATACTTTTTAATAACTCATAACAACCATATTTGTTTGGAAAAATAAGAGAACCTATTCTTTTTAAAACCAAGGACCAATTTCCTTCCGAATAATGCTTCATAACTCTTTTTAAAATATTTCAAGGTTTTTATCATTTAGAACTCAAGTCAAGGACATCAAAGTGAAACCAAATTTATTTAAAACACGTACGTCTACCGTACTATATATTTCACAACAATCATGCTCAAGAGGATAGGAAGAATCACATACCTCCTCGGCTAAATCCACTTGCCAAGTTGAATATGCCGCGCGTAGAGTATCAACCTATAATAATCAAATACGTCTATCAACGTCTAGACTTCTTCGTAGAATATTCTAAGTATACAGTTCCTTATTCTACGGAATATTGGGCAGTACCTCCCCCGTATCTACGTACTTTTCCACCTTTTCAAGGCCTGATATCATTAGCCAACAACTCAAAGGGGATTACACGCCTAACTGGACGTGTAACATTCTGCCTCACAATAAACCTAAACAGTCTATTTCTTTTTAATCTTCCTTCCACATATCATATTGATGCGCGGTAAGATGCACCCACTTTAAACGCAAGTGCACGTTATCGTGACAAGTAGTATAGTCTTGATAAGACCGAATATCGTCCTCAAGGATTAGGGTTCAATTACCAACTATCTATTTTTTGGTATCTATTTGGTAAATTGATATTTGGATTTGTTGTTTATAACTAAGAATTATAAAAGCTATTTTAACTATAAAGGTTTACTTCAGTTGTGATGAGAATAGGGCTTCCACGTCTCCTCACTATCCGCTTATGCTACTTATTAATGCAATAACTTATGGTCTTCTTCTTTTGGAGAAAGCAGGTTCACTAAATCGTTTTATACTCCCGTTAGAGTTATATAAACACTCAACCCCAGTATTGCACCTTACCTACCTTTCGGTGATAAGGATAACACTATAGGAGGATTAAGAACAAGAACCTAGTTAACCGTCACGCACAATGCGCAAAATTAGGGGTTTTAAGCCTCTCATTAACGCTACATAAATAATTAAGGTATTTTCATCCCCAATGCAAGAATGTCTACCCAACTTACAACATATTCACAATCCCCCCCTTTCGGAGTTTGATTAGAAATAATATAGTGATAATTAGTTGTCAATTAACTACCAAGCATTCAATTCAATTATTGGATAGATCTCAACAAGAAGAAGAATAACCATAAGCATGCATTAAATCATAACATAAGTTTCTAGAGATTCAACATGGAAAGCCCTATAGAGGAATTAGTTCCTAGCCATTGACATGACAAGAACTAATCCCATGTTCATCATACAAAAACTGAAATAAAGTAAAGAAAAGGAAAAGAAATTACTAAACTATGGTCTCCAATCTCCAAGCAAGAAGCCTTGTGTGCAAGAAGGAACTCTTAAAAGCGCCTAGGGTTCTCCTTTATAGCCGAAACCGCTCAACTTTTCCTGCGAGCTGGCCCAAAATCCGTCTGAAAACCTTATTTTTCCGCGCGCCCTGCGCACAGCGCATGGCCGCTTGGAACTTCGCAATCCGTCAGTGATTTGGCGCTGCGCCGATTCTGGCTGCACCGCGGCGCAACTTCGTAGCTTCCGGATGTTTAGGCGTCGCGGCCTGCTTTGGCGTCGCGGCTGAGTCTTCGCAGCCTCTCGATAGTGGGCGCCGCGCCGCTTCGATTGCAGGAGGCTCGCGGCGATGCAGGTTTCACTGCTCGCCACTTTCTCTGTTTTTAGCTCTGGAATCTCCTCTTTTGCCCTCTTTTAGCTCCTTTTCCGCCATTTTGCCATTTTAACCACTTTGACTCAAGAGAAAGGAAAACTATCCTAATACGACACTTATATGTGCAAAACAGGACAAAAGAATAACTAAAATTGACTCAAAAGGTGTATATAAAATACACCGATCAAATACCCCCAAACTTAACCTTTGCTCGCCCTCGAGCAAAGATAGAAATAAAGAAATAAAAGACTCAAAAGAACGAAAATAAAAGACTCACTGCCATTGATTACTTTTGCTGCATTAGTGTTAACTAGAAAAACATGAAGGTTAGCAAAATAATATGCAGGAACATATAGCATGACATTTCAGCACATTAAGCTAGATATTTCGCAAACTCATATTCATCATGCTTTAATGGAAGTCAATATACTAAATCATGCATATAAATTCAAAAATCCTATGGCATGCTTACTTGCTATTCTCCACTAATCCTGGATATGCATAAAAGAGATCTTCAGGACTTTAAGGGTTGCAATGTAGGCTTAGGTATAAGTAGGTAAAAATAGGCAATTTAGGCTCATTTCGTGTACCATAAACCCTTCAGCTTTTAAGTATTTCCCTTTTTCTTTTTGTTCTTTCCTTCACTTCGATTCTATCTTTTCCCTCTTTTGTTTTGGGAGAGTGAAGTATATAATAATGACAAGCACCCCCAAACTTAGGCTTTTGCATATTTCTTATTACTTTTGTATTGGGGTGCAACAGACTTATTCACTCTTTTTGTCTCTTTTTAACACAATGTATTCCACTATTTCATATTTTCACTTATGGTACAATTTGTGGGAATATAGGGTGTCAAAGAAGAAGTTTCAAATTTAGGCTCAATGGGGCTGACTAGGGATATTTTTAAAGTACGGGATAGAAAAGAATGGTAAGAATTGGATATCAAAGAAATGCCTGAGTCATCTCCCTAACATGCATATCCTAACTATTTCGCCTCAAATAGCAAGCAATCATAACACATAAGTATTTATCATTTAGCATGCATAACTCAAGCAAGAAACTCCAAATAGACAGATTCTGTGAGTTTTTGACATATCTAACTTAGGTGTTTAGATAGTTGCTTCAATTCCGTTACATTATTCTACCTTCCTTCACTAGGTGTTTCTAGCAACTACAGCATACATGATCTTTGACAGACAATTATGACTCAAAAAGAAAAAAATTTGTGACTCAAAAATACATAAAAACAATAAAAAAAAACTTAAATAAAACATAACATGACACAAATACAACAAGACACAAATAAAACACCCTCAAACTTAAATCACACATTGTCCCCAATGTGTGTAGACTCAAAGACAATAAAAGAATTAAGACACTTACAAACTTTGGCTAAAATGGTAGTGATGGCGGTGGATAATACTTTGAATTCCGAAAGTAAAAAAAAAACGTAAAAATTAAAAATAAAAATAAAAATTAAAAACCAAATTAGAAATTAAAAATAGACAAATTTGATATTGAACTATGCCTAATCCCCGGCAACGGCGCCAAAAACTTGATGCGCGGTAAGATGCACACACTTTAAACGCAAGTGCACGTTATCGTGACAAGTAGTATAGTCTTGATAAGACCGAATATCGTCCTCGAGTGATTAGGTTTCAATTACCAAATATCTATTTTTTGGTATCTATTTGGTAAATTGATATTTGGATTTGTTGTTTATAACTAAGAATTATAAAAGCTATTTTAACTATAAAGGTTTACTTCAGTTGTGATGAGAATAGGGCTTCCACGTCTCCTCACTATCCGCTTATGCTACTTATTAATGCAATAACTTATGGTCTTCTTCTTTTGGAGAAAGCAGGTTCACTTAATCGTTTTATACTCCGTTAGGTTATATAAACACTCAACCTCAGATTGCACCTTACCTACCTTTCGGTGATAAGGATAACTCTATAGGAGGATTAAGAACAAGAACCTAGTTAGCCGTCACGCACAATGCGCAAAATTAGGGTTTTTAAGCCTCTCATTAACGCTACATAAATAATTAAGGTATTTTCATCCCCAATGCACGAATGTCTACCCAACTTACAACATATTCATAATCCCCCCCTTTCGGAGTCTGATTAGAAATCATATAGTGATAATTAGTTGTCAATTAACTACCAAGCATTCAATTCAATTATTGGATAGATCTCAACAAGAAGAAGAATAACCATAAGCGTCATTAAATCATAACATAAGTTTCTAGAGATTCAACATGGAAATACATAGAGGAATTAGTTTCTAGCCATTGACATGACAAGAACTAATCCCATGTTCATCATACAAAAACTGAAATAAAGTAAAGAAAAGGAAAAGAAATTACTAAACTATGGTCTCCAATCTCCAAGCAAGAAGCCTTGTGTTGTGCAAGAAGGGGAACTCTTAAAAACTGTCTAGGGTTCTCCTTTTATAGGCTGAAAACCGCCTCAACTTTTCCCTGCAGGCCTGGCCCAAAATCCGTCTGAAAACCTTATTTTTCCGCGCGTGCCGCGTCGCAGACAGCCGCGCTGGCCGAACTCTCGCAATCCGTCCGGGTGATTTGGCCGCGGCCACTGCAACTTCGTAGCACCGGATGTTTGGCGCAGCGCCGCGACTGCTAGCCGCAGCTACCGAGTCTTCGCAGCCTCTGCGGATAGTGGCGTCGCGCCTCGCTTCGATTGCAGGAGCGCGCGCTGATGCAGGTTTCAGCCTCGTTCGCCACTTTCTCTGTTTTTAGCTCTGAAATCTCCTCTTTTGCCCTCTTTTAGCTCCTTTTCCGCCATTTGGCCATTTTAACCACTTTGACTCAAAAGAAAGGAAAACTATCCTAATACGACACTTATATGTGCAAAACGGGACAAAAGACTAACTAAAACTGACTCAAAAGGTGTATATAAAATACACCGATCAAATATACTCAATTATGTACTTCTACAATATGTAATCTCCAATTACAATAGAAGGACAAAGATCATTACCTCGATAAGCCCAAAATTATCCAAGATTAATAAGTCGATCCTTAGCAACGTTTAGCTCTTATTCCTTACGCTCCAATCCACTCCAAGCAACCCTTAGAAGTTACTATCCAACTTCTCTCAATACTTCATCCAAAATATGAAGATTTCCCTAGGGTTTCATTTTGCGACTATTGGAATAAAGTAGTATTTTCGGGCTCTTTGTATTGGGATAACTTTAGAATATTACTAGGGACACTAGGCTAAGGTATTTGGGATTATACAACAACAATTGAAGAATTGTTCTTCACAAAGTGGGGGGGTTGCCGAGAGCACCACTAAGGGAGGGAGTATTTTGTGACTTGGAAAATCTTTAAGTGTTTGATGAAGTCTTGCAAGCTTAAGGGGGGGTATTTATAGGACAATCAATGGCTAGGATGTGAGCAAGTGTGTGGTGTAGATTGGGGACATGTGTGTGTGGGCCCCACAAACCACATGTCCCACACAAACTTGAGACATGTGGCTTGCCACATGTCTAAAAAAAATGGCCACAAGCCAAGTGTCACACCTATTTCGGCCATAGGGCCACATGGGGGTGACATGTGTCGCCCTCCTACTCGTCCAAAATATTTCATCTTCCGAAAATATCCATAATGTCAAAAATCTCGAAAATAATGTGGGCCCCACAAAACCGTAAATTTCTCCCGTGGGCCCCACGTGACCAATTCCGGAAAATAAAATCCATAATTCTTATAAATTCTTAAAGTCTTAAATACCAAAGTTGAGAATCCAATTCTCAATAATAAACTTTTTTCCTTCACGAGGTTCGGAATATTTTCCGTAGGAAATTCAAAATTTTCATCCCTTTCGTATTTAGGGTTATACATTCGTACGTACGTCCTCACATACGTACTCTGGAACTACGGGGTGTAACACTTTATTCAGCCACAGGTGATAGAATAAAGATAGACTTTAAGCTTTCTAAAGCTCACGTCTGTAATAATGGAGTTTGTTTCGTTAATGACTTTATTATTACAAGGAACATAACTGAGGAAGTCATATTAGGAATACCATTCCTAACACAGATAAAACCTTATACCGCAAAATTGGACGGTATTTACACTACTTCTATGGGAAAGGATCTTGTATTCCCATACTTAAACCCTCTGTCAACAGATCATAGTAATCACGTTAAACAGAAAATAGTTTTTAGGATACAACTATTAACTAACCAAGTTAATTTTCTACAAAATGATATTAAAATTAAAAGAATAGAATCCACTTTAAAAAACCCGGAGGTGATTAATAAGATAAAAGCTCTACAGGATTCTATGGAAAAAGAAATTTGTTCAGAATTACCAAACGTTTTTTGGGAAAGAAAAAAGCACATGGTAAACCTACCCTACACGGATGACTTTAGTGAAGAGAACATACCTACTAAAGTCAGACCAATTCAGATGAGCCATGAGCTTATGGAACATTGTAAAAATGAGGTTAATGATCTACTTAAAAAGAAGATCATCAGACCTTCCAAGTCTCAATGGAGTTGTTCAGCCTTCTATGTAAACAAGAACGCTGAAAAAGAAAGAGGAGCCCCGAGGCTCGTAATAAATTATAAACCTCTTAACCAGACATTAAAATGGATAAAGTACCCAATCCCTAATAAAAGAGATTTATTAAAAAGAACTTATAATGCTAATATTTATAGCAAATTCGACATGAAGTCAGGGTTCTGGCAAATCCAAGTCGAAGAAAAAGATAAATATAAAACAGCTTTTAATGTTCCCTTCGGACAATACAAGTGGAATGTTATGCCATTTGGGCTAAAAAATGCCCCGTCAGAATTCCAGAATATCATGAATAATATTTTCAATCCTTATAGCCAATTTATGATTGTCTATATCGATGATGTTCTGATATTCTCTGATAATATGCAACATCATTTTAAACACTTAAGTACTTTTGTTAAGACCACAAAACATAACGGTCTAGCAGTAAGTGCCAAAAAGATAAAACTCTTTCAAACATGTATTAGGTTCTTAGGTCACGACCTCTATCAAGGAACTTATAAACCAATTTGCAGAGCCATATAGTTCTCTACTAAATTCCCTGATGAAATCATAGATAAAATACAGCTACAAAGATTCCTAGGAAGTCTTAACTACGTAGCAGATTTTATCCCAAAAGTTAGACAAATATGTGAACCTCTGTATAAAAGACTTAAGAAAAATGCAGTCCTTTTATTATACCCCGTACTTCCAGAGTATGTGAGGACGTACGTACGATTATTCAAGCCCTAATTAGGTTAAGAATGAACTTGTGAACTTTCAACGGAAAAGATTCCGAACATTGTGAAGGAAATTCTACGTTTTTAATATTTTAACCGATTACGAATTTTTCCGAGAGATGAAATATTTGGACCAATAGGAGGGCGACATGTGTCACCCTTAGTTGGCATGGGTTGGACTAAATGGGGGGCCTAGTGGACAAGTCAAATGGTCAAGTCTTGCAAGATATTTTTGGGTTAGTGGGGGTAGGTATTGTGGATGGTTTTCTTGAGCAAGTGGGAGGCCACATGACTCATTGTTGTGGGGGACATATGTCCCAAGGTTGTGGTGGACATATGTCCCAACATTGTGGTGGACACTTGGTTGGAAGACCTCATTCTTCACATGGATCCAAATCTTCACCCTCCATTTGTTTTAATCTTGGCCCTTGGTGGTTCTATAAATACCCCCCCTCTTGTGCAAGACTTCTTCATCCACAAAACAAATTCCAAGTCTCCAAACATCCTTCCCTCTAGTTGTGTTCTCGTCCAAAGTCCTCCCCCCCCTTTCCCTAGTTCTCGTCCAAACACCCTTCCCCCCTCCTTGTTGTTCTCGTTGAAATACCCCCCCCCCCCCCTTGGTAGAAAAATTATTCTCCAAGTATTGTTACTATGCCAAAATATCTTAGCAAAATACCTTGTAGTATTCCAAAGTTACCTCTACACTAAAAGCCCAGAAATACTACTTTATATCTATTAGTCACAAAACGAAACCCTAAGGAAAATCTTCTTAGTTGGTTGAAGTATTAAGTAGAAGTTGTTTGGGAACTTCTAAGGGTTTCTTGGAGCTATCGGAGCGTGCAGAATAGGAGCTAAACCTTGCTCAGGATCGACATTTATCTTGGATAATTTTGGGCTTGTCGAAGTAAATATCTTGTCCTTCTATTGTAATTGGAAATTACATACTGTAGTTGTATAGAAATAAGTATAAGATTTATAGAAGGATGGTATAAAAGAAGAGAATTGAATCAGATTACTTACATGGGATGTATTTACTGAGACTTGAGTAGTTTGTGCAGGGAGGTGCTGCCCAATTTTCCGTAGCATTAAGAACCTTCTGCTTAGAATATTCTACAGAGTAGTCTAGACGTTGATAGACGTATTTGACTATTATAGGTTGATACTCTGCGCGCGACATATTCGACTTGGCAGGTGGATTTCGCCGAGGAGGTATGTGATTCTTCATATCCCCTTGAGCATGATATTTTGATATATATATATATAGTACGGTAGATGTACGTGTGTTAACTAAAACTGGTTTTACTCTGATGTCTTTTGACTTGAGTTTTAAATAATAAGAATCTTGAAGTATTTCAAAAGAATTATGAATCATTTTTGAAAGAAGAGTAATACTTGGTTTTAAAAGCTTAAAGGGTTATACTAGCTTTATGGGAAGTTAGGTATAACGACTTAAGAAAGATAAAAGAAACGATTTACTTACTTGTTTATGAAAGTCTTGTATTGATTTCTGGAAAGTGTAGTAAGATGGTTTGATAAGTAAATATGTTAGGATGCTACGTGTGTTAGTGTCTTGTGATGTTGTGTAAGAGGGTTATTCTTGTTGTGCTTACGTTGTTAAAACGTTAAGCCCGTTGTACTGTTATTATATCACATACCCCCCTGACTTGTTATGATGCCGAGGACTTGCCACCCTTGATGCGAGGAATACCTCATGCGGTCTGTGTGACTATGATTCGAGGAACACCTCATGCGGTCTGTGTGACCACGCGAGTGCGGAGTTCGGGATGATCACTCCGGTGTGTTACCCGACGCGAGGTATACCACGCGTGCGTGTGACTATGATTCGAGGAATACCTCACGCGATGCGTGACTATGCGGTCCGCGGAGTCCAGAGGATGCCGCGTTAGCTACCCCCGATGCGAGGAATACCTCATGCGGGTGCATGCGACCCATGCGAGTGCGGAGTTCTAGGATTAGGCTCGCGTAATGATACTATGGGCGATTGGCCTTGCTTCGATCATTAGCGGCCTAGAAAAGACCAGTTATGTTATATCTATTTTGCTTTTGGTTATGCTGTGGCACTATGTGCGGTTACATTGGTTGTTTCGTACATATTTGTAAAATTGGTTTTAAAATGATATGATTTCATTTAAAGTACTTTACAGTTTCACATACTTGGTACCCGTTGTACTGACCTCCTTCGGGGGGCTGCGTTCATGCCGCAGGTAAGGGGAAGCTGGTGCTAGATCCTCATTCTTAGGATCCTTACTCTGGTGTCAGGAGCTCCATTTCTCCGGAGGCTCGACTTTTGGTACGACTCTCCCTGGTGTTGTAGATATTTTGTACATTCAGGGTATGGCGGGGCCCTGTCCCGCCATAGTTGTTTACTTTTTCCTAGAGGTCTGTAGTCCTGTTGTAAAGTTGGGATGTAACTGCCAGACTTGGTACATATATATATGCGGAAAGACAACTTTTTCTCAGATAAACTGTTTCTCATTTCATATTGTTTCATGTCTTGTTTTTATATTCCGCCGTTACTCGATGTATGCCATTGGGGTGCCTGGTAGGTACGATCCACGCCCGGATCGGGTCGTGACAAAAGTGGTATCGAGAGGTTAATCCTCGAAAAGTGTCTACGCATCGTATCTAGTAGTCTTGATTATCGGTGTTGTGCACCACACCAATAATCGTGAGGCTATAGGATATTTAGGATTGGTTTCATTCTTCTCACTCGAGATCGTGCTTTAGAGCCGTGTTATAAGTTGGACCCTCTAACATATTCCTTTCTGTACGCTTATGCCTCCATGCAAGGCAACCCGCCCAGAAGGCAAGGCAGCGAGGAGGCGCTAGTAGGCCACATAGGCCACGAGGTCGAGCCCGCCTATACGAGGCGATACCTCGACGGCGAGTTCCACGACGCCGCCACCCAGCGAGGTTTGTAGTCGCAGCGGTGGGCGATGAGACCACAAGACTGCGCCTCACCCACACCGAGCAGAGGAGATGGGTTACTGAGAGATGGCCCGATTGCAGCGTGATTGTGGCGAACATGAGGATATCCGGACGCAGCAGCTCAGCCCCAGCAGTGGGTTCACCCGAGGTCGGATAGTTTGAGGCTACGGATTTCACGAGTGCAGCCCGCGAGTTCTACGGTCGAGGCACGAGGATGATCCGCAGGAGTTCATCAAGCGATTCCGATCGCGAGAGTGATCAAGGCTTCGAGACCGAGTCCGTGATCTTCGGTTCGCGGCCGCGCGTGATCTGCGATCGGTTTGATTCATGGGAGCTATCCGGGAGAGAATGCGCCTCAGCAGATGGGACGAGTTCTCGAGGCTTTTCTCGCCCACTTCGCCTCCGCAGATGAGGAGGCACGCCGGCAGATTTTTGATCCGAGACGCAGAGGCGACCGCTCGAGTACAACGTTGAGTTCGATTCGTTGGTTCGGTATGTCCCTGCGTTGGTAGCAGATATGGAGGACAGAGTGCACCGCTACGTCACCGGGCTAGATGACTATTTGGCAGAGTCTTGCTCGGGTGTGGCTCTTCAGCCGGGCATGGACATTGCCCGCATTCAGGCTCATGCACTTGGGTGTGAGGAGCGTAGAGGCCGACGGGTCGACAGATATCAGCAGCAGAAGAAGGCCAAGACGGCCGGATCTTTTGGTAGCTCTCGGGGTGGACGGCCTCAGCAGCAGTCTAGATTTGCACCACAGCCAGCTCAGAGCACTCCTACACCGTCTTGGGATGCCTGTGGTATTCGGGGCGCACGGGGCCCAGGACTTCGGACTTCCAGGGTAGCAGATGTGCTAACCGATCGGGACCACCCCCCTCAGTGTGGCCGATGCGGTAGATCCCATTACGGGAATTGTCGTCCTACTTCACGAGTTTGTTATGCTTGTGGTCAGCAGGGTCACTATGCGAGATCGTCCACCGCAGGCGCCGCAGAGGGTGGGTCACCCACGGTCTTTCGCGTCTTCTTCACCTACTGATTTACTCCGAGGCGGTGGTGCTCGAGGACCGGGTCGCGCAGAGAGGTCGTGGCAGGGTCCTAGTTCTAGCGGTCCTCAGAACCGCATTTATGCCTTGTCCAGCCGGCAGGACCAGGAGGCGTCACCTGATGTCGTCACAGGTACTTTATCAGTTTCATGTTGTGACGTGTATGCCTTGATAGATCCGGGTTCTACTGTCCTATATATCTCCCTTATTGCTAGTAGGATAGGGATAGAGCACGTGTCCATAGACCCTTTCGAGGTAGCTACGCCATGGTGGTGATTGATGGTAGCTCGGCGGGTATATAGGGCTTGCCCAAAGGACTTTATGCGATCGTCGCACTAGCCGACTTGATAGAGTTGGATATGACCGATTTCGATGTGATTATGGGTATGGATTGACTAGCTTCGCTACGCCAATGTGGATCGCAGTGGCGAGGTTGATACGGTTCCGCTTTCCGGCGAGCCGGTTATTGAGTGGAGGAACACCGTGTCGCCGAGGGTAGGTTTATTTCCTACCTCAAGGCTAGGAAGATGGTGCGAAGGGTATATCTACCATCCGATTCGGTGTTTGATAATCGAGGTTGCGTACCAGATTTTCGTCGGTTCCAGAGTCGAGAGTTCCGGATGTGTTTCAGCATGACCTCCGTATCCTCCCGAGAGGAGATAGAGTTTTGTATCGATGTCTGCGGACACTCGGCCTATTTCCATTTCGCCATACGAATGGCACCGCCGAGTTGAGAGAGTTGAAGGACCACCGAGAGATTTCTTTGGAGAAGGGCTTCATCAGCCTAGTGTGTCTCTCGGGAGCGCGGATTGTTCGTGAAGAAGGACGAGACGCAGCTGCGCATGTTTGTTGATTACAGCAAATGAACAAGGTGACTATTAAGAACGAATACCCTTCCCGGATTGATGATTTGTTCGACCAGTTGCAGGTGCGAGATGGTTCTCCAAGATTGATCTGCGATCGGGCTATCATCAGGTGCGAGTTAGAGAGGCGGATGTCCCTAGATCGCATTCGGACCAGACGCACTATGAGTTCGTGGTTATGTCTTTCGGTTTGACCAATGCCCCGGCGGTATTTATGGATTTGATGAACCGAGTGTTCAAGCCATTTTTGGATACGTTTGTGATATTATTCATTGATGACATCTTGGTTTATTCCCGCCGTAGCGAGTACGCGAGCATTTGGCGATCAGGCCGAGAGTTCTCCAGACCAGCGGTTGTACGCCAAGTTTTCCAAATGTGAGTTTTGTTGGCTTGGTGGCTTTTTTGGGCACATCAGGGCTGATGGTATTCGGGTGGATACGCCAAGATCGAGGCGATCGAGTTGCCTAGACCTACTACTCCGGCCAGTGCGCGACTTTACAGGTCTTGCAGTTACTATCGGAGGTTCGTGGAGAAGTTTGCTTCTATTTCGCACCTTTGACTAAGCCGACTCGAAAGGAGCTAAGTTTCGCGACTGATGCTTGGAGCGTGGTTTCCGATCGGCGAGAGGCGACGACCGCCTCAGCTTACTTCCGCAGGTCTAGACGGCTATGTGGTGTATTGTGATGCGTCAGGCATCGGGCTTGGATGTGTGTTGATGCAGCAGGGTAAGGTTATAGCATACGCATCCCGACAGCTTAAGAAGCATGATTCTATCTGGGTTATCGTCGACAGGCTGACGAAATCAGCCCACTTTCTTCCCGTCAGGACGACTTTTTCGGTTGAGGATTATGCCAGACTTTACATCCGAGAGGTCGTGATACTGCATGGGGTCCCTATTTCTATCATATCGCATGCAGGAGCCCAATTTACGCTAACTTCGGAGGTCTTTCCGAATGGTTTAGGGACGCAGTGAGCCCGAGTAATCGCATTCCATCCTCGCATGCACGGACAGGCAGAGCGCACTATCCAGACTCTTGAGGATATGCTGTGAGCCTGTGTTATTGACTTCAGGGGTAGCTGGGATGATCATTTTCCTCTAGTAGAGTTTGCGTATAATAATAGCTACCACTCCAGTATTCAGATGACGCCTTATGAGGCCTTGTATGAGAGGAAGTGCAGATCGCCGATAGGCTGGTTTGATGTGGGCGAGGTGCAGTTAGTGGGACCAGACTTGATACAGCAGGCAGTGGATAAGGTGAAGCTTATCCAGGAGCGGCTATTGACAGCTCAGAGTCGACAGAAGTCGTATGCAGATCATCGTCGTCAGATCCGAGTTTGAAGTTGATGATTGGGTTTTCTGAAGGTGTCACCCATGGCGGTGTGATGAGGTTTGGGAAGAAAGGGAAGCTCACCAAGGTACATTGGGCCTTATCGATTGTCCGCAGGGTAGGCAATACTTGCGAGTTGATCTGCCGTCCGATCCGAGGCGCGCATCCAGTTTTGCATGTTTCTATGATGAGGAGATGTATCGGGGATCCATCTAGAGTGCACCCGATTGACGATGTCCAGGTGACCGAGGGGTTATCGTATAAGGAGATTCCCATAGCGATACTTGATCGTCGAGTTAGCGCTCATGACGAAGGATGTGGCTTCCGTCAAGGTCTTATGGCGAACGAGCACGCAGGAGATGACGTGGGAAGCGGAGGAGGACATGAGGCGCAGGTATCTCACTTATTCCCACACCTCCGTGTAACTCACTTTCCTACTTGTAAATTTTCATTGACATATATGCTTAAGTGTTGTATTGTGGCTACGTGTGGCATTTGCAAACCGCTTACGTTATGAGGAACTTTATCGTTATCTGTCTTGAAGGAACATTCGGATGAATGTTTCTGGCGAGGGAGAATGTTATACCGTACTTCCGCAGTATGTATGTGAGGACGACGCACGATTATTCAAGCCCTAATTAGGTTAAGAATGAACTTGTGAACTTTCAACTAAAAGATTCCGAACTCGTGAAGGAAATTCTACGCTTTTAATATTTTAACCGACATGATTTTTCCGAGAGGCGAAATATTTGGACAATAGGAGGCGACATGTGTCACCCTTAGTTGGCATGGGTTGGACGAACGGGCCTAGTGGACAAGTCAAATGGTCAAGTCTTGCAAGATATTTTTGGGTTAGTGGGGGTAGGTATTGTGGACGGTTTTCTTGAGCAAGTGGGAGGCCACATGGCTCATTGTTGTGGGGGACATATGTCCCAAGGTTGTGGTGGACATATGTCCCAACATTGTGGTGGATAGGGGTGTACAAAACAGGACCGGACCGGAACCGGATCGGAATGGACCGGACCGGTCCGAACCGGTGGATTCCGGTCCGGTCCTCGGTCCGTCAAAATGGTGGATTTCGGTTTTCCGGCCCGGTCCGGGTAAAAACCGGAATTTTCCGATCCGGACCGGAATGGACCGGATTTTTTTAATTTTTTTTAAAAAAAATTGAATTTCCAATACTGAAATTGACATTCTCGGACGCGGTGCCACGTAATTTTTACGTTGAAATATATTGTACATCGCGAGATATTTAGATTTGAAAATGGGAAAAACGTAACGATTTGGGGGAAAAGAGAAATTGAGGGGCAAGACGGACGTTTTTGGAGAAATGGGCGGAATCAAATTGCTTACGGAGTTTGGCCACCCCCGTATCGAAAAAATACGCGAAATCAATTTTTTTTAGGTAAAACGGACGTCCGAGCGCAAAGTTATGACCGTATAAAGTTTGATCAATTTACAACCTATATTTGATATGTTAATACGTCCGGCAAGTGGAGTGGTCAGTGGGGCGTGGCCGTGTGCGCAATGGGCAAGCGGGTGGGGAGGGGTGGTGGGGGATCGGGCAAATCATTCGGTCCGAGTAATCTGTAATTTCGGTCTTGGTCCGAGTAACTGTAATTCGGTCTTGGCCCATCGGCTTTAACCTTTGCACTCCCTAGTTTCGTGAATGTCCAAATTCCAAATAGAAAATAGAAAATATAAATGTGGTGTGTAACTTTAATTAATGAGTAGTTCAGTAGTTCGTATACGAACCAAGCACATTTGGTGATTTTCTTTAAGTTAGTCATATTAATGAAATAAAGTTTATCAAGGATAAGGAAAAACAAACATATTTAATTAGTTTTATAAACGAACACATTCTAAAAAATTTATAATTTATAATTTGCATTTAACAATTAAAAAAAAAACCGGCCCAACTGGTCCAAAACCGGACAGATCGAATTTTCCGATTCAGATCGACCGATCGAATATTCCGGTCAGTCCTCGCCCGAAAAAATTATGGATTCCGTTCCGGTCCATTCGATCCGGCCGATCCTGCTCGACTGAACACCCCTAGGTGGACACTTGGTTGAAGACCACATTCTTCACACGGGATCCAAATCTTCACCTCCATTTGTTTTAATTCGCCCTTGGTGGTTCTATAAATACCCTCTTGTGCAAGACTTCTTCATCCACAAAAAAAATTCCAAGTCTCCAAACATCCTTCCCTCTAGTTGTGTTCTCGTCCAAAGTCCTCCCCCCCTTTCCCTAGTTCTCGTCCAAACACCCTTTCCCCCCTTCCTTGTTGTTCTCGTTGAAATACCCCCCCCCCCCTTGGTAGAAAAATTATTCTCCAAGTATTGTTACTATGCCAAAATACCTTAGCCAAATACCTTGTAGTATTCCAAAGTTACCTCTACACTAAAAGCCCAGAAATACTATTTTATATCCATTAGTCACCAAACGAAACCCTAAGGAAAATATTCTTAGTTGGTTGAAGTATTAAGTAGAAGTTGTTTGGGAACTTCTAAGGGTTTCTTGGAGCTATCGGAGCGTGCAGAATAGGAGCTAAACCTTGCTCAAGATCGACATTTATCTTGGATAATTTTGGGCTTGTCGAGGTAAATATCTTGTCCTTCTATTGTAATTGGAAATTACATACTGTAGTTGTATAGAAATAAGTATAAGATTTATAGAAGGATGGTATAAAAGAAGAGAATTGAATCAGACTTACATGGACCGTATTTACATGAGACTTGAGTAGTTTGTGCAGTGGAAGTCTTGCCCAATTTTCCGTAGCATTAAGAACCTTCTGCTTAGAATATTCTACAGAGTAGTCTAGACGTTGATAGACGTATTTGACTATTATAGGTTGATACTCTGCGCGCGACATATTCGACTTGGCAGGTGGATTTCGCCGAGGAGGTATGTGATTCTTCCTATCCTCTTGAGCATGATATTTTGATATATATATATATAGTACGGTAGACGTACGTGTGTTAACTAAAATTGGTTTTACTCTGATGTCTTTTGACTTGAGTTTTAAATAATAAGAATCTTGAAGTATTTCAAAAGAATTATGAATCATTTTTGAAAGAAGAGTAATACTTGGTTTTAAAAGCTTAAAGGGTTATACTAGCTTTATGGGAAGTTAGGTATAACGACTTAAGAAAGTTAAAAGAAACGGTTTACTTACTTGTTTATGAAAGTCTTGTATTGATTTCTGGAAAGTGTAGTAAGATGGTTTGATAAGTAAACATGTTAGGATGCTACGTGTGTTAGTGTCTTGTGATGTTGTGTAAGGGGGTTATTCTTGTTGTGCTTACGTTGTTAAAACGTTAAGCCCGTTGTACTGTTATTATATCACATACCCCCTTGACTTGTTATGATGCCGATGACTTGCCACCCTCGATGCGAGGAATACCTCATGCGGTCTGTGTGACTATGATTCGAGGAACACCTACGCGTCCGTGTGACCACGCGAGTCGCGAGTTCCGGATGATCACCCGCGTGTTATCCGACGCGAGGTATACCTCACGCGGCGTGTGACTATGATTCGAGGAATACCACGCGATGCGTGACTACGCGATCCGCGGAGTCCGGAGGATGCCGGGTTAGCTACCCCGATGCGAGAATACCTCACGCGTGTCTGCGTGACCTACGCGAGTCGCGGAGTTCGAGATTAGGCTCGTAATGATACTATGGGCGATCGCCTTGCTTCGATCATTAGCGCCTAGAAAAGACCGATTATGTTATATCTATTTTGCTTTTGGTTATCTTGTGGCACTATGTGCGATTACATTGGTTGTTTCGCATATTTGTAAAATTGGTTTTAAAATGATATGATTTCATTTAAAGTACTTTGACGCCACATACTTGGTACACAGATCGACTTCCTGGCCGCGTCACGCCGCAGGTGGGAAAGCAGTGTTAGATCCTCATTCTTAGGATCCTTACTCTGGTGTCAGGAGCTCCATTTCTCCGGAGGCTCGACTTTTGGTACGACTCTCCCTGGTGTTGTAGATATTTTGTACAACCAGGGTATGGCGGGGCCCTGTCCCGCCATAGTTGTTTACTTTTTCCTAGAGGTCTGTAGTCCTGTTGTAAAGTTGGGATGTAACTGCCAGACTTAGTACATATATATATGCCGAAAGGCAACTTTTTCTCAGATAAACTGTTTCTCATTTCATATTGTTTCATGTATTGTTTTTATATTCCGCTGGTTACTCTGATGTATGCCTACTGGGGTGCCCGGGTAAGGCACCAGTCACGGGCCCGGGTTCGGGTCGTGACACCTTTGGTCAGAAGAACAGACTAGAGTTGTTAAGCAAGTAAAGGATATAGTCCAGAAACTCCCATGTCTAGGTATCCCAAATCCAGATGCCTCTATGATAGTTGAAACTGATTTCTCCGACATAGGATACGACGGTATTCTTAAACAGAGAACATCACCAGAATCTACTGAACAATTAGTAAGATTCACCTCAGGAGTTTGGAACCAGGCTCGAAAGAATCATAGTACTGTCAAAAAAGAAATTTTATCGATAGTGCTATGTATCACAAAGTTTCAAGATGATTTGATAAACAAAGAATTTTTATTAAGAGTAGACTGCAAAACAGCCAAAGATATTTTACAAAAGGATGTAAAAAATTTAGTCTCAAAACAGATTTTTGCCAGATGGCAAGCCTTATTATCAAGCTTTGATTTCGAAATCAATTTTATAAAAGGAGAAGATAATTCTTTACCAGACTTCTTAACAAGAGAATTCTTGCAGGGTAAAAATGAGACCAGGCTTACGCCCGATGAGACCACCCTTCCAAAATAAACCAGAAGAAAAGATGAAACAACCCTTTTTAGAAAGTTCAGCCAGACCGGTTCTCCATAAACCTAGTCGACAGAATAAATTTACCGTCCTTGGAGACCTCCCCATAATACCAGTTCTTCCTAAAACAAAGGAAAAAACACAGACTCAGCCATTCAAAGCTACTCCAGCGGCTGCCCAGAGCAGAGATATTACAAAATGATTCCCCGGAATCATATTCTGAAGCAGTCAAACCAACAGCCCCTTCAAAGAAGGAAACACCAGCTACCATCCAGAAGTGGGAATTCATTGCTACACAGGTTTTGCCAATAATGACATTAGATAAACAATATGAAATTTTTTGGGTGCAGGACTTGCTGAAACCCTTTTACACAGATCATCAGTACGTAGATACTCAAGACTCCATGAAAACCAGGAAATACTATGAGTTCATCTTGGTAGATACCGACTCCATAGAAGTCGAACATAAGTATTTTGATAAAACAGATGAGATTGAATATCCAAATTCACCATTAAAAAGATATTAAGTCCATTTAATTGGTATGTAGATCATCTACAAACACAAATACCATTATCCAGGACTCACAGGCCGCAAACCTATAACTGGCACGATTATAAAGATGCATGGTTCAACTTCCTGTATGTTAGGCCAAACACCCATACTTGGTTCGTAAAGTATGCAGAAAGTGTCAAAGAAAAGGTCATCCCCAGGTGGTTCTACGAATGGTGGAACATCTTCGGAGGAAATCTACAGGTTATAGCTTTAAGCTTTCAAAATAAATATGTCAGTTTCCAGGAGGAACAACAGATCTCAAGTTTACCAGACCACATTAAGTTATGTAAATTCTTTTTTAATAAAAGGGTTTCATATATCATTAATTGGTCATTTGATATCCAAGAAATAAATAGGATCCGTTATTTAAGCAAGACCATCAGAATCAAAGGATGGAGTCCAAAACCCAAGGAAGAAACTAAGGTAAAACCGGAAAGGAAAAGTCCTTCTTCATCCGGAGAAACCTCAACTTCAAAAGCTGGAACAAGAAGAAGGCTCCTAGAGGCCTTAGCACGATTGGAAGACGACGAAGAAGTAGCATCCAATCAAAGTGAAACAGACAACGGAGACATTATGGTTCCACGAGGAATAGCCCAAGCATACGCCTACCTCCTACCTCCTCGAATAAAAGCAGTGGCCCCTTCAGAAAGGACATACAATTAAAAGCTGACAAAAGCAATAAAGTAGAAAATGACGGTTGCCCCTTCAACAAAAGTAGAAGATGCCCTTTCAATAAAGCAGACAAAGACAGTTGCCTCTTCAGAAAAGCATAAGACGCCCTTTCAAAAAAGCATAAGGCAAGGAACCTTAGGCTTACACTTGTTTTAATCATATCCGTCCACCTGTTAGGACGATGAATTTATCGAGGCCTATTTAAGGTTCTCAAGTTGTAACTTAGAAGGCATTCGGAAATGTCCCTCTCTCTCTCTCTATCTTTCCCTGCTTGATCTTATGTATTTACCTACGCTTTCCTTTTGAAATAAAATTGTAAGTTTTATTATCCAGCTTCTATTTACTGCATTTTTAAATTGAGTATTCAATTCCGCTTTATAGAGGACCAACGTTTTAATCCATGAGTTTGGCTAGATTAAAATTAATGCAGCAGGTATTAACAGTGAAAACTTAGCAACTTCAAAGATTGCTAAAGTTGAGAAAGATCTACAGAGCTGGAATATTCCAAAAGAATCTTTCAGATCTATATATGAAATAGGAAAGTTTGACTTTATAAAAAATTATAATATCAAAACTTGTGAATCTACTATAGCTATTTATAACTGTAAAGAAATTATTAAGCTATTATCTACCCAAGATATAAACAGATATAAAAAAGATTTTAACTTCCTGCATATAGGATTAGTACAGATAGCAGTTAAACCTTTATATCGATTAGGGTTAGACACCCCCATCTGTCTCTTACTAAGGGATGCCAGGCTATTAAACTTTGATGATTCCCCACTTGGAGTCTTACAGAGTAATCTAGCCAGGGGACCAGTCTATTTTAACTGCTACCCAAATTTTTCAGTAGATATTAATGATCAAAACGTTATGGATACCCTAACGTTAAACATTAAAACAAAAAATATGAATAGCAAAATAAACACAAGAGAAATAGCTATCATCTATAGAGTTTACTATAGATTAATGAAAACAACTTTAGCTCCAAAAGCTAAATTAGTTAGCAGTAAGGGCGCTACCATGCTTATGGAAGCGAACCAGGAACACAACAATATCTTTGTTCCTAGGATGTTAAAATGAGATGAAATTTTATCAAAAGATGAATGACACTTCGATGCCATCACACAGCCAAAAATAGAATCAGAAAACTCTAACATTGAACAGATAATCCAACACATTGATGGCTCTATCGACTTAAAATTTTTAAAATCAAATTCTAAATCTTCAGCAAGATACTCCTTCGCAGCATCTTCTTCTAAAACCCGAGAGGAGGAAGGATATTCTGACGATAATTCAAGCGAATCTATACTCGAACGAAAAGTTCAAGGAATGGACTATTCATCTGCCATACCCAAAGTCTACTATCGTTCAATTGATAGAAAGACAAATAGTCCTACCCAGAGTGAAATGCAGGGCGAAGACAACCTTGGCACTATTAAACAAGATATATATTTTACAATCGACTTTAAAATGCTTGATAAATTATGGGTAAAACCCGAGAACACCATCAAAAGGAAATGGTATGTAAGTACCTTCTTATTAAAGGAAAGGAAAGCATTCAGAGAACAATGGATTAAAGATATGGAAATAGTTAATTGTAATATTGAATTCTTTAAGTGGTTTCAAATCACAGACCAACTTAATAATAATAAAGAATCCCTCAGTACTATTGTAAAAAAATGGTACACAGGTGAAGAAACCATTGAATCTATAACCCCACCATTAGAACAAATTAAGATCCCGGTAGACGGAGAAATCTTGATAGCAGCCCCTTTCAAAAGGGATATAAAAGGTACCAGACTAGTCCCCACTGCGGAAGATATCAATAAAATCCTTCAACAAAACAACTACACCAACCAGTTGTTACATGTTGTCTCTAACCAAGTTGCCCAAGCAAGTAGTACCTCAACTTTTAAAAGTAAACCAGTCAGGTCAGAGGAAGACACACTCTCTGAGCCACTCTTTAAGATTCCCCAATTCTCAACTAGTAATCACCCTAAGTTTGGGAAAGAGATTGAAAACAGCCTATTAGATAGGATAACCAATAAATTTAAAGAACTAAAAGTAACAGAATGATCTACCTCCAAAGACACCACGAGCAGTTCAGTCAGAGTACTCACTGAAGGATCTAGCTCAAAAGATAAAAAGGATATTAATAAAATATCAAAAATTACTGGTCTAGGAGCAAAAAACTTCTATAGAGGACCAACGTTTCCTGATATGCAATACGAAAAATCCATCCCCTATAGAGCTTCGTATTCGAGTAATGAAATCAATGAATGGAATATAGACAGAATGTCTGAAGGACAAATAATCAAAATACTTCACGAAATGGGAGTATGTATTACAGGTTATAAGATAAAAGAACATACAGATGACGTCCAACTAGCAACAATCCTAGTATCGGGCTTCACTGGAATGTTAAAAAATTGGTGGGATAATTATCTAATAGAAGGTGTAAGGTGCGGTATTATGGATGCAACTTCTGTAGTCCAAAGAAGAAACATCGACAACACCTATACCAAAGAAGTCGTCAAAGACTCTACAGCAACCCTGCTGTATTGTATAGGTAAACACTTCATAGGAGAACCAAAGCTCTTTCAAGATAAAAGCTTAGAAATCCTTAATAATTTAACTTGCCCAAAGTTACACGATTTTAAATGGTATAAAGATATATTCCTTAACAAGGTTATGCTCAGAAATGACTGTAATCATGATTATTGGAAAGAAAGGTTCATTAGCGGGTTGCCTAAACTTTTCGCAGAAAAAGTAAGAACAACCATAAAAAATAAATTCAATGGCGAAACTCCTTATAGTTTAATGACACACGGAGACCTCGTCAGATTTATTAATTTAACAGGGTTAGAATTATGTAACACAATAAAACTTAATAATCAAATACAAAAATCCTCTAAAGGAGAATTAGGAAGCTTCTGTGAAGACTTCGGTCACGTTAAAATAACTGCTCCTTCAAAGAGCATTAAAAAGATGAAAAAGAGGCATAACATATCTCGCCCTAAAACTTATAAAAGGAATTACACTCCTAAAAGAATTTTCGAAAGAAAAATACCAATAAAACCCCTAGGAAAAAGGGAAAATGCTGGAATTGTGGGAAAGCAGGCCACATGGCCAATGCTTGTAAAGAACCCAATAAAAAGAAAGATAAAATTAATCTACTAGCAATTGATTCAGACATAAAAGAAAAACTCTATACAATCTTGGACGAAGAACAATCCAGTGATAGTTCTGAAGAAACTTCAGAAGATTATTACAGCGATGAAGGTTCTTTAGACCTTGAATACAGTTCGGATAACTCTACCTCCAGTTCCGACTGTGAGTGATACCATAAAGCGGAATTGAATACTCAATTTAAAAATGCATTAAATAGAAGCTGGATAATAAAACATACAATTTTATTTCAAAAGGAAAGCGTAGGTAAATACATAAGATCAGGCAGGGAAAGATAGAGAGAGAGAGAGGGATATTTCCGAATGCCTTATAAGTTACAACTTGAGAACCTTAATGTTACACCCCGTAGTTCCAGGGTATGTATATGAGGACGTACATACGAGAATACAACATTAAAATTAGAAAAGAAGAAAGATGTGATTTTTCGTCGGAAAAGTTTTCGAGCTTCGTGAAGGAAAAAGGTTTATTATTGAGAATTGGATTCTCAACTTTGGTATTTAAGACTTTAAGAATTTATAAGAATTTTGGAATCTATTTTTATGGATTTGGTCACGTGGGGCCCACCCGAGGAATTTTACGTTTTGTGGGGCCCACGAGGGTTACATAATTTTATGGACGAATGGGAGGGCAACACGTGGCACCCCCACATGGTCTTGGACGTTTTATGCAAGGGTAATATGGTCATTGACCATTGAAGATGAATAAGTCTTGCTAGCTTGATATTATTGACCAAGTCAACTTGCCACTTGTGTAATTATCCAAGTGTTCTCCATCCAAACCACACAAGTGTTATAATCTAAGCCATCCATTGTGTTATATATACTACCCTAGTGCAAGACAAGTCTTCACACTTAGAAAAATTTGAGAAAATTTTTAGGAGCTCACTAGGAGGCTCTCGGCTTTGCTCAAAATAGAACAAGAAAATTTTGCAATTGTTGTCCAGAATACACAAGACTTAAACCCAAGGTCCCTAAGAGTATTGTAAGGTTATCTCAATAGAAAGATCCCGGAAAAGTGGCATTTTCGTATTAGTCGCAAGGCAGAAACTTAAGGAGTTCTTCAACTTTGAAGTTGGAACTTGAAGATGAGTTCTTCATAGGCTTCTAAGGAGTGTTTGGAGCGGATTGGAACATAAGGAAAGGAGCTAAGAATTTCTAAGGAGCAACTTTGAATCTTGGAAATTTTAAGGGCTTGTAAAAGGTATAATTCTTGTCGTTTTAGTAATTAAGATTACTTATTGTTGTAACTATGGATATTAGCAAGCATGAGGTATTTAGTATGAAGTTTGATAAGTGTATTGACTATTGGAACCCTAATCCGAAAACTAGCATGTTTAGCCTTAAGATTGTAATTCAAGTTGATTATTAGTATAAGTTGTCACATGTTATATAAAGAAGGAAATTGTAGTTGTTGAAGTGGTTTATGACTATATAACATTTTTGACCCAAGAACTTGGATTGGAAAAGAATTGGAAGACTTTATGTTGTAGCACCTTTTAGCCGAGAATGACATGGAAATTATTGGATTGTTTTGTATTGTTGTGGGGCGGAATTTTACACGTATTGTAAGGCGTGTAATCCCCTTTGTATTTGCTGAATTGATTTAAGCCTTAAATGTGGCGTTTGGTTATTGAATTCGGCCTTGAAAAAGGTGGCAAAGTATGTAGAAACAAAGGAAGTGCTGCCCGATTTTCCGTAGAATTTAGTGACCTTGTACTTAGAATATTCTACGAAGAGAGCTAGAGGTTAATGGAAATTTTATGACCATTATAGGTTGAAGTACTACGAGTAGCGTATTCTACTTGAAGGGTGGAAAAGGCTAGCAAGGGTATAGTACTTTGGAGCATTTTGCTATTTGTCGATAATCGTCGCGAGGTATGTGAACCTCTTCCTATCTTTTCTAGCATGATTGTTGTGAACTATGTAGTACGGTAGACGTACGTGTGCTAAACGAATTTTGGTTGGTTTAAAACATAAAGTGTTATAATAGCTTTATGGGAAGTTAGTTATAACGACTTTATGTAGGTAAAAGAATGGTTTGTTGTTTTTAAAAGATAAGAGACTTGACTTATATTTGACTTGATATGAAATGCGAAGAACTTTAATTGTGTTAAAAAGTGGTGAAACCTCATTCGTGAGAAATGAGTACTTTGTCTAAAGAAAAGGAAAAGGAGTAAGTTATATTGATTTCGGAAAATGGGAATAAGTATCGAACAAGCCATTGCAGCGTTAATAAAGGAAAAAGTAACGACAATTAATTATATTAAAACAAGTAGAAACCTCCATCTGCATAGAAGCTAAGATAAGACAAAATTATATTACATTTCCTAGATCATGGTTGCTTTAATAAGATCATTATAAACAAGTACAAATTTTCTTAAATTCCAAAGTAAGGAACTTGATTTATAAAAGAGAGAGACTTGAGGAATTGAAGTGTTTTTGGTTTAAAAAGAAGGCATGGTTTTGTCTTAAATTGGTTTAAAAAGAAAGGCATGGTTTCGTCTTAAATTGGTTTAATTACATAAAGTGTTATAATAGCTTTATGGGAAGTTAGTTATAACGACTTTATGAAAACAAAAGAATGGTTTTATTATTGGATTTAAAAGGGTAACTTGGCTTTAAAAGGAGAAGTGATTTGGTTTAAAAAGAAGGCACGGTATTGTCTTGGTTTACTTAAAATAATAGTCACTCTATTTTGATACTACGGGTATCGTGTGACCTTTGTAAAAGAAATGGATCTTTTGAAAGAATTTAATGTACGTAGTACTTTAGGGTTAAAACCCGGATTGTTGGCATAAAATGGGAGTACTTGAGTTTATATAAATGGTGAATCTATTTACATGTTAATGAAAGTCTAAGAGTATGTTGAACTTGCCTATGCTAGTTGTGATAGCCTTTGTTGTGCAAGTATTGTATTTCTATACCACCGCGTCTCTCGATGGAGGGCCGGCTGACTTGTTGTGAACTTATTTGGACGTACCGGCTCTGACGGAGGATTCTACGGGTATGCTTCCATTATGATTGATCTTGGCCATGCTTATACGATGAGGGATATCGGGGCATGCGTCCAGGATGCGGGTTAGATGCCCGCGCATTTCATTACTCCATGGCCATGCTTATACGATGAGGGATACCGGGGCATGCGACCATGTTATATTATTACTCCATGGGCTAGCTCCCCGTGAAGACATGTACCCTCGATGAGGGATGCCGGGGGACATGTATATTGTTACTCTATGGGCTAGCTCCCCATGAAGACCTGCACCTACGATGAGGGATGCCGGGGGCACGTTATGACCATGCTTATACGATGAGGGATTCCGGGGCATGCGGCCGAGTATATATATATATATATATATATATTGTATATGTGTACGCCGACAGTGAGGTAGGATGCCACGGGTGTGTCACCTGGTTTTTATGTTACACCTACGCCACTGGCGGTGATGTAGATTCCACCGCGGAGGTATATATATATGTATTGTATATGTGTGCACGGTGAGGTAGGATGCCACGCGCGCCACACGAGTATGATTTATGTCATAGATCGCCGTCGATGAGAAGGAATTCCACGGCACGAGTGATGACTTTGAGGAGTGAGTCACGACTTGACATGACCGCTTATATGTCAGGTAATCGTAGATTGGTTATCATACATGTCTCCCGCTTTATTTAGACTATTACGATTTCATTTACGATATTTTCGCTTCACATATTTGGTACTGTTGTCATCGACCTCCTTCGGGCCGCGTTCATGCCGCAGTAGAGGTACACCGCTTGTTGATCCTCGCTCATAGGATCACGTCAGCGTTGGGAAGCTCCGTTTCTCCGAGGCTTATCTTTAGTATAGTCCTCATCAGTAGTACTTGTACATTCGTGGGTATGGCGGCCCCGTCCGTCATAGTTGTGGTTACATTCTTAGAGGTCCGTAGTATCACAAGTGTGGGTTTGTAAAAGGATATAACTGTCGGGTTTTATGTATATATACGTAAAGGTGACCGCTTTTAGTTAGCCTGTTTTCTTATATTTCATTGTTTCATGTCTTTGAGTTTTTATTTCCGCTGGTTTTTCTCTGATGTATTATCACTAGGGTACCCGGGGTATGGCACCAGTCGCGGGCCTGAGGTCGGGTCGTAACAAAAGTGGTATCAGAGCAGTTAATCCTCGGAAAGTGTCTACAGACCGTATCTAGTAGAGTCTTGATTATCGGCGTGTTGTGCACCACACCTATAATCAGGAGGCTGCAGGATATTTAGGATTGGTTTCTATTCTTCTTACTCTGAGATCGTGCCTTAGAGCTGTGTTGTAAGTTGGACTCCCTCTGACGTATTCTTTTGTACCAGTTATGCCTCTACGCAAGACAACCAGAGTCCAGAAGTGTTATACCCCGTATTTCCAGAGTATGTACGTGAGTGCGTACGTATAATTTTTGCCTTAAGGTTTGGCAAGAATCGAAAATTTGGGCACAAGTGCCGGAAAGAGTCGTTTTCCGACGAAACGTTTCCACAGCTTTTGTAGGGAAAATTCCGGCTATGTCATATTTAATTTTTGCGGATTTTTCCGAGAGACGAAACATTTTGGACCAACAAGAGGGCGACACTTGTCACCCTCTAATTGGTGAAGGTGGACGGCAATGGTGGACGATTTGGGTGTCAATTTTTGTCAAGGAGTTGGTAGGATATTTTGTGTAGTTGTTAGAATGGACACTTGCCTAAATCCTAGCCCTACACTTGCCTAACACTTGGATGAATCTTGGCCATTGGTTGGCCATTTCTTGACCTATAAATACCCCTCTAACTTGATGAATTTCTTCATCCAAAATTGCCTAAGTCTTGAAATCCTCCTCCCCTCTTGAAGAGTTCTCGTCTTAGAGCCTCTACCCCCTCGAGAAGCTTTGGCCGAGAGGGTACCCCTAGCCTAGTTGGTTTCAGATAATACCCCCTTTGTGGTATAGAAATACTCTCCAAGTATTGTTGTAATGTCCAAATACCTTGGCCCAAATACCTTGTAGTATTCCAAGGTTATACTTATAAAAAGCCCTAAAATACCATTATACTTTCCTTTAGCCACTAAACGAAACCCTAAGGAAAATCTTCACCCGTTGTTGAAGTATGGAGTAGAAGTTGCGTAGAACTTCTAAGGGTTGTTTGGAGCGATTGGAGCACTCGGAGTAGAGCTAAACCTTGCTCGGGAGCGACATTAAACTCGGATAATTTTGGGCTTATCGAGGTAAACACTCATCGTCCTTCTATTGTAATTGGAAATTACATGTTGTAAGAATATATAGTTGAAGTATACTATATATAGAACTAAACATAGTATTGTGGCAATGTCTTTTGACTTAAGCTCAAGAATAAAGAATCAATCGAATCAGTAATTACATAGATCGTATTACAGTAGACTTGTATAGCATTACTGTGTTGTAGAATTGTACACGTCAGGTTAGACGTGTAAACCCCCCCCCCCCTGGTTGGCTTGGTAGCCGGCCTCGTTAGAGGAGGCGATTTACGCCGCCATGGGGTGAGGTGCCGGATTTTCTGTAGAATATGGAACGTTGAGATCTAGATGTTAATAAGCGCCTTGTGGCCTTATAGGTTGGAGTACTACGTGTGGAGTGATCCACTTGGCTTAAGGAGTAGCCGACTGTTTGGATCATTTTGCTATTAGTCGATACTCGTCGCGAGGTATGTGAACCTCTTCTTATCTTTTCTAGCATGAGATGTGTGAACTATGTAGTAATGCAGTGACGCATACGTGTTAATCGTATTTGATTTTTAAAACATAAAGTGTTATAACGGCTTTGTGGGAAGTTGGTTATAACGACTTTATGTAGGTAAGAGAATGTTTTGTGATTTTTAAAAGGTAATCGATTTAAATTATAAGCGCTTGTTATGTATTAACAAAGAACTCGAAGTATTTCAAAAGATTTATGAATCGTTTTGAAAAGAAGGAGTAATAATTGGTTTTTGAAAACTTAAAGGTTATACTAACTTTATGGGGAGTTAGGTATAACGGTTTAAGAATGGTAAATGGATTTCGGAAATGAGAACAAGTATCGAACAAACCACTGCAACGTTAATAAAGGAAATGTATTGACTAATGAATTATTGGTAAAACCAGTAGAAACCTCCATCCGCAGAAGCTAAGATAAGACAAAATGATATTACATTTTCTAGATCATGGCTGCTGTAATAAGGATGTTGTAAACAAGAATAACCTACTCACACATAAGACGTATATTACTCAATTGTCTAAAAGGGATTACGTGATTAATACTTGAACTATGAACTCTTTCAAAAAGTGGAACTTGAGTAATCAAACTAGGCAAACTGAACTTTAGGAAAAAGGATGTTGTTACTCGACTTTAAAAAGGAATGTGTGTTGGTCACTCCATACTACGGGTATCGGGTGACTTTTGTAAAAGGAATAGATCTTTTAAAAAAGGGGTCTAAACGTATGTTGTACTTTGGAGTTAAAATCCGGACTTTGATATAAAAGGGGAAGTACCTTGAGTTGTGTATAGCTTGCCTATGCTTGTTGTTGTGTAACTTGCCTATGCTTGCTGTTGTGTATAGCTTGCCTATGCTTGTTGTTGTGTAACTTGCCTATGCTTGTTGTTGTGTAACTTGCCTATGCTTGTTGAGATAGCCTTTATTGTGCACGTATTATGTTTCTATACCACCGTGTCTCTCGATGGAGGGCCGGTTGACTTGTGGAGAACTTACTTGGACGTACCGGCAGTGACGGAAGATTCCACGGGTATGCTTCCATTATTAGTGTTATTGTTGTTACATGGACGTGTCTACACCGATGCAGTATTCCGGGCACGCGCCACGCGCAGGTTGATTACCCGATATATGGTTATTAATGCTATACATGGACGGTTCACACCGACGCAGATTCCGGGACATGTGGCCACGCGCGTGGTTGACCACCCAAAGATATTGTTGTTGAGGTTACATGGGCATGTCTACACCGATGCAGATTCGGTACGTGGGCCACGCGGCCTTATTATTGTTGCATCACGACATGTCTACACCGGCGCAAGATTCCGGCACGCGCCACGATGCGAACAGATTGATGTTGCGCGTGAGACCCATAGTTACACTCGAGTGATGACCTGGCGGCGTGAGCCCTAACTTGATCGCGCGTTTATGTTGCGTACTATTTTGGTTATCATACATGTCCCGCTTTGTATAGATCGTTATGATTTAATCGCAGATATTCGGGCCACATACTCTGCACTGCATCGACCTCTCGGGGCCGCGTTCACGCCGCAGTAGAGGTACATCGATCGCCGATCCCCGCCAGGATCACGTAGCGTATTGGGAAGCTCCGTTCCTTCGGAGGCTTATCTTTGCAGTTTCCGAGTTGTAGGTTCTTGTACATTCGTGGGTATGGCGGGCCCCGTCCGTCATAGGTTGTTATTACACTCTTGAGGTGCGTAACACCTGTTAAAGCGTGGTTGTAAAAAGGATTAAAGCTCGGTTTAGAAGTTTGTATATATATGCATGGGCAACCGCTTTGGTTGGCCTATGTTATTGTCATAATCTGTTGTTATATTAAAGTCTTTATTTCCGCTGGTTTTTCTCTCGATGTTGTATGACTACTGGTGCGGGTAAGGCACGACCACGCCCGCCGGTCTTGACAAAGTGGTATCGTGAGCGATTAATCCTCGGAAGATGTCTACAGACCGTGTCTAGTAGAGTCTTGATTATCGGTGTGTTGTGCACCACATCTATAATCAGGAGGCTGCAGGACATTTAGGATTGGTTTCCATTCTTCTCATTCTGAGATCGTGCCTTAGAGCTGTGTGATAAGTTGGACCCCTCTGACGTATTTCGTTTTTACCAGTTATGCCTCCGCGCAAGGCAACCAGGGCCCAGAAGGGCAAGGCAGCCGAGGGAGCTGCTAGTGTGATTCAGAGGAGTACGAGGGCGCAGTTCGGCCAAGACTGAGCAAGCCCGACGGCGAGGGTCGCGACGCCGCCAAAGACCAAAGAGGTTTAGAGTCGGCCGTGGTCGATGAGACTACAAGACGAGCCTCCACCCCACACCGAGCAGGGGAGATGGGTCACAAGGAGATGGCCCAGTTATTGGCCAGGGTTGTGGCCAGATATGAGGATAGGCTGGACGCAGCAGTTCCAGTTCCAGCAGCACCTGTGGTGCACCCGAGAGCAGATAGTTTGAGGCTACGAGATTTTCTGAGTTGTAGCCCGCCAGAGTTCTACGGGTCGAGGCCTGAGGATGATCCGCAGGAGTTCATCCGTCAGTTACAGAGGATCATGCGGGTGATCAAGGCTTCAGAGACCGAGTCTGTGACGCGGTTCAGACGGCCGCGTGATACCGCAGCCGATTGGTTTGATTCGTGGGAGCTTTCGGGAGAGCATGCACTCCAGCAGATGGGATGAGTTTTCGGGGCTTTCTCACACACTTGCCTCCGCAGATGAGGAGGGCACGGCCGGCAGATTTTTGTTATCGAGGCGAGAGGCGACCGCCGTGGAGTACAATGTCGAGTTCGATTCTTTGGCTCGATATGTCCTCGCGCTAGTAGCAGATATGGAGGATAGGAGTGCATCGCCACGCCACCGCTAGATGATTATATGGCCGAGTCTTGTGCGGGTGTTTCTCTTCAGCCGGGCATGAACATTGCCCGCATTCAGGCTCATGCACTTGGGTGCGAGGAGCGCAAAGATCGGCGGGTGGACCGCTTTCAGCAGAAGAAGGCCAAGACGGCCGGATATTTTGACGACTTTCGAGGCGGACCGCCTCAAGAAGAGACTAGTTATGTACCGCCAAGACAGAGCGCCTCCACAATCTTCGTGGCATCCAGAGTATTGAGGAGCGGTCGTGGCTCCATGGGTTCGTGTGGTTCCGGGGAAGTAGGGGTATGGGCCTGATGCAGTCACCCCTACCTCGGTGTGGTCGATGTGGTAGACCGCATTTCGGGGAGTGTCGTGGTACCAAGGGAGCTTGTTATTTTTGCGGCCAACAGGGCCATCTGGTGGGAGACTGTCCGACCAGGAGTGACGATGGTAGGATAGCACAGACTACGGATCGAGCGGGTTCTTCACCTTCCATAGCTAGGCAGATGTTCATGTACCGCAGCCACGCAGAGGTCGCGGTGGAAGTTCGATTTTAGCGGTCCTTTGAACCGCCTATTTTCAGGTACATCCTTAACCTTCTAGAGACTTGCATGTGTTGATGCTATGTTGATGTGTTTAGTGTTATGTTCGGATAACTTTTGTGCAGATGTGATTTAGAAACCTGGTTAGAGTAAAAATATGAACCTTAGAATATTACAATTGAGACCTTAGATGTAAGGCCATTTAGTACGAGATTTTGCGGTGATCTTTGTCTGAAGGTATATGTATTCGTGGAGTTTTGTGGGAAAAATTTCCTTGGCGTGGTAAAATGGAAGTGGTAGCTTTCATGACCAGATAGGTAGGATTGTTCGTGTCGGGGAACAAGCGGTTTGGCGCGATAGTGGTCTGGGTCAGCTATTGCGGGCCAACCCAGAGCCCGCTTGGGGTTGGGTCACCCGAGAGGTGGTCCCGCCAGGTGGTGGGATCACGAGGGTGCTGGGCCCAAGTTCAGTTAACCATCGTACGAGTTGGTGGATACGTTCGACCAGATCGGTTCGTGAAGGCCGGGAATGGCCTTAGGGGGAAATCGAGGTTAGTAAGATGACCAAGTTTGGAGGTAGTGACTCCAAGGTTTTGGAAGCAGAAGCGTTGACTGAAGTGTGGAACATGTACTAGAAGAGTTCAAGTGTCCGAGCAGGGCACGACGAGGAAGGAAGGAAGAGGACGTATGTTATTACGTGGCCAGGTGTGGCAGGATTGTTCTCGTAAGTATGGTAGTGAAGACTATACTGGCGCATGTTTGTTTTGAGGCTTAGAAGGAACATTCGGGACGAATGTTTCTAAGGAGGGGAGAATGTTATACCCCGTATTTCCAGAGTATGTACGTGAGGGCGTACGTATAATTTTTTGCCTTAAGGTTTGGCAAGAATCGAAAATTTGGGCACAAGTGCCGGAAAGAGTCGTTTTCCGACGAAACGTTTCCATTTTTGTAGGAAAATTCGCTATGTCATATTTAATTTTTGCGGATTTTTCCGAGAGACGAACATTTTGGACCAACAAGAGGGCGACACTTGTCACCTCTACATGGTGAAGGTGGACGGCAATGGTGGACGATTTGGGTGTCAATTTTTGTCAAGGAGTTGGTAGGATATTTTGTGTAGTTGTTAGAATGGACACTTGCCTAAATCCTAGCCCTACACTTGCCTAACACTTGGATGAATCTTGGCCATTGGTTGGCCATTTCTTGACCTATAAATACCCCTCTAACTTGATGAATTTCTTCATCCAAAATTGCCTAAGTCTTGAAATCCTCCTCCTCTTGAAGAGTTCTCGTCCCAGAGCCTCTACCCCCTCGAGAAGCTTTGGCCGAGAGGGTACCCCTAGCCTAGTTGGTTTCAGATAATACCCCGTGGTGTGGTATAGACATACTCGCCGCGGATTGTTGTAATGTCCCAATACCTTGGCCCAAATACCTTGTAGTATTCCAAGGTTATACTTATCTGAAAGCCGGAAAATACCATTATACTTTCCTTTAGCCACTAAACGAAACCCTAAGGAAAATCTTCACCCGTTGTTGAAGTATGGAGTAGAAGGCGTAGAACTTCTGGGGTTGTTTGGAGCGGATCGAGCACTCGAGTAGAGCTAAACCTTGCTCGTGAGCGACATTAAACTCGGATAATTTTGGGCTTATCGAGGTAAACACTCATCGCCCTTCTATTGTAATTGGAAATTACATGTTGTAAGAATATATAGTTGAAGTATACTATATATAGAACTAAACATAGTATTGTGGCAATGTCTTTTGACTTAAGCTGAAGAATAAAGAATCGAATCAATCAGTAATTACATGGGATCAGACATGAGACTTGTATAGCATTCTTGTGTTGTAGAATTGTACACGTCCGGTTAGGCGTAAAACCCCGTTGGCTTGGTAGCCGGCCTCGTTAGAGGAGGAGATTTACGCTGTTGCGGGGGGGGAGGTGCTGCCGGATTTTCTGTAAAATATGGAACGTTGAGATCTAGATGTTAATAAGCGCCTTGTGGCCTTATAGGTTGGAGTACTACGTGTGGAGTGATCCACTTGGCTTAAGGAGTAGCCGACTGTTTGGAGCATTTTGCTATTAGTCGATACTCGTCGCGAGGTATGTGAACCTCTTCTTATCTTTTCTAGCATGAGATGTGTGAACTATGTAGTACGGTAGACGTACATGTGTTAACTGTATTTGATTGTTTTAAAACATAAAGTGTTATAACGGCTTTGTGGGAAGTTGGTTATAACAGCTTTATGTAGGTAAGAGAATGTTTTGTGATTTTTAAAAAGGTAACTGATTTAAATTATAACTGGCTTGTTATGTATTAACAAAGAACTCGAAGTATTTCAAAAGATTTATGAATCGTTTTGAAAAGAAGGAGTAATAATTGGTTTTTGAAAACTTAAAGGTTATACTAACTTTATGGGGAGTTAGGTATAACGGTTTAAGAATGGTAAATGGATTTCGGAAATGAGAACAAGTATCGAACAAACCACTGCAACGTTAATAAAGGAAATGTATTGACTAATGAATTATTGGTAAAACCAGAGAAACCTCCATCCGCATAGAAGCTAAGATAAGACAAAATGATATTACATTTTCTAGATCATGGCTGCTGTAATAAGGATGTTGTAAACAAGAATAACCTACTCACACATAAGACGTATATTACTCAATTGTCTAAAAGGGATTACGTGATTAATACTTGAACTATGAACTCTTTCAAAAAGTGGAACTTGAGTAATTGAAACTAGGCAAACTGAACTTTAGGAAAAAGGATGTTGTTACTCGACTTTAAAAAGGAATGTGTTGGTCACTCCATACTACGGGTATCGGGTGACTTTTGTAAAAGGAATAGATCTTTTAAAAAGGGGTCTAAACGTATGTTGTACTTTAGAGTTAAAACCCGGACTTTGATATAAAAGGGGAAGTACCTTGAGTTGTGTATAGCTTGCCTATGCTTGTTGTTAATGTAACTTGCCTATGCTTCTCATTGTGTATAGCTTGCCTATGCTTGTTGTGTAACTTGCCTATGCTTGTTGTTGTGTAACTTGCCTATGCTTGTTGAGATAGCCTTTATTGTGCACGTATTATGTTTCTATACCACCGCGTGTCTCGATGGAGGTCGGTTGACTTGTGGAGAACTTACTTGGACGCACGGCGATGACGAAGATTCCACGTATGCTTCCATTATTAGTGTTATTGTTGTTACATGGGCGTGTCTACACCGTCGCAGATTCCGGGGCATGCGCCACGCGCAGGTTGATTACCCGATATATGGTTATTCTTGTTACATGGACGCTTCTACACCGACGCAGATTCCGGGACATGTGGCTACGCGCGTGGTTGACCACCCAAAGATATTGTTGTTGAGGTTACATGGGCATGTCTACACCGTCGCGATTCCGGTACGTGCCACGCGCCTTATTATTGTTGCATCATGGACATGTCTACACCGATGCAAGATTCGGCACGCGCCACGATGCGAACAGATTGATGTTGCGGGCGTGAGACCCATAGTTACACTTCGAGTGATGACCTTGAGGCGTGAGCCCCTAACTTGATCGCGTTTATGTTGCGTACTATTTTGGTTATCATACATGTCTCCCGCTTTGTATAGATCGTTATGATTTAAGCTGCAGATATTGATTCCACATACTCTGCACTGTTATCGACTCTTCGGCCGCGTTCATGCCGCAGTAGAGGTACATCGACCGCCGATCCCCGCCAGGATCACGCCAACGTATTGGAAGCTCCGTTCCTTCGGAGGCTTATCTTTGGTAGGTTTCCGAGTTGTAGGTTCTTGTACATTCGGGGTATGGCGGGCCCCGTCCGTCATAGGTTGTTATTACACTCTTAGGTCCAGAACATCTGTTAAAGCGTGGTTGTAAAAGGATTAAACTGTTCGGTTTAGAAGTTTGTATATATATGCATGAAGGCAACCGTTTTGGTTGGCCTATGTTATTGTCATAACTGTTGTTGTTATATTAAAGTCTTTATTTCCGCTGGTTTTTCTCTGATGTTGTATGACTACTTGGGTGCCCGGGTAAGGCACCAGTCACGGGCCCGGTTTCGGGTCTTGACAAGAAGGGCAAGGCAGCAGAGGGAGCTGCGAGTAGAGCACAGAGGGTTACCAGGGCACAGGCCCAGTCTTTACCTGAGGTGGTACTTCCGATGGGGAGTTCTGCGACGCCGTTAGCCCCAACAGAGTTTAGAGCAGCAACAGTAGCTACTGAGACCATGATACCTGAGTCTCCAGTTCCACGACCAGGAGCGGAGGATATGAGTTACAAGGAGATGACCCAGTTACTAGCTAGGCTTGTGGCTAGGAATGAGGACAGACGAGAGTCAGAGGTTCCGATAGTACTAGTAGTTCACCCTAGATCCGATAGTTTGAGACTTCGGGACTTCTTGAGTTGCAGTCCACCCGAGTTCTATGGATCGAGAACTGAGGAAGATCCTCAGGAGTTTATTCGACAGCTGCAGCGGATCATGAAAGTGATCAAGGCCTCGCAGACGCAGTCGGTGGTATTGGTTCACATCGGCCGCGTGATCCGCAATGATCGGTTTGATTCACGGAACCGCCCCGGAGAGCATGCGCTTCCAGCTGGTTGGGACGAGTTCTCAGAGGCATTTCTTACACACTTCTTGCCCTCGCAGATGAGGAGAGCTCGGGCAGATAGATTTATGATGTTGAGGCAGAACGGGCGGACGGTTCGGGAATACAGTATAGAGTTTGACTCGTTGGCTCGTTATGTCCCCGCTTTAGTGGCAGACATGGAGGATAGAGTGCACCGATATGTCACAGACTTGACGATTATCTAGCGAGAGTTATGCAGAGTAGCTCTTCACCGCATGGACATTGCCCGTATCTGTGCTTATGCACGTGGATTGAGGAACGTAGAGACCGACGTAGGACGAGATCGCATAAGAGGCCAAGACGGCAGGTCCTTTGGTAACTTTCGAGGCGCACCTCAGCAGGCTAGGTCAACATTTCAGCCGACACAGAGTGCTCCTTCCCAGTCTTCTAGCAGGAGGTTTGATCGCCGGGGATATTCGGGAGCAGGTCAGGGCTCCAGGGCTGCAGGGTCACAGATGTTCGAGGGTAGTAGCCAGGGGAAGCCACATTTACCTCGGTGTGGTCGCTGTAATAGATTCCATGTTGGGGAGTGTCGTACTACTTCGACCGCTTGTTATGCTTGCGGCCAACAGGGCCATTTGGCGAGAGACTGTCCGACCAGAGGTGGCACTGGTGGGATAGCACAGACTACGGGATCGGTTGCGGGTTCTTCACCTTCAATAGCTAGGCAGGATGTTCATACACCGGCAGGCCACGGAAGAGGTCGCGGTGGAAGTTCCCAGTTTTAGCGGTCCTTTGAACCGCCTATTTGATTTTCAGGTATATCCTTAACCCTCTAGAGACTTGTATGTATTGATGATATGATGATGTGTTTAGTGTTATGTTCGGATGGCATTGGTACACCCCGTAGTTCCAGGGTATGTATATGAGGACGTACGTACGAGAATACGACAGTAATATTGGAAAGGAAGAAAGATGTGATTTTTTCGACGGAAAAGTTTCCGGATTTGTGAAGGAAAAAGGTTCGTTAATGGGAATTGGATTCCCAGATTTGGTATTTGGACTTCCTGGATTATATTAGAATTATGGAATTTTATTTCCGGATTTGGTCACGTGGGGCCCACGGGGAAAATTTACGGTTATGTGGAGCCCACTTTGTTTTCAAGATTTTCGATATTTTGGATATTTTTGGAAGATGAAATATTTTGGACGAGTAGGAGGGCGACACATGGCACCCCCATGTGGCCCTATGGCCGAAATTAGGGGGCACTTGGACGTTTTTTGTGGTGGACAAGTGGCAAGCCACTTGTCCCATTTTTGTGGTGGACATTTGGTTGGTAGATTACCCACACACATGTACCCAATCCTCACCTTACACTTGCTTTAATCCTAGCCATTGATTTCTCTATAAATACCCCTTGAGTGCAAGACTTAATTTCATCCACACTTGAAATATTTTCCAAGGCAAATTCTCCCTCCCTCCCTTAGTGAAGCTCACGTCCAAACCCCCCCCCCCCCATCTTGTGTAGAAATTCTTAAATAGTTGTGGTATAATCCCATATACCTTAGCCTAAATCCCTTGTAGTATTCCAAAGTTAATCCCAACATAAGAGCCCGAAAATACTACTTTATTCCAATAGTCGCAAAATGAAACCCTAGGAAAATCTTCATAGTTGGTTGAAGTGTTATGAGAAGTTGTTTAGAAACTTATAAGGGTTGCTTGGAGCGGGTTGGAGCGTAAGAAATTGGAGCTAAGCGTTGCTCAGGATCGACTTATTAATCTTGGATAATTTTGGGCTTATCGAGGTAATGATCCATGTCCTTCTATTGTAATTGGAAATTACATATTGTAGTAATGTATAGTTGAGTATACTATATGTAGAATGAATATTATAAAGAATTGAACTGTATTTACATTGGACTGTATTTACAGTAGACTTGTAGTATTATTGTGGGGCAGTATTGTACACGTCCGGTTAGACGTGTAACCCCCTTGGAGTTGTTGGCTTGGTAGCGGGCCTTGATAGAGGAGGAGAGTTATGTGGTTACTGGGGAGAGTCGCGAATTTTCCGGAGAATATGGATACTTGTACTTAGAAATGTTCTACGAAGGGATCTAGAAATTAATAGACGTTTTGTGGCCTTTATAGGTTAAAGTACTACGAGTAGCGTATTCTACTTGAAAGGTGGAAAAGTCTAGCAAGGTTATAGTACTTGGGAGCATTTTGCTAATTGTCGATAATCGTCGCGAGGTATGTGAACCTCTTCCTATCTTTTCTAGCATGATTGTTGTGAACTATGTAGTACGGTAGACGTACGTGTGCTAAATGAATTTTGGTTGGTCTAAAACATAAAGTGTTATAATAGCTTTATGGGAAGTTAGTTATAACGACTTTATGTAGGTAAAAGAATGGTTTGTTGTTTTTAAAAAGATAAGAGACTTGACTTATATTTGACTTGATGGGAAATGTTAAGAACTTTAATTGTGTTAAAAAGTGGTGAACCTCATTTGTGAGAAATGAGTACTTTGTCTAAAGAAAAGGAAAAGGAGTAAGTTATATAGATTTCGGAAAATGGGAATAAGTATCGAACAAGCCATTGCAGCGTTAATAAAGGAAAAAGTAACGACAATTAATTATATTAAAACAAGTAGAAACCTCAATCTGCATAGAAGCTAAGATAAGACAAAATTGTATTACATTTCCTAGATCATGGCTGCTTTAATAAGATCATTATAAACAAGTTTTGATTTTCTTAAATTCCAAAGTAAGAAACTTGATTTCTAAAAGAAAAGAGACTTGAGGAATTGAAGAGTTGTTGGTATAAAAGAAAGGCATGGTCTGGTCTTAAATTTGTTTAAAACATAAAGTGTTATAATAGCTTTATGGGAAGTTAGTTATAACGACTTTATGAAAACAAAAGAATGGTTTTATTATTGGATTTAAAATGGTAACTTTATTTTGGGAAAAGAGAAGTAACTTGAGTTTAATGGTATAAGTAACTTGTTTTCAAATATCGAACTTTTCTTGATGGAAAAGTTTAAGTGGCTTGGTTTTAAAAGGTAGGAGTACCTTGATCTTAAAAGAATTAGTTACTTGGGTTTTAAAAAGTATATTGACGTTGTTTTAAAAGTGTAAGCCACTTGGTTTAAAAAATGTAAAGTACTTGATTTAAATATGAATGTGTTTGGTACTACGGATAATAGTATCGAGTTGTTTTTACGTAAAAAGAGATCTTTTTGAAAGGATTAATGTATGTAGTACTTTGGGGTTAAAACCCGGATTTGTTGTCATAAAATGGAAGTCTAAGAGTATGTTAAATTTGCCTATGCTAGTTGTGATAGCCTTGGTGGTATTACTATGTTACCGCGTCTCTCGGTTGGAGGGCCGGCTGACTTGTTGTGAATTTGTTGGACGTACCGGCAGTGACGGAGGATTCCACGGGTATGCTTCCATTGTTATTATCACATGGACATGTCTACACCGATGAGGGATTCCGGCGTGCGCCACGCAATGCGTTAAACTCCCGGTATATTATTATTGTCACATGGGCATGTCTACACCGATGAGGGATTCTGGGGGCATGTGATAATTACTATTATTCCATGGGCTAGCTCCCCATGAAGACCTGTCTACACCGATGGGGGATTCCGGGGGCATGGTATATACGATCATTATTCCATGGGCTAGCTCCCACGAAGACTGACTGCGATGAGGACGCCGAGGCACGTTATGGCCATGCTACACCGATGAGGGATTCCGGGGCATGCGGCAGCGTATTATATATATATATATATATATATATATATATATATATATATATATATATATAGTATATGCAAGCAGTGAGGTAGGATGCCATCAAGTGTCACATGGTTATATGTTACACCTACATTAGCGTGTGACGAGAGATTCCACGGGCAGGAGATATATATATGTATTGTATATGTGCACGCCGACAGTGAGGTAGGATGCCACGGGCGCATCACATGAGTATGATTTATGTCATGGACTGCCGACAGTGAGGAATGAATTCCACGGGCATGAGTGATGACTTTGAGGGCGTGAGTCCCTGACTTGACATGACTACTTATATGTGGTACTGTAGTTTGGTTATCATACATGTCTCCTGCTTTATATAGACTATTATGTTTTCATTTACAGTATTTTCAGTTTCACATACTTGGTACCTGTTGTACTGACCTCCTTGGGGGGGCTGCGTTCATGCCGTAGGTAGAGGTACACCGGTTGTTGATCCTAGCTCATAGGATCACAGTTCAGCATTTTGGGAAGCTCCGTTTCTCCGGAGGCTTATCTTTGGTATAGTCCCATGCCATTGTAGGTACTTATACATTCAGGGGTATGGCGGGGCCCTGTCCCGTCATAGTTGTGGTTACATTCTTAGAGGTCTGTAGTACTGTTGTGGGCAAGGTTTGTAAAAGTATATAACTGTTCGAGTTTTATTTATATATACAGAAAGGTGACCGTTTTGGTTAGCCTATTTTCTTATATTTCTTTGTTTCATGTCTTTGAGTTTTTATTTCCGCTGGTTTTTCTCTGATGTATTATCACTAGGGTGCCCGGGGTAAGACACCAGTCGCGGGCCCGAGGTCGGGTCGTGACAAAAGTGGTATCAGAGCAGTTAATCCTCGGAAAGTGTCTACAGACCGTATCTAGTAGAGTCTTGATTATCGGCGTGTTGTGCACCATACCTATAATCAGGAGGCTATAGGATATTTAGGATTGGTTTCCATTCTTCTCACTCTGAGATCGTGCCTTAGAGCTGTGTTGTAAGTTGGACTCCCTCTGACGTATTCTTTTGTACCAGTTATGCCTCTACGCAAGGCAACCGAGCCCGAGGCAAGGCGTGAAGGAGCTGCGAGTAGAGCACAGAGGGTTACCAGGGCACAGGCCCAGTCTTTACCTAAGGTGGTACTTCAGATGGGGAGTTCTGCGACGCCGCTAGCCCCAGCGGAGTTTAGAGCAGCAACAGTAGCTATTGAGGCTACGATACCTGAGTCTCCAGTTCCACGACTAGGAGCGGAGGATATGAGTTACAAGGAGATGGCCCAGTTACTAGCTAGGCTTGTGGCTAGGAATGAGGACAGACGAGAGTCGGAGGTTCCGGTAGTACCAGTAGTTCACCATAGATTCGATAGTTTGAGACTTCGGGACTTCTTGAGTTGCAGTCTACCCGAGTTCTATGGATCGAGAACTGAGGAAGATCCTCAGGAGTTTATTCGACAGCTGCAGCGGATCATGAAAGTGATCAGGGCCTCAGAGACAGAGTCGGTGGTATTAGGTTCAAATCGGCTGCGTGATACTGTCGTCGACTGGTTTGATTCATGGGAACTATCCCGGGGGGAGCATGCGCCTCCAGCTGGTTGGGACGAGTTCTTAGAGGCATTTCTTACACACTTCTTGCCCTCGCAGATGAGAGCTCGGCGGATAGATTTATGATGTTGAGGCGCAGCGGCGACGGTTCGGGAATACAGTATAGAGTTTGACTCGTTGGCTCGTTATGTCCCCGCTTTAGTGGCAGACATGGAGGATAGAGTGCACCGATATGTCACAGGACTTGACGATTATCTAGCAGAGAGTTGTACAGAAATACCTCTTCAGCCGGGCATGGACATTGCCCGTATACAGGATTATGCACAGGGGATTGAGGAACGTAGAGACCGACGTAGGGACTAAGATCAGCATAAGAGGGCCAGGACTACAGGGACCTTTGGTAACTTTCGAGGCGGACCGCCTCAGCTGTTATACCCCGTATTTCCAGAGTATGTACGTGGAGACGTACGTACGAAAGTTTGAGACTTAAAGTTTGGCTTAGGTTCGAAATTTGTGCACAACACCTGGTTAGAGTCGTTTTTCGACGAAACGTTTTACAAAGCTTGCGAAGGGTAAATTCCGGCTATGTCCTTTTTAATTTTTGCGGATTTTTCCGAGCGACGGAACATTTTTGACCTACGAGAGGGTGACACTTGTCACCCTCCGCCGACGCCAGGCGGTTTGGCCTTGGCCGATTGGTGCCATGTTTAGTGCAATGTTTTGTGCAATGTTTTGTGGCTTGTTTTGTGGAGTAGGGACTAGGGGGCACATCTTGGCCTTACACTTGCCTTGCACATGGCTTAATCTTGGCCATTGGTTGGCTTTTGGTTTCCTATAAATACCCCCCCTTAGTGATGAACTTATTCATCCACTCCTCACTTTGTCTAAGCCTTGAAAACTCTCCTCCTCTTGAGTGTTCTCGTCCCAAGCCTCCTCCCCTTTGAGTGGCCTCAGGCCGAGAGCCTTCCCCTCCCCTTGAGGTGCTAGTAGTGGGTACCCCCCTAGCCTAGTTGTTTCGAAATATACCCCCTCCCTTGTGGTATTGAAATACTTCTCCAAGAATTGATATAATGCACAAAATAACTAAGCCTTTACATAGAAGTATACAAAAAGTTACCTCTATACGTAGAGCAGGAATACTACCTTTGTCCTCTTAGTCTCAAACAGAAACCCTAAGGAAATCTTCATAGTTGGTTGAAGTTTTTAAGTAGAAGTTGGTTAGAAGTTCTTAGTGTTGTTTGGAGCGGATTTGAGCGCCCGGAGTTGGTGCTAAACATTGCTCTGGATTGACTTTTATCTCGGATAATTTTGGGCTTATCGAGGTAAATTATATTGTCCCCTTATTGTAATTGAAAATTACATGTTGTAGGATTATATAGTTGAAGTATACTATATATAGAACTGAACATAGCTTTGAGGCAATGTCTTTGACTTAAGCTGAATAAAGAAGAGAATCGAATCATATTACATGTATGTAATGATGAGACTTGTGGTATTACTTTGTAGTAGAATTGTATACGTCAGGTTAGGCGTATAAACCCCCGGTTGGCTTGGTAGCCTCGATAGAGAGGAGATTTACGCTGTTGCGGGAGTCTGCCGAATTTTCTGTAGAATATGGAACCGCGGTTAGAAGTTAATGACGTTTGTGGCCTTATAGGTGGAAAGATCGCGAGTAGCGTATTCTACTTGAAGAGTGGAACGGCAGCTGTTACTGATCGTGGATCGCTTTTGCTTATTGTCGATAATCGTCGCGAGGTATGTGAACCTCTTCCTATCCTTCTAGCGTGATGCTTTGTAAACTATGTAGTACCAGACGCATACGTGTTAAATGAGTTGGTTGGTTTAAAACATAGGGTGTTATAATATCTTTATGGGAAGTTAGTTATAACGACTCTATGTAGGTAAAAGATTTGTTTATTGATTGTTGAAGTTAAGAGACTTGATCTTGAAAGATAAGAGACTTAACTTGTTTTACTTGGTTATTAACATTTTGTTAAATGTGTTGTGAAACCTCATTCGCGAGTAATGAGTACTTGGTTTTAAAAAGAATAATGTTTTACTGATTTCGGGAATGAGAATAAGTGTCGAGCAAACCACAGCAGCGCTAATAAAGGAAGGTGTATTGACAATTAACTAATTGTTATTAAAACCAGTAGAAACCTCCATCCGCATAAGCTAAGATAAGACAAAATTGTATTACATTTCCTAGATCATGGTTCAGTAACAAGATTGTTGTAAACAAGAATAAACGGCTCACGTACAAGACATATGTTACTAAATTGTTTTAAAAGAGATTAAGACTATAAGTTATGAAACCCTTCTAAAATGAGAAACTTGAGCATTTGAATTTAGGCAAACTTGAACGTTTGGAAAATAATGTTGTTACTTGATTTTACAAAGGGAAGTATTTTGGTTTACTTAAAAAGATAGTCACTCTATACTACGGGTATTATGTGACTTTTGTGAAAGAAACGGATCCTTTAAAAAGAGTTAATGTACGTAGTACTTTAGGGTTAAAACCCAGACTTTGATACCAAATGGAAGTACCTTGAGTTGTGTATAACTTGCCTATGCTTGTTGTGTGTAACTTGCTTATGCTTGTTGTGATAGCCTTTGTTGTGCAAGTGTTGATATCAGGTGACTTCTTGGGAAGGAGTGGATTGTTATACCCCGTAGTTCCAGGGTATATAGGTGAGGATGTACGTGCGAGATTACGACAGAAATTTTGGAAAGAAAGAAAGATGTGATTTTTTCGACGGAAAAGTTTCCGGTTTTTGTGAAGAAAAAGGTTCGTTAATGGGAATTGGATTCCCAGATTTGGTATTCGGACTTCTTAGAATATTTGAGAATTATGGAATTTTATTTCCGGAAATGGTCACGTGGGGCCCACGGGTGAAATTTACGGTTTTGTGGGGCCCGCTTAGTTTTTGAGATTTTGGCCATTATGGATATTTTCGGGAGATGAAATATTTTGGACGAGTAGGAGGGCGACACGTGTCACCCCCCTAGGTGGCCCTTGGCCGAAATTAGCTAGACAAGTGGCAAGCATGCCGCCAAGTCTTGCTAGATATTTTGTGTGGACAAGTGGCTTGTGGGTCCCACCCACACTTGTCCCCAATCTCAACCACACACTTGCCTTCATCCTATCCCTTGGTTGTCCTATATATGCACCCTTAGTTGATGAAATCTTCCACACTTAGACATTTGAAGACTTGAAAAACCCTCCCTTCTCCTTGACCTAGAGCTCTGGTTTGCCCCATTTCTTGAGCAAAATTTGTCCAACAATTCTTAAACTCTCAAGTGTTCTTCCCTAAGGTGTTAGGAAGATTGTGTACCAAGAGTTGGAAAAGATTTCACACCCTAGCCTTGAAGGGATGCCTTGGCCGAAAGTTGTCATCTTGAAACCCTAAGTGTTCTTCACTTTTTGGAGTTGAATCTTGAAGAGAAGTTGGTTAGGAGCTTCATGGGTTGCTTGTAGCGGATTGGAACGTAAAGATTTGGAGCTAAGACTTGCTTGGAGCGACTTTAAGAACTTGGATATTTTTGGGCTATTTGAGGTAGTGGAACTTAAACCTCTTTGTGAATTGGTTATACATATATTATAAGTATATTATGGATTATATAATATATGGGGTAAGTTTGGAAGAGTTGGATCTTGTTAACTTGTTAAAAGAAAGGATTGGCCGTTTGCCATTAAAATGGTAAAACGTATCTTACTTGCTAAGAAGCTAATAACAAAGTAACTATAACTTATATTAAGAATGGAAATATAAGTTGGATGACTAATGAGTAAATTGGATAAGTAAAATGGACAAAGTTGCCAAGGACCCCAACTTAAGGATGTATTTACTTTGGACCGTATTTACTTTGGGTATTTACATTGACTGTATTTACATTTCGCGGGGAAGATTTTTCAATCGCGTTAGTTTGGGCGTGTGATCCCTTTTAATTATTGTATTGTTATGAAGGCGTGATAGTAAACGCGCACGGCCGGCGCGTAATCCCCTTCTTTTACTTATTGTTGTTATGGGCGTGATAGTAAACCGCTACCGTTTGGGCGTGTAATCCCCTTCTTTATGTTGTTTAATTATTACGCCTTATATATATATACGGTATATATATTACGGTTATTCGCCTTGGTAAAAGATGGAAAAGTGAGTATAAGCGGGAAGTCGCCAAAATTTCCGTAGATTTTGAGGGCTTTTTATTGGTATAAGTCTTCAATGATAAGAAAGGTTTGATAGAGTACCATGACCATTTTAGGAGTGAGTACTACGTGTGGCGTGATCTACTTGGCTTAAGGAGTAGCCGACGTTGAAGTACTTGAGCGTTTTGCTTATTGTCGATAAATCGTCGCGAGGTATGTGAACCTCTTCCTATCTTTTCTAGCATGATTGTTGTGAACTATGTAATACGGTAGACGACGCATGTGCTAAGTGATTTGGTTGGTTTAAAACATAGGGTGTTATAATAGCTTTATGGGAAGTTAGTTATAACGACCTTATGTAGTGAAAATGGTTTCTTGATGTTAGAAGTTAAGAGACTTGATCTTATAAGATAAGAGACTTAACTTATTTGTTTTAATGTGGATGTTTGTGTGAAACCTCATTCGTGAGTAATGAGTACTTGGTTTTAAAGGATAATGTTTTACCGATTTCGAATCGAATGTGTATCGACAGCACCATTGCAGCGTTAATAAAGGAAAATGTATTGAATAATGATGTGTTGTATTAAAATCGAGAAACCTCCATCCGCATAGAAGCTAAGATGAGACAAAATGATATTACATTTTCTAGATCATGGTCGCTTTAATAAGATCGTTATAAACAAAGAATAAACTACTCACATATATGACATATGTTACTCAATTGTTTTAAAAGAGATTAAGACTATGAGTTATGAAACCTTTCTAAAATAAGTGACTTGAGCATTTGAAAATGAGAAGCTTGAGTAATCAAAACTAGGCAAACCGAACTTAGGAAAAGAATGTTGTTACTTGATTTTGAAAAGGAATGTGGGTTGGTCATTCTAATACTATGGGTATAGGTGACTTTTATAAAAGTAATGGATCTCTTTTAAAAGAACTTAACGTATGTAGTACTTTGGGGTTAAAACCCGACTTTGGCATAAAATGAAAGTACTTTGAGTTGTGTGAAACTTGCCTATGCTTGTTGTGAAACTTGCCTATGCTTGTTGTTGTGAAACTTGCCTATGCTTGTGATGATAGCCTTTGTTGTGCAAGTGTGGTATTTACGTTACCGCGTCTCGATAGAGGCCTCGACTTGTTGAGAACTTACTTGGGCGTCTTTGGCGTGATGGAGAATTCCACGGGTATGTTTCCATTTTGATTATTGTTGTTGTTGATGTCACATGGACATGTCTACACCGACGCAGATTCTGGTACGCGGCCGGGTTGATTACCCGATATATTGTTATTGTGGTTACATGGACATGTCTACACCGAGGTAGAATTCCGGGCATGTGGCTACGCGCAGGTTGATCACCCAAGATATTATTGTTGATGTCACGTGGACGCGTCTACACCGAGGTAGAATTCCGGGGCATGTGGCCGGGCATTGGTATTATTGTTGCATCATGGACATGTCTACACCGATGCAGAATTCCGGGGCACGCGCCGTGATGCGAACATGATTGATGTTGTGGGCGTAAGACCCATAGTTATATTGAGTGATGACTTGAGGCGTGAGTCCCCGATCGACATGATCGCTTTTATGTTGTGAATCGTAGTTTGGTTATCATACATGTCTCCCGCTTTATATAGACTAGTATGATTTCATTACGATTTTTACGATTTCACATACTTGGTACTTGTCAGATCGACCTCCGGGGCTACGTTCATGCCGCAGTAGAGGTACATCGGTCGTGGATCCTCGCTCTAGGATCTCGATCAGCGTTTGGGAAGCTCCGTTTCTCGGAGGCTTATCTTTTGGTATGTGTTCCCGAGTTGTAGGTTCTTGTACATTCGTGGTATGGCGAACCTGTCCGTCATAGTTGTTGTAAATCTTAAGTGCATGTAATCTTGTTGTGGCGGGGTTTGTAAAAAGGGATTAAACTGTTCGTTTTGAAAGAGTTGTATTTATTATGTTGTTGGAAGGTAACCGTTGGGTTGGCCTGTTTTATGTTCATATATCTATTTCTTGTTTAAGTTTTATTTTCCGGTTTTCTCGATGATTGTATCACTAGGGTGCGGGATAAGGCACGAAGAACGCCCCGAACGGGTCGTTACAAAAGTGGTATCAGAGCAGTTAATCCTCGGAAAGTGTCTACAGACCGTGTCTAGTAGAGTCTTGATTATCGATGTGTTGTGCACCACATCTATAATCAGGAGGCTGCAGGACATTTAGGATTGGTTTCATTCTTCTCATTCTGAGATCGTGCCTTAGAGCTGTGTTGTAAGTTGGACCCCCCTGACGTATCTCGTTTTTACCAGTTATGCCTCCGCAGGCAACCAGAGCCACGGGCGGCAAGACACCGAGGGAACCGCTAGTGAGATCTGAGGAGTACGAGGCGCAGCCCGCATGTACACGAGGTTGTGCTTGATCGCGGGTTGTGTGACGCCGCCAGCCCCAGCAGAGGTTAGAGCCGCAACAATGGCTGCTGAGACCGCGGTACCTGAGCCTCCATCCCCACACCGGGCAGGAGACGGGTTATGCGAGATGGCGATTCTTGGCCGCCGTGGTCGTGGCCGATATGAGGATAGGCCGGATGCGCAGCAGCCTGGCCCGAAGAGCACGATGGTTCACCCCGAGCAGATAGTTTGAGGCTACGGACTTTATGAGTCAGAGCCCGCGAGTTTTATGGGTCGAGGCCTGAGGATGATCCGCAGGAGTTCATCCGGCAGTTACAGCGGATCATGCGGGTGATCAAGGCTTCAGAGACCGAGTCTGTGACCTTTGGTTCGCATCGGCTGCGTGATACCGCAGTCGATTGGTTTGATTCACGGAGCTTTCGGGAGAGCATGCACTCCAGCCAGATGGGATGAGTTTTCGGGGCGTTCACGCACTTCTTGCCTCCGCATGGTGAGGGCACGCCGACAGATTTTTGATGCTTAGACAGAGCGCGCACGGTTCGAGTACAATGTGGAGTTCGACTCATTGGCGTGACGTCCCAGTTTGGTAGATAGTATGGAGGATCTATTGCACAGATATGTTACATGGCTCGATGATTACATGTCAGAGGCATGTTCAGGAGTAGCTCTTCAGCCGGGCATGGACATTGCCCGCATGCAGGCTCATGCACTGGGATGTGAGGCACGGAGAGGTCGGCTGAATGACCAAGATCGCAGAAGAGGCCGTAACAACAGTGGTCCTGGTGACTTTCGAGGCGGACCGCCAAGAAAGATACTAGTTTTGTACCTCCGCCAGTGCAGAGTGGTCCTCCACAACCTTCAGAGTATTCGGAGCGTCGTGGCTCGAGGTTCAGTTTCGAGGAAGTAAGGGTGTTGGCCAGATGCGGTCACCCCTACCTCGGTGTGGTCGATGTGGTAGACCGCATTTCGGGGAGTGTCGTGGTGCCAGGGGAGCTTGTTATTTTTGCGGCCAGCAGGGCCATTTTGCGAGGAACTGTCCGACCAAGGGTAGCACGGATGTTACGACTCAGCCTACCGGATCAGTGGCTGGTTCATCGCCTTCTACAGTTATGCGCCCTGCAGGGCCGGCCTATGATTAGAGTGGAGCGGTAGCTTCAGGTATATCCTTAACCCTCTAGAGTTTGGTTTGCGCGATATGATGATCTTATTATTGTGTGCTATGTACGGATAGCGTTGTGTTGTTTGTAAGTTAGAAAACATGGTTAGTTGGAAGGATAAGTGTGGGGGCATGGAAAGTGTGAACCTTAGAGTTTTATACGTGGAGACCTTAGAGGCGAGGCCGTCTTGAGTGGGTGATTTTACGGTTGGTCTTTGCCGATGTACTTGGTATGCGGGGAAATATTGTGGGATAATTACATGGGTAGTGTGAGATGGAAGTGGTAGCTTTCATGACGTGAATTAGTAAGATTGTTCGGATCGGAACAAGAGTTGGCGCGTTTAGGGTCGGGTTGAGGCCATTTGCGGTCAACCCGCAGCCCATATTGAGGTGGGTCAGTTCGAGGTGGTCCCGCCAGTGGTAGGGTCACGAGGTGCTAGGCCCAAGTTTAGGTAACCATCGACGAGTTCGTGGACGCGTTCAACGAGAATCGGATCGTGAAGGCCGGAATGGCCTTAGAGTAAATCAAGCTGGGAGCTGTTGTAAGATTAGAAATGATTCCTCGTTGGCTTGGATTTGAGTTTTGCGACATGTTATATTCTGCCATTGGTGGCATGATCGGTTTGTAAGTATAGTAGTGAAGACTATACCGACACAAATGCGTTTGGAGACTTAGAATGAACATTCGGACGAATGTTTCTAAGGGGAAGAATGTTATACCGTAGTTCCGGGTATATAGGTGAGGATGTACGTGCGAGATTACGATGAAATTTTGGAAAGAAAGAAAGATGTGATTTTTCGACTAAAAGTTTCGGTTTTTTTGAAGAAAAATGTTCGTTAATGGAATTGGATTCCCGATTTGGTATTCGACTTCTTAGAATATTTGAGAATTATGGAATTTTATTTCAGGAAATGGTCACGTGGGGCCCACGGGTGAAATTTACGGTTTTGTGGGGCCCGCTTAGTTTTTGAGATTTTGGCCATTATGGATATTTTCGGGAGATGAAATATTTTGGACGAGTAGGAGGGCGACACGTGTCACCCCCCTAGGTGGCCCTTGGCCGAAATTAGCTAGACAAGTGGCAAGACAAGTGGCCAAGTCTTGCTAGATATTTTGTGTGGACAAGTGGCTTGTGGGTCCCACCCACACTTGTCCCCAATCTCAACCACACACTTGCCTTCATCCTATCCCTTGGTTGTCCTATATATGCACCCTTAGTTGATGAAATCTTCCACACTTAGACATTTGAAGACTTGAAAACCCTCCCTTCTCCCGAGACCTAGAGCTCTCGGTTTTGCCCCCATTTCTTGAGCAAAATTTGTCCAACAATTCTTAAACTCTCAAGTGTTCTTCCCTAAGGTGTTAGGAAGATTGTGTACCAAGAGTTGGAAAAGATTTCACACCCCTAGCCTTGAAGGGATGCCTGAGCCGAAAGTTGTCATCTTGAAACCCTAAGTGTTCGTCACTTTTTGGAGTTGAATCTTGAAGAGAAGTTGGTTAGGAGCTTCTATGGGTTGCTTGTAGCTGATTGGAACGTAACGATTTGGAGCTAAGACTTGCTTGGAGCGACTTTATGAACTTGGTTATTTTGGGCTATTTGAGGTAGTGGAACTTAAACCTCTTTGTGAATTGGTTGTTATACATATATTATAAGTATATTATGGATTATATAATATATGGGTAAGTTTGGAAGAGTTGGATCTTGTTAACTTGTTAAAAGAAAGGATTGGCCGTTTGCCATTAAAATGGTAAAACGTATCTTACTTGCTAAGAAGCTAATAACAAAGTAACTATAACTTATATTAAGAATGGAAATATAAGTTGGATGACTAATGAGTAAATTGGATAAGTAAAATGGACAAAGTTGCCAAGGACCCCAACTTAAGGATCAGATTTACTTTGGACCGTATTTACTTTGGACCGTATTTACATTGACTGTATTTACATTTCATTAAGGGAAGATTTTTCAATCGCGTTCCGCTGGGCGTGTGATCCCCTTTTTAATTATTGTATTGTTATGAAGGCGTGATAGTAAACCGCGCACGGTTGGCGCGTAATCCCCTTCTTTTACTTATTGTTGTTATGGAGGCGTGATAGTAAACCGCGTTACCGTTTGGGGCGTGTAATCCCTTCTTTATGTTGTTTAATTATTACGCCTTATATATATATATGGTATATATATTACGTTATTCTGCCTTGGTAAAAGATGGAAAAGTGAGTATAAGCGGGAAGTCTTGCCAAAATTTCCGTAGATTTTGAGGGCTTTTTATTGGTATAAGTCTTCAATGATAAGAAAGGTTTGATAGAGTACCATGACCATTTTAGAGTGAGTACTACGTGTGGCGTGATCTACTTGGCTAGGAGTAGCCGACGTTGAAGTACTGAGCGTTTTGCTTATTGTCGATAAATCGTCGCGAGGTATGTGAACCTCTTCCTATCTTTTCTAGCATGATTGTTGAACTATGTAGTACGGTAGACGCATACGTGCTAAGTGATTTGGTTGGTTTAAAACATAGGGTGTTATAATAGCTTTATGGGAAGTTAGTTATAACGACCTTATGTAGGTGAAAATGGTTTACTGATGTTAGAAGTTAAGAGACTTGATCTTATAAGATAAGAGACTTAACTTATTTGTTTTAATGTGGATGTTTGTGTGAAACCTCATTCGTGAGTAATGAGTACTTGGTTTTAAAGGGATAATGTTTTACCGATTTCGAATCGAATGTATCGGCTGCACCGTTGCAGCGTTAATAAAGTAAAATGTATTGAATAATGATGTGTTGTATTAAAATCAGTAGAAACCTCCATCTGCATAGAAGCTAAGATGAGACAAAATGATATTACATTTTCTAGATCATGGCTGCTTTAATAAGATCGTTATAAACAAAGAATAAACTACTCACATATATGACATATGTTACTCAATTGTTTTAAAAGAGATTAAGACTATGAGTTATGAAACCTTTCTAAAATAAGTGACTTGAGCATTTGAAAATGAGAAGCTTGAGTAATTGAAACTAGGCAAACTGGAACTTAGGAAAAGAATGTTGTTACTTGATTTTGAAAAGGAATGTGGGTTGGTCATTCTAATACTATGGGTATAGTGTGACTTTTATAAAAGTAATGGATCTCTTTAAAAGAACTTAACGTATGTAGTACTGGGGTTAAAAACCGGACTTTGGCATAAAATGAAAGTACTTTGAGTTGTGTGAAACTTGCCTATGCTTGTTGTTGTGAAACTTGCCTATGCTTGTTGTTGTGAAACTTGCCTATGCTTGTGATGATAGCCTTTGTTGTGCAAGTGTGGTATTTACGTGTTACCGCGTCTCGATAGAGGCCTACGACTTATGAGAACTTACTTGGGCGTCTTTGGCGGTGATGGAGAATTCCACGTATGTTTCCATTTTGATTATTGTCTTGTTGTTGATGTCACATGGACACGTCTACACCGATGCAGATTCCGGGCACGCGGCGGGTTGATTACCCGATATATTGTTATTGTGGTTACATGGACATGTCTACACCGAGGTAGAATTCGGGGCATGTGGCTACGCGCAGGTTGATCACCCAAGATATTATTGTTGATGTCACATGGACGTGTCTACACCGAGGTAGAATTCCGGCATGTGGCCGGGCATTGGTATTATTGTTGCATCATGGACATGTCTACACCGATGCAGACTCCGGCACGCGCCATGATGCGAACATGATTGATGTTGTGGGCGTAAGACCCATAGTTATATTTGAGTGATGACTTGAGGCGAGTCCCCGATCGACATGCTTTTATGTTGTGAATCGTAGTTTGGTTATCATACATGTCTCTCGCTTTATATAGACTAGTATGATTTCATTCTGATTTTTACGATTTCACATACTTGGTACTGTTATCGACCTCCTTCGGCCGCGTTCATGCCGCAGTAGGTACATCGGCCGTGGATCCTCGCCTAGATCTCGCCGTTTTGGGAAGCTCCGCTTTCCGAGGCTTATCTTTTGTATGTGTTCCTCGAGTTGTAGGTTCTTGTACATTCGTGGTATGGCGGGCCCCGCCCGTCATAGTTGTTGTAAATCTTAGGTCTGTAGTAATCGCAAGTGTGGTTTGTAAAAAGGGATTAAACTGTTCGTTTTGAAAGAGTTGTATTTATTATGTTGTTGGAAGGTAACCGTTGGGTTGGCCTGTTTTATGTTCATATATCTATTTCTTGTTTAAGTTTTATTTTCCGCTGGTTTTCTCTGATGATTGTATCACTAGGGTGCCCGGGATAAGGCACCAGTAACGGGCCCCGGAACGGGTCGTTACATGGATCTTTTTATAAAAGTCTAGAAGTATGGTAATTTGCTTGAGCTTGTTTGTGATAGCCTGGTTGTGTGGTATATCGTTGTTGATGTCACATGGACATGTCTACACCGATGCAGACTCGGCATGTGGCCATGCGGCAGGGTTGATTACCTGATATATTGTTATTGTGGTTACATGGACATGTCTACACCGATGCAGAATTCCGGGGGCGTGTGGCCATGCGGCGGGGTTAATCACCCAGTATTATTGTTGATAATGTCACTTGGACGTGTCTACACCGATGCAGAATTCCGGGGGCATGTGGCCATGGGGCATTGTTATTATTGTTGCATCATGGGCATGTCTACACCGATGCAGAATTCCGGGGGCATGCGGCCATGATGCGAACACGATTGATGTTGTGGGCGTGAGACCCATAGTTATATTTGAGTGATGACTTGAGGGCGTGAGTCCCTGACTTGACATGACTGCTTTTATGTTGTGGACTGTAGTTTTGTTATCATACACGGCTCTGTTTTTATATAGATTATGATTTCATTTCTGATATTTTCTGATTTCACATACTTGGTACTGTTGTCTTGACCTCGCCCGGGGCTGCGTTCATGCCGCAGGTAGGAGTACATCGGTAGTGGATCCTCATAGGATCACAGATTCGGCGTATTGGGAAGCTCAGTTCTCGGAGGCTTATCTTTTGGTATGTTACCGAGTTGTAGGTTCTTGTATGTCACGACCAGCCCGGGCGTGGAGTGCCTTACCGGGCACCCTAGTGACACAACATCAGTAATCGGAACATAAAACATACGTGAAACAAATGAAGTACAAAACAGTAATCTGTGAAAACTTGCCTTTCGGAATATATATAAACAACAACTCTTTCAATCATGAACAGCTTAATCTTTTTTACAAACCCTGCCTACAACAGATTACATGCACTTAAGAATGATATGACAACAACGACGGACAGGCCCCGCCATACCCCGAATGTAGCACCCACAATAACAGGACTATACCAAGATAAGCCTCGGAGAAACGGAGCTTCCCAAAAGTCGAATGTGACCCTAAGAGCGAGGATCAACGATCGTGTACCTTTACTGCGCAGATGAACGCACTTCGGGCGAGGTCGATAACAAAAATTTAGTATGTGAAATGAAAATATCAGAAATGAAATCATAGTAGTCTATATAAAGCAGAGACATGTATGATAACAAAACTACGATCACAATAAACAAGCAAATATATCAAGTCGTGACTCACGCCTCAAGTCATCACTCAAATATAACAATGGGTCTCACGCCCACAACATCAATCATGCCCGTGGAATACCTTCCTCACCGCCAGCTTATGATATAAAAGCACCAAGGAACACACATGAACACCGTGTCCCACTGTGCCATAATAACACCGCATGTAGGTAATGCGAAGGCATAGCCGACTACTAACACCCACAATACCAACAAGGTCATGAACTGTATCATAAGATCTGTCTAGACCGTCACATGATCAAAGCTGGCCACTTGCCCGCAGTATCTAATGTGCGCGTCTAGCCCTGGAACTTTCCGCAGCTCCGCATAGGCCAATCTCATCGGCCCGCATGAGGTATTCCCCGCATCGAGGGTAGCTACTCCCCGGCATCATCCTGGACTTCGCAGTCCGCATGGCCACATGGACCGCATGCCCATAAAGGACGCACACTAACCTGGAACTCTCGTAGCTCCGCATAGGCCCCTGGGACCTGCATGAGGTATTCTCGAATCATAGGTCCATCGACCACCTGAGTCTACCCCGCGACGGGAGGCGCTTAACCCCCGGAATCATATCAAGAGATGAGTGATGTAAAATACTAACACAACAGCTTATCGTTAAGCAACATAAGCACAACAAAGGAAACCCCTTTACACAACATCACAAGATACTAACACACGTAGCATCCTAGCATGTTTACTTATCAATCAACAAGAAAGTATTACCAGGCTATCACAAACCAACACAATCAAGTTATACACACAAGGTACTTTCTACTATATGCCAACAAGTTCGGGGTTTTATCCCCAAAGTACTTCATACATTAACTCTTTAAAAGATACGTTACTTTCACAATGTCACCCAATACCCGTAGTATAAAAATAGAGTGACTATCCTTTTAAAGTAAATCAATTACTTCTCTTTGTAAAATCAAGTAGCAACATTCTTTTCCAATGATCAAGTTTGCCTAATTTCCAATGTTCAAGTTTCTCATTTTAGAAAGGTTTCGTAGTTCATAGTATTAATCACTTAAGACTATCATTCTCTTTTAAACCATCTGAGAAACATAAGCCTTATATGTGAGTAGGATATTCTTGTTTATAAAAATCTTATTACAGCAGCCATGATCTAGGAAATATCATTTTGTCTCATCTTAGTTTCTATGCAGATGGAGGTTTCTATTGGTTTTATTAATACTTAATTAATCAAAACATTTCCTTTTATTAACGCTGCAGTGGTTTGTCGATACACATTCTGATTTCCGAAATCAACAAAACATTCTTAAGCCGTTATACCTAACTTCCCATAAAGCTAGTATAACTCTTAAGTTTTCAAAAACCAAGTATTACTTCTTTCAAAATGATTCAAAAATCTTTTGAAATACTTCAAGTTCTTTATTAACACATAACAAGCCGCTTATAGTTCAAACGATTACCTTAAAAAAACCACATGTATTTTCTTACCAACATAAAGTCGTTATAACCAACTTCCCATAAAGCCGTTATAACACTTTATGTTTTACACCAATCAAATACATTTAGCACGTATGCGTCACCGTACTACATAGTTCACACATATCATGCTAGAAGAGATAGGAAGAGGTTCACATACCTCGCGACGAGTATCGACTAATAGCAAAACGCTCAAGTACTTCAACCCGTCGGCTACTCCTTAGCCAGTAGATCGCGCCATACGTAGTACTTCAACCTATAAGGCCACAAGACGCTTATTAACAGTTAGATCCCTTCGTAGACCATTCTACAGAAAATTCGGCAAAGACTCCCCCGCAGCGTAAATCTTCTCTCTATCGGGTGGCTATCAAGCCAACCGTGGGGTTCATACATCTAACCGGGCGTGCACAATTCTACCTCACGGAAAAGCTACACAAGTCTCATGTCTGATCCTATGTAAAAACGATTCGATTACTCTTCTTTCGAAAAGGTTTCTTATTATTCAGCTTAAGTCAAAAGACATTGCGACAACAACGTTGATTCTACATATAGTATACTTCAACTATAGTCTAACAATCATGTAATTTCCAATTACAATAGAGGACAAGATATTTACCTCGATAAGCCCATAATTATCCAAGTATAAAGTCGATCCTGGGCAATCGTTTAGCTCGACTCCGGCGCTCCAACCCGCTCTAAACCACCCTTAGAAGTTCTAACCAACTTACACAATACTCCGGACTATGGAGATTTTCCTAGGGTTTCGGTTTGTGGACGGAAGTATAAAAGTATTTATGGGCTTTTCATATAGGTATCACCTTATAATACTACAATGTATTCTGCTAAGGTCATTTGGGCATAATAACAATAATTTTGAGAGTCTATCTACACAACAAAGGGGGTATTATCTGAAAGCAACTAGGCTAGAGGGGTACCCACACCACACTACTAGGAGGAGAGGGCTCTCGGCCAAGGGGGCCTTTCAAAGGGGGAGAGGGGCTCTTGGACGAGAGTCAACAGAGACTCGATTTGAAAGTTTGTGGAAAGGATGAAGAATTCATCAAAGGGAGAGGGGTATTTATAGCACAAGCCAAGGCCAACCAATGGCCAAGATCTTGCCAAGTGCATAGCAAGTGTAGGGCCAAGATCTTGCCAAGTGCACCTTATCCATCTAACACAAAAATATCCTACCAACCCTTGACCAAACAAGGCCAACTTTCGGCCACCTTTACCGCCCCCACTCCACCAATGAGAGGGTGCCAAGTGGCGCCCTCTTGTTGGTCCAAAATGTTTCGTCTCTCGGAAAAATCCGCAAAAATTAAAAAAGACATAGCCGGAATTTTCCCTACGAAAGCTGTGAAAACGTTTCGTCGAAAAACGACTCTAATCGGGTGTTGTGAACAAAGTGAAAATCGTCCAAGCCTTACTCTTAAGTTCAAATTTTCTACGTACGTCCTTACGTACATACTCTGGAAATACGGGATATAACATTGTACATTCAGGGGTATGACGGGGCCCTGTCCCGTCATGTTGTATAAAAACTCTTAGAGGTCTGTAGTACTGTTGTGGGCAGTGTTTGTAAAGGATTAAACTGTTCGTTTTGAAAGAGTTGTTTATATATATTTTATTGGAAGGTAACCGTTTGGTTGGCCTGTTTTATGATCATATATCTTGTTTCTTGTTTAAGTTTTATATTCATTTGGTTTTCTCGATGTTGTATCACTAGGGTGCGGGTAAGGCACGATCCACGGGCCCGGGATCGGTCGTGACAAAAGTGGTATCGAGCGATTAATCCTCGGAAAGTGTCTGCATCGTGTCTAGTAGAGTCTTGATTATCGATGTGTTGTGCACCACATCTATAATCGAGAGGTCGCAACACATTTATGATTGGTTTCCATTCTTCTCATTACGAGATCGTGCCTTAGAGGCGTGTTGTAAGTTGGACCCCTCGAGCGTATCTCGTTTTTACGATTATGCCTCCGCGCAAGGCAACGAGCCAGAAGGCAAGGCGGCCGAGAGCTGCTAGTGAGATCTGAGAGAGTACGAGCGCGAGCCCGACAAGACTCGAGTTGTGCTTGACGGCGAGGTTTGCGGCGCGCCCGGCCCAACAGAGTTTAGAACGCGGCGATGGCTGCTGAGACCACTGATACTGAGCCTCGGTCCCACGGCTGGAAGCAGATGAGATAAGTACAAGGAGATGGCCCGATTATTGGCGGTCGTGGCAGATATGAGGATAGGATCTGGCGATTCAGTTCGAGAGCACCGATGGTTCACCCCGAGCGAGATAGTTTGAGGCTACGGGACTTTCGAGTCAGAGCCGCGAGTTTTATGGGTCGAGGCACGAGGATGATCCGCAGGAGTTCATCCGGCGATTCTGGTCGCGAGTGATCAAGGCTTGGAGACCGAGTCGGTGGTCTTATGTTCGCATCGGTGCGTGATACCGCAATGATCGTTTGATTCGTGGGAGTTGTCGGGAGAGCATGCGCTTCCAGTATGGGGACGAGTTCTCGAGGCATTCCTCACTCACTTCTTGCCTCCGCGGATGAGGAGGGCACGCCGACAATTTATGATCTTTGAGGCAGAGGCGTACGGTTCGGGAGTACAACGTGGAGTTTGACTCGTTGGCTCGGTATGTCCCCGCTTTAGTGGCAACCATGGAGGATAGAGTGCACCGCTACGTCACCGGGCTAGATGATTACTTGACAGAGGCTTGTTCGAGTGTAGCTCTTCAGCCGGGCATGGACATTGCCCGCATGCAGGCTCATGCACTGGGATGTGAGGCACGGAGAGGTCGACGGAATGACCAAGATCAGCAGAAGAGGGCCAGAACAACAGGGTCCTTTGGTGACTTTCGAGGCGGACCGCCTCAGCAGCATACTAGTTTTGTACCTCCGCCAGTGCAGAGTGGTCCTCCACAACCTTCAGAGCATCCAGAGTATTCGGGAGCAGGTCAGGGCTCCAAGGGTTCAGGTTTCCAGGGAAGTAAGGGTGTTGGCCAGATGCGGTCACCCCTACCTCGGTGTGGTCGATGTGGTAGACCGCATTTCGGGGAGTGTCGTGGTGCCAAGGGAGCTTGTTATTTTTGCGGCCAGCAGGGCCATTTTGCGAGGAACTGTCCGACCAAGGGAAGCACGGATGTTACGACTCAGCCTTCAGGATCAGTGGCTGGTTCATCACCTTCACTAGCTGTGCGCCCTGCAGGGCAGGACTGTGATTAGAAAGCGGTAGAGACAGGTATATCCTTAACCCTCTAGAGTTTTGTATGCTGATGTGTTTAGTGTTATGTTCGGATAGCTTTGTGCTAAAATGTGATTTAGACACCTGGTTATTGTAGAAGGGTAAGTATGGGGGCATGGTAAGTGTGAACCTTAGACTATGTCACGATTGAGACCTTAGAGGTAAGGTCGTCTTGAGTAAAAGATTTATTTCATGGTTGACCCTTATCAGAGTAAGTAGTACGTGGGAATTATTTGTGTGATAAGTCCATGGGTAGTGTGAGATGGAAGTGGTAGCTTTCATGACTTGATTAGGTAAGATTGTTCCGTTTCGAGGAGCAAGTATTGGCGCGATTGTGGGTCGGGTTGATGGCCGCTCGCGGGTCGACCCGCAGTCCGGTTTTGGGTGGGGTCAGTTCGGGGTGGTCCCGCCAGAGGGTAGGGTCACGGGGGTGCTAGGCCCCAGTTTAGTTGACCATCGTATGAGTTCGTGGATGTGTTCGACCAGAAGCGGTTCGTGAAGGCCGGAGATGGCCTTAAAGAAGGTTGGGGTTAGTAAGATGACCAAGTTTGGAGGTAGTGACTCCACGCTTTAAGAATCAAGCGATGGATCAAGTATGGCACGCCCCGAGTGTCACGACCAAACCGCGATCGTGCCTTACCCGCACCCAAGTAGTCAAACAACATCGAGAAAATCGTGAAATTAAAACTCATACATGATAACAAATGAAAAGAGAAAACAAAGCAACCAAACGGTTACCTTTTCGAAAATAACTAACACCCGACGATAATCCTCGCCACATCAGCATACTGCACTCTAAGAATTTTTATAACATCTCGACGGACAGTGGCCCCGCCATACCCCGAATGTACAAAAAGTTCTACAACTTGAGGAACCGTACCAAATGACAAAGTCTCGAAGGAATGGAGCTTTCTGAGAACTGAACAGCGATCCAAAGTGTGCGGATCATCAAGATATGTATCTCAACCTGCGTCATGAACGCAGCACCCCGAAGGAGGTCAGTACAACAGGTACCGAGTATGCGAAACAGAAAAATCGTAAAAGAAATCATAATAGTCTATAAGGAAAACAGAGACATGTATGATAACCAAACTACTGACACCACGTATATACGCCTACCAAATCAAATCACATCAAGTCGTGGACTCACGCGAAAGATCATTACTCAAAGTGGACGATACTCGTGGGCTACCCAACGCGTGTCGATGTCCAACCCAATAACAAGATAGTACTCATCGTGGACGATACTGGCTACCCAACGTGTCGGTATGTCCAAACAAATACCCAGATAATACTCATCGTGGACGCATACTTGTGGGCTACCCAACGCGGTCAAGATGTCCAAACAAATACCCAGATAATACTCACTGTGGACGCATACTCGTGGGCTACCCAACGTGTCAGTATGTCCAAACCAGTTTACAAGATAACATTCCTAATGGAAGCATACCCGTGGGCTACCCAACGTGTCGATATGTCCCAAAGGATCAATATAGTGGAAGCATACCCGTGGGCTACCCAACGTGTCGATATGTCCATCATACCACCCGATATCCGGCCCTCCGTCGAGAGACTCGGTAGCACAAAGTCAAACACTTGCACAACAACAAAACTATCACCACAAGCACAGGCAAGTTACACACAACTCAAAGTACCTTCGTTTAAGTCAACAAACCGGGTTCCAACCCCAAAATACTACATTCTTTCCTTCCTTCAAAGACCTCTCTTTACGTAGAAACCATACGATACTATCACACATAGTATCACACACATTCATGTTTAAAACACGTACTTCAAACACAATTAACATAACGTCAAGTATACTTTCAAACTCAAGTTACTTCTCTTTTCCAAAATCCAGTACATTATCCTTTGCAATCCATTAATTTCATTCTTTGGAATTTTAAGAAAAGTCAGAACTTGTTATCAATGATTCTCATTTAAGCAGCCATGATCTAGGAAATGTAATATCATTTTGTCTTATCTTAGTTTCTATGCAGATGGAGGTTTCTACTGGTTTTAATATAATCAATTAGTCGAAACCATTTCCTTTATTAGCGCTGCAGTGGTGTGTTCGATACTTGTTCCCACTTTCGAAATCCATTTCACATTCTTATGCCGTTATACCTAACTTCCCATAAAGCTAGTATAACTCTTAAGTTTTCAAAAACCAAGTATTACTCATTACTCACGAATGAGGTTTTACAACTTTTGAATACATTACAAAACTTTCACAATTCTAAGTTAAGTCTCTTATCTTCCACCAATCAACAACCGTTCTTTTATTCACATAAAGTTGTTATAACTAACCTCCCATAAAGCCGTTATAACCCCTTTATGTTTTAAACCAACCAATTACCACATAAACATTTATGAGACCAAGAGGACTCATTCTTTAAGCACCGAGTGCCCATTACTAACGGATAAGACTTACTACTCTTACACATAATGAAGCCCTTTACACTTCATAACAAGTCAAGACACAATTTGGAAAATCAATTTCCTTTAACACACGCACAACCGCACTATATATTTCACAAATAGTCATGTCAAGAGGATAGGAAGAATCACATACCTCGCGACGATTGCCGACAAAAAGCAAAACGCCCACGAAGATTGAACCCTTCATAGGATACGCTACTCGTGGCGCCTCAATCCTATAAGTGGTCATAAGACATCTATTAACTTCTAGTTCCGAACGTAGAATAAGCTAAAAGCAAAGCCCCTGGGTTCTACGGAACTTACTACCTTTATCCAAGGTCGAAAACAGTAACCCATTCTAAACCCTTTTCAATTCTCTTTCAATTCAAGTTTTAGGTTAACATGATGTCTAACCCTAAACATCTTCAACTACCACAATTTCCCTTCTATACAACATGCAACGACTAACTTTGTCACCAAAAGGTAGTTACAATCTTAAGGCTAACATGCCCACTTCGGTTTTCCACAGGACAACAAGATCCAAATCCATGCAACTCAACTACAACAGCCTCAGGCTCACAATTCTATACAAACTTAACTATAACAGCCTCGGGCTCACAGATCTATACTACTATCACAAGTACTAACTCAAATCCAAGAGAAGGGAAACTCTTACCTTTTGGAAAGCCCACAAAAGCCCTTTCCTACCACTTCTTCCGTCAACTCATCCACCAGCGCTTCCCACAAGTTTACCCACACTTTCCTTCTTGCCGCCGCTCCAACAATCTCTCCTAAGGCAAGGTTTTTCTTCAAAAACTAGAGAGAAGGGGAGAGGGTTTTCTCTTGGGAGGGTTTGATAAGAAATGGCCAAGTCTTCCAAGACTTGGCCCTAAAGTATGCCTCTTTCATTGTCAAAGGATGGGAGGGACACTTGTCACCCTCCCATAGGCTCTTTTATAAAATATCCCTGTTTTTTAGCCTTTTCCGCATGAAAATCCCGCTGGCGCCATGCCCGGCCAGCGGCGCTTATACTTAAGAAATTAATTTAACACGCGAACCGCGCCGCCTCAGATTCGGCGCGGCGCTTCAACACCCGGGCACCAAGATAATCGGCGCGCGCCATGTTTCTCCGGCGGCTGAACCCCCGAATCAAGTCATCGCTTTGATCGCGCCAAACTTGAAACTTCCATAACTTTTGACTCCGATGTCCAATCGACGAACGGTTGGTTGCGTTGGGACCTAGATTCAACGGACTACACACTAGGCCTTTTAAACACCTTACAATCCTTGACAACTGGGGTCCAACACTCCAAAGTAAACTCAAAATTCTTCCAACACATGTTTGTCAACTAATCTATCTTCTTGAATTTACGGGGTGTAACATTCTTCCCCTCTTAGAAACATTCGTCCCGAATGTTCCTTCTGAGTCTCCAAAACACCTGCGCCGGTATAGTCTTCACTACTATACCTACCAAAACTCAATTATGCCTCTCATGGCCATAATATAAAAATCACGCCAACTCCAAGTTCCCGCTAACGAGGAAATCACCTCTAACGTGCAAAACACCACTATTTTCTCCTCCCCTGGTCTAAAGGATACTCTCCTTTCTCGGCGTACCTTCCTTGTACACTCACACCCCTTTTCTAGTACACGTTCCGCAATTCGCCACTACTCGCTTTCTACCACCTTGGAGTCACTACCTCCAACTCGGCCATCTTACTAATCCACGTCATGGAAGCTACCACTTCCATCACAAACTACCCATGGAATCATCACACAAAACTCCATGAATACCATACACTCCGACAAGGATTAACAGTAAAGGCTTCTACCCAAGACGGCCTTACATCTAAGGTCTCAACTGTTATAAATTCTAAGGTTCAAAAATTTTTTTTCTCATCCCCAAACTTACCCTCTTTATTAACCATGCTTCCAAAACACATTATATACACACAAAGCTACCCGAACATAGCACTCAACACATCACCACAACATCAAAGCATACAATACTCTAGAGGGTTAAGAACATACCACTACTATTGCTTCACCTCCCTTCTTGTCGCTCTACTCATGTTCTTTCCAAGACGACGCACAAAGGAGGAGGTGAATCGCCCATCGATCCCGGCGTGAATCTCAACCTCCGCGCTTATCTCTGGTGGACAATTCCTTGCAAAATGGCCGGCCGCATGTAAAACAGATTCCCTATTAGCACGACACTCCATCGTGGAGCCTACCACAATGGTCACAACGAGGTGGGGTGGTCCCATCCGACTAACATCCCCGATCCCCAAAACCCAAACTCGAGCCTCGACTGCCTCCGAACTGCACGCCTGCTCGCCAACATCAAAAATCACCGGCCGAGTCCTCTCATCTCGCGAGGCAAGAAATGTGCAAGAAATGCCTCCAAAACTCGTCCCATCTCGCTGGAAGTGCATGCCTCCCGACAGCCTCCCACGAATCAAACCGATCGCGCGGTATCACGCACCGATGCGAACCTAGGACCACCGACTCGGTCTCCGATGCCTTGATCACTCACGATCCGTCAGAATCGTCGGATGAACTCCTGCGATCATCCTCGTGCCTCGACCAGTAAACTCGGGCGGCCACAACTCGTAAAGTCCCGCACCTCAAACTATCCGATCTCGTGAACCATCGGTGCATCGAACCGCTGGCCCACTTATCCTCGTGTCCGCCACAACCTCGCCAATAATCGGGCCAACTCCTTGTAACCCATCTTCCTCTCGCCTGCATCGCGGACCGAGGCTCGTGCATCGTGGTCTCAGAGACTGCCGCCGCTTCTACTCGCAGCCTCCTCGCCGCTTTGCCCTTCTGGGCCCTGGTTGCCTTTCGCAGAGGCATAACTGGTAAAAACGAAACACGTCAGAGGGGTCCAACTTACAACACAGCTCTAAGGCACGATCTCAGAATGAGAAGAATAGAAACCAATCCTAAATGTCTCATAGCCTCCTGATTATAGATGTGGTGCACAACACATCGATAATCAAGACTCTACTTAGACACGGTCAGTAGACACTTTCCGAGGACTAATCGCTTCGATACCATACTTCACGACCAAACCGCTCGCGATCGTGCCTTACCCGCACCCAATTAGTAAAAAAACATCAGAGAAAATCAGAGTAAATTATAACTCATACATGATAACAAATGAAAAGAGGAAACAAAGCAACCAAACGGTTACCTTTTCGAAAATAACTAACACCCGAACAGCCATAATCCTCGCCACATCGATTACTGCACTCTAAGAATTTTTATAACATCTCTCGACGACAGTGGCCCCGCCATACCCCGAATGTACAAAAAGTTCTACAACTTCGTGGAACCGTACCAAATGACAAAGTCTCCGGAATGGAGCTTTCGAGAACCGAACAGCGATCCAAAGTGCGGATCAACAAGCGATGTATCTCAACTGCGGCATGAACGCAGCCCCCCGAAGGAGGTCAGTACAACAGGTACCGAGTATGCGAAACAGAAAAATACTGGAAAAGAAATCATAATAGTCTATAAGGAAAACAGCAGACCTGTATGATAACCAAACTACAGTACACCACGATATACGCCTGACCAAATCAAATCACATCAAGTCGTGGACTCACGCGAAAGATCATTACTCAAAGTGACGCATACTCGTGGGCTACCCAACGTGTCAGTATGTCCAACCCAATAACAAGATAGTACTCATTGTGGACGCATACTCGGCTACCCAACGCGTGTCAAGATGTCCAAACAAATACCCGTGATAATACTCATCGTGGACGCATACTGGGCTACCCAACGCGTGTCGGTATGTCCAAACAAATACCCAGATAATACTCATCGTGGACGATACTGCGGCTACCCAACGCGTGTCGGTATGTCCAAACCAGTTTACAAGATAACATTCCTAATGGAAGCATACCCGGCTACCCAACGTGTCGATATGTCCCAAAGGATCAATATAGTGGAAGCATACCCGTGGCTACCCAACGTGTCGATATGTCCATCATACCACCCGATATCCGCCTCCGCCGAGAGACTCGGTAGCACAAAGTCAAACACTTGCACAACAACAAAACTATCACCACAAGCACAGGCAGGTTACACACAACTCAAAGTACCTTCGTTTAAGTCAACAAACCGGGTTCCAACCCCAAAATACTACATTCTTTCCTTCCTTCAAAGACCTCTCTTTACGTAGAAACCATACGATACTATCACACATAGTATCACACACATTCATGTTTAAAACACGTACTTCAAACACAATTAACATAACGTCAAGTATACTTTCAAACTCAAGTTACTTCTCTTTTCCAAAATCCAGTACATTATCCTTTGCAATCCATTAATTTCATTCTTTGGAATTTTAAGAAAAGTCAGAACTTGTTATCAATGATTCTCATTTAAGCCATGATCTAGGAAATGTAATATCATTTTGTCTTATCTTAGTTTCTATGCAGATGGAGGTTTCTACTGGTTTTAATATAATCAATTAGTCGAAACCATTTCCTTTATTAGCGCTGCAGTGGTGTGTTCGATACTGTTCCCACTTTCGAAATCCATTTCACATTCTTATGCCGTTATACCTAACTTCCCATAAAGCTAGTATAACTCTTAAGTTTTCAAAAACCAAGTATTACTCATTACTCACGAATGAGGTTTTACAACTTTTGAATACATTACAAAACTTTCACAATTCTAAGTTAAGTCTCTTATCTTCCACCAATCAACAACCGTTCTTTTATTCACATAAAGTTGTTATAACTAACCTCCCATAAAGCCGTTATAACCCCTTTATGTTTTAAACCAACCAATTACCACATAAACATTTATGAGACCAAGAGGACTCATTCTTTAAGCACCGAGTGCCCATTACTAACGGATAAGACTTACTACTCTTACACATAATGAAGCCCTTTACACTTCATAACAAGTCAAGACACAATTTGGAAAATCAATTTCCTTTAACACACGTGCGTCAACCGCACTATATATTTCACAAATAGTCATGCTGAAGAGGATAGGAAGAATCACATACCTCGCGACGATTGCCGACAAAAAGCAAAACGCCCCACAGTATTGAACCCTTCAAGTAGGATACGCTACTCGTAGCGCCTCAATCCTATAAGGGTCATAAGACATCTATTAACTTCTAGTTCCGAACGTAGAATAAGCTAAAAGCAAAGCCCCTGGGTTCTACGGAACTTACTACCTTTATCCAAGGTCGAAAACAGTAACCCATTCTAAACCCTTTTCAATTCTCTTTTAATTCAAGTTTTAGGTTAACATGATGTCTAACCCTAAACATCTTCAACTACCACAATTTCCCTTCTATACAACATGCAACGACTAACTTTGTCACCAAAAGGTAGTTACAATCTTAAGGCTAACATGCCCACTTCGGTTTTCCACAGGACAACAAGATCCAAATCCATGCAACTCAACTACAACAGCCTCAGGCTCACAATTCTATACAAACTTAACTATAACAGCCTCGGGCTCACAGATCTATACTACTATCACAAGTACTAACTCAAATCCAAGAGGTGGAAACTCTTACCTTTGGAAAGCCCACAAAAGCCCTTTCCTACCACTTCTTCCACAACTCATCCACCAAAGCTTCCCACAAGTTTACCCACACTTTCCTTCTTGCCGCTCCAACAATCTCTCCTAAGGCAAGGTTTTCTTCAAAACTAGAGAGAAGGGAGAGGGTTTTCTCTTGGGAGGTTTGATAAGAAATGGCCAAGTCTTCCAAGACTTGGCCTAAAGTATGCCTCTTTTATTTGGTCAAAGGATGGGAGGACACTTGTCACCCTCCCATAGGCTCTTTTATAAAATATCCCGATTTTTAGCCTTTTCCATGAAAATCCCGCCTTGGCGCATGCCCGCCAGCGCGCGCTTATACTCGAAATTAATTTAACACGCGAACCGGCGCCGCGGCCCTGCATTCCGGCGCCGCGGCGCTTCAACACCCGCAGACCCTCAGTACAATCGGCGCCATGTTCTCGTTTCTCCCACAACCCAACTCCCGAATCAAGTCATCGCTTTATGACTGCGCCAAACTTGAAACTTCCATAACTTTTGACTCGATGTCCAATCGATTTAGCGGTTGGTTGCGTTGGGACCTAGATTCAACGGACTACACACTAGGCCTTTTAAACACCTTACAATCCTTGACAACTGGGGTCCAACACTCCAAAGTAAACTCAAAATTCTTCCAACACATGTTTGTCAACTAATCTATCTTCTTGAATTTACGGGGTGTAACACTGAGTGACACTAGAACCTCAGGGATCGCATGCAGCCCGGTACCATTTGTTGGGTCGCCGGAGTGAAACTAGAACCTCGCGGCAAAGTGACAAAAGTGGTATCGCACGACGAGCAAGGAAGGAAGAGAACGTGTGTTATTTCGTGGCCAAGCTGTGGCGTTGGCAACTTGTTAGAGGAACTTTATCGATATCCGTCTTGAGAAGGAACATTCGGGACGAATGTTTCTAAGGAGGGGAGAATGTTATACCCCGTATTTTCAGAGTATGTACGTGGAGACGTACGTACGAATGTTTGAGACTTAAAGTTTGGCTTAGGTTCGAAATTTGTGCACAACACTCGGTTAGAGTCGTTTTTCGACGAAACGTTTTACAAAGCTTGCGAAGGGTAAATTCCGGCTATGTCCTTTTTAATTTTTGCGGATTTTTCCGAGCGACGGAACATTTTTGACCTACGAGAGGGTGACACTTGTCACCCTCAAGTGGACGCCTTAGGGGCGGTTTGGCCTTGGCCGATTGGTGCCATGTTTAGTGCAATGTTTTGTGCAATGTTTTGTGGCTTGTTTTGTGGAGTAGGGACTAGGGGGCACTTGGGCACATCTTGGCCTTACACTTGCCTTGCACATGGCTTAATCTTGGCCATTGGTTGGCTTTTGGTTTCCTATAAATACCCCCCCTTAGTGATGAACTTATTCATCCACTCCTCACTTTGTCTAAGCCTTAAAAACTCTCCCTCCCCTCTTGAGTGTTCTCGTCCTAAGCCTCCCCTCCCCCCTTTGAGTGGCCTTGTGGCCGAGAGCCTTCCCCTTCCCTCCCCCCTTTTGAGGTGCTAGCAGTGGGGTACCCCCCCCTAGCCTAGTTGTTTCGAAATATACCCCCTCCCTTGTGGTATTGAAATACTTCTCCAAGTATTGTTATAATGCCCAAAATACCTTAGCCTTTACCTTGTAGTATTCCAAAAGTTACCTCTATACGTAGAGCCCGGAAATACTACCTTTTGTCCTCTTAGTCTCAAACCGAAACCCTAAGGAAATCTTCATAGTTGGTTGAAGTTTTTAAGTAGAAGTTGGTTAGAACTTCTAAGGGTTGTTTGGAGCGGATTGGAGCGCACGGAGTTGGAGCTAAACCTTGCTCAGGATCGACTTTTATCTCGGATAATTTTGGGCTTATCGAGGTAAATAATCTTGTCCCCTTATTGTAATTGGAAATTACATGTTGTAGGATTATATAGTTGAAGTATACTATATATAGAACTGAACATAGCTTTGCGGCAATGTCTTTGACTTAAGCCTGAATAAAGAAGAGAACTGAACTGTTATTACATAGGGATGTATGACAGTAGACTTGTGGTATTACTTTGTAGTAGAATTGTATACGTCCGGTTAGACGTATAAACCCCCCCCTGGTTGGCTAGGTAGCCGGCCTCGATAGAGGAGGAGATTTCTGCCATGCGGGGAAGTCTTTGCCGAATTTTCTGTAGAATATGGAACCGTGCGGTTAGAAGTTAATAGACGTTTGTGGCCTTATAGGTGGAAGTACTGCGAGTAGCGTATTCTACTTGAAGAGTGGAGCAGCTAGCGATTCTGATCTTGTGGGCGTTTTGCTTATTGTCGATAATCGTCGCGAGGTATGTGAACCTCTTCCTATCCTTCTAGCATGATGCTTTGTAAACTATGTAGTACGGTAGACGTACATGTGTTAAATGAGTTGGTTGGTTTAAAACATAGGGTGTTAAAATAACTTTATGGGAAGTTAGTTATAATTACTCTATGTAGGTAAAAGATTTGTTTATTGATTGTAGAAGTTAAGAGACTTGATCTTGAAAGATAAGAGACTTAACTTGTTTTACTTGGTTATTAACATTTTGTTAAATGTGTTGTGAAACCTCATTCGCGAGTAATGAGTACTTGGTTTTAAAAAGAATAATGTTTTACTGATTTCGGGAATGAGAATAAGTGTCGAGCAAACCACAACAGCGCTAATAAAGGAAGGTGTATTGACAATTAACTAATTGTTATTAAAACCAGTAGAAACCTCCATCTGCATATAAGCTAAGATAAGACAAAATTGTATTACATTTCCTGGATCATGACTGCTGTAACAAGATTGTTGTAAACAAGAATAAACGGCTCACGTACAAGACATATGTTACTAAATTGTTTTAAAAGAGATTAAGACTATAAGTTATGAAACCCTTCTAAAATGAGAAACTTGAGCATTTGAATTTAGGCAAACTTGAACGTTTGGAAAATAATGTTGTTACTTGATTTTACAAAGGGAAGTATTTTGGTTTACTTAAAAAGATAGTCACTCTATACTACGGGTATTATGTGACTTTTTTGAAAGAAACAGATCCTTTAAAAAGAGTTAATGTACGTAGTACTTTAGGGTTAAAACCGGACTTTGATACCAATGGAAGTACCTTGAGTTGTGTATAACTTGCCTATGCTTGTTGTGTGTAACTTGCTTATGCTTGTTGTGATAGCCTTTGTTGTGCAAGTGTTGATATCGGTGACTTCTTGGGAAGGAGTGGATCTTTTATAAAAGTCGAGAAAAATGGTAATTTGCTTGAGCTTGTTTGTGATAGCACGGTTGTGTGGTATATCGTTGTTGATGTCACATGGACATGTCTACACCGATCACGAATTCGGGGGCATGTGGCGTGCGGCGGGGTTGATTACGATATATTGTTATTGTGGTTACATGGACATGTCTACACCGGCGCACTCGGGGCGTGTGGCCGTGCGGCGGGTTTAATCACCCAAGATTATGTTGATAATGTCACTTGGGCGTGTCTACCGATGCAGAATTCAGGGGGCATGTGGCCATGGGGCATTGTTATTGTTGCATCATGGGCATGTCTACACCGATGCGATTCGGGGCACGCGGCCGTGATGCGAACACGATTGATGTTGTGGCGTGAGACCCATAGTTATATTTGAGTGATGACTTGAGGCGTGAGTCACGACTTGACATGATCGCTTATGTTGTGAATCGTAGTTTTGTTATCATACATGGCTCTGTTTTTATATAGTGTATGATTTCATTCTGATATTTTCTGATTTCACATACTTGGTACTGTTATCGACCTCGCCTTGGGCTGCGTTCATCTGCAGTAGGAGTACATCGGTAGTGGATCCCCGCCATAGGATCACAGTTCATCGTATTGGGAAGCTCAGTTCTCCGGAGGCTGATCTTTTGGTATGTTAACCTGAGTTGTAGGTTCTTGTAAATTCAGGGGTATTACGCGGCCCTTTACCGTCATGTTGTATAAAAACTCTTAGAGGTGCATGAAATCTTGTTGTGGCGGGGTTTGTAAAGGATTAAGCTATTCGTTTTGAAAGAGTTGTTTATATATATTTTATTGGAAGGTAACCGTTTGGTTGGCCTGTTTTATGATCATATATCTTGTTTCTTGTTTAAGTTTTATATTCCGCCGGTTTTTCTCTGATGTTGTATCACTAGGGTGCCCGGTAAGGCACGATCACGGGCAGGATCGGTCGTGACATCGGCAAGAGCGATTATGCACCTCACTTTGACAGAGTGGTCCTCCGCGATCTTGAGACGTTCGGGATGTTCAGGAGCGGTCGAGGCTCGAGGCTTGAGTTTCGGGTGAGGCGGGGTGTTAGCCAGATGGAGCCACCCCTACCTCGGTGTGGTCGATGTGGTAGACCCCATCTTGGGGAGTGTCGTACTATTTCGACAGCTTGTTATGCTTGCGGCCAACAGGGCCATTTGGCGAGAGACTGTCCGACCAGAGGTGGCACTGGTGGGATAGCACAGACTACGGGATCAATTGCGGGTTCTTCGCCTTCAATAGCTAGGCAGGGTGTTCATACCGTGAGCCACGGCAGTCGCGGTGGAAGTTCCCAGTTTTAGCGGTCCTTTGAACCGCCTATTTGATTTTCAGGTATATCATTAACCCTCTAGAGACTAGTTTGTATTGTTGTTATGGTGGATACATGTTAAGTGCTATGTACGGATAGCATTGAGTTAAGTGTGAATTAGAAAACATGGGTAGTTGAAAAGGGTAAGTCTGGAGACGAGACAATTGTGAGCCTTAGAATTTATAACAGTTAGGACCTTGGATACAAGGCCATCTTGAGTGGATGATTTTTACGGTTGGTCTTTGTCGAAGTATTTGGTATGCGTGATATATGTTGTGGGATAATTCCATAGGTAGTGTGAGATGGAAGTGGTAGCTTTCATGACGTGAATTGGTAAGATTGTTCCGGATCGGGGAACGAGATAGTTTGGCGCGATAGCGGGTTGGGTTGAGGCCAGATCGCGGGTCAACCCGCAGCCCGGAATGAGGTGGGGTCAGTTCGAGGTGGTCCCGCCAGGTGGTAGGATCGCGAGGGTGCTAGGCCCAGGTTTAGGTAACCATCGTACGAGTTCGCGGATGTGTTCGACTAGAATCGGATCGTGAAGGCCGGGAATGGCCTTAAAGGAATTTGAGGCTAGTAAGATGACCAAGTTTGGAGGTAGTGACTCCAAGGTTTTGGAAAATGAAGCGATGACTGGAGTATGGTACGTGTACTAGAAAGATTTCGGGTGTACAAAAAGGGTACGACGAGTAAGGAAAGAAGTGAATATGTGTTAAGAGATCGGGAGTGACCATTTCTTTTGTGAAGTGAAGATGTGAAGAAAGTATCCTTTAGACCATGGGTGGAAGCTTTAGTGTTGTTATACACGTTAAAGGTGATTCCTCGTTGGCTTGGATTGAGTTTTGCACGTATGTTATACTATGGCCATTGGTGGCATAATTGGTTTCGTAAGTATAGTAGTGAAGACTATACCGACGCATGTATGTTTTGAGACTTAGAAGGAACATTCGGGACGAATGTTTCTAAGGGGGGAAGAATGTTACACCCCGTAGTTCCAGGGTATGTATATGAGGACGTACATACGAGAATACGACAGTAATATTGGAAAGGAAGAAAGATGTGATTTTTTCGACGGAAAAGTTTCCGAATTTGTGAAGGAAAAAGGTTCGTTAATGGGAATTGGATTCCCAGATTTGGTATTTGGACTTCCTGGATTATATTAGAATTATGGAATTTTATTTCCGGATTTGGTCAAGTGGGGCCCACGGGGAAAATTTACAGTTATGTGGGGCCCACTTTGTTTTCGAGATTTTCGATATTTTGGATATTTTGGATATTTTTGGAAGATGAAATATTTTGGACGAGTAGGAGGGCGACACATGGCACCCCCATGTGGCCCTATGGCTGAAATTAGGGGGCACTTGGACGTTTTTTGTGGTGGACAAGTGGCAAGCCACTTGTCCCATTTTTGTGGTGGACATTTGGTTGGTAGATTACCCACACACATGTCCCCAATCCTCACCTTACACTTGCTTTAATCCTAGCCATTGATTTCTCTATAAATACCCCTTGAGTGCAAGACTTAATTTCATCCACACTTGAAATATTTTCCAAGGCAAATTCTCCCCCCCTCCCTTCGTGAAGCTCTCGTCCAACCCCCCCCCCCCCCCCACCTTGTGTAGAGATTCTTAAATAGTTGTGGTATAATCCCAAATACCTTAGCCTAAGTCCCTTGTAGTATTCCAAAGTTAATCCCAACATAAGAGCCCGAAAATACTACTTTATTCCAATAGTCGCAAAATGAAACCCTAGGAAAATCTTCATATTTGGTTGAAGTGTTAAGAGAAGTTGTTTAGAAACTTCTAAGGGTTGCTTGGAGCGGGTTGGAGCGTAAGGAATTGGAGCTAAGCGTTGCTCAGGATCGACTTATTAATCTTGGATAATATTGGGCTTATCGAGGTAATGATCTATGTCCTTCTATTGTAATTGGAAATTACATATTGTAGTAATGTATAGTTGAGTATACTATATGTAGAATGAATATTATAAAGAATTGAACTGTATTTACATTGGGTGTATTCTGATGAGACTTGTAGTATTATTGTGGGCGGTGTTGTACACGTCCGGTTAGACGTGTAACCCCCTTGGAGTTGTTGGCTTGGTTGCGGGCCTTGATAGAGGAGGAGAGTTATGTGGTTACGGGGAGGAGGTCTTTTGAATTTTCGGAGACTATGGAAGCTTGTACTTAGAAATGTTCTACGAAGGGATCTAGAAATTAATAGACGTTTTGTGGCCTTTATAGGTTGAAGTACTACGAGTAGCGTATTCTACTTGAAGGGTGGAAAAGGCTAGCAAGGTTATAGTACTTGGGAGCATTTTGCTAATTGTCGATAATCGTCGCGAGGTATGTGAACCTCTTCCTATCTTTTCTAACATGATTGTTGTGAACTATGTAGTACGGTAGACGTACGTGTGCTAAACGAATTTTGGTTGGTCTAAAACATAAAGTGTTATAATAGCTTTATGGGAAGTTAGTTATAACGACTTTATGTAGGTAAAAGAATGGTTTGTTGTTTTTAAAAAGATAAGAGACTTGACTTATATTTGACTTGATGTGAAATGTGAAGAACTTTAATTGTGTTAAAAAGTGGTGAACCTCATTTGTGAGAAATGAGTACTTTGTCTAAAGAAAAGGAAAAGGAGTAAGTTATATAGATTTCGGAAAATGGGAATAAGTATCGAACAAGCCATTGCAGCGTTAATAAAGGAAAAAGTAACGACAATTAATTATATTAAAACAAGTAGAAACCTCCATCTGCATAGAAGCTAAGATAAGACAAAATTGTATTACATTTCCTAGATCATGGATGCTTTAATAAGATCATTATAAACAAGTTTTGATTTTCTTAAATTCCAAAGTAAGAAACTTGATTTCTAAAAGAAAAGAGACTTGAGGAATTGAAGAGTTTTTGGTATAAAAGAAAGGCATGGTCTTGTCTTAAATTTTTTTAAAACATAAAGTGTTATAATAGTTTTATGAGAAGTTAGTTATAACGACTTTATGAAAACAAAAGAATGGTTTTATTATTGGATTTAAAATGGTAACTTGATTTTGGGAAAAGAGAAGTAACTTGAGTTTAATGGTATAAGTAACTTGTTTTCAAATATCGAACTTTTCTTGATGGAAAAGTATAAGTGACTTGGTTTTAAAAGGTAGGAGTACCTTGATCTTAAAAGAATTAGTTACCTGGGTTTTAAAAAGTATACTTGACGTTGTTTTAAAAGTGTAAGCCACTTGGTTTAAAAAGTGTAAAGTACTTGATTTAAACATGAATGTGTTTGGTACTACGGATAATAGTATCGAGTTGTTTTTACGTAAAAAGAGATCTTTTTGAAAGGATTAATGTATGTAGTACTTTGGGGTTAAAACCCGGATTTGTTGTCATAAAATGGAAGTCTAAGAGTATGTTAAATTTGCCTATGCTAGTTGTGATAGCCTTGGTGGTATTACTATGTTACCGCGTCTCTCGGTTGGAGGGCCGGCTGACTTGTTGTGAATTTGTTGGACGTACCGGCAGTGACGGAGGATTCCACGGGTATGCTTCCATTTTGTTTGATCTTGGCCATGCTTATACGATGAGGGATGCCGGGGCATGCGACCAGGATGCGGGTTAGATGCCCGTACGTTTCATTGGACGTACTGGCAGTGACGGAGGATTCCACGGGTATGCTTCCATTGTTATTATCACATGGATATGTCTACACCGATGAGGAATTTCGGGGGCATGCGGCCATGCAGCGGGTTAAACTCCCGGTATATTATTATTGTCACATGGGCATGTCTACACCGATGAGGGATTTCGGGGGCATGTGACCATTACTATTATTCCATGGGCTAGCTCCCCATGAAGACCTGTCTACGATGAGGATTAGGGGCATGGTATATACGATCATTATTCCATGGGCTAGCTCCCCATGAAGACCTGCACCTGCGATGAGGGATGCCGAGGGCACGTTATGGCCATGCTACACCGTGAGGGATTCCGGGGCATGCGGCCGCGTATTATATATATATATATATATATATATATATATATATATATATATATATATATATATATATATATATATATATATATATGTACCGACAGTGAGGTAGGATGCCACTGGCGGGTCACATGGTTATATGTTACACCTACGACTGCCGGCAGTGACGGAGGATTCCACGGGCATGAGATATATATATGTATTGTATATGTGCACGCCGACAGTGAGGTAGGATGCCACGGGCGCATCACATGAGTATGATTTATGGCATGGACTGCCGACAGTGAGGAAGGAATTCCACGGGCATGAGTGATGACTTTACGTGAGTCCCTGACTTGACATGACTACTTATATGTGGTACTGTAGTTTGGTTATCATACATGTCTCCTGCTTTATATAGACTATTATGATTTCATTTACAGTATTTTCAGTTTCACATACTTGGTACTGTTATCGACCTCGCCCGGGCTGCGTTCATGCCGCAGGTAGAGGTACACCGGTTGTTGATCCTCGCTCATAGGATCACAGTTCAGCGTTTTGGGAAGCTCCGTTTCTCCGGAGGCTTATCTTTGGTATAGTCCCATGCCATTATAGGTACTTGTACATTCAGGGGTATGGCGGGACTCTGTCCCGTCATAGTTGTGGTTACATTCTTAGAGGTCTGTAGTACTGTTGTGGGCAAGGTTTGTAAAATGATATAACTGTTCGGGTTTTATGTATATATACAGAAAGGTGACCGTTTTGGTTAGCCTGTTTTCTTATATTTCATTGTTTCATGTCTTTGAGTTTTTATTTCCGCTGGTTTTTCTCTGATGTATTATCACTAGGGTGCCCGGGGTAAGACACCAGTCGCGGGCCTGAGGTCGGGTCGTGACAGGCATTGTGATAAAATATGATTTAGAAGCCTGGTTAAGTGAAAAGGGTAAGTCTGGGGATGAGACAATTGTGAACCTTAGAATTTATAACAGTTGAGACCTTAGATGTAAGGCCGTCTTGAGTAAAAGATTTTACGGTTAGTCTTTGTCAAGTACTTGGTATGCGTGAACTGAATTTGTGTGAAAATTCCATGGGTAGTATGAGATGGAAGTGGTAGCTTTCATAACGTGAAATAGTAAGATTATTCCGGAGGGGGAACTAGAGTTTGGTACGTAATGGGTCGGGTTGAGGCAAGATCGCGGGTCAACCCGTAGCCCGGAACGAGGTGGGGTCAGTTTGTGGTGGTCCCGCTAGGTGGTAGGGTCACAAGGGTGCAAGGTCCAAGTTTAGATAACCATCGTACGAGTTCGCGGATGTGTTCAACCAGAATCGGATCGTGAAGGTCGGGAATGGCCTTAAAGGAATGTGAGGCTAGTAAGATGACCAAGTTTGGAAGTAGTAACTCCAAGGTTTTGGAAACGGAAGCGATGACGGAAATGTGGTACATGTACTATAGCGAGTTGGGTACGAGAAGGGTACGACGAGTAAGGAAAGAAGCGAACATGTGTTAAGAGAATGAAAGTGATCATTTTTTTGTGAAGGGAAGGTGCGAAGAAAGTTGTCACGACCCGAACCCGGGCCCGTGACTGGTGCCTTACCCCGGGCACCCTAGTGAGACAACATCAGAGTAATCAGCGGAACATAACACAACAACATGAAATAACAAGAAGCGTACGACAGTTATCTTTAGAAAACTTGCCTTTCGGCATAAATAATAATAACAACTCTTTCAAAATGAACAGTTTAATCCTTTCTTTACAAACCCTGCCCACAACAGTACTACAGACCTCTAAGAAAAGATACGACAACAATGGCGGGACAGGGCCCCGCCAAACCCCTGAATGTAAACACTTACTACGACAGGGGACTATACCACTGATAAGCCTCCGGAGAAACGGAGCTTCCCAACGCTGAAACTGTGACCACGAGCTAGGATCAACGGCGGCGGTGTACCTCAACTGCGGCATGAACGCGGCCCCGAAGGTCGATAACAAAAATGCAGAGTATGTGAAACTGAAAATACCTACTGTAAATAAAATCATAGCAGTCATATAAAGCAGGAGACATGTATGATAACCAAACTACGATTTACAACAAAGCAACATGTCAAGTCGTGGACTCACGCCTCAAGTCATCACTCAAGTATAACAATGGGTCTCGTGCCCACAACATCAATCATGCGTGGAATACCTTCCTCACCGTGATCATGATATAAAAACACCAAGGAACACATGAACACCAGGTCCCACCTGTGTCATAATAAAACTGTACGGGGTAAGTACGAAGGCATAGCCGACTACTAAAAACCCACAGTACCAACAAGGTCATGAACTGTATCATAAGATCTGTCTAGACCGTCACATGATCAAAGCTGGCCACTTGCCCGCAGTATCAATGTACGCGTCTAACCAGGAACTCCGCGACTCGCGATAGGCCAATCTCATCGGCCCGCATGAGGTATTCCCCGCATCGAGGGTAGCTACTCCCCGGCATCGTCCTGGACTTCGCAGTCCGCATGGCCACATGGACCGCATGCCCATAAAGGACGCATACTAACCTGGAACTCTCGTAGCTCCGCATAGGCCCCTGGGACCTGCATGAGGTATTCTCGAATCATAGGTCCATCGACCCGCCTGAGTCTACCCCGCATCGGAGGGCAGCTTAACCCCCGGAATCATCTCAAGAGATGAATGCCACAATACTATCATAACGACTGATAGTTAATAAGCACAATCAAGGGAAACCCCTTTACACAAACATCACAAGATACTAACACACGTAGCATCCTAACACGTTTACTTATCAAAGCAATCAAGAAAGTATTACAAGGCTATCACAAACCAATACAATCAAGTTGTTCACACAAGGTACTTTCTACTATATGATTAACAAGATCGGGTTTTTATCCCCAAAGTACTTCATACATTAACTCTTTAAAAGATACGTTACTTCGCAATACCCATAGTATATGAAAATAGAGTGATTATCTTTTTAAAGTAAATCAATTACTTCTCCTTGTAAAATCAAGTAGCAACATTCTTTTCCAATGTTCAAGTTTGCCTAATTTCCAATGTTCAAGTTTCTCATTTTAGAAAAGTTTCGTAGTTCATAGTCTTATTCATTTAAGAATATAATTCTCCTTTAACAATCTGAGAAACCTAAGCCTTATATGTGAGTAGGATATTCTTGTTTATTACAATCTTATTACAGCAGCCATGATCTAGGAAATATCATTTTGTCTCATCTTAGCTTCTATGCAGATGGAGGTTTCTACTGGTTTTATTAGTACTTAATTAGCCAAAACATTTCCTTTTATTAACGCTGCAGTGGTTTGTCGATACACATTCTGATTTCCGAAATCAGTAAAACATTCTTAAGCCGTTATACCTAACTTCCCATAAAGCTAGTATAACTCTTAAGTTTTTCAAAAACCAAGTATTACTTCTTCTTTCAAAATGATTCAAAAATCTTTTGAAATACTTCAAGTTCTTTATTAACACATAACAAGATTATAGTTCAAATCGATTACCTTTTAAAAACCACATGTATTTTCTAACCAACATAAAGTCATTATAACCAACTTCCCATAAAGCCGTTATAACACTTTATGTTTTACACCAATCAAATACATTTAGCACGTATCGTCACCGTACTACATAGTTCACACATATCATGCTAGAAGAAATAGGAAGAGGTTCACATACCTCGCGACAGTATCGACTAATAGCAAAACGCTCAAGTACTTCCAACCGGCATTACTCCTTAAGACGCGTAGATCGCACCACACGTAGTACTTCAACCTATAAGGCCACAAGGCGCTTATTAACATTTAGATCCTGGAGAACATTCTACATAAAATTCGGCGACACCTCCCGCAATGGCGTAAATCTCTCTCTATCGAGGCCTGGCTACCAAACCGGGGTTATCGTCTAACCTACGGTACAATTCTACTCCACTTTACTACTACACAAGTCTACTGTAATACAGCCCTATGTAATTACAGTTCAGTATTCTTCTTTAAATTCAGGCTTAAGTCGCAAGACATTGCCGTAAGTATTATTCAGGCTTAAGTCAAAAGACATTGCCGATAACTAAGTTCAGTTCTATATATAGTATACTTCAACTATATATTCTAACAACATGTAATTTCCAATTACAATAGAGGGACAAGATATTTACCTCGATAAGCCCATAATTATCCAAGTATAAAGTCGATCCTGGGCAATCGTTTAGCTCCACTCCGTGCGCTCCAACCCGCTCCAAACTACCCTTAGAAGTTCTAACCAACTTCTACATACTACTCCAACTAACCATGGAGATTTTCCTTAGGGTTTCGGTTTGGTATTGACAGTAAGTATAATAGTATTTCGGGCTTTTCAGATAGGAATAACCTTAGAATACAACAAGGTATATGGCTAAGGTAATGTGGGCATTATAACAATACTTTTGAGAGTATTTCTACCAAGAGGGGGGGTATTATACGACAACAACTAGGCTCGGGGGGGGTACCCTACGGCTAGCACCCAAGGAGGGGGTGGCTACCTCGGCCTACCCCACTGGGGAAACTCTCGGCCAAGGGCCTCACGAAATGGGGAGGAGCTCACAAGACTTCGAGATTTTATGGATGAAGAAGTCTTCAAAGGGAAGGGGTATTTATAGGTCAAGTGAAGGCCAACCAATGGCCAAGATCTTGCCAAGTGCAAGGCAAGTGTAGGGCCAAGATTCACCCATGTGTCCTTGACCAACTAACACACAAAATATCCTACCAACTACACCTCTCCATTTCGTCCAAACCGAACTCTCACGTCCGCCAATGGGAGGGTGCCAAGTGGCGCCCTCTTGTTGGCCCAACACGTTTCGTCTCTCGGAAAAATCCGCAAAAATTAAAAATGACATAGCCGGAAATTCCCCTTCGAAAGCTGTGAAAACGTTTCGTCGAAAAACGACTCTAAACGGGTGTTGTGAACAAAATTAATTCGGCCAAGCCTTAGTACAAGTTTCAAATTTTCTACGTACGTCCTTACGTACATACTCTGAAAATACGGGGTATAACAAAAGTAACCTATAGACTAGGAGTGGGAGTTAATTGTGATGTTACACTGTAGAGGTGATTCCTCGTTGGCTTGGATTGGAGTTTTGCGCATGTGTTATATTATAGCCAGGTGTGGCATAATTGGTTTTGTAAGTATAGTAGTGAAGACTATACCGACGCGTGTATGTTTTGAGACTTAGAAGGAACATTCGGGACGCATGTTTTTAAGGGGGGAAGAATGTTACACCCCGTAGTTCCAGGGTATGTATATGAGGACGTACGTACGAGAATACGACATTAAAATTGGAAAGGAAGAAAGATGTGATTTTTCGTCGGAAAAGTTTTCGAGCTTCGTGAAGGAAAAAGGTTTATTATTGAGAATTGGATTCTCAACTTTGGTATTTAAGACTTTAAGAATTTATAAGAATTTTGGAATCTATTTTTATGGATTTGGTCACGTGGGGCCCACCCGAGGAATTTTTCGTTTTGTGGGGCCCACGAGGGTTACAGAATTTTATGGAAGAATGGGAGGGCGACACGTGGCACCCCCCCCACATGGTCTTGGACGTTTTATGCAAGGGTAATATGGTCATTGACCATTGAAGATGAATAAGTCTTGCTAGCTTGATATTAATGACCAAGTCAACTTGCCACTTGTGTAATTATCCAAGTGTTCTCCATCCAAACCACACAAGTGTTATAATCTAACCATCCATTGTGTTAAATATACTACCCTAGTGCAAGACAAGTCTTCACACTTAGAAAAAATTGAGAAAAATTTTAGGAGCTCACTAGGAGGCTCTCGGCTTTGCTCAAAATAGAACAAGAAAATTTTGCAATTGTTGTCCATAATTCACAAGACTTAAACCCAAGGTCCCTAAGAGTATTGTAAGGTTATCTCAATAGAAATATCCCGGAAAAGTGGCGTTTTCGTATTAGTCGCAAGGCGGAAACTTAAGGAGTTCTTCAACTTTGAAGTTGGAACTTGAAGATGAGTTCTTCATAGGCTTATAAGGAGTGCTTGGAGCGTATTGGAACATAAGGAAATGAGCTAAGAATTGCTAAGGAGCGACTTTGAATCTTGGAAATTTTAAGGGCTTGTAAAAGGTATAATTCTTATCGTTTTAGTAATTAAGATTACTTATTGTTGTAACTATGGATATTAGCAAGCATGAGGTATTTAGTATGAAGTTTGATAAGTGTATTGACTATTGGAACCCTAATCCGAAAACTAGCATGTTTAGCCTTAAGATTGTAATTCAAGTTGATTATTAGTATAAGTTGTCACATGTTATATAAAGAAGGAAATTGTAGTTGTTGAAGTGGTTTATGACTATATAACATTTTTGACCCAAGAACTTGGATTGGAAAAGAATTGGAAGACTTTATGTTGTAGCACCTTTTAGCCGAGAATGACATGGAAATTATTGGATTGTTTTATATTGTTGTGGGGCGGAATTTTACACGTATTGTAAGGCGTGTAATCCCCTTTGTATTTGCTGAATTGATTTGAGCCTTAAATGTGGTATTTGGTTATTGAATTCGGCCTTGTAAAAGGTGGCAAAGTATGTAGAAACAAAGGAAGTGCTGCCCGATTTTCCGTAGAATTTAGTGACCTTGTACTTAGAATATTCTACGAAGAGAGCTAGAGGTTAATGGACATTTTATGACCATTATAGGTTGAAGTACTACGAGTAGCGTATTCTACTTGAAGGGTGGAAAAGGCTAGCAAGGGTATAGTACTTTGGAGCATTTTGCTATTTGTCGATAATCGTCGCGAGGTATGTGAACCTCTTCCTATCTTTTCTAGCATGATTGTTGTGAACTATGTAGTACGGTAGACGTACGTGTGCTAAACGAATTTTGGTTGGTTTAAAACATAAAGTGTTATAATAGCTTTATGGGAAGTTAGTTATAACGACTTTATGTAGGTAAAAGAATGGTTTGTTGTTTTTAAAAGATAAGAGAATTGACTTATATTTGACTTGATATGAAATGTGAAGAACTTTAATTGTGTTAAAAAGTGGTGAAACCTCATTCGTGAGAAATGAGTACTTTGTCTAAAGAAAGGAAAATGAGTAAGTTATATTGATTTCGGAAAATGGGAATAAGTATCGAACAAGCCATTGCAGCGTTAATAAAGGAAAAAGTAACGACAATTAATTATATTAAAACAAGTAGAAACCTCCATCTGCATAGAAGCTAAGATAAGACAAAATTGTATTACATTTCCTAGATCATGGCTGCTTTAATAAGATCATTATAAACAAGTACAAATTTTCTTAAATTCCAAAGTAAGGAACTTGATTTATAAAAGAGAGAGACTTGAGGAATTGAAGTGTTTTTGGTTTAAAAAGAAGGCATGGTTTTGTCTTAAATTGGTTTAAAAAGAAAGGCATGGTTTCGTCTTAAATTGGTTTAAAACATAAAGTGTTATAATAGCTTTATGGGAAGTTAGTTATAACGACTTTATGAAAACAAAAGAATGGTTTTATTATTGGATTTAAAAGGGTAACTTGGCTTTAAAAGGAGAAGTGATTTGGTTTAAAAAGAAGGCACGGTATTGTCTTGGTTTACTTAAAATAATAGTCACTCTATTTTGATACTACGGGTATCGTGTGACCTTTGTAAAAGAAATGGATCTTTTGAAAGAATTTAATGTACGTAGTACTTTAGGGTTAAAACCCGGATTGTTGGCATAAAATGGGAGTACTTGAGTTTATATAAATGGTGAATCTATTTACATGTTAATGAAAGTCTAAGAGTATGTTGAACTTGCCTATGCTAGTTGTGATAGCCTTTGTTGTGCAAGTATTGTATTTCTATACCACCGCGTCTCTCGATGGAGGGCCGGCTGACTTGTTGTGAACTTATTTGGACGTACCGGCTGTGACGGAGGATTCCACGGGTATGCTTCCATTATGATTGATCTTGGCCATGTTTATACGATGAGGGATGCCGGGGCATGAGGCCAGGATACGGGTTAGATGCCCGCGCGTTTCATTACTCCATGGCCATGCTTATACGATGAGGTATTCCGGGGCATGCGACCATGTAATATTATTACTCCATGGGCTAGCTCCCCGTGAAGACATGTACCCACGATGAGGGATGCCGGGAGACATGTATATTGTTACTCCATGGGATAGCTCCCCATGAAGACCTGCACCTACGATGAGGGATGCCGAGGGCACGTTACGGCCATGCTTATACGATGAGGGATTCCGGGGCATGCGGCCGAGTATATATATATATATGTATTGTATATGTGTACGCCGACAGTGAGGTAGGATGCCACGGGCGTGTCACCTGGTTTTTATGTTACACCTACGGCTGCCGGCAGTGATGGAGGATTCCACGGGCAGGAGGTATATATATATGTATTGTATATGTGTGCAGAAGCGGTGAGGTAGGATGCCACGGGCGCGTCACATGAGTATGATTTATGTCATAGACTGCCGGCAGTGAGGAAGGAATTCCACGGGCATGAGTGATGACTTTGAGGGCGTGAGTCCCTGACTTGACATGACCGCTTATATGTTGTGTACTGTAGTTTGGTTATCATACATGTCTCCTGCTTTATTTAGACTATTATGATTTCATTTACAGTATTTTCAGTTTCACATACTTGGTACCTGTTGTACTGACCTCCTTCGGGGGGCTGCGTTCATGCCGCAGGTAGAGGTACACCGGTTGTTGATCCTCGCTCATAGGATCACAGTTCAGCGTTTTGGAAAGCTCCGTTTCTCCGGAGGCTTATCTTTGGTATAGTCCCCTGTCATTGTAGGTACTTGTACATTCAGGGGTATGGCGGGGCCCTGTCCTGTCATAGTTGTGGTTACATTCTTAGAGGTCTGTAGTACTGTTGTGGGCAGGGTTTGTAAAAGGATATAACTGTTCGGGTTTTATGTATATATACAGAATGTGACCGTTTTGGTTAGCCTGTTTTCTTATATTTCATTGTTTCATGTATTTGAGTTTTTATTTTCGCTGGTTTTTCTCTGATGTATTATCACTAGGGTGCCCGGGGTAAGGCACCAGTCGCGGGCCCGAGGTCGGGTCGTGACACTTAAATAGGCCTCGATAAATTAATCGTCCTAACAGGTGGACGGATATGATTAAAACAAGTGTAAGGCTAAGGTTCCTTGCCTTCTGCTTTTTTGAAAGGGCGTCTTCTGCTTTTCTGAAGAGGCAACTGTCTTTGTCTGCTTTATCGAAAGGGCGTCATCTGCTTTTGTTGAAGGGGCAACCGTCCTTTTCTGCTTTATTGCTTTTGTCAGCTTTTCATTTTATGTCCTTTCTGAAGGGGCCACTGCTTTTATTCGAGGAGGTAGGCGTTGGCGTATGCTTGGGCTATTCCTCGTGGGACCATAATGTCTCAGTTGTCTGTTTCACTTTGATTGGATGTTACTTCTTCGTCATCTTCCAATCGTGCTAAGGCCTCTAGGAGCCTTCTTCTTGTTTCATCTTTTGAAGTTGAGGTTTCTCCGGATGAAGAAGGACTTTTCCTTTCCGGTTTTACCTTAGTTTCTTCCTTGGGTTTCGGACTCCATCCTTTGATTCTGATGGTCTTGCTTAAATAACGGATCCTATTTATTTCTTGGATATCAAATGACAATTAATGATATATGAAACCCTTTTATTAAAAAAGAATTTACATAACTTAATGTGGTCTGGTACACTTGAGATATGTTATTCCTCCTGGAAACTGACATATTTATTTTGAAAGCTTGAAGCTATAACCTGTAGATTTCCTCTGAAGATGTTCCACCATTCGTAGAACCACCTGGGGATGACCTTCTCTTTGACACTTTCTGCATACTTTACGAACCAAGGATGGGTGTTTGGCCTAACATACAGGAAGTTGAACCATGTATCTTTATAATCGTGCCAGTTATAGGTTTGCGGCCTGTGAGTCCTGAATAATGGTATTTGTGTTTGTAGATGATCTACATACCAATTAAATGGACTTAATATCTTTTTAATGGTGAATTTGGAATATTCAATCCCATCTGTTTTATCAAAATACTTATGTTCGACTTCTATGGAGTCGGTATCTACCAAGATGAACTCATAGTATTTCCTGGTTTTCATGGAGTCTCGAGTATTTACGTACTGATGATCTGTGTAACAGGGTTTCAGCAAGTCCTGCACCCTAAAATTTTCATATTGTTTATCTAATGTCATTATTGGCAAAACCTGTGTAGCAATGAATTCCCACTTCTGGATGGGGGCTGGTGTTTCCTTCTTTGAAGGGGCTGCTGGTTTGACTGCTTCATAATATGATTCTGGGGGAACCATTTTGTAATTATCTCTGCTCTGGGCAGCCGCTGGAGTAGCTTTGAATGGCTGAGTCTGTGTTTTCCTTTGTTTTAGGAAGAACTGGTATTATGGGGAGGTCTCCAAGGACGGTAAATTTATTCTGTCCACTAGGTTTATGGAGAACCGGTCTGGCTGAACTTTCTGAAAAGGGTTGTTTCATCTTTTCTTCTGGTTTATTTTGGAAGGGTGGTCTCATCGGGCGTAAGCCCGAGAAGCCTGGTCTGATTTTTACCCTGCAAGAATTCTCTTGTTAAGAAGTCTGGTAAAGAATTATCTTCTCCTTTTATAAAATTGATTTCGAAATCAAAGCTTGATAATAAGGCTTGCCATCTGGCAAAAATCTGTTTTGAGACTAATTTTTTTACATCCTTTTGTAAAATATCTTTGGCTGCTTTGCAGTCTACTCTTAATAAAAATTCTTTGTTTATCAAATCATCTTGAAACTTTGTGATACATAGCACTATCGATAAAATTTCTTTTTTGACAGTACTATAATTCTTTCGAGCCTGGTTCCAGACTCCTGAGGTGAATCTTACTAATTGCTCAGTAGATTCTGATGATGTTCTCTGTTTAAGAATACCGTTGTATCCTATGTCTGAGGCATCCGTTTCTAGTTTCATAGAGGCATCTGGATTTGGGATACCTAGACATGGGAGTTTCTGGACTATTTCCTTTACTTGCTTAACAACTCTAGTCTGTTCTTCTGACCAAGGGACTGGATTTTTCGTAAGTCTTTTATACAGAGGTTCACATATCTGTCTAACTTTTAGGGTAAAATCTGCTACGTAGTTAAGACTTCCTAGGAATCTTTGTAGTTGTGTTTTATATATGATTTCATCAAGGAATTTAGTAGAGAACTCTATTGCTCTGCAAATTGGTTTATAAGTTCCTTGATAGAGGTCTTGACCTAAGAAGCTAATACATGTTTGAAAGAATTTTATCTTTTTGGCACTTACTGCTAGACCGTTATGTTTTGTGGTCTTAACAAAAGTACTTAAGTGTTTAAAATGTTGTTCCATATTATCAGAGAATATCAGAACATCATCGATATAGACAATCATAAATTGGCTATAAGGATTGAAAATATTATTCATGATATTCTGAAATTCTGACGGGGCATTTTTGAGCCCAAATGGCATAACATTCCACTCGTATTGTCCGAAGGGAACATTAAAAGCTATTTTATATTTATCTTTTTCTTCGATTTGGATTTGCCAGAACCCTGACTTCATGTCGAATTTGCTATAAATATTAGCATTATAAGTTCTTTTTAATAAATATCTTTTATTAGGAATTGGGTACCTTATCCATTTTAATGCCTGGTTAAGATTTTTATAATTTATTACGAGCCTCGGGGCTCCTCTTTCTTTTTCAGTGTTCTTGTTTACGTAGAAGGCTGAACAACTCCATTGAGACTTGGAAGGTCTGATGATCTTCTTTTTAAGTAGATCATTAATGTCATTTTTACAATGTTCCATAAACTCATGGCTCATCTGAATTGGTCTGACTTTAGTAGGTATGTTCTCTTCACTAAAGTCATCCGTGTAGGGTAGGTTTACCATGTGCTTTTTTCTTTCCCAAAAAGTGTTTGGTAATTCTGAACAAATTTCTTTTTCCATAGAATCCTCTAGAGCTTTTATCTTATTAATCACCTCCGGGGTTTTTAAAGTGGATTCTATTCTTTTAATTTTAATATCATTTTTTAGAAAATTAACTTGGTTAGTTAATAGATGTATCCTAAAAACTGTTTTATGTTTAACGTGATTACTATGATCTGTTGACAGAGGGTTTAAGTATGGGAATACAAGATCCTTTCCCATAGAAGTAGTGTAAATACCGTCCAATTTTGCGGTATAAGGTTTTATATGTGTTAGGAATGGCATTCCTAATATGACTTCCTCAGTTATGTTCCTTGTAATAATAAAGTCATTAACGAAACAAACTCCATTATTACAGACGTGAGCTTTAGAAAGCTTAAAGTCTATCTTTATTCTATCACCTGTGGCTGAATAAAGTTTATGGGTACTTTTATTCAAGTATTTTGTGGGGATTAACCCTTCGCAGATACAATTTTGGTCTGCACATGAGTCTAATAAAGCTATTTTATCAATAACAAAATCTTTGTTTATGATTATTTTAATAGGGACATGATAGCTTAGAGCCTTGACTCTGGAAATTATTTTTAATCCTGATTGTGATCCATCATCCTCTTGTTCTTCATTAGAATCATCTGGAATTACTCCTTTTTACGTAGAGGGTGCTAGGATATTATTTACTGGGTCTAATTCTTTTAATAAACTATTGGCAAATGCCTCTGTTTCTAAAGAATTAAGTCTTTCTTTAACACTGATAATTTCTTCTTTTAAGAGTGATACTTCTCCTTGTAGGTCTTGCAAGGTAGTATCCGTTTTTTATTCTTTAAACTTATTAAAACCCCTTTTCATGTCGAAGGGTTCAATTACTTTCTTATCCCTTTTCTGGTTAATGACCATCTTTTTAAGTTCTGTAAGATATCTTCTTTTAATATCATTGTCATCGATGTGATCAATCATATCAAAAAAGAATTCTTGGTTGCTATTTGAGATAACATTAATGGTCTGTTTTGTACATGTGCAGATTTTACCTGTACACTCACAGTCGAAACTGGAGGTAGAGCTATCCGAACTGTATTCAAGGTGTAAAGAACCTTCATCGCTGTAATAATCTTCTGAATTTTCTTCAGAACTATCACTGGATTGTTCTTCGTCCAAGATTGTATAGAGTTTTTCTTTTATGTCTGAATCAATTGCTAGTAGATTAATTCTATCTTTCTTTTTATTGGGTTCTTTACAAGTATTGGCCATGTGGCCTGCTTTCCCACAATTCCAGCATTTTCCCTTTTTCATAGGGGTTTTATTGGTATTTTTCTTTCGAAAATTCTTTTTAGGAGTGTAATTCCTTTTATAAGTTTTAGGGCGAGATATGTTATGCCTCTTTTTCATCTTTTTAATGCTCTTTGAAGGAGCAGTTATTTTAACGTAACCGAAGTCTTCACAGAAGCTTCCTAATTCTCCTTTAGAGGTTTTTTGTATTTGATTATTAAGTTTTATTGTGTTACATAATTCTAACCCAATTAAATTAATAAAGCTGACGAGGTCTCCGTATGTCATTAAACTATAAGGAGTTTCGCCATTGAATTTATTTCTTATGGTTGTTCTTACTTTTTCTGCGAAAAGTTTAGGCAACCCGCTAATGAACCTTTCTTTCCAATAATCATGATTACAGTCATTTCTGAGCATAACCTTGTTAAGTAATATATCTTTATACCATTTAAAATCGTGTAACTTTGGGCAAGTTAAATTATTAAGGATTTCTAAGCTTTTATCTTGAAAGAGCTTTGGTTCTCCTATGAAGTGTTTACCTATACAATACAGCAGGGTTGCTGTAGCGTCTTTGACGACTTCTTTGGTATAGGTGTTGTCGATGTTTCTTCTTTGGAGTACAGAAGTTGCATCCATAATAACGCATCTTACACCTTCTGTTAGATAATTATACCACCAATTTTTTAACATTCCAGTGAAGCCCGATACTAGGATTGTTTCTAGTTGGACGTCATTTGTATGTTCTTTTATCTTATAACATGTAATACATACTCCCATTTCGTGAAGTATTTTGATTATTTGTCCTTCAGAAATTCCGTCTATATTCCATTCATTGGTTTCATTACCCGAATACGAAGCTCTATAGGGGATGGATTCTTCGTATTGCATATCAGGAAACGTTGGTCCTCTATAGAAATTTTTTGCTCCTAGACCAGTAATTTTTGATATTTTATTAATATCCTTTTTATCTTTTGAGCTAGATCCTTCAGTGAGTACTCTGACTGAACTTCTCGTGGTGTCTTTGGAGGTAGATCCTTCTGTTACTTTTAGTTCTTTAAATTTATTTCTTATCCTATCTAATAGGCTGTTTTCAATCTCTTTCCCAAACTTAGGGTGATTACTAGTTGAGAATTGGGGAATCTTAAAGAGTGGCTCAGAGAGCGTGTCTTCCTCTGACCTGACTGGTTTACTTTTAAAAGTTGAGGTACTGCTTGCATGAGCAATCTGGTTAGAGACAACATGTAACAACTGGTTGGTTTAGTTGTTTTGTTGAAGGATTTTATTAATGTCTTCCGCTGTGGGGACTAATCTAGTACCTTTTATATCCCTTTTGAAAGGGGTTGCTATCAAGATTTCTCCATCTACCGGGATTTTAATTTGTTCTAATGGTGGAGTTATAGATTCAATGGTTTTTTCACCTGTGTACCATTTTTTTACAATAGTACTGAGGGATTCTCTGTTATTATTGAGTTGGTCTGTGATTTGAAACCACTTAAAGAATTCAATATTACAATGAACTCTTTTCATATCTTTAACCCATTGTTCTCTGAATGCTTTCCTTTCCTTTAATAAGAAGGTACTTACATACCATTTCCTTTTGATGGTGTTCTCGGGTTTTACCCATAATTTATCAAGCATTTTAAAGTCGATTTTAAAATCTATATCTTGTTTAATAGTGCCAAGGCTGTCTTCGCCCTGCATTTCACTCTGGGTAGGACTATTTGTCTTTCTATCGATTGGACGATAGTAGACTTTGGGTATGGCAGATGAATAGTCTATTCCTTGAACTTTTCATTCGAGTATAGATTCGCTTGAATTATCGTCAAAATATCCTTCATCCTCCCGGGTTTTAGAAGAAGATGTTGCGAAGGAGTATCTTGCCGAAGATTTAGAATTTGATTTTAAAAATTTTAAGTCGATAGAGCCATCCATGTGTTGGATTATTTGTTCAATGTTAGAATTTTCTGATTCTATTTTTGGCTGTGTGATGGCATTGAAGTTCCATTCATCTTTTGATAAAATTTCATCCCATTTTAACATCCTAGGAACAAAGATATTGTTGTGTTCCTGGTTCGCTTCCATAAGCATGGTAACAGTGAAAACTTAACAACTTCAAAGATTGCTAAAGTTGAGAAAGATCTACAGAACTGGAATATTCCAAAAGAATCTTTCAGATCTGTATATGAAACAGGAAAGTTTGACTTTATAAAAAATTATAATATCAAAACTTGTGAATCTACTATAGCTATTAATAACTGTAAAGAAATTATTAAGCTATTATCTACCCAAGATATAAACAGATATAAAAAAGATTTTAACTTCCTGCATATAGGACTAGTACAGATAGCAGTTAAACCTTTATATCGATTAGGGTTAGACACCCCCATCTGTCTCTTACTAAGGGATGCCAGACTATTAAACTTTGACGATTCCCTACTTGGAGTCTTACAGAGTAATCTAGCCAGGGGACCAGTCTATTTTAACTGCTACCAAAAATTTTCAGTAGATATTAATGATCAAAACGTTAAACATTAAAACAAAAAATATGAATAGCAAAATAAACACAAGAGAAATAGCTATCATCTATAGAGTTTACTATAGATTAATAAAAACAACTTTAGCTCCAAAAGCTAAATTAGTTAGCAGTAAGGGCGCTACCATGCTTATGGAAGAGAACCAGGAACACAACAATATCTTTGTTCCTACGATGTTAAAATGGGATGGAATTTTATCAAAAGATGAATGGCACTTCGATGCCACCACACAGCCAAAAATAGAATCAGAAAATTCTAACATTGAACAGATAATCCAACACATGGATGGCTCTATCGACTTAAAAATTTTAAAATCAAATTCTAAATCTTCGGCAAGATACTCCTTCGCAGCATCTTCTTCTAAAACCCGGGAGGAGGAAGGATATTCTGACGATAATTCAAGCGAATCTATACTCGAATAAAAAGTTCAAGGAATAGACTATTCATCTGCCATACCCAAAGTCTAATATCGTCCAATCGATAGAAAGACAAATAGTCCTACCCAGAGTGAAATGCAGGGCGAAGACAGCCTTGGCACTATTAAACAAGATATAGATTTTAAAATCGACTTTAAAATGCTTGATAAATTATGGGTAAAACCCGAGAACACCATCAAAAGGAAATGGTATGTAAGTACCTTCTTATTAAAGGAAAGGAAAGCATTCAGAGAACAATGGATTAAAGATATGGAAAGAGTTAATTGTAATATTGAATTCTTTAAGTGGTTTCAAATCACAAACCAACTCAATAATAACAGAGAATCCCTCAGTACTATTGTAAAAAAATGGTACACAGGTGAAGAAACCATTGAGTCTATAACTCCACCATTAGAACAAATTAAAATCTCGGTAGATAGAGAAATCTTGATAGAAACCCCTTTCAAAATGGATATAAAAGGTACTAGATTAGTCCCCACAGCGGAAGACATTAATAAAATCCTTCAACAAAACAACTAAACCAACCAGTTGTTACATGTTGTCTCTAACCAGATTGCTCATGCAAGTAGTACCTCAACTTTTAAAAGTAAACCAGTCAGGTCAGAGGAAGACACGCTCTCTGAGCCACTCTTTAAGATTCCCCAATTCTCAACTAGTAATCACCCTAAGTTTGGGAAAGAGATTGAAAACAGCCTATTAGATAGGATAAGCAATAAATTTAAAGAACTAAAAGTAACAGAAGGATCTACCTCCAAAGACACCACGAGCAGTTCAGTCAGAGTACTCACTGAAGGATCTAGCTCAAAAGATAAAAAGGATATTAATAAAATATCAAAAATTACTGGTCTAGGAGCAAAAAACTTCTATAGAGGACCAACGTTTCCTGATATGCAATACGAAGAATCCATCCCCTATAGAGCTTCGTATTCGGGTAATGAAATCAATGAATGGAATATAGACGGAATGTCTGAAGGACAAATAATCAAAATACTTCACGAAATGGGAGTATGTATTACAGGTTATAAGATAAAAGAACATACAGATGGTGTCCAACTAGAAACAATCCTAGTATCGGGCTTCACTGGAATGTTAAAAAATTGGTGGGATAATTATCTAACAGAAGGTGTAAGATGCGGTATTATGGATGCAACTTCTGTACTCCAAAGAAGAAACATCGACAACACCTATACCAAAGAAGTCGACAAAGACGCTACAGCAACCCTGCTGTATTGTATAGGTAAACACTTCATAGGAGAACCAAAGCTCTTTCAAGATAAAAGCTTAGAAATCCTTAATAATTTAACTTGCCCAAAGTTACACGATTTTAAATGGTATAAAGATATATTCCATTACAAGGTTATGCTCAGAAATGACTGTAATCATGATTATTGGAAAGAAAAGTTCATTAGCGGGTTGCCTAAACTTTTCGCTGAAAAAGTAAGAACAACCATAAGAAATAAATTCAATGGCGAAAATCCTTATAGTTTAATGACATACGGAGACCTCGTCAGCTTTATTAATTTAACAGGATTAGAATTGTGTAACACAATAAAACTTAATAATCAAGTACAAAAATCCTCTAAAGGAGAATTAGGAAGCTTCTGTGAAGACTTCGGATACGTTAAAATAACTGCTCCCTCAAAGAGCATTAAAAAGATGAAAAAGAGGCATAACATATCTCGCCCAAAAACTTATAAAAAGAACTACACCTAAAAAGAATTTTCGAAAGAAAAATACCAATAAAACCCCTAGGAAAAAGGGAAAATGCTGGAATTGTGGGAAAGAAGGCCACATGGTCAATGCTTGTAAAGAACCCAACAAAAAGAAAGATAAAATTAATCTACTAGCAATTGATTCAGACATAAAAGAAAAACTCTATACAATCTTGGACGAAGAACAATCCAGTGATAGCTCTGAGGAAACTTCAGAAGATTATTACAGCGATGAAGGTTCTTTAGACCTTGAATACAGTTCAGATAGCTCTACCTCCAGTTTCGATTGTGAATGTACAGGAAAAATCTGCACATGTACAAAACAGACCATTAATGTTATCTCAGATAGCAGCCAAGAATTCTTCTTTGATATGATCGATCACATCGATGACGATGATATTAAAAGAAAATACCTTATAGAACTTAAAAAGATGGTCATTAACCAGAAAAAGGATAAAAAAATAATTGAGCCTTTTGACATGAAAAGAGTTTTTAATAAATTTAAAGAATAAAAAACGGATACTACCTTGCAAGATCTACATGGAGAAGTATCACTTTTAAAAGAAGAAATTATCAGTGTTAAAGAAAGACTTAATTCTTTAGAAATAGAGGCATTTGCCAATAGTTTATTAAAAGAATTAGACCCAGTAAATAATATCCTAGCACCCTCTACGTCAAAAGGAGTAATTCAAGATGATTCTAATGAAGAACAAGAGGATGATGGATCACAATCAGGATTAAAAATAATTTCCAGAGTCAAGGCTCTAAGCTATCATGTCCCTATTAAAATAATCATAAACAAAGATTTTGTTATTGATAAAATAGCTTTATTAGACTCAGGTGCAGACCAGAATTGTATCTGCGAAGGGTTAATCTCCACAAAATACTTGAATAAAAGTACCCATAAACTTTATTCAGCCACATGTGATAGAATAAAGATAGACTTTAAGCTTTCTAAAGCTCACGTCTGTAATAATGGAGTTTGTTTCGTTAATGACTTTATTATTACAAGGAACATAACTGAGGAAGCCATATTAGGAATACCATTCCTAACACAGATAAAACCTTATACCTCAAAATTGGACGGTATTTACACTACTTCTATGGGAAAGGATCTTGTATTCCCATACTTAAACCCTCTGTCAACAGATCATAGTAATCACGTTAAACAGAAAACAGTTTTTAGGATACAGCTATTAACTAACCAAGTTATTTTTTTAAAAAATGATATTAAAATTAAAAGAATATAATCCACTTTAAAAACCCCAGAGGTGATTAATAAGATAAAAGCTCTACAGGATTCTATGGAAAAAGAAATTTGTTCAGAATTACCAAACGCTTTTTGGGAAAGAAAAAAGCACATGGTAAACCTACCCTACACGGATGAATTTAGTGAAGAGAACATACCTACTAAAGTCAGACCAATTCAGATGAGCCATGAGCTTATGGAACATTGTAAAAATGAGATTAATGATATACTTAAAAAGAATATCATCAGACCTTCCAAGTCCCAATGGAGTTGTTCAGCCTTCTACGTAAACAAGAACGCTGAAAAAGAAAGAGGAGCCCCGAGGCTCGTAATAAATTATAAAACTCTTAACCAGGCATTAAAATGGATAAGGTACCCAATCCCTAATAAAAGAGATTTATTAAAAAGAACTTATAATGCTAATATTTATAGCAAATTCGACATGAAGTCAGGGTTCGGGCAAATCCAAGTCGAAGAAAAAGATAAATATAAAACAACTTTTAATGTTCCCTTCGGACAATACGAGTGGAATGTTATGCCATTTGGGCTCAAAAATGCCCCGTCAGAATTCCAGAATATCATGAATAATATTTTCAATCCTTATAGCCAATTTATGATTGTCTATATCGATGATGTTATGATATTCTCTGATAATATGGAACAACATTTTAAACACTTAAGTATTTTTGTTAAGACCACAAAACATAACGGTCTAGCAGTAAGTGCCAAAAAGATAAAACTCTTTCAAACAGGTATTAGGTTCTTAGGTCACGACCTCTATCAAGGAACTTATAAACCAATTTGCAGAGCCATAGAGTTCTCTACTAAATTCCCTGATGAAATCATAGATAAAACATAGCTACAAAGATTCCTAGGAAGTCTTAACTACATAGTAGATTTTATCCCAAAAGTTAGACAGATATGTGAACCTCTGTATAAAAGACTTAAGAAAAATCCAGTCCCTTGGTCAGAAGAACAGACTAGAGCTGTTAAGCAAGTAAAGGAGATAGTCCAGAAACTCCCATGTCTAGGTATCCCAAATCCAGATGCCTCTATGATAGTTGAAACTGATGCCTCCGGCATAGGATACAACGGTATTCTTAAACAGAGAACATCACCAGAATCTACTGAACAATTAGTAAGATTCACCTCAGGTGTCTGGAACCAGGCTCAAAAGAATTATAGTACTGTCAAAAAAGAAATTTTATCGATAGTGTTATGTATCACAAAGTTTCAAGATGATTAGATAAACAATATGAAAATTTTAGGGTGCAGGACTTGCTGAAATCCTGTTACACAGATCATCAGTACGTAGATACTCAAGACTCCATGAAAACCAGGAAATTCTATGAGTTCATCTTGGTAGATACCGACTCCATATAAGTCGAACATAAGTATTTTGATAAAACAGATGGGATTGAATATTCCAAATTCACCATTAAAAAGATATTAAGTCCATTTAATTGGTATGCAGATCATCTACATACACAAATACCATTATCCAGGACTCACAGGCCGCAAACCTATAACTGGCACGATTATAAATATGCATGGTTCAACTTCATGTATGTTAGGCCAAACACCCATACTTGGTTCGTAAAGTATGAAGAAAGTGTCAACGAGAAGGTCATCCCCAGGTGGTTCTACGAATGGTGGAACAGCTTCGGAGGAAATCTACAGGTTATAGCTTCAAGCTTTCAAAATAAATATGTCAGTTTCCAGGAGGAACAACATATCTCAAGTTTACCATACCACATTAAGTTATGTAAATTCTTTTTTAATAAAAGGGTTTCATATATCATTAATTGGTCATTTGATATCCAAGAAATAAATAGGATCCGTTATTTAAGCAAGACCATCAGAATCAAAGGATGGAGTCCGAAACCCAAGGAAGAAACTAAGGTAAAACCGGAAAGGAAAAGTCCTTCTTCATCCGGAGAAACCTCAACTTCAAAAGTTGAAACAAGAAGAAGGCTCCTAGAGGCCTTAGCACGATTGGAAGACGACGAAGAAGTAGCATCCAATCAAAGTGAAATAGACAACGGAGACATTATGGTCCCACGAGGAATAATAGCCCAAGCATACGCCAACGCCTACCTCCTCGAATAAAAGTAGTGGCCCCTTCAGAAAGGACATAAAATGAAAAGATGACAAAAGCAATAAAGCAGAAAAGGACGGTTGCCCCTTCACAAAAGTAGAAGACGCCCTTTCGATAAAGCAGACAAAACGATTGCCTCTTGAGCGAGCGCGCACTTTCAAAAAGCAGAAGGCAAGGAACCTTAGCCTTACACTTGTTTTAATCATATCCGTCCACCTGTTAGGACGATGAATTTATCGAGGCCTATTTAAGGTTATCAAGTTGTAACTTAGAAGGCATTCGGAAATATCCCTCTCTCTCTCTATCTTTCCCTGCCTGATCTTATGTATTTACCTATGCTTTCCTTTTGAAATAAAATTGTAAGTTTTATTATCCAGCTTCTATTTACTGCATTTTTAAATTGAGTATTCAATTCCGCTTTATGGTATCAGAGCCATGTTGTTAAAAATCATGAGTAGCTAAACTCATTCTACTGTCCTTAGAGCAATATTTTTCTTAAGTTACTAAGAGAATCCTGTTACGCTGTTCCCGTTCCTATAGTTACTTTGTTGATATCCTGTTCTTAAGATCTCCTCTTAGTCTACAGTAATAGGCAGGTGCATCCTGGACCGTTGGATTAACACGATAGGTCGGAAGGACCAATGACGGACCCGGTAGAAGCAGCCGATATACTATACGATAAGAAGTTATATAACAAGCATAGGATACCAACTTTAGTAACTAGAGGAATAGAAACAGTTAAACAGAATCTTAGCAACTGATAGAACAATAGCTCCAAAAGGATAGTAGCCTCCACGCCCAACAACAACTCCTTTGTTGATAAACATTTTATAATGAAAACTCACCCATCCTTCGATTATATTCGGAAAGAAAATCTCCTAAGACTGGAATGTATAATAGAAAAGAATAATTGTATAAAAACAAAAAGAATAATTCTTAAAGAGTTAGAATACTATAAGACAGCAAAACCTGCAGAAGGTTTGGATAATTATACCCAGATTATAGTAAGACAAGTAATCATTAATAAAATGGTTGAACTTTACAAAGAAGTTGTGCAGATAAGCGAAAGAATCCGTTATCTCGGAACAATGGAATCTGTCGCTGAATTCCTACTTAAACACTACTCTGTTCATTATTAAGATGAATGAAGCAGGTATTATTAACAGTGAAAACTTAGCAACTTCAAAGATTGCTAAAGTTGAGAAAGATCTACAGAACTGGAATATTCCAAAAGAATCTTTCAGATCTGTATATGAAACAAGAAAGTTTGACTTATAAAAAATTATAATATCAAAAATTGTGAATCTACTATAGCTATTAATAACTCTAAAGAAATTATTAAGCTAGTATCTACCCAAGATATAAATAGATATAAAAAAGATTTTAACTTCCTGCATATAGGACTAGTACAGATAGCAGTTAAACCTTTATATCGATTAGGGTTAGACACCCCCATCGGTCTCTTACTAAGGGATGCCAGGCTATTAAACTTTGACGATTCCCTACTTGGAGTCTTACAGAGTAATCTAGCCTGGGGACTAGTCTATTTTAACTGCTACCAAAATGTTACACCCCGTAGTTCCAGGGTATGTATGTGAGGACATATGTACGAGAATACGACATAAAGATTGGAAAGGAAGAAAGATTTGATTTTCCGACGGAAAATTTTCCGGATTTTGTGAAGGAAAAAGGTTCGTTAATGGGAATTGGATTCCCAGATTTGGTATTCGGACTTCTGGGAATATAATAGAATTATGGAATTTTATTTCCAGATTTGGTCACGTGGGGCCCACAGGAGAAATTTACGGTTTTGTGGGGCCCACTTTGTTTTCGAGATTTTGGCCATTATGGATATTTTCGGAAGATGAAATATTTTGGACGAATTAAAGGGCGACATGTGTCACCCACTTAGGTGGCATGTGGCCGAAATGGGTGGGACAAGTGGCTAACCACTTGTCCATGCTTGGCCGAAATGGCCTTGCCAATTGTCTCAAGCTTTGTGTAGACATGTGGATGGTAGGATCCACACACACTTGTCCCCCAATCTCACCACACAATTGCTAAGATCCTAGCCCTTGATTTCCCTATAAATACCCCCTTGATGCAAGACTTATTCATCCCACACTTAGAGATTTCCAAGGCAAAAATACTCCCCCCTCCTTCCTTGTTGTGCTCTCGGCAATAGCCTCCCCCTTGACCAAAAGTTGTCAAAAAATCCTTAAACTTTTAATTGTTCTTCCTTAAGGTGTTAGGAAGATTGTGAACCAAGAGTTGGAAAAGATTTCACACCCTTAGCCTTGAAACCCCACCTTGGCCGAAAGTTGCCATAGTTTGAGCCTAAGTGTTCTTCACTTTTTGGAGTTGGATCTTGAAGAGGAGTTGGTTAGGAGCTTCTAAGGGTTGCTTGGAGTGGGTTGGAACGTAAGGAATTTGAGCTAAACGTTGCTAAGGATCGACTTATAATCTTGGATAATTTTTGGGCTTATCGAGGTAATGATCTTTGTCCTTCTATTGTAATTGGAGATTACATATTGTAGTAGTTTATAATTGAGTATATGACATATGGAAAGAAGATTGAAAAGAATTGGACTATGTTGTATATTGCGGGGCAGAATTTTACACGTCCAGTTAGGCGTGTAATCCCCTTTGAGATTGTTATATTACTGTGCCTTAAATGTGGCATGTTGGCTATTGATATCGGGCCTTGAAAAAGGTGGAAAGGTACGGAGTTACAGGGGAAGTACTACCCGATTTTCCGTAGAATAAGAGACGTTTTACTTAGAAATATTCTACGAAGAGACCTAGATGTTGATAGGTGTGTTGTGGTTATTATAGGTGGATATTCTACGCGCGGCATACTCTGTTATACCCCGTATTTCCAGAGTATGTACGTGAGGGCGTACGTATAAAATTTGAGCCTTAAAGATTTGGCAAGTTCGAAATTTAGGCACAAGTGCCGAATAGAATCGTTTTTCGACGAAACGTTTTACTAAACTTGCGAAGGGAAAATTCCGGCTATGTCATTTATAATTTTTGCGGATTTTTCCGAGAGACGAAACATTTTGGACCAACGAGAGGGCGACACTTGTCACCCTCTAATTGGAGCACGTTTTGGGCGGTAATGGACGAGAAAGGTGGCATGGTTAGGTAGGATATTTGTGCAAGTTGGTGTGGTAGATGGATAAGGTGCACATGGCTTAATCCTAGCCTTACACTTGCCTTACACTTGGATTGATCTTGGCCATTGGTTGGCCCTTGCTTGACCTATAAATACCCCCTTAGTTGATGAACTTTCTTCATCCAAAAATCATTTTCCAAGTCTTGAAATCTCTCCCCCTTGTGAGTTAAAATCGTCCAAAGCCCCCCCCCCCCCCTTGAGTGAGCCTTGGCCGAGAGCCTACCCCCCCCCCCCCCTAGACTAGTTGTTTTCGTATAATACCCCCCTTTTTTGGTATAGAAATACTCTCCAAGTATTGTTATAATGCCCAAATACTTTAGCCCAAATACCTTGTAAGTACTTTCCAAAGTTACCTCTATACGTAGAGTCCGGAAATACTATTATACTTTCTTTAGCCACTAAACGAAACCCTAAGGAAAATCTTCATTGATAAGTTGAAGTATTTAAGTAGAAGTTGGTTAGAACTTCTAAGGGTTGTTTGGAGCGGATTGGAGCACTCGGAGTAGGAGCTAAGCGTTGCTCAGGAGAGACTTTAAACTCGGATAATTTTGGGCTCATCGAGGTAAATACTACTGTCCTTCTATTGTAATTGGAAATTACATACGTAAATAGTAGAAATGAATATAAGATTCATAGAAGAGAATTGAAGCGTAATAGAAGGATATTACAGAATAGACTTGAATGAATCACATGAGGAAGAATATAAGTAGAAGTTTAACTGTACTTACATGAATTTGTATTCTGATGGTCGATAACCTTTATTGGTTGAATGTTTTGCAAGTAGCATGTGCTACTTAGAAGGTGGACAAGGCTAAGCGGGTTATAGCCGTGGGCGTTTTGCTTATAGTCGATAATCGTCGCGGTATGTGATTCTTCCTATACTCTTTAGCATGATATTTTAAAGGAAGATATATATAGTGCGACAATGTCTTTTGACTTAAGCCCGAATAATATATAGTGCGGTAGGCGTCGTGTGCTAATTGAGCGTGGTTATGCGACAATGTCTTTTGACTTAAGCCTGAATAATATATAGTACGGTAGACGTACGTGTGCTAATTGAACGTAGTTGTACGGCAATGTCTTTTGACTTAAGCCTGAATAACAAGAAACGTGAAGTATGTCACAAGAGTTAAGAAACCATTTTTGAAAGAAGAATAACACTTGGTTTTAAAGGTTTTAAAAAGAGTTATGCTAGCTTTATGGGGAGTTAGGTATAACGTCTTAAGAGGGGTAAAGAAAATGGTTTACTAATTTTAGAAGTTAAGAGACTTGATCTTATAAGATAAGAGACTTAACTTAAATGAATTAATATGAGTTTTGTGAGAAACCTCATTCGTGAGTAATGAGTACGTGTTTTTTTTTAAAAGAATAATGTTTTACTGATTTTGGAAATCAGAATGTGTATCGACAAACCACTGCAGCGTTAATAAAGGAAAATGTATTGAATAATGAAGTATTATTAAAACCAGTAGAAACCTCCATCTGCATAGAAGCTAAGATGAGACAAAATGATATTACATTTTCTAGATCATGGCTGCTTAATAAGATTGATTATGAACAAGAATAACCTACTCGCCTATGGCATATGTTACCCAATTGTTTTAAAAAGAGATTAAGACATTGAACTATGAAACTTTTCTAAAAAAGAGACTTGCGTAATTGAAATTAGGCAAACTGGAACTTTAGGGAAAAGAAGGGCATTGTGTTGTCTTAAAATGGTTTAAAACATAAAGTGTTATAACAAGCTTTATGGGAAGTTGGTTATAACGACTTTATGAAAACAAAAGAAGGGTTTTATCATTGGTTTTAATGTGGTAACTTGTCTTTAAAAAGAGAAGTGTTTTGGTCTAAAAAGAAGGCATGGTATTGCCTTAATTGGTTTTAAAAAGGAAAGTATGGAAGTTGTTTTGGTTTACTTAAAAAAATGTGTGAGTCACTCTATTTTATACTACGGGTATCGGGTGACTTTTATAAAAGGAATAGATCTCTTTAAAAGGAATTTAACGTACGTAGTACTTTAGGGTTAAAACCCGGACTTTGGCATAAAATGAAAGTACTTTGAGTTGTGTATAACTTGCCTATGCTTGTTGTTGTGAAACTTGCCTATGCTTGTTGTTGTGAAACTTGCCTATGCTTGTTTTTGTGAAACTTGCCTATGCTTGTTGTTGTGAAACTTGCCTATGCTTGTTGTTGTGAAACTTGCCTATGTTTGTTGTGATAGCCTTTGTTGTGCAAGAATTGTGTTTCTATACTACCGCGTCTCTCGATGGAGGGTCGGTTGACTTGTTGAGAACTTACATGGACGTGCGGCGTGTGGAGAAATTCCGCAGATGCGTTCGCGTTGATAGTGTTACTTCGCTAAATGCTTTGGACATCGACACGATCGTAGCGCGCGGGTATGCTTCCATTTGATTGCCGCCTTGTTGTTTCCTTTTGGACATCACGACACGATGCGTAAGCGCGCGGGTATGCTTCCATTTGAAATGTTGTCTTATTGTTTCCCTTTGGACATACCGACCACGATCGTAAGCGCGGGTATGCTTCCATTTGGAATGTTGTCTTAGTGTTTCCCTTTGGACATACCGACACGATCGTAGCGCGCATGTATGCCATTTGGATTCTGTCTTGTTTCTATCATATCATAGGCTGGCGGTGAGGAAGAATTCCACGGGCACAGTGATGATTTGGAGGCGTGAGTCACGACTTGATATATTTGTTTATATGTTGTGTCTTGTAGTTTGGTTATCATACATGTCTCCCGCTTTATATAGTGCTATGATTTCATTCTGATATTTCTGATTTCACATACTTGGTACTGTTATCGACCTCCTTGGAAGTGCGTTCTTCTGCGCGGTAGAAATACATCGGCCGTTGATCCGCGTTTAGGATCTCATTTCAGCGTATTGGGAAGCTCGTTCCGTCGGAGGCTTATCTTTGGTATGTTACCACAGTCCGTAAGTTCTTATGCGTTCGGGGTATGGCGGGGCCTTGTCCGTCATAGTTGTTGTATAAATCTTAGAGGTGCAGCCTTGTTGTGGGTAGGGTTGTAAGGATTATGCTCGTTCAAATGTTTATATATATATGTTGAAAGGCAACCGTTTTGGTTGCTTTGTTTTCTTTCATCGTGATCCATGTCTATTTGCATGTTTAAGTTGTTATTTCCGCTGGTTTTCTCTTATGTTGTATCACTAGGGTGCCAGGGTTAAGGCACCAGTCACGGGCCCGGGTTCGGGTCGTGACAAAAGTGGTATCGAGCGATTAGTCCTCGGAAAGTGTCTGCACCGTGTCAGTAAGTCTTGATTATCGATGTGTTGTGCACATCTATAATCAGGAGGCTATAGGACATTTAGGATTGGTTTTCCCTTCTTCTCATTCTGAGATCGTGCCTTAGAGCTGTGTTGTAAGTTGGACCCCTCGACGTGCCGTTTTTACGATTATGCCTCGCGCAAGCGGCGGGCCCGAGAAGGGCAAAGCGGCGAAGAGAGCTGCGAGTAAAGCGTGGCGATCTCTACAGAGACCACGATGCACGAGCCTCGATCCGCGATGCAGGCGAGAAGAGATGGGTTACAAGTGGGCCCGATTAATGGCGTGGTTGTGGCGGACTTGAGATAAATTTGGGCCAGCAGTTCGATGCACGATGGTTCACCCTAGATCGAGATAGTTGGAGGCTACGGGATTTTACGAGATGTAACCCGCGAGTTTTATGGGTCGAGGCACGAGGATGATCCGCGATGTTACACCGTAGTTCAGGTCATGCGCGTGAGGCGTGCGAAGAGTAAGACTTAAAATTTTCGAAGATAGGTTGATGGATTGTTCGGACGGGTTTTAGTCAACTTTAAGGCGGGTTATGACCGGTACATTGAGAGTTCATAAGTGTTTCAAAGGCACGGGCGTAGTTCGTTGAGTCTAGATTCCAACGCAACCAACCGCTAAATCGATAGGGCGTCGAAGTTGAAAGTTATGAGGTTACAAGTTCGTCTGTGATCGGACGTAAATGTGTTTCGGCGGCGGCGAGGCGCGGCGCGGATCGAGGGCGCGGCGCCTAAAGTTCGAAGGGTCGCTGAAGTTGCAGCGCGCGCGCCGAATAGCGAGGCGCGGCGCCGAAAGATCGAGAGAGGCTGCGGAGGTTTCAGCGCCATGGCCGTGTAGCGCGCCTTGAGGCGGGATTTTTGGGCGGAAAAACTTAGAAAAGTCTGATTTTTGTTTTAAAAGAGACCATGGGAGGGTGACAAGTGTCCCCCCCCATCTGATTTTTTGTTGCATGCAATATATTGACCAAGACTTGGACATTTTCTATCTTTCATCTTCTCTCTCTCTCTCTCAAATTGCTCCCCCTTCTCTCTAAAAACCCTTAGAAAAATCTGAATAGTTAAGAACCAAAAAGGAAGCTTGTAGCTAGCTTGTTTGCATTGTTGTGGTGGTGTTCTTGGCAAGGAAGCTAGCAATACTTGGAATAAGTTTTGGCTAAAACTTTAAGGTAATGATTCTTCCTTTAGATTTAGTTATAGTGTTGCATGTTAAGAAGAAAGAACTTGTTGTAGTGAATAATGCTCTTAGAATCATTGCATGCTAGAAATGTGGTTTGGATATGAAAAATGGGTTAAGAGGAGATTATGAGCATGTTGTAGCCTAAAAACTACCTTAGAATTGTTAAGTGAATTGTTGTAAACTTATGGGGCAGAATTGGTATTTGGGTGTGTAATCCCCTTTAAAATGTTGGATTGTTGAACCTTAAATGTGGTGTTTGGATGATAAATTCGGCCTTGAGAAAGGTGGCAAAGTGAGTAGAAACAAAGGAAATGCTGCCCAATTTTCCATAGAATTTAGTGGCTTTGAGTTTAGATTATTCTACATTGAAATTAGAGGTTAATAAACGTATCATGGTTATTTTAGGTTGACATATTACTTGCGGTAGTTTGGACTTAGCAAGTGGATTGATCAAAATGGTATGTGAAGCTTTCCTATCCTTTGAGCATGAGTATTTGTATCTATGTAGTACGGTAGACGTACAAGATTTAGTATTCTTACTTGTTTAAGTATATATAAAGACTTGTTTCGTTTTGAGAAGTATAAGTCCCTTGGTTAAGGGAAAAATATGATTTTACAAAAGTATAGAGTACTTGGTGTGAAAGTATTGAGTATTGAATTATTCTAAAGATAAGTGGCTTGAAGTATTTTTGGAAGTTGTGTAGAATTGTTTGAAGTATAAGTCTCTTGGTTTGTAAAAGAACAAAATGGTTTATAAGGAGTTATAACGGCTTTATGGGAAGTTAGTTATAACGGCCTTGTGAAAGGATAAGAAGGTCTTAATTTCTAAAGTATAAAGATAGTATAACGGCTTTATGGGAAGTTAGTTATATTAGCTTTATGAAAGGATAACAAGAAGAGATTTACTCTAAGTAAGATAAGCAAGGACAAATGATTTGATTTATGAAAGGCAAATTGATTTTAAGGCATCAATTGCCCAAAGGTTTTATACATGAAAAAGAGTCACTTTTGAAAGAGTTGAAGTATGTAGTACTTTGGGTTAAATTCCCGGTTTTCTTTTATTAAAGATATGATTAAGTGCCTTAACTAAAATGAGAGGGTATATGAACAAGACTAATAAGAAGTTATAAGTTTCTTAACTTATTTATGATTATGATATGATAACAGTTTGAGCTAGGGTAAGAGTATATCTGAGGGGCAAGCCCCAAGATCGTTATACCACCTACTCCAGGGTAAGAGTATGTCTGAGGGGCAAGCCCCAAGATCGTCATACCACCTCCTTCAGTGTAAGAGTATGTCTGAGGGGCCAGCCCCAAGATCGTCATACCATCTGCTTCAGTGTAAGAGTATATCTGAGGGGCAGATCCGAGATCGTTATACCATCTGCACCAGTATAAGAGTATATCTGAGGGGCAAGCCCCAAGATCGTTATACCATCTGCTCCAGTATAAGAGTATATCTGAGGAGTACAGTCCCCAAGATCGTTATACCATCTGCTTCAGTGTAAGAGTATATCTGAGGGGCAGATCCGAGATCGTTATACCATCTGCACCAGTATAAGAGTATATCTGAGGGGCAAGCCCCAAGATCGTTATACCATCTGCTCCAGTATAAGAGTATATCTGAGGAGTACAGTCCCCAAGATCGTTATACCATCTGCTTCAGGGTAAGAGTATATCTGAGGGGTAAGTCCCCAAGATCGTTATACCACCTGTTCCGTGGACTTGCTACCCACGATGCGAGGAATACCTCATGCGAGTCCTTATGGGCTTATGCGGGTGAAATAGTCCCATGCGGGCGGGTACAGCCTATGCGAGGAATACCTCATGCGGGTCTACGAGACCCATGCGGGTGAAATAGTCCCAGGAGTAGGATTGCTTATTGATACTACGGGCGAGGGACCCTGTTTTGATCACGAGCCTCCTATTTTTTATGCAGTACTATATACATATGCTTGTTACTCTCATTGTTAGTAAGGCACAGTAAAAGGTAAGTTGATTTCATCCATGACCCCAGCTTATTTTCAGACTTATGATTTCATTACAGTATTTTCAGTTTCACACACTTGGTACCTGTTGTACTGACCTCCTTCGGGGGGCTGCGTTCATGCCGCAGGTCGAGATACGTAGCTTGCTGGTCCGCACTCTTAGGATCACTGTTCATTTCCTGGAAAGCTCCATCCCTCCGGAGGCTTTGTCTTTTTGGTATGATTCCCTGAGGTTATAGACTTTTGTACATTCAGGGGGTATGGCGGGGCCCTGTCCCGCCACAGTTGTTATTCCTAGAGGTCTGTAGTCACGTTTGTGGTTTGGGCTGTAAGAATAAAGTTGTACTGTTTCACTATCGGTTAAGTTATTTTATGAAAGGCGGCCTTATCGGCTTGCTAGTGATGTTTACCTTATACAGATTTGTTTTATGTATGTTCCGCTGCTATTCTCTGACATATACCTGACAGGGTACCCCGGAAGGGTACTAGTCGCGGCCCCGGGGTCGGGTCGTGACACGCAGGAGTTCATCCGGCAGTTACAGCGGATCATGAGAGTGATCAAGGCATCGGAGACCGAGTCGGTGGTCCTAGGTTCGCATCGGCTGCGTGATACCGCAATGATCGTTTGATTCGTGGGAGCTGTCGGGAGAGAATGCACTTCCGGTATATGGGACGAGTTCTCAAAGGCATTTCTTGCACACTTCTTGCCTCGCGGATGATGAGGGCTCGGGCCGACAGATTTTTGGTATTCTGCAGAAGCGGCGTGCATTCGGAGTACAATTTGGAGTTCGACTCATTGGCGTGACGTCCGCGTTGGTAGCTAGTATGGAGGATCGAGTGCACCGATATGTTACAGGCTCGATGAATACCTAGCAGAGTTGTTCGGTGTAGCTCTTCACCGGCATGAACATTGCCCGCATGCGAGCTTATGCACTTGGAGGTGAGGAGCGAGAAATCGACGGAATGACCAAGGTCGGCAGAAGAGGCGAGCAGTGGTCCTTTGGTGACTTCGAGGCGGACCGCCTCGGCCAGACTAGTTATGCGCCTCCGCCCGACTGAGTGGTCCTCCACAATCTTGAGGCATCCAGAGTATTCGGGAGCAGTCGGGCTCGAGGTTCAGATTTTCGGGAGAGCAGGGGTGTTAGCCAGCTGAAGCCACCCCTACCTCGTTGTGACCGCTGTGGTAGACTCCACAGTGGGGAGTGTCGTGCTAGTCCGGGAGTTTGTTTTACATGCGGCCAGCAGGGCCATTTCGGGAGAAACTGTCCGACTGTGGGTAGCGGTAGGATAGCGCACTACGAGATCAGTTGCGGGTTCTTCACCTTCCACAGCTAGGCAGGATATTCATACACCGGCGGGCCACGGTAGAGGTCGCGGTGGAAGTTCCCAGTTTTAGCGGTCCTTTGAACCGCCTATTTTCAGGTATATCCTTAACCCTCTAGAGTTTGGTATGTATTGATGTTATGATGATGTGTTTAGTGTTATGTTCGGATAGCTTTGTGCTAAAATGTGATTTAGAAACCTGGTTAGTGAAAAAGGGTAAGCCTGGGGGTGAGAAAATGATGAACCTTAGAATATTACAGTTGAGACCTTGGATGTAAGGCCGTCTTGAGTACCAGATTTTGCAAGTGATCCTTGACGGAGTGCATTTTATGCCTAGAATGTATTGTGTGATAAGTCCCTGGGTAGTGTGAAATGGAAGTGGTAGCTTTCATGACCTGTAGAGGTAAGATTGTTCCGGATCGGGGAACAAGAGCGTGATGCGTTAAGTGGGTCGGGTTGGGGCCATGTTGAGGGCCAACCCGCGGCCTGTTTCGAGCTGGGGTCAGCTCTGGGTGGTCCCGCCAGGTGGTAGGGTCACGAGGGTGTTAGGCCCAAGTTTAGATGACCATCGTATGAGTTCGTGGATGTGTTCGACCAGAAGCAGATCGTGAAGGCCGGGAATGGTCTTAAGGGAGATTGCGGCTAGTAAGATGACCAAGTTTGGAGGTGGTGACTCCAAAGTTTTGGGAACTGAAGCGATGACTGAAGTGTGGTACGTATACTAGAAGAGTTCAAGTGTTCGAGAAGGGCACGACGAGTAAGGAAGGAAGAGAACGTGTGTTATTTCGTGGCCAGGCGTGGCGTTGGCAACTTGTTAGAAGAACTTCATCGTTATCCGTCTTGAGAAGGAACATTCGGGACGAATGTTTCTAAGGAGGGGAGAATGTTATACCCCGTATTTCCAGAGTATGTACGTGAGGGCGTACGTATAAAATTTGAGCCTTAAAGATTTGGCAAGTTCGAAATTTGGGCACAAGTGCCGAATAGAATCGTTTTTCGACGAAACGTTTTACTAAACTTGCGAAGGGAAAATTCCGGCTATGTCATTTATAATTTTTGCGGATTTTTCCAAGAGACGAAATATTTTGGACCAACGAGAGGGCGACACTTGTCACCCTCTAATTGGAGCACGTTTTGGGCGGTAATGGACGAGAAATATGGCATGGTTAGGTAGGATATTTGTGCAAGTTGGTGTGGTAGATGGATAAGGTGCACATGGCTTAATCCTAGCCTTACACTTGCCTTACACTTGGATTGATCTTGGCCATTGGTTGGCCCTTGCTTGACCTATAAATACCCCCTTAGTTGATGAACTTTCTTCATCCAAAAATTATTTTCCAAGTCTTGAAATCTCTCCCTTTGTGAGTTAAAATCGTCCAAAGCCCCCTCGAGTGAGCCTTGGCCGAGAGCCTACTCCCTAGCCTAGTTGTTTCGTATAATACCCCCCTTTTTTGGTATAGAAATACTCTCCAAGTATTGTTATAATGCCCAAATACTTTAGCCCAAATACCTTGTAAGTACTTTCCAAAGTTACCTCTATACGTAGAGTCCGGAAATACTATTATACTTTCTTTAGCCACTAAACGAAACCCTAAGGAAAATCTTCATTGATAAGTTGAAGTATTTAAGTAGAAGTTGGTTAGAACTTCTAAGGGTTGTTTGGAGCGGATTGGAGTACTCGGAGTAGGAGCTAAGCGTTGCTCAGGAGCGACTTTAAACTCGGATAATTTTGGGCTCATCGAGGTAAATACTCTCGTCCTTCTATTGTAATTGGAAATTACATCATCGTAGTAGAAATGAATATAAGATTCATAGAAGAGAATTGAACCGTAATAGAAGGATATTACGAGAATAGACTTGAATGAATCACATCGGAAGAATATAAGTAGAAGTTTAAGCGTACTTACATGGGGTATTCAGATCGATAACCTTTATTGGTTGAATGTTTTGCAAGTAGCATGTGCTACTTAGAAGGTGGACAAGGCTAGCGGGTTATAGCCGTGGGCGTTTTGCTTATAGTCGATAATCGTCGCGGTATGTGATTCTTCCTATACTTTAGCATGATATTTTAAAGGAAGATATATATAGTACGACAATGTCTTTTGACTTAAGCACGAATAATATATAGTGCGGTGACGACGTGTGCTAATTGAACGTGGTTATGCGACAATGTCTTTTGACTTAAGCTGAATAATATATAGTACGGTGACGTCGTGTGCTAATTGAGCGTGGTTATGCGGCAATGTCTTTTGACTTAAGCCTGAATAACAAGAAACGTGAAGTATGTCACAAGAGTTAAGAAACCATTTTTGAAAGAAGAATAACACTTGGTTTTAAAGGTTTTAAAAAGAGTTATGCTAGCTTTATGGGGAGTTAGGTATAACGTCTTAAGAGGGGTAAAGAAAATGGTTTACTAATTTTAGAAGTTAAGAGACTTGATCTTATAAGATAAGAGACTTAACTTAAATGAATTAATATGAGTTTTGTGAGAAACCTCATTCGTGAGTAATGAGTACGTGTTTTTTTTAAAAGAATAATGTTTTACTGATTTTGGAAATCAGAATGTGTATCGACAAACCACTGCAGCGTTAATAAAGGAAAATGTATTGAATAATGAAGTATTATTAAAACCGAGAAACCTCCATCTGCATAGAAGCTAAGATGAGACAAAATGATATTACATTTTCTAGATCATGGTGCTTAATAAGATTGATTATGAACAAGAATAACTGCTACTTTATGGCATATGTTACCCAATTGTTTTAAAAGAGATTAAGACATTGAACTATGAAACTTTTCTAAAAAGAGACTTGCGTAATTGAAATTAGGCAAACTGGAACTTTAGGGAAAAGAAGGGCATTGTGTTGTCTTAAAATGGTTTAAAACATAAAGTGTTATAACAAGCTTTATGGGAAGTTGGTTATAACGACTTTATGAAAACAAAAGAAGGGTTTTATCATTGGTTTTAATGTGGTAACTTGTCTTTAAAAAGAGAAGTGTTTTGGTCTAAAAAGAAGGCATGGTATTGCCTTAATTGGTTTTAAAAAGGAAAGTATGGAAGTTGTTTTGGTTTACTTAAAAAAATGTGTGAGTCACTCTATTTTATACTACGGGTATCGGGTGACTTTTATAAAAGGAATAGATCTCTTTAAAAGGAATTTAACGTACGTAGTACTTTAGGGTTAAAACCCGGACTTTGGCATAAAATGAAAGTACTTTGAGTTGTGTATAACTTGCCTATGCTTGTTGTTGTGAAACTTGCCTATGCTTGTTTTTGTGAAACTTGCCTATGCTTGTTGTTGTGAAACTTGCCTATGCTTGTTGTTGTGAAACTTGCCTATGTTTGTTGTGATAGCCTTTGTTGTGCAAGAATTGTGTTTCTATACTACCGCGTCTCTCGATGGAGGGTCGGTTGACTTGTTGAGAACTTACTTGGACGTGCCGGCAGTGACGGAGAAATTCCACGGGTACGTTCCTGTTGATAGTGTTACTTCTACTTTTGGACATACTGACACGATGCGTAGCGCACGGGTATGCTTCCATTTTGATTGCCGCCTTGTTGTTTCCTTTTGGACATACTGACACGATGCGTAGCGCACGGGTATGCTTCCATTTGAAATGTTGTCTTATTGTTTCCCTTTGGACATACTGACACGATGCGTAGCGCACGGGTATGCTTCCATTTGGAATGTTGTCTTAGTGTTTCCCTTTGGACATACTGACACGATGCGTAGCGCACGGGTATGCTCCCATTTGGATTGCTGTCTTGTTGCTATCATATCATAGACTGCCGGCGGTGAGGAAGGAATTCCACGGGCACGAGTGATGATTTGGAGGGCGTGAGTCCCTGACTTGATATGACTGTTTATATGTTGTGTACTGTAGTTTGGTTATCATACATGTCTCCTGCTTTATATAGACTGCTATGATTTCATTTCTGATATTTCTGATTTCACATACTTGGTACCTGTTGTACTGACCTCCTTCGGGGGGCTGCGTTCATGCCGCAGGTAGAAGTACATCGGCTGTCGATCCCCGCGTTTAGGATCTCATTTCAGCGTATTGGGAAGCTCCGTTCCGTCGGAGGCTTATCTTTGGTATGTTACCCTGAGTCTGTAAGTTCTTGTACGTTCAGGGGTATGGCGGGGCCCTGTCCCGTCATAGTTGTTGTATAAATCTTAGAGGTCTGTAGCACTGTTGTGGGCAGGGTTGTAAGGATTGTAACTGTTCAAATGTTTATATATATATGTTGAAAGGCAACCGTTTTGGTTGGCCTGTTTTCTTTCATCTTGATCCATGTCTATTTGCATGTTTAAGTTTTTATTTCCGCTGGTTTTCTCTGATGTTGTATCACTAGGGTGCCCGGGGTAAGGCACCAGTCACGGGCCCGGGTTCGGGTCGTGACAAAAGTGGTATCGGTCGGTTAGTCTCGAAATTGTCTGCACCGTGTCTAGAAGTCTTGAGTCTCGCTGTGTTGTCCACCACATCTATAATCAGGAGGCTATAGGACATGTCGGATTGGTTTTCCCGTCTGCTCAGTCTGAGATCGTGCCGGAGAGCTATGTTGTAAGTTGGTCCCCTCCGGCGTGCCGTTTTTACGATTATGCCTCGCGCAACCCGGCCCGAGAAGGGCAAGGCAGAAGAGAGCTGCGAGTAAGCGGCGGCGATCTACAGAGACCACAAGATACACGAGCCTCGATCCGCGATGCAGGAGCGAAAGAGATGGGTTACAAGGAGTAGGCCCGATTAATGGCGAGTTGTGGCGGACTTGAGATAGTTGGACGCAGCGATTCGATAGCACCGCGATGGTTCACCCTAGATCGAGATAGTTGGAGGCTACGAGGATTTTCGAGATGTAACCCGCGAGTTTTATGGGTCGAGGCACGAGGATGATCCGCGAGTTCATCCGCGATTCACGGATCATGAGGGTGATCAAGGCATCGGAGACCGAGTCGGTGGTCCTAGGTTCGCATCGGCTGCGTGATACCGCAGTCGACTGGTTTGATTCGTGGGAGCTGTCCCGGGGAGAGACTGCACTTCCAGCTAAATGGGACGAGTTCTCAAAGGCATTTCTTGCACACATCTTGCCTCGCGGATGAGGAGGGCTCGGGCAGATTTTTGGTATTACGGCGAGCAGGCGCAGTTCGGGAGTACAATTTGGAGTTCGACTCATTGGCGTCGTCCGCGTTGGTAGCTAGTATGGAGGATCGAGTGCACCGATATGTTACAGGGCTCGATGATTACCTAGCAGAGAGTTGTTCGGGTGTAGCTCTTCAGCCGGGCATGAACATTGCCCGCATGCAGGCTTATGCACTTGGAGGTGAGGAGCGGAGAAATCGACGGAATGACCAAGGTCAGCAGAGGCGAGCAGCAGGTCCTGGTGACTTCGAGGCGGACCGCCTCGGCAGAGACTAGTTATGCGCCTCCGCCCGATCTGAGTGGTCCTCCACAATCTTGAGGGCATCCAGAGTATTCGGGGCGGTCGGGCTCGAGGTTCAGATTTTGGAGAGCGGGGGTGTTAGCGGTGAAGCCACCCTACCTCATTGTGACGGCGTGGTAGACTCGCGGTGGGAGTGTCGTGCCATTCCGGGAGTTTGTTTTACATGCGGACAGCGAGGCCATTTCGGGAGCTGTCCGACTGAGGGTAGCTGGTAGGATAGCTGAGGACTACGAGATCGATTGCGGGTTCTTCACCTTCCACCTAGCGGGATATTCATACACGGCGGGCCACGGTAGAGGTCGCGGTGGAAGTTCGATTTTAGCGGTCCTTTGAACCGCCTATTTTCGTATATCCTTAACCCTCAGAGTTTGGTATGTATTGATGTTATGATGATGTGTTTAGTGTTATGTTCGGATAGCTTTGTGCTAAAATGTGATTTAGAAACACAGTTAGTGAAAAGGGGTAAGCACGGGGTGAGAAAATGATGAACCTTAGAATATTACAGTTGAGACCTTGGATGTAAAGCCGTCTTGAGTGCAGTTTTTGCAAGTGATCCTTGACGGAGTTCATTTTATGCCTAGAATGTATTGTGTGATAAGTCACAGGTAGTGTGAAATGGAAGTGGTAGCTTTCATGACACAGAAATAGATTGTTCGGATCGGGAACAAGGCGTGATGCGTTAAGTGGGTCGGGTTGGGGCCATGTTGAGGGCCAACCGCGGCTGTTCGGTGGGGTCAGCTCTGGGTGGTCCGCCGGTGGTAGGGTCACGAGGGTGTTAGGCCCAGTTTAGATGACCATCGTATGAGTTCGTGGATGTGTTCGACGAGCGGTCGTGAAGGCGGGAATGGTCTTAAGGAGATTGCGGCTAGTAAGATGACCAAGTTTGGAGGTGGTGACTCCAAAGTTTTGGGAAGCTGGCGATGGCGAAGTGTAATGCGTATACTAGAAGAGTTCCAGTGTTCGAGAAGGGCACGACGAGTAAGGAATGAAGAGAACGTGTGTTATTTCGTGGCCAGGCGTGGCGTTGGCAACTTGTTAGAAGAACTTCATCGTTATCCGTCTTGAGAAGGAACATTCGGGACGAATGTTTCTAAGGAGGAGAATGTTATACCGTATTTCCGCAGTATGTACGTGAGGGCGTACGTATAAAATTTGAGCCTTAAAGATTTGGCAAGTTCGAAATTTGGGCACAAGTGCCGAATAGAATCGTTTTTCGACGAAACGTTTTACTAAACTTGCGAAGGGAAAATTCCGGCTATGTCATTTATAATTTTTGCGGATTTTTCCGAGAGACGAAACATTTTGGACCAACGAGAGGGCGACACTTGTCACCCTCTAATTGGAGCACGTTTTGGGCGGTAATGGACGAGAAATGTGGCATGGTTAGGTAGGATATTTGTGCAAGTTGGTGTGGTAGATGGATAAGGTGCACATGGCTTAATCCTAGCCTTACACTTGCCTTACACTTGGATTGATCTTGGCCATTGGTTGGCCCTTGCTTGACCTATAAATACCCCCTTAGTTGATGAACTTTCTTCATCCAAAAATCATTTTCCAAGTCTTGAAATCTCTCCCCCTTTGTGAGTTAAAATCGTCCAAAGCCCCCTTGAGTGAGCCTTGGCCGAGAGCCTACCCCCCCTAGCCTAGTTGGTTTCGTATAATACCCCCCTTTTTTGGTATAGAAATACTCTCCAAGTATTGTTATAATGCCCAAATACTTTAGCCCAAATACCTTGTAAGTACTTTCCAAAGTTACCTCTATCGTGAGAGTCCGGAAATACTATTATACTTTCTTTAGCCACTAAACGAAACCCTAAGGAAAATCTTCATTGATAAGTTGAAGTATTTAAGTAGAAGTTGGTTAGAACTTCTAAGGGTTGTTTGGAGCGGATTGGAGTACTCGGAGTAGGAGCTAAGCGTTGCTCAGGAGCGACTTTAAACTCGGATAATTTTGGGCTCATCGAGGTAAATACTACTGTCCTTCTATTGTAATTGGAAATTACATACTGTCGTAGTAGAAATGAATATAAGATTCATAGAAGAGAATTGAACTGTAATAGAAGGATATTACAGAATAGACTTGAACTGAATCACATCAGAAGAATATAAGTAGAAGTTTAACTGTACTTACATAGGACTGTATTACAGTAGACTGATAACCTTTATTGGTTGAATGTTTTGCAAGTAGCATGTGCTACTTAGAAGGTGGACAAGGCTAGCGGTTATAGCCGTGGGCGTTTTGCTTATAGTCGATAATCGTCGCGAGGTATGTGATTCTTCCTATACTCTTTAGCATGATATTTTAAAGGAAGATATATATAGTACGGCAATGTCTTTTGACTTAAGCCTGAATAATATATAGTACGGTAGACGTACGTGTGCTAATTGAACGTAGTTATGCGGCAATGTCTTTTGACTTAAGCTGAATAATATATAGTACGGTAGGCGTCGTGTGCTAATTGAGCGTGGTTATGCGGCAATGTCTTTTGACTTAAGCACGAATAACAAGAAGCGTGAAGTATGTCACAAGAGTTAAGAAACCATTTTGAAAAGAATAACACTTGGTTTTAAATGTTTTAAAAAGAGTTATGCTAGCTTTATGGGGAGTTAGGTATAACGTCTTAAGAGGGGTAAAGAAAATGGTTTACTAATTTTAGAAGTTAAGAGACTTGATCTTATAAGATAAGAGACTTAACTTAAATGAATTAATATGAGTTTTGTGTGAAACCTCATTCGTGAGTAATGAGTGCGTGGTTTTTAAAGGAATAATGTTTCTTGATTTTGGAAATCGAGAATGTGTATCGACAAACCAACTGCAGCGTTAATAAAGGAAAATGTATTGAATAATGAAGTATTATTAAAACGGTAGAAACCTCCATCTGCATAGAAGCTAAGATGAGACAAAATGATATTACATTTTCTAGATCATGGTTTGCTTAATAAGATTGATTATGAACAAGAATAACTACTACTTTATGGCATATGTTACCCAATTGTTTTAAAAAGAGATTAAGACATTGAACTATGAAACTTTTCTAAAAAAGAGACTTGCGTAATTGAAATTAGGCAAACTGGAACTTTAGGGAAAAGAAGGGCATTGTGTTGTCTTAAAATGGTTTAAAACATAAAGTGTTATAACAAGCTTTATGGGAAGTTGGTTATAACGACTTTATGAAAACAAAAGAAGGGTTTTATCATTGGTTTTAATGTGGTAACTTGGCTTTAAAAAGAGAAGTGTTTTGGTCTAAAAAGAAGGCATGGTATTGCCTTAATTGGTTTTAAAAAGGAAAGTATGGAAGTTGTTTTGGTTTACTAAAAAAATGTGTGAGTCACTCTTTTTTATACTACGGGTATCGGGTGACTTTTATAAAAGGAATAGATCTCTTTAAAAGGAATTTAACGTACGTAGTACTTTAGGGTTAAAACCCGGACTTTGGCATAAAATGAAAGTACTTTGAGTTGTGTATAACTTGCCTATGCTTGTTGTTGTGAAACTTGCCTATGCTTGTTGTTGTGAAACTTGCCTATGCTTGTTGTTGTGAAACTTGCCTATGCTTGTTGTGATAGCCTTTGTTGTGCAAGAATTGTGTTTCTATACTACCGCGTCTCTCGATGGAGGGTCGGTTGACTTGTTGAGAACTTACTTGGGCGTCTTGCGTGACGGAGAAATTCCACGCACGTTCTGTTGATAGTGTTATACGCTAAACGCTTTGGACATACTGACACGATGCGTAGCGCACGGGTATGCTTCTATTTTGATTGCCGCCTTGTTGTTTCCTTTTGGACATACTGACACGATGCGTAGCGCACGGGTATGCTTTCATTTGAAATGCTGTCTTATTGTTTCCCTTTGGACATCTCGACACGATCGTAGCGCGCGGTATGCTTCCATTTGGAATGTTGTCTTAGTGTTTCCCTTTGGACATACCGACGATGCGTAGCGCGGGTATGCTCCCATTTGGATTGTTGTCTTGTTGCTATCATATCATAGATCGCCGTGTGAGGAAGGAATTCCACGCACGCAGTGATGATTTGGAGCGTGAGTCCACGACTTGATATATTTGTTTATATGTTGTATCTCGTAGTTTGGTTATCATACATGTCTCGCTTTATATAGATCGCTATGATTTCATTCTGATATTCTGATTTCACATACTTGGTACTGTTATCTTGACCTCCGGAAATGCGTTCATGCCGCAGTAAGTACATCGGCCGTCGATCCGCGTTTAGGATCTCATTTCAGCGTATTGGGAAGCTCGTTCCGTCGGAGGCTTATCTTTGGTATGTTACCACAGTGCTGTAAGTTCTTATGCGTTCGGGGTATGGCGGGGCCTGTCCGTCATAGTTGTTGTATAAATCTTAAGTGCAGCTTTATTTGTGGTAGGGTTGTAAGGATTGTAACTGTTCAAATGTTTATATATATATGTTGAAAGGCAACCGTTTTGGTTGACCTGTTTTCTTTCATCTTGATCCATGTCTATTTGTATGTTTAAGTTTTTATTCCGCTGGTTTTCTCTGATGTTGTATCACTAGGGTGCCCAGGGTAAGGCACCAGTCACGGGCCCGGGTTCGGGTCGTGACATACTCGACTTGGCTTATGGATTAAACCGAAGAGGTATATGATTCTTCCTATACTCTTGAGCATGATTGTTGTGAACTATATAGTACGGTAGACGTACGTGTGTGAAATGAATTTGGTTTGTTTAAAACATAAAGTGTTATAATGGATTTATGGGAAGTTAGTTATAACGACTTTATGAAGATAAAAGAGAGACTTGATTTTGAAAGATAAGAGACTTGACTTATAAACGACTTGATTTCGAAAAAGGAAAAGTAACTTGATTTAAAAGTATAGGTTACTTGTTTTGAAAAGAGTGAGTTACTTGGATTTTAAAAGTATACTTGATGTTGTTTTAAAAATGTAAAGCACTTGGTTTAAAAAGTATAGAGTACTTGATTTTAAAAGACCTTGTAAAGATTTTCTGAAGGTGTAGTAATTTGGTTTGAAAAGAAAACGTGTTTTGATACTACGAGTATTAGTATCGTGTGGCTTTTACGCAAAAAGAGGTCTTTTTGAAAGAATGAAAAGTATGTGGTATTTTGGGGTTAAAACCCGGATTGTTGGCATAAAATGAAAGTATTTGGAGTTGATAAAATTGATGAATCAGTTTACATGTTGATAAAAGTCTAAAAGTACGTTGAACTTGCCTATGCTTGTTGTGATAGCCTTTGTTGTGCAAGTGTTGTATTTCTATGCTACCGCGTCTCTCGATGGAGGGACGGTTATCTGGTTGATTACTTGGACATACTGACGAGTTGGATGGTCCACGGGTATGCTTCCACTATGAGTGTTATCTTATTATTTCCTTTGGACATACTGACGAGATGGATGGTCCACGGGTATGCGTCCACTGGGATGGTTCCATGGTCATGCTTATACCGAGGTAAGATGTCGGGGCATGCGGCCATTGTGCGGGTTAAATTCCCGGGTTATGTTATTAGTCCATGGACCGCTAATCCATGAAGCTTGCCGCAGTGACGAGCGATCACGGGATTGATTTGTACATGTGGTTATAGGCGCACTTTAGATACCTGTCCTGGTCATTTATCGTGTATCGGTAGGAACTGGTAGATAACTTAAGATACTTGCCTCGGTCATATCTCGTGAAACGGTAGGCACTGGTACGCTAGCTTAAGATACTTGCCTCGGCCAGTTGCGTGGCTAGTTTTCGGATCTGGTAGTTGGCTTCCGTACTTGGCCCGTGAAGTTTATGACTAGCTTTCGGATCTGGTAGTTGGCTACTCTACTTGGCCCGATCGGTTTTATGACGCAGACATGATCTAGTGTTTAGGTTCACATGTGGGTGTTGTTTTACATCATGTACTGCCGGCAGTGAGGAAGGAGTTCCACGGGCATGATTGATATTGTGGGCGTGAGACCCATAGTTATGTGTGAGTGGTGATTTTGAGGACATGCGTCCCTTACTTGACATAACTGTTTACTTATTGCGAAATGGTCTTTTAAAAATGATGAAATGTGATTTCATTACAGTATTTTTCAGTTTCACATACTTGGTACCTGTTGTACTGACCTCCTTCGGGGGGATGCGTTCATGCCGCAGGTAGAGGTACACCAGTTGTTGATCCTCGCTCATAGGATCACGGTTCTGCGTATTGGGAAGCTTCGTTTCTCCGGAGGCTTATCTTTTGGTATAGTTTCCCTGTCATTATAAGTACTTGTACATTCAGGGGTATGACGGGGCCCTGTCCCGTCGTAGTTATTATAAAAAATCTCTTAGAGGTCTGTAGTACTGTTGTGAGTTGGGCTTGTAAAGGATAACTGTTCGGGTTTTATGTATATATACAAAAAGGTTACCGTTTTGGTTAGCCTGTTTCTTATTTTTTATCTTGTTTCATGTCTATGATTTTATTTCCGCTGGTTTTTCTCTGATGTGTTATCACTAGGATGCCCGGGGTAAGGCACCAGTCGCGGGCCCGAGGCCGGGTCGTGACAAAAGTGGTATCAGAGCAGTTAATCCTCGGAAAGTGTCTACAGACCGTATCTAGTAGAGTCTTGATTATCGGCGTGTTGTGCACCACACCTATAATCAGATAGCTATAGGATATTTAGGATTGGCTTCCATTCTTCTCACTATGAGATCGTGCCTTAGAGCTGTGTTATAAGTTGGACTCCTTCTGACGTATTCTTATGTGTCAGTTATGCCTCTACGCAAGGCAACCAGGGCCCAGAAGGGCGAGGTAGCAGAGGGAGCTGCGAGTGGAGCACAGAGGGTTACTAGGGCACAGGCCCAGTCCTTACCTGAGGTGGTGCTTCAGACGGCGAATTCTACGACGCCGCCAGCCCCTGAAGAGCTTAGAGCAGCAACGGTCTCTACTGAGGCCACGACACGAGACTTGATCCCACGGCGAGCAGAGGATATGGGTTACAAGGAGATGGCCCAGTTACTAGCTAGGATTGTGGCGAGGAATGAGGACATACGGGAGGCAGCGGTTCCGGTTGTACCCGTAGTTCACCCTAGATCTGATAGTTTGAGACTTCGGGACTTTTTGAGTTGCAGTCCACCAGAGTTCTATGGGTCGAGGACTGAGGATGATCCTCAGGAGTTTATCCGACAGTTGCAGCGGATCATGAGAGTGATCAGGGCCTCGGAAACAGAGTCGGTGGTATTGGGTTCACATCGGCTGCGTGATACTGCAGTCGACTGGTTTGATTTATGGGAACTATCCCGGGGGGAGCATGCGCTTCCAGCTGTTTGGGACGAGTTCTCAGAGGCGTTTCTTAGCCATTTCTTGCCTCCACAGATGAGGAGGGCTCGGGCGGATAGATTTTTGATGTTGAGGCAGAACGGGTGGACGGTTCGGGAGTACAATGTAGAGTTTGACTCATTGGCTCGGTACGTCCCCGCGTTAGTGGCAGACATGGAGGACAGAGTGCACCGCTATGTCACAGGGTTCGATGATTACTTAGCAGAGGGTTGCACGGGTGTAGTTCTTCAGCCAGGCATGGACATTGCCCGCATACAGGCGTATGCATAGGGGACTGAGGAATGTAGAGGCCGACGTAGGGACCAAGATCATCATAAGAAGGCCAAGACAGCAGGTTCATTTGGTAACTTTCGAGGCGGACCGCCTCGAGCTAGTTATGCGCCTCACGCGATGAGTGGTCCTCCACACCATCGTCGGCGTCGAGGTATTCAGGAGCAGGTCATATGTTACACCCCGTAGTCCAGGGTATGTATGTGAGGACGTACGTACGAGAATACGACATTAAGATTGGAAAGGAAGAAAGATTTGATTTTTCGACGGAAATTTTTTCTGATTTTGTGAAGGAAAAAGGTTCGTTAATGGGAATTGGATTCCCAGATTTGGTATTCGAACTTCTGGGAATATAATAGAATTATGGAATTTTATTTCCAGATTTGGTCACATGGGGCCCACGGGAGAAATTTACGGTTTTGTGGGGCCCACTTTGTTTTCGCGATTTTGGCCATTGTGGATATTTTCGGGAGATGAAATATTTTAGACGTGTAGGAGGGCGACATGTGTCACCCCCTTAGGTGGAACATGGCCGAAATGTGGTGCCATGTGGCCTCTTGGCCGTTTTTTGTAGTGCCACTTGTCTCAAGCTTTGTGTAGACATATGGATGATGGGACCCACACACACTTGTCCCCCAATCTCACCACACACTTGCCTTGATCCTAGCCTTTGATTTCCCTATAAATACCCCTCCCTTTGGGTTGCAAGACTTCATCCCACACTTAGAGATTTACAAATCTTGAAAAATACTCCCTCTCTTTCCTTGTTGTGCTCTCGGCAATGAGCCTTGTCCTTGACCAAATGTTGTCCAAAAATTCTTAAACTTTTAAGTGTTCTTCCTTAAGGTGTTAGGAAGATTGTGAACCAAGTGTTAGAGAAGATGTCATACCCCTAGCCCTAAAATCCCACATTGGCCGAAACTTGCCATAGTTTGAGCCTAAGTGTTCTTCACTTTTTGGAGTTATATCTTGAATAGGAGTTGGTTAGGATCTTCTAAGGGTTACTTGAAGCGGATTGGAACGTAAAGAATTGGAGCTAAGATTCCTAAGGATCGACTTTTAAGCATTGGATAATTTTGGGCTTATCGAGGTAATGATCTTTGTCCTTCTATTGTAATTGGAGATTACATGTTGTAGTAGTTTATAATTGAGTATATGACATGTGGAAAGAAGATTGAAAAGAATTGGACTATGTTGTATATTGTGGGGCAGAATTTTACACGTCGATTAAGTGTAATCCTTTGGTATTGTATTCTTGCACTTAAATGTGGCATGTTGGCTATTGATACCGGACTTTGTAAAAGGTGGAGGTAAGTAGATACAGGGGAGGTGCTGCCCAATTTTCCGTAGGATAAGGAAATTATACTTAGAAATATTCTACGAAGAGAACTAGAAGTTGATAGATGTATTGTGGTTATTATAGGTGGATTTTCTACGCGCGGCATACTCGACTTAGCTTGTGGATTAAGCCGAAGAGGTATGTGATTCTTCCTATACTCTTGAGCATGATTGTTGTGAACTATATAGTACGGTAGACGTACGTGTGTGAAATGAATTTGGTTTGTATAAAACATAAAGTGTTATAATGGCTTTATGGGAAGTTAGTTATAACGACTTTATGAAGATAAAAGAGAGACTTGATATTGAAAGATAAGAGACTTGACTTATAAACGACTTGATTTCTAAAAGAGAAGAGACTTGAGAATTTGAAGTTATGAAGCTCAAACTATTTTGAGAAGTATATTGTTACTTGACCTTTGAAAGGAGAAGTGTTTTTGTTTTAAAAAAGAAGACATGGTATTGTCTCGATTTGGTTTTGAAAGCTAAACGACTTGATTTCGGAAAAGGAGAAGTAACTTGATTTAAAACAATAGGTTACTTGTTTTGAAAAGAGTAAGTTACTTGGGTTTTAAAAATATACTTGATGTTGTTTTAAAAATGTAAAGCACTTGGTTTAAAAAGTATAGAGTACTTGATTTTAAAGGCCTTGTAAAGATTTTCTGAAGGTGTAGTAATTTGGTTTGAAAGGAAAACGTGTTTTGATACTACGAGTATTAGTATCGTGTGGCTTTTACGTAAAAAGAAGTCTTCTTGAAAGAATGAAAAGTATGTGGTATTTTGGGGTTAAAGCCCGGATTTTTGACATAAAATGAAAGTACTTAGAGTTGATAAAATTGATGAATCAGTTTACATGTTAGTAAAAGTCTAAAAGTACGTTGAACTTGCCTATGCTTGTTGTGATAGCCTTTGTTGTGCAAGTGTTGTATTTCTATGATACCGCGTCTCTCGATGGAGGGCCGGTCATCTGGTTGATTGCTTGGACATACTGACGAGTTGGATGGTCCACGGGTATGTTTCCACTATGAGTGTTATTTTGTTATTTCCTTTGGACATACTGACGAGATGGATGGTCCACGGGTATGCGTCCACTAGGATGGTTACATGGCCATGCTTATACCGAGGTAAGATGACGGGGCATGCGGTCATTGTGCGGGTTAAATTCCCGGGTTATGTTATTAGTCCATGGACCGCTAATCCATGAAGCTTGCCGCAATGACGAGCTATCACGGGCTTGATTTGTACATATGGTTACAGGCGCACTTTAGATACTTGTCCTGGTCATTTCTCGTGTATCGGTAGGCACTGGTAGATAGCTTAAGATACTTGCCTCAGTCATATCTCGTGAGACGGTAGGCACTGGTACGTTAGCTTAAGATACTTGCCTCGGCCAGTTGCGTAGCTAGTTTTTGGATTTGGTAGTTGGTTTCCGTACTTGGCCCGATCTGGTAGTTGGCTACTCTACTTGGCCCGATCGGTTTTATGACGCAGGCAGGATCTAGTGTTCAGGTTCACATATCGGTGTTGTTTTTACATCATGTACTGCCGTGATGAGAAGGAGCTCGCGGCGCATGATTGATATTGTGGGCGTGAGACCCGTAGTTATGTGAGTGGTGATTTTGAGGACATCGTCCGCCGCCTGACATGTTTACTTATTGCGAAATGGTCTTTTAAAAATGATGAAATATGATTTCATTCTGATATTTTGATTTCACATACTTGGTATCTGTTGTACTTACCTCCTTCGGGGGGCTGCGTTCATGCCGCAGGTAGAGGTATACCAATTGTTTATCCTCGCTCATAGGATCACGGTTCTGCGTATTAGGAAGCTCCGTTTCTCCGGAGGCTTATCTTTTGGTATAGTTTCCCTGTCATTATAAGTACTTGTACATTCAGGGGTATGGCGGGGCCCTGTCCCATCGTAGTTGTTATAAAAACTCTTAGAGGTCTGTAGTACTGTTGTGAGTTGGGCTTGTAAAGGATAACTGTTCGGGTTTTATATATATGCAAAAAGGTGACCGTTTTGGTTAGCATGTTCCTTATTTTATATCTTGTTTCATGTCTATGATTTTATTTCCGCTGTTTTTCTCTGATGTGTTGTCACTAGGGTGCCCGGGGTAAGGCACCAGTCGCGGGCCCGAGGCCGGGTCGTGACAAAAGTGGTATCAGAGCAGTTAATCCTCGGAAAGTGTCTACAGACCGTATCTAGTATAGTCTGGATTATCGGCGTGTTGTGCACCACACCTATAATTAGGAGGCTATAGGATATTTAGGATTGATTTCCATTCTTCTCACTCTGAGATCGTGCCTTAGAGTTGTGTTATAAGTTGGACTCCCTCTGACGTATTCTTATGTACCAGTTATGCCTTCACGCAAGGCAACCAGGGCCCAGAAGGGCAAGGCAGGAGAGAGAGTTGCTAGTGGAACACAGAGGAGTGCAAGGGCACAGGCCCAGTCATCACCTGAGGTGGTGCTTCATACGGGGAGTTCTGCGATATCACCAGCCCCAGCAGAGTTTAGCACAGCGGCAACAGTTCCTACTGCGGCCATGATAACTGAGCCTTCAGTTCCACGACCAGGAGCAGAGGATATGGGTTACAAAGAGATGACCCAATTACTAGCTAGGATTGTGGCAAACAGGGAGGATTGAGTGCACCGATATGTCACGGGTCTAGATGTTTATCTAGCAAAGGGTTGTACAAGAGTAGATCTTCAGTCGGGCATGGACATTGCCCGCATGCAGTCTTGTGCGCAGCAGGCTGAGGAACGTAGAGGTCGATGGAATGACCAAGATCAGCAGAAGAGGGCCAGAACAACAGGGTCCTTTGGTAACTTTCGAGGCGAACCGCCTCAGCAGCAAACTGGATATGCGCCTCCGCCCGATGCAGTGGTCCTCGCGAGCTTGGGGCGTTCGGGGTATTCAGGAGCTGGTCAGAGCTCCAGGGCTTCTAGTTAACAGATATACATAGGTTCTAGCCAGCCGGATTCATTTTTCCCTCAGGGTTCACGATGTGGCAGGCGTCATTCCGGGGAATGTCGTCGTTTTACTGGTGCTTGTTTTACCTGCGGCCGCCAGGTCCATGTGATGAGAAAATGTCCTACTAGGAGGGATACATGTGGGATGACTCAACCTACCGGGTCAGTTGCGGGTTCAGTTGTTCGGAGGAGAAGGGATGTTAGTCAGATGAGGTCACCCCTACCTCGTTGTGGCTATTGTGGTAGACTCCATTATGGGGAGTGTCGTACTACTTCGACAACTTGTTATACTTGCGGCCAAGAGAGCCGTTTCGCGAGAAATTGTCCGACCAGAGGTAGCGCGGATGTAGAGACTCGACGCCGGGATCGATGGTAGTTCGCCGCCTTACATGGCTATCGCCCGAGCGAGATTTTGATTAGAGCGACAAAGGGAAAGTGAAACAGTAGTTACATGTATATCCTTAACCCTCTAGAGATTAGTATACGTGATAGGATGATTTTATGTTAAGTTTTATGTTCGGATAGCATTGTGTAAATTGTGATTTAGAGAACATGGTTAGTTGAAAAGGTAAGTTTGAGGACGGGGAAATTGTGAGCCTTAGAATATTATACGTGGAGACCTTAGATGCAAGGCCGTCTTGAGTAAAAGATTTACGGTTGATCTTTGTCGGAGTAAATAGTATACGTGGAGTATATTTGTGTGATAAGTCCATAAGTGGTGTGAGATGAAAGTGGGTAGTTAAGCTAAGAAGACCACTAGGTTTTCGTGACTTGAATAGTGAGATTGTTCTGGACCGGGAACAAGAATTTGGCGCAAAATGGGTCAGGTTGAGGACCAATTGCGGGTCACCCCGCAACCCGGATTGGAGTGGGGTCGGTTTAAGGTGGTCCCGCTAGGTGGTAGGGTCACGAGGGTGCTAGGCCTAAGTTTAGGTAACCATTGTATGAGTTCGTGGATACGTTCGACCAGAATCGGATCGTGAAGGCCGGGAATGGCCTTAAAAGAAATTGAAGCTAGTGTAATGACCAAGTTTGGAGGTGGTAAACTCCAAGGTTTTGGAAATTAAAGTGATGACTGAAGAGTGGTACGTATACTAAAAAGAGTTCGGGTGTACGAGAAGGGTACGACGACTAAGAAAAGAAGCGAACAAGTGTTAAGAGAATGGAAGTGATCATTTCTTTTGTGAAGTGAAGGTGCGAAGGGAGTATCTTTTAGACCATGGGTGGGAGATTTTGTGATGTTAGAGGTGATTCTTCATTGGCTCGGATTTGAGTTTTGCGCATGTGTTATATTATGGTCATGTGTGGCATAATTGGTTTCGTAAGTATAAGTAGTGAAGACTATACCGGCGCATGTATGTTTGGAGACTTAGAAGGAACATTCAGGACAAATGTTTCTAAGGGGGGAAAAATGTTACACCCCGTAATCCAGGGTATGTATGTGAGGACGTACGTACGAGAATACGACATTAAGATTGGAAAGGAAGAAAGATTTGATTTTCCGACGGAATATTTTTCGGATTTTGTGAAGGAAAAAGGTTCGTTAATGGGAATTGGATTCCCAGATTTGGTATTCGAACTTATGGGAATATAATAGAATTATGGAATTTTATTTCCAGATTTGGTCACGTGGGGCCCACGGGAGAAATTTACGGTTTTGTGGGGCCCACTTTGTTTTCGAGATTTCGGCCATTGTGGATATTTTCGGGAGATGAAATATTTTAGACGTGTAGGAGGGCGACATGTGTCACCCCCTTAGGTGGCACATGGCCGAAATGTGGTGACATGTGGCCTCTTGGCCGTTTTTTGTAGACAAGTGGCAAGCCACTTGTCTCAAGCTTTGTGTAGACATATGGATGATGGGACATACACACACTTGTCCCCCAATCTCACCACAGACTTGCCTTGATCCTAGCCTTTGATTTCCCTATAAATACCCCTCCCTTTGGGTTGCAAGACTTCATCCCACACTTAGAGATTTACAAATCTTGAAAAATACTCCCTCTCTTTCCTTGTTGTGCTCTCGGCAATGAGCCTTGTCCTTGACCAAATGTTGTCCAAAAATTCTTAAACTTTTAAGTGTTCTTCCTTAAGGTGTTAGGAAGATTGTGAACCAAGTGTTAGAGAAGATGTCATACCCCTAGCCCTAAAATCCCACCTTGGCCGAAACTTGCCATAGTTTGAGCCTAAGTGTTCTTCACTTTTTGGAGTTAGATCTTGAATAGGAGTTGGTTAGGATCTTCTAAGGGTTACTTGAAGCGGATTGGAACGTAAAGAATTGGAGCTAAGATTCATAAGGATCGACTTTTAAGCATTGGATAATTTTGGGCTTATCGAGGTAATGATCTTTGTCCTTCTATTGTAATTGGAGATTACATGTTGTAGTAGTTTATAATTGAGTATATGACATGTGGAAAGAAGATTGAAAAGAATTGGACTATGTTGTATATTGTGGGGCAGAATTTTACACGTCCAGTTAGGAGTGTAATCCCCTTTGACTGTTGTATTACTGCACCTTAAATGTGGCATGTTGGCTATTGATACCGGACTTTGTAAAAGGTGGAGGTAAGTAGATACAGGGGAGGTGCTGCCCAATTTTCCGTAGGATAAGGAAATTATACTTAGAAATATTCTACGAAGAGAACTAGAAGTTGATAGATGTATTGTGGTTATTATAGGTGGATTTTCTACGCGCGACATACTCGACTTGGTTTGTGGATTAAGCCGAAGAGGTATGTGATTCTTCCTATACTCTTGAGCATGATTGTTGTGAACTATATAGTACGGTAGACGTACGTGTGTGAAATGAATTTGGTTTGTTTAAAACATAAAGTGTTATAATGGCTTTATGGGAAGTTAGTTATAACGACTTTATGAAGATAAAAGAGAGACTTGATATTGAAAGATAAGAGACTTGACTTATAAACGACTTGATTTCTAAAAGAGAAGAGACTTGAGAATTTGAAGTTATGAAGCTCAAACTATTTTGAGAAGTATATTGTTACTTGACCTTTGAAAGGAGAAGTGTTTTTGTTTAAAAAAAGAAGGCATGGTATTGTCTCGATTTGGTTTTGAAAGCTAAACGATTTGATTTCGGAAAAGGAGAAGTAACTTGATTTAAAAGAATAGGTTACTTGTTTTGAAAAGAGTAAGTTACTTGGGTTTTAAAAGTATACTTGATGTTGTTTTAAAAATGTAAAGCACTTGGTTTAAAAAGTATAGAGTACTTGATTTTAAAGGCCTTGTAAAGATTTTTTGAAGGTGTAGTAATTTGGTTTGAAAAGAAAACGTGTTTTGATACTACGAGTATTAGTATCGTGTGGCTTTTACGTAAAAAGAGGTCTTCTTGAAAGAATGAAAAGTATGTGGTATTTTGGGGTTAAAGCCCGTATTGTTGACATAAAATGAAAGTACTTGGAGTTGATAAAATTGATGAATCAGTTTACATGTTAGTAAAAGTCTAAAAGTACGTTGAACTTGCCTATGCTTGTTGTGATAGCCTTTGTTGTGCAAATGTTGTATTTCTATGCTACCGCGTCTCTCGATGCAGGGCCGGTCATCTGGTTGATTGCTTGGACATACTGACGAGTTGGATGGTCCACGGGTATGCTTCCACTATGAGTTTTATCTTGTTATTTCCTTTGGACATACTGACGAGATGGATGGTCCACGGGTATGCATCCACTTGGATGGTTCCATGGCCATGCTTATACCGAGGTAAGATGCCGGGGAATGCGGCCATTGTGCGGGTTAAATTCCCGGGTTATGTTATTAGTCCATGGACCACTAATCCATGAAGCTTGCCGCAGTGACGAGCGATCACGGGCTTGATTTGTACATGTGGTTACAGGCGCACTTTAGATACATGTCCTGGTCATTTCTCGTGTATCGGCAGGCACTAGTAGATAGCTTAAGATACTTGCCTCAGTCATATCTCGTGAGACGGTAGGCACTGGTACGTTAGCTTAAGATACTTGCCTCGGCCAGTTGCGTGGCTAGTTTTCGGATCTGGTAGTTGGCTTCCGTACTTGGCCCATAAAGTTTTATGACTAGTTTTCGGATCTGGTAGTTGGCTACTCTATTTGGCCCGATCGGTTTTATGATGCAGGCACGATCTAGTTGTCACGACCCGTTCCGGGGCCCGTGACTGGTGCCTTACCCCGGGCACCCTAGTGATACAACATCAGAGAAAAACCAGCAGAAATAAAAACTTAAGCATTTAAATAGACATGGATCAAGATAAAGAAAATAGGCCAACCAAAACGGTTGCCTTTCAACATATATATATGTATAGACATTTGAACAGTTACAATCCTTACAACCACGCTTACAGCGATTACTCTGGACCTCTAAGATTTATACAACAACTATGGCGGACGGGCCCGCCATACCACGAATGTACAAGAACCTACGACATCGGGTAACATACCAAAGATAAGACTCAGAAGGGCGGAGCTTCGAGACGAAAGGTGATCCTAAGCGGGGATCGACAACCGATGTACCTCTACTGCGGCATGAGCGGCCCGAAGGAGGTCGATGCAACGGTACCAAGTATGTGAAGCGTAAAATCGTAAATGAAATCATAGCGATCTATATAAAGCGGGAGACATGTATGATAACCAAACTACGATGCACCACAATTAAGCGATCATATCAAGTCGGGGACTCACGCTCCAAATCATCACTCGTGCGTGGAATTCGCCTCACTGCGGCGATCTATGATATAACAACACCAAGGAGTATATGTGAACACCAGGTCCTATCTGTGTCAATAAAACCGTACGGGGCAAGTATAACTACCAGATCCGACCGTACAAATAATACTGTACAACCATATCATAAAGCTGACACGTGGCAAGTGCAATAGCCTCCACCAGCTCCACCTGCGCCACGTGGTGGCGGGGCAAGTGAATCGACTCGCGCTGATCACAACCGTAAGTCACGAAGCTCCATCAAATCTTGACTCGCGAAGGCGACGCGTGGCGGTGCAATAACCTATACCAGATCCACGTCGTCACGTGGCGGCGGGGGCAAGTAAGCAGCTACGCGCCGATCACAACCGTAAGTCACGATACTTCGCCGCGAAGCTGACACGTGGCAGGTGCAATAACCTATACCAGATCCACATGCGTCACGTAGCTGACGGGGGCAAGTAAACCGGCTACACACCCGATCACAACCGTAAGTCACGATACTTTGCCATAAATAACCATAATGGTCACATGTCCACATCATCGGTGTAGACATGCCCCTGTAATAATAATAATGGAAGCGTACCCGTGGAATCTTCCGTCACTGCCGGTAAGTCCAAGTAAGTTCTCAACAAGTCAACCGGCCCTCCATCGAGAGACGCGGTAGAATAGAAACACAATTCTTGCACAACAAAGACTATCTCAATAAGCATAGGCAAGTTACACAACAACAAGCATATGCAAGTTATACACAACTCAAAGTACTTTCCTTCTAAGTCAAAATCCGGGTGCTAACCCTAAAGTACTACGTACGTTAAATTCCTTTTTAAAGAGATCCATTCCTTTTATAAAAGTCACCCGATACCCGTAGTATAAAATAGAGTGACTCACATTTTTAGGTAAACCAAAACACTTTCCTTTTCAACCACATTCTTTTCCCTAAGGTTCCAGTTTGCCTAATTTCAATTTACTCAAGGCTCTTTATTTTTAGAAAAGTTTCATAGTTCAATGTCTTAATCTCTTTTAAAACATTTGAGTAACATATGCCTTATATGAGCGTAGGTTATTCTTATTCATAATCAATCTTATTAAGCAGCCATGATCTAGGAAATGTAATATCATTTTGTCTCATCTTAGTTTCTATGCAGATGGAGGTTTCTACTGGTTTTAATAATACTTCATTATTCATTACATTTTCCTTTATTAACGCTGCCGTGGTTTGTCGATACTCATTCTGATTTCCGAAATCAGTAAAACATTATTCCTTTTAAAACCAAGTACCCATTACTCACGAATGAGGTTTCACATTGTTAACAAACTTCATATCAATACAATTAAGTCAAGTCTCTTATCTTTTAAGATTAAGTCTCTTAACTTCTAAAAATCAGTAAACCATTCTTTTTATCTCTCTTAAGACGTTATACCTAACTTCCCATAAAGCTAGTATAACTCTTATGTTTTCAAAACCAAGTATTACTCTTCTTTCAAAAAGGTTCCTTAATTCTTTTGAAATACTTTAAGGCTCTTTATTATTCAGGCTTAAGTCAAAAGACATTGCCGTAACGCTACATTCAGTTAACATACGTACGTCTACCGTACTATATCTATATTCCTTTTAAAATATTTCAAGGTTCTTATTATTCAGGCTTAAGTCAAAAGACATTGCCGTACAACTATATTCAGTTAGCACACGTACATCTACCATATAATATATACATATTATTCAGGCTTATGTCAAAAGACATTGCCACACGTACGTCTACCTTACTATATGTATTCTTTTAAAATACTTCATGCTCAAGAGTATAGGAAGAATCACATACCTCGCGACGATTATCGACTATAAGCAAAACGCTCCACGGCTATAACCCGGCTAGCCTTGTCCACCTTCTAAGTAGCACATGCTACTTGCAGAACATTCAACCAATAAAGGTTATCGATCTCTGTAAATCTGATCTATGTAAATCTGATTCAATCTTCTACTTATATTCTTACGATGTGATTTCAATTCAAGTCTATTACGTAATATCCTTCTATTACGGTTCAATTCTTTCTATGAATCTTATATTCATTTCAATTCAACTACGTATGTAATTCCCAATTACAATAGAAGGGCGATAGTATTTACCTCGATGAGCCCAAAATTATCCAAGTTAAAAGTCGATCACGAGCAACGTTAAGCTCACCTCAAGTGCTCCAATCCGCTCCAAACAACCCTTAGAAGTTCTACACAACTTCTACTTAGTACTCAACCAATTATGGAGATTTTCCTTAGGGTTTCGTTTTTGTGGTGAGGAAAGTATAATAGTATTTTCAGGGCTTTTAGTATAGAGGTAACTTTGGAAAGTACTACAAGGTATAAGGCTAAAGTATTTGGGCATTATAACAATACTTGGAGAAGTATTTCTATACCACAAAGGGGGTATTTATACGAAAACAACTAGGCTAGGGGGGGTAGGTTTCGGCCAAGAGGCCTCTCAAAGGGGGAGGGGGTGTGGTGGACGAAACTCAAGAGGGAGGGAGTAGTTTGAGACATAGAAAGATTGCTCAAGTTTGGATGAAGAAAGTCTTCAACTTAGAGGGGTATTTATAGGTCAAGCAATGGCCAACCAATGGCCAAGATTCATCCAAGTGTTAGGCAAGTGTAGGGCTAGGATTAAGCCATGTGCACCTTATCCATCTACCACACCAACTTGCACAAAATATCCTACCAACTCGTACCACCCAATCGTCCAAATGCCGCCCCAAAGCTTCCAATGTGAGGTGACACATGTCACCCTCCCGTTGGTCCAAAATGTTTCATCTCTCGGAAAAATCCAAAAATTAAAAATGACATAGCCGTATTTTTCCGCCCGTAAGTTTAGTAAATCGTTTCGTCGAAAAATGACTCCTTTCGGCACTTGTGCCCAAATTTTCGAACCTTGCCAACTTTAAGGCTTCAATTTTTATACGTACGCCCTCACGTACATACTCTGGAAATACGGGGTATAACATTCTCCCCTCCTTAGAAACATTCGTCCCGAATGTTCCTTCTCAAGACGGACAACGATGAAGTTCTTCTTAACAAGTTGCCAATGCCACACCTGGCCACAAAATAACACACGTTCTCTTCCTTCCTTACTCGTCGTACCCTTCTCGAACACTTGAACTCTTTTAGTATACGTACCACACTTTAGCCATCGCTTTAGTTCCCAAAGCTTTGGAGTCACCACTTCCAAACTTGGTCATCTTACTAGTCTCAATCTTCCTTAAGGCCATTCCCGGCCTTCACGATCCGCTTTTGGTCGAACATATCCACGAACTCATACGATGGTCATCTAAACTTGGGCCTAGCACCCTCGTGACCCTACCACCTGGCGGGACCACCCAGAGCTGACCCACGCCGAAGCAGGCGCGGGTTGGCCATAACGCCCCAACCCGACCCACTTAACGCCTCAAGCTCTTGTTCCCCGATCCGGAACAATCTTACCTATACAGGTCATGAAAGCTACCACTTCCATTTCACACTACCCAGGGACTTATCACAAAATACATTCTAGGCATAAAATGCACTCTGACAAGGATCACTTGCAAAATCTTGTACTCAAGCGGCGCTTACATCTAAGGTCTCATTGTAATATTCTAAGGTTCATCATTTTCTCACCCCACAGGCTTACCCTTTCTCACTAACCAGGTTTTTAAATCACATTTTAGCCCAAAGCTATCCGAACATAACACTAAACACATCATCAATACATCAATACATACAAAACTCTAGAGGGTTAAGGATATACCTGAAAATAGGCGGTTCAAAGGACCGCTAAAACTGAGAACTTCCACCGCGACCTCTCTGGTGGCCGCGGTGTATGAACATCTGCCTAGCTATGGAAGGTGAAGAACCCGCAATCGCTCTAGTAGTCTGTGCTATCCCAGTGCTACCACAGTGGATGATCTCACAAATGGCCCTGTCGTAAGTATAGCAATCTCCCAAACCGATGCGACATTCCTCTATGGGCTTTACCACAATGGTCACACTGAGCTACGGGTGGCCTCATCCGGCGAGCACTCCTACTCCCCTGAAAATCTGAAACCTGGGAGCCCCGACCTGCTCCTGAATATCCCGAAGGTCCCGAAGGCTGTGGAGGACCACTCTGTACTGGCGGTGGTACATAACTTGTCTGCTGCTGAGGCGGTCCGCCTCGAAAGTCACCAAAGGACCTGCTCGCCTCTTGCTGATCTTGGTCATTCCGTCGATTTCTCCGCTCCTCACTTCCAAGTGCATAAGCCTGCATGCGGGCAATGTTCATGCCCGGCTGAAGAGCTACACCCGAACAACCTTCTGCTAGGTAATCATCGAGCCCTGTAACATATCGGTGCACTCGATCCTCCATACTAGCTACTAACGCGGGGACGTACCGGGCCAATGAGTCGAACTCCACATTGTACTCCCGAACCGTCGCGGATTCTGCGCATGACACCAAAAATCGCGGCCGAGCCCTCCTCATCCGTGAGGCAAGAAGTGTGCAGAAATGCCTCGAGAACTCGCGTCCCATACACCGGAAGTGCATGCCTCCCGACAGCTCGCGAATCAAACGATCGATTGCGGTATCACGCAGCCGATGCGAACCTAGGACCACCGACACGGTCTCCGATGCCTTGATCACTCTCATGATCCGTCAGAATCGCTTGATGAACTCCTGCGGATCATCCTCGAGCCTCGACCCATAAAACATCGGCGGGTTACATCTCGGAAAATCCGTAGCCTCAAACTATCGATGCGGGGTGAACCGCGGTGCTGCTGGGCTGCTGCGTCGGCCTATCCTCAATCAGCCTGACCACGGCCATCGCGGGCCGCTCCTTGTAACTCATCTCCTCTGCTCCGGTGCGGGGTGGAGGCTCAGTCTTGTGGTCTGTAGAGGCGCACGTTTACTCGCGACTCCTCTGCTGCCTTGCCGCCGGGCGGGTTGCCTTGCGGCATGGCGGTGAAAGCGAAGTGCGTCGAGAGGTCCAACTTATCACACTCTAAGGCACGATCTCGGAATGAGAAGAATAGAAACCAATCCTAAACGTCCTGCGACCTCCTGATTATAGATGTGGTGCACAACACATCGATAATCAAGACTCTACTAGACACGGTCTGTAGACACTTTCCGAGGACTAACTGCTCTGATACCACTTTTGTCACGACCCTTTCCGGGGCCCGTGACTGGTGCCTTACCCCGGGCACCCTAGTGATACAACATCAGAGAAAAACCAGCGGAAATAAAAACTTAAGCATTTAAATAGACATGGATCAAGATAAAGAAAATAGGCCAACCAAAACGGTTGCCTTTCTACATATATATATGTATAGACATTTGAACAGTTACAATCCTTACAACCCTGCCCACAACAGTGCTACAGACCTCTAAGATTTATACAACAACTATGACGGAGAGGGCCCGCCATACCCAGAATGTACAAGAACCTCTGGACATCGTGGTAACATACCAAAGATAAGCCTCAGAAGGCAGACTTCCCAAGACTGAAGGTGATCGTAAGCGGGGATCGACGGTAGATGTACCTCTACTGCGGCATGAACGCAGCCGAAGGAGGTCGATAACAGTACCAAGTATGTGAAGCGTAAATACTGTAAATGAAATCATAGCAGTCTATATAAAGCAGGAGACATGTATGATAACCAAACTACAGTACACCACAATTAAACAGTCATATCAAGTCAGGGACTCACGCCCTCCAAATCATCACTCGTGCCCGTGGAATTCCTTCCTCACCACGGCGATCTATGATATAACAACACCAAGGAGTATATGTGAACACGTGTCCTACTGTGTCAATAAAAGCGTCACGGGGCAAGTATAACTACGGATCCGCCGTACCAATATCGTACAACCATATCATAAAGCTGACACGTGGCAAGTGCAATAGCCTCCACCAGCTCCACCTGCGCCACGTAGCTGACGGGGGCAAGTGAATCGGCTACGCACCAGATCACAACCGTAAGTCACGAAGCTCCATCCAAATACTGACTCGCGAAGCTGACACGTGGCAGGTGCAATAACCTATACCAGATCCACCTGCGTCACGTAGCTGACGGGGGCAAGTAAACAGGCTACGCACCCGATCACAACCGTAAGTCACGATACTTCGCCGCGAAGCTGACACGTGGCAGGTGCAATAACCTATACCAGATCCACCTGCGTCACGTAGCTGACGGGGGCAAGTAAACAGGCTACGCACCCGATCACAACCGTAAGTCACGATACTTCGCCATAAATAACCATAATGGTCACATGTCCACATCATCGGTGTAGACATGCCCATGTAATAATAATAATGGAAGCGTACCCGTGGAATCTTCCGTCACTGCCGGTACGTCCAAGTAAGTTCTCAACAAGTCAACCGGCCCTCCATCGAGAGACGCGGTAGAATAGAAACACAATTCTTGCACAACAAAGACTATCTCAATAAGCATAGGCAAGTTACACAACAACAAGCATTGGCAAGTTATACACAACTCAAAGTACTTTCCTTTTAAGTCAAAATCCGGGTGCTAACCCTAAAGTACTACGTACGTTAAATTCCTTTTTAAAGAGATCCATTCCTTTTATAAAAGTCACCCGATACCCGTAGTATAAAATAGAGTGACTCACATTTTTAGGTAAACCAAAACACTTTCCTTTTCAACCACATTCTTTTCCCTAAGGTTCCAGTTTGCCTAATTTCAATTTACTCAAGGCTCTTTATTTTTAGAAAAGTTTCATAGTTCAATGTCTTAATCTCTTTTAAAACATTTGAGTAACATATGCCTTATATGAGCGTAGGTTATTCTTATTCATAATCAATCTTATTAAGAAGCCATGATCTAGGAAATGTAATATCATTTTGTCTCATCTTAGTTTCTATGCAGATGGAGGTTTCTACTGGTTTTAATAATACTTCATTATTCATTACATTTTCCTTTATTAACGCTGCCGTGGTTTGTCGATACTCATTCTTGATTTCCGAAATCAGTAAAACATTATTCCTTTTAAAACCAAGTACCCATTACTCACGAATGAGGTTTCACATTGTTAACAAACTTCATATCAATACAATTAAGTCAAGTCTCTTATCTTTTAAGATTAAGTCTCTTAACTTCTAAAAATCATTAAACCATTCTTTTTATCTCTCTTAAGACGTTATACCTAACTCCCATAAAGCTAGTATAACTCTTATGTTTTCAAAACCAAGTATTACTCTTCTTTCAAAAAGGTTCCTTAATTCTTTTGAAATACTTTAAGGCTCTTTACTATTCAGGCTTAAGTCAAAAGACATTGCCGTAACGCTACATTCAGTTAACACACGTACGTCTACCGTACTATATCTATATTCCTTTTAAAATATTTCAAGGTTCTTATTATTCAGGCTTAAGTCAAAAGACATTGCCGTACAACTATATTCAGTTAGCACACGTACATCTACCATATAATATATACATATTATTCAGGCTTAAGTCAAAAGACATTGCCACACGTACGTCTACCGTACTATATGTATTCTTTTAAAATACTTCATGCTCAAGAGTATAGGAAGAATCACATACCTCGCGACGATTATCGACTATAAGCAAAACGCTCCACGGCTATAACCCGGCTAGCCTTGTCCACCTTCTAAGTAGCACATGCTACTTGCAGAACATTCAACCAATAAAGGTTATCAGTCTACTGTAAATACAGTCCTATGTAAGTACAGTTCAATCTTCTACTTATATTCTTCTGATGTGATTTCAGTTCAAGTCTATTCTGTAATATCCTTCTATTACAGTTCAATTCTTTTCTATGAATCTTATATTCATTTCAATTCAACTACAGTATGTAATTCCCAATTACAATAGAAGGACAGTAGTATTTACCTCGATGAGCCCAAAATTATCCAAGTTAAAAGTCGATCCTGAGCAACGTTAAGCTCCTACTCCGAGTGCTCCAATCCGCTCCAAACAACCCTTAGAAGTTCTACACAACTTCTACTTAGTACTCCAACCAATTATGGAGATTTTCCTTAGGGTTTCGTTTTTGTGACTGAGGGAAAGTATAATAGTATTTTCCGGGCTTTTCGTATAGAGGTAACTTTGGAAAGTACTACAAGGTATAAGGGCTAAAGTATTTGGGCATTATAACAATACTTGGAGAAGTATTTCTATACCACAAAAGGGGTATTTATACGAAAACAACTAGGCTAGGGGGGGTAGGTTTCGGCCAAGGGGCCTCTCAAAGGGGGGGGGGGGGGTGGTGGACGAAACTCAAGAGGGAGGGAGTAGTTTGAGACTTAGAAAGATTGCTCAAGTTTGGATGAAGAAAGTCTTCAACTTAGAGGGGTATTTATAGGTCAAGCAATGGCCAACCAATGGCCAAGATTCATCCAAGTGTTAGGCAAGTGTAGGGCTAGGATTAAGCCATGTGCACCTTATCCATCTACCACACCAACTTGCACAAAATATCCTACCAACTCCCATGCCACCCAATCGTCCAAATGCCGCCCCAAAAGCTTCCAATGTGAGGGTGACACATGTCACCCTCCCGTTGGTCCAAAATGTTTCATCTCTCGGAAAAATCCGCAAAAATTAAAAATGACATAGCCGTATTTTTCCCTTCGTAAGTTTAGTAAAATGTTTCGTCGAAAAACGACTCCTTTCGGCACTTGTGCCCAAATTTTCGAACCTTGACAACTTTAAGGCTTCAATTTTTATACGTACGCCCTCACGTACATACTCTGGAAATACGGGGTATAACACTAGTGTTCAGGTTCACATATGGGTGTTGTTTTTACATCATGTACTGCCGACAGTGAGGAAGGAGTTGATATTGTGGGCGTGAGACCCATAGTTATGTGTGAGTGGTGATTTTGAGGACATGCATCCCTTACTTGACATAACTGTTTACTTATTGCGAAATGGTCTTTTAAAAATGATGAAATATGATTTCATTACAGTATTTTTCAGTTTCACATACTTGGTACCTGTTGTACTTACCTCCTTCGGGGGGCTGCGTTCATGCCGCAGGTAGAGGTACACCAGTTGTTGATCCTCGCTCATAGGATCACAGTTCTACATATTGGGAAGCTCCGTTTCTCCGGAGGCTTATCTTTTGGTATAGTTTCCCTGTCATTGTAAGTACTTGTACATTCAGGGGTATGGCGAGGCCCTGTCCCGTCGTAGTTGTTATAAAAACTCTTAGAGGTCTGTAATACTGTTGTGAGTTGGGCTTGTAAAGGATAACTGTTCGGGTTTTATATATATGCAAAAAGGTGACCGTTTTGGTTAGCCTGTTCCTTATTTTATATCTTGTTTCATGTCTATGATTTTATTTCCGCTGGTTTTCTCTGATGTGTTGTCACTATGGTGCCCGGGGTAAGGCACCAGTCGCGGGCCCGAGGCCGGGTCTTGACATCAGGGCTCCAAGGGTTCAGGTTTTCGGGGGAGTAGGGGTGTTGGCCAGATGCAGCCACCCCTACCTCGGTGTGGCCAGTGTGGTAACCCCATGCGGGGGAGTGTCATGGTATTCAGAGATCTTGTTTTACATGCGGCCAGCAGGGCCATATTGCGAGAAATTGGCTGGCCAGAGGTAGCGCATATGTTAAGACTCATCCTTCCGGATCGGTAGTTGGTTCATCGCCTTCTATAGCTATGCGCCCAGCAGGGCAGGATTTTGATTAGAGCGACAAAGGGGAAAGTGAAGCAGTAGTTACAGGTATATCCTTAACCCTCTAGTGATTAGTATATGTGATATGATGATTTTATGATTAAGTGTTATGTTCGGATAGCATGGTGTAAATTGTGATTTAGAGAACATGGTTAGTTGAAAAGGTAAGTTTGGGTACAGGGGAATTGTGAGCCTTAGAATATTATACGTGGAGACCTTAGATGCAAGCCCGTCTTGAGTAAAAGATTTATGGTTGATCTTTGTCAGAGTACATAGTATACGTGGAGTATATTTGTGTGATAAGTCCATGAGTGGTTGTCATGACCCGACCTCGGGCCCGCGACTGGTGCCTTACCCCGGGCACCCTAGTGATAGAACATCAGAGAAAATCAGCGGAAATAAAAACTTACAGATATGAAACAATGAAATATAAGACAGGCTAACCAAAACGGTCACCTTTCTACATATACATACAACCGAACAGTTACATCCTTTACAACCCTTGCCCATAATAGTACTACAGACCTCTAAGAGTCTTTATAACAACTATGACGGGACAGGGCCCCGCCATACCCCAGAATGTACAAGAACCTACAATCTCAGGGACACGTACCAAAAGATAAGCCTCCGGAGAAACGGAGCATCCCAAAACGCTGAATTGTGATCCTATGAGCGAGGATCAACAACCGGTGTACCTCTACCTGCGGCATGATCGCAGCCCCCGAAGGAGGTCAGTTCAACAGGTACCAAGTATGTGAAACTGAAAATAATGTAAATGAAATCATAACAGTCTATATAAAACAGGAGACATGTGTGATAACCAAACTACGATTACCTGATATATATTAGCGATAAGTCAAGTCGAGGACTCACGCTGTAAAGTCATCACTCAAATATAACCGAATTTAACGCGCACAATGGCGCGTGCCGACATCTTACCTCGGTATAAGCATGGCCATGGAACCATCCTAATGGACGCATACCCGTGGACCATCCATCGTGTCAGTATGTCCAAAGGAAATAACAAGATAACACTCATAGTGGAAGCATACCCGTGGGCCACCCAACGTGTCAGTATGTCCCAAGAAAATAACAAGATAACACTCCTAGTGGAAGCATACCCGTGTGCCCCCCAACATGTCAGTATGTCCAAAGGAAATAACAATATAACACTCATAGTGGAAGCATACCCGTGGGCCACCCAACGTGTCAGTATGTCCCAAGAAAATAACAAGATAATACTCATATTGGAAGCATACCCGTGGGCCCCCCAACGTGTCAGTATGTCCAAAGGAAATAACAATATAACATTCATAGTGGAAGCATACCCGTGGGCCCCCCAACGTTTCAGTATGTCCAACATGATCGAGAATAACATGACCGGCCCTCCATCGAGAGACGCGGTAGCATAAGGATACAATACTTGTACACCAAGACTATCACAAGCAAACATAGGCAAGTTATTCACACTCAAGGTACTTTCATTCTATGCCAAAAATCCGGGTTTTAACCCCAAGGTACTACTTAATTTATTTCTTTAAAAAGTCCATTTATTTTTCACAAAAGTCACATGATACTAACGCCCGTGGTATCAAAATAGAGTAACTATTATTTTAAGTAAACCAAAAACAATTTCCATACTTCTTTTTCAAATAAACCAAGACGATTGTCGCGCCCGATTTCGACCGCGACATTTTCTAAAGCGAGCCCTGCTTAATAAAAATGTTAGAAAATAAATAATAAAATGCTAAATTTTAAAAGGAATGTTAAAGTGTTAAAGAAGTGTTAAAAGGTGCTAGAAATGCTAAAAATGCTAAGAATGTAAAAAGAAAGATGTTAAAAATTTAAAAGGGTGCTAAAATGCTAATATGCTAATGGGTTCGCGAAGTCGCCACCTAATTAATTTGGGTGAATTAGGACACCTAAATGTTAACTAGTTTAAAGTAAACATTAACTCCATTTAATGGTCTGCTAAACTTAATGAGATTCTGGGTAAGGGTTCTTTATTATCCTAAAGGGAAGGGGTCAGACACCCTAAAGGATCCGCTAACTTGCGGTTGTCCGTTCAAACCTAGGGTTAATTATTATGCTTAAGATGCGATAGATGTCTTGAAAAGTGTTTAAGTAAGGATATAGGAAGTATTTTTACTAACATAAAAATATGAAATTTGTTTTAAAAAATATATAAAGCTAGTTCTAGCTAAAATATGTATTATTATATATGCAAAGAATTTATACATTTATTCATTTACGAATCTTATTAGTATATCATAATATGACACATGTTTAGGAGGTTTTTTAATGACAGAAATAAAGCTTTTATATAAATGTTAATGAGAGCCTATAATAAAATGCTAGTTGCGACCAGTTACGTGAATAACTAAATTTAATAGTTCAGTGTGACTAGAGCAATATGTGGCGAGCCTAAAGTGATTATCCTAAAGGGAATTGGTTTCTAAACTAGAGGTTCAAGGTTTAGATATTCTAATTATTCTATTAATTAATGTAGCGTTAGACAAATAATTTACAATAGATAAATGAATGGGGGGCGGGGTAGAAAATAATAAGACGACTCGAGGAATGGCGAAGTCATTTCGCCTCTGGCTTAGAATTTCTGATGCGGGGATAAATGCATGTAGATGTGGGTCTTCGCGTTTGCCACAATGAGTCCCGCTATGAGACTCCTTGTTGCTCCGGTGCATTTCATATAACAAAGAGAAAGATAAGGATTAAAATGAACCCAAATAATGCAAGTAGATAAACTCGCACATATATGATCTGATATATATATAAAAAAAAAAAACACAAGCGAAAAAAAAAAATTCAATGCTATATAATCACATGTTAGGCCTTAGATGTGGCCATACCTGAACATGAAACGAGGTCGGGACATGCGATTTTTTTTTAAGATTGAACAGCAACGAAATGGCAGGGCCCCAGATTTAAATTTTAGATCTTTGAAAGAAGGACCACTCAGCATGTATATGCTAATGACCAGCAGGTGACAGTATACAGTAGGAATATGCAGCCAATAACAAGAATTAAGTAAAATAGACTTAACTCAAATACATACTCATCAGCCAAACAGATAGTGCAGAGGCAAAAATGAATACGTATGGGCCTAAGGAGTCCTATTTCAGTCACATTAGGGCAGCTTGGGGGTCAAAGGTATAGGTTGAACCAAGTATACATACATATGGTATCCATATGGGAATGTTACGATGACATACCTAACTATACACCCAAAATACCTAAAGTTATCAAGTAAAGTAGCATATGCATCATTGTATGTCTAGAGAAAATGAAGAAACAGTCATGGAAGTTGATGCCCAGAATTGTTTTTTTTTTTTTAACCTGTACCTAGAATCTGGGATTCTGCTTACTTAGTCCTAAAAAGGGGAAACTGGTCGAACATAACCAGGTTCAACACTTACAATAGAAGAAGAGAAATATGTGCACGTTCACTGATTCAGACAAATATGAACTTGGACACTGGATAGACTATCCCAAGACAAACTCAGGAATTAGTTGAATAAGGTGCATATATATACAATAATCCAGGTATGGAAATTTCCTCAAACTAATCCAGTATGCAAATAAAAGAAGTGTATTGTCCCAGACAAAGCATACATGTTACTCAAGGGTTGTACAAGATTCAAAGAGCAAATGCAAGGTCTACTTAGACATATATGCACATGATTCAAACTTTCCAGGGCATACTTAATTCTCTGAAATATGAAGGAATGGACTCGGAATCTCAGATTAGTACTTAGACGCGCAGAGACAATTATGCAACCGATTTAACAGACAAGAGGGCCAAAGTAATCACAAAGATATGGCATTTCAGGCACAAGAACAAAGCCAAATAGATGTACTCATATACGATGTGCAACATGACTGAATTAGTGAATGCGATGGACATAAGTAAATGGACCAGCAGACGGGCAAGAATAATATTTTTAGATAGATATCATAATCTAATCTAAACTAAGCTTGTAATCATGCTCAAGACATATATCATGCTCTTCGCTAGGGAAACACTAACGAACATAATTCCAAATACAGAGTCAATACAATATACTTAGGTATAAAGTCGACTAACAACAACATCATAGAGTACTTTAGCTAATAGAACATCACAACCTGTAGAAAACACACGCCCAACAGACATAAAAATACAGAAAAACAAACTAGATTTTAAAGGATATTGATTTTACCTTCTCCGGACAGCGAATCGGGGCAGCGTATCAAGTCGTCGATCCGCTCGGGTTTTGGTTTTGCGATGCGAAATAAAAGGTTTCTTACTGATTTTCTGTGTTTGATGCTCCAGTGAGGTATTCTGATTTCGCTCGTAAGACACTCACTGCTGGTTTTCGACTTATTTTCTAGAGTTTTCCTTGTGGTCGTGATATTTTCTCCCGACCCTCCCTGATGCCTGTCGAGTCTGCTGGGTTTCCCCGACTGATTCTTTTCCCGAATCTCCCCCGTCGTTGTTGACTGCTGCTAGGGGGTGTCAAATCGATGCCGTGGGTATTCTTTTTTTTCTCCCCTTTTGCATGTGTAAAATACTCAATTTATAGTCTCAATCTCGGGTTCTAAACTTGGTAAATAATTAAGGTGCGATTCTGGCTAGTATTTGGTGCTGATTCGTGCGATTTGGTGCTGATTATGGTGTGAAATCGTTCTTGTTATGGTAAGTTATCGATTTGATTTTGGTTGTAGTTTATGGTAAGCGGATAACACAGGAAAGGGAAGTGGGGTGGCGAGGTGCAGTATTTCCGGCGAGAATCGCGGTGAGGCGTGGAGTCTTTGGCGGCGGTTGCTAGGTATTATAGGGCTGCGTTTTGATGGAGAGAAATGGAAGTGAAGGGGCTGAGGTTAAAGAGCTGAAGGGAGGAGTGGGCTGCGGGTGAGTAGAAAATAAGGGGTGTTGGGCTTGGGTAATTATTTAGGTAGGCTGATTAGTTTTAAATTGGGTATTAGTTTTAAGTGTTTAATTAGTTAATTAGTGGTAAATTAAATTAGTAAATTGTGATTAAATTATTTTAGGTGTTTTGTTAGTCTAAGTTTTAAAAAAAAAGACGGGCGTGTTATTTAATTAGTGCTTAATTTTTATGATGTGATGCCGTTATTAAAACCTATTTATTATGCGTATTTTATTATTATTTTAAGCTAAGATTGAATTATCTTAATGTGACTTTAGGCGCTACAATAATTATTAACTTATTTAAATACTAAATGCAGGTATGATATTTAAGGATTGCTTAATGCTCTTACTCAAAATGCGGTACTATTATTTTAAAATCTTATTTATTGTGCGTTATTATTTAGAACAAGTTATGAAATTACTTTGCGTATTAATAAATGCGACTATGCTACTTGACACGGCGTCATTGCTAAATTATTTATTTTATGTACTTATAATTAATGACAGGGCTTAAAATTAACTAAGGCGCGAGATTCTAAGTGCTTAATACTCTACATAAAAATGCGGTGTTATAATTAAATTGTTTTATTCATGCCTGTATTACTGTTTTATCGCTGCATTTTATTATAAAAATCATAAAAAATTATTTTATAAAACTAGTGTAATTTGATAGTTAATGACTGGACGGGAGGGTCAAAATTGGGTGTCAACAGTTGTCCCTCTTTGTATGGAGATGATGGAAGAATCTTCGGACAAAGACGTTGACTCATAGCCAATTTTGTCTCGATCTTCAGAATTGCAAAAAAATGTTGGGCAGGTAGACAAGGCTGATGCGGACTTAAAAATTGTCCCAGTGTCGAGTTATGACGACACTGGGCTACCATGGTCAAACACCAAGGCGGGCTAACGCGGACTCAAAATTTGTCCCAGTGTCGAGTTATGACGACACTGGGCTACCATGGTCAAAACACCAAGGCGGGCTAACGCGGACTCAAAATTTGTCCCAGTGTCGAGTTATGACGACACTGGGCTATGGTGTAAAAAAATAAAAATAAAATAATTGGCTTGAACTTAGGGGTGTACCGTTACCGACTTATGGTGCTGGGTTTTATGGAGATGTGGAACGAGTGGACCGACGCTTGAGGCCGCTTCTGCCATTTGTTGGGAAGGTTGGCCCCAATGATTGCCGGTTATTTGTAGAGAAAATCCACGTTGTGCTCCATCTTTTGCAGTTCCTGTAGATTGAAGCTAAGATAGAAGCATTAGTGCATAACTGTCAAAACAAAATAATGTAAGAATGTGAATTCTGTGTTGTGGTTGTAGTCAGATTGTATATACTATATAATGAAATGATGTGATGATACGTCGTCTTGTATAGACGAGATGCAGATGTTCGTCGTTGTATAGACGAAATGCAAATGACGCCTTGTATGGGCGTTGTCGTCGTTGTATAGACGAAATGCAAACGTTCGTCGTTGTATAGACGAGATGCAAATGACGCCTCCTAGGGCATAGATAAAAAATTCATGCGTAATCAAAACTAGATGAAATAATTAAAGTGTAAATGATGTAGCCTGTGGTTTTTGCAAGATGTATTTGATGTAGACTTGTTGCAGTTTGACTTTGTGAGCGAATCTGTTGTGTTGGAATGTTGCTATTGGCGTCATTTTCGGACTTGTCGTCGTTTTTGGACTTGTTGTGTTGATGACGTCGTTGCCTTTGGACTTGTTGTGTTGATGACGTCGTTGCCTGGACGTGTTGCTGCTGCCCCTGTAGACTAAAGCTCAAGAAAGAGTTAGTGCATAACTGCTAAGACAGAATAATAATAAAGCATAAAATGAGAAAAAATGCAATTTTGAGAACAGAGAAAATCGTCCCTGCGTAGATGTGATATGTTGATGATGGCGTCGTTTTCGGACTTGGCGTCGTTTTGGACTTGGCGTCGTTTCGGACTTGTCGCGTTTTTGGACGTGGCGTCGTTTTGGACGTGAGTCGTTTTCGGACTCGACGTCGTTTTCGGACCGGCGTCGTTTTGACCGAGTCGTTTGGACGAGTCGTTTGGGCGAGTCGTTTTCGGACTCGACGTCGTTTTCGGACCGGCGTCGTTTTCGGACCGGTGTCCTTTTCGGACTGGGCGTCAATTTCGGACGCGGCGTCGTTTTCGGACGCAGAGTCGTTTTCGGACTCGGATTCGTTTTCAGACTCGACGTCGTTTTCGGACGTGGCGTCGTTTTCGGACGCGGAGTCGTTTTCGGACTCGGAGTCATTTGGTGGCGTCGTTTTGGGCGTGGCGTCGTTTTGGGCCGAGTCGTTTCGGACTGAGTCGTTTGGACTCGGCGTCGTTTTGGACGTGGCGTCGTTTTGGACACGAGTCGTTTCGGTGGCGTCGTTTTGGGCGTGGCGTCGTTTTGGACGCGAGTCGTTTCGTACTGAGTCGTTTGGACTCGGCGTCGTTTTGGTGGCGTCGGACGCGGAGTCGTTTTCGGACTCGGAGTCGTTTTCGGACTCGACGTCGTTTTAGGACGTGGCGTCGTTTTGGGCCGAGTCGTTGACCGGCGTCGTTCGGACGTGGCGTCGTTTTGGGCGTGGCGTCGTTTTCGGACGTGTTGCTGATGCTCCTGTATAATAAATGCTCCTGCAAGCTATGCTTGAGAAAAATTAGTGTATAACTGGTAAAACAAGATGATGAATATATGAGAAATGCAATTATGTGAATAAGGATGTCTTCCCTGTATGATATGTGGGGTGTTGTGAATGCTGAGATGTTGTCCTTGGGCGGACATGCCGATGCCGCCACGAAATTGTCATGATACCTTTGTTGTGATGCATTTGTGAACCATGTGGATTGCCATGATGTCTTTGTTGTGCGTTTGTGCACTGCATAAGTTGCAATTTGACTCTATGCCCGAGCTGATGCGCTATAATTTGTTGCGGGATTTGAACTCTGATTGTTGATGTTTGTCTGCTTCTGCTGCTTCTGAAGAATTTTGTTGTATTTTCTGCTTCTGCTAGTATGCAGAACTTTGTTGTACCTTCTGCTAATATGAAGGACCTGCGCTCAAAGAAAAATTTGTGAGTTTGAGGGGGGGGCGGTTGATTCGCGTTGACTTTGTAGTTTTGACTCTTGATGTCGGACGTCTGCCTTGTTTGGGACTCATAACCCCTGCCTGGTTTTCCTACCTTGTCCCAGTTTTGAATATGCAAAGGGCGTTTTGGCCTAAAGTGGGTCTTAATGGAGTTGCTTGTATGTTATGTGTATTCTTGTTATTTTCAGAACGAAGGGAAAGTTTCCTAATGGTGTGACCGAAGCCGATTTAGGCCGCCTACGTATCCCCATGAGGGAATCAGGTCATGACGTAGTTCATTACAAGCGAATATGGGTAAAATTTCTAGAGTTGGGACCGAAGCCGAAACGGCCGCCTACGTATCCACCAAGGGAATCAGGTCAAACGTAGTTCCAATACAAGCAAAAGAGAAAAATGGGGATTTTCTAAAAGGTGGGACCGAAGCCGATGTGGCCGCCTACGTATCCGCCAAGGGAATCAGGTCACACGTAGTTCCAATACAAGCAAAAGAGAAAAATGGGGATCTTCTAAAAGGTGGGACCGAAGCCGATATGGCCGCCTACGTATCCGCCAAGGGAATCAGGTCTAACGTAGTTCCAAATTATTACATATGAAGGGCAAAATATATTAAACTAACTATTTTAGGACTCGGCGGGCCAAAGCAGGGGCATGAGTCCACTTCTTCTTGCTTTGTGTCTTAGAGGGCGGGGTCTTCAGCGGGATCATACCGGATCACATTGTATTTATGTTTCCTTTTCAGCAACGAGCAGACTTTAGAGCCCTTCCACGCAGTTTTTGATGAATGACTGATTCAGGCGCAACAAGCTCTAGCCAAGGAGCATTTCTCTTCCTTTGGAGATTGATTGATGATTCAACGACAGTCCCTTCCAAACTGTTTTGTTCAACAATCATGTTCACATAGGCATCATCAGGGTCTGGTAAGTGGTTGTTGTTTATATTGGGGAACTTCTTGTTGGATGACTCCATCTTTGATCAATTCCTCGATTTTGTCTTTGAGGTATAACAATTTTCGTGTCGTGTCCCTCTCGCACCGGAGTGGTATGCACAATGTTTAGTTTTATCGTGCCTGGAGGTAGGCCCGGGGTATTTCGGGAATTGCGGAGTATTCTCGCGTTTTCACCTTCTCATACACTTGGGCTATGGGTTCGCCTAAAGGTGTATAGGTTTTTGTTGGTTTTCTTTGGCATCTACGCGGTTTGGGTCCGTTTGGTGTGCGGGTTCGTGATTGTGGTGAGTATTTTGATATCCGTTGGGTATGGTAAACAGGATATGGGGGCGAGGCCGATAATGTGGATTTTGAGTGTTTTGGTTATAGTAAGGAGGCGTGGATGTGATACACCGATGTTGTTCTAGCCTATGCTCTGAATGACCATGATGATAGAGGTGATGCATCTCTTCTCCTCTCGTGAGGTATTTCTATGGAATCGATCGCATTGCCTCGCTAGTTGCTTGTAGGTCGTCAAGTTTGTAATTCGCTGTCTTAATGCCTTCTTTCACGGTCGCCATTCTACGACTTCCGCAAAACTTCGCCAATTACACCGATCATCCTTTCATAATATGTCGCGTCTTTTCAACGATCGCACGAACAAAGTGGTCATTTCGCTCGCTATCGGAGGTCGGACCTTCGCCGCTTCGACCGCCACCTCGTATGATTCCCTGAAAGTTTCTGTGGATTTCTTTTCAAGCTTCATAAGATAAAATCTGTCCAGGACAGTGTCAGTGTTGAATCTAAATCTATCCATGAAATCTTGTGCCATGGCATTCCAACTGTCCCATTTTCGAGGGTCTTGGCATGTGTACCAGTCCAGCGCCTCGCCGGTTAGACTCCTGATGAATAGCTTCATGATGATTGCTTGATTTTTACCAACTCCAATCAATTTATCGCAATATGACCTTAGATGAGCTCGAGGATTCCCTTTTCCATCGAACATGTCAAATTTGGGCACCTTGTACCCTTGCTGTAATTCAACGTCGGTGCATGCATAAGTTTTCATATTCTAAACCTTCCTCCCCTTTGTTCGTTTGAATGCTTTTGAATGCCTCTTTCAAGCTACGGATTTCTTTTGCCATATTTTCATCAGCTCTGGCTCGAGTCTGCCGCTCCATTTCCCTGTACTGATTTGTCTCTTGAGAGGATGCATGCATAATAAATGGTTGACTTTCGGTTGGATGTGCTAATCCCTCATATTGTTTGTGTGTCATCTGCTCGTATTGGGTGGCTTGGCAATTTGGGTTGAGTGGGGAGATATAAGTAGGTGGAGGTTGAGATGTGTATGTAGTGAACGGATCATTGTGGAGGTCAGTTTGCAAATTGACCGGGCAAGTGACGTTTTGGTGTGAGCTGGTATGTTGCGGCCTTTGCGGGGAGTTTTGGGGAAGTGGAGGCTCAAGGGCTTGTGACACGATTGCATTTGTCCCTTTCTCTGGGAGTGGTGCATTCAAGCTAATAGACAGGTTTGTGATATTTCGGAGCCTTTCTATTTACTGGCCATGATTTCCATTCTTTCGCAATAGTGTGGCGAGGTTTTGATCATTGGTGTTTCTCCTTTCCAACGCCTCGCATCCTCTACGAACGGGACGAGTCCTAAGTTGTTTCGTTCTGGTGCTTCTGGATTAGTCATTTATTGGATGATTGTGCTTCTGCCAGTCAACGCGAATCAACCTTTTGGGGATAAGCTAGACAAAAATAAACCTTTAACAAATGAAGCAAACCAAGTTAGTATAATATGCAAAACGTTGCAGGCAATATATACTAATAAACAAATTGTAAATCAAGTGCATGTTCTAATATGTTTGGGACCTCTTTATGCCAGAGGTAGGCCTAAACGTCACCTATGCGAGGTTATGATGGATATGTGCAAGCCGCCCAACTGTAATGCCTTCGTTGGAAATGGCGACCAAATGACGGTGCACTTTTTCCAATTTCAGCATGACATGATTAGGTTTGGATTTGTCTATCATTGTCACGCTACACATAATATGCTGGTTGATCGTTGGGTTAAGAAACCCGTCGACAAGTTGGTGTCTTCCTAATTGTGGTGTCGATGCCAGAGACCGACCCACCTAAGGTAAATGTATGCATGCCCTAAAATAAAGGGTGGTATAGCTCTATCTTAAGTTTCTAAGATTTGGCTTTTCTGTACGCAAGGTTCCCGAGCGGACAACTCGAGTGAGAAGGCTACGCGGCCACCGGTTAGACCGGACACTCCACGTATGTTACCAACTCTCCTAAATTTGGGTTTTGAAGAAATAATTTTGCTGATGCACCCAGCGCACCTCGCATGTAGTGTGTGATTGTGTGAATTTTCCAGAGTGGAAGAAATATGAGCGGAATGCCAGTTTAGGGAAAGCAGTAAAGCAGGTAGCAATTAAAATAAACAAAATATAGCACACAAAATTAAATGCAAAAAAAATAATGCCAAATAATAACCCTAGATCTGTTGTGGTTAAGAACCTAAAATCCCCAGCGGAGTCACCATTCTGTCGCGCCCGATTTCGACCGCGACATTTTCTAAAGCGAGCCCTGCTTAATAAAAATGTTAGAAAATAAATAATAAAATGCTAAATTTTAAAAGGAATGTTAAAGTGTTAAAGAAGTGTTAAAAGGTGCTAGAAATGCTAAAAATGCTAAGAATGTAAAAAGAAAGATGTTAAAAATTTAAAAGGGTGCTAAAATGCTAATATGCTAGTGGGTTCGCGAAGTCGCCACCTAATTAATTTGGGTGAATTAGGACACCTAAATGTTAACTAGTTTAAAGTAAACATTAACTCCATTTAATGGTCTGCTAAACTTAATGAGATTCTGGGTAAGGGTTCTTTATTATCCTAAAGGGAAGGGGTCAGGCACCCTAAAGGATCCGCTAACTTGCGGTTGTCCGTTCAAATCTAGGGTTAATTATTATGCTTAAGATGTGATAGATGTCTTGAAAAGTGTTTTAAGTAAGGATATAGGAAGTATTTTTACTAACATAAAAATATGAAATTTGTTTTAAAAAATATATAAAGCTAGTTCTAGCTAAAATATGTATTATTATATATGCAAAGATGATTTATACATTTATTCATTTACGAATCTTATTAGTATATCATAATATGCCACATGTTTAGGAGGTTTTTTAATGACAGAAATAAAGCTTTTATATAAATGTTAATGAGAGCCTATAATAAAATGCTAGTTGACCGATTCACGTGGATAACTAAATTTAATAGTTGGTGACTAGAGCAATATGTGGCGAGCCTAAAGTGATTATCCTAAAGGGAATTGGTTTCTAAACTAGAGGTTCAAGGTTTAGATATTCTAATTATTCTATTAATTAATGTAGCGTTAGACAAATAATTTACAATAGATAAATGAATGGGGGGCGGGGTAGAAAATAATAAGACGACTCGAGGAATGGCGAAGTCATTTCGCCTCCGCTTAGAATTTACGATGTGGATAAATGCATGTAGATGCTGGTTCGCTTGCCACAATGAGTCCCGCTATGAGACTCCTTGTTGCTCTGGTGCATTTCATGTAACAAAGAGAAAGATAAGGATTAGAATGAACCCAAATAATGCAAGTAGGTAAACTCGCACATATATGATCTGATATATATATAAAAAAAAAGCACAAGCGAAAAAAAAAAAATTCAATGCTATATAATCACATGTTAGGCCTTAGATGCGAACTGTACACAGAACATGAAACAGGTCCAGGACATGCGATTTTTTTTAAGATTGAACAGCAACGAAATGGCAGGGCCCCAGATTTAAATTTTAGATCTTTGAAAGAAGGACCACTCAGCATGTATATGCTAATGACCAGCAGGTGACAGTATACAGTAGGAATATGCAGCCAATAACAAGAATTAAGTAAAATAGACTTAACTCAAATACATACCCATCAGCCAAACAGATAGTGCAGAGGCAAAAATGAATACGTATGGGCCTAAGGAGTCCTATTTCAGTCACATTAGGACAGCTTGGGGGTCAAAGGTATGGGTTGAACCAAGTATACATACATATGGTATCCATATGTGAATGTTACGATGACATACCTAACTATACACCCAAAATACCTAAAGTTATCAAGTAAAGTAGCATATGCATCATTGTATGTCTAGAGCAAATGAAGAAACAGTCATGGAAGTTGATGCCCAGAATTGTTTTTTTTTTTAACTGCACTGTAACTGGGATTCTCGCTTTAGTCCTAAAAAGGGGAAACTGGTCGAACATAACCAGGTTCAACACTTACAATAGAAGAAGAGAAATATGTGCACGTTCACTGATTCAGACAAATATGAACTTGGACACTGGATAGACTATCCCAAGACAAACTCAGGAATTAGTCGAATAAGGTGCATATATATACAATAATCCAGGTATGGAAATTTCCTCTAACTAATCCAAGATGCAAATAAAAGAAGTGTATTGTCCTGCATAAAGCATACATGTTACTCAAGTGTTGTACAAGATTCAAAGAGCAAATGCAATGTCTACTTAGACATATATGCACATGATTCAAACTTTCCAGGGCATACTTAATTCTCTGAAATATGAAGGAATGGACTTAATCTCGATTAGTACTTAGACGCCAGAGACAATTATGCAACCGATTTAACAAGAGGGCCAAAGCAATGACAAAGATATGGCATTTCAGGCACAAGAACAAAGCCAAATAGATGTACTCATATACGATGTGCAACATGACTGAATTAGTGAATGCGATGGACATAAGTAAATGGACCAGCAGACGGGCAAGAATAATATTTTTAGATAGATATCATAATCTAATCTAAACTAAGCTTGTAATCATGCTCAAGACATATATCATGCTCTTCGCTAGGGAAACACTAACGAACATAATTCCAAATACAGAGTCAATACAATATACTTAGGTATAAAGTCGACTAACAACAACATCATAGAGTACTTTAGCTAATAGAACATCACAACCTGTAGAAAACACACGCCCAAATGCATATAAAAATACGTAAAAACAAACTAGATTTTAAAGGATATTGATTTTACCTTCTCCGACAAATGAATCGGGCAGTATCAAGTCGTCGATCCGCTGGTTTTGGTTTCATGATGCGAAATAAAAGGTTTCTTACAGATTTTCTATGTTTGATGCTCCAGTGAGGTATTCTGATTTCGCTCGTAAGACACTCACTGCTGGTTTTCGACTTATTTTCTAGAGTTTTCCTTGTGGTCGTGATATTTTCTCCCGACCCTCCCGACGCCGCCGAGTCCTGGTTTCCGATCGATTCTTTTCCGAATCTCCCGTCGTTGTTGATCGCTGCTAGGTGTCAAATCGATGTCGTGGTATTCTTTTTTTCTCCCTTTGCATGTGTAAAATACTCAATTTATAGTCTCAATGTCGGGTTCTAAACTTGGTAAATAATTAAGCGCGATTCGCTAGTATTTGGTCGATTCGATGCGATTTGGTCTTGATTATGGTGAGAAATCGTTCTTGTTATGGTAAGTTATCGATTTGATTTTGTGGTAGTTTATGGTAGCGGATGACACAGAAAGGGAAGTGGGGTGGCGAGGTGCGATTTCCGCGAGAATCGCGCGTGGTGGCGTGGCGGTTGCTAGGTATTCTAGGGCTGCGTTTTGATGGAGAGAAATGGAAGTGAAGGGGCTGAGGTTAGAGCTGAAGGGAGGAGTGGGCTGCGGGTGAGTAGAAAATAAGGGGTGTTGGGCTTGGGTAGTTATTTAGGTCGGCTGATTAGTTTTAAATTGGGTATTAGTTTTAAGTGTTTAATTAGTTAATTAGTGGTAAATTAAATTAGTAAATTGTGATTAAATTATTTTAGGTGCTTTGTTAGTCTAAGTTTAGAAAATAAAGACGGGCGTGTTATTTAATTAGTGCTTAATTTTTATGATGCGATGCCGTTATTAAAACCTATTTATTATGTGTATTTTATTATTATTTTAAGCTAAGATTGAATTATCTTAATGTGACTTTAGGCGCTACAATAATTATTAACTTATTTAAATACTAAATGCAGGTATGATATTTAAGGATTGCTTAATGCTCTTACTCAAAATGCGGTACTATTATTTTAAAATCTTATTTATTGTGCGTTATTATTTAGAACAAGTTATGAAATTACTTTGCGTATTAATAAATGCGACTATGCTACTTGACACGGCGTCATTGCTAAATTATTTATTTTATGTACTTATTATTAATGACAGGGCTTAAAATTAACTAAGGCGCGAGATTCTAAGTGCTTAATACTCTACATAAAAATGCGGTGTTATAATTAAATTGTTTTATTCATGCTCAGACATCGCTTTATCGCTGCATTTTATTATAAAAATCATAAAAAATTATTTTACAAAACTAGTGTAATTTGATAGTTAATGACTGGACGTGAGGGTCAAAATTGGGTGTCAACAACGATGCCATGCCTTTTTTTTCTATATCAAATCACTTCTCGAACTAGTATAAGTTTCAAACATCAAATTTTCAAGTCTCTTACTTTTAAACCAAATCCCAAAACGGGGGAAATCAAATCTCATATCTTTTTAAAACAAATGTCAAGTTACCATTTTAAAGCCAATAATAAAACCATTCTTTCGTTTTCATAAAGTCGTTATGACTAACTTCCCATAAAGCTATTATAACACTTTATGTTTAAAACCAACCAAATACAACTATAAGCATTTATGAGACCAAGAGGGCTTATTCTTTAACAACCAAGTACCCATTACTAACGAATAAGGTTTTACCACTTTTCAACACAATCAAGTCCTTTACACTTCATATCAAGTCAAGGGCACAAAAAGGAAATCAAACTACTTTAACACACGTGCGTCTACCGCACTATATATTTCACAAATAATCATGCTCAAGAGAATAGGAAGAATCACATACCTCACGACGATTATCGACAAGTAGCAAGATGCTCCAAAATACTATAATCTTGCTAGCCTTTTCCACTCTTCAAATAGAATACGCTATTCGTAGTACTTCACCCTATAATGGCCATAACACGTCTATTAGCTTCTAGCTTTAACGTAGAATATTCTAATTGTAAAGTCCCTTATTCTACGGAAATTTGGACAACACTTCCTTTGTTTCTACGTACTTTACCACCTTTTTCAAGGTTCGAATTCAATATCCAAACGCCACTTTTAAGGCCCAACAATCCAACTAGTTTAAGACAACTTCTTGGCTAAAACATGCCCACATATCAACCTTTTCAAATCCTTTCAATTCAACTTGTTAAGTCAACATGCAATAAGTCTTAACCAATTTTAACAACGATATACCCTTCTAATACAACATGCAACGATTTTTACTAACAACCGAATTGATTACAATACTCAAACCACATGCTCATTTCTCAAATACTATAATTTGTAATTTTCAATTACATGAGAAGGTGAAGGTTTTACCTCAATAAGCCCTCTTTCCGAAATCTTCTTCATGCTAAAATCACCCACGCGAACCCTCTACAAGTTGCCAACATAACTCCTTCTTGTCTTCTTTTCCCATAATTTTACTAGGCCTTGGTTTTCCCTTGAAATTTATAGAGAGAAGGGAGAGGAAATAATTTTTAGAGAGAAGGGAGAGGAAAATATTTTAGTGAGAAGGGTTATTAGTTAAAATGACCAAGTATTCAAGACTTGGTCAATAAAATAGACTTCCTCTTAGTCAAACAGATGGGAGGGACACTTGTCACCCTCCCACAAACTTTTAACAAAATATCTTCTGATTTTTCCCCTGTTCCCGTGAAATTTCCCGCATCGGCGCTGCGGCCCTGCAGACGGCGCTGCGGCGCTGAAACTTCTGAACACTACAACATTTTTGGCGCCGCGGCCCTGCATCCGGCTCCGTGGCACTGCAACTCCAAACCACATCCGTCCATCCGGCGCCGCGGCCCTGCACCCGACGCCGTGGCGCTGTGGCCCCTGGCTGAAAGCGCTCTCCTGTTCGTCTGCCCACTGAACTTGTACCTTCCATATCTTTCTACTCCGATGTCCTATCGACGAGCGGTTTGTTGTGTTGGAAACTAGACTCAACGAACTTCACACTGGGCTATTGAAACACCTAAAAACTCCTAATGAACTAGGAGCTATACCGCTCCAAAGTTGACCCAAAACTGTCCAAAACATTCTGTCAACTTATCTTTCCAATTTCAATTCTTGTTTCCCTTCTTACGTTCCCAATACATGACCTGAAATTCCGGGGTGTAACATTCTTCCCCCCTTAGAAACATTCGTCCCGAATGTTCCTTCTAAGTTCCCAAAACCCATGCGCCGGTATAGTCTTCACTACTACACATATAAAACCAATTATGCCACATATGGCCATAATATAATGACCACGCAAAACTTAACTCCCAGTCAACGAGGAATCACCTCTAAAGCGTATAACACATTATTATCTCTCACCCATGGTCTAAGGGTACTCTCTTCACATCTTTTCTTTTAAAAAAAAATGATCACTTCCATTCTTTTAACGCATGTTCGCTTCTTTTCTTACTCGTCGTACCCTCCTTGTCCACTCGAACTCCTTCTAGTATATGTACCACATTTCCGTCATTGCTTTAGTTTCCAAAACCTTGGAGTTACTACCTCCAAACTTGGTCATCACTAGCTTCAATTTCCTTGAAGGCCATTCCTGGCCTTCATGATCCGATTCTGGACGAACGCATCCACGAACTCGTACGATGATTACCTAAACTTGGGCCTAGCACCCTTGTGACCTTATCACCTAGAGGACCCCTCAAACTTACCTCACTTCATTCCGGGTTGCGGGTTGACCCGCGATTGGTCCTCAACCCGACCCATTACGTACCCAACTCTTGTTCCCGGCCCGGAACAATCTCACTATTCAAGTCATGAAAACCTAGTGGTTTCCTTAGCTTAACTACCCACTATCATTTCACACCACTCATGGACTTATTACCCAAGTATACCCCACGTATACTACGTTCTTCGACAAAGATCACCCGTAGAATCTTTCACTCAAGATGGTCCTGTATCTAAGGTTCCCACGGTTATCAAAATTATAAGGCTCATAATTTCCATGTCCCCAAACTTACCTTTTCTACTAACCAAGCTTTCTAAGTCACCATTTACACACAACTATCCGCACATCACACTTAACATGTAACCAGCTTATCACACATACTAATCTTTAGAGGGTTAAGGATATACATGTAACTATTGCTTCACTTCCCCTTTGTCGTTCTAATCATGATCCTGCCCTACACGGCGCATAGAAAAAGAAGGCGATGAACCATCTACTGATCCCGAAGGCTGAGTCTCTACATCCGCGCTACCTCTGGTCGGACAATTTCTCGAAAAATGGCCCTGCTGGCCGCATATGAAACAAACTCCCAAACTAGCACGACACTCCCCATAATAGAGCCTACCACAACGGCCACAACGAGGTAGGAGTGGTCTCATCTGACTAACATCCCTGCTCCTCGAAACTCGAAACTCGAGCCCTCGACCGCCTGAATCCCCGAACGCCTCAAGATCGTGGGGCACTCAGATCAAGTGAGGCGCATAACTAGCCTACTGCTGAGGCGGTCCGCCTCAAAAGTTACCAAAGGACCCTGCTGTCTTTTCCCTCTTATGCTGATCTCGTCCCTACGCTTGCCTCTACGTTTCGATCACGCAAGATAGCTCGGACGCGGCAATGTCCATGCCCTACCAAGAGCTACTTCTGTGCAACCCTCCGCTAAATAATCATTGAGCCCTGTGACATAGCGCTGCACTCTATCCTCCATGTCTGCCACTAAAGCGGGGACATACCGAGCCAATGAGTCAAACTCTACGCTGTACTCCCGAACCGTACGCCCGTTCTTTCTCAACATCATAAATCTATCCGCCTCAATCCTCTCATCCGCGAAGGCAAGAAATGCCTCGAGAACTCGCCCCAAACAGTGAAGCGCATGCTCCCCGGATAGTTCCCACGACTAAACCACCGATCGCAGATCACGCACGATGTGAACCCAATACCACCGACTGCCTTCTCGAGGCCTTGATCACTTTCATGATCCACGAATCGTCGAATAAACTCCCGAGGATCATCTCGGTCCTCGACCCATAGAACTCGCGGGCTGCAGCCAAAAGTCCCAAGTCTCAAGCTATCGACTGGGTGAACTACAGTGTACAACCGAACCGCCTCCCGCTCATTCTTCTCGCTTTGCCACGATCTCGCTAATAATCGCCATCTCTCAGTAACCCATATCCTCTCGCTTCCAGCCGTAATCGAGGCTCGTGTACCGTGGTCTCGTGAGCTACCGCCGCCGCGCTCAACTCGCTGGCCGGGCGACGCCGTGGAACTCGCCGTCCAAGGCATCCTCGTGTAAGGATCGGGCCTGTGCTCGTAACCATCCGTGTTCTACTAGCAGCCTCTTCGTGCCTTGCCCTTCGGGCCTCGTTTTACGCGAGGCATAATCGTATAAAAAGAATACGACAGAGGGAGTCCAACTTATAACACAGCTCTAAGGCACGATCTCAGAGTTAGAAGAATGAAAACCAATCCTAAATATCTTGCAGCCTCCTGATTATAGGTGTGGTGCACAACACGCCGATAATCAAGACTCTACTAGATACGGTCTGTAGACACTTTCCGAGGACTAACTGCTCTGATACCACTTTGTCACGACCCGACCTCGGGCCCGCGACTGGTGTCTTACCCCGGGCACCCTAGTGATAGAACATTAGAGAAAATCAGCGGAAATAAAAACTTACAGATATGAAACAATGAAATATAAGACAGGCTAACCAAAACGGTCACCTTTCTACATATACATACAACCGAACAGTTACATCCTTTACAACCCTTGCCCATAATAGTACTACAGACCTCTAAGAGTCTTTATAACAACTATGACGGGACAGGGCCCCGCCATACCCCGGAATGTACAAGAACCTACATTCTCAGGGACACGTACCAAAAGATAAGCCTCCGGAGAAACGGAGCTTCCCAAAACGCTGAACTATGATCCTATGAGCGAGGATCAACAACCGGTGTACCTCTACCTGCGGCATGATCGCGGCCTCGGGCGAGGTCAAGACAACAGTACCAAGTATGTGAAATCAAAATATCAGAATGAAATCATAACAGTCTATATAAAACAGGAGACATGTGTGATAACCAAACTACAGTACACAATATATATTAGCAGTCAAGTCAAGTCAGGGACTCACGCCCGTAAAGCCATCACTCAAATATAAACCGGGAATTTAACCCGCACAATGGCCGCGTGCCCCGGCATCTTACCTCAGTATAAGCATGGACATGGAACCATCCTAATGGACGCATACCCGTGGACCATCCATCGTGTCAGTATGTCCAAAGGAAATAACAAGATAACACTCATAGTGGAAGCATACCCGTGGGCCACCCAACGTGTCAGTATGTCCCAAGAAAATAACAAGATAACACTCCTAGTGGAAGCATACCTGTGGGCCCCCCAACGTGTCAGTATGTCCAAAGGAAATAACAATATAACACTCATAGTGGAAGCATACCCGTCGGGCACCCAACGTGTGAGTATGTCCCAAGAAAATAACAAGATAACACTCCTAGTGGAAGCATACCCGTGGGCCTCCCAACGTGTCAGTATGTCCAAAGGAAATAGCAATATAACACTCATAGTGGAAGCATACATGTGGGCCCCCCAACGTGTTTGTATGTCCAACATGATCGAGAATAACATGACCGGCCCTCCATCGAGAGACGCGGTAGCATAAGGATACAATACTTGTACACCAAGACTATCACAAGCAAACATAGGCAAGTTATTCACACTCAAGGTACTTTCATTCTATGCCAAAAATCCGGGTTTTAACCCCAAGGTACTACTTCATTTATTTCTTTAAAAAGTCCATTTCTTTTTCACAAAAGTCACATGATACTAACGTCCGTGGTATCAAAATAGAGTAACTATTATTTTAAGTAAACCAAAAACAATTTCCATACTTCTTTTTCAAATAAACCAAGACGATGCCATGCCTTCTTTTTCTATATCAAATCACTTCTCGAACTAGTATAAGTTTCAAACTTCAAATTCTCAAGTCTCTTACTTTTAAACCAAATCCCATTACGGGGGAAATCAAATCTCATATCTTTTTAAAATAAATGTCAAGTTACCATTTTAAAGCCAATAATAAAACCATTCTTTCGTTTTCATAAAGTTGTTATGACTAACTTCCCATAAAGCTATTATAACACTTTATGTTTAAAACCAACCAAATACAACTATAAGCATTTATGAGACCAAGAGGGCTTATTCTTTAACAACCAAGTACCCATTACTAACGAATAAGGTTTTACCACTTTTCAACACAATCAAGTCCTTTACACTTCATATCAAGTCAAGGGCACAAAAAGGAAATCAAACTCCTTTAACACACGTGCGTCTACCGCACTATATATTTCACAAATAATCATGCTCAAGAGAATAGGAAGAATCACATACCTCGCGATGATTATCGACAAGTAGCAAGATGCTCCAAAATAATATAACCTTGCTAGCCTTTTCCACCCTTAAAATAGAATACGCTATTCGTAGTACTTCACCCTATAATGACCATAATACGTCTATTAGCTTCTAGCTTTAACGTAGAATATTCTAATTGTAAAGTCCCTTATTCTACGGAAATTTGGACAGCACTTCCTTTGTTTCTACGTACTTTACCACCTTTTTCAAGGCTCGAATTCAATATCCAAACGCCACTTTTGAGGCCCAACAATCCAACTAGTTTAAGGCAACTTCTTGGCTAAAACATGTCCACATATCAACCTTTTCAAATCCTTTCAATTCAACTTGTTAAGTCTACATGCAATAAGTCTTAACCAATTTTAACAACGATATACCCTTCTAATACAACATGCAACAATTTTTGCTAACAACCGAATTGATTACAATACTCAAACCACATGCTCATTTCTCAAATACTATAATTTGTAATTTTCAATTACATGAGAAGGTGAAGGTTTTACCTCAATAATCCCTCTTTCCGAAATCTTCTTCACGCTAAAATCACCCACACGAACCCTCTACAAGTTGCCAACATAACTCCTTCTTGTCTTCTTTTCCCATAATTTTACTAGGCCTTGGTTTTCCCTTGAAATTTATAGAGAGAAGGGAGAGGAAATAATTTTTAGAGAGAAGGGAGAGGAAAATATTTTAGAGAGAAGGGTTCTTTGTTAAAATGACCAAGTCTTCAAGACTTGGTCAATAAAATAGACTTCCTCTTAGTCAAACAGATGGGAGGGACACTTGTCACCCTCCCACAAACTTTTAACAAAATATCTTCTGATTTTTCCCCTGTTCCCGCGAAATTTCCCGCCTCGGCGCCGCGGCCCTGCAGACGGCGCCGCGGCGCTGAAACTTCTGAACACTACAGCACTTTTGGCGCCGCGGCGCTGCAACTCCAGACCACATCCGTCCATCCGGCGCCGCGGCCCTGCACCCGGCGCCGTGGCGCTGTGGCCCCTGGCTGAAAACGCTCTCATATTCGTCTGCCCACTGAACTTGTACCTTCCATATCTTTCTACTCCGATGTCCTATTGACGAGCGGTTTGTTGCGTTGGAAACTAGACTCAACGAACTTCACACTGGGCTATTGAAACACCTAAAAACGTCTAATGAACTAGGAGCTATACCACTCCAAAGTTGACCAAAAACTGTCCAAAACATTCTGTCAACTTATCTTTCCAATTTCAATTCTTGTTTCCCTTCTTATGTTCCCAATACATGACCTGAAATTCCGGGGTGTAACAGTGGTGTGAAGTGAAATTGGGTAGTTGAGCTAAGAAGACCACTAGGTTTTCGTGACTTGAATAGAGAGATTGTCCCGGACCGGGAACAAGAGTTGGTACGAAATGGGTCGGGTTGAGGCCGGATCGCGGGTCAACCCGTTGCCCGGAATGAAGTGAGGTAAGTTTTAGGTGGTCCCACTAGGTGATAGGGTCACGAGGGTGCTAGGCCCAAGTTTAGGTAATAATTGTACGAGTTCATAGATGCGTTCGACCAGAATCGGATCTTGAAGGCCGGGAATGGCCTTAAAGGAAATTGAAGCTGGTAATGACCAAGTAGGTGGTAGTAACTCCAAGGTTTTGGAAACTGAAGCGATGACTGAAGTGTGGTACGTATACTAGATAAAATTCGGGTGTACGAGAAGGGTACGACGAGTAAGAAAAGAAACGAACATGTGTTAAGAGAATGGAAGTGATCATTTTTTTGTGAAGTGAAGGTGCGAAGAGAGTATCCTTTAGACCATGGGTGAGAGTTAATTGTGATGTTACACGTTGGAGGTGTTTTCCTCGTTGGCTTGAACTTAAGTATTGCGCGTGTGTTATATTATGGCCAGGTGTGGCATAATTGGTTATGTAAGTATAGTAGTGAAGACTATACCGGCACATGTATGTTTGAAGACTTAGAAGGAATATTCGGGACAAATGTTTCTAAGGGGGAAGAATGTTACACCCCGTAGTTCTAGGGTATGTATGTGAGGACGTATGTACGAGAATACGACATAAATATTGGAAAGGAAGAAAGATTTGATTTTCCGACGGAAAATTTTCCGGATTTTGTGAAGGAAAAAGGTTCGTTAATGGGAATTGGATTCCTAGATTTGGTATTCGGACTTCTGGGAATATAATAGAATTATGGAATTTTATTTCCAGATTTGGTCACGTGGGGCCCACGGGAGAAATTTACGGTTTTGTGGGGCCCACTTTGTTTTCGAGATTTTGGCCATTATTGATATTTTCGGAAGATGAAATATTTTGGACGAATTGGAGGGCGACACATGTCACCCCCTTAGGTGGCATGTGGCCGAAATGGCCTTGCCAATTGTCTCAATCTTTGTGTAGACATGTGGATGGTAGGACCCACACACACTTGTCCCCCAATCTCACCACACACTTGCTAAGATCCTAGCCCTTGATTTCCCTATAAATACCCCCTTGATGCAAGACTTATTCATCCCACACTTCGAGATTTCCAAGGCAAAAATACTCCGCCTCTTCCTTGTTGTGCTCTCGTCAATAGCCTCCCCCTTGACCAAAAGTTGTCCAAAAATCCTTAAACTTTTAAGTGTTCTTCCTTAAGGTGTTAGGAAGATTGTGAACCAAGAGTTGGAAAATATTTCACACCCTTAGCCTTGAAACCCCACCTTGGCCGAAAGTTGCCATAGTTTGAGCCTAAGTGTTCTTCACTTTTTGGAGTTGGATCTTGAAGAGGAGTTGGTTAGGAGCTTCTAAGGGTTGCTTGGAGTGGGTTGGAATTTAAGGAATTGGAGCTAAACGTTGCTAAGGATCGACTTATAATCTTGGATAATTTTTGGGCTTATCGAGGTAATGATCTTTGTCCTTCTATTGTAATTGGAGATTACATGTTGTAGTAGTTTATAATTGAGTATATGACATATGCAAAGAAGATTGAAAAGAATTGGACTATGTTGTATATTGCGGGGCAGAATTTTACACGTCCAGTTAGGCATGTAATCCCCTTTGAGATTGTTAAATTACTGCGCCTTAAATGTGGCATGTTTGCTATTGATATCGGGCCTTGAAAAAGGTGGAAAGGTACGGAGTTACAGGGAAAGTGCTACCCGATTTTCCGTAGAATAAGAGACGTTTTACTTAGAAATATTCTACGAAGAGACCTAGATGTTGATAGGTGTGTTGTGGTTATTATAGGTGGATATTCTACGCGCGGCATACTCGACTTGGCTTGTGGATTAAGCCGAAGATTTATGTGATTCTTCCTATACTCTTGAGCATGATTGTTGTGAACTATATAGTACGGTAGACGTACGTGTGTGAAATGAATTTTGTTTGTTTAAAACATAAAGTGTTATAATGGCTTTATGGGAAGTTAGTTATAACGACTTTATGAAGATAAAGGAGAGACTTGATTTTGAAAGATAAGATACTTGACTTATAAACGACTTGATTTCGGAAAAGGAAAAGTAACTTGATTTAAAAGTATAGGTTACTTGTTTTGAAAAGAGTGAGTTACTTGGGTTTTAAAAGTATACCTGATGTTGTTTTAAAAATGTAAAGCACTTGGTTTAAAAAGTATAGAGTACTTGATTTTAAAAGGCATTGTAAAGATTTTCTGAAGGTGTAGTAATTTGGTTTGAAAAGAAAACGTGTTTTGATACTACGAGTATTAGTATTGTGTGGCTTTTACGTAAAAAGAGGTCTTTTTGAAAGAATGAAAAGTATGTGGTATTTTGGGGTTAAAACCCGGATTGTTGGCATAAAATGAAAGTATTTGGAGTTGATAAACTTGATGAATCAGTTTACATGTTGATAAAAGTCTAAAAGTACGTTGAACTTGCATATGCTTGTTGTGATAGCCTTTGTTGTGCAAGTGTTGTATTTCTATGCTACCGTGTCTCTCGATGGAGGGCCGGTTATCTGGTTGATTGCTTGGATATACTGATGAGTTGGATGGTCCACGGGTATGCTTCCACTATGAGTGTTATCTTATTATTTCCTTTGGACATACTGATGAGATGGATGGTCCACGGGTATGCGTCCACTGGGATGGTTCCATAGCCATGCTTATACCGAGGTAAGATGTCGGGGCATGCGGCCATTGTGCGGGTTAAATTCCCGGGTTATGTTATTAGTCCATGGACCGCTAATCCATGAAGCTTGCCGCAGTGTGGCGATCACGCTTGATTTGTACACGTGGTTACAGCGACTTTAGATACTTGTTGTCACGACCAACCGGGCCCGGATCGTGCCTTACCCGCACCCTAGTGATACAACATCGAGAAAACCAATGGAAATAAAAACTTAAACATACAATTAGATATGGATCAAGATAAAGAAAATAGGCCAACCAAAGCGGTTGTCTTTCTCGCAAATATATAAATATCGACATTTGAATAAGCATAATCCTTACAACTCGCCACAACAAAGCATGCACCTCTAAGATTTTTTTCAATAACTATGACGGGACAGGGCCCCACCATACCCCTGAATGTACAAGAACCTCTGCACTCGTGGTAACATACCAAAAGATAAGCCTCAAGGAACGGAGCTTCCCAATACGCTGAAATGTGATCCTATAAGCGGGATCGACCGACGATGTACCTCTACTGCGGATGAACGCAGCCCGGGCGAGGTCAGTACAACAGGTACCAAGTATGTGAAACTGAAAATACTGTAAATGAAATCATAATAGTCTATATAAAGCAGGAGACATGTATGATAACCAAACTACAGTACACACATATAAATAGATATATCAAGTCAGGGACTCACGCCCTCCAAGTCATTACTCAAATATAACTATGGGTCTCACGCCCACAACATCAATCATGCCCGTGGAATACCTTCCTCACTGCCGGCAGTCTATGATATGATAACACCAAGAAGTACACCTGAACATCAAGTCCCACCTGTGTCATAGAAAGACCGTACGGGAACTAATCATAACATGAAGCTGACACGTGGCAAGTGCGATAGCCTCCACCAAATCCTCCCAGCGCCACGTAGCTGACGGGGGCAAGTAACCAGGCTATGCACCAGATCACAACCGTAAGTCACGAAGCTTCACCCAAACACTGACTCGCGAAGCTGACACGTGGCAAGTGCAATAGCCTCCACCAGATCCTCTCAGCGCCACGCAGATGACGGGGGCAAGTAACCAGGCTAAACACCAGATCACAACCGTAAGTCACGATACTTCGCCGCGAAGCTGACACGTGGCAAGTGCAATAACCTATACCAGATCCACCTGCGTCACGTAGCTGACGGGGGAAAGTAAACAGGCTATGCACCCGATCACAACCGTAAGTCACGATACTTCGCCATAAATAACCATAATGGTCATATGCCCACAGAATCCATCATCGGTGTAGACATGCCCATGTAACAATAATAATGGAAGCATACCCGTGGAATCTTCCGTCACTGTCGGTACGTCCAAGTAAGTTCTCAACAAGTCAACCGACCCTCCATCGAGAGACGCGGTAGTATAGAAACACAATTCTTGCACAACAAAGGCTATCACAACAAGCATAGGCAAGTTACACAACAACAAGCATAGGAAAGTTATACACAACTCAAGGTACTTTCATTTTATGTCAAAGTCCGGGTTTTAACCCTAAAGTACTACGTACGTTAAATTCCTTTTAAAGATCCATTTCTTTTACAAAGGTCACCCGATACCCGTAGTATAAAAATAGAGTGACTAACATTGTTAAGTAAACCAAAACACTTCCCTTTGTAAAATTAAGTAACGACATTATTTTCCAAACGTTCAAGTTTGCCTAATTTCAAATGCTCAAGTTTCTCATTTTCGAAATGTTTCGTAGTTCATAGTTTTAATCACTTAATAAATATAATTCTCCTTTAAAACAATTTGAGAAACATATGCCTTATGTGTGAGTAGGTTATTCTTGTTTATAACAATCTTATTAAAGCAGCCATGATCTAGGAAATGTAATATCATTTTGTCTCATCTTAGCTTCTATGCAGATGGAGGTTTCTACTAGTTTTAATAATACTTAATTAGTCAGAACATTTCCCTTTATTAACGCTGCAGTGGTTTGTTCGATACTTATTCTGATTTCCGAAATCAGTAAAACATTATTCCTTTTAAAAACCAAGTACTCATTACTCACGAATGAGGTTTCACACAAAATTCATATTAATTCATTTAAGTCAAGTCTCTTATCTTTTAAGATCAAGTCTCTTAACTTCTAAAATTAATAAATCATTCTTTTTATCTCTCTTAAGTCGTTATACCTAACTTCCCATAAAGCTAGTACAATTCTTAAGCTTTTAAAACCAAGCATTACTCTTCTTTCAAAAAGGTTTCTTAATTCTTTTGAAATACTTCAAGATCTTTATTATTCAGGCTTAAGTCAAAAGACATTGCCAGAAACTACGTTCGATTAACACACGACGTCTACCGTACTATATATATTCTTTTAAAATATCATGCTCAAGAGGATAGGAAGAATCACATACCTCGCGACGATTAACGACTATTAGCAAATAGCTCCAAAGTACTGTAATCCTGCTATCCTTTTCCACCCTTCGAGTAGAATACGCTACTCGCAGTACTTCAACCTATATCGGTCATAACAGTCTATCAACGTCTAGACTATTCTGTAAAAATACTTTTAGATACAGATTCCTTTATTCTACGGAAAATTGGGCAGCACTTTCCTACCCGTCAAACTACACCAGTCTACTATAAATACAGTCCTATGTAAGTACAGTTCAGTCTTTTTTTTTTTAATATTCTTCTGATGTGATATCAATTCAATTCTCTTCTTTTATACCATCCTTAAACGTCTTATATTCATTTCTATACTACTACAGTATGTAATTCCAATTACAACAGAAGGACAGTAGTATTTACCTCGATAAGCCCAAAATTATCCAAGTATAAACGTCGATCCTGAGCAAGGTTTAGCTCCTAATTGCACGCTCCAAGAAACCCATAGAAGTTCTTCACAACTTCTACTTAAGTACTAAAAGGGATTTGGGCTAGGGTATTTAGGAATAGTAACTATACTTGGAAGACAACTTTCTACCAAGGGGTGGTGTACTACCAAGCCACTAGGCTAGAGGGAAAGAGGGGTGTTTCGGCTGGAGCTTGCTCGGGGAGGGGGAGTGTTTGGACGAAACACTTCAAGAGAGGGGGAGAGATTTTCAAGACTTGGAGAAATGATTTTGTGGATGAAGAAAACCTTCAAGTTAGGGGGGTATTTATAGGCCAACCAATGGCCAAGATGAAGCCAAGTGTCATGCAAGTGTAGGGTGAGGATTCATCCATGTGCCCTTATCCATCTACTACACAAAATATCCTACCTAACCTTGACTAAAGAAAAGCCAAGAAAATCGTCCCACTTTTGCCCATGTTGTCGTCCAATGAGGGTGACAAGTGTCACCCTCCCGTTGGTCCAAAGTATTTCATCTCTCGGAAAAATCCGAAAAAATAATAAATGACATAGCCGGAATTTTCCCTTCGCAAAGTTTGTAAAACGTTTCGTCGGAAAACGACTCTTTTCGGGGGTTGTGCACAAATTTCGAACCTTGCCTACCTTAAGGCTTAAACTTTCGTACGTACGTCTTCACGTACATACTCTGAAAATACGGGGTGACCCGCAACATGGCCCCAACCCGACCCACTTAATGCATCAATCTCTTGTTCCCCGATCCGGAACAATCTTACCTATACAGGTCATGAAAGCTACCACTTCCATTTTAAACTACCCAAGGAATTTTCCCAAAATTACTCCACGTATACTTATACATTCTGACAAAGATCACCCGCAAAATATTGTACTCAGGACGGCCTTACATCTAAGGTCTCAACTGTAATATTCTAAGGTTCATCATTTTCTCACCCCCAGGCTTACCCTTTTCACTAACTAGGCTTCTAAATCACATTTTAGCACAAAGCTATCCGAACATAACACTAAACACATCATCATAACATCAATACATACAAATCTCTAGAGGGTTAAGGATATACCTGAAAAATAGGCGGTTCAAAGGACCGCTAAAGCTGGGAACTTCCACCGCGACCTCTACCGTGGCCTGCCGGTGTATGAACATCCTGCCTAGTTATGGAAGGTGAAGAACCCGCAACTGATCTAGTAGTTCAGGCTATCCCACGAGCTACCCGGTCGGAAAGTCTCTCGTCAAATGGCCCTGTCGGCCGCAAGTATAGCAATCTCCCAAACCAGTATGACATTCCCCCCTATGGGCTTTACCACAATGGCCACACTGAGACACGGGTGGCCTCATCCGGCGAGCACTTCTACTTCCCTGAAAATCCGAAACTTGGGAGCCCTGACCTGCTCCTGAATATCCCAAACGTCCCGACGACGGTGGGGGACCACTTGGTACTGGCGGAGGCGCATAATCGCTCACGAGGCGGTCCGCCTCGAAAGTCACCAAAGGACCCTGCTGTTCTGGCCCTCTTCTGCTGATCTCGGTCATTCCGTCGATCTCTCCGCTCCTCACATCCAAGTGCATAAGCCTGTATGCGGGCAATGTCCATGCCCGGCTTAAGAGCTTTACCCGAACAACTCTCTGCTAGGTAATCATCGAGTCCTGTAACATATCGGTGCACTCGATCCTCCATACTAGCTACTAACGCGGGACGCATCGCCAATGAGTCGAACTCCACATTGTACTCCCAACCGCACGCCTGCTCGCCGCAACACCAAAAATCTGTTTACCGAGCCCTCTCATCTGCGAGGCAAGAAATGTGCAAAAATGCCCCGAGAACTCGTCCCATATACCGGAAGTGCATTCTCTCCCGACGGCTCCCACGAATCAAACGATCATGCGGTATCACGCACCGATGCGAACCTAGACCACCGACTCGGTCTCCGATGCCTTGATCACTCACGATCCATCAGAATCGCTTGATGAACTCCTGCGGATCATCCCCGTGCCTCGACCCATAAAACTCGCGGGCTACAACTCGTAAAATCCCGTAGCCTCAAACTATCCGATCTAGGTGAACCATCGGTGCTATCGGAACTGGCTGCGTCCACCTTATCCTCAAGTTCGCCACAACTCGCCAATAATCGGGCCAACTCATGTAACCCATCTCTCCGCTTCCGCATCGTGGACCGAGGCTCGTGCTTGTGGTCTCGTAGAGATCGCCACGTTTACTCGCAGCCTCCTTCACGCTTTGCCCTTCTCGCCCGGTTGCCTTTACGCGAGGCATAATCGTAAAACGAAATACGTCGAGGTCCACTTATCGATACTTCTAAGGCACGATCTCGTAATGAGAAGAATGAAACCAGTCCTAAATGTCTCGCACTCCGATTATAGATGTGGTGCACAACACATCGATAATCAAGACTCTACTAGACACGGTGCGTAGACACTTTCCGAGGACTAATCGCTCGATACCACTTTTGTCACGACCAACCTCGCCCGGATCGTGCCTTACCCCGCACCCTAGTGATACAACATCGAGAAAACCAACGGAAATAAAAACTTAAACATACAATTAGATATGGATCAAGATAAAGAAAATAGGCCAACCAAAGCGGTTGCTTTTACGCAAATATATAAATATCGACATTTGAACAGCATAATCCTTACAACCCCGCCACAACAAAGCATGCACTCTAAGATTTTTTCAATACCTATGACGACAGTGGCCCCGCCATACCCCTAAATGTACAAGAACGCATGCACTGTGTGGTAACATACCAAAAGATAAGCCTCCAAGGAACGGAGCTTCCCAATACGTGAAATGTGATCCTATAAGCGGATCGACACCGATGTACCTCTACTGCGGATGAACGCAGCCCGGCGAGGTCAAGACAACAGTACCACTGTGTCATAGAAAGACCGTGACGGAACTAATCATAACACGGTCGACACGTGGCAAGTGCGATAGCCTCCACCAAATCCTCCCAGCGCCACGTAGCTGACGGGGGCAAGTAACCAGGCTATGCACCAGATCACAACCGTAAGTCACGAAGCTTCACCCAAACACTGACTCGCGAAGCTGACACATGGCAAACGCAATAGCCTCCACCAGATCCTCCCAGCGCCACGCAGAGATGACGGGGCAAGAACTGTGCTAAACACGGATCACAACCGTAAGTCACGATATCGCCGCGTCGACACGCGGCGTTGCAATAACCTATACGGATCCACTTGCGTCACGTGAAATGACGGGCAAGTAAACAGGCTATGACCGATCACAACCATAAGTCACGATACTTCGCCATAAATAACCATAATGGTCACATGCCCACAGAATCCATCATCGGTGTAGACATGCCCATGTAACAATAATAATAGAAGCATACCCGTGGAATCTTCCACACCGCTTGCGACGCCCAAGTAAGTTCTCAACAAGTCAACCGACCTCCATCGAGAGACGGTAGTATAGAAACACAATTCTTGCACAACAAAGGCTATCACAACAAGCATAGGCAAGTTACACAACCACAAGCATAGGCAAGTTATACACAACTCAAGGTAATTTCATTTTATGTCAAAGTCCAGGTTTTAACCCTAAAGTACTACGACGTTAAATTCCTTTTAAAGATCCATTTCTTTACAAAGGTCACCCGATACCGTAGTATAAAAATAGAGTGACTAACATTGTTAAGTAAACTAAAACACTTCCCTTTGTAAAATCAAGTAACGACATTATTTTCCAAACGTTCAAGTTTGCCTAATTTCAAATGCTCAAGTTTCTCATTTTCGAAATGTTTCGTAGTTCATAGTTTTAATCACTTAATAAATATAATTCTCCTTTAAAACAATTTGAGAAACATTTGCCTTATGTGTGAGTAGGTTATTCTTGTTTATAACAATCTTATTAAAGCAGCCATGATCTAGGAAATGTAATATCATTTTGTCTCATCTTAGCTTCTATGCAGATGGAGGTTTCTACTGGTTTTAATAATACTTAATTAGTCAGAACATTTCCCTTTATTAACGCTGCAGTGGTTTGTTCGATACTTATTACGATTTCAAATCAAGAAACATTATTCCTTTTAAAAACCAAGTACTCATTACTCACGAATGAGGTTTCACACAAAATTCATATTAATTCATTTAAGTCAAGTCTCTTATCTTTTAAGATCAAGTCTCTTAACTTCTAAAATTAATAAACCATTCTTTTTATCTCTCTTAAGTCGTTATACCTAACTTCCCATAAAGCTAGTATAATTCTTAAGCTTTTAAAACCAAGCATTACTCTTCTTTCAAAAAGGTTTCTTAATTCTTTTGAAATACTTCAAGATCTTTATTATTCAGGCTTAAGTCAAAAGACATTGCCGTAAAACTACGTTCAGTTAACACACGTACGTCTACCGTACTATATATATTCTTTTAAAATATCATGCTCAAGAGGATAGGAAGAATCACATACCTCGCGACGATTAACGACTATTAGCAAATAGCTCCAAAGTACTGTAATCCTGCTATCCTTTTCCACCCTTCGAGTAGAATACGCTACTCGCAGTACTTCAACCTATATCGGTCATAAGAGTCTATCAACGTCTAGACTATTCTGTAAAAATACTTTTAGATACAGATTCCTTTATTCTACGGAAAATTGGGCAAAGACTTCCCTACCACAAACTACACCGCCATCAGAATACAAATTCTATGTAAATCTGATTCTACTTTTTTTAATATTCTTCTGATGTGATATCAATTCAATTCTCTTCTTTTATACCATCCTTAAACGTCTTATATTCATTTCTATACTACTACAGTATGTAATTCCAATTACAAATGTATGATGAGTATTTACCTCGATAAGCCCAAAATTATCCAAGTATAGCGTCGATCCCGAGCAAGGTTTAGCTCATAATTGCACGCTCAATAAACCCTTAGAAGTTCTTCACAACTTCTACTTAAGTACTAAAAGGGATTTGGGCTAGGTATTTAGGAATAGTAACTATACTTGGAAGACAACTTTTACCAAGGGGTGTACTGGCTAAGCCACTAGGCTAGAGGGGGAAAGAGGGGTGTTTCAGCTAGGGCTTGCTCAAGGGGGAGGGGGAGTGTTTGGACGAAACACTTCAAGAGAGGGGGAGAGATTTTCAAGACTTGGAGAAATGATTTTGTCGATGAAGAAAACCTTCAAGTTAGGGGGGTATTTATAGGCCAACCAATGGCCAAGATGAAGCTAAGTGCCATGCAAGTGTAGGGTGAGGATTCATCCATGTGCCCTTATCCATCTACTACACAAAATATCCTACCTAACCTTGACTAAAGAAAAGCCAAGAAAATCGTCCCACTTTTGCTCATGTTGTCGTCCAATGAGGGTGACAAGTGTCACCCTCCCGTTGGTCCAAAGTATTTCATCTCTCGGAAAAATCCGCAAAAATAATAAATGACATAGCCGGAATTTTCCCTTCGCAAAGTTTGTAAAACGTTTAGTGAAACGACTCTTTCGGGGTTGTGCACAAATTTCGAACCTTGCCTACCTTAAGGCTTAAACTTTCGTACGTACGTCTTCACGTACATACTCTGGAAATACGGGGTATAACACTTGTCCTGGTCATTTCTCGTGTATCGACATGCACTGGTAGATAGCTTAAGATATTTGCCTCGGTCATATCTCGTGAGACGGTAGGCACTGGTACGTTAGCTTAAGATACTTGCCTCGGCCAGTTGTGTGGCTAGTTTTTGGATCTGGTAGTTGGCTTCCGTACTTGGCCCGTGAAGTTTTATGACTAGCTTTCGGATCTGGTAGTTGGCTACTCTACTTGGCCCGATTTGTTTTATGAGGCAGGCAGGATCTAGTGTTTAGGTTCACATGTGGGTGTTGTTTTACATCATGTACTGCCGGCTGTGAGGAAGGAGTTCCACGGGCATGATTGATATTGTGGGCGTGAGACCCATAGTTATGTGTGAGTGGTGATGTTGAAGACATGCGTCCCTTACTTGACATAATTGTTTACTTATTGCGAAATGGTCTTTTAAAAATGATGAAATGTGATTTCATTACAGTATTTTTCAGTTTCACATACTTGGTACCTGTTGTACTGACCTCCTTTGGGGGGCTGCGTTCATGCCGCAGGTAGAGGTACACAAGTTGTTGATCCTCGCTCATAGGATCATGGTTCTGCGTATTGGGAAGCTCCGTTTCTCCGGAGGCTTATCTTTTGGTATAGCTTCCCTGTCATTGTAAGTACTTGTACATTCAGGGGTATGGCGGGGCCCTGTCCCGTCGTAGTTGTTATAAAAAAACTCTTAGAGGTCTGTAGTACTATTGTGAGTTGGGCTTGTAAAGGATAACTGTTCGGGTTTTATGTATATATACAGAAAGGTGACCGTTTTGGTTAGCCTATTTCTTATTTTTTATCTTGTTTCATGTCTATGATTTTATTTTCGCTGGTTTTTCTCTGATGTGTTATCACTAGGGTGCCTGGGGTAAGGCACCAGTCGCGGGTCCGAGGCCGGTTCGTGTCACCAAATTTTTCAGGAGATATTAATGATCAAAACGTTATGGATACCCTAACGTTAAACATTAAAACAAAAAATATGAATAGCAAAATAAACACAAGAGAAATAGCTATCATCTATAGAGTTTACTATAGATTAATGAAAATAACTTTAGCTCCAAAAGCTAAATTAGTTAGCAGTAAGGGCGCTACCATGCTTATGGAAGAGAACCAGGAACACAACAATATCTTTGTTCCTAGGATGTTAAAATGGGATGAAATTTTATCAAAAGATGAATGGCACTTCGATGCCATCACACAGCCAAAAATAGAATCAGAAAATTCTAACATTGAACAGATAATCCAACACATGGATGGCTCTATCGACTTAAAATTTTTAAAATCAAATTCTAAATCTTCGACAAGATACTCCTTCGCAACATCTTCTTCTAAAACCCGGGAGGAGGAAGGATATTCTGATGATAATTCAAGCGAATCTATACTCGAACGAAAAGTTCAAGGAATAGACTATTCATCTGCCATACCCAAAGTCTACTATCGTCCAATCGATAGAAAGACAAATAGTCCTACCCAGAGTGAAATGCAGGGCGAATACAGCCTTGGCACTATTAAACAAGATATAGATTTTAAAATCGACTTTAAAATGCTTGATAAATTATGGGTAAAACCCGAGAACACCATCAAAAGGAAATGGTATGTAAGTACTTTCTTATTAAAGGAAAGGAAAGCATTCAGAGAACAATGGATTAAAGATATGAAAAGAGTTAATTGTAATATTGAATTCTTTAAGTGATTTCAAATCACAGACCAACTCAAAAATAACAGAGAATCCCTCAATACTATTGTAAAAAAATGGTACACAGGTGAAGAAACCATTGAATCTATAACTCCACCATTAGAACAGATTAAAATACCGGTAGATGGAGAAATCTTGATAGCAACCCCTTTCAAAAGGGATATAAAAGGTACTAGATTAGTCCCCACCGCGGAAGACATTAATAAAATCCTTCAACAAAACAACTACACCAACCATTTGTTACATGTTGTCTCTAACCAGATTGCTCATGGAAGCAGTACCTCAACTTTTAAAAGTAAACCAGTCAGGTCAGAGGAAGACACGCTCTCTGAGCCACTCTTTAAGATTCCCCAATTCTCAACTAGTAATCACCTTAAGTTTGGGAAAGAGATTGAAAACAACCTATTAGATAGGATAAGCAATAAATTTAAAGAACTAAAAGTAACAGAAGGATATACCTCCAAAGACACCACGAGCAGTTCAGTCAGAGTACTCACTGAAGGATCTAGCTCAAAAGATAAAAAGGGTATTAATAAAATATCAAAAATTACTGGTCTAGGAGCAAAAAACTTCTATAGAGGACCAACGTTTCCTGATATGCAATACGAAGAATCCATCCCCTATAGAGCTTCGTATTCGGGTAATGAAATCAATGAATGGAATATAGACGGAATGTCTGAAGGACAAATAATCAAAATACTTCACGAAATGGGAGTATGTATTACAGGTTATAAGATAAAAGAACATACAGATGACGTCCAACTAGCAACAATCCTAGTATCGGGCTTCACTGGAATGTTAAAAAATTTGTGGGATAATTATCTAACAGAAGGTGTAAGATGCGGTATTATGGATGCAACTTCTGTACTCCAAAGAAGAAACATCGACAACACCTATACCAAATAAGTCGTCAAAGACGCTACAGGAACCCTGTTGTATTGTATAGGTAAACACTTCATAGGAGAACCAAAGCTCTTTCAAGTTAAAAGCTTAGAAATCCTTAATAATTTAACTTGCCCAAAGTTACACGATTTTAAATGGTATAAAGATATATTCCTTAACAAGGTTACGTTAAAATAACTGCTCCTTCAAAGAGCATTAAAAAGATGAAAAGGAGGCATAACATATCTCGCCCTAAAACTTATAAAAGGAATTACACTCCTAAAAAGAATTTTCGAAAGAAAAATACCAATAAAACCCCTAGGAAAACGGGAAAATACTGGAATTGTGGGAAAGCATGCCACATGGCCAATGCTTGTAAAGAACCCAATAAAAAGAAAGATAAAATTAATCTACCAGAAATTGATTCAGACATAAAAGAAAAACTCTATACAATCTTGGACGAAGAACAATCCAGTGATAGTTCTGAAGAAACTTCAGAAGATTATTACAGCGATGAAGGTTCTTTAGACCTTGAATACAGTTCGGATAGCTCTACCTCCAGTTTCGACTGTGAGTGTACAGGTAAAATCTTTACATGTACAAAACAGACCATTAATGTTATCTCAGAGAGCAGCCAAGAATTCTTTTTTGATATGATTGATCACATCGATGACAATGATATTAAAAGAAGATACCTTACATAACTTAAAAAGATGGTCATTAACTAGAAAAAGGATAAGAAAGTAATTGAATCTTTCGACATGAAAAGGGTTTTTAATAAGTTTAAAGAATCAAAAACGGATACTACCTTGCAAGACCTACAAGGAGAAGTATCACTCTTAAAAGAAGAAATTATCAGTGTTAAAGAAAGACTTAATTCTTTAGAAACAGAGACATTTGCCAATAGTTTATTAAAAGAATTAGACCCAGTAAATAATATCCTAGCACCCTCTACATCAAAAGGAGTAATTCCAGATGATTCTAATGAAGAACAAGAGGATGATGGATCACAATCAGGATTAAAAATAATTTCCAGAGTCAAGGCTCTACGCTATCATGTCCCTATTAAAATAATCATAAACAAAGATTTTGTTATTGATAAAATAACTTTATTAGACTCGGGTGCATACCAAAATTGTATCTGTGAAGGGTTAATCCCCACAAAATACTTGAATAAAAGTACTCATAAACTTTATTCAGCCACAGGTGATAGAATAAAGATAGACTTTAAGCTTTGTAAAGCTCATGTCTGTAATAATGGAGTTTGTTTCGTTAATGACTTTATTATTACAAGGAACATAACTGAGGAAGTCATATTAGGAATACCATTCCTAACACAGATAAAACCTTATACCGCAAAATTGGACGGTATTTATACTACTTCTATGGGAAAGGATCTTGTATTCCCATACTTAAACCCTCTGTCAACAGATCATAGTAATCACGTTAAACAGAAAATAGTTTTTAGGATATAGCTATTAACTAACCAAGTTAATTTTCTAAAAAATGATATTAAAATTAAAAGAATAGAATCCACTTTAAAAACTCCGGAGGTGATTAATAAGATAAAATCTCTACATGATTCTATGGAAAAAGAAATTTGTTCAGAATTACCAAACGCTTTTTGGGAAAGAAAAAAGCACATGGTAAACCTACCCTACACGAATGACTTTAGTGAAGAGAACATACCTACTAAAGCCAGACCAATTCAGATGAGCCATGAGCTTATGGAACATTGTAAAAATGAGGTTAATGATCTACTTAAAAAGAAGATCATCAGACCTTCCAAGTCTCAATGGAGTTGTTCAGCCTTCTATGTAAACAAGAACGCTGAAAAAGAAAGAGGAGCCCCGAGGCTCGTAATAAATTATAAACCTCTTAACCAGGCATTAAAATGGATAAGGTACTCAATCCCTAATAAAAGAGATTTATTAAAAAGAACTTATAATGCTAATATTTATAGCAAATTCGACATGAAGTCAGGGTTCTGGCAAATCCAAGTCGAAGAAAAAGATAAATATAAAACAACTTTTAATGCTCCCTTCGGACAATACGAGTGGAATGTTATGCCATTTGAGCTCAAAAATGCCCCGTCAGAATTCCAGAATATCATGAATAATATTTTCAATCCTTATAGCCAATTTATGATTGTCTATATCGATGATGTTCTGATATTCTCTGATAATATGGAACAACATTTTAAACACTTAAGTATTTTTGTTAAGACCACAAAACATAACGGTCTAGCAGTAAGTGCCAAAAAGATAAAACTCTTTCAAACATGTATTAGGTTCTTAGGTCACGACCTCTATCAAGGAACTTATAAACCAATTTGCAGAGCCATAGAGTTCTCTACTAAATTCCCTGATGAAATCATAGATAAAACACAGCTACAAAGATTCCTAGGAAGTCTTAACTACGTAGCAGATTTTATCCCAAAAGTTAGACAGATATGTGAACCTCTGTATAAAAGACTTAAGAAAATCCACTGGTCGTAAGAATGACTATACCATTAAGAAAGTAAAGGAAATAGTCCAGAAACTCCCATGTCTAGGTATCCCAAATCCAGATGCCTCTATGATAGTTGAAACGGATGCCTCCGACATAGGATACGGCGGTATTCTTAAACAGAGAACATCACCAGAATCTACTGAACAATTAGTAAGATTCACCTCAGGAGTCTGGAACCAGGCTCAAAAGAATTATAGTACTGTCAAAAAAGAAATTTTATCGATAGTGCTATGTATCACAAAGTTTCAAGATGATTTGATAAACAAAGAATTTTTATTAAGAGTAGACTGCAAAGCAGCCAAAGATATTTTACAAAAGGATGTAAAAAATTTAGTCTCAAAACAGATTTTTGTCAGATGGCAAGCCTTATTATCAAGCTTTGATTTCAAAATCAATTTTATAAAAGGAGAAGATAATTCTTTACCAGACTACTTAACAAGAGAATTCTTGCAGGGTAAAAATGAGACCAGGTTTCCCGGGCTTACGCCCGATGAGACCACCCTTCCAAAATAAACCAGAAGAAAAGATGAAACAGCCCTTTTCATAAAGTTCAGCCAGACCGGTTCTCCATAAACCTAGTGGACAGAATAAATTTACCGTCCTTGGAGACCTCCCCATAATATCAGTTCTTCCTAAAACAAAGGAAAAAACACATACTCAGCCATTCAAATCTACTCCAGCGGCTGCCCAGAGCAGAGATAATTACAAAATGGTTCCCCCGGAATCATAATCTGAAGCAGTCAAACCAGCAGCCCCTTCAAAGAAGGAAACACCAGCCCCCATCCAGAAGTGGGAATTCATTGCTACACAGGTTTTGCCAATAATGGCATTAGATAAACAATATGAAAATTTTAGGGTGCAGGACTTGCTGAAACCCTGTTACACAGATCATCAGTACGTAGATACTCAAGACTCCATGAAAACCAGGAAATACTATGAGTTCATATTGGTAGATACCGACTCCATAGAAGTCGAACATAAGTATTTTGATAAAACAGATGGGATTGAATATTCCAAATTCACCATTAAAAAGATATTAAGTCCATTTAATTGGTATGTAGTTCATCTACAAACACAAATACCATTATCCAGGACTCACAGGCCGCAAACCTATAACTGGCATGATTATAAAGATGCATGGTTCAACTTCCTGTATGTTAGGCCAAACACCCATACTTGGTTCGTAAAGTATGCAGAAAGTGTCAAAGAGAAGGTCATCCCCAGGTGGTTCTACGAATGGTGGAACATCTTCGGAGGAAATCTACAGGTTATAGCTTCAAACTTTTAAAATAAATATGTCAGTTTCCAGGAGGAACAACTGATCTCAAGTTTACCAGACCACATTAAGTTATGTAAATTCTTTTTTAATAAAAGGGTTTCATATATCATTAATTGGTCATTTGATATCCAAGAAATAAATAGGATCTGTTGTTTAAGCAAGACCATCAGAATCAAAGGATGGAGTCCGAAACCCAAGGAAGAAACTAAGGTAAAACCGGAAAGGAAAAGTCCTTCTTCATCCGGAGAAACCTCAACTTCAAAAGCTGAAACAAGAAGAAGGCTCCTAGAGGCCTTAGCACGATTGGAAGATGACGAAGAAGTAGCATTCAATCAAAGTGAAACAGACAACGGAGACATTATGGTCCCACGAGGAATAGCCCAAGCATACGCCAACGCCTACCTCCTCGAATAAAAGCAGTGGCCCCTTCAGAAAGGACATAAAATGAAAAGCTGACAAAAGCAATAAAGCCGAAAAGGACGGTTGCCCCTTCAACAAAAGCAGAAGAAACCCTTTCGATAAAGCAGACAAAGACAGTTGCCTCTTCAGAAAAGCAGAAGACGCCCTTTCAAAAAAGCAGAAGGCAAGGAACCTTAGCCTTACACTTGTTTTAATCATATCCGTCCACCTGTTAGGACGGTGAATTTATCGAGGCCTATTTAAGGTTCTCAAGTTATAACTTAGAAGGCATTCGGAAATATCCCTCTCTCTCTCTATCTTTCCCTGCATGATCTTATGTATTTACCTACGCTTTCCTTTGGAAATAAAATTGTAAGTTTTATTATTCAGCTTCTATTTACTGCATTTTAAAATTGAGTATTTAATTCCGCTTTATGGCTCGAAAATGAAGTCTTTATTGAATGTATTTAGTGGGGAAAATAGCATTCGGATTGCTCGTAATGTATAACCTCGAAAAATAACAAGAGGAATAAGCCATTCTCGTATAAATTTACATCTTTTTTATTTATGTGTGTATTTTTATATTCCGTCTACTAATTCCTTTTCTTTTATTTGTTTTACATGAAATGCATTTGGAGTATGTGAAGAGTCTCGGCATGAGACTCAACAAGATTGCAACAAAACGAAGATCCGCATTCATGTCTCTTGCATTCCTCGGCTTCAGAACTCCTAAACCAAAATGGGCCGGATAACAACATCATCCACTTCATTCGCTCTTTTATCATTATTCTTTAATCCCTCCATTCATGTTTTTCTTGTATAAATATATAATCTGGCATAAATATTGAAATGTGTAGAATAGGTAGACTTAAGACCAATAGATTAAAGTGGAGGGTAGCTTAAAACGGAAAATTTATTTTTTTCATATCTCTAAAGCATGCATTTTTAATAATGTCTTGCAAATGCATATTTTTTATAAAACTTTAATTTTATACACAACATGTGATTTTCAAATAAACTATTTTTCATACATTTTTAAAGTAAACCTCATGTAGTTTATCAAAATATATACATCTTTCAAATAAATATTTGCAACACCTTTTCTTAACTTTATACTTTTAAAATATGCATTTTTAAATACAATAATTAACCTAAGTTTGACTGGACAACCGCGAGTTAGCGGATCCTGAAGGATGCCTAATCTTTTCTCTTTAGGATAATAAAGAACTCTTACCTAGAATCTCATTAAATTTTACAGACCATTAAATGGAGTTATTTTTAGCATTTTTTTGCTAAGTACATGTCCTAATTCATCTTTAAAATAATTAGGTGGCGACTCCTTAAAATAAAATTCAGGAATCACCCATATGTCCTACATCATTTTCGACTCCGGTTAAAATGGGGTGTGACACCTTGTATTTCCATTTGCATTCATATACTCATGGTTCTGATGATATTGATATGAGAGTGGTATGAAAATGATGTAGGTCCAAGAGATTGAAAAGGTAAGAGCTTTATGAGATTATGGAAACATTGAGATGATGATGATGATGATGATGATGATGATATGCGGGGAACGAGTTGCACGCCTACAACAGTTATTATAAGTATATACAAAATGTACTAGCCCAACAGTTCATTCTAGTGCTCGAAAATAATATTCCAAAGCTTTCGTATGTTCTCCATTAATTGTGTGGATATGCCCTATATTAAATAGTATATAACTTAGATCATAGGGATCAATTTCTAGTCGCAAAGCTTCATAATAATTCTGCAAAGCTTCCGCGTAATTTCCTTTGGATTGAGCCGACATCCTTTGCGGTTATCATTCAATTGAAAGAATCTACATTTCAGAACCGTACGTGAGATTTTCACCTCATACAGCTCATTATTTATGTGCATAATGAGAATAATACATAGAATAAAAAAAGATTCAATGATGAAAATATTCTCATTATGAACTCAGCAGGGCTAGTATTTTTACAAGAAATCTCTAGCCAACCTTCCTGCAAGAGATTCTTTCTTAACTTCAAGACTATTCGGACTAGATAGAAATGATAAGATAACTCAAACATTTTTTGTAACGTCTCCTAATTTCCAGAAATTAGTCAATTCAATATCCTTCGATGGTTATACGGGTATCCAAAGGATGAACGAGATGGACCTCTTTAGTTCCAACAAATTTAAAAACCAAAATGCATGTTATAATTGTAATATTTCATTTTAACCGAACAGTTAATATTCAAGCAACAAGAAACAATTCCCATTTTTAGAAATTTTTTATAAAAGTAAAATAAAATATATGAAATAGAAAATTCCAAAAAAAAATCTCATTTATCTTTCTGCTTTTTTATTTTATGTTTACCACCTTGCTTACTAGACTAAAAAAAGAAGCTTTCGAGTATTCCACAATGCATTTTTATGTTATGATTTTAGTGGTTTTAACAACCCTATCTTATCTTATCTTGATTACCCCAATTCCCTTGTTCGACAAAATTTGCATTTGTAAACAACAATTGGTTTGTAGAGGGTATAGTTTAGTGGAAAAAGTGTGATTCGTTCTATTATCCATTAAATAGTTAAAGGGTCCTTCTGTTTGATTTGTATTCTGATCAAAAAGATTATTTCTTAAAAGGATTAAATCTTTTTCCTCTCAATGATAGATTCGAAAACAAATACACATTCTCATGATTTATATCCAAAGGGCTAACAACCAATACCTAACACATGCTCAATCTTGTCTCTTCGAACTTGTCGCCTCACCACCTCCCTCGGTGTTGCTGCTGCTGCCCCCACCATCTGCCTTGTGCAGGAAAAAATAGTTTGCATCATCATGCTCACCTTCCACCAGAAGGGGGTCCTTGTAATCCAAATACTTGACAAGTTGTTGATAACTCTCCATATCTGCATGAGAAGTTTTCCATCTTAAAGTTCGTGCAGAGTTCACCATGATCCTTGGCCAAGCCCTTGTACATCGTCTCCAAAGAACTAACCGAGGTTTGAAGGGTTGTATGTGTCACGACCCGACTTCGGGCCCGCGACTGGTGCCTTACCCCGGGCACCCTAGTGATACAATCATCAGAGAAAAATCAGCGGAAATAAAAACTTAAACATGAAACACGACATAAAGTAAGAAACAGGCTAACCAAAACGGTCACCGTCCTGTAATATATATCAAACCGAACAGTTAACTCCTTTACAAACCCTGCCCACAACAGTACTACAGACCTCTAAGAATGTAACAACAACTATGACGGGACAGGGCCCCGCCATACCCCTGAATGTACAAACACTTACAATGACAGGGGACTATACCAAAAGATAAGCCTCCGGAGAAACGGAGCTTCCCAAAACGCTGAACTGTGATCCTATGAGCGAGGATCCAAAAACGATGTACCTCTACCTGCGGCATGAACGCAGCCCCCCGAAGGAGGTCAGTACAACAGGTACCAAGTATGTGAAACTGAAAATACTGTAAATGAAATCATAACAGTCTATATAAAACAGGAGACATGTATGATAACCAAACTACAGTTCACAACATAAAAGCAGTCATGTCAAGTCAGGGACTCACGCCCTCAAAGTCATCCCTCATGCCCGTGGAACTCCTTCCTCACTGCCGGCAGTCTACGTATAAATCGTATGATACGTATAACATGTCTCGGCCCATCCCATGGGACTCGAGGTGGAATCGTATGGAATACATGTCCCGGCCCATCCCATGGGACTCGGTGTAAAATCGTATGGTATACATGTCCCGGCCCATCCCATGGGACTCGGTGTAGAATCGTATGGAATACATGTCCCGGCCCATCCCATGGGACTCGGTGTAGAATCGTGTGGAATACATGTCCCGGCCCATCCCATGGGACTCGGTGTAGAATCGTGTGGAATACATGTCCCGGCCCATCCCATGGGACTCGGTGTAGAATCACCCATAACATTTTAAACCCTCTTTTTAAGACAGATTAAGACAATACCATGCCTTCCTTTTTAAACCAAACTAAGGCAATATCATGCCTTCTTTAAAACCAAAACACTTTCCTTTTTAAAGTCAAGTAACAACATTCTTTTCCAAAAGTTCAAGTTGCATAATTTCAAATACTCAAGTCTCTTATTTTCAAAAGATTTCATAGTTCATAGCCTTAATCACTTAATAACGTAATCTCTTTTAAAAATTGAGTAACATATGCCTATGTGTGAGTAGTTTATTCTTGTTTATAACAATCTTCTTAAAGCAGCCATGATCTAGAAAATGTAATACAATTTTGTCTTATCTTAGCTTCTATGCAGATGGAGGTTTCTACTGGTTTTAATATAGTTATTTGTCATTACATTTTCCTTTATTAACGCTGCAGTGGTTTGTTCGATACTTATTCCCATTTCCGAAATCAATATAACATTATTCTTTAAAAACCAAGTACTCATTACTCACGAATGAGGTTTCACAACTTTTTAACAAAAATTCATATCAAGTCAATTAAGTCAAGTCTCTTATCTTTCAAGATCAAGTCTCTTAACTTCTAAAATCAATAAACCATTCTTTTACCTACATAAAGTCGTTATAACTAACTTTCCATAAATCTATTATAACACTTTATGTTTTAAACCAACCAAAACTCGTTTAGCACACGTACGTCTACCGTACTACATAGTTCACAACAATCATGCTAGAAAAGATAGGAAGAGGTTCACATACCTCGCGACGATTATCGACAATTAGCAAAACGCTCCAAAGTATTATAACCCTGCTAGCCTTTTCCACCCTTCAAGTAGAATACGCTACTCGTAGAACTTCAACCTATAAAGGTCACAAAACGTCTATCAACCTCTAGATCTCTTCGTAGAACAATTCTAAGTACAAGGTTCCTTATTCTACGGAAAATTCGGCAGCACCTCCCCCCCCGTAACCACATAAATCTCCTCCTCTAACAAGGCCCGCTACCAAGCCAACAACTCCAAGGGGGTTACACGTCTAACCGGACGTGTACAACACTGTCCCACAATAATACTACAAGTCTACTGTAAATACAGTCCAATGTAAATACAGTTCAATTCTTTATAATCGTCCTTCCAATATATCTTATACTAAATTCTAAACTACTACAATATGTAATATCCAATTACAATAGGGGGACAAAGATCATTACCTCGATAAGCCCAAAATTATCCAAGATTTATAAGTCGATCCTGAGAAACGTTTAGCTCCAAATCCTCACGCTCCAACCCGCTCCAAGCAACCCTTAGAAGTTTCTAAACAACTTCTCTAACACTTCATCCAAGCTATGAAGATTTCCCTAGGGTTTCATTTTGCGACTATTAGAATAAAGTAGTATTTCCGGGCTCTTAGTATGAAATAACTTTGGAATACTACTAGGGATACTAGGCTAGGGTATTTGGGATTATACAACAACACTTGAAGTATTTTCTACACAAAGTGGGGGGGGGGGGGGGGGTGGACCAAAGTAACACAAGGGAGGGAGTATATTTTGCCTTGGAAACTATCTCAAGTGTGGATGAAAAATAAGTCTTGCACTCAAGGGGTATTTATAGAGAAATCAAGGGCCAAGATCAAAGCAAGTGGGTGGTCTAGATTGGGACATGTGTGTGTGGGTGCCACCCTCCAAATGGCTACACAAAACTTGGGACAAGTGGCTTGCCACTTGTCCCACCATTTCGGCCAAAGCCAAGTGTCAACAAGAAACGGCCAACCATGGCCACATGGGGGTGACACGTGTCGCCCCCCTACTCGTCCAAAATATTTCATTTTCCGAAAATATCTGAAATGCCAAAAATCTCTAAAACAAAGTAGGCCCCACAAAACCGTAAATTTCTCCCGTGGGCCCTACGTGACCAATTCCGGAAATAAAATTCCATAATTCTAATATAATCCAGGAAGTCCAAATACCAAATCTGGGAATCCAATTCCCAATAACGAACCTTTTCCCTTCACAAAATTCGGGAAATTTTCCGTCGAAAAAATCACATCTTTCTTCCTTTCCAAAATTATTGTCGTATTCTCGTACGTACGTCCTCACATACATACCCTGGAACTACGGGGTGTAACATTCTTCCCCCCTTAGAAACATTCGTCCCGAATGTTCCTTCTAAGTCTCCAAAAACACACATGTGCTGGTATAGTCTTCACTACTATACTTACGAAACCAATTATGCCACACAGGGCCATAATATAACATACGCGCGAAACCCAAATCCAAGCCAACGAGGAATCACCTCTAAGATGTAAAACCCACTAACTCTCACTCCTGGTCCAAAGGATACTCTCTTCGCACCTTCACTTCACAAAAATGATCATTTCCATCTCTTAACACATATTCACTTCTTTCCTTACTCGTCGTACACTTCTCGCACACCCGAACTCTTTCTAGTACACGTACCACACTTCAGTCATCACTTCAGTTTCCAAAACCTTGGAGTCACTACCTCCAAGCTTGGTCATCTTACTAGCCTCAAATTCCTTCAAGGCCATTCCCGGCCTTCACGATCCGATTCTGGTCGAACACATCCACGAACTCATACGATGGTTACCTAAACTTGGGCCTAGCACCCTCGTGACCCTACCACCTGGCGGGACCACCTCGAACTGACCCCACCTTATACCGGGCTACGGGTTGACCCGCGATCTGGCCTCAACCAGACCCACTATCGTGTCAAACTCTTGTTCCCCGATCCGGAACAATCTTACCTATTCAAGTCATGAAAGCTACCACTTTCATCCTACACAACCCAAGGAATTATCCCACAATATATTTCACGCATACCAAGTATTTCGACAAAGACTAACCGTAAAATCTTTTACTCAAGACGACCTTACATCTAAGGTCTCAACGTGTAATATTCTAAGGTTCACACCTTCCATGTCCCCATACTTACCTTTTCAACTACCCATGTTTTCTAACTCACAAATAACACAACGATATCCGCACATAGCACACAATAATAAGATCATCATAACAACCATACTAATCTCTAGAGGGTTAAGGATATACCTGTATCTACTGCTTCACTTTCCCTTCGTCGCTCTAATCATAACCTGCCCTGCCGGGCGCATAGCTATAGAAGGCGATGAACCCGCTACTGATCCGGTAGGCTGAGTCATTCTACCTGCATCCTTCCTACTAGGACAGTTTCTCGTCACATGGCCCTGACGGCCGCAGGCAAAACAAGCACCAGTAAAAAGACGACATTCCCCGAGATGACGCCTGCCACATCGCGCAAACTGAGGGAGACATGAATCCGGCTGGCTAGAGCCCACGTATAACTGTGAACCAGAAGCCCTGGAGCTCTGACCCGCTCCCGAATACCCCGAACGTCCTGAAGACTGTGGAGGACCACTCTGTACTGGCGGAGGTGCATAACTAGCCTGCTGCTGAGGCGGTTCGCCTCGAAAGTTACCAAAGGACCTGCATTGCTCGCCTCTTCTCGCGATCTCGCCATTCCGTCGACCCTCCGCCTCACACCCAAGTGTATAAGCTGCGTGCGGCAATGTCCATGCCCACCAAGAGCTACACGAGCAACTCTGCTAGATAATCGTCAAGTCTGTGACATATCGGTGCACTCTATCCTCCATGTACGCCACTAAAGCGGGACATACTGAGCCAACGAGTCAAACTCTACATTGTACTTCCGAATCAGACGCTCGCTCGCCTCAACATCAAAAATCTGTCGGCCCGAGCCCTCCTCATCTGTGGAGGCAAGAAATGTGCAAGAAATGCCCCTGAGAACTCGTCCCAACCAGCTGGAAGTGCATGCTCTCCTCGGGACAGTTCCCATGAGTCAAACCAGTCGACTGCAGTATCACGCAGCCGATATGAACCTAATACCACCGACTCTGTCTCTGAGGCCCTGATCACTTTCATGATCCGCTGCAACTGTCGAATAAACTCCTGAGGGTCATCCTCAGCTCTCGATCCATAGAACTCCGGTGGACCACAACTCAAGAAGTCCTGAAGTCTCCAACTATCGGCCCTGGGGTGTACTACCGGTACCACCGGCTCTCGTCTGTCCTCATTCCTAGCCACAAGTCTGGCTAGTAACTGAGCCATCTCCTTGTAACCCATATCCTCTGTTCCTTGCCGTGAGACTGACGTCTCAGGTACTGTGGCCTCCGTAGAGACCGCCGCTGCTCTACTCGCAACTCCCTCTGCAGCCTTGCCCCTCTGGACCCTGGTTGACTTGCGTAGAGACATAGCTGGCACATAAAAAATATGTCAGAGGGAGTCCAACTTATAACTCAGCTTTAAGGCATGATCTCAGAGTGAGATAATGGAAACCAATCCTAAATATCCTGTAGCCTCCTGATTATAGGTGTGGTACACAACACGCCGATAATCAAGACTCTACTAGATACGGTCTGTAGACACTTTCCGAGGATTAACTGCTCTGATACCACTTTTGTCACGACCCGACTTCGGGCCCGCGACTGGTGCCTTACCCCGGGCACCCTAGTGATACAATCATCAGAGAAAAATTAGCGGAAATAAAAACTTAAACATGAAACACAACATAAAGTAAGAAACAGGCTAACCAAAACGGTCACCGTCCTGTAATATATATCAAACCGAACAGTTAACTCCTTTACAAACCCTGCCCACAACAGTACTACAAACCTCTAAGAATGTAACAACAACAATGACGGGACAGGGCCCCGCCATACCCCTGAATGTACAAACACTTACAATGACAGGGGACTATACGAAAAGATAAGCCTCCGGAGAAACGGAGCTTCCCAAAACGCTGAACTGTGATCCTATGAGCGAGGATCCACAACCGATGTACCTCTACCTGCGGCATGAACGCAGCCTCAAGGAGGTCGATAACAGTACCAAGTATGTGAAATCAAAATATCAGTAAATGAAATCATACAGCTATATAAAGCAGAGACATGTATGATAACCAAACTACGATCACAACATAAAAGCGATCATGTCAAGTCGTGGACTCACGCCTCAAAGTCATCCTCATGCGTGGAACTCCTTCCTCATCGCCGCAGCTTCACGTATAAATCGTATGATATGTATAACATGTCTCGGCCCATCCCATGGGACTCGAGGTGGAATCGTATGGAATACATGTCCCGGACCATCCCATGGGACTCGGTGTAAAATCGTATGGTATACATGTCCCGGCCCATCCCATGGGACTCGGTGTAGAATCGTGTGGAATACATGTCCCGGCCCATCCCATGGGACTCGGTGTAGAATCGTGTGGAATACATGTCCCGGCCCATCCCATGGGACTCGATGTAGAATCGTGTGAAATACATGTCCCGACCCATCCCATGGGACTCGGTGTAGAATCACCCATAACATTTTAAACCCTCTTTTTAAGACAGATTAAGACAATACCATGCCTTCCTTTTTAAACCAAACTAAGGCAATATCATGCCTTCTTTAAACCAAAACACTTTCCTTTTTAAAGTCAAGTAACAACATTCTTTTCCAAAAGTTCAAGTTGCATAATTTCAAATACTCAAGTCTCTTATTTTCAAAAGATTTCATAGTTCATAGCCTTAATCACTTAATAACGTAATCTCTTTTAAAAATTGAGTAACATATGCCTATGTGTGAGTAGTTTATTCTTGTTTATAACAATCTTCTTAAAGCAGCCATGATCTAGAAAATGTAATACAATTTTGTCTTATCTTAGCTTATGCGGATGGAGGTTTCTCTTGGTTTTAATATAGTTATTTGTCATTACATTTTCCTTTATTATTATTGCAGTGGTTTGTTCGATACTTATTCCCATTTCCGAAATCAATATAACATTATTCTTTAAAAAATAAGTACTCATTACTCACGAATGAGGTTTCACAACTTTTTAACAAAAATTCATATCAAGTCAATTAAGTCAAGTCTCTTATCTTTCAAGATCAAGTCTCTTAACTTCTAAAATCAATAAACCATTCTTTTACCTACATAAAGTCGTTATAACTAACTTCCCATAAAGCTATTATAACACTTTATGTTTTAAACCACCAAAACTCGTTTAGCACACGTACGTCTACCGTACTACATAGTTCACAACAATCATGCTAGAAAAGATAGGAAGAGGTTCACATACCTCGCGACGATTATCGACAACTAGCAAAACGCTCCAAAGTATTATAACCCTGCTAGCCTTTTCCACCCTTCAAGTAGAATACGCTACTCGTAGAACTTCAACCTATAAAGGTCACAAAACGTCTATCAACCTCTAGATCTCTTCGTAGAACAATTCTAAGTACAAGGTTCCTTATTCTACGAAAAATTCGGCAGACCTCCCACGTAACCACATAAATCTCCATCTATCAAGGCCCGCTACCAAGCCAACAACTCCAAGGGGGTTACACGTCTAACCGGACGTGTACAACACTGTCCCACAATAATACTACAAGTCTACTGTAAATACAATCCAATGTAAATACAGTTCAATTCTTTATAATCGTCCTTCCAATATATCTTATACTCAATTTTAAACTACTACAATATGTAATATCCAATTACAATAGGGGGACAAAGATCATTACCTCGATAAGCCCAAAATTATCCAAGATTTATAAGTCGATCCTGAGAAACGTTTAGCTCCAAATCCTCACGCTCCAACCCGCTCCAAGCAACCCTTATAAGTTTCTAAACAACTTCTCTAACACTTCATCCAAGCTATGAAGATTTCCCTAGGGTTTCATTTTGCGACTATTGGAATAAAGTAGTATTTCCGGGCTCTTAGTATGAAATAACTTTGGAATACTACTAGGGATACTACGCTAGGGTATTTGGGATTATACAACAACACTTGAAGTATTTTCTACACAAAGTGGGGGGGGGGGGGGGTGGACGAAAGCAACTCAAGGGAGGGAGTATATTTTGCCTTGGAAACTATCTCAAGTGTGGATGAAAAATAAGTCTTGCACTCAAGGGGTATTTATAGAGAAATCAAGGGCCAAGATCAAAGCAAGTGGCTGATCTAGATTGGGACATGTATGTGTGGGTCCCACCCTCCAAATGGCTACACAAAACTTGGGACAAGTGGCTTGCCACTTGTCCCACCATTTCGGCCAAAGCCAAGTGTCAACAAGAAACGGCCAACCATGGCCACATGGGGGTGACACGTGTCGCCCTCTACTCGTCCAAAATATTTCATTTTCCGAAAATATCCGAAATGCCAAAAATCTCTAAAACAAAGTGGGCCCCGCAAAACCGTAAATTTCTCCCGTGGGCCCCACGTGACCAATTCCGGAAATAAAATTCCATAATTCTAATATAATCCAGGAAGTCCAAATAACAAATCTGGGAATCCAATTCCCAATAACGAACCTTTTCCCTTCACAAAATCCGGGAAATTTTCCGTCGAAAAAATCACATCTTTCTTCCTTTCCAAAATTACTGTCGTATTCTCGTACGTACGTCCTCACATACATACCCTGGAACTACGGGGTGTAACAGTATGCACCTTAAAATACAGTTTCATCTCCTCTCGAGCGAAGTAGTCGACAGAAACACCTGAAGAACTAGCCCTGATAGAAGGCATAGGAAGTCCAGCAATGAAGTCAATAATCTCCTGCAATTGGGAACCCATGGCACCAAGTGGCCCCTATGACTGCGGCTAAAATTATGAATGAGAACCATCATCATCATCACCATCACCACTCACATTTAAGTCCACCCTCATCTTCTTACTCTTAACCAATGTACTCGTTCCTGACACTTTCAGATGGTGGAATACCCCCTCAGGATCTATCCAGTTATCACCAGGCTTGTCTGGCACACCTGCCCTCCGACACAACTCAATAATCAAAGAAGGAAATATTAGATTTGGCCCTCTCTTAGTTAGATATTCTATCCACTCTCGATTGACGTGATGTCCCACATTCATAGGGACATCATCCAGTATGCAAGCTACCATCAAAACATACTTGTACGAGCAGTCAGACATGTTACTAGAAGGACGCACCCTACTAATGATGATACTCTACCGCCTCTTGGCCTCAACAGTGAAGATTTTGTTTATAATCCCTGATTTTTTGTTGTCCCATGTGATCTTTCCCCTATGCTCCTCATCCACTAGATGTGGCACCAACCATTCACCATTACCAGAAGCCCTCTTGGCATCCATAGCTTTCGGGGGATGGTTTGGCAACATGTAAAAAATATTAATCGCCTCAGACCTGATTTGTAATACCTTACCCCAAGACCTTGAGGCAATAGGTCTAGCCGATTTAGTGGAAGCAACTTTCAGAGTGGTTTCTTTTGGCCATGGCTTAGAGGTTTCTGGGTTTTTTTTTCTTGATAAAATCAGCCGGTCACAATAGACATCTAAAGGAGATAGAAAAAACTTCTCTTTAGTCGTATCCCACCAATCATAAAAAATAATGGTAGTATTTGCTCTTAGGGGAAACGACTGTCAGTCAAACAGGGCGAGCCTGTCAAGATTATGATCGGCTAACTTCTTTGCTTGTTCTACATCAAGAATGCAGCGTATGGTTGAACTGATAAGAATGCGGTGGGGCCACAACACATGCTGAGTAAGGCCTAATTTCCTTGCTACAAAGTTTGGCCGATATGGCTCCGCGGTCAATTAATTATTCCTAGAAGTGGGCTTCAAACAACCCAACAAGTCCCTGACCGTAAGAATAAGTCCCCATATGAGAATCATAGTCCTCCGTTGTGAGAAAGTAAAGCCTTCATCGGCTACTTGACGAACCCAAACGGGGGTGGCTCATCTCTCTTGGATAAGTTGTCAATCTGTCTAATGGTCTCTAGACAGACCATGCAGGGTGGAGATTGCGAATAAAGCATCCTGGGGCACAAAGGGTCTTTTCCGAATAGTATCGACTAATACTGGCGGGTTTAACGGAAAGCGGTGGTCATCAAATCTATCGGGGATAAACTCAGGGAAATAAAGGGTGATCCACAACTAAAGGAACCACAGGGGACCGGCTAAGGTATCAGGTTTCTGGAGTCCCTTAATCTCGTCTGGGCATCACCCAGAGCCATGTAAAGATATGTCAAGAAGAGAGATGCCCAGCTGGCATCCCTTCCCGAAACAGTTAAAGCTGCATAAATTTCTAGCTCTTTTACAACTGCACAAGAGCCCGTACAAACAAAGTATCAACTACACCAAAAAAATAGAAAAAACATGATGCTCGGCATCATCGACTAGAAGAGGTGATATTCGACGGTTGTTGGTAATAAATTAGTTGTAGCCTAAAGAAGTCTTTGAGACTTTGATGCCTAAATCGGAAACATCTATATCGCTTAGGACATGCGCCTCATCTCTCAGAATCGGAAGGCCAAGTATCGCCATCACATCACGCAGTGTGGGGGTTATCCTTCCCCGAGAAAAAATAAAGGAATTGGCAGTAGTAGACCAGTAACCAAGAAATGTATAAATAAGACCGATGTTGTAGGATGAGGTAAGCTCCAACAGTGCAATGGTGTCGTAGAGACCTATGTGCATCCATTCAGTTTTTTTGGCCGATTTCACTTAATCCAACCAAACAGAATAGTTGGTAATCTTGGTCGGCCAGGTACGCAGACTAGCCAAACAACAGTCGTCAGTGAACTAGTCGCAAGTAATTGGAAGGTCGTAGTTTGCCGGGCTTAGATGCTTAGAAAGAAGGAGGTCACCTTGTTCAGATGTACCAAAAAGGGCGAGAACCAGTTACTCATCTATGAAGGCAAAAGTGGGGATTAAGTCATCAGCAGTCAAACCGGTGCTATCCGATCCCAGAGATAGAGAAGAAGATGAAACATGATTTTCCTTTTTCTAATGAATTAATACGGTTTTCTGAAGAAGGAGAGAAATTTGGGAATGGCCGAGAAAATTGAATGAGAAACCTTTGGGTGAGGGGATGTATCTCCAAAGTATTTCCTTTTTCTTGAAGATATGATTGACACTCTGTTGGGAGTCTTTTTGTCCAAAATATGTGGCAAAAGATCCGTTAGAAATTAATTGTGGAAGCCGAGATGTTTTTTGTGGAAGGAAAAAGAACTTTTTAAAAGACAATTATTGCATGCATTTAAGGCAAAAGTGACTGAAATGACACATATGGCTGCCACACGAAATGACGACCATTTTTGAAAACATCAACTCGACAGCCACACTCGAGTTAATGCAGGGGGCAATTGTTAACACTCAAAAGTGTTTAGCCGAATTGAGTGACAGCCGAAGGTGAAAAAGGATTCCAAGTCGGTAACTGAGCGAATCATAGTCGAATGCTCAATCTAAGCGAAATCACAGTAGTCTGGCCGAGTCATAATTCGGGGGAACGGTTGAGACCCACACATACTCGGATGCCTCGAAGACCAAGTCAAAGGACCTTCTAAAAAGGTATCAACCAGCAACAGCCAGAAGGGAGTGTCGTCGATCATGCTAGAGGTCCAGGCGAAAACATCGGCACCACCCCCTCTGTCACGACCCCACCCGGGCCGCGACTAGTGCCCTACCTGGGCACCCTTACAGGTATACATCAGAGATAATCAGCGGAACATATATCAAACTTATAAAATAAATCAACAAGAAATAAACAACAGGTTAGCCGATAAGGCTACCTCCCTGGACATATATATATATATAGCCAAAAGCAGTTACATCTTTTTTCTTTTACAAGCTGACCCACAAGATATGACTACAGACCTCTAAGAGTTTTGACATAACAACTGTGACGGGACAGGGCCCCGCCATACCCCTGAATGTACTACAACCGACAATACCAGGGATCCGAACCAAAGATAAGCCTACGGAGTGAATGGAGCTTTTACCCAAAACTGAACAGAGATCCTAGAGCGAGGATCACCAACCTGTGTACCTAATACCTGCGGGCATGAACGCAGCCCAGAAGAAGTCGATAACAACAGTACCGATTATGGAAGGCGAAATAAGGTCTGATAAACAAATCATAATTGTACAAAAGAATGACAGGGGCAAGTATAAAAAGTAAATACCAGATCATACCGTGCCATTACAACTCATGAACTTAATCACACATTATTATCTTTTCCCATATTCAATAAGAGTTATAATCAAATTCGTACATACATACTTAGGGAACACCATCAAGTTCATAAACACATAACTTACGTATCTTGCATAACATAATCCGGCCCTTTATGGAGGGACGTCTCATTTTAAAGTTCACTTTGATTATCCATACGTGATAATGTAACCCGGCCCATTTGCGGGACACGATGAATTCATAAAAAGTCTTCCCACAAAGATATACTGCCCGACCCATTCTGGGACGCGGTAAAGTCACATAGTCTGCCCATAAAGGTATACTGCCCGACCCATTCTGGGAGGCGGTAAGGTCACATAGTCTGCCCATAAAGGTATACTGCCCGGCCCATTCTGGGACGCGGTAAGGTCGCATAGTCTGCCCATAAAGGTATACTGCCCGACCCAATCTAGGACGCGGTAAAGTCATATAGTCTGCCCATAAAGGTATACTGTCCGGCCCATTCTGGGACGCGATAAAGTCATATAAGTCTTCCCATAAAGGTATACTTCCCGACCCATTCTGGGACGCGATAAAGTCATATAAGTCTGTCCATAAAGGTATACTGCCCGGCCCATTCTGTGACGCGATAAAGTTCTCTTTACATAACATTTTAAACCATCTTTTCACTTCTTCTTAAGTCGTTATAACAACTTCCCATAAATCTATTATAACAACCTTTCACTTTAGAGAACTTAAGACACTTTTATTTCTTATTACATTAGGGAAAATTAAACCCAAAAGTACTACGTACATACATACTTAAAAAGAATCATAAAACTCCTCTTTTAAATCAATAAACTTCTTCTTTTGAAAACTCAAGTTACCTTCTCTTTTGAAATCAAGCCTCTTAACCTTTGAAATAATTCATGGCAACCATACTTTTTAAATCAAGTCATTCCTTTCTTTAAGAATCAAGTCCCATAACTTGAAAAATAAAGTCTTATAACTTTTTAAGAATTCAAGGTTCATAGTCTTAAAACTTCATAACATAAACTCGTTAAATTCAATAACATATATTTTTATGAGTTGTGAATAGGTTATACTCGTTTATAACGATCTTATTAAAGCAACCATGATCTAGAAAATGTAATACAATTTTGTCTTATCTTAGTTTCTATGCAGATGGAGAATTCTACTCATTTTTAATATAATTGATTGTCGATACATTTTTATTAACGCTGCAATGACTTGTTCGATACCTATTCTCATTAGTGCAGTAAATTAGCAAAGTCAACTCGACTCCAAATACTTCCTTACGACTCTTACCAACATCCCCCATAAGATTTGGTAAGAACTTAGGATTACTTAGACATACCTTTTACATAGAGTAAATCAACATACGTACCTCTTAACTTTTAAGAGTATAAGGAATCATGAAATAACACCACATGTATATTTTATACATAGAACATGCCAAAAGAAGGAAGAGGTTCACATACCTCGCGACGACTATCGACAAGTAGTAAAATGCTCCAAAGTACTTCAACCTTGTTAGCTTTTCCACCCTTCAAGTAGAATACACTACACGTAGTACTTCAACCTATAATAACCATGACATGTCTATCAACTCCTAGCTTATCAACGTGGAATAATACTAAGTGCTAGGTCTCTTATTCTACAGAAATTTGGGCAGCATTTCCTTTGTTTCTACGTACTTTTCCACCTTTTTCAAGTCCCGAAATCAACAACCAATACGCCACATTTAAGGCTCAACAATTCAGCTAACCAAAGGGGATTACACGCCTTAACAGGACGTGTAAAATTCTGCCCCACAATGTATACAAAACAGTCCATAATTACATCAATATTTAGGATAATATATGAAGCCTTTTTGCACCCTTTTTCACCTTTATTCCTTAGGACTTTCACTAGCCAATTCTACCACATTAATCATATATATAACCACCCAATTTATGCATATATACGAGTCTAAAACAACCCATAAACTGCCACAAAACTGCGCCAAAATATTCCAAAATTCTAGGCCATTTCGGCAATTTCACAATATAACAACAAGTAGTCATTTCCCATTTCCTTTTCCAATTCCTTTTCAATCCAAGTTGTTATTCTAACATGTTATATAGTCGCAATCAATTTTAACAACTATAATCCCTTTCTTATATAACATGTGACGATTATAACTATAGACCAAATTAATTTCCAATTTTAATGGCTAACATGCCAATCTCGGATTTTAAGCTTCCAAATTCCATAATATTTATAAATCTTCATTCTAAATATCACATGCTCATCTATCAACTACTACAACATGAAATCTTGAATTACAACAGCAAGACGAAGATTATTACCTCTTTTAAGCCCGAATACAATCCAAAACCTAAAGTCGATCCTTAACAACTTTAGCTCCTCTTCTTGACTTTTCAATTCACTCCAAGAAACCCTTAGAAGTTCATAAACAACTTCTCTTCAATTTCCAACTTCAAAGTTGAAGAACACCTTAGGTTTTCATCTTGCGACTAACGTAAAAACGTAGTTTTTCCGGGATTTTTGTGTTGGGATATCCTTAGAATACCTTTAGGGACCTTGGGTTTGAATATTGGGATTTATGAAGCAAGATTGCAAAAAAATTCTTGATCTTGGAAGGGCTTAGCCGAGAGCCTCCCTATGTGCACAACAAATTTCTTGATTTTTTTCTAAGTATGGAACTCTAGTCTTGCACTAGTAGTATGTGGATATATAACACAACCAAAGGCTAGGATTAAAACATATGGATGGCTAAGATCTTAGTCAATTATGGTCAATATTATCAAGCTTCCACTTGACCCTTTGACTTGGTCAATTCTTTTATTCATCCAACAAGCATGTGGAGGGTGACACGTGTCGCCCTCCCATTGGTCCATAATATTCCGTTTCCCGAAATTTCCATAATTGGTCAAAATATCGAAAACCTCGTGGGCCCACAAAAACGTAAAATTTCTCGGGTGGGCCCCACGTGTTATACCCCGTAGTTGCAGGGTATGTATGTGAGGACGTACGTACGAGAGTACGGCAGAAAATTTTGAAAAGAAAGAAAGATGTGAGTTTTCGACGGAAAAGTTTCCGGTTATTTGTGAAGAAAAAGGTTCGTTAATGGGAATTGGATTCCCAGATTTGGTATTTGGACTTCATTGATTATATGAGAATTTTGAGATTTTAATTTCGGAAATGGTCACGTGGGGCCCACGGGTGGAATTTACGGTTTTGTGGGGCCCACTTTGTTTTCGAGATTTTGGCCATTGTGAATATTTTTCGAAGGCGTTTATGAGGGCCAATAGGAGGGTGACACGTGTCACCCCGCCTGTGGTAATGGCCGAAGTTACCTTTGTGCACAACACCCGGTTAGAGTCGTTTTTCGACGAAACGTTTTGCGTAACTTGCGAAGGGAAAATTACGGCTATGTCGTTTTGTATTTTTGTGGATTTTTCCGAGCGGCGGAACATTTTGGGCCAACAAGAGGGTGACACTTGTCACCCTCAAGTGGACGCCTTAGGGTCGGTTTGGCCTTGCCCGATTGGTGCCTTGTTGTGGCATTGTTTTGTGCAATGTTTTGTGCAATGTTTTGTGGCATGTTTTGTGGAGTAGGGGTTAGGGTGCACTTGGCTTGATCTTGGCCTTACACTTGCCTTACACTTGGAAGGATCTTGGCCCTTGGTTGCCCTTTGGTTTTGCTATAAATACCCACTAAGTGTGAAGACTGCATCCATTCCAAAACTTCCAAGTCTTGAAACCCTCTCCTCCCCTTTGTGAGCTCTTGGCCAGAGCCTCCCCTCCCCTTTTCGTGTGGCCTTTGGCGAGGGTTCCCTCTCCCTTTGTGGTGCCTTGGTCGTGGGGTACCCACTGCTAGTTGTTTCGTAATACCCTTGTTGTGGTATAGAAATACTCCCTAGTATTGTTATAATGCCCAAAATACCTTAGCCTTGTACCTTGTAGTATTCCAAAGATACCTCTTTACGTAGAGTCCGGAAATACTACCTTTTGTCCTTTTAGTCTCAAACCGAAACCCTAAGGAAATCTTCATGGTTGGTTGAAGTATTTGAGTAGAAGTTGGTTAGAACTTCTAAGGGTTGTTTGGAGTGGTTTGGAGCGCACGGAGTGGAGCTAAACCTTGCTCAGGATCGACATTATAACTTGGATAATTTTGGGCTTATCGAGGTAATTATCTTGTCCCTCTATTGTAATTGGAAATTACATGTTTGTTAGAATATATAGTTGAAGTATACTATATATGGAACTATACTTAGTATTCGGCAATGTCTTTTGACTTAAGCCTGAATTTAAAGAAGAAATCGAATGTAATTACATGGGTGTATTCTGATGAACTTGTGTAGCATTGTTGTGTAGTAGAATGGTACACGTCCGGTTAGACGTGTAAACCCCCCCTGTTGGCTTGGTAGCGGCCTCGATAGAGGAGAGATTTACTGCTGTTGCGGGAAAGGAGAAGTCTTTGCGAATTTTACGTAGAGAAATGGAACCTTGTGTTTTGAAGTTAATAGACGTTTGTGACCTTTTTAGGTGAAGGTACTAAGAGTAGCGTATTCTACTTGAGGAGTGGAAAGGGCTAGCAAGGTTGTAGTACTTGGAGCATTTTGCTTATTGTCGATACTCGTCGCGAGGTATGTGAACCTCTTCCTATCTTTTCTAGCATGATTGTTGTGAACTATGTAGTACGGTAGACGTACATGTGCTAAGTGATTTGGTTGGTTTAAAACATAGGGTGTTATAATAGCTTTATGGGAAGTTAGTTATAACGACCTTATGTAGGTGAAAATGGTTTACTGATGTTAGAAGTTAAGAGACTTGATCTTATAAGATAAGAGACTTAACTTATTTGTTTTAATGTGGATGTTGTGTGAAACCTCATTCGTGAGTAATGAGTACTTGGTTTTTAAAGGGATAATGTTTTACTGATTTCGGGAATCAGAATGTGTATCGACAGACCACTGCAGCGTTAATAAAAGGAAAATGTATTGAATAATGATGTGTTGTATTAAAACCAGTAGAAACCTCCATCTGCATAGAAGCTAAGATAAGACAAAATGATATTACATTTTCTAGATCATGCTTTGTAATAAGATCGTTATAAACAAGAATAAACTACTCACATATATGACATATGTTACTCAATTGTTCTAAAAAGGAATCAAGTGATTAAGTTTGGGAACTATGAAACCATTTGAAAATGAGAAGCTTGAGTAATTGAAACTAGGCAAACTGGAACTTAGGAAAATAATGCTGTTACTTGATTTTAAAAAGGAATGTGGGTTGGTCATTCTAATACTACGGGTATCGGGTGACTTTTATAGAAGTAATGGATCTCTTTTAAAAGAACTTAACGTATGTAGTACTTTGGGGTTAAAAACCCGGACTTTGGTATAAATGGAAGTACTTTGAGTTGTTGTGAAACTTGCCTATGCTTGTTGTTGTGAAACTTGCCTATGCTTGTTGTTGTGAAACTTGCCTATGCTTGTGATGATAGCCTTTGTTGTACAAGTGTGGTATTTACGTATTCTGCGTCTCGATAGAGGGCGGTTGACTTGTTGAGAACTTACTTGGGCGTCTTTGGCGGTGATGGAGAATTCCACGGGTATGTTTCCATTTTGATTACTGTCTTGTTGTTGATGTCACATGGACATGTCTACACCGATGCAGTATTCCGGGGGCATGCGGCCATGCGGTCGGGTTGATTACCCGATATATTGTTAATGTGGTTACATGGACATGTCTACACCGAGGTAGAATTCCGGGGGCATGTGGCCATGCGGCAGGGTTGATCACCCAGTATATTATTGTTGATGTCAAATGGACGTGTCTACACCGAGGTAGAATTCCGGGGGCATGTGGCCATGGTGCATTTTTATTAATGTTACATCATGGACATGTCTACACGATCACGAGAATTCGGGGCACGCGCCGTGATGCGAACATGATTGATGTTGTGGGCGTGAGACCCATAGTTATATTTTAGTGATGACTTGAGGCGTGAGTCACATCGGACATATTCGCTTTTATGTTGTGGCGTAGTTTGGTTATCATACATGTCTGCGCTTTATATAGACTAGTATGATTTCATTCTGATATTTTCTGATTTCACATACTTGGTACTGTTGTCTTGACCTCGCCCGGGGCTGCGTTCATCCGCAGTAGAGTACATCGGTCGTGGATCCTCGCTCTTAGGATCTCGGTTCAGCGTTTTGGGAAAGCTCCGTTTCTCGGAGGCTTATCTTTTGGTATGTGTTCCTCGAGTTGTAGGTTCTTGTACATTCGGGGTATGGCGAAGCCACTGTCCGTCATAGTTGTTGTAAATCTTAAGTGCAGTAATCTTTATTGTGGCGGGGTTGTAAAAGGATTAAACTGCGTTTTGAAAGAGTTGTATTTATTTATGTTATTGGAAGGTAACAGTTGGGTTGGCTTTGTTTTATGTTCATATATCTTGTTTCTTGTTAAAGTTTTATTTTTCATTGGTTTTCTCGATGATTGTATCACTAGGGTGCCCGGATAAGGCACGATGCGGGCCGGGCGGTCGTTACAAAAGTGGTATCGAAGCGATTAATCCTCGGAAAGTGTCTCTGAACCGTGTCTAGTAGAGTCTTGATTATCGATGTGTTGTGCACCACATCTATAATCGTGGAGGTCGCAGACATTTAGGATTAGTTTCCATTCTTCTCATTACGAGATCGTGCCTTAGAGGTGTTGTAAGTTGGACCCTCCGACGTATCTCGTTTTACCGATTATGCCTCGCGCAGGCAACCAGAGCCGAAGGGCAAAGCGGCGAGAGTCGCTAGTGAGATCTGAGAGGAGTACGAGCGCGAGCGGACGATACCTAAGCCTCCAGTCCACGATGCAGGGGCGGAGGAGATGGGTTACAAGGAGATGGCGATTCTTGGCGAGGTAGTGGCAGATATGAGATAAATTTGATGCGTGATTCCAGTTCGATAGCACGATGGTTCACCCCGAGCGAATAGTTTGAGGCTACGGGACTTTACGAGTTGTAGCCCGCGAGTTTTATGGGTCGAGGCACGAGGATGATCCGCAGGAGTTCATCCGGCGATTCTGACGGATCACGCGGGTGATCAAGGCTTCAGAGACCAGTCTGTGACCTTTAGTTCGCATCGGTGCGTGATACCGATCGATTGGTTTGATTCATGGGAGCTTTCGGGAGAGCATGTACCTCGCAGTATGGGATGAGTTTTGGGGCTTTCCTCACGCACTTCTTGCCTCCGCGGATGAGGAGAACGCGGGCGGCAATTTTTGATGCTTAGACGAAGCGGGCGTGCGGTTCGGGAGTACAATGTGGAGTTCGACTCATTGGCGATGCGTCCAGCGTTGGTAGCTAGTATGGAGGATCGAGTGCACCGATATGTTCTGAGGGCTCGATGATTACATGTCGAGGCATGTTGAGTAGCTCTTCAGGGCATGGACATTGCCCGTGCGCAGCTCACGCTGGGATGTGAGGCACGGAGAGGTCGGCGGAATGACCAAGATCGTGAAGAGGGCGAACAACAGGTCCTTTGGTGACTTTCGAGGCGGACCGCCTCAGCAGCATACTAGTTTTGTACCTCCGCCAGTGCAGAGTGGTCCTCCACAACCTTCAGAGTATTCGGAGCGGTCGTGGGCTCGAGGTTCAGTTTCGGGAAGTAAGGGTGTTGGCGGATCACGGTCACCCTACCTCGGTGTGGTCGATGTGGTAGACCGCATTTCGGGAGTGTCGTGGTGCGGGGAGCTTGTTATTTTTGCGGCCAGCGGGGGCCATTTTGCGAAGGCTGTCAGGCCAAGGGTATACGGATGTTACGACTCGGCCTACCGGATCGATGTGGTTCATCGCTTACGATTATGCGCCTGCAGTGAGGCCTATGATTAGAATGGGCGGTAGCCGGGTATATCCTTAACCCTCTAGAGTTTTGGTATGCTTGTTATGATGGTCTCATTATTATGTGCTATGTACGAATAGCGTTGTGTTAATTATGAGTTAGAAAACATGCTTAGTTGGGAGGATACGTATGGGGGCATGGTAAGTGTGAACCTTAGACTATGTCACGACTGAGACCTTAGGGGTAAGGTCGTCTTGAGTTAAAGATTTATTTTATTTTTGACCCTTATCAGAGTAGTAGTATACGTGGGATTTATTTGTGTGATAAGTCCGTGGGTAGTGTGAGATGGAAGTGGTAGCTTTCATGATGTGAATTAGTAAGATTGTTCCGGATCGGGAACAAGAGTTTGGCGGTTGGGGAGTCGGGTTGAGGACCATTTGCGGGTCAACCCGTAACCCGGTTTGGGGTGAAGTCGGTTAGGTGGTCCCGCCGGTGGTAGGGTCACGAGGATGCTAGGCCCAAGTTTGTGTGACCATCGTATGAGTTCGTGGACGCGTTCGACCGAAGCGGTTCGTAAAGGCGGGAATGGCCTTAAGGAAGTTTGAGGTTAGTAAGATGACCAAGTTTGGAGGTAGTGACTCCGAGATTTTGAGAGCGGAGTAATGGTGAAGTATGGTGCGTCTTGGGAGAGTTCAAGTGTTCGAGAAGGGCCACGGCGAGTAAGGAAAGAAGAGGGCGTGTGTTAGTTCGTAGCGGCGTGGCGTCGGCAACTTGTTAGAGGAACTTCATCGATATCCGTCTTGAGAAGGAACATTCGGACGAATGTTTCTGAGAGGAGAATGTTATACCCGTAGTTGCGGGGTATGTATGTGAGGACGTGCGTGCGAGTGCGGCAGAAAATTTTGAAAAGAAAGAAAGATGTGAGTTTTCGACGGAAAAGTTTCCGGTTATTTGTGAAGAAAAAGGTTCGTTAATGGGAATTGGATTCCCAGATTTGGTATTTGGACTTCATTGATTATATGAGAATTTTGAGATTTTAATTTCGGAAATGGTCACGTGGGGCCCACGGGTGGAATTTACGGTTTTGTGGGGCCCACTTTGTTTTCGAGATTTTGGCCATTGTGAATATTTTTCGAAAGACGTTTTATGAGGGCCAATAGGAGGGTGACACGTGTCACCCCCGCCTAGGTGGCTTGGCCGAAGTTACCTTTGCACAACACGGTTAGAGTCGTTTTTTGAAGCGTTTTGCGTAACTTGCGAAGGGAAAATTCCGGCTATGTCGTTTTGTATTTTTGCGGATTTTTCCGAGCGGCGGAACATTTTGGGCCAACAAGAGGGTGACACTTGTCACCCTCAAGTGGACGCCTTAGGGTCGGTTTGGCCTTGGCCGATTGGTGCCTTGTTGTGGCATTGTTTTGTGCAATGTTTTGTGCAATGTTTTGTGGCATGTTTTGTGGAGTAGGGGTTAGGGTGCACTTGGCTTGATCTTGGCCTTACACTTGCCTTACACTTGGAAGGATCTTGGCCCTTGGTTGGCCTTTGGTTTTGCTATAAATACCCCCCTAAGTGTGAAGACTTCATCCATTCCAAAAACTTCCAAGTCTTGAAACCCTCTCCTCCCCCTTTGTGAGCTCTTAGCCGAGAGCCTCCTCCCACTCGTGTGGCCTTTGGCCGAGGGTTCCTCTCCCCTTTGTGGTGCCTTGGCCGTGGGGTACCCCACTAGCCTAGTTGTTTCGTAATACCCTTGTTGTGGTATAGAAATACTCCTAGTATTGTTATAATGCCCAAAATACCTTAGCCTTGTACCTTGTAGTATTCCAAAGATACCTCTTTCGTAGAGCAGGAAATACTACCTTTTGTCCTTTTAGTCTCAAACCAAACCACAAGGAAATCTTCATGGTTGGTTGAAGTATTTGAGTAGAAGTTGGTTAGAACTTCTAAGGGTTGTTTGGAGTGGTTTGGAGCGCGCAATTGGAGCTAAACCTTGCTCAGGATCGACATTATAACTTGGATAATTTTGGGCTTATCGAGGTAATTATCTTGTCCCTCTATTGTAATTGGAAATTACATGTTTGTTAGAATATATAGTTGAAGTATACTATATATGGAACTATACTTAGTATTCGGCAATGTCTTTTGACTTAAGCTGAATTTAAAGAAGAGAACCGAATCGTAATTACATGGGTTGTATCAGACATGAGACTTGTGTAGCATTGTTGTGTAGTAGAATGGTACACGCGTCAGGTTAGGCGATGTAAACCCCTGGTTGGCTTGGTGGCCGGCCTCGATAGAGGAGGAGATTTCTGTTTGTTGCGGGGAGAGTCTGCCGAATTTTACGTAGAGAAATGGAACCTTGTGTTTTGAAGTTAATGACGTTTGTGACCTTTTTAGGTGAAGGTACTAAGAGTAGCGTATTCTACTTGAGAGTGGAAAGGGCTAGCAAGGTTGTAGTACTTGGAGCATTTTGCTTATTGTCGATACTCGTCGCGAGGTATGTGAACCTCTTCCTATCTTTTCTAGCATGATTGTTGTGAACTATGTAGTGCGGTAGGCGTACGTGTGCTAAGTGATTTGGTTGGTTTAAAACATAGGGTGTTATAATAGCTTTATGGGAAGTTAGTTATAACGACCTTATGTAGTGAAAATGGTTTCTTGATGTTAGAAGTTAAGAGACTTGATCTTATAAGATAAGAGACTTAACTTATTTGTTTTAATGTGGATGTTGTGTGAAACCTCATTCGTGAGTAATGAGTACTTGGTTTTAAAGGGATAATGTTTCTTGATTTCGGAATCGAGAATGTGTATCGGCAGGACCACCGCGGCGTTAATAAAAGGAAAATGTATTGAATAATGATGTGTTGTATTAAAACCAGTAGAAACCTCCATCTGCATAGAAGCTAAGATAAGACAAAATGATATTACATTTTCTAGATCATGGCTGCTATAATAAGATCGTTATAAACAAGAATAAACTACTCACATATATGACATATGTTACTCAATTGTTCTAAAAAAGGAATCAAGTGATTAAGTTTGGGAACTATGAAACCATTTGAAAATGAGAAGCTTGAGTAATTGAAACTAGGCAAACTGGAACTTAGGAAAATAATGATGTTACTTGATTTTAAAAAGGAATGTGGGTTGGTCATTCTAATACTACGGGTATCGGGTGACTTTTATAGAAGTAATGGATCTCTTTTAAAAGAACTTAACGTATGTAGTACTTTGGGGTTAAAAACCCGGACTTTGGTATAAATGGAAGTACTTTGAGTTGTTGTGAAACTTGCCTATGCTTGTTGTTGTGAAACTTGCCTATGCTTGTTGTTGTGAAACTTGCCTATGCTTGTGATGATAGCCTTTGTTGTACAAGTGTGGTATTTCTGTGTTACCGCGTCTCTCGATAGAGGGTCGGTTGACTTGTTGAGAACTTACTTGACGTCTTTGGCGGTGATGGAGAATTCCACGTATGTTTCCATTTTGATTCTCGTCTTGTTGTTGATGTCACATGGACATGTCTACACCGACGCAAGATTCCCGGCACGTGCGGTCGGGTTGATTACGATATATTGTTATTGTGGTTACATGGACATGTCTACACCGAGGTAGAATTCCGGGGCACGTGGCTACGCGCAGGTTGATCACCAAAGATATTATTGTTGATGTCACATGGACGTGTCTACACCGAGGTAGAATTCCGGCGTGTGGCCGTGGGCATTGGTATTATTGTTGCATCATGGACATGTCTACACCGGCGCAGACTCCGGGGCACGCGCCGTGATGCGAACATGATTGATGTTGTGGGCGTGAGACCCATAGTTATATTTTAGTGATGACTTGAGGCGTGAGTCCTCGATCGACATGATCGCTTTTATGTTGTGAATCGTAGTTTGGTTATCATACATGTCTGCCGCTTTATATAGACTAGTATGATTTCATTACTGATTTTTTCTGATTCACATACTTGGTACTGTTATCGACCTCCTTCGGCTGCGTCATGCCGCAGTAGAGGTACATCGGCCGTGGATCCTCGCTCTTAGGATCTCGGTTCAGCGTTTGGGAAGCTCCGCTTTCCGGAGGCTTATCTTTTGGTATGTGTTCCACTGAGTCAGGTTCTTGTACATTCGGGGTATGGCGGGCCCTGTCCGTCATAGTTGTTGTAAATCTTAGGTGCAGAGTAATGCTGTGGGCAGGGTTGTAAAAAGGATTAAACTGTTCGTTTTGAAAGAGTTGTATTTATTTATGTTATTGGAAGGTAACCGTTGGGTTGGCCTGTTTTATGTTCATATATCTTGTTTCTTGTTAAAGTTTTATTTTTCCGCTGGTTTTCTCTGATGATTGTATCACTAGGGTGCCCGGGATAAGGCACCAGTAACGGGCCCCGGAACGGGTCGTTACACCACGTATCCAACTCTGAAAATAAAATTTCATAGTCCCGATAAATTCAACAGTCTCAAATAACAATTCTGAGAACCCAACTCTTATTAACGAACAATTTTTTCTTCCCGAGGTTCGGAAGATTTTTCCTTCGTAAAACAATTCTTTCCTTCGTTCAAATTTTCAAGTCTTGTTTCCTTACGTACATTCTTATATACTCGTCCTAGAATTACGGGGTGTAACACCCTCAAAGTTGGCTAGTGGATTTAATGGGTTGTTCGGTAGCTAACATAGGGGGTCACGTTTATTTTTCTTATACTATAAATATAGGAATCATTTGTACAGAATATGGACGATCAATCAATCAAACAACTAATTTTACATATCTTCAATTTGTCTTTTTCGCCTTCATTGCACTCTAATTGTATTTATGTTTCTTACCACTTAGTTTACTCAATCACCATCTCAACGCTTTCTGGAGTAGTTGGGAACCCATTGCTGGAAGTTAGAATTCCGCTTACAGTCAAAATTTCTTAGTTAAGGATCAATTTATCATCCGATTTTGTTAGCCGATTACAAGGCAGACATTTCGGAGGGGAACAAGCATACTAGGTAAACCCTGTGCTACGAGCTAGATTGAGAAGGCTTTGTAGGGAGATTCGATACCAGACCTCCTGTGGAAGAAACCCACCAAAACAACTCTACCACACCGAAGATGTGATTAATTAGCACTTCCTAATGATAGAATAATATTATATCATAGTTAAATTAGTAATCGGTGCTTGGATCAAGACCACTATTTTTTGGGCCCAAAAGGAATTCATTCATTAATAGTTTTTAAATTTTGTATACTGATAGCGATTTATACACACGCTAAACGCAAGTGCACGTATCGTTACAAGTAATATAGTCTGGGTAAGACCGAATATCTTCCTCAGGGACTGGTTTTCAAGTACCGATTATCTATGCTTTAGTTTCTATTTGGTTAACGTTAATTGGGTTGGAATTCTAAACTAATAATGCAGAAAATAAACAAATTATGAAAATACTTTGATTTAAATCAGTTATGATGGAGATTAGGGCTTCCAAGATCATCAACTATCCACTCTATTCAATTCTTAATGCAATTAGACTGACTTTTTCTTCTACGTTAAGATAGCAGGTTAACTAAGCTGTTTTATACTCCTCTTAAGGTAATATAAACACCCAACCCCAATGGAGAACCCTTCTATCTTTCGATGACAAGATTGACTATAAAGGAGGATTAAGAGTCATAACCTATTAAGCTACACAAGTATCGGGGTACTTTCGTCCACGATTTAAACCTATGTTTATTCAACTATAGCATATTCACAATATCCCCTTTTGGATTTCGATTAGAACTCATGTAAGTGATGATAACTAGTGATCAATTAATTATCAAGCAATCAAAGCAATTATTGAATAAATCTTAAGCAAGTGAAGAAAAAATCAACTAATGTATTAATTCATGAATAAGAGTTTCAAGAGAATCACAAGGAAATCCCTAACAAAGTAATTAGCTCCTAGCCATAGTCACACTAAGAACTAATATAATATCCATACATGAACTGAAATAAACAAAGCAAAAGGAAGAAAAAAAATACTTGAACTAGGTCTCAAATCTTCGCCTCCTAGAGTTGTGTTGTATGTACAATGGATGGTTGAATCCCCTCTCTAGAGAATGATGTGGAGAATATATATAGCCCAAGAATCCTTTAGGTCAAGGGTTAGGGATTATGTAGGTAGGAAAATTATCCCTTTTGGACCCTGAAAATGTGTCAAATTCGGCCCAAAACGTCAAAAATACCGCGTCGGGCTGGCCTGGATCGGGCGCCACGGCTACCAAAATCATAGAGTTTCGGACAACTTCAGTGGTCGGCGCTGCTTCCAGGCGTCGTGGCGCCGGTGGCGTTTTTTCGGCGGTTCTTCGCTTCGTCGTCAGTTTTCATCCGGGTTTCGTCTGATCATTTCTATACTTGCCGGGACTTCTTAGACTTCATTTATTGGCCACTTTAAGTGTGCAATTCCATCTCAATTAAGCTCATTTCATCTTCTTTTCTCCATTTCTCCATTTCTGACCACTGTGACACAAAAGAAAGGAAAACGACCCTAATACTATACTAAACATAAATGAAATGAGTAAATTATTAACTAAAAATGACTCAAAAAGTGTGTATAAAATACACCGATCAAACACCCCCAAACTTAATATTTTCTCGCCCTCGAGTAAAGATCAAAAAGATAGAAATAAAGACACGAAAGAAAAGAAAATAAAATGACTCAAAGACACTGATCAATTTGCTGCACAATTGTCACTTAGAAAAGCATGAAGATTAGTAGGATAATATGCAGGAACATATAGCATGGATTTTTAGCATTCTAAACACTCAAGTCAGATATTTCGCAAATTCAATTCAATCATGCTCAATGGATGTAAAAATACCTAGCTATGCATGTCAATTTCAAAATTCTATGGCATGTTCACTTGTTATTCTCCACTAATCATGGATACACATACTAGAGATCTTCAGAACTTTTCAAGGTTGTAATATAGGCTTAGGCAGGGGTACGTAAAAATAGGCTTTTAGGCTCAATCTTACGTACCATAAGCTCTTTTTCTTTTCAATTCTTCCCTTTTCTTTTTGATTCTCTTTTTAACCTCATACATATTTTTCTCTTCTTTTGTTTTGAGAGAATGAGGTGTATGATGAATAGCAGGCATCCCCAAACTTAGATTTTTTGCCTATTGATTTTTTTTTCATTGGGGTGCATCAAAATTGTTCACTCTCTTTTTGTCTCTTTTTCAACACTTTATATTCCAAACATATCTATTTTTCCACTTATGACACAAATATGAAATTATAAGGTGTCAAAGAAAAGATCTTATTTTTGGCTCAAAGGGGCTGACTAGGGATTCAATTGTAATGTCAGGGATATGCAAAGAATGGTAAGAAAGGGCTAACAAAGAAATGCCTGAATCATCTCCCTAACATGAATATCCTAACTATTTCGCCTCAAATAGCAAGCAAGCAGACACATAGGTTTAATCACTAACAATGCATAAATCAAGCAAGATACCCCCAAATAGTTCGATTTCATGATTTTTTGGCATATCTATCCTAAGTGTTCAGATTTTCTGCTTCTAATTCCATTACATTATCCCATTTTACTACATTAGGCGTATCAAGTAAATACAGCATGCATGATCTCAAAAAAAATTATGACTCAAAAATACTCAAAAAAACACAAAACAAATCACAAAGACTCAAAACAATAAAACAAAATATAAGACACCCCCCCAAACTTAATCGACACATTGTCCCCAATGTGTGAAGACTAAAAATAGGGACAACTTACTGACACAACACATCGGTCATAATGGAGGTCTGGGAGGAAATTTTTTGGAATTTGCACGGAATCTGGGTTTCTGAACCTTCGGCGCCACAGCCCTGAGATTCGGCGCCGTGTCTCCCCAAGTACTGCAGCTCTATGAAGTTCCGGCGCCACGGCGCTGATTCTGGGCGCCGTGGCGCTGACGGCGGCTTTTCCTTTTTTCAGTGTTTTTGCTCCTTTTTCCTCAGAGTTAGCTTTCAGTCCACATGTCATCCAACAACACAAAACAAGAACCCAAGACCGTGAGACTGTTCAAGACAAAATAAAACAAACTAAAGACAAAAATCAAACTAACATAATTAAAAACATTGGGTTGTCTCCCAACAAGCGCTGTCTTTAACGTCTTTTAGCCGGACGCAGTTAACCTTTACTAGTGCCCGGCTGATCCTTCTGCGAACTGCTTGCAATCCGCACAGTGTTTGTTGCAGGTCTCACTTTTCCTACAACACCTTTTTCAAACAAGGGCCTTAGACATAAGATTATCCTCCAAGTACACAAGACATGCTTGTCTTTTAGGCTCTCTATAATGTAGGGATCAGTGAAATTCCGTACATCTCTCAACTCTAGGGGGTGCCCTTGATGGTATGGACTTCCTATTTGGGGATCAACAGTGATAGCTGGTGGTGTTTCTTCTGCAATATGTGCAGGAAAAAGAATTTCCACAGAATCCAAAAAGGTGAATAATTGGATCTCAGCAATCTTTTTCTTCTCTACACCAACTATCTCGCCAGATTCCTCAATAGCTGGGTGTGGTTCAGGCTCCTCAATTTACCTCTCATAATGATGTCGCTAGGCAGATTTGCTTGAGGTGTATTGCTCATCTTATCCATCAGTTGTCCTATGTGGGTCTCCAAATATTTGAAGGACTCCCTTGTCTCAGCCATAAACTGAGTCTGGCACTTGGTGAGCCTGAGTATGTCTGTCTGCAACTCATCTAGATATTCCTCTAGAACCTGTGGGTTAAGATGTTGTTGATGACTCCACTGTATCTGATAGTAGTAGTCCATATGTCGTGAATATTAAAAAAAAATTCGAATTTAACTTGCAAAATAATAAAACAACAAAAGGTGATAAAAAGATGCTCGCAGAACAAGTTTCTAACTTGTTCTTGGAGCAACCAAATTAGAAATAAGATTAGATAAATTGATATTGAAAGTACGTCAATCCCCGGCAACAGCGCCAAAAACTTGATAGCGATTTATACACACGCTAAACGCAAGTGCACGTATCGTTACAAGTAATATAGTTTGGGTAAGACCGAATATCGTCCTCAGGGACTGGTTTTCAAGTACCGATTATCTATGCTTTAGTTTCTATTTGGTTAACGTTAATTGAGTTGGAATTCTAAACTAATAATGCAGGAAATAAACTAATTATGAAAATACTTTGATTTAAATCAGTTATGATGGAGAATTAGGGCTTCCAAGATCATCAACTATCCACTCTATTCAATTCTTAATACAATTAGACTGACTTTTTCTTCTACGTTAAGATAGCAGGTTAACTAAGCTGTTTTATACTCCTCTTAAGGTAATATAAACACTCAACCCCAATGTAGAACCCTTCTATCTTTCGATGACAAGATTGATTACAAAGGAGGTTTAAGAGCCATAACCTATTAAGCTACACAAGTATCGGGGTACTTTCGTCCACGATTTAAACCTATGTTTATTCAACTATAGCATATTCACAATATCCCCATTTGGATTTCTATTAGAACTCATGTAAGTGATGATAACTAGTGATCAATTAATTATCAAGCAATCAAAGCAATTATTGAATAAATCTTAAGCAAGTGAAGAAGAAATCAACTAATGTATTAATTCATGAATAAGAGTTTCAAGAGAATCACAAGGAAATCCCTAACAAAGTAATCACGCTAAGAAATAATATAATCTCCATACATGAACTGAAATAAACAAAGCAAAAGGAAGAAAAGAAAATACTTGAACTAGGTCTCAAATTTTCGACTCCTAGAATTGTGTTGTATGTACAATGGATGGTTGAATCCCCTCTCTAGAGAATGATGTAGAGAATATATATAGCCCAAGAATCCTTTAGGTCAAGGGTTAGGGATTATGTAGGTAGAAAAAGTTATCCCTTTTGGACCCTGAAAACTTGTCAAATTCGACCCAAAACGTCAAAAATACCGCGTCGGCACCGTGGCCCTGCAGTCGGGCGCCACGGCGCCTAAAAATCAGAGAGTTTCGGACAACTTCATTGGTCAGCCGCGCCGGCATGGCGTTTTGGCGGTTCTTCGCCGTCGTCGATTTTCATCCAAGCTTCGATCTTTTCTATACTTCCCGGGACTTCTTAGACTTCATTTATTGGCCCCTTTAAGTGTGCAATTTCATTTCAATTAAGCTCATTTCATCTCTTTTTTTCGTCATTTCTCCATTTCTGACCACTGTGACACAAAAGAAAGGAAAACGACTCTAATACTATACTAAACATAAATGAAATGAGTAAAATACTAACTAAAATGACTCAAAAAGTGTGTATAAAATACACCGATCAAACACCCCCAAACTTAACATTTGTTCGCCCTCGAGTAAAGATAAAAAAGATAGAAATAAAGACACGAAAGAAAAGAAAATAAAATGACTCAAAGACACTGATCAATTTGCTGCACAATTGTCACTTAGAAAAGCATGAAGGTTAGTAGGATAATATGCAGGAACATATAGCATGAATTTTTAGCATTCTAAACACTCAAGTCGGATATTCCGCAAATTCAATTCAATCATGCTCATGGATGTAAAAATACCTAACTATGCATGTCAATTTCAAAATTCTATGGCATGTTCACTTGCTATTCTCCACTAATCATGGATACACATACTAGAGATCTTCAGGACTTTTCAAGGTTGTAATATAGGCTTAGGCAGAGGTAGGTAAAAATAGGCTTTTAGGCTCAATCTTACGTACCATAAGCTCTTTTGCTTTTCAATTCTTCCCTTTTCTTTTTGATTCTCTTTTTAACCTCATACCTATCTTTCTCTTCTTTTGTTTTGAGAGAATGAGGTGTATGATGAATAGCAGGCACCCCCAAACTTACGCTTTTTGCCTATTGATTTTATTTTTCATTGGGGTGCATCAAAATTGTTCACTCTCTTTTTGTCTCTTTTTCAACACTTTATATTCCAAACATATCAATTTTTTCACTTATGACACAAATATGGAATTATAAGGTGTCAAAGAAAAGATCTTATTTTTGGCTCAAAGGGGCTGATTAGGGATTCAATTGTAATGTCAGGGATAAGCAAAGAATGGTAAGAAAGGGCTAACAAAGAAATGTCTGAATCATCTCCCTAACATGCATATCCTAACTATTTCGCCTCAAATAGCAAGCAAGCAGACACATAGGTTTAATCACTAACAATGCATAAATCAAGAAAGATACCCAAATAGTTCGATTTCATGAATTTTTGGCATATCTATCCTAAGTGTTCAGATTTTCTGCTTCTAATTTCATTACATTATCTCATTTTACTTCATTAGGCGTTTCAAGTAACTACATCATGCATGATCTTAAAAAAAAATATGACTCAAAAATACTCAAAAACACACAAAACAAATCACAAAGACTCAAAACAAACAAACAAAGTCATGGTTCGAATAGGGAGTTAGAGAGAAGTTTCTCTCACTAAGTGAAAACGCTCTCAACGTTTTCCTTAGTTGCTTCTTTCGGTTCATCCCTCTCTTTCTAATTCACCATTGTTTCTTAATCAATCGAAGCTTATTGCTCATGACATGAGAAATACAAAGTTTATTACTCGCTCTAGTAATGATTCCGGTGGATCCGGAGGCTCTATGAAGTCTAAATCCAAGAAAAAGAAAAAGAACGGTGGAAGCCCAACCATTGTTAAAGAAAACTTAATTCCGGCAATTTCGGATCCCACGGTGTTAGTGCACGTTCACCGATATCGCATTCCACTTGAACATGTGGTAGATGATACTACGCTGCAAAGGATACATGAATGGGGAAAAAGTATAGAAGTCGATAACTTGGATAGAAATATGTTCGAAGGTGGGGAGTTTCATGCTCCTTTAGTCATCGAACCGGAAATGTCTATTCCAAATCTTGCTCCAGAAGTGGCTACAAAGGGTGTTTGTAACACTGTCCACAAGCTTAATGGAAATGCTTCTTCCGAATCTCCCGGCAACGCTATAGAAGTTCTGATAGCTAAAGACACTTCAATCTCTCCTAGATATGGCGGATCTAAGACGGGTCAATTGGTAAGCTCTGGGATTACAACGGAAGAACATAGCAATCACGGGGCTAAGACAACCTCATAACATCAAGGAAGTTTGCTCAGGCAAGCCGGAAAAGTTAGAGATTCTGGGCCAAGAATTGGAAACGATAAAACAATGCATGATGGTATTCTCGGGTCAAAACCTGGTCAGGTTACGGGTCAAATGGTTGAGGCGGGTCATGAGGGAGTCCATGGGTCTAATATTAATCCCAGTACTCGTGGTACAATGCAGGTTGGGAGAACCGAAGGGTCATCTACTCCCAAGGAGCCTAGTAACCCACTTAAATTTATTAGCGCGGGAGCCAAAGGGTCACTCCACTTAATGGGGCAGCATTCTTCGAATTCAATGAGAGTCACTAATAAGTCTTTCCCCACCTTAACCAGCTTACTTAGCGGACTTCAACAAAAGAATCCCAATAGCTCGTTTTCCTTTACTTCTTCCTTGGGTATTGGTAACGTCATTAACAGTCCACCTCTCTCCTCCTCTACTTCATCAATACTCCCTGGAATCCAAGATGACACTCCCCCACCTTCCTCCAATTCATCACTACCACCCGGAATGCATGAAAATTTCCCAACTCTTCCAAATGGCACACGTATCCTATCTCCTGATGCGGGTACGAGCTCTACTCCCTCGATTCCTATCCCTCGGTCAACATTTCACGGGAGGCTAGATGATAATATGCCCACAAATGAATCTAGAGATCATCATGTGAATCCACCAGTTGATGCAACAAATAAAGAAATACCCCCTTATCAAAGAAAAGGTTCTAATCCGGCAAAGAAGACCTATGCGGGAGTCTTTGCGGGTACCAGACTGGAAGCAAAGGGAATGAAGTTACAATTTATTGAACAACAAGGAGAAGATGTGGAACTTGAAGCTACGGATGAAGTCCCCTTCGTTGAAACCTGGGGTTATTGTCTAATTGGCTGCTTCACGGGTCTTTTTCCGGGAAGAGATGCATTGAATTCTATTGTTAAGGGATGGGGAGTGAAGTGATGTATCATCTCATATGGCAAAGAATGGACAATCTTCAAATTCATGACGGAGGAAGAACGCACAAATGTACTTCATGGAGGCCCGTATATGATCTTTGACAAAACTATGATGTTAAAACCTATTGATAAGGGAGTATTATTAACGGATGACTTATTCATGGACATCCCAATATGGGTCACTTTCCATGACATCCCCCTCTCGGTTTGGAGTGCAACAGGTCTTAGTAAGATTGCTTCGCGTGTGGGGAAGCCTCTATACACGGATCAATTTACTAAGGAGAGGTCTAAAATGAACTATGCAAGAGTCTTGGTGGAAGTAGATATTTGCAAAGAACCGGTTGTGGAGTTTGGAGTTAAGCTTCCCGACAATAGAAGGTATATCCAAAAGGTGAAATATGAGAATTACCCAGATTTTTGCTATCATTGTGCGTCCTTTGGCCACAACCATTTGAAGTGTAGAAAATTGATGCAAGACATCAACGCTCAAGAAGCCCAGAAAACCCATAATCCAATGGTATCACCTAGCAATGGTGACGTATCTACTAGCTCGGGTGTTGCTACTGCTACGGGTCAAACCAGTCCCTCTTGCCCCGATCCTGTCACGACCCGACCCCGGATCCGTGACCGGTGCCTTAACCCGGGCACCCTTGTGACACAACATCAGAGAAAACCAGCGGAATATAAACTCATAATAAACAACCATAATGATATAAATAGTTTAGCCTACAATGGCTACCCCAAAAGTACATAAAACCGAACAGTTACATCCTTAAACAAACCAAGTTATGACAAGACTACAGGCCTCTAAGAAGGAGTAACACTATGACGGGACAGGGCCCCGTCATGCCCCTGAATGTACAAAACATCAACAACACCAGGGAGAACCATACCAAAAGTCGAGCCTCCGAAGAAATGGAGCTCCTGACACCTGAGTAAAAGATCCTAGGAATGAGGATCTACCACCTGCTTTCCTTACTGCAGATGAACGCAGCCCAGAAGGGTCGACACAACGTACCAAGTATGTAAAACTGGAAAATACTGTAGTAATATCATAAGTCAAAAATAAGCTGGAGTCATAGATAAAAATCAATTTCCTTGTACTGTGCCTTACTAACAATGAGAGTAACAAGTATAAAACTTATAGCATAAAAATAGGAGGCTCACGATCAAAACAGGGTACCTCGCCCGTAGTATCATTAAGCAATCCTACTCCTGGGACTATTTCACCCGCATGGGTCCTGTGGACCCGCATGAGGTCATCCGTCTCGTCATGGGACTATTTCACCCGCATGGGACTATTTCACCCGCATGGATCCTGTGGACCCGCATGAGTACCATCGCCGTACTCGCATGGGACTATTTCACCCGCATGGATCCTGTGGTCCGGATCCGCATGAGTGCAAGCGCCGCACTCGCATCATGGGTAGCAAATCCATGGCATAAGTAATAACCCGGGGTTTACCCCGTAATAATATAAATATATAACATAGCTCATCCGGCTATCATACATAACATAAGCACTACCGGCCTATCATATCATACATAAGCACTACCGGCCTATCATATCACAACATAAGCACTACCGGCCTATCATAACATAAGCACTACCGGCTTATCATAACATAAGCAAGTTAAGAAATCTCCTAACTTCTTATTAACATTATTAATATATCCTCTCATTTTAGTATCCTAAGGCACTAACATGTCTTTTAATAGAAAATCCGGGAATTCAACCCAAGTACCATGTACTTCAAACTTTTTAAGAAATAACTATTTTTATACAAAATTCCAAGATACTAATCACGTTTCCCTTAGTTGCTCCTTAGGTTTCTTCCTCTTCTTCCCCCCCCCCCCCCCCCTTAGATTTTCGTTTGATTCATTATGGTTTGATTGTTATTGTCCACAATATGAAAAAGTCTAAACGTTACACACGTTCTAGCAATGATTCAGGAGGTGCAGGCAGTTCGGCTAAAGCTAGAACAAAGAAGAAAAAGAATGGCGAGTCCAACAATTGCCGAGGAAAATCTTATTCCGCAATCTCGACTTCGTGTTGGTTCATGTTACCTGCACTCGCGCTTTCCTTTAGAAAATGTAGTAGATGATTCTATGCTACAAAGGATACATGAATGAGGCAAAAATATCGAAATTGAAAGCTTGGATATTAGTGAGTTTGAAGGCGTAACTTCCAAGAAGACCATTGACGCCCTAATGCTACTATGGTGGTTGATCATTCCACGCCAATTTGTTGGTAAAGGGATCATTTCGGAAGAACTAGACACTACCCAAAGATTAGTACTCGACACTACCGAAATTCTCTCAGTTTGCGGAAAAGGGTTAAAATCTAGGCCGACATCGCAATTGGTGAAGCAAGACACGATGGCATTCTCTGTCCGAACCGGTCGGGCGTGGTCAAAGGTTCTTGGCGGTCGTGCAGTGTTCATGGGTCCAAGAGTAATCATGTCTTGTTTGATTCAAGTCGGTTGAAAGCATTGATGGTACTTCTATCCCCAAGAAGTTCAACGCGGTGTCAAGAGAGCAAACTTCAATGCCCGAAACGATGTGACTACTCCTATTACGGCCTGGTCTTGGGTGAGAAGGCTAAGGCGGTCACGAGGATAACAATGATACTAGGAATATGCACTCTATGCAAGGATCAAGATCAGATGTGGAATACGGGCGGGTTTCTAGCCCCAAGGTTTCTAACGTCATTATTGAGGGTGCCGAGGCGCCAAACTTTAATGCCATGCGTATCAAGTTTACACTCCCAACTACGGGCCTTAATGATGGTCCGATTTCCAAGGCGGCGGGGATAACCTAGGGGCATTAACTACCCCGCTTTACGCGAGCTAAGTCAATGGTGGGTTCCAACGTTTTGATTGAGGTGCCGAGGCGTCGCACATCTATGAGGCGGTACCAACGACTCTCTCATAACTCCCAGATTTATGATGGTCTTAGTTCCAAGACGGATCGGGGATAATCTAGGGCATTGACTACTCACGTTACACGAAGAGCCAAGTCAATTGTGAGAAACAAAGCTATTTCTTTGTCCAGGAGCCTAGAACTCCACAACCATCAATAATGCGAGAGCCGAGGGTCGTGATTGAATGTATGTATCAATGACTCTCTAATAACTCCGGACTTTATGATGGTCTTGGTTCCAAGACGGATCAGGAGGACAATCTAGGGGCATTGACTACTCACGTTACACGAAGAGCCAAGTCAATTGTGAGAAACAAAGCTATTTCTATGTCCAAGGAGCCTAGGAACTCAATAACCATCAATGAAGCAAAGAGCCGAGGGTCAACATTGAATGAGACGGGATTCAAAGTGCCTTCTCGTGATTCAAGTCAACAACCCCAGATTTCTTTAAGTGTCACCAATGAAGCCTTCCCTACTTTAGCTAGTTTGCTAAGTGGAGCCACTCTCAAGAATCACAACACTCCTTCGCCTTTAACACTTCCTGATTCGAGTAGAGTCCTAAACTTCCCCTCTCTCATCTAATACCACTTCACTACTTCTGAATTTCACAACACCACACCCCTTCTATCTCCTCTTCCTTCTATTCCTTCGAAAACCAACACAAATTCCCTACCCTCCCAAATGGCACGCAAATCATCTCTTCTATCATGGGCCCAAGCTCACTCCCTTCTACCCTTCCCCCTCTGCCTATACCTCCAGATATATCTCCCAATGATTTACATACTAATGCACCTTCTAAACCACATCATATCCCTACCACAGCCACAACTCACAACAATCTTCCCCCAAACCATGGCAAAGGTCCCTTCCCTCCTAAAAAGACTTATTATGGAGACATATAGGGAACTAGGATTGAGGCAAAAGGTATGAAGTTACAATTTACTGAACAACAATGGGAGGAAGTAAATATAGATGCTTTGGATGAAGTTCCTTTCATAGAAACTTGGGGCTATTGCCTAATAGGTTGCTTCACGGGTCCTTTCCCGGGAAGAGAAGCATTGAATACGATTGTGAAAGGATGGGGAGTTAAATGCCGTATTATACCATATGGCAAAGGCCGGATGATGTTCAAATTCATGACGGAGGAAGAGCGCACTAATGTACTTCACGGAGGCCCTTATATGGTCTACGGAAAACCATGATGCTCAAGGCTATCAATAAAGGAGTTCTTATAACGGATGATTTGTTTATGGACATTCCTATTTGGGTCACTTTCCTGACATTCCCTTTCTATTCGAGTGCAACGCCTTAGTAAGATTGCTTCACGTGTAGGAAAACCTCTTTACACTGACCAATATACTAAGGAAAGGTCTAAAATGAACTATGCAAGAGTTCTAGTGGAAGTGGATGTTAGCAAGGAGCCGATAATGGATTTTGTCGTCAATCTCCCGATAATGTAAAGTATACTCAAAGGGTAAACTATGAGAATTACCCGACTTTTGCTATCATTGTGCGGCTTTGGACACAACCACTTGAAGTGTAGGGTCGAGGGATGATGTCAACATTGAAGAAGCTCCAAATACACGCACATCGAGGTTCCCTAACAACAAGGATAATTCTATTCGTTTGAAGGTCAACAAAGGTACGGTGGAACCAACCCTCCTCATCCACCAACTTCTCAACACCCGTAGATGCCGATAACTCATGGACATTGAAGAAACTGCACACAACACCTCGCAGTACCGAAGCTTGGGAGAAGTATCACATGCCGCGGGTCCTCCGGTTTTGGGTCATTCTGGCCCATCATGTTTGCGGGATTCTCTAGCAAAGTCCTCACTGCCTAATTCTCACAATGGCAGTACATAACATGTTAGGATGGGGGGTGAGTCAAAACATTCTGATTCTGAGATGCCTATGTGTCACGACCGACCGCGCATCGGTACCTCACCGGTACCATCGTATGCATCGAGAATAGCAAATGAACATACATGAAACAAAATCAGATAAGGTGAACATCACTAGCAAGCCGATAAGGCCGCTTTTCATAAAATAACTTAACCGAAAGTGAAACAAGACATCTTATCATTACACCAAACCACAAACGTGACTACGCACTTAGAATAATAATCGTATGACAGGGCCCCGCCATACCCCCTGATTGTACAAAAGTAAATAACCTCAGGGAATCATACCAAAAGACAAAGCCTCCGGAGGATGGAGCTTTCCAGAAAATGAACAGTGATCCTAATAGTGCGGACCAAAGAAGTTACGATCTCGACTGCGGCATGAACGCAGCCAAGGAGGTCGATAACAGTACCAAGTATGTGAAATCGAGAAAATACCAAAATACCTCATAAGTCTAAAATAATCGGGGACATGTATAAAATCGCTTACGTAACACTGCACCTTACCAACAATGAGAAAATCGGTCATATACTATACCGCATGAAAATAGAAGCTCATAATCAACACGCCCAAGTAAACTCATATAGAGACCATGGAAGCATACCCGTGGAATCTCTTCATCACCGACGCACGCCCAATAAACTCATACTAAGACAATGGAAGCATACGTGGAATCCTTCACATCGCAGACGCCCAATAAGCTCATACTAAAACAATGGAAGCATACCCGTGGAATCCTTCATCATCGACGCACGCCCAATAAACTCATACTAAAACAATGGAAGCATACCCGTGGAATCCTTCATCATCGGGCGCACGCCCAATAAACTCAACGGTGGTATGACGATCTTGGGGCTTGCCTCTCATTCATACTCTTACCACGAAGAAGGTGGTATAACGATCTTGGGGCTTGCCTCATTTATACTCTTACCTTCATATCGCATGCCTCGAATCCTTCATCGTAAAGCATGTCCAAGGTGCATACCGTGGAATCCTTCATCATTGGCAGACGCCCAAGTAAACTCATAATAGAACAATGGAAGCATACCCGTGGAATCCTTCATCACTGGCGGTACGTCCAAGTAACTCATAACTGAACAATGGAAGCATACCCGTGGAATCCTTCATCACTGGCGGTACGTCCAAGAAACTCATAACTGAACAATGGAAGCATACCCGTGGAATCCTTCATCACTGGCGGTACGTCCAAGTAACTCATAACTTCTTTAGGCTTTCATTAACATACAAAATGAATCTCATTTTCATGACCTTATTCAAGAAAACCCAACTCTTTAACCTTTCATAAAGTTATTATAACCAACTCCCCATAAAGCCGTTATACTAACTTTATGCTTTAAAGCTTTAGACGTTCATACTCTTTCATAAGGTCACATAACTAACCTCCCATAAGGTCGTTATAACTCCTTATGTTTCAAAAGATTTCGTTCTTTTTATTAACCAAGAGACTTATACTTCAAATCAAACTCACACAATTTCCGTAATACTTCTTCATGTCACGAAATCCTTATCTACCTTATTTAGGTTAAACCATTACTTAGGAATAAGTGGGTTAGCTCTCTAACCCAACCAACTTAGACATTTTCGTAAAACAAGTCAAGTACAACAAATAGATTTACTTCATTTAAAACACGTACGTCTACCGTACTATATAGTTCAAACTACTCATGCTCAAGAGATAAGAAAGCTCCACATACCTCTTTGGTCAATCCACTTGCTAAGCTCAACTACCGCAAGTAATATTTCAACCTATAATAACCATGATATGTTCATTAACCTCTAATTCCAATGTAGAATAATCTAACTCAAAGCCACTAAAATTCTATCGAAAATTGGGCAGCATTTCCTTTGTTTCTACTCACTTTGCCACCTTTCTCAAGGCCGAATTTACCATCAAAACACCCCATTGTAAGGCTCAATCAATCCAACATTTTAAAGGGGATTACACACCCAAAATTCTGTCTCATAAGTTTACAATAATTCACTTAACAATCCTAAGGTAGTTTTTAGGCTTCAACATGCTCATAAACTCTTCTTAACCCATTTTTCATATTCAAAACACATTTCTAGCATGCAATGACTCTAAGAGCATTATTTACTACCACAAGTTCTTTCTTCTTAACATGCAAAACTAAATCTAAAGAAAGAATCATTACCTTAAAGTTTTAGCCCAAACTTATTCCAAATATTGCTAGCTTCCTTGCCAAGAACACCACCACAACAATGCCAACAAGCTAGCTACAAGCTTCCTTTTTGGTTCTTAACTATTCAGATTTTTCTAAGGGTTTTTAGAGAGAAGGGGGAGCAATTTGAGAGAGAGAGAGAAGATGAAAGATAGAAAATGTCCAAGTCTTGGTCAATATATTGCATGCAACAGAAAATCAGATGGGGGGGGACACTTGTCACCCTCCCATGGTCTCTTTTAAAACAAAAATCAGACTTTTCTAAGTTTTTCCGCCCAAAAATCCCGCCTCGGCGCGCTCGCCAGGCCAGCGCTGAAACCTCCGCAGTTCTCGATCTTTCGCGCGCCCTGCTTATCCCGGCCGGGCGCTGCAACTTCAGCGACCCTCGGAACTTTAGGCGCGCGCCTCGCATCCGCGCCGCGCCTGCCGCTTGGTCCGAAACACATTTCTGTCCGACTGCGCACTGAACTTGTAACTCTCATAACTTTCTACTCCGACGTCCTATCGACGAACGGTTGGTTGCGTTGGAATCCAGACTCAACAAACTACGCCCTAGGCCTTTAAAACACTTAGGAACTCTCAATGTACCGGGTCATAACCCGCCTCAAAGTTGACTAAAAACCGTCCGGAACGACCACAACCTCGCCCTTCGGAAATTTTAAGTCTTACATACTTTCGTACGTTTCCATACGTAGGGTCAGAACTACGGGGTATAACATTCTCCCCCCCTTAGAAACATTCGTCCCCGAATGTTCCTTTGGAGCCAATCTACTATTCCTCGGTACATCCTCGTACTTTACACTAATGGAACTTTATTATGCCACACATGGTCTGTGGACACTTTCTGAGGACTAACTGCTTTGATACCACTTTTGTCACGACCCAACCCCGGGGCCGCGACTGGTACCCTACCGGGGTACCCTGTCAGGTATATGTCAGAGAATAGCAGCGGAACATACACAACACATACGCATAAAAAGTAACATCACTGGCCAGCCGGTAAGGCTACCTTCCATAAAACATACTTAACAAAAGTATAATAGTACAACTGGTTCTTATAGCCCAAAACACATAGGTGGCCATGCACTTAAAGATAATAATCGTGGCGGGACAAGGCCCCGCCATACCCCCTGAATATCCCAAGTACCTCTAGCATCAGGGAACTATCCATACCAATAAATAAGCTTAGGAGGAATGGAGCTTCGACAGGAATAGTGATCCAAGAACGAGGATCCTCAATCGCTTACTTACCTGCGGATTTAACGCAGCCCCGGGAAGGGGTCGAGACACAATATGTACCAAGTATGTAAAGCTGGAAAATCTGTAATATGATATCATAAGTCTAAAAGCAAGTGAGTCATGGAAGACAATAAAATACCTTTTATCAGGCCTTACTAACAATGAGAGTGACAAGTATATATATATATATAATACTGCATAAAATAGGAGGCTCATGATCAAAACAGGGTACCTCGCCCGTAGTATCAAAAAAACCATCCTACTCCTGGGACTATTTCACCCGCATGGGTCCTGTGGACCCGCATGAGGTACTCCTCGCATCGGCTGTACCTGCCGGCATGGGACTATTTCACCCGCATAAGCCCATAAGGACTCGCATGAGGTATTCCTCGCATCATGGGTAGCAAATCCACGGAACAGGTGGTATAACGATCTTGGGGACTTTCCCCTCAGATATACTCTTACCCTGAAGCAGATGGTATAACGATCTGGGTCAGACTCGATATACTCTTACACCGAGGATGGTATAACGATCTTGGGGCTTGCCTCGATATACTCTTATTCTGGTGCAGTTGGTATAACGATCTTGGATCCGCCTCGATATACTCTTACACGCGGATGGTATGACGATCTGGGCCGCCCTCGACATACTCTTACATCAAGGATGTGGTATGACGATCTGGGGCTTGCCCTCGCATACATACTCTTACCCTATCTCAAATCACATCATATCATAAATAAGTTAAGCAAACTTATAACTTCTTTTAGTCTTGTTCATATACTCTCTCATTTTAGTTTATTTAATGCACATCAAAATATCTTTAAATAAAAGAAAACCGCGAATTTAACCCAACTACTACATACCTCATCTCTTTCAAAAGTGACTCTACTTTATACATAAAAGCCTTTGGGCAATTGATGACTTTAAATCAAATTGTCTCTTCATGTAATTATCTTACTTAGAGTAAATCCCTTCTCATTAACCTTTTATGAAGCTAATAAACCAACTTCCCATAAAGTTGTTATATTAACTCTATACTTTAGTAAAATCATACTTTTCCTTAACCAAGGACTTATACATTCTTAAAACGAAACAAGTCATTTTATACTCAAAACAAGTAAGAATACTAAATCACGTACGCGTCTACCGTACTACATAGTTTTATCTATTCATGCTCAAGAGATAGAAAAACTTCACATACCTCTTTGGTCAATCCACTTGCCAAGTCCAAACTACCGCAAGTAATATTTCAACCTATAATAGTCATGATACGTTCATTAACCTCTAATCTTAATGTAGAACAATCCAAGTTCAAAGTCACTAAATTCTAAGGAAAATTGGGCAGCATTTCCTTTGTTTCTACTCACTTTGCCACCTTTCTCAAGGCCGAATTTATCATCAAAAACACCACCTTTAAGGCTCACTCAATCCAACAATTCAAAGGGATTTCACACCCAAAATTCTGCCCCATAGGTTTACAACAATTCACTTAACAATTCTAAGGTGGTTTTTAGGCTACAACATGCTCATAATTTCTTCTTAACCCATTCTTTATATCCAAACCACATTTACTTGCATGCAATGACTCTAAGTGCATTATTTTACTACCACAAGATCTTGCTCTCTAAGCATGCAACACTAGAACTAAGTTTAAAGGAAGAAATGTTACCTTAAAGTTTTAGCCAAAACTTATTCCAAATATTGCTAGCGTCCTTGCCAAGAACACTACCACAACAATGCCAACAAGCTAGCTACAAGCTTCCTTTTCTTGTTCTTAACTTTCGATTTTTCTAAGGGTTTTTAGAGAAGGGAGCAATTTGAGAGAGAGAGAGAGAAGATGAAAGATAGAAAATGTCCAAGTCTTGGTCAATATATTGCATGCAAGAAAATCAGATGGGGACACTTGTCACCCTCCCATGGTCTCTTTAAAACAAAAATCAGATTTTCTAAGTTTTTCCGCCAATTTTTTCGGCGCCGCGCGGCCACGCGGGCCGCGGGCGTCAAACCTCCGCAGCCTCTTCGAACTTTCGCGCGCCCTCGCTGTCCCGGAGCCGGGCGCTGCAACTTCAGCGACCCTCGATTTTAGGCGCCGCGGCCTGCATCCGCGCGCCGCGCCTCGCCGCTTTAGTCCAAACGCATTTCTGTCCGATTGCGACCGAACTTGTAACTCTCATAACTTTCTACTCGGCGTCCTATCGACGAGCGGTTGGTTGCGTTGGAATCCAGCCTCAACGAACTACGCCTAGGCCTTTAAAACACTTAGGAACTCTCAATGTACCGGTCATAACCCGCCTCAAAGTTGACTAAAACCGTCCGAACGACTCACAACGTCGCCCGGAAATTTTAAGTCTTACATACTTTCGTGACGTTTCCATACGTAGGTCAGAACTACGGGTATAACATTCTCCCTTAGAAACATTCGTCCCGAATGTTCCTTCTAGGCTTACTCAAATCACAACATCGACATAGACCTCTTAACTATTCATTCGTAATAAAGAAGCTCCACGAGCCACAACATACGTAAGCGTAAATGCTAAATCAAAACTAACAAGGGGAAAGTAGGTACACGGAGGTATAGGAATAAGTGAGGATACTTCTTCATCATGTCATCCTCTGCTTCCCACGTCATTTCCTCCCCGTTGCTCCGCCATAGACCTTGACGAAGCCACGTCTTTCGTCCAAGTCGTCTAACCCGACGATCGAGTATCGCTATGGGACTCTCTCATACGATAACTCCTCCATTACTTGGACATCCCGAACCGGTGCACTCTAGATGGATCTCCAATACATTTCCGCAACATGGACACATGAAAATCGATGCACCGCCTCCAAATCGGACGGAAGATCTAACTCATAGGCAACCTTGCCTACCCTACGGACAACTGATACGCCCAATGTACCTTGGGCTAAGCTTCCTTTCTTTCCGATCTCATCACGCCGCTTCATGGGCGATACCTTTAGGAAAACCCAATCATCTATCTCAAATTCCGTTGTCGACGCCGATGATCCGTGATACGACTTCGACTGAAGCCGCTAACAACCGCTCTGGATAAGCTTCACCTTATCCATACCGCTGAACTAAGTCCGCCCGACTAATCGGACTTCTCCCACTCGAACCAGCCTATCGGTGACTGCACTTTCTCCCGTATAAGGCCTCATAAGGCGCCATCCGAATCTTTGGAATGGTAGCTATTGTTGTAAGCAAACTCCACAAGAGGCAAATGATCCTCCCACTACCTCGAAATCAATAACACAAGCCCGCAAAGATATCCTCGAGTGTTCGGATAGTGCGTTCGGCCGCCCGTCCCGTCCGAGGGTGAAACGCCGCATCGAGACTCACTGTGTCCCTAATCCTTCGAAAGGACCTCTGAAGTTAGCCGAGAACCGCTCTCTATCTGATATAATCGACACCGACCCCGTGCGCCTCACAATCTCCTAATATATAATCGGCATAGTCCTCACCGAAAACGCTGCTCGATCGGAAGAAAATGGGCCGATTTCGTCGACCGTCGACAATCACCCAAATGGAATCATGCTTCCTCCGAGTGGTAGGTAGCCCTATAATAAAATCCATATTTATCACCTCCCACTTCCAAGTCGGAATATCAATGGCTTCGCAATGACCACCGGCTTCGTGCTCAATCTTAACTCGCGACAATTCGCATCGTGTTACGAACTCCGCAACGCCCCTCTTTAGGCCGCCCCACCAATACACGACCGAGGTCATGGTACATCTTAGTCGACCCGGATGAATAGAATAACGAGCACCGTGGCCTTCCTGCACCTCTTCGACGAAGTCTGTCACATCGGAACACACAATCGCCCGAACCTTAGCACCCATCAGCGCTACCGCAAATAGACTCTTCTCCTTCGAGAGCTGCGTCTCTGCATCGCACAAAATCGGATCCTCATCTGTCGCCTCTTCACCTCCTCGGCGATGAAAGACTCGGCAACCTCTATAACCCGAATACCGCTACTAACAGAATCAACCAAACGAACCCCAAGGCTTGCTACCGATGTAACTCTCGGACCATATCCTCTTCTGCGTGAACATCGCATGGACTACCCATCGACCGCGACTAAGGGCATCTGTAACCACATTGGCCTTCCCCGGTGGTATAGAATATCAACATCGTAATCCTTAAGTAGCTCCAACCACCGCCTTCGCCGCAAGTTCGGCTCCTCTCGTGAAGATGCATGGAGACTCTTGTGGTGCGTGTAAATGTCCACATGGACTCCATATAAATAATGTCTCCGATCTTTAAGGCATGAATCATCGCGCCAACCCAAGTCATGCGTGGATAGTTCTTCTCATGCTTCCTAAGCCGCCGAGACGCATAAGCTATAACTCTGCCGTCCGCATCAAAGACGCACCCAAGCCCGACACCGACGCTGGCCACAATAAACCACATATCCATCTAGGCCCTCGGAAGAGTAAGAACTGGGCGGTCGCCAACTTCTCCTTTAGCAATCAAAACTTTCTCACAAGTATCCGCCCACCGAACATAGCCGCTTCCGAGTCATCTTAGTCAAAGGTGTTGAAATAGAAGCAAACTTCTACAAACCGCCGATAATAACTCGCAAGGCCCAAAAGTTGCGCACCTCGTCGGTGTAGTGGTCCAGGCCAAGTCTTGATCGCTTCAATCTTTCTCAGATCAACCGAATACCATCGGCCGATAACATGCCCTAAGAAAGCCACCGACGCCACGGAACTTCGTGACTTCGAACTTGCATACAATCGCGGTCTCGGAGGACTCGAATACCGCCTCTCAAATGATCAGTATGCTCGCCTGTGCGCGAATACACCAAGATATCATCAATGAAAACTATAACGAACATATCCAAGAATGGCTCGAACACCCTATTCATCAAATCCATGAATACTTCTGGGCGTTGGTCAACCCGGAAAGACATCACCACGAACTCATAGTGCCCATACCGGTCCCGAATGCGATCTTTGGGATATCTACCTCTCTAACTCGTACTGATGATAACTGCACCGCAGTCTATCTTGAAAACACTTTGCACCCTGCAACTGGTCAAACAAATCGTCAATCCTGGGGAGAGGATATCTGTTCTTGATAGTTACCTTGTTCAGCTGCCTGTAATCAATACACATACGCAGCTGGCCCCATCCTTCTTCTTTACAAATAACACCGGTGCTCCCAAGGAGAAACACTTGGCCTAATAAAGCCTTTCTCCAAAGAAATCTTTCATTTGGTCCTTCAACTCCTTCAATTTCGGCAAAGCATCCTCGTATGGCGGAATAGATATCGCCGAGTATCCGCGCCAAATCAATGCAAAACTCAATCTCACTTTCGAGGATACCCTAAGCTCATCCGGGAATACATCCGAAACTCTCTAACGGCCGAATCGATCAAGGTCGGTACCTCACCTCGATGTCGAATACCGAACCATATGGTAGATATACCCTTTCCGCACCATCTTCCTAGCCTGAGGTAAGAAATAAACTTACCGCCGGCGATGCAGATTCCCTTCCACTCGATAACCGCTCACGGAACCGAACCGAACTAATCTCTCTCATACCCACGTTGGCATAGCAAGATGCTAGCCAATCCATACCCATAATCACATCAAAGTCTGTCATATCCAACTCTATCAAGTCGCCAGAGTCCGACGGCCATCTATAGTCACAGTGGCAAGCCTTATACACTCGCTCGCCTACCATCGAATCACCCATCTGGCGTAGCCACCTCAAAAGGTCTTATGGACTCGGGCTCTATCCCTATTCTACCGGGCAATATGAGGAGATATGTAGGACAAGGTAGAACACGGATCTATCAAAGCATATACATCACAAAGAAGAAACCAATAATGTACTGCGGCGACATCCGCGACGCCCCGGGTCCCGCTGACCGACATAGCATAGATGCGGTCGAGGACCGCTAGAATCGAACCCCTACCACGACCTCGCCGCCCGATGGCCCATAAGTACTCGCCTCCGGGCGTCTAACCATCGACGATGAAGATCCAAAGAATGCACCGTTGGCTGAATAATGCTCCCGCCGCTGGGGCGGACAATCCTTCTTCGATGACCTGCCGCCACAAGAGTAACATGATCTCGAACCCATACGGCACTCGCCGGATGAGACCTACCGCATCGAACGCACCGGCAGGTAAGTGGTCTCGATTAGTCGGTCTCGCCTCCTCAAAACTCGGCGTCTTGGAGCCACGCTCGCTCCCGAATAACCTCGCTGATCGGACCTCGCCGGAAATCGCGTGAAGGAGCACTCAGTGCTGGCTGGAAGGTGGACCTAGCTCGCCGAGGCTGCCCGCCGAAATCGCCCGAGAACCCGATGTCACGCCTCTTGGGTGGCCCAAATCTAGCCGATCCGCCTCTCTCGCCTCAATCCCTCGTGCGTATGCTCGCATCCCGCAATATCCATCACCGGTGAAGAGCTACTCCTAAGCGAGAATCATGTGACGGTCTAGTCCCATCACGTATCTATGAACCACGTCGCCATATCGGCTACAATGGTGTGTGCATATCCGCCAAGGAGTCAAACTCGTGTACTCCCGATAGTCCTCCCGCCCCGCCTCAAGGTCAAGAACCTATTCACGGGCTCTCCTCACCTCGGGAGGCAAGAAGTGGTCTAGGAACGCCTCGTGAACTCCTCCCAATCACCTGGAAGAGCATCATCACCCTCGACAATACCCATGACTCAAACCGTTCAACGCAATATCGCAGAACCGTAAGAAGCTAGTGTAACATCACTCTCGATGCCCTAAGAACTGCATGGTCCATCAGAATCGCGGACAAACTCCTGTGATCCTCATCAAATCTCGAACCATAGAACTCGGTGGGTGACAACCAGAAATCCGAATCTGTAAATCGTCGGGCTAGGGTTGGCGCCGCTCGCTCGCCGCTCGCCACTACGCTGGTCAAGAATCAATCGTTCCTATAATCTCTGTACTCGATCGCGAGCCGAGGCTCTGCATCGCGTCTCGTGAGCCGCGTCCCGCCTCGAACTCGCTGAGGCCGGGCGACGGCGTGGAACTCGCCGCCTAAACATCATCTCGTAAGGATTGGGCTGTGCCCTCGTGATTCTCCGCGTCCCACTAGCAGCACCCTCAGCTGCCTTGCCCTTCTGGGCCGCGGTTGCCTTGCGTGGAGGCATAACTGATACATAAAGGAAAACATCAGGGGAGATTCAACCTATAACTCAGCTCTATTGCACGATCTTGGAGTGAAAGAATGGAAACCAATCCTAAATATCCTGCAGCCTCACGATTATAGATGTGGTGCACGACACACCGATAATCAAGACTTACTAGACACGGCCGTGGACACTTTCCGAGGACTAACTGCTTTGATACCACTTTTGTCACGACCCAACCCCGGCCGCTGATCGTACTTACCGGGTACCACCGTATATGTCGAGAATAGCGGTGAACATACACAACACATACGCATAAAAGTAACATCACCGCCAGGTAAGTGCCTTCCATAAAACATACTTAACAAAAGTATAATAGTACAACCGGTTCTTATAGCCCAAAACACATAGGTGGCCATGCACTTAAAGATAACAATGGCGGGACAAGGCCCCGCCATACCCCCTGAATATACAAAGTACCTATAGCATCAGTGAAATATCCATACCAATAAATAAGCTTCGGAGGAATGGAGCTTCTGACACCGGAATAGTGATCCTAAGAACGAGGATCCTCAATCGCTTACTCCCACGGCATTTAACGCAGCCCGGGAAGGGGGTCGACACACAATATGTACCAAGTATGTAAAGCTGGGAAAATATCGTAATATGATATCATAAGTCTAAAAGCAAGTGAGTCATGGAAGACAATAAAATACCTTTTATCGTGTCTTACTAACAATGAGTGACAAGTATATATACATATATAATCTGCATAAAATAGAGGCTCATGATCAAAACAGGTACTCGCCGTAGTATCAAAAAACCATCCTACTCGGGACTATTTCACCCGTGGGTGGTCTGTGACCCGCATGAGGTACTCGCATCGGTTGTACCTAGGCATGGGACTATTTCACCCGCATAAGTCCATAAGGACTCGCATGAGGTATTCCTCGATCACGGGTAGCAAATCCACGGAAGGTGGTATAACGATCTTGGGGACTTTCCGCGATATACTCTTACCCCAAGCAGATGGTATAACGATCTTGGGTCAGACTCGGATATACTCTTACACCGAGCAGATGGTATAACGATCTTGGGGCTTGCCTCGATATACTCTTATCTCGGTGCAGATGGTATAACGATCTGGTCCGCCTCGATATACTATTACACCGAAGATGGTATGGCGATCTTGGGCCGCCCTCCATACTCTTACATCAAGGAGGTGGTATGACGATCTGGGCTTGCCGCCGGATATACTCTTACCCTATCTCAAATCACATCATATCATAAATAAGTTAAGCAAACTTATAACTTCTTTTAGTCTTGTTCATATACTCTCTCATTTTAGTTTATTTAAGGCACTTCATCATATCTTTAAATAAAAGAAAACCGGGAATTTAACCCAAGTACTACATACCTCATCTCTTTCAAAAGTGACTCTTCTTTATACATAAAAGCCTTTGGGCAATTGATGACTTTAAATCAAATTGCCTCTTCATGTAATTATCTTACTTAGAGTAAATCCCTTCTCATTAACCTTTTATGAAGCTAATAAACCAACTTCCCATAAAGTTGTTATATTAACTCTATACTTTAGTAAAATCATACTTTTCCCTTAACCAAGGGACTTATACATTCTTAAAACGAAACAAGTCATTTTATACTCAAAACAAGTAAGAATACTAAATCATGACGTCACCGTACTACATAGTTTTATCTATTCATGCTCAAGAGATAGAAAAACTTCACATACCTCTTTGGTCAATCCACTTGCCAAGTCCAAACTACCGCAAGTAATATTTCAACCTATAATAGTCATGATACGTTCATTAACCTCTAATCTTAATGTAGAACAATCCAAGTTCAAAGTCACTAAATTCTAAGGAAAATTGGGCAGCATTTCCTTTGTTTCTACTCACTTTGCCACCTTTCTCAAGGCCGAATTTATCATCAAAACACCACCTTTAAGGCTCACTCAATCCAACAATTCAAAGGGGATTTCACACCCAAAATTCTGCCCCATAGGTTTACAACAATTCACTTAACAATTCTAAGGTGGTTTTTAGGCTACAACATGCTCATAATTTCTTCTTAACCCATTCTTTATATCCAAACCACATTTACTTGCATGCAATGACTCTAAGTGCATTATTTTACTACCACAAGATCTTGCTTTCTAAGCATGCAACACTAGAACTAAGTTTAAAGGAAGAAATGTTACCTTAAAGTTTTAGCCAAAACTTATTCCAAATATTGCTAGCTTCCTTGCCAAGAACACTACCACAACAATGCCAACAAGCTAGCTACAAGCTTCCTTTTCTTGTTCTTAACTTTCAGATTTTTCTAAGGGTTTTTAGAGAAGGGGGAGCAATTTGAGAGAGAGAGAGAGAGAAGATGAAAGATAGAAAATGTCCAAGTCTTGGTCAATATATTGCATGCAACAGAAAATCAGATGGGGGGGGACACTTGTCACCCTCCCATGGTCTCTTTTAAAACAAAAATCAGATTTTCTAAGTTTTTCCGCCCAAATTTCGCCGCTGCGCGCCACACGCTGGCTGCAATGGCTGAAACCTCCGCAGCCTCTCGAACTTTGCGCGCCCTGTTGTCCCGGAGCCGCTGGCGCTGCAACTTCAGAGACCCTCGATTTAGGCGCGCGACCTCGCATCCGCGCCGCACGTCGCTTTAGTCCAAACGCATTTACGTCCGATTGCGATCGAACTTGTAACTCTCATAACTTTCTACTCCGACGTCCTATCGACGAACGGTTGGTTGCGTTGGAATCCAGCCTCAACGAACTACGCCCTAGGCCTTTAAAACACTTAGGAACTCTCAATGTACCGGGTCATAACCCGCCTCAAAGTTGACTAAAAACCGTCCGGAACGACGTCACAACCTCGCCCGGAAATTTTAAGTCTTACATACTTTCGTACGTTTCCATACGTAGGGTCAGAACTACGGGGTATAACAGCGGCTATGATTTGTCTATTGGAAACTAAGCTATCACAACCAAGGACAGAGTCTTTCTCTACTCAAAGATTCAAAGCGTGGAAGTTTTGCTCAAATTTGGAATTCATTGGAGGCGGTAGAATGCTATTACTTTGGGATCCATCCAGGGTTTGTTGCGAAGTGCTTGGTATGGACTCTCAGCATATCCATGTCCAGGCAAGTTGCAATATAACACAAGTGTCCTTCCTTGCCACATTTGTGTACCCAGTTTATAGCATCTCGGATAGAATGATGCTTTGGCATCACCTTTCTCACTTGGGCGTTGGCATCAATAAGCCTTGGATGATTATGGGAGATTTCAACACTTACTGCAACCCTAATGATAAGGTGGGGGTCCTCCTCTCACGCCTTATGCACTTAGGGATCTTGGAGATTTCAGGAATTCTCATGGACTAGAAGACGCCCTTCATCCTGCCTTCTACACTGGACGAATGGTTCGATTTGGTCTAAGCTTGATAGAGTGTTGATGAATCAAAATTGGAGTGATTTGACCTTAGAATGCAAGGCCAATTTCATGCCTATGGAGCTGTCTCTGACCACCGTCTGTGATAGCCACGATTATTGCATCCTATAATGTTGGGAAACGCCTTTCAAGTTCATGAATATGTGGCTTTCACCCAAATTTTTGAGAACATTATGACTTCATGTTGGAGACAAGACATATGGGGTACTGCTCAATTCGTCCTTGCCTCCAAATTGAAAGCCTTGAATCAACCTTTAAGAGCTTTGAACATAAGTGACTTTGGAGGTATCAAACAAAGAGCAAAAGGGGCAAACATAGAGTTCAAGGAGGCTATCAATGCACACATGGAAAATCCCTTTGATGAGGAGCTTAAAGCCAAGGTTAAGTCCTCAAGAGCTAGAGCAAATACCTTACTGGAAGTGAAAGACACTTCATAAGGCGTAAGTCAAGATGTACACTTGATTGGAAGTGATAGATGTTCCAAATACTTTCATAGTTTGATCAAAAGGAGTAATGTCAGGAACTCCATTAACTTTCTTGTTAAAGCTAATGGTACTATCACTACATCACCAGAAGAAGTCAGGAAGTTGCTTGTTGAATTTTACAAAGATCTATTAGGTACTTCCCGACCCACCACCAACTTTGATTCTGATGTGTTCAACTATGGCCCAAAGTGAGTGAAGAAGAGATTACGACTTTTGCATTTCATCACCCCAAAGGAGATTTGGGAAGCACTCTCGATATAGGCAATGACAAGGCACTGGACCGGATGGTTATACTACGCTTCTTCAAGAATAGATGGAAAGATGTGGGCCATGATGTTGTAAGATGTGTCCAAGAGTTCTTCTCATCGGAGTTCTTTGAAGCAGGTTAATCATACCATCATTACCTCGCTACCAAAAACTGACCATGATCCCAAGGTAAATGATTTGTGCCCATCGGATTGACTAATGTGATCTATAAGATCATCACAAAGATTCTAGCTAACAGAATGGCATTGATCCTTCCTTCTCTCATTGACAAATCCCGGGGCTTTTGTGAAAGGAAGAAACATGATGGACAACGTATATGTGGCACAAGAGCTTGTGAGAGGATTTAATAGAGCCGAGTCTCACCAAGATGTATGCTTATGGTGGACCTTCAGAAAGCATTCGATACATCTCTTGAGCTTCCTCGAATTGGTACTAAGAAGTCTAAAATTTCGCAGATTTACAAGATGGATCATGGAATGTGTTAGCTCAACCTCCTTCTCCCTTTCTATCAATGGTGAGCTACATGGATACTTCAAAGGAAAGCGCGCCTAAGACAAGGTGATCCTATGTCCCTACTCTCTTTATCTTGTGCATGGAATACCTCTCAAGGTCGCTTAAAATGAAGGTCGAGGCAAGAGTTTTCTCATATTTTCCAAAGTGTGAGAAATTGGGCATTACTCATCTTGCATTCGCGATGACCTCATGCTTTTTGCCAAAGGAGATATATCTTCATTGGGATTCTCATGGATTATGCGGAAGAGTTGGAGGCTGCCTCAGATTAACTCTTAACCCGCTAAATCCTCTGTCTACTTAGCAGAATGCATTCTACGGACTTGATATTGACGAGTGGGTTTCGCCATTTGAAGCTTTCGAGACGATACTGGGGATCCCTTTGTCCCCAATTTCAGTCTCGGATCAATTTGCCCCATTCACTAGTGCTATTTCGAATTACATTCAGAAATGGGGCATCACACCCTTTCTTACGGTAAGTGGAACTAATCGGTCGGTCGTCGAGGGTTGAGAGCTTTTGGTTCCGCACTTCCTATCCGGCCACTATTATCAACAAGGCACGGTCTGCTTGTATTCAATTCTTATGGGGAAACCACCAAGAGTTGCTTGGGATATCATTTGCACGCCTCAAACCGGAAGGTGGCTTGGTCTTATGAACATCAAGGAATGGAATCATGCCACGCTATCCGGACGATTTGGCAAACTCACACTGTTCGATTCTCATGGGTCCAATGGATCAATAGCCACTATTTGAGAGATATTACAATTTGGGACTATGAGGTACGTCCTAGGGACTCCCCTTTATTCAAAAAGATTTGTGGGATTCGCGACAAATTTGTTTCTATCTTTGGTAGCCATCGTGATGCTATTTTCACAAAATATTGTGCCAACGGTATATTTGATTCAAGCTCAGATATGATATCTTGCGACCGCAAGCTAAAAGCCTTGATGTCACAAATTTGGAAAGGATTCATTCCTCCCAAATTCTCTTTTACTATGTGGCTAAATTGCGAAGCGTTAGCTACAAAGGATACTCTATAATTTCTCAACTTGGAGGATAAATCTTGGATTCTGCAAGCAAGCTAATGAAACAAGGGAACACCTCTTCTTTGCTCGCCTATACACACATGATTTGGAAGAGCATAAAAGATTGGTTGGGTATTAGAAGAGAGATGACAAGCTGAAAGCTCCCTTAAATGGATTAAGAAAGAACACCGCGGGACAAGCATCCGAGCCAAAGCTATTTTGCTTAATTTTTGCATAATGGTTTATGAGATTTGGAGGGCAAGAAACACAATGCTCTTTGAAGGCACAAGCTTGCCGGCAGAAGAGATCATTGCAAGAATCAAAACAACATCTTATAGAGTTCTCTATGATTTTATCCCCTCTTGTAGTGGCACCTTTTGAGTGACCACCCCTCCCCTCTATCTCTTCTTGTTTGCATTACGTTGAGGCTTGAGATACCTCAACGACTGATTGTAGCCACTTCCTTTTCGTTATTAGTAATAATATTTGCATTTACCTAAAAAAAAAATTACGATTTCTTTCAAGACAAGTCACATTTCCTTTTAGAAATATAATAGGCTTCTAAATCAAGTGACTTCATTTCCTTTAAAACCTTAGGCAACCAATGCCTAAAAATCAATTCACCTTTCTTAGTTTCAAATCCTTTACCCGTACTTGTTTTAATTAGGGTAAACCTTTCTTTGTGAACCTTTCAAGAAACTAATATAACCAACTTCCCATAAAGTCATTATATTAGCGTTATCCCTTTGTCAAATACATTTTCCCTAAATCCAAGGGACTTATACTTTTGAAATGAAACAAGTAGCATATACTTTTAAAACAAGTGAAAGATATCAAATCTTGTACGTCTACCGTACTACATAGGTACAACTACTCATGCTCAAGAGATAGGAAAGTTCCACATACCTCTTTGGTCAATCCACTTGCTAAGCTCAACTACCGCAAGTAATATTTCAACCTATAATAATCATGATACGTTTATTAACCTCTAACTTCAATGTAGAATTATCCAAGTTCAAAGTCACTAAATTCTATGGAAAATTGGGCGGCATTTCCTTTGTTTCTACTCACTTTGCCACCTTTTCAAAGGCCGATCTTTAACACTCAAACGCCACATTTAAGGCCCAACATCCAAACCAACACAAAGGGGATTACACACCTAAACTTGGGTGTGTAAAATTTTGCCCCAAAAGTTATAACAATTAATCTTAACAAGTTTAAGGTAAGTTTTAGGCTACAACATGCTCACATAACCTCTTTAGTCAAATCCTTCATACCCAAACCACATTTCTTGCATGAAATGACTCTAAGAGCATTATTTACTACCACAAGTTCTTTCTTCTTAACATGCAACACTAAAAACTAATTATAAAGGAAGAATCATTACCTTAGGGCTTTAGCCAAAACTATTCCAACAATTTTCTAGCCTCCTTTTCAAGAATACCACCACAATAACCTCCACAAGCTTGCAAATAACATTCCTTCTTAACACCCTTTTCAGATTTTCCTTAAGCTTGGAGTTTCTCTTGATTTTCCAGAGAGAAGGGAGAGCTTTTTAGCTTAGAGAGAGAGAGAGAGAGATGAAAGATGAAAGATGACCAAGTCTTCAAGACTTGGTCAATATAAGGCATGCAACATTTTAGATGGGGGGACACTTGTCACCCACCTATGACCTCTTTTAAAACAAAACAGTGCAGAAATTTCCACTAACTCTCGCAGATCCCGCCTCGGCGTCGCGGCCCTGCAGTCGGCGCCGCGGCGCTGAAACTCCTGCCGCCTTCTAAGGATTTTCCGGCGCCGCGGCCCTGCTTCCTGGTGCCGCGGTTCTGAAACTTCAACGACCCCTCAGATCTTCCGGCGCCGCGGCCCTGCCTCTGGCGCCACGGCGCTGAGGCCCCTGACCGCGGTCGAGACCCGAACCACGGGGTATAACAGATCCACCACTTGCTCAGCATCCCGTGGGTAGTGATAACTTGATGGATATAGAAAATAGTGTGCAAACATTACCCTATATTCCCGGAAGTGTGGGAGAAGCTCTGAACTTTGGAATTCCTCCGGTTGCGGGTCAACTAGACTCATCGAGCTTGCGGGAAGCACACTGGGGGTCCTCTAACCATCATCTCTATGATGGTATTGCGCATCATGATAGGCTGGGGATTAAGACGAGACAAGTTGATGCTAGCACACCAATAGACCCGCAAACTTTACTAGATGGGGTAACTTTTAAGGGTACTACGGATGAGTCTAATTATGCAATACGGTGCGTGAACTTTGAACGCGGGGAACATAGCCTGGTTGGGACCTCTGCCTTGACTTCCAACAACAAGGATGAGGGATGGAAAGAAGTAACTTCAAGGAAGAACACGCCAAAGGGTAATAGCATGGTGAAGAATGTGAAGCGCGGAGGTGCTACTAAAACCTCCTTTGTTTCTTAATGAAAGTACTTTGTTGGAACGTACGGGGTCTTTGTGGACAAAGGGATAGGGCAGCCACACAAACTCTTGTGTGTAGGCTCGCAAAACAACATGATGTAGCATTGGTTTGTCTAATAGAACTAAGTTCTCTCGTACACGGATGGACTCTTTTACATCTCAAAGATTCCTTGCTTGGAAATTTTGCTCTAACATCGATTTCATTGATGGCGGAAGAATGTTAGTACTTTGGGACCCCTCTAGAGTTAGTTGTGACGTGCTCGGAATGGACTCTCAACATATTCATGTCCAATCATGATGTAATATAACTCAAGTGTCCTTTCTTGCTACATTTGTGTACCCGGTCTATAGTATTCCGAAAAGAAGAGAGCTTTGGCATCATTTTACCCACTTGGGCACTAGCATTGTCAAGCCTTGGATGATTATTGGAGATTTTAACACTTATTTCTACCCTCATGATAAGGCTGGTGGTCCCCCTCTTAAGCCTTATGCACTTAGGGACCTTGGGGAATTCAGAATAGCTCATGGACTTGATGACGCTCATTCTTCCGGTTCCTTCTACACTTGGACGAATGGTTCTATATGGTCCAAGCTAGATAGAGTGTTGATGAATCAGCATTGGAGTGATTTGAATCTAGAATGCTCGGCCAACTACTTGCCTATGGAACCAGTCTCGGACCATTGTCTCGTGATAGCTTCGGTAATTGCATCTTCTAATATCGGAAAACGACCTTTCAAGTTTATGAACATGTGGCTCTCACATCCCGCCTTTGAGAGCATTCTGACTTCATGTTGGAGGCAGCGTGTATTAGGATCTGCCCAATTTATATTGGTCACAAAATTGAAGTTTTTGAAGAAGCCATTGCGAGAATTGAACACTAGTGAATTCGGTAGCATCGCACAAAGAGAAAATGCGACAAATATGGAGTTTAAGGAGGCTATAAATGCGCATATGGATGATCCCTTTGATGAAGAATTAAAATCTAATATCAAGTCCCTAAGAGCTAGAGCAAACCACCCGCTTGAATCCGAGAGACACTTCATAAGACAAAAATCGAGACAAAAACACTTGATTGGGAGTGATAGGTGCTCTAAATACTTTCACAGCTTGATCAAGAGGAGTAATGTTAAGAATTCAATTAACTATCTTGTTAAGGACAACGGAACTACCACAACTTCTCCCCGAGAAGTAAAAGAGATGCTTGTTGATTTTTATAAAGAACTTTTAGGATCATCCCGACCCTCAACAGACATTGATCCCGCGGTACTTGATTGTGGTCCGAAGCTAGGGGAGGATGACAGCCTATTCCTATTGCATCATATCTCCCCGAATGAGGTTTGGGATGCTCTCTCCGATATTGGCAATGACAAAGCACCTGGCCCGGAAGGATTTTCAGTCGCCTTCTTCAAGAAAAGATGGAGTGATGTGGGACATGATGTAGTGAGGAGTATACAAGAATTCTTCTCATCCGGAGTTATGTTGAAGCAAGTGAACCATACCATACTTACCCTCCTGCCCAAAACTGATCGAGACCCCAAGGTAAGCGACTTTAGGCCTATCGGATTGACCAATGTGGTCTACAAGTGATGTGCGGTAAGATGCACACACTTTAAACGCAAGTGCACGTTATCGTGACAAGTAGTATAGTCTTGATAAGACCGAATATCGTCCACAAGGATTAGGGTTCAATTACCAACTATCTATTTTCTAGTATCTATTTGGATAATTGATAATTGATTTGTTGTTTATAACTAAGAATTATGCAAGCTATTTAAATATAAAGATTTACTTCAGTGGTGATGAGAATAGGGCTTCCATGTATCCTTACTATCCGCTTATGCTACTTACTAATACATTAACTTATGGTATTCTTCTGTTGGAGAAAGCAGGTTTACGAAATCGTTTTATACTCCCGTTAGGGTTATATAAACACTCAACCCCAGTATCGCACCTTACCTACCTTTCGGTGATAAGGATAACTCTATAGGAGGATTAAGAACAAAAACCTAGTTGACCGTCACGCACAATGCGCAAAATTAGGGTTGTTAAGCCTCTCATCAACGCTACATAAATAATTGAGGTATTTTCATCCCCAATCCAAGAATGTCTACCCAACTTACAGCATATTCACAATCCCCCCTTTCGGAATCTGATTAGAAATCATATAGTGATAATTAGTTGTCAATTAATTACCAAGAGTTCAACTCAATTATTGGATAGATCTCACAATAAGAAAAATAACCATAAGCATGCATTAATTTATAACATAAGTTTCTAGTAATTCAACATGGAAAGCCCTATAAGAGAATTAGTTCCTAGTCATTGACATGACAAGAACTAATTCGAAGTTCATCATACAAAACTGAAATAAAGAACAAGAAAGGGAAAAGAAATTACTAAACTAATGGTATCCAATTTCCAAGAAAATGTCTTGAGTTGTGCAAGAAGGGGAACCCCCAAAAACTGCCTAGGGTTCTCCTTTTATAGCCGAAACCGCCTCCTCTTTCCTTCGTGCTGGCCTAATTTCGTCAAAAGACCTAATTTTTCCGCGTCGGTGCCGCGGCCTCGCATGCGCCGCGCACCGAAGTTCGCAATCCGTCCGGGTGTTTTGGCGCGACCACGATATTCGCTGCTCGGTAGCCGCGCTACTGGAACTCCTGTAGCTTCCGGATGTTTAGGCGCCGCGCCTCGTGATTCGCTGTTCGGTAGCCGCGCGGCCTGGATCTTCGCAGCCTCTCAATAGTGGCGCCGTAGCCCTCGCTGATCGCAGGAGGCGCGCTGCCAGTGCAGATTGTACCCTGTTCGCCACTTTCTTCGCTTTCCACCCGCATCTCCTCTTTGCCCTCTTTGCTCCTTTTCCGCCATTTGGCCATTTTAACCACTTTGACTCAAAAGAACGAAAAACTATCCTAATACGACACTTATATGTGCAAAATGGGACAAAAGATTAACTAAAACTGACTCAAAAGGTGTATATAAAATACACCGATCAAATACCCCCAAACTTAACCTTTGTTCGCCCTCGAGCAAAGATAGAAAGAAATAAAATAAAAGACTCAAAGAAACGAAAAATAAAAGACTCACTGCCATTGATCACTTTTGCTGCATTAGTGTTAACTAGAAAAACATGAAGGTTAGCAAAATAATATTCAGGAACATATAGCATGAAATTTCAGCACATTAAGCTAGATATTTCGCAAACTCATATTCATCATGCTTAATGGAAGTCAATATACTAAATCATGCATCTAAATTCAAGAATTCCTATGGCATGCTTACTTGCTACTCTTCACTAATTCTGGATATGCATAAAAGAGATCTTCAGGACTTTTAAGGGTTGTAATGTAGGCTTAGGTATAGGTAGGTAAAAATAGGCAATTTAGGCTCATTTCGTGTACCATAAGCTCTTTTGCTTTTCAGTATTTCCCTTTTTCTTTTTGTTCTTTTCTTCATTTCGATTCTATCTTTCCCCTCTTTTATTTTGGGAGAGTGAAGTATATAATGACAAGCACCCCCAAACGTAGGCTTTTGCCTATTTCTTATTACTTTTGTATTGGGGTGCAACCGACTTATTCACTCTTGTGTCTCTTTTTTAACACAATGTATTCCACTATTTCATATTTTTACTTATGGTACAATGTGTGGGAATATAGAGTGTCAAAGAAGTTTCAATTTAGGCTCAATGGGGTGACTAGGGATATTTTTTAAAGTACGGATAGAAAGGAATGGTAAGAATTGGCTATCAAAGAAATGCTGAGTCATCTCCTAACATGCATATACTAACTATTTACGCCTCAAATAGCAAGCAATCATAACACATAAGTATTTATCATTTAGCATGCATAACTCAAGCAAGAAACTCCAAATAGGCAGATTCTGTGAGTTTTGGCATATCTAACTTAGGTGTTTAGATAGTTGCTTCAATTCCTTTACATTATTCCACCTTTCTTCACTAGGTGTTTCTAGCAACTACAAGATACATGATCTTTGATGACAATTATGACTTAAAAAGGAAAAAAATTTGGTGACTCAAAATAAACATAAAAACAATCAAAAGACTTAAGTAAAACATAACATGACACAAATAAAACACCCCAACTTAAATCACACATTGTCCCCAATGTGTAGACTAACAGACAAAAAGAAATAAGACACTTACAAACTTTGGTTAAAATGGTGGTGGTGGCGGTGGATAATACTTTGAATTCGTGAGGGAGGAGCATTCTTGTGTTTTGATTTGGCGATAGGCCTTCGGATCGAGGTGTCTTCGAATTCATATTTTCCGTTGTGGCGCCACGCCCTGCAAATGGCGCGCGGCCAAACTCTGGCGTCTTCTGATCATTTGGCGCCGCGGCACTGCGTTGGGGAGCCGCGGCGCTATGGCGATTTTTCTGGGTAACCTTGGCTTCTCTTCATTTTTCGCCTTCCACCTCCTTGGCTTTCACCTGTCAACACAACATAGACACAAGAACCCAAGACCGTGAGACTGATCAAGACGAAATAAAATAAAAACAGAAATTGAGATAACATAATTGAAAACGTTGGGTTGCCTCCCAACTAGCGCTGTCTTTAACGTCTTTTAGTCGGACGCAAGTTCCTTATCCTTAATAACCCTGGGGTGGATTAAGCCCCCAACCTATCCATTTCCTCCACATTTGGCGTTTTCTTTTTCTTCTTTTCTTCTTAGCATTATCAGTAAGGGGGAGTTCAGGAATACTCACCTCCTTTAGTGGCATTTCAGCAAACCATGCCTGCTTTCTTGGGCTCATCGATCTTTTGTTGACTTGTATTGGCTCGCATGGGGGTTTGATGGTGCTGATTGCAAAGCACCCACTCACTGTTGGTGGCTCAATGACGTGTTTAAAAACTTTAAACATCATTTCTTCAAACTCCACCCTTAGTGTTAATTCTCCTCTTTCAACATCAATCAAAGCTCGCCCCGTTGCTAGGAATGGCCTCCCCAATATGATAGGGATTTCCGCGTCTTCTTCCATATCAAGAATGAGGAAGTCTGCAGGAAAGAAGAATTTTCCTACTTTCACAATCACGTCCTCGATCTTGCCTCTTGGATGAACCACTGTCCTGTCGGCTAGTTGCAGGCTTACTGTGGTTGGTTTGGCTTCACCCAACTCCAATCTTTTAAATACCGATAGGGGCATTAGATTTATACTTGCCCCTAAATCACATAGAGCTCATTGCAAGTTACCCCGCCCACTGCGTAGTGTAAAGCTCTGGATCTTTTAGCTTTGGTGGCAACTTTTTCGCAAGATAGCACTACACTCTTCTCGATTGCTACTATTTAGATTCTCGCCTTTCTTTTCCCCAAAATCTCCTTCATAAACTTGAAATAGGAGGGCATCTGTTCTAATGCTTCTATGAAAGGTATGTTGATATCTGACTTACGAATGTCTCCAAAAATTTGGAGAATTATTTATCAACCGCCATTTTGTAGTCTCACGGGGAAAGGGATCTTCTCTGTATACTCCTTCTCTGGAGTTTTCTCTCTTGTTGGGCTAGGCTCAATCACCTTCTCTTTTCTAACTCGTTTTCTTCTCAACCATCGGGTGAGGTGATCTTTGCTCCAATGTCTTTCACTTCTCAACCGCATTTCGACATCGCTTCCTGATTTACCTCTGTATTGCTTGCAATGTCCTCGTGGCTCTTTGTTTGCTGTTTGCTAGTTGACCCACTGTGTCTCCAAGTTTCGAATGAGGATCTAGCTTGTCATGAATCGCGTCAGGCGTTGCGCAAGTCTGCCACGGTACCGCTCATCGGCTTTTCACTGAACCTGCATCAATCGCTGAGGCCGTGGGGCTTGAATGAAGGGTTGCCGACAGCTCTGCTGGTTCTGCATCGCCTATCGATTCTCGCCGACATCGGATTCTGCGCCCGTGGTGCGATTCTGCCGCCTTGGTATCGATTCTGTGGTTCTCACGCCTGGTCTCTCCATGAAAAATTTGGGTGGTTCCTCCACCCTGGATTATAAGTGTTGGAGTAGGGATTGTTCTGTTGCCTCTGATAATTACCTATGGTCTGACACTCTGCCTGCTCCATGGGTATATTGTTGGGATCCGCTGAAGGACACCTATCAAATGTATGTGGGCCACCACATATCTCCACGATTTTAGGCATCGCACCGCATTTATCGACATTGTATGTTCTGCAATCGTTCGCTTTAGAAGGGCCACTGGGCATTCAAGGCGAATAGCATCTATTTCGTGGACTCCAACGTTCTTCTCCCATTTGTCGACCTCTTCCGTGATATGGTTGTTAGTGGCCATATCTTCTAATAACTCAGCGCCGTGGTCTGTTTTCCTCATGAATGCTCCACCATTCAGATCTATGATGGTTACGTTGTACTACTCACCCGTTGTAGAAGATGTGGACCAAGTTCCACAACTCAATGCAATGGTGTGGGCACTTTCTCTGTAGATCTTTGAACCTTTCCCAAGCTTCATAAGGACTCTCCATCCGCTTGTAAAAGTTGTTCAACTCCTCTCAATTTTTTGCTTACACGGGAAAGAACTTGGCAAGGAATTTCGTGCACTCTTGCCATGTAAAAATCGAATCGGCAAGGAATTCAACCATACTTTTGCTCTATCCTAAGTGAGAAGGGAAAGAGCCTCAATCTGACGGCATCATCGAACGCCGTTATACGAACGTTGCACATAGCTCCAAGAAATTAGCTATGCGTATGTGATCCTCCGATCAGCCCGAATTGCACTATGTGTTGTACCGTGCTCGGAATTGCGGTTTTATCTCGAAGTTGTTAGCTCTGTGCAGGAGCCTAATGCATGTGCTCCATTTACTCTTGGCGACATAGTCTCCCAAACTTACTGGCTGGACTTGGACTCTCTCTTCCACGTCTATTGGCGCTTGCCTAGGTATTCCTGGATGGGGTTGATTCTCTCCTAACCCTTCTCTCATCCCGTTGTTGTTCTGAACGTCGTTCATCTCTAACAAGGTTGCAATCCCGATTCTTTACGCTCGCTTGCGAGTTTTCTCAATTTACGATTGAAGGAACAAGAGTGTGCGCTCTCTTCTCCTTCGCATAAACCGACTTCGAAATAGATCAAAACAGACAACAAATCACGGTACCTCGAATTTTCAAAAGAAAAACGTAAAAATTAAAAATTAAAAACCAAATTAGAAATTAAAAATAGACAAATTTGATATTGAACTATTGCCTAATCCCTAATGGCGCCAAAAACTTGATGCGCGGTAAGATGCACACACTTTAAACGCAAGTGCATGTTATCGTGACAAGTAGTATAGTCTTGATAAGACCGAATATCGTCCACAAGGATTAGGGTTCAATTACCAACTATCTATTTTCTAGTATCTATTTGGTGAATTGATAATTGATTTGTTGTTTATAACTAAGAATTATGCAAGCTATTTAAATATAAAGATTTACTTCAGTGGTGATGAGAATAGGGCTTCCATGTATCCTTACTATCCGCTTATGCTACTTACTAATACATTAACTTATGGTATTCTTCTGTTGGAGAAAGCAGGCTTACGAAATTGTTTTATACTCCCGTTAGGGTTATATAAACACTCAACCCCAGTATCGCACCTTACCCACCTTTCGGTGATAAGGATAACTCTATAGGAGGATTAAGAACAAAAACCTAGTTGACCGTCACGCACAATGCGCAAAATTAGGGTTGTTAAGCCTCTCATCAACGCTACATAAATAATTGAGGTATTTTCATCCCCAATCCAAGAATGTCTACCCAACTTACAAAGATATTCACAATCCCCTTTCTAACTGATTAGAAATCATATAGTGATAATTAGTTGTCAATTAATTACCAAGAGTTCAACTCAATTATTGGATAGATCTCACAATAAGAAAAATAACCATAAGCATGCATTAATTTATAACATAAGTTTCTAGTAATTCAACATGGAAAGCCCTATAAGAGAATTAGTTCTTAGTCATTGACATGTGAGAACTAATTCAAAGTTCATCATACAAAATGAAATAAAGAACAAGAAAGGGAAAAGAAATTACTAAACTAATGGTATCCAATCTCCAAGCAAAAGTCTTGAGTTGTGCAAGAATGGGAACCCCCAAAAACTGCCTAGGATTCTCCTTTTATAGGCTGAAAACCGCCTCCCTCTTTTCCTTCAGGCCTGGCCCAGAATTTCGTCAAAAGACCTAATTTTTCCGGCGCGCGTTCGCATGCGCCGCGCACCTAAGTTCTGCAATCCGTCGGGTGTTTTGGCGCCGCCCCGATAATCGCTGCTCGAGCGCCGCGTACTGGATCTTCTGCGAGCCCTCTACGAATAGTGGGCGCCGCGCCTCGCTGATCGCAGGAGGCCGCGCGCTGGTGCAGATTGTACCCTCGTTCGCCACTTTCTCTGTTTCCAGCTCTGGCATCTCCTCTTTTGCCCTCTTTTTGCTCTTTTTCCGCCATTTGGCCATTTTAACCACTTTGACTCAAAAGAACGAAAAACTATCCTAATACGACACTTATATGTGCAAAATGGGACAAAATATTAACTAAAACTGACTCAAAAGGTGTATATAAAATACACCGATCAACAAGATCATAACAAAGATTTTAGCTAACCGGATGGCAATGTTTCTTCCTACACTTGTTGATAAATGCCAAGGAGCTTTTGTGAAAGAAAGGAACATGGTGGATAATGTCTTTATTGCCCAAGAACTTGTGAGAGGTTTTAATAGAGCTACAGTCTCACCAAGGTGTATGCTTATGGTGGATCTACGTAAAGCATTTGATACGGTCTCTTGGAATTTCCTTGAATCAGTGCTAAGAGGTCTCAAGTTTCCGGACAGATTTGTTAGATGGATTATGGAGTGTGTTAGTTCAACCTCTTTCTCTCTTTCCATCAATGGAGAGTTACATGGTTATTTTGCGGGAAAACGGGGCTTAAGGCAAGGTGATCCTATGTCTCCTATGCTTTTTATCCTGTGCATTGAATACCTTTCAAGAATGCTAAAGCTAAAGACTTCGGCCAAAGCTTTTTCTTTCATCCTAAGTGTAAAAGGTTAGGCATTACTCACCTTTCCTTTGCGAATGACCTCATGCTCTTTGCCAAAGGGGATGTAACTTCGGTTGGTGTCCTTATGGAGTGTCTTGAAGAGTTGGAGGCGGCTTCTAGGCTTACGCTTAACCCGTCAAAGTCTTCTATCTACATAGCAGGAGTGCAAGGTACAATTCGAGACATGATCTTGGCAAGAGTTGGTTTCTCGTTAGGAGTTTTTCTCGTGAGGTACTTGGAGGTCCCTTTGTCCCCAATTTCTGTCTCGGTGGACCAGTTTGCCCCATTCACTAGTGTAATCTCGGGATACATTCAGAAATGGGGACACCACTCACTTTCATATGCGGGAAAATTGGAACTAATCAGATCGGTTATTCAGGGTGTTGAGAGATTTTGGTTTCGGGCACTCCCTATCCACTCTTCAGTTCTCAACAAGGTACGCTCAGCTTGCATCCAGTTCTTATGGGGTGGTAAGCCACCGAGAGTCGCCTGGGATGACATTTGTGTGCCTCAGTCTGAAGGAGGCTTGGGTCTTATGAACATCAAAGTATGGAATCATGCCTTAATCTCCCGGACTATCTAGCAAAGTCACACTAAGTTCCTTATGGATTCAATGAATTAATAGCTATTACTTGAGAGGCCATCCTATTTGGGAATATGAGGTACGTGCTAGGGATTCCCCTTTATTCAAGAAACTTTGTGGCATTCGCGACACATTTATAAGCATCTTTGGTAGTCAAGGAAACACAATTGCTGGCTTGGAGAAGTGTTGCACCAATGGAAGATTTGATTCTGGTCTTGTGTATGAAGTCTTGCGCACCCCTCGGGAGCGTAAGCTATGGATGTCTCAAATCTGGAAAGGCTTCATTCCTCCCAAATTCTCATTCACATTCTGGCTCACTTGTAGGAAGTGTCTTGCTACCAAAGACACTCTCTCCTACCTAAACTTGGAAGATAAGACTTGCGGGTTCTGCAAGCATGCTAATGAGACACGGGCTCACCTCTTCTTTTCTTGCCCCTACACCCACAAGATTTGGAAGCATACTAAAGAATGGTTGGGAATTAGAAGAGAAATGACTACAATTGAAAGCGCACTCAAGTGGATCAAGAAAGAGCATCGCGGGACAGGCATCCGATCCAAAGCCATCTTACTTGCCTTTTGCATAGTAGTATATGAGATTTGCAGAACAAGAAATAAATTGTTATTTGAGGGCACTAGCTCAATGGCGGATGAGGTTATTGCAAAAATTAAAACAACAACTTATAGAGTTCTTTATGATTTAATCCCCTCTTGTAACGTCACATCTGAGTGAACGCCACATCCCTCCTTCATATATTGCTTTGTGTTACATTGAGGATTGAGAACCCTTAATAATTGATTGTAGTTCCCGATTTCTTTTTTAGTAATAATATTTCCATTTACCCAGGAAAAAAAAGAAAGAAAAAACTCAAAACAATAAAACAAAATATAAGACACCCCCCCCCCCCAAACTTAATCGACGCATTGTCCCTAATGTGTGAAGACTAAAAATAGGGACAACTTACTGACACAACATAGCGGTCATAATGGAGGTCTGGGAGGAAAAATTCTGGAATTTGCACGAAATCTGGGTTTCTGAACCTTCGGCGCCACGACCCTGAGATTCGGCGTCGTGGCGCCCCAATCTGCGCTCTGAAGTTAGCGCCACACGGCCGATTCTGGCGCCGTAATACTGACGACGACTTTTCCTTTTTTTCAGTGTTTTTGCTCCTTTTCCCTCAGAGTTAGCTTTCAGTCCACCTGTCATCCAACAACACAAAACAAGAACCCAAGACCATGAGACTGTTCAAGACAAAATAAAACAAACTAAAGACAAAAATCAAACTAACATAATTAAAAACATTGGTTGCCTCCCAACAAGCGTTGTCTTTAATGTCTTTTAGCCGGACGCAGTTAACCTTGACTAGTGCCCGGCTGATCCTTCTGTGAACTGCTTGCAATCCGCACAGTGTTTGTTGCAGGTCTCACTTTTCCTACAACACCTTTTTCAAACAAGGGCCTTAAACATAAGATTATCCCCCAAGTACACAAAACAGGCTTGTCTTTTAGGCTCTCTATAATGTAGGGATCAGTGAAATTCCCTACATCTCTCAACTCTAGGGGGTGCCCTTGATGGTATGGACTTCCTATTTGGGGATCAACAGTGATAGCTGGTGGTGTTTCTTCTGCAATAAGTGCAGGAAAAAGAATTTCCACAGAATCCAAAAAGGTGAATAATTGGATCTCTGCAATCTTTTTCTTTTCTACACCAACTATCTAGCCAGATTCCTCAATAGCTGGGTGTGGTTCAAGCTCCTCAATTTGCTTACCACCTCCCATAATGATGTCGCTAGGCAGATTTTCTTGAGGTGTATTGCTCATTTTATCCATCAGTTGCCCTATGTGGGTCTCCAAATCTTTGAGGGACTCCCTTGTCTCAGCCATAAACTGAGTCTGGCACTTGGTGAGCCTGAGTATGCCTGCCTGCAACTCATCTATATCTTCCTCTAGAACCTGTGGGTTAAGATGTTGTTGATGACTCCACTGTCTCTGATAGTAGTAGTCCATGTGTCGTGAATATTAATTTTTTTTTTTCGAATTTAACCTGCAAAATAATAAAACAACAAAAGGTGATAAAAAGATGTTCTAACTTGTTCTTGGAGCAACCAAATTAGAAATAAGAATAGATAAATTGATATTGAAAGTACGCCAATCCCCGGCAACAGCGCCAAAAACTTGATAGCGATTTATACACAGGCTAAACGTAAGTGCACGTATCGTTACAAGTAATATAGTCTGGGTAAGACCGAATATCGTCCTCAGGGACTGGTTTTCAAGTACCGATTATCTATGCTTTAGTTTCTATTTGGTTAACGTTAATTGGGTTGGAATTCTAAACTAATAATGGAGGAAATAAACTAATTATGAAAATACTTTGATTTAAATCAGTTATGATGGAGAATTAGGGCTTCCAAGATCATCAACTATCTACTCTATTCAATTCTTAATACAATTAGACTGACTTCTTCTTTTACGTTAAGATAGCAGGTTAACTAAGCCGTTTTATACTCCTGTTAAGGTAATATAAACACTCAACCCCAATAGAGAACCCTTCTATCTTTCGATGACAAGATTGACTACAAATGAGGATTAAGATCAATAACCTATTAAGCTACACAAGTATCAGGGTACTTTCGTCCACGATTTAAACCTATGTTTATTCAACTATAGCATATTCACAATCTCCCCTTTCGGATTTCGATTAGAACTCATGTAAGTGATGATAACTAGTGATCAATTAATTATCAAGCAATCAAATCAATTATTGAATAAATCTTAAGCAAGTGAAGAAGAAATCAACTAATGTATTAATTCATGAATAAGAGTTTCAAGAGAATCACAAGAAAATCCCTAACAAAGTTATTAGCTCCTAGCCATAGTCACGCTAAGAACTAATATAATCTCCATACATGAACTCAAATAAACAAAGCAAAAGGAAGAAAAGAAAATACTTGAACTAGGTCTCAAATATTCGCCTCCTAGAGTTGTGTTGTATGTACAATGGATGGTTGAATCCCCTCTCTCTAGATAATGATGTAGATAATATATATAGCCCAAGAATCCTTTAGGTCAAGGGTTAGAGATTATGTAGGTAGGAAAAGTTATCCCTTTTGGACCCTGAAAACATGTCAAATTCGGCCCAAAACGTCAAAAATACCGCGTCGGCGCCGTGGCCCTGCAGTCGGGCGGCACGACGCCTAAAAATCAGAGAGTTTCGGACAACTTGATGGTCGACCGTGGCGTTTTTAGCGGTTCTTAACCGTCGTTCGATTTTCATCAAGCCGTCGATCTTTTCTATACTTCCCGAGACTTCTTAGACTTCATTTATTGGCCCCTTTAAGTGTGCAATTTCATCTCAATTAAGCTCATTTCATCTTCTTTTCGCCATTTCTCCATTTCTGACCACTGTGACACAAAAGAAAGGAAAACGACCCTAATACTATACTAAACATCAATTAAATGAGTAAAATATTAACTAAAAATGACTCAAAAAGTGTGTATAAAATACACCGATCATATACTCATAGTATATGCTTTATCATCATATCAGGTTAAGTTTGTCATTTACTGTGTTCCAAATAGAATAGGATTATGTTCCCCCGCGATAAAAAGAAATTATATATCATACTAAAATAGTGATATTTCAAATTTTAGTATATTTATGCAAAAACCAGAAGAAAATCACACACTACTCGAATTTTTGCTTAAGTAAAATTATGCAGAAGATTTTTAAAAATTGTGTGAAAATGCTGAGGCAAGGCCTCTATATTTATAGAAAAATGGTATGTGAGAAAGTGCTTTTGCCGGAATTTATTTTGCCTTCTTTGGTGCCTTTCTGAGAATGGAATTTCTTTTAGGAATGGATAAAATGGCACAAAAATTAAGAAAAGAATGAATTTATGTTCAAAAATATACCAATCAAATATGTAAAAAATGGATTTAGCCTAACTCAATTACAAAAGCTAGCTTATAGGGTGAAGATTGTCCAAGTCCATATAAGGAGTTCATGTTTCCATTTCATATTTGATGTGTGACTCTTAACACTCCTCCGCACACCCAGACCTTGTTAACTGAAATGTAGATAATATAATTTGGAGTCCAACATTGACGAACAAAGAAATGCCTAGATCTTGTTAACTGGAGTGTGGATAATATAATTTGGAGCTCAACATCGACGAACAAAGAATTGGAATGGGTCTGACTCTAATACCATGTAAAGAATGGATCTTGAGCCTAATTAAATCATTTGATCGAAGTTGAACGAACCATGATATCTACACGAGGGGTTTCCATCTTCCCAGCACGTTTAATTAGAATAGAAGTGATTTTCGACTTATATTCAACAAAATTCTTTTCCTCTTTCTACGCGGGATAAAAGTAATCCGTTCATTTCTCATCCATAACTTGACCTACAGAATATGAGATCAGATTATATTACAATAACATACACATGAAATCTCATAAAATGGAATTTAGAGAGGATAGAGTATACACAAATCTTAGCTTCTATCTAGAGTGGTAGAGAGACTATTTCCGGTAGATCAAATTGTATTAACTTTAAAAAAATCCAACAAAGTTGACTTACAATAAATGATAGTAATAATTATTTATAATAAATCTGATAGGAAATTTAGAAAATAAAATAATAAGCTAATAACTTATTAATGTTGGAAATTTACTAATGTGGAATTAAGTTTAACCCATTATTTATGACTTGAATAATTGAGGCCTCGCACGTCGGAAACGTCGTTTTCACACACGTGCACTCGTAATGCCAATTATCGTAAATTTCATTAGTGAACGAGATATTGGTACGTGAGTAAACGTTTGAGACATTATCGTTAGTTAAATGACAAGTGTTCCACGTTGGTAAATGAAGGAAGAAGTGTGCGACATGTAAGATGAAATAAGTCGGAAATGGTCGCTGATCCGAGAAGGGCTGCAGCACTGATGCGCGAATTATGCACACAATAAATGCAAGTGCACGTATCGTTGCAAGTAATATAGTCTATGTAAGACCGAATATCTTCCTCAGGGACTGGTTTTCAAGTACCAATTATCTATCTTATGATATCTATTTGGTTAACGTTAATTGATTTGTAATTCTAGACTAATAATGCAGGAAATAAACTAATTATGAAAATACTTTGATTTAAATCAGTTATGATGGAGAATTAGGGCTTCCAAGATCATCAACTATCCACTCTATTCAATCATTAATACAATTAGACTAACTTCTTCTTCTACGTTAAAATAGCAGGTTAACTAGACCGTTTTATACTCCTGTTAAGGTAATATAAACACTCAACCCCAATGGAGAACCCTTATATCTTTCAATGACAAGATTGACTACAAAGGAGGAATAAGAGCAATAACTTATTAAGCTACACAAGTATCGGGGTACTTTCGTCCACGATTTAAACCTATGTTTATTCAACTATAGCATATTCACAATCTCCCCTTTCGGATTTCGATTAGAACTCATATAAGTAATGATAACTAGTGATCAATTAATTATCAAGCAATCAAAGCAACTATTGAATAAATCTTAAACAAGTGAAGAAGAAATCAACTAATATATTACTTCATGAATAAGAGTTTCAAGAGAATCACAAGGAAATCCCTAAATAAGTAATTAGCTCATAGCCATAGTCATGAACTAATACAATCTCCATACATGACTGAAATAAACAAAGCAAAAGAAAGAAAAGAAAATACTTGAACTAGGTCTCAAATCTTCGCCTCCTAGAGTTGTGTTGTATGTACAATGGATGGAATCCATTCTCCTAATGATGTAGAGACTATTTATAGCCAAAGAATCTTTTAGGTCAAGGGTTAGGGATTATGTAGGTAGAAAAAGTTATCCCTTTTGGACCCTGAAAACGTGTCAAATTCGGCCCAAAACGTCAAAAATACCGCGTCGGCGCCGTGTCCCTGTAGTCGGGCGCCACGGCGCCTGAAAATCAGAGAGTTTCAGACAACTTCAGTGGTCGGCGCGCTGTGAGCGTTTTCGGCCGTTCTTAACCGTCGTCGATTTTCATCGGACTTGCCCGATCTTTTCTATACTTCCTGGGACTTCTTAGACTTCATTTATTGGCCCCTTTAAGTGTGCAATTTCATCTCAATTAAGCTCATTTCATCTTCCTTTCGACATTTCTCCATTTCTGACCGCTGTGACACAAAAGAAAGGAAAACGACCCTAATACTATATTAAACATAAATGAAATGAGTAAAATACTAACTAAAAATGACTCAAAAGGTGTATATAAAATACACCGATCAAGCACCAACCCGTCAGAGCCGCGACACTGTACCATCTGTTGGTTACTGGAGCCGCGGCGCCGTGGCGCTAATTCAGTTGAGCCGCGGTGCTTCGGAGGCAGAAAGGGCGATGAGAGAAGGAATGTTTCTGACTTTTAGGCTATTTTTGGAGCATTGAACCTCCATTATTTGGCACCTAAATTTGGCCATTATTTGGCTGATTATAACCTCTCAATAAGTGTCATTACATGGATGTTGAAAGCCATTAGTTGGCTAGTTGGGAGGTCATCTTCTTTACACTATAAATTAAAATTTTGGCTCAATTGGAGAGACACAACACTCACACTTACATTCAGATTTTCTGATATTCTTCCTCTCTAAGCATACTTTCAAACACTCAAGGTTCTTCTTGAGAAACACTTGAGTTTCTTTTGCTCATTTGTTAGTTGTTGTTTTATCTTGGGAGACAACTGCTCACTAACGTAAAATGATGTATACGGGGCAATCTTGTCTTTAAGGACAGAGTGAATATCACTCGACTCAACATCATCCTTGTAATGCTACTAGATTTTGTGTCTCTTGATTTCAAGTTATCAAGATCAAGGAGTGTGTTGCAATTGGAACGAAGATTCAAGAACGAAGATCAAGAACTCAAAACTTATAGTTGCCAAAGCTCTTGTTGGCTACAAGATTCAACTATTGTAATTCCTATTGTTTACTCTTTCGAAACACTTATAATAGTTCTTTACTATTTTCGTATATTCATTGTTATCCAACAATTAAATGGACTGATAATATAAGAACTGATCAATGCCTTAGTGCATATAACTTTTTTTCTTAACTCTTAAGTTAAGGTTTAATGTTATTGGATGTAGACACATTCAAACATGCACCGGGTGGAGGTGTGCGTATTCACGTGAATGTCTAACAAACATTCACGTTGAGACTTGAGTCTCTCCTCTCAATTGTGGCCTAAGATGTAAGACTTGATAATGAAACTAACAAAATTCAACATGAAAATGGTGTAGACAGGGTACCTACTTTGGCATGATTTGTAGTTAATTACGACAAAAATAGATTCACAAATCAAATAGCAGTCACTAGGTACAAGAAATAAAAACCTCGTTCCCGTGTGTTTAGTGATATCTTTTTATTAATTTTACGTATAACTATTAATTTTACGTATAATTACTCAACTTTATCACCAGAGTTATAAAATTATTTATTTGCATTGAAGTAATTAAACTTTACCAATTATAATAGCATATTTGAAAATTTATTCTTTGTCCTATTAAAGTAACTGAATGATCAGATGTGAATCGTTTGGTACATTATAAATGGGCGAAATGTTGGATTTTCGACGTAGAACTAAACTACTATATTCCTAATCCATTTTCAGAAAGGCTCGTCCAAATTCGACCTACAAGGTTCCCTCTGTTTCTCTTTCTGATTATACTTTAATTGAGGTGATGTTTGAAGTAGGAGATTGAACACTATCCTAGTACGTTCCATAAAAGGGAAGAGTGTAGGATGACGCAGTGGTGGAAATTTTCATGCAAAGGCCACAAAGTAAGCCTTAATGCTATTGAATTCCTTAATTATTTACCAAAGTGGGTCGCGCTTTAAATTTTCACACGTCTTGTTAAGTAAGCAGCTTGTGTGGTATGTATATAAGAGTGAATGTATATGAAATATATGTGCTTTGCTTAGGCACATGTGAGAGGGAGTTTTGGAAACTCCCGACAGAAATTGGGTGATGATAGGCTCATCTTAATGTGATTCCACTTCCCACTCGCCTCTATTTCAGCACTAGCTAGTTAGTTCAGTTCCCTCCTCTCCATCAACTTATTTCTGAGACACGTGTCTACTAATTGTCATCTACAGTAACAAATTGCAGCATTGTGGGGGGGGGGGGGATAACAATTACTGCAGTCCAGTCCCCACTCCCTCTCCACTTCCCTGTCCTTTTGTACAATCAGATCTTTTTTTAAATCTTTTCTATATAACAAAATAAAACCTCCGAGACGTTTATTACTAATTAAGGAGTAGTATATCACATCTTTTAAATACTTTTCTTTTTCATCGTCTTGTAATCAGTCTGTCAATTATCGTAACATCAAACAAGAAACAAACATACGAAATCTTAATATATTTGGTTTCCTTCTCGTAAAAGTGTATTTTCTGCACGCACAAAAAAACAGAGAGGATCGATAAAGATAATGAGGAGTAGTAGTTGACATAACTAAGGTGTGTACAGTATCACCATACCTCTGGTAATAGGAGTAGTAGGGAGTCCATTTTAGGAGTTGTAGCCATAATTAGGGGTGTTCACCGGTCCAGAACCGGACCGGACCGGACCGGAACCAGAATGGACCGGAACTGGAATCCAGAATTTTTTTTTTTTTGTTAAATGCAATTTATAAATTATAAATTTTTAAGAATGTGTTCGTTTATCAATCTCATTAAATATGTTTGTTTTTTCCCTTATCCTTCAATAAACTTTATTTCATTAATATGACTAACTTAAAGAAAATCATCAAATGTATTTGGTTCAGATATCTAACTTGAACTACTCATTAATTAAAGTTACACACCACATTTATATTTTTATTTTCTATTTGAAATTTGGACATTCTGAAACTAGGGGTGCACAAAGGTTAAACCGACCGACCAAGACCGAAATTACAGACACTCGACCGAATGATTTGCCCAGTCCCCCCCACCACCACCCCACCCGCCAGCCCCCACCAGCCCCATCCACCCACCACCCCGCCACCGTCGGCCGGACGTATTGACATATCTAATATAGGTTGTAAATTGATCAAACTTTATCTGGCCATAACTTTGCTCTCGGACGTCCGTTTACCTAAATTCTTTTTTGATTTCGCGTATTTTTACGATATTTGGGTGGCCAAAGCGATAGCTTGATTCGGTCCGATTTCTCCAAAAACGTCCATCTTGCCTCAATTTCTCTTTTCCCCCAAATCGTTACGTTTTTCCCATTTTCAAATTTAAATATCTCGCGATGTACAATAGATTTCAACGTAAAAATTTTGTGGCACCGCATCCGAGAATGTCAATTTCAGTATTGGAAATTCAATTTTTTTAAAAAAAAATTCCGTCGACCGGAAAATTCGTTTTTACGGACCGGAAAACCGGAATCCTTGATTTTGACGGACCGAGGACCGGACCGGAATCAACCGGTCCGGTCCGGTTCCGGTCCGGTTTTCCGATCCGGTCCTATTTTGTACACCCCTAGCCATAATGGATAGGGGGTGTCATTTTAATGATTTTATTTGAATTCAAAGTTGAATGTGATTAGACTTCCCCTTTAATTTCGTATGTCAGAATTATAATATGGTACAAGGAATTGCTGAATTCAAATCACACTCTAGGCAATACTCACATCATCTTGTCAATCACTCTTTTCCTTAAAGATAGATATGAATGTGTTGTTAAACCACTCACAAGGTTCGCATTTGAATACTTCTTTTCTGTCTTTTGCTTTATAAAATATGGATAGTTAAAACATTTACACAGTGAATCTTTTTTCTTTTTGTCATTTGCTTTTGCATTCATACTAAACAATTTACACTTAGTTCAGTTAATTGATGGGATAAAAGTATTTCTTAAATTATATTATAATGAATAAAATTCAATTATTTAAGTATGACAAAAATATTTGTACGACTTAGTGTTATAATGAGAAAAGTTCATGACTATACACAAATTAAGCAGAGTGCCTCTCGTTAGAAAAAAAAAGATATAATAATAAGTAAGTCTAAAAAAACGTAATTAAACAGTTCACAGAAGAACGTCGTAGAAGCCAAACAAGTCAACTTATTTTCTGCCAAAACTAATGTGAAGGGGTTTTATTTCCCCTTCTTGCATCTTAAATTTACTAAACATAAAATTTAGTGTTGTTCTCCTATACGCTTTTCTCTCCTAATGCCTTTTAGTTTGCGCAAAAACCCATCAAGTGATAAATGTCACTACCACTAGTTCCCATCAATAATACATAAATAATGTTAAAGGCATCACGGACAGTCACGGACTGGCTCATATTTTGTGTATATTAAATATTAGTCTTGTACCATAATTAATATTGTAATGTTACCATAATTGTATAGTTAGTCTCCATATATATAAAATAGAGATTTAGATGTAAAGTATGAATAAGATTCTCCTATCGTAACTTGTATATATGTCTTTCATTAATAAGAATAATCAGGGGATTAATTCTATCATGGTATCAAGAGTCTAGGTTATTTTCATGTCTTACGCTACTCACTTCTTTCTCAAATTTTCTCTTGAAAACCGTGTCCCCCCCCCCCCCTCGGTTCTTACCAAAACCGAGACATTCCCTTCCCAAACCAAAACACTTCTCGGATCTTTCTTAACTTCTCCAACAAATCCCTTCTCTGAATCTTGTTGTTCTTTTCAACAGGACTGATAAGAACACGTTTCATCCTTCCCTCACCGTTTCAAACATCAAGAGTGTTCTTCCTATTGTTCTTGATCTCGAAAACGTCCAATATGGGACGTGGGCGAAATTATTCAAGATTCATGCTATGACACATCAAGTTCTTCACCACATCATCCATCCGACTCCTAAAATGGGGGATGACACCGCCGAAGATGATGATGTACCTACCAAAGCGGACAACCCAAAATTATGGGTCACACGCTTGACGCCAAGGTTATCCAATGGATTTATGCCACAATATCCATAGACCTTTTACAGACGATTATGGAACCCAACTCCACATCTATGGAGGCTTGAAATCGATTGCGTGATATCTTCCAAAATAACAGTCATTCTCGCATTGTTACCCTTGAACAGGAATTTTCTCAAGTTGCTATGGCAAATTTTCCTAACGTTTCATCTTATTGTAAATGACTCAAGGACTTGGCGGATCAACTTCGCAACATAGGTGCTCTGGTTACTAATAGTCGTCCCGTTCTACAAATGATTGCAGGCTTATCGAGACCTATAACGGTGTTACTTCGATCCTTCGTTAAAGTAACCCCCTTTCGGAATTCTATCAAGCCCGCTCCATGCTCAAATTGGAAGAAGTGAATTTGGCTAAAAAGGCGGCTATAGGGGCTAGTCCCGTCGTCATGATGACTGCGTCAAATTTCCCCCCTTCCGATTCTGCCAACGTAAGCCAAAATCGCAACAACAGTGGTGGTAAAAAGGGTCAAAATAGGAAAAATAATGGCAAAAATCGTGGCGGCAACACCGATGACAACAACGATGGAAACGATGGCGATGGCGATTAAGATCGGCAGACGCGGCCATGATGGCCCCAATGCGATGGAAGTGGGTCGGTCGATCCCCTCCACCTAACGCCGCGACTTCGGCCTAGTCGGCGCGCGACCTTGACCATCGCCCCATTTGGCCTCGGCGATGGGCCCGAGCGATTACCGGTCGAGCTCGGGTTTGAACCATTTTATGGGCCAACCCAACAGTCCACCATAATTGGGCCTCACCCCCCTCAGGTCCATCACGCAATGGGATCCACAGAGACCGGTATTGAAGCTGCAATGCACACGCTTGAAATGACTCAACCAGACCCGAATTGGTACATGGACACCGACTCCACCACCCACATGACATCTAACCAAGGTACTCTATCGTCTTATTTCAATTTGAGCAGTAATCGTGGTATAATTATTGATAATGGTAATTCAATTCCAATTCAAGGTTATGGTCATAAAACTTTATCTCTCTCCCCCCCCCCCCCCCATCCATCACTTGTCTTAAAGAATACCCTTCATGCCCCAAAGTTAATTAAAATTTTGGTGTCTATCCGTAAATTCACCACTGATTATTGGGTTTCTATTAATTTTGATCCGTTTGGATTTTCTGTGAAGGATTTCAAAACGGGAAGTCCTCTCATGAGGTGTGATAGTAAGGGGGATCTTTATCCAATCACACCAAGTCTCGGTTTCTCACGTCAGACCATGCCATCCACTTTTGCAGCTCTTTCCCCTTCTCTGTGGCATGCTCGTCTAGGTCATCCGGGGTCGTCTATTTTATCTAATTTAGATAAGAATAAGTTTATTTTCTGTAAGGGTACGCGTAGTACTCCAAATTGTTAATCTTGTTCTTTGGAAAAAATTATTAAGTTGCCATTGGTAGCCTCGAATTCTCATACTTCAATGCATTTGATATTATTCATAGCGATTTATGGAGGACATCTCTCGTTCTCATCTCTATAGGTCATCGTTATTATGTTTTATTCTTGGATGATTATTCTAAATTTTTATAGACGTTTCCAATAGCGAAAAAATCCCAAGTTTTTTCCATCTTCGTAAAATTTAGAGCTTTCATTAGAACTCAATTCGAACGGAAAATAAAGAATATTCAATGTGATAATGGCAAAGAGTATGACAATGTGGAGTTTCGGAAGTTTTGTGCTCAAAATGGGATACATTTTCATTTTTCTTGTCCTCATACGTCTTCACAAAATGGGAAAGCTGAACGTAAAATTTGTATCATTAATAACATTATCCGCACCTTATTGGCTCATTCTTCCGTCCCTCTGTTGTTTTGGCATCATGCTCTACAAATGGCCACATATCTACTTAATATTCTTCCTTCTAAAGGTTTGAAATATCCGTCGTCTCTTCAAAACTTATATAATAAGACTCCTTCGTATTCTCATCTTAGGGTCTTTGGGTGTTTGTGTTATCCCCTCATCACATCCACCACAATTAACAAACTTCAGGCACGTTCTACCCTTGTGCATTTTTGGGTTTCCGTCAAATCACCGTGGTTATAAATTTTGATTTGTCCTCTAAACGAATCATTATTTGTCGTCATGTTATCTTTGATGAGTCCCAAGTTATGTTTTCTAAAGTAGAAAATTATGTGTCTAGTTCGTATGATTTTTGGATGATGATATATCATCCTATCTTATATATCATTTTTTGGATACTGGTCTCAACTTGTCATCAGCACCGCAGCCCTTCGGGGAGGCGCGACGCCTCCAACCATCCAGTAGCCAAAAAAATTTACCTTCGTCGTCAGCGTCGCGGCGCCTGCCATCCAGTAGCCAAAATATTTTAGTCTCGTCGTCAGAGTCGCGGCCCTTCGGGGAGGCGCCGTTGCGCCTAACTTCCAGTAGCCACTGGAACGTAGGCGCCGCGGCCCTGGATCGTGGCACCGCGGCGCCTTCGACCATCCAGCCACCACTGCCTGCTGAAAATTTCCAAAATTCACCCAATCCAGTCACGAGTCATGGTCCAGTCACTCGCAGTCAACGAGTATTTTTAAACCAAAAAGACATTTTATTTTGAATTCTAATGTTCTTAAATCAGCTTACCCCGTAATCTTATGTCTGCCTTAAATGACCCTAATTAGAAAATTGTCATGACCGATGAATATAAGGCTCTTATGATAATAAGACGTGGGAGTCGGTACCCCATCCATCTGATGTTAATATTATTCGGTTTATGTGGATTTTTCTCATAAGGATAATTCTGACTGTTCTTTTGCAAGACATAAGACTCGACTTGTAGGTTATGGTAAGACTCAGCAGGTTGGTGTAGATTGTGGTGAGACGTTCATCCCGGTGGTCAAGCCGGCTACCATTCGCACTGTGCTCAGCTTGACTCTATCGAAATCATGGCTCATTCATCAGCTAGACGTGAAGAATTGTAAAATCCGGAAAAAAAATATATATATAGTTGTGGTTGGGTTAATAAAATATATATATAACAAAACAAAGAATAAATTGCATGGGATAGAGTTAGTGTTAAAGTTGGATAAATAGATAGATAAAATGAAAATAAGAAAAGAAAAAAAAAATGCAGCAAGTGCACGTCCCTTCCTTCCCCTTTTCATTTCCCCTCCAACCCTTGTCATTCCACCTCCCATAAGTTATAGAAAACTCTTTTACTTATACATTGTACATGGCACAAATAAAATACCTAGCACAAAGAATAGGAAATCAGAAGAAAAAACAAGTGAAAAGAAGAGAAAAAAATCTGGAAAAAATACCAAGAGGGCAAGAAGAACAAGAATCAAACTACTAGAGAGTAAGGATCATTTTAGCAACTACACAACAATAATCTTCACACTTACAAGGTGAGTTTTCTCACTCAGAAATTCTTGGTAACATCCTTTATTTTAAGTTCAATACATATTAGAATAAGAATTGAGTGTTGAAAATAAATAATGAGCTTTTGATTGTTTAGACAACTAGTTGCGTCATGAACTTTACGAACTGTTCTCATTGAGTTATAATTTTTAGAATTTGATGAAATTCGGAGAATGGTACACCTCTCTATTATGATCATATAGAACCAAAAATGAGGTAAAATGGACATACGGTTTGAAAGTTATCATAGTTCACAGTTTCTGCCTTAGATTTGGCCGAAATTCGGAAAGACATAATTACAGACTGTTTTTATTGAGTTTTACTCATTAGAATTATATGAAAATTTACATGGTTGTAAGTCTCTCTGTTACGGACAGATATAGATAAATAGTTGTTAAAACGGACTTACGAGTTGAGAGTTATTGTAGTTTGAAGTTGCTGCCTCGGATTCATCGGAATCCAGAAGGGCAGGACGTTGAAACGTAAAACTGTACTAATCCGTGGGGAATATGAAAATTAGTGCTGAATTAAAGTTCTATATATCTCTGTTGTGGACATTTTGAGACCTTACGGGGGTCTATCCGACTTACGGATTGAGAGTTATCGTTGTTTAACGTTTCTGCCTCGGATCTATCGAGATCCAGGAAGGGCAGCGAATAAAAGTGTAAAACTGTACCAAATGGTACAGAATATGAAAGTATGGTTCACATGGAGACGTGCAGCTCTCTGTTCTCGTCATTTTGAGATTTTATGGGGCTTGAATGTGTTTACAGATTAGGAGTTATGACTATTCTAAGATTGGGTTCTGTTTAATAAAAATTCTGCCGAAACAAATTTCATGTGATTGTTTTGAGGATAAATTTGTGTTAGTTACCCAAAGTAGTTTTAAATGAAATTTGGTACAGTGAAAGATCCCCGTCTTACCTTAGTTTTCGCTTGAGAAACACCTTAGTTGGAGTTATGGTTAAAAAGTTATAATCGTTACAAGTATGAATGACAGAATGTTGGGAAAGAAAATATTATTTATTCGATCTTCTGAAAAATATGAAAAGTGAATACGTGTTCACATAAATATATAAATATAAACATAATGGATCGGGTTGCACGCCGCAACAAAACGTAAAGTGAATACGTGTTCACAAATACGTAAATATAATGGATCGGGTTGCACGCCGCAACAAAACGTAAAGTGAATACGCGTTCACAAATACGTAAACATAATGGATCGGGTTGCACGCCGCAACAAAACGTAAAGTGAATACGTGTTCACAAATATGTAAATATAATGGATCGAGTTGCACGCCGCAACAAATATGAAAGATGAATACATGTTCACCTATATATAAATATGAAAAGTGAATACGCGTTCACAAATATATAAATGTAATAAACATGTGGAAATGCAGGGGAATGTCTTAACGTATAATACGAGATAAAATGAAGTGTTAGTTAAACCGAGAATTTCCTTTGAGGAGTTGTTGCATATTTAAAAATGTTGTAACCTGATCTATTTTTGCAATATGCTTATTACGTTATAATGTGATTGCACTTGGAATATTATGGTGTTACTTTGAATTGCAGGGTAAGGTTCTCACTCAGCCCCAGATGGTAGGGTTGACTCTTTATTTAACATGTTTCAGGAAAGCGTGATAGAGGAAAGGCTCCACGCCAAGGCTAGCGATCGTCCCGCAGCCTCTTGTCATACCAAGTCCATTGCTTCGTCAGTTCCAGTGTCTCGGGAAATGTCCGTGTGGAATGGTCTCCCTTTTAACTTAGAATAATCTTTGTCAGTATGTCTATGTAGAAACAATATTTGCACGAGCATGGGCTCGCGTTATGTTTTTAATAAAGTCATAAACAGATTTCTTTATTGTTATTTTTATTAATAGCTCCGTATTTGAATATAAGTTCAAATTTCTAAATAAAGAGAATTAAATGGTGCTCCTGGTGGGAAATAATTGTCCAGGTGCCATCACGCCCTAAGTAAAGACTTAGTAAAAGTCGGGGCGTGACAATTTGGTATCAAAGCTAAACCAGGTTAGGAGATTCTAGGAAGTTTCTTCGAGTTGGGTGTTTGAACGGTTACTTATTGCGACGGTGTGCGCGCCACCCTAGTAATAAGTGAACGGAATAACATCCTAAAGTTTCCCTTCTTTCATACTCCTCTCGTGTCTATCTTGAGTCTTTTTCAAGACTTGATTCTTGTACTACATCTTTCACGCGGGTTAGAAAGAATATTGTACAACATTATACTGACCAATAATTGTTGTGTAGATGGTGATTATAAGACGAGTTCCAACAAAGAGGGAAGTACTCGAGGAACAGGCAAAGGAAATGCAAACTCAGAAGGAATTCATGCGTCGTAAGATGAACTCGGGAGATGATTTTAACGAGTATATGTGCGACACAATCGTACTTTGTGCGTATTTGCTTAGGAGTAGACAGAAGAGGCGTTCTTACGACCCGACCTTCTTCAACTTTCCGATTGGAGTCATATTACAGATAATATTCAACTCTGTCCCGGAAAAATTCTGATCCTCATTCAGAGGGGCAAAGATGCTAAGAGGAGATGTTACAGAAGGTTCCTGGACTAAATTTCTATTTCAGGTAATAGTAGTCAGAGAAAGAATGAGCGAAATGGAAAGGGAAGCAAGGAAGAAGGTTCACAGGGAGTTGAATGCCAATCAGCAGAATAGGCGAATTATGCGGTTAAGCCCTTTAGAACGTGTTGTAGTAGGTGCATGTTCGAGTAAGAGAGCTATAGGGAATGACATAGAATGACATGCTCTGATGTATTGTAATGTCATGAAATATTTTCAAATATGAGGAATGAAACATTATTAATGCAAGTTATGAGTTGTCATTATTGTTTAGTTAATCTGCGTTTTCTTGTGGTGTTGCATGCTTATGAACTATAAGAACATTTTAAGAGCTAGAGTAGACATTCCGTCTTCTAAAATATGAGTGTGTTTGTCTTCACAGAAAATGGTGAATTCACAAATCCCGGGGGCTCAAGAGGAGGTTCATCACGAAGCTCATGTACCTCCAGTTGACGTAGTGGTGTCTGAAGGGAGCGGAGAAAATGTTGGAGAGAACGAGAGTCAAATGGCCCAAGAAACGGTGGGACAAAAACTAGATAGACTCATAGAATTAATGACAGCTGCAGTTCCACACATGGTTCTGCCGGCACCTAGTGTCTCTGTCATAGCCCCGAACCAGAACCAAACGGCCCAGGGACCGATTGCGACTGCACCACGGACCGAGAGTGTAGAAGCTCAAGCAGTACCTGATAGGCTATGGGCAAATTTTATGAGGAGAAGAGAACCACTGTACTCAGGGAAGGACCCCAAGGCCGACCCGATAGTATTCCTCGATGAAGTTGAAGACTTAATGTTCACATTGGGATGCGTGGAGACGCAGGGCGTCAACTTGGTAGGCGCACGACTAGTGGATGATGCAGGGGTGTGGTGGAGGAATTTTAGGAATAATCGTCCCCCGATGTTACCACCAATGACTTGGGGAGGGTTCAGAGCGGCATTCATTGAGAAATTTATGCCTAATACGGGCAAGGATGCGCTCAGACGGGAGTTTGAACAATTGAAGCAAGGTGACCGCAGTGTACAAGAATATGATACACAGTTCGTGAGGTTATCGGCATACAACACACATGTCGTCCCTATAGAAATGGATAGAGTCAAGCGATTTGTAGAGGGTTTAAACCCGAACATAGCAGAGAAGGTGGTGGTGTTAGCCAACGATCGAACTTATCTTCAGATTGTCGATATGGCTTTGAGGGTAGAAGGTTTCGCTAAAGAAAAAAGAGAATATTCGCAGAAGAGATTTCGGACGTCAGGATCATTTAACCAGAGTCAAAATCAGAAGCAGGAGTTTAGTAAGGGATCTTCAGGACTGAACCAATCAGGGCGATCTTATTTCAAGCCTAAGGGGCACAGTTGGTTTAATTACCAAGGTAGCAAGGACAAGGCCACCAACCCTAACACAGGAGGTGACAAACCGATTTGTAAGATTTGTCAAAGGAAACACACTGGAGAATGTCGGCTCTTAACGAAGGCATGTTATAACTGTGGAGAGTCAGGCCACTATGCCAGGGATTGCAAAAAGAGGACCCAAACTCAATCTATTCAGGGGAGGTCAGAAGCAACCACAGCTGCCTACAGGGGAAATCAGGGAAACCAACCCCGCCAGAGTCAGGGAGGTCAACAACCCAACAATTCTAATCGGCTCTACGCTTTGCCCCAGAGGAATGAGGTAGAAGCATCTAATGCGGTGGTCACAGGTATTATGCTAGTGTCGAGTATTCCTGCATTTGTATTATACGATCCCTACTCTACATTTTCATATGTGTCAATGGGCTTTGCTAAGAATTTACACGTAGAACCTTCTTATTTAAGTGAACCTTTTGAGGTTATGACACCAGTAGGGGCCTCAATTTGGGCCTCTCGGGTGGTAAATAATTTCCCATTAGAAGTGAATGGCAGGGGAACAATGGTGAACCTAGTACTACTTGATATGGTAGACTTCGACGTCATTTTGGGTATGGATTGGTTGTCGGCATGTTATGCCATGTTAGATTGTGGGCGAAAGATAGTGAGATTAACTTTTCCCGGAGAACCAGAAGTTGTTATAAGGGGTAGGATTGAAATATCCTCAGGTCAGTTTATTTCCTACCTTGGGGCTCAAAAGTTACTGAGAAGTCACAGAGTGGAGTACGCATATCTGGCTAATATAGTGGATACCTAAAAAGAATCCCCAGCAGTGAATGATGTCCCTATTGTTCAAAATTTTTCGGAGGTTTTTCCTGAAGATCTTCCAGGCCTTCCTCCGGATAGAGAAGTGGAGTTTGCTATAGAGTTAGTTCCGGGTACAAGACCCATTTCTATTCCTCCATATCGAATGGCCCCAGCTGAATTGAGGGAGTTAAAAGAACAATTGAAGGATCTTCTGGATAAAGGCTTTATAAGGCCTAGTGTTTCCCCTTGGGGTGCACCAGTCCTGTTTGTGAAAAAGAAAGACGGATCGCTCCGAATGTATATCGATTATCGGCAGCTCAATAAGGTCACGATCAAGAACCGATACCCATTACCAAGAATCGATGATCTTTTTGACCAACTTCAGGGAGCTAGCTATTTTTCCAAGATTGATCTCCGTTCGGGATATCACCGGTGAAAATAAATCGGATGATATATCCAAGCGACCTTTAGAACCGTCGACCATTATGAGTTCTTGGTCATGTCTTTTGGGTTAACCAATGCCCCAACGACTTTTATGGATTTAATGAACAGAATATTCAAACCATTCCTAGATTTGTTTGTGATCGTGTTCATAGATGATATCCTAATTTACAGTAAGAGTGTTGAAGAAGATGAAGAGCATCTGAGGGTAGTGCTTCAAGTCTTGAAACAGGAGAAACTATATGCTAAATTTTCAAAGTGTGAATTTTGGTTGGAAAAGGTAGCCTTTTTGGGTCATGTTGTGTCAAGGGATGAAATTATGGTAGACCCCCATAAGATAGAAGTAGTGAAGAACTGATCAAAACCGACCACTCCGACAGAGGTTAGAAGTTTCTTGGGTTTGGCTGGGTATTATAGAAGATTCGTAAAAGGTTTTTCTAGTCTTGCTGCTCCTTTGACCCGGTTGACTCAAAAAGCGGTTAAGTACCAGTGGTCAGAAGCATGTGAAGCAAGTTTTCAGAAACTAAAGGAATTGTTGACTACTGCACCAGTCCTAACCTTACCATCAGGACAAGAAGGGTTCACAGTCTATTGCGATGTCTCTAGAGTTGGGTTAGGATGTGTCTTGATGCAGTTTGAAAAGGTTATTGCGTATGCATCTAGACAATTGAAGATACATGAGAAGAATTACCCAACTCATGACTTGGAATTAGCTGCGGTGGTGTTTGCCTTACGAATATGAAGACATTATTTGTATAGTGTGCATGTGGACATATTTACAGGTCATAAGAGTTTGCAGTACATAACCACGCAGAAGGATTTGAATCTCCGACAAAGAAGATGGTTAGAGTTGCTTAAGGATTATGACCTTAGTATTCTTTACCATCCTGGGAAAGCCAACGTGGTGGTGGCGCTTCGATGGGAGATCAATGGGCAGCTTGGCCCATTTGGCAATACAAAGAGGGTATTGTTCGTGAGGTACAAAGATTGGGAAACCTCGGGGTTAGCTTAAGCGAGATCGGTGAAGGTAGGGTGGTGGTACATGAAACCTCGCGATGCGCCTTAGCTTGAAATAAAAGAAAGTCGGTTTGAGGATACTGAGTTTGTTGGATTTCGGAGAGGATCCAACAGGAAAAACCTTCACGATTTACATTGGGAGATAATGGCGGAACCGCCCGGTATAAGGGTAGGTTATGTGTTCCTAATATAAAGGATCTAAGGAGGAAGATCTTAGATGAGGTCACAACACAAGATATTCCATTCATCCAGGTCAACAAAAATGTATCGGGACCTCAAGGCAAATTCTGGTGGGGCGGGATGAAGAAGGGCGTTGCGGAGTTTGTCGGGAGGTGTCTTATATGTCGGCGGTGAAATGAACATCAAAAATCTGCGAATTACTTGGGACATTGGAGTCCCCATGTGGAAATGGGAGGCGATTCATATGGATTTTGTAATGGCCCACCAAAACTCGAGAAGGGTATGATTCTATTTGGGTGATTGTTGATCGGCACAAAGTCAGCCCATTTCTTCTGTCAAGACTACGCATCGCGCACCACGATCTGCAGATTTATCTGAAGGAGATTGTCTTGATTACAGGATTCCTTTACAAATTATTTGGATAGGGTTCCCGATTCACCTCACACTTTTGGAAAAGTTTCAGTGAGTCTCGGGACAAAAGTTAAGTTAAGCACGGCTTTCCACCATGAAGCAGATGGGCGGTGGCGAACAATTCAAACACTTGAGGACATGTTGCGATCTTGTGTGTTAGATTTTCGGGAAGTGGTTGGACCATCTATGTCTAATTGAGTTCGCCACAACAATAGTTTTCACTCTAGCATACAAATGGCCGTTTGAAGCATTATATGGGCGAAAATGTAGGTCTCCACTTGGATGGTTCGAGGTGGGTGAGGCGCATTGTTCGGACACGAAGTCATTCCAGAAACAAATGATAAGGTACAGATGATTCGGGAGCGGATCAAAACAGCTCATAGCCGTCAAAAGTCCTATGCGGATCATCGGAAAAGAGATCTTGAAATCAAAGAGGGGGACAAAGTATTTTTAAAAGTGTCCCCGATGAAGGAGTGATGCGCTTTGGTAAGAAAGGAAATTGAGCCCAAGGTTTATTGGGCCATATGAGATCTTGCGAAAAGTTGGGAATGTGGCTTACAATTAACACTTCCACAAGAGGCGAAGCATCCGGTATTTCGTGTGTCAATGTTAAGAAAATACTTGCACGATCCAAGTCACGCGTCATCCTTACCGGAGATAATTCTTAATAAGTTAGGTGGAAATACTTGATAGGAAGGTTAGCGCCTTAGGAATAAAGATATTGCTTAGTGAAGGTTGTTATACCGTATTTCGAGTATGCGTGGGGCGTGCGTAGAAATTTGAGCCTTAAAGTTAGGCAAGGTGCGAAATTGTACATAACTACCAAAAGGAATCGTTTTTCGTGAAACGTTTCCACGACTTTGAAGGGAAAATTCGGCTATGTCATTTATATTTTTGCGGATTTTTCGAGAGGCGAAACATTTTGGACCAGCGGGAGGGTGACATGTGTCACCTCACATTGGAAGAGGATGGGCGGCATTTGGGCGAAAAGGGTGGGTTGGGTTAGGTAGGATATTTTGTGCAAGTTGGTGTGGTAGATGGATAAGGTACACGTGGTGGAATCCTAGCCCTACACTTGCCTAACACTTGGATGAATCTTGGCCGTTGGTTGGCCATTTTTGACCTATAAATACCCCACCCTTTGGAAGACTTCTTCATCCAAAAATTTGCCTAAGTCTTTAAAGCTCTCGTCCTTCCCCCCCTTAGTGTTGTAGTTCGTCCAAACTCCCCCCCCCCCCCCCCAAGTATTGTTATAATGCCCAAATACTTTAGCCCAAATACCTTGTAGTTTTTCCCAAAGTTACACTTCTACAAAAGCCAGAAAATACTATTATACTTCCTCGATCACAAAAGCAAACCACAAGGAAAACCTTCATAGTCGGTTGAAGTGTTAAGTAGAAGTTGCGTAGAACTTCTAAGGGTTGTTTGGAGCGGGTTGGAGCGCGGGTAGGAGCTAAACCTTGCTCGGGATCGACATATAACTTGGATAATTTTGGGCTTATCGAGGTAAACACTCTTGACCTTACATTGTAATTGGAAATTACATGTTGTTGGAATATATAGTTAAGGTATACTATATATAGTATTGAACATAGTTGTGCGGCAATGTCTTTTGACTTAAGCTGAATAATACTTACGGCAATGTCTTGCGACTTAAGCTGAATTTAAAAATGAGAAGCGAGTAATTACATAGGGTGTATTCTGATGAACTTGTAGCATTCTTGTGGAGTAGAATTGTACACGTCAGGTTAGGCGTGTAAACCCCACCGGTTGGCTTGGTGGCGGCCTCGATAGGAGGAGATTTACGTTGTTGCGGGGAGATCTTCGAATTTTACGTAGAATATTCTACATTGAGATCTAGGATGTTAATAGGCGCGCGTGGCCTCTGTAGGTTGAAGTACTACGTATGGCGTGATCTACTTGGCTTAGGAGTAGCCGAAGCGATTCGAGTTACTTGGGCGTTTCGCCATTAGTCGATAATCGTCGCGAGGTATGTGAACCTCTTCCTATCTGTTCTAGCATGATATGTGTATAACTATGTAAATGCGGTGAGCGTCATGTGTTTAATGTATTTGATTGGTTTGAAACATAAAGTGTTATAACGACTTTATGGGAAGTTGTTATAACGACTTTATGTAGGTAAGAAAATGCTTGTGGTTTCAAAGGGTAATTGATTTGACTTATAAGCGGATTTGATGTGTAGTAATACTTGGTTTTGAAAACATAAGAGTTATACTAGCTTTATGGGAAGTTAGGTATAACGTCTTAAGAGAGATAAAGAGAATGGTTTCTGGATTTTTAGAAGTTAAGAGACTTGATCTTAAAAGATAAGAGACTTGACTTAAATGTATGAATTTTGTGTGAAACCTCATTCGTGAGTAATGAGTACTTGGTTTTAAAAGGAATAATGTTTCTTGATTTGAAATCAAAATAAGTATCGACAAACCAACTGCGGCGTTAATAAAGAAATGTAAAGACTAATGAAGTATTATTAAAACCGGTAGAAACCTCCATCTGCATAGAAGCTAAGATGAGACAAAATGATATTACATTTCCTAGATCATATGCTTAATAAGATTGTTTATAAACAAGAATAACCTACTCACCTATAAGGCATATGTTTCTCAAATCGCTTAAAAGAGAATTATGTTTTAAAGGATTAAAACTATGAAACTTTTCTAAAATAAAGAGACACAGTAATTGAAATTAGGCAAACTGGAACTTTAGGGGAAAGAATGTTGTTGAAAAAGGAAAGTGTTTTGGTTTACCTAAAAATGTGAGTCACTCTATTTTTATACTACGGGTATCAGACGACCTTGATAAAAGCAATTGATCTCTTTAAAAAAGGAATTTAACGTACGTAGTACTTTAGGGTTAAAACCCGGACTTTGGCATAAAATGAAAGTACTTTGAGTTGTGTATAACTTGCCTATGCTTGTTGTGATAGCCTTTATTGTGCAAAGGTTGATATCAGGTGACTTCTTGAGGAAGAGTGGATCTTTTTATAAAAGTCTAGAAGTAGGGTAATTTGCTTGAGTTTGTTTGTGATAGTCTGGTTGTGTGGTATATTGTTATTGCGGTCACATGGACATGTCTACACCGATCTGAGTCAGGGGCATGTGGCCGTGCGGCGGGTTGATTACGATATATTGTTATTGTGGTCACGTGGACATGTCTGCCGTCTGCAGTCAGGGGCATGTAGCCGTGCGGCGGGTTGATCATGATATATTATTGTTGGTTGGTGTTACATGGGCATGTCTACACCGTCACGGTCCGGGGGCATGTGGCGTGCGGCATTGTCATTATTGTTGCATCATGGACATGTCTGCCGTCACGAATTCGAGGCATGCGGCCGTGATGCGAACATGATTGGTGTTGTGGCGTGAGACCCATAAGTTACATTTGAGTGATGACTTTGAGGCGTGAGTCACGACTTGGCTACTTTTATGTTGCATCGTATTTTGGTCATTATACATGTCTCGGCTTTATATAGATGTATGATTTAACTACTGATATTTTGATTTCACATATGGTACTGTTATGCTTGACCTCCTTGAAGCTGCGTTCATCTGCAGTAGAAATCGTTAATTTGTCGATCCATTTTAGGATCACCTTTGCGTATTGGGAAGCTCAGTTCCTTGGAGGCTTATCTTTTGGTATGTGTTCCACGAGTTGTAGGTTCTTGTACATTCGGGGTATGGCGGGGCCCTGTCCGTCATAGTTGTTGTAAATCTTAGAAGTGCAGTAATCTTGTTGTGGCGGGGTTGTATAAAGGATTAAAGCTGTTGGGTTTGTATATATGCGAAAAGCTATGTTGGTTGCTGTTTATTTATCATGTCTCTTGTTTCATATTTATGTTTTATGTTCGCTGATTTTCTACGATGTTGTATCACTAGGGTGCGGGGTAAGGCACGATCCGAACGGCAGTTCGGGTCGTGACAAAGGTCTATGGAAGAACCACTCCACCAGGAAGCCACCAGGAAGCCGAGGCGATGAAAGTCAAATATTGTTATACCGTATTTCAGTATATGCGTGTGGGCGTGCGTAGAAGTTTGAGCCTTAAGTTAGGCAAGATTCGAAATTTGTGCACAACCGAAAGAGTCGTTTTAAGCGAAGCGTTTTCGAACTGCGTAGGAAAATTCGGCTATGTCATTTATTATTTTGCGGATTTTTCCGAGAGATGAAATATTTTGGACCAACGAGAGGCGACACTTGTCACCCTCAGTGGCGGATGGTGGACGATTTTGGGGCGTTTTTCTCCACTTGTTTGTGGCTTGTTTTGTGGCATGTTTGTGGCCTAATCCTTGGGTCTTTGTTTGTGAGGATTTGTGGAGTAGGGTTAGGGGCACTTGGGCAAATCTTGGCCTCCACTTGCCCCACTGGCTTGATCATGGCCCTTGGTTTCCCTATAAATACCCCAGCTGTGAAGACTTCATCCAAAATGTCTGAAGTCTTGAAATCCTCCTCCCTTCTTGTTGTGTTCGTCAAAGCCTCCCTTCCACTTTGAAAGGCCCTTGGCGAGAGTTTCCCACTCACAGTGGTGTTGGTAGGGTACACCCCTTGCCTTGTTGTTCTCGTAAAGTACACCCCTTGGTAGAAAAGTATTCTCAAGTATTGTCACTATACCAAAATACCTTAGCCTTATACCTTGTAGTATTCCAAAAGTTACCTCTATCGTAGAGCAGGAAATACTACCTTTTGTCCTTTAGTCTCAAACCAAAACCCTAAGGAAAATCTTTATAGCGTGTTGAAGTATTAAGTAGAAGTTGCGTAGAACTTCTAAGGGTTGTTGGAGGCGGGTTGGGCGCCGAGTTGGAGCTAAACGTTGCTCGGGATCGACATTTAAACTTGGATAATTTTGGGCTTATCGAGGTAAATACGCTTGACCTTCTTTTGTAATTAGAGTTTACATCTTGTTGAAGTATAAGAATTAAGTATAAGTTATATACAAGGAAGGTATATAAGAAGAGAATTGAACTACTTACATGGGTGTATCTCTGATGAGACTTGTGAAGTTTGGCGGGTAGGAAGTCTTGCCCAATTTTTCGTAGAATCTTGTATCTAGAATTATCCTCTGAGTAGTCTAGACATTGATAGACTTGTATAACCATTATAGGTTGAAATCTGCGAGTAGCGTATTCTTTCGAAGGGTGGAAAAGGCTAGCAAGATTACGATGCTTTGGAGCTATTTGCTAATAGTCGATAATCGTCGCGAGGTATGTGATTCTTCCTATCCTCTTGAGCATGAAGTATTTTAAAAGAATATATATAGTACGGTGAGCGTCGTATGTTAGCGAATGTAGTGTTACGGCAATGTCTTTTGACTTAAGCTGAATAATAAGAATCTTGAAGTATTTTAAAAGAATATATATATAGTACGGTGAGCGTCGTGTGTTAATTGAATATAGTTTCTGGCAATGTCTTTTGACTTAAGCCTGAATAATAAAAATCTTGAAGTATTTCAAAAGAATTAAGAATCCTTTTTGAAAGAAGAATAATACTTGGTTTGAAAGCTTAAGAGTTATACTAGCTTTATGGGAAGTTAGGTATAACGACTTAAGAGAGATAAAAAGAATGGTTTATTGCTTTTAAGAAGTTAAGAGACTTGATCTTAAAAGATAAGAGACTTGACTTAATTGAATTGTTATGAAAGTTGTTAAGAAGTGTGAAACCTCATTCGTGCGTAATAAGTACTTGGTTTTTAAAGAATAATGTTTTACTGATTTCGGAAATGAGAATAAGTAAGGAACTTGATTTCTAAAAGAGACTTGAGGAAATTAAAGAGTTTTTGGTTTAAAAGAAAGGCATTGTTTTGTCTTAAAATTGGTTTAAAACATAAAGTGTTATAACAGCTTTATGAGAAGTTAGTTATAACGACTTTATGAAAATGAAAGAATGGTTTTATCATTGGTTTTAAAATGGTAACTTGACTATAAAAGGAGGAGTGTTTTGGTCTAAAAAGAAGGCATGGTATTGCCTTAATTTGGTTTTAAAAGGAAAGTATGGAAGTTGTTTTGACTTACTTAAAAGATGTTAGTCACTCTATACTGCGGGTATCGGGTGACCTTTGTAAAAGAAATGGATCCTTTAAAAAAAGAGTTTAACATACGTAGTACTTTGGGGTCAAAACCTGGACCTTGGCATAAAATAAAAAGTACCTTGAGTTGTGTGTAACTTTCCTATGTTTGTGTATGATAGCCTTGTTGTGCAAAGTGTTGTATTCTTATGTTACCGCGTCTCTCGAATGGAGGGCCGGTCGTGTTATTCTTGATCATTTTGGACATACTGACACGATGGGTGGCCGGGTATGCTTCCATATGATAGTCCATGGGCATCTTGACTCGATGGATGGTCCACGGGTATCACGGCCATGATGAGGTTCGTTTCCTGTTGATAGTGTTATTCCATGTACTAGCTCTCCGTGAGGTTTTCTTGATCGGCCTTGGTATCGGTGGTCGGCTTCGTCTTGCCGTCTCGTGGTGATTCGGCCTTGGTACACGGTAGTTAGCCCTCGCGCTTGCCGTTCGATGTAGTGACGAAGTCTCGTGATACGGCCTTGGTACCTGGTAGTTAGCCCTAGTACTTGCCCCGGTCAGCTACGTGACACGGCCTTGGTATCTGGTAGTCGGCTTTCGTACTTGCCCCGTGTCAGCTTCGTGGTTTGGTTGTATAGTATTGTTAGTACAGGCTTGGTGTTCATGTGTACTCTGTGGTGTTATTATATAATAGACTGCCGGCAATGAGGAAGGTATTCCACGGGCATGATTGATGTTGCGGGCGTGAGACCCATAGTTATATTTGGGTGATGACTACGAGGCGTGAGTCACGACTTACATGCTTACTTATTGTGAGCGTAGTTTGGTTATCATACATGTCTCTGCTTTATATAAGCTGCTATGATTTCATTTACAATATTTTGATTTCATATACTTGGTACTGTTATGTTGACCTCGCCGGGGCTGCGTTCATCTGCGGTAAGTACATCGGTTGTTGATCCTTGCTCTTAGGATCACAGTTCAGCGTTGGGAAGCTCCGTTTCTCCGGAGGCTTATCTTGGTATGTTACCCTGAGTTGTAGGTTCTTGTACATTCAGGGGTATGGCGGGGCCCTGTCCCGTCATGTTGTATAAAAACTCTTAGAGGTCTGTAGTATTGTTGTGGGCAGGGTTTGTAAAAAGGATTAAACTGTTCGGTTTGAAAGATTTGTTTACATATATTTTATTGGAAGGTAACCGTTTGGTTGGCCTGTTTTATGATCTTATCTCTTGTTTCATGTTTAAGTTTTATTTTTCCGCTGATTTTCTCTGATGTTGTATCACTAGGGTGCCCGGGGTAAGGCACCAGTCACGGGCCCGAGGTCGGGTCGTGACAAAAGTGGTATCATAGCAGTTAATCCTCGGAAAGTGTCTACAGACCGTGTCTAGTAGAGTCTTGATTATCGATGTGTTGTGCACCTCATCTATAATCAGGAGGCTGCAGGACATTTAGGATTGGTTTCCATTCTTCTCATTCTGAGATCGTGCCTTAGAGCTGTGTTGTAAGTTGGACCCTCCAGCGTATCTCGTTTTACGATTATGCCTCGCGCCCGAGCAACCGGGCCCAGATGGGCAAGCGGCCGAGGAGGCGCTAGTGAGATCTGAGAGAATGCAGCGCGAGCCGGTCAATACGAATTGTGCTTGACGGCGAGTTTTGCGGCGCCTTGGCCCAAAGAGTTTAGAGCGCGGCGATGGCTGCTAAGACAACGATGCACGAGCCTCGTCCACGGCTGGAAGCGGAGAGATGGGTTACAAAGAGATGGCGATTCTTGGCGGGATCGTGGCGAACATGAGATAAATTTGGGCCGGCGGTTCGAGTAGCACCGTGGTTCACCCGAGATCGGATAGTTTGAGGCTACGGGACTTTACGAGTTGTAACGCTTGATTCTGGTCGAGGCACGAGGATGATCCGCGAGTTCATCAAGCGATTCTGACGGATCGTGAGTGATCGAGCGGAGACCGAGTCGGTGGTCTTGGGTCGCATCGGCTGCGTGATCTGCGATCGTGGTTTGATTCATAGGAGCTGTCGGAGAGCATGCACTTCCAGTAGTGTGGAGCGAGTTCTCGAGGCATTTCTTGCACATTTCTTACCTCGCGGCGAGAGGCCTCGGGCGAACAAATTTTTGGTGTTGGCGAGGCGGGCGTCTGATTACAGATTACAATGTGAGTTCGACTCATTGGCTCGGTATGTCCCGCGTTAGTAGCGATATGGAGGGCGAGTGCACCGCTACGTCACCGGGCTCGATGACTACTTGGCGAGGCTTTTGGTGTAGCTCTTGGTAGGGCATGGACATTGCCGCATGCGAGCTTATGCGCGGATGTGAGGCGTAAGTCGGCGGAATGACGAATCAGCGAAGAGGCGAGCAGCGGGGTCGCTGATAACTTCGAGGCGGACCGTCTGGCGGCCAGACTAGTTATGTACCTCGCCCGATCTGCAGTGGTCCTCCGCGACGCCGGGACGCCGGGATATTCGAGGGCGGTCGGGGCTCCCATTTCAGATTTTGAGGAGTAAGTGCTCGCCGGATGAGTCGCCCTTGTCTCGGTGTGGCGTTGTGGAAAACTTCATAAGGAGAGTGTCGTACTAACTTGGGAGATTGTTATTCTTGCGGCAGCGGGGCCATCTGGCGAAGGCTGTCAGACCGAGGTATGCTGGTAGGATAGCACAGACTACGAGATCGATTGCGGGTTCTTCACCTTCCATAGCTAGGCGGGATGTTCATACCGGCGTGAGCCACGGCAGAGGTCGCGGTGGAAATTCCCAGTTTTAGCGGTCCTTTGAACCGCCTATCTTTTCAGGTATATCCTTAACCCTCTAGAGTTTTGCATGCGTGATACGATGATTGTATGTTGAGTAATATGTACAGATAGCATTGTGTATATTGTGGTTTAGAGACATGGATAGTTGAAAGAATAAGTGTGGGGGCAGGGAAGGTATGAACCTTAGAATATTACGCGTTGAGACCTTAGATGTAAGGCCGACTTGAATAAAATATTTTACGGTTAGTCTTTGTCGAAATACTTGGTTTGCGTATATTTTATTGTGGGATAATTCCGTGAGTTGTGTAAAATGAAAGTGGTAACTTTCCTGATGTGAATTAGTAAGATTATTCCGTATCGAGGAGCAAGAGTTGGCGCGACGGAGGGTCGGGTTGAGGCGTGTGCGGGTCAACCGTGGCCGGTTAGGTTAGTCGATTCAGGTGGTCCCGCCAGATGGTAGGGTCACGAGGGTGCTAGGCCCAAGTTTAGATGACCATCGTATGAGTTCGTGGATATGTTCGACCAGAAGCGAATCGTGAAGGCCGAGAATGGCCTTAAAGAAGATTGAGGCTAGTAAGATGACCAAGTTTGAAGGTAGTGGCTCCAGAAATTTTAGGAACTGAAGTAATGACTGAAGTATGGTACGTATACTGGGAGAATTCAAGTGATTACGAATGTCGCGCCCATTTTCGGCCGCGGCATTATTTAAATAGCGAATCCTGCTCAACAATGCAAAATGTTAGAAAATAAATAATAAATGCTAAAAGTGCAAAAGAATGTTAAAGGGTGCTTAAAGGAATGCTAGAAGTGCAAAAATTGCAAAAGATGCTAAAGTTTAAAAGGGTTGCTAGAATGCTAAGGGTTCGCGGAGTCGCCACCTAATTAATTGGGTGAATTAGGACACCTAAATGTTTAACTAGTTTGAAGTAAAACATTAACTCCATTTTAATGGTCTGCTAAACTTAATGAGATTCTGGGTAAGGGTTCTTTATTAATCTAGAGGGAAGGGGTTAGGCACCCTCTAAGATCCGCTAACTTGCGGTTGTCCTGCCAAACCTAGGGTTAATTATTATGCTAAGGAAAAGGTATATTAAAACGTTTTAAGAGGGAGAGTATACGACATATCTTTTGCAAGATTTATGTATTTAAAGTCAAAGTCAATTTTGAGAAATATGCAATTTCAGATGCCTAAATACTATATTAAACATAGGTATAATAGGAGTAAAATGTGTGCAAGTATTGTTTTACCTAAGGAGTATGTATCACCTTACATAATAATGACAAACGTGTGCTTGTAAGATAAAGTAAAAAACGTTTTTTCTTATGCCATAGGAATATTTCTTATTCTGTATTTCGTATTAATTTGCAACACGGTTTTAAGAATGTTTGGCAAATAATATCCCAGCTTATTATGCGAATGTAGGGTGTTAAGTGATCTATTATGACTATTAAACAAGGCAAGGCAAACCTAAAGTAATTAATTTAAGGTAAGTAAGTCAAACTCATTTCTAGCTATCGATTCCAGGTTTAACTATTCTAAATGCTAATTAATAGTGTAGCGTTAGCCAATTAATTTACAACAAATAAATAAGGCAGAATAAAAATAAGTAAAGATGACTCGAAGGAAAGGCGATGTCTTTTCACCGTGACTTGGAATTTACGCACAAACATAGATGCACATAGATGTGGGTTTTCACGTTTACTACCACGAGTCTCGCCATGAGACTCTTTGTTGCTCCGATGCGTTTCATGCAAAATAGAAGAAGATAAAGATTAGTATATGCCCAAAAAATTAAACAACCAACAAGCACTTGACGCATAGTTTGTATTTGAGCAAGTATGCGCATAAAGACCAACATATGACAATATAAGATGGAATGAGCAGCCAGCAGATAGTGAAAGAAATAGGGATGGCGAGTGCTGAGACGATCAGACAAGCTTCTAATATCATAGACAACACCCAGCAGTGAAGACAAGTAGACAGGTGTTGATGGTTCCCACTTTTGAAGCCATCTCCTCAAGCAAACAAACAGGGCAGTACGCAGCAGCAAACATAGGAGAGAAAAGATAATAGGCAAGCGGTATAAGCGTGGCGAGAGCGATGGCGATGACAAGTAAGCGATGGCGGTATCGGCAACAAGCAGAGACAAGTAAACATCGACTACTAGTACCACCGGGAAGAAAGGAATTGGGACATCTTATATGATTCGAATGAAACAAGCATCTGGAGTAATCACAAATGAGCAGTTGAGTGCAATCAGGAAGAGAAGCATACTAAGTGTATACCTAATTAGGTAATCAGATTCTGCAGGTATATCATGACAACAAGAAAAACTTTGGGAGATGCAAGCAAATTCTTTGAAGGATCTCTTACCGAATACTGGCTGCCTATAGACTAGGAGGTCACTCATATGCGAGGCAATATTCGACAAGTGTGCGGACAAGCCATCCTCTTTAAAGGCAGGTATAAGAATGTGATATTGTGGCCAAGTCATGTATATTAATGTGTAACAAGTATGACATATGATAGGGGCAGGAACAATCATAACATAAGTTATCTAGATATGGTGACACTCAGACTTATACGTGATATGGCTGGTCATGCTCACTAAAATGACCCTAAATCAGTAAATCATCATTTCACAGGAACGCTAATCCAGTACATATCAAATCAAGTATAAGAGACCAACACACATACGACATATGACTCAACAGAGGTATTCATAGTAGCATGGAAATTGGACTTAGTTCCTAAGTGCACCAAACAGAACAACACACACCAATGTGTATGGACTGCAACATCAATCTGGATAAAACTCAGCAGACTAAGTAAATCAATTCAAACCAATATAATAAACCAAAACTTAAAGGCAAAGGGGATTGATTTTACCTTCTCCGGACAGCGACCCGGGGCAGCGTATCAAGTCGTCGGTGCCACTCGACGGGTTTTGCGATGCGAATAGAAGGGTAAAGTTGTTTGCTGATTTTTTTTTTGGCTAGAATTGAGAGAGGGATTCAGATTACCTATTCTTGAGATGCTAATGGCCTAGATGCGAGTTACATTCTAATGTGCTCTTAAATACATTCTTTGTTGGACTCCTGAGCCTTACCGTATGTGCTCTGTGTTCGACCCGTCTCTGCTCTGTGTTCTTGCTGTCCGTGTAAAGAAAACGATTCCCGACCACGACCTGCATTAAATCTGCGCTAAGGTGCCGCTTGGTCTATTGCATGTGCTTATATAGCCTAACCCTAGGTTCTAATATTGGTAAGCAATAAAGGCTGATTTGTGCTTGATTCGTGCTATTTAGGACTGATAAGTTTCCGATTCTGGAAAGATTTTGCTAGTTGGCTTATGGTAAGTAAATAAAGGTTTGGGTGTGTGCAGGTAAGGAAGGTAAGTGATTCGTATCGATTTGCTACTGATTCGAATGGGTTCTGATTTTTGGAAGGATTTGTTTGGTTATCTATGGTAAGAAATTGTTGGCTGCGCTTGCATGGGTAAGGAAGGTTGACCAAGGTGCGTGGGTGAAGGAAAGTCCCGGATTCTCCGGCGAGAAATCCGGGCGGCGATTGAAGAAGCTCTAGGGTTTCGTCTAGGTTTTGCTTTTTTTGTTTTTGAGGGGCGTGGGGAAGACGATAGGGCTAAGGAAGGAAGTGAAGGGCTGGGCGATGTGGGCTTCTGATAAGGGATAAGGCGTGGGCCGGGTCGCGGGCGACGTAGGCTAGGGGAAATAATAAGGGAAAGGGCGTTGGGCTGCGGGTGTGGGCTGCGGGACGATTGGGCTGCGGGTGTGGGCTGCGGGTTAAGGGTATTAGTTAGGTAGTTTTAATTAGGCTTTTAATTAGGTATTTAATTCTAGGAGTTAATTAATTAGTTTTTAGGCTTAGTTAATGACAAAGTAATTAATTAATTGTGATTAAATTATCTAATTGTTATAAAATAAATGTGATTAAATTAATTAGGTGCTTTATTATAATTATCTAGGTGCTACATTAGTCTAATTATTTAGGTGCTAAATTAGTCTAATTATTTAGGTGCTAAATTAGTCTAATTATTTAGGTGCTAAATTAGTCTAATTATTTAGGTGCTAAATTAGTCTAATTTCGAGTTATAAAACTATTACGATAATAAATGCGGGCGTGTTGTTTAATTAATGCTTAATGCTCTAGAATGCGGCGCTATTATTTAGAATCTTATTATTGTGCATTATTGCGAAGTTAAATTAAAATTAAAATTGAGTTTAGATTAAATTACTTAAATGCTAAATGCAAGTGTGATGTTTAAAGCTTTTATAGATGTGACGCTACTAGATTAAAAAATGATTTTAAATTACAAATGATTACTAATAAATGCGGCTATGCTACCTGACACGACGTTATCGCTAAATTATTTATTTTATGCATTTATTAATTATTTAAAATTACGACAAAGCTTAAAGTTAGTTAATGCGGTGCGGGACTCTAAGTGTTTAAAACTCTACGTAAGGGCGATGCCATTATTAAATTATTTATTTATGCCGGCATTTATGTTTTATTCGCTGCATTTTATTATAAAAATCATAAAAAATTATTTTACAAAATTAGTGTAATTTTATAGTTAATGACAGGACGGGAGGGTCAAAATTGGGTGTCAGCGGTCCTCTTTGTATGGAGATGATGGAAGAATCTTGGACAAAGGCGTTGACTCATGTAATTTTGTCTCGATCTTCGAGTGCAAAAATCTTTGGCGGTAGCAAAGTGTATGAAAATCAAAAGCTGTCGGTGTCGAGTTATGGCGACCTTTGGGTTACCATAGTCTAAACACGGCGGGCTAATGCGGACTCAAAGTTATCGATGTCGAGTTATGGCGACCTTTGGGCTACCATGGTCAAAACACGGCGGGCTAATGCGGACTCAAAGTGTCGATGTCGAGTTATGGCGACCTTTGAGTTACCATAGTCAAAACACGGCGGGCTAAGCGGACTTAAAAGGTCCCGATGTCGAGTTATGATGACCTTTGGGTTATGGTCTAAAAAGTAAAAGAAAATAAGCGGCTTGAACACAGGGTGTCTTGCTATGGCTTGTGGTCTTTGGGTTACGGTGATGTGGGCGAGTGGGCCAAGCGCTTGAGGCGCTACGCGTCGTTGGGAAGGTTGGCCCGGACAGTTGCCGGTTATTGTAGAGAAAATCACGTTGTGCTCCTGCTCATGCGTACTAAGACTTGAACAAGCGGTTAGTGCATGCTGTTAAGGCAAAATGATGATGCATAATTTTAAAGTAATGCAGTTGTGAGTAGAAAAGGTTATCTGCAAAAATATGATGCTCTTTGTGTTGATGCGATCTGCAAATCTTTGTGATTTCGCTTGCGGGCGTGTTGCGATTGTGAATGCGAATAAGTTGTCACTGCTGCAATTGCCCATGTAGACTAAAGCTCGAAAGAGTTAGTGCATAAGCTGTTAAGGCGAATAATAAAGCGTCGTAAGAAATGCAATTTAGGGAGTATAGAAATCGTCCCTGCGTGGATGTGATGTGCTGATGATGGTGTCGTTTTGGGCTTGTTGTCTTTGATAACGTCGTTACTAGGCGATGTTCTTCTTTGGCGTTATTGCGTAGACTTGTTGTCTTGATAACGTCGTTGCTGGGCGATGTTCTTCTTTGGCGTCGTTGCGTGGACTTCTTTGTCTTGCGATAACGTCGGTATGCGGGCGTATTCTTCTGGTGTCGTTGCGTGGACTTCACGATTACGTCGTTATGCGGGCGTGTTCTTCTTGGCGTCGTTGCATGGACTTCTTGATTACGTCGTTATGCGGGCGTGTTCTTCTTTGGCGTCGTTGCATGGACTTCGGATTACGTCGTTATGCGGGCGTGTTCTTCTTTGGCGTCGTTGCATGGACTTGTTGATTCGTCGTTATGCGGGCGTGTTCTTCTTTGGCGTCGTTGCATGGACTTGCGATTACGTCGTTATGCGGGCGTGTTCTTCTTGGCGTCGTTGCATGGACTTGCGATTACGTCGTTATGCGGGCGTGTTCTTCTTTGGCGTCGTTGCATGGACTTCTTGATTACGTCGTTATGCGGGCGTGTTCTTCTTTGGCGTCGTTGCGTGGACTTCTTGATTACGTCGTTATGCGGGCGTGTTCTTCTTGGCGTCGTTGCGTGGACTTCTTGATTACGTCGTTATGCGGGCGTGTTCTTTGTTGGCGTTATTGCGTAGACTTCTTTGTCTTGATAACGTCGTTACTGGGCGATGTTCTTCTTTGGCGTTATTGCGTAGACTTCTTTGTCTTGATAACGTCGTTGCACTGGGCGATGTTCTTCTTTGGCGTCGTTGCGTAGACTTCTTTGTCGCGATAACGTCGTTGTATGGGCGTATTCTTGCTCGCAGAATAAATGTACGCTAAGCGAAAAGCGTTAGTGTATACTGTTTAAACAAAATGATAAATATATATGAGAAGTGCAATTTTATGGATAGAGATGTCGTCACGATATGCACGAATGCGAGATGTTGCCACTTGCTGGTGCGAATTGTTATGATGCCTTTGTTGTGTGCGATGCGCGGGTTCTGAAGTTTGACTTTATGCGAGTTGTGCGCTAGGTTTTGTTGCGGAACTCTGAACTTTGATTGCCGATTGTTGATGCCCCTTTCTGCTGCTGCTGCTTCTGATGCGGATTTTGAATTTTGGGATTTTTGTCATATCTTCTGCCTCTGTTGTTTCTTCTTGCGAAGAAACTTCTTGCCGTATTTTATGCCCGGCTATTGCATTTCTTTGCTTTTGTTAATATTAAAAGACCTGCGCTCAAAGAAAAATTTGTGAGTTTTGGGGGGGGGTCGATTCATATTTGACTTCGCTGCCTTGTTCCTTGATATCTGCGTGCCTGGCTTGTTTGGACTTGCAACCCCTGTATGGTTTCCTATACTGTCCCAGTTTTGAAAAGGGTGTCTGGCCTAAAATGGGTCTCAATGTAATTGCTTGTAGGCTATGTGTATTCTTGTCATTTTCAAAGCAAAGGGAAAGTTTCCTAATGGTGTGGCGAAGCGATTTAGGCGCCTCGTATCCCGTGAGGGAATCAGGTCGAACGTAGTTCATTACAAGCAAAACGAAAGAAAACATTATTAAAGCTTAAATATGAGTTTATAAATTATTCTGCTAAAATAAATCGTTTTTCCTATCCAGGCTCTAGGCGGACCAAGACAGGGGTGCAAATCCAATCAATACGCCTTCATGCTCTGCTTCGTGGATGGCTGGGTCTTCATGCTCTGCTGTCAGTATCTCCTTCTTTTGGATTCTGCGTGGTGCCTGCTTGGATAAATAAGCGATTGGCGAGGCGGAGTTACAGCGAGAACACCTCTCTTCCTTTGGGGTTCATTGTACTCGTTGGGGTAAGCCTCCTCCACTGAATGACTCCTCGCGATCGACTCCCTTACTTTGTCTCTGAGTGTATAACACCTTCCCGTATGTCGTGTCAGATGGCTCAGGAATGGTATGCGGCTTTTGTTCCCATCATGAGCTTTGGACTTGGGATTGGGCACATTCCTTGGGATTGGCTGGAGTATCCCTGCAAACCTCAACCTCTCGTACAACTGCGACAAAGGCTCGGCTAAATGGGTGTATATTTTGGCTGGTCTTTCTGTGGTATTTAGGCGGTGCGAAGATGTTTGGTGGGCGGGCTTTTGGGTGTGGCGTATACGTATGGGTATCATGAGGGTTGCCATATGCATTGCGAAAATGGGTTTGTGGTGGCCTTTGGTTTGTGTGTAGCTGGAGTACGTTAGGCATTCGGTTTTGTGTGGAATATATGAGTGCAGTGTATATTGGTTGAATGTGATATGTAGTAGCGAGTGCAGTAATAATTTGGAGGTTTTTTGGTATTTTGGTTATTTGCGGTGTGAGTGCTCTGGTGAGGTTCTTGAGCCTTTTGATTTCGACTGCGAGGTTGCCATTTCTTTGTGGTAATTGTGCGAGCTGCTCGACCGGATCTATGCTGCCTTTCTCTTCTGAGACCCCTGCTTTGACTATAGGAACCAAGGCGAGTTAGACTCGTTCCGCTCAGATGCCCGTGCCTTTGATCTTGTGAAATATTGATGCTCTGCCATTGCTAAGTCAAAATACAAATCGACCTTTGGGGGAAGATGATAAATCTTTCTAAAAATGCAACAAACGGTGTTAGCATAAAGCACATAATTTGCGGGTATGTAGCAGATATATTGCACATAGCACATTCAAACGTTTCCTAACATGCAGGGGGACCTCTTCATGCCAGAGGTAAGCCTAAACGTCACTTATGCGAGATTATGACGGATTTGTCCAAGTCGTCCAACTGTAATGCCTTTGTTGGAAATGGTGACCAAATGACGGTGCACTTTTCCCAATTTCATCATGTCATGGTTGGGTTTGGATTTGTCTGTCATTGCCACGCTACACATAATATGCTGGTTGGTCGTTGGGTTGAGAAACCCGTCGACAAGTTTGGTGTCTTTCTAATTGTGGTGTCGATGCCAAGGACCAACCCACCTAAGGTAAATGCATGCATGCCCTAAAATAAAGGGTGGTATAGCTCTATCTTAAGTTTCTAAGATTTGGCTTTTACGGGCCTTGAGTTCGAGCGGACAACTCGAGTGAGAGGCTACGCGGTGATCAGACGAACCGATCTAACTCATGCGGCATGACTCTCCTAAAATTTGGATATTTTTTGAAAGAAATTTGCGGGTGCGCGGAGCACACCAGCGCGTGAGTGTGTGATTGTGTGAATTTTCCAGAGTGGAAGAAATATGAGCGGAATGCCAGTTTAGGGAAAGCGGTAAAGCAAGTAGCAAAAAATAAACAAAATACAATATGCAAAATAATTGCCAAATAATAGCCCTAGGTCTGTTGTGGTTAAGAACCTAAAATCCCCAGTGGAGTCGCCATTTCTGTCGCGCCCATTTTCGGCCGCGGCATTATTTAAATAGCGAATCCTGCTCAACAATGCAAAATGTTAGAAAATAAATAATAAATGCTAAAAGTGCAAAAGAATGTTAAAGGGTGCTTAAAGGAATGCTAGAAGTGCAAAAATTGCAAAAGATGCTAAAGTTTAAAAGGGTTGCTAGAATGCTAAGGGTTCGCGGAGTCGCCACCTAATTAATTGGGTGAATTAGGACACCTAAATGTTTAACTAGTTTGAAGTAAAACATTAACTCCATTTTAATGGTCTGCTAAACTTAATGAGATTCTGGGTAAGGGTTCTTTATTAATCTAGAGGGAAGGGGTTAGGCACCCTCTAAGATCCGCTAACTTGCGGTTGTCCTGCCAAACCTAGGGTTAATTATTATGCTAAGGAAAAGGTATATTAAAACGTTTTAAGAGGGAGAGTATACGACATATCTTTTGCAAGATTTATGTATTTAAAGTCAAAGTCAATTTTGAGAAATATGCAATTTCAGATGCCTAAATACTATATTAAACATAGGTATAATAGGAGTAAAATGTGTGCAAGTATTGTTTTACCTAAGGAGTATGTATCACCTTACATAATAATGACAAACGTGTGCTTGTAAGATAAAGTAAAAAACGTTTTTTCTTATGCCATAGGAATATTTCTTATTCTGTATTTCGTATTAATTTGCAACACGGTTTTAAGAATGTTTGGCAAATAATATCCCAGCTTATTATGCGAATGTAGGGTGTTAAGTGATCTATTATGACTATTAAACAAGGCAAGGCAAACCTAAAGTAATTAATTTAAGGTAAGTAAGTCAAACTCATTTCTAGCTATCGATTCCAGGTTTAACTATTCTAAATGCTAATTAATAGTGTAGCGTTAGCCAATTAATTTACAACAAATAAATAAGGCAGAATAAAAATAAGTAAAGATGACTCGAAGGAAAGGCGATGTCTTTTCACCGGCGGCTTGGAATTTCTGGCACAAACATAGATGCACATAGATGTGGGTTTTCACGTTTACTACCACGAGTCTCGCCATGAGACTCTTTGTTGCTCCGATGCGTTTCATGCAAAATAGAAGAAGATAAAGATTAGTATATGCCCAAAAAATTAAACAACCAACAAGCACTTGACGCATAGTTTGTATTTGAGCAAGTATGCGCATAAAGACCAACATGTGACAATATAAGATGGAATGAGCAGCCAACAGATAGTGAAAGAAATAGGGATGGGCAGGTACGCAGACAGTACAGACAAGCTTCTAATATCATAGACAACACCCAGCAGTGAAGACAAGTAGACAGGTGTTGATGGTTCCCACTTTTGAAGCCATCTCCTCAAGCAAACAAGCGAGGCGATGCAGACAAGCGAGAGGAGAGAAAAGATAATAGGCAAACAGGGTATAGGCGGTGGCGAGAGCGATGGCGGTGACAAGTAAGCGATGGCGGTATCACGGCAACAAGCGAGACAAGTAAACATCGACTACTAGTACCACCAGGAAGAAAGGGAATTCAGGACATCTTATATGATTCGAATGAAACAAGCATACTGGAGTAGTCACAAATGAACAGATTCAGGTGCAATCCGGGGAAGAGAAGCATACTAAGTGTATACCTAATTAGGTAATCAGATTCTGCAGGTATATCATGACAACAAGAAAAACTTTGGGAGATGCAAGCAAATTCTTTGAAGGATCTCTTACCGAATACTGGCTGCCTATAGACTAGGAGGTCACTCATATGCGAGGCAATATTCGACAAGTGTGCGGACAAGCCATCCTCTTTAAAGGCAGGTATAAGAATGTGATATTGTGGCCAAGTCATGTATATTAATGTGTAACAAGTATGGCATATGAGAGGGGCAGGAACAATCATAACATAAGTTATCTAGATATGGTGACACTCAGACTTATACGTGATATGGCTGGTCATGCTCACTAAAATGACCCTAAATCAGTAAATCATCATTTCACAGGAACGCTAATCCAGTACATATCAAATCAAGTATAAGAGACCAACACACATACGACATATGACTCAACAGAGGTATTCATAGCAGCATGGAAATTGGACTTAGTTCCTAAGTGCACCAAACAGAACAACACACACCAATGTGTATGGACTGCAACATCAATCTGGATAAAACTCAGCAGACTAAGTAAATCAATTCAAACCAATATAATAAACCAAAACTTAAAGGCAAAGGGGATTGATTTTACCTTCTCCGGACAGCGACCCGGGGCAGCGTATCAAGTCGTCGGTGCCACTCGACGGGTTTTGCGATGCGAATAGAAGGGTAAAGTTGCTTGCTGATTTTTTTTTGGCTAGAATTGAGAGAGGGATTCAGATTACCTATTCTTGAGATGCTAATGGCCTAGGTACTGAGTTCTGTTCTAATGTGCTCTTCATCTGTTGCTGTTGGACTCCTCTGAGCCTTCTCGTATGTGCTCTGTGTTCGACCCGTCTCTGCTCTGTGTTCTTGCTGTCCGTGTAAAGAAAACGATTCCCCTGACCCTGACCTCTGTTCGATACTGCTGCCAAGGGTGCCCCTTGATTGGTCTATTGCATGTGCTTATATAGCCTAACCCTAGGTTCTAATATTGGTAAGCAATAAAGGCTGATTTGTGCTTGATTCGTGCTATTTAGGACTGATAAGTTTCCGATTCTGAAAAGATTTTGCTAGTTGGCTTATGGTAAGTAAATAAAGGTTTGGGTGTGTGCAGGTAAGGAAGGTAAGTGATTCGTATCGATTTGCTACTGATTCGAATGGGTTCTGATTTTTGGAAGGATTTGTTTGGTTATCTATGGTAAGAAATTGTTGGCTGCGCTTGCATGGGTAAGGAAGGTTGACCAAGGTGCGTGGGTGAAGGAAAGTCCCGGATTCTCCGGCGAGAAATCCGGGCGGCGATTGAAGAAGCTCTAGGGTTTCGTCTAGGTTTTGCTTTTTTTGTTTTTGAGGGGCGTGGGGAAGACGATAGGGCTAAGGAAGGAAGTGAAGGGCTGGGCGATGTGGGCTTCTGATAAGGGATAAGGCGTGGGCCGGGTCGCGGGCGACGTAGGCTAGGGGAAATAATAAGGAAAGAGGCGTTGAGGTGCGGGTGTGAGGCGGGGCGATTGAAGTGGGTGTGAAATGCGGGTTAAGGGTATTAGTTAGGTAGTTTTAATTAGGCTTTTAATTAGGTATTTAATTCTAGGAGTTAATTAATTAGTTTTTAGGCTTAGTTAATGACAAAGTAATTAATTAATTGTGATTAAATTATCTAATTGTTATAAAATAAATGTGATTAAATTAATTAGGTGCTTTATTATAATTATCTAGGTGCTACATTAGTCTAATTATTTAGGTGCTAAATTAGTCTAATTATTTAGGTGCTAAATTAGTCTAATTATTTAGGTGCTAAATTAGTCTAATTTCGAGTTATAAAACTATTACGATAATAAATGCGGGCGTGTTGTTTAATTAATGCTTAATGCTCTAGAATGCGGCGCTATTATTTAGAATCTTATTATTGTGCATTATTGCGAAGTTAAATTAAAATTAAAATTGAGTTTAGATTAAATTACTTAAATGTTAAATGCAAGTGTGATGTTTAAAGCTTTTATAGATGTGACGCTACTAGATTAAAAAATGATTTTAAATTACAAATGATTACTAATAAATGCGGCTATGCTACCTGACACGACGTTATCGCTAAATTATTTATTTTATGCATTTATTAATTATTTAAGAATTACGACAAAGCTTAAAGTTAGTTAATGCGGGCGCGGGACTCTAAGTGTTTAAAACTCTACGTAAGACGCGATGCCATTATTAAATTATTTATTTATGCCGGCATTTATGTTTTATTCGCTGCATTTTATTATAAAAATCATAAAAAATTATTTTACAAAATTAGTGTAATTTTATAGTTAATGACTGGACGGGAGGGTCAAAATTGGGTGTCAACAACGACGAGTAAGGAAAGAAGTGAACGTGTGTTAGCAGAATAAAAGAGATCATTTTATTGTGAAGTGAAGATGCGAAGGGAGTATCGTTTAGACCAGGGTGAAAGCTTTTGAGATGTAGGAATGATTTCTCGGGGACTTGGGTTGAATTTTTGAGCGTGTGTTATTTTGTGACCAGGTGTGGCTTTGGCAACTTGTTTAAGTCGAGAGGAACTTTATCGCTATCCGTCTTGAGAAGGAACATTCGGGACGAATGTTTCTAAGGAGGGGAGAATGTTATACCCCGTATTTCCAGAGTATGTACGTGTGGGCGTACGTAGAGAAGTTTGAGCCTTAAGTTAGGCAAGATTCGAAATTTGTGCACAACCCGAAAGAGTCGTTTTCGACGAAGCGTTTTCGAACTTTGCGTAGGGAAAATTCCGGCTATGTCATTTATTATTTTTTGCGGATTTTTCAGAGATGAAATATTTTGGACCAAGCGAGAGGCGACACTTGTCACCCTCGAGTGGCGGATAGTGGACGATTTTGGGGCGTTTTTCTCCACTTGTTTGTGGCTTGTTTTGTGGCATGTTTTGTGGCCTAATCCTTGGGTCTTTGTTTGTGAGGATTTGTGGAGTAGGGTTAGGGGCACTTGGGCAAATCTTGGCCTCCACTTGTCCCAGCCAGCTTGATCATGGCCCTTGGTTTCCTATAAATACCCACCTTTGTGAAGACTTATTCATCCAAAAATGTTCTAAGTCTTGAAATCCTCCCTCCCTTCTTGTTGTGTTCGTCCAAAGCCTCCCCCCTTCCCCTTTGAAAGGACCTTGGCCGAGAGTTTCCCCCTCCTCCTAGTGGTGTTGGCCGAGGGGTACACCCCCCTTGCCTTGTTGTTCTCGTAAAGTACACCCCCCCCCCCTTGGTAGAAAAGTATTCTCCAAGTATTGTCACTATACCAAAATACCTTAGCCTTATACCTTGTAGTATTCCAAAAGTTACCTCTATACGTAGAGCCCGGAAATACTACCTTTTGTCCTTTTAGTCTCAAACCAAAACCCTAAGGAAAATCTTCATAGCGTGTTGAAGTATTAAGTAGAAGTTGCGTAGAACTTCTAAGGGTTGTTTGGAGCGGGTTGGAGCGCCCAGAGTTGGAGCTAAACGTTGCTCATGATCGACATTTAAACTTGGATAATTTTGGGCTTATCGAGGTAAATACGCTTGACCTTCTTTTGTAATTAGAGTTTACATACTGTTGAAGTATAAGAATTAAGTATAAGTTATATACAAGGAAGGTATATAAGAAGAGAATTGGACTGTACTTACATAGGATTTGTATCTGATGAACTTGTGAAGTTTGGCGGGTAGGGAAGTGCTGCCCAATTTTCCGTAGAATCTTGTATCTAGAATTATCCTACCGAGTAGTCTAGACATTGATAGACTTGTATAACCATTATAGGTTGAAGTACTGCGAGTAGCGTATTCTACTCGAAGGGTGGAAAAGGCTAGCAGGATTACAGTACTTTGGAGCTATTTGCTAATAGTCGATAATCGTCGCGAGGTATGTGATTCTTCCTATCCTCTTGAGCATGAAGTATTTTAAAAGAATATATATATAGTACGGTAGACGTATGTATGTTAACTGAATGTAGTGTTACGGCAATGTCTTTTGACTTAAGCCTGAATAATAAGAATCTTGAAGTATTTTAAAAGAATATATATATAGTACGGTAGACGTACGTGTGTTAATTGAATATAGTTTTACGGCAATGTCTTTTGACTTAAGCCTGAATAATAAAAATCTTGAAGTATTTCAAAAGAATTAAGAATCCTTTTTGAAAGAAGAATAATACTTGGTTTGAAAGCTTAAGAGTTATACTAGCTTTATGGGAAGTTAGGTATTACGACTTAAGAGAGATAAAAAGAATGGTTTATTGCTTTTAAGAAGTTAAGAGACTTGATCTTAAAAGATAAGAGACTTGACTTAATTGAATTGTTATGAAAGTTGTTAAGAAGTGTGAAACCTCATTCGTGCGTAATAAGTACTTGGTTTTTAAAGAATAATGTTTCTTGATTTGGAAATGAGAATAAGTAAGGAACTTGATTTCTAAAAGAGACTTGAGGAAATTAAAGAGTTTTTGGTTTAAAAGAAAGGCATTGTTTTGTCTTAAAATTGGTTTAAAACATAAAGTGTTATAACAACTTTATGGGAAGTTAGTTATAACGACTTTATGAAAACGAAAGAATGGTTTTATCATTGGTTTTAAAATGGTAACTTGACTATAAAAGGAGGAGTGTTTTGGTCTAAAAAGAAGGCATGGTATTGCCTTAATTTGGTTTTAAAAGGAAAGTATGGAAGTTGTTTTGACTTACTTAAAAGATGTTAGTCACTCTATACTGCGGGTATCGGGTGACCTTTGTAAAAGAAATGGATCCTTTAAAAAAAGAGTTTAACATACGTAGTACTTTGGGGTCAAAACCTGGACCTTGGCATAAAATAAAAAGTACCTTGAGTTGTGTGTAAATTTCCTATGTTTGTGTATGATAGCCTTGTTGTGCAAAGTGTTGTATTCTTATGTTACGCGTCTCGAATGGAGGGCGGTCGTGTTATTCTTGATCATTTTGGACATCGACACGATGGGTGGCCGGTATGCTTCCACTATGATAGTCCATGGGCATCTTGACTCGATGGATGGTCCACGGGTATCACGGCCATGATGAGGTTCGTTTCCACGTTGATAGTGTTATTCCATGTACTAGCTCTCCGTGAGGTTTTTCTTGATCGGCGCTTGGTATCCGGTGGTCGGCTTCGTACTTGCCGTCTCGTGGTGATTCGGCCTTGGTACTGGTAGTTAGCCCTCGCACTTGCCCGTTCGATTGTAGTGGCGAAGTCTCGTGATCTGGCGTTGGTACACGGTAGTTAGCCCTCGTACTTGCCGGTCGACTCGTGACACGGGCTTGGTATCTGGTAGTCGGCTTTCGTACTTGCCCCGTGTCAGCTTCGTGGTTTGGTTGTATAGTATTGTTAGTACAGACTTGGTGTTCATGTGTACTCTGTGGTGTTATTATATCATAGACTGCCGGCAGTGAGGAAGGTATTCCACGGGCATGATTGATGTTGCGGGCGTGAGACCCATAGTTATATTTGGGTGATGACTCTGAGGGCGTGAGTCACGACTTACATATTTGCTACTTATTGTGAGCGTAGTTTGGTTATCATACATGTCTCTGCTTTATATAGTGCTATGATTTCATTCTGATATTTTGATTTCATATACTTGGTACTGTTATCGACCTCCTTCGGGGGGCTGCGTTCATGCCGCAGGTAGAGGTACATCGGTTGTTGATCCTTGCTCTTAGGATCACAGTTCAGCGTTGGGAAGCTCCGTTTCTCCGGAGGCTTATCTTGGTATGTTACCCTGAGTTGTAGATTCTTGTACATTCAGGGGTATGGCGGGGCCCTGTCCCGTCATGTTGTATAAAAACTCTTAGAGGTATGTAGTACTGTTGTGGGCAGAGTTTGTAAAAAGGATTAAACTGTTCGGTTTGAAAGATTTGTTTACATATATTTTATTGGAAGGTAACCGTTTGGTTGGCCTGTTTTATGATCTTATCTCTTGTTTCATGTTTAAGTTTTATTTTTCCGCTGATTTTCTCTGATGTTGTATCACTAGGGTGCCCGGGGTAAAGCACCAGTCACGGGCCCGGGATCGGGTCGTGACAAATATCCATTCCTATTTTACTAAGGTAATAAAAAAAAGTGTTACATAGTACTTCATATGTGTTCCATTTGCGTGTATATATGCATGTGTTACAACCTTATTCCCATTCGAGGACGAATGCTTCTTAAGGAAGGGAGAATGGGAAGCCCTAAATTAGTGTTACAATAACAATAAGCATTATTGTGTCTATGTGATTATGTTACGACCGTATTCACATTCGAGGACGAATGTTGCTTAAGGGGGAGAGAATGTAAAATCCGGAAAAAATAATAATAATATATAGTTGTGGTTGGGTTAATAAAAATATATATATATAAGAAAACAAAGAATAAATTGCATGGGATAGAGTTAGTGTTAAAGTTGGATAAATAGATAGATAAAATGAAAATAAGAAAAAAAAAAGAAAAAAGAAAGATGCATGCAGCAAGTGCACGTCCCTTCCCTGCGCCCCCCCCCCCCCCCTTTTCATTTCCCCTCCAACCCTAGTCATTCCACCTCCCATAAGTTATAGAAAACTCTTCTACTTATACATTGTACATGACACAAATAAAATACCTAGCACAAAGAATAGGAAATCAGAAAAAAACAAGTGAAAAGAAGAGGAAAAAATCTGGAAAAAATACCAAGAGGGCAAGAAGAACAAGAATCAAACTACTAGAGAGTAAGGATCATTTTAGCAACCACATAACAATAATCTTCACACTTACAAGGTGAGTTTTCTCACTCAGAAATTCTTGGTAACATCCTTTATTTTAAGTTCAATACATGTTAGAATAAGAATTGAGTGTTGAAAATAAATAATGAGCTTTTGATTGTTTAGACAACTAGTTGCGTCATGAACTTTACGAACTGTTCTCACTGAGTTATAATTGTTAGAATTTGATGAAATTCGGAAGAATGGTACACCTCTCTATTATGATCATATAGAACCAAAAATAAGGTAAAATGGACATACGGTTTGAAAGTTATCATAGTTTAAAGTTTCTGCCTTAGATTTGGCCGAAATTCGGAAAGGCATAATTATGGACTGTTTTTATTGAGTTTTACTTATTAGAATTATATGAAAATTTACATGGTTGTAAATCTCTCTGTTATGGACAGATATAGATAAAGAGTTGTTAAAACGGACTTACGAGTTGAGAGTTATTGTAGTTTGAAGTTGCTGCCTCGGATTCATCGGAATCCAGAAGGGCAGGACGTTGAAACGTAAAACTGTACTAATCCGTTGGGAATATGAAAATTGGTGCTAAATGAAAGTTCTATATATCTCTGTTGTGGACATTTTGAGACCTTACGGGGGTCTATCCGACTTACGGATTTAGAGTTATCGCTGTTTAAAGTTTCTGCCTCAGATCTATCGAGATCCAGGAAGGGCAGCGAATAAAAGTGTAAAACTGTACCAAATGGTACAGAATATGAAAGGATGGCTCACATGGAGACGTGTATCTATCTGTTCTCGTCGTTTTGAAATTTTATGGGGCTTGAACGGGTTTACAGATTAGGAGTTATGACTATTCTAAGATTGGGTTCTGTTTAATAAAAATTCTGCCGAAACAAATTTCGTGTGGCTGTTTTGAGGATAAATTTGTGTTAGTTATCCAAAGTAGTTTTAAATGAAATTTGGTACAGTGAAATATCCCCGTCTTACCTTAATTTCCGCTTGAGAAACACCTTAGTTGGAGTTATGGTTAAAAAGTTATAATCGTTACAAGTATGAATGACAGAATGTTGGGAAAGAGAATATTATTTATTCGATCTTCTGAAAAATATGAAAAGTGAATACGTGTTCACATAAATATATAAATATAAACATAATGGATCGGGTTGCACGCCGCAACAAAACGTAAAGTGAATACGTGTTCACAAATACGTAAATATAATGGATCTGGTTTCACGCCGCAACAAAACGTAAAGTGAATATGCGTTTACAAATACGTAAACATAATGGATCGGGTTGCACGCCGCAACAAAACGTAAAGTGAATACGTGTTCACAAATACGTAAATATAATGGATCGGGTTGCACGCTGCAACAAATATGAAAGATGAATACATGTTCACCTATATATAAATATGAAAAGTGAATACGCGTTCACAAATATATAAATGTAATAAACATGTGGAAATGCAGGGGAATGTCTTAACGTATAATACGAGATAAAATTAAGTGTTAGTTAAACCGAGAATTTCCTATGAGGAGTTGTTGCATATTTAAAAATGTTGTAACCTGATATGTTTTTGCAATATGCTTATTACGTTATAATGTGATTGCACTTGGAATATTGTGGTGTTACTTTGAATTGCAGGGTAAGGTTCTCACTCAGCCCCAGATGGTAGGGCTGACTCTTTATTTAACATGTTTCAGGAAAGCGTGATAGAGGAAAGGCTCCACGCCAAGGCTAGCGATCGTCCCGCAGCCTCTTGTCATACCAAGTCCATTGCTCGCTTGGTACTCGCCAGTTCGTGGATGTCGCCCGGTGTCTCGAAATGTCCGTGTGGAATGGTTTCCCTTCCAACTTAGAATAATCTTTGTCAGTATGTCTATGTAGAAACAATATTTGCACGAGCATGGGCTCACGTTATGATTTTAATAAAGTCATAAACATATTTCTTTATTATTATTTTTATTAATAGCTCCATATTTGAATATAAGTTCAAATTTCTAAATAAAGAGAATTAAATGGTGCTCCTGGTGGGAAATAATTGTCCAGGTGCCATCACGCCCTAACTAAAGACTTAGGAAAAGTCGGGGCGTGACAAGAATGCATTCCTACATGGTGATCTCAAAGAGACAGTCTATATGCACCAGCCTTTGGGGTTTAGAGATACTAGATATCCTCATCATGTTTGTTTATTGATTTGTCCTTGTATGGGCTTAAGCAGTCTCCACAGACTTGGTATAAGAGGTTTGCTGACTATGTTTCGACCAATGGGTTCTCTCACAGTAGGTCTGATAATTCATTATTCATATATCGTCGGGGTTCTTCCATGGCTTATATACTATTATATGTGGATGATATTATTTTGACTGCCTCTTCTGATGCTTTGCGAAAGTCTATTATGACAATGCTCAGTTTTGAGTTTGTCATGAAAGACTTGGGCCCATTGAGTTATTTTTTGGGATTGCTGTCACGCGTCATGTAGGTGGATTGTTCTTATCACAGAGGAAGTATGCAACAGAGATCATTGAGAGGGCTGTGATGTCATCTTGTAAGTCCACTTTTACTCCAGTTGATACTAAACCCAAGTTGGGTGCAGCAGCCTGCAGCTGGCTCTCTCTATGAGGATCCGACTCGCTATCGTAGTCTTGCAGACGCCCTTCAGTATCTTATGTTGATATTACATATGTCGTACAATATGTGTGTTTGTTTATGCATGATCCCAGGGTTGAACATATGAATGCGCTCAAACACATTCTTAGATACATTCAGGGAACACTTGATTATGGCTTGCATTTGTATCATTCGTCGTCTACACTTGTCTCCTATACAGATGCTGATTGGGGTGGTTGTCCTGACACCAAGCATTCTACGTCTGGCTATTGCATGGTTTTAGGTAACAACTTGGTCTCATGGTCTACCAAACGTCAATCCACGCTTTCACGCTCAAGTGCAGAGGACGAGTATAGAGGGGTAGCCAATGTGGTTTCTGAGTCATGTTGGTTACGTAATCTACTTTTAGAGCTCCATTGTCCTATTGAGAAGGCTACATTGGTGTATTGTGATAATATAAGTACCATCTACCTTTTTGGTAATCCAGTTCAGCACTAGCGCACTAAACACATAGAGATGGATATTCACTTTGTTCGAGAGAAGGTAGCTAGAGGACAAGTACGCGTCTGCCACGTCCCTTCTAGATATCAAATTGCAGACATCTTTACAAAGGGTCTTCCCTCGGTCCTTTTTGAAGATTTTAGAGACAGTCTCAGCGTACGAAGACCATCCGCTATGACTGCGGGGGTATGTTAACGACATCACGGACAGTCACGGACTGGCCCATTTTTTGTGTATATTAAATATTAGTCTTGTACCATAATTAGTATTGTAATGTTACCATACTGTATAGTTAGTCTCCACATAGAATAGAGATTTAGATGTAAAGTAGGAATATGATTCTCCTACTGTAACTTGTATATATATGTCTTTCATTAATAAGAATAATCAAGGGATTAATTCTTTCAAATAAGTCCTTAAATTTAGTCTCATTCTTTACCTATGTCCTCTAACTTTAATTTGGGTGTGTACAAATAGACACTTCAATTTGTCTCACTTTTATGAGTTGAACACTTTAACTTACAAACTAATCATCTAGACACCTCCAAAACTTATGTGTCACGTAGTATTTGTATTTACATATTCAACTTTTAAAAACTGAGGTGTCTACTTGTGCACACCCAAAAATGAAATGTATGGGCCAAATTTGAGAGCCTACTTATGTATTATTTCATATGAATATATTCAAGGGAAGAGCTAGTGTAACCTGGGGGGCTCTCAAATTTAAATTTTTCTACTATACTACTAGTAATATTTATGATATTACAATAGAATCGCTCTTTTTTCGCTCCCCCTAGACCAAAATAGGCTCCCCCTAGACCCAAATAGGCTCCCCTAGCCCGGGAGGCTTCCCCTAGCCCGGGAGGCTCCCCTAGCCCGGAATCCTAGCTTCGCCCCTGAATATATTAATACAAATTTCCCGTTGTGACCATTGATTAATGAAATAATTCAAACGAACTAAATAGACAAGCTAATTATAACATCAAATTACTTTTGTTGAACCCCTATATATTAATTATCACCAAGCCTTTCAAAATGAGGAATATTTTATTTAGTTTTCTAGTGGGATGGAATTGGTAGACTTTGTGGTAGAATATTTTTTGGTGGTAGTGAGCGGAATTCATTTGACTAACTAGGTCCTAGACATATTAAAAGGAATATATAAAAGAAAATAAAAGAGAAGTCAATTGTAGATGCTCAAGGTGGAGTTCAATTGGAAGTCCTGTTAACTCGAAATGGTTTCCTATTAATCTATACCTTGGATAGCAGATCAATTCTCACTTTTACTAGGTTATTGATTGATGTTTACATATAGATTTATTTGTATCAATTATCTTAAAAGTAATATGATTTTGTAAATTTTTCTCGCTGTCATTGTACTATAATTAAAAATATTAATATCAAATGTCTAATTATAAATACAGTTTGGAGTAAGGGAAGAAGCACAGGCTAAGGACAACCACACTAGACTAAGAGCAGTCCGAGGTAGCTTGATTTTGCCATGTGATTTTGGGGGTATTCTTTTCTCAAAACTCAATGATAACTCTAAAAAGTCCTTTTTCATCTGAGATACTATACTATATAACTTATTCACATCTACTGTTTATATAATTTAATTCATGTTAAACACTTCATATTAAAATACTATTGAACGCGGTCTATCCTAGCTATAAATATATACACTATCTTGAGTTCCATTCTCCATTATTAACTTAATCATACATGAGTACTCAATTTCTTATCTTTCTATTTTTTCCTTTGTGCTCTACAACTCTTTGAAATAACGCAGAAATTAATAAAGATGGGTGCAGGAAACTCGCCATGCGCTTCATGCAAGCTGCTAAGACGCCGTTGCGCCAAGGATTGTATATTTTCCCCTTACTTCCCTTCTGACGATCCTCACAAATTTGCCATCGTTCATAAGGTCTTTGGTGCCAGCAATATCAGCAAAATGTTACAGGTCTCTTTTTCTTCCAACACACAACATTTTTAACATATAGTAGATAATACATTTATATTCTCCATATGTTCTGTAATTATTATTTTGATGTAATTATATAAAGTAGATATTCTCATACAATTAAAATTGTAATTATAAACACCTATCTATATATATTGCAATTACATCAAAATAATAATTACATAATATATGAAGAATATAAACGTATTCTCTATCACTAACAAGTGACCTGCATTATTTTACCATAGTCATCTGACGTTGTAAAATAAAATTATTTACACATAATTCATAAACAGGCCTTCAAATTTGGCCTCATCTCGCAAGTATGTCCTTCAACTTTCTTGTGTACAAGTAGGCGTCTCAACTTGTATAAAAGTGAACAAAGTAAACACAAATGTTGATGTGACACATGAATTTAGAGGTTTTTGTAAGTTGCAATGTTCAACTTACAAAGTAGAGACAAGTTGAAGTGTCTACTTGTGCACACCCAAATTAGAGGGCATACTTGTCAGCTGAGGTCAAGTTTGAGATCATGTTTATGTATCATGTCAATTATTTAGTCCGTCGGTGTATAGAGGTTAATTAGGGAGTACTTATTGCAGGAGCTTCCGATGCATCAGAGGGGGGATGCAGTGAGCAGTCTAGTGTATGAAGCAAATGCAAGGATGAGGGATCCTGTATATGGCTGTGCTGGTGCCATATCCTACTTACAGAACCAGGTCTCCCAGTTGCAAATGCAGCTAGCATTGGCTCAAGCAGAGATCCTTTGCATCCAAAAGCAATCACAAGATCAGCCAGCTACAGAGGGTGCTGTTTTGTTTCTTCCACTAATCATGTGAGGCTATTGTATGAACAAGATAATGTATTATAGTTGAATTAAAGAATATATTTTTTATCTTGTGACTTGATAATTAAGCAAACCTAGCATGTGGTAGGTGGAAATATAAATTAATTTATAGTATAAGATAACATGTATTCCTAAGCATTATTCTTATTACTATTATTCAACCAATTGTGCGATGGAGAAGGGCGGTGCCCACACATGAGAGATATATATGCAGTATGAATACGCACTCTCTTCAGTTCATTTCCATTCAAAATATCTTACTTTGTCCATTTCAATCTTCAGTTTATCTTACTTTTATTTTTGGGCCATTTCAAAATATCTATCTTTTTTCTTTTTATGGCAACTCTTTAATTCCTACTTTTCACATAATATGTTTAAGATCATAAGATTAAAAAACATTTTGGTATATTTATCATATTTTTAATTAAAAATCTTCTTTACTTTCTTGAGCTTTATGTCAAATCAAAATCAGATAAATATTTTTTTTAATTGTAACAGAATTTTGACGTTTATATCAACAAGCACCTAAAGGTAAGCACAATTTGCCCCCTGTTGGACTCTCGATCGGAGTGTGAAAAAGGAAAGAATAATTTAAAAAGAAAAACCATTGGACTAAAGCCTCTTCCTGATTGTTTTAAATATTATTCATTAAAATGGGAATGCATGTAATTAAAATTAAACTCAATAAAGAGAAGAAGCTTTCATTGTAATTGTATTCTTACCTAATGAATTATTTATTTGTAAAATTAGGGTTAATTGATGTAGATAATAGCAGTAGATAAATGTCGCGAGCGTTTTATTACAATAAAATATATTCCTACCCACACATCATTATATCAATTCCATATATGTCTTGCTTAAACTGTGACATGCCTTTTCCAAATGGCTCACCAGGAATTAATTAATAGGACAGAAGATTGAAAATTAACTGTACTAGATAATACATCATTATTGAAATTTAAGTTTTATCGTGCATTTCGCTTGAATGTTTTTACAGGTTTAGTATAATGTAATTTGAATAGTCCTAAATGCTACAATAGATAATTCAAATATTTTGTATATTATCAATTCAGAACTAAGTAGATTATTATCTAACTTTTAAATCATATTGTATAAATATCATATAATGTCGATGAATAAAAATTAACTTGGTACATGAGCATGAAACTTGATAATCAGTTCTTTGTAAGTGGCTCGTTAATTCACGTGGGAGGTACTCCATCCGTCATCATATTTAAAAAACAAAGGAAGTCTTTCGAATTTTATGGTCTAAACCAATTTAATAAAATTTGTGTAGCTAAAATCATTTCATTAAAGATAAGATGAAAATTTTAGGGTTAAATTATTACTAAATAAAATTTAAATTGAATAAAAATAAATTAGTGTCATATAAATTGAAACTAAATCATATATTATGGAGCTTGGTTTAAGGTCTATTTCACAGCGCCATTATGTGTCGAATCATGTTATTACTTAAGGTCCAAAGTAGGAATGAAAGACAGTCCTAATTAGCTTTGTTTAATATGGAAGCGGTAGGCGTTTTGTCGGGCTCGTACACGCAGTAAAATTTGAAAATTTATGTTTCAAATCCGACATGGCGGTCAAACTGTAGTATGATTATATAATGTAAAACATAAAGTAAAATGTAATACTTCGAACGAAGACTTACATTCTATAACAATCTCGGAATCTTCAAGCTTTGTGTACGCCGAGGGTGTGCCCGCAAATGTTCATCGATTTGCAACTTCTGAAAATTTTGATGTAATTTCTAACTCTTGGAATGCTAGGAATTCCAGCAGAGCTTTAAAAGAGAATACTCTCTTGGTTTTGGGTTAGAAAATATGCGAGGGGAACCCTCTTATTTATTGCAGAAGAGGACAACTAGGGTTCCCCAAATGGGTCAGCCCATAAAACCTCAACAGAATGGGCCGACTCCGGCAACCATTGGCGAAGAACCATATACAAATAACTTCGTCTCGTCAAGCCCGTCATTTACATAATAACCATATCCGTCGAATCATCCTACATCTCCTCCAATTTCAGATCGAAAATTCCCTGTTTTTCGATTTGGTTTTTGGCATTTTCCGGCGACCGGGACCAGATTCAACGACAGTGGGTTACTCCATTGTGACTGCCATCACTCCCCCATCATTTCTATACCACCCACGCTGTTTGATTCAACCCCAACATCCACAACACCCAAATCGAAACTTCAACTAACCCTAACCGCCGCCTTCATTTTTCCGGCCACCTGTGCCATTGTCGAAGGTCGAGGCTGGTACCATTGGACTCACCTTCATCTGCTTTATATTTCTATACCATTTCAATCCCTCAAAATTTACCAGAAAATTAGTTGGACAAAAATACCCCTACGTCATTGTTGAAAGCTTGCTGTGTTTTCCAACAATGCTCAAATTCAATTTTCGTGAACGATCGAATAAAGAATGGCGCCCACTGAATTTACGTGGCGACGGATGTCCCGGTTTCAACGACGCAACAATACTCACAGGTTTTGAACGTGACAGGCACAAATGAAATTAATGGAGGCAGTATTGTCAATGCCAATTCATTGGCAACACTAGTCAGCTCAATGCTGTCACGACCCGAACCCGGGCCCGTGACTGGTGCCTTACCCCGGCCACCCAAGTAGACATACATCAGAGTAATCAGCGGAATATAAAACAAGACATGAAATAAAAACAGTTTATCAGAGAAAAGTTGCCTTTCGGCATATATATATATATAAACTTGAGCGATATCCCTTTTTACAAACCCCGCCACAACAAAGATTACTGCACTTAAGAATGATATGACAACAATGGGCGATGGGCCCGCCATACCCCGAATGTAAGTACCTACAACGACAGTGGACTATACCACCGATAAGCCTCCGAGAAACGGAGCTTCCCAAACGCCGAACTGACCATGAGCGAGGATCAACATCGGTGTACCTACCTGCGGCATGAACGCACTTCAAGGAGGTCGTACAACGGTACCAAGTATGTGAACGAAAATGCGTAAATGAAATCATAGTAGTCTATAGATAAAGCAGAGACATGTATGATAACCAAACTACGATTCACAATAAATAAGCCATGTCAAGTCGTGGACTCACGCTCAAAGTCATCACTCAAATATAACTATGGGTCTCACGCCCACAACATCAATCATGCCCGTGGAATACCTTCCTCACCGCGGCGATCCATGATATCAACACACTAAAGAATACACATGAACACCAGGTCTCACCTGTGTCATAATAAAACCGTACGGGGTAAGTACGAAGGCATAGCCGACTACTAAAACCCACAGTACCAACAAGGTCATAAACTGTATCATGAAATCTGTCTAGACCGCCACATGATCGGCCGCCACTCGCCGCAGATCTAATGTGCGCGTCTAGTCCCGAACTTCCCGCACCCGCATAGGCCACTCACATAGGCCCGCATGAGGTATTCCTCGCATCGAGAGTAGCTACTCCCGGATCGCCCCGACTCGCACCGCACGCCACATAGACCGCATGAGGTATAACCCCGCACACTAACTCGAACTCGTAGCTCGCATAGATCCTCGGACTGCATGAGGTATTCTCGAATCATGGTCGCATCACCGAGTCTACCCCGCAGACGGAGGCGACTAACCCCGTATCATGTTAAGAGGTGAGTGATATAATACTAACATAACAGCTTATCGTTAAACAACATAAGCACAACAAGGGAAACCCCTTTACACAAACATCACAAGATACTAACACACGTAGCATCCTAACATGTTTACTTATCAAATCAACAAGAAAGTATTACAAGGCTATCACAAACCAACACAATCAAGTTATTCACACAAGGTACTTTCTACTTTATGTTAACAAGTTCGGGTTTTTATCCCCAAAGTACTTCATACATTAACTCTTTAAAAGATCCGTTTCTTTTACAATAGTCACACAATACCCGTAGTATAAAAATAGAGTGACTATCTTTAAGTATATCAAAACACTTCCCTTTGTAAAATCAAGTAACAACATTATTTTCCAAACGTTCAAGTTTGCCTAATTTCAAATGCTCAAGTTTCTCATTTTTGAAAGGTTTCGTAGTTCATAGTTTTAATCACTTAAATATATAATTCTCCTTTAAAACAATTTGAGAAACATATGCCTCAGGTGTGAGTAGGTTATTCTTGTTTATAACAATCTTATTAAAGCAGCCATGATCTAGGAAATGTATTATCATTTTGTCTCATCTTAGCTTCTATGCAGATGGAGGTTTCTACTGGTTTTAATAATACTTTATTAGTCAATACATTTCCCTTTATTAGCGCTGCTGTGGTTTGTTCGATACTTATTCTGATTTCCGAAATCAGTAAAACATTATTCCTTTTAAAAACCAAGTACTCATTACTCACGAATGAGGTTTCACACTTTTTAACAAAATTCAGATTAATTCAATTAAGTCAAGTCTCTTATCTTTTAAGATCAAGTCTCTTAACTTCTAAAATCAATAAACCATTCTTTTTATCTCTCTTAAGCCGTTATACCTAACTTCCCATAAAGCTAGTATAACTCTTAAGCTTTTAAAACCCAGTATTACTCTTCTTTCAAAAACGGTTCTTAATTCTTTTGAAATACTTCAAGATTCTTATTATTCAGGCTTAAGTCAAAAGACATTGCCGTAAAACTACGTTCAGTTAACACACGTACGTCTACCGTACTATATATATATATATTCTTTTAAAATATCATGCTCAAGAGGATAGGAAGAATCACATACCTCGCGACGATTATCGACTATTAGCAAAACGCTCCACGGTTATAACCCGGCTAGCCTTGTCCACCTTTCAAGTAGAACATGCTACTCGCAGAACTTTCAACCTATAAAGGTTATACAAGTCTATCAATGTCTAGACTACTCTGTAGAATATTCTAAGCAGTAGGTTCTCTATTTTACGGAAAATCGGGCAGCACTTCCCTACCCGTTAAACTACACAAGTCTACTGTAAATACAGTCCTATGTAAGTACAGTTCAATCTTCTACTTTAATATTCTTCTGATGGGATTTCAGTTCAAGTCTTTTCTGTAATATCCTTCTATTACAGTTCAATTCTCTTCTATGAATATTCATTTCTATACTACTACAGTATGTAATTTCCAATTACAATATAAGGACAAGAGTATTTACCTCGATAAGCCCAAAATTATCCAAGATTTAATGTCGATCCTGAGCAACGTTTAGCTCCTACACTGGGCGCTCCAACCCGCACCAAACAACCCTTAGAAGTTCTACGCAACTTCTTCTTAATACTTCAACCGGCCATGAAGATTTTCCTTAGGGTTTCGTTTTGTGACTGAAGGGAAGTATAATAGTATTTCTGGGCTTTTAGTATAGGTGTAACCTTGGAATACTACAAGGTATTTGGGCCAAGGTATTTTGAAATAGTAACAATACTTGGAGAATACTTTTCTACCAAGGGGGGTGTATTTTACGAGATAACTCAAGGTAGTAGGGTACCTCTACCAAAGCCTTCTCAGGGGAGGTGTTTCGCCAAGGGCCTCACAGCGGGAGGGTTTCGGCCAGCACAACTAGCAACGGTGGGGGGAAGGGATTTCAAGACTTAGAAATGATTTAAGGGATGAAGAAAACCTTCAAGTTAGGGGGGTATTTATAGGGAAATCAATGGCCAAGATCAAGCCAAGTGGTAGGCAAGTGTAGGGTGAGGATTCATCCATGTGTACCTTATCCAACTACCACACAAAATATCACAAATATCCTACCTACTCCAAGACTTCCAAATCGTCCAAAAGACGCCCACACATCCGCCAATTAGAGGGTGACAAGTGTCGCCCTCTCGTTGGTCCAAAATATTTTATCTCTCGGAAAAATCCGCAAAAATAATAAATGACATAGCCGCATTTTTCCCTTCGCAAGTTTTGTAAAACGTTTCGTCGAAAAACGATTCTTTTCGGTAGTTATGAACAAAATTTCGTCCTTGCCTAACTTTAAGGCTCAAACTTTTCTACGTACGTCCTCACGTACATACTCTGGAAATACGGGGTATAACATTCTCCCCTCCTTAGAAACATTCGTCCCGAATGTTCCTTCTAAGTCTCAAAACATACATGCGCCAGTATAGTCTTCACTACTATACTTACGAAAACAAACATGCCACACCTGGCCATAAAATAACATACGCTCAAATATTTAATCCAAGTCCACGAGGAATCACCTCTAACATCACAAAAACTCCCACCCGAGGTCTAAAATATACTCCCTTCGCACCCTTACTTCACAAAAGTAATGATCACATCTATGTTCTCAACATATGCTCGCTTCTTCCTTACTCGTGCACTTTCTCGCACACTCGAACTCTTTCTCATAACTTACCACATTCCTCTATCGCTTGGGCCAAAACTCGGGTTACTACCTCCAACTTGGTCATCATTAATCGGGAACATTCTCGGATGGATCCCGATATTTTCTCGATCATAGCAACACGAAAAGATCGGACATATCGCTTCCTACGTCGGACGACAATGCTAACCTATAGGCAACTTGGCCTATTTTCCAAATGATCCAAAAGGCCCAAAGTAACTCAAGCAAATTCTCTGCTTTTCCAAAACTCGTCACACCCTTTCCGGTGGTACCTTCAAGAAGACCCACCGTCAACTGAACTCCAAGCGTCGCCGCCGATTATCCGCACGACTTCGCTGACTCGAGCTGCCAATAACCTCTTACGGATAAGCTTCACCTCATCCACATCCTCGAAACAAGTATGAACCAACTATCTGAACCTTGCCAACATCGAACTAATCGACCGACAACTTACACTTCCGCCCCTACAAGGCGTCACAAGGCGATATCCGAATACTGAAATGGTAGCTATAAAACACTCCCTCAGCAGGAGGCAACAATCCTCACAGCTACCCCTGAAATCCAAACACTGGCCCGAGGGCGAATGCGACATCGAGACTTACCCGAGTTCCTAACTGCCCGGTAAAACTTCCAAAAAGAAATACCAGAACTGGCTCCATCGTCATTATAAGGTGAAAGTAGGCACCTCGTGCCGCCTTACAACCTTCCTGATATAACATCTCGCATAACCCCTCTGCCGAGTAAACGGTCCTGGCTGAAAGACAAGATGGTCTGACCTCATCGGCTCGACTACTGGTCGAACGCATCCACGAATTCGTACGATGGTTAACTAAACTTGGGCCTAACACCCTCGTGACCCCACCACCTGGCGGGACCACCACAATCTGACCCCACCACCAAACAGGCCGCGGGTTGACCCGCGATCGGTCCTCAACCCGACCCGCTATCGTGCCAAACTCTTGTTCCCCGATCCGGAACAATCTCACAATCAAGTCACGAAAACCTAGCGGTCTTCTTAGCTCAACTACCCTCTTTCATTTATACCACTCAGGGACTTATCACACAAACATATCTCACGTGTACTATGCACTCCGATAAGGGTCAAACATAAAAATATACATCTTCTACTCGAGATGGACTTACCTCTAAGGTCTCCATGTATAAAGCTCTAAGGCTCACACTTTCCCTATCCCCAATCTTACCCTTTAACTAATCATAATTTCTAATCACAATTAACACTATGTTATCTGAACATAACACTTAAGATATACTCATCTTATCACACGTACAAATCTCTAGAGGGTTAAGGATATACCTGTATCTACTGCTTCACTCTCCTTTGTCACTCTAATCAATCCTCGCCTCATGGGCGATAGCAGGAAGATGATGAATCGGTCACCGATCCTCGGCGTCGAGTTTCTATATCCGCGCCACCTCTGGTCGGACAATTTCTCGCAAAATGGCCCTGCTGGCCGCAAGCATAACAAGCTGTCAAAGAAGCACGACACTCCCCACAATGATATCTACCATAATGGCCACACCGAGGTGGGGGTGGCCTCCTCTAGCTAGCACATCTTCCTCTCTGAACCACTGAATCCGGCTGGCCGAATCGACGTGGTATTCGTGAATCAAGCCCGAGCTCGACCAACTCTCGCATACCGAACGCCCCGAACCCCGCGGAGGACCATTCTCAGACCGGCGGAGTGCATATCGATCACCGAGGCGATTTGCCTCGAAAGTTACCAGCGACCCTACCGACCGCCTCTTCTGCCGATCTTGGTTAACCCATCGATCTCTACGCCTCTGCGTCGCGCATAAGCTCGCACGCCGGGCAATATCCATGCTCGATCAAGAGCTACTCTTGTACAACCTTTTACTAGATAATCATCTAGACTCGTGATATATCTGCACTCTATATTCTCCGTCGCTAAAATCCTAGCTAGTAACAGTCCATTCCTTTGTAATCCATATTCTCTGCTCCTGGCCGTGAATCAAGGCTCATATATCATGGCCGCAGAGAATCGCTGCCGCTGCTAAACTCATTGGCTGGGCGACGCCGCAGAACTCCCGAATGAAGCACCACCTCAGTGATGATTGGGCTCGTGCCTCGTAACCTCAGATTTACTCGCAGCCTCCGCTTGCCTTCTCGGGCCCGGGTTGCCTTACGCGGAGGCATAATCGGTAGGGGAAGAAATACGTTAGGGGTCCAACTTATAACACGTTTCTAAGCACGATCTCGAGTGAGAAGAATGGAAACCAATCCTAAATATCCTATAGTCTCTCGATTATTGTGGTGCACAACACACCGATAATCAAGACTTACTAGATACGGTCTGTAGACACTTTCAGGATTAATCGCTCGATACCACTTTTGTCACGACCGAACCTGCCCGTGGATCGTGCTTGCCCCGCACCCAAGTAGACATACATCGAGTAATCGGAATATAAAACAAGTCATGAAATAAAACAGCTTTATCAGAGAAAAGTTGCCTTTTCGGCATATATATATATATAAACTTGAACAGCTATATCCCTTTTTACAAACTCGCCACAACAAGATTACGCACTTAAGAACGATATGACAACAATGGCGGATGCTCCCGCCATACCCCGAATGTAAGTACCTACAACGACAGGGACTATACCATCGATAAGCCTCCGAGAAACGGAGCTTCCCAAACGCCGAATCGTGACCCATGAGCGAGGATCAACATCGTGTACCTTCTACTGCGCAGATGAACGCAGCCGAAGGAGGTCAAGACAACAGTACCAAGTATGTGAAATCGAAAATATCAGAAATGAAATCATAGTAGTCTATATAAAGCAGGAGACATGTATGATAACCAAACTACAGTTCACAATAAATAAGCAGTCATGTTAAGTCAGGGACTCACGCCCTCAAAGTCATCACTCAAATATAACTATGGGTCTCACGCCCACAACATCAATCATGCCTGTGGAATACCTTCCTCACTGCCGGCAGTCCATGATATCAACACACTAAAGAATACACATGAACACCAGGTCCCACCTGTGTCATAATAAAACCGTACGGGGTAAGTACGAAGGCATAGCCGACTACTAAAACCCACGCATCAACAAGGTCATAAATCAGATCATGAAATCTGCCTAGACCGCCACATGATCGGCCGCCACTCGCTCAAAGATCTAATGTGCGCGTCTAGTCCTGGAACTTCCCGCAGCTCCGCATAGGCCACTCACATAGGCCCGCATGAGGTATTCCTCGCATCGAGGGTAGCTACTCCCCGACATCGTCCTGGACTCGCAGTCCGCATGGCCACATAAACCGCATGAGGTATAACCCCGCACACTAACCTGGAACTCTCGTAGCTCCGCATAGATCCTCTGGACCCGCATGAGGTATTCTCGAATCATGGTCCCAGACCGCCTGAGTCTACCCCGCATCGGAGGGCAGCTTAACCCCCGGTATCATGTCAATAGGTGAGTGATATAATACTAACATAACAGCTTATCATTAAACAACATAAGCACAACAAGGGAAACCCCTTTACACAAACATCACAAGATACTAACACACGTATCATCCTAACATGTTTACTTATCAAATCAACAAGAAAGTATTACAAGGCTATCACAAACCAACACAATCAAGTTATTCACACAAGGTACTTTCTACTTTATGTTAACAAGTTCGGGTTTTTATCCCCAAAGTACTTCATACATTAACTCTTTAAAAGATCCGTTTCTTTTATAAAAGTCACACAATACCCGTAGTATAAAAATAGAGTGACTATCTTTAAGTAGATCAAAACACTTCCCTTTGTAAAATCAAGTAACAACATTATTTTCCAAACGTTCAAGTTTGCCTAATTTCAAATGCTCAAGTTTCTCATTTTTGAATGGTTTCGTAGTTCATAGTTTTAATCACTTAAATATATAATTCTCCTTTAAAACAATTTGAGAAACATATGCCTCAGGTGTGAGTAGGTTATTCTTGTTTATAACAATCTTATTAAAGCAGCCATGATCTAGGAAATGTATTATCATTTTGTCTCATCTTAGCTTCTATGCAGATGGAGGTTTCTACTGGTTTTAATAATACTTTATTAGTCAATACATTTCCCTTTATTAGCGCTGCTGTGGTTTGTTCGATACTTATTCTGATTTCCGAAATCAAGAAACATTATTCCTTTTAAAACCAAGTACTCATTACTCACGAATGAGGTTTCACACTTTTTAACAAAATTCAGATTAATTCAATTAAGTCAAGTCTCTTATCTTTTAAGATCAAGTCTCTTAACTTCTAAAATCAATAAACCATTCCTTTTATCTCTCTTAAGCCGTTATACCTAACTTCCCATGAAGCTTGTATAACTCTTAAGCTTTTAAAACCCAGTATTACTCTTCTTTCAAAAACGGTTCTTAATTCTTTTGAAATACTTCAAGATTCTTATTATTCGTGCTTAAGTCAAAAGACATTGCAGAAAACTACGCTCGCTTAACACACGCACGCTCACCGTACTATATATATATATTCTTTTAAAATATCATGCTCAAGAGGATAGGAAGAATCACATACCTCGCGACGATTATCGACTATTAGCAAAACGCCCACGGTTATAACCCTACTAGCCTTGTCCACCTTTCAAGTAGAACATGCTACTCGCAGTAACTTTCAACCTATAAAGGTTATACAAGTCTATCAATGTCTAGACTACTCAGAATATTCTAAGCGAGGTTCTCTATTTTACGGAAAATCGGGCAGACTTCCTACCGTTAAACTACACAAGTTCATCAGAATACAAATTCCCATGTAAGTACAGTTCAATCTTCTACTTTAATATTTTTCTGATGAGATTTCAGTTCAAGTCTTTTCTGTAATATCCTTCTATTACAGTTCAATTCTCTTCTATGAATCTTATATTCATTTCTATACTACTACAGTATGTAATTTCCAATTATAATATAAGGACAAGAGTATTTACCTCGATAAGCCCAAAATTATCCAAGATTTAATGTCTATCCTGAGCAACGTTTAGCTCCTACTCTGGGCGCTCCAACCCGCACCAAAAAACCCTTAGAAGTTCTACGCAACTTCTTCTTAATACTTCAACCGGCCATGAAGATTTTCCTTAGGGTTTCGCTTTTGGATCAAGGAAGTATAATAGTATTTCTGGGCTTTTAGTATAGGTGTAACCTTGGAATACTACAAGGTATTTGGGCCAAGGTATTTTGGAATAGTAATAATACTTGGAGAATACTTTTCTACCAAGGGGGGGGGGTGTATTTTACGAGACAACTCAAGGTAGTAGGGGGGGTACCTCTCGGCCAAAGCCTTCTCAAGGGGGGAGGTGTTTCTCGGCCAAGGGCCTCACAAAGGGGGAGGGGTTTCGGCTAGCACAACTAGGAAGGGGGGGGGGGGGGGAAGGGATTTCAAGACTTAGAAATGATTTAAGGGATGAAGAAAACCTTCAAGTTAGGGGGGTATTTATAGGGAAATCAATGGCCAAGATCAAGCCAAGTGGTAGGCAAGTGTAGGGTGAGGATTCATCCATGTGTACCTTATCCAACTACCACACAAATTATCACAAATATCCTACCTACTCCAAGACTTCCAAATCGTCCAAAAGACGCCCACACATCCGCCAATTAGAGGGTGACAAGTGTCGCCCTCTCGTTGGTCCAAAATATTTTATCTCTCGGAAAAATCCGCAAAAATAATAAATGACATAGCCGCAAAAAACGATTCTTTTCGGTAGTTGTGAACAAAATTTCGTCCTTGCCTAACTTTAAGGCTCAAACTTTTCTACGTACGTCCTCACGTACATACTCTGAAAATACGGGGTATAACAAATGCCACCTCCCCTCAGGTTCAATTCTTACATGGTGAACCTACCTTCATGTTTGATGAATCTAAAATAGATGTGTTGATTGAGCGACAACAACTAAAACTTGTTGTAATCTGAAATAGATGGTAGATGTGTAATGAGTATATATTCTCTGGTGAAGTCTGAGTAACCAAAAGGCATTAAGAGGTGTGTATAAGCAATTGTGAGGTAGTTCAGAGTGATTTCTGAAGTATATTTTCCGGTTGCGTGGTGTTCAAGACTGACCTTATACTTGTTTGAACATTGGTTTTGCTGAATGCTTGCAATGAGTTTCATTTTTGGTTGAGATTTTCAGTTGTTAAATCAAGACTACAGGTCTGAAGATCCCGAGGTCTGTACATAGCTGAATGTAGGCATTTACTAGAGTAAGGCATGACAGGCAAAGGAGGAATAGTTTGAGAACTCTAGTGCAGTTAGCTTTTACATTGTTGTTCCCTTTTCCCTACTTTATGGTGCCCTTAATCTCTCAATACATTTATATATGTCTTGAGACATGAGTCTGAATAAATCTCTGATGATCTTTTCTTATATTGGTTAAAGTGTGTAGGCAATCCGCCTTATAATACCTGATCAAGAAGTGTGAGATTGTCAACTTGCGTGGTCTTTAAATATTTCTGTCTCGCACACAATCTTGACTGTTTGCAGTATATGGAAGAACTTATGGCATCAATCCTCTTTAGTTGGGTTGCTACTGGTGTAAGTTTAGCTACTCTTCTCGAGGTAATGTTTGGTTTCTTTGTAATTCGACTCATTATCTACAATCTACCCGAATAGCTGATACATTAATTATACGTCACGCCAGGCAAGAGATCTGTTTATCTTCAATATAGAGCCTATTAATTTCATTCAGTCATGTTGGCGTTGGCTTCTTCCATCTTTAATCTTGCATGGTGACATCTCTAACATGAATTGGATTGTGAAGGTTGTGTAAAGAGAGGATTTCTTGCATTTTTTTTTGCAAGGCTAAGTTTAACTTGGAATTCTTGAAATATTGCAGCTATTCTCATTTGTTGATACCTTCAGAGGTTTGTATGATGATTCCATCCCAAACGCTCAAGCATTCTACACATCATCTGGTTATTCGGTTAGTGATAATTTTAATTACCTGCTACTCGCACACAATGTCATATCACTAGTTCAATTTTTTTTGCAGTGTTTGAAACTTTTGTATACTCCCCTCCCGCAGGGAGTGTTGTTAGGATTATCCAATACCTGTGTGCTAGCCGTGTCTTCTGCATAACCGCAATCGGATACATACTACAAAAAGGTATTTATATTGTATATTTTCTTATCAGCTTGGTGGTTCTGAATGAGAACGTTGGCTTTAAGTTTATTCAATGATACTCCTGTATTTTCCTTGTGCAGTCTTAAAATTGAAATCTATCAGATATGAATTTTAGTTTTGCTTGTCTGCAACTTAATCTTTGACCTGGTAAATGCAATTGTAGGAGAGTTAAAATGCTACCGTTAAATTAAGCCATATTTTTATATGGTTAGTGGCTTCTTCTGATGCTTTATTTTGAGCTATGGACTACTTCTATGAACTATGGTATGTTTCTGTATTTCAAGCCTTACTTACCTACCTGACCACTTGATAAAATTGTTGAAATCTTGAGACTTATGTCGCTACGGATGTTTCAATGAAACTGTTGCATCTCAATGGTGCCATTTTTATGATAAGTTAGTTGTTGTTTACTACTACTTGTTGTTGTGACATTTTCCTAAACTTCTCCACTTTAAAGGCTCTCAAAGTGTTGCGCTTTGAGTGATTAACATTTGCCTTGTTATTTAAAAGAAACAAATACTACACCTGATGCAACTAGTTGCTCTTATATTCGTTACATATCCTGAGTTGCTGTTGTTTTATGGGACTGAGCCGTTGTTTCACTTTAAGTTGCTGCTTGATTTTCTAGCTATATTTGTTTGGCATCTTGTTACACCCCGTAGTTCCAGGGTATGCATGTGAGGGCGTACGTACGAGAATACGACATTAATATTGGAAAGAAAGATGTGATTTTTCGACGAAAAAGTTTTCGGATTTTGTGAAGGAAAAAGGTTCGTTAATGGGAATTGGATTCCCAGATATGGTATTCGGACTTCTTGAAATATTAGAGAATTATGGAATTTTATTTTCCGGAATTGGTCACGTGGGGCCCACAGGAGAAATTTACGGTTTTGTGGGGCCCACTTTGTTTTAGAGATTTTTGGCATTACGAATATTTTCGGAAGATGAAATATTTTGGACGAGTAGGGGGCGACACGTGTCACCCCCATGTGGCCAAGTTGGCCGATTATTGTTGGACAAGTGTCCTTGGACGTTTTTGTGGTGGACAAGTGGCAAGCCACTTGTCCCAATTTTGTGGTGGACATATGGTTGGTAGAACCCATACACACATGTCCCCAATCTACACCATACACATGCTTTCATCCTAGCCCTTGATTTCTCTATAAATACCCCCCTTGATTGCAAGACTTATTTCAACCACACTTAAGAGTTTCCAAGGCAAAAATATACTCCCTCCTTAGTGAAGTTCTCGTCCAACACCCCCCCTTTGTGTAGAAAAATTCTTCAAGTGTTGTTGTTACCCCAAATACCTTAGCCTAGTATCCCTAGTGGTATTCTAAAGTAATCCCAACATAAGAGCCCGAAAATACTACTTTATTCCAATAGTCGCAAAATGAAACCCTAGGGAAATATTCATAGTTGGATGAAGTGTTAAGAGAAGTTGTTTAGATTCTTCTAAGGGTTGCTTGGAGCGGGTTGGAGCGTAAGGAATTGGAGCTAAACGTTGCTCAGGATCGTCTTATAAATCTTGGATAATTTTGGGCTTATCGAGGTAATGATCTATGTCCTTCTATTGTAATTGGAAATTACATATTGTAGTAATGTATAGTTGAGTATACTATATGTAGCAAGAATATTAAGAAGAATTGAACTGTATTTACATTGGACTGTATTTACAGTAGACTTGTAGTATTATTGTGGGGAAAAATTGTACACGTCCGGGTAGGCGTAATCCCCTTGGAGTTGTTGACTTGGTAGCGGGCCCTGCTATAGGAGGTATTTATGTGGTTACGGGGGGGAGGTGCTGCCCAATTTTCCGTAGAATATGGAACTGTATACTTAGAATATTCTACGAAGAAGTCTAGAAGTTGATAGATGTATTGTGATTGTTATAGGTGGATATTCTGCGCGCGGCATACTCGACTTGGCTTGTGGATTAAGCCGAAGAGGTATGTGATTCTTCCTATTCTCTTGAGCATGATATTTGTGAAATATATATAGTGCGGTAGACGCACGTGTGTTAAAGGAATTTGATTTTCCTTTTGTGTCCTTGACTTGATTCTAAAGTTAAGTGACTTGTTATGAAATATTAAGGACTTGAATTATGTTAAAAAGTTGTAAAACCTCATTCATGAGTAATGGGTGCGTGGTCTTTTAAAGAATAAAGTTATCTTGATTTCGAAAATGAGGATAGTTCTCCTTGGTTGGTTTAAAACATAAAGTGTTATAATGCTTTATGGGAAGTTAGTTATAACGACTTTATGAAAACAAAAGAATGGTTTTATTATTGGATTTAAAATGATAACTGGACATTTTAAAAGTTGGAGGTTGGTTTCCTTAAAAGATATGAGATATGATTTAAAGATTATGAGACTGATTTTTGAAAGTAAAGAGACTTGACTTATAAACAACTTGATTTTGGAAAGGAGAAGTAACTTGATTTAAAGGTATAGGTTACTTGTTTTGAAAAGAGTAAGACACTTGGTTTAAAAAGTATATTGCTACTTGACTTTAAAAAGGAAAAGTGTCTTTGTTTTAAAGGAAGGCATGGTATTGTCTTGTTTTGGTTTAAAAAGAGGGCATGATGTTGTTTTGATTTACTTAAAATGATAGTTACTCTATGAATGATACTACGGGTATTAGTATCGCGCGATTTTGTACTTAAAAATGGTTCTTTTTAAGAGAGTTGAAGTATGTAGTACTTTGGGGTTAAAACCCGGATTTGTTGACATGAAATGAAAGTACCTTGTGTGAGTAACTTGCCTATGTTTTGCTTGTGATAGCCTTGTAATACTTTCTTGTTGGTTTGATAAGTAAACATGCTAGGATACTACTACGCGTTAGTATCTCGGGACTTTTATGTGAAGGGGTTTTCTTGTTGTGCTTATGTTGTTTACGATAAGGTTTGCCATGCGCTTGTATTACATCACATACCCCCCTGACTTGTTATGTTGTCGCGGGTTAGCTACCCCCGATGCGAGGAATACCTCATGCGAGTCCATGTGACCTATGCGAATCGCGGAGTTCCGTGAATCACTCGGTGTGTTACGCCGACGAGGAATACCGCACGCGTCCATGTGTGGCCACGCGGATTGCGGAGTCCAGAAGATGCCGCGGTTAGCTACCCCGGCGCGGTGAGTACCTTCACGCGGGCCTAGGTGGCCTATGCGGAACTGCGGGAGTTCCAGGGTTAGACGCGCACAATGATACTGAGGGCGAATGGCCCAGCTTCGATCATTTGGCGGTCTAGAAAGACCTCGCGATACAGTTTTATATCATTGTTGGTACGGTAGGTTCTAGTAGTTGGCTATGCCTTCGTACTTACCCCGCACGGTTTTTATGACATAGGTGGGACCTGGTGTTCATATGTATTCCTTGTTGTTATTATATCATGGACTGCTGGCAGTGAGGAAGGAATTCCACGGGCATGATTGATATTGTGGGCATGAGACCCATGGTTATATTTGGGTGAAGACTTTGAGGGCGTGAGTCCCTGACTTGACATACGATCACGATATATCAGGTAATCGTAGTTTGGTATCATACATGTCTCTATTTTTATACTGATTATTATGATTTCATTTCGCATTTCTGGCCACATACTGTAATTGCCAGATCGACCTCCTTCGTGGCCGCGTCATGCCGCAGTAGAGGTACACGATTGTTGATCCTCGCTCATAGGATCACAATTCAGCGTTGGGAAGCTCCGCTTCTCGAGGCTTATCTTGTGGTATGATTCCCGAGATTGTAGGTTCTTATACATTCGTGGTACGGGCGGCCATGTCCCGTCGTTGTTGTTATAAAACTCTAGAGGTCTGTAGATCGCAAGGTGGTTTGTAAAGGATGTAACTGTTCAAGTTTTTATATATATGCAGAAAGGTGACCGTTTTGGTTAGCCTGTTTCTTATTTTACATTGTTTCATGTTTGAGTTTTTATTTCCGCTGGTTTTTCTCTGATGTATTATCACTAGGGTGCCCGGGGTAAGGCACCAGTCGCGTGCCCGAGGTCGGGTCGTGTCAAAAGTGGTATCGTGAGCGCTTAATCCGGAAAGTGTCTATGCATCAGATCTAGTAGAGTCTTGATTATCGACGTGTTGTGCACCACACCTATAATCAGGAGGCTATAGGATATTTAGGATTGGTTTCCATTCTTCTCACTCTGAGATCGTGCCTTAGAGCTTTGTTATAAGTTGGACTCCCTCTGGCGTATTCGTATATGTGCTAGTTATGCCTCTATGCAAGGCAACCAGAGCCCAGAAGGGCAAGGCAGCAGAGGGAGCAGCGAGTAGAATACAGAGGGTTTCGAGGGCACATGCCCAGTCATTACCTGAGATAGTGCTTCATTCGGGGAGTTCTGCGACGCCGCTAGCCCCAGGAGAGTTTAGAGCAGCAGCAGTATCTACAGAGACCACGATACCCGAGCCTCCAGTTCCACGGCCAGGAGCCGAGGATATAGGTTACAAAGAGATGGCCCAGTTACTAGCTAGGTTTGTGGCTAGATATGAGGACAGACGAGAGTCGGAGGTTCCAGTAGTACCAGTGGTTCACCCTAGATCCGATAGTTTGAGACTTCGGGACTTCTCGAGTTGCAGTCCACCAGAGTTCTATGGATCGAGAGCGGAGGATGATCCTCAGGAGTTTATTCGACAGTTGCAGCGGATCATGAAAGTGATCAAGACATCTGAGACAGAGTCGGTGGTATTGGGTTCACATCGGCTGCGTAATCCGCAGCCGATCGTTTGATTCACGGAATCGCCCGCGAGCATGCGCTTCCAGTTGGTTGGGACGAGTTCTCAGGGGCATTTCTTACACACTTCTTGCCTTCGCAGATGAGGAGAGCCCGTGTGGATAGGATTTTAATGTTGAGACACAATGGGCGGACAGTTCGAGAGTACAACATAGAAATCGACTCATTAGCTCGGTATGCCCCAACTCTAGTGGCGGACATGGAGGATAGAGTGCACCGATATGTCACGGGACTTGATGATTATTTAGCAGAGGGTTGCACGTATATAGTTCTTCAGCCGGGCATGGATATTGTCCGCATGCAGGTTTATGCGTAGAAGACTGAGGAACGTAGAGGTCGACAGAATGACCCGGATCAGCAAAGAGGGCCAGGACAGCAGGGTCATTTGGTAACTTTCGAGGCAACACCTCCGCAGTTAGATCGGATATGTACCTCACCGATGCAGTGGTCCTCCGCTGCACTTCGTGACGCTCGGTATTTAGGAGTTGGTCAGAGCTCCAGGGCTTCTGGTTCACAGATATACATAGGTTCTAGCCAGCCGAATTCATTTTCCCCTCAGTGTTCACGATGTGGCAGGCGTCATCCCGGGGGAATGTCGTCTTTTTACTGGTGCTTGTTTTACCTGCGACCGTCAGGGCCATGTGATGAGGGAATGTCCTAGTAGGAGGGATACATGTGGGATGACTCAGCCTACCGGGTCAGTTGCGAGTTCAGTTGTTCAGAGGAGAAGGGGTGTTAGTCAGATGAGACCACCCCTACCTCGGTATGGTCGATGTGGTAGAACCCATTATGGGGAGTGTCGTGCTAGTTTGGGAGATTGTTATACTTGCGGCCGACAGGGCCGCTTTGCGAAGGATTGTCTGATCAGAGGTAGCACAGATGTTAGGACTCAGCTTTCGGGATCAGTGGCTGGTTCATCGCCTTCTATAACTATGCGCCCAACACGGCAGGATTATGCTTAGAGCGACAAAGGGGAAAGTGAAGCAGTAATTACAGGTATATCCTTAACCCTCTAGAGATTAGTATGCGTGATATGATGATTTTAGCATTGTGTAAATTGTGTTTAAGACACCTGGTTTAGAGTGAGAAGGTAAGTTTGGGGACATGGAAGGTGTGAGCCTTAGAATATTACACGTGGAGACCTTAGATGCAAGGCCGTCTTAAGTAAAAGATTTTACGTTTTTGATCCTTGTCGAGATACATTGTATACGTGGGGTATATTCATGTGATAAGTCCATGAGTGGTGTGAAATGGAAGTGGGTAGTTGAGCTTAGAAGACCACTAGGTTCTCATGACTTGAATAGTGAGATTGTTCCGGACCAGGAACGAGAGTTTAGTACGAAGTGGGTCGGGTTGAGGCCATATCGTGGGTCAACCCGCAGCCCGGATTGAGGTGGGGTCAGTTTGAGGTGGTCCCGCTAGATGATAGGGTCACGAGGGTGTTAGGCCCATGTTTAGGTAACCATCGTACGAGTTCGTGGATGCGTTCGACCAGTAGTCGGGCCGATGAGGTCAGCCCATCTTGTCTTTCACCAGATCGCTATACTACGGGCGGTTATGCGAGATGTTATATATCGCGAAGGTTGTAAGGCCGCACGGGTTCCTACTTTTATTTTATGACAGCATGGAGCCGCCATTTACTATTTTTTTTTCTCGAGGTTTTACCATGCGAGGTTAGGAACTTAAGTAGTCTCGATTGCATTCACCTCGGCCGATGGACAAACAACGATTTTATCCGCATATTTGAGGATAGGTTACGCCTGTTTTGATTTCGTGGTACCGCGAGGATTATTTGCCTCTTGTTGAGTGAGTGTTATGATAGCTACCATTTCAGTATTCAGATGGCGCCTTATGAAGCCTTGTATGGGCGGAAGTGTAGGTTGCCGGTCGATTGGTTCGATGTTGGCAAGGTTCAGATAGTTGGTCCATACTTGATTCAGCAGGATGTGGATAAGTAAGCTTATCCGTAAGAGGTTATTAGCACTCGAGTCAGCGAAGTCTTGCGGATAATCGGCGTCGACACTGGAGTTCAGTTGACGGTGGTCTTCTTGAAGGTACCACCGGCGGTGTGACGAGATTTGGAAAGCAGGGGAAACTTAGCCCAAGGTACTTTGGGCCTTTTCAGATCGTTTGTAGAATAGGCCAGGTTGCCTATAAGTTAGCACTGCCGTCCGACTTAGGAGGCAATACGTCCGGTCTTTCATGTTGCTATGTTTCGGAAGAGTATCGGAGATCCATCCAGAGTGTTCCCATTTTATGATGACCGAGTGACAGGGGGGTTATTGTATGAGGATAGTCCTATAGCGATGCGTGAACAACAGGCCAGGCCATTACGAGATAGGGACGGGGCTTCCGTCGAAGAGTTGTGACAGAGTTGCATTAGGGAGGAGATGTCTACGGAGGCAGAGGTATCCTCATCCTTTTACCTATACCTCCAGGAAAACCCACTCTCCCTACTTGTCGATTGGATTGACGTACATGCATGGGTGTTATATTATGGCAAAACGTGGCATAATGGATGTAGCAAGTATAGTAGTGAAGACTATTATCAGTGCATGTGTGTTTAGAGACTTAGAAGGAACATTCGGGACGAATGTTTCTAAAGGGGGAAGAATGTTACACCCCGTAGTTCCAGGGTATGTATGTGAGGGCGTACGTACGAGAATACGACATTAATATTGGAAAGAAAGAAAGATGTGATTTTTCGACGGAAAAGTTTCCGGATTTTGTGAAGGAAAAAGGTTCGTTAATGGGAAATGGATTCCCAGATTTGGTATTCGGACTTCTTGGAATATTAGAGAATTATGGAATTTTATTTTCCGGAATTGGTCACGTGGGGCCCACAGGAGAAATTTACGGTTTTGTGGGGCCCACTTTGTTTTAGAGATTTTTGGCATTACGGATATTTTCGGAAGATGAAATATTTTGGACGAGTATGGGGGCGACACGTGTCACCCCCATGTGGCCAAGTTGGCCGATTATTGTTGGACAAGTGTCCTTGGACGTTTTTGTGGTGGACAAGTGGCAAAACACTTGTCCCAATTTTGTGGTGGACATATGGTTGGTAGAACCCATACACACATGTCCCCAATCTACACCATACACATGCTTTCATCCTAGCCCTTGATTTCTCTATAAATACCCCCTTGATTGCAAGACTTATTTCATCCACACTTAAGAGTTTCCAAGGCAAAAATATACTCCCTCTTAGTAAAGTTCTCGTCCAACACCCCCCCTTTGTGTAGAAAAATTCTTCAAGTGTTGTTGTTATCCCAAATACCTTAGCCTAGTATCCCTAGTGGTATTCTAAAGTAATCCCAACATAAGAGCCCGGAAATACTACTTTATTCCAATAGTCGCAAATGAAACCCTAGGAAAATCTTCATAGTTGGATGAAGTGTTAAGAGAAGTTGTTTAGAAACTTCTAAGGGTTGCTTGGAGCGGGTTGGAGCATAAGGAATTGGAGCTAAACGTTGCTCAGGATCGACTTATAAATCTTGGATAATTTTGGGCTTATCGAGGTAATGATCTATGTCCTTCTATTGTAATTGGAAATTACATATTGTAGTAATGTATAGTTGAGTATACTATATGCAGAAAGAATATTAAGAAGAATTGAACTGTATTTACATTGGACTGTATTTACAGTAGACTTGTAGTATTATTGTGGGGAAAAATTGTACACGTTCGGGTAGGCGTAATCCCCTTGGAGTTGTTGACTTGGTAGAGGGCCCTGCTATAGGAGGTATTTATGTGGTTACGGAGGGGGAGGTGCTGCCTAATTTTCCGTAGAATATGGAACTGTACACTTAGAATATTCTACGAAGAAGTCTAGAAGTTGATAGATGTATTGTGATTGTTATAGGTGGATATTCTGCGCGCGGCATACTCGACTTGGCTTGTGGATTAAGCCGAAGAGGTATGTGATTCTTCCTATTCTCTTGAGGATGATATTTGTGAAATATATATAGTGCGGTAGACGCACGTGTGTTAAAGGAATTTGATTTTCCTTTTGTGTCCTTGACTTGATTCTAAAGTTAAGTGACTTGTTATGAAATATTAAGTTAAGTGACTTGTTATGAAATATTAAGGACTTTAATTATGTTAAAAAGTTGTAAAACCTCATTCATGAGTAATGTGTGCGTGGTCTTTTAAAGAATAAAGTTATCTTGATTTCGAAAATGAGGATAGTTGTCCTTGGTTGGTTTAAAACATAAAGTGTTATAATAGCTTTATGGGAAGTTAGTTATAACGACTTTATGAAAACAAAAGAATGGTTTTATTATTGGATTTAAAATGATAACTTGACATTTTAAAAGTTGGAGGTTGGTTTCCTTAAAAGATATGAGATATGATTTAAAGATTATGAGACTGATTTTTGAAAGTAAAGAGACTTGACTTATAAACAACTTGATTTTGGAAAGGAGAAGTAACTTGATTTAAAGGTATATGTTACTTGTTTTGAAAAGAGTAAGACACTTGGTTTAAAAAGTATATTGCTACTTGACTTTTAAAAAGAAAAGTGTCTTTGTTTTAAAGGAAGGCATGATATTGTCTTGTTTTGGTTTAAAAAGAGGGCATGATGTTGTTTTGATTTACTTAAAATGATAGTTACTCTATGAATGATACTACGGGTATTAGTATCGCGCGATTTTGTACTTAAAAGGGGTTCTTTTTAAGAGAGTTGAAGTATGTAGTACTTTGGGGTTAAAACCCGGATTTGTTGACATGAAATGAAAGTACCTTGTGTGAGTAACTTGCCTATGTTTTGCTTGTGATAGCCTTGTAATACTTTCTTGTTGGTTTGATAAGTAAACATGCTAGGATACTACGGGAGTTAGTATCTTGGGACTTTTATGTGAAGGGGGTTTTCTTGTTGTGCTTATGTTGTTTACTTATGTTTGGCCAAGGCCAGATTATATCACATACCCCCGACTTGTTATGTTGCCGCTGGTTAGCTACCCCGATGCGAGGAATACCTCACGCGGTCCACGTGACCTATGCGAATCGCGGAGTTCCAGGAATCACTCCGGTGTTACACCGATGCGAGGAATACCTCACGCGGTCCACGTGTGGCCACGCGGATTGCGGAGTCCAGAAGATGTCGCGTTAGCTACCCCTATGCGCGAGTACCTCATGCGGGCCTAGGTGGCCTATGCGGAACTGCGGGAGTTCCAGGGTTAGACGCGCACAATGATACTGAGGGCGAATGGCCCAACTTCGATCATTTGGCGGTCTAGAAAGACCTCGCGATACAGTTTTATAGCATTGTTTGTACGGTAGGTTCTAGTAGTTGGCTATGCCTTCGTACTTACCCCGTATGGTTTTTATGACACGGGTGGGACCTGGTGTTCATGTGTATTCCTTGATGTTATTATATCATGGATCACGAAGCCGTGAGGAAGGAATTCCACCGCATGATTGATATTACGGGCATGAGACCCATGGTTATATTTGGGTGAAGACTTTGAGGCGTGAGTCACGACTTGACATGATCGCTATATATTGTGGTAATCGATTTTGGTTATCATACATGTCTCCTATTTTTATACAGATTATTATGATTTCATTTCAAGATTTCTGGGCCACATACTTAGTAATTGTCAGATCGACCTTCGGGCCGCTCACGCCGCAGTAGAGAGGTACACGATTGTTGATCCTCGCTCATAGGATCACAGTTCAGCGTTTTGGGAAGCTCCGTTTCTCCGGAGGCTTATCTTGTGGTATGATTCCCTGAGATTGTAGGTTCTTATACATTCAGGGGTATGGCGGGCCCCGTCCGTCGTTGTTGTTATAAAACTCTTAGAGGTGCAGAAGATCGTTGCAAGTGTGGTTACAAAGGATGTAACTGTTCAAGTTTTTATATATATGCAGAAAGGTGACCGTTTTGGTTAGCCTGTTTCTTATTTTACATTGTTTCATGTTTGAGTTTTTATTTCCGCTGGTTTATCTCTGATGTATTATCACTAGGGTGCCCGGGGTAAGGCACCAGTCGCGGGCCCGAGGTCGGGTCGTGACACAGCTGCTACATTCAAAAAAAAAAACAAATGCTATACCTAGGAATGGTTTCTACCCATTTTGGAACTTTGCCACAAGTTGTTGCTCTAAAAAACAGCAGCTTCACTTTGGAATTTTGAAACAGATTACTACACTTGCAATGTATTTTGAAAAAAAGAGAGCAGATATTACACTTGGAACTTTAAAACTACAGCTATGCGAGCTTGTTTCCTGGTTTGCAGTTGCTATATTCTATAGTTGATTGATTGCTGCATTACAATGTTATTTCGGGCTGAAAATCGCTATATTTTGGCCAAAGGGTTGTAGCGTTCTGAGATGAAATAATACTGCACTTCTGTTATTTTGCTGGTGCATTTTTTGGCCAGTTGGGTCGCTATACTATAGTATGTGATTGCTCCCCCTTTTCCAAATGGTTGCTGCCTTTAGGAGATGAAAAAATGCTATACCTTGGGGCGAATATGTCTGCTTCTCTGTTGCTATTTCTTGTGTCATTTTACTTCTACATGTTGCTGCATATCTTGCAGATTTTAGTTGAATCATTTGTTGTTTTTAGCCAAACTACTGCTACGTTTGATAACCGATACTAATATGTTCGGTTTACTGTTGTGACATCTGTTAGTTGTTCTGGAAACGTCACACTTGCTGCTGCTACATCTATCTGCAGGTTCGAAATGTTATACCTAGAAAAGGAGGGCTACTACATTCGTTCAGTTACTACATTCCCTCATAAATTGACATGTTTTAGTGTATCCAAATCAGGATTGTGGATTATCTGCTACTTCCACCTTGGTTTTTTCTCTTCCTTCATCAATCAGAAGTGAGATGGCCATGAAACTTGGAGATAAGAGAATTCTAGACAACTCTAGTACGTATTTCAACTGCAAAAGAGTGCATTTTATGGAAAGAAAATAATCTTAAATGTTGCCTGTTCTTTCAGATTTTAATTCCTGTTGAATTGTGTCTAACTGACATTTCACATCTGTAACTTTCATGTATGGATCCTAATACCATGTGTGAGTGTGTGTTTGGCTCATCTCTAGAGAAAAGACACTTCTATTTAGTTATTGCAGTTCTTATGATAAGCTCTTATAGTGTTCCCCCCTCAGTTAAAAGCAAATCATTTCACCTATGCCATATTTTCTTGTAGGTAGAGTTAGGCAACAAGTAGTGATTGGTTCAAAAGAACAGGCTGTTGAGTGCATGAAGAGGCTAGTTATACGTAAGGTTATGTTTTCTAGCATGAGGCGGGTTGTTGCAGGTTTATTTACTACTGGTGTTGTTCATGGAGCCAGATATGTTGCAAACAAGATGCGCAAGGCGTGGAAATCTTGGGTCTAATGAATTAATATTGCATCATGTCCTTGGCTGCGGTCACTGCTTTTTTACTTCTTCAGACATGGGGATATAGCCACGTTACAACACACACCATGCATTTTAACCATAGAATTTAGTAGCATGGATAGATTTTCCCAACTCTCCTGCTGCTTATCAAAACCATCGAGTAGTGTAGAGGGGGGGGGAAGAATCAATCAATCCATTAAAAATTTCTGTTCAACTGTTGCATCTTTATTTTACCTTTTCAGAGTTGGGAAGAGTTCTTAGTGGAAGGTCAGGCTCTATTCTATAATTTAGAACATCCTAACCTACCAACCAATTAAAGGTGTTGATCAATGGTTCTAAACAAGGAATTGTTGTTGTGTGTTATTGTTCCCTTCTTTTCTCAGTAGACATGTAAAAGTGTTCTCCTAAGGTTCATAAATTGATCCTCATGCTTCATTAGGTATGCTTACATCTCCAATCTATTCATCCTCAAGTATTTTGATTGTAATCTAGCTCTGTTTTTAGAAGTTACTTCTATTTGTTGGGTTAAAATAACCCAAAGACTCTCTTAACATGGTGGGATATTGTCCACATTGCTCATCTCTTGATTCTTTATCAACTGGTGTTTTAAGTACCTAAAGGGAACTACGTCAGATGTTGGAAGCTTACACTTTGTTTATAGTTTGTCTTTATCTGTTTATTTGGAGTATTTCTTTTATCTTAATGTGAGTTGCAATTTTCAGACAATAACTCAAGCTTTGGCAACAGCACGGGAACATTTGACAAGATCACTTCTCAGATGAATTTTCTTCAAATTTGCTAGAGCAATTATTTTTTAACAATGTTTAAGTCTTGTATTAAGCACTTTATTAACGCTTTGAATAGTTATCCATTTTGGAATACTTTGTACAACATATTCTAGCTATTTAATGTATATTTTTGGTGTTATTTAAATTATTAGTCCATTTCATTGTTGTAATTTCAATTTGCAATATTGAAATTAAATTTCAGAAAAAAGCCGCCAAATTTAATTTTCCCGCCAAAAAATAAATTATTAATTTAATAGAAATTTTAAAAAAAAAATTGAACAAAATTTAAATTTAAGTGAAAATTGTGTGACGGGTAAAAACCGTGACATTTGTGTGACGGGTAAAAACCGTCACACACTGTGTGACGGTTCCAGAACCGTCATCCTTCTGTGACAATGACAAAGATGACACTTGACAGAACCGTCATCTTAGGCATCAGATGACGGTTTTTACCCGTCACCGTAGGGTGTTTTTCTTGTAGTGTTGACTTAGTGTTATCCTTCAGGCCTTTACATATCGACACTAATAACATTAGGGTCTACACGGAACTCCTAGACTGCGCGACGAACTCAATATGTAAAGTATAGTTACACGTAACATGTAAACTGAATCTCTATGTGGGAAGATAAAATCCTTTCATTCACGACACACTCAATCAAGCTTAGGATTTGTCAAGTGTCTATCCAACTGGTTTGATCATCACTTCTCATCTATATTAGTTGACAACAGGACCATATCAAATACATGTCCATTGCGTTGGCCAATGACTTAGTCAACCTAATAGCATATGAGAATCGGAGTCTTCTCTCGAATATCTGGGTCTGCTAGATTATTATCTGTGGGAACATAATCTAATCTAATACCTTCAGCTTCCACCATCTCCCTGAGAATGTGGTACTTCCTTGGTACATGTTTGTTTCTGTTTGTTGATCTTGGTTCCTTTGCCTGTGTAATTGCACCAGTATTGTCACAATAAATGGTTATTGAACAACTAGCACTCGGAACAACCCCTAACTCCTTCAGGAACTCAGAAATCGCGACAGCTTCTTTAGCAACTTCCGATCCAGCAATGTACTCCGCTTCAGTTGTCGAATCAGTAGTTGTAGCTTGTTTAGAACTCTTCCAGCTCACTGCTCCTCCATTGAAAACGAACGTGTAGCCAGACTGAGATTTTAAATCATCAACAACTGTCTGGAAACTAGCATCAGTATACCCAGTGGCAACCAACTTATTTTCTCCACCATAGACTAAGAAGTAATCTTTAGTACGTCTGAGATACTTAAGAATACTTTTGACTGTCTTCCAGTGTTCCTCACCAGGATTCTGCTGGAACTTGTAAGTCATACTTAGTGCAATATGACCTAGTACAAGTCATGACATACATGATTGATCCTATAGATGAAGCATATGAGATCCTCTTCATGCGCTCAAGTTCTACAGCGCTAGAAGGGAAACCCTTCTTAGATAACTTGATGTCTTGACCCATTGGAAGACCGCCTTTCTTGAAATTCTCCATGGAAAAATGTCTAAGGAATTTGTCTATGTAGATTTACTGTGACAGCCCCAACAATCTATTAGGTATATCTCTATAAATGCTAATTCCCAGAATGTAGCAGGCTTCACCTAAGTCTTTTATCATGAAGGTCTTGGACAACCATTCCTTTAACTGACTACATGAGATCCTTATTGTCTCCCATTATCAATATGTCATCGACATATATAACAATGAAGACAATACCCTCATCATTGCGTTTGATATAAACACAAGGATCCTCTTTGCTTCTGACGAAATCAAATGATTTGATAGCCTTGTCAAAGCAAATATTCCAACTCTTAGAGGCTTGCTTAAGTCCATCGATGGACTTTTGTAGCTTGCACACAACATTTGGTCTGGACTCGGATGAAAAACCTTGAGGTTGTTTCATATACACTACCTCAATTAGATTACCATTGAGGAATGCAGTTTTGACGTTCATCTACCAAATTTCATAGTCATAATGTGCAACTATAGCAAGAAAAATCCGAATAGACTTTATCTTAGCAACAAGTGAAAAAGTTTCATCATAATCCACACCAGGTCGCTGATTAAAACCTTTAGCCACTAGTCTAGCTTTATAAGTCTGAATCTTGCCAAATGCACCAATCTTCTTCTTGAAGACTCATTTGCATCCTATGAGTTTAACCCCATTTGGAAAATCAACCAAGTTCCACACTTGATTGATATACATAGATTCCATCTAGGATTTCATGGCTTCTTGCCATCTCTTCAAATCAATGTCTAGCATTGCTTCGTTTTAGGTTGTAGGCTCATCATCATCGGGAATATCTAACTCATTTTGTATTTCCACAAGTAGATTTAGTCTTTCCGGAGGACGATGAGTTCTAGTAGACCTACGGAGTTGAGTGTCTTGCAGTTCAATTCTAGGTATGTTCTGAGCGTGAGAACGTTCTTGTGTGTCGATTGATCCACCAACATTAGAGCTTTCAGGAATATCATTTTCATGTCTTTCATGAATGGAAGGAGGTACAAATGGTGCACTTGCTCCCAAGGTCTGTGCAGGAGGATCTTGCATTTCTGCATTACTCCTCGTAGCATTCCCACTGGCCTAAGGGAGTACCCTAAGTACCCAATCTTCGCCAAAAGCTCCCACTGAATTCTTGTCTTTATCATCTGGCAAGGATTCAACCTCTATGTTACTTTGTTCTTGAATTTCTTCAAGTTCTATCTCTGTGCAACTTTTTTCCTTGTAGATATATTTATCTTCAAGAAAAGTTTCATTCCTGGAAACAAGTATATTATGTTCTCCAGGAATATAGAAGTAGTATCCCTTAGTTTCCTTTGGATACCATACGAAGTAACATTTCTCACTCTTTGACTCCAACTTATCAGTGATCAACTTCTTGACATATGCAGGACACCCCCAAGGCCTCACGTGTCTAAGTGATGGCTTCTTGTCACATCATACCTCATATGACATCTTTTCAACTGATTTAGAAGGAACTCTGTTCAGAACATATATCGAGGTTTGTATAGCATATCCCCAAAGGTATGTAGGTAGAGCTGAAAAGCTCATCATGAATCAAACCATGTTAAACAAAGTTCGATTTCTCCTCTCGGCAACATCATTTATCTGTGGTGTTCCAGGAGGTGTCCATTCTGAATGAAATCCATGTAGCTCTAAGTAATCTAAAAATTCTTTACGTAAGTATTCACCTCCTCGATCAGATCGAAGAATCTTGATACTCTTTCAGAGTTGTTTCTCCACCTCACACTTATACTCCTTAAACTTTTTGAAGGCCTCGAATTTGTGTCTCATAAGATACACATATACATACCTTTTCAAGTCGTATGTAAAAGTAATGAAGTAGGAGAAACCTTCTCTAGCTTGAGTAAAAAATGGTCCACATACATTAGTATGTACCAACTCAAGCACCTCTTTGGCACGGATCCCCTTTCCAGAAAGAGGTTTAATGGTCATTTTACCTTTCAAACAGGATTCACAGTTACCATAAGATTGTAAGTCAAATGGTTCAAGGTAATTTAATTTCCTCAAATGTTCTATCCTTGTTTGATTGATATGACAAAGTCTACAATGAACATGTAGGTAGAATTTCTTTCACTTATCTTAGCTCTTTTGTTTTGTACATTGAAAATTTACAGGCTGCAGTTTAATGTATACAATCTATTCACAAGAGGTGCAATTCCATACACAACATTATCAAAAGCCAAAATTATATTGCCATTAGAAATGCTTGAGGAAAAGTCCACAGTGTCTAAAACAGGAATGAAAATAACGTTCCTCGTCAATGAGGGAACATAAAAACAATTGTTTAACATTAACACTTTGTCGGAAGGTAAATCTAATCTATAAGTTCCCACGCGCTCAACATCAACTCGTGCTCCGTTTCAGACGCGCAGGTCCACCTCTCAAGGCCCGACCTTTCTGCTATCTGTTAGCCCCTGCACATTTGTACAAATATGTGAGCCACAAACGGTATCTAGTACCCATGAATGAGAATCATTTATAGATAGATTTATTTCAATTACAAACATACCTTGTCCACTAGAGGCAGGAGCACCAGGTGCCTTCCGTCCTCCTGGAATAGTATAGTCCTTCTTCCAGTGCCCCTTCCTGTTGCAGTTTATGCACACATCCATAGCCGGGAGTTTCTTCTTCTTCTTCGCCCCTCCTTTGGGATTCATTGCTGCTGGCGCAGCAAAAACTTTTCCCTTCATCTTATGTGGTCCCTTACCTTTCGATTTGGGATGACTAGAGGGGTCAACCATGAATACAGGTTTGCTCTTGGAGATCGAAGATTCGAAGGTCTTCAACATATTGTGCAACTCTGGCAATTTCTCTTTAGTTCCATTCATATAATAGTTTATGATGAAAATCTCAAACGAACGTGGAAGTGAATGTAGGATAAGGGTGGAAGCAACTCTGTCGTGAAACTTTATTTCAATGGAGGCCAACCTTTCGATCAACCCAATCATTTTCAGCACATGTGGAGACACCTGGCCCCCTTCATTGAGTCTACATTTAAAGAGCTCTATAAGAAGCTCATACTCCATGGTTTGAGACTGAGAGTCATAGAGACTATTTAAATGTTCTAACATTTTATTGGGACCCATGTGCTTATGCTGTCTCTGTAATTCTGGTGACATAGAAAACATCATCAAACATTGTGCCGAAGTGTCGTCGTCATAATGCTTCTCATAAGCAACTTTATCAAAGATGGCATTGTTATACCCCGTATTTCCAGAGTATGTACGTGAGGGCGTACGTACAAAAGTTTAGTCTTAAAGTTAGGTTGGGCGAAAATACTTGTGCACAACTCACTAAAAGAATCGTTTTCCGACGAAACGTTTTACCAAACTTGCGGAGGGAAAATTCCGGCTATGTCATTTAAAATTTTTGCGGATTTTTCCGAGAGACGAAACATTTTGGACCAACGAGAGGGCGACACTTGTCACCCTCTAGTTGGCGGACTTGAGGCGTCCATTTGGACGAAATGGATGGCTTGTTTTGTCAAGGAGTTGGTAGGATATTTTGTGTAGTAGATGGATAAGGACACTTGCCTAAATCCTCACCCTACACTTGCATAGCACTTGGCTTCATCTTGGCCATTGGTTGGCCATTGATTGGCCTATAAATACTCCCCTAACTTGAAGGTTTTCTTCATCCACAAATTATCTTCCAAGTCTCAAAACTCCCTCCCCTCTCTTGAAGTATTTCGTCCAAACACCCTCTCCCCCTCTAGCCTAGTGGCTTGGCCGAAAGTCCCCCCCCCTTGGTAGAAGTTGTCTTCCAAGTTTAGTCACTATTCCAAAATACCCTAGCCCAAATCCCTTATAGTATTTAAGTAGAAGTTGTGTAGAACTTCTAAGGGCTTCTTAGAGCTATCGGAGTGTGCAAATTAGGAGCTAAACCTTGCTCAGGATCGACGTTTATACTTGGATAATTTTGGGCTTATCGAGGTAAATACTCTTGTCCTTCTATTGTAATTGGATATTACATTTAAGAATAGTATAGACTTGAGTATAAGATATAGAAGGATATTAAAGAATAGAATTGAACTGTTATCACAGTAGAAGGGTATAAATGAAGAGTAATTGAACTGTACTTACATAGGACTGTTTTTACAGTAGACTTGACTAGCTTGACGGGTAGGGAAGTGCTGCCCAATTTTCCGTAGGATAGAGAACCATCTGCTTAGAATCAAGCATGAGTAGTCTAGACGTTGATAGACGTGTCGACTATTATAGGTTGATTCTTCGCGACATATTCGACTTGGCGTGGTTTTCGCGGTAAGGTATGTGATTCTTCCTATACTCTTGAGCATGATATTTTAAATATATATATAGTACGGTAGACGTACGTGTGTTAACTGAATAATAATTACGGCAATGTCTTTTGACTTAAGCCTGAATAATAATTACGGCAATGACTTTTGACTTAAGCCTGAATAATAATTATGGCAATGTCCTTGACTTAAGCCTGAATAATAAGAATCTTGATGCATTTCAAAAGAATACTGAATCATTTTTAACAGAAGAGAAATATTTGGTTCTTAAACAAAAAGCTTAAGAGTTATACTAGCTTTATGGGAAGTTAGGTATAACAACTTAAGAAAGATAAAAGGAACTGTTTACTTATTTGTTTATAACAACCTTGTATTGATTTCTGTAAGGTGTAGTAAGATTGTTTGATAAATAGACATATTATGATGCTACGTGTGTTAGTGTCTTGTGATGTTGTGAAAGGGGGTCATTCTTGTTGTGCTTACGTTACTAAACGGTAAGTCAGTTGTAATGTTGTTATATCACCTACCCTCGACTTGTTATACCGAGGGCTTGCACACCCTCGACGCGTCTATACGGCCTATGCAACATGTGACTATGCGGAGTCGCGGAGTTCCGTGATTGATCATTCCGGTGTTTTATCCCGACGCGGGATGCCCTACGCGGTCCGTGTGACTACGCGGTTCAGTGTGACTATGCGGATCGCGGAGTCCAGGAGGGTACCGGGTTAGCTACCCCGACGCGAGAATACCTCACGCGGTTCAGTGTGTGACCTATGCGATCGCGAAGTCCAGACTAGGCACGCATAATGATACTATGGGCGATTGGCCTTGCTTCGATCATTCGCGGCCTAGGAAAGACCAGTTACATTATATCTATTTTGCTCTTGTTTATGTTGTGGCACTATGTGCAGTTAAACTGGTTGTATTTGCAAATGATTTTAAATACTTTGATTTTACTTGATTTTTACGCTTTCACATACTTAGTACTGTCAGATCGACCTCCCCGGGCTGCGTTCATACCGCAGGTAAGGGCAAGCAGGTGCTAGATCCACATCCTTAGGATCTCTACGTTGGTGTCAGGAGCTCCATCTTCTCCGGAGGCTCGACTTTTGGTACGATTCTCCCTGTGTTGTAGATATATGTACATTCAGGGTATGGCGGGGCCCTGTCCCGCCATAGTTGTTTACATTCCTAGAGGTCTGTAGTCCTATTGTATAGTTGGGATGTAACTGCAAAACTATGTTTATATATATATGCCGAAAGGCGACATTTTCTCACATAAAACTGTGTCTCATTTTACAACTGTTTCATGTCTTGTTTTTATATTCCGCTGACACTGATGTATGACTACTGGGTGCTCGGTAAGACACGACCACGCCCCGAACGAGTCGTGACAAAAGTGGTATCGAGCGCTTAATCTCGGAAAGTGTCTACTGCACCGTATCTAGAGAGTCTTGATTATCGGTGTTGTGCACCACACCAATAATCGTGAGGCTATAGGATATTTAGGATTGGTTTCATTCTTCTCACTCGAGATCGTGCCTTAGAGCCGTGTTATAAGTTGGACCCTCTAACGTATTCCTTTCAGAATGCTTATGCCTCCACGTAAGGCAACCCGCCCGTAAGGGCAAGGCACCGAGGAGCCGCTAGTAGGACACCGAGAGTCACGAGGGCTCGTGCCCGCCTATACCCGAGACGGCGAGTTCCATGACGCCGCCGCCCAAAGAGACCACGCACTCGCACCTCCCGCCCCACACCGGGCAGGAGTTAGGGTACAAGGAGACGGCCCACCATTGGCCGGATCGTGGCGCACATGAGGACAGCCGGACGCGCAGCTCAGCCCACCCAAGAGTACCCGTGGTTCACCCGAGGCGATAGTTTGAGGCTACGAGATTTCCGAGTCAGTAGCCCGCCGAGTTTTACGGTCGAGGCCGGAGGATGATCCGCAGGAGTTCATCCGCCGATTCATGAGGATTATGAGGTGATCGGCGCCGGAGACCGAGTCCGTGATCTTCGGTTCGCATCGGCTGCGTGATACCACAGTCAATTGGTTTGATTCTTGGGAGTTATCCCGGGGAGAGCACGTGTCCCCAGCTACTTGGGATGAGTTCTCGGAGGCTTTTCTCACTCACTTCTTGCCTCCACGCATGAGGAGGGCACGGCCGACATATTTTTGTTAATCGAGGCAGAGAGGACGCACGCTAGGAGTACAATGTCGAGTTCGATTCTTTGTCTCGATATGTCCTCGCATTGGTAGCGGATATGGAGGGCGTGGTGCATCGCTACGCCACCGCTAGATGATTATATGGCCGAAGTCTTGTGCGAGTGTGGCTCTTCACCGTGCATGGACATTACCCGTATGCAGTGCTCATGCACTTGGATGCGAGCGAGAGAGACCGACGGGTCTCGACAGATATCAAGATCGTAAGGCGCCAAGACGGTCGGTTCTTTGGTAGTTCTCGGTGGACGGCCTCCAAGCAGCTAGCCTAGATTTGCACCCCACCAGCTCGAGCACTCCCACATCATCACAAGACAGCCAGAGTATTCGGGGCGTGTCGTGGCCCAGGACTGGATTTCGTGATAGCAAGCGGTGCTAACCGATCGAGGTCCGCCGCAGTGTCCGCTGTGGTAGATTCCATTCGTGAGTCAGAGTACTACTCCGAGCTTGCTATACTTGTGGCCAGCAAGGTCATTTGCGAGGCCTGTCCGACCGGGCGCTGAGTGGTAGGGCTCATCCTACGGTGCATTGCGGCTCATCATCTCCTGCTTACTCGCCCTGCAGGCGGTACTCGTGGACCGGAGTCGCGGCAGAGTCGTGGCGCAGTCCCGATTATAGCGGTCCTCGAATCGCATCTATGCCTTGTCCGGTAGCGGGACTGTGAGGCCTCACCGATGTCGCCACGGTACCTTATCGATCTCGATTATGATGTGTATGCCTTGATAGATCCGGTTCTACTCGTAATATATATCTCCCTTGTTGCTAGTAGGATAGGGATAGAGCCCGAGTCCATAGACCACTTTCGAGGTAGCTACGCGATGGGTGATTCGGTGGTAGCTCGGCGGGTATATAGGGCTTGCCAGTTGTCTTTATGCGATCGTCGGACCTATCCGACTTGATAGAGTTGGACATGACGATTTCGATGTGATCATAGGTATGGATTGGTTAGATTCTGCTACGCCAATGTAGATCGCAGAGAGAGAGTGGTACGGTTCGCTTCTGGAGCCGGTTATTGAGTGGGAGGAACACGGTGTCGCCAGGGTAGGTTTATTTCCTACCTCAAGGCTAGGAAGATGGTGCGAGAAGTACATCTACCATCTCGTCGGTGTTTGATATCGAGGTGCAGCGCGATTTTCACCGCCCAGTAGTCAGAGAGGTCCCAGACGTGTGTCCAGCCGACCTCCCGAGTATTCCTCCAGAGAGGGAGATAGAGTTTTGTAACGATGTACTGCTAGACACTCGGCCTATTTCCATTCCGCCATACAGAATGGCACCGAGCCGAGAGAGTTGAAGGACCAGTGCGAGATTTGCCGGAGAAGCGGCTTCATCGGGCCTAGTGTTTCTCCTCGAGCGCGGTATTGTTCGTGAAGAAGAATGACGGGCGCTGCGCATGTGTTGATTACGGTGAACAAGGTGACCATTAAACGAATACCCTTCCTGTGATTGATGATTTGTTCGACCGATTGCAGGTGCGAGATGTTTCTCCAAGATTGATCGCGATCGGGCTATCATCAAAAGTAGTCGAGAGAGTTGGATGTCCTTAGGATCGCATTCGGACCGACGGGCATTATGAGTTCGAGTCATGTCTTTTGGGTTGACCAATGCTCGTGGTATTCATGGATTTGATGAACCGAGTGTTCAAACCATTTTTGGACACGCTTGTGATAGTGTTCATTGATGATATCTTGGTTTATTCTCGCCAGAGCGCGAGCACGCGAGCATTTGAGGACTGTGCTGAGAGTTCTCCAGGACCAGCAGTTATACGCCAAGTTTTCCAAATGTGGGTTTTGGTTAGCTTCGGTGGCTTTTCTTGGGCATATTGTCGGGGATGATGGTATTCAGGTGGATACGGCCAAGATCGAGGCGATCGAGAGTTGGCCTGAACTACTACTCGGCTGCAGGTTCGCATTTCGGGCCTTGCAGTTATTATCGGTTCGTAGAAGTTTGCTTCTATCTTTGCACCATTGACTAGGCTGACTCGTAAAGCGGCTAAGTTTGATGGGCGATGCGTGTGGCGAGTTTCCAATTACTAAAGGAGATCGACGCCCCGTTCTTACTCTTCCGGAGGTCCAGACGGCTATGTCGTGTATTGTGACGTCGCCAGCATCGGGTTGGGATGTGTGTTGATGCAGCAGGGCAAGATTATAGCGCACGATCCCGACTTAAGAAGCATGAGAGGAACTACCCCACCCATGATTTGAGTTAGCGGTGATTCACGCCAAGATCCGGAGGCACTACTTGTATGGGGTTCGTGGATATTTATACGCACCACAAGAGCCTTCGTGATATCTTCGGCCAGAGGAGCCGAACTTACGGCAGACGGTGGTTAGAGTTGCTTAAGGATTATGACGCCGATATCCCGTACCACCCGGAAGGCCATGTTGTGGCTGATGCCCTTAGTCGTAGATCGATGGGTAGCCTATCAGATGTGCAGCTAGAGAGGAGGGGCATGGTTCGCGATTTGCATCAGTTAGCGAGCCTTGGTGTCCGTTTGATTGATTCTGATAGCAGCGGGGTTCGAGTTCGAGAGGTTGCGAGTCTTCCATCGCCGGCGAGGTGAAGAGGCAACATTTGAGGATCGGTTTTGATTCGGTATCGTGATACGACTCTTCGTGAGGAAGGGTCCTTTGAGGCGGCACTGATGGGGTGATAAGGTTCGAGGCAGGTTGTGTGTTCGGATATTGCAGGACTTGGCGGCAGGTTCTAGGGAAGCACGGTAGCGCGTTACTCATCCATCCGGTCGATCAAGATGTACCACGACCTCGGATCTGTATTGGTGGGATGGCTTGAAGAGGACGTTGCGAGTTTGTAGCTCGTGCCCGTGTTGTCGCAGTGAAGGTAGAGCACGGAGGCCCGGTGGATTATTGCGACGATAGAGATCCCGACGGAAGTGGGAGGTGATCAACATGGACTTTATCACGTGATTACCTCGCACTCAGGAAGCATGATTCTATTTGGGTTAACGCCGACAGTGACGAAATCAGCCCACTTTCTTCCGTCGGACGACTTTTCGGTGAGGATTATGCCGACTTTACATCCGAGAGATCGTCGATCGCATGGAGTCCCTATTTCGATCATATCGCATGCAGAGCCCGATTCGGCTAACTTCCGGAGGTCTTTCTAGAAGGGTTTAGGACGCAGTGAGCCCGAGTAACGCATTCCATCCACGCATGCAGACGGACAGCGAGCGCACTATCCGCACTCTCGAGGATATCCGCGAGCCCGTGTTATCGACTTCAGTGGGTAGCCGAGGATCATTTGCCTCTAGTTGAGTTTGCATATAATAATAGCTACCACTCCAAGATTCAGATTGTTATACCGTATTTCCGCAGTATGTACGAGGGACGTCGTAGAAATTTCGAACTTCAAGTAGGCTTGGCGATTTAATTTTGTGCACAACGGTTAGAGTCGTTTTTAGTAAACGCTTTCACGATTTCGTAGGGGAATTTCGGCTATGTCATTTTTAATTTTTGCGGATTTTTCCGAGAGACGAAACATTTTGGACCAACAAGAGGCGCCACTTGGCACCTCCAATTGGTGGCAAATCGTCCAACTTGGACGAAATGGACAAGGTAAGGCACGTTTTTTGTGCCTTGACAAAGTCAAGGGTAGGTAGGATATTTGTGTTTGGTAAATCCTAGCCCTACACTTGCCTAACACATGGATTGATCTTGGCCTTTGGTTGGCCATCCCGACCTATAAATACCCTCTCCCTTTGATGAATTCTTCATCCTTTCCACAAATCTTTAAGTGTTAAACTCTCCCCTCCTTGTTGTGTTTTCGTCCCCCGCTTGTGAGGCTTAGAGAGCACCCTTCCCCTTGGCGAGTACCCCCCCAGGTGGGTAGAGTAGGGTATACACCCTCCTTGGGGTGCTAGCTGGGGTACCCCTAGCCTAGTTGTTTTCATATAATACCCTCTTGTTAGAAATACTCTCAAAAGTATTGTTATAATGCCCAAATTACCTTAGCAGATACCTTGTAGTATTCTAAGGTTATACTTATACTAAAAGCCTGAAATACTATTATACTTCCCTTGGTCACAAAACCGAAACCACAGGAAAATCTCCATAGTTAGTTGGAGTAATAAGTAGAAGTTGGTTAGAACTTCTAAGGGTTGTTGGAGCGGCCTGAGCGCACTGAGTAGAGCTAAACCTTGCTCAGACCGACATTTAAACTCGGATAATTATGGGCTTATCGAGGTAAATATCTTGTCCTCTATTGTAATTGGAAATTGCATGATTGTTAGACTATATAGTTGAAGTATACTATATATTTAGAATCGAACGTAGTTTCGCAATGTCTTTTGACTTAAGCCCGAATTTAAAGAAGATTACCGAATCGTAATTACTTAGGTGTATTACACAGAGACTTGTGAAGTATTAGTGGAGTAGAATTGTACCGTTAGGGTTAGATGATAACCCCTGGTTGGCTTGGTAGCCGCCTCGATAGAGAGGAGATTTACTGTTGTTGCGGGGAGGTCGCGAATTTTCGTAGAATGTTCTCTGAAGGGATCTAAATGTTAATAAGCGCCTTGTGGCCTTATAGGTTGAAGTACTACGTATGGCGCGATCCATCGCAAGGAGTAGCCGACGGTTTGAAGTACTTGGAGCGTTTTGCTATTAGTCGATACTCGTCGCGAGGTATGTGAACCTCTTCCTATCTCTTCTAGCATGATATGTGTGAACTATGTAGTACGGTAGACGTACATGTGCTAAATGTATTTGATTGGTTTAAAACATAAAGTGTTATAACGGCTTTATGGGAAGTTGGTTATAACAGCTTTATGTTGGTAAGAAAATACTTGTGGTCTTTAAAAGGTAACTGATTTGAACTATAACTGGCGTGTTATGTGTTAATAAAGAACTTGAAGTATTTCAAAAGATTTTTGAATCATTTCGAAAGAAGAAGTAATACTTGATTTGTTTTGAAAACTTAAGAGTTATGCTAGCTTTATGGAAAGTTAGGTATAACGTCTTAAGAATGTTTTACTGATTTTGGAAATCAGAATGTGTATCGACAAACCACTGCAGCGTTTATAAGAGGAAATGTTTTTAATAATTAAGTATTATTAAAACCAAGAGAAACTTCCATCCGCATGAAGCTAAGATGAGACAAAATGATATATCCTAGATCATGGTCTTTGTAATAAGATTGTTATAAACAAGAATATCCTACTCATATAAGACTTATGTTTCTCAGATAGTTTAAAGGAGAATTATATTCTTAAATGAATAAGACTATGAACTACGAAACCTTTCTAAAATGAGAAACTTGAACATTGGAAATTAGGCAAACTTGATCATTGGAAAAGAATGTTGCTACTTGATTTTACAAAGAGAAGTAATTGATTTACTTTAAAAGGATAGTCACTCTATTTTATACTACGGGTATTGTGTGACATTGTGAAAGTAACGATCTTTTAAAGAGTTAATGTATGAAGTACTTTGGGGATAAAACCCGAACTTGTTGGCATATAGTAGAAAGTACCTTGTGTGTATAACTTGATTGTGTTGGTTTGTGATAGCACAGTAATACTTTCTTGTTGATTGATAAGTAAACATGCTAGGATGCTACGTGTGTTAGTATCTTGTGATGTTGTGTAAAGGGTTTCCTTTGTTGTGCTTATGTTGCTTAACGATAAGTCGTTGTGTTAGTATTTTACATCGCCATCTCTTGAGATGATTCCGGTTAAGCGCCTCCGACGCGGGGTAGACTCAGCGGTCGATGGACCTATGATTCGAGAATACCTCACGCAGTCCTGTGGGCTATGCGAGCTACGAGAGTTCGTGTTAGTGTCGCCCTTTATGGGCACGCGTCCATGTGGCCATGCGGATGCGAAGTCGGGGCGATCTTGGGAGTAGCTACCTCGACGCGGGAATACCTCGCGGGCGACGAGATTGGCCTACGCGAGCTGCGGGAGTTCCAGGGTTAGACGCATACATTGATACTGCGGGCAAGTGGCCAGCTTTGATCATGTGACGGTCTAGACAGATCTTATGATACAGTTCATGACCTTGTTGGTACTGTGGGTTTTTAGTAGTCGGCTATGCCTTCGCATTTACCGTCTGATAGCTTTATTATGACACAGTGGGACTCGTGTTCATGTGTTCCGGTGCTTTTATATCATAGGCTGCGGCGGTGAGGAAGGTATTCCACGGCATGATTGATGTTTTTGTCCAGAGAACCATTGTTATACTTTAGTGCTGACTTGAGGCGTGAGTCCCGACTTGACATGATCGCTTGTTGTAATCGTAGTTTGGTTATCATACATGTCTCGCTTTATATGATCGCTATGATTTCATTTACGTGATGTATTTTCGATTTCACATACTCTGTTGCATCGACCTCCTTGGTGCGTTCATGCCGCAGTTGAGGTACACCGCCGTTGATCCTAGCTCTCGGTCACGCTTCACGTTTGGGAAGCTCGTTTCTCGGAGGCTTATCACGGTATAGTCCCCGCCGTCGTAAGTGTTTACATTCGGGGTTTGGCGGGCCCCTGTCCGCCATTGTTGTCATATCATTCTTAGAGGTCCAGTAATCGTTGTGGCGTGGTTTGTAAAAGGATTAAACTATTCATGTTGAAAAAGTTGCTATTTATATTTATACCGGAAGGTAACCGCTTTTGGTTAGCTTTCTCTTATTTCACCGTCTTATTACACCGGTTTCATGTATTGTCTTTATGTTCCTGATTACTCGATGTATGTCTACTTGGGTGCCCGGTAGGCACTACCACGGGCCGGTTGGTCGTGACAAAAGTGGTATCAGAGCGCTTAATCCTCGGAAAGTGTCTACGCATCAGATCCAGAAGTCTTGATTATCGGTGTGTTGTGCACCACATCAATAATCGAGGCTATAGGATATTTAGGATTGATTTCTATTCTTCTCACTCGAGATCGTGCCTTAGAGGTGTTGTAAGTTGGACCTCTAACGTGTTTCTTTCCTTACCGCTATGCCTCGCGTAGGCGGCAACCCGCCCAGGAGGGCAAGCGGCGGAGCCGCGAGTAGATCTGAGAGGGTTACGTGGGCACAGCCCAACTATCACCAGGTGGTGCTTCATTCGGGAGTTCTGCGACGCCACTAGCCTCAGCAGAGTTTAGCCGCGGCAGCGATTCCTCGCAGCCATGATATTTGAACCTTCACGACCACGAACAGAGAATATAGATTTCAAGGCGACCACATTAACTATGGATTTGACTACGAGAGTATACCGATGTACCGCGAGTCTTGATGACTATCTAAGAGGTTGTGCAAGAGGAATTCTTCATTGGGCTTGAGCATGGCACGTATGCGGGCTTATGCGCAAAGCCGAAAAACGTAGAGATCGACGGGTTAACGGGCGACGAAGAGGGCGAGCAGCAAGGTCCTTTAGTAACTTTTGAGGCGAGTCGCCTCACGTGATTAGTTTATGCACATCCACGGTGCAAGAGGTCCTCCACGAATTTCGTGACGCTCGGCACGCAGGAGTTGGTCGAACTCGGATCTTAGGTTCGATGTGACGCCATCGGGAATGTCGTCTTTTAGTTGGTACTTGTTGCACCTACGACCGTCAGGGTCTGATGTCGATAGAGTGTCCTTGTAGGAGGACTTTGCCTTCAGTACCGGTGGGTAGTTCGTCATCTCCTTAGCTATGCGCCTACAGGCGTGGTTTGGTTAGAAACGACTAAGGAGTGAAGCGAAGAGACATAGATCTATCCTTAACCCTCTAGAGTTTTGTATAGGTGATAAGGTGAGTATACCTTAGGTGCTATGTTCTGATAGCAGTGTGTTAGTTGTGATTTGAAATCATGGTTGTTTAACCGAGTAAGATTTTGGGGGATCGAGAAAGTGTGAGCCTTAGAGCTTTATACGTAGAGACCTTAGAGGTGAGGCCATCTCGAGAAAAAGGTGTAGTGTTATGTTTGACCCTTATCGGAGTGCATAGTGCACGTGAGTTATGTTGGGACAGGTCCCTAGTTGTGTGGAATGAAAGAGGTAGTTGAGCTAAGAAGACCGCCAGGTTTTCGTAACGTGATTAGCGAGATTGTCCCGTTCGGGAGCTAGTATGACGCGCGTTGCGGGTCGGGTTGAGGCCACGTTGCGGGTCAACCCGCCGCAGTTTAGTGGTGGGTCGGTTGTGGTGGTCCCGCTTGTGGTAGGTCACGAGGGTGTTAGGCCCATGTTCGCTTAACAGACTGAGTTCGTGGATGCATTCGACCGGTGGTGGTCGACGGGCAGCCCATCGTGTTCTTCGCTCGACCGCTCTCGGCAGAGGTTATGCGAGATGTTGCATCGTAAAGGTTGTAAGGTCGCGGGGTGCCTACCTTCACCTTATGATGCAGAGAGCCAGTGTGGCTGTTTTTTGTTTCGGAAGTCTTACCAGCAGGGTTAAGAACTCAGTGAGTCTCAGACGCATTCGCCTCGGGCGATGTGGATTTCAGGTAGTTGTGAGGATTGTTGTCTCTGTGGAGGAGCGTTTGAGCTACCATTTGATGATCGGATGTCGCTTACGAAGACTTGCGGGCGGAAGTGTAAGTTGTCGGCCGATTGGTTCGATGTTGGCGGTTGAGATAGTTGGTTCAGCTTGTTCCACAGACGATGGATAGTGCAGCTTGTCTAGAAGAAGTTCGCAGCTCGGAGAATCGTATGGATAATCGGCGACGACGCCAGAGTTCGTGCCGACGGCCGGTCTTCGAAGGTACCACCCGGTTTGGGTACGACGAGTTTTGGAACAGAGGAACTTAGCCCGAGTTACTTTGGGCCTTTGTGAGTTCATGTGAAGGATAGGCGGGTTGCCTATATGTTAGCATTTGCCGTCCGACGTAGGAGGCAAGGTCGTCGGTCTTTCAGATTGTGATGTTCGGGGAAGTCTCGAAGATCCATCCAGAGTTTGCCCAGTTAATGATGACCACGTTAGAGATAGTACCCCCGAGTTTTGGAAATCGGCGAGACGTAATGTGGTAAGAGTTCGAGTGTACGACCTCGGGATCGCATGTAGTCCGGCATCATTTGTTGGGTCGCCGAGTGACACTAGAACCTCGCGCAAAGTGACAAAAGTGGTATCGGGAAGAAGCGAGCATGTATGGCGGCATTGATGTGACCATTTCTTTTGTTTGGAAAAGTGTGGAAGAAGTATATTTTAGACCCGGAGAGGTGTTTGTGGTGATGATAGAGGTGATTCCTCGTGGACTTGGATGTAAGTATTTTGCGCAGTTGTTTCTGTGGCCATTGTGGCAGGATTGTTTCGTAAGTATGGTAGTGAAGACTATACTGGCGCACGTTGTTTTGAGACTTAGAAGGAACATTCGGACGAATATTTCTAAGGGGAGAATGTTATACCCGTATTTCCAGTATATGTACGCAGGACGACGAGGAAATTTCGAACTTCAAGTAGGCTTGCCGATTTAATTTTGTGCACAACACGGTTAGAGTCGTTTTGTAAACGCTTTCTGACTTTCGTAGGGAATTTCCGGCTATGTCATTTTTAATTTTTGCGGATTTTTCCGAGAGACGAAACATTTTGGATCAACAAGAGGCGCCACTTGGCACCTCCAATGGTGGTTTGAAATCGCCCAACTTGGACGAAATGGACAAGGTAAGGCACGCTTTTTGTGCCTTGACAAAGTCAAGGTAGGTAGGATATTTGTGTTTGGTAAATCCTAGCCCTACACTTGCCTAACACATGGATTGATCTTGGCCTTTGGTTGGCCATCCCTTGACCTATAAATACCCTCTCCCTTTGATGAATTCTTCATCCTTTACACAAATCTTTAAGTGTTAAACTCTCCTCCTCCTTGTTGTGTTTCGTCCCCCCTTTGTGAGGCTTAGCCGAGAGCACCCTTCCCCTCGCCGAGTACCCCAGTGGAGTAGGCCGAGGTATACACCCTCCTTGGGGTGCTAAATGGGGTACCCCAGCCTAGTTGTTTTCATATAATACCCCTCTTGTTAGAAATACTCTCAAAAGTATTGTTATAATGCCCAAATTACCTTAGCAGTATACCTTGTAGTATTCTAAGGTTATACTTATCTGAAAAGCCCAGAAATACTATTATACTTCCCTTTCCACAAAACCGAAACCCTAAGGAAAATCTCCATAGTTAGTCGGAGTAATAAGTAGAAGTTGGTTAGAACTTCTAAGGGTTGTTTGGAGCGGCCTGAGCGCCTTGAGTAGGAGCTAAACCTTGCTCAGACCGACATTTAAACTCGGATAATTATGGGCTTATCGAGGTAAATATCTTGTCTCTATTGTAATTGGAAATTGCATGATTGTTAGACTATATAGTTGAAGTATACTATATATTTAGAATCGAACGTAGTTTCGCAATGTCTTTTGACTTAAGCCCGAATTTAAAGAAGATTCGAATCAGAATTACTTAGGGTATTACAAAGAGACTTGTGAAGTAGTACAGTGGAGTAGAATTGTGCAGTTAGGGTTAGATGATAACCCCCTGGCTTGGTAGCGGCCTCGATAGAGAGGAGATTTACGCTGTTGTGTGGGAGGTACAATTTTCTGTAGAATGTTCTGAAGGGATCTAAATGTTAATAAGCGCCTTGTGGCCTTATAGGTTGAAGTACTACGTATGGCGCGATCTCGGCAAGGAGTAGCCGACGGTTTGAAGTACTTGAGCGTTTTGCTATTAGTCGATACTCGTCGCGAGGTATGTGAACCTCTTCCTATCTCTTCTAGCATGATATGTGTGAACTATGTAGTACGGTAGACGTACATGTGCTAAATGTATTTGATTGGTTTAAAACATAAAGTGTTATAACGGCTTTATGGGAAGTTGGTTATAACAGCTTTATGTTGGTAAGAAAATACTTGTGGTCTTTAAAAGGTAACTGATTTGAACTATAACTGGCGTGTTATGTGTTAATAAAGAACTTGAAGTATTTCAAAAGATTTTTGAATCATTTCGAAAGAAGAAGTAATACTTGATTTGTTTTGAAAACTTAAGAGTTTTGCTAGCTTTATGGAAAGTTAGGTATAACGTCTTAAGAATGTTTTACTGATTTTGGAAATCAGAATGTGTATCGACAAACCACTGCAGCGTTTATAAGAGGAAATGTTTTTAATAATTAAGTATTATTAAAACCAGTAGAAACTTCCATCTGCATAGAAGCTAAGATGAGACAAAATGATATATCCTAGATCATGGCTGCTGTAATAAGATTGTTATAAACAAGAATATCCTACTCACATATAAGACTTATGTTTCTCAGATAGTTTAAAGGAGAATTATATTCTTAAATGAATAAGACTATGAACTACGAAACCTTTCTAAAATGAGAAACTTGAACATTGGAAATTAGGCAAACTTGATCATTGGAAAAGAATGTTGCTACTTGATTTTACAAAGAGAAGTAATTGATTTACTTTAAAAGGATAGTCACTCTATTTTATACTACGTATTGTGTGACATCGTGAAAGTAACGATCTTTTAAAGAGTTAATGTATGAAGTACTTTGGGGATAAAACCCGAACTTGTTGGCATATAGTAGAAAGTACCTTGTGTGTATAACTTGATTGTGTTGGTTTGTGATAGCCTGGTAACACTTTCTTGTTGATTGATAAGTAAACATGCTAGGATGCTACGTGTGTTAGTATCTTGTGATGTTGTGTAAAGGGGTTTCCTTTGTTGTGCTTATGTTGCTTAACGATAAGTTGTGTTAGTATTTTACATCGCCATCTCGAGATGATTCCGGTTAAGCGCCTCCACGCGGGTAGACTCAAAGTGTCGATGGACCTATGATTCGAGAATACCTCACGCAGTCCTGTGGGCCTATGCGAGCTACGAGTTCCGTTAGTGTCGCCCTTTACGGGCACGCGGTCCATGTGGCCACGCGATGCGAAGTCGGGGCGACGCCGGGAGTAGCTACCGATGCGGGAATACCTCATGCGGGCGACGAGATTGGCCTACGCGAGTCGCGGAGTTCCGTGGTTAGACGCGACATCGATCTGCGGGCAAGTGGCGGCTTTGATCATGTGGATGCAGACAGATCTTATGATACGCTTCATGACCTTGTTGGTACGTGGGTTTTAGTAGTCGGTTATGCCTTCGCACTTACCGCATGGGCTTTATTATGACACAGTGGGACTCGTGTTCATGTGTGTTCCTTGGTGCTTTTATATCATAGGCCGGCGGTGAGGAAGGTATTCCACGGCATGATTGATGTTGTGGGCCGAGACCCATTGTTATACTTGAGTGATGACTTGAGGCGTGAGTCACGACTTGACATGATCGCTTTGTTGTAATCGTAGTTTGGTTATCATACATGTCTCCCGCTTTATATGATCGCTATGATTTCATTTACGTATGTATTTTCGGTTTCACATACTCTGTACTTGTTATCGACCTCGCCCGGGCCGCGTTCATGCCGCAGTCGAGGTACACGATCGTTGATCCTAGCTCTCGGTCACGATTCAGCGTTTGGGAAGCTCCGCTTCTCCGAGGCTTATCGTGGTATAGTCCCGCCGCCGTAAGTGTTTACATTCGGGGTTTGGCGGGGCCTGTCCGCCATTGTTGTCATATCATTCTTAGAGTGCATGTAATCGTTGTAGGCGTGGTTTGTAAAAGGATTAAACTGCTCATGTTGAAAAAGTTGCTATTTATATTTATACAAGGTAACCGCTTTGGTTAGCTTTGCCTTCTTATTTCACCGCCTTATTACATCGGTTTCATGTATTGTCTTTATGTTCCTGATTACTCGATGTATGTCTACTGGTGCGGGGTAGGCACTACCACGGGCCGGTTCGGTCGTGATACGATGGCCTTATGAGGCCTTGTATGAGGAAGTGCAGATCGCCGATAGGCTGGTTCGATGTGGGCGAGGTGCAGTTAGTGGGACCAGATTTGGTGCAGCAGGCAGTGGATAAGGTGAAGCTTATCCAGGAGCGGTTACTGACAGCTCAGAGTCGACAAAAGTCATATGCAGATCATCGTCGTCGGCATCTGGAGTTCGAGGTTGATGATTGGGTTTCCTGAAGGTGTCACCCATGAAGGGTGTGATGAGATTCGGGAAGAAAGGGAAACTCGGCCAAGTACATCGGGCGTATCGATTGTCCGCAGGTAGGCAAGGTTGCTATGAGTTGAATCTGCCGTCCGATCCGGAGGCGGTGCATCCGGTTTTCACGCTTCTATCGAGGAGATGTATCGGGGATCCATCTAGGTACACCCGATTGACGATGCCAGTGATCAGGGGTTATCGTATGAGGAGACTCCATAGCGATAATCGATCATCGTTAGGCGTCTGCGGACGAGGACGTGGCTTCCACAAAGTCTTGTGGCGGAACGAGCTCGGGGAGGAGATGACGTGGGAAGGCGAGGAGGACACGAGGCGAAGTATCCTCACCTATTCCCCACACCTCCAGGTAATTCACTTTCCTACTTGTAAATTTTCATTGTCATACATGCCTAAGTGTTGTTTTGTGGCCGTATGTGGCATTTGTAAACTGTTTTAGTTATGAAGAACCTTATCGTTAACTATCTTGGGAAGGAACATTCGAGACGAATGTTTCTAAGGAGGGGAGAATGTTATACCCCGTATTTCCAGAGTATGTACGTGAGGGCGTACGTACAAAAGTTTAGTCTTAAAGTTAGGTTGGGCGAAAATACTTGTGCACAACTCACTAAAAGAATCGTTTTCCGACGAAACGTTTTACCAAACTTGCGGAGGGAAAATTCCGGCTATGTCATTTAAATTTTTGCGGATTTTTCCGAGAGACGAAACATTTTGGACCAACGAGAGGGAGACACTTGTCACCCTCTAGTTGGCGGACTTGAGGCGTCCATTTGGACGAAATGGATGGCTTGTTTTGTCAAGGAGTTGGTAGGATATTTTGTGTAGTAGATGGATAAGGACACTTGCCTAAATCCTCACCCTACACTTGCATAGCACTTGGCTTCATCTTGGCCATTGGTTGGCCATTGGTTGGCCTATAAATACTCTCCTAACTTGAAGGTTTTCTTCATCCACAAATTATCTTCCAAGTCTCAAAACTCCCTTCCCTCTCTTGAAGTATTTTGTCCAAACACCTTCTCCCCCTCTAGCCTAGTGGCTTGGCCGAAAGTCCCCCCCCCTTGGTAGAAGTTGTCTTCCAAGTTTAGTCACTATTCCAAAATACCCTAGCCCAAATCCCTTATAGTATTTAAGTAGAAGTTGTGTAGAACTTCTAAGGGCTTCTTAGAGCTATCGGAGTGTGCAAATTAGGAGCTAAACCTTGCTCAGGATCGACGTTTATACTTGGATAATTTTGGGCTTATCGAGGTAAATACTCTTGTCCTTCTATTGTAATTGGATATTACATTTAAGAATAGTATAGACTTGAGTATAAGATATAGAAGGATATTAAAGAATAGAATTGAACTTATCACAAAGAAGGGTATAAATGAAGAGTAATTGAACCGCATTTACATAGATCGCTTTCTGATGAGACTTGACTAGCTTGACGGGTAGGGAAGTGCTGCCCAATTTTCCGTAGGATAGAGAACCATCTGCTTAGAACTGTTTACAGAGTAGTCTAGACGTTGATAGACGTTTCTGACTATTATAGGTTGATTCTCTGCGCGCGACATATTCGACTTGGCAGGTGGTTTTCGCCGAGAAGGTATGTGATTCTTCCTATACTATTGAGCATGATATTTTAAATATATATATAGTACGGTAGACGTACGTGTGTTAACTGAATAATAATTACGGCAATGTCTTTTGACTTAAGCCTGAATAATAATTACGGCAATGTCTTTTGACTTAAGCCTGAATAATAATTACGGCAATGTCCTTGACTTAAGCCTGAATAATAAGAATCTTGATGCATTTCAAAAGAATACTGAATCATTTTTAACAGAAGAGAAATATTTGGTTCTTAAACAAAAAGCTTAAGAGTTATACTAGCTTTATGGGAAGTTAGGTATAACAACTTAAGAAAGATAAAAGGAATTTACATTTATTTGTTTATAACAACCTTGTATTGATTTCTGTAAGGTGTAGTAAGATTGTTTGATAAATAGACATATTATGATGCTACGTGTGTTAGTGTCTTGTGATGTTGTGAAAGGGGGTCATTCTTGTTGTACTTACGTTGCTAAACGGTAAGTCAGTTGTAATGTTGTTATATCACCTACCCCCTTGACTTGTTATACCGAGGGCTTGCCACCCGACGCGTCTATACGGCCTATACGATCATGTGACTATGCGGAGCGCGGAGTTCCAGGATTGATCATTCCGGTGTTTTATCCCGACGGGGATGCCTATGCGGTCCGTGTGACTACGCGGTCTATGAGACTACGCGGACGCGGAGTCTGCGAGAGTACCGGGGTTAGCTACCCCGACGAGGAATACCTCATGCGGGTGCGTGCGTGACCTATGCGGATGCGGAAGTCCAGACTAGGCACGCATAATGATACTACGCGATTGGCCTTGCTTCGATCATTCGCGCCTAGGAAAGACCGGGCTACATTATATCTATTTTGCTCTTGTTTATGTTGCGGCACTATGCGCTTAAACCGGTTGTATTTGCAAATGGTTTTAAATACTTTGATGTTACTTCGATTTCTGCTTTCACATACTTAGTACCGTTATCGACCTCATTCGGGGCTGCTCATGCCGCAGGTAAGGGCAACAGTGCTAGATCCACATCCTCAGGATCTCTACGTTGGTGTCGAGCTCCATCTTCTCCAGGCTCGACTTTTGTACGCTTCTCCCTGTGTTGTAGATATATGTACATTCAGGGTATGGCGGGGCCCTGTCCCGCCATAGTTGTTTACATTCCTAGAGGTCTGTAGTCCTATTGTATAGTTGGGATGTAACTGCAAAACTATGTTTATATATATATGCCGAAAGGCGACATTTTCTCACATAAAACTGTGTCTCATTTTACAACTGTTTCATGTCTTGTTTTATATTCCGCTGATTACTCTGATGTATGACTACTTGGGTGCCCGGGTAAGGCACGATCCACTGAACCGGGCAGTCGTGATGTGCATACTGACAGATTTCGCAGTAATCGTAGGAATACTCTGTCCAATACATACTCAATTTTCTCTTATCTCAGGACGATCCTAACATTCTTGAGTCAATCGATATAATTGGGTCCAGTCAATCTGTTCGATTTCATCAGTATTTTCAATGAGAAATTCGACATTCTGAAGATCTAAAGATATAGATAGACAGGAAAATACAATCAAAATTCATTCTCGTTATTATACACATTCATTCTAGGCTAATTTAACATGATCTTTTGTTTAATTAGCTCTCACTATTTTGCATACTTCTACGACCCCAAGGTAGAATACGGACCTAACATCATTTTAAGGTCATAATGGGTCAAGATCCAAACATATGATATATCCGCATTTGCTTTGGCTGATAACTTAATAACACACTTTGGTAGGTCATCAACCAATTGCAAAGCTTATTTACAACTCTTGGTTTGATTAAATATCTTTCATTTTAATCTTGCGTCTTTAGATTAGTCCGACACTTTGGCGCCAAGATTCATCAAAACAAGCCAACCCCATTACGTGACTGCGTTTAAGCATCTAAGTAAATTTGGCCTTTGTGAGCAAACACTTTTGTCACGACCCGAAATAACGGGTCCGCGACTGGTGCCCTACCTGGGCACCCTTATACCCACACATCACATATGACCAACGAAAGCTTAATAAAACTCATAATCTTATAACAAAGGGATCCTATACCTTGAACTGAAGTAGTAAACTCCTTTGTCACGACCCGAACCGATAGGTCCGCGACTGGTGCCCTACCTGGGCACCCTTATACCAACACATCACATATGACCAGCGGAAGCTTAATAAAACTCAGAATCTTATAACAAAGGGATCCTGTCCCCTGAACTGAAGTAGTAAACTCATATATATGTTTTTTTTACATCAGGCAAGCCGACAAGGCTGCCACTATATACCCAATAGCCAAAATGAATTACAACTGTACATGTCCAACCCACACATGACTACAGACCTCTAAGAGTATCACAATAACTATGACGGGACAAGGCCCCGCCGTACCCCTGAATATACATAAGCCATAATGAAAGACCTGTACCAAAATGACAAGCTCCGAAATAATGGAGTTATCCTAAGCGCTGAGCAAGGATTCTAAGCTCGCGGATCACCAAACTGAGTACCTATACCCGCGGGCATGAAAGCAGCCCCCCGAAGGGGGTCAGTACAACAAGGTACCAAGTATGTAAACATGAAGTACAGTAGATAAAATCATAACTGTAAAAAAGATGACAGAGACAAGTATGAAAATCAAATACCAGCTCCAACCGTGCCATAATAAATAAGAGCCAATTGTACCTTGTATCACTATATCACTGTACTTTATAAAAATGAGAATCAACTGTATCTTTTCAAAATGTGAAAGTCATGTCAAAATTAGGGACACCTGCCCATAGAATCATTATGCATATCCTATTCATGGGAATCGAACCCGCATGGGTCTTTATACCCGCATGAGTATCTATACTCGCATCATGAATGTAAGTCTATGGAATAACTATTCATGGGACTCGAACCCGCATGGGTCTTTATACCCGCATGAGTATCTATACTCGCATCATGGATGTAAGTCCATGGAATAACTATTCATGGGACTCGAACCCGCATAAGTATCTATACTCGCATCATGGATGTAATTCCATGGAATCATGTGCATATATGTATGTATATATGTTAGTGTTGCGTATCGTGCAACCCGTCCCAATATCTGATAATGTTGCGGATCGTGCAACCCGTCCCAATATATAATAGTGTTACAGATCGTGCAACCGTACCAATATATAATAGTGTTGCGGATCATGCAACCCGTCCCAATATATAATAGTGTTGCGGATCGTGCAACCCATCCTAATATATAATAGTGTTGCGGATCGTGCAACCCGTCCCAATATATAATAACTTCACTTGTAAAATCAAAGGCACTTATCATATCTTTTTTTAGAAACCCCAAGGCACTATCACATCTTTTATTTTGGAAAAACCCAAAGAACTATCATGTCATGTAATATTAGGGACTTGAACCCAAAAGTACTATATACGTCCACCTGACATTCATTTTATAAAAAGAGTCATATCATGTATCATTAGGGACTTGAGCCCAAAAGTACTATGTACGTCCACCGTACATTCATTTTATAAAAAGAGTTATATCATGTATCATTAGGGACTTGAACCCAAAAATACTATGTACGTCCACCGTACATTCATTTTATAAAAATCATGCCAAAGAAGAAAGGATAGTTTCACAAACCGCTTGTCGTCTGTACCAACTCGATAATTTAAATTCATCTCGCTCCTTTGGCTAACATTATGGAAACATTGAATGGTGATAACAGATCTGAATTGCCTAATTAATCCTTATATGAGTCGTGAGTAATTATCTCTTTATTAAAGATCTTATCTAATCAGCTGTGAACTAGCAAATGTAAAATAAACTGGTTATATCTTAGTTTCTATGCAGATGGCGTTCTAATCAATTAAATATAATCGCTTGTCGATACCTTTTTCATTTAATGTTGCAATGGATTATTTCAACACGTTTCTTAAGACATACCCAATATGTTACACCACGTAGTTCCAGGACATGTATTTACGAGAATAGACGTGAGAGCACAAGACTTATAAATTTGAACGAAGGAAAGATTTGTTATTCTTAAGGAAAAGTTTTCCGAACCTCGGGAAGGAAAATGTTCGTAAATGAGAATTTAGTTCCCGAATTTGATATTTGAGACTTGTAGAATTTGTCGGAATTATGGAAATATCAGAAAATGAAACATTATGGACGAATGGGAGGGTGACACGTGTCACCCCCACTCTATTGGGCTTGGACGAATTGGACAAGGTCCAAATTGTCAAGTCTTGCAATGCCAAGGCTTGACATTGTTGACCAAGTCAATTAGCCCACTTGAGTCTTGATATTTAAATTCCTTCATCTAAGACCACACAAGTGTTATGATCTAGACCCTCCATTTAATTATATATTCATCCATGTTGCAAGACAAGTCTCCAACACTTAGAAAAATTAGAGAACTTGAGAGTGAGAAAAGGGAGCTCTCGGCTTTGCTTTATAGAAGGAAGAAAAAAATTTCGTTTGTGGTTCAATAATCCCAATACTTTAACCCAAGGTTCCTAGAGGTATTGTAAGGTTATCTCAATAGAAAAATCCCAGAAGAACTACGTTTTCACGTTAGTCGCAAGATGAAAACCTAAGGTGTTCTTCAACTTTGAAGTTGGAAATTGAAGAGAAGTTGGTCATGAGCTTCTAAGGAGTGCTTGGAGCGGATTGGAACGTAAGAAGAGGAGCTAAAAGTTGCTAAGGATCGACTTTTATGCTTGGATATTATTAGGACTTATTGAGGTAAAAAAAACCTTCATCTTCTTAATGTGATTGAAGATTACATGTTTAGTAGTTGTTAAATGAGCATGTGGTATATATATTGAAGTTTGAAAAGATTTGGATCATGTCGACATGTTGAAAACCGAAAATGGGCATGTTAGCCACTAATATTGTAATCAATTCGGTTGTTAGCAAAAATCGTTACATGTTATATATAGAAGGGTATATAGTTGTATTAATTGGTTATGACTTATATAACATGTTGGAATAATGATTTGGATTTGAAAGGAATTGAAAAGGATGATATGTGAGCATGAATTAGCCGAGAAGTTGCCTTAGACTTATTGGATTGTTTAATATGAATTGTGGGACAAAATTTTACACGTCCGACTAGGCGTGTAATCCCCTTTGAATTGCTGAATTGTTGAGCCTTAAATGTGGCATTTGGTTATTGATTTTCGGGCCTTGAAAAAGGTGGAAAAGTACGTAGAAACAAAGGAAGTGCTGCCCGATTTTCCGTAGAATAAGAGTCCTTATACTTAGAAATATTCTACGTTGAAAGCTAGAAGTTGATAGGCGTATTGTGGTCATTATATGTTGACATTCTACGCGCGGCGTATTCAACTTGTCAAGTGGATTGAGCCGGAGAGGTATGTGGAAACCTTTCTTATCTCTTGAGCATGAATCTTGTAAAAATGTATAGTACGGTAGACGTACGTAAATTAAGAAAACTCGGTTCCATTTTAGTATCCTTGCCTTGATTCTTGAAAGTGTAGTAACTTGACTTTTAAAAAGTATAGGTTGCTTGATCTTATGTATAAAGACATCTTGACGTGTAAAGTATTGATTACTTGAACTATGCTAAAGTTTAGGAACTTGATATCCTAAAGTTAAGGAACTCGATATCCTAAAGTTAAGGAACTCGATATCCTAAAGTTAAGGAACTTGATATCCTAAAGTTAAGGAACTTGATATTCTAAAGTGACGGAACTTGATATTCTAAAGTTAAGAGACTTGAAGTATTTTGAAAGTTATGAAACTTGATTTGAAAGTATAAGTCTCTTGGTTATAAAGAGAATGAATTTGTCTAAGACATAAAGAGTTATAACGACTTTATGGGAAGTTAGTTATAACGACATTATGAAAGGTTAAAAATGTCTTAGTTTCTAAAGCATAAAGTTAGTATAACGGCTTTATGGGCAGTTGGTTATAATAACTTTATGGAAGGTTAACAGAATGGTTTTCTGTCACGACCCGACTCGGGCGATCGGTGCCTACCCGGCACCCTTGTAAACATCGAGAAAATCAGCGGAACATACATGAAACTTATAAAATAAAACAACAAGAATAAAACAACAAAGTTAGCCGATAGTGGCTACCTTCCGAACGCACATACATAAACGGCGATTGCCTCTTTTCCTTTACAAACGACCACAAAATGTGACCACGGACTTAAGAATTACAAGCTGCGGCGGGACAGGCCTCGCCATACCTGAATGTACATAAGTCTACCATATCGTGAAAACCGTGCAAAAGATAAGCCTCCGGAGTGAAAGGAGCTTCTTTCCAAAAACTGAACAGAGATCGTAAGTGCAAGGATCACCACGCGGGGTACCTATAACCTGCGGGCATGAACGCCTCTGGCGAAGTCGCATAACAGTAATTTAGTATGGAAATGTAAAAATGCAATAACCAAATCGTATCTGTATAAAAGAATGTCCTTTTTAACTCCTGAGATCAATCATATATTAACCGTTCCTTTCCTTCATTCAATAAAATTAACAACATATTCATACATACATACTTAAGAGTTTAATTCAGTCTTTTTCACATAACTTACATATCTTACATAACATAATCCGACCCATTATGGAGGGACTTCTTATTTGGGAGCTTACTTTGATTATCCATACGTGATAACGTAATCCGGCCCATTTGCGGGACACGGTGTACTCATAAATCATGTGGCATAATCCGGCCCGCCTGTGGGGTTCGGTGTACTGTGGAATCATGTAGCATAATCCGGCCCGCCTGTGGGGCTCGGTGTACTGTGGAATCATGTAGCATAATCCGGCCCGCCTGTGGGGCTCGGTGTACTGTGGAATCATGTAGCATAATCCGGACCGCCTGTGGGGCTCGGTGTAAGATGACGTAACCCGGCCTATGTGAAGGCTCGGGGTAATATGGCGTAATCCGGCCTATGTGTAGGCTCAGTGTATTTCATAACGTAATCCGGCCTATTCGTAGGCTCGGTGTATTTCATAACGTAATCCGGCCTATTCGTAGGCTCAGTGTGATTTTCCTTACATAACATTTTAAAACCATCTTTTCACTTCTTCTTAAGTCGTCATAACAACTTCCCATAAAGCTATTATAAAAACCATTCATTTTAGAGAACTTATGTCACTTTTATTCTTACAATATTTAGGAAAAACGGGATCCAAAGATACTACGTACATACATACTTAAAAAGAATCGTATCGCTTAAAACTTCAGAATCCTTAAAAGACAATCAAAGTTCTTAGTCTTCATACTTCATAACATACTTCCTTTAAAGCCCAATTACTTATACAAAAAAAAAAACATATAAAGTTCCATACCTTCCCAAAACCAAGTAATTCATTCCCTTAAAATCATATAACTTCCACTTTTAAAATCAATCCCCTTTTCACATATAAATTCAAGTCACTTTCGAACATAAAATCCACTTACTTACTTTAAACAAATCAAGACACATAGCCTTTAAATCAAATCTCATAACTTCCTAACCGTTCTTACCAACGTCTCCCATAAGACCTAGTAAGGACTTAGGACAATTTAAACATACTCTTAACTTAGATTCAACAATGTAAATACTTCTTAACTTCTAAGAGTAGAAGGAATCTTGAAATACTATCACATGGAGATTTCATACGTAGGATCATGCCAAAGAAAGAAGAGGTTCACATACCTCGCGACGACTAGCGACAAGTTGCAAAAAGGCTCCAAATTACTTCAACCTATAATGGCCACAATACGTCCATTAACCTCTTAATTCAAACGTAGAATATTCTAAGTGCTAAGTCGCTAAATTCTACGGAAAATCGGACAAAGACCTCCTTTGTTTCTACTCACTTTGCCACCTTTTTCAAGGCCGAATACAATAACCAAACAGCCCCAATTGGCTCACAACAATAAAGAAGGTAGTCTAGTACAAATGAATAACCAAACAACCCCAATTGGCTCACAATTTAGAAGGTAGTCCAATACAATTGAATAACAAACTAATACAAACTACAAGTCCAAATTCGGCCACCTTGAGTTCAACAATACTAATTCTTATCCAATTTCCATTTCAATCCAACTTGATAGCATAACATAATATCTAGTCGCAACCAATTATAACTACTATAATCTTCTAGTCAATTACATGCGACGATTCTAATAACGATCAAATTGTATTCCAACTTAACATGACTTACTTTTCATTTCGAACTTAAGCTACAAGTAATCCATAATACTTACAAACTTCAACTTAACAACTTTATGCTAGCAACATGTAAAGCTAACAACAACAATATAAATAATCTTGTAACACTTTCAAAGAACAAGATTATACCTCAACGAATTTTAATCCAATCTTCAAAACCGAAGTTGCTCCTTAGCAACCTAGAGCCTCATCAAGACACCTCAATCCGCTCCTTGAGACCCTTAGAACCACACCAACAACTTTCCTTCAAACTTCCAATCCAAAACCTAGAAAGCCACTAGGTTTTCACTTTGCGACTAATACGAAAACTCTCTTTTTCCGGGATTTTTCTATTGAGATATACTTACATAACACCCATGAACCTTGGTTTAAAGTGGGGGAATTATTGGACAACAAACAAATTTTTTTCTCCCTAGATGTACCCAAACCCGTGAGCTAGCTTAAGCAAGAACAAGAGTTCTTCAAATTTTTCTAAGTGTTGTGCTCTCTCATGCTACTACTAGTATTATAAAGGGACATGGAGGGTCAAGATGCAAACAATTGGGTGGTTTGGATGATCTCTTATTAAATATCAAGGCTAAGTGGGTCCATTGACCAAGTCAATTATGTCAAGCTCTTCAAGTGCAAGACTTGTCTTCCTAACAAGGGTCAAATGACCCTTATGTCCAAGATCAATTCGTCCAAGCTCACTTAAGGGGGGGTGACACGTGTCGCCCTCCCATTCGTCCAAATAATACGTTTTCCGACAATTCCATAATTCCGTTAAATTTTTTTACAAGTCTCAAATTTAACACTTGCGAGTTCTTACGTACGTTCTTAAAACATGTCCTGCAATTACGGGGTGTAACATTCTTCCCCCCTTAGAAACATTCGTCCCCGAATGTTCTTTCTGAGTCAAACTTATAATTAGAGAAATAGTTTCATTTCACAACCCCGACATACCAACAATGCCACACATGGCCCTAATACTCGCATACACGCATATCCGTCATCATAAGCCCAAACGAGGTTACCTTTTCGTACTTCCAACTCCTTCTAACATACATACATAACTTCAATATTATCCGTTCTTAATACTTAAACATAAAATAACCTTATCATGCATACAGATCGTAAGGGTCAAGATATACGAATTCATATAGGCGGTTCAAAGGACCGCTAAAAATGGAAACTTCCACCACGACCCGCCACGGCTGCCGTGGATGAACATCTGCCCTAGCTACAAGGCGAAGAACCCGCACTGATCCGGTAGACTTTTCTATCCTCCCGCAACTCTCCTACTAGGACAATCCTCAACATATGGCCACGGCCACAGCAAACAGCACCAGATGGCGACGACATTCCCCGTGGTGACGCCACACTGTGAACATCGAGGAAGAGGGCCCCATCGTTTAGAACCCATGCAGATACGAATCCAAGCCCTCGAGCTCGACGGCTCCCGAATTACCCGGCTGATCTAACCCTCCGCCAGAAAACTGGGAAGGAGCACTCTGTGCCGGCTGAACTGTAGACCTAGCCTGCTGCTGAGGCTCTCCGCCTTGAAAATCACCCTGAACCCCTGTCGTCCTGGCCCTCTTGGGCTGGCCTTGGCCTGGTCGGTCCTCTCTCTCCCTGTCCTCGATCCCCTGTGCATAAGTCTGCATCCTGGCAATATCCATTCCTGGCTGAAGGGCTACTCCCAGGCAAGCAGTGATCATATAACGGTCTAGCCCCATAACATAGCGATGAACTCTATCAGCCATGTTAGCCACAATAGTATGCGCATGTCTGGCCAAGGAGTCAAACTCCAAGCTATACTCTCTGATAGTCCTCCCGTTCTGCCTCAAGGTCAAGAATCACATCTACCGGCTCTCATCTCGTGAGGCAAAAAGTGATCCATGAAGGCCTCAGTAAACTCCTCCCAAACACCGGAAGAGCATCATCACCTCTTGAAAGCAACCACGACTCAAACCGGTTCAACGCGATATCGCGTAACGGCAGGAGGCTAGCGTAATGCACTCGCCTACGAAGCCCTAAGAACTGCGTGGTCCGTAGCCGCCGAATGAACTCCCGCGGATCCTCATCGGACCTCGAACCATAAAACTTCGTGGATGACATCCTAGAAAATCCCTAATCCGCAAACCGGCTCTGGGTGCTGCCGCTCTCCTGGCGCCGCTCGACTACTATATCGGTCAATAATCGGACCGCTTCCCGTAGTCTCTATACTCGGCACCGGGCGAATCGAGGCTCGCACGAACCTCGAGCTACGCCGCTCTCGCTCTCTAATCTTGGCGTGGTGAACTCGCCGACCCGCCTACTACCTCGTGCATATTCTGCCCGACTCGTAACTCTGCGCCATCGGCGCCTCCCGCTGCTTTGACCTTCGGGCCTCGTCGCCTTCCGTGAGGCATAGCCGATTCACATACATAAGAATACGTGGAGACGGATCAACCTATTAATACAACTCTACTGCACGATCTCAGAGTGAGAAGAATGGAAACCAATCCTAAATGTCCTGTAGCCTCCTGATTATAGATGTGGTGCACAACACACCGATAATCAAGACTCTACTAGACACTTTCGGAGGACTAACTGCTCTGATACCACTTTTGTCACGACCCGACCCCGGGCCCGCGACTGGTGCCCTACCTGGGCACCCTTACAGGTAAACATCAGAGAAAATCAGCGGAAAATACATGAAACTTATAAAATAAAACAACAGTAATAAAACAACAGGTTAGCCGATAGGGCTACCTTCCTGAACGTACATACATAAACGAAGCAGTTGCCTCTTTTCCTTTACAACCGACCCACAAAATGTGACTATGACCTCTAAGAATTACAATCTGCGGCGGGACAGGGTTCGCCATACCCCTGAATGTACATAAGTCTACCATATCAGGGAACCCGTACCAAAAGATAATCCTCCGGAGTGAAAGGAGCTTCTTTCAAAAAACTGAACAGAGATCCTAAGAGCAAGGATCACCAACCTGGGTACCTATAACTCATGCGGGCATGAACGCAGCCCCGAAGTCGGCCACATAACAGTTCCAGTATGGAGCAAAATAAAATGCAATAACCAAATCGTATCAGTATAAAAGAATGTCCTTTTTAACTCAGAGATCAATCATATATTACTGCCTTTCCTTCTTTCAATAAAATTAACAACATATTCATACATACATACTTAAGAGTTTAATTCAGTCTTTTTCACATAACTTACATATCTTACATAACATAATCCGACCCATTATGGAGGGACTTCTTATTTGGGAGCTTACTTTGATTATCCATACGTGATAACGTAATCCGGCCCATTTGCGGGACACGGTGTACTCATAAATCATGTGGCATAATCCGGCCCGCCTGTGGGGCTCGGTGTACTGTGGAATCATGTAGCATAATCCGGCCCGCCTGTGGGGCTCGGTGTACTGTGGACTCATGTAGATAATCCGCCCGCTGTGGGGCTCTGTAAGATGACGTAACCCGGCCTATGTGAAGGCTCGGGGTAATATGGCGTAATCCGGCCTATGTGTAGGCTCGGTGTATTTCATAACGTAATCCGGCCTATTCGTAGGCTCGGTGTATTTCATAACGTAATCCGGCCTATTCGTAGGCTCGGTGTGATTTTCCTTACATAACATTTTTAAACCATCTTTTCACTTCTTCTTAAGTCGTCATAACAACTTCCCATAAAGCTATTATAATAACCATTCATTTTAGAGAACTTATGTCACTTTTATTCTTACAATATTTAGGAAAAACGGGATCCAAAGATACTACGTACATACATACTTAAAAAGAATCGTATCGCTTAAAACTTCATAATCCTTAAAAGACAATCAAAGTTCTTAGTCTTCATACTTCATAACATACTTCCTTTAAAGCCCAATTACTTATACAAAAAAAAACATATAAAGTTCCATACCTTCCCAAAACCAAGTAATTCATTCCCTTAAAATCATATAACTTCCACTTTTAAAATCAATCCCCTTTTCACATATAAATTCAAGTCACTTTCGAACATAAAATCCACTTACTTACTTTAAACAAATCAAGACACATAGCCTTTAAATCAAATCTCATAACTTCCTAACCGTTCTTACCAACGTCTCCCATAAGACCTAGTAAGGACTTAGGACAATTTAAACATACTCTTAACTTAGATTCAACAATGTAAATACTTCTTAACTTCTAAGAGTAGAAGGAATCTTGAAATACTATCACATGGAGATTTCATACGTAGGATCATGCCAAAGAAAGAAGAGGTTCACATAACTCGAGACTAGCGACAAGTTGCAAAAAGGCTCCAAAGTACTTCAACCTATAATGGCCACAATACGTCCATTAACCTCTTAATTCAAACGTAGAATATTCTAAGTGCTAAGTCGCTAAATTCTACGGAAAATCGGACAGCACCTCCTTTGTTTCTACTCACTTTGCCACCTTTTTCAAGGCCGAATACAATAACCAAACAGCCCCAATTGGCTCACAACAATATAGAAGGTAGTCTAGTACAAATGAATAACCAAATGTTTCAATTGGCTCACAATTTAGAAGGTAGTCCAATACAATTGAATAACAAACTAATACAAACTACAAGTCCAAATTCGGCCACCTTGAGTTCAACAATACTAATTCTTATCCAATTTCCATTTCAATCCAACTTGGTAGCATAACATAATATCTAGTCGCAACCAATTATAACTACTATAATCTTCTAGTCAATTACATGCGACGATTCTAATAACGATCAAATTGTATTCCAACTTAACATGACTTACTTTTCATTTCGAACTTAAGCTACAAGTAATCCATAATACTTATAAACTTCAACTTAACAACTTTATGCTAGCAACATGTAAAGCTAACAACAACAATATAAATAATCTTGTAACACTTTCAAAGAACAAGATTATACCTCAACGAATTTTAATCCAATCTTCAAAACCGAAGTTGCTTCCTTAGCAACCTAGAGCCTCATCAAGACACCTCAATCCGCTCCTTGAGACCCTTAGAACCACACCAACAACTTTCCTTCAAACTTCCAATCCAAAACCTAGAAAGCCACTAGGTTTTCACTTTGCGACTAATACGAAAACTCTCTTTTTCCGGGATTTTTCTATTGAGATATACTTACATAACACCCATGAACCTTGGTTTAAAGTGGGGGAATTATTGGACAACAAACAAATTTTTTTCTCCCTAGATGTACCCAAACCCGTGAGCTAGCTTAAGCAAGAACAAGAGTTCTTCAAATTTTTCTAAGTGTTGTGCTCTCTCATGCTACTACTAGTATTATAAAGGGACATGGAGGGTCAAGATGCAAACAATTGGGTGGTTTGGATGATCTCTTATTAAATATCAAGGCTAAGTGGGTCCATTGACCAAGTCAATTATGCCAAGCTCTTCAAGTGCAAGATTTGTCTTCCTAACAAGGGTCAAATGACCCTTATGTCCAAGATCAATTCGTCCAAGCTCACTTAAGGGGGGGTGACACGTGTCGCCCTCCCATTCGTCAAAATAATACGTTTTCCGACAATTCCATAATTCCGTTAAATTTTTTACAAGTCTCAAATTTAACACTTGCGAGTTCTTACGTACGTTCTTAAAACATGTCCTGCAATTACGGGGTGTAACATTTTCTCTAGTAATGTAAACAAAGATAAATGACTTGAAATAAAGAAGGGCAAATTGACTTAAAGGCATCAATTGCTTAAAGTTTTAAAGTAAGGGTCACTTGATTTAGAAGCCTAAAAATGTATTTCTAAAAGTGTAGTGACTTGTTTGAAATGTAGACAAACCTTGATACTACGGGTGTTAGTATCTTGGGGGATTTTATACGAGAAAGAGTCATTTTTAAAAGGATAAAAGTACGTAGTACTTTGGGTTAAATTCTCGGATTTTTATGTGATATGAAAGTGCCTTGAGTTATAAAAATGAAATTCATTCTTGTATGATAATGAAAGTCTAAAGATTCTATGAACTTGCCTATGCTTGCTTGTGATAGCCTTTGAGTGCAAGTATTATAATTTTACGCTGCCGTGACTCTCAGTTGGAGGGCCGGCTGTCTTGTTGTGAATTTACTTGGACGTACCGACAGTGATGGAGGATTCCACGGGTATGCTTCCATTGTGATTGATCCTTGGACATGCTTATACGATGAGGGATTCTGGGACATGCGACCAGGATGCAGGTTAAATTCACGGGTGCTATTATTACCCCATGGCCATGCTTATACGATGAGGGATTCCGGGGCAAGCGACCATGTTATATACTATTTATCCATGGACTAGCCCTCCATGAAGACATGTACCCGAGATGAGGGATTCCACGGGCATGTGATATACGATTATTACCCCATGGATTAGCTCTCCATGAAGTCATGTACCCGAGATGAGGGATTCCAAGGGCATGAGATATATATATATATATATATTGCATATGTGCACGCCGGCAGTGAGGTGGGATTCCACGGGCATGTTACATGGATATAATTTACACTTACGGCTGTCGGCAGTAATGTACCCGGTAGCGCTTTGTCGTTTGTACAGTTCCCTGAGGTTGTAGATTTATGTACATTCAGGGGTATGGCGGGGCCCTGTCCCATCACAGTTGTTATGTAAAAATTCTTAGAGGTCTGTAGTCATATCTTGTAGATTGGGTTGTAAAGAAAAAGGAGGTAACTGCTTTTTGGGTTATATGTATACTTTTGGAAGGTGGCCTTATCGGCTAACCTGTTATTTATTTCTTTTTGAGTTGTATGTATGTTCCGCTACTATTCTCTGATGTATACTGCAGGGGTGCCTGTGTAGGCACGATCGCGGGCCCGGTGTCACGACCGACCGGCCGCGATCGTGCCCTACCCGGGCATCCTGCCTGTATACATCAGAATAGCAATGAACATACACAACACATAAACATGTTTAGACAATCAACAACACAGGCTAGCCGATAAGGTCGCCTTCCATAAAATATACATAACCAAAAGTAAAACAGTACAACTTTGTTCTTACAGCCCAAACCACAAATGTGACTACAAACCTCTAGAATAATAATCGTGTGGACAAGGCCCCGCCATACCCCTGAATGTACATAATATCCACAACATAAGGGAAAACCGTACCGAAAAGACAAGCCTCCGTAGAAATGGAGCTTCTGACACCTGATCAATGATCCTAAGAATGAGGATCCACCACCTGCTTACCCCTACCTGCGGCGTAACGCAACCCCGAGAAGGGTCGTTACACATATGTACCAAGTATGTAAACCGGAAAGCATCAGAATACATCATAAGTCTAAAATAAAGCTGGAGACATGTATGATAATCAAATACAGTACACTGTGCCTTACTAACAATGAGAGTAACAAGTATATACTTTACTGCATAAAAATAGGAGTCTCATGATCAAAGTAGGGTCATCCGCCCGTAGTATCATTAAGCAATCCTACTCCTGGGACTATTTCACTCGCATAGGTCCTACGGACCCGCAATGGAGCGGTGCGCTCCGCATGAGACTATTTCACCCGCACAGGCCCGGTGGGCCCGCAATGAGTACAAACGCCGCACTCGCATCATGGGTAGCAAATCCATGGAATTAGTAGTAACCCGGGGCTTTACCCCATAAGAATAACTTAAACTAGCACAACCGGCTATCATACATAACATAAGCGCTACCGGCTTATCATAACATAAGCAAGTTAAGAGATCCCCTAACTTCTTATTAACATTATTATTATACCCTCTCATTTTAGTTTTCTTAAGGCACTAACATGTCATTTTAAAAATCCGGGAATTTAACCCAAAGTACTACGTACTTCTATCCTTTTAAAAATGACTCTTTTTCATATAAAACTTCCAAGATACTAATAACCATAGTATCAAGTCATAACTACTTTTCAAAATAAGTCACCATACCTTTTAGAAATATAATCATAGGCTTCTAAATCAAACGACTTCTTTTCTTTTAAAACTTTAAGCAATTGATGCCTTCAAATCAATTTGCCTTTCATTATTTCAAGTCCTTTATCATACTTACATTACTTAGAGTAAAACACTCTTATTAACATTCCATAAAGCTATTATAACCAACTTCCCATAAAGTCGTTATACTAACTTTATACTTTTAGGCAATTATAATCTTCCTTACATCCAAGGGACATATACTTTTAAAACGAAACAAGTATCATATACTTTAAAACACTTCAAGTCCCTTAACTTTGAAAACTAAGGCATCCTTAATACTTTTAAACAAGTGAGTTAATCCCCCTAACTCAACCAACTTGGACATTCTTAAAACAAGTAAAGGATATCAAAGTCTTGTACGTCTACCGTACTATATAGGTACAACTATTCATGCTCAAAAGATAGGAAAGTTCCACATACCTCTTCGGGTCAATCCACTTGCTGAGCACAATATCCTGCACGTAGTATGTCAACCTATAATGACCATAATACGTCTATTAACTTCTTACTTCAAACGTAGAATATTATAAGTGCAAAGTCACTAAATTCTACGGAAAATCGGACAACACTTCCTTTGTTTCTACATACTAAACACTTCCTTTGTTTCTACATACGGAAAATCGCCACATTTAAGGCTCAACAATGTAGTTAAAAATAGGGGATTACACGCCTACAAGACGTGTAAAATTCCGCCCCACAATTGATATCAAACTAGTACAAACTACAAGTCAATTCGGCAACCTTGAGGTGTAACAACACAAATTCTTATCCAATTCCTTTTCAATACAAGTTGTTTAGTATAACATGATATCAAGCCGCAATCGATTATAACTACTACAATCTTCAAGTAAGTAACATGCGACGATTCTAATTAACGACCAAATTGTAATCCAACTTCAAATGGCTAGAATGTCATTTCGGATTCTAGGCTTCAACTATCCATAACACTTATAAATCTTCAACACAATATACTTCATGCTAGTTAAAATATAAGGCTACAACAATATGAAATCTTATAACACTTTAAGAGAACAAGATTGTTACCTCAACGAGCCTTATCCAACTTCAAGATCCGAAGTCGCTCCCTAGCAACTTAGAGCCTCTCCTTGACACTTCAATCCGCCACTTGAGACCCTTAGAATATCACAAACAACTTTCCTTTAATCTTCCAATCAAAACCTAGGAAAGCAACTAGGTTTTCACCTTGCGACTAATACGAAAACGATATTTTTCCGGGATCTTTCTATTGGGATACCCTTACAATACCCTCATGAACCTTGGTTTAAAGTGTGGAGCTTATTGGACAACAAACAAATTTTTTTCTCTTTTGAAGTTCATGAACCCGAGAGCCTCCCTAGTGTTCATCCAATTTTCTTGAAAATTTTCTAAGTGTGGAAGCTTGTCTCACTACTAGTACTACTATATAGTAACATGGAGGGTCAAGATTTGCACATATGTGTGGCTTGGATGAAATTCTCTTAAATATCAAGCCAAGTGGCCCCATTGACTAAGTCAATTATATCAAGCTCTATACTTTGAAAGATTTGGTCATCTTAATTTATGGTCAAATGACCATCAAGCCCATGCCATTTTCGTCCAAGACCACTTAAGGGGGGGGGGGGTGACACGTGTCGCCCTCCCATTCGTCACAATATTTCATTTTCCGACAATTTCATAATTCCGATAAATTTTTACTAGTCTCAAATCTTAACATTTGATTCTTACGTACGTTCTTAAAACATGTCCTATAATTACGGGGTGTAACACCGGGGTCGGGTCGTGACACAATCATTTATTCAAACTGTCTCAACGCTTAATACTTATCAGTCACTTTAATAGCAAAGTCGAACCGACTCCAGCACTTACTAAGAACTCTTACGGATATTAACATTTCTCCTCATATGCCTTGATAAGGACTTAGGAATAATTTAGACATGCTTTTAGCATAGAATCAATAACATGAATACCCCTTAACTTCTAAGAGTAGAATGAATCATGAAACAATACCACAAGTATATTTCGTATGTAGAACATGCCAAAAGAAAGAAGGAAGAGGTTCACATACCTTATTGACGACTAACCAACATGATAAGTAGAATACGTCCCAATTAGTACTTCAACCTATAACCACAATAACACGTCTATTAACTTCATGAATACTAGTATACGCCATACCACATAATGACTCTTCTTTCTTATAAAAATTGGGCAACACTTCCCCTATTCATACACGTTTCCACAACTCCCAAACGAGGCTAATAACATCAATAACCAAGCACACTTTAAGGGTACAACCAAAACAACAACAAAGGGGATTTACACACCCACTTCTCATGTAAATTCAGCCTCTTAATCCACATTAAAACAATCCATATTCCAACAACAACGAGGGTAGAATGTGAAGCTTTTCTACACCTTTCTACACCATTATTCCTTTAGGACTCACATTAGAAATTTACCACATTAAACATGCATAATGGTAACTAAATTTTCAGCATTATAATTCCACAAAACAGTCCTTAAAACAGCATAACAATGTCCCACAGTTTTATACAATCTCGGCCAACAAGACCTAATGCCATTTCCCTTTTCACAATTCCTTATAATCCAATTCATATTTCATCACTTTTATATAAACAGTTTCAACTGGTAACAATATGATTTCCTTCATTTTAACGTGCGATTAGTGACGATAATAACAACAATAACCAACGAATCCAACAACACCCAAACTGTCCAGTTTTCGGCTAACATGCCCAAAATTATCACATACACTTCTTATTCTCCATTTTCCTTAACACAAGTTTATCCCTTAACTATAACAACATGTAATTTCCAATTACTTCAAGAGGAAGAATGTTACACCCCGTAGATCCAGGGTATGTATATGATGACGTACGTACGAGAATACGACATTAAAATGGGAAAGGAAGAAAGATGTGATTTTTCGACGGAAAAGTTTCCAGATTTTGTGAAGGAAAAAGGTTCGTTAATGGGAATTGGATTCCCAGATTTGGTATTCGGACTTTTTGAAATATTTGAGAATTATGGAATTTTATTTTCCGAAATTGGTCACGTGGGGCCCACGGGGAAAATTTACGGTTTTGTGGGGCCCACTTTATTTTCGGATTTTTGGCATTACGGATATTTTCGGAAGATGAAATATTTTGGACGAGTAGGGTGGAGACACGTGTCACCCCCATGTGGCCCTATGGCCGATTTGGAGTGCCACTTGGCATGTGGGGCTAGCCACTTGTCTAAATTTTGTGGTGGACATGTGGTTGGTAGAACCCACACACACATGTCCCCAATCTACACCTTACACTTGGTTTGATCCTAGCCATTGGCTGGCCTATAAATACCCCCTTGTTTGCAAGACTTTATTCATCTCTCACTTGAAATAATTTCCAAGGCAAAAATTCTTCCTCCCTCCCTTAGGTAATTCTCGTCCAAACACTCCCCCTTTGTGTAGAGAAATTCTTCAAGTGTTGGTATAGTCCCAAATACCTTAGTCTAAATCCCTTGTAGTATTCCAAAGTTATCCCAACATAAGAGCCCGGAAATACTACTTTATTCCAATAGTCGCAAAATGAAACCCTAAGAAAATCTTCTTAGTTAGTTGAAGTGTTAAGAGAAGTTGTTTAGAAACTTCTAAGGGTTGCTTGGAGCGGGTTGGAGCGTAAGGAATTGGAGCTAAACGTTGCTCAGGATTGACTTATAAATCTTGGATAATTTTGGGCTTATCGAGGTAATGATCTATGTCCTTCTATTGTAATTGGATATTACATATGGTAGTAGTTTAGAATTGAGTATAAGATTTATTGGAAGGATTCTTATTAAGAATTGAACTGTATTTACATTTGACTGTATTTACATTAGACTTGTAGTATTATTGTGGGGCAGTGTTGTACACGTTCGGTTAGACGTGTAACCCCCTTGGAGTTGTTGGCTTGGTAGCGGGCCTTGATAGAGGAGGAGATTTATGTGGTTGCGGGAGGTGCGGCCGAAATTTTCTATAGAATAAGGAACCTTGTACTTTGAAATGTGCTACAAAGAGATCGAGAAGTTGATAGACGTTTTGTGGCCTTTATAGGTTGAAATACTGCGAGTAGCGTATTCTACTTGAAGGGTGGAAAAAGCTAGCAAGGTTATAGTACTTGGGAGCATTTTGCTAATTGTCGATAATCGTCGCGAGGTATGTGAACCTCTTCCTATCTTTTCTAGCATGATTGTTGTGAACTATGTAGTACGGTGAGCGACGTGTGCTAAACGAATTTGGTTGGTTTAAAACATAAAGTGTTATAACGGCTTTATGGGAACTCTGTTATAACAACTTTATGTAGGTAAAGAAATGGTTTTGTGGTTTTTAAAAGATAAGAGACTTGACTTATAATTGACTTGATGTGAAATATTAAGGACTTGGTTTGTGTTAAAAAGTTGTGAAACCGCATTTATGAGAAATGGGTAATTGGGTTTTAAAAGGAATAAGTTATATTGATTTCGGAAATGAGAATAAGTATCGAACAAACCACTGCAGCGTTAATAAAGGAAAATGTATTGACTAATTAATTATTATTAAAACCAGTAGAAACCTCCATCTACATAGAAGCTAAGATAAGACAAAATTATATTACATTTTCTAGATCATGGCTGCTTTAATAAGATCATTAATAACAAGTATTGATTTTTCTTAAAATTCCAAAGTAAGGAACTTGTTTTCTAAAAGAAAAGAGACTTGAGGAATTTGAAGTGTTTTGGTGTAAAAGAAAGGCATGGTTTTGTCTTAAGATGGTTTAAAAAGAAGGTATGGAAATTGTTTTGGTTTACTTAAAAAGATAGTTACTCTATTTTTGATACTACGGGTATCGTGTGCCTTTTTGTGAAAGAAATGGATCTTTTAAAGAGTTAAAATACGTAGTACCTTGGGGTTAAAATCCGGGTTTGTTGTAATAAAATGAAAGTACCTTGAGTTGTGAGTAACTTGCCTATGTTTGCTTGTGATAGCCTTGTTGTGCAAGTATTGTATCCTTATGTTACCGCGTCTCTCGATGGAGGGCCGGCTGACTTGTTGTGAACTTACTTGGACGTACCGGCAGTGACGGAGGATTCCACGGGTATGCTTCCATTGTTGTTATCACATGGACATGTCTACACCGATGAGGGATTCCGGGGGCATGTGACCATTAGTGTTATTCCATGGACTAGCTCTCCATGAGGTTTTACTGATTCGGCTTTGGTATCTGGTAGTTGGCTCTCGTACTTGCCCCGGTCGTTGCTGATGCAGGTTGGTTCTGGTAGTTGGCTTTCGTACTTGCCCCGTTCAGTTTTGTGGCGAAGTCTCGTGACTACGGTTGTGATCCGTGGTTAGCTCGTTACTTGCCCCCGTCAGCTACGTGGCGCAGGGAGGATCTGGTAGAGGTTATCGCACTTGCCACGTGTCAGCTTCGCGAGTCAGTGTTTGTGGCGAAGTCTCGTGACTACGGTTGTGATATGGTGGTTAGCCTGGTTACTTGCCCCCGTCAGCTACGTGGTGCAGGAAGGATCTGGTAGAGGTTATCACACTAGCCACGTGTCAGCTTCGCGAGTGAGTGTTTGGACGAAGTTTCGTGATGCAGGGAGGATCTGGTGGTTAGCCTGGTTACTTGCCCCCGTCAGCTACGTGGCGCAGGGAGGATCTGGTAGAGGCTATCATACTTGCCTCGGTCAGCTTCGTGATGTAGTTATTTAGTATTGTTGGTACGGTAGGTTCCGTAGGTAGCTTCGTGACTTGCCGATCGATTGATGATGCAGGTTGGATCTGGTATCTATGTCTTCGTACTTGCCCCGTACGGTTTTATGACACAGGTGGGACCTGGTGTTCATGTGTACTCCTTGGTGTTATTATATCATAGACTGCCGGCAGTGAGAAAGGTATTTCACGGGCATGATTGATGTTGTGGGCGTGAGACCCATTGTTATATTTGAGTGATGACTTTTAGGGCGTGAGTCCCTGACTTGACATGACTGCTTATATGTTGTGTACTGTAGTTTGGTTATCATACATGTCTCCTGCTTTATATAGACTATTATGATTTCATTTACAGTATTTTCAATTTCACATACTTGGTACCTGTTGTACTGACCTCCTTCGGGGGGCTGCGTTCATGCCGCAGGTAGAGGTACACCGGTTGTCGATCCTCGCTCATAGGATCACAATTCAGCGTTTTGGGAAGCTCCGTTTCTCCGGAGGCTTATCTTTTGGTATAGTCCCCTGTCGTTGTAGGTACTTACATTCAGGGGTATGGCGGGGCCCTGTCCCGTCGTAGTTGTGGTTACATTCTTAGAGTGCAGATCTTTGTTGTGGGCGTGGTTTGTAAAAGGATGAATCGCTGTGTTTAATCATTTTTATATATATGCAGAAAGGTGACCGCTTTGGTTAGCCTATTTTCTTATTATATATCTTGTTTCATGTAAGTTTTTATTTCCGCTGATTTTCTCGATGTTGTATCACTAGGGTGCCCGGTAAGGCACGACCACGGGCCGGTCGGGTCGTGACAAAAGTGGTATCGAGCGCTTAATCCTCGGAAAGTGTCTCTGCACCGTATCTAGTAAGTCTTGATTATCGGCGTGTTGTGCACTACACCTATAATCGTGAGGTCGCAGGATATTTAGGATTGGTTTCCATTTTCTCACTCGAGATCGTGCCTTAGAGGCGTGTTATAAGTTGGACTCCGCGTATTCGTATGTGCTAGTTATGCCTACGCAGCAACCAGAGCGAAGCGGCAAGGTAGCGAGGAGCCGCGAGTAGAATACTGAGGGTTACGGGCACGCGGGCCATTACCCGAGATAGTGCTTCATTCGGGAGTTCGCGACGCCTTAGCCCTGAGAGAGTTTAGAGCAGATGGTAGCTCACGAGACCACGATACCTGAGCCTCTAGTCTCACGGCCAGAAACAGAGGATATGAGTTACAAGGAGATGGCCCAGTTACTAGCTAGGCTTGTGGCGAGGCATGAGGGCGAGACGAGAGTCGAAGTTCGTAGTACCGATGAGTTCACCCTAGATCCGATAGTTTGAGACTTCGGGACTTCTTGAGTTGCAGTCCACCCGAGTTCTATGGATCGAGAACTGAGGAAGATCCTCAGGAGTTTATTCGACAGTTGCAGTGGATCATGAAAGGGATCAAGACCTTAGAGGCATTTCCTACACACTTCTTGCCCTCGCGGATGAGGAGAGCTCGGGCATATATGTTTTTGATGTTGAGGCAGAACGGGCGGACGGTTCGGGAATACAGTATAGAGTTTGACTCATTGGCTCGTTATGTCCCCGCTTTAGTAGCAGACATAGAGGATAAAGTGCACCGATATGTCACAAGACTTGACGATTATCTAGCAGAGAGTTGTACAGGAGTAGCTCTTCAGCCGGGCATGGATATTGCCCGTATACAGGCTTATGCACAGGGGATGGAGGAACATAGAGACCGACGTAGGGACCAGGATCAGCATAAGAGGGCCAGAACAGCAGGGTCCTTTGGTAACTTTCGAGGCGGACCTTCTCAGCAGCAGACTGGTTATGCGCCTCCGCCAGTACAGAGTGGTCCTCCACAGACTTCACGACGTTCGGGGTATTTAGGAGTTGGTCAGGACTCCAGGGTTTCTGGTTCACAGATTTACATAGGTTCTTTTCAGCCAGATTCAGTTTCCCCTCAGTGTTCACTATGTGGTAGACGTCATCCCGGGAAATGTCGTCTTTTTACTAATACTTGTTTTACCAGCGGCCGTCAGGGCCATTTTGTGAGAAATTGTCCGACCAGAGGTGGCGGGGATGTTACAACTCAGCCTTCGGGATCAGTGGCTGGTTCATTACCTTCTGTAGTTATGCGCCCAGTAGAGTAGGATTTGATTAGAGCGACAAAGGGAAAGCGAGGCAGTAGTTACAGAGATATCTTCAGTCCTTAAGAGACTTGTTTAGGTCGTTATGGTAGATACATGTTAAGTGTTATGTTTAGATAACATTGTGTTAATTGTGATTAGAAAACATGGACAGTTGAAAAGGTAAGTTTGAGGACAGGGAAATTGTGAGCCTTAGAATATTACGTGGAGACCTTAGATGCAAGGCCGTCATAAGTAGAGGATTTTACGTTTTTGATCCTTGTCGAGATACATAGTATACGTGGGGTATATTTGTGTGATAAGTCCATGAGTGGTGTGAAATGAAAGTGGGTAGTTGAGCTAAGAAGACCACTAGGTTTTCGTGACTTGATTAGTGAGATTGTTCCGGATCGGGGAACGAGAGAGTTTGGCGCGATAATGGGTCGGGTTGAGGCCAGATTGCGGGTCAACCCGCAGCCCGAGATGAAGTGAGGTAATTTTGTTTTGGTCCCGCTATGTGATAGGGTCACGAGGGTGCTAGGCCCAAGTTTAGGTAACCATTGTACGAGTTCGTAGACGCGTTCGACCAGAAGCGGGTCGTGAAGGCCGGGAATGGCCTTAGAGGAAATCGAGGCTAGTAAGAGGACCAAGTTTGGAGGTAGTGACTCCCAGGTTTTGGGAACGGAAGTAATGACTAAAGTATGGTACGTGTACTAGAAAGAGTTCGGGTGTACGTGAAGTGTACGGCGAGTAAGGAGGGAAGTGATCATTTTGTGAAGTAACGAGGTGAAGAGCGTATCCTTTAGACCATGGGTGGAAGATTTTGTGATGTTAGAGGTGATTCCTCAATGGATTGAATTTGAGTTTTGCGCATGTGTTATATTATGTCCAGGTGGGGCATAGTTGGTTTCGTAAGTATAGTAGTGAAGACTATACCGACGCATGTAAGTTTGGAGACTTAGAAGGAACATTCGGGACGAATGTTTCTAAGGGGGGAAGAATGTTACACCCCGTAGTTCCAGGGTATGTATATGAGGACGTACGTACGAGAATACGACATTAAAATGGGAAAGGAAGAAAGATGTGATTTTTCGACGGAAAAGTTTCCGGATTTTGTGAAGGAAAAAGGTTCGTTAATGGGAATTGGATTCCCAGATTTGGTATTCGGACTTTTTGAAATATTTGAGAATTATGGAATTTTATTTTCCGAATTTGGTCACGTGGGGCCCACGGGGAAAATTTACGGTTTTGTGGGGCCCACTTTATTTTCGGATTTTTGGCATTACGGATATTTTCGGAAGATGAAATATTTTGGACGAGTAGGGGGGCGACACGTGTCACCCCCATGTGGCCCTATGGCCGATTTGGAGTGCCACTTGGCATGTGGGGCTAGTCACTTGTCCAAATTTTGTGGTGGACATGTGGTTGGTAGAACCCACACACACATGTCCCCAATTTACACCTTACACTTGCTTTGATCCTAGCCATTGGTTGGCCTATAAATACCCCCTTGTTTGCAAGACTTTATTCATCCCTCACTTGAAATAATTTCCAAGGCAAAAATTCTCCCTCCCTCCCTTAGGTAATTCTCGTCCAAACACTCCCCCTTTGTGTAGAGAAATTCTTTAAGTGTTGGTATAGTCCCAAATACCTTAGTCTAAATCCCTTGTAGTATTCCAAAGTTATCCCAACATAAGAGCCCGAAAATACTACTTTATTCCAATAGTCGCAAAATGAAACCCTAAGAAAATCTTCTTAGTTGGTTGAAGTGTTAAGAGAAGTTGTTTAGAAACTTCTAAGGGTTGCTTGGAGCGGGTTGGAGCGTAAGGAATTGGAGCTAAACGTTGCTCAGGATCGACTTATAAATCTTGGATAATTTTGGGCTTATCGAGGTAATGATCTATGTCCTTCTATTGTAATTGGATATTACATATGGTAGTAGTTTAGAATTGAGTATAAGATTTATTGGAAGGATGCTTATTAAGAATTGAACTGTATTTACATTTGACTGTATTTACATTAGACTTGTAGTATTATTGTGGGGCAGTGTTGTACACGTCCGGTTAGACGTGTAACCCCCTTGGAGTTGTTGGCTTGGTAGCGGGCCTTGATAGAGAAGGAGATTTATGTGGTTGCGGGGGGGGGGGGGGGGGAGGTGCTGCCGAAAGTTTCCGTAGAATAAGGAACCTTGTACTTTGAAATGTGCTACAAAGAGATCGAGAAGTTGATAGACGTTTTGTGGTCTTTATAGGTTGAAATACTGCGAGTAGCGTATTCTACTTGAAGGGTGGAAAAGGCTAGCAAGGTTATAGTACTTGGGAGCATTTTGCTAATTGTCGATAATCGTCGCGAGGTATGTGAACCTCTTCCTATCTTTTCTAGCATGATTGTTGTGAACTATGTAGTACGGTAGACGTACGTGTGCTAAACGAATTTGGTTGGTTTAAAACATAAAGTGTTATAACGGCTTTATGGGAACTCTGTTATAACAACTTTATGTAGGTAAAGAAATGGTTTTGTGGTTTTTAAAAGATAAGAGACTTGACTTATAAATGACTTGATGTGAAATATTAAGGACTTGGTTTGTGTTAAAAAGTTGTGAAACCGCATTTATGAGAAATGGGTAATTGGGTTTTAAAAGGAATAAGTTATATTGATTTCGGAAATGAGAATAAGTATCGAACAAACCACTGCAGCGTTAATAAAGGAAAATGTATTGACTAATTAATTATTATTAAAACCAGTAGAAACCTCCATCTGCATAGAAGCTAAGATAAGACAAAATTGTATTACATTTTCTAGATCATGGCTGCTTTAATAAGATCATTAATAACAAGTATTGATTTTTCTTAAAATTCCAAAGTAAGGAACTTGTTTTCTAAAAGAAAAGAGACTTGAGGAATTTGAAGTGTTTTGGTTTAAAAGAAAGGCATGGTTTTGTCTTAAGATGGTTTAAAAAGAAGGTATGGAAATTGTTTTGGTTTACTTAAAAAGATAGTTACTCTATTTTTGATACTACGGGTATCGTGTGACTTTTTGTGAAAGAAATGGATCTTTTAAATAGTTAAAATATGTAGTACCTTGGGGTTAAAATCCGGGTTTGTTGTAATAAAATGAAAGTACCTTGAGTTGTGAGTAACTTGTCTATGTTTGCTTGTGATAGCCTTGTTGTGCAAGTATTGTATCCTTATGTTACCGCGTCTCTCGATGGATGGCCGGCTGACTTGTTGTGAACTTACTTGGACGTACCGGCAGTGACGGAGGATTCCACGGGTATGCTTCCATTGTTGTTATCACATGGACATGTCTACACCGATGAGGGATTCCGGGGGCATGTGACCATTAGTGTTATTCCATGGACTAGCTATCCATGAGGTTTTACTGATTCGGCTTTGGTATCTGGTAGTTGGCTTTCGTACTTGCCCCGGTCGTTGCTGATGCAGGTTGGTTCTGGTAGTTGTCTTTCGTACTTGCCCCGTTCAGTTTTGTGGCGAAGTCTCGTGACTACGGTTGTGATCCGTGGTTAGCTCGTTACTTGCCCCGCCGCCTACGTGGGCGCGGTGAGGATCTGCAGAGGTTATCGACTTGCCACGTGTCGCCTTCGCGAGTCGTGTTGTGGGCGGTCTCGTGACTACGGCCAGGATCCGTGGTTAGCTCGGTTACTTTCCCGCCGCCTACGTGGCGCGGAGGATCCGTAGAGGTTATCGCACTTGCCACGCGTCGCCTTCGCGAGTCGTTGTTTGGAAAAAGTTTCGTGACGCAGGAGGATCCGTGGTTAGCTCGTTACTTGCCCCGCCGCCTACGCGCGCAGGAGGATCCGGTAGAGGCTATCGACTTGCCTCGCCACTTCGTGATGTAGTTATTTAGTATTGTTGCACGGTAGGTTCTCGTAGCCGGCTTCGTACTTGCCCTGGCCGATTGATGACGCAGTTGGATTCGTAGCTATGCCTTTTCAGATTTGCCCCGCATAGCTTTATGACACAGTGGGACTCGTGTTCATGTACTCCTCAGTGTTATTATATCATAGATCGCCAGTGAGGAAGGTATTCCACGCATGATTGATGTTGGGCGAGACCCATTGTTATATTTGAGTGATGACTTTGAGGCGTGAGTCCCGACTTGACATGATCGCTATATGTCAGGTATCGTAGTTTGGTTATCATATATGTCTCCGCTTATATAGACTATTATGATTTCATTTACAATATTTTCGCCACATACTTGGTACTTGCATCGACCTCTCGGGCCGCTCATGCCGCAGTAGAGGTACACCGGTTGTCGATCCTCGCCATAGATCACGCTCAGCGTTTGGGAAGCTCCGCTTTCTCGCAGGCTTATCTTTCGGTATAGTCCCCGCCGCCAGAGTACTTACATTCAGGGGTATGGCGGGGCCATGTCCCATCGTAGTTGTGGTTACATTCTTAGAGGTCTGTAGTACTGTTGTGGGCAGGGTTTGTAAAAGGGATGTAACTGTTCATGTTTAATCATTTTTATATATATGCAGAAAGGTGACCGTTTTGGTTAGCCTATTTTCTTATTATATATCTTGTTTCATGTGTAAGTTTTTATTTCCGCAGATTTTCTCTGATGTTGTATCACTAGGGTGCCCGGGGTAAGGCACCAGTCACGGGCCCGGGGTCGGGTCGTGACAAAGAAGAAATGTTACCTTATTGTTTTTAGCCTAAAACAGTCCACAAGTTTTGGCTCACAGTTTTCTCTTTGCTCCACTTCTACACGCTACAACAACACCCACATATCCTCTACAAGCTTTTACCCATCTTGCTTTCTTGTTTCTCTTCCGAAAAGTTCATATACAAGCTTATGGTTTCAAAGAAGTTCCTTGGCCAAAACTGTGACCACTTGTTATGGAGAGTTAACCTTGCTTAGATCTTGGTTAAGGAACTTAATCTTAGAAAATAACTTAACTCTTGTTCTTCACTTTGCTATGGGATTTGAAAACTTGAAGGAGAAGGGAGAGATATGAGGATTTGGATGAAGAAGACATTTGTGAGCCTAAGTCTTGCTACACTTGTATCATATGGTGTATGTAGCACAAGTGGAGGGGGACCCATGAACCCCACTTGTAACAAAATATCCCGGACTTGGGAATTTCCCGCCTAGACACCGCTGCATCGCAGATCGAACGGTGCCTAAGTATCGCAGCCTCTCGGTTGGGCACCGCTGTCCGCTGAATGGCATCGCGGTCCGCAGCCTTCTCGCTCGATCGCAAGAAAATGGGTTGGTTTCGTCGTCACATTTGTTGCATCCAAAAAATTTCCATAGAGAAAATGTAAATATATTTTCCTTCCAATATCCAAATCTTATCTCCTAACTTACATTCTCATTTCATTGGAGAATTACGGGGTGTAACATTCTTCCCTCCTTAGAAACATTCATCCTCGAATATTCATAATAGGTCTCAAACTATAAACATCTCGGCATAGTCTCCTTTAACTATACCTATCAACTAATATGTAGCAAACCATAGATGCGTCACAGGGCCACAATATAACACATAGTCTCATTCCACCTCTGATAGTACTTAGCACATTGTACTCCCTTTGTAAACAAAGTCACATGTCACACGACCTGCCCGGCCCGTGGATCGTGCCTTACCCCGGCACCCTAGTGATACAACATCGAGTAATCAGTGAACATAAAGACAATACATGAAACCAATGTAATAAGACAGTTGAAATAAGACAAAGCTAACTAAAAACGGTTATCACAAGACATATAAATAACAATTTGAACAGATTAATCCTTTTACAAACCTCCGACAATTTCTCGCCACAACAAGATTACATGCACTTACGAATGATATGACAACAACGACGGACAGTGGTTCGCCATACCCTCGAATGTAAGCACCTACAACAACAGGGACTATACCAAGATAAGCTCCGAGGAACGGAGCTTCAAACGCCGAATCGTGACTCCTAAGAGCGAGGATCAACGATCGTGTACCTTTACTCGCGGATGAACGCAGCTTCGGAGGTCAAGACAACAAAACCGAGTATGTGAAATCAAAAATATCAGAAATGAAATCATAGTAGTCTATATAAAGCAGAGACATGTATGATAACCAAACTACGCCACAATAAATAAGCAATATATCAAGTCGTGACTCACGCCTCAAAGTCATCACTCCAATATAGCAATGGGTCTCACGCCCACAACATCAATCATGCCCGTGGAATACCTTCCTCACCGCCAGCCTATGATATATAAAGCACCAAGGAATACACATGAACAAAGCAGTCCCACTGTGTCCAAATAAAATAAAGACAGGTAAGTACGAAGGCATAGCCGACTACTAACACCTACAAGACTAACAAGGTCATAAATCGTATCATGATATCTCGCTAGACCTGGCCACATTATCAAAGCCGTCGCCGCTCGCAATATCAAATGTGCGCTGCCTAGCCTCGAACTCCCCGTAGCTCCGCATAGGCCAATCTCATAGGCCCGCATGAGGTATAACCCCGCATCGAGGGTAGCTACTCCCCGGCATCGTCCCGACTCGCATCCGCACGCCACATAGACCGCATGACCATAAAGGCCGCACACTAACTCGAACTCTCGTAGCTCGCATAGGCCCCGACCCGCATGAGGTATTCTCGAATCACGGTCCTGCATCACCGAGTCTACCCGCAGACGGAGGGCAGCTTAACCCCGAAACACGCGAGTGGTATAATACCAACATAACAGCTTTAACGCTTAAACAACATAAGCACAATCAAGGAAAACCCCTTTACACAAACATCACGTATCACTAACACACGTAGCATCCTAATATGATTACTTATCAAATCAACACGAAGGTATTACAAGGCTATCACAAACCAATACAATCAAGTTATTCACACATAAGGTACTTTCTACTATGTGTCAACATGTTCGGTTTCTATCCCCAAACTACTTCATAAATTAACTTTTTAAAAGATACGTTACTTTCACAAAAGTCACACAATACGCGTAGTATATGAAAATAGAGTGATTATCTTTTTAAGTTAATAAAAACAATTATCTTTGTAAAATCAAGTAACAACATTATTATCCAAACGCCCAAGTTTGCCTAATTTCAAATGTTCACGCTTTCTTATTTTAGAAAGGTTTCGTAGTTCATAGTCTTATTCATTTAAGAATATAATTTCTTTTTAAACTATCCGAGAAACATAAGCCTTATATGTGAGTAGGATATTCTTGTTTATAACAATCTTATTACAAAGACCATGATCTAGGAAATATCATTTTGTCTCATCTTAGCTTCTATGCAGATGGAAGTTTCTCCGGTTTTAATAATACTTAATCATAAAACATTTCCTTTTATTAACGCCGCAGTTGGTTTGTCGATACACATTCCGATTTCGAATCAAGAAACATTCTTAAGCCGTTATTACCTAACTTCCCATAAAGCTAGTATAACTCTTAAGTTTTCAAAACCAAGTATTACTTCTTCTTTCAAATGATTCAAAAATCTTTTGAAATACTTCAAGTTCTTTATTAACACATAACAAGCTACCATAGTTCAAATCGATTACCTTTTAAAACCACAAGTATTTTCTTACCAACATAAAGTCGTTATAACCAACTTCCCATAAAGCCGTTATAACACTTTATGTTTTAAACCAATCAAATACATTTAGCACATGACGTCACCGCACTACATAGTTCACACATATCATGCTAGAAGAGATAGGAAGAGGTTCACATACCTCGCGACGAGTATCGACTAATAGCAAAACGCCCAAGTACCTCAAGCCGTGGCCACTCCTTAAGCCAAGTAGATCGCGCCACACGCAAGATTTCAACCTATAAGGCCACAAGGCGCTTATTAACATCTAGATCTTATCGCAGAACATTCTACGTAAAATTCGCAAAGACCTCCCCGCAACAACAGAAATCTCCTCCTCTATCGAGGCCGCTACCAAGCCAACCAGTGGGGTTTGCACGCCTAACCGGACGTACGATTCTACTACACAAAGAAAGCTACACAAGTCATCTGAATACACCCCATGTAATTACGCCAAGATTTTCTTTCGAAAAGGTTTCTTATTATTCAGGCTTAAGTCAAAAGACATTGCCGATAACTACGTTCAGTTCTATATATAGTATACTTCAACTATATAATCAAACAACATGTAATTTCCAATTACAATAGAGGGACAAGATATTTACCTCGATAAGCCCATAATTATCCGAGTTTAAATGTCGATCCTGAGCAAGGTTTAGCTCCTACTCCGTGCGCTCCGACCCGCTCCAAACAACCCTTAGAAGTTCTAACCCACTTCTACTTATTACTCCAACTAACCATGGAGATTTCCTTAGGGTTTCGGTTTTGTGACGGAAGGGAAGTATAATAGTATTTCTGGGCTTTTCAGATAAGTATAACCTTAGAATACTACAAGGTATACTGCTAAGGTAATTTGGGCATTATAACAATACTTTGAGAGTATTTCTACCAAGAGTGGGTATTATACGAAAACAACTAGGCTGTGGGTACCCCACATTAGCACCCCCGAGGAGTGTATACCCTCGCCTACCCCACTGTGGGGAACTCTCGGCCAAGGGGAGAGGGCTCTCGCCCAAGACACTACACTAAGGGGAGGAAGAAGCTTTCAAGACTTAGAGATTTTGGATGAAGAAGTTCATCAAAGGGAGGGTATTTATAGGTCTAGCAAAGGCCAACCAATGGCCAAGATCAAGCCAAGTGTGGTGCAAGTGTAGGGCCAAGATCATGCCAAGTGCACCTTATCCATCTACCACAAAAATATCCTACCTACTACTTGACAAAAATGTCAAGCAATTCGTCCAACTTGCCGCCCCAAAGCCCACCAATGAGAGGGTGCCAAGTGGCGCCCTCTTGTTGGTCCAAAATGTTTCGTCTCTCGGAAAAATCCGCAAAAATTAAAAATGACATAGCCGGAAATTCCCCTACGAAAGTCGTGGAAAACGCTTAGTCGAAAAACGACTCTAACCGGGTGTTGTGAACAAAGTTAATTCGGCCAAGCCTAATTCTCAAGTTCGAATTTTCTACGTACGTCCTTACGTACATACTCTGGAAATACGGGGTATAACACATGCATAAGGTCCTATTGCAGTTCCCTCTAGAATCCTAATCAGCAAGAGTCACCGTAAAACGTGTGGATCCTTATAACCTACTAAACCTTCCAATGATGTCTTCTGTTTTTCATCTAAACCAGTGTACCTCCATGTACCTCCCAAGCACCCATAAGGTCCTTCAAAGATCTTATTCCCAGTTTCACTATTACCTCCAACTTTAACAACACAAGTGGTTTATACTCAAACCAAAGAATCCTCACAACTAATATGCTTCACATATACTAGGTACTTTATCCTAGATCAAACATAGAATAATTTACTCAAGAAGGCCTTGTATATCTAAGGTCTTCACGGTTACTCAATATTCTAAGACTCTCAAATATTCCATGTCCCAAGCTTACACCGTCTCTCCCCGTATACGGGTAAGATAACTTCTCATAATCTCAAAATCATTTTGCCCTTCTGGCATATCAACAGTCGGGGTATAAAGCGCTATACCTTCCAAACAATTACTAAAGCTTAATAACTCATGATACCCCATAATCACTTCCGACAACACACACATAGCCGTAAATAATATGTTCGTATAGAGGAACATCATCATCACACCAACTATACGACAATCTTACCAACATGTATGCAAAGGTCCATATATTCCCCTTCTGGGCCGCTGTCGCTTTATTTGGAGGCATAGCTGCAACCACAATAATACGTTAGGGAGGGACTACCCTAACAACACATCTCTATCGCACGATCTTATAGTAAGGAAAATAGAAACCAATCCTAAATGTACTGTAGCCTCATGTTTATGGGTGTGGTGCATAACACACCGATAACCACGACTCTACTACACACGGTCTGTAGACATTCCGAGGACTAATTTCTCTGTTACCACCTTTGTCACGACCAGAACCGACGGGCCCGCGACTGATGCCCTAGTTTGGCACCATTATACCCACACATCACATATGACCAGAGAAGCTTAATAAAATTCACAATCTTATAACAAAGGGATCCTGTCCCCTGAACTGAAGTAGTAAACTCCTTTGTCACGACCCGAACCGACGGGTCAGCGACTGGTGCCCTACCTGGGCACCCTTATACCCACACATCACATATGCCCAGCAGAAGCTTAATAAAACTCATAATCTTATAACAAAGGGATCCTGTCCTCTGAACTGAAGTAGTAAACTCATAAATATATATATATATATTTTACATTAGGCAAACTGACAAGGCTGCCACTAGATACCCAATAGCCAAAATGAATTACAACCGTACATGTCCAACCCACACATGACTACATACCTCTAAGAGTATCACAATAACTATGACGGGACAAGGCCCCACCGTACCCCTGAATATACATAAGCCATAATGGAAGACCTGTACCAAAATGACAAGCTCCGGAACAATGGAGCTATCCCAAACGCTGAGCAAGGATCCTAAGCTCGCAGATCACCAAACTGAGTACCTATACCTGCGGGCATGAACACAACTCGGGCGGGGTCGCATAACAAGGTACCAAGTATGTAAACATGAAGTACAGTAGATAAGATCATAACTGTACAAAAGATGACAGAGACAAGTATGAAAATCAAATATCAGAACCAACCGTGCCATAATAAATAAGAGTCAACTGTACCTTGTATCACTGTACCACTGTACTTTATAAAAATGAGAATCAACTGTATCTTTTCAAAATGTGAAAGTCATATCAAAATCAGGGACACCTGCCCATAGAATCATTATGCATATCCTATTAATGGGAATCGAAACCGCATGGGTCTTTATACCCGCATGAGTATCTATACTCGCATCATGGATGCAAGTCCATGGAATAACTATTCATGGGACTCGAACCAACCCGCATGGGTCTTTATACCCACATGAGTATCTATACTCGCATCATGGATGTAAGTCCATGGAATAATTATTCATGGGACTCGAACCCGCATGAGTATCTATACTCGCATCATGAATGTAAGTCCATGGAATAACTATTCATGGGACTCGAACCCACATGGGTCTTTATACCCGCATGAGTATCTATACTTGTATCATTGATGTAAGTCCATGGAATAACTATTCATGGGACTCGAACCGTGGGTCTTTATACCCGCATGAGTATCTATAATCGCATCATGGATGTAAGTCCATGGAATCATATGCATATATGTATATATATATATATATATTAGTGTTGCGGATCGTGCAACCCGTCCCAATATCTGATAATGTTGCGGATCGTGCAACCCGTCCCAATATATAATAGTGTTGCGGATCGTGCAACCCGTCCCAATATATAATAACTTCACTTGTAAAATCAAAGACACTTATCATATCTTTTCTTTTAGAAAACCCAAGGCATTACCACATCTTTCATTTTGGAAAAACCCAAAGCACTATCATGTCATGTAATATTAGGGACTTGAACCTAAAAGTACTATGTACGTCCACCGTACATTCATATTATAAAAAGAGTCATATCATGTATCATTAGGGACTTGAACCCAAAAGTACTATGTACGTCCACCGTACACTCATTTTATAAAAAGAGTCATATCATGTATCATTAGGGACTTAAACCCAAAAGTACTATGTACGTCCACCGTACATTCATTTTATAAAAATCATGCCAAAGAAGAAAGGATAGTTTCACATACCGTTTGTCGTCTGTACCAACTCGATAATTTAAATTCGTATCGTTCTTTTGGCTAACATTATGGAAAATTGAATGGATATAACAGATCTGAATTGCCTAATTAATCCTTAAATGAGTCGTGAGTAATTATCTCTTTATTAAAGATCTTATCTAATCAGCTATGAACTAGCAAATGTAAAATAAACTGGTTATATCTTAGTTTCTATGCAGATGACGTTCTAATCATTTCAATATAATCGCTTGTCGATACCTTTTTCATTTAATGTTGTAATAGCTTATTTCGACACGTTTATTAAGACATACCCAATCATTTATTAAAACAGTCTCAGCGCTTAATACTTATCAGTCACTTTAAAATAGTAAAGTCGAACCGACTTCATCGCTTACTAAGAACTCTTACGGATATTAACATCTCTCCTCATATGGCTTGATAAGGACTTAGGAGCAATTTAGACATGCTTTTAGCATAGAATCAATAACATGAATACCCTTTAACTTCTAAGAGTAGAATGAATCATGAAATAATACCACAGGTATATTTCGTATGTAGAACATGCCAAAAGAATGAAGGAAGAGGTTCACATACCTTATTGACGACTAACCTACATGATAAGTAGAATACATCCCAATTAGTACTTCAACCTATAACCACAATAACACGTCTATCAACTTCATGAATACTAGTATACGCTATACCACATAATGACTCTTCTTTCTTATAAACATTGGGTAGCACTTCCCCTATTCATACACGTTTCCACAACTTTCAAACGAGGCTAATAACATCAATAATCAAGCATCAATTAAGGGTACAACCAAAACAACAACAAATAGGATTTACACACCCACTTCTCATGTAAATTCAACTTTTTAATCCACATTAAAACATTCCACAAAAACAGTACATATTCCAACAACAACGAGGGTAGAATGTGAAGCCTTTCTACACCTTTCTACACCCTTATTACTTTAGGACTCACATTAGAAATTTACCACATTAAACATGCATATGGTAACTAAATTTCCAGCATTATAATTCCACAAAACAGTCCTTAAAACAGCACAACAATGTCCCACAGTTTTATACAATCTCGGCCAACAAGACCTAATGCCATTTCCCTTTTCATAATTCCTTATAATCCAATTCATATTTCATCACTTTTATATAAATAATTTCAACTGGTAACAACATGATTTCCTTTATTTTAACATGCGATTAGTGACGATAATAACAACAATAACCAACGAATCCAACAAAACCAAAACTGTCCAGTTTTCGGCTAACATACCCAAAATTGTCACATGCACTTCTTATTCTCCATTTTTCTTAACACAAGTTCATCCCTTAACTATAACAACATGTAATTTCCAATTACTTCAAGAGGAAGAAGAAATCTTACCTTATTTTTTTAGCCCAAAACAGTCCACAAGTTTCGGCTCACAGTTTTCTCTTTGCTCCACATCTACACGTTACAACAACACCCACATATCCTCTACAAGCTTGTACCCATCTTGCTTTCTTGTTTCTCTTCCGAAAAGTTCATATACAAGCTTAGGGTTTCAAAGAAGTTTCTTGGCCAAAACTGTGACCACTTGTTATGGAGAGTTAACCTTGCTTAGATCTTGGTTAAGGAACTTAATCTTGGAAAATAACTTAACTCTTGTTCTTTACTTTGCTATGGGATTCGAAAAATTGAAGGAGAAGGGAGAGATATGAGGGTTTGGATGAAGAAGACATTTGTGAGCCTAAGTCTTGGTACACTTGTATCATATGGTGTATGTAGCACAAGTGGAGGGGGACCCATGAACCCCACTTGTCCACTTGTCACAAAATATCTCGGACTTGGGAATTTCCCGCCTCGGCACCGCGGTCCTGCTGAATGGCACCGCAGTGCTGCAGCCTTCCGCCCTGACTGGAAGAAAATGGGCTAGTTTCGTCGTCACATTTGTTGCATCCAAAATCTTTCCATAGAGAAAATGTAAATATACTTTCCTTCCAATATCCAAATCTTATCTCCTAACTTACGTTCTTATTTCATTGCCCTGGAACTACGGGGTGTAACAACTTTGGTGTAAATACCCACAAAAGTTTCTCATCTACTTTTACTCTAGCACATCTATGAAAGGGCCTGAGTCCTTGTAGACTTAGAGCAAATGCTTTGGCATAAATACTCATATCGCCAAAAAGGAATTTGCACCCTAACAATTATAATGGACGACGCGTTTAATTAGATTTGTATTTAATGTTTGGGGAACATTTTCAGTTTTTAGGGATTTCATCCAAGATCAACAAACATGACATACATCATATGCGATCCTATCATGCAATTTCTAAACACATTTAGATGGGAAACCATCAAACCAATAGACATGATATAAGATGGTTTTAATCAACCAATGGGCGCCGCCTACCTAGACAGTTATTGCGGTCATTTAAGTAAACAATTTGTCACGCCCCGAATCCTACGGGCCACGACTGGTGCCCTACCTGGGCACCCTTATACCCACACATCACATAAGACCAGCGGAAGCTAATAAAAACTCATAAGCATATACCAAAGGGATCCTGTCCCCTAAACTATAATGGAAAATTCTCATAATAAAACAGGCAAGCTGATAAGGCCGCCACTTTATATAGAAATATCCAAATAGCTACAATTGTACATATGTCCAACCCACACATGACTACAAACCTCTAAGAGTATGATAATGAAACATGACGGGACAAGGCCCCGCCGTACCCCTGAATATACAAAAGCCTATAATCAAGATCTATACCAAAATGATAAGCTCCGGAACAATGGAGCTATCTCAAAAGCTGAGCAATGATCCTAAGCACGCGAATCACCAAACTGAGTACCTACACTTGCGGGCATGAACGCAGCCCCCCGGAGAAGGGGGTCAGTACAATAAGGTACCAAGTATGTAAACATAAGTACAGTAAATCGGATCATAACTGGCCAAAAGATAACAGGGACAAGTATGAAAATCAAATACCAGATCCAACCGTGCCATATAAAATAAGAGTCTATTGTACCTTGTAAAAATAGAGAGTCAACTGTGCCTTTTCAAAAAGTGAGAGTTATATCAAAATCATGAATGTTTGTTCATATAATCTATACCCGCATAATGGATACATGTCCATGGAATCATATACATATAACGTACCCGAACCATTGTGGGACTCGGCTTGAAATGGAATAAAACCAAGGTACTATCATATCATGTACCAAACATTAAAATGAACTTTCATTTTAGAACAACCAAGGTACCAACATATCATGTACCAACCATAGATAATGAACTTCCATTTTAGAAAAACTAAGGTACCAACATATCATGTACCAATCATATATAATGAACTTCCATTTTAGAAAACCAAGGTACCATCATATCATGTACCAATACTTATAATGAACTCTCATTTGAATAAATAGAATGAACCATCGCTTGTAAAATCAAGGCACTAGCACTTTTAAAATCAAGTCACTTACACTTTTAAAATCAAGTCACTTACACTTTCATTTAGAAACACCTAAGACACTATCATATCTTTCATTTTAGGATTAAGATCCAATAAAACTATGTACGTCCGCCGTACATTCACTTCATATAAATCATGCCAAAAGAAGAAGGATAGTTCACATACCTTATAGGCTATACCAACTTGACAACTAGAATACGTCTCAAGTAGTACTTCAACCTATAATAACAATAACACGTCTATCAACTTCATGATACTAGTGTAAGTCATATACCACACAATTCTTCTCTTTTCATATAAAAATTTGGGCAGCACTTCTCCTATTTATACATACTTTTCCACCTTATAAATAAGGCCAATAACATCAATAACCAAGTACCACTTAAGGGCATAACCAAAACATCAACCAAGGTGACTCACACACCTATACTTATGTAAATCCGGCCTCTTAATCCATATAAAAATAGTCCATAAAAACAATTCATATTCCAACAACAATCAGGGTGAAATGTGAAGCTTACAATACCTTTATATACCATTATTCCTTTAGGGACACACATTAACAATTACCATATTAAACATGCATAATTGTAACTAAATTTCCAGCATTATACACTTATAAAAAAGTCCCTAAAATGACACTACAACGTCCCTCAGTTTCATGCAGTTTTTCGGCCAACACCACAACCAAAGCCCTTTCCATAACTTCTTAAAGTCCAATTCACATTTCAACAAGTTTATATAAATCATAACAACTTGTAACAACAAGATTTCCTACATTTTAACATGCAAGTAGTGACGATAATAACAACAATATCCAACGAATCCAACAACACCAAAACTGCCTCAAAATCGGCAACTAGTCCCAAAACTTTCACATGTATTTCTTATTCTCCTTTTATCTTAACACAAGTTCATCTATCAAATATAACATCATGTAACTTCTAATTACTTCAAGAGGAAGAAGAATCTTACCTTAATCTTAGCCAAAAATAGTCTCTAGTCTCGGCCATGTTTCACCTTTTTTGCACCACTTCTTCACGTTACAACAACACACACGTATCCTCTACAAGCTTGCAACCATCTTGCTTTCATGTTTTACTTCCAAAAATTTCATCAACAAGCTTAGGGTTTCAAGACAACTTTCAAGCTAAAAACCGTGACCCACTAATGGCAAGGTTAACTTGGCTTAGAACTTGGTTAAGGTGCTTAATCCTAGAAAATAAGTTGATCTTGTTCTTCACCTTTTCTAGGGAATTTCTGTTACACTCCGTAGTTCCAGAGTATGTATGTGAGGACGTACGTATGAGAATATAACACTAATTAAGAAAGGAAAGAAATTTTTTAATTTACGACGGAAAATATTCCGAACCTCGTGAAGGAAAAAGATTTTTTATTGGGAATTGAATTCTCAATTTTGGTATTTGGACTTCTTGGAATATAAGAGAATTATGGATTTTATTTTCCAGAATTGGTCGCGTGGGGCCTACGGGAGAAATTTACGGTTTTGTGGGGCCCACATTATTTTCGAGATTTTGGCCATTATGGGTGTTTTTGGGAGATGAAAATATTTTGGATGAATAGGAGGGCGACACGTGTCACCCCGTGTGGGCCCATATTGGGCGAGATTTGTGTGGACAAGTGGCTTGTGGGACCCACACACACTTGTCCCTAATCTCAACCACACACATGTTTTAATCCTAGCCCTTGGTTGTCTTATATCATCACACTAGTAGGATGAATCTCCCACACTTAGAATTATTTCAAGACTTGAAAAATACTCCCTCCCTTTCCTTGTGCTCTCGGCAATGGCCATCTTCATTGACCAAAAGTTGTCCAAAAATTCTTAAACTCTTAAGTGTTCTTCCTTGATGTGTTAGGAAGGTTGTTAACCAAGTGTTGGACAAGATTTCTATCACGACCCGTTCCGGGGCCCGTGACTGGTGCCTTACCCGGGCACCCAAGTAGTCATGCATCAGAGAAATCAGCGGAATATAAAACATACAGATATGAAACAAGAGATAAGATAATAAAACAGGCCAACCAAAACGGTTGCCTTCTTGCATATATACAAAAATTTTGAACAGTTACATCCTTTACAACTCTGCCCACAACAAGATTACTGCACTTAAGAATGTAACAACAACTATGACAGACAGTGGTTCCCGCCATACCTCGAATGTACAAGAACCTACAACTCAGTGGAAACATACCAAAAGATAAGCCTCGAGAAACGGAGCTTCCTAATACGCTGAATCGTGATCCTATGAGCGAGGATCAACAACCGATGCACTTACCTCGCAGATGAACGCAGCCCCCGGGCGAGGTCAAGATAACAGTACCAAGTATGTGAAATCAAAAATATCAGAAATGAAATCATAATAGTCTAAAATAAAACAGGAGACATGTATGATAACAAGACTACAATTCACAACATAAAAACAGTCATGTCAAGTCAGGGACTCACTCCCTCAAAGTCATCCCTCATGCCCGTGGAACTCCTTCCTCACTGCCAGCCTAGGTATAAATCGTGTGATACGTATAACATGTCTCGCCCATCCCATGTGACTCGAGGTGGAATCGTGTGGAATACATGTCTCGCCCATCTCACGTGACTCGACAGAATCGTATGGAATACATGTCTCGGCCATCTCGTGGACTCGATAGGAATCGCACATGTCTCGCCCATCTCACGGGACTCGATAGGAATCGTGACATGTCTCGCCCATCTCATGGGACTCGATAGAATCGTGACATGTCTCGCCCATCTCATGGGACTCGATAGAATCGCACATGTCTCGGCCCATCTCACGGGAATCGATAGGAATCGTGACATGTCTCGCCCATCTCACGGGACTCGATAGGAATCGTGACATGTCTCGCCCATCTCACGACTCGATAGAAATCGCGACATGTCTCGCCCATCTCATGGGACTCGAGGTGGAATCGTGGAATACATTCCTGCTCATCCCATGAACGCGATGTCGTGTGAAATACATTCCCTGCTCATCCTATGAACGCGTGTCGAGTGAAATACATTCCTGCTCATCCCATGAACGCGGTATAGAATTGACCATAACATTTAAACGCTCTTTTAAGACAGATTAAGATAATTCCATGTTTTCCTTTTTAAAATCAACTAAGGCAATATTATGCCCTTCTTTTTAAACCAAAACACTTTCCTTCTTAAAGTCAAGTAACAACATTCTTTTCCAAAAGTTCAAGTTTGCCTAATTTCAAATACTCAAGTTTCTCATTTTCGAAAGGTTTCGTAGTTCATAGTCTTAATCACTTAATAACATAATTCTCTGTTAAAACAATTTGAGTAACATATGCCTTATGTGTGAGTAGGTTATTCTTGTTTATAACAATCCTTATTAAAGCAGCCATGATCTAGGAAATGTAATACAATTTTGTCTTATCTTAGCTTCTATGCAGATGGAGGTTTCTACTGGTTTTAATATAATTACTCATTTGTCAATACATTTTCCTTTATTAACGCTGCAGTGGTTCGTTCGATACTTATTCTCATTTCCGAATCAAGAAACATTATTCCTTTTAAAAAACCAAGTACTCATTACTCACGAATGAGGTTTCACACTTTTTAACAAAATTCATATCAATTCAATTAAGTCAAGTCGCTTATCTTTTAAGATCAAGTCTCTTAACTTCTAAAGTCAATAAACCATTCTTTTTATCTCTCTTAAGTCGTTATACCTAACTTCCCATAAAGCTAGTATAATTCTTAAGTTTTCAAAACCCAGTATTACTCTTCTTTCAAAAACGATTCTTAATTCTTTTGAAATACTTCAAGATTCTTATTATTTAAAACTCAAGTCAACAGACCTCGAAGTAAAACCACGTTCAGTTAACACACGTACGTCTACCGTACTATATATGTACTTTTTAAAATATCATGCTCAAGAGGATAGGAAGAATCACATACCTCGCGACGATTATCGACTATTAGCAAATAGCTCCAAAGTACTGTAATCCTGCTAGCCTTTTCCACCCTTTGAGTAGAATACGCTATCGCAATAATTCAACCTATAACGGTCATATAAGTCTATCAACGTCTAGACTACTCTGTAGAATAATTCTAGATACAGATTCCTTATTCTACGGAAAATTGGGCAGCACTTCCCTACCCGTCAAACTACACAAGTCTCATCAGAAATACATCCCATGTAAGTCTGACTTTCTTCTTTAATATTCTTCTGATGTGGTATCAATTCAATTCTCTTCTCTTATACCATCCTTCTATATATCTTATACTTATTTCTATACTACTACTGTATGTAATTTCCAATTACAATAGAAGGTCAATAGTATTTACCTCGATAAGCCCAAAATTATTCAAGTTTATATGTCGATCCTGAGCAACGTTTAGCTCCTATTCTGAACGCTCCAATTCGCTCCAAGAACCCTTAGAAGTTCTACACAACTTCTACTTAACACTTCAACCGACTATGAAGATTTTCCTTAGGGTTTCGTTTTTGTGACTGAAGGGAAGTATAATAGTATTTCTGGGCTTTTAGTATAGGGGTAACCTTGGAATACTACAAGGTATTTGGGCCAAGGTATTTTGGAATAGTAAAAATACTTGGAGAATACTTTTCTACCAAGTGGGGGTATTTTACGAGAACAACTCAAGAGGGGGGGGGGGTACTCTCGGCTAGCACCACTAGAAAAGGGGGGGTATTTTCTCGGCCAAAGGCCTCACAAAGGGGGAGGGGGAGGCTTGGACGAAAACCTTACAAAGGGGGAGAGGGATTTCAAGACTTAGAAGTCATTTGAGGGATGAAGAAATCCTTCAACTAAGGGGGGTATTTATAGGGCCTTCAATGGCCAAGATCAAGACAAGTGGTGGGCAAGTGGAGGGTGAGGATTTGGGCAAGTGTACCTTATCCATCTACCACACAAAATATCACAAAATATCCTACCAACTCCTTGACCACAAAATCGTCCAATTTGCCGTCCACTTGAGGGTGACACTTGTCACCCTCTCGTTGGTCCAAAATATTTCATCTCTCGGAAAAATCTGCAAAAATTATAAATGTTGCAACTGTATTTTTCCCTTCGCAAAGTCCGGAAAACGTTTCGTCGGAAAACGATTCTTTTCGCTAGTTGTGCACAAATTTCGACCCTTATGCCTACTTAAGGCTAAAAACTTTTGTACGTACGCCCTCACGTACATACTCTGGAAATACGGGGTATAACATTCTCCCCTCCTTAGAAACATTCGTCCCGAATGTTCCTTCTCAAGACGGATAACGATAAAGTTGAGATTTGAATTTTGGAAAGAAAGAAGGATTACTTTCTCTTAAGGAAAAATATCGGGAATTTGTAAAGGAAAAAGTTTATTAATTGGAATTTGGTTCTCAAATTTGGTATTTGAGACTTTTGGAATATACTGGATTTTTATTTTCGAATTTGGTCATGTGGGGCCCACCCAGGAAATTTTACGATTTTGTGGGGCCCATAAGGTTTTCAATATTTTGACCAATTATAGATATTTTGGGGGAAGAAATATTGTGGAAGAATGGGAGGGCGACATGTGTCACCCCCACTTGGTCTTGAAGACTTGGACTCTTTAGATATTTTGAGGACAAGTGGAGATGTCGGTCCCACTCCACTTGTCTTGCTACACTTAGGCCATACACTTGGCAAGATCTCACTACATGGGATACATTATATTATACATAGAGGAGTGCAAGACTTCACTCAACACTTAGCCATATTTCATATCTCTTTCTCTCATTGAGGGATCTCGGTTTTGGGCCTCTTTTGGAGAAAAAAATTCTTCAAGCTTTGGTGATAAATCCTCAAACTCAAACCTAAGCTCCCAAATTAAGTGCTAAGGAAAGATAACCCCTTAAACCCCAAGAACAATAGGTTGGCCAAAAATGAGGGTGTGAAACCCTAAGGTTCCGTCGACTTTTTGGAAGTGAAATACAAAGTGAAGTTGTGTATAAGTTCATAGGGGTCACATATATGTGATTGGAACTTGAAGAAGTGGAACGACACGAAAACTGCGGGCCAATCTATAGCGGGCTATTTTGGACGATTTTTGGCACACAAATGAGGTAATAGTTCTTCTTAAATTAAAGTAATTGGATATTACTTATTGTTGATATGTATGGATGAGCATGTACTAAAAATAATGAAGATTGAAAAGTATTTGAGCCATTTTTTGCAAGTTGGCCGAGAGGAGCACTATTTTGTGCCATTAGATTCGTTGATTGTTATTGTCGTTATTTACACATGTTTCATGTTATATAATGAAGGAAATATTGTTGTTTATAGTTATTATAACTTATATAACATGTTGGAATGAGAATTGGATTAAAAGGAATTAAGGAAAAGTACTTTGGATTGTTGTAGTTGTTATTGGCCGAAAACTGCCTAAAATTGTTAGACGTCATCGTGTCGTTTTTATGGACTGTTTTGGGGTGTTGCTATGCTGGAAAATCAGCCCCTAAACATGCATGATTAATGTAGTAATTGGCTAATGAAAGTACTAAGGAATAAGGGTGTTAAAGGCTGACATCGTACCCTTAATGTTGAATAAATTGTGGACTATTTTGGATAGATTGTGGGGCAGAATTTTACACGTCCAGTTAGGCGTGTAATCCCCTTTGGTTAACTATTGGTTGTTCCTTAAATGTGTCTTGTTTTGTTCAATACGGGCCTTGGAAAAAGGTGGAAAAGTACGTAGAAACAAAGGAAGTGATGCCCAAATTTCCGTAGAATTAGAGGGCCATTATTTGGTATAAGTCTTATACTAGTAAGTATGATATTGATGGAAGTGTTATCGTCATTATAGGTTGAAGAAATACGTGTAGCATATTCTACTTGGAATGTGGAATAGACGCTAAGATTAAAGTACATTGGAGTGTATTGCTACTTGTCGTGTTGGTTAGTCGTCACGAGGTTTGTGAACTATCCTTTCTTATTTTGACATGATTATTTGGAAAGCCTATGTGACTTGATTTATTTGAAGTAAATGAATTGATTTTGAAAGTATATGAGTCTTGATTATGAAAGTATGAGTGACTTGGTTTGAAATGTATAAGTTCCTTGAATTACTTTAAAGTTAAGAGATTTGATTTAAAGTTATGAGACTTGATTTCTTTAAAAGATTATGAGACTTTATTTTTCAAGTTATGAGACTTGATTTCTAAAGTTAAGAGATTTGATTTAAAGTTATGATACTTGATTTCTTTAAAAGATTATGAGACTTTATTTTTCAAGTTATGGGACTTGATTTCTAAAGTTAAGAGATTTGATTTAAAGTTTTGAGACTTGATTTCTTTAAAAGATTATGAGACTTTATTTTTCAAGTTATGAGACGATTTCTAAAGTTAAGAGATTTGATTTAAGTTATGAGACTTGATTTCTTTAAAAGATTATGAGACTTTATTTTTCAAGTTATGGGACTTGATTTCTAGAGTTAAGAGATTTGATTTATTTTGAAAGTTATAATACTTGATTTGAAAAGTACAAGCTTACTTGATTTTAAAGAAGAGAAGTAACTTGTTACACCCCGAAATTCCGGGACATGAAAGAGAGAATAGACGTGAGAACACAGGACTTGAAAATTTGTACGAAAGAAAGAAGTGTCTTTCCGACGGAAAATCTTCCGAACGTCGGAAAGGAAAATATTCGTTGATGAGAATTAGATTCTTAAAATGCATTATTTGAAGAGTATGATACTTATTAACATTATGGAAATTTATTTTTACGGATTTGGTCACGTGGGGCCCACCCGAGAAATTTTACGTTTTGTGGGGCCCACGAGGGTTACGAAATTTATGTACGAATGGGAGGGCGACACGTGGCACCCCCCCAATGGTCTTGGACGAAAATTACAAGGGTTAAATGGTCATTGACCATTGAAGATGAATAAGTCTTCAAGCTTGAGATTGTTGACTTGTCAACTTGTCCACTTGGCTAGTTATCCAAGGGTTATTCATCCTAGCCTCACATTTGTTATAATCTAAGCCCTCCATTGTATTATATATACACTACACTAGTGCAAGACTAAGTCTCCAACACTTAGCAAAAATCACAACATTCTTGTTCTTCATGTGTGCTCTCGGGTTTGTCAATTCCCACACAAAAAAATTTGTAATTTTGGTTCTTTATTCACTAGAATTTAACCCAAGGTCCCTAAGGGTATTGTAAGGATATCTCAATAGAAATATTTCGGAAAAACGACGTTTTCACGTTAGTCACAAGGCGAAAACCTAAGTCATTTTCACAAGTTTGGATTGGAAAGGGAAGAGAAGTTGGTTGTGAACTTCTAAAGGATTTAAATAGCGGATTGGAGCCTAAAGGAAAGGAGCTAAGAATTGCTAAGGAGCGACTTTGGATCTTGGAATTTTTAAGGGCTTATAAAGGTAACAATTCTTGTCGTTTTAGTAATTAAGATTACTTATTGTTGTAGCTATGGATATTAGCAAGCATGAGGTATATATTATGAAGTTTGATAAGTGTTATGGATATTGGAAACCCTAATCCGAAAGTTGCATGATTAACCCTAAGATTGTAATTCAATTTGGTTATTATTTTTAGTCGTCGCATGTTATATAAAGAAAGGATTATAGTTGTTTGAATTGTTTTGCGACTATATAACATGTTAGGACGACATTATGGATTGGAAGGAATTGGAAAGAAATAGATGTTGTTGTCCTTGATATTGTCGAATATTGCCTAAAGTTATTGGATTGTTTTGTATTATTGTGGGGCAGAATTTTACAAGTCCTGTTAAGGCGTGTAATCCCCTTTGGATAGCTGAATTGTCGGGCCTTAAATGTGGCGTGTTTGGTTGTTAAATTCGGTCCTTGAAAAAGGTGGAAAAGTATGTAGAAACAAAGGAAGTGCTGTCCGATTTTCCGTATAATTTGGTGACTTTACACTTAGAATATTCTACGTTTAAAGCTAGAGGTTAATAGAAGTACTATGTCCATTATAGGTTGAAGTACTACGAGTAGCGTATTCTACTTGAAGGGTGGAAAAGCTAACAAGGTTATAGTACTTTGGAGCATTTTGCTACTTGTCAATAATCGTCGCGAGGTATGTGAACCTCTTCTTTCTTTGGCATGATCCTACGTATGAAATATCCATGTGATAGTATTTCATGATTCCTTCTACTCTTAGAAGTTAAGAAGTATTCACATTGTTGATTCTAAGTTAAAAGTATGTTTAAATTGTCCTAAGTCCTTACCAAGTCTTATGGGAGATGTTGGTAAGAATGGTTAGGAAGTTATGAGATTTGATTTAAAGCTATGTGTCTTGATTTATTTAAAGTAAGCAAGTTGATTTTATGTTTAAAAATGACTTGAATTTATATGTGAAAAGGGGATTCATTTTAAAAGTGGAGGTTATATGGTTTTAAAGAGAATAAATTACTTGGTTTTGGAAGTGTATGAAACTTTATTTTTTCAAGTTATGGGACTTGATTTCTAAAGTGTAGATGATATGATTTTATAAGTATAAGTAAATGGACTTTAAAGAATGTATGTTATGAAGTTTTAAGACTACAAACTTTGATTGTCTTTTAAGGATTATGATGTTTTAAGCGATATGATTTTAAAGAGTGTATGCTACGAGGGGTTAATACTATAAGCCTTGATTTTATGAGTGGAAATGACTAAACTTTAAAAAGTATGGCTTCTTAATTTATTTCAAAAGTTAAGAAAATGGTTTCCAAAAGAGTGTGTGACTTGAGCTTTAAAAAGAAAGGAGTTTTATGATTCTTTTTAAGTATGTATGTACGTAGTATTTTTGGGTCTAGTTTTCCTAATGTTGTAAGAATAAAAGTGTCTTAAGTTCTCTAAAATGAATGGTTGTTATAATAGCTTTATGGGAAGTTGTTATGACGACTTAAGAAGAAGTGAAAACATGATTTAAAAATGTTATGTAAGGAAAAACACACCGAGCCTACAAATAGGCCGGATTATGTTATGAAATACACCGAGCCTACAAATAGGCCGAATTATGTTATGAAATACACCGAGCCTACAAATAGGCCGGATTACATTATGAGATACACCGAGCCTACACATAGGCCGGATTACGCCATATTACCCCGAGCCTACACATAGGCCGGGTTACGTCATCTTACACCGAGCTTCACAGGCGGGCCGGATTATGCTACATGATTCCACATTACACCGAGCTCCACAGGCGGGCCGGATTATGCTACTTGATTCCACATTACACCGAGCTCCACAGGTGGGCCGGATTATGCTACATGATTCCACAGTACACCGAGCTCCACAGGCGGGCCGGATTATGCTACATGATTCCACATTACACCGAGCTCCACAGGCGGGCCGGATTATGCTACATGATTCCCCAGTACACCGAGCTCCATAGGCGGGCCGGATTATGCCACATGATTCATCAGTACACCATGTCCCGCAAATGGGCCGGATTACGTTATCACGTATGGATAATCAAAGTAAATGTTATACCCCGTATTTCCAGAGTATGTACGTGAGGGCGTACGTACAAAAGTTTGAGCCTTAAATCAGGCAAGGGACAAAAATTTTGTTCACAACCCACGAAAAGAATTGTTTTCCGACGAAACGTTTTCCGGACTTTGCGAAGGGAAAATTACGGTTGCAACATTTATAATTTTTGCGGATTTTTCCGAGAGATGAAATATTTTGGACCAACGAGAGGGCGACACTTGTCCCTCAACTTGGACGGCATTCAAGGGGAGTTGGTGGCACGTTTTTTTCATTTAATTTGCCTAAAACATTTGGTCAATGTTTTGTAGATATTTTGTGTAGTAGATGAGCAAGTGGGACCCACACAACACTTGTCCAAATCCTCACCCTCCACTTGCCCACCACTTGTCTTAATCTTGGCCATTGATTTCCCTATAAATACCCCCCTTGAGTGAAGACTTCTTCATCCACAAAATAATTTCTAAGTCTTGAAAATCCTTCCCCCTCTTAGTAGAAGCTCTCGTCCAAAGAGCAACCCCTCCCCCTTTGAGAAGCCTTGGACGAAAGTACCCCCCCCTCTCTTGAGTGTTGTCTCGTAAAACTACCCCCCCCCCCCTTGGTAGAAAAGTATTCTCCAAGTATTGTTACTATTCCAAAATACCTTGGCCCAAATACCTTGTAGTATTCCAAGGTTACCCCTATACTAAAAGCCCAGAAATACTATTATACTTCCCTTCAGTCACAAAAACGAAACCCTAAGGAAAATCTTCATAGCCGGTTGAAGTATTAAGAAGTTGCGTAGAACTTCTAAGGGTTGTTTGGAGCGGGTTGAGCACCTGCAGTAGAGCTAAACGTCGCTCAGGATCGACATATAAACTTGAATAATTTTGGGCTTACCGAGGTAAATACTATTGTCCTTCTATTGTAATTGGAAATTACATACTGTAGTATAGAAATGAATATAAGATTCATAGAAGGATATTACAGAAGAGAATTGAACTGTAATAGAATGATATTACAGAAAAGAATTGAATCAAATCACATCGTAAAAATATTAAAGAAGAAGATTGAATCAGATTTACATAGATCGTATTTGATGAGACTTGTGTAGTTTAACGGCAGGGAAGTGCGCCCGATTTTTCCAGAAATAGAGAACCTACTGCTTAGAATATTCTACAGAGTAGTCTAGACGTTGATAGACGTATATGGCCTTTATAGGTTGAATGTTCTGCGAGTAGCATGTTCTAATTGAAAGGTGGACAAGGCTAGCCGGGTTATAGCCGTGGAGCATTTTGCTAATTGTCGATAATCGTCGCGAGGTATGTGATTCTTCCTATCCTCTTGAGCATGATATTTTAAAAGAATATATATCTAGTACGGTAGACGTACGTGTGTTAACTGAACGTGGTTTTACGGCGATGTCTTTTGACTCTAGTCTAAATAATAAGAATCTTGAAGTATTTCAAAAGAATTAAGAAACCTTTTTGAAAGAAGAGTAATACTTGGTTTTAAAAGCTTAAGAGTTATACTAGCTTTATGGGAAGTTAGGTATAACGACTTAAGAGAGATAAAAAGAATGGTTTATTGATTTTAGAAGTTAAGAGACTTGATCTTAAAAGATAAGAGACTTGACTTAATTAAATTAATATGAATTTTGTTAAAAAGTGTGAAACCTCATTCGTGAGTAATGAGTACTTGGTTTTTAAAAGGAATAATGTTTTACTGATTTCGAAAATCAGAATAAGTATCGAACAAACCACTGCAGCGCTAATAAAGGGAAATCAATATTAATTAAGTATTATAAAAACCAGTAGAAACCTCCATCTACATAGAAGCTAAGATGAGACAAAATGATATTACATTTCCTAGGTCATGGCTACATTAATAAGATTGTTATGAATAAGAATAACCTACTCACACATAAGGCATATATTTCTCAAATTGTTTTAAAGGAGAATTATATTATTAAGTGATTAAAACTATGAACTACGAAACCTTTCGAAAATGAGAAACTTGAGCATTTAAAATTAGGCAAACTTGAACGTTTGGAAAATAATGCTGATTACTTGATTTTACAAAGGGAAGTGTTTTGGTTTACTTAAAAAGATAGTCACTCTATTTTTATACTACGGGTATTGCGTGACTTTTGTGAAAGAAACGGATCTTTTAAAGAGTTAATGTATGAAGTACTTTGGGGATAAAAACCCGAACTTGTTAACATAAAGTAGAAAGTACCTTGTGTGAATAACTTGATTGTGTTGGTTTGTGATAGCCTTGTAATACTTTCTTGTTGATTTGATAAGTAAACATGTTAGGATGCTACGTGTGTTAGTATCTTGTGATGTTTGTGTAAAGGGGTTTCCCTTGATTGTGCTTATGTTGTTTAACGATAAGCCGTTATGATAGTATTGTACCACTCACCTCGACATGATACCGGGGTTAAGCCTCCGACGCGGGTATACTCGTGCACCGGGACTATGATTCGAGAATACCTACGCGGGTCCAGTGGAACCTGCGCGAGCTACGAGAGTTAAGGTGTTAGTGTGCGGTCTATATGGCCATGCGGTCATGTGGTCACGCGATCGCGCGGTCGTGATGATGCCGGAGTAGCTACCCTCGACGCGGAATACCTCACGCGCCTATGAGTATGGCCTACGCGAGTCGCGGAAGTTCGAGGATTAGACGCGCACATTTGATATCGCGCGAGTGGCCAACTTCGATCATGGCGGTCTAGATGCACCTCGTGATACGCTTTATGACTTTTTGGTGCGTGGGTTTTGTAGACGGCTATGCCTTCGCATTTACCCCAGACGGTTTTATTATGACACGTGGGACACGTGTTCATGTGTATTCCTTGGTGTTTTTATATCATAAATCGCCGCAGCTGGCGAAGGTATTCCACGCATGATTAATGTTGTGCGTGAGACCCATAGTTATATTTGAGTGGTGACTTTGAGGGCGAGTCCTCGACTTGACACGATCGCTTTATTGTGAATCGTAGTTTGCTATCATACATGTCTCCCGCTTTATATAGACTACTATGATTTCATTTACGTGATTTTCGGGCCACATAATTGGTACCTATTATACCGACCTCCTTCGGGTTATGCTCATGCCGCAGTAGAGGTACACCATGTTGATCCTCGCCATAGGGTCACAGTCATTGCTGGGAAGCTCCGCTTTCTCCGAGGCTTATCTTGGGTAAAGTCCCCTGTCGTTGTAGGTACTTACATTCAGGGTATGGCGGGCCCCGTCCCGCCATTGTTGTTATATCATTCTTAGAGGTCCGTAGTAATGCTTGTGGCGAGTTTGTAAAAGGGATGTAATCGCTCGGATTTAAGTTTTTATATATATATGCCGTAAGGAAACTTTTCTCGATAATCGCTTTCACACTTCATGTTATTTCATGTCTTGTTTTATATTAGATGATTACTCGATGTATGTCTACTGGGTGCCCGGTAGCACGACCACGCCCGGTTCGGTCGTGACAAAAGTGGTATCGTGAGCGATTAATCCTCGAAAAGTGTCTGCACCGTATCTAGTAGTCTTGATTATCGGTGTGCGTGCACCATCCCAATAATCGTGAGGTCGCAGGATATTTAGGATTGGTTTCATTCTTCTCACTCGAGATCGTGCCTTAGAGCCGTGTTATAAGTTGGACCTCTAACGTATTTCTTTCCCTACCGCTTATGCCTCCGTAAGGCAACCCGCCCGAGGCAAGGCAATGGCGGAGCCGCGAGCAGAGAGTACAGAGGTTACGAGGCACAGCCCAATCATCACCGGGTGGTGCTTCATTCGGGAGTTCTACTATGTCGCCATCCCAGAGTTTAGCCCAACGCAGCAGCCTCCTATCGCGCCATGATATCTGACCTTCGCCCACGACCGAGCGAAAGTATGGACGCAAAGAGACGACCCTGTTACTAGCTATGGATTTAGCAACCAGAAAGTATATTATGTACCGATTTATCTCGGGTCTTGATGAGTATCTAAGAGAGGGTTGTGCAAGAGTAGCTCTTCAGTCAGGCATGAGCATGTCCTGCGTACAGGCTTATACGCATTAGGCCGAGAAACGTAGGGATCGACGGGTTAACCAAGATCAGCAGAAGAGGGCCAGAACAGCAGGGTCCTTTGGTAACTATCAAGGCGGACCTTCTCAGCAGCAGACGGGTTATGCGCCTCCGCCAGTGCAGAGTGGTCCTCCACAGGGTTCAGGACGTTCGGGGTATGCAGGAGTTGGTCAGAGCTCCAGGGCTGCTGGTCCGCAGATACACGTAGGTTCCAGCCACCGATTCGATTTTCGCGGTATTCACAAGATGGCAAAGCGCCATCCCGGAATGTCGCTTTTTTGTTGACGCATGTTTTACTGCGCCGCCGTGGCCATGTATCGAAGCGGTGTCCTAGTAGGAGGATGCAAGTAGAGAACTCACCTACCGATCGCCATGATCTGGTTCGAGAGGAATGGGTGTTAGCTGCAGGAGGCCACCTCACCTCGCGGCTGCCAGTGGTGTGTCATTGTGGGGAGTGTCGATTTCTTCGACAAATTGTTATGCTTATGCACAGCAGGCCATTTTAGAAATTGTCCGACTGCAGGTGGCGCGATGTAGAGACTCACTTCAGTGATCGTGGCTAGTTCGTCACCTTCCTAGCTACGCACCAAATGGCATGATTGATTAGAATGACAAAGGGGAAGTGAAGCAGTAGATACAGGTATATTTTTAACCCTCTAGAGTGTTATACCCCGTATTTTTCCAGAGTATGTACGTGAGGGCGTACGTATAAAAATTTAAGCCTTAAGGTTGGCAAGGTTCGAAATTTGTACACAAGTGCCGAAAAGAATCGTTTTTCGACGAAATGTTTTACAAGACTTGGCGGGAAAATTCCGCTATGTCATTTCTAATTTTTATGGATTTTTCCGAGAGACGAAACATTTTGACCAACGAGGGTGACATGTGTCACCTCACATCGGGCGTGATTGTGACTCGCAAAGGGACGACTTGGAGCATTGTTAGGTAGGATATTTTGTGCAAGTTGGTGTGGTAGATGGATAAGGTACACATGGTTAAATCCTAGCCCTACACTTGCCTTACACTTGATTGATCTTGCCATTGGTTTGGTTGGGCCTATAAATACTCCCCTAACTTGAAGACTTTCTTCATCCACAAATAGTTTCTAAGTGTTAAAATCCTCCTCCCCTCTTAGAAAGGTTCTCGCCCAACCTCGAGAGACCTTGGCCGAAACCCCTCCCCCTTGTGAGCTTTAGCCGAAACCCCTCCCCCTTTGCCTAGTTGTTTTCGTATAATACACCCCCCCTCTTGGTAGAAATACTCTCCAAGTATTGTTATAATACCAAAATACCTTGGCCCAAATACCTTGTAGTACTTTCCAAAGTTACCTCTATACGTAGAGCCCGGAAATACTATTATACTTTCCTTTAGCCACTAAACGAAACCCTAAGGAAAACCTTCATAGTCGGTTGAAGTGTTAAGTAGAAGTTGCGTAGAACTTCTAAGGGTTGTTTGGAGCGGATTGGAGCACTCGGAGTAGGAGCTAAACGTTGCTCAGGATCGACTTTAAACTTGGATAATTTTGGGCTTACCGAGGTAAATAATCCTATCCTTCTAGTGTAATTGGAAATTACATACTGTAGTTGTATTGAAATGAATATAAGATTCATAGAAGAGAATTGAACTGTAATAGAAGGATATTACAGTAAGACTTGAACTGAAATCACATCAGAAGAATATTAAAGTAGAAGATTAAATCAGATTTACATAGATCAGTATTTATGAGACTTATAACCTTATTGGTTGAATGTTCTGCGAGTAGCATGTACTACTTGGAAGGTGGACAAGGCTAGCCGGGTTATAGCCGTGGAGCGTTTTGCTTATAGTCGATAATCGTCGCGAGGTATGTGATTCTTCCTATCCTCTTGAGCATGAGTATTTTAAAGAATATATATATATAGTACGGTAAACGTACGTGTGTTAACTGAATATAGTTTTACGGCAATGTCTTTTGACTTAAGCCTGAATAATAAAGAATCTGGAAGTATTTTACAAGAATATATATATAGTACGGTAGACGTACGTATGTTAACAGAATGTAGTTGTACGGCAATGTCTTTTGACTTAAGCCTGAATAACAAGAATCTTGAAGTATTTCAAAAGAATTAAGAAACCTTTCTGAAAGAAGAGTAATACTTGGTTTTGAAAACATAAGAGTTATACTAGCTTTATGGAAAGTTAGGTATAACGTCTTAAGAGAGATAAAGAGAATGGTTTACTGATTTTTAGAAGTTAAGAGACTTGACTTGAATAAATTAATATGAATTTTTGTGTGAAACCTCATTCGTGAGTAATAAGTACTTGGTTTTTAAAAAGGGAGAAATGTTTTACTGATTTCGGAAATCAGAATGAGTATCGACAAACCACTGCAACGTTAATAAAGGAAAATGTATTGAATAATGAAGTATTATTAAAACCAGTAGAAACCTCCATCTGCATAGAAACTAAGATGAGACAAAATGATATTACATTTCCTAGATCATGGCTGCTTAATAAGATTGATTATAAACAAGAATAACCTACTCACATATAAGGCTTATGTTTCTCAAATTGTTTAAAAGAGAATTATGTTTTAAAGGATTAAAATTATGAACTACGAAACCTTTTCGAAAATGAGAAACTTGAGCACTTGAAATTAGGCAAACTTGAACGTTTGGAAAATAATGTTGTTACTTGATTTTACAAAGGAAAGCATTTTGGTTTACTTAAACAATGTTAGTCACTCTATTTTTATACTACGGATGTTGGGTGACCTTTGTAAAAGAAATGGATCTTTAAAAGGAATTTAACGTACGTAGTACTTTAGGGTTAAAACCCGAACTTTGACATAAAATGAAAGTACCTTGAGTTGTGTATAACGTGCCTATTCTTGTTGTTGTGAAACTTGCCTATGCTTGTTGTGATAGCCTTTGTTGTGCAAAAATTGTGTTTCTATACTACCGCGTCTCTCGGTGGAGGGCCGGTTGACTTGTTGAGGACTTACTTGGACGTGCCGGCAGTGACGGAGAATTCCAGTGCACGCCCGCTGATAGTGTTATTCCATGGACTAGCTCTCCATGAGGTTTTACCGTTCGGACTTGGTATCCGGTGGTCGGCCAGATTTGCCCCCGCCTCGGTCGATTCGCCTTGTACCGGTAGTTAGCCCTCGACTTGCCCGCTCAGCAGTAGTGACGGTCTCGTGATACGCACTCGCACCGTAGTTAGCCCTCGCATTGCCCCGCCGCCACCACGGACCGCCTTGTATCCGTAGTCGGCCAGACTTGCCCGTGTCGCCTTCGTGGTTTGTATAGTATTGTTAGTACGGCTTTGGCATCGTAGGACTTGGTGTTCATATGTACTCTGGTGTTATTATATCATGATCGCCATGGCGGGAAGGTATTCCACGCATGATTGATGCGGGCGTGAGACCCATAGTGATATTGAGTGATGACTCGAGGCGTGAGTCCCCGACTTACATGATCGCTATTTATCGTGGAATCGTAGTTTGGTTATCATACATGTCTCCTTCTTTATATAGATCGCTATGATTTCATTTACTGATTTTTCGCTTCACATACTTGGTACTGTCCAGATCGACCTCCTCGGGGCCGCGTCATGCCGCAGGTAGAGGTACATCGGTTGTCGATCCCCGCTTTTGGGATCACACTTCAGCGTATTGGGAAGCTCCTTTCATTCGGAGGCTTATCTTTGGTATGTTACCCTGGGTCTGTAGGTTCTTGTACATTCCGGGGTATGGCGGGGCCCTGTCCCGTCATAGTTGTTGTAAAAATCTTAGAGGTCCAGAGTAATTGTGGCAAGTGTTGTAAGGATTGTAACTGTTCAAAGGTCTATATTTATATATATGCTGAAAGGCAACCGTTTTGGTTGACCTATTTTCTTTTATCTTGATCCATGTCTATTTGTATGTTTAATTTTTTATTTCCGCAGGTTTTTCTCTGATGTTGTATCACTAGGGTTCCCGGTAGGCACGACCACGCCCGGTTCGGTCGTGACAAAAGTGGTATCGTGAGCGCTTAGTCCTCGAAAAGTGTCTACAGACCGTGTCTAGTAGAGTCTTGATTATCGGTGTGTTGTGCACCACATCTATAATCAGGAGGCTGCAGGACATTTAGGATTGATTTCCCTTCTTCTCATTCTGAGATCGTGCCTTAGAGCTGTGTTGTAAGTTGGACCCCTCTGACGTATCTCGTTTTTACCAGTTATGCCTCCGCGCAAGGCAACCCGCCCGGCGGAAAGGCAATGCAGGGAGCCGCGAGTAGTAAGCGCCGCATCTCGCAGAGACCACAAGACCGAGCCTCCACCCCACACCGGAGCAGAGGAGATGGGTTACGCGAGTTGCCCGATTATCGCCAAGCGTCAGGCCAGACTTGAGGATAGGCTGGACGCAGCAGTTCCAGTAGCACCAGTGGTTCACCCTAGATCAGATAGTTTGAGGCTACGAGATTTTCTGAGTTGTAGCCCGCCAGAGTTTTATGGGTCGAGGCCTGAGGATGATCCGCAGGAGTTCATCCGACAGTTACAGCGGATCATGAGAGTGATCAATGCATCGGAGACCGAGTCGGTGGTCCTAGGTTCGCATCGGCTGCGTGATACCGCAATGATCGGTTTGATTCGCGAGCAAATCCCGGAGAGAATGCACTTCCAGCTATATGGGACGAGTTCTCAGGGGCATTTCTTGAACATTTCTTGCCTCCACAGATGAGGAGGGCTCGGGCCGACAGATTTATGGTGTTGCGGCAGAACGAGCGTACGGTTCGGGAGTACAATGTGGAGTTCGACTCATTGGCCCGGTACGTCCCCGCGTTAGTAGCTAGTATGGAGGATTGAGTGCACCGATATGTTACAGGGCTCGATGATTACCTAGCAGAGAGTTGTTCGGTGTAGCTCTTCACCGCACGGACATTGCCGCACGCAGCTTATGCACTTGGATGTGAGCGAGCGGAGGAATCGACGGAATGACCGAGACCGCAGAAGAGGGCCGCAAAGCAGGTCCTTTGATAACTTTCGAGGCGGGCCGCCAAAGAAGAGACTAGTTATGTACCTCCGCCAAGACAGCAGTGGTCCTCCACGCCTTCGGACCTTCGGATATTCGTGAGCAGTCGGGCTCCTGTGTTTCAGATTTTCGTGGAGTAGGAGTGCTCGCCTTATCTCGATGTGCCGTGGGAAAACTTCATAAGGGAGAGTGTCGTACTAACTTGGGTGATTGTTATTCTTGCGCCAACAGGCCATCTAGCGAGAGACTGTCCGACTGTGGTAGCGCTGGTAGGATAGCAGACTATGGGATCGGGCCATGGTTCTTCACCTTCCATAGCTAGGCAGGATGTTCATACACCGCAGCCACGCAGAGGTCGCGTGGAAGTTCCCAGTTTTAGCGGTCCTTTGAACCGCCTATTTTCAGGTATATCCTTAACCCTCTAGAGTTTTGTATATATTGATGTTATGATGATGTGTTTAATGTTATGTTCGGATAGCTTTGTGCAAAAGTGTGATTTAGAAACACGTTAGTGAAAAGGGTAAGCACAGGGGGTGAGAAATGATGAACCTTAGAATATTACGTTGAGACCTTAGATGTAAAGCCGTGTTGAGTACAAGACTTTGCGGGTGATCTTTGTCGTAACGTATAAGTATACGTGGAGTAATTGTGGGAAAATTCGGGTAGTGTAAAATGGAAGTGGTAGCTTTCATGACCAGATAGGTAAGATTGTTCCGGATCGGAAACAAGAGCTTGATGCGTTAAGTGGGTCGGGTTGGGGCTATATTGCGGTCAACCCAGAGTCTTGGGGATGGGTCGGTTCGAGGTGGTCCCGCGGTGGTAGGGTCACGAGGGTGCTAGGCCCAAGTTTAGATGACCATCGATGAGTTCGTGGATATGTTCGACCGTGTTGGATCGTGAAGGCCGGAATGGCCTTAAGGAGATCGAGGCTAGTATGATGACCAAGTTTGAGGTGGTGACTCCAAATTTTGGGAATCAAGCGACGATCAAGTATGGTACGATACTAGAGAAGTTCAAGTGTTCGAGAAGAGTACGACGTAAGGATAGATGTGAACATGTCCGAGAGAATAGAAATGATCGTTACCCTGTGAAGTAAAGGTGCGAAGGAAAATCATAGACCGGGGTGGAAGCTTTTGTAATGCTAGAGGTGATTCCTCGTTGACGTGGGTTAAATCTTTGAGCGTGTGTTATTTTGTGGCCATATGTGGCGTTGGCAACTTGTTAGAGGAACTTTATCGTTATCCGTCTTGTAAGGAACATTCGGACGAATGTTTCTAAGGAGGGGAGAATGTTATACCCCGTATTTTTCCAGAGTATGTACGTGAGGGCGTACGTATAAAAATTTAAGCCTTAAGGTTGGCAAGGTTCGAAATTTGTACACAAGTGCCGAAAGAATCGTTTTCGATTTAAATGTTTTACAAGACTTGCGAAGGGAAAATTCCGGCTATGTCATTTCTAATTTTTGCGGATTTTTCCGAGAGACGAAACATTTTGGACCAACGGGAGGGTGACATGTGTCACCCTCACATTGGGCGTGATTGTGGACGGCAAAGGGACGACTTGGAGCATTGGTTAGGTAGGATATTTTGTGCAAGTTGGTGTGGTAGATGGATAAGGTACACATGGTTAAATCCTAGCCCTACACTTGCCTTACACTTGGATTGATTCGCCATTGGTTGGCCATTGGTTGGCCTATAAATACTCCCCTAACTTGAAGACTTTCTTCATCCACAAATAGTTTCTAAGTGTTAAAATCCTTCCCTCTTAGAAAGGTTCTCGCCCAACCTGAGAGACCTTGGCCAAACCCTCCCCTCATGAGCTTTAGCCGAAACCAACCCCCCCTTGCCTAGTTGTTTTCGTATAATACACCCCCCCTCTTGGTAGAAATACTCTCCAAGTATTGTTATAATACCAAAATACCTTGGCCCAAATACCTTGTAGTACTTTCCAAAGTTACCTCTATACGTAGAGCCCAGAAATACTATTATACTTTCCTTTAGCCACTAAACGAAACCCTAAGGAAAACCTTCATAGTCGGTTGAAGTGTTAAGTAGAAGTTGTGTAGAACTTCTAAGGGTTGTTTGGAGCGGATTGAAGCACTCGGAGTAGGAGCTAAACGTTGCTCAGGATCGACTTTAAACTTGGATAATTTTGGGCTTACCGAGGTAAATAATCCTATCCTTCTAGTGTAATTGGAAATTACATACTGTAGTTGTATTGAAATGAATATAAGATTCATTGAAGAGAATTGAACTGTAATAGAAGGATATTACAGTAAGACTTGAATCAAATCACATCGTAAGAATATTAAAGTAGAAGATTAAATCAGATTTACATAGGATCAGATTTACAGTAGACTTATAACCTTATTGGTTGAATGTTCTGCGAGTAGCATGTACTACTTGGAAGGTGGACAAGGCTAGCCGGGTTATAGCCGTGGAGCGTTTTGCTTATAGTCGATAATCGTCGCGAGGTATGTGATTCTTCCTATCCTCTTGAGCATGAGTATTTTAAAGAATATATATATATAGTACGGTAGACGTACGTGTGTTAACTGAATATAGTTTTACGGCAATGTCTTTTGACTTAAGCCTGAATAATAAAGAATCTGGAAGTATTTTACAAAAATATATATATAGTACGGTAGACGTACGTATGTTAACAGAACTTAGTTGTACGGCAATGTCTTTTGACTTAAGCCTGAATAACAAGAATCTTGAAGTATTTCAAAAGAATTAAGAAACCTTTCTGAAAGAAGAGTAATACTTGGTTTTGAAAATATAAGAGTTATACTAGCTTTATGGGAAGTTAGGTATAACGTCTTAAGAGAGATAAAGAGAATGGTTTACTGATTTTTAGAAGTTAAGAGACTTGACTTGAATGAATTAATATGAATTTTTGTGTGAAACCTTATTCGTGAGTAATAAGTACTTGGTTTTTAAAAAGGGAGAAATGTTTTACTGATTTCGGAAATCAGAATGAGTATCGACAAACCACTGCAACGTTAATAAAGGAAAATGTATTGAATAATGAAGTATTATTAAAACCAGTAGAAACCTCCATCTGCATAGAAACTAAGATGAGACAAAATGATATTACATTTCCTAGATCATGGCTGCTTAATAAGATTGATTATAAACAAGAATAACCTACTCACATATAAGGCTTATGTTTCTCAAATTGTTTAAAAGAGAATTATGTTTTAAAGGATTAAAATTATGAACTACGAAACCTTTTCGAAAATGAGAAACTTGAGCACTTGAAATTAGGCAAACTTGAACGTTTAGAAAATAATGTTGTTACTTGATTTTACAAAGGAAAGCATTTTGGTTTACTTAAACAATGTTAGTCACTCTATTTTTGTACTACGGCTGTCGGGTGACCTTTGTAAAAGAAATGGATCTTTAAAAGGAATTTAACGTACGTAGTACTTTAGGGTTAAAACCCGGACTTTGACATAAAATGAAAGTACCTTGAGTTGTGTATAACTTGCCTATGCTTGTTGTTGTGAAACTTGCCTATGCTTGTTGTGATAGCCTTTGTTGTGCAAAATTTGTGTTTCTATACTACCGCGTCTCTCGGTGGAGGGCCGGTTGACTTGTTGAGGACTTACTTGGGCGTCAGCGCGTGTGGAGAATTCCACGCACGCTCGCTTGATAGTGTTATTCCATGGACTAGCTCTCCATGAGGTTTTACTGTTCGGCCTTGGTATCTGGTGGTCGACTTTCGTACTTGCCCCGTTTCGTGGCTGATTCGGCCTTGGTACCTGGTAGTTAGCCCTCGCACTTGCCCGCTCGGTGTAGTGAAGTCTCGTGTCTGACGCTTGGTACCGTAGTTAGCCCTCGTACTTGCCGTCGCCTCGTGGCCGCGGCCTTTGGTATCCGTAGTCGGCTTTACTTGCCCGTGTCGCCGTGGTTTGGTTGTATAGTATTGTTAGTACGGCTTTGGCATCAGGTAGGACTTGGTGTTCATATGTACTCCTTGGTGTTATTATATCATAGACTGCCGGCAGTGAGGAGGGTATTCCACGGGCATGATTGATGTTGCGGGCGTGAGACCCATAGTGATATTTGAGTGATGACTCTGAGGGCGTGAGTCCCTGAATTACATGACTGCTTATTTATCGTGAACTGTAGTTTGGTTATCATACATGTCTCCTGCTTTATAGATCGCTATGATTTCATTCTGATATTACTGATTTCACATACTTGGTACTGTTGTCTCGACCTCTCCTTCGGGGGGCTGCGTTCATGCCGTAGGTAGAGGTACATCGGTTGTCGATCCCCGCTTTTGGGATCACACTTCAGCGTATTGGGAAGCTCCGTTCCTTCGGAGGCTTATCTTTGGTATGTTACCCTGGGTCTGTAGGTTCTTGTACATTCCGGGGTATGGCGGGGCCCTGTCCCGTCATAGTTGTTGTAAAAATCTTAGAGGTCTGTAGCACTGTTGTGGGCAGGGTTGTAAGGATTGTAACTGTTCAAAGGTCTATATTTATATATATGCTGAAAGGCAACCGTTTTGGTTGGCCTATTTTCTTTTATCTTGATCCATGTCTATTTGTATGTTTAAGTTTTTATTTCCGCTGGTTTTTCTCTGATGTTGTATCACTAGGGTGCCCGGGGTAAGGCACCAGTCACGGGCCCGGGTTCGGGTCGTGACATAGAGATTGTATGTGTGATAAGATAAGTATATCTTAAGTTTTATGTTCTGATAACATAAGTGTCAATTGTGATTAGAAATCATGGTTAGTTAAAAGGGTAAGATTGGGGATAGGGAAAGTGTGAGCTTTAGAATATTATGCATGGAGACCTTAGAGGCGAGGCCATCTCGAGTAAAAGATTTATTTTTATGTTTGACCCTTATCGGAGTGCATAGTACACGTGAGATATGTTTGTGTGATAAGTCCCTGAGTGGTACGAAATGAAAGAGGGTAGTTGAGCTAAGAAGACCACTAGGTTTTCGTGACTCGATGGTGAGATTGTTCCGGATCGGGGAACAAGAGTTTTGCGCAATAGCGGGTCGGGTTGCGGACCGATCGCGGGTCAACCCGCGGCCTGTAATGTGGTGGGGTCAGTTCGAGGTGGTCCCGCCAGGTGGTGGGGTCATGAGGGTGTTAGGCCCAAGTTTAATTAACCAGCGTACGAGTTCGTGGATGCGTTCGACCAGTAGTCGGGCCGATGAAGTCAGCCCATCTTGTCTTTTAGTCAGGACTGTTTACTCAGCAGAGGGTTATGCGAGATGATTATATCAGGAGGGTTGTAAGGCTGCACGAGGTGCCTACTTTCACCTTATGACAGGCAGTGGAGCCCAGGTTACGGATATTTCTTTTCTGGAGGTATTACCAGGCAGGGATAGAAACGCAGGTGAGTCTCAGTATTGCATTCACCCTCGGGCCGGTGTTTTTGATTTCAGAGGTAGCTATAGGGATTATTCGCCTCTTGGTTGAGTGTGTATTATAATAGCTACCATATCAGTATTCAGATATCGCCTTATGACGCCTTGTAGGGGGCGGAAGTGTAAGTTGTCGGTCGATTGGTTCGATGTTGGCAGGGTTCAGATAGTTGGTTCATACTTGTTTCAGCAGGATGTGGATATGGTGAAGATTATCCAGAAGAGGTTATTGGCAGCTCAGATTCAACCGAAGTCGTGCGGATAATCGGCGACGATGCTTGGAGTTCAGGTTGACGGTGGGTCTTCTTGAAGGTACCACCCCGGAAAGGGTGTGACGAGTTTTGGAAAACAGAGGAAACTTAGCCCGAGTTACTTTGGGCCTTTTCAGATCATGTGAAGAGTAGGCCAGGTTGCCTATATGTTAGCCTTGCCGTCCGACGTAGGAGGCAGTATGTCCGGTCTTTCATGTTGTTATGTTCGGAAAAGTATCGGAGATCCATCCAGAGTGTTCCCAGTTAATGATGACCAAGTTGGAGATAGTAACCCCGAGATTTTGGAAACTGAAGCAGTAGCAGAAATGTGGTAAGTTATGAGAAAGAGTTCGAGTATACGAGAAGGGTACGACGAGTAAGGGAAGAAGCGAGCATGTGTTAAGAACATAGATGTGATCATTTCTTTTGTAAAGTGAAGGTGCGAAGGGAGTATATTTTAGACTTTGGGTGGGAGCTTTTGTGATGTTAGAGGTGATTCCTCGTGGACTTGGATTAAATATTTGAGCGTGTGATATTTTATGGCCAGGTGTGGCGTGATCGTTTTCGTAAGTATAGTAGTGAAGACTATACGGGCGCATGTGTGTTTTGAGACATAGAAGGAACATTCGGGACGAATGTTTCTAAGGAGGGGAGAATGTTATACCCCGTATTTCCAGAGTATGTACGTGAGGGCGTACGTACAAAAGTTTGAGCCTTAAATCAGGCAAGGGACGAAAATTTTGTTCACAACCCACGAAAAGAATTGTTTTCCGACGAAACGTTTTCCGGACTTTGCGAAGGGAAAATTACGGTTGCAACATTTATAATTTTTGCGGATTTTTCCGAGAGATGAAATATTTTGGACCAACAAGAGGGCGACACTTGTCCCTCAACTTGGACGACATTCAAGGGGAGTTGGTGGCACGTTTTTTTCATTTAATTTGCCTAAAACATTTGGTCAATGTTTTGTAGATATTTTGTGTAGTAGATGAGCAAGTGGGACCGACACAACACTTGTCCAAATCCTCACCCTCCACTTGCCCACCACTTGTCTTAATCTTGGCCATTGATTTCCCTATAAATACCCCTCTTGAGTGAAGACTTCTTCATCCACAAAATAATTTCTAAGTCTTGAAAATCCTTCCCCCTCTTAGTAGAAGCTCTCTTCCAAAGAGCAACCCCTCCCCCTTTGAGAAGCCTTGGCCGAAAGTACCCCCCCCCCCCCCCCTTGGTAAAAAAGTATTCTCCAAGTATTGTTACTATTCCAAAATACCTTGGCCCAAATACCTTGTAGTATTCCAAGGTTACCCCTATACTAAAAGCCCAGAAATACTATTATACTTCCCTTCAGTCACAAAAACGAAACCCTAAGGAAAATCTTCATAGCCGGTTGAAGTATTAAGAAGAAGTTGCGTAGAACTTCTAAGGGTTGTTTGGAGCGGGTTGGAGCACCCAGAGTAGGAGCTAAACGTTGCTCAGGATCGACATTTAAACTTGGATAATTTTGGGCTTACCGAGGTAAATACTCTTGTCCTTCTATTGTAATTGGAAATTACATACTGTAGTAGTATAGAAATGAATATAAGATTCATAGAAGGATATTACAGAAGAGAATTGAACTGTAATAGAAGGATATTACAGAAGAGAATTGAACTGAAATCACATCAGAAGAATATTAAAGAAGAAGATTGAACTGTACTTACATAGGACTGTATTTACAGTAGACTTGTGTAGTTTAACGGGTAGGGAAGTGCTGCCCGATTTTTCCGTAAAATAGAGAACCTACTGCTTAGAATATTCTACAGAGTAGTCTAGACGTTGATAGACCTATATGGCCTTTATAGGTTGAATGTTCTGCGAGTAGTATGTTCTAATTGAAAGGTGGACAAGGCTAGCCGGGTTATAGCCGTGGAGCATTTTGCTAATTGTCGATAATCGTCGCGAGGTATGTGATTCTTCCTATCCTCTTGAGCATGATATTTTAAAAGAATATATATCTAGTACGGTAGACGTACGTGTGTTAACTGAACGTGGTTTTACGGCGATGTCTTTTGACTTGAGTCTAAATAATAAGAATCTTGAAGTATTTCAAAAGAATTAAGAAACCTTTTTGAAAGAAGAGTAATACTTGGTTTTAAAAGCTTAAGAGTTATACTAGCTTTATCGGAAGTTAGGTATAACGACTTAAGAGAGATAAAAAGAATGGTTTATTGATTTTAGAAGTTAAGAGACTTGATCTTAAAAGATAAGAGACTTGACTTAATTAAATTAATATGAATTTTGTTAAAAAGTGTGAAACCTCATTCGTGAGTAATGAGTACTTGGTTTTTAAAAGGAATAATGTTTCTTGATTTGGAAATCAGAATAAGTATCGAACAAACCACTGCAGCGCTAATAAAGGGAAATGTATTGACTAATTAAGTATTATAAAAACCAGTAGAAACCTCCATCTGCATAGAAGCTAAGATGAGACAAAATGATATTACATTTCCTAGGTCATGGCTGCATTAATAAGATTGTTATGAACAAGAATAACCTACTCACACATAAGGCATATGTTTCTCAAATTGTTTTAAAGAAGAATTATATTATTAAGTGATTAAAACTATGAACTACGAAACCTTTCGAAAATGAGAAACTTGAGCATTTGAAATTAGGCAAACTTGAACGTTTGGAAAATAATGCTGATTACTTGATTTTACAAAGGGAAGTGTTTTGGTTTACTTAAAAAGATAGTCACTCTATTTTTATACTACGGGCATTGTGTGATTTTTGTGAAAGAAACAGATCTTTTAAAGAGTTAATGTATGAAGTACTTTGGGGATAAAATCCCGAACTTGTTAACATAAAGTAGAAAGTACCTTGTGTGAATAACTTGATTGTGTTGGTTTGTGATAGCCTTGTAATACTTTCTTGTTGATTTGATAAGTAAACATGTTAGGATGCTACGTGTGTTAGTATCTTGTGATGTTTTTGTAAAGGGGTTTCCCTTGATTGTGCTTATGTTGTTTAACGATAAGTCGTTATGATAGTATTGTACCACTCACCTCTTGACATGATCAGGGGTTGGCGCCTCCTCCGACGGGGTATACTCAGCGATGCAGGACTATGATTCGAGAATACCTCATGCGGGTCCAGGGACCTATGCGGAGCTACGAGTTCGTGTTAGTGTGCGGTCTATATGGCCATGCGGTCTATGTGGCCACGCGGATGCGAGTCGGGGCGATGACGGGAGTAGCTACCGATGCGGGAATACCTCATGCGGGCCTATGAGTATGGCCTATCGCGAGTGCGGGAAGTTCGAGGATTAGACGCGCATTTGATCTGCGGTAGTGGCGGCTTCGATCATGTGGCGATGCAGACAGAACCTCGTGATCTGCTTTATGACTTTGTTGGTGCGTGGGTTTTGGTAGTCGGCTATGCCTTCGTACTTACCGTGACGGTTTTATTATGACACAGGTGGGACGCGTGTTCATGTGTATTCCCGGTGCTTTTATATCATAGGCTGAAGCGGTGAGGAAGGTATTCCACGGGCATGATTGATGTTGTGGGCGGGAGACCCATAGTTATATTTGAGTGGTGACTTTGAGGCGTGAGTCACGACTTGACATATCGCTTTTATTGTGATCGTAGTTTGGTTATCATACATGTCTCCCGCTTTATATAGACTACTATGATTTCATTTCTGATATTTTGATTTCACATACTTGGTACTGTTATCTTGACCTCGCCGGGCTGCGTTCATGCTGCAGTAGAGGTACACGATGTTGATCCTCGCCATAGGGTCACGATTGGCGTTTGGGAAGCTCCGTTTCTCCGGAGGCTTATCTTGGGTATAGTCCCCTGTCGTTGTAGGTACTTACATTCAGGGGTATGGCGGGGCCCTGTCCCGCCATTGTTGTTATATCATTCTTAGAGGTCTGTAGTACTGTTGTGGGTAGAGTTTGTAAAAGGGATGTAACTGTTCGGATTTAAGTTTTTATATATATATGCCGTAAGGCAACTTTTCTCAGATAACTGTTTCACACTTCATGTTATTTCATGTCTTGTTTTATATTCCGCTGATTACTCTGATGTATGTCTACTTGGGTGCCCGGGGTAAGGCACCAGTCACGGCCCCGGGTTCGGGTCGTGACAGTAAACCCCCAAACATGAGGTCCCTCCATAAAGGGCCGGATTATGTTATGTAAGATATATAAGTTATGTGGAAAAACTTAATTTAAATCCTTAAAGTAAGTATGTAAGAATATGAAGTTAATTTTTATTGAAAGAAGGAAAAGAACGGTTAATATACGATTGATTTCATGAGTTAAAATGGCACGGTAGGATCTGGTATTTCATTTTTATACTTGCCCCTGTCATTTTTTTTACAGTTATGATTTGGTTATCGTACCTTATTTCTGTTCCATACTAAATTTTTGTTATCGACCCGCCGGGCTGCGTTAAATGCCCGCAGGTGTTAGGTACACAGGTTGGTGATCCCTGCTCTTAGGATCTCTGTTCAGTTTTTGGGAAGAAGCTCCATTCACTGCGGAGGCTTATCTTTTGGGTACGGTTTCCCTGATAGTGTAGATTATGTACATTCAGGGGTATGGTGGGGCCCTGTCCCGCCACATTTGAAATTCTTCGAGGTCTGTAGTCATGTATGTGGGTTGTATTTTGAAAGGATGTAAGTTCTTTTGTTATGTATGTATGTATGGTGGCAGCCTATTCGGCTTTGACATTGTTTTTTTTTTTAAAAAAAGAGGGATGTAACTGCGGTGGTTTAAGTATATGTATATGTGTCCAGGGAGGTAGCCTTATTGGCTAACCTGTCGCTTAAATTCTTGTTGTTTTATTTTTTATAAGTTTCATGTATGTTCCGCTGATTATCTCTGATGTATACCTGTAAGGGTGCCCAGGTAGGGCACCAATCGCGGGCCCGGGGTCGGGTCCTGACATAACTTGATTTAAAGGTATAAGTTACTTGATTAATTTAAAGAGAATAAATGACTTAATGTTGAAAGAAGAAGTTCTTGGTGTTAAAGGTATAAGTTACTTAAGCTTAAAAGTGTAAGTAACTTGATTTTGATAGAAAAAGTATTCTTGAGGTTCAACTCCCTAAAATTTCATGAAATGATTCTTTTTATAAAGAATAGATGTATGTAGTACTTTTGAGTTTAATCCACTAACATTACATGATTTGAGTCTTCTTGTAAAGAAGTGAATGTACGTAGTACTTTGGGTTCAACTCTCTTACATGACATGATAATGTCTTGGTTGTATTAAAAGGAAAGATGTGGTAGTGCTTTAGTTTTCTAAAATGAAAGATGTTATAATGGCTTTATGAGAAGTTGGTTATAACAGTTTGTGGAAAGTCAAGAGATAGTATAAAAGGTTATAAGGAAATCATGTGAGAATGTCCATGATTAAGTCCTTAATATAGTACATGAAATGAAAGTGCCTTGAGTTTATAAAGTGAATGTACGGCGGACGTACATTATTGTAATGGATCTTAATCCTTAATGAACTATGTGATAGTGCCTTGATGTTATAAAATGAAAGACTTGTTAGTGTCTTGGTTTCTCTAAAAATGATAGTTCATTCTATTTGTGCTAATGAGACTTGAAGATGATTTAAATGGTACATAGTTGCTTGTGATAGCTATATGTGTACAGTCCTTTATATTTGCACCAAGTCCCAAAAATAGGTCGGGAAATGTCGTATCTCGCATGATGGTATTGTCTTGGTCATTTTAGAAAGGAAGGCATTGTATTGTCTTGGTTATTTAGAAAGGAAGGCATGGTATTTTCTTGTTTATTTTAAAAGGAAGGCATGGTATTTGCCTTGGTTGTTTTAAAATGAAAGATATGATAGTGCCTTGGTCATCTAAAATGGTGGTTCATTCACTTGGATCTAATGAGAGTTAAAGATTACTTAACTTGCATATGTTGTTCATGATAGCCAGTAGTGCAAGTGTTATATTATTTATTGCGAGGTCAATCCCCGGGACATTACATATCCGTGGATTTGATCTCCGTGATACGAGTATGACGTATATGCTCATTGCGGGTCCGTAGGGCCTATGCGGGTGAAATAGTCCTATACGGGGCAAATTGCTCCATTGCGGGTCCACAAGACCTATGCGGGTGAAATAGTCCTATAAGTCGCAAATTGCTCCATTGCGGGTCCACAAGACCTATGCGGGTGAAATAGTCCCTTGAATAGGATTGCATAATGATACTACGGGCTGACGACCCTAAATTAATCATAAGCTTCCTATTTTAAAATGGTAAAATTTACTCTTGTTACTCTCATTGTTAAAAAGGCACAGTGTACTGGTAGTTTATTATTATACTTATTACATGCCGACAGCGATGTGAGAATTCCACGGGCATGCTTATCTGATAATGGTTGTATATTATACTGGTTACATGCTGACAGTGATGTTGTATTCCACGAGCATGCTTCTGTGATATTATATGCTGAGGGCAGGTTTCCCAGATTTTGACAAGGCTTTCATATTTGAAAGTGGTACGGTGTTACAGTAGTACAGTGATACAAGGTACAGTTGACTCTGATTTTATATGACACGGTAGAATCTGGTATTTGATTTTCATACTTGCCCCTGTCATTCCTTTGTATAGTTATGATCTTACTTGCTGTACTTTATTTCCGTTCCATACTTAGTATCTGTTGTACTGACCCCCTTTGGGGGGCTGCGTTCATGTCCGCAGGTCTAGGTACTCAATTGTGGATCCGCGAGCTTAGGATCATTGTTCAGCATTTTGGGATAACTCCAATGTTCCGGAGTTTGTCATTATGGCTAGGTATATTTAGAGGTACGACGGGGCCTTGTCCCGTCATAGTATTTGTCCAAAATCTTAGAGGTCTGTATTCATATGTGGGCTGGACTGGCTAGAGTTGTATTTACATTGTTGAGCAGTGTAGACCCTTTCGGGTGATTTATATTATGACAGCCTTTTCAGCTTTGCCTTTGTTTAAAAAAAAGGAGTTTTATTTATCTTCCGCGGTTTATTGTGTTGTATGAATAGAAGGGTGCCCAGGTAGGGCACCGACGCAGCTTGAGGTTCGGTCGTGGCGATGTAATGGTATCGAAGCGATTAGTCCTCGGAATGTCTACAAACCGTGTATAGTAGAGTCTTGTATATCGGTGTGTTGTGCACCACATCTATAAACAGGAGGCTATAGTACATTTAGGATTGGTTTCCCTTCTTCTCACTTTGAGATCGTGCGATAGAGCTGTGTTGTTAGGGTAGTCTCTTCCTAACGTATAATTTTGATTGCAGCTATGAGAAAGGCAACAATGACCCAGAAAGGATTATATGGATTGCGTATCCAGGTTGGTAAATTATCGTATAGATGGTATTATGATGATGTATATCTGGAAGAGCGTATTTATTTGGGGGTCATATGTGCATTGCCTATAATGATTATGAATTACCATGAGTTGGTTAAACCTTAATAATTACTTGGAAGGTGTGAAACAATTTATTAAATCCACACCTAGGCTTTATATATGTACTGATTTGGAAAAGTCAGAAGGTAATGAACTGACTAAGATTGTGATAAACTCTTAAAAGATCAGGTTCGATTGACTTAAGGACATACCATGTTGTTAGATTAAGTCGTGTTGTACGCTTAAGTGATTTGTGAATAGTATTGATATGGAGTAAATAGAGTTATTGTGATTAAGACAACATGATTTTGAGATTATGAGAAGCTACCTTACCCGTATGTGGGGACTGATAATGTAAGCTTGGAACATAGAATGATTGTGAACTTTAGAATATTGATGACCACTAAGACCTTAGATGTATAAGGCCTTCTCGGGTAGTAAGATTTATTTCAGACCAAGAATGAGAGTTAAGTGCGATGATGAGTCAGGTGTGGACCAATTGCGGGTCGATCCGTAGCCTGTAATAAAGTAGGGTCAGTTGGGGCGGTCTCGCTATGTGGTAGGGTCATGAGGGTGCAAGTCTCAAGTCGAGTTAATCATTGTACGAGTTCATCGACGCGTTCCACCGGAACCGAGTCGTGAGAGCCGGAAATGACCTTAAACTGTTGAATGTAGTGACTCCCAGGATTGGGAAAAAGAAGCAATACTTGAAGTTATGTACGCATACTAGAAAATGTTTAGAAGTACGAGAAGAGTACGACAAGTAAGAAAAGGAGTGAACAAGTGTTAAAAGAATTGAAGTGTTTATAGTTATGACTAATGAAAGTACGAAAGAAGAATCATTTTAAGCCATGAATGAGAGTTAATAGTGGTGATATACACCCTATATTTGATTCCTCGTTTGTCTTGTTATTGATGTATATGCAGGTGCGATGTATTAGGGCCATATGTGGCATATTTGGTTTTGTAGGGTGTAGTCTAAGGGGACTATACCTATATCTGTTTAGATTGAACCTAGTATGAAAATTCGGGACGAATGTTTCTAAGGGGGGAAGGATGTTACACCTCATATTTCCAAGAGAATGAGATGAGAACGTGCGTAAGAAATTGAGATTTGAATTTTGGAAAGAAAGAATGATTACTTTTTCTTAAGGAAAAATATCGGGAATTTGTGAAGGAAAAGGTTTATTAGTTGAAATTTGGTTCTCAAATTTGGTATTTGAGACTTTTGAAATATATTGGATTTTTGGATTTTTTATTTTCGGATTTGGTCATGTGGGGCCCACCCGAAATATTTTACAATTTTGTGGGGCCCACAAGGTTTTCGATATTTTGACCAATTATAGATAATTTGGGGGAAGGAAATATTTTGGACGAATGGGAGGGCTACACGTGTCACCCCCCACTTGGTCTTGAAGACTTGGACTCTTTAGATATTTTAAGGACAAGTGGAGATATGGTCCCACTCCACTTGTCTTGCTACACTTAGGCCATACACTTGGCAAGATCTCACTACATGGGATACATTATATATTATACATAGAGGAGTGCAAGACTTCACTCAACACTTAGCCATATTTCATATCTCTTTCTCTCATTGAGGGCTCTCGGTTTTGGGCCTCTTTTGGAGACAAAAATTCTTCAATCTTTGGTGATAAATCCTCAAACTCAAGATTAAGCTCCCTAATGAAGTGCTAAGCAAAGATAACCTCTTAAACCCCAAGAACAATAGGTTGGCCGAAAATGAGGGTGTGAAACCCTAAGGTTCCGTCGACTTTTTGGAAGTGAAATACAAAGTGAAGTTGTGTATAAGTTCATAAGGGTCACATATATGTGATTGGAACTTGAAGAAATGGAGCGAAACGAAAACTGCGGGCCAATCTATAGCGGGCTGTTTTGGACGATTTTTGACACAAAAATGAGGTAATAGTTCTTCTTAAATTAAAGTAATTGGATATTACTTATTGTTGATATGTATGGATGAGCATGTACTAAAAATAATGAAGATTGAAAAGTATTTGAGCCATTTTTGGCAAGTTGGCCGAGAGGAGCACTATTTTGTGCCATTAGATTCGTTGATTGTTATTGTCGTTATTTACACGTGTTTCATGTTATATAATGAAGGAAATATTGTTGTTTATAGTTATTATAACTTATATAACATGTTGGAATGATAATTGGATTAAAAGGAATTAAGGAAAAGTACTTTGGATTGTTGTAGTTGTTATTGGCCGAAAACTGCCTAAAACTGTTAGACGTCATCGTGTCATTTTTATGGACTGTTTTGGGGTGTTGCTATGCTGGAAAATCAGCCCCTAAACATGCATGATTAATGTAGTAATTGGCTAATGAAAGTCCTAAGGAATAAGGGTGTTAAAGGCTTCACATTGTACCCTTAATGTTGGATAAATTGTGGACTATTTTGGATAGATTGTGGGGCAGAATTTTACACGTCCAGTTAGGCGTGTAATCCCCTTTGGTTAACTATTGGTTGTTCCTTAAATGTGTCTTGTTGGTTGTTGAATACGGGCCTTGGAAAAAGGTGGAAAAGTACGTAGAAACAAAGGAAGTGCTGCCCAAATGTCCGTAGAATTAGAGGGCCATTATTTGGTATAAGTCTTACACTAGTAAGTATGATATTGATAGAAGTGTTATCGTCATTATAGGTTGAAGAACTATGTGTAGCATATTCTACTTGGAATGTGGAATAGACGCTAAGGTTGAAGTACATTGGAGCGTATTACTACTTGTCGTGTTGGTTAGTCATCACGAGGTATGTGAACTATCCTTCCTTCTTTTGACATGATTATTTGGAAAGCCTATGTGACTTGATTTTGGTGAGTCTATGTGACTTGATTTATTTGAAGTAAATGAATTGATTTTGAAAGTATATGAGTCTTGATTATGAAAGTATGAGTGACTTGATTTGAAATGTATAAGTTCATTGAATTACTTTAAAGTTAAGAGATTTGATTTAAAGTTATGAGACTTGATTTCTTTAAAAGATTATGAGACTTTATTTTTCAAGTTATGAGACTTGATTTCTAAAGTTAAGAGATTTGATTTAAAGTTATGAGACTTGATTTCTTTAAAAGATTATGAGACTTTATTTTTCAAGTTATGGGACTTGATTTCTAAAGTTAAGAGATTTGATTTAAAGTTATGAGACTTGATTTCTTTAAAAGATTATGAGACTTTATTTTTCAAGTTATGATACTTGATTTCTAAAGTTATGAGACTTGATTTCTTTAAAAGATTATGAGACTTTATTTGTCAAGTTATGGGACTTGATTTGTAAAGTTAAGAGATTTGATTTAAAGTTACGAGACTTGATTTCTTTAAAAGATTATGAGACTTTATTTTTCAAGTTATGAGACTTGATTTCTAAAGTTAAGAGATTTGATTTAAAGTTATGAGACTTGATTTTTTTAAAAGATTATGAGACTTTATTTTTCATGTTATGAGACTTGATTTCTAAAGTTAAGATATTTGATTTAAAGTTATGAGACTTGATTTCTTTAAAAGATTATGAGACTTTATTTTTCAAGTTATGGGACTTGATTTGTAAAGTTAAGAGATTTGATTTAAAGTTATGAGACTTGATTTCTAAAGTTAAGAGATTTGATTTAAAGTTATGAGACTTGATTTCTAAAGTTAAGAGATTTGATTTAAAGTTATGAGACTTGATTTCTTTAAAAGATTATGAGACTTTATTTGTCAAGTTATGGGACTTGATTTGTAAAGTTAAGAGATTTGATTTAAAGTTATGAGACTTGATTTCTTTAAAAGATTATGAGACTTTATTTTTCAAGTTATGGGATTTGATTTCTAAAGTTAAGAGATTTGATTTAAAGTTATGAGACTTGATTTCTTTAAAAGATTATGAGACTTTATTTTTCAAGTTATGGGACTTGATTTCTAGAGTTAAGAGATTTGATTTATTTTGAAAGTTATAATACTTGATTTGAAAAGTACAAGCATACTTGATTTTAAAGAAGAGAAGTAACTTGATTTAAAGGTATAAGTTACTTGATTGATTTAAAGAGAATAACTGACTTAATGTTGAAAGAAGAAGTTCTTGGTGTTAAAGGTATAAGTTACTTAAGCTTAAAAGTGTAAGTAACTTGATTTTGATAGAAAAAGTATTCTTGGGTTCAACTCCCTAAAATTTCATGAAATGATTCTTTTTATAAAGAATAGATGTATGTAGTACTTTTGGGTTTAATCCCCTAACATTACATGATTTGAGTCTTCTTGTAAAGAAGTGAATGTACATAGTACTTTGGGTTCAACTCCCTTACATGATGTGATAATGCCTTGGTTGTATTAAAAGGAAAGATGTGGTAGTGCTTTAGTTTTCTAAAATGAAAGATGTTATAACGGCTTTATGAGAAGTTGGTTATAACAGTTTGTGAAAAGTCAAGAGATAGTATAAAAGGTTATAAGGAAATCATGTGAGAATGTCCATGATTAAGTCCTTAATATAGTACATGAAATGAAAGTGCCTTGAGTTTATAAAGTGAATGTACGGCGGACGTACATTGTTGTAATGGATCTTAATCCTTAATGAACTATGTGATAGTGCCTTGGTGTTATAAAATGAAAGACTTGTTAGTGTCTTGGTTTCTCTAAAAATGATAGTTCATTCTATTTGTGCTAATGAGACTTGAAGATGATTTAAATGGTACATAGTTGCTTGTGATAGCTATATGTGTACAGTCCTTTATATTTGCACCAAGTCCCAAAAATGGGCCGGGACATGTCGTACCTCGCATGATGGTATTGTCTTGGTCATTTTAGAAAGGAAGGCATGTTATTGTCTTGGTTATTTAGAACGGAAATCATGGTATTGTCTTGTTTATTTTAAAAGGAAGACATGGTATTTGCCTTGGTTGTTTTAAAATGAAAGATATGATAGTGCCTTGGTCGTCTAAAAAGGTGGTTCATTCACTTGGATCTAATGAGAGTTAAAGATTACTTAACTTGCATATGTTGTTCATGATAGCCAGTTGTGCAAGTGTTATATTATTTATTGCGGGGTCAATCCCCGGGACATTACATATCCGCGGATTTGCTCTCCACGATGCGAGTATGACGTATATGCTCATTGCGGGTCCGTAGGGCCTATGCGGGGGAAATAGTCCTATGCGGGGCAAATTGCTCCATTGCGGGTCCACAAGACCTATGCGGGTGAAATAGTCCCTTGAATAGGATTGCATAATGATATTACGGGCGGGCGGCCCTAAATTAATCATAAGCTTCCTATTTTAAAACGGTAAAGTTTACTCTTATTACTCTCATTGTTAAAAAGGCACAGTGTACTGGTAGTTGATTATTATACTTATTACATGCCGACAGTGATGTCACGACCCGACCTCGGGCCCGCGGCTGGTGCCTTACCCCGGGCACCCTAGTGATAATACATCAGAGAAAATCAGCGGAAATAAAACTCATGAAAATAAACAGTGATACAAGAAACAGGCTGACCAAAAAGTCGCCTTTCATCAAATATATATATAAATAAACCCTGAACAGTTATCCTTTACAAACCCTGCCCACAACAGTACTACAGACCTCTAAGAGTTTTTATAACAACTATGACGGGACAGGGCCCCGCCATACCCCTGAATGTACAAGTACTCTGATGACAGGGAATATACTAAAAGATAAGCCTCGAGAAAGCGGAGCTTCCCAAAATCTTGATCGTGACCTTATGAGCGAGGATCGGCAAGCGGTGTACCTCTACTGCGGCATGAACACGGCCCGAAGGAGAGTCGTCTGACAGTACCAAGTATGTGGCGAAAATACTGTAATGAATCATAACAGTCTATATAAAACAGGAGACATGTATGATAACCAAACTACAGTACATCATATATAAGCAGTTATGTCAAGTCAGGGACTTACGCCCTCAAAGTCATCACTCAAATATAACCATGGGTCTCACGCCCGCAATATCAATCATGCCCGTGGAATTCCTTATCCTTTGTCGTGATCTATGATATAAATTATAATCATGTGACGCGCCCGTGGCATCCTACCTCACTTTCGGCGTACACATATACAATACATACATATATCTCCTGCCCGTGGAATCCTCCATCACTGCCGGCAGCCGTGGGTGTAACATATAACCATGTGACGCGCCCGTGGCATCCTACCTCACTGTCGGCGTACACATATATAATACATACATGTATATATATATAACATGCCCGTGGCATCCCTCATCTCGGGTACATGTCTTCATGGGGATCTAGTCCATGGAGTAATAATCGTATATAACATGCCCGTGGCATCCCTCATCTCGGGTACATGTCTTCATGGGGAGCTAGCCCATGGAGTAATAACATACCGGGAGTTTAACCCGCTGCATGGCCGCATGCCCTCAGAATTCCTCATCGGTGCAGACATGTCCATGTAATAATAATAATATACCGGGAGTTTAACCCGCTGCATGGCCGCATGCCCCCGGAATTCCTCATCGGTGCAGACATGTCCATGTAATAATAATAATATACCGGCCCTCCACCGAGAGACGCGGTAGCATAGGAATACAACCCTTGCCCAACAAAGGCTATCACAACTAGCATAGGCAATTTTAACATACTTTTTTAGACTTTCATTTTATGACAACAAATCCGGGTTTTAACCCCAAGGTGCTACATACTTTCATTCTTTCAAAAAGACCTCTTTTTACGTAAAAGCCACACGATACTAATACTCGTAGTATCAAAGCACGTTTTCTTTTCAAACCAAATTACTACACCTTCAGAAAATCTTTACAAGGCCTTTAAAATCAAGTATACTTTTAAAAACCCAAGTAACTCACTCTTTTCAAAACAAGTAACCCATACTTTTAAATCAAGTTACTTCTCTTTTTCCGAAATCAAGTCGTTTATAAGTCAAGTCTCTTATCTTTCAAAATCAAGTCGTTTAGCTTTCAAAACCAAATCAATACAATACCATGCCTTCCTTTTAAACAAAACACTTCTCCTTTCAAAGGTCAAGTAACAATATACTTCTCAAAATAGTTTAAGCCTCATTACTTCTTAAAAATATCAAGTTACCGTTTTAAATCCAATGATACAACCATTCTTTCGTTTTCATAAAGTAGTTATAACTAACTTCCCATAAAGCTGGTATAACACTTTATATTTTTAAACCCACCAAGGACAACTACTCACATCCGAAATCAAGATAACTTTATTCTTTTAAAGACCAAGTACCCATTACTCATGAATGAGGTTTCACAACTTTGTAACACAATTCAAGTTCTTAACATTTCATATCAAGTCACTTAACTCTAGAATCAAGTCAAGGGCACAAAAAGGAAATCCAACTCCTTTCACACACGTGCGTCTACTGCACTATATATTTCACAAATAATCATGCTCAAGAGAATAAGAAGAATCACATACCTCTTCAGCTTAATCCACTAGCCAAGTCGAGTATGTCGCGCGTAGAATATCCACCTATAACAACCAAACACGTCTATCAACGTCTAGACTTCTTCGTAGAATATTTCTAAGTATAAGGTTTCTTATTCTACGGAAAATTGGGCAGTACCTCCCCTGTATCTACTTACCTCCACCTTTTTCAAGGCCCGATATCAATGGCCAACCTGCCACATTTAAGGCGCAGTATTACAACAACTCAAAGGGGATTACACGTCTAACTAGACGTGTAAAATTCTGCCCCACAATATACTAAACAGTCCATTTCTTTTCAATCTTCTATCCACATATCACATACTCAAATATAAACTACTACAACATGTAATCTCCAATTACAATAGAAGGACAACGATCATTACCTCGATAAGCCCAAAATTTTCCAATGATTTAAAAGTCGATCCTTAGGAATCTTAGCTCCAATTCCTTACGTTCCAATCCACTCCAAGGAACCCTTAGAAGTTCCTAACCAACTTCTCTTCAAGATCCAACTCCAAAAAGTGAAGAACACTTAGGTGCCAAAACCACCAACTTTCGGCCAAGGGGTATATTTAAGGCTAGGGGTGTGAAATCTTTTCTAACACTTAGTTCACAATCTTCCTAACACCATAAGGAAAACCACTTAAAAGTTTAAGGATTTTTGGACAACTTTTGGTCAAGGGGAAGGCCAATTTGTCGAGACACTCAAGGGAAGGGAGGGAGTATTTGCCTTGGAAATAATTCAAGTGTGGATGAATAAGTCTTGCAACAAGGGTCTATTTATAAGCCAACCAAGGGCTAGGATCAAAGCAAGTGTGTGGTAGAGATTGAGGGCAAGTGTGTGTGGGTCCCACAAGCCACATGTCCAACACAAGACTTGGGACACTTGGCTTGCCACATGGCACCACATTTCGTCCAAGGGACACTTGTCACACTAATTTCGGCCATGTGCCACCTAAGGGGGTGACACGTGTCGCCCTCCTATTCGTCCAAAATATTTCATCTCCCTAAAATATCCATAATCACAAAAATAATGTGGGCCCCGTAAAATCGTAAATTTCTCCCGTGGGCCCCACGTGACCAATTCCGGAAAATAAAATCCATAATTCTATTATATTCCCAGAAGTCCGAATACCAAATCTGGGAATCCAATTCCCATTTACGAACCTTTTTCCTTCACAAAATCCGGAAAATTTTCCGTCGGAAAATCAAATCTTTCTTTCTTTCCAATCTTAATGTCGTATTCTCATACGTACGTCCTCACATACATACCCTGGAACTACGGGGTGTAACAAGTGATGTGGGAATTCCACGGGCATGCTTATCTGATGATGGTTGTATATTATACTTGTTACATGCTGAAAGTGATGTTGTATTCCACGAGCATGCTTCTGTGATATTATATGCTGAGGGCAGGTGTCCCGAATTTTGATATGGCTTTCATATTTGAAAGTGGTACGGTGTTACAGTAGTACATTGATACAAGGTACAGTTGGCTCTGATTTTATATGACACGGTAGGATCTGGTATTTGATTTTCATACTTGCATCTACCATTCCTTTGTATAGTTATGATCTTATTTGCTGTACTTTATTTCCGTTCCATACTTAGTACTTGTTGTACGTCATCCCTTCGGGGGGCTGCGTTCATGTCCGCAGGTCTAGGTACTCAGTTGTGGATCCGCGAGCTTAGGATCCTTGTTCAGCATTTTGGGATAGCTCCAATGTTCCGGAGTTTGTCATTATGTATCACGACCCGAACTCGGGCCCGCAACTGGTGCCTTACCCCGGGCACCCTAGTGATAAAACATCAGAGAAAATCAGCGGAATAAAACTCATAGACATGGAACAATATAAAAGAAGAAACAGGCCAACCGATAGGTCGCCTTTCAGCATATATATATATAAAACCCGAACAGTTATCCTTTACAAGCACAACTCACAACAAGATTACTGGACCTAAGAGTTTTTATAACAACTATGACGGGACAGGGCCCCGCCATACCCCTGAATGTACAAGAACCTACAATCTCAGGGAATCATACCAAAAGATAAGCCTCCGGAGAAACGGAGCTTCCCAAAACCCAAAGCGTGACCCCAGGCGAGGATCAACAACGGTGTACCTCTACTGCGGCGTGAACGGCCCGAAGGAGGTCGATCTAACATGTACCAAGTATGTGAAGCGAAAATAGTGTAATGAAATCATAACGATCTATATAAAGCAGGAGACATGTATGATAACAAACTACGATTACACAATATATAAGCGATCGTATCAAGTGCGTGATCGTGCCTCAAAGTCATCACTCAAACATAACCATAGGTCTCACGCCCATAATATCAATCATGCCCGTGGACCTCCTTCCTCACTGCCGGCAGTCCATGATATAATATAACACCAATAAGTAGACATGAACACCAGGTCCCACCTGTGTCATAAAAACCGTACGGGCCAAGTAGGAAAGCTACCCACCAGATCCAGCGTGCATCATAAAACTGATCGGGGCAAGTACGAAGGCAGAGCTACGGATCCGGCTGCGTCATCAATTGGCCGGGGCAAATGCGGGCTACTACGAGATCCACTGCCCACGAGATATGACCGGGGAAAGTACGGAAGCCATCTACCAGAGCCTACCGTACCAACTATGCTATAGAACTGACCGGGGCAAGTACGAAAGCCAACTACGTGATCCGGCTGCATCGTGTGGCCGGGGCAAATGCGGGGCTAGCTACCAGATCCTGCCTGTGTCATCAACCTCATAGAGAGCTAGTCCATGGAATAACAATAACAATGGAAGCATACCCGTGGGCCACCCAACGTGTCAGTATGTCCAAGTAAATAACACGATAACAATCATAGTGGAAGCATACCCGTGGACCATCCAGCAGCGTCGGTATGTCCAAGTAAACAACAAGATAACCGGCCCTCCATCGAGAGACGCGGTAGCATAGAAATACAACACTTGCACAACAAAGGCTATCACAACTAGCATAGGCAAGTTTAACATACTCTTAGACTTTCATTTTATGCCAACAATCCGGGTTTTTAACCCCAAAGTACTACATACTTCAATTCTCTTAAAAAGATCCCTTTTTAAGAAAAAACCACACGATACTAATACCCGTAGTCTCAAGACACTCTCATGTTTAAATCAAGTACTTTATACTTTTTAAACCAAGTGGCTTACACTTTTAAAACAACGTCAAGTATACTTTTAAAACCCAAGTAACTCACTCTTTTAAGATCAAGGCACTCACACCTTTTAAAATCAAGCCACTTATACTTTTCCAATCAAGACAAGTTCAATATTTAAAAACAAGTTACTTACTCTTTTAAACTCAAGTAACTTACTTTTTTTCAAATCAAGTAACCTATACTTTTAAATCAAGTTACTTCTTCTTTCCCAAAATCAAGTTGTTTATAAGTCAAGTCTCTTATCTTTCAAGATCCAATCTCTTAACTTTCAAAATCAAGTTTATTAGCTTTCAAAATCAAGTCTCTTAACTTTCAAAATCAAGTCTCTTAACTTTCAAAATAATCAAGTCTCTTATCTTTTAGAATAATCAAGCCATTCTTTTATCTTCGTAAAGTCGCTATAACTAACTTCCATAAAGCCATTATAACACTTTATGTTTTAAACCAACCAAAGACAACCACACTCATTTATGAAATTAAGAGAACTTTATTCTTTTAAAGACCAAGTATCAATTTCCTTCCGAATAATGATTCATAACTTTTTAGAATAATACAAGGTTCTTAACATTTAGAACTCAAGTCAAGGACATCAAAGTGAAACCAAATTCATTTAACACACGTACGTCTACCGTACTATATATTTCACAACAATCATGCTCAAGAGGATAGGAAGAATCACATACCTCCTCGGCTAAACCACTTGCCAAGTCGAATATGCCGCGCGTAGAATATCAACCTATAATAATCAAATACGTCTATCAACGTCTAGATCTCTTCGTAGAATATTTCTAAGTATAGGATCTCTTATTCTACGGAAAATTGGGCAACACTTCCCCTGTTTTTACGTACTTTTCCACCTTTTTCAAAGCCCGAAATTCAATAACCAACATGCCACATTTAAGGCAAAATAATACAACAATACTAAGGAGGATTACACGCCTAACTGGACGTGTAAAATTCTGCCTCACAATAAACAAAAATAGTCCATTAGTCCAAAGTAAATACAGTCCAATGTAAATACAGTCCATTAGTCCATTGGTTGGTGTTCTTGGCCAACTACTACAATCAAACTTATCTAATTTTTACTAGCGTCTAATTACTTCTTTAATCTTCCAACTTATATTTCAATCTTTATATAAGTTATAATAACTTTGTTATTAACTGTCAACAGGTAATAGGTAATGTTTTTACCATTTTAATGGCTAGCATGCCAATTTCTCCATTTTAGCAACTTAACAAGGTCCAAATCATTTCCAACTTCTTTCAAACTAGCAAGTTTCGGCCAAGGGGGTGTTTTTAGGCTAGGGGTGTGAAATCTTGTCTAACACTTGGTTAATAACCTTCCTAACACATCAAGGAAGAAAACTTAAGAGTTTAAGAATTTTTGGACAACATTAGGTCATGATAATGGCCCATGGCCGAGAGCTCTTAGTAAGGGAGAGAGTATTTTCAAGTCTTGGAATTAATTCTAAGTGTGGAAGATTTCATCCTACTAGTGTGATGATATAACACAACCAAGGGCTAGGATTAAAACATGTGTGTGGTTGAGATTAGGGACAAGTGTGTGTGGGTCCCACTTGTCCACTTGTCCAACAAATATCTCACAAAAATATCTAGCACAAGACTTGTCATCTTAGACACCTTGCACGCCCAACATGGGCCCCATGGGGTGACACGTGTCGCCCCCTATTCGTCTAAAATATTTTCATCTCCCAAAAACATCCATATTTGGCCAAAATCTCGAAAATAATATGGGCCCCACAAAAACGTAAATTTCTCCCGTGGACCCCACGTGACCAATACTGGAAATAAAATTCCATAATTATCTTATATTCCAAGAAGTCCAAATACCAAAATTGAGAATCCAATTCCCAATAATAAACCTTTTTCCTTCACGAGGTTCGGAATATTTTCTGTCGAAAATTCAAAACTTTCTTCCCTTTTGTACTTAGTGTTATATTCTCGTACGTACGTCCTCACATACATACTCTGGAACTACGGGGTGTAACATTATGGCTAGGTATATTCAGAGGTACGGCGGGGCCTTGTCCCGTCTTAGTATTTGTCCAAAATCTTAGAGGTCTGTATTCATATGTGGGCTGGACTGGCTAGAGTTGTATTTACATTGTTGAACAGTGTAGACCCTTTCAGGTGATTTATATTATGACAGCCTTATCGGCTTTGCCTTTGTTTAAAAAAAATGGAGTGTTATTTATCTTCTGCGGTTTATTGTGTTGTATGAATAGAAGGGTGCCCAGGTAGGGCACCAGTCGCAGGCCCGAGGTTCGGGTCGTGACACTCCCATCGATCAAATAGTGGTCCAGCCCCATCACGTAGCGATGCACCCTGTCTGCCATATCCTCTACAATAGTGGGTGCGTATCTGGCCAATGAATCAAACTCAAGGATGTACTCTCTAATGCTCTTACCGCTCTGCCTCAAGTTTAAGAACATATCCACTCTGGCCCTCCTCATCTCTGGAGGAAAGAAGTGGTCAAAGAAGGCCTCTGTGAACTCATCCCATACGGCTGGAGGAGCACTCTCGCCCTTAGACAGCTCTCACGACTCGTACTAGTTAACAGCTACATCACACAACCGATATGAAGCTAACACGACCGACTCAGTCTTCGAAGCCTTTATCACCCTCAACGTCTGTTGTATCTGTCGGATGAACTCCTGTGGATCATCCTTGGGCCTTGACCCGAAAAAATCTGGTGGACTGCAGCTCAAGAAATCACGGATCCTCAAGCTGTCTGCTTTGGGGTGAACTCCTAGTCCCCGTTTGTAAGTCTGTCCTGCCATTAGCCTAGTCAGCAGCTGAACTGTATCTCTCATGGCCCTATCCTCTGCCCGTGGCTGGGGAACTGGAGGCTCAAGTATCGGGGCCTCTGGAGCTGCTCTAAGCTCCTCTGGTGATGACGGGGTAACAACTCACCGACTGGCGTGCAATCTCAGCCACAGACTGGGCATGTGCCCTAGTAACTCTCTGCGTCTGACTAGTAGTTACTGCTACTGATTTGCCCTTCTGGGCCACTGTCACTTTCCTGATGCATAGCTGTAACACAAAAATACGTTAGAGAGGGGAATTCTCCTAATAACACAGCTCAACCATACGATCTATGAGATGAAAGAATGGAAACCAATCCTAAATGTATTGTAGCCTCCTGTTTATGGGTGTGGTGCACAACACACCGATAACCAAGACTCTACTGCACACGATCTGTAGACATTCCGAGGACTAACTGCTTTGATATCACTTTTGTCACGTCCCGAACCCTATGGGCCACGACTGGTGCCCTACCTGGGCACTCTTATACCCACACATCACATAAGACCAGCGGAAGCTAATAAAAACTCATAATCATATACCAAAGGGATCTTGTCCCCTAAACTGTAATGACAAATTCTCATAATAAAACAGGCAAGCCGACAAGGCCGCCACTGTATATAGAAATATCCAAATAGCTACAACAGTACATATGTCGAACCCACACATGACTACAGACCTCTAAGAGTATGATAATGAAACATGACGGGACAAGGCCCCGTCGTACCCCTGAATATACAAAAGCCTATAATCAAGATCTATACCAAAATGATAAGCTCCGGAACAATAGAGCTATCACAAAAGTTGAGCAATGATCCTAAGACTGAGTACCTACACCTGCGGGGATGAACGCAGCCCCCCCGGAGAAGGGGGTCAGTACAACAAGGTACTAAGTATGTAAACATAAGTACAGTAAATCGGATCATAACTGGCCAAAAGATGACAGGGACAAGTATGAAAATCAAATACCAGATCCAACCGTGTCATATAAAATAAGAGTCAACTGTACCTTGTAAAAATATAGAGTCAACTGTGTCTTTTCAAAAAGTGAGAGTTATATCAAAATCATGAATGTCTGTTCATATAATCTATACTCGCATCATGGATACATGTCCATGGAATCATATACATATAACGTACCCGGCCCATTGTGGGACTCGGCGTAAAATGGAATAAAACCAAGGTACCATCATATCATGTACCAAACATTAAAATGAACTTTCATTTTAGAACAACCAAGGTACCATCATATCATGTACCAAACATTAAAATGAACTTTCATTTTAGAACAACCAAGGTACCAACATATCATGTACCAACCATAGATAATGAACTTCCATTTTAGAAAACCAAGGTACCAACATTTCATGTACCAATCATATATAATGAACTTCCATTTTAGAAAACCAAGGTATCATCATATCATGTACCAATCCTTATAATGAACTCTCATTTGAATAAATAGAATGAACCATCGCTTGTAAAATCAAGGCACTAGCACTTTTAAAATCAAGTCACTTACACTTTTAAAATCAAGTCACTTACACTTTCATTTAGAAACACCCAAGACACTATCATATCTTTCATTTTAGGATTAAGATCCAATAAAATTATGTACGTCCGTCGTACATTCACTTCATATAAATCATGCCAAAAGAAGAAGGATAGTTCACATACCTTATAGGCTATACCAACTTGACAACTAGAATACGTCTCAAGTAGTACTTCAACCTATAATAACAATAACACGTCTATCAACTTCATGATAATAGTGTAAGTCATATACCACACAATGCTTCTCTTTTCATATAAAAATTTGGGCAGCACTTCCCCTATTTATACATACTTTTCCACCTTACAAATAAGGCCAATAATATCAATAATCAAGTACCACTTAAGGGCATAACCAAAACAACAACCAAGGTGACTCACACACCTATTTCTTATGTAAATCCGGCCTCTTAATCCATATAAAAATAGTCCATAAAACAATTCATATTCCAACAACAATGAGGGTAAAATGTGAAGCTTACAACACCTTTATATACCCTTATTCCTTTAGGGACACACGTTAACAATTACCATATTAAACATGCATAATTGTAACTAAATTTCCAGCATTATACACTTATAAAACAGTCCCTAAAACGACACTGCAACGTCCCACAGTTTCATGCAGTTTTTCAGCCAACACCACAACCAAATCCCTTTCCATAACTTCTTAAAGTCCAATTCACATTTCAACAAGTTTACCCATAACAACTTGTAACAACAAGATTTCCTTCATTTTAACATGAAAGTAGTGACGATAATAACAACAATATCCAACGAATCCAACAACACCAAAACTGCCTCAAAATCGGCAACTAGTCCCAAAACTGTCACATGTATTTCTTATTCTCCTTTTCTCTTAACACAAGTTCATCTATCAACTATAACATCATGTAACTTCTAATTACTTTAAGAGGAAGAAGAAACATTACCTTAATCTTAGCCAAAAACAGTCCCTAGTCTCGGCCCTGCTTCACCCTTTTTGCACCACTTCTTCACATTACAACAACACACATGTATCCTCTACAAGCTTGCAACCATCTTTCTTTCATGTTTTACTTCCAAAAATTTCATCAACAAGCTTAGGGTTGCAAGACAACTTTCAAGCTAAAAACTGTGACCCATTAATTGCAAGGTTAACTTGGCTTAGAACTTGGTTAAGGTGCTTAATATTGGAAAATAAGTTGATCTTGTTCTTTACCTTTTCTATGGAATTTCGAGACTTGTGGGAGAAGAGAAGAGATAAGAGAGTTGGATGATGATGATATTATGAGCTATGTTTTGTAATAAAGTATATCATTCGTCTCTCTCTTACAACACATCGAAACTAAATGGTTCGAATCTAAATTGGCTCTTGTATATATATAATTGTATACATAGCACAAGTGGAGGGGGACCCAAGTAGACTCACTTGTCCACTTGTCTTCCCTTCACATAAAATATCTCCACACTTAGCCATATTTCTCTATATTTTCGATGGACTTAACATTTTCAAAGCCAAGACATAATAATTTAACACTAAGTCCATAATTCTCTTGGAAATAATCCAACTACTAGTATTAATTCTCGTCGTCACATTTGTTGCATCCAAAATTATTCCATATGGAAAATGTAAAGATACTTTCTACTTTTCTTCTAACATTCAAATCTTATATCCTAACTTACATTCTCATTTCATTGCCCTGGAATTACAGGGTGTAACACAATTACTGGGCGTCGCCTACCCAGACAATAATTGCGGATGCTATGCTAATAATTTAAATGCTTCACATTCAAAACACTTAGCACGTTTATATATTATACAATAATAAACTATTAATGATAATCATGAGTCTATTTGTCTAAACTCTAAAATCTATGTCTATGCCAAACAGTCTTTAACATTTTTTGATTTTAAAATTCTGATTTTCAGGAATTATGTAAACTTTTAATATTTACAGTTTAGTCCTCAAGAATTTAAAAGTTCAATTTGAACCCTATTAAATTCAGAAAATATAATTTTAACTCTTAGAAAATATTTTCAGGTTTTAGGGATCTATTCAATTTCCAGAACTTAAAATCCAATTTCAAAAACTTAATTTAATTATAGATCTGCCTGAAAAGACCAAATTTGTCCAATTAAAATTATATTTTCAGATTTTGTCATTTTTGAAACTTCAGAATCAGAATCTGAATATAATAAACTTCAGTTTCTGATTTTGATTTTTTTTTAAATATCGTCGACGGCATGGCGCCTCAATCGTGGCGATAACTCTGAATATTCTCGTCGTCGCGGCCAGAATCGTGGCGATAACCTGGTTGAAAATTTTAAATCGTATGCGGCCTCAAAGGCAATAAGTCCAAAAAAATTATTTAAAGCTTTTTGTATGAACAGAGCCGCGGCGCCTCTGGCGTCATCAGGTCAGCGCCGCGGCGCTCCATCGTGGAGTCGTGGCACCGCCACCAAAACTCTAGCAGGCGCCGCGACGCTCTATCATGGAGTCGCGGCGCCTTACCCCCAGAAATGCAAAAAACCGAAAATCCAAACCCCTAAAACTGGTTTAGGGTCAGATTTTCAGATCTATCACTTGTATCTCCATCACCATCAAACAACATGTTCATCGACCATCATCCAATCCCTTCTCGTTCTTTGTTTCAATGCACTATGCTCTAAACGAATCGGATACCGCATATCAACTTAGAAGAGTTAGATCGGAATAACTTCCTCAATTACATCATTGTTTTAACAAATCCGGTTACAAAGACTATGCGTTCTAAAGATTTAGGATTTTAAAGCTTCTTAACGATATAAAATTAGATCTAAACAAATCATAACACATATTATCATTAATATTCATCATATAATCACACAAAACAGCGCAGGCTCTGATACCACTATAGACATTTTGTCGGGTTCGTACACGCATCAGAATTTGAAAATATATGTTTCAAACCCGATATGGCGGTCAAACTGTAGAATGGTTATATAATGTAAAACACAAAGTAAAATGTAATACTTCGAACGAAGACTTATATTTTATAGCAATCTCAGAATCTTCAAGCTTTGTGTGCGCTGCTGAAAACTTTGATGTAATTTCTAACTCTTGGAATGCTAGGAATTCCAGCAGAGTTTTAGAAGATAATACTCTCTTGGTTTTGGGGTAGAAAATATGTGAGGGGAACCCTCTTATTTATAGCTGAAGAGGACAGCTAGGGTTTCCTAAATGGGCCAGCCCATAAAACCTCAACAGACTGGGCCAACAAGACATTTAGCGTCGCGGCGCTGAGTAAGTGGCGCAGCGGCCCTGTCCCATTTTCAGCCTTGTTTTATATTTTCTTTTAATGTCTCAATTATAAACCGAACATATATATATATTCTCCTTCTAATTACATCCTTAAATCGACGGAACACTTGACTTAGTGTTATCCTTCAGGCCTTTATATATCGACACTAATAACATTAGGGTCTACACGGAACTCCTAGACTGCACCGGAAGACGAACTCAATATGTAAAGTATAGTTACACATAACCTATGAATTGAACCTCTATGTGGAAAGATAAAATCCTTTCATTCACGACACACTCAATCAAGATTATGATTTATCAAGTGTATATCCAACTGGCTTGATCATCACTTCTCATCTATATTAGTTGACAACAGGACCATATCAAATACATGTCCATTGTGTTGGCCAACAACTTAGTCAACCTAATAGCATATGAAAATCTGAGTGTTCTCTCGAATATACATTTGAGGAATGAATCCTAATTTTTGCTCAACTACCACCTTTAATCCACTTTGTAATGTACCCAAAACAAGCCACGTCTCAACCTATAAGGCATTTGATCTTAGGACAGAATCAAAGTACATTACTCTGTAAACAAGGTGGTATCGACCTCGAGTCTAAGGACTTCTATCTCCCACACGCCGAAGACATTTTAGACATATATAACAAAAGTGCATTAGCAGGGTATACCAACACTTCAACAAGTATCCATGTGTCCATCACGAGTTGCCATAACTCGTAGCAAGTGAGACATACTACATTCCCTAAGGATATGATACAGACCACATGTCGACGTATCACATATCATCGATATCCTAATCTCGATGATCATTAGTCCATGCTATTTAAGAGTTACATTATAATATTAATTCTCACATCATTAATAACAACGTAAACTCTAGAGATACATTTATAGAATATTATAAACAATTAACTAATAATTCAAAAAATGCAAATGTCATAATATTAATTATCATTAATATAAATATGAATGTGTATAAAGTACATTTGTCCTAATATTGATTGTCTCTAGGACATACATATACTTTCAGAAGCATGCCCCAAGGTTAAACTTGATTGCTTCTGCTACAACCTCTATCAAATCCTCCATTTTAATTGTTTATTTCCATAACCACTTTGAGTTTGTCATGTTGTTTTCTCGACGTTGGTCTAGACTTCTTCTAATACATGTTTTGTTTTTATCTAGCTATCTTTTGGCGTATTGTCATGCTTTTATATATAGTGGCAGAGACAATATTCGACGCCCATTAGTGGCAGATGCCCAGTTCGTGAAGCAGTCGAGAACCCCTTTTACCTTAGTGTATATTTGGTATATATTAGACTTAGACTTGTACCTTAATTAGTAGTGTAATATTACCATAATTGTATAGTTAGTCTTCAAATAGAATAGGATTTTATATGTAGAATAGGAAAAAGATTTTCCTATGTAACTTGTATATATATGTATATATAGAAAGACACACACATATATATATATATATATATATGTCTTTCATCAATAAGAATAATTAAAGGATTAATTCTTTCATGGTATCAAGAGTTTAGGTTATTTTCCTTGCTTCCGCTTTCACTAGTATACTCACCTCCTAAATCAGCCTGAAAATATTTAATAGTGGCAAAATGTTGAGTTTTCACATAGACTTGAAACTCAGTATAAATATGAAGAAGATTAGAACGTCGTTTCAGTAAATAAACCATACAATAACGAGTATAATCATCAATAAAAGAAATATAATATTTGGAGCCCCCCTTAGTAGGGATAAGTGTTGGCCCCCCAAACATCAGAATGAACTAGATCAAATGGTGCAGAAGAAGTAGAAGTACTGACATTAAAAGGCAAAGCGGAAAATTTTCCAAGTTTATATCCACTACAATCAGAAATATCATCAAATTATAAATCACCAAGAATACCAGTAGTACACATAAAACTTAAGCGAGAGCCTGATACATGACCGATTCTAGAGTGCCACAAATAAAATTTCGAAGAAGAAGACATCAAATGAAAAGAAGATAAATTAACAGGCATAACTGCTGCATGAGTAGTAAGATGCAACTCATCCAAAACATAGAGACTTTTACCCTTTCTACGCCATGTCTCAATCACTCTCTTGGATTCTAGATCCTTTATATAATAATAATTTGGGAAAAGGGCAACAAAATAGCCAGAGTCACATATTTGACCAGCAGAAGCAAGATTCATATGTAATTTGGGAATGCAATAAATATCAGGTAAAGATATAGTGGATATATAAATGGTACCAATGCATGTCAATGACATAGGTGTGCCATCAGCAGTTACAACAGAAGTGGACGGGGTCACAATACATAGATATTAAAGTAGAAGAATCATGAGACATATGATTTCTAGCTCCAGAGTCCAAAATTCAAGGAGACGAATTGATACCTAAACAAATAGATGGTGAGGAATCAGAAGGAGCAGAAAGACCATACGATTGTGGATTACTTTGAAAATGCTGAAAGGTGAGGAACTTCTGAAATTGGTCAGCTATGGAATAAATACTGGGACTCACTGGAGTTCCTAAAGCTGAGTGATCAATAGAGGGCCCAAAGGCAGCCTAAATAGGTGGATAAAGTTCTGGTATTGACCCTAGAGTATGGTTTCTGTTGCCTTCTATGATATTGTTGTTGAGGCTTCCGTCCTTGTGACCTTGACTGCGGATGCTTCCAACCTTGCCCTGACTGTGGAGGCTTCCAACCTGACGCTTTTCGTAGCTCAGGACATTGATCATTCTAGTGTCCTGATTCCTTGCAATAATTACAATTATCTATGGCAGATGTTTTATACTGGTGTGTAGGGGATGCAAAGACTGATGCAGACGAAGAAGTTGTCAAGACGAAAGTATAAGCAGTATGCACCCCCTTTAGAGTCTTCAAATAAGTTTCTTCGGCCATGAGTTCATTTACCACATCTTCAACAGATGGTAAAGGTTTGTGGTGCAAAAGGCCTGAATGACAATTTTCAAATTCTGGGCGAAGATTCATCAATAGCTGAACAAGACGGTCTTCATCTCTACATTCAATATAAGCATCACATGTTTGCAATTCAACAGATTCCATCAAAGCTAATTGATCCAAAAGAGTATTCATTGCACAGAAAAATCTTGAATACCCAAATTATTTTGTACTAATGCACAAATTTCAGATTGTAATTTATATTTAACAACAAAATTATTCTGCTCAAACAGTTTTGACAAATAAGTCTCAAATCTCTTTAACATTTTTGAACTTAGATAGATAGTAATCAATTTTCAAGTCTAACAGGCATATCTAGGATTAAGGCAATCAGGAACTTCCATGCTATGAAAGTAAAGAATTGGCATCAAGTTATGTGATTAGGAAATAGAAGAGAAGAAGAAAGGTGAAGGGCCTAAAGGCCTATCAGACTTCAGAATCGCTTACCAGCCATCCATCAAAGCCTAAAGCAATAGCAATCTCACTTAGTCTCTCTGCATACATCCGAGTTGAGTCCTTTGATGACAGTAATTTGTTGGCAAGAATTTTCCCTTCATCCCACTCCATGATAAAAGTTCCCAATACCTTCAAATAAATGAAACTTAAGTTCAATAGAGAAGGAGGAAGTGACCAGCTAGACAGGAAGAACCTTAGGTGTTGGAATAGTAGATAAATATCTCCAGATAATTAGAGAAATTAGTCAATCGATCCCAAATTAGTTGAGGTCGTGTACGAATCATTTGTCTATTTCGGTCTATTCAGGTTTCACTCAACATAATTGGAAAAGTAAAGGAAAAAAATTCTGACTTATTAAAAGTAACTAAGAAAGTCTTCATACATCACTTAGTACTCTTACTTTTAAGGGCGAAAAAAAAAATTAGCTCCTATATCCTCATTTAAGCATGCATCCTATTGTACTCAACATGTACAAGTCCTATGCTTAAGAGCTTAAATTTTGCTTCAATAAAAATTGTCTACTGTGATACCTTGACTCCATGCTTGTGAGCAGTGTTAGTTCAACAGGGAGGCGGGAGAGTAACCAAGGAAGGCAAAAAATAGACAAATGCATCCATTAAATACCAATGCCATATAGCATAAGCATCAGGATTATTTCCTCCTTGTATCCACTTATCATCAAGGTATCCACCAGAAGCCTAGGTCTTTTCGGTAGTTCATTGGTAGCGTAAGGCGACAACTTGTGTTGAAGTATTAGGTATGTGTACCAAGGTACCATGAGGTGCTTTGTAGGTGATTAGCCCCATTCTTTATTAGTTAGTTATTGGTATAGATTGTTAAGGGAGTTAGATTATTAATCTACTAGTATAAATACCACTTATTCTTGTATTAGTTGTACAAAAAATTGTCACGACCCATTCCGGGGCCCGTGACTGGTGCCTTACCGGGGCACCCAAGTAGTCATACATCAGAGTAATCAGCGGAAATATAAAACAAGACATGAAACAGTTTATAAAGTAAGACACAGTTTATGTGAGAAAACGTCGCCTTTCGGCATATATATATAAACATGGTTTAGCAGTTACATCCGATACTGTACAACATGACTACAGACCTCTAAGGAAATATACAACTATGGCGGGACAGGGCCCCGCCATACCACTCGCATACAAAACTATCTACAACAGGGAGATCATACCCAAAAGTAGAGCCTCCGGAAAAGATGGAGCTCCCGACACCAACGTAGAGATCCTAAGAATGTGGATCTAGCACCTGCTTGCCATTACCTGCGGCATGAACGCAGCCCCCCGAAGGAGGTCGATCAGTGGTACTAAGTATATGAAATCAAAATACTTAAATGAAAACATATCATTTTTAAAATCGGTTTTGCAAGTATGTATGACACTGACGAGGGGACCGCACATAGTGCCACATCATAAACAAGAGTAACAATAGGTAAACCGCAGCGAGGTCTTTTCTAGGCTGCGAATGATCAAGCGGGGCCAATTGCCGTAGTATCACCATGCAAGCCTAATCTCGGACTCGTAGTCCGCATAGGCCACTCACATAGGCCGCATAGGGTACATAACCCGCGTCGAGGGTAGCTACTCCTCGGCATCGCCCCGGACTCGTAGTCCGCATGGCCACATAGACCGCGTGAGGTATAACCCGCATCACTAACACGGAACTCCGTAGCTCGCATAGGTCCCGGACCCGCATGAGGTATTCTCGAATCATGGTCCTGCATCACGCTGAGTCTACCCCGCATCGGAGGCGGCTTAACCCGGTAATATGTGAAGAGGTGAGTGATAGTATTCTAAGATAAATGATTATATTTGAACAACATAAGCACAACAAGAATACTCTCTTATACAAACGTTACAAGACACTAACACACATAGCATCATATAATGTCTACTTATCAAACCATCTTATTATTCTTTTCACAATTCAATATAAGTCTGTTATAAACACATAGGCAAACTGTTTCTTTTATCATTCTTAAGTGGTTATACTTAACTTCCCATAAAGCTAGTATAACTCTTAAGCTTCTGTTTTAAACAAACCAATTAGTTCTCTTCTGTTAAAAATGATTCAGTATTCTTTTGAAATGCTTTCAGTTCTTTATTATTCAGGCTTAAGCCGTGAGGCATTGCCGTAAGTGTTATTCAGGCTTAAGCCGTGAGGCATTGCCGTAAGTATTATTCAGGCTTAAGTCAAAGACATTGCCGTAGTTATTATTCAGTTAACACATGTACGTCTACCGTACTACATATATATTGTAAAATATCATGCTTTAGGAAGAATCACATACCTTCTCAGCGAAAACCACCTGCCAAGTTGAATATGTCGCGCGCAGAGAATCAGCCTATAATAGTCACAGACATCTATCAAAGACTACTCTGAAGGTCATTCTAAACAGAGGGTTCACAATTCTATGGAAAGTCGGGCAGCACTTCCCTACCCGGTGAGCTATATAAGTCTACTGTGAAAACATCCATGTAAATCTGATTTGATTATTCTTCTTTTAAACCCTTCTACTGTGATAACAGTTCAATTCTATTCTGCAATATTCTTCTAAGTATTTTATACTTATTCTTATACTACTACATTAAGTATTCTCTAATTCAAAAGAGGGTTAGGATTAGTTACCTCGGTAAGCCCAATAATATCCTAGATAAAGTCGCGCCTGAGCAAGGTTTTGCTCCTAAGTTGTATGCTCCAAGGAAACCTTAGAAGTTTTTCACAACTTCTACTAAGTACTAAGGGATTTGGGCTAGGGTATTTTGGGCATTATAACAATACTAGAAGACAACTTTTCTACCAAGGGAGGGGGGGTAGATTTCGGCTAGGCTAGGGGTGGGGGTTGCCTCGGCCAAGCTCACTAAAAAGGGGTGTTGAATGAAAAAGGCTACAAGGGAAAGGAGAGGATTTTCAAGACTTGGAAAGGAATTTGTGGATGAAGAACTCTTCATCTTAAGGGGGTATTTATAGGTCAAGACATGGCTAACCAAGGGCCAAGATTTAGCCAAGTGCTAGGCAAGTGTAAGGTCAAGATTAGGGCAAGTGTCCTTGGCCAACTTGCACACAAAATATCCTACCTAATCCTTGACTTGTGCAAAGGCACAAAAAACGTGCACTTCATTGTCCAATTCGTCCATGGGCGATTTCAAGTCCACCAATTGGAGGTGCCAAGTGTCGCCTCCGTTGGTCCAAAATGTTTCGTCTCTCGGAAAAATCCGCAAAAATTAGAAATGGCATAGCCGGAATTTGCCCTACGAAAGCTGTGGAAACGTTTCGTCGGAAAATGATTCTTTTAGTGAGTTGTGCACAAATAAAAAACGTCCAAGGCTTAACTTTAAGGCTAGACTTTTATGCGTATTCCTTACGCACATACTGCGGAAATACGGGGTATAACATTCTCCCTAGAAACATTCGTCGAATGTTCCTTCCCAAACGATTAACGATAAGATTCTTCATAACTTAAGCGATTTGCAAATGCCACACACGGCCACGAACAACACTTAGGCATAAACGATAATGAAGATTTACAAGTAGGAAGGGAATTACACGGAGGTGTGGGAATAGGTGAGGATACTTCGCCTCATGTCGCCCTCGGCTTCCCAGTCATCTCCTCCCGAGCTCGTTCGCCCACAAGACTTTGACGGAAGCCACGCGTCCTTGGTCAGACGCCTAACTCGACGATCGATTATCGCTATGGGAACCTCGCCATACGATAACCCCTGGTCACACGGACATCGTCAATCGGGTGTACCTAGATGGATCCCCGATACATCTCCTCAAAGATAGATACGTGAAACACGGATCACCGCCTCCGGATCGGACGGCAGATCCAACTCATAGGCGCACTGCCTGCGGACAATCGAAACGGCCCGATGTACCTTGGTGAGTTTCCCTTCTTCCGAATCTCATCACCCCTTCATGGGTGACACCTTCAGAAAACCCAATCATCAATCGCGAACTCGGATGCCGACGACGATGATCTGCATCGATACATGCGACTCGAGTATCGATAGCGCCTCGGATAAGCTTCACCTTATCCATCGCCATCGCACCAAATCTGGTCCCACTAGCCGCACTCGCCCACATCGAACCAACCTATAGACGATCGCACTTCCTCCCATACAAGGCCTCATAAGGCGCCATCGAATCGGAGTGGTAGATATTATTATACGCGAACTCAACTAGAGGCAAATGATCCTCGGCTACCACGAAGTCGATAACACAGGCTCGCAGCATATCCTCAAGAGTCTGGATAGTGCGCTCGGCCTGTCCGTCTGTCTGTGGATGGAATGCAGTACTCAGGCTCACCTGCGTCCCTAAACCTCTGGAAAGACCTCCAGAAGTTAGCCGTGGCGGGCTCCTGCATGCGATATGATCGAAATAGGGACTCCATGCAGTCTGACGACCTCTCGGATGTAAAGTCTGGCATAAACCTCAGCCGAAAAAGTCGTCCTGACGGGAAGAAAGTGGGCTGATTTCGTCAGCCTGTCGACGATAACCCATATAGAATCATGTCTCCTCTGAGTGCGAGGTAATCCCGTGATAAAGTCCATGTTGATTACCTCCCACTTCCGGTCGGGATCTCGATAAATGCGTAACAAACCACGGGCCTCCGGTGCTCTACCTTCACTGCGACAACACGGGCGAGCTACGAACTCGCAACGCCCTCTTCAAGCCATCCCACCAATACGGATCTAAGGTCGTGGTACATCTTGTTCGACCGGATGGATAGAGTAACGCTTGTGTGCTTCCCAAGAACTCTGCGAAGTCTCAAACATCCGGAACACACAACGCCCTCAAACCTTAGCACCCCATGGTGCTACCTCAGGACCGCGCCCTCACGAAGAGTCGTATCACAATATCGAATCAAAGCCGGATCCTCGAATGTTGCCTCTTCACCTCGCCGACGATGGAAGACTCGGCAACCTCACGAACTCTAACCCCACCGCTATCGTAATCAATCAAGCGGACACCAAGGCTCGCTAATCGATGCAAATCACGAACCATGTCCCTCTCTCTAGCCGCATCGATAGGCTCCCATCGACCTACGACTAAGAGCATCCGCCCACATTGGCCTTCCCGGGTGGTACAGGATATCAACATCGTAATCCTTAAGCAACTCTAACCACCGTCTTTGTCGTAAGTTCACTCCTCTGGTGAAGATATCTTGGAGGCTCTTGTGGTGCGTAAAAATATCCACGTGAACCCCATACAAATAGTGCCTCCAGATCTTCAAAGCGTGAATCACAAACGCTAACTCCAAATCATGGGTGGGGTAGTTCCTCTCGTGTTTCTTGGTGTCGGGATGCATATGCTATAACCCCGCCATCTGCATCAACACATCCCAACCCGATGCCCGACGCATCGCAATACACTACATAACCATCCGGACCTCCGGAAGTAAGAACGGGCGGTCGTCGATCTCTCTTTCAAAGAATCGAAACCCCGCCACAAGCATCACCATCAAACTTGGCCGCTTCCGAGTCACCTAGTCAATGGTGCGTAGATAAAGCAAAATTCTCCACGAACCGCGATAATATCTGCAAGGCCCGAAATGCGAACCTGCGCCGGAGTAGTAGGTCAGGACAAGTCTGCGCCTCGATCTTGGCGTATCACTCGAATGCCATCAGCCCGACAATATGCCCAAGAAACGCCATCAAGTCAACCAAAACTCACATTTGGAAAACTTGGCGTAGCTGGCTGTCTGGAGAATCGGCCAAGATCGCTCAAATGCTCGCATGCTCTCGCTCTGGCGAGAATAAACCAAGATATCATCAATGAACACTATCACAAACGTGTCCAAAATGGTTTGAACACTCGGTTCATCAAATCCATGAATACCACGAGCATTGGTCAACCTAAAAGACATGACCACGAACTCATAATGCGTCACGGGTCGGAATGCGATCTAGGGACATCCACCTCTCTCGACTCGCACTGATGATAGCCCGATCGCAGATCAATCTTGGAGAAACATCTCGCACTCGCAACCGGGTCGAACAAATCATCAATCACGGGAAGGGGTATCTGTTCTTAATGGTCACCTTGTTCACCGCAGAATCAACACATGCGCTGGCCCCGCCCTTCTTCTTTACGAACAATACGGCGCTCCCGGGGAGAAACACTAGGCTCGATGAAGCCGCTTCTCCAAAGAAATCCCTAAGCCGATCCTTCACTCTCTCAACTCGGCGGTGCCATTACGTATGGCGGAATGGAAATAGGCGAGTGTCCGCAATATGTCTATACAAAACTCAATCTCCTCTCGGGAGGATACGGGAGGTCGCCTGAAACACGTCGGGAACTCTCGACCATGGAATCGACGGAAAATCTGGTACCGCAGCTTCGAGATCAAACACCCGAACGAGATGGTAGATATACCCTTCGCGCACCATCTTCCTAGCTCGAGGTAGGAAATAAACCTACCACCGGCGATACCGTGCTCCTCCCACTCAACAACGGCTCCTCGAGCTGGAACCGCACTACTCTCTCTGCGGTCTACATTGGCGTAGCAAGAAGCTAGCCAATCCATCCCCATAATCACGTTGAAGTCAATCATCTCCACTCTATCAAGTCGGCCAGGGTCCGACGATCGTAAATGGTCACAGGACAAGCTCTATATACCGCCGAGCTACCATCGAATCACCCATGGCGTAGCTACCTCGAAAGGGTCTATGGACTCGTGCTCTATCCCTATCCTACTAGCAACAAGGGAGATATATAGGGCCAGTAGAACCGGATCTATCAAGGCATAAACATCAAACCCGAGAACCGATAAGGTACGTGGCGACATCAGGTGAGGCCTCCTGATCCTGTCGGCTGGACAAAGCATAAATGCGGTTCTGAGGACCGCTAGAACTGGGACCCGCGCCACGACCTCTGCCGCGACCTGCTGGTCCATGAGTACCTTGCCCTCCAGGGCGAGTAACTGTCGGGGATGAAGAAGACCCGGTGAAAGAACTCGTGGTGACCCTACCATCAAGATCGCCCTTGGTGGACGGTTCCTCGCGCATAGTGACCTGCGGCCGCCACAATCAAACAAGCTCCCGTAGCACCACAACTCCCGAAGTGGGATCTGCCGCGACGGCCACGGCGAGGGTGGTCCCGATCGCCGTAACCTCTGCCGCTATGGATGTTCGAGGTCCGGGGCCTCGTCCTCGAATATCCTGGCTGTGCTGAGGACGGTGCAGGAGTGCTCTGAGCTGGCTGTGGTGCAAATCTAGACTGCTGCTGAGGCCGCCCACCACGATAGCCACCAAAAGACCCTGCCGTCCTGGTCTTCTTCTGCTGCTGCCTGTCAACCCGTCGGTCTCTACGCTCCTCACATCCAAGAGCATGAGCCTGCATGCGGGTAATGTCCATACCCGGCTGAAGAGAAACACCCGCACATGACTCGGCCATATAGTCATCTAGCCCGGTGACGTAGCGGTGCACCCTATCCTCCATATCTGCTACCAACGCTGGGACATATCGAGCCAATGAATCAAACTCGACATTGTACTCCCTGACAGTGCGTCCTCTCTGCCTCAGCAGTAAAAATCTATCAGCCCGCGCCCTCCTCATCTGTGGAGGCAAGAAGTGAGTGAGGAAAGCCTCTGAGAACTCATCCCAAGTAGCTGGGGACGCGTGCTCTCCCCGGGATAACTCCCATGAATCAAACCAATCGACCGCGGTATCACGCAGCCTATGTGAACCAAAGATCACGGACTCGGTCTCCGACGCCCGATCACTCTCGAGAATCCTCAGTGGCGGCGGATGAACTCTGCGGATCATCCTCGGCCTCGACAGTAAAACTCGGCGGCTACAACTCGGGAAGTCTCGTAGCCTCAAACTCTCGCCTCGGGTGAACCACGGCACGATCAGTGGGATTGGAGCTGCGCATCCACTGTCCTAGTGTCCGCCACAATCCTAGCCAATAGTGGGCCATCTCCTTGTACCTATCTCTCCGCCCAGTGTGGGGACGGGAGGTGCGGTCTGTAGTCTCGCTGAATCCGGCGTCGTAGAACTCGCCGTCTCGGTATAGGGCCCGAGCCCTCGTGACTCTAGGTGTCCCACTAGCGACTCCTCGGCTGCCTTGCCCTTCGGGCGGGTTGCCTTACGTGAAGGCATAATCTGCATGAGAAAGGAATACGTTAGAGGTCCAACTTTAACACGACTCTAAAGCACGATCTCAGAGTGAGAAGAATGGAAACCAATCCTAAATATCCTATAGCCTCCTGATTATTGGTGCGGTGCACAACACACCGATAATCAAGACTCTACTAGATACGGTCTGTAGACACTTTCCGAGGATTAACTGCTCTGATACCACTTTTGTCACGACCCGTTCCGGGGCCCGTGACTGGTGCCTTACTGGGGCACCCAAGTAGTCATACATCAGAGTAATCAGCGGAAATATAAAACAAGACATGAAACAGTTTATAAAGTAAGACACGCTTTATGTGAAAACGTCGCCTTTCAAGATATATATATAAACATGGTTTAGCGATTACATCCGATCTTGCATAACATGACTACAGACCTCTAAGGAAATATACAACTATGGCGGGACAGACCCATGATACACGGATCAGACAAAACTATCTACAACAGGGAGATCATACCCAAAAGTAGAGCCTCCGGAAAAGATGGAGCTCCCGACACCAACGTAGAGATCCTAAGAATGTGGATCTAGCACCTGCTTGTCCTTACCTGCGGCATGAACGCAGCCCGAAAGGAGGTCGATAACAGTACTAAGTATATGAAATCAGTAAAATACTTAAATGAAAACATATCATTTTTAAAATCAGTTTTGCAAGTATGTATGACATGACGAGGGGACGCGCATAGTGCCACATCATAAACAAGAGTAACAATAGGTAAATCGCAATGTCTTTTCTAGGTGCGAATGATCGAAGTAGGGCCAATTGCGTAGTATCACCATGCAAGCCTAATCTCGGACTCGTAGTCCGCATAGGCCACTCACATAGGCCCGCATAGGTACATAACCCCGCATCGAGGTAGCTACTCCTCGGCATCGCCCCGACTCGTAGTCCGCATGGCCACATAGACCGCATGAGGTATAACCCCGCATCACTAACACGGAACTCCGTAGCTCGCATAGGTCCCTTGGACCCGCATGAGGTATTCTCGAATCACGGTCCTGCATCACCGAGTCTACCCCGCATCGGAGGGCAGCTTAACCCCCGGTAATATGTCAAGAGGTGAGTGGTAGTACACTAACATAACAGCTTATCTTTAAACAACATAAGCACAACAAGAATACTCTCTTATACAAACGTTACAAGACACTAACACACATAGCATCATATCATGTCTACTTATCAAACCATCTTATTATTCTTTTCACAATTCAATATAAGTCTGTTATAAACACATAGGCAAACTGTTTCTTTTATCATTCTTAAGTGGTTATACTTAACTTCCCATAAAGCTAGTATAACTCTTAAGCTTCTGTTTTAAACAAACCAATTAGTTATCTTCTGTTAAAAATGATTCAGTATTCTTTTGAAATGCTTTCAGTTCTTTATTATTCAGGCTTAAGCCGTGAGGCATTGCCGTAAGTGTTATTCAGGCTTAAGCCGTGAGGCATTGCCGTAAGTATTATTCAGCTTAAGTCAAAGACATTGCCGTAGTTATTATTCAGTTAACACGTACGCGTCACCGTACTACATATATATTGTAAAATATCATGCTTTAGAAAGAATCACATACCTTCTCAGCGAAAACCACCTGCCAAGTTGAATATGTCGCGCGCAGAGAATCAGCTTATAATAGTCACAGACATCTATCAAAGACTACTCTGAAGGTCATTCTAAACAGAGGGTTCACAATTCTATGGAAAGTCGGGCAGCACTTCCTACCGGTGAGCTATATAAGTTCATCGTGAAAAGCAGTCTATGTAAGTCTGATTTGATTATTCTTCTTTAAACCCTCTACTGTGATATGTTCAATTCTATTCTGCAATATTCTTCTAAGTATTTTATACTTATTCTTATACTACTACAGTAAGTATTCTCTAATTCAAAAGAGGGTTAGGATTAGTTACCTCGGTAAGCCCAATAATATCCTAGATAAAGTCGCGCCTGAGCAAGGTTTTGCTCCTAAGTTGTATGCTCCAAGGAAACCTTAGAAGTTTTTCACAACTTCTACTAAGTACTAAGGGATTTGGGCTAGGGTATTTTGGGCATTATAACAATACTAGAAGACAACTTTTCTACCAAGGGAGGGGGGGTAGATTTCGGCTAGGCTAGGGGGAGGGGTTGCCTCGGCCAAGCTCACTAAAAAGGGGGGGGGGGGGGTGTTGGACGAAAAAGGCTACAAGGGAAAGGAGAGGATTTTCAAGACTTGGAAAGGAATTTGTGGATGAAGAACTCTTCATCTTAAGGGGGTATTTATAGGTCAAGACATGGCTAACCAAGGGCCAAGATTTAGCCAAGTGCTAGGCAAGTGTAAGGTCAAGATTAGGGCAAGTGTCCTTGGCCAACTTGCACACAAAATATCCTACCTAATCCTTGACTTGTGCAAAGGCACAAAAAATGTGCACTTCATTGTCCAATTCGTCCAATGGACGATTTCAAGTCCACCAATTGGAGGGTGCCAAGTGTCGCCCTCCCGTTGGTCCAAAATGTTTCGTCTCTCGGAAAAATCCGCAAAAATTAGAAATGGCATAGCCGGAATTTGCCCTACGAAAGTTGTGGAAACGTTTCGTCGGAAAACGATTCTTTTAGTGAGTTGTGCACAAATAAAAAACGTCCAAGGCTTAACTTTAAGGCTAGACTTTTGTACGTATTCCCTTACGTACATACTCTGGAAATACGGGGTATAACAAAAATCAAATATGAAAATATCTTAGAAGAGCAAGTTTTGCTCCCAAAATATCTCTCACACATAATTCTTCTCATTGCCTATTCCATCCAATTCTCACATGAATGTTTACATACAAGGTGTGTCAATTAACATGGTATCAAAGACCAAAGATATTAAGGTAGTTCAATGAAGAAATTGGACGGATCGAGCAGAGTTGATGAAGAAAAGTGTAGATCAATTGTTTGAAGAACTCATAAATTGACGGTAAGGAAATTATCTGTAGACTGAGATGATGTATATGGTGTATTGATCAATTCTATTTCACACGATAAGGAAGCTGTAGATCTAGTATAAATATAGTCGGTTCGACAGCAATATAAAACAGATCGAGGATCGCTTTTGACGATTTGTGATATTCAGTTGATTCCTCTACACACAGGTCAGTCGAAGATCACATCTGTTGATCTCGTTGCATGCATATGTAGATAGCATTTTTTTCTTAAATCATAAGTATAAGGATTAGAAATTGAATCTAAATTTACAATACGATGGGAAGTATCGAAGGAAATTCAGCAAGTGGAACTAAGGCAGACATCAACATTGATCACAATCATACATTATACTTGTATCCATCTGATGCACCTGGTTCAATGTCAGTTGGAATTGCACTTACTGGAATGGACAATTATACGCTTTGGAACAGGGCAATGAAGCTCGTATTGCTGGGAAAAAATAAAATAGGGTTCATTAATGGAACAGTGAAGAAAGAAGACTTCACTGGCAGCCTTTCCAATCTGTGGGAAAGGTGCAATGCTATTTAGTGTCATGGTTGATGGGGAATGTGAGCAAGAGCTTGTTGTATGGAATGCTCTTTAACTCAGATTCTCACATGATTTGGAAGGAGTTGCGATACAGATTTTATAAGGTTAACAGTTCTAGAGCATTTCAGTTGCATAAGGACATATTCACACTAAGACAAGGAACACTTCCTGTGTCTGTGTATTATTCGAGGCTCAAGGATTTGTGGGATGAATATGATTCCATCATGCCTGTACCAAATTGCTGCGAAAATACAAAGACTTTGTAGTTCTTCTTCAATATCAAAGGATGCTACAATTTTTTATGGGACATAATGATAGTTATGGTCATGTGAGGAGTCAGGTGTTGTTGATGCATCAAATGTCTAACCTAAACCAAGTGTATTCTATGATTAATTAGGAGGAAAGCCAGAAGAGTCTGGCTGGGACTAGAAGGAGCTTCCATGATGTCAGTGACTCCTTTGCAATGTTTACTGCAGCTAACCATGGAGGTGAGGGCTATAGACAAAAGAAAGGCTACAATCCAAATGTGGTGTGTGATTTCTATCATATCAAGGAACATATGCAGGTGGATTTCAAAAAGTTGAAGAAATGCACTTATTGCAATAAGATAGGACATGTACAAAGAGACTGCTATAAATTAAATGGTTATCCAGATGATACCAAAAACAAAACAAAAAAGGTGAATATGGTGACAGGAAATGATGTCCTGGATATTGGACAAGGGAATGAAGACCAATATCAACATACTGCAGAAGGACAAACATGTTCACATCAGTTCACACAATAGTTCACACCTAGACAACATCAACAGCTGCTTAGTTTGTTCAAGGATCAACAAGAATCTGGAAACTCTATTGTGTCTAACATGGCAGGTATATATAATTCGGAGACACGGGCCTTGATGAAATGGATAGTGGATTCCGGAGCTACCAATCATATGGTTGGTAATCAACAAGCCTTACATAATAAATACTTGGCAGAGAATGCAGGTAAAGTGCAGCCGCCCACTGGAGATTCTACTATAATATCACATATAGGTGAATACCACATAGGAGGAGGTGATGTCCTCAAAATGTCTTTTGTGTTCCAACCTTTTGGTTCAATTTGATGTCAGTGTTTAGGGTGACAAAAGAACTAAACTGCAATGTCAATTTCTTTCCTGAATGTTGTATATTTCAAGATCTCTCATCTGGGAAGGTGAGAGCGATTGGTACTGAAGAGGATGAACTATACATACTATGTTTAGGGAAACATGATGAAGGGAAGGAGTTGCATCAGTGTTTAGCAGCAACACAGAATAATGATGCTGCAGTTTGGCATCAGAGAATGTGTCATGTCCCAATGAATGTATTGAAGAAAATACCTTATTTTCAGAATAAGAATTCTTTTACATTGCAGAATTGTGAGATATACCCTCTATCTAAGCAGACTAGAGTGTCATTTCTTGTTAGTTCAACTAGGACATCTCATCCTTTTCAATTGTTGCATATGGATGTGTGGGGGCCCTATAGAGTTGATACATATAATGGAATGAAATATTTTCTTACAATTGTAGATGATTACTCTAGATGGACTTGTATATTCATGATGAGACTAAAATCAGATGTGTTTACTTTGCTAAAAAAATCTTTGTGACAGTGAATACACAGTTTGGAATAAAAATCAAAACATTGAGGTCAGATAATGTGTTACATCCCATAGTTCCAGAGTATGTATGTGAGGACGTACGCACGAGAATACGACATTAAGATTGGAAATGAAGAAAGATTTGATTTTCCGACGGAAAATTTTCCGGAGTTTGTGAAGGAAAAAGGTTCGAAAATGGGAATTGGATTCCCAGATTTGGTATTTGGACTCTTGGAATATTAGAGAATTATGGAATTTTATTTCCAGATTTGGTTACATGGGACCCACGGGAAAAATTTACGGTTTTGTGGGGCCCACATTGTTTTCGAGATTTTGGCCAATATGGATGTTTCCGGAAGATGAAATATTTTGGACGAATTGAAGGGCGACACGTGTCACCCCTTAGGTGGCATTGTAGCCGTTTTGGTGTGCCATGTGTCCTTGGCCGAAATGGCTCAACAAGTGGCAAGCCACTTGTCTCAAATTTTGTGTGGACATGTGGTTTGTGGGGCCCACACACAAGTCCCCAATCTAGACCACACACTTGCTTGCATCCTAGCCTTTGATTGTCCTATAAATACCCCCCTTAAGCTTGCAAGACTTCATCCACACTTAGAGATTTCCAAGTCTTGAAATATACTCCCTTCCTTGAGTGCTCTCGGCTTTAGCCATTTCCCTTGACCAAATGTTGTCCAAAAATTCTTAAACTTTTAAGTGTTCTTCTTTAAGGTGTTAGGAAGATTGTGAACCAAGAGTTAGGCAAGATTTCACACCCCTAGCCTTAAAATCCCACCTTGGCCGAAAGTTGCCACATTTGGAACCTAAGTGTTCTTCACTTTTTGGAGTTGAATCTTGAAGAGAAGTTGGTTAGGAACTTCTAAGGGTTTCTTGGAGTGGATTGGAACGTAAGGAATTGGAGCTAAGATTCCTAATGATCGACTTTTAATCATTGGAAAATTTTGGGCTTATCGAGGTAATGATCTTTGTCCTTCTATTGTAATTGGAGATTACATGTTGTAGTAGTTTATAATTAAGTATATGATATGTGGATAGAAGGTTGAAAATAAATGGACTGTTTAGTATATTGTGGGGCAGAATTTTACACGTCCAGTTAGGCTTGTAATCCCCTTGAGTTGTTGTATTACTGCGCCTTAAATGTGGCATGTTGGCTATTGATATCGGGCCTTGAAAAAGGTGGAACAGTAAGTAGATACAGGGGAAGTGCTGCCCAATTTTCCGTAGGATAAGGAACCTTATACTTAGGAATGTTCTACGAAGAGATCTAGACGTTGATAGACGTGTTTGGTTGTTATAGGTGGATATTCTATGTGTGGCATACTCGACTTGGCTAGTGGATTAAGCCGAAGAGGTATGTGATTCTTCCTATTCTCTTGAGCATGATTATTTGTGAAATATATAGTGCGGTAGACGCACGTGTGTTAAAGGAGTTGGATTTCCTTTTTGTGTCCTTGACTTGATTCTAAATGTTAAGTGACTTGATATGAAATGTTAAAGACTTGAATTGTGTTAAAAAGTTGTGAAACCTCATTCGTGAGTAATGGGTACTTGGTCTTTAAAAGAATAAAGTTATTGTCACGACCCGAACCCGGGCCTGTGACTGGTGCTTTACCCGGGCATCCAAGTAGACATACATCAGAGTAATCAGCGGAATAAAAACAAGACATGACATAATATGAAATATGAAACAGTTCATCTAAGAAAACTTGCCTTTCGGCATATATATATAACAACTAGAACAGTTACATCCCTATTTACAACTCTGCCCACAACAGTGCTACAGACCTCTAAGAATGATATGACAACAATGGCGGGGCGGGCCCGCCATACCCTCGAATGTAAGTACCTACAACGACGTGGACTATACAACCGATAAGCCTCGAGAAACGGAGCTTCCCAACGCGAACTCGACCACATGAGCGAGGATCAACAATGGTGTACCTACTGCGGCATGTAAACGCAGCCAAGGAGGTCGCATACAACATGTACCAAGTATGTGGCGAAAATGCGAAGTAAAATCAAAGTATTTAAAACCATTTGCAAATACAACCAGTTCAACTGCACATAGTGCCACAACATAAACAAGAGCAAAATAGATGTAATGTAACTGGTCTTTTCTAGGCCGCGAATGATCGAAGCAAGGCCAATCGCCTATAGTATCATTATGCGTGCCTAATCCTGGACTTCCGCGATCCGCATAGGTCACACAGACCCGCATGAGGTATTCCTCGATCGGGGTAGCTAACCCCTGCACCTCCGACTCCGCACCGCATAGTCTCACAGCATCGCATAGGCATCCCCGACGGGATAAAACACCCGGAATGATCAATCATGGAACTCCCGCAGCTCCGCATAGTCGCACAGACTGCATAGGCCGTATAGACCCGCATCAAGGGTGGCAAGCCATCGGTATAACAAGTCAAGGGGGTAGGTGATATAATAACAGTACAACGGGCTTACCGTTTAACAACATAAACACAACAAGGGAAACCCCTTTACACAAACATCACAAGATACTAACACCCGTAGCATCCTAACATGTTTACTTATCAAATCAACAAGAAAGTATTACAAGTGTCACGACCCGTTCCGGGGCCCGTGACTGGTGCCTTACCCCGGGCACCCTAGTGATACAACATCAGAAAAAAACCAGCGGAAATAAAAACTTAAACATTTAAATAGACATGGATCAAGATCAAGGAAATAGGCCAACCAAAACGGTTGCCTTTCAACATATATATATATATATATAGACATTTGAACAGTTACAATCCTTACAACCCTGCCACAATAAGCATGCACTTCTAAGATTCTTACAACTATGACGACGGGGCCGCCATACCCCGAATGTACAAGAACTCTGCACTGTGGTAACATACCAAAGATAAGCCTCCAAGGAACGAGCTTCCCAATATCGAAGGTGATCCTAAGCGAGGATCGACAACCGATGTACCTCTTCCGCGGCATGAACGCAGCCGAAGAGGTCAAGATAACAGTACAGTATGTGAAATCAGAATACTGTAAATGAAATCATAATAGTCTATATAAAGCAGGAGACATGTATGATAACCAAACTACAGTACACATATAACGATTATACCAAGTCGTGGACTCACGCCTCCAAGTCATTACTTAAATATAACGATGGGTCTCACGCCCATAACATCAATCATGCGTGGAATACCTTCCTCACCGCGATCTATGATAAGATAACACGAAGTACACTGAACACCAAGTCCCACCGATGCCAAAGCCGTACTAACAATACAATACAACCAAACCACGGGCGACACGCAAGTACGAAAGCCGACTACCGATACCAAGGCCGCCACGCGGTGGCCGGCAAGTACGAGGGCTAACTACCGGTACCAAGGCGTATCACGAGACTTCGCATTACATCGAGCGGGGCAAGTCGCGAGGGCTAACTACTGTACCAAGGCCGAATCACCACGCAGGCGGGCAAGTCTGGCCGACCACGGTACCAACGCCGAGCGAAGAAACCTCATGGAGAGCTAGTCCATGGAATAACACTATCAGCGAGCGTGCTGTGGAATTCTCCGTCACGCTGCAGACGCCCAAGTAAGTTCTCAACAAGTCAACCGGCCCTCCATCGAGAGACGCGGTAGTATAGAAACACAATGCTTGCACACAAAGGCTATCACAACAAGCATAGACAAGTTTCACAACAACAAGCATAGGAAAGTTATACACAACTCAAGGTACTTTCATTTTATGCCAAAGGCCGGGTTTTAACCCTAAAGTACTACGTACGTTAAATTCCTTTTAAGAGATCCATTCCTTTTATAAAAGTCACCCGATACCCTTAGTATAAAAATAGAGTGACTTACATCTTTTTAAGTAAACCAAAACAACTTCCATACTTTCCTTTTTAAAACCAAATTAAGGCAATGTCATGCCTTCTTTTTAGACCAAAACACTTCTCTTTTTAAAGTCAAGTTACCACATTAAAACCAATGATAAACCCCTTCTTTTGTTTTCATAAAGTCGTTATAACCAACTTCCCATAAAGCTGTTATAACACTTTATGTTTTAAACCAATTTAAAACAATGCCTTTCTTTTCCCTAAAGTTCCAGTTTGCCCAATTTCAATTACTCAAGTCTCTTTATTTAGAAAAGTTTCATAGTTCAATGTCTTAATCTCTTTTAAAACAATTGAGTAACATATGCCATAGGTGTGAGCAGTTTATTCTTGTTTATAAACAACCTTATTAAGCAGCCATGATCTAGGAAATGTAATATCATTTTGTCTCATCTTAGTTTCTATGCAGATGGAGGTTTCTACTGGTTTTAATAATACTTCATTATTCACTACATTTCCTTTTATTAACGCTGCAGTGGTTTGTCGATACGCATTCTGATTTCCGAAATCAGTAAAACATTTCTCCTTTTAAAAACCAAGTACTCATTACTCACGAATGAGGTTTCACACAAAATTCATATTAATTCATTCAAGTCAAGTCTCTTAACTTCTAAAAATCAGTAAACCATTTCTCTACCATTCTTACGACGTTATACCTAACTTCCCATAAAGCTAGTATAACTCTTATGTTTTCAAAACCAAGTATTACTCTTCTTTCAAAACGGTTTCTTAATCTTTCGAAATACTTCAAGATTCTTTATTATTCAGGCTTAAGTCAAACGACATTGCCGTAACACTACATTCAGTTAACACACGTACGTCTACCGTACTATATATATATTCCTTTTAAAATATTTCAAGGTTCTTATTATTCAGGCTTAAGTCAAAAGACATTGCCGTACAACTATATTCAGTTAGCACACGTACATCTACCGTATAATATATACATATTATTCAGGCTTAAGTCAAAAGACATTGCCACACGTACGTCTACCGTACTATATGTATTCTTTTAAAATACTTCATGCTCAAGAGTATAGGAAGAATCACATACCTCGCGACGATTATCGACTATAAGCAAAACGCTCCACGGTTATAACCCGACTAGCCTTGTCCACCTTCTAAGTCGCACATGCTACTTGCAGAACATTCAACCAATAAAGGTTATCAGTCTACTGTAAATACAGTCCTATGTAAATACAGTTTTAATCTTCTACTCTAATATTCTTCTGATGTGATTTCAGTTCAAGTCTTTTCTGTAATATCCTTCCATTACAGTTCAATTCTCTTCTATGAATCTTATATTCATTTCTATACAACTACAGTATGTAATTCCCAATTACAATAGAAGGACAGTAGTATTTACCTCGATGAGCCCAAAATTATCCAAGTTTAATGTCGCTCCTGAGCAACGTTTAGCTCCTACTCCGAGTGCTCCAATCCGCTCCAAACAACCCTTAGAAGTTCTACGCAACTTCTACTTAACACTTCAACCGACTATGAAGGTTTTCCTTAGGGTTTCGTTTTTGTGACTGAGGGAAAGTATAATAGTATTTTTCGGGCTTTTCGTATAGAGGTAACTTTGGAAAGTACTACAAGGTATTTGGGCTAAAGTATTTGGGCATTATAACAATACTTGGAGAGTATTTCAATACCACAAGGGGGGGTATTACACGAAAACAACTAGGCTAGGGGGGGTAGGCTCGGCCGAGGGCCTCTCAAAAGGGGAGGAGGGTGGTGGCGGACGAAAGCTTTCACAAAGAGGGGGGGGGGGATTTTAACACTTAGCAAATAATTTTTGGATGAAGAATTTCATCAACAAAGGGGGGTATTTATAGGTCAAGAAATGGCCAACCAATGGCCAAGATTCATCCAAGTGTTAGGCAAGTGTAGGGCTAGGATTAAGCCAAGTGCACCTTATCCATCCACCACACCAACTACACAAAATATCCTACCTAACCACAAGCTCCAAATCGTCCACCTTAGCCGCCCCACTTGCTTCCAATGTGAGGGTGACACATGTCACCCTTCCGTTGGTCCAAATGTTTCGTCTCTCGGAAAAATCCGCAAAAATTATAAATGACATAGCCGGAATTTTCCCTTCGCAAGTCTAGTAAAACGTTTCGTCGAAAAACGATTCTTTTCGGCACTTGTGCCCAAATTTCGAACCTTGCCTACTTTAAGGCTAAAATTATTATATGTACGCCCTTACGTACATACTCTGGAAATACGGGGTATAATAACAAGGCTATCACAAACCAACACAATCAAGTTATTCACACAAGGTATTTTCTACTTTATGTTAACAAGTTCGGGTTTTTATCCCCAAAGTACTTCGTACATTAACACTTTAAAAGATCCGCTTCTTTCACAAAAAGTCACACAATACCGGTAGTATAAAAAATAGAGTGACTATCTTTTTAAGTAAACCAAAACACTTCCCTTTTTAAAATCAAGTAACAACATTATTTTCCAAACGTTCAAGTTTGCCTAATTTCAAATGCTCAAGTTTCTCATTTTCAAAAGGTTTCGTAGTTCATAGTTTTAACACTTAATGATATACTTCTCCTTTAAAACAATTTGAGAAACATATGCCTTATGTGTGAGTAGGTTATTCTTGTTTATAACAATCTGATTAAAGCAGCCATGATCTAGGAAATGTAATATCATTTTGTCTCATCTTAGCTTCTATGCAGATGGAGGTTTCTACTGGTTTTAATAATACTTGATTAGTCAATACATTTCCCTTTATTAGCGCTGCAGTGGTTTGTTCGATACTTATTCTGATTTCCGAAATCAGTAAAACATTATTCCCTTTAAAAACCAAGTACTCATTACTCACGAATGAGGTTTCACACTTTTTAACAAAATTCATATTAAATTAATTAAGTCAAGTCTCTTATCTTTTAAGATCAAGTCTCTTAACTTCTAAAATCAGTAAACCATTCTTTTTATCTTTCTTAAGCCGTTATACCTAACTTCCCATAAAGCTAGTATAACTCTTAAGCTTTTAAAACCAAGTATTACTCTTCTTTCAAAAAGGTTTCTTAATTCTTTTGAAATACTTCAAGATTCTTATTATTCAGGCTTAAGTCAAAAGACATTGCCGTAAAACTACGTTCAGTTAACACACGTACGTCTACCGTACTAAATATATTCCTTTTAAAATATCATGCTCAAGAGGATAGGAAGAATCACATACCTCGCGACGATTATCGACTATTAGCAAAAAGCTCCACCGCTATAACTCGGCTAGTCTTGTCCATCTTCCAAGTAGATCACGCTACTCGCAGTACTTCAACCTATAACGGTTATATAAGTCTATCAATGTCTAGACTACTCTGTAGAACATTCTAAGCAGAGGCTTCTCTATTCTACGGAAAATCGGGCAGCACTTCCCTACCCGTTAAACTACACAAGTTCATGTAAATACGGTCTATGTAAGTCTGATTCAAACTTCTTCTTTAATATTCTTCTGATGTGATTTCAGTTCAAGTCTTTTCTGTAATATCCTTCTATTACAGTTCAATTCTCTTTTATGAATCTTATATTCATTTCTAAAATACTATAGTATGTAATTTCCAATTACAATATAAGGATATGATTATTTACCTCGGTAAGCCCAAAATTATCCAAGTTTTAATGTCGATCCTGAGCAACGTTTAGCTCCTACTCCGGGTGCTCCAACCCGCTCCAAACAACCCTTAGAAGTTCTACGAAACTTCTTCTTAATACTTCAACCAACAGTGAAGATTTTCCTTTGGGTTTCGTTTAGTGACCGAAGGAAAGTATAATAGTATTTCTGGGCTTTTAGTATAGGGATAACCTTGGAATACTACAAGGTATCTGGGCCAAGGTATTTTGGAATAGTAACTATACTTGGAGAATACTTTTCTACCAAGAGGGGGGGGGGGGGAGGTAGTATTTTACGACAACAACCCAAGAGGGGGGGTGTGTGTCTCGGCCAACACCACTAGGAAGGGGGAGGTGTTTCTCGGCCAAGGGCCTCACAAAGGGGGAGGGGTTTCGGCTAGCACAACTAGAAAGGGGGGGAAAGGGATTTCAAGACTTAGAAATGATTTACGGGATGAAGAAAACCTTCAAGTTAGGGGGGGTATTTATAGGGAAATCAATGGCCAAGATCAAGCCAAGTGGTAGGCAAGTGTAGGGTGAGGATTCATCCATGTGTACCTTATCCAACTACCACACAAAATATGACAAATATCCTACCTACTCCAAGACTTCCAAATCATCCAAAAGACGCCCACACATCCGCCAAATAGAGGGTGACAAGTGTCGCCCTCTCGTTGGTCCAAAATATTTTATCTCTCGGAAAAATCCGCAAAAAATAATAAATGACATAGTCGTATTTTTCCCTTCGCAAGTTTTGTAAAACGTTTCGTCGAAAAACGATTCTTTTCGGTAGTTGTGAACAAAATTTCGTCCTTGCCTAACTTTAAGGCTCAAACTTTTCTACGTACGTCCTCACGTTCATACTCTGGAAATACGGGGTATAACATTTATCTTGATTTCGGAAATGTGAGTAGTTGTCCTTGGTTGGTTTAAAATGTAAAGTGTTATAATAGCTTTATGGGAAGTTAGTTATAACGACTTTATGAAAACGAAAGAATGGTTTTATCATTGGATTTAAAATGGTAACTTGATATTTTTAAGAAGTTATGAAGCTCAAACTATTTTGAGAAGTATATTGTTACTTGACCTTTGAAAGGAGAAGTGTTTTTGTTTAAAAGAAAGGCGTGGTATTGTCTTGATTTGGTTTTGAAAGCTAAACGACTTTATTAAGAAACTTGACTTATAAACGACTTGATTTCGGAAAAGGAGAAGTAACTTGATTTAGAAGTATAGGTTACTTGTTTTGAAAAGAGTGAGTTACTTGGGTTTTAAAAGTATACTTGATGTTGTTTTAAAAATGTAAAGCACTTGGTTTAAAATGTATAGAGTACTTGATTTTAAAGGTCTTGTAAAGATTTTCTGAAGGTGTAGTAATTTGGTTTTGAAAGGAAAACGTGCTTTGATACTACGAGTATTAGTATCGTGTGACTTTTACGTAAAAAGAGGTCTTTTTTTGAAAGAATGAAAGTATGTAGTACTTTGGGGTTAAAACCCGAATTGTTGACATAAAAATGAAAGTACCTTGAGTGTGAGTAACTTTCCTATGTTTGCTTGTGATAGCCTTGTTGTGCAAGTGTTGTATCCTTATGTTATCGCGTTTCTCGATGGATGGTCCACGGGTATGCAGCCATGATGAGGGTTCGTTTCCCTGTTGATAGCGTTATTCCATGGACTAGCTCTCCATGAGGTTTACTGATGTAGGCTAGTTCTGGTAGCTAGCCCCCGTACTTGCCCCGGTCTTTGCTGATGCAGGCTGGTTCTGGTAGTTGGCTTTCGTACTTGCCCCGGTCAGTTCTTTATAGTGTCATTCCACGGACTAGTTCCCCACGAAGTTTTGTGATGCAGGAGGTTCTGGTAGTTAGCCCCCGTACTTGCCCCGGTCAGCGACGTGATGCAGCCGTTACGGTAGTTGGATCCGTGATTGCCGTCGGCCGTGGCGAGTGGAATGAGGTTGGTGACACAGGCGGATCTGGTAGTTGGCTTTCGTACTTGCCCCGGTCGGATGCGCGACGCAGGCTGGTTCTGGTAGCTATGTCTTCGTACTTGCCCCGGTCAGTTTTATAGCATAGTTGGTACGGTAGGTTCTGGTAGCTGGCTTTCGTACTTGCCCCGGTCAGTTGATGATGCAGGCTGGTTCTGGTAGCTATGTCTTCTACTTGCCCCGTACGGTTCTTATGACACAGGTGGGACCTGGTGTTCATGTGTACTCCTTGGTGTTGTTATATCATAGACTGCCTGTCACGACCCGACCTCGGGCCCGCGACTGGTGCCTTACCCCGGGCACCCTAGTGATAATACATCAGAGAATATCAGCGGAAATAAAAACTCAAAGATATGAACAATATGAAATAAGAAACAGGCTAACCAAAACGGTCACCTTTCTGTATATATATATAAAACCGAACAGTTACATCCTTTACAAACCCTGCCCACAACATTACTACAGACCTCTAAGAGTTTTTATAACAACTATGACGGGACAGGGCCCCGCCATGCCCCTGAATGTACAAGTACCTACAATGACATGGGACTATACCAAAATATAAGCCTCCGGAGAAACGGAGCTTCCCAATACGCAGAACCGTGATCCTATGAGCGAGGATCAACAACCGGTGTACCTCTACCTGCGGCAAGAACGCAGCCCCCCGAAGGAGGTCAGTACAACAGGTACCAAGTATGTGGCCCGAAAATCAGTAATGAAATCATAATAGTCTATATAAAGCAGAGACATATATGATAACAAACTACGATTACCTGATGTATAGCGATCATGTCAAGTCGTGACTTACGCCTCAAAGTCATCATGCGTGGAACTCCTTCCTCATCTGTGATCTATGACATGAATCATAATCATGTGACGCGCGTGGCATCCTACCTCACCGGCTGCATACATATACAATACATATATATATATATCTCCTGCGTGGAATCCTCCATCATTCTAGTAGTAGGTGTAACATATAACCATGTGACGCGCGGTGGAATCCTACCTCATTGTCGAGTACATATACAATACATATATATATATATATATATATATATATATATATATATATATAACATGCCGCCGGAATCCCTCATCGGTGTAGACACGTCTTCATGGGGAGCTAGCACATGGAGTAATAATCCTTCATTTTTAAACAAAAACACTTCTCCCTTTTAAAGTCAAGTAACAATATACTTTTCAAAATAGTTTAGGCTTCCTAACTTCAAATTCTCAAGTCTCTTCTCTTTTTAGAAATCAAGTTTCTTACTTTGGAAATTCAAGAAATCAATACTTGTTTATAATGATCTTATTAAAGCAGCCATGATCTAGAAAATGTAATACAATTTTATCTTATCTTAGCTTCTATGCAGATGGAGGATTCTACTCATTTTAATTTAATTGATTGTCGATACATTTTCATTTATTAACGTTGCAATGACTTGTTCGATACTTATTCTCATTTGTGCAGTAAAGTCAACTCGACTCCAAATACTTCCTAACGACTCTTACCAACATCCCCCATAAGACTTGGTAAGAACTTAGGATAACTTTATTCTTTTAAAGACCATGTACCCATTACTCACGAATGAGGTTTTACAACTTTTTAACACAATTCAAGTCCTTAACAATTCATATCAAGTCACTTAACTTTAGAATCAAGTCAAGGACACAAAAAGGAAATCAAACTTCTTTAACACACGTGCGTCTACCGCACTATATATTTCACAAATAATCATGCTCAAGAGAATAGGAAGAATCACATACCTCTTCGGCTTAATCCACAAGCCAAGTCGAGTATGCCACGCGTAGAATATCCACCTATAACAACCATAATACATCTATCAACTTCTAGTTCTCTTCGTAGAATATTTCTAAGTAAAACGTCTCTTATTCTACGGAAAATCGGGCAAAGACTTCCTCAGTAACTCACGCACTCCACCTTTTCAGGCCCGATATCAATAGCCAGGCACGCCACATTTAAGGCGCGATGAATACAACAACTCGAGGATTACACGCCTAGCGGGCGTGTACAATTACGCCCATAATATACAATACAGTCCATTACTTTTCAATCTTCTATCCACATATCATAAACTCAATTATAAACTACTACAATATGTAATCTCCAATTACAATAGAAGGACAAAGATCATTACCTCGATAAGCCCAAAATTATCCAAGATTTATAAGTCGATCCTTAGGAATTCTTAGCTCCAATTCCTTACGTTCCAATCCGCTCCAAGTAACCCTTAGAAGTTTCTAACCAACTTCTCTTCAAGATTTAACTCCAAAAAGTGAAGAACACTTAGGCTCAAACTATGGAAACTTTCGGCCAAGGTGGGGTTTCAAGGCTAAGGGTGTGAAATCTTTTCTAACACTTGGTTCACAATCTTCCTAACACCTTAAGGAAGAACACTTAAAAGTTTAAGGATTTTTGGACAACTTTTGGTCAAGGGGGGGGGAGGCCATTGCCGAGAGTATCACACAAGAGGGAGAGAGTATTTTTGCCTTGAAAATCTCTAAGTGTGGGATGAAGAAGTCTTGCATCAAGGGGGTATTTATAGGGAAATCAAGGGCTAGGATCTTAGCAAGTGTGTGGTGAGATTGGGGGACAAGTGTGTGTGGGTCCCACCATCCACATGTTCCACAAAAACATGAGACAAATGGCTTGCCACTTGTCTACACAAAACGGCCAAGAGGCCACATGGCACCACATTTCGGCCATGTGCCACCTAAGGGGGTGGCATGTGTCGCCCTCCTATTCGTCCAAAATATTTCATCTCCCGAAAATATCCATAATGTCCAAAATCTCAAAAATAATGTGGGCCCCGCAAAACCGTAAATTTCTCCCGTGGGCCCCACGTGACCAATTCCGGAAATAAAATTCAATAATTCTATTATATTCCCAAAAGTCTGAATACCAAATCTGGGAATCCAATTCCCATTAATGAACCTTTTTCCTTCACAAAATCCGGAAAATTTTCCGTCGGAAAATCAAATCTTTCTTCCTTTCCAATCTTTATGTCGTATTCTCGTACATACGTCCTCACATCCATACCCTGGAACTACGGGGTGTAACATTCTTCCCCCCTTAGAAACATTCGTCCCGAATGTTCCTTCAAAGTCTCCAAACATACATGCGACGATATAGTCTCCACTACTATACTTACAAGACCAATTATGTCACACATGACCATAATATAACACACGCGCAATACTTAAATCCAAGCCAACGAGGAACCACCTCTAACGTGCATAAAATCTCAACTAGCTCCCACTCATGGTCTATAGGATACTCTCTTCGCACCTTTACTTCACATAAATAATCATTTTCATTCTCTTAACACATGTTCTCTTCTTTTCCTTCTCGTCGTACCCTTCTCGTCGTACCCTTCTCGTACACTCGAACTCTTTATAGTACACGTACCACACTTCCGTCATCGCTTCAGTTTCCAAAACCTTGGAGTTACTGCCACCAACTTGGTCATTACTAGCTTCAATTTCCTTTAAGGCCATTCCCGGCCTTCACGATCCGATTCTGGTCGAACGCATCCACGAACTCGTACGATGGTTACCTAAACTTGGGCCTTGAACCCTCGTGACCCTAACACCTAGCGGGACCACCTCAAACTGACCCCACCTCATTCCGAGCTTCGGGTTGACCCGCAATCTGGCCTCAACCCGACCCATTCGTACCAAACTCTTGTTCCCGACCGGAACAATCTTACTATTCAAGTCACGAAAACCTAGTGGTCTTCTTAGCTTAATTACCCACTTTCATTACACACTACTCATGGACTTATCACACAAATATACCCCACATATACTATGTACTCCGACGAAGATCACCCGATTTTTTTTTTACTCAAGACGGCCTTGCATCAAAGGCCTCTATGGTTTATTAATATTCTAAGGCTCACACTCTCTACATACCCGAACTTACCTTTCCTTCTAACCAGGTGTCTTAAACACAATTACACAATGTTATCCGAGCATCACACTTAACATATAATCATCTTATCACGCATACTAGTCTCTAAAGGGTTAAAGATATACCTGAAATCAAATAGGTGGTTCCATGTACCGCTAAAATTGGGAACTTCCACCACGACCTCTGCCATATCCTGCCGGTGTATGAACATCCTGCCTAGCTATTGAAGGCGAAGAACCCGCAACTGATCCAGTAGACTGTGCTATCCCACTAGAGCTACCTCTGGTCGTACAGTCTCTCACCAAATGGCCCTGTTGGCCGCAAGCATAACAAGCTGTCGAAATAGTACGACACTCCCCAAGATGGGGTCTACCACATCGACCACACTGAGGTAGAGGTGGCTTCATCTGACTAACACCTCTTCTTCCCTGGAAACCTGAAGTCCTAGAGCCCTGACCCGCTCCTGAACATCCCGAACGTCCTGAAGATCGTGGAGGAGCACTCTGTGCGGTGAGGTACATATCGATCTCTTCTTGAGGCCGCCTCGAAAGTTACCAAAGGACCTGCTGTCACGGCCTCTTCTGCGATCTTGGTCATTTCGCCGACCTCTCGTTCCTCGATCTGCTGCATAAGCTGTATCACGCGCATGTCATGCCGTGAAGAGCTACTCGCGTGCAACCCTCCGCTAAATAATTATCGAGTCTGCGACGTGGCGGTGCACTCATCCTCCATATGCGCCACCAAAGCGGGGACATACGAGGCAACGAGTCAAACTACGTTGTACTCGAACGTTCGCGGATTGCGCGCCTCAACATCATAAATCTATCTTCCGAGCTCTCTCATGCGAAGACAAGAAGTGTGTAAGAAATGCCTCGAGAACTCGTCCCAACCAGGTGAGCGCATGCTCCCGGGATAGTTCCGCGAATCAAACCGATCATTTGCAGATCACGCGTGCGTCGCGAACCAATATCACCGACTCTGCCTCTGAGGCCTTGATCACTCTCATGATCCGCTATAACTGTCGGATAAACTCACGAGGTCATCGACTCGATCCATAGAACAACGGTGGTATGACTTAGAAGTCGAAGTCTCCAACTATAAGTCAAGTCTCTTACCTTTTTAAAATCAACAACCCACTCCTTTACCTACATAAAGTCGTTATAACTAACTTCCCATAAAGCTATTATAACACTTTATGTTTTAAACCAACCAAATTCGTTTAGCACACGTACGTCTACCGTACTACATAGTTCACAACAATCATGCTAGAAAGGATAGGAAGAGGTTCACATACCTCGCGACGATTATCGACAATTAGCAACACGCTCCAAAGTACTATAACCCTGCTAGCCTTTTCCACCCTTCAAGTAGAACACGCTACTCGCAGTATTTCAACCTATAAAGGCCACAAAACGTCTATCAACTTCTCGATCTCTTTGTAGCATATTACAAAGTACAAGGTTCCTTATTCTACGAAAATTTTGGCAGCACCTCCCCCCCCCCCCCCCGTAACCACATAAATCTCCTCTTCTATCAAGGCCCGCTACCAAGCCAACAACTCCAAGGGGGGTTACACGTCTAACCGGACGTGTACAACACTGCCCCACAATAATACTACAAGTCTACTGTAAATACAGTTCAATTCTTTATAAACATCCTTCCAATAAATCTTATACTCAATTCTAAACTACTACCATATGTAATATCCAATTACAATAGAAGGACATATATCATTACCTCGATAAGCCCAAAATTATCCAAGATTTATAAGTCGATCCTGAGCAACGTTTAGCTCCAATTCCTCACACTCCAACCCGCTCCAAGCAACCCTTAGAAGTTTCTAAACAACTTCTCTAACACTTCAACCAAGCTATGAAGATTTTCTAGGGTTTCATTTGCGACTATAGGAATAAAGTAGTATTTCCGGGCTCTTAGTATTGAAATAACTTTGGAATACTACTAGGGATACTAGGCTAGGGTATTTGGGATTATACAACAACACTTGAAGTATTTCTACACACAGTGGGGGGGGACGAAAACAACTTAAGGGAGGGAGTATATTTTTTTCCTTGGAAATCTCAAGTGTGGATGAAGAATTAGTCTTGCACTCAAGGGGTATTTATAGAAAAATCAATGGCCAAGATCAAGGCAAGTGTGTGGTTAGATCTTGGGACAAGTGTGGGTGCCACAAGCCACATGACACACCAAAAACGGCCACAAGCCACTTGTCAACACCATTCGGCCACCTTGGCCACATGGGGGTGACACGTGTCGCCGCCCTACTCGTCCAAAATATTTTATCTTCCGAAAATATCCGTAATGCCAAAAATCTCTAAAACAAAGTGGGCCCCACAAAACCGTAAATTTCTCCCGTGGGCCCACGTGACCAATCCGGAAATAAAATTCCATAATTCTAATATAATCTAAGAAGTCCAAATACCGTCACGGGAATCGATTCCCATTAACGAACCTTTTTCCTTCACAAAATCCGGAAACTTTTAGTCGAAAAATCACATCTTTCTTTCCTTCCAATCTTAATGCGTCAGTATTCTCGTGCGTCTTATGCGCCGAACCGGGCGTTCTCGGTGCCTTACCGGGCTCCCTAGTGATACAACATCGAGAAAACCAATGGAAAATAAAACATGAATCATGAAACAAGAGATATAATAAATAAGCAGCCAACCAAAGCAGTTGCCCGGTATATCATAAAACACGAGCAGTTTAATCCTTTTACAACCACGCCCACGTGATTACTCTGGACCTCTAAGATTTATACAACAACTATGACGGACGGGGCCGCCATACCACGAACGTACAAGAACTTACGGACTCGGGGTAACATACAAAGATAAGCCTCCGGAGCGGAGCTTCCCAAAGCTGAAATGAGATCCTAGCGGGGATCGGCGGTAGATGTACCTCTACTGCGGCATGAGCGGCCCGAAGAGGTCGATCTAACAGTACCAAGTATGTGAAGCGTAAATCTGTAATGAAATCATAATAGTCTATAAAGCGGGAGACATGTATGATGACCAAACTACGATATATAACATATAACCGATTCATCAAGAGCGAGGACTCACGCTCCAAATTATCACTCGTGCGTGGAATTTCTTCCTCAGCTGGCGGTTTATGATATAACAATACCAAGGATTATACATGAACACCATGTCCCACTGTGTTATAAAACCGCAGGACAAGTATAACTACCAGATCCGACCGTACCAATAATACAATGCAACCAAAACACGGCCGTCACGGGGCAAGTCAGAGCCGACTCAGGATACCAAGGCGGTCACGCGGTGACCGGGGCAAATCTGGTGACCACGGGGACCAGCGGTATCACGAAACTTCGTCACTATCTTGAGCAGGGCAAGTGCGGTGACTACCGAATACCAGGCGAATCGGTCACGAGGCGGGCAGAAATCGAGGCCGACCACGGATACCGGGCGAGCGGTAAGAAACCTCAACGATCAACGGCCCTCTATCGAGAGATGCGGTAACACAGAAACACCACACTTGCACAACAAAGGCTATCATCACAAGCATAGGCAAGTTTCACAACAACAAGCATAGGCAAGTTTCACAACAACAAGCATAGGCAAGTTTCACACAACTCAAAGTACCTTCATTTTATTCCAAAGTCCGGGTTTCAACCTAAAGTACTCACGTCGTTAAGTTCTTTTAAAAGAGATCCATTACTTATTAAAGTCACCCGATACGTAGTATTAGAATGACCAACCCACATTCCTTTTCAAAATCAAGTAACAACATTCTTTTCCTAAGTTCGGTTTGCCTAGTTTGATTACTCAAGCTTCTCATTTTCAAATGGTTTCATAGTTCATAAACTTAATCATTTGATTCCTTTTTAGAACAATTGAGTAATATATGTTTCACGTAAGAGTAGGTTATTCTTGTTTACAACATTCTTATTACAGCAGCCATGATCTAGAAAATGTAATATCATTTTGTCTCATCTTAGTTTCTATGCGGATGGAGGTTTCTACGGTTTTAATACAATTCATCATTATTCAATACATTTTCCTTTATTAACGGCTGCGGTGGTGCTGCCGATACACATTCGATTTCCAAAATCGGTAAAACATTATCCCTTTAAATAAAACCAAGTACTCATTACTCACGAATGAGGTTTCACACAAACATTCACATTAAACAAATAAGTTAAGTCTCTTATCTTATAAGATCAAGTCTCTTAACTTCTAACATTAGTAAGCCATTTCTTTACCTCTCTTAAGACATTATACCTAACTCCCATAAAGCTAGTATAACTTTTTTAAAACCTTTAAAACCAAGTGTTACTTTCCCTTCAAAACAATTTATAAATCTTTTGAAATACATCAAGTTCTTTATTATAACAAGCCAGTTATAATTCACATCAGTTACCTTTTAAAACCACAAAGTATTTTCTTACCTACATAAAGTATTATAACTTGACTTCCCATAAAGCCGTTATAACACTTTATGTTTTAAGAACAATCAACCTGATTAACACGTATGCGTCTACCGTACTACATAGTTCACACATATCATGCTAGAAGAGATAGGAAGAGGTTCACATACCTCGCGACGATTTATCGACAATAAGCAAAATGCTCCAAGTACTACAACGCACTAGCCCTTTCCACTCCTCGAGTAGAATACGCTACTCTTAGTACTTTTACCTATAAAGGTCACAAACGTCTATTAAAATCTTAAACATACGTTCCCATCTTTCTACAGAAAATTCGGCAGCACCTCCCCCCCCCGCAACAGCGTAAATCTCCTCCTCAATCGAGGTCGGCTACCAAGCCAACCAGGGGGGGGGTTAACACGTCTAACCGGACGCGTACAATTATACTACACAGTAATGCTACATAAGTCTACTGTAATACAGCCCTAGGTAATTCTGATTCGATTCTTCTCTTTATTAACCTTACATGTGATTCTTGTTCAATTCTTCATTCTTGAGCTTAAGTCAAAAGACATTGCCATAATACTAAGTATAGTTCCATATATAGTATACTTCAACTATATATCTAACAAACATGTAATTTCCAATTACAATAGAGGAACAAGATAATTACCTCGATAAGCCCAAAATTATCCAAGTTATAATGTCGATCTGAGCAAGGTTTAGCTCACTTCAGCGCTCAAACCACTCCAAACAACCCTTAGAAGTTCTAACCAACTTCTCACATACTTGACCAACTATGAAGATTTCCTTAGGGTTTCGGTTTGAGACTAAAGGACAAAAGGTAGTATTTAGGACTCTACGCAAAGAGGTATCTTTGGAAAACTACAAGGTACAAGGCTAAGGTATTTTGGGCATTATAACAATACTAGGGAGTATTTCTATACCACAAAGGGTATTATCTGAAAACAACTAGGCTAGGGGTACCGCGGCTGAACCTCATGAGGAGGAGACTCACCGGCGAGCCACTTTCAAGGGGAGAGGGCTCTTGGACGAGAGTCGACAAGAGGAGGAGGGATTCAAGACTTGGTAACATTTGTGGATGACTGAAGTCTGGACAATGGGGGGGGTATTTATAGCAAACCCAATTGCCAACCCATGGCCAAGATCAAGCCATGTGCGAGGCACGTGTACGGCCTTGATCAAGCCAAGTGCACCCTAACCCCTACTCCACAAAACATTGCACCAAACAAGCCACAAAACAAGGCCAAAACAAGGCACAAAACAAGGAACCAATAGGCACAAAGCGTGAGCCAAAAGATCGAGCCAAAGCGTGAACCATTCGTTCACGGGCGCCACTTGCTTCCGATGTGAGGGTGACACATGTCACCTCCCGTTGGTCCAACATGTTCGTCTCTCGGAAAAATCCGCCAAAAATACAAAGCGACATAGGCGGAATTTTCCCTACGAAAGCTGTGGAAGCGTTTCGTCGGAAAGCGACTACAGTCGGCTTGTGCCCAAATGTAACTTTGGCCAAGCCACCTGGCGGGGTGACACGTGTCACCCTCCTTGGCCCTCAGCGTCTTCGAAAAATAACCACAATGGCCAAAATCTCGAAAACAAAGTGGGCCTTAAAGCAGTAAATTTCTCCGTGGGCCCAGCGTGACCATTTCCAAAATAAAATCTCAAAATTCTAATATAATCTATGAAGTCCAAATACCAAATCTGGGAATCCAATTCCCATTAACGAACCTTTTTCTTCACAAATAACAGGAAACTTTTAGTGAAAACTCACATCTTTCTTTCTTTTCAAAATTTACGCAGTACACAAATGCGTGCGTCCTCACATACATACCTGCAACTACGGGGCATAACATTCTCCCCTCGCCGAAACATTCGTCCGAATGTTCCTTCTCAAGACGGATATCGATGAAGTTCCTCTAACAAGTTGTCAACGCCACGCGGCAGCGCGAAATAACACACGTTATCTTCCTTCCTTACTCGTCGTGCCCTTCTCGAACACTTGAACTCTCCCAGTATGTACCATACTTCAGTCATTACTTCCGTTCCCGAAAATCGCTGGAGTCACTACCTCCAAACTTGGTCATCTTACTAACCTCAAACTTCCAGGCCATTCGGCCTTTTCGAACGCTTACGGTCGAGCGCGTCCACGAACTCATCGATGATCATACAAACTTGGGCCTAGCGTCCTCGTGACCCTACCACTGGCGGGACCACGAACTGGCCCCACCCAACCGGGTTACGGTTTGACCATAAATGGTCCTAAACCCGACCCCAACGCGCTGACTCTTGTTCCCCGATCCGGAACAATCTTACTATTTCACATCATGAAAGCTACCACTTCCATCTCACACTACCCAGGGACTTACCCTTCTCACTAACCAGGTTTCTAAATCACATTTTAGCACAAAGCTATCCAAACATAACATTAAACACATCAACAACATAAACAAAACTCTAGAGGGTTAAGGATATACCTGAAACTAGGCGGTTGAGGCCGCTAAAGCTGGAACTCCAGCGACCTCTGGGGCCTTCCAGGTGTGCGAACATCTGCTGGCTACGGAAGGTGAAGAACCATAGCTGCTCTAGTAGTCCATGCTATCCTACCGGTGCTACCCACAGTCGGACGATCTCTTGCCGGATGGCCTGTTGGCGCAAAAATAACAATCTCCGAGCTAGTCGACACCTCCTTATGAAGCTTTCCACAACGCCAGCTGAGACAAGGGCAACCTCATCCGGCGAGCACTCGCTCTCACGAAAATCTGAAACACAGGAGCCCCGGCACGCTCTGAATATCCTGAAGGTCCCGAAAGCTGTGGAGGACCACTCTGTACTGACGGAGGTACATAACTAGTCTGCTGTTGAGGCGGTCCGCCTCGAAAGTCACCAAAGGACCCTGCTGTTCTGGCCCTCTTCTGCTGACTTTGGTCATTCGTCGATTTATACGCTACTCACATCCAAGTGTATACGCTGCGTGCGGCAATGTCCATGCCGGTGAAGAGCTACACCCGAACAACTCTCGCAAGGCAATCATCGAGCCTGTAACATATCGGTGCACTCGATCCTCCATACTAGCTACTAACGCGGGGCGTCACAGGGCGATGAGTCGAACTCCACATTGTACTCCCGAACCGTGCGCGGATTCTGCGTAACACCAAAAATCTGTCGGCGAGCCCTCCTCATGCGGGAGGCAAGAAATGCAAGAAAGGCCTCGAGAACTCGTTCCATACCTGGAAGTGCATGCTCTCCTGGACAGCTCGAGAATCAACCCGATCATTGCGGTATCACGCGATTGATGTGAACCTAAGGCCACCGACTCGATCTCCGATGCCTTGATCACTCTCATGATCATTTATGGCGTCGGATGAACTCTGCGGATCATCCTCGTGCCTCGACCCATAAAACTCTGGCGGCCTGACTCGAGAAAATCCGTAGCCTCGAACTATCGATCTAGGGTGAACCGCGGTGCTCTTTGGGCTGCTGCGTCCGGCCTATCCTCAAGTCAGCCACAACCACGGCCATTGCGGGCCCACTCCTTGTAACTCATCTCCTGCTCGGTGCGGGGCTGGAGGCTCGAGTCTTGTGGTCTCTGCATTTGCTCTACTCGCGAGATCCTGTTGCCTTGCCGCCAGGCGGGTTGCCTTACGGAGGCATAAGCGGTAAAAGCGAAGTATGTCGGAGGGTCGATCTTATCACACGACTCTAAGGCCGCGATCTCGGAATGAGAAGAATGAAACCAATCCTAAATGTCCTATAGCCTCACGATTATAGATGTGGTGCACACATCGATAATCAAGACTACTAGACACGCGATGCGTAGACTTTCAGAGATTAAGCGCTCACGATACCACTTTGTAACGCCCGAACCGGGCAGTTCTTGGTGCCTTACCGGGCTCCTAGTGATACAACATCGAGAGAAAACCGCGGAAAATAAAACATGAATCATGAAACAAGAGATATAATAAATAAGCGAGCCAACCAAAGCGATTTGCCTTGGTATATCATAAAACACGAGCGGTTTAATCCTTTTACAACCACACTTGCCAGCGATTACTACGGACCTCTAAGATTTATACAACAACTATGGCGGGGGGGCCCGCCATACCCCGAACGTACAAGAACTTACGGACTCGGGTAACATACCAAAGATAAGCCTCGGCGGAGCGGAGCTTCCCAACGCTGAAATGAGATCCTAGCGGGGATCGGCGGTAGATGTACCTCTACTGCGGCATGAACGCGGCCCGAAGGAGGTCGATCTGGCCAGTACCAAGTATGTGAAGCGTAAATCTTGTAATGAAATCATAATAGTCTATAAAGCGGGAGACATGTATGATGACCAAACTACGATATATAACATATAACGATTCACATCAAGCGAGGACTCACGCTCCAAATTATCACTCGTGCGTGGAATTTCTTCCTCAGCTGCGTGATTTATGATATAACAATACCAAGGATTATACATGAACACCATGTCCCACGTGTTATAAAAACCGCAGGACAAGTATAACTACGAGATCCGACCGTACCAATAATACAATGCAACAAAACACGGCCGTCACGGGGCAAGTGCGAGCCGACTCACAGGATACCAGGCGGTCACGCGGTGGCGGGGCAAGTCTGGTGACCACGGGGACGAGCGTCAGATCACGAAACCGTCACTATCTTGAGCGGGGCAAGTCACGGTGACTACGGATACGAGGCCGAATCGATCACGAGGCGGGGCAAGTCTGAGGCCAAACCACGGATACCGGGCGAGCGGTAAGAAACCTCAACGATCAACCGGCCTCTATCGAGAGATGCGGTAACACGAAACACCACACTTGCACAACAAAGGCTATCATCAGCATAGGCAAGTTTCACAACAACAAGCATAGGCAAGTTTCACAACAACAAGCATAGGCAAGTTTCACCTGACTCAAAGTACGCCGTTTTATGCCAAAGTCGGGTTTCAACCTAAAGTACTACGTCGTTAAGTTCTTTTAAAGAGATCCATTACTTATTAAAGTCACCCGATACGTAGTATTAGAATGACCAACCCACATTCCTTTTCAAAATCAAGTAACAACATTCTTTTCCTAAGTTCGGTTTGCCTAGTTTCATTACTCGAAGCTTCTCATTTTCAAATGGTTTCATAGTTCATAAACTTAATCATTTGATTCCTTTTAGAACAATTGAGTAATATATGTTTCACGTAAGAGTAGGTTATTCTTGTTTACAACATTCTTATTACAAAGACCATGATCTAGAAAATGTAATATCATTTTGTCTCATCTTAGTTTCTATGCGGATGGAGGTTTCTACGGTTTTAATACAATTCATCATTATTCAATACATTTTCCTTTATTAGCATTTGCGGTGGTGCGTCGATACACATTACGATTTCCAAAATCGGTAAAACATTATCCCTTTAAATAAAACCAAGTACTCATTACTCACGAATGAGGTTTCACACAAACATTCACATTAAACAAATAAGTTAAGTCTCTTATCTTATAAGATCAAGTCTCTTAACTTCTAACATTAGTAAGCCATTTCTTTACCTCTCTTAAGACATTATACCTAACTCCCCATAAAGCTAGTATAACTTTTTTTTAAAACCTTTAAAACCAAGTGTTACTTTCCCTTCAAAACAATTTATAAATCTTTTGAAATACATCAAGTTCTTTATTATAACAAGCCAGTTATAATTCACATCAGTTACCTTTTAAAACCACAAAGTATTTTCTTACCTACATAAAGCTGTTATAACCAACTTCCCATAAAGCCGTTATAACACTTTATGTTTAAGAACAATCAACCTGATTAACACGTATGCGTCTACCGTACTACATAGTTCACACATATCATGCTAGAAGAGATAGGAAGAGGTTCACATACCTCGCGACGATTTATCGACAATAAGCAAAATGCTCCAAGTACTACAACGCACTAGCCCTTTCCACTCTCGAGTAGAATACGCTACTCTTAGTACTTTTACCTATAAAGGTCTGGCGTCTATTAAAATCTTAAACATACGTTCCCATCTTTCTACTGAGAAAATTCGCGACACCTCCCCGCATGGCGTAAATCTCCTCTCAATCGAGGTCGGCTACCAAGCCAACGAGGGGGTTAACACGTCTAACCGGACGCGTACAATTCTACTACGGTAATGCTACATAAGTCTCTTTATGTCTGACAACTAGGTAATTCTGATTCGATTCTTCTCTTTATTAACCTTACATGTGATTCTTGTTCAATTCTTCATTCTTGAGCTTAAGTCAAAAGACATTGCCATAATACTAAGTATAGTTCCATATATAGTATACTTCAACTATATATCCTAACAAACATGTAATTTCCAATTACAATAGAGGACAAGATAATTACCTCGATAAGCCCAAAATTATCCAAGTTATAATGTCGATCTGAGCAAGGTTTAGCTCCACTCAGCGCTCCAAACCACTCCAAACAACCCTTAGAAGTTCTAACCAACTTCTACTCACATACTTCACCAACTATGAAGATTTCCTTAGGGTTTCGGTTTGAGACTAAAAGGACAAAAGGTAGTATTTAGGACTCTACGAAAGAGGTATCTTTGGAAAACTACAAGGTACAAGGCTAAGGTATTTTGGGCATTATAACAATACTAGGGAGTATTTCTATACCACAACAAGGGTATTATACGAAAACAACTAGGCTAGGGGTACCCACGGCTGAACCTCATGAGGAGGAGGAGACCTGGCCAAAGGCCACTTTCGAGGGGAGAGGAGCTCTTGGACGAGTCAACAAGAGGAGGAGGGATTCAAGACTTGGAAACATTTGTGGATGAATGAAGTCTTCACAAAGGGGTATTTATAGCAAACCCAATGCCAACGATGGCGAATCAAGCCATGTGCAAGGCAAGTGTAAGGCCTTGATCAAGCCAAGTGCACCTAACCCTACTCCACAAAACATTGCACCAAACAAGCCACAAAACAAGGCCAAAACAAGGCACAAAACAAGGAACCAATAGGCACAAGCGTGAGCCAAAAGATCAAGCCAAAAGCGTGAACCATTCGTTCACGGGCGCCACTTGCTTCGATGTGAGGTGACACATGTCACCCTCCGTTGATCCAACATGTTTCGTCTCTCGGAAAAATCCGCAAAAATACAAAGCGACATAGCGGAATTTTCCCTACGAAAGCTGTGGAAAGCGTTTTCGGAAAGCGACTCAGTCGGCGACGTGCCCAAATGTAACTTTGGCCAAGCCACTAGGCGGGGTGACACGTGTCACCCTCTATTGGCCCTCAAAGCGTCTTTCGAAAAATAACCACAATGGCCAAAATCTAGAAAACAAAGTGGGCCCATAAAAGCCGTAAATTTCTCCGTGGGCCCACGTGACCATTTCCGAAAATAAAATCTCAAAATTCTAATATAATCTATGAAGTCCAAATACCAAATCTGGGAATCCAATTCCCATTAACGAACCTTTTTCTTCACAAATAACCGGAAACTTTTCCGTCGAAAACTCACATCTTTCTTTCTTTTCAAAATTTCTGCCGTACACTCGTACGTACGTCCTCACATACATACCCTGCAACTACGGGGCATAACACGTACGTCCTCACATAGATACCCTGGAACTACGGGGTGTAACATTCTTCCCCCCTTAGAAACATTCGTCCCGAATGTTCCTTCTAAGTCTCAAAACATATATGCGCCGGTATAGTCTTCACTACTATACTTACGAAACCAATTATGCCACCAATGGCCATAGTATAATATACGAGCAAAACTCAAATCCAAGCCAACGAGGAATCACCTCTAACATCACAAAAAAACTCCCACCCAAGGTCTAAAGGATACTCCCTTCGCATCTTCACTTGTGAAAGCGATCACTACCGATCTCTTAACACTTGTTCACTTCTTTCCTTACTCGTCGTACCCTTCTCATACACCCGAACTCTCTATAGTACACGTTCCACACTTCAGTTACCGATTCAGTTTCCAAAAAACCTTGGAGTTACCACCTCCAAGCTTGGTCATCTTACTAGCCTCAAATTCTATTAAGGTCATTCCCGGCCTTCACGATCCGATTCTGGTCGAACACATCCACGAACTCATACGATGGTTACCTAAACTTGGGCCTAGCACCCTCATGACCCTACCATCCGGTGGGATCACCTCGAACTGACCCCACCTCACTCCGGGCTACGGGTTGACCCGTGATGCAGCCTCAACCCGACCATTATAGCGCCAAACTCTCTCGTTCCCCGATCCGGAACAATCTTACTAATTCACGTCATGAAAGCTACCACTTCCATCTCACACTACCCATGGAATTATCACACCAATACTCCACGCATATAACGTACTTCGACCAAAATCAACCGAAAAAATCTTTTACTCACGACGGCCTTACATCTAAGGTCTCAACGCATAATATTCTAAGGTTCAAAATTTTCACGTCCCCAGACTTACCCTTTCTACTAACCAGGATACCTTAAACATAATTTAACACCATATAACACTTAACACATAACCAACTTATCAATGCATACAAATCTCCAAAGGGTTGAAGATATACCTGTAAATATTGCTCCGCCTCCCTTTGTTGCGCTAATCATAATCCTGCCCTGCAGGGCGTCTAGCTATAGTAGGTGATGAACCAGCCACAGATCCCGAAGGCTGAATTGTAACATCTGCGCTACCTGCAGTGGACACTTCTTCGCCAAAATGGCCTGCCGTGCGAGTAAAGCAAGTTCCCCGAATAACATGACATTCCCCAGTATGGAACCTGTCACAATGGCCACACCGAGGTGGGGTGGTCTCATCTGACTAACATCCTTGTTCCCCCGAAAACCTGAAACCTTGGAGCCCTGACCTGCTCCTAAATATCCCGAACGTCCTGAAGACTGTGGTGGAGCACTCTGTACTAGCTGAGGTATATAACTAGCCTGCTGCTGAGGCGGTTCACCTCGAAAGTTACCAAAGGACCCTGTTGTCTTGGCCCTCTGATGCTGATCATGGTCCCTACGTCGGTCTCACGTTCCTCCGTCCACTGCATAAGCACGTATACGGGCAATGTCTATGCGGTGAAGAGCTACTCTGCGCAACCCTCCGCTAAATAATCATCAAGTCTGTGACATATCGGTGCACCTATCCTCCGTATGCGCCACTAATGCGGGGACATACCGAGCTAATGATTCAAACTCTACGATGTATTCCCAAATGCGCGGATTACGCCTCAACATCAAAAATCATCGGCCGAGCCCTCTCATAAATGCGGGAGGCAAGAAATATGCAAGAAATGCCACGAGAACTCGTCCCAACCGGTGGAAGCGCATGCTCCCGGGATAGTTCCCGAATCAAACGATCATTGCGGTATCACGCGCGGCCGATCTGAACCAATACCACCGACTCTGCCTCTGAGGCCTTGATCACTCTTATGATCCGCTGTAACTGTCGGATAAACCCCTGAGGGTCATCCTCAGCTCTCGATCCATAGAACAACGGTGATCTGACTTAGAAGTCCCGAAGTCTCCAACTATCGACCCTGGGGTGCACTACCGGTACCACCGGCTCCCGTCTGTCCTCAAGTCTCGCCATAAACCTAACTAGTAACTGGGCCATCTCCTTGCAACCCATATCCTCTGTTCCTGGCCGTGGGACTGGAGGCTCAGATATCGTGGCCTCAGTAGCTACTGTTGCTGCTCTAAACTCTGCTTTGAAATTTGGCGGCGTCGTAAGTCGCCGTCTGTAGCACCACCTCAGGTAAAGACTGGGCCTGTGCCCTCGTAACCCTCCGTGCTCTACTCTCAGCTCCCTCTACTGCCTTGCCCTTCTGGGCCCTGTTTGCCTTGCGCGGAGGCATAACTGGTACATAAGAACACGTCAGAGGGAGTCCAACTCATAACACAGATCTAAGGCACGATCTCAGAATGAGAAGACTGGAAACCAATCCTAAATATCCTGTAGCCTCCTGATTATAGGTGTGGTGCACAACACACCGATAATTAAGACTCTACTAGATACGGTCTGTAGACACTTTCCGAGGATTAACTGCTCTGATACCACTTTTGTCACGATCCGACCTCGGGCCCGCGACTGGTGCCTTATCCTGGGCACCCTAGTGATACAACATCAGAGAAAATCAGCGGAAATAAAAACTTAAACATGAAACAAGTCATACAATAAGAAACAGGCTAACCAAAACGGTCACCTTTCTGAATATATACTTATATCAAACCGAACAGTTAAATCCTTTACAAACTACGCCTTGCAGACTACAGGACCTCTAAGAATGTAACAACAACTATGATGGGACGGGGCCCGCCATACCACGAATGTACAAGAACCTACAATCTCGAGAATCATACAAAGATAAGCCTCGGAGAAAGCGGAGCTTCCCAAGCTGAGCGGTGATCCTATGGCGAGGATCAACAACCGGTGTACCTCTACTGCGGCATGAACGGCCCCGGAGAGTCGATCTGTGGTACCAAGTATGTGAAACTAAAAATACTGTAAATGAAATCATAATAGTCTATATAAAACAGGAGACATATATGATAACCAAACTACAATTCACAACATGTAAGCAGTCATGTCAAGTCAGGGACTCACGCCCTCAAAGTCATCACTCAAATATAACTGTGGGTCTCACGCCCACCATACCAATCATGCCCGTGGAATTCCTTCCTCACTGCCGGCAGTCTATGATATAATAATACCAAGGAGTACACATGAACACCAGGTCCCACCTGTGTCATAAAAACCGTACGCGGCAAGTACGAAGGCATAGCTACCAGAACCAACCTGCATCATCAACTGACCGGGGCAAGTACGAAAGCCAACTACCAGAACCTACCGTACCAACTATGCTATAAAGCGGCCGGGCAATGCGAAGGCATAGCCACGAGAACGACTGCGTCGCGCGTCCGGCCGGGCAAGTCTGACTACGGAGCGCTGCGTCGCTAACCTCATTCCACGCGTGTCCGAAGGTGGCCGGGCGATCTGAAGCCAACTACGGAACCACTGCATCACGTCGTGGCCGGGGTAAATGCGGGGCTAACTACGGAACCTCTACGTCGCGAGACCGTGGGGAACTAGTCCGTGGAGCGACACTATAAAGAAGCGGCCAGGCAAGTCACGACCCAACTACGAACCAACTGCATCGGCCGGCCGGGCAAATGCGGGGCTAGCTACGAGAACCAACTGCATCGGTAACCTCGTGGAGAGCTAGTCCATGGAGCGACAAACCTAATGGAACCCTGCACGTGGGCCTGACGTGTCGATGGGTCGAGGATATAACAAGATAACTGACCCTCCATCGAGAGACGCGGTAGTCATAGAAATACAACACTTGCACAACAAAGGCTATCACAACTAGCATAGGCAAGTTTACTCACACTCAAGGTACTTTCATTTTATGCCAAAAATCCGGGTTTTAACCCCAAAGTATGTCATACTTAAATTCTTTCAAAAGACCCCTTTCTTTTACAAAAATCACACGATACTCGTAGTATCAAAAATAGAGTAACTATCATTTCAAGTAAACCAAAACCATTTCCACACCTTCTTTTGAAATAAACCAAGACAATACCATGTTTTCTGTTTAAACCAATTTAAGACAAAATCATGCCTTCCTTTTAAACCAAAACACTTTAATTCCTCAAATCTCCTTTCTTTTAGAAATCAAGTTCCTTACTTTGGAATTTAAGAAAAATCAATACAACATTATTCTTTAAAAACCAAGTCAAATATAAGTCAAGTCTCTTACATTTTTAAAATCAACAACCCACTCCTTTACCTACATAAAGTCGTTATAACTAACTTCCCATAAGGCTATTATAACACTTTATGTTTTAAACCAACCAAATTCGTTTAGCACACGTACGTCTACCGTACTACATAGTTCACAACAATCATGCTAGAAAGGATAGGAAGAGGTTCACATACCTCGCGACGATTATCGACAATTAGCAACACGCTCCAAAGTACTATAATCCTGCTAGCCTTTTCCACCCTTTAAGTAAAATACGCTACTCGCAGTATTTCAACCTATAAAGGCCACAAAACGTCTATCAACTTCTCAATCTCTTTGTAGCATATTACAAAGTACAAGGTTCCTTATTCTATAAAAAATTCGGTAGCACCTCCCCCCCCCCCCCCCCCGTAACCACATAAATATCCTCTTCTATCAAGGCCCGCTACGAGCCAAAACTCGAGGGTTACCGTCTAACCGGACGTGTACAACACTGCCCCACAATAATACTACAAGTCTACTGTAAATACAGTCCAATGTAAATACAATTCAATTATTTATAAACATCCTTCCAATAAATCTTATACTCAATTCTAAACTACTACCATAAGTAATATCCAATTACAATAGAAGGACATAGATCATTACCTCGATAAGCCCAAAATTATCCAAGATTTATAAGTCGATCCTGAGCAACGTTTAGCTCCAATTCCTCACGCTCCAACCCGCTCCAAGCAACCCTTAGAAGTTTCTAAATAACTTCTCTAACACTTCAACCAAGCTATGAAGATTTTCTAAGGTTTCATTTGCGACTATAGGAATAAAGTAGTATTTCCGGGCTCTTAGTATTGAAATAACTTTGGAATACTACTAGGGATACTAGGCTAGGGTATTTGGGATTATACAACAACACTTGAAGTATTTCTACCCAAAGTGGGGGGGGGGGGGGGTTGGACGAAAACAACTTAAGGGAGGGAGTGTATTTTTTTCCTTGGAAATCTCAAGTGTGGATGAAGAATTAGTCTTGCACTCAAGGGGTATTTATAGAGAAATCAATGGCCAAGATCAAGGCAAGTGTGTGGTGAGATCTTGGGACAAGTGTGGGTGCCACAAGCCACTTGTCTAAGCAAGACAAGTGGCTAGCCACGTACGCCAAAAGCGACACAAGCCACTTGTCAACATCATTCGGCCACCTTGGCCACATGGGGGTGACACGTGTCGCCCCCTACTCGTCCAAAATATTTCATCTTCTGAAAATATCCGTAATGCCAAAAATCTCTAAAACAAAGTGGGCCCCACAAAACCGTAAATTTCTCCCTGGGCCCCACGTGACCAATTCCGGAAATAAAATTCCATAATTCTAATATAATCCAAGAAGTCCAAATACCAAATTTGGGAATCCAATTCCCATTAACGAACATTTTTCCTTCACAAAATCCGGAAACTTTTCCTTCACAAAATCCGGAAACTTTTCCGTCGAAAAATCACATCTTTCTTTCCTTCCAATCTTAATGCCGTATTCTCGTACGTACGTCCTCACATAGATACCCTGGAACTACGGGGTGTAACAGTCCCTCTAGGTGTTAGGGTCACGAGGGTGCTAGGCCCAAGTCTAGGTAACCATTGTACGAGTTCGTGGACGCGTTCGACCAGAATCGGGTCATGAAGGCCGAGAATGGCCTTAAAGGAAATTGAAGCTAGTAATGACCAAGTTGGAGGTATTAACCCCAATATTTTGAAAGCTGAAGCTATAACTGAAATGTGGTACGTGTACTAATAAGATTTAGGGTGTACGAGAAGGGTACTACGAGTGAGAAAAGAAGCGAACTGTGTTAAGAGAATGGGAGTGAGCATTTTTGTAGTGAAGGTGCGAAGAGAGTATCCTTTAGACCATGAGTGAGAGTTAATAGTGTTGTTATACACTTTAGAGGTGATTTCCTCGTTGGCTTTATTTGAGTTTTGCGCATGTGTTATATTATGGCCATGTGTGGCATAATTGGTTTTGTAAGTATAGTAGTGAAGACTATACCGGCGCATGTGTTTTTTGGAGACTTAGAAGGAACATTCCGGATGAATGTTTCTAAGGAGGGAAGAATGTTACAACCCGTAGTTCCAGAGTATGTATGTGAGGATGTACGCACGAGAATACGACATTAAGATTGGAAAGGAAGAAAGATTTGATTTTCCGACGGAAAATTTTTCGGAGTTTGTGAAGGAAAAAGGTTCGAAAATGGGAATTGGATTCCCAGATTTGGTATTTGGACTTCTTGGAATATTAGAGAATTATGGAATTTTATTTCCAGATTTGGTCACGTGGGGCCCACGGGAAAAATTTACGGTTTTGTGGGGCCCACATTGTTTTTTGAGATTTTGGCCAATATGGATGTTTCCGGAAGATGAAATATTTTGTACTCTCTAACCGTCCGCCCGTCCTGCCTTAACGTCAAAGATCATCGGTAGGAGCCTCTCATCTGTGGAGGCAAGTGTCTGAAAATGCCTTTGAGAACTCGTCCCGTATAGTGGAAGTGCATTCTCTCCGGGATGGCTCGCGAATCAAACGATCATTGCGGTATCACGCGGCCGATGCGAACCTAGGACCACCGACTCGGTATCCGATGCCTTGATCACTCGCGGACCCATGTAGCTGCCGGATGAACCTGCGGATCATCCTCGGGCCTCGACCCGTAAAACTACGGCGGGTTACACCTCGAGAAAATCCGTAGTCTCAGCATGCGCTCGGGGTGAACTACGGGTGCTCTGGGGGCTGAGCTGCTGCGTCGGCCTATCCTCATATCTGGCCCACGACCACGGCGATGGCGAACCGTCTCGCTTGCCCGTCTCATCGCTCCGGTGTGGGGTGGAGGCTCAGTCTTGTAGTCTCGGCGACCACTGCTGCGGCTCTAAGCTCTCTTTGGTCTTTGGCGGCGTCGAAACCGCCGTCGGGCTTGTCTCAGTCTTGGCCGGGCTGCGCTCGTACTCCTCTGTATCTCACTATGACTCCTCGCCATTGCGCCCGTGGGCTGCACAGGTTGCCTACGCGGAGGCATAGCGGTAAAGGAAAGGAATACGTCGGAGGTCCACTTATCACACGGCTCTAAGGCACGATCTCAAAATGAGAAGAATGGAAACCAATCCTAAATGTCCTATAGCCTCACGATTATAGATGTGGTGCACAACACACCGATAATCAAGACTACTAGACACGATGCGTAGACACTTTCAGAGGACTAAGCGCTCGATACCACTTTTGTCACGACCGAACCGGGCGTGGTGGTGCCTACCGGGCACCCTAGTGATACAACATCGGAGAAAACCGGCGGAAATAAAACTTAAACATGTAAAATAGACATGGATTAAGATGAAAGAAAATAGGCCAACCAAAGCGGTTGCCTTTCAACATATATATATATAAACATTTGAGCGATTCTAATCCTTACAACCACGCTTGTGATTACTCTGGACCTCTAAGATTTATACAACAACTATGGCGGGACGGGGCCCCGCCATACCACAGATGTACAGGACCTACGGACTCGGGTAACATACAAAGATAAGCCTCAGAAGGCGGAGCTTCGAGACGCTGAAATGAGATCCTAGCGGGATCGGCGGTAGGTGTACTTACTGCGGCATGAGCGGCCCCGAAGGAGTCGATGCAACAAGTACCAAGTATGTGAAACCGTAAAAATACGTAAATGAAATCATAATAGTCTATATAAAGCGGGAGACATGTATGATAACCAAACTACGATTCACAACATAAGCGATTATGTCAAGTCGAGGACTCGCGCCGAAAGTCATCCTCATGCGTGGAACTTCTTCCTCCTTGGCGGTCTAGGTACAAATCATGTGATACGTATAACATGTCTCGGCCCGTCATGGACCCGGTATAGAAAGCGTGTGGGATACATTCGGTTCATCCCGTGAACCGTAGTCGAGTGAAATACATTCGGATGAGCCGTGGTAGTCGAGTGAAATACATTCGGATGAACCGTAGTCGAGTGAAATACATTCGGATGAGCCGGTAGTCGAGTGAAATACATTCCGGATGAGCCGGTAGTCGAGTGAAATAAATTCGGATGAGCCGTGAGTCGAGTGAAATACATTCGGTTCATCCCGTGAACCTAGTCGAGTAGAACCGCGATACTTGCAACAAGGCTATCACGTAACATGGTGAAGTTTCATAACAACAAGCATAGGCAAGTTATACACAACTCAAGGTACTTTCATTTTATGTCAAAGTCGGATTTTAACCTAAAGTACTACGTACGTTAAATTCCTTTTAAGAGATTCATTCCTTTTCTAAAAGTCACCCGATGCCCGTAGTATATAAAAATGTGTGACTTATATCTTTTAAGTAAACCAAAACAACTTTCATACTTTCCTTTTTAAGACCAAATTAAGGCAATACCATGCCTTCCTTTTGGACCAAAATACCTCTCTTTTAAAAGTCAAGTTACCACATTAAAACAAATGATAAAACCCTTCTTTTGTTTTCATAAAGTCGTTATAACCAACTTCCCATAAAGCTGTTATAACACTTTATGTTTTAAACCATTTTAAGACAACACAATGCCTTTCTTTTTCCTAAAAGTTCCAGTTTGCCTAATTTCAATTACGCAAGTCTCTTTTTAGAAAAGTTTCATAGTTCAATGTCTTAATCTCCTTTTAAAACAATAGAGTAACATATGTCATAGGTGAGTAGGTTAATCTTGTTCATAATCAATCTTATTAAGCAGCCATGATCTAGAAAATGTAATATCATTTTGTCTCATCTTAGCTTCTATGCAGATGGAGGTTTCTACTGGTTTTAATAATACTTAATTATTCAATACATTTTCCTTTATTAACGCTGCAGTGGTTTATCGATACACATTCTGATTTCCGAAATCAGTAAAACATTATTCCTTTTAAAAACCAAGTACTCATTACTCGCGAATGAGGTTTCACACAAAATCCATATTAATTCATTTAAGTTAAGTCTCTTATCTTATAATATCAAGTCTCTTAACTTCTAAAATCAGTAAACCATCTTCTTTACCTCTCTTAAGACGTTATACCTAACTCCCCATAAAGCTAGTATAACTCTTTTTAAAACCTTTAAAACCAAGTGTTACTCTTCTTTCAAAAATGGTTTCTTAACAATTTTGAAATACTTCAAAATTCTTATTATTCAGGCTTAAGTCAAAAGACATTGCCGTACAACTACGTTCAATTAGCACACGTACGTCTACCGTACTATATATTATTCAGGCTTAAGTCAAAAGACATTGCCGTACTATATATATCTTCCTTTAAAATATCATGCTCAAGAGTATAGGAAGAATCACATACCTCGCGACGATTTATCGACTATAAGCAAAACGCTCCACGGCTATAACCCGGCTAGCCTGGTCCACCTTCTAAGTAGCCCATGCTACTTGCAGAACATTCAACCAATAAAGGTTATCGATCATCTGTATATACGATCTATGTAAATGCAGTTGAACTTCTACTTATAGTCTTCGGATGTGATTTCACTTCACGTCTTTGAAGTAAGATCCTTCTATTACAGTTCAATTCTCTTCTATGAATCTTATATTCATTACTATACTACTACGGTATGTAATTTCCAATTACACTAGAAGGGCGATAGTATTTACCTCGATGAGCCCAAAATTATCCATGTAAAAAGTCGCTCACGAGCAACGTTTAGCTCTACTCAAGTGCTCCAATCCGGCTCCAAACAACCCCAGAAGTTCTACGCAACTTCTACTAAACACTTCAACCGACTATGAAGGTTTTCCTTAGGGTTTCGTTTAGTGGCTAAAGGCAAGTATAAGAGTATTTTCCGGGCTTTTCGTAAAAAGGGTCCTTTGGAACGTACTACAGGGTATTTTGCTAAAGTAGTTTGGGCATTATCACAATAATTTTAGAATACATTTCCACGAGGGGGTAGTATTTGACTAGCACAACTAGTTTGGGGTTGCTCTCGGCTAGAAATCTCTCAAAGGGAGGTGTGGTGGAAGAAAACAACAAGAGGGAGAGGGAGGGATTTTTCAAGACTTAGACAATTTTTGGATGAATAAGTTCATCAACTTAGAGGGGTATTTATAGGTCAAGAAATGGCCAACCAATGGCCAAGATCTATCCAAGTGTAAGGCAAGTGTAAGGCCAAGATGAAGCCATGTGTTTGTGGGTCCCACTTGCTCATCAACTACACAAAATATCCTACCTAACCCTTGACCACAATTTTAGCACAAAAAACGTGCCAACTTTTCCCCTTTGGCCGTCCACTTCCTTCCAATGTGAGGGTGACACATGTCACCTCCGTTGATCCAAAATGTTCGTCTCTCAGAAAAATCCGCAAAAATTATTAATGACATAGCCGGAATTTTCCCTACGAAAGTTGTGGAAACGTTTCGTCGAAAAACGACTCCTTTCGGTACTTGTGCACAAAATTTCATTCTTGCCTAATCTTTAAGGCTCAAATTTATATACGTACGCCCTCACGTACATACCCTGGAAATACGGGGTATAACAACCCCTTAGGTGGCATTGTAGCCGTTTTGGTGTGTCATGTGGCCTTGGCCGAAATGGCTCAACAAGTGGCAAGCCACTTGTCTCAAATTTTGTGTGGACATGTGGTTTGTGGGGCCCACACACACATGTCCCCAATCTAGACCACACACTTGCTTGCTTCCTAGCCTTTGATTGTCCTATAAATACCCCCCTTAATCTTGCAAGACTTCATCCACACTTAGTGTTACACCCCGTAGTTCCAGGGTATGTATGTGAGGACGTACGTACGAGAATACGACAGTAATATTGGAAAGAAAGAAAGATGTGATTTTTCGACGGAAAAGTTTCCGGGTTTTGTGAAGGAAAAAGGTTCGTTAATGGGAATTGGATTCCCAGATTTGGTATTTGGACTTCTTGGATTATTTGTGGGGCCCACTTTGTTTTAGAGATTTTTGGCATTACGGATATTTTCGGAAGATGAAATATTTTGGACGAGTAGGGGGGCGACACGTGTCACCCCCTTAGGTGGCATGTTGTCGATTTGGCTTGACAAGTGGCTTGTGGCCGATTTGTGCTTCCATGTGGCTAGCCACTTGTCTTGCTTAGACATGTGGCTTGTGGCACACACACATGTCCCAAGATCTCACCACACACTTGCCTTGATCTTGGCCATTGTTTTCTCTATAAATACCCCCTTAGTGCAAGACATAATTTCATCCCACACTTAAGTTCTTCCAAGGCAAAAATATCCCCTCCCTTTGTGGTGTTCTCGTCCCCCCCCCCCCCCCCCACTTTGTGTAGAGAAATACTCCAAGTATTGTTGTATAATCCCAAATACCTTAGCCTAGTATCCCTAGTAGTATTCCAAAGTTATTTCAATACTAGGAGCCCGGAAATACTACTTTATTCCAATAGTCCCAAAATGAAACCCTAGAAAAATCTTCATAGCTTGGATGAAGTGTTAAGAGAAGTTGTTTAGAAACTTCTAAGGGTCGTTTGGAGCGGGTTGGAGCGTAAGGAATTGGATCTAAACGTTGCTCAGGATCGACTTATAATCTTGGATAATTTTAGGCTTATCGAGGTAATGATCTATGTCCCCCTATTGTAATTGGATATTACATATTGTAGTAGTTTAGAATTGAGTATAAGATATGCTGGAAGGATGATTATAAAGGATTGAACTGTATTTACAGTAGACTTATGTAGTATTATTGTGAGGCAGAATTGTACATGTCCGGTTAGACGTGTAATCCCCTTGGAGTTGTTGGCTTGGTAGCAGGCCTTGTTATGGGAGGTTATTTATGTGATTACGGGGGGGGGAGGTGCTGCCGAATTTTCCGTAGAATAAGGAATTGTTTGCTTAGAATATGCTACGAAGAGAACTAGAGGTTGATAGATATATTGTGGTTATTATAGGTGGATTTTCTACGCGCGACATACTCGACTTGGCTTGTGGATTAAGCCGAAGAGGTATGTGATTCTTCCTATACTCTTGAGCATGATTGTTGTGAACTATGTAGTACGGTAGACGTACGTGTGTGAAATGAATTTCGTTGTTTAAAACATAAAGTGTTATAATGGCTTTATGGGAAGTTAGTTATAACGACTTTATGAAGATAAAAGAAAGATTTGATTTTGAAAGCTAAACGACTTGATTTTAAAAGCTAAGAGACTTGATCTAGAAAGATAAGAGACTTGACTTATAAACGACTTGATTTCGGAAAAGGAGAAGAAACTTGATTTAAGTATAGGTTACTTGTTTTGAAAAGAGTAAGTTATTTGGGTTTTAAAAGAATACTTGATGTTGTGTTAAAAGAAAAGCACTTGGTTTAAAAAGTATAGAGTACTTGATTTTAAAGGTCTTGTAAATATTTTTACGAAGGTGAGGTAATTTGGTTTGAAAAGGAAACGTGTTTTTGATACTACGAGTATTAGTATCGTATGGCTTTTACGTAAAAAAGAGGTCTTTTTGAAAGAATGAAAGTATGTAGTATTTTGGGGATGAAATCCGGATCGTTGACATAAAATGAAAGTACGTTGAACTTGCCTATGCTTGTTGTGATAGCTTTTGTTGTGCAAGTGTTTGATTTTGTGCTACCGTGTCTCTCGGCGGAGGGACGACTATTTGGTTGATTGTTGGACATACTGACACGTTGGATGGTCCACGGGTATGCTTCCACTATGAGTGTTATCTTGTTATTTCTTTTGGACATACTGACACGTTGGGTGGCCCAAGGGTATGCGTCCACTTTGAGTATTATCTTGTTATTTCCTTTGGACATACTGACACGATGGATGGTCCACGGGTATGCGTCCAGTAGGATGGTTTCATGGCCATGCTTATATCGAGGTAAGATGCCGGGGCATGCGGTCATTGTGAGGGGTTAAATCCCCGAGTTATGTTGTTAGTCCATGGACCGCTAATCCATGAAGCTTGCCGGGGTGACGATCGATCACGGGCTTGATTTGTACGTTTGGTTACAGGCACACTTTAGATACTTGTCCTGGTCATTTCTCGTGTATCGGCAGGCTCTGGTAGATAGCTTAAGATACTTGCCTCGGTCATATCTCGTGAGACGGTAGGCTCTGGTACGTTAGCTTAAGATACTTGCCTCGGCCAGTTGCGTGGCTAGTTTTTGGATCTGGTAGTTGGCTTCCGTACTTGGCCCGTGAAGTTTTATGACTAGCTTTCGGATCTGGTAGTTGGCTATTCTACTTGGCCCGATCGGTTTGATGACGCAGGCAGGATCTAGTGTTCAGGTACACATATGGGTGTTGTTTTACATCATGTACTGCCGGCAGTGAGGAAGGAGTTCCACGGGCATGATTGATATTGTGGGCGTGAGACCCATAGTTATGTGTGAGTGATGATTTTGAGGACATGCGTCCCTTACTTGACATAACTGTTTACTTATTGCGAAATGGTTTTATAAAATGATGAAATGTGATTTCATTCTGATATTTTCGATTTCACATATTTGGTACTGTTATGCGACCTCGCCCGAGGCTGCGTTCATCATGCAGTAGAGGTACACGATTGTTGATCCTCGCCATAGGATCGTGATTCAGCGTTTGGGAAGCTCCGTTTTTCTGGAGGCTTATCTTTTGGTATAGTCCCCTGTCATTGTAGGTACTTGTACATTCAGGGGTATGGCGGGGCCCTGTCCCATCATAGCTGTTGTTACATTCTTAGAGGTATGTAGTACTGTTGTGGGCAGGGTTTGTAAAGGATTGTAACTGTTCGGTTATATGTACATACATGAAGGTGACCGTTTTGGTTAGCCTGTTTTCTTATGTTGTGTCTTGTTTCCTGTTTAAGTTTTTATTTCCGCTGATTTTCTCTGATGTTGTATCACTAGGGTGCCCGGGGTAAGACACCAGTCGCGGGCCCGAGGTCGGGTCATGACAAAAGTGGTATCAGAGCAGTTAGTCCTCGGAAAGTGTCTACAGACCGTATCTAGTAGAGTCTTGATTATCGGTGTGTTGTGCACCACACCTATAATCAGGAGGCTGCAGGATATTTAGGATTGCTTTCTATTCTTCTCACTCTGAGATCGTGCCTTAGAACTGTGTTGTACGTTGGACTCCTTCTGACGTATTCCTTTATGCGATTATGCCTCGCGCAAAGCAACGAGCCCGAAGGCAAGCGGCGAGAGGAGGCTGCGAGTAGAAGCGGCGGCGGTCTCTACTAAGGTCACGATGCACGAGCCCCGATCCGCGGCCAGAGCGAGAGGATATGGGTTATAAGGAGATGGCCCAGTTACTAGCTAGGATTGTGGCTAGACACGAGGACAGACGAGAGTCGGAGGTTCCAGTAGCACCCGTAGTTCACCCCAGATCAGATAGTTTGAGACTACGGGACTTTTTGAGCTGCAGCCCACCTGAGTTCTACGGGTCGAGGCCTGAGGATGATCCACAGGAGTTCATCAAGCGATTCTGATGGATCATGAGTGATCAAGGCTTGAGACCGAGTCGGTGGTCTTAGGTTCGCATCATTTGCGTGATCTGCCGATCGGTGGTTTGATTCGTGGGAGCTGTCCCGGGGGGAGCATGCGCCTCCAGCTGTTTGGGACGAGTTCTCGGAGGCATTTCTCAGCCATTTCTTGCCTCCGCAGATGAGGAGAGCTGTTACACCCCGTAATTACAGGACATGTTTTAAGAACTCACAAGTGTTAAGATTTGAGACTTGTAAAAATTTAACGGAATTATGGAATTTTTTCGGAAAATGTTTTATTGTGACGAATGGGAGGGCGACATGTGTCACCCCCCCCCCCCTTATGATGCCTTGGTCGAATTGGCATGGCCTAAATGGTCATTTGACCATAGTCTTGGATGACAAAAAGTCTTGCAAGTGTAGCTTGAGTTCCTTGACTAAGTCAAAGGCCCCACTTTAGTCTTGATATTTAACTAGAGCTCATCCTAGCCACCCAATTGGTTGTATCTTGACCATCCATTGCTCTTTATAATACTAGTAGTGCTAGAGAGAGCCAACACTTAGAGAAATTTCACACAAAACTTTGAAGAACTAATTGGAGGTCTCGGGTTTACCACAAGAAAGAAGAAAAAAAATTCGTTTCTTGTCCTTTTGATTCCACACTTTAAACCAAGGGTCTTAGGTGTATTGTAAACACATCTCAATAGAAAAATCTTGGAAAAAGGTTGTTTACGGGTTAGTCGCAAAACGAAAACCTAATGGTCTTTCTAGGTTTTGTTTGGAGTTTTGAAGGATAATTGTTGGTGTTGTTCTAAGGGTCTCAACAAGCGGATTGAAGTATCTTGGAGAGGCTCTAAACTACTAGGAGCGACTTCGGATTTGGAATTGGATTAAGAATCGTTAAGGTATAATCTTGTCTTTTAAAGGTGTTACAAGATTATATATTTATATTGTTGTTGTTAGCTTTACTTGTTGCTAGCATGAAGTTGATATGTTGAAGTTATAAGTATTATGGATTGCTTGTAGCTAAATCCGAAATGTTATACAAGCCACTTGAAAATTGGATTACTAATTGGTCGTTTTTAGAAATCGTCGCATGTTACTTACTTAAAGATTATGGTTATTATAATAAAATGCGACTTGATATCATGTTATGCTACCAATTTGGATTGAAATGGAAATTGGATAAGAATTGGTATTGTTGAACTCAAGGTGGCCGAATTTGGACTTGTAGTTTGTATTAGTTTGTTATTCATTTGTATTGGACTACCTTCTAAATTGTGAGCCAATTGGGGCTGTTTGGTTATTCATTTGTATTGGACTACCTTCTATATTGTTGTGAGCCAATTGGGGCTGTTTGGTTATTCATTTGTATTGGACTACCTTATATTGTTGTGAGCCAATTGGGGCTGTTTGGTTATTCATTTGTATTGGACTACCTTCTATATTGTTGTGAGCCAATTGGGGCTGTTTGGTTATTGTATTTCGGCCTTGAAAAAGGTGGCAAAGTAAGTAAAAACAAAGGAGGTGTTGTCCGATTTTCCGTAGAATATAGAGACTTAACTCTTATAAGATTCTACGTTTGATGTAAGGCTTTAATAGGCGTATTGTGAATATTATAGGTTGACATACTACAGGCGGGACTTTGTACTTGGCAAGTGGTTTGACGACGAGGTATGTAGAACTTTTCCTATCTTTTGAGCATGACTAGTTTCGCGTATATAGTGCAGTGAGCGTCAAGACTTTGACATTCCTTACTAGCCTTATAAAATGTCAAGTCGGGTGAGTTAGGAAGTTAACTCACTTCTTTGAAAATATTAAGGATGTCTTAAGTCTTAGTAAAGTTAAAGGGACTTGAAGGGATTTAAAGTATGTGATACTTGTGTCGTTTAATCGTATAAGTCCCTTGGATAGGAAAATGTACTTGACTAAGGTATAAAGTGAATATAACGACTTTATGGGGAGTTGGTTATATTGACTTTATGCAAAGGTAAATGGCTTGTGTTAATGAAAGGCAAATTGATTTTAAGGTATCAATTGCCTAAGGTTTTAATAAGAAAAGGAGTCACTTGATTTAGAAACCTACTTTAATTCTAAAGGTATTGTGACTTGCCTTGAAATGTAATTTGGACTTGATACTATGGTTAATAGTGTCTTGGAAGCTTTCTACTAAAAAGAGTCATTTGTTTTTAAAGAGTAGAAGTACGTGGTACTTTGGGTTAAATTCCCGGATTCTTATAAAAGACCTGTTAGTGCCTTAAGTAAACTAAAATGAGAGTGTAGACGAATAAGACTAATAAGAAGTTAGGGGGATTTCTAACTTTCTTATTTATTGTATGATGGCCGGTTGAGATAGGATAAGAGTATAAGTGAGGGGTAAACCCCCAAGACGCTATACCACCTTCTCCAGGATAAAAGTATAAATGAGGGGTAAACCCCCAAGACGTTATACCACCTGTTTTATTACCTTTCCTAGGGTAAGAGTATAAATGAGGGGCAACCCCCCAAGACGTTATACCACCTGCTTCAGGGTAAGAGTATAAATGAGGGGTAAGAACCCTAAGACGTTATACCACTGTTTTACATGGGTTCGCTACCCATGATTTGATCGGAGTCTCCTATTGTGATGTTATGCGTATCCTTTGATTTACTCTCATTGTTAGTAAGGCCTTTGTGTCGTAATTACATTATCATACATGTCTCGGCTTTGTTTTAAACTTATGTTGTAATTCTGATACTTTCGATTTTACATACTTTGTACATATTGTGTAATGACCCCCTTCTCGAGGCTGCGTTAATCTTGAGGAAGAGTAGCGGTGGCGGATCCTCACTCTTAGGATCGATTATCGAACGTCTAAGCTCCATTCTCGGAGGCTTGTCTTTCTTTTAGTACGATTTTCCACGATGTTGTAGATTTATGTACATTCGTGGGTATGGCGAACTGTCCATCACGATTGTTATTCCTAAGTGCGTATTCACAAATGTGGTTGGGCTATAAAGCGAGTTGTAAAATTGTACTTTTGATTATGTTTATATTATGGAAGACGGCCTTATCGGCTAGCCTGTGATGTTTATTGTTTACTCATGTGTTTATGTTCTGTATGTTCCGCTGCTATTCTCTGATGTATACCTGAACGGGGTGCCCAGATAGGGCACCAGTCGCGGCCCGGGGTCGGGTCGTGACAAAAGTGGTATCGAGCGATTAGTCCTCGGAAAGTGTCTGAGGCCGTGTCTAGTAAGTCTTGATTATCGGTGTGTTATGCACCACATCTATAATCGAGGCTGCAGGACATTTAGGATTAGTTTCCATTCTTCTCTCTCGAGATCGTGCATTAGCTGTCTTATTAGGTTGAACCCTCTCGACCTCTTCTTATGAAACAGTATGCCTCGCGGAAGGCTACCAGGGCCCGAAGGGCAAGGCGATTCGCGAGGCGCTAGCGGTACTCGAGAGGGTTACGGGCTCGAGCGAGACTATGCACGAGGTAGTAAGCTGGTCGGCGAGTTCAGCCACGCTGCGATTTTAGAGGAGCCAAGCGGCGGTAGCTCCAGAGGTTGGTGCAGACCCTCGGTTCCCGAAGCCGGTTGCCGAGTATAGAGACTACGGAGCGGATCCGATTGTTGACGATATAGTAGTCGAGGCGGCAACGGGAAGCGAGCGACCACCTAGAGGCGGTTTGCGGATTAGGGATTTTACGGGATGTCATCCACCGAGTTTTATGGTTCGAGGTCGATGAGGATCCCGGGAGTTCATTCGCGGCTCTGACGGACCATGCAGTTCTTAGGGCTTGAGACGGAGTTCATTACACTAGCCTCTTACGGTTCTGCGATATTGCGTTGAACCGGTTTGAGGCATGGTTGCTTTCGAGAGGTGATGATGCTCTTGGCTGTTTGGGAGGAGTTCTGAGGCCTTCATGGATCACTTTTGCCTCCTTAGATGAGAGAGCCGGGTGCAGATTCTTGACCTTGAGGCGAGCGGGAGGCTGTCGGGAGTATAGCAGAGTTTGACTCCTTGGCGGACATCGCATAATATTGTAGCTAGCATGGCGGATAGAGTTCATCGTTATGTGATGGGGCTAGGCCGTCATATGATTCTGACATGCTTGGGGTGGCTCTTCACCCGGTATGGACATCGCCGGATGCGAGCCTATCTGCGAGGAGAGAGGAGGACCGGTTGATTCAGCCAGCCAAGAGGCTGTGACATCAGTCTCAGGGCGATTTGAGGCGGACGGCCTCGGCAGCAGATAGGTCCACATTCCGGCCCGGACAGAGTGCTCGTCACGGTTTCGGCAAGAGGTCGATCGGCCAGTCGATCGGGAAGCGGTCAAGGCTCGGGACTCTGAGATTCGAGGCGAGGCGACCGTCACCGTCGGGACCACCCACACCTCAGTGTGCTCGATGCGGTAGGTTCCACCAGGGCGAGTGTCGCAGAGCTTCGGGAGCTTGTTACTCGTGTGGCGGGCAGGGCCCTTTGAAGAGAGATTGTCTGTCTAGAGGCTGCATGGGTGGTACGGCCAGTAAGCGGGATCGATTCTTGGGTCTTCTTCTCCTTACGTGGTTATGCGCCGGAGGCGAGTACTCACGGACGGCAGCGCGGTAGAGTCGAGTGGTGGTTCTAGTTCTAGCGGTCCTCGAGCGCATCTATTCATTAGCCACCGCCAGACGGGAGGCTTCCACGGCGCCGCGTACATTATTGATTTGGTTTGTGATGTTTATGCTTTGATAGATCCAGGTTCTACCTTGTCCTATGTGTCCCCTCTTAATGCGGGTAGAATCGGGATAGAGCCGATGTCGATAGAGCCGTTTGAGGTAGCTACGCCAGTGGGTGATTCGGTGTTAGCTGAGCGGGTGTATAGAGGTTGTCCGGTATTCATTCTGATCGTCGGACCCTTGCAGACTTGATAGAGTTAGAGATGACAGATTTTGATGTCATTATGGGTATGGACTGGTTGGCTTCTTGTTATGCCAACGTTGACTGTAGGGACAGGTTGGTTCGGTTCCAATTTCCTGGCGAGCCAGTTATCGAGTGGAGGGGCAACACAGGATCGCCGAGGGGTAGGTTTATTTCTTACCTCAAGGCTAGGAAGATGGTGCAGAAAGGGTACATCTATCATCTGGTGCGGGTATTTGATACAGAGGCTGAGGTACCAGTGGTTAGGGAATTCGCAGATGTGTTCCCAGATGATCTTCCGGGTATCCCTCCTGAGAGGGAGATTGAGTTTTGTATTGACACATTGCCAGACACTCGACCTATTTCCATTCCGCCATACAGGATGGCACCTGCCGAGTTGAGGAGTGAAGGACCGGTGAAAGATTTCTTTGGAAAAAGGCTTTATCAGGCCTAGTGTATCTCCCTGGGGAGCGCCGGTGTTGTTTGTGAAGAAGAAGGATGAGACGCTACGTATGTGTGTTGACTACAGGCAGCTGAATAAGGTAACCATTAAGAATAGGTACCCCCTCCCCAGGTGTCACGACCCGACCCCGGGCCCGCGACTTGTGCCCTACCTGGGCACCCCTTTTGGCATACATCAGAGAATAGCAGCGGAACATACACAACTGATAAAATACTTAAACATAAAATAACAACAGGCTAGCCGATACGGCCACCTTCCGTAACTTATACCAATAAAACAATACTTTTTTTTCTTTACAACCCAATCCACTATGTGACTACAGACCTCTAAGAACAACAATCATGGCGGGACAGGGCCCCGCCATACCCCTGAATGTACAACAACTGACAATACCAGGGATAAGCCTCCGAAATGAGGGAGCTTCTCAACGGTGAACAGTGATCCTAAGAGCGAGGATCAAGAACTTTACTCTACTGCGGCATGAACGCGGCCGAAGGAGGTCAAGACAACATGTACCAAATATGTGGCTGAAATGCGTAATGAAATCATAAGTCTAATAATAAAACTGGAGACATGTATGATACTCAATTAACAGTACGCTGTGCCTTACTAACAATGAGAGTAAATAGGTGTATACTTACAATATAAAGTAGGAAGCTCACGATCAAAACAGACCACTGTCGCGAGATCATTAAGCAATCCTATTCTCGGGACTATTTCACCCGTAGATCGCGTGGACCCGCATGAGGTATTCCTCGCACGGGACTATTTCACCGCATAAGCCCTTACGGACTCGCATGAGGTATTCTCGCGATAGGTGGACGCCCGCATGAGACTATTTCACCCGCATAAGCCCTACGGACTCGCATGAGGTATTCCTCGCATCGTGGGTAGCAAATCCACGAAAATATGCAATGCCACAAACCCGGGGAATGACCCCGCAATTATTACTGAACTACTAGCACAAATCCGGCTATCACACATAACATAAGCACTACCGGCTTATCGCATAATATATAAGCAAGTTAAGCAATCCCAACTTATTATTGCATTTCATATACACTCTCATTTTAGTTTACTTAAGGCACTAACATGTTCTTTATAAAAATCCGGGAATTTAACCCAAAGTACTACGTACTTCTATTCTTTCAAAATGACTCATTTCATTATAAAACTTCCAAGATACTAATAACCGTAGTATCAAGTTACAATTCCTTTTTCAAGACAAGTCACAATACTTTTAGAAATAAAATTAGGCTTCTAAATCAAGTGACTTCTTCTCTCGTAAAAGCCTTAGGCAATTGATGCCTTTAAATCAAATTGCCTTTCAAATAAATCAAGCCATTTATCTTTCCATAAAGCCAATATAACCAACTCCCCATAAAGTCGTTATATTCACTTTATACCTAAGTCAAGTACAATTTCCTATCCAAGGGACTCATACGTTTAAAACGAAACAAGTGTCACATTCTTTAAAACTCTTCAAGTCCCTTAACATGCTTAAATTACTTAAGAGTAAACCATTCTCTTATTAACTTTCCATAAAGCTATTATAACCAACTTCCGATAAAGTTGCTATACTAGCTTTATACATTAGCAACTTACATACTTCTTTTTAACCAAGAGACTTAAACTTTCCAACAAAACAAGTATCAAAATACTTTCAACATACTTAAAGTCTCTTAACTTTTGAAAACCAAGATATCCTTAATAATTAAACAAGTGAGTTAATTCCCTAACTCAAACAACTTGGGCATTCTTAAAATAAGCCAAGGATATCAAATAGACTAGATTGTCAAAATCTTGTACGTCTACCGTACTATACATTTACAACTTAATCATGCTCAAGAGATAAGAAAGTTCCACATACCTCTTCGGTTTAATCCACTTGCTAAGTCCAATCGCCGTACGTAGTATGCCAACCTATAATGACCATATGCGTCTATTAACTTCTAGTTTCAAACGTAGAATATTCCAAGTGCAAGTCACTAAATTCTACGGAAAATCGGACAGCACTTCCTTTGTTTTTACTAAGTTTGCCACCTTTTTCAAGGCCGAATACAATAACCAAACAGCCCCAATTGGCTCACCACAATTTATAAGGTAGTTCAATACAAATGAATAACCAAACAGCCCCAATTGGCTCACCACAAACGATAACAAACTAGTCTAAACTATAATGTCAATTCGGCAATTAGGCAACAATACAAATCGTTTCCAATTCCTTTTTAATCCAAGTGGTTAAGTATAACATGATATCAAGCCGCAATCGATTACAACTACTACAATCCTCAAGTAGGTAAACATGCGACGATTCTAATAAACGACCAAAATTGTATTTCAATTTCAAAAGGCTAATCATGTCCTTTTCGGTTCTAAGCTTCTACAATCCATGTCACTTATCAAACTTCATAACACAAATCACATGATCACTTATAACTTATCATAACATGAAATCTTCAATTACAAAAGTAAAACGAAGATTATACCTCAATTAGCCCAATTATGATCCAAGATCACAAGTCGCTCCTTAGCAACTTTAGCTCCTCCTTTCGACGTTCCAATCCACTCCAAGCAACCCAGAAGCTTATAAAGACTCATCTTCAAGTTTCAACTTCAAAGTTGAATAACCCTTTAGGTTTTCGCCTTGCGACTAATACGAAAACACCACATTTCGGGATCTTTTATTGAGAAACACTTACTATACCCTTAGGTACCTTGGTTTAAAGTGGGAATTATTGACAACAATTGAAAAAATTCCTTCAAACCCTAGCCCTTGGCGAGAGCTCCTCAAGCCTCCCTCAAATTTTCTTGAAAATTTCTAAGTGTTTTGCCTTGTCTTGCACTAGCATACAATATATAACATGATGGAGGGTTAGGATTAGCACAATTGTGTGGCTTGGATAAGTTTCACATGGATTCAAGTCTAGGTGGCCTTTGACTTAGTCAACTTTGTCAAGCTTCAAGACTAGCAAGACTTGGTCATTTAATTTATGGTCAAATGACCATTCTAACCATGACAATTTCGTCCATGACCATAAGGGGGTGACACGTGTCGCCCTCCCGTTCGTCGCAATATTTCGTTTCCGACCAATTCCAAAAATTCCGACAAACTTTTACTCGTCTCAAATCTTAACATTGTTGAGTTCTTACGTACGTTCTTATAAACATATCCTGAAATTCCGGGGTGTAACATTCTTCCCCCCTTAGAAACATTCGTCCCCGAATGTTCTCTCGGGAGTCAAACTTAAGATAGCGACATAGTCTCCTTACAACCCCTACGTACCAATAATGCCACACTTGGCCGCATAACAATACTCATACCAAAAAAATATCAACTGAACCCCACGTGTCAACATCGGTTATCTGCATAAAGCTTCTGCGGACTCTAAGCTTACTACAATCTTCCCCGGATAAGCCTCGCCTTATCCATAGCCCGCTGAGTCAAGTCTGGACCAAATAACTGAACCTCGCCTATGTCGAACCATCCGACCGGCGATCTCCACTTTCTTACACACAAGGCCTCGTACCGGGCCACCTGAAAACTGAAAGGGTATCTGTTATCGTTACGTAACAAGACAAGAGGCAAATAACCCTCCCGGCTATTCCTGAAATCAAAAACACAGGCCCGCAACCTATCCTCAAGTGCCTGGATAGTACGCTCTGCCTGACCGTCGGTCTGAGGGTGTAATGCAACACTGAGACTCACCTGTGTCCCTAATCCTTTCTGAAAAACCTCCAGAAGTTATCTGCAACTGAGCTCATCTATCTGTAATCATAAGCGTAGGAACCTCGTGCAGTCTCACAATCTTTCTGCTATACAAGCTAGTATAAACCTCAGCCGAGTAAGCGGTCCCAATCCGAAAGAACACAGCTGGTTTCGCCAGCCTAATTACCATGACCCCCAGGGAGTCGCACTTCCTCCGAGTACGATGCCACCCTGTAACAAGATCCATAATAATTACCTCTCATATCTAGGTTGGGCTTTCAATCCCCTGAAATAGCCCACTGGGCTTCTGGTACACAACCATGACCTGCTACTAACTCGGACACTAAGCAGTAAACTCCGCTATGTCTCTCTTCCGGTCATCTTACCCATACATACATCTGAGGCCACGACACGACTTAGTCGGCCCCAAACAATCAGAGCAATAAGCACTGCGTGCCTCCCCTAGAACCTGCTGACTAGTCCTGCAAAGACCGTACACGCAATCTATCTCATCTCATAGCACCCATCCGGTGCTACTCAAAGTGCTCTTCTCTCCTCGGAGTCGTAACTTCGATCAGATCATAATCTGAATCCTCATACTGCGCCTCCTTACCTCCCAACAACGGAAGACTCGGCAACCTCTCGGATCTAGACTTCATTAACCTTGAAACAAATAATCGAACCCAGGCTCGATGGCGAAGGATCTCACGGACCATATCCTGCCTATCCGCTGCCCATCCGCACTACCCCAGTCCACCACAAAGAGTATCTCAGAATCTGGCTTTCCCCGGATGGTATAGGATACCAATATCACAATCCTTGAGTAACTCTAACCACCATCGGTGTCGCAAATTCTACTGCCTCAGTCTGCAGACATACCGGAGGCTTTTGTGGTCTGCACAATTATCCACATGAAGTCTGTACATACGTCATGCCCCCAAATCTTCCAGGCATGATTTAACTGCCGCCAGCTCTAAATCGTGAGTGGCGCAATTTCTTCTCCTGCTTCCCTAACTACCGGGAAAACATAGGCTCTATCACCGGGTTGCGTCAAGACACAACCTAGCCCAACACCCAACGTGTTATCATAATAACCTAACCTCTAGTCTCACGGGAGGGTTAGAATCAGAGTCGTGGTCAACTTATCTTTCGATAACTGAAAGCCTTTCTCATTCCTGCGAAATAATCGGGTATCCTTAATGTCACTTATGGTTCCTGTTTCTCTTTCTCTGTTGCAACCAAACTTGGTCACTAAACTTAGATTTGATTCCTTTGCTTGCCTCACGGCTAAGACTTACTGTCAATCACATTTTTTTGGGGGGGAGGTTTCCTTGATCTCGTCAAGTAGTAACCCGGTTTTCCTTTCCCAGTTTGTAGAGCCTATAACTAGGTGTTACCACATTTTCTTGAAATGTTCTTACTGCCCATTATCAACTAATGGTCTTTACACTCGTCTGGGGTAATCATGACCCGTGCAACTTACATTAATATCTTTACGATACTTCGACCAATTAAATGCGTCGTTCTTAATTACCCCAACACAACACTTTTCCCACGGTTATCTATAACTGTAACCTATGGCATGACGATACCGAAGACCTTACCTGTCTTATATCCTTCGTCTAACAACATGGGTACACGCAACCCCATAATTCGTAAAACTGTCCTTTTATGTGGGGGATAAAACTTATCTCCCTTTCTTAAAATTTCCTTGGAGTCACAACCCTAATCACAGAGTCCTCTCGCGTCCAAGAATTATCTAATCATCACGCCCCGCCTTAAAGTAGTGTAGATTTTCAAAACCTACCAAAGATGCCCTCAGCTTTCCGCCGGCAGCACCCGTACTTATTTATTCATGCCTTGCACATTTTCCTGAAATTATCTGGAAGGTCGTGGCCCTGACTGCCACACCAAACCAACTCCAAGTACCTCCAAGGGCATTTAACATAAATTCCTTCAAATTCAATTATTACTACTTTCTGCCTCAATCCACCTCAAATGAACAAATCACACAGACTTATTAAAAACAATTATGTCAAAGAAGGAAGAATAATTCATCGTTACCACCACTTCTCTTCCTTTCCACTCGATAACCGGCTTATCGGAAAACTGGTACCGAAATCAATCTCTCTCTGTAGTCCACGTTGGCATCACAAGAGGCCAACTAGTCCGTACTCATAATGACCTCAACGTCTGTCATAACAGCTCTGCTAAGGTCCAACGACTGTATCGTTACCGGTAATTATTATCTACTCGCTCAGCTACCACCCATCACTCACGGGTGTGATCACCCCGAAAGGTTCTCATGGATTCAGGCTTTATTTCTTTACACTTGGTTGCTCTCGTTTTCACTGGTCGTACTTTTCCCGTACTCCCAAAATTATTTTAGCATACGTACATAGCCTTCATACTGATCCGGGTCTCCAATCTTTGGAGTTACTAAATTAAAACAATACAAGGCCCATTCCGGCTCTCGCAACCTGGTTCCGGTGGAATGCGTCCACGAACCCATAAAACGATTAACTAGACTTGGACCTTACACCCTCGTGACCCTGTCACGTAGCGGAACTACTACCAACTAATCCCATTTCATTTCAAGCTATGGGGCGACCCTTAATAGATCTCCAACCCGACTCGGCGTCGCACTTAACTCTTACCCTCGGTCTGACTTAACTTTACTACCCGAGAAAGCCTTATATACCTAAGGTCTCGACGGTTATCACATTCTCCGGCTCGCAATTTCCATGCTCCAAGCCTAACTTATCAGCCCCCCGTAACCGGGTACAAAAACTTCTCGTAAAATCATAGCCGTGTTGTCTTGACCACAACAACTATACTTTCTTCGTCCGGATCTCGCCCGTACAATTACCTTAAGCATACCACGTAGCTTAAGTTGCTAACATAGTCTTCCACTTAGTCTCTTAATTAACTTCTTAAGGGTCCATTACATTCTGACACATCTCATCATCACCTAATTATCTCAAATTAGCACGTAAAACCTTGATGAGAGTTCCTTAACTGCTCATACCTCCCCGGTATTTATTTAGTCCTTACCCAATCCTGGTAATCTAAAATCATCCTAGGCAACACACATGTGACCCCCAAACATAAATCCGTATAGTTGTATGTCACAATACCAACTATACTACAAACATTACCAACCTGGATACGCAATCCACATAATCCTTCCTGGGTCACTGCTGCCTTTCTCGTAGCTGCAAACAATCATAACTTGTTAGGGAAAGACGACCCTAACCATACATCTCTATCGCACGATCTTAGAGTGAGAAGAATGGAAACCAATCCTAAATGTCCTGCAGCCTCCTGATTATAGATGTGGTGCACAACACACCGATAATCAAGACTCTACTAGACACGGTCTGTAGACACTTTCCGAGGACTAATGGCTCTGATACCACTTTTGTCACGACCCGGGCCAGACTGCGGTCGTGCCCTACAGGCACCTCTTTTAACATACATCATAGAATATCAGAACATACACAAATCGATAAAATACTTAAACATAAAATAACAACAAAGCTAGCCGTCGGCCACCTTCCGTAACTTATACCAATAAAACAATACTTTTTTTCTTTACAACCCAATCCACTATGTGACTACTGCACTTCTAGAACACAATCATGGCGGGCGGGGCCGCCATACCCCTGAATGTACAACAACTGACAATACCAGGGATAAGCCTCCGAACTGAGGGAGCTTCTCAACAGCTGAACAGTGATCCTAAGAGCGAGGATCAGCAACGTACTACCGCAACATGAACGCGGCCAGAAGGAGGTCGCACAACATGTACCAAATATGTGGCAGAAATGCGTCAGAATGAAATCATAAGTCTAATAATAAAACTGGAGACATGTATGATACTCAATTAACAGTACGCTGTGCCTTACTAACAATGAGAGTAAATAGGTGTATACTTACAATATAAAGTAGGAAGCTCACGATCAAAACAGGACCACCTGTCCGCAGTATCATTAAGGAATCCTATTCCTAAGACTATTTCACCCGCATAGATCGCGTGGACCCGCATGAGGTATTCCTCGCATGAGACTATTTCACCAGCATAAGCCCTTACGGACTCGCATGAGGTATTCCTCGCATAGGCTGGACCCGCCCGCATGGGACTATTTCACCCGCATAAGCCCTACGGACTCGCATGAGGTATTCCTCGCATCGTGGGTAGCAAATCCACGAAAATATGCAATGCCACAAACCCGGGGAATGACCCCGCAATTATTACTGAACTACTAGCACAAATCCGGCTATCACACATAACATAAGCACTACCGGCTTATCGTACAATATATAAGCAAGTTAAGCAATCCCCTAACTTCTTATTATTCTGTTTCATATACACTCTCATTTTAGTTTACTTAAGGCACTAACATGTTCTTTATAAAAATCCGGGAATTTAACCCAAAGTACTACGTACTTCTATTCTTTCAAAATGACTCATTTCATTATAAAACTTCCAAGATACTAATAACCGTAGTATCAAGTTACAATTCCTTTTTCAAGACAAGTCACAATACTTTTAGAAATAAAATTAGGCTTCTAAATCAAGTGACTTCTTCTCTCGTAAAAGCCTTAGGCAATTGATGCCTTTAAATCAAATTGCCTTTCAAATAAATCAAGCCATTTATCTTTCCATAAAGCCAATATAACCAACTCCCCATAAAGTCGTTATATTCACTTTATACCTAAGTCAAGTACAATTTCCTATCCAAGGGACTCATACGTTTAAAACGAAACAAGTGTCACATTCTTTAAAACTCTTCAAGTCCCTTAACATGCTTAAATTACTTAAGAGTAAACCATTCTCTTATTAACTTTCCATAAAGCTATTATAACCAACTTCCCATAAAGTTGTTATACTAGCTTTATACATTAGCAACTTACATACTTCTTTTTAACCAAGAGACTTAAACTTTCCAACAAAACAAGTATCAAAATACTTTCAACATACTTAAAGTCTCTTAACTTTTGAAAACCAAGATATCCTTAATAATTAAACAAGTGAGTTAATTCCCTAACTCAAACAACTTGGGCATTCTTAAAATAAGCCAAGGATATCAAATAGACTAGATTGTCAAAATCTTGTACGCCTACCGTACTATACATTTACAACTTAATCATGCTCAAGAGATAAGAAAGTTCCACATACCTCTTCGGTTTAATCCACTTGCTAAGTCCAATCGCCGTACGTAGTATGCCAACCTATAATGACCATAGTACGTCTATTAACTTCTAGTTTCAAACGTAGAATATTCCAAGTGCAAGTCACTAAATTCTACGGAAAATCGGACATCACTTCCTTTGTTTTTACTAAGTTTGCCACCTTTTTCAAGGCCGAATACAATAACCAAACAGCCCCAATTGGCTCACCACAATTTATAAGGTAGTTCAATACAAATGAATAACCAAACAGCCCCAATTGGCTCACCACAAACGATAACAAACTAGTCTAAACTATAATGTCAATTCGGCAATTAGGCAACAATACAAATCATTTCCAATTCCTTTTTAATCCAAGTGGTTAAGTATAACATGATATCAAGCCGCAATCGATTACAACTACTACAATCCTCAAGTAGGTAAACATGCGACGATTCTAATAAACGACCAAAATTGTATTTCAATTTCAAAAGGATAATCATGTCCTTTTCGGTTCTAAGCTTCTACAATCCATGTCACTTATCAAACTTCATAACACAAATCACATGATCACTTATAACTTATCATAACATGAAATCTTCAATTACAAAAGTAAAACGAAGATTATACCTCAATTAGCCCAATTATGATCCAAGATCACAAGTCGCTCCTTAGCAACTTTAGCTCCTCCTTTCGACGTTCCAATCCACTCCAAGCAACCCTTAGAAGCTTATAAAAGACTCATCTTCAAGTTTCAACTTCAAAGTTGAATAACCCTTTAGGTTTTCGCCTTGCGACTAATACGAAAACACCACATTTCCGGGATCTTTTTATTGAGAAACACTTACTATACCCTTAGGTACCTTGGTTTAAAGTGGGGGAATTATTGGACAACAATTGAAAAAATTTCCTTCAAACCCTAGCCCTTGGCCGAGAGCTCCCTCAAGCCTCCCTCAAATTTTCTTGAAAATTTCTAAGTGTTTAGCCTTGTCTTGCACTAGCATACAATATATAACATGATGGAGGGTTAAGATTAGCACAATTGTGTGGCTTGGATAAGTTTCACATGGATTCAAGTCTAGGTGGCCTTTGACTTAGTCAACTTTGTCAAGCTTCAAGACTAGCAAGACTTGGTCATTTAATTTATGGTCAAATGACCATTCTAACCATGACAATTTCGTCCATGACCATAAGGGGGTGACACGTGTCGCCTCCCGTTAAATCGCAATATTTCGTTTCCGACCAATTCCAAAAATTCGACAAACTTTTACTCGCCTCAAATCTTAACATTGTTGAGTTCTTACGCACGCTCTTATAAACATATCACGAAAATCCGGGTGTAACACGGGATTGATGATTTGTTTGACGATTCGCAGTGCGAGGTATTTTCAAAGATAGACTCGCGTCTGGTTATCATCAGGTTCGAGTTCGAGAGGCAGATATCCCAAAGACTGCATTCAGGACCCAGTATGGGCACTATGAGTTCAGGGTTATGTCTTTCGGTTTGACCAACGCTCCAGCGGTATTTATGGATTTGATGAACCGGGTGTTCAAGCCATTTTTGGATACATTCGTGATAGTGTTCATCGATAACATCCTGGTTTATTCACGGACAGAGCAGGAGCATGCAGACCACTTGAGGACGGTGCTTGGGATTCTCCGGAGCCGACAGTTATTCGCCAAGTTCTCCAAGTGTGAGTTTTGGTTAGCCTCAGTGGCATTCCTGGGGCATATTATTGGGGCTGATGGTTTTCGGGTAGATACGGCAAAGATTAAGGCAGTCAAGTCTTGGCCGAGATCTACTACTCCGACCAGAGGGAGCTGAACTTGAGACAGAGACGGTGGTTAGAGTTGCTGAAAGACTATGATGTTGATATTCTATACCATCCGGGGAAAGCCAACGTAGTTGCTGATGCCTTGAGTCGTAGATCGATGGGGAGCCTGTCAGAGGTACAGCCAGAGAGGCAGGACATGGTCCGTCAGATCCACCAGTTAGCGAGCCTTGGGGTTCGATTGATCGATACCGACGATAGTGGGGTACGGGTTCGTGAGGTTGCCGAGTCTTCCATCGTTGATGAGGTGAAGATGCGACAGTTTGAGGACCCAGTGTTGGTACGGTATCGTGATGCAGCTCTTCGGGAGGAGAAGAGTCTATTCGGGGTAGCGCCTGATGGGGTGCTGAGATTCGAGGGCCGGTTGTGTGTTCCCGATGTCAGACTTCGGCCAGATCAGGGAGGCACTGCGGTGCTCGATATTCTATTCATCCGGGGTCGACCATGTTATACCCCGTATTTCCAGAGTATGTACGTATGGACGTACGTACGAAATTTGAGCCTTAAGTTAGGCATTGGATTCGAAATTTGGGCACAAGTGCCGAGTAAAGTCGTTTTCCGACGAAACGTTTCCACAGCTTTCGTAGGAAAATTCGGCTATGACATTTTTATTTTTGCGGATTTTTCCGAGTGACGAAACATTTTGGACCAACGGGAGGGTGACGTGTCACCCTCACATTGAAGCAAGTGGGGTGCTTGGACGATTTGGGCGCCAAGAGGCATTAGTTGGCCTTGGCGATTGGCTCCTCTTTTGGCCTAGTTTTGTGCCATGTTTTGTGGAGTGTTTTGTGGAGTAGGGGTTAGGGTGCACTTGGCTTGATCTTGGCCTTACACTTGCCTTGCACTTGGCTAGATCTTGGTCATTGGTTGGCCTTTGGTTTTGCTCTAAATACCCCCTCTTTGAAGACTTCTTCATCCAAAACCTTCCAAGTCTTGAGTCCCTCTCCTCCTCTTTTCGTCCAAGAGCCCCCCCTCTCCCTCTTGTGAAGGCCTTGGGCCGAAACCCTCCCCCTTTGTGAGCCTAAAGCCGAGAACACCCCCCCTCTTTTAGAGTGTTGTTCTCGTGTGATACCCCCCCTTTTTGTGGTGTTGAAATACTCCTCCAAGTATTGTTATAATGCCCAAAATACCTTAGCCTTGTACCTTGTAGTATTCCAAAGATACCTCTATACGTAGAGCCCGGAAATACTACCTTTTGTCCTTTTTAGTCTCAAACCGAAACCCTAAGGAATCTTCATTGTTAGTTGAAGGATTTAAGTAGAAGTTGGATAGAACTTCTAAGGGTTGTTTGAGCGGGATGGAGCACGGAGTCGAGCTAAACGTTGCTAAGGATCGACATTTAACTTGGATAATTATGGGCTTATCGAGGTAATTATCTTGTCCCTTTATCGTAATTGGAAATTACATGTTTGTTAGAATATATAGTTGAAGTATACTATATATGGAACTATACTTAGTATTCGGCAATGTCTTTTGACTTAAGCCTGAAGAATAAAGAAAAGAACTGAACTGTATTTACATAGGACTGTATTGCAGTAGACTTGTGTAGTGTTACTGAGTAGGATGGTACACGTCCGGTTAGACGTGTAAACCCCCCCCCCCTGGTTGGCTTGGTAGCCGGCCTCGATAGAGGAGGAGATTTACGCTGTTGCGGGGGGGGAGGTGCTGCCGAATTTTCTGTAGAAAGATAGAAACTTGTGTTTTGGGGTTAATAGACGTTTGTGACCTTTATAGGTGAAAGTACTAAGAGTAGCGTATTCTACTCGAGGAGTGGAAAGGGCTAGCAAGGTTGTAGTACTTGGAGCATTTTGCTTATTGTCGATAAATCGTCGCGAGGTATGTGAACCTCTTCCTATCCTTTCTAGCATGATATGTGTGAACTATGTAGTACGGTAGACGTACATGTGCTAAGTGTATTTGTTTGGCTTAAACATAAAGTGTTATAACGACTTTATGGGAAGTTGGTTATAACAGCTTTATGTAGGTAAGAAAATGGGTTGTGGTTTTCGAAAGGTAATTGATTTGATTATAACTGGCTTGTTATGTGTTAATGAAGAAGTTGAAGTATTTCAAAAGATTTGTGAATCGTTTTGAAAGAAAGAGTAGTACTTGGTTTTTGAAAACTTAAGAGTTATACTAGCTTTATGGGAAGTTAGGTATAACGGCTTAAGAATGTTTTACTGATTTCGGAAATCAGGATGTGTATCGACAAACCACTGCAGCGTTAATAAAAAAGGAAATGTTTTGACTATTTAAATATTATTAAAACCAGTAGAAACTTCCATCTGCATAGAAGCTAAGATAAGACAAAATGATATTACATTTTCTAGATCATGGCTGCTGTAATAAGAATGTTGTAAACAAGAATAACCTACTCTCACGTAAGACATATATTACTCGATTGTTCAAAAAAAGGAATCAAGTGATTTAGTTTATGAACTATGAAACCATTTGAAAATGAGAAGCTTGAGTAATTGAAACTAGGCAAACTGGAACTTTAGGAAAAGAATGTTGTTACTTAATTTTAAAAAGAAGGTGTTCTGGTTTACTTAATAATGTGAATCACTCTAGTTTTATACTACGGGTATCGGGTGACTTTTATAAAAGGAATGTATCTCTTTTACAAGGACTTAAAGTATGTAGTACCTTGGGGTTAACACCCCGGGCTTTGACGTAAAATGAAAGTACCTAGAGTTATGTGTAACTTACCTATGCTTGTCGTTGTTGAACTTGCCTATGCTTGTGGTGATAACCTTTGTTGTGCAAGTGTTGTGTTCCTATACTACCGCGTCTCTCGATGGAGGGCCGGTTGACTTGTTGTTGATGTTACATGGACGTGTCTACACCGATGCAGTATTCCGGGGGCATGTGGCCATGCGGCCGGGTTGATTACCCGATATATGGTTACTACTGTAACATGGACGTGTCTACACCGATGCAGTATTCCGGGGGCATGTGGCCATGCGGCAGGGTAGACCACCCAGTATATTGTTATTGAGGTTACATGGGCATGTCTACACCGATGCAGTATTCCGGGGTACGTGGCGTGCGGCCTTGTTATTGTTGCATCATGGACATGTCTACCGTCACGAGATTCGGGCACGCGCCATGATGCGACCATGATGGATGTGGTGGGCGTGAGACCAATAGTTATATTTGAGTGGTGACTTTGAGGGCGTGAGTCCCTGACTTGACTGCTTTTATGTTGCGTACTGTACTTTAATTATCATACATGTCTCCTGCTTTATATGATCGTATGATTTAATCGCAGATATTCTGCTTTCACATACTTGGTACTGTTATCGACCTCGCCGGGCTGCGTTCATGCCGCAGTAGAGGTCGATCGTGGATCCTCGCCATAGGATCACGATTCAACAGATTGGAAGCTCCGTTTCTCGAGGCTTATCTTTTGGTATGTGTTTCCACGAGTTGTAGGTTCTTGTACATTCGGGGTATGGCGGGGCCTGTCCGTCATAGTCGTTGTAAATCTTAAGTGCATGTAATCTTGTTGTGGGCGGGGTTGTAAAAGGATTAAAGCTCGTGTTTTATGCATATCTTGAAGCGGTATTTTGGTTGCTTTGCTTATTATTATAACTATTGTTGCATGTCTAAGTTTTTATTTCCGCTGGTTTTCTCTGACGTTGTATCACTAGGGTGCCCGGGGTAAGGCACCAGTCACGGGCCCCAATTTCGGGGTGTGACATAGTGGTATCAGAGCAGTTAGTCCTCGGAAAGTGTCTACAGACCGTGTCTAGTAGAGTCTTGATTATCGATGTGTTGTGCACCACATCTATAATCAGGAGGCTATAGGACATTTAGGATTGGTTTCTATTCTTCTCATTCTGAGATCGTGCCTTAGAGCTATGTTATAAGTTGGACCCCTCTGACGTGTCTCGTTTTTACCAGTTATGCCTCCGCGCAAGCAACCGGGCCCAGTGGGCAAGGCGGCGAGGCGCTAGTGAGATCTGAGGAGTCCGAGGCGCAGCGGTCGATGACTGAGACAGTGCTTGACGGCGAGTTTCGCGCGCCGCCCGGCCTGGCGAGGTTTAGAGCGCAGCCGTGGGCGATGAGACTCTGATGCACGAGCCTCGGTCCACACCGAGCAGGGAGATGGGTCACAAGAGATGGCCCGATTATTGGCGAGGTTGTGGCGAGATATGAGAGCAGTGAATCTGGCGATTCAGTTCAGCGGCGCACGTGGTGCACCCGAGCGAATAGTTTGAGGCTACGAGATTTTACGAGTTGTAGCCCGCCAGAGTTCTACGGTCGAGGCTCGAGGATGATCCGCGAGTTCATCCGTCGATTCTGAAGGATCACGCGGGTGATCAAGGCTTGAGACCGAGTCCGTGACGCTCGGTTCGCATCGGTGCGTGATACCGCATGATCGATTGGTTTGATTCGCGAGCTTTCCGGGAGAGCATGCACTCAGCAGTATGGAATGAGTTTTGGGGCTTTCTCACGCACTTCTTGCCTCCGCATGAGAGGGCACGCGGCGATTTTTGTTATCGAGGCAGAGGGCGACCGTCGGGAGTACAATGTCGAGTTCGATTCTTTGGCTCGATATGTCCACTGCGCTAGTTGCAGATATGGAAGATAGGGTGCATCGCCACGCCACGGGCTAGATGATTATATGGCCGAGTCTTGTGCGGGTGTTTCTCTTCAGGGCATGGACATTGCGCGATTCGTGCTCATACGCGGAGTGCGAGGCGCGCAGATCGACAGGTGGACCGCCACAGAAAAAAGGCCAAGACGGCGGATATTTTGGCGACTTTGAGGCGGACCGCCTCAGGCAGAACTAGTTATGTACCTCGCCATTGCAGAGTGGTCGCCGCGACGCCGGGACCTCAGGATATTCGGGAAGCGGTCGTGGCTCCTGTGTTTCGGGATGTTCAGTGAGTAGGGGTGTTGGCGGATCGATCACCCTACCTCGGTGTGGTCGATGTGGTAGACCGCATTTCGGGAGTGTCGTAGTACGAGGAGCTTGTTATTCTTGCGGCCAACAGGGCCATATGACGAGAGACGTCCAGGCAGGGTAGCGGTAGGATAGCACATACTACTAGAGCGATTCTGGATTCTTCACCTTCCATAGCTAGGCAGGATGTTCATACACGGCGGCCACGGTAGAGGTCGCGGTGGAAGTTCGATTTTAGCGGTCCTTGAACCGCCTAGTTTCGTATATCCTTAACCTCGTAGATACTTGTATGTATTGATGTTAATGATGTGTTAAGTGTTATGTTCGGATAGCCTTGTGCTATAGTGTGATTTAAAAATCTGGTTAGTGTGAGATGGAAGTGGTAGCTTCACGTGTGTTCCGTGTCGAGGCGGGAGTTGGCGCTCTGATGGGTCGGGTTGGGGCCATGTTGCGGGCCAACCCGCGTCGTTCGAGTAGGGTCGGTTAGGTGGTCGCCGGTGGCGGTCACGAGGGTGCTAGGCCCAGTTTAGATGACCATCGATGAGTTCGTGGATACGTTCGACGAGAATCGATTCGTGAAGGCCGGGAATGGCCTTAGGGGAAATCGAGGTTAGTGAGATGACCAAGTTGGGAGGTGGTGATTCCAAGGGTTGGAAACAGAAGCGTTGACAGAAGTGTGATACGGATACTAGAACGAGTTCGAGTGTTCGAGACGAGTACTACGAGAAAAGGGAGAAGAGAACGTGTGTTTTGTGGCCAGGTGTGGCATGATCGTTTTCGTAAGTATAGCAGTGAAGACTATACTGGCACCTGTTTGTTTTGAGACCTAGAAGGAACATTCGGGACGAATGTTTCTAAGGGGGGAAGAATGTTATACCCCGTATTTCCAGAGTATGTACGTATGGACGTACGTACGAAATTTGAGCCTTAAGTTAGGCATTGGATTCGAAATTTGGGCACAAGTGCCGAGTAAAGTCGTTTTCCGACGAAACGTTTCCACAGCTTTCGTAGGGAAAATTCCGGCTATGACATTTTTATTTTTTGCGGATTTTTCCGAGTGACGAAACATTTTGGACCAACGGGAGGGTGACATGTGTCACCCTCACATTGGAAGCAAGTGGGGTGCTTGGACGATTTGGGCGTCCAAGAGGCATTGGTTGGCCTTGGCCGATTGGCTCCCTCTTTTGGCCTAGTTTTGTGCCATGTTTTGTGGAGTGTTTTGTGGAGTAGGGGTTAGGGTGCACTTGGCTTGATCTTGGCCTTACACTTGCCTTGCACTTGGCTAGATCTTGGCCATTGGTTGGCCTTTGGTTTTGCTATAAATACCCCCCCTCTTTGAAGACTTCTTCATCCAAAACCTTCCAAGTCTTGAGTCCCTCTCCCTCCCTCTTTTCGTCCAAGAGCCCCTCTCCCTCTTGTGAAGGCCTTGGGCCGAAACCCTCCCCCTTTGTGAGCCTAAAGCCGAGAACACCCCCCCTCTTTTAGAGTGTTGTTCTCGTGTGATACCCCCCCTTTTTTGTGGTGTTGAAATACTCCTCCAAGTATTGTTATAATGCCCAAAATACCTTAGCCTTGTACCTTGTAGTATTCCAAAGATACCTCTATACGTAGAGCCCGGAAATACTACCTTTTGTCCTTTTTAGTCTCAAACCGAAACCCTAAGGAATCTTCATTGTTAGTTGAAGGATTTAAGTAGAAGTTGGATAGAACTTCTAAGGGTTGTTTGGAGCGGGATGGAGCACCCGGAGTTGGAGCTAAACGTTGCTAAGGATCGACATTTAACTTGGATAATTATGGGCTTATCGAGGTAATTATCTTGTCCCTTTATCGTAATTGGAAATTACATGTTTGTTAGAATATATAGTTGAAGTATACTATATATGGAACTATACTTAGTATTCGGCAATGTCTTTTGACTTAAGCCTGAAGAATAAAGAAAAGAACTGAACTGTATTTACATAGGACTGTATTGCAGTAGACTTGTGTAGTGTTACTGAGTAGGATGGTACACGTCCGGTTAGACGTGTAAACCCCCCCCCCTGGTTGGCTTGGTAGCCGGCCTCGATAGAGGAGGAGATTTACGCTGTTGCGGGGGGGGAGGTGCTGCCGAATTTTCTGTAGAAAGATAGAAACTTGTGTTTTGGGGTTAATAGACGTTTGTGACCTTTATAGGTGAAAGTACTAAGAGTAGCGTATTCTACTCGAGGAGTGGAAAGGGCTAGCAAGGTTGTAGTACTTGGAGCATTTTGCTTATTGTCGATAAATCGTCGCGAGGTATGTGAACCTCTTCCTAGCCTTTCTAGCATGATATGTGTGAACTATGTAGTACGGTAGACGTACATGTACTAAGTGTATTTGTTTGGCTTAAACATAAAGTGTTATAACGACTTTATGGGAAGTTGGTTATAACAGCTTTATGTAGGTAAGAAAATGGGTTGTGGTTTTCGAAAGGTAATTGATTTGATTATAACTGGCTTGTTATGTGTTAATGAAGAAGTTGAAGTATTTCAAAAGATTTGTGAATCGTTTTGAAAGAAAGAGTAGTACTTGGTTTTTGAAAACTTAAGAGTTATACTAGCTTTATGGGAAGTTAGGTATAACGGCTTAAGAATGTTTTACTGGTTTTGGAAATCAGGATGTGTATCGACAAACCACTGCAGCGTTAATAAAAAAGGAAATGTTTTGACTATTTAAATATTATTAAAACCAGTAGAAACTTCCATCTGCATAGAAGCTAAGATAAGACAAAATGATATTACATTTTCTAGATCATGGCTGCTGTAATAAGAATGTTGTAAACAAGAATAACCTACTCTCACGTAAGACATATATTACTCGATTGTTCAAAAAAGGAATCAAGTGATTTAGTTTATGAACTATGAAACCATTTGAAAATGAGAAGCTTGAGTAATTGAAACTAGGCAAACTGGAACTTTAGGAAAAGAATGTTGTTACTTAATTTTAAAAGAAGGTGTTCTGTTTTACTTAATAATGTGAATCACTCTAGTTTTATACTACGTATCGGGTGACTTTATAAAAGGAATGTATCTCTTTTACAAGGACTTAAAGTATGTAGTACCTTGGGGTTAACACCCCGGGCTTTGACGTAAAATGAAAGTACCTAGAGTTATGTGTAACTTACCTATGCTTGTCGTTGTTGAACTTGCCTATGCTTGTGGTGATAACCTTTGTTGTGCAAGTGTTGTGTTCCTATACTACCGCGTCTCTCGATGGAGGGCCGGTTGACTTGTTGTTGATGTTACATGGACGTGTCTACCGTCTGATTCCGGGGCATGTGGCGTGCGGCCGGGTTGATTACCCGATATATGGTTACTACTGTAACATGGACGTGTCTACACCGATGCAGTATTCCGGGGGCATGTGGCCATGCGGCAGGGTAGACCACCCAGTATATTGTTATTGAGGTTACATGGGCATGTCTACACCGTCAAAGATTCCGGGGCATGTGGCCATGCGGCCTTGTTATTATTGTTGCATCATGGACATGTCTACACCGATGCAGTATTCCGGGGGCATGCGGCCATGATGCGAACATGATGGATGTGGTGGGCGTGAGACCCATAGTTATATTTGAGTGGTGACTTTGAGGGCGTGAGTCCCTGACTTGACTGCTTTTATGTTGCGTACTGTACTTTGGTTATCATACATGTCTCGCTTTATATAGATTATGATTTAACCGCGATATTCTGATTTCACATACTTGGTACTGTTATCGACCTCCTTGGGCTGCGTTCACGCCGCAGTAGAGTACATCGGCCGTGGATCCTCGCCATAGGATCACAGATTGGCGTATTAGGAAGCTCCGTTTCTCGGAGGCTTATCTTTTGGTATGTGTTTCCCGAGTTGTAGGTTCTTGTACATTCGAGTATGGCGGGGCCTGTCGTCATAGTCGTTGTAAATCTTAAGTGCGTAATCTTGTTGTGGGCGGGGTTGTAAAGGATTAAACTGTTCGTGTTTTATGCATATCGAAAGGCAACTGCTTTGGTTGCTTTGTTTATTATTATAACTATTGTTGCATGTCTAAGTTTTTATTTCCGTGGTTTTTCTCGATGTTGTATCACTAGGGTGCCGGGGTAAGGCACGATCCACGCCGAATTTCGGTGTGTGATCAAGATGTACCATGACCTCGGATGTTTGTATTGGTGGGATGGCACGAAGAGGATGTGGCGAGGTTTGTTGCGATGTCCTAATTGCCGCAGTCAAGGTCGAGCACCGAGGCCAGTGGATTATGCAGGCTATTTAGATTCCGACTTGGAAGTGGGAGGTGATCAACATGGACTTCGTTACGGGGTTACCTCGCACTCGGAGAAATACGACTCCATTTGGGTTATTGTTGTGGTGTGAAATCAGCCAATTTCCTTCCGATCGGGACGGCGTGTTGGTGAGGACTATGCCGTGTACATCAGAGAGATTGTGAGACTGCACGGTGTCCCGGTGTCGATTATATCTGATAGGGGAGCCCAGTTTACAGCTAACTTCTGGAGATCTTTCCAGACGGGTCTTGGGACACAGGTGAGTCTTAGTCAAAGATTTCATCCTCGGTCGAGGCGGCAGAGCGTACTATCCAGACAACGAGGATATCCGCGAGCTGCGTGATTGATTCGATGGTAGTGGGAGGACCATTTGCCTCTTGTGGAGTTTGCTTATAATAACAATACCATTCCGAAGATCTGGATGGCGCCATACGAGGCTTTATATGGGCGGAAATGTAGATCGTCGATTGGTTGGTTTGACGTGGGTGAGGTATATTTAGTTGGCCCAGACTTGGTACAGCAGGCTGTGGATAAGGTGAAGCTTATCCAGGAGAGACTGTTAGCAGCTCAGAGTCGGCAGAAGTCATATACGGATAATCGGCGTCGGCATTTAGAGTTTCAGGTAGACGATTGGGTCTTCTTGAAGGTGTCACCCATGAAGGGTGTGATGAGATTCGGTAAGAAGGGGAAACTCAGCCCAAGGTACATTGGGCCCTACCAGATCATTCGTAGAGTGGGCAAGGTTGCCTACGAGTTGAATCTGCCATCAGAGTTAGAGGCGGTACATCCGGTCTTCCATGTTTCTATGTTGCGGAAGTGTATCGGTGATCCAGCGAGAGTTTTTCCTACTAGTGAGGTCCAGGTAACAGAGGGGTTATCGTATGAGGAGAGTCCCATAGCGATACTCGATCTCCAGGTCAGGCGACTGCGGACCAAGGATGTAGCTTTCGTCAAAGTCCTGTGGAGGAATGATAACCGAGAGGAGATGACTTGGGAGGCGGAGGAGGACATGTTGAGGAAGTATCCTCACTTATTTCCTATACCTTCAGGTAATTCATCTTCCCTTACTTGTCAAGCTTTAATTGAAGTATCTCTTTTGCTTAAATGCTATTATGTGGCCATGTGTGGCATTTTTGGTATGTCGGGGTTGTGAAAGGAACTATGTCGCTAATTAAGTTTGACTCCGAAAGAACATTCGGGGACGAATGTTTCTAAGGGGGTAAGAATGTTACACCCCGTAATTACAGGACATGTTTTAAGAACTCACAAGTGTTAAGATTTGAGACTTGTAAAAATTTAACGGAATTATGGAATTTTTTCGGAAAACGTTTTATTGTGACGAATGGGAGGGCGACATGTGTCACCCCCCCTTTATGATGCCTTGGTCAAATTGGCATGGCCTAAATGGTCATTTGACCATAGTCTTGGATGACAAAAAGTCTTGCAAGTGTAGCTTGAGTTCCTTGACTAAGTCAAAGGCCCCACTTTAGTCTTGATATTTAACTAGAGCTCATCCTAGCCACCCAATTGGTTGTATCTTCACCATCCATTGCTCTTTATAATACTAGTAGTGCTAGAGAGAGCCAACACTTAGAGAAATTTCACACAAAACTTTGAAGAACTAATTGGAGGTCTCGGGTTCACCACAAGAAAGAAGAAAAAAAATTCGTTTCTTGTCCTTTTGATTCCACACTTTAAACCAAGGGTCTTAGGTGTATTGTAAACACATCTCAATAGAAAAATCTTGGAAAAAGGTTGTTTACGGGTTAGTCGCAAAACGAAAACCTAATGGTCTTTCTAGGTTTTGTTTGGAGTTTTGAAGGATAATTGTTGGTGTTGTTCTAAGGGTCTCAACAAGAGGATTGAAGTATCTTGGAGAGGCTCTAAACTACTAGGAGCGACTTCGGATTTGGAATTGGATTAAGAATCGTTAAGGTATAATCTTGTCTTTTAAAGGTGTTACAAGATTATATATTTATATTGTTGTTGTTAGCTTTACTTATTGCTAGCATGAAGTTGATATGTTGAAGTTATAAGTATTATGGATTGCTTGTAGCTAAATCCGAAATGTTATACAAGCCACTTGAAAATTGGATTACTAATTGGTCGTTTTTAGAAATCGTCGCATGCTACTTACTTAAAGATTATGGTTATTATAATAAAATGCGACTTGATATCATGTTATGCTACCAATTTGGATTGAAATGGAAATTGGATAAGAATTGGTATTGTTGAACTCAAGGTGGCCGAATTTGGACTTGTAGTTTGTATTAGTTTGTTATTCATTTGTATTGGACTACCTTCTAAATTGTGAGCCAATTGGGGCTGTTTGGTTATTCATTTGTATTGGACTACCTTCTATATTGTTGTGAGCCAATTGGGGTTGTTTGGTTATTCATTTGTATTGGACTACCTTCTATATTGTTGTGAGCCAATTGGGGTTGTTTGGTTATTCATTTGTATTGGACTACCTTCTATATTGTTGTGAGCCAATTGGGGTTGTTTGGTTATTGTATTTCGGCCTTGAAAAAGGTGGCAAAGTAAGTAAAAACAAAGGAGGTGCTGTCCGATTTTCCGTAGAATATAGAGACTTAACACTTATAATATTCTACGATTGAAGTAAGGCTTTAATAGACGTATTGTGAATATTATAGGTTGACATACTACGGGCGGGACTTTATACTTGGCAAGTGGTTTGACCCAACGAGGTATGTAGAACTTTCTCCTATCTTTTGAGCATGACTAGTTTCGCGTATATAGTACGGTAGACGTACAAGACTTTGACATTCCTTACTAGCCTTATAAAATGCCAAGTCGGGTGAGTTAGGAAGTTAACTCACTTCTTTGAAAATATTAAGGATGTCTTAAGTCTTAGTAAAGTTAAGGGACTTGAAGGGATTTAAAGTATGTGATACTTGTGTCGTTTTAATCGTATAAGTCCCTTGGATAGGAAAATGTACTTGACTAAGGTATAAAGTGAATATAACGACTTTATGGGGAGTTGGTTATATTGACTTTATGCAAAGGTAAATGGCTTGTGTTAATGAAAGGCAAATTGATTTTAAGGTATCAATTGCCTAAGGTTTTAATAAGAAAAGGAGTCACTTGATTTAGAAACCTACTTTAATTCTAAAGGTATTGTGACTTGCCTTGAAATGTAATTTGGACTTGATACTATGGTTAATAGTGTCTTGGAAGCTTTCTACTAAAAAGAGTCATTTGTTTTTAAAGAGTAGAAGTACGTGGTACTTTGGGTTAAATTCCCGGATTCTTATAAAAGACCTGTTAGTGCCTTAAGTAAACTAAAATGAGAGTGTAGACGAATAAGACTAATAAGAAGTTAGGGGGATTTCTAACTTGCTTATTTATTGTATGATGGCCGGTTGAGATAGGATAAGAGTATAAGTGAGGGATAAACCCCCAAGACGATATACCACCTTCTCCAGGATAAGAGTATAAATGAGGGGTAAACCCCCAAGACGTTATACCACCTGTTTTATTACCTTTCCCAGGGTAAGAGTATAAATGAGGGGCAACCCCCCAAGACGTTATACCACCTGCTTCAGGGTAAGAGTATAAATGAGGGGTAAGAACCCTAAGACGTTATACCACCTGTTTCTATGGGTTCGCTACCCATGATTTGATCGGGAGTCTCCTATTGTGATGTTGTACGTATCCCTTTGATTTACTCTCATTGTTAGTAAGGCACTGTGTACTGTAATTCTGTTATCATACATGTCTCCGGCTTTGTTTTAAACTTATGTTGTAATTACAGTACTTTCCAGTTTTACATACTTTGTACATATTGTGTACTGACCCCCTTCCTCGGGGGGCTGCGTTCATGCCGCAGGGAAGGGTAAGCAGGTGGCGGATCCTCACTCTTAGGATCGCTTATCAGACGTCGGAAGCTCCATTCTCCGGAGGCTTGTCTTTCTTTTGGTACAGTTTTTCCCTGATGTTGTAGATTTATGTACATTCAGGGGTATGGCGAAGCCTGTCATACGATTGTTATTCCTAGAGGTCTGTATTCACAAATGTGGTTGGGCTATAAGAACTAAGTTGTAAAGTTGTACTTTTGACTTTGTTTATATTATGGAAGGCGGCCTTATCGGCTAGCCTGTGTTGTTATATTGTTTACACATGTGTTTATGTTGTGTATGTTCCGCTGCTATTCTCTGATGTATACCTGAACGGGGTGCCCAGGTAGGGCACCAGTCGCGGCCCGGGGTCGGGTCGTGACAAGAGCACGGGCCGACATATTTCTGATGCTGAGATAGAGAGGGCGTACGGTTCGGGAGTACAACGTGGAGTTCGACTCATTGGCTCGATATGTCCCTGCGTTAGTGGCAGATATGGAGGACAGAGTGCACCGCTATGTCACAGGGCTGGATTATTACTTAGCAGAGAGTTGCTCAGGTGTAGCTCTTCAGCCGGGCATGGACATTGGCCGCATGCAGGCTTATGCACTTGGGTGTGAGAGCGGAGGCGGCGGATTGACCAATATCAGCGAGAAGAAGGCCGGGGCAGCGGTCCTGGTAACTTCGAGGCGGACCGCCTCGGCGAACTAGTTATGCGCCTCCGCCAGTACAGAGTGGTCCTCTGATCTTGTGGCATCCAGGTATTGAGGAAGCGGTCGAGGGCTCGAGGTTGAGTTTTGAGTGGGAGTGTTGGCCGGATGAAGCCACCCCAACCTCGGTGTGGCCAGTATGGTAAACCTCATGCGGGGGAGTGTCACGGTATTCAGAGGACTTGTTTTACATGCGGCCATCAGGGCCATTTTGCGAGAAATTGTCCGACCAGAGGTAGCACGGATGTAGAGACTCGGCCTTCGGGATCTGTTGCGGGTTCTTCGCCTTCGATAGCTAGGCAGGGTGTTCATACACCGGCAGGCCATGGCAGGGGCCGTGGTGGAAGTTCCCAGTTCTAGCGGTCCTTGGAACCGCCTATTTGATTTCAGGTATATCCTTAACCCTCAAGAGACTAGTATGCATTGATGATATGATGATGTGCTAAGTATTATGTTCAGATAGCATTATGTTAAATTGTGATTTAGAGGCCTAGTTAGTAAAGGGGAAGTTGGGTACATAGATATTGTGAGCCTTAGAATTTTAATAGACGTTGAGGTCTTAGATGCAAGGCCATCTTAAGTGAAAGATTTACGGTTAATCTTTGTCAGAGTGTGTAGTACGTGGAGTATTAGCGTGATAATTCCATGAGCAGTGTGAGATAGAAGTGGTAGCCTTCATGATGTGAGTTAGTAAGTTTGTTCCGGATTGGGGAACGAGAGTTTGGCGCTATAAATGGGTCGGGTTGAGGCAAGGTTGCGGGTCAACCCGCAGCCCGGAATAGGGTGGGTCAATTTGTGGTGGTCCCGCTGTGTGATAGCGTCACGAGGGTGCTAGGCCCAAGTTTAGGTAACCATCGTACGGGTTCGTGGATGCGTTCGACCAGAATCGGATCGTGAAGGCCGGGAATGGCCTTAGAGGAAATTGAAGCTAGTGAGATTGTCACGCCCCGAACCCCGGGCCCGTGACTGGTGCCCTACCTGGGCACCCTTCTACCTTAACAACATAAGTAAACTGCGGAATTTAAATAACAACTCATTTTTTTTTTCTTTAAAACCAACATACGTGCAAGGGCAAAGCCGACAAGGCTGCCATAATATACATAAACAGAAGACACTACACCGTACATGAGTCCAATCCCACATATGAATACAGACCTCTAGGAGTTAAACTGAAATGTGACGGGACAAGGCCCCGCCGTACCCAAAACTGTACAAAGCCTGTACTGAAGGACATATACCAACAAGATAAACTCCTGGACAGAGGGAGCTATCCAAAAACCCTGAGCAGGATCCTACACCTGCCGATCACCGAACTGCGTACCTAAACTGCGGCGTGAACGGCCAGAAGGAGGTCGATGCGAAGAATGTACCAAGTATGTGAGCGATGAAATGCGTAATAAAATCATAGCGATCTAAATAACACGGAGACATGTATGATATCCAACCTACGAGACATAACACATAAGCGATCATATCAAGTCGTGGACGCAAGCCCAAGTCACTACTCGGATATAACTATGGGTCTCACGCCCATAATATCAATCATGCGTGGAATCCTTCCTCACTGCCGGCAATCCATGATATAACATAACATCAAGTCCCACCGGTGGTATAGCATCTTGGGGGTTTACCCCTCACTTATACTCTTACCCTGGAGAAGGTGGTAAAGCAGGTGGTATAGCATCTTGGGGGTTTACCCCTCACTTATACTCTTACCCTGGAGGAGGTGGTATAACGTCTTGGGGCTTGCCCCTCATTTATACTCTTACCCTATCTCAACCGGCCGTCAAACAACACATAAAGCAGGTGGTACAGCGTCTTGGGGGTTTACCCCTCACTAATACTCTTACCCTGGAGGAGGTGGTATAACGTCTTGGGGCTTGCCCCTCATTTATACTCTTACCCTATCTCGACCGACCATCAAGCAAGACATAAGCACTACCATGTCTTCTATAAAAATCCGGGAATTTAACCCAAGTACTACAAGTAAAGGAAGCATACCCGTGGAATCCCACATCACCGGTGCGTCGAAGTAACTTCTGACAAGACGACCCTTCAACCGAGTCGCGACAACTTAATAAAACATAATACTTGCACTCAAAGGCTATTACCAGCACATATAGGCAAGTTCTCAATTAACCAAGCCAAAGTACTTATCAAGGCACACATAGGATAATTCTCATTTTATCAAGCCAAAGTACTAATCAAGGCATACATAGAATAATTCTCTTTTAACAAGTCAAAGTACTTATCAAGGCACACTTAGACAAATTCTCAATTTATCAAGCCAAAGTACTATTCAAGGCATACATAGAATAATTCTCCTTTAACAAGTCAAAGTACTTATCAAGGCACACTTAGACAAATTCTCAAATTATCAAGCCAAAGTACTAATCAAGGCATACATAGAATAATTCTCTTTTAACAAGTCAAAGTACTTATCAAGGCACACTTAGACAAATTCTCAATTTATCAAGCCAAAGTACTAATCAAGGCATACATAGAATAATTCTCTTTTAACAAGTCAAAGTACTTATCAAGGCACACTTAGACAAATTCTCAATTTATCAAGCCAAAGTACTATTCAAGGCATACATAGAATAATTCTCTTTTAACAAGTCAAAGTACTTATCAAGGCACACTTAGACAAATTCTAAATTTATCAAGCCAAAGTACTACGTACGTACATTCTTTTCAAAAGACTCCTTTTTATGTAAACCCCAAGATACCAACACCCGTAGTATCAAGGCATGTCTATTTTTCAAAGTAAGTTACTACACTTTTAGAAAGCTCATTTCAAAGCTTGAAATCAAGTAACTTCAAATTTTCACAATCTAGGCAACTTATGCCGATTCAATCAAAATAGACAACTTTCTAATCCTTCCATAAAGCCGTTATAACCAACTTCCCATAAAGCCGTTATAACCCTTTATGGTTTTAGACGTATCCATTCCTTTAATAACCAAGAGACTTTTGATATTAAAACCAAGTATCACATACTTACAAATCAAGTTCTTAACTTTCAAAATACTTCAAGTCTCTTAATAGTTAGAAAACAAGTTTTCTTCTACTTTTTAAACCTCAAGTAACTTCACCCTTAACGCAAGTTACTTCTCTTAAATCATGTCATTTCTCCTCTTTTAAATCAAATAAGTAAATCACTCATTTGACTCCCCTAAAGTCATTATAATGACCTTTAGGTTTTAGAACTAAGGCACTAGCCAAAAGATTTGGAAACCACTTCTTTTTCAAGTCTCTATGTACTTTAAGAAAAATACCTTCACTTTTAAGAATCCAAACTTCCCTAAGGAAATGGATTATACTACTTACAATTTAAACATCAAAGTACACTCAAGGAAGTACATAGAACAAATTCTATTTTAGGCAAACCAAATACAAGCAAGGAATGGATCATTCAAGGAGTAGAACTTACTTTCTTTATTCTAAGGAATCATGCTAGAAGAGGAGATAGTTCACATACCTTTTCGGCTAAATCCACAAGCTAAGCCGAATACACCATACGTAGAAGTGTCAACCTATAATGGTCACAACAAGGCTATCAACTTCTAGTCTCTATGTAGAATAATACTAAGTATTTGGTCTCTAATTCTACGGAAAATCGGGCAGCACTTCCTTTGTTTCTACTCACTTTGCCACTTTTTCAAGGTCGAATACAATAACCAACACGCCACATTTAAGGCTCCAAACAACAACCAAACAAAGGGGATTACACGCCTTATACTACGTATAAAATTCCGCCCCACAATTCATACGAAATAGTTAAATGTTCACTAGCCATTCTCGGCCAACATATAGAACAACACTAAGTCTTTTCCAACCCTTTTCGAAATTCCAAGTTCTTAGGTCAACATGTTATTTAGTCATAGACAACATCAACAACTACAATTTCCTTCTTTATTCAACGTCGACGACTTAAACTAATAATCAACTTGAATTCCAATCTTAAAGCTAAACATGCTAGATTTCGGATTAGGGTTCCAATAGTCAAAATACTTATCAAACTTCATACTATATAACACATGCTTGCTAAAGTCCATAGCTACAACAATAAGTAAGTCTTAACTACTAAAACGACAAAATTTATACCTTTCCAAGCCCTTAAAATTTCCAAGTTCCAAAGTCGCGCCTTAGCAATTCTTAGCTCCTTTCCTTAAGTTCCAATCCGCTCCAAGCATTCCTTAGAGGCCTATGAAGAACCCTTCAAGTTCCAACTTCAAAGTTGAAGAACTCCTTAGTTTCGCCTTGCGACTAACGTAAAAATCGTTTTTCCGAAATATTTCTATTGAGATATCCTACAATACCCTTAGGGACATTGGGTTAAAGTCTTGAGGCTAATGGATCAAAATTACAAAAATTTTGTGTGCCTGACATGTCAAACCAGTGAGCACCATGGAAGAACAAGAAATGTGTGATATTTTCTAAGTGTTGGAAGACCTTGTCTTGCTACTAGTTATGTATTTATAACACGTTGGAGGCTTAGATTACAACAAATGTGAGGCTAGGATGAATTTCACTTGGATTTAGCCTATGTGGACAAGTTGACAAGTCAACAATATCAAGCTTGCAAGACTTATCTTCCAAGATGGTCAATGACCATTTTACCCTTACCATAATTTCGACCAAGACCATGTAGGGGTGCCACGTGTCGCCCTCTCATTCGTCCATAAAATTCCGTAACCCTCGTAGGCCCCACAAAAATGTAAAATTCCTCGGGTGGTCCCCACGTGACCAAATCCGTAAAAATAAATTTCCATAATATTAATAAGTTCCATACTCTTCAAATAATACATTTTGAGAATCCAATTCCCAACAACGAACATTTTTCCTTTCCGACGTTCGGAACATTTTCCGTCGTAAAAACAATTCTTCCTTTCATATCCTTTTCCAAGTCTTGTTTCCTTTCGTACATTCTCTTATACATGTCTTGGACTTACGGGGTGTAACATTCTTCCCCCCTTAGAAACATTCGTCCCCGAATGTTCTTAGTCGGTTATCAAGCTATACAAACTCCGGCATAAACTCTATACTATGCCTACCAATCAAAGCGCACAAGACCAACGATGCCACCCATGGCCACCACATAACATACGTAAACATAATAATGGACCTTCCGTCAGTGGTCCTTCTCACAAAACTCGAAGGTTCTGATCTTCCCAAACACGGGATCCTTAGAGGTTCCTTTCTTTCCTTACTTGTCATACTTTCTCGTACCTTCAAACTCATCTAGTACACGTACAAAATCTCAAATTTTGTTTCTGTTCCCCAATCCTTGGAGTTACTAACCAACTTGGCCATATTGCTACTTACATTCCGATAAGGCTTTTCTCGGTCCTTACGACCTAGTTAGGTGGAGCAGCGTCCACAAACTCGTACAACGATTAACTAAACTTGGGTCCGGCATCCTCGGGAACCTATCACAGTGAGACCATTTCTAGCGACATCACCCGTCTATCTTTGTGGTGACCGAAATGAGTCCATAACAGGCTCATCGTCACACTTAACTTCTCATTCTTAGTCGATATAAAACTCTCTCTTATCTCAAGGTACTTCTTACCTATCCCCTATTCACTAGAGGTTCGTCACATAAGCCAAAGTATTTCTACTGCATAATCTTCCTATTGGTCTTACACTGTCATGGGGCAATTCTACGTGTGAACTCTACACAACTATAGTCTTAGTTCACTTATCATTCTTGTCAACATTCTTACTTCTCACTTTACTAATCAAAGTATCCTAACTGCAGGTACTAACACTTACAATTGCTAGCACCGCTTATCTTGGTCAAAAGCATAGCTTCTTCCTCGCGACTATAGTCTTCTCTAATCGAAGCGGAGGCTCTGCAGTGCTGGGGCCTCGAAACACGCGAAGAAGAACTCGCCTGTGGAACCACATCCGGTATAACTGGCATAAGCCTATCAACTCTCTCGAGTCGACTAGTAGCTCTGCTTTATTCCTTTGCCATACAGTATGTTGCCTCATGGAGGCATAAGCGTAACACAACAATACGTCGAGAGGAATTTTCTTACTAACACGGCTACATGGCACGATCTTAGAGTGAGAAGAATAGAAACCAACTCTAAATATCCTGTAGCCTCACTGTTTATGGGTGTGGCGCGCAACACACCGATAATCAAGACTCTACTAGACACGGTGCGTAAACATTAGGGACTGGCGCTCGATACCACTCTGTCACGCCCGAACCGGGCGTGGTGGTGCCTACAGGCACCTTCTACCATTAACAACATAAGTAAGCTGCGGAATTTAAATAACAACTCATTTTTTCTTTAAAACCAACATACGTGCAAGGGCAAAGCGAAAGATTGCCATAATATCATAAGCAGAAGACACTACCGTGCATGAGTCGATCCACATATGAATACAGACCTCTAGGAGTTAAAGCGAAATGTGACGGGACAAGGCCATGCGTACCAGCGTACAAAGCACATCTTGAAGGACATATACCAACAAGATAAACTCACGGGCGGAGGAGCTATCCAAAAACCACGGCGAGGATCTACACTGCCGATCACCGCTGCGTACCTAAACTGCGGCATGAACGCGGCCGAAGGAGGTCGATGCGAAGAATGTACCAAGTATGTGAGCGATGAAATGCGTAATAAAATCATAGCGATCTAAATAACACGGAGACATGTATGATATCCAACCTACGATGCATAACACATGCGATCATATCAAGTCGGGGCGCAAGCCACCGAGTCACTACTCGAGATATAACTATGGGTCTCACGCCCGTAATATCAATCATGCAGTGGAATCCTTCCTCACGGCGATCCATGATATAACATAACATCAAGTCAGCGGTGGTATAGCATCTTGGGGTTTACCTCACTTATACTCTTACCACGGAGAAGGTGGTAAAGCGGTGGTATAGCGTCTTGGGGTTTACCTCACTTATACTCTTACCACGGAGGAGGTGGTATAACGTCTTGGGGCTTGCCGCCGTTTATACTCTTACCCTATCTCGGCCGTCAAACAACACATAAAGCGGGTGGTGCAGCGTCTTGGGGTTTACCTCACTAATACTCTTACCACGGAGGTGGTATAACGTCTTGGGGCTTGCCGCCGTTTATACTCTTACCCTATCTCGTGACCATCAAGCAAGACATAAGCACTACCATGTCTTCTATAAAAATCAGGGAATTTAACCCAGTACTACAAGTAAAGGAAGCATACGTGGAATCCCATCGGCGTCAGATGCGTCGGTAACTTCTGACAAGGCGGAGGCTTCAACCGAGAGTCGCGACAACTTAATAAAACATAATACTTGCACTCAAAGGCTATTACCCACGTATAGGCAAGTTCTCAATTAACCAAGCCAAAGTACTTATCAAGGCACACGTAGGATAATTCTCATTTTATCAAGCCAAAGTACTAATCAGGCATACATAGAATAATTCTCTTTTAACAAGTCAAAGTACTTATCAAGGCACACTTAGACAAATTCTCAATTTATCAAGCCAAAGTACTATTCAAGGCATACATAGAATAATTCTCCTTTAACAAGTCAAAGTACTTATCAAGGCACACTTAGACAAATTCTCAATTTATCAAGCCAAAGTACTAATCAAGGCATACATAGAATAATTCTCTTTTAACAAGTCAAAGTACTTATCAAGGCACACTTAGACAAATTCTCAATTTATCAAGCCAAAGTACTAATCAAGGCATACATAGAATAATTCTCTTTTAACAAGTCAAAGTACTTATCAAGGCACACTTAGACAAATTCTCAATTTATCAAGCCAAAGTACTATTCAAGGCATACATAGAATAATTCTCTTTTAACAAGTCAAAGTACTTATCAAGGCACACTTAGACAAATTCTCAATTTATCAAGCCAAAGTACTACGTACGTACATTCTTTTCAAAAGACTCCTTTTTATGTAAACCCCAAGATACCAACACAGTAGTATCAAGGCATGTCTATTTTCAAAGTAAGTTACTACACTTTTAGAAAGCTCGTTTCAAAGCTTGAAATCAAGTAACTTCAAATTTTCACAATCTAGGCAACTTATGCGATTCAATCAAAATAGACAACTTTCTAATCCTTCCATAAAGCCGTTATAACCAACTTCCCATAAAGCGTTATAACCCTTTATGGTTTTAAATATCCATTCCTTCAATAATCAAGAGACTTTTGATATTAAATACAAGTATCACTTTCTTACATATCTTGTTCTTATCTTTCTAAATACTTGAGTCTCTTAATAGTTAGAAAACAAGTTTTCTTCTACTTTTAAACCTCAAGTAACTTCACATACTTGAGTTACTTCTCTTAAATCATGTCATTTCTCCTCTTTTAAATCAAATAAGTAAATCACTCCTTTGACTCACAAAGTCATTATAATGACCTTTAGGTTTTAGAACAAGGCACTAGCCAAAAGATTTGGAAACCACTTCCTTTTCAGTCTCTATGTACTTTAAGAAAAATACCTTCACTTTTAAGAATCCAAACTTACCTAAGGAAATGGATTATACAACTTACAATTTAAACATCAAAGTACACTCAAGTAAGTACATAGAACAAATTCTATTTTAGTCAAACCAAATACAATCAATGAATTGATCATTAAAGGAGTAGAACTTACTTTCTTTATTCTAAGGAATCATGCTAGAAGAGGAGATAGTTCACATACCTTTTCGGCTAAATCCACAAGCTAAGCCGAATACACCGTACGTAGAAGTGTCAACCTATAATGGTCACAACAAGGCTATCAACTTCTAGTCTCTATGTAGAATAATACTAAGTATTTGGTCTCTAATTCTACGGAAAATCGGGCAGCACTTCCTTTGTTTCTACTCACTTTGCCACCTTTTTCAAGGTCGAATACAATAACCAACACGCCACATTTAAGGCTCCAAACAACAACCAAACAAAGGGGATTACACGCCTTATACTACGTGTAAAATTCGCCCCACAATTCATACGAAATAGTTAAATGTTCACTAGCCATTCTCGTGACATATAGAACAACACTAAGTCTTTTCCAACCCTTTTGAAATTCCAAGTTCTTAGGTCAACATGTTATTTAGTCATAGACAACATCAACAACTACAATTTCCTTCTTTATTCAACGTCGGCGACTTAAACTAATAATCAACTTGAATTCCAATCTTAAAGCTAAACATGCTAGATTTCGGATTAGGGTTCCAATAGTCAAAATACTTATCAAACTTCATACTATATAACACATGCTTGCTAAAGTCCATAGCTACAACAATAAGTAAGTCTTAACTACTAAAACGACAAAATTTATACCTTTCCAAGCCCTTAAAATTTCCAAGATCCAAAGTCGCTCCTTAGCAATTCGTAGCTCCTTTCCTTAAGTTCCAATCCGCTCCAAGCATTCCTTAGAGGCCTATGAAGAACCCTTCTTCAAGTTCCAACTTCAAAGTTGAAGAACTCCCTTAGTTTCCGCCTTGCGACTAACGTAAAAATCGTTTTTCGAAATCTTTCTATTGAGATATCCCTACAATACCCTTCGGGACATTGGGTTACAGTCTTGAGGCTAATGGATCAAAATTACAAAAATTTTGTGTGCCTGACATGTCAGCAGTGAGCACCATGGAAGAACAAGAAATGTGTGATATTTTCTAAGTGTTGGAAGACCTTGTCTTGCTATTAGTTATGTATTTATAACACATTGGAGGGCTTAGATTACAACAAATGTGAGGCTAGGATGAATTTCACTTGGATTTGCTTTATGTGGACAAGTTGACAAGTCAACAATATCAAGCTTGCAAGACTTATCTTCCAAGATGGTCAATGACCATTTTACCCTTACCATAATTTCGACCAAGACCATGTAGGGGTGCCACGTGTCGCCCTCTCATTCGTCCATAAAATTCCGTAACCCTCGTGGGCCCCACAAAAATGTAAAATTCCTCGAGTGGGCCCCACGTGACCAAATCCGTAAAAATAAATTTCCATAATATTAATAAGTTCCATACTCTTCAAATAATACATTTTGAGAATCCAATTCCCAACAACGAACATTTTTCCTTTCCGACGTTCGGAACATTTTCCGTCGTAAAAACAATTCTTCCTTTCGTATCCTTTTCCAAGTCTTGTTTCCTTTCGTACATTCTCTTATACATGTCTTGGACTTACGGGGTGTAACAGAGATGACCAAGTTTGGAGGTACTGACTCCAAAGTTTTGGAAACTGAAGCGATGACTGAAGTATGGTACGTGTAATAGAAAGAGTTCAGGTGTACGAGAAGGGTACGACGAGTAAGAAAAGAAGCGAACATGTGTTATGAGAACGGAAATGATCATTTCTTTTGTGAAGTGAAGATGCGAAGGGAGTATCCTTTAGACCATGGGTGGGAGCTTTTTGTGATTTTAGAGGTGATTCCTCGTTGGCTTGGATTTGAGTTTTGCGCACATGTTATATTCTGGCCATTGGTGGCATGATCGGTTTTGTAAGTGTAGTAGTGGAGACTATACCGGCGCATGTATGTTTGGAAACTTAGAAGGAACATTCGGGACGAATGTTTCTAAGGGGGGAAGAATGTTACACCCCGTAGTTCCAGGGTATGTATGTGAGGACGTACGTACGAGAATACGACAGTAATATTGGAAAGAAAGAAAGATGTGATTTTTCGACGGAAAAGTTTCTGGGTTTTGTGAAGGAAAAAAGTTCGTTAATGGGAATTGGATTCCCAGATTTGGTATTTGGACTTCTTGGATTATATTAGAATTATGGTATTTTATTTTCGGAAATGGTCACGTAGGGCCCACGGGAGAAATTTACGGTTTTGTGGGGCCCACTTTGTTTTAGAGATTTTTGGCATTACGGATATTTTCGGGAGATAAAATATTTTGGACGAGTAGGGGGCGACACGTGTCACCCCCTTAGGTGGCATGTTGCCGATTTGGCTTGACAAGTGGCTTGTGGCCGATTTGTGCTTCCATGTGGCTAGCCACTTGTCTTGCTTAGACAAGTGGCTTGTGGCACACACACATGTCCCAAGATCTCACCACACACTTGCCTTGATCTTGGCCATTGTTTTCTTTATAAATACCCCCTTAGTGCAAGACATAATTTCATCCCACACTTAAGTTCTTCCAAGGCAAAAATATCCCTCCTGTGGTGTTCTCGTCCCCCTCCCCACTTTGTGTAGAGAAATACTCCAAGTATTGTTGTATAATCCCAAATACCTTAGCCTAGTATCCCTAGTAGTATTCCAAAGTTATTTCAATACTAGGACCCCGGAAATACTACTTTATTCCAATAGTCCCAAAATGAAACCCTAGAAAAATCTTCATAGCTTGGATGAAGTGTTAAGAGAAGTTGTTTAGAAACTTCTAAGGGTCGCTTGGAGCGGGTTGGAGCGTAAGGAATTGGATCTAAACGTTGCTCAGGATCGACTTATAATCTTGGATAATTTTGGGCTTATCGAGGTAATGATCTATGTCCCCCCTATTGTAATTGGATATTACACATTGTAGTAGTTTAGAATTGAGTATAAGATATGCTGGAAGGATGATTATAAAGGATTGAACTGTATTTACAGTAGACTTATGTAGTATTATTGTGAGGCAAAATTGTACATGTCCGGTTAGACGTGTAATCCCCTTGGAGTTGTTGGCTTGGTAGCAGGCCTTGTTATGGGAGGTTATTTATGTGATTACGGGGGGGGAGGTGCTGCCGAATTTTCCGTAGAATAAGGAACTGTTTGCTTAGAATATGCTACGAAGAGAACTATAGGTTGATAGATATATTGTGGTTATTATAGGTGGATTTTCTACGCGCGGCATACTCGACTTGGCTTGTGGATTAAGCCGAAGAGGTATGTGATTCTTCCTATACTCTTGAGCATGATTGTTGTGAACTATGTAGTACGGTAGACGTACGTGTGTGAAATGAATTTCGTTGTTTAAAACATAAGGTGTTATAATGGCTTTATGAGAAGTTAGTTATAACGACTTTATGAAGATAAAAGAAAGATTTGATTTTGAAAGCTAAACGACTTGATTTTAAAAGTTAAGAGACTTGATCTAGAAAGATAAGAGACTTGACTTATAAACGACTTGATTTCGGAAAAGGAGAAGTAACTTGATTTAAGTATAGGTTACTTGTTTTGAAAAGAGTAAGTTATTTGGGTTTTAAAAGAATACTTGATGTTGTGTTAAAAGAAAAGCACTTGGTTTAAAAAGTATAGAGTACTTGATTTTAAAGGTCTTGTAAATATTTTTACGAAGGTGAAGTAATTTGGTTTGAAAAGGAAACGTGTTTTTGATACTACGAGTATTAGTATCGTATGGCTTTTACGTAAAAAAGAGGTCTTTTTGAAAGAATGAAAGTATGTAGTATTTTGAGGTTGAAACCCGGATCGTTGACATAAAATGAAAGTACGTTGAACTTGCCTATGCTTGTTGTGATAGCTTTTGTTGTGCAAGTGTTTGATTTTGTGCTACCGTGTCTCTCGGTGGAGGGCCGGCTATTTGGTTGATTGTTGGACATACTGACACGTTGGATGGTCCACGGGTATGCTTCCACTATGAGTGTTATCTTGTTATTTCTGTTGGACATACTGACACGTTGGGTGGCCCACGGGTATGCGTCCACTTTGAGTATTATCTTGTTATTTCCTTTGGACATACTGACACGATGGATGGTCCACGGGTATGCGTCCAGTAGGATGGTTTCATGGCCATGTTTATACCGAGGTAAGATGTCGGGGCATGCGGTCATTGTGAGGGGTTAAATCCCCGAGTTATGTTGTTAGTCCATGGACCGCTAATCCATGAAGCTTGCTGCAGTGACGAGCGATCACGGGCTTGATTTGTACGTGTGGTTACAGGCACACTTTAGATACTTGTCCTGGTCATTTCTCGTGTATCGGCAGGCTCTGGTAGATAGCTTAAGATACTTGCCTCGGTCATATCTCGTGAGACGGTAGGCTCTGGTACGTTAGCTTAAGATACTTGCCTCGGCGATTCGTGGCTAGTTTTTGGATCTGGTAGTTGGCTTCCGTACTTGGCCCGTGAAGTTTTATGACTAGCTTTCGGATCTGGTAGTTGGCTATTCTACTTGGCCCGATCGGTTTGATGACGCAGGAAGGATCTAGTGTTCAGGTACACATATGGGTGTTGTTGTACATCGTACCGCTGCTGGCGATGATGAAGAGTTCCACGGGCATGATTGATATTGTGGGCGTGAGACCCATAGTTATGTGTGAGTGATGATTTTGAGGACATGCGTCCCTTACTTGACATAACTGTTTACTTATTGCGAAATGGTTTTATAAAATGATGAAATGTGATTTCATTACAGTATTTTCAGTTTCACATACTTGGTATCTGTTATCGACCTCGCCGAAGCTGCGTTCATGCCGCAGGTAGAGGTACACCAGTTGTTGATCCTCGCTCATAGGATCGCAGTTCAGCGTTTGGGAAGCTCCGTTTCTCCGGAGGCTTATCTTTTGGTATAGTCCCCTGTCATTGTAGGTACTTGTACATTCAGGGGTATGGCGGGGCCCTGTCCCGTCATAGCTGTTGTTACATTCTTAAGTGCATGTAATCTTGTTGTGGGCAGGGTTTGTAAAGGATTGTAACTGTTCGATTATATGTATATACATGAAGCGTAACGTTTTAGTTGCTTTGTTTTCTTATGTTGTGTCTTGTTTCTGTTTAAGTTTTATTTCCGCTGATTTTCTCGATGTTGTATCACTAGGTTGCAGGGTAAGGCAATCACGCGGGCCAGTCGGGTCGTGACACTTAGAGATTTCCAAGTCTTGAAATATACTCCCTTCCTTGAGTTCTCTCGTCTTTAGCCATTTCCATTGACCAAATGTTGTCCAAAAATTCTTAAACTTTTAAGTGTTCTTCCTTAAGGTGTTAGGAAGATTGTGAACCAAGAGTTAGGCAAGATTTCACACCCCTAGCCTTAAAATCCCACCTTGGCCGAAAGTTGCCACATTTGGAACGTAAGTGTTCTTCACTTTTTGGAGTTGAATCTTGAAGAGAAGTTGGTTAGGAACTTCTAAGGGTTGCTTGGAGTGGATTGGAACGTAAGGAATTGGAGCTAAGATTCCTAAGGATCGACTTTTAATCATTGGAAAAATTTGGGCTTATCGAGGTAATGATCTTTGTCCTTCTATTGTAATTGGAGATTACATGTTGTAGTAGTTTATAATTAAGTATATGATATGTGGATAGAAGGTTGAAAAGAAATGGACTGTTTAGTATATTGTGGGGCAGAATTTTATACGTCCAGTAAGGCGTGTAATCCCCTTGAGTTGTTGTATTACTGCGCCTTAAATGTGGCATGTTGGCTATTGATATCGGGCCTTGAAAAAGGTGGAACAGTAAGTAGATACAGGGGAAGTGCTGCCCAATTTTCCGTAGGATAAGGAACCTTATATTTAGGAATGTTCTACGAAGAGATCTAGACGTTGATAGACATGTTTGGTTGTTATAGGTGGATATTCTACGCGTGGCATACTCGACTTGGCTTGTCACGACCCGACCCCGGGGCCGCGACTAGTACCCTACCGGGGTACCCTGTCAGGTATACATCAGAGAATAGCAGCGGAATATACATAACACATAACTTATAAAAAGGTAACATCACTGGCCAGCCGATAAGGCTGCCTTCCATAAAACATACTAATCAAAAGTATAGCAGTACAACTTGTTCTTACAATGACACATATGTGACCACGGACCACAGGATAACAAGCGTGGCGGGACGGGGCCCGCCATACCCACGAATGTACACAATACCTATAGCATTAGGGAGTAGCAGTACCACAAAACAAGCTTCGGAGGAATAGAGCTTCGACAGGACGGTGATCCTAGAGCGAGGATCCACACCGCTTACCCGCCTGCGGCATGAACGCGCCCCGAGGAAGGGTCGATTACCAATATGTACCAAGTATGTAAAGTCTGGAAAATCTGTAATAATGATATCATAAGTCTAAAAGTAATTTGAGTCATGAAAGACAATCAAAATACCTTTTCTGTGCCTTACTAACAATAGAGTGACAAGTATATATATAATCTTGCATAAAATAGGGCCTCATGATCAAAGCAGGTACCTCGCCCGTAGTATCAATAAGCACCCTACTCGCGGGACTATTTCACCCGCATAGGTCCTGTGGACCGCATGAGGTATTCTCGCATAGGTGTACCGCCGCGTGGGACTATTTCACCGCGTAAGCCCATAAGGACTCGCGTGAGGTATTCTCGCGTCGTGGGTAGCAAATCCACGGGCAGGTGGTATAACAATCTTGGGGACTTACCCCTCAGATATACTCTTACCCTGAAGCAGATGGTATAACGATCTTGGGGACTTACCCCTCAGATATACTCTTACACTGAAGCAGATGGTATAACGATCTTGGGGATTTACCCCTCAGATATACTCTTACACTGGAGGAGGTGGTATGACGATCTTGGGGCTTGCCCCTCATTCATACTCTTACCCTGGAGAAGGTGGTATAACGATCTTGGGGCTTGCCGCCGGATATACTCTTACCACTAGCTCAAATCGTCATATCATAATCATAAATAAGTTAAGAAAACTTATAACTTCTTATTAGCCTTGTTCATATACCCTCTCATTTTAGTTTACTTAAGACACTTAATCATATCTTTAATAAAAGGAAACCGGGAATTTAACCCAAGTACTACATACTTCAACTCTTTTAAAAGTGACTATTTTTCATACATAAACCTTTGGGCAATTGATGCCTTAAAATCAATTTGCCCTTTTCATATACTTATCTTACTTAGAGTAAATCTCTTCTCATTAACTTTTTATAAAGCTAATAAACCAACTCCCCATAAAGTTGTTATATTAACCCTATACTTTAGTAAAATTATACTTTTCCCTTAACCAAGAGACTTATACATTCTTAAAACGAAACAAGTCTTTATATACTTAAAACAAGTAAGAATACCAAATTTTGTACGTCTACCGTACTACATAGTTACAACTATTCATGCTCAAGAGATAGGAAAGCTTCACATACCTCTCCGGTCAATCCACTTGCTAAGTCCAAACTACCGCAAGTAATATGTCAACCTAAAATAACCATGATACGTTTATTAACCTCTAATTTCAATGTAGAAATAATCTAAGTTCAAAGCCACTAAATTCTATGAAAAATTGGGCAGCATTTCCTTTGTTTCTACATACTTTGCCACCTTTCTCAAGGCCGAATTCAACATCCAAACGCCACATTTAAGGCTCAACAATCCAAACATTTCAAAGGGGATTACACAGCTAAACTTGGGTGTGTAAAATTATTCCCCATAAGGTACAACAATTCACTTAACAATTCTAAGGTAGTTTTTAGGTTACAACATGCTCATAATATCTTCTTAACTAATTCTTTCATATCCAAACCACATTTCTTACATGCAATGACTCTAAGTGCATTATTTACTACTACAAATCCCTTCTTCTTCACATGCAACATTAATACTAGCTACAAGAGAAGAAATGTTACCTTTGGAGCTTTAGCCAAAACTATTCCAACAACTTTGCTAGCCTCCCTTCCAAGAACACCACCACAATGATTCCTACAAGCTAGCCACAAACTTTCTTCTTGTCCTTAACTTTTCAGATTTTTCCTTAGGCTTGAATTCCTCTTGGAATTTTAGAGAGAAGTGGGAGCTTAAGCTTAGAGAGAGAGGGATTGAAAGATGACCAAGTCTTCAAGACTTGGTCAATATAAGGCATGCAAGAAATCAGATGGGGGGGGGGGGGACACTTGGCCCCCGCCCAGGGCCTGTTTAAAAGAGAACTCTGATTTTTCTAAGTTTTTCGCGAAATCCGCCTTGGCGCGCGGCCGACTCGGCGCGGCGCTGAAACCTCTGCGGATTTTCGAAACATCCGGCGCCGCGACCCTGCTATCCTGGCGCCGCGGTGCTGTAACTTCAGCGACCCCTCAGAATATCCGGCACCGCGGCCCTGCATCTGGCGCCGCGGCCCTGTCGCTTCTGCCCGAAACGCATTTCTGTCCGTCTGCGCTCTGAACTTGTAACTCCCATAACTTTCTCCTCCGACGTCCTATCGACGAACGGTTGGTTGCGTTGGTATCTAGACTCAACGAACTACGCCCTAGGCCTTTGAAACACTTAGGAAATCTCAATGTACCGGGTCATAACCCGCCTCAAAGTTGACTAAAACCCGTCCGGAACAATCCGTCAACCTATCCTTTGAAAATTTTAAGTCTTACATGCTTTCGTACGCTCTCATACGTAGGGTCAGAACTACGGGGTATAACATTCTCCCCCCTTAGAAACATTCGTCCCGAATGTTCCTTCTAGGCTTACTCAAATCACAGTATCGACATAGACCCTCTTAACTATTCTTTTTCAAATAAAGAAGCTCCACGAGCCACAACATTACTCAAGCATAATTGCTGAATCAAAACTAACAATCAGGAAAGTGGGTTACCTGGAGGTGTAGGGAATAAGTGAGGATACTTCCTCATCATGTCATCCTCTGCTTCCCACGTCATCTCTTCCCTATTCTCGTTCCGCCACAAGACTTTGACGGAAGCCACGTCCTTCGTCCGAAGTCGCCTAACCTGACGATCGAGTATCGCTATGGGACTCTCCTCATACGATAACTCCTCTGTCACCTGGACATCATGAATCGGGTGCACTCTAGATGGATCTCCAATACATTTCCGTAACATGGACACATGGAAAACTGGATGTACCACCTCTAAATCGGACGACAGATCTAACTCATAGGCAACCTTGCCTACCCTACGGACAATCTGATACGGCCCAATGTACCTTGGGCTAAGTTTCCCTTTCTTTCCAAATCTCATCACGCCCTTCATGGGTGATACCTTTAGGAAAACCCAATCATCTATCTCAAATTCCAAGTGTCGACGCTGATGATCTGCATACGACTTCTGCCGACTCTGAGCTGCCAATAACCGCTCCTGGATAAGCTTCACCTTATCCACTGCCTGCTGAACCAAGTCTGGCCCGACTAACTGAACTTCTCCCACCTCGAACCAACCTATCGGTAACCTGCACTTCCTCCCGTATAAGGCCTCATAAGGCGCCATCTGAATGCTAGAATGGTAGCTGTTGTTATAAGCAAACTCCATGAGAGGTAAATGATCCTCCCAGCTACCCTTGAAATCAATAACACAAGCCCGCAACATATTCTCAAGTGTCTGGATAGTACGCTCGGCCTGTCCGTCGGTCTGAGGATGAAACGCCATACTAAGACTCACCTGGGTCCCTAATCCCTTCTGGAAAGACCTCCAGAAGTTAGCCGTAAACTGGGCTCCTCTGTCAGAAATAATCGACACAGGCACTCCGTGCAGTCTCACAATCTCCCTGATATCTGATCTAAGCGTAATCCTCGTAGAAAAAGTCATCTGTTGGAAGAAAATGGGCTTCTTTAAATCGACTGTCGACGATAACCCAAATGGAATCATGCTTCCTCTGAGTGGAAGGTAACCCTGCAATAAAATCCATATTTACCACCTCCCACTTCCAAGTCGGAATATCAATAGCCTGCAACAGCCCACCGGGCTTCTGGTGCTCAACCTTGACCTGCTGACAATTCGGGCACTGCGCCACGAACTCCGCAACGTCCCTCTTCAGGCCATCCCACCAATACACGCATCTGAGGTCATGGTACATCTTAGTCGACCCCGGATGAATAGAATAACGAGCATTGTGTACCTCGCCGAAATCTGTGGCGAAGTCTGTCACATCAAGAACATGGCCGGCCCTCGAATCTTAGCACCATCAGCGCTACCTCAAATAGACTCTTCTTCTTACGGAGAGGCTGCGTCGATGCCGTGCAAAATCGGATCCTCATCTGTCGCCTCTTCACCTCCTCGGCGATGGAAGACTTCGGCAACCTCTCGAACCCGAATTCCGTCACTATCGAGAATCAACCAAAGCGAACCCCAGGCTCGCTGGCGATGTAACTCTCGGACCATATCCCTTTTGCGGTGTACATCAGACGGACTACACATCGATCTGCGACTAAGGGCATGCGCAACTACGTTGGCCTTCCTGGGTGGTATAGAATATCAACATCGTAATCCTTAAGTAGCTCGACCACCGTCTCGCATGAAGTTCGGCTCCTGCGGTGAAGATATCTTGGAGACTCTTGTGGTGCGTGTAAATATCCACATGAACTCCATATAAATAATGTCTCGGATCTTGAAGGCATGAATCAACTGCGCGACTCAAGTCATGTGTGGGATAGTTATTCTCATGCTTCCTAAGCTGTCGAGATGCATAAGCTATAACCTTGACGTGCTTCATCAGCACGCACCCAAGCCCGACACCTGACGCGTCACAATAAACCACATATCCATCTAAACCCTCTGGACGAGTAAGAAGCTGGGCGGTCGTCAACTTCTCCTTTAGCTGGAACTTTCCTCACAAGTATTCGATCGGCGAACATAGTGATTTACAGTCGACTTAGTCAAAGTCTTAGAAATAGAAGCAAACTTCTCCACAAACCTCCGATAATAACTGCGAGGCCCGAAAGATCGCACCTCAGTCGGTGAAGTGGAGTGCAGGCCAGTCTTGTGCCTCAATCTTATTTGTATCAACCGAATACCATCGGCCCGATAATATGTCCTAAGAAAGCCACCGCGCTAACGAACTTCGTGACCGAGAACTTGGCATACAATTGCCGGTCTCGGAGGACTCCCAATCTTGTCGCCAAATGCTCAGTATGCTCCTGCGTGCGCGAATACACCAAGATATCATCAATGAAAACTATAACGAACATATCCAAGAATGGCTGAACACCTATTCATCAAATCCATGAATCTTTGGGGCGTTGGTCGGCCGAAAGACATCACCTGAACTCATAGTGCCCATCTGGGTCTGAATGCGATCTTTGGGATATCTATCTCTCTAACTCGCACTTTGATGATACCTGACCGCGAGTCTATCTTGAAAACACATTGCACCACGCAATGGTCAAACAAATCGTCAATCACGGGAGGATATCATTCTTGATAGTTACCTTGTTCGTTTGTAATCAATACACGTGCAGGCGTCCATCCTTCTTCTTTACAAATAACACCGGCGCTCCCGAGGAGAAATACTTGGCACGATAAAGCCGCTTCTCCGGCAAGTCCTTGGTGGTCCTTCAATTCCTTCAATTCGGCGGGTGCCATCACGTATGGCGGAATAGATATCGGTCAGTATCGGCGCCAAATCAATACAAAACTCAATCTCCTCTCGGAGGAATACCAAAGCTTCGTGCGGGAATACATCCGGAAACTCTCTCTAACGGCCGGCGGCGAAGGTCGGTATCTCGACCTCGATGTCGAATACGAACCATATGGTAGATATACCCTTTCCGCACCATCTTCCTAGCATTGAGGTAAGAAATAAACCTACCACCGGCGATCACGATATTCCCTTCCATTCGATAACGGCTCGTGAAAGCGGAACCGAACTAATCTCTCTCTACAGTCTACATTGGCATAGCAAGACGCTAGCCAATCCATACCCATAATCACATCAAAGTCCGTCATATCCAACTCTATCAAGTCGGCTAGAGTCTGACGACTGTCTACAGTCACTGGGCAAGCTCTATATATCCGCTCGGCTACCACCGAATCACCTACTGGCGTAGCCACCTCAAAAGGTCTTATGGACTCGGGCTCTATCCCTATTCTACTGGCAATATGAGGAGATATATAGGACAAGGTAGAACCTGGATCTATCAAAGCATATACATCACAGCAAGAAACCAACAATGTACCTGTGACGACATCTGGTGACGCCTCCTGGTCCTGACGGCTGGACATAACATAGATGCGGTTCTGAGGACCGCTAGAACTGGGACCCCTACCACGACCTCTGCCGCGGCCTGCTGGCCCATAAGTACCCTGCCCTCCGGGGCGTCTGACCATCGAAGACGAAGATCCAGCAACAGACCCCGTCGGCTGAACCGTAACGCTCCCGCCGCCTAAGGACGGACAATCCTTCTTCAGATGGCCCTGCTGGCCACAAGAGTAACACGCTCCCGAACCCATACGGCACTCGCCCGGATGAGACCTACCGCATCGAACGCACCGAGATGTGGGTGGTCTCGATTGGTGACGGTCTCTGCCTCCCTGAAACCCTGAAGTCCTGGAGCCCTGACCTGCTCCTGAATAACCCGGCTGATCAGACCTCCTGCCGGAAAACTGAGAAGGAGCACTCTGTGCTGGCTGGAATGTGGACCTAGTCTGCTGCTGAGGCTGCCCGCCTCGAAAACTGCCCTGAGACCCTGTTGTCACGGCCTCTTGGGCTGGCTAAATCTAGGCGATCTGTCTCTCTCGCTCGATCCCCTGCAGCGTGCGCTGCATCTGGCAATATCCATCCCGGTGAAGAGCCACCCCAAGCACGATGTCGTATGACGGTCTAACCACCACATATCGATGAACCACATGCGCCGTATCATTTCTGATGGTGTGCGCATATCTAGCCAAGGATTCAAACTCCAGGCTGTACTCTCTGATAGTCCTCCCGTCCTGCCTCAAGGTCAAGAATCTATCTACCCGGGCTCTCCTCATCTCAGGAGGTAAGAAGTGATCTAGGAAAGCCTCTGTGAACTCCTCCCAAACAGCTGGAAGAGCATCCTTGTTATACCCCGTATTTCCAGAGTATGTACGTGAGGGCGTACGTACAAAAGTTCAAGCCTTAAGTTAAGGCATAGGACGAAAATTTGTGCACAACCCACGAAAAGAATTGTTTTCCGACGAAACGTCTTCCAAAGCTTGCGAAGGGAAAATTACGGATGCGACATTTATATTTTTTGCGGATTTTTCCGAGAGATGAAATATTTTGGACCAACGAGAGGGTGACACTTGTCACCCTCAAGTGGACGGAAAAGAGGGCATGGCTTGGCACGATTTTAAGGCCTAAACCATGGGTCAATGTTTGTGAGTGATTTGTGGAGTAGGGATAGGGTGCACTTGTGCACATCCACACCCTCCACTTTCCTTCATCTTGGCCCTTGAAAGCCCTATAAATACCCCCTTGAGTTGAAGACTTCTTCATCCACAAATAATTTTCCAATTTTCCAAACTTTCCCCACTTTTGAGAAGCTCTCGTCAGCGCTCTTCCCCACTCTCTTGTGAAGAGCTTAGCCGAAACACCCTTCCCCTCCCTTTCCTAGTAGTCTCGGCAAAGCCCCCTTGGTAGAAATTAATCTCCAAGTATTGTTACTATCCCCAAAATACCCTAGCCGTATATCTTATAGTATTCCAAAGTCACCTCTATACAAAAAGCCCAGAAATACTATCTTATATCCATTAGTCACTAAACGAAACCACAGGAAATCTTCATAGTTGGTTGAAGTAGTAAGTAGAAGTTGTGTAGAAACTTCTAAGGGTTTCTTGGAGCGGATTGGAGCGTACAGATTAGGAGCTAAACCTTGCTCAGGATCGACTTATATCTTGGATAATTTTGGGCTTATCGAGGTAAATAATAATCTTATCCTTCTATTGTAATTGGAGAATACATACTGTAGAAGTATAGAAATAAGTATAAAATACATAGAAGGATATTAAAGAAGAGAATTGATTGTACTTACATGGGATTGTATTCTGATGAGACTTGTATAGTTTACCAGGTAGGGAAGTGCAGCCCGATTTTCCGTAGAATAGAGAACCCTCTGCTTAGAATGTCCTACAGAGTAGTCTAGACATTGATAGACGTATTTGACTATTATAGGTTGATACTCTGCGCGCGACATATTCGACTTGGCAGGTGGATTTCACCGAGAAGGTATGTGATTCTTCCTATCCTCTTGAGCATGATATTTTAAAATATATATATAGTACGGGAGACGTACGTGTGTTAACTGAACATGGTTTTACTTGACGTCTTTTGACTTGAGTCTAAATAATAAGAATCTTGAAGTATTTCAAAAGAATTATGAATCATTTTTGAAAGAAGAGTAATACTTGGTTTTTAAACAAAAGCTTAAGAGTTATACTAGCTTTATGGGAAGTTAGGTATAACGACTTAAGAAAGATAAAAGGAACGATTTACTTATGTGTTTATAAAAGACTTGTATTGATTTTTGGAAGGTATAGTAAGATGGTTTGTTGAGTAGACATATTGTGATGCTATGTGTGTTAGTATCTTGTAACGTTTGTGTAAAGAGGTTATTCTTATTATGCTTATGTTGTTTAACGATAAGCCGTTATGTTAGTATTACATCACTCACCTCTTGACATGATATACTGGGGGTTAAGCTGCCCCCCGATGCGGGGTATACCTCAGGCAGTCTGTGTGACTATGATTCGAGAATACCTCATGCGGGTCCAGGGGACCTATGCGGAGCTACGAGAGTTCCAGGTTAGTGTGCGGTCCATGTGGCCATGTGGTCTATGTGGCCATGCGGACTACGAGTCCAGGATGATGCCGAGGAGTAGCTACCCTCGATGCGGGGAATACCTCATGCGGGCCTAGGTGGCCTATGCGGACTACGGGAGTCCACGATTAGGCATACATAATGATACTATGGGCGATTGGCCTTGCTTCGATCATTCGCAGCCTATAAAAGACCTGTTACAGTTTACCTATTGTTGCTCTTGTTTATGATGTGGCACTATGTGTGGTTACCTTGGTTGTTTCGTACATATTTGTAAAATTGGTTTTAAAATGATAATGATTTCATTTAAAGTACTTTACAGTTTCACATACTTGGTACTGTTATCGACCTCCTTGAGGCTGCGTTCATGCCGCATGAGTAAGGAAGCAGTGCTAGATCTGCATCCTTAGGATCTTTTGCTTTGGTGTCGTGAGCTCCATCTTTTAGGAGGCTCGACTTTGGGTATGATCTCCTGTTGTTGTAGATAGTTTTGTACATTCAGGGTATGGCGGGGCTGTCCGCCATAGTTGCTATCTTCTTAAGTGCAGTAGTCCTATTATGCAGTTGGGATGTAGCGCGATTTTGGTTATATATATATATGCGAAAGCGACCTTTTCTCGAGATAAAGCGTGTCTCATTTACAATTGTTTCATGTCTTGTTTTTATATTCCCTGATTACTCGATGTGTGACTACTTGGGTGCGGGTAAGGCACGATCATGGGCCACTGAGCAGTCGTGACAAAAGTGGTATCGAGCGATTAATCCTCGGAAAGTGTCTGAGCCGTATCTAGTAAGTCTTGATTATCGGTGTGTTGTGCACCACACCAATAATCGAGAGGCTATAGGATATTTAGGATTGGTTTCCATTCTTCTCACTCTGAGATCGTGCCTTAGAAAGTGTTATAAGTTGGACCTCTAATGTATTTCCTTTCTTTATGATTATGCCTCCACGTAAAACCGGGCGAAGAAGGCAAAGCGGCGAGGAGCTGCTAGTAGGACACCGAGAGTCACGAGGCTCGAGCCGATCTATACCCAGGCGGCGAGTTCCACGACGCCGCCGGCCCCAGCGAGGTTTAGGGCGCGGCGATGGTGATGAGACCACGGTACCTGCACCTCCAGTCCCAGATGGAAGCGGATGAGATGGGTTCTGAGAGATGGCGATCGCGGAGATCGTGGTCGAACATGAGATAAATTTGAATCTGGCGATTCGATTCAGCGATACACTGTGGTTCACGAGATCGGACGATTTGAGGCTACGGGATTTTACGAGTTGTAGCCGCGAGTTCTACGGTCGAGGCACGAGGATGATCCGCGAGTTCATCCGTCGATTCTGAGAGGATCATGCGAGTGATCAAGGCTTGAGACCGAGTGCGTGATCTTGGTTCGCATCGGCTGCGTGATACCGCGATCGGCCGGTTTGACTTCGTGGGAGTTGTCGGGGAGAGCGCGTCCCGGCTACTGGGGCGAGTTCTCGGAGGCTTTCCTCACTCACTTCTTGCCTCGCGGATGAGGAGGGCGCGGTAAACGATTTTTGTTCTTTGAGGCAGAGGGCGCCGCGATTAGGGAGTACAACGTTGAGTTCGATTCGTTGGCTCAATATGTCCCTGCGTTGGTAGCAGATATGGAGGATAGGGTGCATCGTTACGTCACGGGGCTAGATGATTATATGGTCGAGTCTTGTGCGGGTGTGGCTCTTGACGAGCATGGACATTACCCGTGCGAGCTCATGCACTTGGATGCGAGGCGTGAGGCGACGGGTTGTGACGGCGATGAAAGAAGGCGGGGCGGCGAGGTCTTTTAGTAGCTCTCGGGGTGGGCGGCCTCGGCCAGCGATCTGGGTGCACCACGGCCGGCTCGAGCACTCCTACACCGTCCTCGGGGCGGCGGGGTATTCGAGGGCATACGGGGCCCCAGGACTTCGGCGTCGAGTAGCAGAGGTGCTAACGATCGGGACCACCCGCCGGTGTGGCCGTCACGGTAGATCCATTACGGAATTGTGGTGCGCTCACGGGAGTTTGTTTGATTGCGGCCAGCGGGTCACTTTGCGAGCTGTCAGGCGAGCGGCGCGATGGTAGTCACCTACGAGTTCTTCGCGGGTCTTCTTCATCTCCTACGATTTACTCGCCGGAGGGGTACTCATGGGCGGCCGGTCGCGAGGTCGTGGCGCGGGTCGATCTAGCGGTCCTCGAGCGCGTATATGCCTTGTCGGCCAGGCGGGACGAGGCCTCACGATGTCGTCACGGTACTTTATCAGTTTCTTATTGTGACGTGTATGCCTTGATAGATCCGGGTTCTACTCTGTCATATATATCTCCCCATGTTTCTAGTAGGATAGGGATAGAGCCTGAGTCCATAGACCCTTTCGAGGTAGCTACGCCAGTGGGTGATTCGGTGGTAGCTCGGCGGGTATATAGGGCTTGTCCAATGACCATATGCAGTCGTCAGACCCTAGCCGACTTGATAGAGTTGGATATGACTGATTTCGATGTAATCATGGGTATGGATTGGCTAGCTTCTTGCTACACGGTGTAGCTGCAGGAGAGAGTGGTGCGGTTCCGGTTTCTGAGCCGGTTATTGAGTGGGAGGGGAACACTGTGTCACCGAGGGGTAGGTTTATTTCCTACCTCAAGGCTAGGAAGATGGTGCAAAAGGGGTATATCTACCATCTCATTCGGGTGTTTGATACTGAGGCTGCGATGCAGATTTTGATCGATTCCGGTAGTCGAGAGAGTTCCCGGATGTGTTTCGGATGACCTCGGGTATCCTCCCGAGAGGAGATAGAGTTTTGTATCGATGTCTTTGCGGACACTCGGCTATTTCCATTCCGCCATACGAGAATGGCACTGCCGAGTTGAGAGAGTTGAAGGACGGTGAGAGATTTCTTTGGAGAAGCGGCTTCATCAGCTAGTGTTTCTCCCCAGGGCGCGGTATTGTTCGTGAAGAAGAAGGGCGGGGCAGCTGCGCATGTGTGTTGATTACAAGCAGTGAATAAGGTGACCATTAAACGAATACCCTTCCCGGGATTGATGATTTGTTCGACGATTGCGGCGCGAGATGTTTCTCCAAGATTGATCTGCGATCGGGCTATCATCAGTGCAGTCGAGAGGCGGATGTCCCTAGGCGCATTCGGACGATGCGGGCACTATGAGTTCAGGGTTATGTCTTTCGGGTTGACCAATGCTCCGGCGGTATTCATGGATTTGATGAACCGAGTGTTCAAGCCATTTTTGGACACGTTTGTGATAGTGTTCATTGATGACATCTTGGTTTATTCCCACTCAGAGCAGGAGCATGCGGAGCATTTGAGGACTGTGCTGAGAGTTCTCCAGGACCAGCAGTTACACGCCAAGTTTTCCAAATGTGGGTTTTGGTTGGCTTCGGTGGCTTTTCTTGGGCATATTGTCGGGGCCGATGGTATTCGGGTGGATACGGCCAAGATCGAGGCAGTCAGGAGTTGGCCTATACCTACTACTCCGACAGAGGTGCGCAGCTTTCTGGGCCTCGCAGGTTATTATCGGCGGTTCGTGGAGAAGTTTGCTTCTATCTCTGCACCATTGACTAGGCTGACTCAGAAGCGGCTAAGTTTGATGGTGATGCTTGTGGCGAGGTTTCGATTCTTGAAGGAGAGAATGACGACCGCCCGTTCTTACTCTTCCGGAGGTCGACGGTTATGTAGTGTATTGTGATCGTCGGCGTCGGGCTCGGATGTGTGTTGACGCGGTGGGTAAGGTTATAGCGTGCAGCATCAGGCGACTTAAGAAGCATGAGAGGAACTACCCGCATGATTTGGAGTTGGCGGCGGTGATTCACGCCTTGAAGATCCGGAGCACTATTTGTATGGGGTTCATGTGGATATTTATACTGCACCACAAGAGCCTCGGTATATCTTCACCAGAGGAGCTGAACTTACGGCGAGGCGGTGGTTAGAGTTACTCAAGGATTATGATGTTGATATCTGTACCACCCGGGAAGGCCAATATTGTGGCGTATGCTCTTAGCCGTAGGTCTATGGGAGTCTATCGGATGTGTACAGAGAAGAGGGCATGGTCGCGAGTTACATCACTAGCGAGCCTTGAGTCCGATTGATTGGTTACGATAGCGATGGGGTTCGAGTTCGAGAGGTTTCCAGTCTTCCATCGTCGAGAGGTGAAGAGGCAATTTGAGGATCGGTTTTGACTCGGTATCGTGATACGACTCTTCGTGAGGAAGGGTCCTTTTGAGTAGCACCGATGGGGTGCTAAGGTTCGAGGCGAGTTGTGTGTTCGGATATTGCAGGACTTGGCAGCGAGTTCTAGGAAGCACCGCGGCGACGTTACTCTATCCTTCCGGTCGACCAAAATGTACCACGACCTCGGATCGTGTATTGGTGGGATGGCTTGAAGAGGGGCGTTGCGAGTTTGTGGCTCGGTGCGTGTTGTCGGCGGTGAAGATAGAGCACGAGGCACGGTGGATTATTGCGACGATAGAGATTCCGACACGGAAGTGGGAGGTGATCAACATGGACTTTATCACGGATTACCTCGCACTCGGAGGAAACATGATTCTATCGGGTTATCGTCGACGGTGACGAAATCAGCCCACTTTCTTCGATCGGGGCGACTTTTGGTGAGGATTATGCGGACTTTACATCAGAGATCGTGAGGCATGGAGTCCCTATTTCTATCATATCGGCAGATGAGCCCGATTTCTGGCTAACTCGGAGGTCTTTCGAGAATGGGTCTAGGGGCAGTGAGCACAGTCGCATTCCATCCTCATCTGAGCAGACAGCGAGCGCACTATCCGACTCGAGGATATCTGCGAGCTTTGTGTTATTGACTTGAGGGTAGTGGGAGGATCATTTGCCTCTAGTTGAGTTTGCATATAATAATAGCTACCACTCCAGTATTCAGATGGCGCCGTATGAGGCCTTGTATGGGAGGAAGTGCAGATCACCGATAGGCTGGTTTGATGTTAGCGAGTGCGATTAGTGGGACGGACGTCACTGACGAGTGGATAAGGTGAAGCTTATCCAGAGGCGATTCTTGGCGGCTGAGTCGGCAGAAGTCATATCACAGATCATCGTCGTCGGCATCCGAGTTTGAGGTTGATGATTGGGTTTTCTGAAGGTGTCACCCATGAAGGTGTGATGAGATTCGAAGAAATGGAAACTCAGCCCAAGGTACATTGGGCCGTATCAGATTGTCCGCAGGGTAGGCAAGGTTGCCTATGAGTTGGATCTGCCGTCCGATCTGGAGGCAGTGCATCCGGTGTTTCATGTTTCTATGCTGAGGAGATTCCCATAGCGATAATCGATCGTCAGGTTAGGCGTCTGCGGACCAAGGACGTGGCTTCCGTCAAAGTCTTGTGGCGGAACGAGCTCAGGGAGGAGATGACGTGGGAAGCTGAGGAGGACATGAGGCAGAAGTAGCCTCACCTATTCCCCACACCTCCAGGTAACTCACTTTCCTACTTGTAAATTTTCATTGTCATATTTGCTTAAGTGTTGTATTGTGGCCATGTGTGGCATTTGCAACTGTTTAGGTTATGAGGAACTTTATCGTTGTGTGTCTTGGGGAGGAACATTCGGGACGAATGTTTCTAAGGAGGGGAGAATGTTATACCCCGTATTTCCAGAGTATGTACGTGAGGGCGTACATACAAAAGTTCAAGCCTTAAGTTAAGGCATAGGACGAAAATTTGTGCACAACCCACGAAAATAATTATTTTTCGACGAAACGTCTTCCAAATCTTGCGAAGGGAAAATTACGGCTGCGACATTTATATTTTTTGCGGATTTTTCCGAGAGATGAAATATTTTGGACCAACGAGAGGGTGATACTTGTCACCCTCAAGTGGACGACAAAGAGGGCATGGCTTGGCACGATTTTAAGGCCTAAACCATGGGTCAATGTTTGTGAGTGATTTGTGTAGTAGGGTGTTATACCCCGTATTTCCAGAGTATGTACGTGAGGGCGTACGTATAAGAATTTGAGCCTTAAGATTAGGCAAGGTTCGAAATTGGGCACAAGTGCCAAAAAGAGTCGTTTTAGGCGAAGCGTTTCCCACGACTACGTAGGAAAATTCCGGCTATGTCATTAATAATTTTTGCGGATTTTTCCGAGAGACGAAACATTTTGGACCAACGGGAGGGTGACATGTGTCACCCTCACATTGGAAGAGGTTGGACGGCAAATGGGCTAGTCTTGCACGTTTTTTGTGTTGAAATTTTGGTCAAGGGTTAGGTAGGATATTTTGTGTAGATGGATAAGGTAGCACATGGCTAAATCTTGGCCTTACACTTGCTATGCACTTGTCTTCATCTTGGCCATTGGTTGGCCTTCACTTGACCTATAAATACCCCTCTAAGTTGAAGACTTTCTTCATCCTCACTTGAGCAATCTATCTAAGTCTCAAAATACTCCCTCCCTCTTGTTCTTTCGTCCACCACACCCCACGCCCCCACTGAGAAGGCCCGTTGGGCGAGAGCTTCCTCCCTTTGTAGTGGTTAGCCAGTGGGTACCCCTAGCCTTGTTGTCTCGTATAAATACCCCTTTTTGTGGTATAGAAATACTCTCCAAGTATTGTTATAATGCCCAAATACCTCATTCAAATACCTTGTAGTTTTCCCACGGTTACACTTATACAAAAGCCAGAAAATACTATTATACTTCCTTTAGCCACTAAACGAAACCCTAAGGAAATCTTCATTGATAGTTGAAGTAATTGAGTAGAAGTTGGTTAGAACTTCTAAGGGTTGTTTGGAGCGGGTTGGAGCGCACGGAGTAGGAGCTAAACCTTGCTCAGGATCGACATATAAACTCGGATAATTTTAGGCTTATCGAGGTAAACATTCTTGACCTTCTGTGGTAATTGGAAATTACATGTTGTAGGAGTATATAGTTAAGTATACTATATATAGAACTGAGCATAGTTGTGCGGCAATGTCTTTTGACTTAAGCCTGAATTTTAAAGAAGAGAACTGAACTGTAAATTACATAGGACTGTATTACAGTAGACTTGTGTAGTATTATTGTGAGTAGAATTGTACACGTCCGGTTAGACGTGCAAACCCCCCCTGGTTAGCTTGGTAGCCGGCCTCGATAGAGGAGGAGATTTACGCTGTTGCGGGGGGAGGTCTTTGCCGAATTTTACGTAGAATATTCTACATTGAGATCTAAGATGTTAATAGGCGCCTTGTGGCCTCTATAGGTTGAAATCTGCGTGTGGCGTGGTCTACTTGGCTTAGGTGTGGCCAGCGGTTTGAGGTACTTGAGCGTTTTGCTATTAGTCGATAATCATCGCGAGGTATGTGAACCTCTTCCTATCTTTTCTAGCATGATATGTGTGTAACTATGTAGTACGGTGAGCGATACGTGTGCTAAATGTATTTGATTGGTTTAAAACATAAAGTGTTATAACAACTTTATGGGAAGTTGGTTATAATGACTTTATGTAGGTAAGGAAATGCTTTGTGGTTTTAAAAAGGTAATCGCTTTGACTTATAACCGACTTGTTGTGTAATAGTAAAGAATCTTGAAGTATTTCAAAGAATCTTTGAATCATCTTTATGAAGAGTAATACTTGGTTTTGAAAACATAAGAGTTATACTAGCTTTATGGGAAGTTAGGTATAACGTCTTAAGAAGAATGGTTTCTTGATTTTTAGATGTTAAGAAACTTAATCTTAAAAGATAAGAGACTTGACTTGATATGGATGTTAGTGTGAAACCTCATTCGTGAGTAATGAGTACACGTTGTAAAAGGAATAATGTTTCTTGATTCGGAAATCAGAATAAGTATCGAACAAACCACCTGCATCGCTAATAAAGGAAAATGTAATGACTAATGAAGTATTATTAAAACCAGTAGAAACCTCCATCTGCATAGAAGCTAAGATGAGACAAAATGAGATTACATTTTCTAGATCATGTTGCTTAATAAGATTGATTATGAACAAGAATAACCTACTTTAGGGCATATGTTACTCAATTGTTTTAAAAGAGATTAAGACATTGAACTATGAAACTTTTCTAAAAGAGATGGCGTAATTGAAATTAGGCAAACTGGAACTTTAGGGTAAAGAAAGGCATTGTGTTGTCTTAAAATGGTTTAAAACATAAAGTGTTATAACAGCCTTATGGGAAGTTGGTTATAACGACTTTATGAAAACAAAAGAAGGGTTTTTATCACTGGTTTTAATGTGGTAACTTGACTTTAAAAAGAGAAGTGTTTTGGTCTAAAAAGAAGGCATGGTATTTCCTTAATTTGGTTTTAAAAAGGATAGTATGGAAGTTGTTTTGGTTTACTTAAAAGATATAAGTCACTCTATTTTTATGCTACGGGTATCGGGTGACTTTTATAAAAGGGAATGGATCTTTAAAAGGAACTTAACGTACGTAGTACTTTAGGATTAAAACCCGGACTTTGACATAAAATGAAAGTACCTTGAGTTGTGGATAACTTGCCTATGCTTGTTGTTGTGTAACTTGCCTATGCTTGTTGTTGTGTAACTTGCCTATGTTTGTTGTGATAGCCTTTGTTACGCAAGAATTGTGTTCTATATTACCGCGTCTCTCAATGGAGGGCCGGTTGACTTGTTGAGGACTTACTTGGACGTACCGGCAGTGACGGAAAATTTCACGGGTATGCTCCTGATGATAGTGTTATTCCATGGACTAGCTCTCCATGAGGTTTCTTACTGTTCGGCCTTGGTACCTGGTGGTCGGCTTTCGTACTTGCCCCGTCTCGTGGCTGATTCGGCCTTGGTACAGTAGTTAGCCCTCGCACTTGCCCGTTCGATGTAGTGGCGAAGTCTCGTGATCTGACCTTGGTACACGGTGGTCACCTCGTACTTGCCCCGCCGACTCGTGACCGGCCTTGGTATCGTAGTCGGCTCTCGCTTGCGTGCCGTCCGACCGTGGTTTGGTTGTATTGTATTGTTATTACGGCTTTGGCATCGGTAGGACTTGGTGTGCGGTGTACTTCTTGATGTTATCATATCATGCATGCCGCGGTGAGGAAGGTATTCCACGGGCACGATCGATGTTGTGGGCGTGAGACCCATAATTATATTTGAGTAAATGACCGGAGGCGTGAGACCACGACTTGATATAATCGTTATATGTGTGTCTTGTAGTTTGGTTATCATACATGTCTCGCCTTTATATAGACTATTATGATTTCATTTACGATATTTATAGTTTCACATACTTGGTACTGTTATCGACCTCCTTGGGCTGCGTTCATCTGCGCAGTAAAGTACATCATTTGTCGATCCCCGCTTTTAGGATCACCTTTCAGCGTATTGAAGCTCCGTTCCTTGGAGGCTTATCTTTGGTATGTTACCACGATGTTCATAGGTTCTTGTACATTCGTGGGTATGGCGAGCCACTGTCCGTCATAGTTGTTGTAAAAATCTTAGAGGTGCAGAGCTTTGTTGTGGCGGGGTTGTAAGGATTATCGCTTCAAACGTTTATATATATATGTTGAAAGCAAATCGCTTTTGCTTTGTTTATTTATAATATCTCTCATTTCATGATTATGTTTTATTTCCGATTTTCTCCGATGTTGTATCACCAGGGTGCGAGGTAAGGCACGATCCGGCCCGGTCGCGGGTCGTGACAAAGTGGTATCGAGCGATTAGTCCTCGGAAAGTGTCTACGATCGTGTCTAGTAGAGTCTTGATTATCGGTGTGTTGTGCACCACATCTATAATCGAGGTGAGGACATTTAGGGTTGGTTTCCATTCTTCTCATTACGAGATCGTGCCTTAGAGTGTAATAAGATTGGACCCTCCGACATACTTCGTTTTACCGATTATACCTCGCGTAGGCAACCCGGGCCCGAAGGCAAGCGGCGAAGGGAGCCGCGAGTCGGCGGCGGCGAGACCACACACGAGCCTCGATCCGCGATGCAGGCGAGGAGATGAGTTACAAGGAGTGGGCGATTAATGGCGAGGTTGTGGCCGGACTTGAGGATAAGGCCGACGCAGTTCGAAGAGCACCGATGGTTCACCCTAGATCGAGATAGTTCGAGGCTACGGGATTTTCCGAGTTGTAGGCGCCCGAGTTTTATGGGTCGAGGCACGAGGATGATCCGAGGAGTTCATCCAAGCGATTCTGCGGATCATGAGTGATCAAGGCATCGGAGACCGAGTCGGTGGTCCTAGGTTCGCATCGGTGCGTGATACCGCGATCGATCGTTTGATTTTGGTCGAGTGCGTGCACTTCCAACTTTGGGACGCAGTTCTCGAGGCCTTTCTTGCACATTTCTTGCCTCGCGGATGAGAGGGCTCGGTAAACAATTTTTGGTGTTGCGGCGAAGCAGGCGTGCGGTTGGAGTACAATGTGAGTTCGACTCATTGGCGATGCGTCCGCGTTGGTAGCTAGTACGGAGGATCGAGTGCACCGATATGTTCTGAGGGCTCGATGATCACCTAGCGAAGTTGTTCGGTGTAGCTCTTCACCGGGCATGGACATTGCCGCGTGCAGCGTATGCGCAGGTGTGAGGCGGATAAATCGGCGGAATGACGAGGTCGTGAAGAGGGCGAGCAGCGAGGTACTTTGGTGACTTTCGAGGCGGACCGCCTGTGGCGAGCGATTATCGTCTCCACCAAGACTGAGTGGTCCTCGCACGCCGGGACCTTTGGGATATTCGGGAGCGGTCGTGGCTCCTGTGTTTGATTTTCGAGGAGTAAGTGCTCGCGGATGAGGTTGCCACTTGTCTCGTGTGGCGTTGTGGAAAACTTCATAAGGAGAGTGTCGTCTTGACTTGGGAGATTGTTATTCTTGCGGCCAGAGGCCATCGGCAAGATCGTCCGACTGAGGGTAGCTGGTAGGATAGCACATACTACTAAAGCGATTCGGGTCTACACCTTCCATAGCGGCAGATGTTCGTACCGTGCAGACCGGTGAGGTCGCGGTGGGAGTTCCCAGTTTTAGCGGTCCTTTGAACCGCCTATTTTCAGGTATATCCTTAACCCTCTAGAGTTTTGTATGTATTGATGTTATGATGATGTGTTTATTGTTATGTTCGGATAGCCTTGTTCAAAAATGTGATTTAGAAACCTGGTTGGTAAAAAGGGTAAGCCTGGGGGTGAGAAAGTGATGAACCTTAGAATATTACAGTTGAGACCTTAGATGTAAGGCCATCTTGAGTACAAGATTTTGCGGGGGATCTTTGTCAGAATGGGTAAGTATGCGTGGTGTAATTGTGGAAAAATTTCCTTGGGTGGTGTAAATGGAAGTGGTAGCTTTCATGACCTGTATAGGTAAGATTATTCCGGATTGAGAAACGAGAGAGTCGACGTGACAGAGGCTCGGGTTGAGGACGTGTTGCGTGTCAACCCGTAGCCCGGAATGAGGTGGGGTCAGATCGAGGTGGTCCCGCCAGGTGGTAGGGTCACGAGGGTGATAGGCCCAAGTTTAGATGACCGTCGTATGAGTTCGTGGTTATGTTCGACCAGAAGCGGATCGTGAAGGCCGGGAATGGCCTTAGAGAGAAGTGAAGCTAGTAAGATGACCAAGTTTGGAGGTGGTGACTCCAAAGTTTTGGGAACTGTAGCGATGACTGAAGTGTGGTACGTATACTAGAAGAGTTCAGGTGTTCGAGAAGGGCACGACGAGTAAGGAAGGAAGAGAACGTGTGTTATTTCGTGGCCAGGTGTGGCGTTGGCAACTTGTTAGAAGAGCTTCATCGTTATCCGTCTTGAGAAGGAACATTCGGGACGAATGTTTCTTAGGAGGGGAGAATGTTATACCCCGTATTTCCAGTATATGCGTGAGGCGTGCGTATAAGAATTTGAGCCTTAAGATTAGGCAAGGTTCGAAATTGGGCACAAGTGCGAAAGAGTCGTTTTCCGAAACGTTTCCACGACTTACGTAGGAAAATTACGGCTATGTCATTAATAATTTTTGCGGATTTTTCCGAGAGACGAAACATTTTGGACCAACGGGAGGGTGACATGTGTCACCCTCACATTGGAAGAGGTTGGACGGCAAATGGGCTAGTCTTGCACGTTTTTTGTGTTGAAATTTTGGTCAAGGGTTAGGTAGGATATTTTGTGTAGATGGATAAGGTAGCACATGGCTAAATCTTGGCCTTACACTTGCTATGCACTTGTCTTCATCTTGGCCATTGGTTGGCCTTCACTTGACCTATAAATACCCCTCTAAGTTGAAGACTTTCTTCATCCTCACTTGAGCAATCTATCTAAGTCTCAAAATACTCCCTCCCTCTTGTTCTTTCGTCCACCACACCCCCCTCCCCCTTTGAGAAGGCCCTTTGGCCGAGAGCTTCCCCCTCCCCCTTTGTAGTGGTTAGCCGTGGGGTACCCCCCCTAGCCTTGTTGTCTCGTATAAATACCCCCATTTTTGTGGTATAGAAATACTCTCCAAGTATTGTTATAATGCCCAAATACCTCGGCCCCACTTGTGCACATCCACACCCTCCACTTGCCCTCCACTTGCCTTCATCTTGGCCCATGAAAGCCCTATAAATACCCCCCTTGAGTTGAAAGACTTCTTCATCCACAAATCATCTTCCAAGTCTCCAAACATTCCCCCCCCCCCTTTTGAGAGAATCTCTCGTCCAAAGCCCTCTTTCCCCCCCTCTCTTATGAAGAGCTTAGCCGAAACACCCCTTCCCCCCCCCCCTTTCCTAGTAGTCTCGGCAAAAGCCCCCCCTTGGTAGAAAATACTCTCCAAGTATTGTTACTATCCCCAAAATACCCTAGCTGTATATCTTATAGTATTCCAAAGTCACCTCTATACTAAAAGCCCAGAAATACTATCTTATATCCATTAGTCACTAAACGAAACCCTGGGGAAATCTTCATAGTTGGTTGAAGTAGTAAGTAGAAGTTGTGTAGAAACTTCTAAGGGTTTCTTGGAGCGGATTGGAGCGTACAGATTAGGAGCTAAACCTTGCTCAGGATCGACTTATATCTTGGATAATTTTGGGCTTATCGAGGTAAATAATAATCTTATCCTTCTATTGTAATTGGAGAATACATACTGTAGAAGTATAGAAATAAGTATAAAATACATAGAAGGATATTAAAGAAGAGAATTGAACTGTACTTACATAGGACTGTATTTACAGTAGACTTGTATAGTTCTGGGTAGGAAGTCTTTGCCCGATTTTCCGTAGAATAGAGAACCCTCTGCTTAGAATGTCCTACATAGTAGTCTAGACATTGATAGACGTATTTGACTATTATAGGTTGATACTCTGCGTGCGACATATTCGACTTGGCAGGTGGATTTCGCCGAGAAGGTATGTGATTCTTCTTATCCTCTTGAGCATGATATTTTAAAATATATATATAGTACGGGAGACGTACGTGTGTTAACTGAACATGGTTTTACTTGACGTCTTTTGACTTGAGTCTAAATAATAAGAATCTTGAAGTATTTCAAAAGAATTATGAATCATTTTTGAAAGAAGAGTAATACTTGGTTTTTAAACAAAAGCTTAAGAGTTATACTAGCTTTATGGGAAGTTAGGTATAACGACTTAAGAAAGATAAAAGGAACGGTTTACTTATGTGTTTATAAAAGACTTGTATTGATTTTTGGAAGGTATAGTAAGATGGTTTGTTGAGTAGACATATTGTGATGCTATGTGTGTTAGTATCTTGTAACGTTTGTGTAAAGAGGTTATTCTTATTATGCTTATGTTGTTTAACGATAAGCCGTTATGTTAGTATTACATCACTCACCTCTTGACATGACATACCGGGGGTTAAGCTGCCCCCCGATGCGGGGTATACCTCGAGCGATGCGTGTGACTATGATTCGAGAATACCTAAATGCGGGTCGGGGACCTATGCGAGCTACGAGAGTTCGAGGTTAGTGTGCGGTCCATGTGGCCATGCGGTCTATGTGGCCACGCGGACTACGAGTCGGGGCGATGCCGAGGTAGCTACCCTCGATGCGGGAATACCTCATGCGGGCCTAGGTGGCTATGCGGACTCGAGTCGTGATTAGGCATGCATAATGATACTATGGGCGATTGGCCTTGCCCGATCATTCGCGACCTATAAAAGACACATTCTGATTTACCTATTGTTGCTCTTGTTTATGATGTGCACTATGTGCGGTTACCTTGGTTGTTTTACATATTTGTAAAATTGGTTTTAAAATGATAATGATTTCATTTAAAGTACTTTCTGATTTCACATACTTGGTACTGTTATCTTGACCTCCTTGGGGCTGCGTTCATCTGCCGCAGTAAGGAAGCAGTGCTAGATCCGCATCCTTAGGATCTTTTGCTTTGGTGTTAGGAGCTCCATCTTCTCCGGAGGCTCGACTTTTGGGTATGAGCTCCCTGTTGTTGTAGATAGTTTTGTACATTCAGGGTATGGCGGGGCCCTGTCCCGCCATAGTTGCTTATCTTCTTATATATATGCCGAAAGGCGACCTTTTCTCAGATAAACTGTGTCTCATTTATAATTGTTTCATGTCTTGTTTTTATATTCCGCTGATTACTCTGATGTATGACTACTTGGGTGCCCGGGTAAGGCACCAGTCATGGGCCCCGGAATGGGTCGTGACAATCCTCACCTCTCGACAACACCCATGACTCAAACCAATTCAGCTCAATATCGCACAACCGGTAAGAAGCTAGTATAACGGACTCAGTCTCCGAGGCCCTAAGCACCTGCATGGTCCGCTGTAACTGCCGCACAAACTCCTGCGGATCCTCCTCGAATCTCGAACCATAGAACTCGGGTGGATGACAACCCAGGAAATCCCGAATCCGTAAACTGTCGGCTCTAGGGTTGGCTGCCTGCTCCTGTCGGCGCTGCCCTGCCACTATGCTAGTCAATAAGCGGATCTGTTCCCCGTAATCTCTATACTCGTCAGCGGTCTCGATGGCGATTCCGCCTCGAACTCTGAGGCTGGCGACGTCGTGGAACTCGCCGCCCTAAACATCATCTCTGGTAAGGACTGGGCCTGTGCCCTCGTGACTCTCCGCGTCCCACTAGCAGCACCCTCAGCTGCCTTGCCCTTCTAGGCCGCGGTTGCCTTGCGTGGAGGCATAACTGATACATAAAGGAAAACATCAGAGGAGGTTCAACCTATAACTCAGCTCTATTGCACGATCTTAGAGTGAAAGAATGGAAACCAATCATAAATGTCCTGCAGCCTCCTGATTATAGATGTGGTGCACGACACACCGATAATCAATACTCTACTAGACACGGTCTGTAGACACTTTCCGAGGACTAACTGCTCTGATACCACTTTTGTCACGACCCGACCCCGGGGCCGCGACTGGTACCCTACCGGGGTACCCTGTCAGGTATACATCAGAGAATAGCAGCGGAACATACATAACACATAACTTATAAAAAGGTAACATCACTGGCCAGCCGATAAGGCTGCCTTCCATAAAACATACTAATCAAAAGTATAGCAGTACAACTTGTTCTTACAGCCCAACACATATGTGACCACAGACCTCTAAGGATAACAACTGTGGCGGGACAGGGCCCCGCCATACCCCTGAATGTACACAATACCTATAGCATCAGGGAGTAACCGTACCAACAAAACAAGCTTCCGGAGGAATGGAGCTTCTGACACCGGAACAGTGATCCTAAGAACGAGGATCCACCACCTGCTTACCCTTACCTGCGGCATGAACGCAGCCCCCGAGGAAGGGGGTCAGTACACAATATGTACCAAGTATGTAAAACTGGAAAATACTGTAATAATGATATCATAAGTCTAAAAGTAAGCTGGAGTCATGGAAGACAATCAAAATACAGTACACTGTGCCTTACTAACAATGAGAGTAACAAGTATATATATAATACTGCATAAAATAGGGGCCTCTTGTTCAAAACATGTTACCTCGCCAGTAGTTTCAATAAGCACCCTACTCACGGGACTATTTCACCGCATAGGTCCTGTGGACCGCGTGAGGTATTCCTCGCATAGGTGTACTACCGCATGAGACTATTTCACCCGCATAAGCCCATATGGACTCGCATGAGGTATTCCTCGCATCGTGGGTAGAAAATCCACGGAACAGGTGGTATAACGATCTTGGGGACTTACCCCTCAGATATACTCTTACCCTGAAGCAGATGGTATAACGATCTTGGGGACTTACCCTCGGATATACTCTTTACTGGCGGATGGTATAACGATCTTGGGGATTTACCCCTCAGATATACTCTTACACTGGAGGAGGTGGTATGACGATCTTGGGGCTTGCCCCTCATTCATACTCTTACCCTGGAGAAGGTGGTATAACGATCTTGGGGCTTTCCCCTCAGATATACTCTTACCCTAGCTCAAACTGTCATCATATCATAATCATAAATAAGTTAAGAAAACCTATAACTTCTTATTAGCCTTGTTCATATACCCTCTCATTTTAGTTTACTTAAGGCACTTAATCATATCTTTAATAAAAGGAAACCGGGAATTTAACCCAAGTACTACATACTTCAACTCTTTTAAAAGTGACTCTTTTTCATACATAAACCTTTGGGCAATTGATGCCTTAAAATCAATTTGCCCTTTTCATATACTTATCTTACTTAGAGTAAATCTCTTCTCATTAACCTTTTATAAAGCTAATAAACCAACTCCCCATAAAGCTGTTATATTAACCCTATACTTTAGTAAAATTATACTTTTCCCTTAACCAAGGGACTTATACATTCTTAAAACGAAACAAGTCTTTATATACTTAAAACAAGTAAGAATACCAAATTTTGTACGTCTACCGTACTACATAGTTACAACTATTCATGCTCAAGAGATAGGAAAGCTTCACATACCTCTCCGGTCAATCCACTTGCTAAGTCCAAACTACCGCAAGTAATATGTCAACCTAAAATAACCATGATACGTTTATTAACCTCTAATTTCAATGTAGAAATAATCTAAGTTCAAAGCTACTAAATTCTATGGAAAATTGGGCAGCATTTCCTTTGTTTCTACATACTTTGTCACATTTCTCAAGGCCGAATTCAACATCCAAACGCCACATTTAAGGCTCAACAATCCAAACATTTCAAAGGGGATTACACACCTAAACTTGGGTGTGTAAAATTATGCCCCATAAGGTACAACAATTCACTTAACAATTCTAAGGTAGTTTTTAGGCTACAACATGCTCATAATATCTTCTTAACCAATTCTTTCATATCCAAACCACATTTCTTACATGCAATGACTCTAAGTGCATTATTTACTACTACAAATCCCTTCTTCTTCACATACAACATTAATACTAGCTACAAGAGAAGAAATGTTACCTTTGGAGCTTTAGCCAAAACTATTCCAACAACTTTGCTAGCCTCCCTTCCAAGAACACCACCATAATGATTCCTACAAGCTAGCCACAAGCTTCCTTCGTGTCCTTAACTTTTCAGATTTTTCCTTAGGCTTGAATTCCTCTTGGAATTTTAGAGAGAAGTGGGAGCTTAAGCTTAGAGAGAGAGGGATTGAAAGATGACCAAGTCTTCAAGACTTGGTCAATATAAGACATGCAAGAAATCAGATGGGGGGGGGGACACTTGTCACCCTCCCATGGCCTTTTTAAAAGAGAAATCTGATTTTTCTAAGTTTTTCCGCCAGAAATCCCGCCTTGGCGCCGCGGCCCTGACTCTGGCGCCGCGGCGCTGAAACCTCTGCGGATTTTCGGAACTTCCGGCGCCGCGGCCCTGCTATCCTGGCGCCGCGGTGCTGCAACTTCAGCGACCCCTCAGAATATCCGGCGCCGCGGTCCTGCATCCTTACGTACATTCTCTTAAACAGAGCATCCTTCGGGGGGCTGCGTTCATGAAGGCGACTGAAAACCCATCCGGGCCAGGTGCTTTGTCATTACCAATATCGGATAGAGCATCCCAAACCTCCTTTGGGGAGACAGGATGTAGAAGGAATGAACCATCCTCCTCCCCTAGTTTCGGACCACAATCAAGTACCGCAAGGTCGATGCTTGTTACGGGTTGAGAGGAGCCAAAAAGTCCTTTATAGAACTCAACCAGCATGTCTATTACTTCACCGGGAGATGTTGTGGTATTGCCGTTGTCTTTTACAAGATAAGTAATCAGGTTCTTAACATTGCTTCTCTTGATCAGACTATGGAAGTATTTGGAGCACCTATCACTTCCAATCAGATGCTTTTGCCTCGCCTTTTGTCTTAAGAAGTGTCTCTCGGATTCAAGGAGGTGATTGGCTTTAGCTCTTAAGGACTTGACCTTGGCTTTTAATTCTTCATCAAAGGGATTTTCCATATGCTCATTTATAGCCTCCTTAAATTCCAGGTTGGCCGCATTTGCTCTTTGTTCAATACTCCCGAATTCACTAGAGTTTAGATCCCTCAATGTATTTTTTAACGACTTCAGTTTTGTGACCAATGAGAATTGGGCAGTTCCAAAGACTCGCTGCCTCCAGCATGAAGATAGGATGTTCTCAAAGGCGGGGTGTGAGAGCCACATGTTCATAAACTTGAAAGGTCGTTTCCCAATACTACAATATGTGATTACCGAAGCAATCACGGGGCAATGATCCGAGACTGGTTCCATAGGCAAAAAGCTTGCTAAGCATTCAAGGTTCAAGTCACTCCAATGCTGGTTCATTAACACTCTATCAAGTTTGGACCAAATTGAGCCATTCGTCCAAGTGTAGTAGGACCCCTTAGAAGGAGTGTCATCAAGTCCGTGAGCAATTCTGAATTCTCCGAGGTCCCTTAGTGCATAAGGCGTGAGTGGAGGACCACCGGCCTTATCTTGAGGGTAGCAATAAGTGTTAAAATCTCCAATGATCATCCAAGGCATGACAATACCCGTACCCAAGTGAGTGAGGTGGTGCCAAAGTTTCCTTCGTTCCGGAATGCTATAGACCGGATACACAAACGTAGCAAGAAAGGACACTTGAGAAATGTTACAACGTGTTTGGACATGGATATGTTGAGAGTCCATACCAAGCACATCACAACTAACTCTGGAGGGGTCCCATAGTACTAGCAATCTTCTTCCATCAATGAAATCTATGTTGGAGCAAAATTTCCAAGCACGGAATCATTGAGAAGCAAAAGAGTCCATCCGCAATCGGTTGAATTTAGTTTCTATTAGGCAAATCAAAGCCACATCATGTTGTTTTGCAAGCCTACACACAAGAGTTTGTGTGGCTGCCCTATCCCTCTGTCCGCAAAGACCACGGACATTCCAACAAAGAATTTTCATTAGGAAACAATGGAGGTTTTAGTAGCACCCCGCGCTTCGCATTTCTTGCCAAACTGCTATTTCTCCTTGGAATAACTTCTGTCCATCCTTCATCCTTGTCATTAGAAGCCAAGGCAGGGGTCTCAAAGTTGCTATGCTCACCGCGCTCAAGTTTATGCAACGTGTTGCGAGGATAAGCTCTTCTTTAGAATTCTTACAAGAACCCGCATCTAGAGGAGTCTGCGGGTCAGATGATGTGATCCTTTCAGTTTGCAAAGTGTCCTTACTTAGCCTCTCATGTTTCACAAAAGCAGTGAAGGGATGCTGATCAGAAGACCCCTCAAGTGATGCCCGTAAGCTAGAAGAGCCATGAAGACCCGCAGCCGGAGGGATTTGAAGGTTTAGTGCCTCCCCAACACTTTCGGGAATATGCGGTACAGAATGCACAATATTCTCAACCTCCATCAAGTTAACACTACCCACGGGTTGATGAGGGAGTGGTGGATCAGTGTTAGGAGGACCAGAGTGACCCGCAACTATAGGATGGCCAGAGCTAGAAGAAACAACTCTATTGCAAGGCGGTACTAAAGGGTTGCCGGATTTCCGGGCTTCATGAGAGGTGTTGTCTTGCATCAGTATCTTACACTTCAAATGGTTGTGACCAAAAGAGGCGCAATGATAACAAAAATCAGGGTAGTTCTCATATTTGACCTTTTGGATGTATCTTCGATTGTCGGGCAGTTTAACACCAAATTATGTGACCGGTTCTTTACTAACATCAACTTCCACTAAGACTCTTGCATAGTTCATCTTAGACCTTTCCTTGGTAAATTGATCCGTGTATAGAGGTTTCCCCACACATGATGCAATCTTACTAAGGCATGAGGCACTCCAAACCGAAAGGGGGATGTCATGGAAAGTGACCCAAATCGGGATATCCATGAATAAGTCATCCGTTAGTAATACTCCTTTATCAATTGGTTTTAACATCATAGTTTTGCCAAAGGCCATATAAGGGCCTCTGTGGGGCACATTCGTGCGTTCCTCCTCAGTCATGAATTTGAATATTGTCCATCCTTTGCTGTATGGGATGATACGACACTTAACTCCCCACCCCTTTACAATAGAATTCAGCGCTTCTCTTGCCGGGAAAGGACCCGTGAAGCAGCCTATGAGACAATATCCCCAGGTTTTAATGAAGGGGACTTCATCCGTAGCTTCTAGTTCTACATCTTCTCCTTGTTGATCAATGAAATGAAGTTTCATTCCTTTTGCTTCAAGTCTGGAACCCGCAAAGACTCCCGCATAGGTTTTCTTTTGCGGATTGGGACCATTGCGTTGAGAGGGGGGTACTTCTCCCTTTGAAGTCTCACCGGATGGATGCGCATGATGAAATCTGGAATTATCAGTGGGCATGTTGCCTACTGTCCTTCTTGGTAGTGTAGACTGAGGGATAGGGTTAGAGGGGGTAGAGCTTGGGCCCGCATCTGGAGATAGTATGCGAGTGCCATTTGGGAGGGTAGGGAAAGAGGCGGGCATTTCGGGTGAGAGTGATGTTATGAAAGGGGGTGGGGTGTGTCATTATGAAATCTGGGAGGTATTGAGGAGGTAGATGATGAGAGAGGTGGAAAGTTCTTATCGTTTCCATTGTCCAAGGAAGAAGTAAATGAAAATGGGATATTGGGATTCTTATGTTGGAGTCCGTTTAGAAAACTGGTTAGGGAGGGGAAGGAATGGTTCGTGGTTCTAGGAGGGCTCAAACAAGGCTTATTATTAGACATGTGTGACTATTTGGCATCCGCGGAAGTAGGCTGCCCATTAAAGACAATAGACTTTTTGACTCCCGCGCCAATAAAGAAAGGTAAGTTACTAGGCTCCTTGGGAATAGATGACCCTTCGGTATCCACGTCTTGTATTGTACCCCGAGGTCCAGTAGTAATTATAGACCCATGGATACCCTCCTGACCCGCCTTGCCTATTTGACCCGCCACCCGACCCGGTTTAGGCCCGAGGATACCTTCATGCAATGTTACACCGATTGAAATTCCTCGCCCAGAATTTCTAGCCTTTCCGGCTCTTCTGGGCAATAAACCTCTAAGAGATGAGTTTTTTATGCTCCCGTGGTTGCCCTTCTCTTCCGTTGTGGTCCCGGAGATCACAGAATTACCCGCGTTCGTATTTCCATTCCTAGGAGAGGATGGAGTGTCTATAGTTGTCCGAACTTCTAAAGAGTTGTCGGGAGCTTTGGAGGGGGCATTATCCTAAGGCTTGTGGACAGAGATAGGGGTATCCTTCATAGTTTTTTCACCTTCACACTTGCTTCTGTCCGGGCTAGCAACCTCTATACTTTTTCCCCAATCATGAATCTTTTGTAACGTAATATCATCCACCACATGTTCTAGTGGAATGCGCATATCAGGAGTGACATGTACTAACACTGTGGGGTCGGAGATTGCTGGAATTAAGTTCTCTTTAACAATAGTTGGACTTCCACCATTCTTTTTCTTTTTCTTGGATCTAGATTTTGAAGAACCTCCGGAACCACCAGAATCATTGCTAGAGCGTGTAAACCGCTTTGTCTTTCTCATGTCATGAACTTAAAACGTAGATTATTGAAGAATCAATTGAGAGTGAGAGAATAGGAGGAGAGGGAAGAACAAAAACCGTGAGGAGCAACCAAGGAGAAACGTTGAGAGCGTTTTCCTTAGTGAGAGAAACTTCTCTCTAACTCCTTAGACTTGGATTTGAGGTTCTTGACCATAGCAAACCTAGGTTTATTATTGCTTGACTTTATTTACTTTTATTTATTTAAAATGCCTTAAAATTGCTTGCTTTAATTTTGTATTTTTAAATTTTAACTGTTTTAATTGCTATTTGCTTTTACTGTTTTACTTAAACTGGCATTCCGCTCATACTTCTTCCACTCTGAAAAACTCACACAATCACACACTCACACGCTGGTGCGCTTCGCGGACCCGCAAATTTCTTTTAAAAATACCCAAATTTTAGGAGAGTTGGCGCTTGCGCGGAGTTAGATCGGTTCGTCTTATCAGCCGCGTAGCCTTCTCACTCGAGTTGTCCACTCGGGAACCTTGCGTCTAGTAAAGCCAAATCTCAGAAACCTAGGATAGAGCTATACCACCCTTTATTTTAAGGCATGCATGCATTTTACCTTAGGTGGGTTAATCTTTGGCATTGGAACCACAATAAGGAAGACACCAAATTGGTCAACGGGTTTTCACAACCCCGCGGCCCAACATCATATTATGTATTGCATAATCGTGATAAACGAAACCAAGCCTAAATTCGAAATGCCTAAGTTGGAAAATGCATATTCATTTTTTGTATTATTTATTTTTAGATGAAACATGTCCCTCAGATCAGAATGGTGAGTGGGATTCCGAGTAAATTGAGGGTGTGGTGGTAAAAATTCGACTTGGGAAGTCAGATGACAATCAGAAGGAGGTTGGGGTGCCTCATCTCATTATTCGACATTTCTCCCGATCAACATTTGGTTAGAGCATTGATCCAATTTTGGGACCCGGACCGAGTCGTCTTCAAATTCAGGGATTTCGAGATGACCCCCACCTTAGAAGAAGTCAGCTATTTCACTGCTTTAGCATATCATGACAGAAAACCAGTTGTTTCACACGGCCAGTCTGGGAAAAAACTCCTCCGTTACTTTGGTTTGAAGAATACCAGAGAGTTGCTGTATTTTGAAAACAATTGGGTTTCTCTAGACTACCTGTATGAGAGATATGGTTGTCGAGACAGATACAAATTATTTAAGAAAGAGTTTTGTTGCACTGCGGACCATTGGAGAGTTAGGCGTCCTATCACATTTGCTATGGCTTTCCAAGGGACTCTTTTATTTCCACTTGAGCATGGAAGGATTAGTATGTGTATATTTTCAGTAGTTAGAGCAGTGTTTGACGGAGTCGGTGACAAACGACTTACTTAGACGCCCATGATCTTGGCAGAACTATTTAAAGCCTTGAACAGATGCAAAAGGGATGAGTCGAGCTTATTTGAAGGTTGTAATCTTATCTTACAGATGTGGGTAATAGAGCATTTCTATCAGCGTTCTAATATAACCGATGTATGCCACAACGCAGACAATAAGATCTCCACCTTCTACGAAAGAACAAAGTGTTATGTGTCACCAGTCGGCACAGAGGATTGGTACAGGTACTTAGCATCTCGCAGTAGCAGTCAGATTCAATGGAAGTATCTGTTGCTTCATATCGTCAAGAAGGTATACTTGAGACATAAGAGACTTTATTACATCAGACTTATAGGTCTAAAGGGACTCCAACCATATGCTCCGTTACGTGTGCTCCGACAGTTTGGCCATACACAAGTAATTCCTCTCATAGCTGACATGAGAGCCTCTGAAATCCAGTTCGGACCAGACTTCATCATTCCCGAAGCCAAGCAGATCCATTATGAATGGTACCATATTGATCAAGTGGAAGTTGGGAAGGACCGAGCAGGGGTCACCCCAGAGTATCAAGCATGGTTTCTAGACAGCACATAATTTAGTTCAGAGGGGGAGCAAGGCATTGAAGACATTGGCGCAAGGAATAAGATAAAGGATAGTCAACTCAAAGATAAGGTCATCACTCCAGACATGTGGGTCCTGATGCAGGATGCAATGCAGTACTTAGAACAGGCAGGGGCTATACCTAGGAAGACCTAAGCTTCACCATCACATCGGCGACTTAGTTATAGGCATTTAGTTTGAGACTTTTGTTGTTCTTATTTTTTGCAGCTTATTCCCGACTAAAGCATTTCAATCTAATGACTTGGATTTTGTTATCATGATGTTGCATGTGTGACGTTTAGGCCTACCTCTGGCATAAAGGGGTCCCCATGTATGATTAGGACTCACCTGCAATGTGACAATTTATGTACAACATATACTTGCTAATTGTTATTTACACCTTTGCAAAATCGCGTGCTTTACACTAACGAAGTTTGTTGCATTTTTTAGAAGGATTTATTATTTCCCCTAAAAAAAGGTCGGTTCGTATTTGATTCAGCAATGTCAGAGCATCAACACTTTACCAGGTCCAGGGCACAAAATGATGACATGACTGGCTCAGGGGAATCTGAGCCAAATGGTTTGGGAATTATTCCTTTCGGCGAAACAGAACCTTCAGAGGGGAGGAATGTCACTAGTCAGGAAGAATGCATCGCACAGCTGCTACAACAAATTGTCGATATGCAGGTTGAGATGGAAAGACTGCGGAATCTGATTAACTTATCCATTAGTCTGAATGTCACGACCCGATCTCGGGCCCGTGACTGGTGCCTTACCCCGGGCACCCTAGTGATACATCAGAGAAAAACCAGCGGAAATAAAACATACAGATATGAAACAAGAGATATGATAATAAAACAGGCCAACCAAAACGATTGCCTTCTTGCATATATACAGAAATTGAACAGTTACATCCTTTACAACCCTGCCCACAACAGTACTACAGACCTCTAAGAATGTAACAACAACTATGACGGGACAGGGCCCCGCCATACCCCTGAATGTACAAGAACCTACAACTCAGGGAAACATACCAAAAGATAAGCCTCCGGAGAAACGGAGCTTCAATACTGTTGAATGTGATCCATGAGCGAGGATCAACAACCGATGTACCTCTACTGCGGCATGAACGCAGCCCCGAAGGAGGTCGATAACAGTACCAAGTATGTGAAATCGAAATATCAGAACGAAATCATAACAGTCTAAAATAAAACATGAGACATGTATGATAACAAAACTACAGTTCACAACATAAAAGCAGTCATGTCAAGTCAGGGACTCACGCCCTCAAAGTCATCCTTCATGCCCGTGGAACTCCTTCCTCACTGCCGGCAGTCTAGGTATAAATCGTGTGATACGTATAACATGTCTCGGCCCATCTCATGGACTCGGTGTCGGATCGTATGGAATACATTCCCGGCCTATCTCATGGACTCGGTGCCAAATCGTGTGGAATACATTCCCGGTCGATCCCATGGACTCGGTATAGAATCGTGTGGAATACATTTAAACGCTCTTTTAAGACAGATTAAGATAATACCATGCTTTCCTTTTAAATCAACTAAGGCAATATTATGCCCTCCTTTTTAAACCAAAACACTTTCCTTTTTAAAGTCAAGTAACAACATTCTTTTCCAAAAGTTCAAGTTGCATAATTTCAAATACTCAAGTCTCTTATTTTCGAAAGGTTTCATAACTCATAGTCTTAATCATTATATAACGTAATTTCTTTTAAAACAATGGAGTAACATATGTCTTATGTGTGAGCAGTTTATTCTTGTTTATAAGCATCCATGATCTAGAAAATGTAATACAATTTTGTCTTATCTTAGCTTCTATGCAGATGGAGGTTTCTACTGGTTTTAATATAATTAATTATTCAATACATTTTCCTTTATTAGCGCTGCAGTGGTTTGTTCGATGCTTATTCTCATTTCTGAAATCAATACCAGGCTTTCATAAACAATTAAGTAAACCGTTCCTTTTTCTCTCTTAAGTCGTTATACCTAACTTCCCATAAAGCTAGTATAACTCTTAAGCTTTTAAAACTAAGTATTACTCTTCTTTAAAAAACGATTCATACTTCTTTTGAAATACTTCAGGATTCTTATTATTTAAAACTCAAGTCAAAAGACATCGAAGTAAAACCATGTTCATTTAACCCACGTACGTCTACCGTACTATATATATTTATCAAAATATCATGCTCAAGAGGATAGGAAGAATCACATACCTCCTCGGCGAAATCCACCTGCCAAGTCGAATATGTCGCGCGCAGAGTATCAACCTATAATAGTCAAATACGTTTATCAACGTCTAGACTACTCTGTAGAATATTCTAAGCAGAAGGTTATTACTTCTACGGAAAATTGGGCAGCACTTACCTACCCGACAAACTACACAAGTCTACTGTAAATACATTTCAATTCTCTTCTCTTATACCATCCTTCTATATATCTTATACTCATTTCTATACTTCTACAGTATGTAATTTCCAATTACAATAGAAGGACAAAGATATTTACCTCGATAAGCCCAAAATTATCCAAGTTTTAAATGTCGATCCTGAACAACGTTGAGCTCCTAATTTGCACGCTCCGATAGCTCCAAGAAACCCTTAGAAGTTTCTAAACAACTTCTACCTAAAACTTCAACCAACTATGAAGATTTTCCCTAGGGTTTCGTTTTGTGACTAAAGGAAATAAAGTAGTATTTCCGGGCTTTTAGTATAGAGGTAACTTTGGAATACTACAAGGTATTTGGCTAAGGTATTTTGGAATAGTAACAATACTTGGAGAATATTTTTCTACCAAGGGGGGGGGGGGGTATTTCAACGAGAACAACTAGGAAAAGGGGGGGTTCGGCCGAGGGCTTCACAAAGGGGGAGGGGGAGCTTGGACGAGAACTACTAAAAGGGAGGGAGGGATTTTGCCTTGGAATTTCTCAAGTGTGGATGAAGAATAAGTCTTGCACACAAGGGGTATTTATAGAACCACCAAGGGCCAAGATTAAAACAAATGGAGGGTGAAGATTTGGATCCATGTGAAGAATGAGGTCTTCCAACCAAGTGTCCACCACAATGTTGGGACATATGTCCACCACAACCTTGGGACATATGTCCACCACAACCTTGGGACATATGTCCCCCACAACAAAGAGCCATGTGGCCTTCCACTAGCACCAAAAAACGTCCACAACCTTCCCTACCTACCCCCACTTACCCAAAGAAATATCTTCCAAGACTTGACCATTTGACCTTGTCCACTTGGCCAACATTTTCGTCCAACCCATGCCAACTAAGGGTGACACATATCGCCCTCCTATTGGTCCAAAATATTTCGTCTCTCGGAAAAATCCGTAATCGGTTAAAATATTAAAAACGTAGAATTTACTTCACAAAAGTAATGATCACTTCTATTCTCTTACTCGTCGTACCCTCCTCGTACACTCGAACACTTCCTAAATAAACTTACCACCTTCCTGTTATTGCTTCAGTTTCCAAAATCTCGGGGTTACTATCTCCAACTTGGTCATCATTAACTGGGAACACTCTGGATGGAGCTCCGATACTTTTCCGAACATAGCAACATGAAAGACCGGACGTACTGCCTCCTACGTCGGACGGCAATGCTAACTTATAGGCAACCTGGCCTATTCTCCAATTGATCTGAAAACGCTCAAAGTACCTCGGGCTAAGTTTCCCCTGCTTTCCAAATCTCGACACGCCCTTCCGGGGTGGTACCTTCAAGAAAACCCACCGTCCACCTGAACTCCAAGTGTCGACGCCGATTATCCGCACGACTTCTGTTGACTCTGAGCTGCCAATAACCTTTTCTGGATAAGCTTCACCCTATCCACATCCTGCTGAATCAAGTATGAACCAACTATCTGCACCTTGCCAACATCGAACAAATCGACTGACAACCTACCCTTACGCCCATACAAGGCTTCATAAGGCGATATCCGAATACTGAAATGGTAGCTATAATGATACTCACTAAACAAGAGGCACATAATCCTCGCTGCTACCCCTGAAAACAAAAACACTGGCCCGAGGGTGTTATACCCCATATTTCCAGAGTATGTACGTGAGGACGTACGTACGAAAGTTTAAGCCTTAAGATAGGCAAGGGTCGAAATTTGTGCACAACCCCCGAAAAGAATTGTTTTCCGACGAAACGTTTTCCAAACTTTGCGAGGGGAAAATTACGGTTGCGACATTTATTATTTTTGCGGATTTTTCCGAGAGATGAAATATTTTGGACCAACGAGAGGGCGACACTTGTCACCCTCAAGTGGGCGGTCTTGTGGCCGATTCATGGCACGTTTCTTGGCATGTTTTAAGGCCTAAACCATGGATCAATGTTTGTGAGTGATTTGTGGAGTAGGGATAGGGTGCACTTGTGCAAATCCACACCCTCCACTTGCCCTCCACTTGCCTTCATCTTGTCCCTTGAAAGCCCTATAAATACCCCCCTTTGTTGAAGACTTCTTCATCCACTCCACACTTTCTAAGTCTTGAAATCCCTCTCCCCCTTTGTAAGGCTTTCGTCCAAGCCTCCCCCTCCCTCTTGTGAGGCCTTTGGCCGAGAAATACCCCCCCCTCTTCTCTAGTGGTGCTAGCCGAAGTACCCCCCCCCCCCTCTTGAGTGTTGTTCTCGTAAAATACCCCCCCCCCTTGGTAGAAAAGTATTCTCCAAGTATTGTTACTATTCCAAAATACCTTAGCCTTATACCTTGTAGTATTCCAAAGTTACCTCTATACGTAGAGCCCAGAAATACTACCTTATGTCCTTTTAGTCTCAAAACAAAACCCTAAGAAAAATCTTCATAGTTGGTTGAAGTGCTAAGTAGAAGTTGTTTAGAAACTTCTAAGGGTTGTTTGGAGCGGGTTGGAGCACCCAGAGTAGGAGCTAAATGTTGCTCAGGATCGACATTTAAACTTGGATAATTTTGGGCTTATCGAGGTAAATACTTTTGTCCTTCTATTGTAATTAGAAATTACATACTGTAGTTGTATAAATGAGTATAAGATATATATAGAAGGATGGTATAAGAGAAGAGAATTGAATTGAAATCACATAAGAAGAATGTTAAAGAAGAAGATTGAACTGTACTTACATAGGACTGTATTTACAGTAGACTTGTATAGTTTAACGGGTAGGGAAGTGCTGCCCGATTTTCCGTAGAATAGAGAACCCTCTGCTTAGAATATTCTACAGAGTAGTCTAGACATTGATAGACTTGTATAACCGTTATAGGTTGAAGTACTGCTAGTAGCGTGTTCTACTTAAAAGGTGGGCAAGGCTAGCCGGGTTATAGCGGTGGAGCGTTTTGCTAATAGTCGATAATCGTCGTGAGGTATGTGATTCTTCCTATCCTCTTGAGCATGATATTTTAAAAGAATATATATAGTACGGTAGACGTACGTGTGTTAACTAAACGTGGTTTTACTGCGATGTCTTTTGACCTGAGTCTAAATAATAAGAATCTTGAAGTATTTCAAAAGAATTAAGAACCGTTTTTGAAAGAAGAGTAATACTTGGTTTTAAAAGCTTAAGAGTTATACTAGCTTTATGGGAAGTTAGGTATAACGACTTAAGAGAGATAAACGGAACGGTTTACTTATGTGTTTATAAACGCCTTGTATTGATTTCAGAAACGAGAATAAGTATCGAACAAACCACTGCAGCGCTAATAAAGGGAAATGTATTGACTAATCAAGTATTATGAAAACCAGTAGAAACCTCCATTTGCATAGAAGCTAAGATGAGACAAAATGATATTACATTTCCTAGATCATGGCTGCTTTAATAAGATTGTTATAAACAAGAATAACCTACTCACATATAAGGCATATGTTTCTCAGATTGTTTTAAAAGAGGATTATATTATTAAGTGATTAAAACTATGAACTACGAAATCTTTCGAAAATGAGAAACTTGAGCATTTGAAATTAGGCAAACTTGAACGTTTGGAAAATAATGTTGTTACTTGATTTTACAAAGGGAAGTGTTTTGGTTTACTTAAAAAGATAGTCACTCTATTTTTATACTACGGGTATTGTGTGACTTTGGTGAAAGAAATGGGTCTTTTAAAGAGTTAAGGTATGAAGTACTTTGGGGATAAAAACCCAAACTTGTTAACATAAAGTAGAAAGTACCTTGTGTGAATAACTTGATTGTGTTGGTTTATCATAGCCTTGTAATACTTTCTTGTTGATTTGATAAGTAAACATGTTTAGGATTCTACGTGTGTTAGTATCTTGTGATGTTTGTGTAAAGGGGTTTCCCTTGATTGTGCTTATGTTGTTTAACGATAAGCCGTTATGATAGTATTGTACCACTCACCTCTTGACATGATACCGGGGGTTAAGCTGCCCTCCGATGCGGGGTATACCTCAGGCAGTCTGGGACTATGATTCGAGAATACCTCATGCGGGTCCAGGTGGCCTATGCGGAGCTACGAGAGTTCGTGTTAGTGTGCGGTCTATATGGCCATGCGGTCATGTGGCTACGCGATTTGCGAGTCCAGGACGATGCCGGGGAGTAGCTACCCTCGATGCGGGGAATACCTCATGCGGGCCTATGTGTATGGCCTATGCGGAGCTGCGGGAAGTTCCAGGATTTGACGCGCACATTGATACTGAGGGCGAGTGGCCCGCTTCGATCATATGGCGCGGTCTAGAAAGACCTCGTGATACAGTTTTATGGCATTGTTGGTACTGTGGGTTTTAGTAGTCGGCTATGCCTTCGTACTTACCCCGTACGGTTTTATTATGACACAGGTGGGACCTGGTGTTCATGTGTATTCCTTGGTGCTTTTATATCATAGACTGCCGGCAGTGAGGAAGGTATTCCACGGGCATGATTGATATTGTGGGCGTGAGACCCATAGTTATATTTGAGTGATGGCTTTGAGGGCGTGAGTCCCTGACTTGACATGACTGCTTATTTATTGTGAATTGTAGTTTGGTTATCATACATGTCTCCTGCTTTATAAAGACTACTATGATTTCATTTACAGTATTTTCAGTTTCACATACTTGGTACCTGTTATCGACCTCGCCCGGGTGCGTTCATGCCGCAGTAGGTACACCAGTCGTCGATCCTCGCTCTTAGGATCACAGTTCAGCGTTTTGGGAAGCTCCGTTTCTCCGGAGGCTTATCTTTGGTATAGTCCCCTGTCATTGTAGGTACTTACATTCAGGGGTATGGCGGGGCCCTGTCCCGCCATTGTTGTTATATCATTCTTAGAGGTGCAGAGTAATGCTTGTTGTGGCGAGTTTGTAAAAGGGATGTAACTGTTCGGATTCATGTTTTTATATATATGCCGAAAGGCAACTTCTCTCAGATAAACTGTTTTCACTTCATATTATTTCATGTCTTGTTTTATATTCCGCTGATTACTCTGATGTATGTCTACTTGGGTGCCCGGGTAAGGCACCAGTCACGGGCCCGGGTTCGGGTCGTGACAAAAGTGGTATCAGAGCAGTTAATCCTCGGAAAGTGTCTACAGACCGTATCTAGTAGAGTCTTGATTATCGGTGTGTTGTGCACCACACCAATAATCAGGAGACTATAGGATATTTAGGATTGGTTTCCATTATTCTCACTCTGAGATCGTGCCTTAGAGCTGTGTTATAAGTTGGACCCCTCTAACGTATTTCATTCCCCTACCAGTTATGCCTCCGCGTAAGGCAACTCGAGCCCAGAAGGGCAAGGCAGCAGGAGTGCGAGTAAAACGAGAGGGTTATGAGGGCACAGTCCCAATCATCACCTAGGGTGGTGCTTTATTCGAGGTTACGCTACATCGCCATCCCAGAGTTTAGCGCGGCGGCGATTCTCTCTGCGGCCATGATATTTGAACCTTCGTTCCACGACGATAGCGAAGTATGGATTGCAAAGAGCGACCACATTACTATTATGGATTTTGCAACGAGAGTATATTATGTACCGATTTATCACGAGGTCTTGATGATTATCTAAGAGAGGTTGTGCAAGAGTAGCTCTTGATCGAGCATGAGCATGGCTGCGTCTGAGACTTATGCGCGCAGCAGTCGAGAAACGTAGGGATCGACGGGTTAACCAAGGTCGGCGAGAGGCGAACAGCAGGTCCTTTGGTAACTATCGAGCGGACCTTCTCAGCAACGATGGTTATGCGCCTCCGCCCGATCAGAGTGGTCCTCGCGGGGTTCGGGGCGTTCGGGGTATGCAGAGTTGGTGAGTTCCGTGGCTGCTGGTTCACGATACACGTAGGCTCGGCCCGGCCGGATTGATTTTCCTCGGATTCACAGTGTGGCAGGCGTCACCCCGGGGAATGTCGTCTTGTTGTTGGTGCTTGTTTTACTGCGGCCGTCGGGGCCGTGTGTCGAAAGGTGTCCTAGTAGGAGGATGCAAGTAGGAGGACTCACCTACGGATCGATTCTGCGGTCAGAGTTCGGAGAGGAAAGGGTGTTAGCCATAGGCCACCACACCTCGGTGTGGCGTTGTGGTAAGTGTCATTGTGGGAGTGTCGTTCTTCGGCTTGTTATGCTTGCGACCAGCGGGCCATTTGCGAGAAATTGTCCGACCAGGTGGCGCGGATGTAGAGACTCGGCCTCGGGATCGGCTAGTTCATCACCTTTCCTAGCTATGCGCCCAGCAGGGCAGGATTGATTGGGACGGCAGAGGGTAGTGAAGCAGTAGATACAGGTACATCCTTAACCCTCTAGAGATTTGTATGTGTGATAAGATGAGTATATCTTAAGTGTTATGTTCAGATAGCATTGTGTTAATTGTGATTAGAAATTATGGTTAGTTAAACATAGAGACCTTAGAGGCGAGGCCATCTTGAGTAAAAGATTATTTTTATGTTTGACCCTTATCGGAGTGCATAGTATACGTGAGATATGTTGTGTGATAAGTCTCTGAGTGGTATGATATGAAAGATGGTGGTTGAGCTAAGAAGACCACTAGGTTTTCGTGACTCGATGGTGAGATTGTTCCGGATCGGGGAACAAGAGTTTTGCGCGAGAGCGGGTCGGGTTGAGGACCGATCGCGGGTCAACCCACGGCTTGTGATGTGGTGGGGTCAGTTCGGGGTGGTCCCGCCAGGTGGTGGGGTCACGAGGGTGTTAGGCCCAAGTTTTGTTAACCATCGTACGAGTTCGTGAGTGCGTTCGACCAGAAGTCGGGCCGATGAGGACAGCCCATCTTGTCTTTCAGTCAAGACTGTTTACTCGGCAGAGGGTTATGCGAGATGTTATTTATCAGGAAGGTTGTAAGGCTGCACGGGGTGCCTACTTTCACCTTATGACAGGCAGTGGAGCCCAGGTTACGGCTATTTCTTTTTCTGGAAGTTTTACCAGGCAGGGTTAGGAACTCAGGTGAGTCTCAGTATCGCATTCGCCCTCGGGCCAGTGTTTGGATTTCAGGGGTAGCTACGAGGATTGTTGCCTCCTGTTGAGGGAGTGTTTTATAGCTACCATTTCAGTATTCGGATATCGCCTTATGACGCCTTGTAGGGGCGGAAGTGTAAGTCACGGCCGATTGGTTCGATGTTGGCAAGGTTCAGATAGTTGGTTCATACTTGTTTCAGCAGGATGTGGATAGGGTGAAGCTTATCCAGAAGAGGTTATTGGCAGCTCAGAGTCAACAGAAGTCGTGCGGATAATCGGCGACGACGCTTAGAGTTCAGGTTGACGGTCGGTATTCTTGAAGGTACCACCCCGGAAAGGGTGTGACGAGTTTTGGAAAGCAGGGGAAACTTAGCCTGAGTTACTTTGGGCCTTTTCAGATCATGTGAAGAATAGGCCAGGTTGCCTATATGTTAGTATTTGCCGTCCGACTTAGGAGGCAGTACGCCCGGTCTTTCGTGTTGCTATGATCGGAAAATATCGGAGATCGTCGGAGATTTTGGAAATCAAGCAATAATGAAATGTGGTAAGTTGTGAGAAAGAGTTCGAGTGTACGAGGAGAGATGCGACGATGAAGAAGCGAGCATGTGGTAAGAGAATAGAAGTGATCATTTCTTTTGTAAAGTGAAGGTGCGAAGGGAATATATTTTAGACCTTGGGTGGGAGCTTTTGTTATGCTAAGAGGTGATTCCTTGTGGACTTGGATTTAGTAATTGCGCGTGTGTTATTTTGTGGCCAGGTATGGCATTGGCAACTTGTTATGTTAAGAGGAACTTATCGTTATCTGTATCGAGAAGGAACATTCGGGACGAATGTTTCTAAGGAGGGGAGAATGTTATACCCCGTATTTCCAGAGTATGTACGTGAGGACGTACGTACGAAAGTTTAAGCCTTAAGATAGGCAAGGGTCGAAATTTGTGCACAACCCCCGAAAAGAATTGTTTTCCGAAGAAACGTTTTCCAAACTTTGCGAGGGGAAAATTACGGTTGCGACATTTATTATTTTTGCGGATTTTTCCGAGAGATGAAATATTTTGGACCAACGAGAGGGCGACACTTGTCACCCTCAAGTGGGCGGTCTTGTGGCCGATTCATGGCACGTTTCTTGGCATGTTTTAAGGCCTAAACCATGGGTCAATGTTTGTGAGTGATTTGTGGAGTAGGGATAGGGTGCACTTGTGCAAATCCACACCCTCCACTTGCCCTCCACTTGCCTTCATCTTGGCCCTTGAAAGCCTATAAATAAATACCCCTTTGTTGAAGACTTCTTCATCCACGCCACACTTTCTAAGTCTTGAAATCCCTCTCCCCCTTTGTAAGGCTTTCGTCCAAGCCTCCCCCTCCCCCGTGTGAGGCCGGTGGCCGAGAAATACCCCCCCCTTCTCTAGTGGTGCTAGCCAAGTACCCCTCTTGAGTGTTGTTCTCGTAAAATACCCTCCCTCCTTGGTAGAAAAGTATTCTCCAAGTATTGTTACTATTCCAAAATACCTTAGCCTTATACCTTGTAGTATTCCAAAGTTACCTCTATACGTAGAGCCCGGAAATACTACCTTATGTCCTTTTAGTCTCAAAACGAAACCCTAAGGAAAATCTTCATAGTTGGTTGAAGTGCTAAGTAGAAGTTGTTTAGAAACTTCTAAGGGTTGTTTGAGCGGGTTGGAGCACCAGTAGGAGCTAAACGTTGCTCAGGATCGACATTTAAACTTGGATAATTTTGGGCTTATCGAGGTAAATACTCTTGTCCTTCTATTGTAATTAGAAATTACATACTGTAGTTGTATAAATGAGTATAAGATATATATAGAAGGATGGTATAAGAGAAGAGAATTGAATTGAAATCACATAAGAAGAATGTTAAAGAAGAAGATTGAATCAGACTTACATAGTCGTATTTCTGATGAGACTTGTATAGTTTAACGGGTAGGGAAGTGCTGCCCGATTTTCCGTAGAATAGAGAACCCTCTACTTAGAATATTATACAGAGTAGTCTAGACATTGATAGACTTGTATAACCGTTATAGGTTGAACTACTGCGAGTAGCGTGTTCTACTTAAAAGGTGGGCAAGGCTAGCCGGGTTATAGCGGTGGAGCATTTTGCTAATAGTCGATAATCGTCGCGAGGTATGTGATTCTTCCTGTTATACCCCGTATTTCCAGAGTATGTAAGTGAGGGCGTACGTACAAAAGTTTTTAGCCTTAAAGTAGGCATAAGGGTCGAAATTGTGCACAACTAGCGAAAAGAGTCGTTTTTCGACGAAACGTTTTCCGGACTTTGCGAAGGGAAAAATACGGCTATGTCATTTATTATTTTTGCGGATTTTTCCGAGAGACGAAATATTTTGGACCAACGAGAGGGCGACACTTGTCACCCTCAAGTGGGCGGTCTTGTGGCCGATTCATGGCACGTTTCTTGGCATGTTTTAAGGCCTAAACCATGGGTCAATGTTTGTGAGTGATTTGTGGAGTAGGGATAGGGTGCACTTGTGCAAATCCACACCCTCCACTTGCCCTCCACTTGCCTTCATCTTGGCCCTTGAAAGCCCTATAAATACCCCCCTTTGTTGAAGACTTCTTCATCCACTCCACACTTTCTAAGTCTTGAAATCCCTCTCCCCCTTTGTAAGGCTTTCGTCCAAGCCTCCTCCTCCCCCTTGTGAGGCCTTTGGCCGAGAAATACCCCCTCCCCCTTCTCTAGTGGTGCTAGCCGAAGTACCCCCCCCCCCTCTTGAGTGTTGTTCTCGTAAAATACCCCCCCCCCCCTTGGTAGAAAAGTATTCTCCAAGTATTGTTACTATTCCAAAATACCTTAGCCTTATACCTTGTAGTATTCCAAAGTTACCTCTATACGTAGAGCCCGAAAATACTACCTTATGTCCTTTTAGTCTCAAAACGAAACCCTAAGGAAAATCTTCATAGTTGGTTGAAGTGCTAAGTAGAAGTTGTTTAGAAACTTCTAAGGGTTGTTTGGAGCGGGTTGGAGCACCCAGAGTAGGAGCTAAACGTTGCTCAGGATCGACATTTAAACTTGGATAATTTTGGGCTTATCGAGGTAAATACTCTTGTCCTTCTATTGTAATTAGAAATTACATACTGTAGTTGTATAAATGAGTATAAGATATATATAGAAGGATGGTATAAGAGAAGAGAATTGAATTGAAATCACATAAGAAGAATGTTAAAGAAGAAGATTGAACTGTACTTACATAGTACTGTATTTACAGTAGACTTGTATAGTTTAACGGGTAGGGAAGTGCTGCCCGATTTTCCGTAGAATAGAGAACCCTCTACTTAGAATATTATACAGAGTAGTCTAGACATTGATAGACTTGTATAACCGTTATAGGTTGAACTACTGCGAGTAGCGTGTTCTACTTAAAAGGTGGGCAAGGCTAGCCGGGTTATAGCGGTGGAGCATTTTGCTAATAGTAGATAATCGTCGCGAGGTATGTGATTCTTCCTGTTATACCCCGTATTTCCAGAGTATGTACGTGAGGGCGTACGTACAAAAGTTTTTAGCCTTAAAGTAGGCATAAGGGTCGAAATTGTGCACAACTAGCGAAAAGAGTCGTTTTTCGACGAAACGTTTTCCGGACTTTGCGAAGGGAAAAATACGGCTATGTCATTTATTATTTTTGCGGATTTTTCCGAGAGACGAAATATTTTGGACCAACGAGAGGGTGACATGTGTCACCCTCAAGTGGACGGAAATCTTGGACGATTGGCACGTTTTTTGTGCCTTTTCTTTAGTCAAGGAGTTGGTAGGATATTTTGTGTAGTTGATGAGAAAGTGGGACCCACAAACACATGTCCAAATCTTGACCCTCCACTTGCCCCCCACTTGGCTTGATCTTGGCCATTGATTGGCCTATAAATACCCCTCCAATGCAAGACTAAATCTTCATCCACAAATCATTTTCCAAGTCTTGAAATCCCTCCCCCTTTGTGAGAAGTGTTCGTCCAAGCTCCTCCCCCCCCCCCCCCTTGAGAAGCCTTGGCCGAGAGTATACCCCCCCCCCCCCCTTGCCTAGTTGTTTTCGTAAATACACCCCCCCCCCCTTGGTAGAAAAATACTCTCCAAGTATTGTTACTATTCCCAAATACCTTGTAAGTATTCCAAGGTTACACCTATACTAAAAGCCCAGAAATACTATTATACTTCCTTTAGCCACTAAACAAAACCCTAAGGAAATCTTCATAGCGGGTTGAAGTATTAAGAAGAAGTTGCGTAGAACTTCTAAGGGTTGTTTGGAGCGGGATGGAGCGCCCAGAGTAGGAGCTAAACGTTGCTCAGGATCGACATATAAACTTGGATAATTTTGGGCTTATCGAGGTAAATACTTTTGTCCTTCTATTGTAATTGGAAATTACATACTGTAGGAGTATAGAATTGAATATAAGATACATAGAAGGATATTCTGAGAGAGAATTGAGCGTAATAGAAGGATATTCTGTAAAAGAATTGAATAGATCACATCAGAAGAATATTAAAGAAGAAGGCTGAACTGTACTTACATAGGACTGTATTTACAGTAGACTTGTGTAGTTTGGCGGGTAGGGAGGTGCTGCCCAATTTTCCGTAAAATAAGGAATCTGTATCTAGAATTATTCTGCAGAGTAGTATAGACGTTGATAGACTTATATGACCAATATAGGTTGAAGTACTGCGAGTAGCGTATTCTACTCGAAGGGTGGAAAAGGCTAGCAGGATTACAGTACGTTGGAGCTATTTGCTAATAGTCGATAAATCGTCACGAGGTATGTGATTCTTCCTATACTCTTGAGCATGATATTTTAAAAGTATATATATATATATATAGTACGGTAGACGTACGTGCGTTAACTGAACGTAGTTTTACGGCAATGTCTTTTGACTTAAGCCTGAATAATAAGAATCTTGAAGTATTTCAAAAGAATTAAGAAACCGTTTTGAAAGAAGAGTAACACTTGGTTTTGAAAGTTAAGAGTTATACTAGCTTTATGGGAAGTTGGGTATAACGACTTAAGAGTAATAAAATGAATGGTTTCTTGATTTTAAAAGTTAAGAGACTTGATCTCAAAAGATAAGAGACTTGACTTAATTGATTTAATATGAATTTTGTTAAAAAGCGTGAAACCTTATTCGTGAGTAATGAGTACTTGGTTTGTAAAAGGAATAATGTTTTACTAGGTTTCGGGAATGAGAATAAGTATCGAACAAACCACAGCAGCGTTAATAAAGGGAAATGTAATGACTAATAAAGTATTATTAAAACCAGTAGAAACCTCCATCTGCATAGAAGCTAAGATGAGACAAAATGATATTACATTTCCTAGATCATGGCTGCTTTAATAAGATTGTTATGAACAAGAATAACCTACTCACACATAAGACATATATTACTCAACTGTTTTTAAAAGAGAATTATGTTATTAAATGATTAAGACTATGAACTATGAAATCTTTCGAAAATAAGAAACGTGAATATTTGAAATTAGGCAAACTTGAACTTTTGGAAAAGAATGTTGTTACTTGACTTTAAGAGGGAAAGTGCTTTGGTTTAAAAAGAAGGGCATAATATTGTCTTAATTGTTTTAAAAGGAAAACATGGTAATATCTTAATCATCTTAAATGAGCGTTTAAATGTTATGGCCACTCGACTACCGCGTCACGTGGATGAACCGGGAATGTATTTCACTAGACTACCGCGTTCATGAGATGAACCGGGAATGTATTTCACTCGACTACCGCGTTCATGAGATGAACCGGGAATGTATTTCACTCGACTATCGCATTCATGGGATGAACCGGGAATGTATTTCACTCGACTACGCGTTCGCGAGATGAACCGGAATGTATTTCACTCGACTACGCGTTCATGGGATGAACCGAGAATGTATTTCACTCGACTACCGCGTTCATGGGATGAACCGGGAATGTATTTCACTCGACTACCGCGTTCGTGGGATGAACCGGGAATGTATTTCACTCGACTACCGAGTCCATGGGATGGACCGGGAATGTATTTCACACGACACCGTTCATGGGATGAACCGAATGTATACCACACGATTTGATACCGAGTCCATGAGATGGACCGAATGTATTCCATACGATTTCACCTCGAGTCCATGAGATGGGCGAGACATGTTACACGTATCACATAACTAATACCTAGGCTGGCGGTGAGGAAGGAGTTCCACGCGCGAGGATGACTTTGAGGCGTGAGTCACGACTTGACATGGCTTTATATTATGAATTGTACTTTTGTTATCATACATGTCTCTGCTTTATATAGACTACTATGATTTAATTTCTGATATTTTTCGCCACATACTTGGTACTGTTATCGACCTCCTTGGGCTGCGTTCATGCCGCATGGTAGAGTACCGGTTGTTGATCCTCTCTCATAGGATCACGATTCAGATTGGAAGCTCCGTTTCTCGGAGGCTTATCTTTTGGTATGTTTCCACGAGTTGTAGGTTCTGTACATTCGGGGTATGGCGAGCCTGTCCCGTCATAGGTGTTATTACTTTCTTAGAGTGCATGAATCTTGTTGTGGCGGGGTTTGTAAAAAGGATGTAACTGTTCAAAAATTTACGTATATATGCAAGGAGGCAATTTTGGTTGCTTTGTTTATTATCTTATCTCTTGTTTCATATCTGATGTTTTATATTCCTGATTTCTCGATGTATGACTACTTGGGTGCGGGTAAGACACGATCCACGGGCCGGAGCGAGTCGTGACAAAAGTGGTATCGAAGCGATTAATCCTCGGAAAGTGTCTGACCGTGTCTAGTAGAGTCTTGATTATCGGTGTGTTGTGCACCACATCTATAATCAGGAAGCTGCAGGACATTTAGGATTGGTTTCCATTCTTCTCATTCTGAGATCGTGCCTTAGAGCTGTGTTATAAGTTGGACCCTCCGACGCATTTCGTTTTACGATTATGCCTCTGCGCAACCCCGGGCGGATGGGCAAGACCAAGGAGAGCTGCTAGTATGATCTGAGAGAATGCGGGGCACAGCCCAGTCATTACACGAGATAGTGTTTGACGGCGAGTTTTGCGGCGCCGCCAAGCCAGAGAGTTTAGGGCGCGGCGGTGGGCTGCGAGACCGCGATACACGAGCCTCGTCCGCGGCACAGAGCGGAGGAGATGGGTTACAAAGACATGGCCCGATCGCCGTGATCGTGGCGGAACATAAGGATAGGGCCGACGCAGTTCGATGAGAACTCGAGGTTCACCCGAGATCGAATAGTTTGAGTCTACGGGACTTTCTGAGTTGTAGCCCGCGAGTTCTACGGTCGAGGCACGAGGATGATCCGCAGGAGTTCATTCGGCGATTCTGACGGATCATGAGAGTGATCAAGGCTTCGGAGACCGAGTCGGTGGTCTTAGGTTCGCATCGGCTGCGTGATACTGCAGTCGACTGGTTTGATTCGTGGGAGCTGTCCCGGGGAGAGTATGCACTTCCAGCCGTATGGAACGAGTTCTCAGGGGCATTTATTGCACATTTCTTGCCTCCACAGATGAGAAGGGCTCGGGCCGACAAATTTTTGACGTTGAGGCAGACCGGGCGTACGGTTCGGGAGTACAATGTGGAGTTTGACTCATTAGCTCGGTACGTCCCCGCATTGGTAGCCAACATGGAGGACAGAGTGCACCGCTACGTCACCGGGCTTGATGACTACTTAGCAGAGGCTTGTTCGGGTGTAGCTCTTCAGCCGGGCATGGACATTGCCCGCATCTGAGCTTATGACCGGGATGTGAGGCGGAGAGGTCGGCGGAATGGCCGAGATCAAAGCAAGGGCGGGGCGAGGTCCTTTGGTAACTTTCGAGGTGGACCGCCTCGGAAGCGAGTTAGTTATGTACCTCCGCCAAGATGCAGTGGTCCTCCGCGATCTTCGGGCGTTCGGGGTATTCGGGGCTGGTCGAGCTCCGGGGCTTAGTTTCTGAGATATACACGGGTTCTAGGCGAGATTCATGTCCTCGCCGGTGTACGATGTGCGGCGTCATCGGGAATGTCGTCTTATTGCGGTGCTTGTTTCACTGCGGCCGTCGGGGCCATGTGACGAGAGATCAGTGCTTATAGGAAGGGTGCCGCAGAATGACGCAGCCACCGTCGATCGGGCGTTCATCGCCTTCTACTATGCGCACTGCAGGCGTGCCTATGATTAGAGTGAGCAGATGGTACAGGTATATTCTTACCCCTCTAGAGACTAGTATGCGTAGATGATATGATGAAGTGCTAAGTATTATGTTCAGATAGCATTATGTTAAAATTATGTTTAGAAAACATGTTTAAGGGTAAGTTTGGGGACAGGGAAAGTGTGAGCCTTAGTGTTTTATACGTAGAAACCTTAGATGCGAGGCCATCTTGAGTAAAAGATTTATGTTTGTGTTGACCTTTGTCAGAGTGCATAGTATACGTAGGGATATATTTGTGTGATAAGTCCCTGAGTGGTATGAAATGAAAGAGGGTAGTTGAGCTAAGAAGACCACTAGGTTTTCCTGACTTGATTTATGAGATTGTTCCGGATAGAGAACCAAGAGAGTTCGGCACGACGGAGGGTCGGTTTGACGACGTATTGCGGGTCAACCCGTAGCCCGGATTAAGGTGGGGTCAGTTCGAGGTGGTCCCGCCAGGTGGTAGGGTCACGAGGGTGCTAGGCCCAAGTTTAGATGACCATCGTATGAGTTCGTGGATATGTTCGACCAGAATCGTATCGTGAAGGCCGGGAATGGCCTTAAAGGAATTTGAGGCTAGTAAGATGACCAAGTTTGGAGATAGCGACTCCAGAGATTTTGGAAACTGAAGCAATGACTGAAGTATGGTACGTATACTAGAAATAGTTCAAGTGTTCGAAAAGAGTATGACGAGCGAGGAAAGAAGAGGACGTGTGTTAGCAGAATAAAAGAGATCATTTTGTTGTGAAGTGAAGATGCGAAGGGGGTATCCTTTTGACCGGGGTGGAAGCTTTTGTGAAGTAGGAATGATTTCTCATGATACTTGGGTTAAGTACTTTCGCGTGTGTTATTTTATGGCCAGGCGTGGCATTGGCAACTTGTTTCAGTTAAGAAGAACTTTATCGTTATCCGTCTTGAGAAAGAACATTCGGGACGAATGTTTCTAAGGAGGGGAGAATGTTATACCCCGTATTTCCAGAGTATGTACGTGAGGGCGTACGTACAAAAGTTTTTAGCCTTAAAGTAGGCATAAGGGTCGAAATTGTGCACAACTAGCGAAAAGAGTCGTTTTCCGACGAAACATTTTCCGGACTTTGCGAAGGAAAAAATACGGCTATGTCATTTATTATTTTTGCGGATTTTTCCGAGAGACGAAATATTTTGGACCAACGAGAGGGTGACAAGTGTCACCCTCAAGTGGACGGAAATCTTGGACGATTGGCACGTTTTTTGTGCCTTTTCTTTAGTCAAGGAGTTGGTAGGATATTTTGTGTAGTTGATGAGCAAGTGGGACCCACAAACACATGTCCAAATCTTGACCCTCCACTTGCCCCCCACTTGGCTTGATCTTGGCCATTGATTGGCCTATAAATACCCCTCCAATGCAAGACTAAATCTTCATCCACAAATCATTTTTCCAAGTCTTGAAATCCCTCCCCCTTTGTGAGAAGTGTTCGTCCAAGCTCCTCCCCCCCCTTGAGAAGCCTTGGCCGAGAGTATACCCCCCCCTCCTTGCCTAGTTGTTTTCGTAAATACACCCCCCCCCTTGGTAGAAAAATACTCTTCAAGTATTGTTACTATTCCCAAATACCTTGTAAGTATTCCAAGGTTACACCTATACTAAAAGCCCAGAAATACTATTATACTTCCTTTAGCCACTAAACGAAACCCTAAGGAAATCTTCATAGCGGATTGAAGTATTAAGAAGAAGTTGCGTAGAACTTCTAAGGGTTGTTTGGAGCGGGATGGAGCGCCCAGAGTAGGAGCTAAACGTTGCTCAGGATCGACATATAAACTTGGATAATTTTGGGCTTACCGAGGTAAATACTCTTGTCCTTCTATTGTAATTGGAAATTACATACTGTAGTAGTATAGAATTGAATATAAGATACATAGAAGGATATTACAGAAGAGAATTGAACTGTAATAGAAGGATATTACAGAAAAAGAATTGAATAGATCACATCAGAAGAATATTAAAGAAGAAGAAGACTGAACTGTACTTACATAGGACTGTATTTACAGTAGACTTGTGTAGTTTGGCGGGTAGGGAGGTGCTGCCCAATTTTCCGTAAAATAAGGAATCTGTATCTAGAATTATTCTGCAGAGTAGTCTAGACGTTGATAGACTTATATGACCAATATAGGTTGAAGTACTGCGAGTAGCGTATTCTACTCGAAGGGTGGAAAAGGCTAGCAGGATTACAGTACGTTGGAGCTATTTGCTAATAGTCGATAAATCGTCACGAGGTATGTGATTCTTCCTATACTCTTGAGCATGATATTTTAAAAGTATATATATATATATATATAGTACGGTAGACGTACGTGCGTTAACTGAACGTAGTTTTACGGCAATGTCTTTTGACTTAAGCCTGAATAATAAGAATCTTGAAGTATTTCAAAAGAATTAAGAAACCGTTTTGAAAGAAGAGTAACACTTGGTTTTGAAAGTTAAGAGTTATACTAGCTTTATGGGAAGTTGGGTATAACGACTTAAGAGTAATAAAATGAATGGTTTCTTGATTTTAAAAGATAAGAGACTTGATCTCAAAAGATAAGAGACTTGACTTAATTGATTTAATATGAATTTTGTTAAAAAGCGTGAAACCTTATTCGTGAGTAATGAGTACTTGGTTTGTAAAAGGAATAATGTTTTACTAGGTTTCGGGAATGAGAATAAGTATCGAAAAAACCACATCAGCGTTAATAAAGGGAAATGTAATGACTAATAAAGTATTATTAAAACCAGTAGAAACCTCCATCTGCATAGAAGCTAAGATGAGACAAAATGATATTACATTTCCTAGATCATGGTTGCTTTAATAAGATTGTTAATAACAAGAATAACCTACTCACACATAAGGCATATATTTGTTATACCCCGTATTTCCAGGGTATGTACGTGAGGACGTACGTAGAAATTTGAGCCTTAAAGTTAGGCAAGGTTCGAAATTGTACATAACTACCAAAAGTAGTCGTTTTTCGACGAAACGTTTCCACAGCTTTCGTAGGGAAAATTCCGGCTATGTCAATAATATTTTTTGCGGATTTTTCCGAGAGACGTAACATTTTGGACCAACGGGAGGGTGACATGTGTCACCCTCACATTGGAAGAGGTTGGACGGCAAAATGGGCTAGCTTGCACGTTTTTTGTGTTGAATTTTGGTCAAGGGTTAGGTAGGATATTTTTGTGTAGATGGATAAGGTAGCACATGGCTAAATCTTGACCTTACACTTGCTATACACTTGGCTTGATCTTGGCCATTGGTTGACCTTTGGTTAGCCTATAAATACCCCTCTAGTTGAAGACTTTCTTCATCCAAAAACTTGAGAAATCTTTCTAAGTCTCAAATCCTCCCCTCTCCCTTGTGAGTTTTCGTCCACCACCCTCCCCTTTGAGAGCCCTCGCCGAGAGCCTCCCCTAGCCTAGTTGTCTCGTATAAATACCCCCCTTTTGTGGTATTGAAATACTCTCCAAGTATTGTTATAAAGCCCAAATACCCTGGCCCAAATACCTTGTAGTATGCCCAAGGTTACACTTATACAAAAGCCCGTAAAATACTATTATACTTCCTCACCACAAAACGAAAACCTAAGTAAATCTTCACCCGTAGTTGAAGTTATAAGTAGAAGTTGGTTAGAACTTCTAAGGGTTGGTTGGAGCGGGTCGAAGCGCGCGGAGTAGGAGCTAAACCTTGCTCAGGATCGACATTTAAACTCGGATAATTTTGGGCTTATCGAGGTAAACACTCTTGACCTTCTATTGTAATTGGAAATTACACGTTGTTGGAATATATAGTTGAAGTATACTATATATAGAATTGAACATAGTTGTGCGGCAATGTCTTTTGACTTAAGCCTGAATAATACTTACGGCAATGTCTTGCGAATTAAGCCTGAATTTAAATAAGAGAACTGAACTGTAATTACATGGATTGTATTAGAGACTTGTGTAGCATTCTTGTAGTAGAGAGTTGTACACGTCAGGTTAGGCGTAAACCTCCCCCCGGTTGGCTTGGTAGCCGCCTCGATAGAGGAGCTTTCTGTCATTGCGGGGGAGGTGCTGCCGAATTTTCTATAGAATATTCTACATTGCGATCTAGGATGTTAATAGGCGCCTTGTGTCCTCTATAGGTTGAAGTACTACGTATGGCGTGATCTACTTAGCTTAAGGAGTAGCCGACGGTTTGAGGTACTTGGAGCATTTTGCTATTAGTCGATAATCGTCGCGAGGTATGTGAACTTCTTCCTATCTGTTCTAGCATGATATGTGTATAACTATGTAGTACGGTAGACGTACATGTGTTTAATGTATTTGATTGGTTTGAAACATAAAGTGTTATAACGGTTTTATGGGAAGTTGGTTATAACAGCTTTATGTAGGTAAGAAAATGTTTTGTGGTTTCAAAGGGTAACTGATTTGACTTATAACGGATTTGATGTGTAGTAATAAAGAACTTGAAGTGTTTCAAAAAGAGCTTTTTGAAAGAAGAGTAATACTTGGCTTTGAAAACATAAAAGTTGTACTAGCTTTATGGAAAGTTAGATATAACGTCTTAAGAGTGATAAAAAGAATGGTTTACTGATTTTTTTTGAAGATAAGAGACTTGACTTAATGGTATTGATATGAATTTTGTTAAAAGTGTGAAACCTCATTCGTGAGTAATGAGTACTTGGTTTTAAAAGGAATAATGTTTCCGATTTGAAATCGAATGAGTATCGGCAAACCACTGCAGCGTTAATAAAGGAAAATGTATTGAATAATGAAGTATGGTATTAAAACCAGTAGAAACCTCCATCTGCATAGAAGCAAAGATGAGACAAAATGATATTACATTTCCTAGATCATGGCTGCTTAATAAGATTGATTATAAACAAGAATAACCTACTCACATATAAGACATATGTTTCTCAAAACGTTTAAAGGAGAATTATGTTTTAAAGGATTAAAACTATGAACTACGAAACCTTTTCTAAAATGAAAAACTTGAGCATTTGAAATTAGGCAAACTTGAACGTTTGGAAAATAAGGTTGTTACTTGATTTTACAAAGGAAAGCATTTTGGTTTACTTAACAATGTTAGTCACTCTATTTTTTATACTACGGGTATCGGGTGACCTTTTTAAAAGAAATGGATATTTAAAAGGAATTTAACGTACACAGTACTTTAGGGTTAAAACTCGGACTTTGGCATAAAATGAAAGTACTTTGAGTTGTGTATAACTTGCCTATGCTTGTTATTGTGAAGCTTGCCTACGCTTGTTGTTGTGAAACTTGCCTATGCTTGTTGTGATAGCCTTTGTTGTATTTCTGTACCCCCGCGTCTCTCGATGGAGGGCCGGTTGATTTGTTATGAACGATTCTACACCGAGTCCCACGAGGGCAGGACACGATTTCATCCGATTATACACGAGTCCCACGAGATGGGCGGGACACGTATTCCATCCGATTATTCACCGAGTCCCACGGATGGGCGACACGATTTCATCCGTTATCATACATGTCTCCCGCTTTATATAGACTATTATGATTTCACGCCTTACGCTTTCACATACTTGGTACTGTTATCGACCTCATGGGCCGCTCATGCGCCGCAGTGGAAGTACATCGGTGGATCTCGCCATAGGATCACGAGCCGTGTCGGGAAGCCCCATTTCTTGAGGCTTATCTTTTGGTATGTTACCTCGAGTCTGTAGATTCTTATACATTGAGGGTATGGCGGCCTGTCCGCCATAGTCATTGTAAAAATCTTAGAGGTGCAGAGTAATCACAGGTGTGGTTTGTAAAAAGATAACTGGTCGGGTATTTATGTATATATGATGAAGGCAACTGCTTTGGTTGGACTGTTTATTTATCTTGTCTCTTAATTCATGTTCATGTTTTTATTTAGTTGATTTTCTCTGATGTTGTATCACTAGGGTGCCCGGGGTAAGGCACCAGTCACGGGCCCGGGTTCGGGTCGTGACAAAAGTGGTATCAGAGCAGTTAGTCCTCGGAAAGTGTCTATAGACCGTGTCTAGTAGAGTCTTGATTATCGGTGTGTTGTGCACCACATCTATAATCAGGAGGCTATAGGACATTTAGGATTGGTTTCATTCTTCTCATTACGAGATCGTGCCACTGTAGTGTGATAAGTTGGACCCTCCGGCGTATTCCTTTCCTTTACCGATTATGTCTCCGTAAGGCAACCTGAGCCAGATGGGCAAGGCGATCGAGGAGCTGCAGTGAGATCTGAGGAGTGCGAGGCGCGAGCCCTGGCGTGCCGAGACAGTGCCCGACGGCGAGTTTCGCACGCCGCCCGACCAAAGAAAGTTTAGAGCCGCAGCGTCGCTGAGACTACAATACACGAGCCTCGGTCCCACGGCCGGAGTAGATGAGATGGGTACAAGGAGATGGCCATCGCCGTGGTCGTGGCAGATATGAGGATAGGTTGACGCAGTGATTCCGGCCCAAGAGCACCCGTAGTTCACCCCCGAGCGCAGTTTGAGGCTACAGGACTTTACGAGTTGTATCCCGCCGTGTTCTATGGATCGAGCCGAGGATGACCTCGGGAGTTTATCCGACAGCACAACGGATCGCGAGAGTGATCGAGTTTGAGGCAGTCGGTGGTATTGGGTTCGCATCACCGCGTGATCTGCGATTGGTAGTTTGATTCGTGGAGTTGTCGGGAAGAGCATGCACTTCCACCGTATGGGACGAGTTCTCAAGGGCTTTTCTGCATTTCTTGCCCCACGATGAGGAGGGCTCGGACCGACAGATTTTTGACGTTGAGGCGGGGCGGGACGGTTAGAGAGTACAATGTGGAGTTCGACTCATTAGCTCGGTATGTTCCCGCTGGTAGTGATATGGAAGACAGAGTACACCGCCACGCCATCTGGGCCGATGATTACTTGGCGAGGCTTGTACGGGTGTAGCTCTTCACCGGCATAGACATTGCCCGCATGCAAACTCATGCACTAGGATGCGAGGCACGGAGAGGTCGACGAATGGCGAGATCGCCAGAAGAGGCCGAACAGCAGGTCCTTTGGTAACTTTCGAGGCGGACCGCCTCAAAGCAGCCTAGTTATGTACCTCCACGATGCAGTGGTCCCCGCGATCGTCGACGTTCAGTGGTATTCGAGCCGGTCGAGCTCGGGGCTTCGTTCACGATATACATGGGTTCTAGCCGGGTTCGAGTTTTCTCGGTGTACGATGTGGCGACGTCATCGGGAATGTCGTTTTTCTCGGGTGCTTGTTTTTCTGCGGCCGTCGTGGCCATATGACGAGCCGTCCTAGTAGGAAGGATGCAAACAGAATGACTTAGCTCACTGGTGGCGGTGTGTTCATCGCTTTCATACGCGCATACTGCAGGCGTGCTTATGATTAGAGTGGGCGGTAGATTCGTATATCCTTAACCTCTAGAGATTTGTATGCATGATATAATGACCTTCTTATTGTGTGCTACGTTCGGATAGCGTTATGTTGGTTATGAGTTAGAAAGCATGGTTAGTTGAAAGGATATGTATGGGGGCATGGAAAGTGTGAACCTTAGAATATTTCGTGTTGAGACCTTAGAGGTAAGGTCATCTTGAATAAAAGATTTTACGGTTAGTCTTTGTTGAAATACTTGGTTTGCGTATAAATGTGTTCTGGGATAATTCCTTGGGTAGTGTAAAATGGAAGTGGTAGCTTTCATGACTTGTATAGGTAAGATTGTTCCGGATCGGGAAACAAGAGTGTGATGCGTTAAGTGGGTCGGGTTGGGGCCATGTTGCGGGCCAACCCGGCTGCTTCGAGTGGGTCACTCTGGGTAGTCCCGCCAGGTGGTAGGGTCACGAGGGTGCTAGGCCCAAGTTTAGATGACCATCGTATGAGTTCGTGGATATGTTCGACCAGGAGCGGATCGTGAAGGCCGGGAATGGTCTTAAGGAAGATCGAGGCTAGTAAGATGACCAAGTTTGGAGGTAGTGAATCCAAAGTTTTGGAAACTGAAGTATGGTACGTATACTAGAAGAGTTCAAGTGTTCGAGAAGAGTACGACGAGTAAGGGTAGAGGCGAGCCTGTATTGCGAGCATAGATATGATCATTTCTTGTAAAGGGAGAAGGTGCGAAGGATGTATATTTTAGACCTCAGGGATCGCATGCAGTCCGGTACCATTTGTTGGGTCGCCGGAGTGACACTAGAACCTCGCGGCAAAGTGACAAAAGTTTTTGATGTTAGAAGTGTTTCCTCGTGGACTTGGATGTAAGTATTTGTGCGGGTGTTTATGTGGCCAGGTGTGGCAGGATTTGTTCTCGTAAATATAGTAGTGAAGACTATACTGGCGCATGTTTGTTTTGAGGCTTAGAAGGAACATTCGGGACGAATGTTTCTAAGGAGGGGAGAATGTTATACCCCGTATTTCCAGGGTATGTACGTGAGGACGTACGTAGAAATTTGAGCCTTAAAGTTAGGCAAGGTTCGAAATTGTACATAACTACCAAAAGGAGTCGTTTTTCGACGAAACGTTTCCACAGCTTTCGTAGGGAAAATTCCGGCTATGTCAATAATATTTTTTGCGGATTTTTCCGAGAGACGTAACATTTTGGACCAACGGGAGGGTGACATGTGTCACCCTCACATTGGAAGAGGTTGGACGGCAAAATGGGCTAGCTTGCACGTTTTTTGTGTTGAATTTTGGTCAAGGGTTAGGTAGGATATTTTTGTGTAGATGGATAAGGTAGCACATGGCTAAATCTTGACCTGACACTTGCTATACACTTGGCTTGATCTTGGCCATTGGTTGGCCTTTGGTTAGCCTATAAATACCCCTCTAGTTGAAGACTTTCTTCATCCAAAAACTTGAGCAATCTTTCTAAGTCTCAAATCCTCCCCTCTCCTGTGAGTTTTCGTCCACCACCCTCCCCTGAGAGCCCTCGCCGAGAGCCTCCCCTAGCCTAGTTGTCTCGTATAAATACCCCCTTTGTGGTATTGAAATACTCTCAAGTATTGTTATAATGCCCAAATACCTTGGCCCAAATACCTTGTAGTATTCCCAAGGTTACACTTATACAAAAGCCAGAAAATACTATTATACTTCCTCACCACAAAAACGAAAACCTAAGTAAATCTTCACCCGTAGTTGAAGTTATGAGTAGAAGTTGGTTAGAACTTCTAAGGGTTGGTTGGAGCGGCCTGAGCGCACGAGTAGAGCTAAACCTTGCTCGGATCGACATTTAAACTCGGATAATTTTGGGCTTATCGAGGTAAACACTCTTGACCTTATTGTAATTGGAAATTACATGTTGTTGGAATATATAGTTGAAGTATACTATATATAGAATTGAACATAGTTGTGCGCAATGTCTTTTGACTTAAGCCCGAATAATACTTACGCAATGTCTTGCGACTTAAGCTGAATTTAAATAAGAGAACTAAAGCGTAATTACATAGATCAGACATAGAGACTTGTGTAGCATTCTTGTAGTAGAGTTGTACATGTCAGGTTAGGCGTAAACCCCCACGGTTGGCTTGGTAGCCTTGATAGAGGAGATTTACGCTGCATGTGGGAGGTGCCTTGAATTTTCAGAGAATATTCTACATTGAGATCTAGGATGTTAATAGGCGCCTTGTGTCCTCTATAGGTCAAGTACTACGTATGGCGTGATCTACTTAGCTTAAGGAGTAGCCGACGGTTTGAGGTACTGGAGCATTTTGCTATTAGTCGATAATCGTCGCGAGGTATGTGAACCTCTTCCTATCTGTTCTAGCATGATATGTGTATAACTATGTAGTACGGTGACGCATACGTGTTTAATGTATTTGATTGGTTTGAAACATAAAGTGTTATAACGGCTTTATGGGAAGTTGGTTATAACAGCTTTATGTAGGTAAGAAAATGCTTTGTGGTTTCAAAGGGTAACTGATTTGACTTATAACGGATTTGATGTGTAGTAATAAAGAACTTGAAGTGTTTCAAAAAGACCTTTTGAAAGAAGAGTAATACTTGGCTTTGAAAACATAAGAGTTGTACTAGCTTTATGGAAAGTTAGGTATAACGTCTTAAGAGTGATAAAAAGAATGGTTTACTGATTTTTTTTGAAGATAAGGGACTTGACTTAATGGTATTGATATGAATTTTGTTAAAAGTGTGAAACCTCATTCGTGAGTAATGAGTACTTGGTTTTAAAAGGAATAATGTTTTACTGATTTCGGAAATCAGAATGAGTATCGAAACCAACGCGGCGTTAATAAAGGAAAATGTATTGAATAATGAAGTATGGTATTAAAACCAGTAGAAACCTCCATCTGCATAGAAGCTAAGATGAGACAAAATGATATTACATTTCCTAGATCATGGCTGCTTAATAAGATTGATTATAAACAAGAATAACCTACTCACATATAAGACATATGTTTCTCAAATCGTTTAAAGGAGAATTATGTTTTAAAGGATTAAAACTATGAACTACGAAACCTTTTCTAAAATGAGAAACTTGAGCATTTGAAATTAGGCAAACTTGAACGTTTGGAAAATAAGGTTGTTACTTGATTTTACAAAGGAAAGCATTTTGGTTTACTTAACAATGTTAGTCACTCTATTTTTTATACTACGGGTATCGGGTGACCTTTGTAAAAGAAATGGATCTTTAAAAGGAATTTAACGTACGCAGTACTTTAGGGTTAAAACCCGGACTTTGGCATAAAATGAAAGTACTTTGAGTTGTGTATAACTTGCCTATGCTTGTTGTTGTGAAGCTTGCCTATGCTTGTTGTTGTGAAACTTGCCTATGCTTGTTGTGATAGCCTTTGTTGTATTTACGTACCCGCCTCTCGATGGAGGGCGGTTGATTTGTTATGAACGATTCTACACCGAGTCCCACGATGGGCAGGACACGATTTCATCCGATTATACACCGAGTCCCACGAGATGGCGAGGACACGTATTCCATCCGATTATTCACCGAGTCCCACGGATGGGCCGACACGTATTTCATCCGGTTATCATACATGTCTCTGCTTTATATAGACTATTATGATTTCATTTACGCTTTTTACGCCACATACTTGGTACTGTTAGATCGACCTCCTCGGGCTGCTCATGCCGCAGTGGAAGTACATCGGCCAGGATCCTCGCCATGGATCACGATTCGTGTCGGAAGCCCCATTTCTTGAGGCTTATCTTTTGGTATGTTACTCGAGTGCAGAGATTCTTATACATTCGGGTATGGCGGGGCCTGTCCCGTCATAGGCATTGTAAAAATCTTAGAGGTGCATGAGTAATAGGTGTGGTTTGTAAAAAGATAATTGTTCGGGTATTTATGTATATATGATGAAGGCAACTGTTTTGGTTGGCCTGTTTATTTATCTTGTCTCTTAATTCATGTTCATGTTTTTATTTCCGCTGATTTTCTCTGATGTTGTATCACTAGGGTGCCCGGGGTAAGGCACCAGTCACGGGCCCGGGTTCGGGTCGTGACAATATTACTCAACTGTTTTTAAAAGAGAATTATGTTATTAAATGATTCAGACTATGAACTATGAAATCTTTCGAAAATAAGAAACGTGAATATTTGAAATTAGGCAAACTTGAACTTTTGGAAAAGAATGTTGTTACTTGACTTTAAGAGGGAAAGTGCTTTGGTTTAAAAAGAAGGGCATAATATTGTCTTAATTGTTTTAAAAGGAAAACATGGTAATATCTTAATCTGTCTTAAATGAGCGTTTAAATGTTATGGCCACTCGACTACCGCGTTCATGGGATGAACCGGGAATGTATTTCACTCGACTACCGCGTTCATGGGATGAACCGGGAATGTATTTCACTCGACTACCGCGTTCATGAGATGAACCGGGAATGTATTTCACTCGACTACCGCGTTCATGATATGAACCGGGAATGTATTTCACTCGACTACCGCGTTAAGTAGGATGAGCCGGAATGTATTTCACTCGACTACGCGTTCATGAGAGATGAGCCGAATGTATTTCACTCGACTACCGCGTTCATGAGATGAACAGAATGTATTTCACTCGACTACCGCGTTCGCGAGATGAGCCGGAATGTATTTCACTCGACTACCGAGTCCATGAGATGGGCCGGAATGTATTTCACTCGACTACCGCGTTCATGAGATGAACAGGAATGTATTTCACTCGACTACCGAGTCCATGAGATGGGCCGAATGTATTTCATGCGACACCGCGTTCATGGGATGAGCAGGAATGTATACCACGATTTGATACCGAGTCCATGAGATGGACCGGGAATGTATTCCATACGATTTCACCTCGAGTCCATGAGATGGGCGAGACATGTTACACGTATCACATAACTAATACCTAGGCGGCGGTGAGGAAGGAGTTCCACGCACGAGGATGACTTTGAGGCGTGAGTCACGACTTGACATGATCGCTTTTATATTATGAATCGTAGTTTTGTTATCATACATGTCTCCGCTTTATATAGACTACTATGATTTCATTTCTGATTTTTCAGTTTCACATACTTGGTACTGTTATCTTGACCTCCTTCGGGGCTGCGTTCATGCCGCAGTAGAGGTACACGGTTGTTGATCCTCGCTCATAGGATCACGCAACAGATTAGGAAGCTCCGTTTCTCCGGAGACTTATCTTTTGGTATGTTTCCCTGAGTTGTAGGTTCTGTACATTCAGGGGTATGGCGGGGCCCTGTCCCGTCAGAGATGTTATTACTTTCTTAGAGGTCTGTAGTACTGTTGTGGGCGGGGTTTGTAAAAAAGGATGTAACTGTTCAAAAATTTTGTATATATGCAAGGAGGCAATGATTTTGGTTGCTTTGTTTATTATCTTATCTCTTGTTTCATATCTGTATGTTTTATATTCCGCTGATTACTCTGATGTATGACTACTGGGGTTCCCGGGTAAGGCACCAGTCACGGGCCCCGGAACGGGTCGTGACACTTCCTATCCTCTTGAGCATGATATTTTAAAAGAATATATATAGTACGGTAGACGTACGTGTGTTAACTAAACGTGGTTTTACTGCGATGTCTTTTGACTTGAGTCTAAATAATAAGAATCTTGAAGTATTTCAAAAGAATTAAGAACCGTTTTTGAAAGAAGAGTAATACTTGGTTTTAAAAGCTTAAGAGTTATACTAGCTTTATGGGAAGTTAGGTATAACGACTTAAGAGAGATAAAAGGAACGGTTTACTTATGTGTTTATAAACGCCTTGTATTGATTTCAGAAATGAGAATAAGTATCGAACATACCACTGCAGCGCTAATAAAGGGAAATGTATTGACTAATCAAGTATTATGAAAACCAGTAGAAACCTCCATCTGCATAGAAGCTAAGATGAGACAAAATGATATTACATTTCCTAGATCATGGCTGCTTTAATAAGATTGTTATAAACAAGAATAACCTACTCACATATAAGGCATATATTTCTCAGATTGTTTTAAAAGAGGATTATATTATTAAGTGATTAAAACTATGAACTACGAAACCTTTCGAAAATGAGAAACTTGAGCATTTGAAATTAGGCAAACTTGAACGTTTGGAAAATAATGTTGTTACTTGATTTTACAAAGGTAAGTGTTTTGGTTTACTTAAAAAGATAGTCACTCTATTTTTATACTACGGGTATTGTGTGACTTTGGTGAAAGAAACGGGTCTTTTAAAGAGTTAAGGTATGAAGTACTTTGGGGATAAAAACCCGAACTTGTTAACATAAAGTAGAAAGTACCTTGTGTGAATAACTTGATTGTGTTGGTTTGTCATAGCCTTGTAATATTTTCTTGTTGATTTGATAAGTAAACATGTTTAGGATGCTACGTGTGTTAGTATCTTGTGATGTTTGTGTAAAGGGGTTTCCCTTGATTGTGCTTATGTTGTTTAACGATAAGCGGTTATGATAGTATTGTACCACTCACCTCTTGACATGATACCGGGGGTTAAGTCGCCTCCGTCGGGGTATACCTCGGCGATGCAGGGACTATGATTCGAGAATACCTCACGCGGGTCCGTGGCCTATGCGCGAGCTACGAGGGTTCCGTGTTAGTGTGCGGTCTATATGGCCATGCGATGCATGTGGCCACGCGATCGCGAGTCGGGGCGATGCCGGAGTAGCTACCTCGATGTGGGAATACCTCATGCGTGCCTATGTATGGCCTATGCGGAGCTGCGGGAAGTTCCCGGATTTGACGCGCACATTGATACTGAGGGCGAGTGGCCCGCCGATCATATGGCACGGCCTAGAAAGACCTCGTGATACGCTTTTATGACCTTGTGGTACTGTGGGTTTTAGTAGTCGGCTATGCCTTCGTACTTACCCCGTACGGTTTTATTATGACACAGGTGGAACCTGGTGTTCATGTGTATTCCTTGGTGCTTTTATATCATAGACTGCCGGCAGTGAGGAAGGTATTCCACGGGCATGATTGATGTTGTGGGCGTGAGACCCATAGTTATATTTGAGTGATGTCTTTGAGGCGTGAGTCACGACTTGACATGATCGCTTATTTATCAGGAATCGTAGTTTGGTTATCATACATGTCTCCCGCTTTATAAAGACTACTATGATTTCATTTACTGATTTTCGCTTCACATACTTGGTACTGTTATCGACCTCCTCGGGGCCGCGTCATGCCGCAGAGGTACACGATCGTCGATCCTCGCTCTTAGGATCACAGTTCAGTTTGGGAAGCTCCATTTCTCGGAGGCTTATCTTTGGTATAGTCCCTGTCATTGTAGGTACTACATTCGTGGTATGGCGGGCCCCGTCCCGCCATTGTTGTTATATCATTCTTAGAGGTGCAGTAGTAATCTTGTGGGCAGAGTTTGTAAAAGGGATGTAACTGTTCGGATTCATGTTTTTATATATATGCCGAAAGGCAACTTCTCTCAGATAAACTGTTTTCACTTCATATTATTTCATGTCTTGTTTTATATTCCGCTGATTACTCTGATGTATGTCTACTTGGGTGCCCGGATAAGACACCAGTCACGGGCCCGGGTTCGGGTCGTGACAGATGGTGAATGCACTACTGAGACTCACCTGAGTTTCTAGCCCCGCCTGGTAAAACCTCCAAAAAAAGAAATAGCCATAACTGGGCTCCGCTGCCCGTCATAAGGTAAAAAGTAGGAACCCCGTGCAGCCTTAAAACCTTCCTGATATATAACATCTCGCATAACCCTCCGCCGAGTAAACAGTCCTGACTGAAAGACAAGATGGGCTGATCTCATCGACCCGGCTATTGGTCGAACGCATCCATGAACTCGTACAACGGTCATCTAAACTTGGGCCTAGCGCCCTTGTCACCCTACCACCTGGCGGGACCACCTCGAACTAACCCCACCACATTACAGGCCGCGGGTTGACCCGCGATCGGTCCTCAACCCGACCCGCTATCGCGCCAAACTCTTGTTCCCCCGATCCGGAACAATCTCACTAATCAAGTCACGAAAACCTAGTGGTCTCCTTAGCTCAACTACCCTCTTTCATTTCATACCACTCAGGGACTTATCACACAAATATATCTCACGTATACTATGCACTCCGATAAAGGTCAAACATAAAATAAATCTTTTACTCAAGATGGCCTCGCATCTAAGGTCTCTACGTATAATATTCTAAGGCTCACAATTTCCCTGTCCCCAAACTTACCCTTCTAACTAACCATGTTTTCTAAACAAAATTTTAACATAATGCTTAGCACTTCATCATATCATCAACGCATACTAGTCTCTAGAGGGGTAAGAATATACATGTATCATCTGCTTCATTCTAATCATAGGCCTGCAGGCGATATAGCCGTAGGAAGGCGATGAACCCGCCATTGACCGTGAGGCTACGCCATTCGCTCGCCTGCACTCTCCTATAAGCACAGTCTCTCGTCACATGGCCCTGACGGCCGCAGGTGAAACAAGCACAAGTAAAAATACGACATTCCCCGGGATGACGCCTGCCACATCGTGCACACTGAGGGGGACATGAATCCTGCTGGCTAGAACCCATGTATATCTCAGAAACTGAAGCCACGAGCTCGACCGGCTCCGAATACCCCGAACGCCCCAAGATCGCGGAGGACCACTGCATCTTGGCGGAGGTACATAACTAGCTCGCTTCTTGGCGATGCGCCTCGAAAGTTACCAAAGGACCCTGCTGTCCTGGCCCTCTTCTGCTGATCTCGATCACTCCGTCGACCCCTCCGCTCCTCACATCCAAGTGCATAAGCCTGCATGCGGTCAATCTCCATGCCCGGCTGAAGAGCTACACCAGAACAATCCTCTGCCAAGTAGTCATCGAGCCCGGTGACGTAGCGGTGTACTCTGTCCTCCACGTCGGCTACTAATGCGGGGACGTACCGAGCTAATGAGTCAAATTCCACATTGTACTCCCGAACCGTACGCCCGATCTGCCTCAACGTCAAAAATCTGTCGGCCCGAGCCCTTCTCATCTGTGGAGGCAAGAAATGTGCAAGAAATGCCCCTGAGAACTCGTCCCATACGGCTGGAAGTGCATACTCTCCCCGGGACAGCTCCCACGAATCAAACCCGATCATTGCGATCACGCAGCCGATGCGAACCTAAGACCACCGACTCGGTCTCTGAAGCCTTGATCACTCTCATGATCCGCTGTAACTGTCGGATGAACTCCTGCGGATCATCCTCAGGCCTCGACCCGTAGAACTCTGGCGGGCTACAACTCAGAAAGTCCCATAGCCTCAAACTATCCGATCTCGGGTGAACCATGGGTACTCATCGAACTGAATCGCCGTGATCCAAATTATCTCATGTTCGCCACGATCACGGCGAATCGGGCCATCTCTTTGTACCCAACTCCTCGCTTCCAGTGTGGACCGGAGGCTCAGTATTGTGGTCTCAGCAGCCATCGCCGCTCTAAACTTCTTTGCCGGGCGGCCGCAAAACTCGCCGTCTGAAGCACTATCTCGAGTAATGACCGCTCGCGCTCGCACTCTCTCAGTATCCTACTAGCAGCTCCTCGATCGCCTTGCCCATCTGGGCCGGGTTGCCTTGGCGCGAGGCATAATCGTAAAAACGAAATACGTCAAAGGGGTCCAACTTATAACACGGCTAAGGCACGATCTCGGAATGAGAAGAGTGAAACTAATCCTAAATGTCTGCGGCCTCTCGATTATAGATGGTGCACAACACATCGATAATCAAGACTTACTAGACACGGTCAGACACTTTCCGAGGATTAAGCGCTCGATACCACTTTTGTCACGACCCGATCCGGGCGTGGATCGTGCCTACCGGCACCCTAGTGATACAACATCGAGAAAACCAGCGGAAATAAAACATACAGATATGAAACAAGAGATATGATAATAAAACAGTCAACCAAAGCGGTTGCCTTTTGCATATATCAGAATTGAATAGTTACATCCTTTACAACCCCGCCACAACAGATTTCTGCACTTAAGAATGTAACAACAACTATGACGGACAGGGCCCGCCATACCTGAATGTACAAGAACCTACAACTCGTGGAAACATACCAAAAGATAAGCCTCAGACACGGAGCTTCCTAATCTGAATCGTGATCCTATGGCGGATCAACAACCGATGTACCTCTACTGCGGCATGAACGCAGCCCGGGAGGTCGAGACAGTACCAAGTATGTGAAATCGAAATATCAGAACGAAATCATAACGATCTAAAATAAAACATGAGGCGTGTATGATAACAAAACTACGATTCACAACATAAAAGCGAATATGTCAAGTCGGGACTCACGCCTCAAAGTCATCCTCATGCGTGGAACTCCTTCCTCACCGCCAGCCTAGGTATAAATCGTGTGATACGTATAACATGTCTCGGCCCATCTCATGGACTCGGTGTCGGATCGTATGGAATACATTCCCGGCCCATCTCATGGACTCGGTGCCAAATCGTGTGGAATACATTCCCGGTCCATCCCATGGACTCGGTATAGAATCGTGTGGAATACATTTAAACGCTCTTTTAAGACAGATTAAGATAATACTATGCTTTCCTTTTAAATCAACTAAGGCAATATTATGCCCTCCTTTTTAAACCAAAACACTTTCCTTTTTAAAGTCAAGTAACAACATTATTTTCCAAAAGTTCAAGTTGCATAATTTCAAATACTCAAGTCTCTTATTTTCGAAAGGTTTCATAACTCATAGTCTTAATCATTATATAACGTAATTTCTTTTAAAACAATGGAGTAACATATGTCTTATGTGTGAGCAGTTTATTCTTGTTTATAATGATCTTATTAAAGCAGCCATGATCTAGAAAATGTAATACAATTTTGTCATATCTTAGCTTCTATGCAGATGGAGGTTTCTACTGGTTTTAATATAATTAATTATTCAATACATTTTCCTTTATTAGCGCTGCAGTGGTTTGTTCGATGCTTATTCTCATTTCCGAAATCAATATCAGGCTTTCATAAACAATTAAGTAAACCGTTCCTTTTTCTCTCTTAAGTCGTTATACCTAACTTCCCATAAAACTAGTATAACTCTTAAGCTTTTAAAACTAAGTATTACTCTTCTTTCAAAAACGATTCATACTTCTTTTGAAATACTTCAAGATTCTTATTATTTAAAACTCAAGTCAAAAGACATCGAAGTAAAACCATGTTCAGTTAACCCACGTACATCTACCGTACTATATATATTTATCAAAATATCATGCTCAAGAGGATAGGAAGAATCACATACCTCCTCGGCGAAATCCACCTGCCAAGTCGAATATGTCGCGCGCAGAGTATCAACCTATAATAGTCAAATACGTCTATCAACGTTTAGACTACTCTGTAGAATATTCTAAGCAGAAGGTTCTTACTTCTACGGAAAATTGGGCAGCACTTCCCTACCCGACAAACTACACAAGTCTACTGTAAATACAGTCCTATGTAAGTATAGTTCAATTCTCTTCTCTTATACCATCCTTCTATATATCTTATACTCATTTATATACTACTACAATATGTAATTTTCAATTACAATAGAAGGACAAAGATATTTACCTCGATAAGCCCAAAATTATCCAAGTTTTAAATGTCGATCTTGAACAACGTTGAGCTCCTAATTTGCACGCTCTGATAGCTCCAAGAAACCCTTAGAAGTTTCTAAACAACTTCTACCTAAAACTTCAACCAACTATGAAGAGTTTCCCTAGGGTTTCGTTTTGTGACTAAAGGAAATAAAGTAGTATTTCCGGGCTTTTAGTATAGAGGTAACTTTGGAATACTACAAGGTATTTGGCTAAGGTATTTTGGAATAGTAACTATACTTGGAGAATATTTTTCTACCAAGGGGGGGGGGGTATTTCAACGAGAAAAACTAGGAAAAGGGCGGGGGGGGGGGGGTTCGGCCGAGGGCTTCACAAAGGGGGAGGGGGAGCTTGGACGAGAACTACTAAAAGGGAGGGAGGGATTTTGCCTTGGAATTTCTCAAGTGTGGATGAAGAATAAGTCTTGCACACAAGGGGTATTTATAGAACCACCAAGGGCCAAGATTAAAACAAATGGAGGGTGAAGATTTGGATCCATGTGAAGAATGAGGTCTTCCAACCAAGTGTCCACCACAATGTTGGGACATATGTCCACCACAACCTTGGGACATATGTCCCCCACAACAAAGAGCCATGTGGCCTTCCACTAGCACCAAAAAACGTCCACAACCTTCCCTACCTACCCCCACTCACCCAAAGAAATATCTTCCAAGACTTGACCATTTGACCTTGTCCACTTGGCCAACATTTTCGTCCAACCCATGCCAACTAAGGGTGACACATGTCGCCCTCCTATTGGTCCAAAATATTTCGTCTCTCGGAAAAATCCGTAATCGGTTAAAATATTAAAAACGTAGAATTTCCTTCACAAGGTTCGGAATCTTTTCCGTCGAAAGTTCACAATTTCATCCTTAACCTAATTAGGGTTTGTACAAATGTATGTACGTCCTCACATACATACTCTGGAAATACGGGGTATAACACTGAATACCCCCATACCAGAGCAAAGGGCCACTACCTCACAAACTACCCCGGATCAACCTCCGCCACCACATATCTCCCAAAGCTCCTTACAGAAAATGCCAGTCACCGATTCATGTCCAACTATCCCTCGCCCAGCCAATCCTCAACCCCATCCCCAAAATGATCCTTTTACCACTTATATATCTCAGCCTCCGCCTACTTACTTCACCCCAATCAGTCTGAATCACCAAGCCACCCAATATCCACGCACCATACCTATTACCAGCCCCAACAAACAACCAAGACTACCAACATATACGGCAGAAACCCAACCTTTTACCGTCCCGTGCTTCCCCATGAAACATATCATTATGAAGAAATGGAGAAGGAAGCCCGAGCCAGAATGGACGAAGATGTAGCCAAATAGATTCATAGTCTGAAAGAAGCAGTCCGGAGTATGCGGTCTGACAGGGGTCATGAAGGATTAGATTATGAGGATCTTTGCATGCACCCAGATGTAGAATTACCTATAGGGTACAAGGTGCCCAAGTTTGATTTATTCGACGGGAAGGAGAACCCCCATGCACATGTGAGGTCATACTGCGACAAGTTGATCGAAGTAGGAAAGAAACCAGCAGTCATTATGAAGTTATTCATTCAGAGTTTGACCGGCGAGACATTAGATTGGTATACTAGCCAGGACCCGCGAAAGTGGCATGGTTGGAATGCGTTGGCCCAGGACTTTGTGGAGCTATTCAAGTTCAATACAGAAACCGTCCTAGACAGTTTCTACCTGATGAAGTTAGAGAAGAATTCTACTGAAACATTCAGAGAGTACGCCATGATATGACGTTCAGAGGCGGCGAAGGTACAACCACCTATGGTAGAGAGTGAAATGACCACTCTATTTGTACAATCTTTGAACCTACTACGAGAGGATGATAAACGTTATTGGATGTAGCTTTGCAGAAGTTATGAAAATGGGTGACTTCGTGGAGGAAGGCATCAAAACAGGCCGAATTACAAACTTAGCAGCTTTGCAGGAGACAAACCAAGCAATCCAATCGGGTTCGATTGGGGACATTGCTCAGAAAATGAAAGACTCAGTCTCACCTGCTATGTTCACCCAGGAGCATAAGCCAGATCAGTTCTCAATATACCAAAACCCACCTCAACAGCCCTCGTATTACAATCCAAGCACCAAAAATGCTATACCTTACTACCCACCTGCTCCATATCTCATCCAGCCCATATACAACGCATCCCAGACAACTGTATACACCTATGCATACCAACCTATATACCCGACCCAGCCACAAAACCGAAAAACAACAACACCCAAACCAAACACGAACTATGAGAAAAAGCCAACAAAAACATACACCCCTTTAGCCGAGCCTTTACCCCAGGTGTACGAAAGGTTGAAAGCTGCATGCATACTCCAACCAATTCCAGGGAAAGTTGCTGACCCCATCCCGAAATGGCATGATGAAATCAAGCGTTGCGCGTACCATTCTGGTATCCCTGGGTATGACACCGGGAACTGTTATGCACTCAAGAACAAGATTAAAGCATTGATCAAAGATGGTGTGATTCAATTGAAATATGTCGTCCCCAATGTTCATGATAATCCTCTACCGAACCATGGCAACACTGACGTGCACATGATAGCCGTCAATGAAGGGCACTTGGAAGGGACCATCAGGCCGATCCTAAGTGAAGAAAGAGTCGAGCATTCAGCTTCCATCACCCTTGCCGAGGAATTGATGCCCACCGATCTCGCAAAGAAAAGAGACATTCCTTTTGCCAGAGCCCACTTCGTCCCTGATTCAGTTCATGTGCCAACAGAAGGAGATACTAACAACAAAGCATGAAGACCCGGTCAGCCGTGATGCAGAGCAAGGAGGCGTCTCGGAAATTGGATTTTCATTCCTGTTCTGGTCCACCTAGAATCTAGATGAGAAGAGCATATTAGTCTAGCAGAATAACCGGAGTTCAAACTCGTATTTAAACTTTAATAATGTTTTGCTTTTGTAATTGAACTACGTTTGACCTGACCCTTGGTGGGATACGTAGGAGGCCATATCGGCTTCGGTCCCATCTTTAGAAATTTTAGCTTTACCTAATTTCTCTTGTAACGAACTACATCATGACCTGATTCCCTCATGGGGATACGTAGACAGCCTAAATCGGCTTCGGTCACACCATTAGGAAACTTTCCCTTTGTTCTGAAAATAACAAATACACATTTTCAGCATGATAGACAAGAAATCCCATTGAGACTTGATTTAGGCCAAACGCCTTTGTATATTCAAAACTAGGACCATTAGCAACTGACTAAGACATGAAACCAGACAGGGGTTGCAAGTCCAAACAGGCCAGACGCGCAGATGTCAAGAAGAAAAGTTGTAAAGTCAAATACGAATCGACCACCCCCCCTCCCCAAACTCACAAGTTTTATTTGAGCGCATGTTCTCCATATTAGCAGAAGCAGAAATAAGCATCGGAGACAGAAAAGGACATCAACAATCAAAGTTCAAAACTCCGCAACAAAGTCTAGCGCATCAGCTCGGGCATAGAGTCAAATTGCAATCCATGCGGTGCACAAACGCACAACAAAGACATCATGGCAATCCATACGGTAAACAAAACGCATTAAAACAACATCTCACCAGTTGCAGCATTTTGCATGTCCGCCCAAGGACAACATCTCAGCATTCGCAGCATCTCACACATCATACCGGGACGACATCTCTACCCACAGAATTGCATTTCTCATATATTTATCATTTTGTTTTAATAATTATACACTAATTTTTTTCAAGCTTACCTTGCAGGAGCATTTATTCTATAGGAGCATCAGTAACACGTCCAGATAACGACGTCACATCAGCAACACGTCTAGACAACAATGTCACATCAGCAACACATCCATACAATGACGTCATCAACACAACACGTCCATACAATGACGTCACATCAGCAACACGTCTAGACAACGACATCACATCAGCAATACGTCTAGACAACAATGTCACATCAGCAACACGTCCATACAATGACGTCATCAGCATAACACGTCCAGACAACGACACCACATCAGCAACACGTCTAGACAACAATGTCACATCAACAACACGTCCAGACAATGACATCATCAGCACAACACGTCCAGACAACGACGTCATCAACACAACACATCCAGACAACGACGTCATCAGAACAACACGTCCAGACGACGACGTCATCAGCACAACATGTCCAGAAAATGACGTCGCATCAACAACTTCATTCAGCACATCTCAGCATTTGCATCATCGCATCGTCATTGCATTACATAGGATGATATTCCTATCCACCTTATCACATTTCTTATATGATCATGCATTTATTACTTTATCTTAACAGTTACGCACTAATTTTTTCTTAAGCTTTAGTCTACAGGATCCTTAATTTACAGAAGCAGCATCCAGGAAGTCCGCGCAGAGACTACATCAGCACTCACAACATTTAGCAAAACATTCGCAGCATTCAACACGTTCGTGCAAGGACGAAATCTCAGCATTTGCAGCATCACAACCGCCATCATAATTTTACATGATAACATTGTTACTCACACAGTTACATTTCTTATAAATTCATGCGTTATCATTTTACCTTAACAGTTATGCACTAACCGTTTGCTTAAGTTTTAGCATGCAAGAGCAGAAGCACAACGTGGATTTTCTCTTACAACGAATCGGGACAATTTGTTGGGAAGACAGTCTTCCCAACAAATGACAGAAGAGGCCTCGAGCGTCGGTCCACTCATTCCACATCACCAATAAGCCCAACGTCATCATAAGTCGATATCGGTACACTCCTAAGTTCAAGCCAGTTTATTTTTTATTTTAACATGACGTCGACCCAGTGTCGTCATAACTCGACACTGGGACAAGTTTTGAGTCCGCGTCAGCCCGCCTTGGTGTTTGACCATGGTAGCCCAGTGTCGTCATAACTCGACACTGGAACAAATTTTTAGTCCGCGCCAACCCGCCTTGGTGTTTGACTATGGTAGCCCAGTGTCGTCATAACTCGACACTGGGACAAATTTTGAGTCCGCGTTAGCCCGCCCTGGTGTTTGACCATGGTAGCCCAGTGTCGTCATACCTGACACTGAGACAAATTTTGAGTCCGTGTTAGCCCGCCTCAGTGTTTGACCATGGTAGCCCAGTGTCGTCATAACTCGACACTGGGATAATTTTGAGTCCGCGTTAGCCCACCTTGGTGTTTGACCATGGTAGCCCAGTGTCGTCATAACTCGACACTGGGACAATTTTGAATTTGCGTCAGCTTTGTTTTAATTGCCCATCATTTTTAATTCTGAGGATCGAAATAAAATTGGCTATAAGTCAACGTCTTTGTTCGAAGACTCTTCCATCATCTCCATACAAAGAGGGACAAGTTGTTGACACCCAATTTAGACCCTCTCGTCCAGTCATTAACTATAAAATTACACTAATTTTCAAAATAATTTTAATAATTTTATAATAATAAAATGCAACAATAAAACATTAATGCATGCATAAATAAGCAATTTAATAATGGCACCGCATTTTACGTAGAATATTAAGCATTTTTTTAGTATCACGTCCGAATTCGCATAAATATTTTGTCCGCATTTAGCATTTTAATAATAATAAATACATAAATAAATAAATAATTTAATAAGGGCATCTCATCAAGCATTCTTTAAAATAATAACCGCGTTTATTAATACGCAAAGCAATCTCGTAATTATGTACAATCTAAACTCCTATTAAATTAATTTTAATCTAACGCCGTAAAAGATAACACGTACATATTTTTATAATGGCATCACGTTTAAATAAAACATTAAGTATTTCTTAAATATCACATCTGCATTTGGTATTTTTAATAATGTTCAAAGCAATTTTAATGAATAACTAAGCCACACTTATTTACCAATATTTAAAACCAATACCTTAATTTGAAGCCCAAGATTAGAATACATTTACTCCCTAAACTACCCAGCCCACAAGATTTACCCAAGCCCAACAACCCTTTATCACTTCATCCCTACCAATACACACAAATAAACCTAAAACCTAAACAAAAGAATAAAAAATCCCTAGCAGCAGACACCCTCTATTTTCGTCGCACAAATAAACACCCAAATGGAAATCAAATCGAAATATTAACTTACCATAGCAAGCTTACAATAGTTTTACACCAAATCTCATAAAGAATCTCACTAAAATAAGCATAAAATCAGTCCAAAAATTGAACCGGAATTCAATCAATGATAACGCCCAATTAGCACCAAAATCAGTCCAAGATTGTAACAAATCAGTACCAAGAATCGCATTAAACCTAAATAGAAGCTATATAAACCAATCGATACACACTTGCAAGGGGATCCGAAAAACAGCAGTAACACATCAATAACAAGAATTCCAAAACCTTGTTCTCAATCAGTTAAAAACCAGCAACCTTTCTCCGAGCAAAAGTTTCATTCCCTTTTCCATTCGCATAGCAATACACTTCGAGTGGATCGACGACTTGATACGCTGCCGCGGTTCGCTGTCCGGAGAAGGTAAATCCAAATTCCCTTTAGTTCATTTTATATCGTTGTGCGTCCGTTTATTAAACGTGTATCGAGTTGATATAAGATGATGGTTGAGCCTGTGTCGTGACTATGATTGTTGATTTGTCTTATTTGTATTTGTTGAAGTTATTCCCTGAATGTATGGAGTCGATTGAGTTACGTCATTCATGTTCATCGTAAGGATTGAGCAATTGCTCTGTCTGGTTAAAATCAAAATAGCCATATGGGGGTCGTGTAAAGTGTCCTAAGTTGTTGTGTATCATGCTGCATCCAGTGGTTGTTTCAGTGGTGTATATCATTACTTTGCACTATTTGAAATTGACTTGTTGTTAGACGAAGCTATAGTCTCTGTTACGCTCCCCACTTAAATTTTTTCTTTGTAGTAGGACATGTATAGGGAATAATCTAGTGTTGAAATCGTCTAAATAAGAAGGAAACATGCCTCTGCTTCTCGTTACACATATGCTGAAATTGCTCGCTTAAGATTCTCATGTTCCAGATTTTATGTCTAGTACTTTACATCCTGTATGTTGGGTTTAGAATCAGATCTGGAATAATACGATGGAAACATTAAACTATTATTCTGTACCGCTTGGCTGAATATAGATTGATACAGCCTGGTTATTCAGCTTGTTTAGGAGAAATGTTGTTAAAACGATCTCGGGCAGATTCTATTGTATGACCGATATATCAATTCCTTTTAATGAGTCCATTTATATGTTTTCATACATGTTAAGTGCATTCAACGTGGTAGTATCTATGGTCTGTGTAAGCCTACTGTCATGACCCGATCCCGGGCCCGTGACTGGTGTCTTACCCCGGGCACCCTAGTGATACAACATCAGAGAAAATCAGCGGAAATAAAAACTAAAACATGAGACAAGACATAAAGTATGAAACAGGCTAACCAACACGGTCACCTTCTTGAATATATACATATATATATCACCCTGAACAGTTAAGTCCTTTTACAAACCCCGCCACAACAAGATTATGCACTTAAGAATGTAACCATAACTATGACGGGACAGGGCCCCGCCATACCCCTGAATGTACAAGTATCTACACTGACAGGGGACTATACCAAAGATAAGCCTCCGGAGAAACGGAGCTTCCCAAAACGTTGAACTGTGATCCTATGAGCGCGGATCCACAACCGATGTACCTCTACCTGCGGCATGAACGCAAACGGGCGAGGTCGATAACAGTACCAAGTATGTGAAATCAAAATATCAGAATGAAATCATAGTAGTCTATATAAAGCGGAGACATATATGATAACCAAACTACGATACATAATATGTAGATACGCCAAGTCGTGGACTCACGCCCTCAAAGTCATCACTCAAATATAACTATGGGTCTCACTCCCACAACATCAATCATGCCCGTGGAATACCTTCCTCACTGCCGGCAGTCTATGATATAATAACACCGAAGTACATGAACACTAGGTCCCACTGTGTCATAAAACCGTGACGGCAAGTACGAAAGCTAACTACCAGATACCAAGCCGCATCATCAACTGACCGGGGCAAGTACGAAAGCCAACTACCAGATACCAAAGCCGTACCAACAAATCTACATAACCATACCACGAAGCTGACCCAAGGCAAGTACGAAAGCCAACTACCAGATACCAAGCCTGCGCCACGTAGCTGGCCGGGGAAAGTACGAAGACTAACTACCAGATACCAAGCCGGAATCACGAGACTTCACAAACCGAACGGGCAAGTACGAAAGCCAACTACGGATACCAAGCCGAAACAGCCACGACTTCGGGCAAGTACGCAGAGCCAACTACGGATACCAAGACGAATCAAGAAACTCGCGAGAGCTAGTCCATGGAATAATAATCCTAATGGAACCATACCCGTGGGCCACCCAACGTGTCAGTAGGTCCATCAATCAAGAATAACATGATCGGCCCTCCATCGAGAGACGCGGTGGTATAGAATTACAATACTAGCACGACATGGCTATCACACGCAAACGTAGGCAAGTTACACACAACTCAAGGTACTTTCATTCTATGTCGAAATCCAGGTTTTAACCCCAAAGTACTACGTACGTTAAATTCTTTTTAAAAGGTCCAATTCTTTTTCAAAGGTCACCCGATGCCCGTATTATCAAAATAGAGTGACTAACGTTTTAAGTAAACCAAAACAACTTCCATATTTTCCTTTTTAAACCAAATTAAGACAATACCATGCCTTCTTTTTAGACCAAAACACTTCTCCTTTTAAAGTCAAGTTACCATTTTAAAACCAATGATAAAATCATTCTTTTGTTTTCATAAAGTCGTTATAACGAACTTCCCATAAAGTTGTTATAACACTTTATGTTTTAAACCAATTTAGGACAAAACCAAGTACTCATTACTCGCGAATGAGGTTTTACAACTTTTTATCAAAATTCATATCAAGTCAATTAAGTCAAGTCTCTTATCTTTTAAGATCAAGTCTCTTAACTTCTAAAATCAATAAACCATTCTTTTACCTACATAAAGTCGTTATAACTAACTTCCCATAAAGCTATTATAACACCCTATGTTTTAAACCAACCAAATTCATTTAGCACATGTACGTCTACCGTACTACATAGTTTACAAAACATCATGCTAGAAAGGATAGGAAGAGGTTCACATACCTCGCGACGATTATCGACAATTAGCAAAACGCTCCACAGTACTGTAACCCTGCTAGCCTTTTCCACTCTTCAAGTAGAATACGCTACTCGTGGTACTGCAACCTATAAAGGCCACAAAACGCCTATCAACACCTAGATCTCTTCGTAGAATATTCTAACTGCAAGATTCCTTATTCTACAGAAAATTCGCGTAACCTCCCCGTAACCACACAAATCTCCTCTCTACTCCTACCCGCTACTGTGCCAACAACTCCTGTGGATTATGCGTCTGCATAACATCGCCCACAAATAAACTACAAGTCTATCAGAATACATCAATGTAAATACAATTTTAATTCTATCAATCTTCTATCCTCATATAATATACTCAAGTATAATTACTACAACATGTAATATCCAATTACAAAAGGGGACATAGATTATTACCTCGATAAGCCCAAAATTATCCAAGATTATATGTCGATCCTGAGCAACGTTTAGCTCCAATTCCTTACGCTCCAACCCGCTCCAAGCGACCCTTAGAAGTTTCTAAACTGTCACACCCCGAAATCCGGGCCCGTGACTGGTGCCTTACCCCGGGCACCCTAGTGATCCAACATCAGAGAAAACCAGCGGAAATAAAAACTTTAAACATGAAATGAGAGACATACTAAATAAACAGGCCAACCAAACAGTTGCCTTAGATATATATATATAAAAGCCCTAACAGTTATCCTTTTACAAACCCCGCCACAACAAAGCATGCACTTAAGATTTATACAACAACTATGACGGGACAGGGCCCCGCCATACCCCTGAATGTACAAGAACCTACGACTCAGGGAAACATACCAAAAGATAAGTGTTATACCCCGTAGTTGCAGGGTATGTATGTGAGGACGCATTTGAGAGTAATGCGTAAAAATTTTGAAAAGAAAGAAAGATGTAGTCTTGACGGAAAAGTTTCCTGTTATTTGTGAAGAAAAGGTTCGTTAATGGGAATTGGATTCCCGATTTGGTATTTGGACTTCATAGATTATATTAGAATTTTGAGATTTTATTTTGGAAATGGTCACGTGGGGCCACGAGAAATTTACGCTTTGTGGTGCCCGCTTTGTTGTGGCGTTGTCCGGTAGTTTGGATATTGTCGGAAGACGAAATATTCTGGGCGAATCGGGGGGCGACACGTTTCACCCCCATGTGGCACCCTTGGCCGAAATAACATTTGTGCACACCCCCCGGTTAGAGTCGTTTTTCGACGAAACGTTTTGCGTAACTTGCGAAGGAAAATTCGGCTATGTCGTTTTGTATTTTTGCGGATTTTTCCGAGAGACGAAACTTTTGGACCAGCGGGAGGTGACACTTGTCACCCTCATCGACGTTTGGAGGGACGGCGAGCTGGTGGCTTGGCCGATCGCCCTCAAGTGTGCCTTGTTTGGTGCATTGTTTTGTGGAGTGTTTTGTGGAGTAGGGTTTAGGGTGCACTTGGCTTAATCTTGCCCTTACACTTGCTTTACACTTGGAAGGATCTTGGCCTGGTTGGCCTTTGGTTTTGCTATAAATACCCCTTTATGTTGATGAACTCTTCATCCACAAATGAAACCTTCCAAGCCTAAAAATCCTCCTCCTCTAGTGTTGAGTTCGTCCAACTCATCCCCTCTGAGAGTCTTGGCCGAGGCCTCCTCCTCCCCTTTGTGGTGTCTTGGTAGGGTACCACTAGCCTAGTTGTTTTCGTATAATACCCTTGTTGTGGTATAGAAATACTCCTAGTATTGTTATAATGCCCAAAATACCTTAGCCTTGTACCTTGTAGTATTCCAAAGATACCTCTTTACGTAGAGTCAGGAATACTACCTTTTGTCCTTTAGTCTCAAACCGAAACCACAAGGAAATCTTCATAGTTGGTTGAAGTATTTGAGTAGAAGTTAGTTAGAACTTCTAAGGGTTGTTTGGAGTGGTTTGGAGCGCACGGAGTGGAGCTAAACCTTGCTCAGGATCGACATTATAACTTGGATAATTTTGGGCTTATCGAGGTAATTATCTTGTCCCTCTATTGTAATTGGAAATTACATGTTTGTTAGCATATATAGTTGAAGTATACTATATATAGAACTACTTAGTATTCGGCAATGTCTTTTGACTTAAGCCTTAAGAATAAATAACTTAACTGAAATGTATTTACATATGACAGTATAGCAGTAGACATGTGTATAATTGTACACGTCCTGATAGACGTGTAAACACCCAGTTGGCTTGGTAGCCTCGATAGAGGAGGAGATTTACGCTGCATGTGGGGAGTCTTTGCGAATTTTCTTTAGAAAGATAGAAAACTTGTGTTTTGGGGTTAATAGACGTTTGTGACCTTTATAGGTGAAAGTACTAAGAGTAGCGTATTCTACTCGAGGAGTGGAAAGGGCTAGCAAGGTTGTAGTACTTGGAGCATTTTGCTTATTGTCGATAAATCGTCGAGGTATGTGAACCTCTTCCTATCTTTTCTAGCATGATTGTTGTGAACTATGTAGTACGGTAGACGCATACGTGCTAAGTGATTTGGTTGATTTAAAACATAGGGTGTTATAATAGCTTTATGGGAAGTTAGTTATAACGACCTTATGTAAGTGAAAATGGTTTCTTGATGTTAGAAGTTAAGAGACTTGATCTTATAAGATAAGAGACTTAACTTATTTGTTTTAATGTGGATGTTTGTGAAACCTCATTCGTGAGTAATGAGTACTTGGTTTTTAAAGGGATAATGTTTTACCGATTTGGGAATCGAATGTATCGACAGCACCAACGCGGCGTTAATAAAGGAAAATGTATTGAATAATGATGTGTTGTATTAAAACCAAGAGAAACCTCCATCTGCATAGAAGCTAAGATAAGACAAAATGATATTACATTTTCTAGATCATGGCTGCTGTAATAAGATCGTTATAAACAAGAATAAGCTACTCACATATATGACATATGTTACTCAATTGCTCTAAAAAGGAATCAAGTGATTAAGTTTGGGGAACTATGAAACCATTTGAAAATGAGAAGCTTGAGTAATCAAACTAGGCAACCGGAACTTAGGAAAAGAATGTTGTTACTTGATTTTGAAAAAGGTGGGTTGGTCATTCTAATACTACGTATCGGGTGACTTTTATAACAAGAATGGATCTCTTTTAAAAGAACTTAACGTATGTAGTACTTTGGGGTTAAAAACCGGACTTTGGCATAAAATGAAAGTACTTTGAGTTGTGTGAAACTTGCCTATGCTTGTTGTTGTGAAACTTGCCTATGCTTGTTGTTGTGAAACTTGCCTATGCTTGTGATGATAGCCTTTATTGTACAAGCGTTGTGTTTCGTGTTACCGCGTCTCGATAGGTCGGTTGGTAGTTGAGAACTTACTTGGATGTCTTTACAGCGACGAGAAATTCCACGCACGCGTCGCTGATAGTATTATTGTTGTTAATCGCTTTGGACATACCGACACGACGCGTAGCGCACGTATGCTTCCATTTTGGTTAAGGTCTTGTGGTTAATCGCTTTGGATATATCGACACGATCGTAGCGCACGGGTATGTTTCCATTTCGATTATCGCCAGTGATTTCCTTTTGACATCTCGACACGCGTGGCGCACGTATGCGTCCATTTGGAAAGTTGTCTTATTGTTTCTTGGACATATCGACACGATGCGTAGCGCACGGGTATGCTTCCATTTGGATTCTTGTCTTATTGTTGCATCATGGACATGTCTACACCGTCGCGATTCCGGCACGCGCCATAATGCACGAACTCGATTGATGTTGGGCGTGAGACCCATAGTTATATTGGAGTGATGATCGCTTTATGTTGGAATCGTAGTTTGGTTATCATACATGTCTCCCGCTTTATATAGACTAGTATGATTTCATTTACTGATATTATGCTGATTTCACATACTTGGTACTGCCAGATCGACCTCTCGGCCGCGTTCACGCCGCAGTAGAGGTACATCGGTCGTGGATCCTCGCTCTTAGGATCTCGCCAGCGTTGGGAAGCTCCGCTTTCTCGAGGCTTATCTTTGTATGTGTTCCACGAGTTGTAGTGCTTGTACATCTGTGGTATGGCGGGCCCTGTCCCGTCATAGTCGTAAATCTTAAGTGCAGTAGAAGCTGTGGGCAGGTTGTAAAAGGATTAAACTGTCGTTTTATGTATATACCGAAGGCAAATCGCTTTGCTGGCCTGCTTATTTATTATATCTCTTGTTTCATGATTCATGTTTTATTTTCCGGTTTTCTCGATGTTGTATCACTAGGTGCCCGGTAAGGCACGCAGAACGCCCGGTTCGGGCGTTACAAAGTGGTATCGAGCGATTAATCCTGAAAGTGTCTACTGCACCGTGTCTAGTAGTCTTGATTATCGGTGTGTTGTGCACCACATCTATAATCGTGAGGCTATAGGACATTTAGGATTGGTTTCCATTCTTCTCATTACGAGATCGTGCCTTAGAGTCATGTTGTAAGTTGGACCCTCCGACGTATCTCGTTTTACCGCTTATGCCTCCGCAGCGCAAACCGTGAGCCTGGCGGCAAGGCAGCCGAGGAGCCGCTAGTGAGATACGAGGAGTTCGAGGCGCAGCCTTGGCCAAGACTGAGAGTGCTTCCGACGGCGAGTTTTGTGGACGCCGCCAAATTTCAAAGAGGTTAGGGAGCGCAAGAATGGCCGGGCCGAGACCGCAGCACTCGAGCCTCCACCCCACACAGGGGCGAGGAGATGGGTTACAAGAGATGGCGATTCTTGGCCGCCGTGGTCGTGGGCCGATATGAGGATAGGCCGGATGCAGCAGCCAGTTCGAAGAGCACCATGGTTCACCCCGAGCAGATAGTTTGAGGCTACGGACTTTACGAGTTGTAGCCCGCGAGTTTTATGGGTCGAGGCACGAGGATGATCCGCAGGAGTTCATCCGGCGATTCTGGATCACGCGGTGATCAAGGCTTCGTAAACCGAGTCTGTGACCTTTGTTCGCATCGGCGCGTGATACCGCAATCGATTGGTTTGATTCATGGAGCTTTCGGGAGCATGCACTCCGCAGAATGGGATGAGTTTTGGGGCTTTCTCACGCACTTCTTGCCTCCGCAGATGAGGAGGGCACGGGCCGACAGATTTTTGTTACTGAGACAGAGAGGGCGCACTGTCAGGGAGTACAATGTCGAGTTCGATTCTTTGGCTCGATATGTCCCTGCGCTAGTTGTACATATGGAGGCATGGTAAGTGTGAACCTTAGACTATTTCACGACTGAGACCTTAGAGGTAAGGTCGTCTTGAGTAAAAGATTCGTTTTATGTTTGACCTTTATAAGGGTGAGTAGTATACGTGGGATTTATTTGTGTGATAAGTCCATGGGTAGTGTGAGATGGAAGTGGTAGCTTTCATGATGTGAATTAGTAAGATTGTTCCGGATCGGGGAACAAGAGTTTGGCGCTGGGGGTCGGGTTGAGGACCATTTGCGGGTCAACCCGTAACCCGGTTTGGGGTGGGTTCGGGTGGTCCCGCGGTGGTAGGTCACGAGGGTGCTAGGCCCAAGTTTGTATGATCATCGTATGAGTTCGTGGACGCGTTCGACCAGAAGCGGTTCGTAAAGGCCGGGAATGGCCTTAAAGAAGTTTGAGGTTAGTAAGATGACCAAGTTTGGAGGTAGTGACTCCGAGATTTTCGGAACGGAAGTAATGACCAAGTATGGTACGAATGGAGAGTTCAAGCGTTCGAGAAGCGGCACGACGAGTAAGGAAAGAAGAGGACGTATGTTATTTCGTGGCGGTGGCATCGCAACTTGTTAGAGGAACTTTATCGTTATTCGACTTGAGAAGGAACATTCGACGAATGTTTCTAAGGAGGGAGAATGTTATACCCCGTAGTTGCAGGTATGTATGTGAGGACGACGCATTTGAGAGCACGTGAAAATTTTGAAAAGAAAGAAAGATGTAGTCTTGACGGAAAAGTTTCCGGTTATCTGTGAAGAAAAAGGTTCGTTAATGGGAATTGGATTCCCAGATTTGGTATTTGGACTTCATAGATTATATTAGAATTTTGAGATTTTATTTTCGGAAATGGTCACGTGGGGCCCGCTTTGTTTTTGAGTTTTCCGGTATTTTGGATATTTTCGGAAGACGAAATATTCTGGGCGAATCGGGGGGCGACACGTGTCACCCCCATGTGGCACCCTTGGCCGAAATAACATTTGTGCACAACACCCGGTTAGAGTCGTTTTTCGACGAAACGTTTTGCGTAACTTGCGAAGGGAAAATTCCGGCTATGTCGTTTTGTATTTTTGCGGATTTTTCCGAGAGACGAAACCTTTTGGACCAACGGGAGGGTGACACTTGTCACCCTCATTGACGGTTTGGAGGGGACGGTCAAGGTGGTCGCTCGCCGATCGCCCTGAAGTGTGCCTTGTTTGGTGCATTGTTTTGTGGAGTGTTTTGTGGAGTAGGGTTTAGGGTGCACTTGGCTTAATCTTGCCCTTACACTTGCTTTACACTTGGAAGGATCTTGGCCCTTGGTTGGCCTTTGGTTTTGCTATAAATACCCCCCTTATGTTGATGAACTCTTCATCCACAAATGAAACCTTCCAAGCCTAAAAATCCTCCCTCCTCTAGTGTTGAGTTCGTCCCAACTCATCCCCTCTTTTGAGAGTCTTGGCCGAGGCCTCCTCCTCCCCTTTGTGGTGTCTTGGCCAGTGGTACCCCTAGCCTAGTTGTTTTCGGATACTACCCCTTGTTGTGGTATAGAAATACTCCCCTCGTATTGTGATAAGGCCCAAAATACCTTAGCCTTGTCCCATGTAGTATTCCAAAGATACCTCTTTACGTAGAGTCCTAAATACTACCTTTTGTCCTTTTAGTCTCAAACCAAACCCTAAGGAAATCTTCATAGTTGGTTGAAGTATTTGAGTAGAAGTTGGTTAGAACTTCTAAGGGTTGTTTGGAGTGGTTTGAGCGCACGGGTGAGCTAAACCTTGCTCAGGGATCGACATTATAACTTGGATAATTTTGGGCTTATCGAGGTAATTATCTTGTCCTCTATTGTAATTGGAAATTACATGTTTGTTAGCATATATAGTTGAAGTATACTATATATAGAACTACTTAGTATTCGCAATGTCTTTTGACTTAAGCTCAAGAATAAAGAATCGAATCGAATCAGATTTACATAAGATCAGACGAAGAGACTTGTGTAGAATTGTACACGCCCGGTTAGGCGTGTAAACCCCGGTTGGCTTAGTGGCAGCCTCGATAGAGAGGAGATTTACGCTGCATGGGGAGAGTCGCCAATTTTCTTTAGAAAGATAGAAAACTTGTGTTTTGGGGTTAATAGACGTTTGTGACCTTTATAGGTGAAAGTACTAAGAGTAGCGTATTCTACTCGAGAGTGGAAAGGGCTAGCAAGGTTGTAGTACTTGGAGCATTTTGCTTATTGTCGATAAATCGTCGCGAGGTATGTGAACCTCTTCCTATCTTTTCTAGCATGATTGTTGTGAACTATGTAGTACGGTAGACGCATACGTGCTAAGTGATTTGGTTGATTTAAAACATAGGGTGTTATAATAGCTTTATGGGAAGTTAGTTATAACGACCTTATGTAAGTGAAAATGGTTTATCGATGTTAGAAGTTAAGAGACTTGATCTTATAAGATAAGAGACTTAACTTATTTGTTTTAATGTGGATGTTTGTGTGAAACCTCATTCGTGAGTAATGAGTACTTGGTTTTAAAGGATAATGTTTCTTGATTTCGAATCGAATGTGTATCGACAGCACCAACGCAGCGTTAATAAAGGAAATGTATTGAATAATGATGTGTTGTATTAAAACCAATAGAAACCTCCATCTGCATAAGCTAAGATAAGACAAAATGATATTACATTTTCTAGATCATGGTCTTTGTAATAAGATCGTTATAAACAAGAATAAACTACTCACATATATGACATATGTTACTCAATTGCTCTAAAAAGGAATCAAGTGATTAAGTTTGGGAACTATGAAACCATTTGAAAATGAGAAGCTTGAGTAATTGAAACTAGGCAAACTGGAACTTAGGAAAAGAATGTTGTTACTTGATTTTGAAAAAGAAGGTGGGTTGGTCATTCTAATACTACGGTATCGTGACTTTTATAACAAGAATGGATCTCTTTTAAAAGAACTTAACGTATGTAGTACTTTGGGGTTAAAAACCCGGACTTTGGCATAAAATGAAAGTACTTTGAGTTGTGTGAAACTTGCCTATGCTTGTTGTTGTGAAACTTGCCTATGCTTGTTGTTGTGAAACTTGCCTATGCTTGTGATGATAGCCTTTATTGTACAAGCGTTGTGTTTCTGTGTTACCGCGTCTCTCGATAGATGGTCGGTTGGCCGATAGTTGAGAACTTACTTGGATGTCAGCGACGTGGAGAAATTCCACGCAGTGCGTTCGCTGATAGTATTATTGTTGTTAATCGCTTTGGACATACCGACACGACGCGTAGCGCACGCATGCTTCCATTTTGGTTAAGGTCTTGTGGTTAATCGCTTTGGATATATCGACACGACGCGTAGCGCACGGGTATGTTTCATTTCGATTATCGCCAGGATTTCCTTTTGGACATATCGACACGATCGTAGCGCGGGTATCGTCCATTTGGAAAGTTGTCTTATTGTTTCCCTTTGGACATACCGACACGACGCGTAGCGCGCGTATGCTTCCATTTGGATTGTTGTCTTATTGTTGCATCATGGACATGTCTACACCGGCGCGATTCGGTACGCGCCATAATGCGAACTCGATTGATGTTGTGGGCGTGAGACCCATAGTTATATCGAGTGATGATCGCTTTATGTTGTGAATCGTAGTTTGGTTATCATACATGTCTCCCGCTTTATATAGACTAGTATGATTTCATTCTGATTGCATGCCACATACTTGGTACTGTTAGATCGACTTCGAAGGCCGTTCATGCCGCAGTAGAGGTACATCGGCCGTGGATCCTCGCTCTTAGGATCTCGGTTCAGCGTTTTGGGAAGCTCCGTTTCTCCGAGGCTTATCTTTTGTATGTGTTCCCCGAGTTGTAGGTGCTTGTACATTCGTGGTATGGCGGCCCCGTCCGTCATAGTCGTTGTAAATCTTAGAGGTGCAGAATCACAAGTGTGGTTGTAAAAGGATTAAACTGTCGTTTTATGTATATATCAAGGCAAGCTGCTTTGGTTGGTCTGTTTATTTATTATATCTCTTGTTTCATGATTCATGTTTTATTTTCCACGGTTTTCTCTCGATGTTGTATCACTAGGTGCCCGGTAAGGCACCATGAACGCCCGTTCGGCGTTATAATAAGCTCCGAGAAACGGAGCTTCCCAATACGAACGGTGATCCTAAGAGGGGATCAACGATCGACGATTCTACCGCGCAGATTGAACGCACTTCGGCGAGGTCAAGATAACAGTACCAAGTATGTGAAATCAGAAATATCAGAATCGAATTCATAATAGCCTATAAAGGTGAGAGACATGTATGATAACCAAAATACAAGACGCAACATAAGAGTAGCTAAGTCGTGACTCACGCCTCAAAGTCACCACTAAATATAACTATGGGACTCACGCCACAACATCCATCATGTTCGCATCATGGCCGCATGCCCGAATACAAAGACGGTGCAGACATGTCCATGATGCAACAATAATAACAAGGCCCGCGTGGCCACATGCCCGAATACAAAGATCGGTGTAGACATGCCCATGTAACCTCAACAACAATATACTGGGTGGTCAACCCTGCCGCATGGCCACATGCCCCCGGAATACAGCATCGGTGTAGACATGTCCATGTAACCACAATAACAATATATCACGCAACCAGGCTATCACAAGCAAGCTCAAGCAAATTACCATACTTCTAAACTTTCATAAAAAGATCCATTCCTTCTCAAGAAGTCACCTGATATCAACACTTGCACAACAATTGCTATCTTAACAAGCATAGGCGAGCTACACAACAACAAGCATATGCAAGTTACACAACAACAAGCATAGGCAAGTTACACAACAACAAGCATAGGCAAGTTACACAACAACCAGCATAGGCAAGTTATACACAACTCAAGGTACTCCCATTTTATATCATAGTCCGGGTTTTAACCCTAAGTACTACGTACGTTAAGTCCTTTTAAAAGAGATACATTCCTTTTATAAAAGTCACCCGATACCCGTAGTATAAAACTAGAGTGATTCACCTTATTAAGTAAACCAGAACACTTTCCTTTTAAAATCAAGTAACAACATTCTTTTCCTAAGTTCCAGTTTGCCTACTTTCAATTACTCAAGCCTCTTACTTTAGAAAGGTTTCATAGTTCGTAGTTTTTATGCCTTTAAAAAATTTAAGAAACATATGCCAGTAGTGTGATTAGTTTATTGTTGTTTATAACAATCTTATTACAAAGCCATGATCTAGGAAATGAAATATCATTTTGTCTCATCTTAGCTTCTATGCAGATGGAAGTTTCTACCGTTTTAATAATACTTAATTATTCAAAACATTTCCTTTTATTAACGTCGCAGTTGGTTTGTCGATACACATCCCGATTTCAAATCAAGAAACATTCTTAAGCCGTTATACCTAACTTCCCATAAAGCTAGTATAACTCTTAAGTTTTCAAAACCAAGTATTACTCTTCTTTTCAAAACGATTTGAAATCTTTGAAATACTACAAGTTCTTTATTATCACACATCAAGCCAGTTATAAACAAATCATTTACCTTTTTTAAAAACCACAAAGTATTTTCTTATCTACATAAAGCTGTTATAACCAACTTCCCATAAAGCCGTTATAACACTTTATGTTTCAAACCAATCAAATACATTTAACACACGACGCTCACCGTACTACATAGTTCACACATATCATGCTAGAAGAGATAGGAAGAGGTTCACATACCTCGCGACGAGTATCGACTAATAGCAAAACGCTCCAAACAGTCGACTACTCCTTAAGCCAAGTAAATCGCGCCACACGTAGTACTTCAACCTATAAGGCCACAAGGCGTTTATTAACATCGCAGATCTTTCTACAGAAAATTCGGCAAAGACTTCTCCCGCCACAACAGAAATCTCCTCCTCTATCGAGGCCGCCATCAAGCCAACCAGGGGGGGTTAACACATCTAACCGGACGAGTACAATTCTACAACACAGTAATGCTACACAAGTCTACTGTAATACAGTCCTATGTAATTACAGTTCAGTTCAGTTCTTAATTCTTCAGGCTTAAGTCAGAAGACATTGCCACAGTACTAAGTTCAGTTCTATACATAGTATACAACAACTATATATTCAACACTTATGTAATTTCCAATTACAATAGGGGGACAAGATATTTACCTCGATAAGCCCAAAATTATCCGAGTTTAATGTCGCTCCTGAGCAAGGTTTAGCTCCTACTCTGAGTGCTCCAATCCGCTCCAAACAACCCTTAGAAGTTCTAACCAACTTCTCTTAAGTACTTCAAACAACTATGAAGATTTCCTTAGGGTTTCGTTTAGTGGCTAAAGGAAAGTATAATCGTATTTTCTGGGCTTTTATAAGTGTAACCTTGGGAATACTACAAGGTATTTGGGCCAAGGTATTTGGACATAACAACAATACTTTGGAGAGTATTTCTATACCACAAAGGGGGGGTATTTATACGAGACAACTAGGCTAGTGGGGTTACCCACAAAAACACCACCAAGGAGGGGGTGGCTCTGCCAAGGGGAAAGGAGGGCTAGGACGAGAATTCTCAAGAGGAGGGAGAGGGGTTTTCAAGACTTAGGCAATTTGTGGATGAAAGAACTCATCAACTAATGGGGTATTTATAGTCAAGCCAAAGCCAACCAATGGCCAAGATCAATCCATGTGTTAGGCAGTGTAGGGCTAGGATTTACCAAACACAAATATCCTACCTAACCTTGACTTTGTCAAGGCAACAAAACGTGCCAACCTTGTTCATTTTCGTCCAAATGGACGCTCAAGTTCACCAATGGGAGGGTGCCAAGTGTCGCCTCCCGCTGGTCCAAAATGTTTCGCCTCTAAAAATCCGCAAAAATTAAAAATGACATAGCCGGAAATTCCCAACGAAAGTCGTGAAACCGCTTTCGTCAAAAAACGACTCTAATCGGGTGTTGTGAGCAAAATTAATTCGCCAAGCCACTTTGTAGTTCGAAAATTTCTACGCACGCCCCACGTACATACTCCGAAATACGGTATAACATTCTCCTCTCTTAGAAACATTCGTCCCGAATGTTCCTTCTAAGGCTCAAAACAAACGCGCCAAGATAGTCTTCACTACTATACTTACGAGAACAAACCCGCCACATCCGCCACGTAAAACACCCACTCAAAATACTTACATCCAAGTCCACGAGGAAACACTCTAACATCACCGCAACCACCTCTCCGGGTCCTAAAATATACTTCCTTCGCGACCTTCTCTTTACAAAAGAAATGATACCACTTTTGTCACTTTGCTCGAGGCATAAACCTTCTCAGCGACCCAACAAATGGTACCGACCGCACGCGACATCGAGGCCGTCGACTCTCAAACTCTTACTCACAACTTTTCCACGCTTTTGTTATCGCCCAGCTTCCAAAACTCGGGTCACTATCTCTTACGTGGTCATCATTAATCGGGAACACTGACGGATTTCGATACTCTCCCGAACGTATCAATAAGAAAGACCAACGCATCGCCTCCTAAGTCGGACGGCAATTGCTAACATATAGGCAACCCGCCTATTCTTCACATGAACTCAAAAGGCCCAAAGTAACTCGCTAAGTTCCTCGTTTCTCCAAAACTCGCCACACCCTAACCACAAATTACCGGAACAAGCTCAACCAACTATTCGAACTTGCCAAAGATCGAACCAATCGACCGCAAGAACTTACACTTCCGCCCCTACAAGGCTTCACAAGACGACATCCGAACACCGAAATGGTAGCTAAAACACTTCTCCAAAGGAGACAACGATCCTCACAGCTACCACGACATCAAAACACCGCCCGAGGCGAATACGATCTGCAGACTCACCCGAGTTCCCAACTCTGCCTGGTAAAATTCTTAGAAAATGAAAATAGCCACCACCTGGGCTTCACTGTCTGTCATAAGGTGAAGGTAGGCACCCCGTGCAGCTTTACAACCTTTCAGACAACACCAACATCGCGAGGAACGACTCGATCAAGAACACGATAGGCTGCCCCATCGCCCGACCATCGGTCGAACGCATCCACGAACTCGCACGCTGGTCATCTAAACTGGGCCTAGCACCGTGACCCTACCACTGGCGGGACCACCTGAGCTGACCCACCTCATTCCGCCACGGGTTGACACGCAACACGCCTCAACCCGACCCTCCATCACGCCAACTCTCTAGTTCTCGATCCGAACAATCTTACCTATTCAAGTCATGAAAGCTACCACTTCCATCTCACATTACCTGTGGACCGATCACACAAATATATATCCCACGCACACTACGCACTCGATAAAGGTCAAACATAAAATAGATCTTTTACTCAAGACGACCACCCGTAAGGTCTCAATCGTGACATAGTCTAGGGTTCACACTTACCATGACCCCATACTTAACCTCCCAACTAACCATGTTTTCTAACTCACAATTTACACAACGCTATTCGCACATAGCACATAATAATGAGATCATCATAACAAAGATACCAAGACTCAGAGGTTAAGGATATACCCGGCTACCGCCCACTCTAATCATAGGCACGCCGCAGGCGCATAATCTGTAGGTGATGAACCACCATCGATCTCGGCGTCGAGTCGTACGCTCAACCTCTCCTATAAGCACGCCTCTCTTCACATGGCCCCGACGGCCGCAGAATAACAAGCTCCTCGTACTACGACACTCCAAATGCGGTCTACCACATCGACCACACCGAGGTAGGGGTGATCGTGATCCGCCAACACCCCTACTCCTCAACATCTCAAACTCCGGGAGCCCCGACCGCCCCGAATCTCCCAAAGGTCCCGGCGTCGCGAGGACCACTCGAAAGCGGAGGCGCATAACTAGTCTCGCCGAGGCGGTCCGCTCGAAATCACCAGAGGACCTCGCTCGCCTCTTACGCCGACTCGTCATTCCGCGATTTCTCCGCCTCACCCCAAGTGCATAAGCTCGCATGCGGCAATGTCCATGCCTACCAAGAGCTACACTGAACAACTCTCTGCTAGGTAATCATCGAGCCTCAGAACATATCGGTGCACTCGGCCCTCCATACTAGCTACTAATGCGGGACATACCGGCTAATGAGTCGAACTCCACATTGTACTCCCGAACCGACGCCTGCTCGCCGCAACACCAAAAATCTTTACCGAGCCCTCCTTATCTGCGAGGCAAGAAGTGTGCAAGAAAAGCTTTGAGAACTCGTCCCACAAGGCCGGCGCATTCTCTCCCGACGCTTCCCACGAATCAAACCGGGCCGATCGCGGTATCACGCACCGACGCGAACTCAGACCACCGACTCGGCCTCCGATGCCTTGATCACCCTACGATCCAGAATCGCCGGATGAACTCTTGGATCATCCTCGTGCCTCGACCAGAAAACTCAAGCGGGCTACAACTCGTAAAATCTCGTAGCCTCAAACTATTCGCTCCGGTGCACCACAAAGCGGCTGAACTCGAATCGCCAGATTCACCTGTCCTCATATTCGCCACGATCACGCCGCATGGGCCATCTCTCGTACTTAACTCCTCTCGCCTGTGCCGGACCGAGGCTCAGTATCAGAGTCTCGCAGCCCATCGCCGCCGCTCTAAACTCACTGGCCGGGCGGCCGCAAAACTCGACGTCAAACACTACCTCGTGTATCGACCGCTGCGCCAGACTCCTCGAACCACACTAGCAGCTCCTCGCAGCCTTGCCCTTCTCCCGGTCGCTGCGTGAGGCATAATCGGTGAAAACGAAATACGCTGGAGGGTCCAACTTACAACATGCCTCTAAGGCACGATCTCGAATGAGAAGAATGGAAACTAATCCTAAATGCCTCGCACTCCTCGATTATAGATGTGGTGCACAACACACCGATAATCAAGACTCTACTAGACACGGCTCAGACACCTTCCGAGGATTAATCGCTCGATACCACTTTGTCACACCCCAACCGCCCGTGATCGTGCCTTACCCCGCACCCTAGTGATCCAACATCGAGAAAACCAATGGAAATAAAAACTTTAAACATGAAATGAGAGACATACTAAATAAACAGCAACCAAACAGCTTGCCTTCAGATATATATATATAAAAGCGACAGCTTATCCTTTTTACAAACCCCGCCACAACAAAGGCATGCACTTAAGATTTATACAACAACTATGACGGGACAGGGCCCCGCCATACCCCTGAATGTACAAGAACCTACGACTCAGGGAAACATACCAAAAGATAAGCCTCCGGAGAAACGGAGCTTCCCAATACGCTGAACGGTGATCCTAAGAATGGATCAACGATCGATGTACTTCTACTCGCAGATGAACGCAGCCTCAAGGAGGTCGACAACAGTACCAAGTATGTGAAATCAGAAATATCAGAATGAATTCATAATAGCCTATAAAGCAGGAGACATGTATGATAACCAAAATACAGTACGCAACATAAGAGCAGTCAAGTCAGGGACTCACGCCCTCAAAGTCACCACTCAAATATAACTATGGGACTCACGCCCACAACATCCATCATGTTCGCATCATGGCGCATGCCGGAATACAAAGACGGCAGACATGTCCATGATGCAACAATAATAACAAGGCCGCATGGCCACATGCCCCCGGAATACAGCATCGGTGTAGACATGCCCATGTAACCTCAACAACAATATACTTGTTATACCCCGTAGTTGCAGGGTATGTATGTGAGGACGTACGTACGAGAGTACGGCAGAAAATTTTGAAAAGAAAGAAAGATGTGAGTTTTCGACGGAAAAGTTTCCGGTTATTTGTGAAGAAAAAGGTTCGTTAATGGGAATTGGATTCCCAGATTTGGTATTTGGACTTCTTAGATTATATTAGAATTTTGAGATTTTATTTTCGGAAATGGTCATGCTGGGCCCACGGAGAAATTTACTTTGTAGGGCCCGCTTTGTTTTTGAGATTTCAGAATTGGATATTTTCAAGACGAAATATTCGGCGAATCGGGGCGACACGTGTCACCCCATGTGGCACCTCGCCGATTTTACATTTGTACACAACACCTTGCTAGAGTCGTTTTTAAAACGCTTTTTCGTAACTGCGAAGGGAAAATTCCGGCGATGTCGGTTTGTATTTTTGCGGATTTTTACGAGAGACCAAACAATATGGACCAACCGGAGGGTGACATGTGTCAACCACACAAAGGAGACAAGTGCGACTGGCCGACCAGGTTGGGCTTGATATTTGTGTAGATATTTGTGAGGGTTTTAAGGAGTAGGGTCTAGGTGCACTTGGCTTGATCTTGCCTTACACTTGCCTTGCACTTGGCTAGATCTTGGCCATTGGTTGGCCTGGGTTTGCTATAAATACCCTCCTTGTGAAGACTTATTCATTCACCTCACTTTGTCTAAGTCTTGAAATCCTCCTCCTCTTGTAGACTCTCGCCCAAGAGCTCCTCTCCCTTGAAAGTGGCCTTTGGCCGTGAGGTCTCCCTCCCCTTGTGAGGTCTAGCTGGGTACCCCTTAGCCTAGTTGTTTTCAGATAATACCCTTGTTGTGGTATAGAAATACTCCCTAGTATTGTTATAATGCCCAAAATACCTTAGCCTTGTACCTTGTAGTATTCCAAAGATACCTCTTTACGAGAGTCCTAAATACTACCTTTTGTCCTTTTAGTCTCAAACCAAACCCTAAGGAAATCTTCATAGTTGGTCAAGTATTTGAGTAGGTTGGTTAGAACTTCTAAGGGTTGTTTGGAGTGGTTTGAGCGCACGGAGTGAGCTAAACCTTGCTCAGAGCGACATTAAACTCCTGATAATTTTGGGCTTATCGAGGTAATTATCTTGTCCTCTATTGTAATTGGAAATTACATGTTTGTTAGAGTATATAGTTGAAGTGTACTATATATGGAACTACTTAGTATTCGCAAATGTCTTTTGACTTAAGCTCAAGAATAAAGAATCGAATCGAATCAGATTTACATGGTGTATTGCAAAGAGACTTGTGTAGAATTGTACACGCCAGGTTAGACGTGTAAACCCCTGGTTGGCTTGGTAGCCGCCTCGATAGAGGAGAGATTTACGCTGCTATGTGGGGAGGTGTACGAATTTTCTATAGAAAGATAGAAAACTTGTGTTTTGGGGTTAATAGACGTTTGTGACCTTTATAGGTGAAAGTACTAAGAGTAGCGTATTCTACTCGGAGTGGAAAGGGCGCGCAGGTTGTAGTACTTGGAGCATTTTGCTTATTGTCGATAAATCGTCGCGAGGTATGTGAACCTCTTCCTATCTTTTCTAGCATGATTGTTGTGAGCTATGTAGTACGCAGACGCATGTGCTAAGTGATTTGGTTGGTTTAAAACATGTGGTGTTATAATAGCTTTATGGGAAGTTAGTTATAACGACCTTATGTAAGTGAAAATGGTTTATCGATGTTAGAAGTTAAGAGACTTGATCTTATAAGATAAGAGACTTAACTTATTTGTTTTAATGTGGATGTTTGTGTGAAACCTCATTCGTGAGTAATGAGTACTGGTTTTTAAAGGGATAATGTTTCATCGATTTCGAATCGTAATGTATCGGCTGCACCACCGCAGCGTTAATAAAAGGAAAATGTATTGAATAATGATGTGTTGTATTAAAACCAGAGAAACCTCCATCCGCATGAAGCTAAGATGACAAAATGATATTACATTTTCTAGATCATGGTCTTGTAATAAGATCGTTATAAACAAGAATAAACTACTCACATATATGACATATGTTACTAAATTGTTCTAAAAGGAATCAAGTGATTAAGTTTGGGAACTATGAAACCATTTGAAAATGAGAAGCTTGAGTAATCAAACTAGGCAACCGGAACTTAGGAAAAGAATGTTGTTACTTGATTTTGAAAAGGAAGGTGGGTTGGTCATTCTAATACTACGGTATCGGGTGACTTTTATAAAAGTAATGGATCTCTTTTAAAAGAACTTAACGTTATGTAGTACTTTGGGGTTAAAACCCGCACTTTGGCATAAAAGGAAAGTACTTTGAGTTGTGTGAAACTTGCTTATGCTTGTTGTTGTGAAACTTGCCTATGCTTGTGATGATAGCCTTTATGGTACAAGCGTTGTGTTTCGTGTTACCGCGTCTCGATAGAGGTCGGTTGACCGTTGAGAACCTACTGACGTGTCGGCAGCGACGGAGAAATTCCACCGCACGCTCCTCGCTGATAGTATTATTGTTGTTAATCACTTTGGACATACCGACACGATGCGTAGCGCACGTATGCCTCCATTTTGGTTAAAGTCTTGTGTTAATCGCTTTGGATATATCGACACGACGCGTAGCGCACGTATGTTTCCATTTTGATTAACGCCAGTGATTTCCTTTTGGACATACCGACACGACGCGTAGCGCACGGGTATGCGTCCATTTGGAATGTTGTCTTATTGTTTCCTTCGACATACCGACACGACGCGTAGCGCTGCGGGTATGCTTCCATTTGGATTCTTTGTCTTGTTGTTGAGGTCACATGGACATGTCTACACCGGCGCACTCGGGCATGTGGCCATGGGACATTGGTATTATTGTTGCATCATGGACATGTCTACACCGGCGCAAGATTCGGCACGCGCCATAACGCGAACTCGATTGATGTTGTGGCGTGAGACCCATAGTTATATCGAGTGATGATCGCTTTATGTTGTGAATCGTAGTTTGGTTATCATACATGTCTCCGCTTTATATAGACTAGTATGATTTCATTTACTGATTGCATGCTTTCACATACTTGGTACTGTTATCGACCTCCTTCGGGCCGCGTTCACGCCGCAGTGAGGTACATCGGCCGTGGTTCCTCGCTCTTAGGATCACAACAGATTCAAGCTCCGCTTTCTCCGAGGCTTATCTTTTGCAGTGTTCTCGAGTTGTAGGTTCTTGTACATTCGTGGTATGGCGGCCCTGTCCGTCATAGTCATCAGATATCTTAAGGTCCGTAGTCTTGTTGTGGCGGGGTTGTAAAAGGATTAAACTGCTCGTGTTTTATGTATATACCAAGGCAACTGCTTTGGTCAGTTCGCTTATTTATGCTATCTCTTGTTAAATGACTCATGTTTTATGTTCCGCTGATTTTTCTCTGATGTATGTATCACTAGGGTGCCCCGGGTAAGGCACCAGTAACGGGCCCCGGAACGGGTCGTTACAAAAGTGGTATCGAGCGCTTAATCTCTGAAAGTGTCTATGCATCGTGTCTAGTAGAGTCTTGATTATCGGTGTGTTGTGCACCACATCTATAATCGTGAGGCTATAGGACATTTAGGATTGGTTTCCATTCTTCTCATTCCGAGATCGTGCCTGTAGTCAGAAAGAAGTCAGACTTCTCCGACGATCTCGCTTTTTACCGCTATGCCTCCGCAGTGCAACCAGAGCCTGGCGGCAAGGCACCGAGGGTGCCGCTAGTGAGATACAGAGGAGTACGAGGCGCAGCCCGACAAAGACTGAGGTCAGGCTTCAGACGGCGGGTTTCAGGACGCCGCCACTTCAAGAGAGTTTAGAGTCGCACCGTGGTCGATGAGACTACAAGACTCGAGCCTCCACCCCACACCGAGCAGGGAGATGGGTCAGCGAGATGGCGGGCTGCCGCCGTGGTCGTGGGCGATATGAGAATAGCCGACGCAGCAGCCTCGCCTGGGCCCAAAGAGCACCAGCCGTTCACCCCGAGCAGATAGTTTGGGGCTACGACTTTCCGAGTCAGAGCCCGCGAGTTTTATGGGTCGAGGCTCGAGGATGATCCGCAGGAGTTCATCCGCAGCGCCGATCACGCGGTGATCAAGGCTTCGTAAACCGAGTCCGTGACCTTTGGTTCAGACGGCCGCGTGATACCGCAATGATTGGTTTGATTCATTGAGCTTTCCGGGAGAGCATGCACTCCAGCAGATGGGATGAGTTTTCGGGCTTTCTCACGCACTTCTTGCCTCCGCATGGCGAGGGCACGCCGGCGATTTTTGTTACCGAGAGCAGGCGACCGTCAGTGGAGTACAATGTCGAAGTTCGATTCTTCGCTCGAGCATGTCCCTGCGCTTAGTTGCAGAGCATGGAGGATAGGTGCATCGCCACGCCACCGCTTGATGATTATATGGCCGAATCTTGTGCGGTGTTTCTCTTCACCGCATGGACATTGCCCGCACGCAGCTCATGCACCAGGACGCGAGGCACGGAGGGTCGACGAATGACTGGATCGCCAGAAGAGGCCGGGACGCAGGTCCTTTGGTGGCTTTCGAGGCGGACCGCCTCGAAGAAAGCTAGTTATATACCCCCACCGCATGCAGTGGTCCTCCACCGCCTTCGTGAGCAGTCGTGGCTCCGCGGTTCAGATTTTCGGCAGAGCGGTGTTAACCACCAAGCCACCCCTACCTCGTTGTGACTATTGTGGTAGACTCCATTTTGGAGAATGTCGCTAGATTGGGAGTTTGTTTTGCATGACAGCAGGCCATTTTGCGAGGAATCGTCCGACCAAGGGAAGCGGATGTTACGACTCACCTTCAGGATCTGTGGTGGTTCATCACCTTCATATGCATGCACTGCAGGCGTGCCTATGATTGTGAAGCGGTAGCTTGGTATATCTTTAACCCTCTAGAGTTTTGGTATGCTTGTTATGATGATCTCATTATTGTGCTATGTACGGATAGCATTGTGATATTGTGAGTTTGAAAACATGTTTAGTTGGGAGGTTACGTATGGGGCATGGTAAGTATGAACCTTAAACTATGTCACGATCGAGACCTTGGGTAAGGTCGTCTTGAGATTAAAGATTCGCTTTTATGTTTGACTTTTATCGCAGTAGTAGTATACGTGGGATTTATTTGTGTGATAAGTCCGTGGGTAGTGTGAGATGGAAGTGGTAGCTTTCATGATGTGAATTAGTAAGATTGTTCCGGACGGGAAACAAGAGTTTAGCGCGGTTGGGGTCGGGTTGAGGACCATTTCGGGGCAACCGTGAACCCGGTCAGCGGGTCGGTCCAGGTGGTCCCGCCAGTGGTAGGGTCACGAGGATGCTAGGCCCAAGTTTGTATGATCATCGTATGAGTTCGTGGACGCGTTCGACCGAAGCGGTTCGTAAAGGCCGGAATGGCCTTAAGGAAGTTTGAGGTTAGTAAGATGACCAAGTTTGGAGGTAGTGACTCCGCAGATTTTCGAACTAAGTAATGACCGAAGTATGGTACGTCTTGGGAGAATTCTGCCGCTCGAGAAGGGCACGACGAGTAAGGAAAGAAGAGGACGATGTTATTTCGTGCTGCGTGGTACGGGCAACTTGTTAGAGGAACTTTATCGTTATTTGACTTGAGAAGGAACATTCGGACGAATGTTTCTAAGGCGAGGAGAATGTTATACCCGTAGTTGCAGGGTATGTATGTGAGGACGCACGTGCGAGAGTACGCAGTAAAATTTTGAAAAGAAAGAAAGATGTGAGTTTTCGACTAAAAGTTTCCTGTTATTTGTGAAGAAAAAGGTTCGTTAATGGAATTGGATTCCCAGATTTGGTATTTGGACTTCTTAGATTATATTAGAATTTTGAGATTTTATTTTGAAATGGTCATGCTGGGCCCACGAGAAATTTACTGCTTTGTAGGCCCGCTTTGTTTTTGAGATTTCAGAATTGGATATTTTCTAAGACGAAATATTCGGCGAATCGGCGACACGTGTCACCCCACGTGGCACCTCGGCCGATTTTACATTTGTACACAACACCCTTGCTAGAGTCGTTTTCGACGAAACGCTTTCGTAGCCATGGGCGGAAAATTCCGCTATGTCGCTTTGTATTTTTGCGGATTTTTCCGAGAGACGAAACATTCGGACCAACGGAGGGTGACATGTGTCACCTCACAACGAGACAAGTGGGCGCACTTGGCCGAATTAGGGCAAGTTGGGCTTGATATTTGTGTAGATATTTGAGGGTTTTAAGGAGTAGGGTCTAGGTGCACTTGGCTTGATCTTGCCTTACACTTGCCTTGCACTTGGCTAGATCTTGGCCATTGGTTGGCCTTTGGGTTTGCTATAAATACCCCTCCTTGAAGACTTATTCATTCACTCTCACTTTGTCTAAGTCTTGAAATCCTCCCTCCTCTTGCACTCGCCCAAGAGCTCCTCTCCTCGAAAGTGGCCTTTGGCCGAGGTCTCCTCCCTTGTGAGGTCTAGCCTGGGTACCCCTAGCCTAGTTGTTTTCAGATAATACCCTTTGTCAGGTATAGAAATACTCCCTAGTATTGTTATAATGCCCAAAATACCTTAGCCTTGTACCTTGTAGTATTCCAAAGATACCTCTTTACGTAGAGTCCGGAAATACTACCTTTGTCCTTTTAGTCTCAAACCGAAACCCTAAGGAAATCTTCATAGTTGGTCAAGTATTTGAGTAGAAGTTGGTTAGAACTTCTAAGGGTTGTTTGGAGTGGTTCGAGCGCACTGAATGAGCTAAACCTTGCTCGGGAGCGACATTAAACTCGGATAATTTTGGGCTTATCGAGGTAATTATCTTGTCTCTATTGTAATTGGAAATTACATGTTTGTTAGAGTATATAGTTGAAGTGTACTATATATGGAACTACTTAGTATTCGCAAATGTCTTTTGACTTAAGCTCAAGAATAAAGAACCGAATCGAATCAGATTTACATGTGATCAGACAAGAGACTTGTGTAATTGTACACGCCAGTTAGACGTAAACCCCCCGTTGGCTTGGTAGCCACTCGATAGAGAGGAGATTTACGCCATTGCGGGAGGTGCCTTGAATTTTCTATGTAAAGATAGAAAACTTGTGTTTTGGGGTTAATAGACGTTTGTGACCTTTATAGGTGAAAGTACTAAGAGTAGCGTATTCTACTCGAGGAGTGGAAAGTGGCTAGTGCGTTGTAGTACTTGGAGCATTTTGCTTATTGTCGATAAATCGTCGCGAGGTATGTGAACCTCTTCCTATCTTTTCTAGCATGATTGTTGTGAGCTATGTAGTACGGTAGACGCATACGTGCTAAGTGATTTGGTTGGTTTAAAACATAGGGTGTTATAATAGCTTTATGGGAAGTTAGTTATAACGACCTTATGTAAGTGAAAATGGTTTACTGATGTTAGAAGTTAAGAGACTTGATCTTATAAGATAAGAGACTTAACTTATTTGTTTTAATGTGGATGTTTGTGTGAAACCTCATTCGTGAGTAATGAGTACTTGGTTTTTAAAGGGATAATGTTTTACTGATTTCGGGAATCAGAATGTGTATCGACTGCACCATCGCGTTAATAAAAGGAAAATGTATTGAATAATGATGTGTTGTATTAAAACGGTAGAAACCTCCATCCGCATGAAGCTAAGATGAGACAAAATGATATTACATTTTCTAGATCATGGTCATTGTAATAAGATCGTTATAAACAAGAATAAACTACTCACATATATGACATATGTTACTAAATTGTTCTAAAAAGGAATCAAGTGATTAAGTTTGGGAACTATGAAACCATTTGAAAATGAGAAGCTTGAGTAATTGAAACTAGGCAAACTGGAACTTAGGAAAAGAATGTTGTTACTTGATTTTGAAAAGGAAGGTGGGTTGGTCATTCTAATACTACGGGTATCGGGTGACTTTTATAAAAGTAATGGATCTCTTTTAAAAAGAACTTAACGTATGTAGTACTTTGGGGTTAAAAACCCAGACTTTGGCATAAAAGGAAAGTACTTTGAGTTGTGTGAAACTTGCCTATGCTTGTTGTTGTGAAACTTGCCTATGCTTGTGATGATAGCCTTTATGGTACAAGCGTTGTGTTTCTGTGTTACCGCGTCTCTCGATAGAGGGTCGGTTGACTGGTTGAGAACCTACTTGGATGTGCCGGCAGTGACGGAGAAATTCCACGCACGCCTCGTTGATAGTATTATTGTTGTTAATCACTTTGGACATACTGACACGATGCGTAGCGCACGGGTATGCCTCCATTTTGGTTAAAGTCTTGTGGTTAATCGCTTTGGATATACTGACACGATGCGTAGCGCACGGGTATGTTTCCATTTTGATTAACGCCTTGTGATTTCCTTTTGGACATACTGACACGATGCGTAGCGCATCGCATGCGTCCATTTGTAATGTTGTCGTCTTGTTTCCCTTTGGACATACTGACACGATGCGTAGCGCACGGGTATGCTTCCATTTGGATTGCTGTCTTGTTGTTGAGGTCACATGGACATGTCTACACCGATGCAGAATTCCGGGGGCATGTGGCCATGGGACATTGGTATTATTGTTGCATCATGGACATGTCTACACCGGCGCAAGATTCCGGCACGCGCCATAATGCGAACTCGATTGATGTTGTGGGCGTGAGACCCATAGTTATATCGGAGTGATGATCGCTTTATGTTGGAATCGTAGTTTGGTTATCATACATGTCTCCCGCTTTATATAGACTAGTATGATTTCATTTACTGATTGCAGATTTCACATACTTGGTACTGTTATCGACCTCGCTCGGGGCCGTTCACGCCGCAGTAGGTACATCGGCCGTGGTTCCTCGCTCTAGGATCACAGCCAACAGATTGAAGCTCCGTTTCTCCGAGGCTTATCTTTTAGTGTGTTCCTCGAGTTGTAGGTTCTTGTACATTCGTGGTACGGGCCCCGTCCCACATAGTCATCAGTATATCTTAGGTCTGTAGTAATGTTGCATGCGGGTTGTAAAAGGATTAAACTGCTCAGGTTTTATGTATATACCAAGGCAAATCGCTTTGGTCCTGCTTATTTATTATATCTCTTGTTAAATGACTCATGTTTTATGTTCCGCTGATTTTTCTCTCGATGTATGTATCACTAGGGTGCCTGTGGTAAGGCACCAAGAACTGCCCCGAACGGTCGTTACAATATCTGGTCAACTCGCCGCATGGCCACATGCCCCTAATACAAAGATCGGTGTAGACATGTCCATGTAACCACAATAACAATATATCACGCAACCAGCTATCACAAGCAAGCTCAAGCAAATTACCATACTTCTAAACTTTCATAAAAGATCCATTCCTTCTCAAGAAGTCACTGATATCAACACTTGCACAACAATTGCTATCTTAACAAGCATAGTAGCTACACAACAACAAGCATATGCAAGTTACACAACAACAAGCATAGGCAAGTTACACAACAACAAGCATAGGCAAGTTACACAACAACCAGCATAGGCAAGTTATACACAACTCAAGGTACTCCCATTTTATATCATAGTCCGGGTTTTAACCCTAAGTACTACGTACGTTAAGTCCTTTTAAAAGAGATACATTCCTTTTATAAAAGTCACCCGATACCCGTAGTATAAAACTAGAGTGATTCACCTTATTAAGTAAACTAACACTTTCCTTTAAAATCAAGTAACAACATTCTTTTCCTAAGTTCCGCTTTGCCTACTTTCAATTACTCAAGCCTCTTACTTTAGAAAGGTTTCATAGTTCGTAGTTTTAATCCCTTAAAACAATTTAAGAAACATATGCCATACGTGAGTAGTTTATTCTTGTTTATAACAATCTTATTACAAAGACCATGATCTAGGAAATGAAATATCATTTTGTCTCATCTTAGCTTCTATGCAGATGGAAGTTTCTACTGGTTTTAATAATACTTAATTATTCAAAACATTTCCTTTTATTAACGCTGCAGTGGTTTGTCGATACACATCCTGATTTCAAATCAAGAAACATTCTTAAGCCGTTATACCTAACTTCCCATAAAGCTAGTATAACTCTTAAGTTTTCAAAACCAAGTATTACTCTTCTTTTCAAAACGATTTCAGAAATCTTTTGAAATACTACAAGTTCTTTATTATCACACATCAAGCCAGTTATAAACAAATCATTTACCTTTTTAAAAACCACAAAGTATTTTCTTATCTACATAAAGTCATATAACCAACTTCCCATAAAGCCGTTATAACACTTTATGTTTCAAACCAATCAAATACATTTAACACATGACGCTCACCGTACTACATAGTTCACACATATCATGCTAGAAGAGATAGGAAGAGGTTCACATACCTCGCGACAGTATCGACTAATAGCAAAACGCTCCAAACAGTCGACTACTCCTTAAGCCAAGTAAATCGCGCCACACGTAGTACTTCAACCTATAAGGCCACAAGGCGTTTATTAACATCGCAGATCTTTCTACGTAAAAATTCGGCAAAGACCTCCCCGCCACAACAGAAATCTCCTCCTCTATCGAGGCCGCCATCAAGCCAACCAGTGGGTTAACACATCTAACCTGGACGAGTACAATTCTACAACACAAGAATGCTACACAAGTCATCAGAATACACCCTATGTAATTACTGATTCGGTTCGATTCTTAATTCTTCAGGCTTAAGTCAGAAGACATTGCCACAGTACTAAGTTCAGTTCTATACATAGTATACAACAACTATATATTCAACACTTATGTAATTTCCAATTACAATAGGGGGACAAGATATTTACCTCGATAAGCCCAAAATTATCCGAGTTTAATGTCGCTCCTGAGCAAGGTTTAGCTCCTACTCTGAGTGCTCCAACCCGCTCCAAACAACCCTTAGAAGTTCTAACCAACTTCTCTTAAGTACTTCAAACAACTATGAAGATTTCCTTAGGGTTTCGTTTAGTGGCTAAAGGAAAGTATAATCGTATTTTCTGGGCTTTTATAAGTGTAACCTTGGGAATACTACAAGGTATTTGGGCCAAGGTATTTGGACATAACAACAATACTTTGGAGAGTATTTCTATACCACAAAGGGGGGTATTTATACGAGACAACTAGGCTAGGGGTTACCCACGCAAAACACCACCAAGGGGAGGGGGTGGCTCTCGAGGGGAAAGGGAGGGCTAGGGCGAGAATTCTCAAGAGGAGGAGAGGGGTTTTCAAGACTTAGGCAATTTGTGGATGAAAGAACTCATCAACTAATGGGGTATTTATAGGTCAAGCCAAAGCCAACCAATGGCCAAGATCAATCCATGTGTTAGGCAAGTGTAGGGCTAGGATTTACCAAACACAAATATCCTACCTAACCTTGACTTTGTCAAGGCAACAAAAACGTGCCAACCTTGTTCATTTTCGTCCAAATGGACGTTCAAGTCCACCAATGGGAGGGTGCCAAGTGTCGCCCTCCCGTTGGTCCAAAATGTTTCGTCTCTCGGAAAAATCCGCAAAAATTAAAAATGACATAGCCGGAAATTCCCCAACGAAAGCTGTGAAACCGTTTCGTCGAAAAACGACTCTAATCGGGTGTTGTGAGCAAAATTAATTCGGCCAAGCCACTTTGTAGTTCGAAAATTTCTACGTACGTCCCCACGTACATACTCTGGAAATACGGGGTATAACATAAACAACTTCTCTTAACACTTCAACCAAGCTTATGAAGATTTTCTAGGGTTTCATTTTGCGACTATTGGAATAAAGTAGCATTTTCGGGCTCCTAGTATTAAAACAACTTTGGAATACTACTAGGGATACTAGGCCAAGGTATTTGGGATTTTACAACAATACACAAAGTATTTCTACACACGCGGGGGGGAGGGACGAAAACACAAGCTCAAGGGAGGGAGTATTTTGCCTTGGAAGACTTAAGTGTGGAATGAATTTAGTCTTCAACTTAAGGGGGTATATATAGAGGATTCAAGGGCTATGATCAAGTCAAGTGGGTGGTCAAGATTGGGCCATGTGTGTGTGGGTCCCACCACACCACATGGCCAACGATTTTGCTCTCCAAGTGTCATGGCATTTCGGCCAAGGGTGCCACATGGGGGTGACACGTGTCGCCCCCCGATTCGTCCAAAATATTTCGTCTTCCGAAAATATCCAAAATACCGTAAACCTCAAAAACAAAGTGGGCCCCACAAAACCGTAAATTTCTCCCGTGGGCCCCACGTGACCATTTCCGAAAATAAAATCCCATAATTCTAATATAATCCAAGAATCCCAAATACCAAATCTGGGAATCCAATTCCCACTAACGAACCTTTTACCTTCACAAAACCCGGAAACTTTTCCGTCGAAAAATCACACCTTTCTTTCTTTCCAAAATTTCTGTCATATTCTCGTACGTACGTCCCTACATACATACCCTGGAACTACGGGGTATAACACCTACGTCATCTTGTCTTTTCATATCCTTCTGTGAGTTACTATACCTGGTAGTATATCTCGAGACATACGAAAAATACAGATGTTAGATGTGTCTTAGGTATGTATCGAGGTTATGTATTGGTACATTTCTTTCAAATATTTTATGTGCAATCACGTTCTCTATCCCAACCTGCACTAGATCCATTAGTATACTATTGTTTGTTACTGAAAATGAACTAAGTCAGGGTCATGTAGTAGCATGCAATTTAGTGCCGAAAATTGTTTAAATGAGTGAAAGGTCTAGTATATGACTTAAACTCAGGATCTGTATTTGTCAAATTATGCCTAGATAGCCTATTGAGATGCACGTACTTGGATTATTTTAAGTTAGTATATCTGGAAAGCTCTCTAGGCCATAGAAACAGTAGGAGTACCAATGGTTTTCTCGCTTTCATTAGTCTTTGTTGTTTATTACTCTTGTTCGACTTTGCTAGCATTGTTGTCTTGGTTTGTTGTTGCTGATGCATTATTATGTTACGACTACCATTAATTTTACTTTGAATCCTCCAATGCCATTTTTCTACTTTTCTCTTGGTGATGCTGTTGTAATTCGTCGTCCTAAAGAAAACCCGAGAACTTTAATTTTTATGGGGTATGCCATTCATTATTTTTGGTTGATTACTAACCTGGCATGTTTTTTCGCATTTCATGAATTAATTCACATGTGTTTATACGTTGCATCAATAATTATTTATTATTTGATAAATTCGAACATGTACTAATCCTTATCTTTTCTTATATTTTTTACATGAAACATACCGGAGCAAAATGAAGAGTCTCATAGCGAGACTCATCACGAGCTACTTCAAATGAAGACCCGCATCCGTGTTCATCGCCGCCTCCGCATTTGAAATTCCAAAGCTACCGGCAAAATAGCACCGCCATTCTTCGAGTCATCTTTATTTAATTTTTCTACCCCGCCCCCATTCATTATTTAATTGTCTAACATTACACTAACATTAGCACACATAGTTAAACTTTGAGTGCCATTGGGAATTAGTTTGACGTTAGAAATCTACTTCCTTTTAAGTTAATTATCCTAGTGTGACCCACATTGCTTAAACCATAATTAAACCATTTAGTCGCATAATTATTTAGGTAGTCAAGAAATTATTTACTAAATCCTAACTTTAGGAAAGTTATTTTTATAAATTCCCATTAGCATTCACATATATATATATATATATATATATATATATATAAATCGTAGGATCGTTAACCTTTGCATGATATATTTTCACATCCTATTTTTCGTCATCACAGGTTTTGCATTATTACTTCTACTAAGCAACATATATACCCTACAAAATAATTTCATATGTTTTATAACTACTCTTTAAATGCATGTCTTCAACTAAGATTAGCTTCATGTATTTTAAACAAACCTTACATTTTATGCAGGCCAAAATATACTTACGCTTATAAATATCATTTGCTTAAATACTTTAAAACATGCATTTTCTATAGCATAATAATTAACCCTAGGTTTGAACGGACAGCCGCAAGTTAGCGGATCCTTTACCCCTTCCCTTTAGGATAATAAAGAACTCTTGTCCATAATCTCATTAAAGTTTAGCAGACCATTTTTAATGGAGTTAATGTTAACTTCACCTAGTTGACATTTAAGTGTCCTAATTCACCCAAACTAATTAGGTGGCGACTCCGCGAACCCTTTTAGCCTTTAGCATTTTTATTCTATTTTCTAACCTATTAAGCAGGAGTTGAATCTGTCGCGGTCGAAAAAGGGTGTGACAACATCTGTAATGGCTTCTACTTCCACTATCAATATAATTGAGTCTTCTACTTATTTGATTGAGTTATCTAATTTATGGCATCATAGATTAGGACATGTTAACTATCAATTTATCCAAAGATTGGTAAAGTTGAAAATATTGCCTTCTATCAACATAAACCCTTAACGTAAGTGTGAGGTGTGCGTAGAGGCAAAACTTTCCAAGAATCTCTTTAGATCCGTCGAAAGGGAAACCGCTCCTCTAGAACTCATACACATTGATATATGTGATTTGAAGTTCGCTCAAACTAAAGGGGGGAACAAGTACTTTGTGACTTTCATAGATGATGGAACAAGGTTTTGTTACCTTTACTTACTAAAAAGTAAAGATGAAGCCTTTGAAGTATTCAAACGCTACAAAGTAAAAGTTGAGAACCAACTAAGCGGACGGATTAAAATAATTTGTAGCGATAGAGGGGGAGAATATGTGGCGCCTTTTGAAGAATTTTGTACCCAATCGGGTATAGTTCATCAAACGACGGCTCCTTACTCACCTCAATTAAACGGTGTGGCTGAACGCAAGAACCGAACACTAAAAGAAATGATGAATGTCTTACTCATCAATTTCGGCCTTCCCCAACACATGTGGGGAGAAGCTGTCCTTACCGCAAATAAAAAATTTAATAGAGTCCCACACAAAGGTAAGGACAAGACTCCATATGAACTATGGTAAGGAAAGAAACCTACCTACAAATATTTGAAGGTATGGGGTTGTCTGTCCAAGGTAAAAGTACCTATGCCAAAGCAAGTCAAGATTGGACCTAAGATTGTGGATTGCATATTCATCGGATATGCCAATAACTGTAGTGCTTATCGCTTCATAGTGCATAAGTCGGATGTACCGGACATTTATGAATGTACGATCATGGAATCAATGAACGCTTGGTTCTTTGAAGGCACGTTCCCATATAAATAAAACAACAAAACCTCTCGCAAATGAAGTTATGAACAAACCTCTGAGGATCTAGGAGTGGCTGACTACCTAAATCCAAACGGTTCAGATCTAGTGAATTCTGAAGTGGTTGATTATCCGGAATCCAGTATTCCAGATTCTCAAGACTTGGAAGATTCAGAGATGGAACTAAGGCGAAGCAAAAGGACCCGGAAGGACAAGTCCTTCGATCCAGACTTTGAAGCTTATTTGGTTCAAGATGAACCACAAACAATCGCCGAAGCATTATCAACTCCAGAAGCACCGCTATGGAAGGAAGCTTTAGAAAGTGAGATAGAATCCATCCTGCATAACCACACTTGGGAGTTGGCTGAACTTCCTCCGGGACACAAACCTTTGGGTTGTAGGTGGATCCTTAAACGGAAGTTAAAGGCATATGGATATATTGACAAGTACAAGGATATGTTAGTAGTCAAGGGCTATCGCCAAAAAGAGGACCTTGATTACTTGGACACCTATGTTTCGGTGTCCATAATGACATCCATAAGTATGTTTATAGCTATCGCCGCCTTGCGGGATCTTGAAATACATCAAATGGATGTCAAGACTGCCTTCCTAAATAGTGATTTGGAAGAAGAAATATATATGTACCAATCCGAGGGGTATGTGGTTCCAAGACAAAAGACAAAAGTGTGTCGACTTGTCAAATTATTGTGTGGGCTGAAACAGGCCCCTAAACAATGACACGAGAAATTTGATAGTACCCTACTATCAAAAGGGTTCAACATTAATAAAAAAATGTGACAAATGTTTTTACATGAAAGAAAATGCCGATTCGTTCATCATGATATGCCTTTATGTAGATGACTTGTTGATCACTGGTAGCAGTCCTAGGATAATCCTAGAGACTAAGAACATGTTAAAACAATGTTTCGACATGAAAGATATGGGTGTCGCAGATGTCATCTTAAGGATCAAGATCTCTAAGATATCTAATGGACTGGTCTTGTCTTAATCTCACTACATCGATGATGTGCTGAAGAAATTTGAGATGTTCGACAGTTCACCGGTAACGACACCATTGGATAGAAGTCAAAAGATTGACAAGCATCTTGGTGTACCCGTATGACAAGAGTGATACGCAAAGGTGATTGGGAGTTTGATGTATGTCACAAACTGCACTCGGCCAGATATCGCTTATGCAGTCAATAAATTGGCTAGGTTTACCCGAAATCCAAGCGAGGATCATTGGAAAGCGTTGAATAGGGTACTACAGTTCCTGAAGTTCACAATAAAATTCGGATTACACTATTCGAGATATCCAGCTGTATTAGAGGGGTACAGTGATGCAAACTGGATATCTGATAGTGAAACATCAAGTCCACCAGTGGATAAATTTTTACAATCGGTGGTGGAGCTGTGTCTTGGAAATCCTCTTGACAAACACTTATTGCCCGATCCACTATGGAGTTGGAATTTATCGCTTTAGACAAAGCGGGAGAAGAAGCTGAGTGGCTTCATGGTTTTCTAGAGGATGTCTCATGTTGGGATAAACTCGTGTCTTCTGTAATGATCCACTGCGATAGTCAGTCGGCTCTAGAAAGGGCACGAAGTTCTATTTACAATGGCAAGTCTCGTCATATTCCACGGAGACATGAGTCTGTTACGCAGATGATCACCTCGGGTGTTATTTCCATTGATTACGTTAAATCAAAGGAAAATATCGCAGATCCCTTGACGAAGGGAATGACCAGAGATCATATGTACTGTCTGTCTAGGGGAATGGGCTTAAAACCCAATCAATAAGAACCAATATAGTGGACACCCAACCTTACAGACTGGAGATCCCAGGAATAAGGTTCAATGGAAAAATTAAACTTTAAATGTTCAGTTGAGCGCTTCGGAGGAAGAAAGAGCACTTCGGATAATGATTTCTTCTTAAGAAACATAATCCAAGGCTGTTCCCATGATAGACATAAAGTGCTACCTGTAGAGGGGTAAAGGATAAGTTTCCAAACCTTTAATTATCCTCAATATAAAGGTTAGGTTGGGGAAACTTTTAATGGTTCCTGACACTGGTATAGTGGGGTATTGCAGGTACCTTATAGGAGATTACCTATTTAAGTGCGAGGACAGGCAGCCTCAGATGAACGCACTTAAGAATCCAAGGGTGTCCACGGCCCACGACGGACAAAACATTTAAGAAAGATAGAGTAAGGAAAAATGTTGTGTTGATATCATTGTCTTGGCTTACACTAAACACTTACGGTTCAAGACATCACGTTCACCGCGTAGTAAATAAGTCCGATGATATTCTACTATGGAAGGTTCAAAGCTACGACTACCTCTCCAGATGCAACATCGATCCGCCGGATGATTGCTAGAAAGACACCATGTGCGTGCGCCAAAATCTCTTCCAAGAGGGGATTGTTAGAAATTTACTAAACGTGGAATAAAGTTAATCCTATTAATTATGACTCGAACAATTGGGGCCCCGCACGTCGAAAACATGGTTTTCACACACGTGCACATAAAGTGCCAAAGATCATAATTTTCTTAAATGGAAGAGATATTGACACGTATACGAATTGTTTGAGACGTAAGGAAATAGACGGTTATTGGTCAAATGAAAACTGGTTTCACGTAGGTAAATGAAAGGAAGAAATGTGTAAAAGATGAAACGTATCAGAAATCACCGTGGAGCCGAGAATGGCCGCGACACAACAAAGTCAAGGCCGCAGCGCTCTAAGAACCGCAGTGCCTCCTCCTAGAGCCCCGGCTCTAAATGTCGTTTCAATTTCAGTAGCTCACTGGAATTGAAGCGCCGCGGTGCCTTCCCGAAGGGCCGCGACTCTAATTGGCATTTTAGTTCCAGTGAGTTACTGGACATGAAGCGCCGCGGTGCCCTTCCGAAGGGCCGCGGTGCTTCGACTGTTTTTCAGTCCGTTGGAGGCGAATTAAAACTGATTCTTGGGATGACTTTGGAGCATTTAATCTCCATTACTTTGCTATTGATTTCAGCCATTACTAGGCTGAATTAACCACAATATCAATGGTCATTACTTGACATTGATGGTCATTCATTTGGTTAATTGAGAAGACATAATCATCTACCTATAAATTGTTGCCTTTGACACAATTGTAAAACACATTGACATTTGACACTTAACAATTCTCTGAAATTGTCTTCCTCTCTTGCAATCACAAAACACTCAAAGATCTTTCTAAGCGAACACTTGAGTTCCCTTTGCTCATTTGTTTGATTGTTATTTTATCTTGGGAGATAAGTTATCATTACACCGTTGAAAGGATATACGGGACAATATTATCTTAATGATAGATTGTTCATTCAATCGACTCAACAAGCCAATTTACTTTGTTCATTTTCATATTCTAACATATTTGTTGTTGTTGCATTCTCATTTCCTTGTTACTATACTAATTACCCACAGTTCCATTGATCATGATTTTTGTTGGATTATTATGGAATTAGACTCGCTTCTGATTATGCAAATGATTAAGGGAGAGATCTAAACCTCTTGGCTTATTAGAACTGATATCAGACAAGGTCAGAGCATGAGCTTGCAGGACCATTTTCAAATTTTCTATACATTCAGAAAGGACAATATTATAGCAAATTTTGTTGTCAATTCAGCTGAATAAACTAAATGGAACAAATTCTCCAATGAGGCTATAAATTTGTCACCTCAAAGTTATATCTTCATTGAGGAATGATGAACTTGGGAGACCAAATCTTAGAATCGGGATAAAAAAAAGACAGCTCGGTGCATTAAGCTCCCGCTATGCGTCGGGTTTGGGGAAGGGCCGGACTACAACGTTCTATTGTACGCAACATTACCTCACATTTCTGCAAGAGGTTATTTCCACGGTTTGAACTCATGACCTCCTGATTACATGATAACAACTTTATCAGTTACTCCAGCACTAAAAATCAGGATAAAGAAAGAAAATTTTATTTTTATCCTAGCTAATTTGTTGACATGTATATACTAAGTTGTTATATAATTAATCTACTTTTTTTGGGAGCTCAATTTTATAGGAGTTTGGATAAGTCGAACTAAAAGAAGAAAATTCTTTACTCTAGCTTAGTATTGAAGAGGTAAGCTTTAGCTCTCATCTTTTTTTCTTTAATAATTTTTTCTGCATTTTCATTCATCTTCCAATAAAAAACTTACACCATGATCTGAGAGAGTTACAAAAAGTGTGTTACTTCTCCCTACTTAGATTTAAAGGATAATAGTATCCTAATTGAGATGAGGTAAATAAAAAAGCTTTGTTAGATACTTGGTCATATGAATATGAATACCAAATAATTCAAGATTTACAAAAGTATTTCTACCCCTAACAATTGACAATGGAATCAAACTCAAGGAGGATCCCAGGTAATGTCTTTCTTCTTCTTTTTAAGAGTTCTGAATGAAGCCATATTCCATCTATTCATGGTCATCATCCCTTTCATTTATGAAGGCAAATCCGCAAAAGTGTCGTAAGTCTTGATGTTAGCCCCTGCATGGCTCAAAGAAGCTAGCTCATCATCTACTTTATTTGCTTCTCTGTAGCAATATTGTAAGATAAATTCAATGTTCTTCATATGCTTTTTTAATTCATCTACCTCCTTTTGAATTCTTCAAGGGGTGTAGGATAGATCATTGACACAATCTACTAAAAGTTTGGAATGACTTTCAGCTATGATTACATCACGACCACTGTTTATACACTATATCGCTCATTACAATAATGCTATAGCCTCAGCCTAGTTGCTTGTGCCAATACCCAGGTTCAGTGAAGATGTAAAAATCAGGTGCCCATTACTGTCCTTAATGACTCCTCCTCCACATTTCTCATTCTTGCAGCTACCATCTGAGTTGATCTTCAAAAAATTGGTTGATGGCTTGATCCATCGCACAATTATGGTCTTCTTGGAGTTTATGTTGCTCCTCATTAGGACAACTATATCTTCCTAGTTTGGCTTCACTTTGTTGTTGATGAATTGATTTCCAATAACCTATGAAAAAGTAAAAGAGATATGGTTAATTGTCTTTCTCACATTGAAGATATCCTTACAATACTTAACTCCACGTCTATTTTTCTAGATTTCTCACATGGTTACTGCCGGAAGACATTTCATTAGTAGATTCAGGACATGATCATTGGCCTTCCATGTCCACCATGTCTTGAGGAGTTGTCTCATAGGAATTTTATTGTACTAGATGCCCACTGGAGGCGACAGAGATGACCAGATTTCCTTAGCAAAATTCCCACCTCACATAAGATGGTTTATGTCTTCTTACTAAGAATTTCTGCAGCAGCAGCATCTTGAGGGGATTGCAATACTCATCTTTGGCCAATCTGTTGTCTGTGGGTATTCTATCTCTCAAGGCTCTCCATAATATAAAACTCATTTTAAAAGGAACTTTATTATTCCTGCTCAACGAGTCAATCCAACTCTTAGTTCTTTGCCACCACACGTTCCAAGAAGATGCCACATAAAATTTCCCTCTCTCGTCTGCTATCCAGATAGGAGTATGATCAATTTCAGATTCAGATATTCATGTAACTTCAAGAGGAATATGCACATCCCAACCACCCCAATTCCAATCATCATTGCTAAGGATATCAGATAAGGCTCTCATCTTTGTATCTTTTGACTTATTAGTTAATACTAAGCCTGGCCAGTGGGCCGGGTCGGGATACCCGACCCGGTCCCGCCCTAATTCCCCCTAAAAGAGATGGGGACAGGACACGAACCCGCGATAGGAACTGGGCTCGTCCCGCCCGGGCCCATCCCGCCCCAAGGAAACCCCGCCCGGTCCCGCCTTGATCCCGCCCCCTTCCACTTTGCAAAAATGGTCGTTGCACAAGGATCATTTTATATTTTGGTCGTTGTGCAACGGCCATTTTGGCCTCCCCACCCCACAACCCCTTCCCCACTTAATATTTATTTTTAACCACTAAGTTAATATAATTACACTTTAATCTAATTTTCCAATTATAAATACCTCATTTTTTCTTTATCTGTCTCACGAATCTTCCTACAATCTCTTTAATCTCTCTACAAGTCTACATTGCCTACTAAATATTATATTTTATTTGAGGATCATCCATCGAGCCGTGAGGAATTCCCAATTCACCGAGTTGAAGGCCTTTCGAAGATCAACTTTGAGCATGCATCTACTAGAGACCCTTTTGTGATTGTAACTCCTCAAAAGCTCTTGAGCTAGGTGAATGTTGTCAGACATACTTCTACCCTGGACAAAAGTCGCCTGAGCAGGATCAATGAGAAAATCCAAAACCGGCACCAACCGTGACGCAATAATCTTGGTGATGACCTTGTACAAGATGTTGCAACACGAAATTGGTATATAGTCACTCACCGTTGCGCAGTGGGTAGATTTAGGAATAAGAGCGATGGTAGTGTGATTGATCTTTTTGAGAAGCTTTCCCGAACTGAAGAACTCTTTAACCGCAGCACAGAACCCCCCCCCGACAATATTCCAGGCTTTCTTGAAGAAACCCGAAGAGAAGCCATCTGGACCTTGAGCTTTGTCTTCCCCAATACCGAATAATGCCCCTTTAATCTCTACGTCCGTGACATTTCTAATGAGGTCATCCCCTTGTTCCTCCGAAAAACAATTTCCTCATGAGATGACACCAATATCAATTGGTTCACAAGCGTCCCTAGTTCCAAGCAACCCTTTATAGTAATTAATGAATTCTGCCGCAACTTGGTCACTGGAGTTCGTAAGAGAACCATCACTCTTGGTAGTGGCCGCAATGAAATTCCTTTTGGAGTTGCGTTTGACCATACCATGAAAGAACTTAGTGCACCTATCACTGTTCTTGAGATGCTCACATTTGGCAAGTTGTCTAAGGAAACTCATTTCTGCATTAATAAGGACCATGGACTTGTGCCTAAGCTCGGTAACCCGTATGTGTAAGTGATCAAGATGCGGGTTGCTCAATGTCTCCTGTTGAGCAATATCAAGCTCATCCTTTGCCCTTTGGACCCGAGAAGAGATATGAGAGAAGTCTTTCTCATTGAGCTGCTTCAGGGGTCTTTTAAGGCTAAGTAACTTCCGGCATAACCCGAATTGGGCATTGCCATCAATATTCTGCTCCCAAGCATCTGTAACAATCCTTCCAAAGTTTTCATGGGTAGCCCATATGTTGAAGAACTTGAAGGGTCTATTATGCGTTCTCGAACGATCCAAAATAGTGACAATGCACGTCGTATGGTCCGAGAAGGGCTCGGACCGACGGAAATGTGCACTGCCATACCAACCAGCTTGTAACCAATGGGCGTTAATGAGGGCCCTATCAAGCTTGCTCATCGTATTGTTACGGCTGAACGTGAACTCGCAACCCGTCGAGGCCAAATCCGTGAGGCTCAAATCCCGGCAACAATCAACAATATTCTTCGTGTCATAGTTGGAGATAGACGCCATATTGAAACGCTCATCTTCCTTCGTAACCGTGTTGAAATCACCAAGTAATAGCCACGACTCAGTCATGGGGGTCCCGTACTCCCTCAACTTCTCCCATAAGCTCCGTCTAGTGATAATCGTGTGGAGCCCGTATACGAAGGTGACATAAAGCCTCTTGGAGGAGATAGCACAAGTGACACTGCAATGAATGTTTGCGGGTTGATGTCAAGCACTTGTAGAATAACTTTGGCCGGGTTGAATAAAATAAAAATCCTCCCCGTCGGATGATGGGCGAAGTTATCCAACACCTCCCAATTGCGAAATTTTGAAAAAGAGAAATGATCAAGCGTCGTGTTGTTGAACTTCAATTCCAGGATACCAAAAATGTCAATGTTGTTCTCATGCACCACGGAGCAAATCTCCTTTTTCTTGGAGGAGCGGTGCAGGCGCCTTATATTCCAAGAAGCAATGATCATTTTGATAACGGAGGGGGAATAGTCCCCTTTGTGCTATCTTCATTACCGTTAATAGAGCTGGTGCCACCATAAGGTCCCTTCTTTTTAGGAGTAAGGGTCGTCATTCTGCTCAAGGGTATGGGAAAGCTTTGCCCGCCATTGTTAGCCTTAGCTTTCGCCCTCGTCCTCACGCCCACGTGCCCCTCCTTCTTTTTGGTACCTTCAGAGTTCCCACCTTTCCCAACCTTAGCCGATGGGCCGAAAGGTTGAGCTTTCGTATCTGTCCGACCTTTGCCAACCCCGGTCTGTGTCCCCGTAGGCTGGCCTCCCAAAAGCTCCTCCTTTGGAGTAGTGTTATCATAGATGTGTGCTAAGGTTTCCTCAATGGCTTTCTTAGCTTTGCTATCAATGGGGCTATGAACAAAAATGTTGTCGTACATATCCACAAGCTTGCGAAAACTTATGGATTGCTCAGAGGCATAGCTGTAAACATAATAAGTCGTCAGAAGGGGATTATCATAATAACATAGCTCTATTGCACGATCTATGAGATGGAAGAATGGAAACCAATCATAAATATCCGGCAGCCTCCTGCGTATAAGTATGGTGCACAACATACCCATACACAAGACTCTACTAGACACGGTCTGTAGACATTCCGAGGACTAACTGCTTTGATACCACTTTTGTCATGACCCGACCCGACGGGTCGCGACCCGGTTCCTTAATTGGACACCCTTATACTGACCTGTCACATATAATCAGACTGACACTAAGGACAATATGAAATTCTACAGCATAACACTACAATAATAACACATGTCAGAATAGGCAAGCCGGCAAGGCTGCTTTGTACGCGAATGAACCTGTCTCCAGAGGGAGTCACAACTAGTCAATATATCAAATAGACGAGCCGACAAGGCTGTCACTATATACGGGAACATCCCCATAAAAAGAAAGTGAAGTACAACAATACAGATGACCAAAACATGATAAAATCCCCACACGAACAACCCACAGCTGTCTACATACCTCTATGAGAAGGATAACGAAATATGACGGGACAGGGCCCCGTCGTGCCCCTAAATATACATAAATAAAAAATAAGGTTATGTACCAAAATAACTAGCTTCGAATCAATGGAGCTCTCCCAATAGCTGAACATGAATCCTAGACCGGAGGATCACCGAACTGAGTACCTGTACCTGCGGGCATGAACGCAGCCCCCCGAGGAAAGAGGGTCAGTATGAAATAATGTATTGAGTATGTAAAATATGAAGTACTGTAAATAAGATCATAACTGGCCAAGAGGTAACAATAGACAAGTATAATAATCAAATACCAAATCCAACTGTGCCATATAAAAAAAATGAGAGTCAAATCAAAATCAAGAATGTCTGTCCATAGAATCATCTTGTTTATATACATTGCCGGCCCTTAAGTGAGGGACTCGGTGAAATCATCATATCTATATACATTGTCGGCCCTTAAGTGAGGGACTCGGTGCAATGATATAATCACATCAGCACGAATAGAATATCATGAGTAACTTTATACATATTAAATCATCACTTGACTCTCAATGGAATAAATGAAAGACACTATCATATCATATATCATTTTCTATCATCATTTGGAAAATCAAGGCGTTTATCATATCATGTATTATTCTAAAACATCATTTGGAAAATCAAGGCACTTATCATATCATGTATCATTAGGAGTTAGGATTCAATAGAATTATGTACGTCCGCCGTATACTCATTTGTATAAATCATGCCAAAAGAAAGAAAGGATAGTTCGCATACCTTATTGACGAACTAACCAACTCGATAATCTAAATACGCCTTGACTAGCACTTCAACCTATAATAATAGTAACATGTCCATTAACCTTATGATTACTAGCATACGTTGTAATTGAATGATAACTTGTCTTCTTTTCTATAAAAAATCTGGGCAGAACTTCCCCTATTTATATGCACATCCACAACTTACAACAAATGCCAACAATACCAATTAACAAGTCACAATTCCAAGATATTACAAAAATCAGTCCATATACTCTAATTATACCATAGTTATGCATTCTTTCTTCTTACATTTATGGAATACAACAACCAAGAGTGCGAGTCTTCTAGTTTGCAACATATCACCTTACTACACTTTAATTCCTTTAAGATACTTAGTAGTATTTACCATATCGCATATATAAGTTCATAACTTATATTTCCATCATTATAATTCTACCAAAACAGCCCTAAAATGCAATACAACATGTCCAATAATTCCTTACAAGTCTCGTCCAACACCACAATACCAAACTCTTTTCATAATTCCTTAAAATCCAATTGAAGTCTTAAAATCCAATTCATATTCCAACAATTCCATAAGAACAACTACAACTTTAAATATCAAGATTTTCTTTCAACTTTCAACATGCAATTAGCGACGATAATAACAATAACACACTCGAATTCAATATATATAAAAACAGTCCTAAAATCGGCTACAACATCCACAAATCGCATGCATTGTCTTAATTTCAAATTTCTCTTAAGACAAGTCCATTCCTCAAACTACAACAACATACAACCCAATTATACCATAAGAAGAAGATTTTTTTACCTTAATTTTTGCCCAAGAACAATCCCTAAAATCAGTCCAGCATCACGTGAGTTCACTGCCTCCCTTTCACCATTTTTATCATTTTCTTCAACTCAAAACGTCATGTATGTATCCCACAATGTTAATCCATCATTCCTTACACATTTTTCTTCCAAAAATTCGTCTTAAAATTTGAATTTCTAGGCCTAAATCTCTCGGCCAGCAGTGGTGTTTCTCCACTGTTTTTGGGGCTAATTTTTGGCTTATAATTTTTGTAGAAGACTTAATCTATGGAGAAGAATCAAAAGCTTCAATTTGCTAAGAAAATAGGGAAGGGGAAATCAAAAATCTGCCTAGAGGGAAAGAGAGGGGAGGTTGAAGGTTAAGAGAAAAGAGAAGATTTGAAAATGAAATAGGAAATTAGAAATTGAAAGGTTAATAATGTTTTTAAGGGAAAAATCTGAAATTGTTAGTTACACTTGGGTCCAATTTCTTAATTGTCTACTTAAATTAATCCCTCAAGTTATAATTAAAGCTTAGATCCCACTTCTTCTAATTCCCGAAAATTTCATAAGGCCTCGTATCCTCGTCGTCGCAACTTATATAATACGTTACTAATCCATAACGGGGAATATATATAACTATCATTTTCAATTTCCATTGTCACGCTCGTTGTACCCAAAAATTTCTCCGGAATCACATCCCTCGAATACTAACTTCCGGATTAGCATATATAAGTATATTTTATATCTAATATTCGAATCTTACTTTCTTAATGACATTCTTAATTATCAAACTGGAGGGGCACTGATCCTAGCTGAAATGGATGGCGAAGTATGGCCAAAATCTATCAACGCACATGCAGGAAGAGATACTATATCTAGGAATTTTACTTCTCAATGTAATCATTTTTATGCTGTAAAAGTTGCGCTCCCTCGGTGTGATACGCACAGAACCCACATAGTGTTTCATCTTTCTAAGTTAGAAGTTCCTCATTTGCTTGTAAATCATGAACTACGTCATGACCTGATTTTCTCGGCGGGATACGTAGGCGGCCACTTCGGCTTCGGTCCCATTCTTAGAAAAAAAACTTACAATTCCCTTCTGCTTGTAACAAACTACGTTATGACCTGATTCCTTCTTTGGGATACGTAGGCAGCCTATATCGGCTTCGGTCACACCATTAGAAACTTTCCTGACTTATTTTGGCATATAGCAAACTACATGTCGCTAATTACCTTGATAGAATAGACAAGCAACCCCACAAGATTCGGTCTCGTCCAAGCGAAAGTTCAACACCCTCGTATATTAGAAATTGGGGAAATTTTTGAAGGTTCACTTCAAGAACAGAAATGTTGGCTAACAAAGTCTTCAGTCATAATAGCTATTTTGGATGAGATGTTCGCTTGGTTTCACTGCATGTCAATATTCAAAAATTCAACAAAAACCTTTATCAGAATACATACTTTGTCATAAGCAATTTATTTTCAATAAATATTTTCATTAAAAGCTAGCCAAGATAGGAAACCAGACATGGGTGGTAGGTCCAAATAAGCCAGGCGCACGAGTATCAAGAACCAAAGCTACAAGTCAATACGAATCGACCTTCTCTCACAAAACTCACAAGTTTTTTTGAGTGCAGGTTCCTCATATTAGCAGAATCCGAGAGGACAACAACAAGCGGGTCACAAACGCATAATGTCCAGGCAAAGACGTCATTTCAACCCAGCGGGTCACAAACGCATAACGTCCTGACAATGACGTCATTTCAACCCAGGCGGGTCACAAATGCATAACGTCTAAACAACGACGTCATTTCAACCCAGGCGGGTCACAAACGAATAACGTCCAGGCAATAATGTCTTTCCAACCCGGGTGCATCTATTGCATATAATGGTACCTCCCCCCTCCTGGAACACGAGTTAAATGTGCTAATGGCCCTCGAGAGCCGCAACAATACAATGATCCTAATTCATCCAAGAAGACATATGTGGGAATATTTGCGGGTTCTCGTTTGGAAACAAAAGGAATGAAATTACAATATGTGGAACAAGAAAGTGTGATGTTGAACTTGACACAAGTGATGAAGTATCGTTTGTTGAAACTTGGGGCTATTGCCTTATTGGTTGCTTCACTGGACCTTTCCCGGGCCGAGTAACACATAATTCTATTGTTAAGGGATGGGGTGTGAAGTGCCGAATTATTCCTTATGGCCGAGAATGGACAGTCTTCCGGTTCATGACGGAGGATGATCACATTAAAGTGTTTCATGGTGGTCCCTATATGACTTTTGGAAAGACATTGATGTTAAAATTGGTTGATAAGGGTGTTATGCTTTCAGATGATCTTTTCATGAATATTCCCGTTTGGGTGGTATTTCGCGATATCCCCCTATCGGTTTGGAGTGTTGTTACACCCCGTAATTCCAGAATATGTTTAAGAGAAAGTACGTAAGGAATCAGGACTTAAAAATTTGAACGAAAGAAAGAGTTGTTATTTCTAAGGAAAATCTTCCAAACCTCGGGAAGGAAAAATGTTTGTTAGTAAGAATTGGGTTTTCAGAATTGTTAATTGAGACTGATGGAATTTTATTTTCGGATTTGGTCACGTGGGGCCCACTCGGGAAATTTTACGTTTTGTGGGGCCCATGAGGTTTTCGATATTTTGACGAATTATGGAAATTTCGGGAAATGGAATATTTTAGACCAATGGGAGGGCGACACGTGTCACCCTCCACATGGACATGTTTGGTCGAATTGACCAAGTCAAGGAAGACAAGTTGGAGCTTGATATAATTGACCAAATCCTAGCCATCCATTTGGTTTTGTCACGACCCGACCACGGACCCGTGACTGGTGCCTTACCCCGGGCACCCTTGTGGTACAACATCAGAGAAAACCAGCTGAAAATAAACTCACAACAGAACCCATATATAAAATAAGCAGGCTAACCCAAAATGGCTACCTCTAATACAACAAAACTGAACAGTTACATGCTTAACAACCCAAGCTATAACAGGACTACAGACCTCTAAGAATGAGTAAACACTATGACGGGACAGGGCCCCGTCATGCCCCTGAATGTACAAATATCTACAATACCGGGGAGAACCGTACCAAAAGTCGAGCCTCCGGAGAAATGGAGCTCCTGACACCTGAGCAAGATCCTAAGAATGAGGATCCACCACCTGCTTACCCTTACCTGCGGCATGAACGCAGCCCCCGAGGAAGGGGGTCAGTACACAATATGTACCAAGTATGTAAAACTGGAAAATACTGTAATAATATCATAAAAATAAACTGGAGTCATGGAAGAGAGTAAAAAATACCGTACACTGTGCCTTACTAACAATGAGAGTAACAAGTATAAACTTTACTGCATAAAATAGGAGGCTCATGATCAAAACAGGATCTCCCGCCCGTAGTATCATTAAGCAATCCTACTCCTGGGACTGTTTCACCCGCATGGGTCCTGTGGACCCGCATAAGGTCATCACCTCGCATGGGACTATTTCACCCGCATGGGGTCATCCGCCTCGCATGGGACTATTTTACCCACATGGGACTATTTCACCCGCATGGACCCTGTGAGCCCGCATGAGTACAAGCGCCGCACTCGCATCATGGGTAGCAAATTCATGGCATAAATAATAATAATAATAATAATAATACATAAATCAGCAAAACCGGCTATCATACATAACATAAGCGCTACCGGCTTATCATAACGTAAACGTAAGCAAGTTAAGAATATCTCCTAACTTCTTAATAACATTTCTAGTACATCCTCTCATTTTAGTTACTTAAGGCACTACATGTCATTTTAAAAGAAAATCCGGGAATTTAACGCAAGTACCACGTTCCTTAAACCTTTTAAGAAAATGACTCATTTTTATGTAAAAACTCCCAAGATACTAATAACCGTAGTATCAAGTCACGACAACTTTTCAAAACAAGTCACGTTTACCTTTAAAAATACCATAGGTTTCTAAAATCAAGTGACTTCATCTCTTTTAAAACCTTAGGCAATTAATGTCTTAAAAACAATTTGCCTTCCACAAATTCCAATCCTTTATCCGTACTTATTTTACTTGGAGTAAACCTTTTCTTGTTAACCTTTCATAAAGCCAATACAACCAACTTCCCATAAAGTTGTTATATTATCATTATACACTAGTCAAACACATCTCCCTATATCCAAGGGACTTATACTTTAAAACGAAACAAGTATCATATACTTAAAACAAGTGAAGAATGTCAAATCTTTGTACGTCTACCGTACTACATAGGTACAACTACTCATGCTCAAGAGATAAGAAAGTTCCACATACCTCTTCGGTCAATCCACTTGCTAAGTTCAAAATACCGCACGTAATATGTCAACCTATAATGACCATAATACGTTTATTAACCTCTAACTTCAATGTAGAATATTCCAAGTTCAAAGTTACTAATTTCTATGGAAAATTGGGCAGCATTTCCTTTGTTTCTACATACTTTGCCACATCTTTCAAGGCCGAATTTAACATCCAAACGTCACATTTTTGGCCCAACAATCCAAACATTTCAAAGGGGATTACACACCTAAACTTGGGTGTGTAAAATTCTGCCCCATATGGTACAACAATTAACTTAACAAGTTTAAAGTAGTTTTTAGGCTTCAACATGCTCACATAACCTTCTTAACCAATCCTTTCATATCCAAACCATATTCCTTACATGCAATGAATCTAAGAGTATTATTAACTACTACAAGTTCCTTCTTCTTTACATGCAACACAAATAACTAGCCATAAGAGAAGAATTGTTACCTTAGAGCTTTAGCCAAAATTATTCCAACAACTTTGCTAGCCTCCTTTCCAAGAACACCACCACAATAACTCCTACAAGCTAGCCACAAGCTTTCTTTCTTGCCACACTTTTTCAGATTTTTCTCAAGCTTTGAATTTCTCTTGGAATTCTAGAGAGAAGTGAGAGCTTTAGCTTAGAGAGAGAGAAGGATTTGAAAGATGACCAAGTCTTCAAGACTTGGTCAATATATAAGACATGCAAAAAAAAAAAAAAATCAGATGGGGGGGATACTTGTCACCCACCCATGGCCTCTTTTAAAACAAAAAGTGCAGAATTTCCCACTCCGCGGAACCGCCTCGCGCGCGGCCCGCCGCCATGGCGAGCTAACCCTGCAACCCTCCGAACTTCGGCGCGGCCCGCTTCCGCGCGCTGCAACTTCAGCGTTCCCCACGAATGTCGCCGCTGCAGGCTCTCGACCAAACACCTTTACGTCGTCTGCGCACTGAACTTGCAACTCTCATAACTTCCTACTCTGATGTCCTATCGATGAACGGTTGGTTGCGTTGGAAGCTAAACTCAACGAACTACGCACTAGGCCTTTGAAACACCTAGGAACTCTCAATGCACCGGGTCATAACCCGCCCCAAAGTTAACTAAAAACCCGTCCGAAACAATCCGTCAACCTAGCTTTCGAAAATTTTAAGTCTTACTCCTTTTGTACGCTCTCACACGTATGGCCAGAACTATGGGGTAACATTCTCCCGCCCTTAGAAACATTCGTCCCGAATGTTCCTTCTAGGCTTACTCGAATCACGATATCGACATAGACCCTCTTAACTATTCTTTTTGCAATTAAAGACGCTCCACATGCCACAATATTACTCAAGCATAATTGCCAAATTTAAAACTAACAAGCAGGAAAGTGGGTTACCTGGAGGTGTAGGAAATAAGTGAGGATACTTCTTCATCATGTCATCCTCTGCTTCCCACGTCATCTCCTCCCTGTTCTCGTTCCGCCATAAGACCTTGACGGAAGCCACATCCTTCGTTCGAAGTCGCCTAACCTAACGATCGAGTATCGCTATGGGACTCTCCTCATACGATAACCCCTCTGTCACCTGAACATCATGAATCGGGTGCACTCTGGACGGATCTCCAATACATTTCCGCAACATTGACACGTGGAAAACTGGATGTACTGCCTCCAGATCGGACGGCGGATCTAACACATAGGCAACCTTGCCTACCCTACGGACAATCTGATAAGGCCCAATGTACCTTGCGCTGAGTTTCCCTTTCTTCCCAAATCTCATCACGCCTTTCATGGGTGACACTTTCAGGAAGACCCAATCATCTACCTCAAACTCCAAGTGTCGACGTCGATGATCTGCATACGACTTCTGTCGACTCTGAGCTGACAATAACTGCTCCTGGATGAGCTTCACCTTATCCACTGCCTGTTGAACCAAGTCTGGCCCGACTAACTGAACTTCTCCCACTTCAAACCAGCCTATCGGTGACCTGCACTTCCTCCCATATAAGGCCTCATAAGGTGCCATCTGAATACTAGAATGGTAGCTGTTGTTATAAGCAAACTCCACCAGAGGTAAATGATCCTCCTACCACGAAATCAATAACACAAGCCCGCAGCATATCCTCAAGTGTCTGGATAGTGCGCTCGGCCTGTCCGTCGGTCTGAGGATGAAACGCCGTACTGAGACTCACCTGTGTCCCTAATCCCTTCTGGAAGGACCTCCAGAAGTTAGCCGTGAACTGGGCCCCTCTGTCTGAAATAATCGATATAGGAACTCCGTGCAATCTCACAATCTCCCTGATATACAGTCTGGCATAATCCTCGGCCGAAAAAGTCGTCCTGACTGGAAGAAAATGGGCTGATTTCGTCAGCCTGTCGACAATCACCCAAATGGAATCATGCTTCCTCTGAGTGGTAGGTAACCCTGTAATAAAGTCCATGTTGATCACCTCCCACTTCCACATCGGAATATCAATAGCCTGTAATAGCCCACCGGGCTTCTGGTGCTCAACCTTAACCTGCTGACAATTAGGACACTGTGCAACAAAACCGGCCACGTCCCTCTTCAGGCCATCCCACCAATACATACACCTGAGGTCATGGTACATCTTAGTTGACCCCGGGTGAATAGAATAACGAGCACTGTGTGCCTCCCCCAGAATCTGCTGACGAAGTCCTGTCACATCGGGAACACACAACCGGCCCTCGAATCTTAGCACCCCATCAGGTGCTACCTCAAATAGACTCTTCTCCTCCTGGAGAGCTGCATCTCGATACCGTACCATAATCGGATCCTCATACTGTCGCCTCTTCACCTCCTCGACGATGGAAGACTCGGCAACCTCTCGAACCCGAACTCCATCACTATCAGAATCAACCAAACGAACCCCAAGGCTCGCTAGCTGATGTAACTCTCGGACCATATCCCTTTTCTCTGGCTGTACATCAGACAGACTACCCATCGATCTGCGACTAAGGGCATCTGCAACTACATTGGCCTTTCCTGGATGGTACAGGATATTGACATCGTAATCCTTAAGTAACTCCAACCACCGTCTCTGCCGCAAGTTCAGCTCCCTCTGGCTGAAGATATACTGGAGGCTCTTGTGGTCTGTGTAAATATCCACATGAACTCCATACAAATAATGTCTCCAGATCTTCAAGGCATGAATCAATGCTGCCAACTCTAAGTCATGTGTGGGATAGTTCTTCTCATGCTTCCTAAGCTGTCGAGATGCGTAAGCTATCACTTTGCCGTGCTGCATCAGCACGCACCCAAGCCCGACACCTGACGCATCACAATAAACTACATATCCGTCTAAACCCTCTGGAAGAGTAAGAACTTGTAACGACCCGTTCCGGGGCCCGCTACTGGTGCCTTACCCCGGGCACCCTAGTGATACAACATCAGAGAAAATCAGCGGAAATAAAACATGAACATGAAATAAGAGATAAGATAATAGAACAGGTCAACCAAACGGTTACCTTCCAATGATATATATGTAAACAACTTTTTCAAAACGAACAGTTTAATCCCTTTTTACAAAACCCTGCCCACACAGTGCTACAGACCTCTAAGATTTACAACAACTATGACGGGACAGGGCCCCGCCATACCCCTGAATGTACAAGAACCTACAACTCAGGGAACACATACCAAAAGATAAGCCTCCGGAGAAACGGAGCTTCCCAACACGCTGAATGTGATCCTATAAGCGGGGATCGACAGTCGATGTACCTTTACCTGCGGCATGAACGCAGCCCCGAAGGTCGATCTGACAATGTACCAAGTATGTGAAATCAGAAAAATCAGAATCAAATCATAATAGTCTATATAAAGCAGGAGACATGTATGATAACCAAACTACAGTTCACAACATAAAAGCAGTCATGCCAAGTCGAGTGGAATACATTCCCGGAATGAACCGGTAGTCAAGTGAAATACATTCCCGGATGAACCGGTCGTCAAGTGAAATACATTCCCGGGTGAACCGGTAATCAAGTGAAATACATTCCCGGGTGAACCGGTAATCAAGTGAGATACATTCCCGGATGAACCGGTAATCAAGTGAGATACATTCCCGGATGAACCGGTCGTCAAGTGAAATACATTCCCGGGTGAACCGGTGATCAAGTGAACACAGTACTTGCACAACAAGGCTATCACACGTAACATGGTCAAGTTTCACAACAACAAGCATAGGCAAGTTTCACACAACTCAAAGTACTTTCATTTTATGCCAAAGTCCGGGTTTTTAACCCCAAAGTACTACATACGTTAAGTCCTTTTAAAAGAGATACATTCATTTTATAAATGTCACCCGATACCCGTAGTATAAAACTAGAGTGATTCACATTATTAAGTAAACCAGAACACTTTCTTTTTAAACTCAAGTACCAACATTCTTTTCCTAAAGTTCCGGTTTGCCTAATTACAAAGGCTCAAGTTCCTCGTTTTAGAAAAGGTTTCGTAGTTCATAGTTTTAATCCTTTAAAACATAATTCTACTTTAAACGTTTTGAGAAACATATGTCTTATATGTGAGTAGGTTATTCTTGTTTATAATCAATATTATTAAGCAGCCATGATCTAGGAAATGTAATATCATTTTGTCTCATCTTAGCTTCTATGCAGATGGAGGTTTCTACTGGTTTTAATACGATACATCATTATTCAATACATTTTCCTTTATTAACGCTGCAGTGGTTTGTCGATACACATTCTGATTTCCGAAATCAGTAAAACATTATCCCTTTAAATAAAACCAAGTACTCATTACTCACGAATGAGGTTTCACATAAACATCCACATTAAAACAAATAAGTTAAGTCTCTTATCTTATAAGATCAAGTCTCTTAACTTCTAACATCAGTAAACCATTTTCTTTACCTCTCTTAAGACATTATACCTAACTCCCCATAAAGCTAGTATAACTCTTTTTAAAACCTTTAAAACCAAGTGTTACTCTTTCTTTCAAAACGATTCACAAATCTTTTGAAATACTTCAACTTCTTCATTAACACATAACAAGCGGTTATAACCAAATCGATTACCTTTTGAAAACCACAACCCATTTTCTAACCTACATAAAGTGTTATAACCAACTTCCCATAAAGCGTTATAACACTTTATGTTTTAAAACAATCAAACACGATTAACACGTATGCGTCTACCGTACTACATAGTTCACACATATCATGCTAGAAGAGATAGGAAGAGGTTCACATACCTCGCGACGAGTATCGACTATTAGCAAAATGCTCCAAGTACTTCAAACCGTCGGCTACTCCTTAAGCCACGTAGATCGCGCCACGCATAGTACTTCCACCTATAAGGCCACAAGGCGCTTATTAACAATTAGGTCTCTTCGTAGAACATTCTACAGAAAATTCGACACCTCCCCATAAGCGTTAATCTCCTCTCATCGAGTGGCCATCAAGCCAACCAGGGGTTATACATCTAACCCTAACGGTACAATTCTACTCCACGGTACTACTACACAAGTCTCGTAATGTCTGATACTATGTAATTACTGATTCGATTACTCTTCTTAAATTCAGGCTTAAGTCGCGAGACATTGCGTAAGTATTATCGGGCTTAAGTCAAAAGACATTGCCGATAACTACGTTCAGTTCTATATATAGTATACAACAACTATATATTCAACACTTATGTAATTTCCAATTACAATAGGGGGACAAGATATTTACCTCGATAAGCCCAAAAATTATCCGAGTTTAATGTCGCTCCTGAGCAAGGTTTAGCTCCTCCTCAGTGCTCGATCCGCTCCAACCAACCCTTAGAAGTTCTAACCAACTTCTCTTAAGTACTTCAAACAACAATGAAGATTTCCTTAGGGTTTCGTTTAGTGGCTAAAGGAAAGTATAATGGTATTTTCTGGGCTTTTATAAGTGTAACCTTGGGAATACTACAAGGCATTTGGGCCAAGGTATTTGGACAATATAACAATACTAGGAGAGTATTTCTACACCACAAAGGGGGGTATTATACGAAAGCAACTAGGCTAGGGGTACCCCTGGCAGGCACCACAAAGGGGAGGGTTTCGGCAAGGCCTTACCAAAGGGGAGGGCTTTGGGCGATTTCAAGACAAGAGGAGGGAGTATTTGAGACTTAGATAGATTGCTCAATTTATGGATGAAGAAAGTTCATCAACTAGAGGGTATTTATAGGTCAGGATGGCCAACCAAAGGCCAAGATCAATCCATGTGTTAGGCAAGTGTAGGGCTAGGATTTACTACACACAAATATCCTACCAACTCTTGACTTTAGCCAAGGCACCAAAAGCGTGCTTCACTTGTCCATTTCGTCCATTTGGGCGATTTCGCCACCAATTGGAGGTGCCAAGTGTCGCCCTCCGTTGGTCCAAAATGTTTCGTCTCTCGGAAAAATCCGCAAAAAATATAAATGGCATAGCGGAAATTCCCTACGAAAGTCGTGGAAGCGTTTAGTCGAAGCGACTCTAAACGGGTGTTGTGAACAAATAATTTTCGGCCCTTCACTTTAAAGCACAAACTTTTCTACGTACGTCCTTGCGTACATACTCTGGAAATACGGGGTATAACATTCTCCCCTCCTTAGAAACATTCGTCCCGAATGTTCCTTCTCGAAATAGATAACGAAGAAGTTCCTTCTAACAAGTTGTCAAAGCCACACCTGGCCACGTAATAACACACGTTCTCTCCCCTCCTTACTCGTCGTGCCCTTCTCGAACATTTGAACTCTTACGGTATCGTACCACACTTGTCATCGCCTAGTTCCCAACCCTTGGAGTTACCACCTCCAAACTTGGTCATCTTACTACCCTCGATTTCCTCTAAGGCCATTCTCGGCCTTCACGAACTGATTCTGGTCGAACATATCTATGAACTCATACGATGGTCATCTAAACTTGGGCCTAGCACCCTCGTGACCCTGCCACCTGGCGGGACCACCCAGAACTGACCCCACCTTAATCCGGGCTACGGGTTGATCCGTATCACGTCCTCAACCCGACCCACAATCGCGTCAAGCCCTTGTTCCCCGACACGGAACAATCTCGCTAAATCACATCATGAAAGCTACCACTTCCATTTCACACTACCTGGGGACTTATCACACAATACATTCTAGGCATAAAATGCACTCGACAAGGATCACTCGCAAAATCTCGTACCCAAGCGGCCTTACATCTACGGTCTCAACGTAATATTCTAAGGTTCATCATTCCCTCACCCTGTGCTTACCCTTTTTCCCAACCAAGTTCCTAAATCACATTTTAGCACAAAGCTATCCGAACGTAACACCTAACACATTAACATAACATCAAACATACAAGCCTCAGAGGTTAAGGATATACACAAGCTACCGCTCACTCTAATCGTAAGTGCGCCTGCGGTAGCATGCGTAGAAGGCGATGAACACCGCCATCGATCCGGTGGTGCGCCGCTGCGGTACCTCTCTATAAGCACGATCTCGTCACATGGCCCGACGGCGCGGTGAAGCAAGCACCGATAAAAGACGACATTCCCGGATGATGTTTGCCACATCGTGCACTGAGGGGCGTGAATCCTGTTGGCTAGAACCACGTATATCTGAACGGAAGCCACGGAGCTCGACCGGCTCGAATACCACGAACGTCCCGGCGCGGGGACCACTGCATCTTGGTGGAGGTACATAACTAGGCTAACTGCTGGCGGTCCGCCTCGAAAGTTACCAAAGGACCTGCCGTCACGGCCTCTTCTGGCGATCTCGGTCATTCCGTCGATCTCTCGTGCCTCACATCCTAGTGCATGAGCTGCGTGCGGGCAATGTCCATGCCGGTGAAGAGCTACACCGAACAAGCCTCGCCAGTACTCATCCGGCCGGTGGCGTAGCGGTGTACTCTGTCCCCCATATCGGCTACTCTGGGAACATATCGAGCTAATGAGTCGAACTCACATTGTACTCTCTGGCCGATCGCCGCCCCGCTTAACGTCAAAAACTCGGCCGAGCCCTTCTCATCTGTGGGGGCAAGAAATGTGCAAGAAAAGCCCGAGAACTCGTCCCATACGGTGGAGGTGCATGCTCTTCCGGGACAGCTCGCGAATCAAACGATCAGCTGGTATCACGCGGTGATGTGAACCAATACCACCGACTACGCCTGCGAGGCTCGATCACTCTCATGATCCGTAGGCTGTCGGATAAACTCACGAGTCGTCCTCGGCTCTCGATCCATAGAACCGGAGGCTACAACTCGAGAAAGTCACGTAGCCTCAATGCGCTCGGGGTGAAATACGGGTGCTCTGGGTGGGCTGCTGCGTCGGCCGATCCTCATATCGGCCCACGACCACGGCGATGGCGCCATCTCCTTGTACCCCATCTCATACGCTCCGGTGTGGGGTGGAGGCTCAGTCTTGTAGTCTCAGCAGCCACTGCTGCGGCTCTAAACTCTGCTGGTGCTGGCGGCGTCACGAAACCCGCCGTCGGAGCCTTGTCTCAGTCTTGGCCGGGCTGCGCCTCGTACTCCTCTGTATCCACTAGCAGCTCCTCGCCGCCTTGCCCGTCTGGTGCAGGTTGCCTTACGCGGAGGCATAACTGGTAAAAATGAAATACGTCAGAGGGGTCCAACTTATCACACAGCTCTAAGGCACGATCTCAGAATGAGAAGAATGGAAACCAATCCTAAATGTCCTATAGCCTCCTGATTATAGATGTGGTGCACAACACATCGATAATCAAGACTCTACTGACACGATGCGTAGACACTTTCAGAGGATTAAGCGCTCGATACCACTTTTGTAACGACGTTCGGGGCCGCCATCGTGCCTTACCGGGCACCCTAGTGATACAACATCGAGAGAAAATCAGCGGAAATAAAACATGAACATGAAATAAGAGATAAGATAATAGAAACAGTCAACCAAGCGGTTACCTTCCAATGATATATATGTAAACAACTTTTTCAAAGCGAGCAGTTTAATCCCTTTTTACAAAACCACCTTGCGCGGTGCTACAGACCTCTAAGATTTACAACAACTATGGCGGGACGGGGCCGCCATACCACAGATGTACAGAACCTACAACTCGTGGAACACATACAAAAGATAAGCCTCGGAGAAACGGAGCTTGACACGCCGAATGTGATCCTATAAGCGGGGATCGGCGATCGATGTACCTTTACTGCGGCATGACGCGGCCCGAAGAGTCGATAACAGTACCAAGTATGTGAAGCGTAAAATCAGAATCGAAATCATAATAGTCTATATAAAGCGAGAGACATGTATGATAACCAAACTACGATTCCAACATAAAGCGATCATGCGAAGTCGAGTGGAATACATTCGGAATGAGCCGTAGTCAAGTGAAATACATTCCGGATGAACGGTCGTCAAGTGAAATACATTCGGGTGAACGGTAATCAAGTGAAATACATTCCCGGGTGAACCGGTAATCAAGTGAGATACATTCCCGGATGAACCGGTAATCAAGTGAGATACATTCCCGGATGAACCGGTCGTCAAGTGAAATACATTCCTGGGTGAACCGGTGATCAAGTGAACACAGTACTTGCACAACAAGGCTATCACACGTAACATGGTCAAGTTTCACAACAACAAGCATAGGCAAGTTTCACACAACTCAAAGTACTTTCATTTTATGCCAAAGTCCGGGTTTTTAACCCCAAAGTACTACATACGTTAAGTCCTTTTAAAAGAGATACATTCATTTTATAAATGTCACCCGATACCGTAGTATAAAACTAGAGTGATTCACATTATTAAGTAAACGAACACTTTCTTTTTAAACTCAAGTACCAACATTCTTTTCCTAAAGTTCGGTTTGCCTAATTACAAAGGCTCAAGTTCCTCGTTTTAGAAAAGGTTTCGTAGTTCATAGTTTTAATCCTTTAAAACATAATTCTCCTTTAAACGTTTTGAGAAACATATGTCTTATATGTGAGTAGGTTATTCTTGTTTATAATCAATATTATTAAGCAGCCATGATCTAGGAAATGTAATATCATTTTGTCTCATCTTAGCTTCTATGCAGATGGAGGTTTCTACTGGTTTTAATACGATACATCATTATTCAATACATTTTCCTTTATTAACGCTGCAGTGGTTTGTCGATACGTTACGATTTCCGAAATCAGTAAAACATTATCCCTTTAAATAAAACCAAGTACTCATTACTCACGAATGAGGTTTCACATAAACATCCACATTAAAACAAATAAGTTAAGTCTCTTATCTTATAAGATCAAGTCTCTTAACTTCTAACATGATAAACCATTTTCTTTACCTCTCTTAAGACATTATACCTAACTCCCATAAAGCTAGTATAACTCTTTTTAAAACCTTTAAAACCAAGTGTTACTCTTTCTTTCAAAGCGATTCACAAATCTTTTGAAATACTTCAACTTCTTCATTAACACATAACAAGCGGTTATAACCAAGTCGATTACCTTTTGAAAACCACAACCCATTTTCTAACCTACATAAAGTATTATAACCAACTTCCCATAAAGCCGTTATAACACTTTATGTTTTAAAACAATCAAACACAGTTAACACATGTACGTCTACCGTACTACATAGTTCACACATATCATGCTAGAAGAGATAGGAAGAGGTTCACATACCTCGCGACGAGTATCGACTATTAGCAAAATGCTCCAAGTACTTCAAACCGTCGGCTACTCCTTAAGCCACGTAGATCGCGCCACGCATAGTACTTCCACCTATAAGGCCACAAGGCGCTTATTAACAATTAGGTCTCTTCGTAGAACATTCTACAGAAAATTCGCGGCCTCCCCGCATGAGCGTTAATCTCCTCTCTATCGAGGCGGCTATCAAGCCAACCGAGGGTTATACATCTAACCTAACGGGTACAATTCTACTCCACGGTACTACTACACAAGTCTCTTTATGTCTGACCCTATGTAATTACAGTTCAGTACTCTTCTTAAATTCAGGCTTAAGTCGCAAGACATTGCCGTAAGTATTATTCAGGCTTAAGTCAAAAGACATTGCCGATAACTACGTTCAGTTCTATATATAGTATACAACAACTATATATTCAACACTTATGTAATTTCCAATTACAATAGGGGGACAAGATATTTACCTCGATAAGCCCAAAAATTATCCGAGTTTAATGTCGCTCCTGAGCAAGGTTTAGCTCCTCCTCCGAGTGCTCCAATCCGCTCCAACCAACCCTTAGAAGTTCTAACCAACTTCTCTTAAGTACTTCAAACAACAATGAAGATTTCCTTAGGGTTTCGTTTAGTGGCTAAAGGAAAGTATAATGGTATTTTCTGGGCTTTTATAAGTGTAACCTTGGGAATACTACAAGGCATTTGGGCCAAGGTATTTGGACATTATAACAATACTAGGAGAGTATTTCTACACCACAAAGGGGGGTATTATACGAAAGCAACTAGGCTAGGGGGTACCCTCGGCAGGAGCACCACAAAGGGGAGTCGGCCAAGGCCTTCTCAAAGGGGGAGGGCTTTTGGACGATTTCAAGACAAGAGGGAGGGAGTATTTGAGACTTAGATAGATTGCTCAATTTATGGATGAAGAAAGTTCATCAACTAGAGGGGTATTTATAGGTCAAGGGATGGCCAACCAAAGGCCAAGATCAATCCATGTGTTAGGCAAGTGTAGGGCTAGGATTTACTACACACAAATATCCTACCAACTCCTTGACTTTAGCCAAGGCACCAAAAACGTGCTTCACTTGTCCATTTCGTCCATTTGGACGATTTCAAGCCACCAATTGGAGGGTGCCAAGTGTCGCCCTCCCGTTGGTCCAAAATGTTTCGTCTCTCGGAAAAATCCGCAAAAAATATAAATGGCATAGCCGGAAATTCCCCTACGAAAGCTGTGGAAACGTTTCGTCGAAAAACGACTCTAAACGGGTGTTGTGAACAAATAATTTTCGGCCCTTCACTTTAAAGCACAAACTTTTCTACGTACGTCCTTGCGTACATACTCTGGAAATACGGGGTATAACAGAACTGGGGCGGTCGTCAACTTCTCCTTTAGCAACTGGAAACTTCCCTCACAAGCATCCGTCCACCGGAACATAGCTGCCTTTTGAGTCAGCTTAGTCAAAGGTGCTGAAATGGAAGCAAACTTCTCCACAAACCTCCGATAATAACCTGCAAGGCCCAAAAAGTTGCGCACTTCCGTCGGTGTAGTGGGTCTGGGCCAAGTCTTGACTGCCTCAATCTTTGCTGTATCCACCCGAATACCATCGGCCCCGATAACATGCCCTAAGAAAGCCACTGAGGCCAACCAAAACTCGCATTTCGAGAACTTGGCATACAACTGCCGGTCCCGGAGGACTCCCAATACCGTCCTCAAATGATCCACATGCTCCTGCTCTGTGCGCGAATAAACCAGGATATCATCAATGAATACTATAACGAACATATCCAAGAATGACTTGAACACCCGGTTCATCAAATCCATGAATACTGCTGGGGCGTTGGTCAACCCGAAAGACATCACCCTAAACTCATAGTGCCCATACCGGGTCCTGAATGCAGTCTTCGGGATATCTGCCTCTCTAACTCTCACCTAATGATAACCAGATCGCAGGTCTATCTTGGAAAAACATCTCGCACCCTGCAACTGGTCAAACAAATCATCAATCACGGGAGGATATACATTCTTGATAGTTACCTTGTTCAGTTGCCTATAATCAATACGCATACGCAGTGTCCCATCCTTCTTCTTTACAAATAACACTGGCGCTCCCCAGGGAGAAACACTTGGCCTGATAAAGCCTTTCTCCAGCAAGTCCTTCAGCTGGTCCTTCAATTCCTTCAACTCGGCAGGTGCCATCCTGTATGGCGGAATAGATATCGGTCGAGTGTCTGGCGCCAAATCAATGCAAAACTCAATCTCCCTCTCAGGAGGGATACCCGGAAGCTCGTCTGGGAATACGTCTGAAAACTCTCTAACAACCGGAACTGACTGAAGGTCCGGTGTCTCAGCCTTAGTATCGAATACTCGAACCATATGGTAGATATACCCCTTCCGCACCATCTTCTTAGCCTTGAGGTAAGAAATAAACCTACCCCTCGGCAATGCAGTATTCCCCTCCCACTCGATAACCGGCTCACCAGGAAACTGGAACCGAACTAATCTCTCTCTAAAGTCCACATTGGCATAGAAGACGCTAGCCAATCCATACCCATGATTACATCAAAATCCGTCATATCCAACTCTATCAAGTCGGCTAGAGTCTGACGACTGTCTATAGTCACTGGGCAAGCCTTATATACCCGCTCAGCTACCACCGAATCACCTACTGGCGTAGCCACCTCAAAAGGTCTTATGGACTCGGGCTCTATCCCTATTCTACCAGCAATATGAGGAGATATATAGGACAAGGTAGAACCTGGATCTATCAAAGCATATACATCACAACATGCAATCAATAATGTACCTGTGACGACATCTGGTGACGCCTCCTGGTCCTGACGGCTGGACATAGCATAGATGCGGTTCTGAGGACCGCTGGAACTGGGACCCCTACCACGACCCCTGCCGCGGCCTGCTGGTCCGTGAACACCCTGCCCTCCGGGGCGCATCGCCACCGAAGACGAAGATCCAGCCACTGACCCTGTCGGCTGAGCCATAACATTCCCGCCGCCTCTGGACGGACAATCTCTCCTCAAATGGCCCTGCTGGCCACAAGAGTAACAAGCTCCTGGAGTAACACGACACCCTCCATAATGGCACTCGCCACATCGACCACACCGAGGTATAGATGGTCTCATCTGACTGGAACCCTGGTCCCTCTGGGAACCCGAAGCCCTGGAACCCTGTCCTGCTCCTGAATGCCCTGTACGTCCGGAAGATGGTGGAGGAGCGCTCTGAACCGGCTGAGGTGCAAATCCGGTCTGCTGCTGAGGTTGTCTACCTCGAAAACTACCAGAGGACCCTGCTGTCCTGGCCCTCTTCTGCTGATACCTGTCAATCCGTCGGCCCCTGCGTTCCTCACACCCAAGTGCATATGCCTGCATGCGGGCAATGTCCATGCCCGGCTGAAGAGCTACTCCCGTGCAACTCTCGGCCAAGTAATCATCGAGCCCTGTGACATAGCGGTGCACCCTGTCCTCCATGTCTGCTACCAAAGCGGGTACATACTGAGTCAACGAGTCAAACTCTACGTTGTACTCCCGAACTGTTTGCCCACTCTGCCTTAGTGTCAAAAATCTGTCGGCCCGAGCCCTCCTCATCTGCGGAGGCAAGAAATGGCCAAGGAACGCCTCTGAGAACTCGTCCCAAACAGCTGGAAGCGCATTCTCCCCCCGGGATAGTTCCCATGAATCATATCAGTCAACCGCAGTATCCCGCAGCCGATGTGAGCCCAATAATACCGACTCTATCTCTGAAGCCCTGATCACTCTCATGATCCGCTGTAACTATCGGATAAACTCCTGAGGGTCATCCTCAGGTCTAGACCCGTAGAACTCGGTGACGTGTTATACCGTATTTCGGTATATGCGTGAGGAATACGTCTGAGAGTTTGGCTTTAAAGTTAGCCTTGGGCGTTTTTGTACACAACTCGGCAAAGAATCGTTTTCGACGAAGCGTTTCCACGACTTTCGTAGGAAAATTCCGGCTATGCCATTTCTAATTTTGCGGATTTTTAGAGGCGAAACATTTTGGACCAGCGGGAGGGCAACACTTGGCACCCTCGTTTGGTGGACTTGAATCGTCCATTTGGACGAATTGAAGAAGCCTTAGCACGTTTTTGTGCCTTGTGCACAAGTCGAGAGTTGGTAGGATATTTGTGTATAGTTAATCCTCACCCTACACTTGCCTTGCACTTGTCTTAATCTTGGCCATTGGTTGGCCACTTCTTGACCTATAAATACCCCCCTTAAGATGAAGAGTTCTTCATCCACAAATCTTCCAAGACTTGAAAAATCCTCCCCTCTCCTTTGTGAGCTTTTCGTCCAACTCCCCTTCCGTCCCCTTGTGAGTTTGGACGAGGGCCTAACCCCCCCTAGGCTAGCCGAAATCTACCCCCCTCCCTTGTTAGAAAAGTTGTCTTCTTGTATCGTTATAATGACCAAAATACCTTATCCCAAATCCCTTAGTCTTTGGTAGAAGTTGTGAAGAACTTCTAAGGTTTCTTAGACTCTAAGGCGTACAACTTAGGAGCTAAACCTTGCTCAGGCGCGACTTTATCTAGGATATTATTGGGCTTACCGAGGTAATAATCCTAACCCTCTCTTGAATTAGAGAATACTTACTGTTGAAGTATAAGGATAAGTATAAATACTTAGAAGAATATCACAGAAAAGAATTCAACTATTACCACGATGAAGGTTTTAAAGAAGAATAATCACCTGCTTGTACTCACATAGAATTTGTTTTCACGATGAACTTAAATAGCTCACGGGTAGGGTTGTCTTGCCCGACTTTCCGTAGTATTATGAACCCCCTGTTTAGAATGACCCTCAGAGTAGTCTTTGATAGATATCTGTGACTATTATAGGCTGACTCTCTGCGCGCGACATATTCAACTTGGCAGGTGGTTTTATTTGAGAAGGTATGTGATTACGCTAAGCATGATATTTTACAATATATATAGTACGGTAGGCGTACATGTGTTAAGCGAATAATACTTACGGCAATGCCTCACGCTTAAGCTGAATAATACTTACAGCAATGCCTACGGCTTAAGCTTTGAATAATAAGCGAAAACATTTCAAAGGAATCTTGAATCATTTTTAACAGAAGATAAATATCGGTTTTAAAACAAAAGCTTAAGAGTTATGCTAGCTTTATGGGAAGTTAGGTATAACAACTTAAGAATGATAAAAAGGCTGTTTACTTGTTTGTTTATAAAAGCCTTGTATTGATATCTGTTAATTTTAGTAAGATTGTTTGATAAGTAGACAAATCATGATGATATACGTGTTAGTGTCTTGTAATCTTTGTGTAAGGGGTCATTCTTCTTTGTGCTTACGTTGCTAACCGGTAAGTCCGTTATCTTTATTCTTGTATCACCTACCCCGACTATTATACAGGGGCTTGCCCGCGATCGGTCTATACGGCTATGCGGTCTGTGAGACTATGCGGAGCAGCGGTATGCTCCAGGATTGATCATTCCGGGCGTCTAGCCTGATGCGGGGGATTCCCTATGCGGTCTGTTGAGACTATGCGGTCTTTTGAGGCTATGCGGGCTGCGGGAGCCTAGGCGGATGCCGGGGGTTGGCTGCCCCCGATGCGAGGGCTACCTCATGCGGGTCTATGTGTGACCTATGCGGGCTGCGAAAGTGCAGGACTAGGCACGCGAGAATGATACTATGGGCGATTGGCCTTGCCCGATCATTCGCGGCCTAGAATAGACCTGTTACAGTCTTTCTATTACTGTTGTTGTTTGGCACTATGTGCAATTGGTGATTGTATTTGTGAAAAGGTTTTAAATACTTTGATTTCATTTTAAAGTACTTTCTGATTTCACATACTTGGTACTGTTATCGACCTCCTTGGGGCTGCGTTCATGCCGCGGTAAAGGCAAGCAGTGCTAGATCCACATCCTTAGGATCTTTGCGTTGGTGTCGGGAGCTCCATCTTCTAGGAGGCTCTACTTTTGGGTATGATCTCCTGTATTGTAGATAGTTTTATGCAGTCGAGGGTATGGCGGAACCACTGTCCGCCATAGTTGTTACTTCCTTAGAAGTGCAGTACTATTATGCGGTTGGGATGTAGCTCGCAAAAACTTGAGTTATTTATATTATGCGAAAGGCAAGCTTTTCATCAGATAAAGCGTGTCTTATTATTTTAAGCTGTTTCTGTCTTGTTTTATATTCCATTGGTTACTCGATGTATGACTACTAGGGTGCCGGTAAGGCACGATCCACGGGCCGGGCAGTCGTGACAAAAGTGGTATCGAGCGATTAATCATCGGAAAGTGTCTACAGCCGTATCTAGTAAGTCTTGATTATCGGTGTTGTGCACCACACCAATAATCGAGGCTATAGGATATTTAGGATTGGTTTCCATTCTTCTCATTACGAGATCGTGCTTTAGAGGTGTGTTATAGGTTGGACCTCTAACGTATTCCTTTCTTGTATGATTATGCCTCGCGTAAGGCAACCGGGCCCGAAGGGCAAAGCCAGGAGGCGCTAGCGAGACACCCAGAGTTACGAGGCTCGTGCCCAGTCTATACGAGGCGGCGAGTTCTATGGCCTTGGCCCAGCGAGACCACAGTACCACGCCTCTGTCCCGCGCACAGGCGGCGGAGTTAGGTACAAGGAGATGGCCCGACTATTGGCTAAAGTTGTGGCCGTCGAGGAGAAATTTGGATCACGGCAGTTCAGCTCAGCTCGATCGCGCACCGTAGTGCACGAGGCGAATAGTTTGAGGCTACGAGATTTCTTGAGTTGTAGCCCGCGAGTTTCTGGTCGGCGGAGGATGATCGCGAGGAGTTCATCCGTCACCGCGAAGGATTATGCGGGTGATCAGGGCTTCAGAGACTGAGGCTGTGACATTCGGTTCGCATCGGCTGCGTGACACCGCAGTCGATTGGTTTGATTCATGGGAGCTTTCCCGGGGAGAGCATGCACCTCCGGCGGTATGGGATGAGTTTTCAGAGGCTTTCCTCACACACTTCTTGCCTCCGCAGATGAGGAGGGCACGGTGATAGATTCTTCTGCCGAGAGGCGGGGGCCTTGCCGTCGGGAATACAATGTCGAGTTTGATTCTTTGGCTAGATATGTCCCGGCATTGGTAGCAGATATGGAGGATAGGGTACACCGCTACGTCACGGGCTAGATGATTATATGGCGAGTCGTATGCGGGTGTGTCTCTTCACCGGGTATGGACATTACCGCGTGCGAGCTCATGCACTAGGATGCGAGGCGCGAGAGACGCCGGGTAGAAGCGATATCAGCGAAGAAGGCGAGGCGGCGGTTCTTTTGGTGGTCCTCGGGGTGGCGGCATCGTGAAGTCGGTTGCACCACGGCCGGTAGCGAGCGCTCCTACCTCATTTTCAGCGACCCGAGGCGATCGAGGCGGTCGGGGCCCGGGACTTGGATTTCGAGTAGCGAGGTGCTAACGTTCGAATGCTTTCGGTGTGCCCGTTGTGGCGAATACCATTACGGGCGTACTCGAGCTTGCTATACTTGTGGCGGCGGTCACTTTGCGAGTTTGTCCGGCCGGGCGGCGGTGGTAGGGCTCGGCCTACGAGTGCATTGCCGCTTCTTCATCCCAAGCAGTTACTCGCCGGAGGCAAGGTACACGTGGATCAGCGGGTGCGGCGAGTCGTGGCGCGAGTCCTAGTTCTAGCGGTCCTCGAACCGCATATATGCTTTGTCCGGTAAGCGGGATCGGAGGCCTCACGATGTCGTCCGGTACCTTATCGGTTCTGGTTTGATGTGTATGCTTTGATAGATCGGGTTCTACTGTCCTATATATCTCCCACTTGTTGCTAGTAGGATAGGGATAGAGCACGAGTCCATAGACCACTTCGAGGTAGCTACGCGATGGGTGATTCGGTGGTAGCTCGGCGGGTATATAGAGCTTGTCTGTGACCATTCTGATCGTCGGACCTGGCGACTTGATAGAGTTGGAGATGATTGACTTGGCGTGATCATGGGGATGGATTGGCTAGCCTCTTGCTACGCCAATGTGGACTGAGAGAGAGTAATGCGGTTCGATTTCTGAGGCCGGTTGTTGAGTGGGAGGAGCACGGTATCGCCAGAGGGTAGGTTTATTTCCTACCTCAAGGCTAGGAAGATGGTGCGAAGGGTATATCTACCCGTCGTTCGGGTGTTAAATCACGAAGGCTGCGGTACAGATTTCGATCGATTCGATGAGTCGTGAGTTCCCGGGCGTGTTTCGGATGACCTCGGGTATCCTCACGAGAGGAGATTGAGTTTTGTATTGACATATTGCGGACACTCGGCCTATTTCCATTCCGCCATCTGAGAATGGCACCCGAGTTGAGAGAGTTGAAGGACCGGCTTAGGGATTTCTTTGGAGAAGGGTTTTATCGGACCTAGTGTTTCTCCACGAAGCGCGGTATTGTTCGTGAAGAAGAAGGGCGGGGCGCTGCGCATGTGTTGATTCTGGCGGTGAACAAGGTGACCATTAAACGAATACCCCCTTCCGGGATTGATGATTTGTTCGACGATTGCGAGCGCGAGATGTTTCTCCAAGATTGATCTGCGTTCGGGCTATCATCGAGTTCGTGTCGAGAGGTGGATGTCCCATTTGCATTCGGACGATGCGGGCATTATGAGTTGGTCATGTCTTTTGGGTTGACCATGCTCGGCGGTATTCATGGATTTGATGAACGAGTGTTCAAACCATTTTTGGACACGTTTGTGATAGTGTTCATTGATGATATCTTGGTTTATTCGCTCGGAAGCGAGGAGCATGCGGAGCATTTGAGGCTATCTTGTGATTCTCGAGATCAGCGATTATCGCCAAGTTTTCCAAATGTGAGTTTTGGTTGACTTGATGGCGTTTCGGGCATATTATGGGGCGATGGCATTCGAGTGGATCGGCCAAGATCGAGGCGATCGAGGACTTGGCCTAGACCTACTACTCGGCAGAGGTTCGCGATTTACGGGCCTTGCGGGTTATTATCGGCGGTTCGTGGAGAAGTTTGCTTATCTCTGCACCATTGACTAGGTGACTCGAGAAAGCGGCCAAGTTTGATGGTGATGCTTGTGGCGGGGTTTCGATTCTTTGAAAGAGAGATTGACGACCGCCCGTTCTTACTCTTCGGAGGTCCAGACGGTTATGTGGTGTATTGTGATCGTCGAGGCATCGGGTTGGGATGTGTGTTGATGCGGCATGGCGAGTTATAGCATATCGTCCCGGTGAAGAAACACGAGGAACTACCCGCCATGATTTGGAGTTAGCGGTAGTGATTCACGCTTTGAAGATCTGGAGGCACTATTTGTATGGGGTTCACGTGGATATTTATACAGACCACAAGAGCCTCGGTATATCTTGGCGAGGAGAGTGAACTTACGGCGAGGCGGTGGTTAGAGTTGCTTAAGGATTACGATGTTGATATCTGTACCACGGGAAGGCCAATGTTGTGGCGGATGCTCTTAGTCGTAGGTCGATGGGAGCCTATCGGATGTGCGGCTAGAGAGGAGGACATGGTTCGTGATTTGCATCGATTAGCGAGCCTTGGTGTCCGTTTGATTGATTACGATAGCGGTGGGGTTAGAGTTCGTGAGGTTGCCGAGTCTTCCATCATCGAGGAGGTGAAGAGGCGATTCGAGATCGGCTTTGATTCGATATCGTGATCTGACTCTTCGTGAGGGCAAGGGTCGCTTTCGGTAGCACGATGGGTGCTAAGGTTTGAGAAGCGGTGTGTGTTCCGGATGTTTGAGGACTTGGCGGCAGAGTTCTTGGGGAAGCACACGGCGCGGCGTTACTCTATCCATCCGGGTCGACTAAGATGTACCACGACCTTAGATCCGTGTATTGGTGGGATGGCTTGAAGAGGGGCGTTGCGAGTTCGTAGCTCGGTGCCGTGTTGCGGCGGTGAAGGTAGAGCACGAGGCACGGTGGTTTGTTGCGACGATAGAGATCCCGCACGGAAGTGGGAGGTGATCAACATGGACTTCATCACGGGATTGCCTCGCACTTTCGGAGGAGACATGATTCTATATGGGTTATCGTCGGCGGTGTGAAATCAGCCCACTTTCTTCCCGTCCGGACGACTTTTGGTGAGGATTATGCGGACTTTACATCAGAGATCGTCGGTGCATGGAGTCCTACTTGATCATATCGCAGCAGGAGCCCGGTTCTGGCTAACTTACGGAGGTCCTTCGAGAGGTTTAGGGGCAGGTGAGCACGAAATCGCATTTCATCCGAGCAGACGGACGAGCGAGCGCACTATCGGACTGCGAGGATATCTGCGAGCTGTGTTATTGACCGATGGTAGTTGGGAGGATCATTTGCCTCTAGTTGAGTTCGCATATAATAATAGCTACCACTCCGGTATCGGATGGCGCCTTATGAGGCCTTGTATGGGAGGAAGTGCGGATCGCCTATAGGTTGGTTCGATGTGGGCGAGTGCGGCTAGTGGGACGGTTGGTGCAGCGGCGATGGATAAGGTGAAGCTTATCAAGGCGGCTATTAATGACTCGAGTCGGCGAAGTCGTATGCGAGATCATCGTCGTCGGCATCTTGAGTTCGAGGTTCATGATTGGGTTTTCCTAAAGGTGTCACCCATGAAGGTGTGATGAGATTCGGGAAGAAGGAAACTTCGGCCCAGGTACATTGGGCGTTTCAGTTGTCGCGAGGTAGGCAAGGTTGCCTACGAGTTGAATCTGCCGTCCGATCTGGAGCGGTGCATCCGGTGTTTCACGTATCTATCTTTGAGGAGATGTATCGGGGATCCATCTAGGGTACACCCGATTGACGATGTCGGTGGCCAGGGGTTATCGTATGAGAGATTCCCATAGCGATAGTCGATCGTCGAGTTAGGCGTCTGCGGACAAAGGGCGTGGCCAGTCAAAGTCTTGTGGCGGAGCGAGCTCGGGGAGGAGATGGCGTGGGAAGCCGAGGAGGACATGAGGCGAAGTATCCTCACCTATTCCCACACCTCCGGGTAATTCACTTTCCTACTTGTAAATTTCCATTATCATTTATGCCTAAGTGTTGTTTTGTGGCGTGTGTGGCATTTGCTAAGCTGTTTAAGCTTCTTCGATAATCGTCTTGAGAAGGAACATTCGGACGAATGTTTCTAAGGAGGAGAATGTTATACCGTATTTCAGTATGCGTAAGGGAATACGTCTGAAGTTTGGCTTTAAAGTTAGCCTTGGGCGTTTTTGTACACAACTCGCTTAAGAATCGTTTTCCGAAGCGTTTCCCACGACTTTCGTAGGGAAAATTCCGGCTATGCCATTTCTAATTTTGCGGATTTTTAGAGGCGAAACATTTTGGACCAGCGGAGGGCAACACTTGGCACCCTCCCATTGGTGGACTTGAATCGCCCATTTGGACGAATTGAAGAAGCCTTGCACGTTTTTGTGCCTTGTGCACAAGTCAAGGAGTTGGTAGGATATTTGTGTATAGTTAATCCTCACCCTACACTTGCCTTGCACTTGTCTTAATCTTGGCCATTGGTTGGCCACTTCTTGACCTATAAATACCCCTTAAGATGAAGAGTTCTTCATCCACAAATCTTCCAAGTCTTGAAAAATCCTCCTCTCCCTTTGTGAGCTTTTAGTCCAACACCCTTCCCTCCACTTGTGAGTTTGGTAGGGCCTAACCCCTAGCCTAGCCGAAATCTACCCCACTCCCTTGGTAGAAAAGTTGTCTTCTAGTATCGTTATAATGCCCAAAATACCTAGCCCAAATCCCTTAGTCTTTGGTAGAAGTTGTGAAGAACTTCTAAGGTTTCTTAGACTCTAGGCGTACAACTTAGGAGCTAAACCTTGCTCAGTGCGACTTTATCTAGGATATTATTGGGCTTACAGGGTAATAATCCTAACCCTCTCTTGAATTAGAGAATACTTCTTGTTGAAGTATAAGGATAAGTATAAATACTTAGAAGAATATCACGAGAAAAGAATTCAACTATTACCACATGATGAAGGTTTTAAAGAAGAATAATCTGCTTGTACTCACATAGAATTTGTTTCTGATGAGACTTAAATAGCTCAGGGTAGGGTTGTCTGCCCGACTTTCCGTAGAATTATGAACCCCTGTTTAGAATGACCCTCGAGTAGTCTTTGATAGATATCTGTGACTATTATAGGTGACTCTCACATGCGACATATTCACTTGGCGGTGGTTTATTTGAGAAGGTATGTGATTACGCTAAGCATGATATTTTACAATATATATATAGTGCGGTGAGCGTACATGTGTTAAGCGAATAATACTTACGGCAATGCCTGGCTTAAGCTGAATAATACTTACGGCAATGCCTGGCTTAAGCACGAATAATAAAGCGAAAACATTTCAAAGGAATCTCGAATCATTTTTAACAGAAGATAAATATCTGGTTTTAAAACAAAAGCTTAAGAGTTATGCTAGCTTTATGGGAAGTTAGGTATAACAACTTAAGAATGATAAAAAGGAATTTACTTGTTTGTTTATAAAAGCCTTGTATTGATCTCTTAAGTGTAGTAAGAGTGTTTGATAAGTAGACATATCATGATGATATCTGTGTTAGTTTCTTGTAATGCTGTGTAAGGGGTTCATTCTTGCTGTGCTTACGTTGCTAACCGGTAAGTCCGTTATCATTCTTGTATCACCTACCCTCGACTATTATACGGAGGGCTTGCCCGCGATGCGGTCTATACGGCCTATGCGATCTGTGAGACTATGCGAGCAGCGGTATGCTCGAGATTGATCATTCCGGCGTCTAGCCCGACGGGGATTCCTATGCGGTGCGCTGAGACTACGCGGTCTTTTGAGGCTATGCGGCTGCGGGAGCCTAGGCGGATGCGGGGTTAGCTGCCCCGATCGAGGGCTACCTCATGCGGGTCTATGTGTGACCTATGCGGGCTGCGAAAGTCCAGGACTAGGCACGCAGAATGATACTATGGGCGATTGGCCTTGCTTCGATCATTCGCGGCCTAGAATAGACATTCTGATCTTTATTACTGTTGTTGTTTGGCACTATGTGCAATTGAACTGATTGTATTTGTGAAAAGGTTTTAAATACTTTGATTTCATTTTAAAGTACTTTACAGTTTCACATACTTGGTACCTGTTGTACTGACCTCCTTCGGGGGGCTGCGTTCATGCCGCAGGTAAAGGCAAGCAGGTGCTAGATCCACATCCTTAGGATCTTTGCGTTGGTGTCAGGAGCTCCATCTTCTCCGGAGGCTCTACTTTTGGGTATGATCTCCCTGTATTGTAGATAGTTTTGTACAGTCAGGGTATGGCGGGGCCCTGTCCCGCCATAGTTGTTTACTTCCTTAGAGGTCTGTAGTACTATTGTACAGTTGGGATGTAACTGCAAAAACTTGAGTTATTTATATTATGCCGAAAGGCAAGCTTTTCATCAGATAAACTGTGTCTTATTATTTTAAACTGTTTCCTGTCTTGTTTTATATTCCGCTGGTTACTCTGATGTATGACTACTTGGGTGCCCCGGTAAGGCACGATCCACGGCCGGGCGGGTCGTGATGATCGCAACTCAAAAAGTCCCGCGATCTCAAGCCGGCTACGTGGGGGCTACGGGTACAACCGGAACCGCTGCCTCCCGTCTATCCTCCTGCCTAGCCACGATCCTGGCTAATAACTGGGCCATCTCCTTGTAGCCCATATCCTCCGCTCCAGGCTGTGTAACTGGAGGCTCATGTATCGCGGTCTCAGTAGCCGCTGCTGCCGCCCCAAACTCTGCTGGAGTTGGCGACGTCGTGGAACTCGCCGTCCGAAACATCTCCTCTGGTAAAGACTGGGCCTGTGCCCTGGTAACCCTCGGTGTCCTACTAGTAGTTCCCTCTGCTGCCTTGCCCTTCTGGGCCGCGGTTGCCTTGCGTGGAGGCATAACTGATACAGGAAAATATGTCAGAGGGAGTTCAACCTATAACACAGCTCTATTGCACGATCTTAGAGTGAAAGAATGGAAACCAATCCTAAATATCCTGCAGCCTCCTGATTATAGATGTGGTACACGACACACCAATAACCAAGACTCTACTAGATACGGCCTGTAGACCCTTTCCGAGGATTAACTGCTCTGATACCACTTTTGTCACGATCCGACCACGGACCCGTGACTGGTGTCTTACCCCGGGCACCCTTGTGATACAACATCAGAGAAAACCAGCGGAAAATAAACTCACAACAGAACCCATATATAAAATAAGCAGGTTAACCCAAAATGGCTACCTCTAATACAACAAAACTGAACAGTTACATCCTTAACAACACAAGCTATAACAGGACTACAGGCCTCTAAGAATGAGTAAAAACTATGACGGGACAGGGCCCCGTCATGCCCCTGAATGTACAAATATCTACAACACCGGGGAGAACCGTACCAAAAGTCGAGCCTCCGGAGAAATGGAGCTCCTGACACCTGAGCAAGATCCTAAGAATGAGGATCCACCACCTGCTTACCCTTACCTGCGGCATGAACGCAGCCCCCGAGGAAGGGGGTCAGTACACAATATGTACCAAGTATGTAAAACTGGAAAATACTGTAATAATATTATAAAAATAAACTGGAGTCATGGAAGAGAGTCAAAAATACCGTACACTGTGCCTTACTAACAATGAGAGTACAAGTATAAACTTTACTACATAAAATAGGAGGCTCATGATCAAAACAGGATCTCCCGCCCGTAGTATCATTAAGCAATCCTACTCCTGGGACTGTTTCACCCGCATGGGTCCTGTGGACCCGCATAAGGTCATCACCTCGCATGGGACTATTTCACCCGCATGAGGTCATCCGCCTCGCATGGGACTATTTCACCTGCATGGGACTATTTCACCCGCATGGACCCTGTGGGTCCGCATGAGTACAAGCACCGCACTCGCATCATGGGTAGCAAATCCATGGCATAAATAATAATAATAATAATAATAATACATAAATCAGCACAACCGGCTATCATACATAACATAAGCGCTACCGGCTTATCATAACGTAAACGTAAGCAAGTTAAGAATATCTCCTAACTTCTTAATAACATTTCGAGTACATCCTCTCATTTTAGTTACTTAAGGCACTACATGTCATTTTAAAAGAAAATCCGGGAATTTAACGCAAGTACCACGTTCCTTAAACCTTTTAAGAAAATGACTCCTTTTTATGTAAAAACTCCCAAGATACTAATAACCGTAGTATCAAGTCACGACAACTTTTCAAAACAAGTCACGTTTACCTTTAAAAATACCATAGGCTTCTAAAATCAAGTGACTTCATCTCTTTTAAAACCTTAGGCAATTAATGTCTTAAAAACAATTTGCCTTCCACAAATTCCAATCCTTTATCCGTACTTATTTTACTTGGAGTAAATCTTTTCTTATTAACCTTTCATAAAGCCAATACAACCAACTTCCCATAAAGTTGTTATATTATCATTATACACTAGTCAAACACATCTCCCTATATCCAAGGGACTTATACTTTAAAACGAAACAAGTATCATATACTTAAAACAAGTGAAGAATGTCAAATCTTTGTACGTCTACCGTACTACATAGGTACAACCACTCATGCTCAAGAGATAAGAAAGTTCCACATACCTCTTCGGTCAATCCACTTGCTAAGTCTAAAATACCGCACGTAATATGTCAACCTATAATGACCATAATACGTTTATTAACCTCTAACTTCAATGTAGAATATTCCAAGTTCAAAGTTACTAATTTCTATGGAAAATTGGGCAGCATTTCCTTTGTTTCTACATACTTTGCCACCTCTTTCAAGGCCGAATTCAACATCCAAACGCCACATTTTTGGCCCAACAATCCAAACATTTCAAAGGGGGTTACACACCTAAACTTGGGTGTGTAAAATCCTGCCTCATATGGTACAACAATTAACTTAACAAGTTTAAAGTAGTTTTTAGGCTACAACATGCTCACATAACCTTCTTAACCAATCCTTTCATATCCAAACCATATTCCTTACATGCAATGAATCTAAGAGTATTATTAACTACTACAAGTTCCTTTTTCTTTACATGCAACACAAATAACTAGCCATAAGAGAAGAATTGTTACCTTAGAGCTTTAGCCAAAATTATTTCAACAACTTTGCTAGCCTCCTTTCCAAGAACACCACCACAATAACTCCTACAAGCTAGCCACAAGCTTTCTTTCTTGCCACATTTTTTCAGATTTTTCTCAAGCTTTGAATTTCTCTTGGAATTCTAGAGAGAAGTGAGAGCTTTAGTGAGAGATAGAAGGATTTGAAAGATGACCAAGTCTTCAAGACTTGGTCAATATATAAGACATGCAAAAAAAAAAAATCAGATGGGGGGGACACTTGTCACCCACCCATGGCCTCTTTTAAAACAAAACAGTGCAAAATTTCCCACTCAACTTCGCAGAACCCGCCTCGGCGCCGCGGCGCTGAAACCCCTGCGTTCCCACAGAATGTCCGGCTCCGCGGCCCTGCATCCGGCGCCGCGGCCCTGAGGCTCCTGATCGAAATACCTTTCTGTCCGTCTGCGCATTGAACTTGCAACTCCCATAACTTCCTACTCCGATGTCCTATCGATGAACGGTTGGTTGCGTTGGAAGCTAGACTTAACGAACTACGTACTAGGCCTTTGAAACACCTAGGAACTATCAATGTACCTGTTACGACCCGTTCCGGGGCCCGTGACTGGTGCCTTACCCGGGCACCCAAGTAGTCATACATCAGAGAAATCAGCGGAATATAAAAACAAGACATGAAACAGTTGTAAAATGAGACACAGTTTTATGTGAGAAAATGTCGCCTTTCGGCATATATATATAAACATAGTTTTTGCAGTTACATCCCAACTGTACAATAGGACTACAGACCTCTAAGAAGATAACAACTATGGCGGGACAGGGCCCCGCCATACCCTGAATGTACAAAACTATATACTACAACAGGGAGATCATACCCAAAAGTCGAGCCTCCGGAGAAGATGGAGCTCCTGACACCAACGCAAAGAGATCCTAAGGATGTGGATCTAGCACCTGCTTGCCCTTACCTGCGGCATGAACGCAGCCCCCCGAAGGAGGTCAGTACAACAGGTACCAAGTATGTGAAACTGTAAGTACTTAAATGAAACCAAAGCATTTAAAACCATTTGCAAATACAATCAGCTCAATTGCACATAGTGCCACATCACAAACAAGAACAATAATAGGTAAATCGTAATGAGTCTTTTCTAGGCCGCGAATGATCGGCAAGGCTAATCGCCTATAGTATCATTATGCGTGCCTAATCACGGACTTCGCGATCCGCATAGGTCACACTGCACCGCGTGAGGTATTCTCGCGTCGGGGTAGCTAACCCTGGTACCTCCCGGACTCCGCGATCCGCATAGTCTCAATAGACCGCATAGTCACACAGACCGCATAGGGCTTCCCCCGCATCGGGCTAAAACACCCGGAATGATCAATCCTGGAGCTCCCGCAGCTCCGCATAGTCTCACAGACCGCATAGGTCGTATAGACCCGCATCAAGGGTGGCAAGCCCTCGGTATAACAAGTCAAGGGGGTAGGTGATAAAACAACAGTACAACTGACTTACCGTTTAGCAACGTAAGCACAACAAGAATGACCCCCTTTCACAACATCACAAGACACTAACACACGTAGCATCATAATATGTCTATTTATCAACCAATCTTACTACACCTTACAGAAATCAATACAAGGTTTTTATAAGAAAATAAGTAAACAGTTCTTTTTATCTTTCTTAAGTTGTTATACCTAACTTCCTATAAAGCTAGTATAACTCTTAAGCTTTTGTTTAAAAACCAACTGTTTCTCTTCTGAAAAAAAATGATTCAGTATTCTTTTGAAATGCTTCAAGATCTTTATTATTCAGGCTTAAGTCAGAAGACATTGCCGTAGTTATTATTCAGGCTTAAGTCAAAAGACATTGCCGTAATTATTATTCAGTTAACACTCGTACGTCTACCGTACTATATATATATTTAAAATATCATGCTCAAGAGTATAGGAAGAATCACATACCTTCTCGGCGAAATCCACATGCCAAGTCGAATATGTCGCGCGCAGAGAATCAGCCTATAATAGTCAAATACGTCTATCAACGTCTAGACTATTCTGTAAACAGTTCTAAGTAGAGGGTTCTCTATTCTACGGAAAATTGGGAAGCACTTCCCTACCCGCCAAGCTACTCAAGTCTACTGTGAAAATAATCCTATGTAAGTATAGTTCAATTATTCTTCTTTTAAACCCTTCTTACTGTGATAACAATTCAATTCTATTCTTTAATATCCTTCTAAGTATTTTATACTTATTCCTATACTTCTACAGTATGTATTCTCTAATTACAAAAGAAGGATAAGTTTATTTACCTCGATAAGCCCAAAAATTATCCAAGTTAAAAGTCGCTCCTGAGCAAGGTTTAGCTCCTAATTTGTACGCTCCGATAGCTCCAAGAACCCTTAGAAGTTCTTCACAACTTCTACTAAGTACTAAGGGATTTGGGCTAGGGTATTTAGGAATAGTAACTATACTTGGAAGACAACATTTCTACCAAGGGAGAGGGGGTAGGTTTCGGCTAGGCTAGAGGGTTGCTTCGGCTAAGCTTCACTCAGGGGGGGGAGGGAGAAGGCTTGGACGAAAAGGCTCACAAGGGAGAGGGGAGGATTTTCAAGACTTGGAGAAAGATTTGTGGATGAAGAACTCCTCATCTTAAGGGGGGTATTTATAGGTCAAGCCATGGCCAACCAATGGCCAAGATGAAGCCAAGTGCAAGGCAAGTGTAGGTTGAGGATTTTCCCAAGTGTCCTTATCCATCCACTACACAAATATCCTACCAACTCCATGCCCATCCATTCGGCCCTATTGCCGCCCCACGTCCATCAATGAGAGGGTGACAAGTGTCGCCCTCTCGTTGGTCCAAAATGTTTCATCTCTCGGAAAAAGCCGCAAAAATTAGAAATGACATAGCCGGAATTTACCCTACACGAGTCTTGTAAAACGTTTCGTCGGAAAACGATTCTTTGTGAGAGTTGTGCCCAAAAACGTCCCATGCCTAAACTTTAAGGCTAAACTTTCGTACGTACGCCCTCACGTACATACTCCGGAAATACGGGGTATAACATTCTTCCCTCCTTAGAAACATTCGTCTCGAATGTTCCTTCCCAAGACAGTTAACGATAAGGTTCTTCATAACTCAAACAGTTTGCAAATGCCACACGGCCACAAAACAACACTTAGGCATAAACGATAATGAAAATTTACAAGTAGGAAAGTGAATTACGGAGGTGTGGGAATAGGTGAGGATACTTACGCCTCATGTCCTCCTCGACTTCCACGTCATCTCCTCCCGAGCTCGTTCCGCCACAAGACTTTGTGGAAGCCACGTCCTTGGTCGCAGACGCCTAACGACGATCGACTATCGCTATGGGAATCTCCTCATACGATAACCCTCGTCACTGGACATCGTCAATCGGGTGTACCACTAGATGGATCCCGATACATCTCTCGGATAGAAAGCGTGAAAAACCGGATGCACTGCCTCCAGATCGGACGGCAGATCCAACTCATAGGCAACCTTGCCTACCCTGCGGACAATCTGATACGGCCCAATGTACCTTGGGCTGAGTTTCCCTTTCTTCCCGAATCTCATCACACCCTTCATGGGGGACATCTTCAGGAAAACCCAATCATCAACCTCAAACTCCAGATGCCGACGACGATGATCTGCATATGACTTCTGTCGACTCTGAGCTGTGAGCAACCGCTCCTGGATAAGCTTCACCTTATCCACTACCTGCTGCACCAAATCTGGTCCCATAAACTGCACCTCGCCCACATCGAACCAGCCTATAGGCGATCTGCACTTCCTCCCATACAAGGCCTCATAAGGCGCCATCTGAATACTGAAGTGGTAGCTATTATTGTATGCAAACTCAACTAGAGGCAAATGATCCTCCCAGCTACCCCTGAAGTCAATAACACAGGCTCGCAGCATATCCTCAAGAGTCTGGATAGTGCGCTATGCCTGTCCGTCTGTCTGTGGATGGAATGCAGTACTCAGGCTCACCTGCGTCCCTAAACCCTTTTGGAAAGACCTCCAGAAGTTAGCGAACCGGGCTCCTGCATGCGATATGATCGAAATATGGACTCCATGCAGTCTGAAGATCTCTCGGATGTAAAGTCTGGCATAATCCTCAGCCGAAAAGGTCGTCCTGACGGGAAGAAAGTGGGCTGATTTCGTCAGCCTGTCGATGATAACCCAAATAGAATCATGCTTCCTCGGAGTGCGAGGTAATCCTATGATAAAGTCCATGTTGATTACCTCCCACTTCCTGGTCGGGATCTCTATCGTCTGTAACAAACCACCAGGCCTGCGGTGCTCTATCTTCACTGCGACAACATGGGCGAGCTACAAACTCGCAACGTCCTCTTCAGCCATCCCACCAATACACGGATCTTAGGTCGTGGTACATCTTGGTCGACCGGATGGATAGAGTAACGCTTGTAGTGTGCTTCCCTAGAACTCTGCCAAGTCACGAAACATCCGGAACACACAACGCCTCAAACCTTAGCACCCCATCGGTGCTACCTCAAAAGGACCGCTTCCTCACGAAGAGCGTATCACGATAACGTGTCAAGCTGGATCCTCGAATTGCCTCTTGCCTCGCCGGCGATGGAAGACTCGGCAACCTCACGAACTCGAACCCATCGCTATCGAGAATCAATCAAGCGGACACCAAGGCTCGCTAAGCGATGCAAATCACGAACCATGTCCTCTCCTCTGCTCGCACATCGATAGGCTCCCCATCGACTACGACTAAGAGCATACGCCAACATTGGCCTTCCCCGGGTGGTACAGGATATCAACATCGTAATCCTTAAGCAACTCTAACCACCGTCTCTATCGTAAGTTCAGCTCCCTCTGGCTGAAGATATGCTGGAGGCTCTTGTGGTCTGTATAAATGTCACGACCCGATCCCGGGCCCGTGACTGGTGCCTTACCCCGGGCACCCTAGTGATACAACATCAGAGAAAACCAGCGGAAAATAAAACATAAACATGAAACAAGATATATGATCATAAAGCAGGCAACCAAAAGCGATTTGCCTCAGTATATACATAAAACCGAACAGTTTAATCCTTTTTACAACCACCCGCCGATACTACTGAGACCTCTAAGATTTACAACAACCATGACGGACGGGGCCGCCATACCACAGATGTACAAGAACCTACAACTCGTGGAACACATACAAAGAATAAGCCTCGGAAAGCGGAGCTTCCCAATCTGTTGAGCTGTGATCCATGGCGAGGATCCACTACCGATGTACTCCTACTGCGGCATGAACGGCCCCGAAGAGGTCGATAACAGTACCAAGTATGAAATCAGAAAATCGTAATGAAATCATACTAGTCTAAATAAAGCAGGAGACATGTATGATAACCAAACTCTGATTCACCACATAAGCGATCATGTCGATCGAGGACTCACGCCTCAAGTCATCACTCAAATATAACTATGGGTCTCACGCCCACAACATCAATCATGTTCGCATCATGGCGCGTGCCCCGGATTCTGCGCCGGTGTAGACATGTCCAAGATGCAACAATAATAACAATGCCCCGCGGCACATGCCGGAGTGCGCCGGTGTAGACACGTCCATGTGACATTAACAACAATAATCTTGGGTGATCAACCCGCGCGTGGCCACACGCCCGAATTCTGGATCGGTGTAGACATGTCCATGTAACCACAATAACAATATATCAGGTAATCAACCCTGCCGCATGGCCACATGCCCCCGGAATTCTACATCGGTGTAGACATGTCCATGTGACATCAACAACAATATACCGCACAACAAGGCTATCACAAACAAGCTCAAGCAAATTACCATACTTCTAGACTTTTATAAAAAGATCCACTCCTTCCCAAGAAGTCACCTGATATCAACACTTGCACAACAAAGGCTATCACAACAAGCATAGGCGAGTTACACAACAACAAGCATAGGCAAGTTACACACAACTCAAGGTACTTCCATTTCGTATCAAAGTCTGGGTTTTAACCCTAAAGTACTACGTACATTAACTCTTTTTAAAGGATCCGTTTCTTTCACAAAAGTCACATAATACCCGTAGCATAAAATAGAGTGACTATCTTTTTAAGTAAACCAAAATACTTCCCTTTGTAAAATCAAGTAACAACCTTTATTCAAAAAGATTTGTGGGATTCGCGACAAATTTGTTTCTATCTTTGGTAGCCATGGTGATGCTATTGACGGCTTTACAAAATGTTGTGCCAACGGTATATTTGATTCAAGCCTCGTATATGATATCTTGCGACTCATGAAGCTAAAAAGCCTTGGATGTCACAAATTTGGAAAGGATTCATTCCTCCCAAATTCTCTTTTACTATGTGGCTAAATTGCAGGAAGCGGTTAGCTACAAAGGATACTCTATCATTTCTCAATTTGGAGGATAAATCTTGCGGATTCTGCAAGCAAGCTAATGAAACAAGGGAACACCTCTTCTTTGACTGCCCCTATACACACATGATTTGGAAGAGCATAAAAGATTGGTTGGGTATTAGAAGAGAGATGACAACTGTTGAAAGCTCCCTTAAATGGATTAAGAAAGAACACCGCGGGACAAGCATCCGAGCCAAAGCTATTTTGCTTACTTTTTGCATAATGGTTTATGAGATTTGGAGGGCAAGAAACACAATGCTCTTTGAAGGCACAAGCTTGCCGGCAGAAGAGGTCATTGCAAGAATCAAAACAACATCTTATAGAGTTCTCTATGATTTTATCCCCTCTTGTAGTGGCACCTTTTGAGTGACCACCCCTCCCCTCTATCTATTCTTGTTTGCATTACGTTGAGGCTTGAGATACCTCAACGACTGATTGTAGCCACTTCCTTTTCATTATTAGTAATAATATTTGCATTTACATAAAAAAAAAAGTAACAACATTATTTTCCAAACGTTCAAGTTTGCCTAATTTCAAATGCTCAAGTTTCTCATTTTAGAAAGGTTTCATAACTCATAGTCTTAATCTCTTTTAAAACAATTGAGTAACATATGTCTTGTACGTGAGCCGTTTATTCTTGTTTACAACAATCTTGTTACAATGACCATGATCTAGGAAATGTAATACAATTTTGTCTTATCTTAGCTTCTATGCAGATGGAGGTTTCTACTGGTTTTAATAACAATTTGTTATTTGTCAATACACTTTCCTTTATTAGCGCTGATGTGGTTTGTTCGACACTTATTCTCATTTCCGAAATCAATAAAACATTATTCTTTTTAAAACCAAGTACTCATTACTCGCGAATGAGGTTTCACAACACTTTTAACAAAATGTTAATTACCAAGTAAAACAAGTTAAGTCTCTTATCTTTCAAGATCAAGTCTCTTAACTTCTACAATCAATAAACCAATCTTTTACCTACATAGAGTCGTTATAACTAACTTACCATAAAGCTATTATAACACCCTATGTTTTAAAACAAACAACACATTTAGCACATGTACGCGTCTGCAGTGCTACATAGTTTACAAAGCATCATGCTAGAAGGATAGGAAGAGGTTCACATACCTCGCGACGATTATCGACAATAAGCAAAACGCTCCACAGTACTGTAACCCGGCTAGCCTTTTCCACTCTTCAAGTAGAATACGCTACTCGTAGTACTTCCACCTATAAGGCCACAAACGTCTATTAACTTCTAACCGCACGGTTCCATATTCTACAGAAAATTCGGCAGCACCTCCCCCCCCGCAACAGCGTAAATCTCCTCCTCTATCGAGGCCGGCTACCAAGCCAACCAGGGGGGGGGGGGTTATACGTCTAACCGGACGTATACAATTCTACTATACAGTAATACCACAAGTCTACTGTAATACAGTCCTATGTAATTACAGTTCAGTTCTCTTCTTTAAATTCAGGCTTAAGTCAAAAGACATTGCCGCAAAGCTATGCTTAGTTCTATATATAGTATACTTCAACTATATAATCCTACAACATGTAATTTCCAATTACAATAAGGGGACAAGAATATTTACCTCGATAAGCCCAAAATTATCCAAGTTATAATGTCGATCCTGAGCAAGGTTTAGCTCCTACTCCGCGCGCTCCAATCCGCTCCAAACAACCCTTAGAAGTTCTAACCAACTTCTACTTAAATACTTCAACTTGCTATGAAGATTTCCTTAGGGTTTTGGTTTGAGACTAAAAGGACAAAAGGTAGTATTTCCGGGCTCTACGTATAGAGGTAACTTTTAGAATACTACAAGGTAAAGGCTAAGGTATTTTGGACATTATAACAATACTTGAAGAAGTATTTCAATACCACAAGGGAGGGGGTATATTTCGAAACAACTAGGCTAGGGGGGGGTACCCCTCGGCTAGAACACTACCAAGGGGGGAGGGTACCCCTCTCGGCCACAAGGCCACTTAAAGGGGAAGGGGGAGAGGCTTGGACTAGAACAACACAAAGGGGGGGGGAGAGTTTTCAAGGCTTAGACAAAGTGAGGAATGGATGAATAAGTTCATCACAAGGGGGGGTATTTATAGGGACACCAACGGACAAGATCAAGCCATGTGGGGGGCAAGTGGATGGCCAAGATTGGCACAAGTGCACCCTAACCTACTCCTTAAATCCCTCACAAAACAAAGACCCATGAAAAGGGCCTCAAAACCCTCCTAGCCGTGGCCTCTCAAACCGTCCAATGAGGGTGACAAGTGTCACCCTCCCGTTGGTCCAAAAATGTTCCGTCGCTCGGAAAAATCCGCAAAAATACTAAACGACATAGCCGGAATTTTCCCTTCGCAAACTTAGTAAAACGTTTCGTCGAAAAATGACTCTAACCGGGTGTTGTGCACAAAATTTCGAACCTATGCCAAACTTTAAGTCTCAAATTGTCGTACGTACGTCCTTACGTATATACTCTGGAAATACGGGGTATAACAATAAATATCCACATGAACCCCATACAAATAGTGCCTCCAGATCTTCAAGGCGTGAATCACCGCTGCCAACTCCAAATCATGGGTGGGGTAGTTCCTCTCATGCTTCTTAAGCTGCCGGGATGCGTACGCTATAACCTTGCCCTGCTGCATCAACACACATCCCAACCCGATGCACGCGCGTCACAATACACAACATAACCGTCGACCTGCGGAAGAGTAAGAAGCGGGCGGTCGTCGATCTCTCCTTCAAGAATCGAAATCCGCCACAAGCATCACCATCGAAACTTAGCATTTCCGAGTCGGCCTAGTCAAGTGCGAGATAGAAGCAAACTTCTACGAACCGAGATAATAACTGCAAGGCCCGAGCTGCGAACCTCTGTCGGAGTAGTAGGTCTAGGCCAAGTCCTAACTACCTCGATCTTGGCCGTATCTACTCGAATGCCATCAGCCCCGACAATATGCCCAAAAAAAGCCACCGAAGCTAACCAAAACTCACATTTGGAAAACTTGGCGTATAACTGCTGGTCGAGAAGCTATCGACAGTCCTCAAATGCTCCGCATGCTCGCCTCGGCGAGAATAAACCAAGATATCATCGATGAACACTATCACAAGCGTGTCCAAAAATGGTTTGAACACTCGGTTCATCAAATCCATGAATACCACGAGCATTGGTCAACCCAAAAGACATGACCTGAACTCATAATGCGTCTGGGTCGGAATGCGATCCTAGGGACATCCGCCTCTCGACTCGTGCACGATGATAGTCCGATCGCAGATCAATCTTGGAGAAACATCTCGCACTCGCAACCGGTCGAACAAATCATCAATCACGGGAAGGGTATTCGTTCTTAATGGTCACCTTGTTCATTGCTGTAATCAACACACACGCTAGGCGTCCGCCCTTCTTCTTCACGAACAATCGGCGCTCCCGGGAGAAACACTAGGCTGATGAAGCCGCTTCTCCAGCAAATCTCTAAGCCGATCCTTCAACTCTCTCAACTCGGCGGTGTCATTACGTATGGCGGAATGGAAATAGGTAGAGTGTGCCGCAAACATCGATACAAAACTCTATCTCCTCTCGGGAGGATACAGGGAGTCGTCTGGAAACACGTCGGGAACTCTCGACTCTGGGCCATTGAAAATCTGGTACCGCACTTGATATCAAACACCCGAACGAGATGGTAGATATACCCTTCGCACCATCTTCCTAGCCTTGAGGTAAGAAATAAACCTACCTCAGCGTCTGGTGTTCCCCTCCCACTCAACAACCGGCTCCTCAGGAAACTGGAACCGTACCACTCTTTCCCTACAGTCTACATTGGCGTAGCAAGAAGCTAGCCAATCCATACCCATGATCACATCAAAATCAATCATATCCAACTCTATCAAGTTGGCTAGGGTCCGACGACTGTATATGGTCACTGGACAAGCCCTATATACCCGCCGAGCTACCACCGAATCACCCATCGGCGTAGCTACCTCGAAAGGGTCTATGGACTCGTGCTCTATCCCTATCCTACTAGCAACAAGGGAGATATAGGGACAGTAGAACCGGATCTATCAAGGCATACACATCATAATCGGAGGCGATAAGGTACTGTGGCGACATCGGTGAGGCCTCACGATCTGCCGGTGGACAAGGCATAAATGCGATTACGAGGACCGCTAGAATCTGGACCGCGCCACGACCTGCCGCGACTGTTGGCCCATGAGTACCACGCCTCGGGCGAGTAATCGTAGGAGATGATGAACCGCAAGACCACAGTAAGTGAGCCCTACCACCAGCGCCGCCCCTGGTCGGACAAACTCTCGCAAAATGACCCTGCTGGCCACAAGTATAGCAAGCTCCCGGAGTAGTACTACAGCTCCCTGAATGGAATCTACCACAACGGACACACTGAACAGACCTCGATTGGTTAGCACCCTTGCTACCGAAGTCCAAAGTCTTGGGGCCCGACACGCCCCGAATGCTCTGGCTGTACCGAAAATGATGTAGGAGTGCTCTGAGCCGGCTGTGGTGCAAATCTAGATGTCTGCTGATGCCGTCCACCCTGAGGGCTACCAAAAGAACCGGCCGTCTTGGCCTTCTTCTGCTGCTGATATGTGTCTACCCGTCGGTCTCTACGCTTCTCGCATCCAAGTGCATGAGCCTGCATACGGGTAATGTCCATGCCTGGCTGAAGAGACACACCCGCACAAGACTCGGCCATATAATCATCTAGCCCGGTGACGTAGCGGTGTACACGGTCCTCCATATCTGCTACTAGCGCAGGGACATATCGAGCCAAAGAATTGAACTCGACATTGTACTCCCTAACTGTGCGCCCTCTCTGCCTCAGCAACAAAAATCTGTCGGCACGTGCCCTCCTCATCTGCGGAGGCAAGAAGTTCGTGAGAAAAGCCTCCGAAAACTCATCCCATACTGCTGGAGGTGCATGCTCTCCTCGGGAAAGCTCCCACGAATCAAACCAATCGACTGCGGTATCACGCAGCCGATCTGACCGAAAGGTCACGCGGACTCGGTCTCTGAGGCCTTGATCACACGCATGATCCTCTGTAACTGACGGATGAACTCTTGCGGATCATCCTCTGGCCTCGACCCGTAGAACTCTGGCGGGCTACAACTCAGGAAATCCCGTAGCCTCAAAATGCGCCTCGGGTGAACCACGGGTACTCTGGGCTGGGCCGAACTGCTGCGTCGGCTATCCTCGTATGCGGCCCACAATTCTAGCCAATAGTGGGCCATCTCCTTGTACCTAACTCCTCCGCCCGGTGTGGGGCGGAGGTGCGGTGCTGTGGTCTCTTTGGGGCGGCGTCATGGAACTCGTCGTCTCGGGTATAGACTGGGCCTGAGCCCTCGTAACTCTCGGTGTCCTACTAGCAGCTCCCTCGGTTGCCTTGCCCTTCTGGGCCCGGGTTGCCTTACGTGGAGGCATAACTGTTACAAAAAAAGAATACGTTAGAGGGGTCCAACTTATAACATAGCTCTAAGGCACGATCTCAGAGTGAGAAGAATGGAAACCAATCCTAAATATCCTATAGCCTCCTGATTATTGGTGTGGTGCACAACACACCGATAATCAAACTCTACTAGATACGATGCGTAGACACTTTCCGAGATTAATCGCTCACGATACCACTTTTGTCACGACCGTTACGGGGCGTGGTCGTGCCTTACCCGGGCACCCAAGTAGTCATACATCAGAGAAATCAGCGGAATATAAAAACAAGACATGAAACAGTTGTAAAATGAGACACAATTTTATGTGAGAAAATGTCGCCTTTCGGCATATATATATAAACATAGTTTTTGCAGTTACATCCCAGTATGCAATAGGACTCTGAGACCTCTAAGAAGATAACAACTATGGCGGGACAGGGGCCGCGCCATACCTGAATGTACAAAACTATATACAACAACGGGAGATCATATCCAAAAGTCGAGCCTCGGAGAAGATGGAGCTCACGACACCAAAGCAAAGAGATCCTAAGGATGTGGATCTAGCACACCTTGCCGCCTGCGGCATGACGCGGCCCCGAAGGAGGTCGATAACAGTACCAAGTATGTGAAAGCGTAAAGTACTTAAATGAAACCAAAGCATTTAAAACCATTTGCAAATACAATCGGTTCAATTGCACATAGTGCACATCACAAACAAGAACAATAATAGGTAAGCTATGCGAGTCTTTTCTAGGCGCGAATGATCGAAGCAAGGCCAATCGCCCATAGTATCATTATGCGTGCCTAATCCTGACTTCCGATCCACATAGGTCACACGCACCGCATGAGGTATTCCTCGCATCGGGGTAGCTAACCCGGTACCTCCCGGACTCCGCGATCGCATAGTCTCAATAGACCGCGTAGTCACACATACCGCATGGGCATCCCCGCGTCGGGCTAAAACACCGGAATGATCAATCCTGGAGCTCCGCGACTCGCGTAGTCTCATGAACCGCATAGGCCGTATAGACCCGCATCAAGGGTGGCAAGCCCTCGGTATAACAAGTCAAGGGGGTAGGTGATAAAACAACAGTACAACTGACTTACCGTTTAGCAACGTAAGCACAACAAGAATGACCCCCTTTCACAACATCACAAGACACTAACACACGTAGCATCATAATATGTCTATTTATCAACCAATCTTACTACACCTTACAGAAATCAATACAAGGTCTTTATAAGCAAATAAGTAAACAGTTCTTTTTATCTTTCTTAAGTTGTTATACCTAACTTCCCATAAAGATAGTATAACTCTTAAGCTTTTGTTTAAAAACCAACTGTTTCTCTTCTGAAAAAAAATGATTCAGTATTCTTTTGAAATGCTTCAAGATCTTTATTATTCAGGCTTAAGTCAGAAGACATTGTCGTAGTTATTATTCAGGCTTAAGTCAAAAGACATTGCCGTAATTATTATTCAGTTAACACTCGTACGTCTACCGTACTATATATATATTTAAAATATCATGCTCAAGAGTATAGGAAGAATCACATACCTTCTCGGCGAAATCCACCTGCCAAGTCGAATATGTCGCGCACAGAGAATCAGCCTATAATAGTCAAATACGTCTATCAACGTCTAGACTATTCTGTAAACAGTTCTAAGTAGAGGGTTCTCTATTCTACGGAAAATTGGGTAGCACTTCCCTACCCGCCAAGCTACTCAAGTCTACTGTGAAAACAATCCTATGTAAGTATAGTTCAATTATTCTTCTTTTAAACCCTTCTTACTGTGATAACAGTTCAATTCTATTATTTAATATCCTTCTAAGTATTTTATACTTATTCCTATACTTCTACAGTATGTATTCTCTAATTACAAAAGAAGGATAAGTTTATTTACCTTGATAAGCCCAAAAATTATCCAAGTTAAAAGTCGCTCCTGAGCAAGGTTTAACTCCTAATTTGTACGCTCCGATAGCTCCAAGAACCCTTAGAAGTTCTTCACAACTTCTACTAAGTACTAAGGGATTTGGGCTAGGGTATTTAGGAATAGTAACTATACTTGGAAGACAACATTTCTACCAAGGGAGGGGGGGTAGGTTTCGGCTAAGCTAGAGGGTTGCTTCGGCTAAGCTTCACTCGAGGGGAAGAAGGCTTGGACGAAAAGGCTCATGAGGAGAGGAGGATTTTCAAGACTTGGAGAAAGATTTGTGGATGAAGAACTCTTCATCTTAAGGGGGGTATTTATAGGTCAAGCCATGGCCAACCAATGGCCAAGATGAAGCCAAGTGCAAGGCAAGTGTAGGGTGAGGATTTTCCCAAGTGTCCTTATCCATCCACTACACAAATATCCTACCAACTCCATGCCCATCCATTCGGCCCTATTGCCGCCCCACGTCCATAAATGAGAGGGTGACAAGTGTCGCCCTCTCGTTGGTCCAAAATGTTTCGTCTCTCGGAAAAATCCGCAAAAATTAGAAATGACATAGCCGGAATTTACCCTACGCGAGTCTTGTAAAAAGTTTCGTCGGAAAATGATTATTTGTGTGAGTTGTGCCCAAAAAAACGTCCCATGCCTAAACTTTAAGGCTAAACTTTCGTACGTACGCCCTCACGTACATACTCTGGAAATACGGGGTATACATGTACCGGGTCATAACCCGTCCCAAAGTTAACTAAAAACCCGTCCGAAACAATCCGTCAACCTAGCTTTCGAAAATTTTAAGTCTTACTCCTTTCGTACGTTCTCACACGTATGGCCAGAACTACGGGGTATAACAGGTTTAATCCAAGCCCTTGATTGTATTATATATATCACACTAGTAGCGACACTAGACTTGAACACTTAGAATTTTTCAAGAAATCTTGGCACTCCATTTAGAGGCTCTCGGCCAATCTCTAGAAGAGAAAGAATTTTTTTGCAATCTTGCTTCATAAATCCCAATATTCAAACCCAAGATCCCTATAGGTATTCTAAGGATATCCCAATACAAAAATCCTGGAAAAACTACGTTTTTACGTTAGTCGCAACATGAAAACCAAAGGGTTTTTTCATAGTTGGAGTTGGAACTTGAAGAGTGATCGGTGTATTTTATATACATTTTTTGAGTCATTTATAGTTAGTATTTTACTCATTTCATTTAGGTTTAGTATAGTATTATGGTCGTTTTCCTTTCTTTTGTGTCACATCGGTCAGAAATGGAGAAATGACAAAAAGGAGATGAAATGAGCATAAATGAGATGGAATTGCACACTAAAATGGCCAAGAAATGAAGTTTAAGAAGTTCCGAGAAGTATAGAAGAAATCAGACGAAGACTGGACGAAAAAAGGACGAAGAAACGAAAAATCCGGAAGAATGCCGTCACCAGCGCCGCCCTCTGAATTTTCCGAAACGCCTCTGACATTTCAGCGCTGTGGCACCCAATCTCAGGGCCACGACGCCGATGCGGTATTTTTGACATTTTGGGCCGAATTTGACACGTTTTCAGGGTCCAAAAGGGATAACTTTTTCTACCTACATAATCCCTAACCCTTGACCTAAAGGATTCTTGGGCTATATATATTCTCTACATCATTCTCTAGAGGAATTCATTCCATCCATTGTACATACAACACAACTCTAGGAAGCGAAGATTGAGACCTAGTTCAAGTATTTTCTTTTCTTTCTCTTTTCTTTGTTTATTTCAGTTCATGTATGAAGATTGTATTAGTTCTTAGCGTGACTATGGCTAGGAGCTAATTACTTTATTAGGGATTTCCTTGTGATTCGCTTGAAACTCTTATTCATGAATTAATACATTAGTTGATTTCTTCTTCACTTGCTTAAGATTTATTCAATAATTGTTTTGATTGCTTGATAATTAATTAATCACTAGTTATCATCACTTATATGAGTTCTAATCGAAATCCGAAAGGGGAGATTGTGAATATGCTATAGTTAAATAAACATAGGTTTAAATCGTGGACGAAAGTACCCCGATACTTGTGTAGCTTAATAGGTTATTGCTCTTAATCCTCCTTTGTAGTCAATCTTGTCATCGAAAGATAGAAGAGTTCTCCATTGGGGTTGAGTGTTTATATTACCTTAACAGGAGTATGAAACGGTCTAGTTAACCTGCTATCTTAACGTAGAAGAAGAAGTCAGTCTAATTGTATTAAGGATTGAATAGAGTGGATAGTTGATGATCTTGGAAGCCCTAATTCTCCGTCATAACTGATTTAAATCAAAGTATTTTCATAATTAGTTTATTTCCTGCATTATTAATTTAGAATTCCAACCCAATTAACATTAACCAAATAGAAACTAAAGCATAGATAATCGGTACTTGAAAACCAGTCTCTGAGGACGATATTCGGTCTTACCTAGACTATATTACTTGTCACGATACGTGCACTTGCGTTAAGCGTGTGTATAAATCGCGCATCAAAGAGGAGTTTTTCATAAGCTTCCAAAGGTTGCTTGGAGTGGATTGAAACGTCAAGAAGATGAGCTAAAGTTGCTAAGGATCGACTTTAGGCTTTGGATTGTATTTGGGCTTAAAGAGGTAATAATCTCCGTCTTGCTATTGTAATTCAAGATTTCATGTTGTAGTAGTTGATAGATGAGCATGTGATATTTAGAATGAAGATTGATAAATGTTATGAAATTTGGAAGCTTAAATCCGAGATTGGCATGTTAGCCATTAAAATTAGAAATCAATTTGGTCGATAGTTATAATCGTCGCATATTGTATAAAGAAGGGATTATAGTTATAATTGATTGCGACTATATAACATGTTAGAATAACAACTTGGATTGAAAAGGGATTGGAAAAGAATAGATGTCGTGTTATCATTGTGATTGCCGAAAATGGCTCAAGTTATTGGACAGTTTTACTTTAATTGTGGGGCAGAATTTTACACGTCCTATTAGGCGTGTAATCCCCTTTGGTTAGCTGAATTGTTGAGCCTTAAATGTGGCATGTTGGCTATTGATTTTGGGCCTTGAAAAAGGTGGAAAAATACGTAGAAACAAAGGAAGTGCTGCCCAAATTTATGTAGAATAAGAGACCTAGCACTTAGTATTATTCCACGCTAAAAAGCTAGGAGTTGATAGACATGTTATGGTTTTTATAGGTTGAAGTACTACGTGTAGCATATTCTACTTGAATGATGGAAAATCTAACAAGGCTGAAGTACTTTGGAGCATAGTGCTACGTATCGTTAGTCGTCGCGAGGTATGTGAACCTCTTCCTTCTTTTGGCATGATTCTACGTATGAAATATACATGTGATATTATTTCATGATTCCTTCTACTCTTAGAAGTTAAGAAGTACGTATGTCGATTGACTCTATGTAAAAGGTTATGAGACTTTATTTTTCAAGTTATGGGACATGATTCTTAAAGGTAGAAATGACTTGATTCTTAAAGGTAGAAACGACTTTATTCTTAAAGGTAGAAATGACTTGATTCTTAAAGGTAGAAATGACTTGATTCTTAAAGGTAGAAATGACTTGATTTATTTGAAGTAAGTAAATTGATTTTAAAGAGTTATGTTATGAAGTTTTAAGACTATGAACCTTGATTTCTTAAAAGGTTATGAGACTTTATTTTTCAAGTTATGGGACTTGATTCTTAAAGGTAGAAATGACTGGATTTAAAAAGTATGGCTTCCATGATTTATTTCAAAAGTTAAGAGGCTTGGTTTCGAAAGAGTATGTAACTTGAGTTTTAAAAAAGAAGAAGTTTATTGATTTAAAAAAGAAGGTGTGGCATGATTCTTTTATCAGTATGCATGTATGTAGTACTTTGGGTTTAGTTTCCCTAAGGTTTCAAGTTATGAAAATGAAAGGAAGATGTGATAAAGTGTCTTAAGTTCTATAAAATGAAAAGTTGTTATAATAGCTTTATGAGAAGTTGTTGTAACGACTTAGCGAGAAGTAAGAAGAGGATTTTGTATGACACATAGTTGCTTGTGATAGTTTATGTGTACAGTCCTTTATGTGTGGACCGCTTCCCAGAATGGGCCGGGCAGTATACCTTTATGGGCAGACTTATGTGACTTTACCGCGTCCCAGAATGGGTCGGGCAGTATACCTTTATGGGCAGACTTATGTGACTTTACCGCGTCCCAGAATGGGTCGGGCAGTATACCTTAATGGGCAGACTTATGTGACTTTACCGCGTCCCAGAATGGACCGGGAAGTATACCTTTATGGGCAGACTTATGTGACTTTATCGCGTCCCAGAATGGGCGGGGCAGTATACCTTCGTGGCGGGGCAGTATACCTTCGTGGGAAGACTTCTTATGATTTCACTGTGTCCCGTAAATGGGTCGGGTTACGTTATCACGTATGGATAATCAGAGTGAACTCCAAAATGAGACGTCCCTCCATAAAGGGTCGGATTATGTTATGCAAGATACATAAGTTATATGTTTATGAACTTGATGATTTTTCCTAAGTATGTATGTAAGAATTTGATTATAAATCTTATTGAAAATAGGAAAAGATAATAATGTGCGATTAAGTTCATGAGTTGTAATGTCACGGTAGGATCTGGTATTTACTTTTTATACTTGCCCCTGTCATTCTTTTGTACAGTTATGATTTGTTTACTGTACCTTATTTTCGTTCCATACTAAATTTTTGTTATCGACCCCGCCGGCTGCGTTAAATCTTCTTGGTGGGTAAGGTGATTCTGAGATCCTCGTTCTTAGGATTCTTGATCGATTCTTGGAAAGCTCCATTTCTCGGAGGCTTGTCTTTTAGTACGCTTTCACGGCGTTGTAGATTTATGTACATTCGGGTATGGCGCGACCTGCTAAAACACGATGGTTATGTCAAAACTCTTAGAGGTCTGTAGTCATATCTTGTGGGTTGGTTTGTAAATAAAAAGGATGTAACTGCTTTTGGCTATGTATATATATATATCCAGGGAGGTAGCCTTATCGGCTAACCTGTTGCTTATTTCTTGTTGATTTACGTTATGAGTTTTATGTATGTTCCGCTGATTATCTCTGATGTATACATGTAAGGGTGCCCAGGTAGGTAGGGCACAGTCGCGGGCCCGGGGTCGGGTCGTGACAAGTGCATCTGGCCTGAGTAAAATTGCATCACGTGTAGGGATACCTCTATACACGGATCAATTTACCAAAGAGAGGTCCAAAATGAACTACGCACGAGTGTTGGTTGAAGTGGATGTTAGTAGAGAACCAGTTATGGAATTTGGGGTTAAATTGCCCGACAATAGAAGATATGTCCAAAAAGTGGAGTATGAGAACTATCCGGACTATTGTTTTCATTGTGCGACATTTGGACATAATCACTTGAAGTGTAAGATGTTGTTGAAAGAGGTTACGTCTATGGAGACTCCCGGCTCCAAAATTCGAACACCTTACCTAAGACTTGTCACGCCCCGAACCCCGGGCCCGTGACTGGTGCCCTACCTGGGCACCCTTCTACCTTAACAACACAAGTAAACTGCGGAAATTAAATAACACCTCATTTTTTTTAAACCAACGTACGTGCAAGGGCAAAGCCGACAAGGCTGCCATATAATATACATAATCAAAAGACACTACACTGTACATGAGTCCAATCCCACATATGAATACAGACCTCTAAGAGTTTTACTGAAATATGACGAGACAAGGCCCCGCCGTACCCATAACCGTACAAAAGCCTGTACTGAAGGAACTATACCAAAATGATAAACTCCTGAACAAATGGAGCTATCCAAAAACTCTTGGCAGGGTCCTACACCTGCAGATCACCAAACTGCGTACCTAAACCTGCGGCATGAACGCAGCTCCCCGAAGGAGGTCAGTACGAAGAATGTACCAAGTATGCGAAGCTTGATGAAATCTGTAATGAAATCATATGATCTAAACAAAATAGGAGACATGTATGATAGCCACCTACGATTACCAATACATAGCGATCATATCAAGTCGTGGACGCATGCCTCAAAGTCATTACTAAAATATAACCATGGGTCTCACGCCATAATATCAATCATGCCCGTGGAATCCTTCCTCATCCGGCTGATCCATGATATAATATAACACCAATAGGCATACATGAACACCAAGTCCCACTGTGTCCTAAAAGCATGCGGGCAGTAGGAAAACGAACCACGGATCCGGCTGTATCATAAAGCGGCGGGGGCAATGCGAAAGCCAACTACCAGATCCAGCCTGCGTCAACAACTGACGAGGGCAAGTACGAAAGCTAACTACCAGATCCAGCCTGCAGCGCGAAATATGACCGGGGCAAGTGCGCAAGCTATCTCACGAGCCTCTGGTACCAAAGCGTGTGATAGTGGCCGGGGGCAAGTACGAAAGCCAACTACCAGATCCATCCTGCGTCACTAAATCTCATGGAGGGCCAATCCATGGAATAAAATATCCCACGTGGTCGCATGCCCCGGAATCCCACATCGTATAAGCATGACCATGGGGTAATACAAACAAATCCGGGAATCTAACCCGCCTCCTGGTCACATGCCCCGGAATCCCACATCGTATAAGCATGTCCAAGGAGTAACACAAATAATGGAAGCATACCCGTATAATCCCACATCACCGTCGTGCGTCCAAGTAAACTTCTGACAAGACAGTGACCTCCAACCGAGAGTCGCGGCAACGTAATAAAACATAATACTTGCACTCAAAAGCAATCACCAGCACACATAGGCAAGTTCATAAAATCTATAGACTTTCATTTTATAAACTCAAGGAACTTATAGAATAATTCTCAATTAAACAAGCCAAAGTACTTATCAAGGCACACATAGAATAATTCTCAATTAAACAAGCCAGTACTACGTACGTACATTCTTTTCAAAAGACTTCTTTTTATGTAAAACCCCAAGATACTAAAATCCGTAGTATCAAGGTGTGTCTATTTTTCAAAGTAAGTTACTACACTTTTAGAAAACTCATTTCAAAGCTTGAAATCAAGTAACTTCAAATTTTCACAATCTAGGCAACTTATGCCCATTAATCAAAATAGACAACTTTCTTAACCTTCCATAAAGCCGTTATGTCACGACCCGATCCCGGGCCCGTGACTGGTGCCTTACCCGGGCACCCCAGTAGGCATACATCAGAGTAACCAACAAAATATAAAAACAAGACATGAAACAATATGAAATGAGAAACAGTTTATCTGAGAAAAAGTTGTCTTTCGGCATATATATATACATCAAGAGTGAACAGTTACATCCCAACTTTACAACAGGACTACAGACCTCTAAGGAAGTAAACAACTATGGCGGGAGAGGGCCCCGCCATACCCTGAATGTACAAAATATCTACAACACCAGGGAGAGTCGTACCCAAAAGTCGAGCCTCCGGAGAAATGAAGCTCCTGACACCAGAGTAAAAGATCCTAAGAATGAGGATCTACCACCTGCTTCCCCTTACCTGCGGCATGAACGCGGCCCGAGAGTCAGATAACAGTACCAAGTATGTGAAAGCGTAAAATCGAAATGAAATCAAAGTATTTTAAAACCATTTACAAATACAACCAGTTCAACCGCACAAAGTGCCACAGCATAGACAAGAGCAGAAATAGATATAATATAACTGGTCTTTTCTAGGCCGCTAATGATCGAAGCAAGGCCAATCGCCCATAGTATCATTATGCGTGCCTAATCTCGAACTCTCGCGATCGCATAGGTCACCTGCACCGCATGAGGTATTCTCGCATCGGGGGTAGCTAACCCGCGACATCCTCCCGGACTCCGCGATCCGCATAGTCATGTGCATCGCGTAGGTATTCTCGAATCATAGTCACCGCAGACCGCATGAGGTATACCTCGCGTCGGGTAACACACGGAGTGATCATCCGGAACTCCTGCGACTCGCATGGTCACACGGACGCGTGGTATTCTCGAATCATAGTCACACGCATCGCATGAGGTATACCTCGCGTCGAGGTGGAAAGTCCTCGACATCATAACAAGTCGGGGTATGTGATATAATAGCGATCTGCGGGCTTAACGTTTAACAACGTAAGCACAACAAGAATAACCCCCTTACACAACATCACAAGACACTAACACACGTAGCATCATAACATGTTTACTTATCAAACCATCTTACTACACTTTTCAGAAATCAATACAAGACTTTCATAAACAAATAAGTAAACCATTCCTTTTATCTTTCTTAAGTCGTTATACCTAACTTCCCATAAAGCTAGTATAACTCTTTAAGCTTTTAAAACCAAGTATTACTTTCCTTTCAAAAAATGATTCATAACTCTTTTGAAATACTTCAAGATTTTTATTATTTAAAACTCAAGTCAAAATACATCAGAGTAAAACCAATTTTAGTTAACACACGTACGTCTACCGTACTATATATATATATATATCAAAAATATTGTTATACCCCGTATTTCCAGAGTATGTACGTGAGGACGTACGTATAAAAGTTTAAGCCTTAAGTTAGGCTAGGGACGAAATTTTGTTCACAACTACCGAAAAGAATTGTTTTTCGACGAAACGTTTTCCCAAATTTGCGAAGAGAAAATTACGGTTGCAACATTAATAATTTTTGCGGATTTTTCCGAGAGATGAGATATTTTGGACCAACAAGAGGGCGACACTTGTCACCCTCAAGTTGGCGGATTTGTGGGCGTTTTCTTGGACGATTTCAAGTCATGGAGTAGGTAGGATATTTGTGATATTTTGTGTGGTAGATGGATAAGGTACACTTGCCCAAATCCTCACCCTACACTTGCCCACCACTTGTCTAAATATTGGCCATTGATTGGCCTATAAATACCCCCCTTAGTTGAAGACTTCTTCATCCACAAATAATTTCCAAGTCTTGAAAACCCTTCCCCCTCTTAGTAGAAGCTCTCGTCCAAGAGCTTCCCCTCCCCCTTGAGAAGGCCCTTGGCCGAGAGTATCCCCCCCTACCTTGAGTTGTTCTCGTAAATACACCCCCCCTCCTGGTAGAAAAGTATTCTCCAAGTATTTTTACTATTCCAATATACCTTGGCCCAAATACCTTGTAGTATTCCAAGGTTACCCCTATACTAAAAGCCCAGAAATACTACTATACTTCCTTGATCCAAAACGAAACCCTAAGGAAATCTTCATAGTCGGTTGAAGTATTAAGAAGAAGTTGCGTAGAACTTCTAAGGGTTGTTTGGAGCGGGTTGGAGCGCCCAGAGTAGGAGCTAAACGTTGCTCAGGATCGACATTTAAACTTGGATAATTTTGGGCTTATCGAGGTAAATACTCTTGTCCTTCTATCGTAATTGGAAATTACATACTGTAGTAGTATAGAAATGAATATAAGACACATAGAAGGATATTACAGAAGAGAATTGAACTGTAATAGAAGGATATTACAGAAAAGAATTGAACTAAAATCACATCAGAAGAATATTAAAGAAGAAGATTGAACTGTACTTACATAGGACTGTATTTACAGTAGACTTGTGTAGCTTAACGGGTAGGGAAGTGCTGCCCGATTTTCCGTAAAATAGAGAACCTAATGCTTAGAATATTCTAGAGAGTAGTCTAGACGTTGATAGACGTATATGACCTTTATAGGTTGAAGGTTCTGCGAGTAGCATGTTCTACTTGAAAGGTGAACAATGCTAGCCGGGTTATAGCCGTGGAGCGTTTTGCTAATAGTCGATAATCGTCGCGAGGTATGTGATTCTTCCTATCCTCTTGAGCATGATATTTTAAAAGAATATATATAGTACGGTAGACGTACGTGTGTTAACTGAACGTGGTTTTACTGCGATGTCTTTTGACTTGAGTCTAAATAATAGGAATCTTGAAGTATTTCAAAAGAATTAAGAAACCTTTTTGAAAGAAGAGTAATGCTTGGTTTTAAAAGCTTAAGAGTTATACTAGCTTTATGGGAAGTTAGGTATAACGACTTAAGAGAGATAAAAAGAATGGTTTATTGATTTTAGAAGTTAAGAGACTTGATCTTAGAAGATAAGAGACTTGACTTATTTGAATTAATATGAATTTTGTTAAACAGTGTGAAACCTCATTCGTGAGTAATGAGTACTTGGTTTTTAAAAGGAATAATGTTTTACTGATTTCGGAAATCAGAATAAGTATCGAACAAACCACTGCAGCGTTAATAAAGGGAAATGTTTTGACTAATTAAGTATTATTAAAACCAGTAGAAACCTCCATCTGCATAGAAGCTAAGATGAGACAAAATGATATTACATTTCCTAGATCATGGCTGCTTTAATAAGATTGTTATAAACAAGAATAACCTACTCACACATAAGGCATATGTTTCTCAAATTGGTTTAAAGGAGAATTATATTATTAAGTGATTAAGACTATGAACTACGAAACCTTTCGAAAATGAGAAACTTGAGCATTTGAAATTAGGCAAACTTGAACGTTTGAAAAATAATGTTGTTACTTGATTTTACAAAGGAAAGTATTTTGGTTTACTTAAAAAGATAGTCACTCTATTTTATACTACGGGTATTGTGTGACTTTTGTGAAAGAAACGGATCTTTTAAAGAGTTAATGTATGAAGTACTTTGGGGATAAAAACCCGAACTTGTTAACATAAAGTAGAAAGTACCTTGTGTGAATAACTTGATTGTGTTGGTTTGTGATAGCCTTGTAATACTTTCTTGATGATTTGATAAGTAAACATGTTAGGATGCTACGTGTGTTAGTATCTTGTGATGTTTGTGTAAAGGGGTTTCCCTTGTTGTGCTTATGTTGTTTAACGATAAGCTGTTATGTTAGTATTATATCACTCACCTCTTGACATGATCCGGGGTTGTCGCCCTCCGTCTGGGGTAGACTCGGTGATGCAGGACCATGATTCGAGAATACCTCATGCGGGTCCAGGGGACCTATGCGGAGCTACGAGAGTTCCAGGTTAGTGTGCGGACTTTGTGGTCATGCGGTCTATGTGGCCATGCGGACTGCGAGTCCAGGACGATGCCGGGGAGTAGCTACCCTCGATGTGGGGAATACCTCATGCGGGCCTATGTGAGTGGCCTATGCGGAGCTGCGGGAAGTTCCAGGATTAGACGCGCACATTTGATACTGCGTGTCACGACCCGACCCCGGGCCGCGACTGGTGCCATACCTGGGCACCCCGTTCAGGTATACATCAGAGAATAGTAGCGGAACATACACAACATAAACACATGTGTAAATAATAAACATCACAGGCTAGCCGATAAGGCCGCCTTCCATCATATAAACATAATCAAAAGTACAACTTAGTTCTTACAGCCCAACCACATATGTGAATACAGACCTCACAGGAATAATAAGCGTGGCGGGACGGGGCCGCCATACCCCGAATGTACATAAATCTACTACATCGGGGAAGATCGTACTAAAGAAGACAAGCCTCGGAGAATGGAGCTTCCGACGTCGATAAGTGATCCTAAGTGAGGATCCACCACCTTACCGCCACTGCGGCATGAGCGGCCCAGGAAGGGGTCGATTACCTGATATGTACTAAGTATGTAAATCGGAAAATCTTGTAATCACAACATAAGTTTAAAACAAAGCGGAGACATGTATGATAACGAATTCTGATGCACGTGTCTTACTAACAATGAGAGTAAATCAAAGGAATACGTACAACATCACAATAGGAGACTCCCGATCAAATCATGGGTAGCGAACCCATAGAAACAGGTGGTATAACATCTTAGGGTTCTTACCCCTCATTTATACTCTTACCCTGAAGCAGGTGGTATAACGTCTTGGTGGTTTGCCCCTCATTTATACTCTTACACTGGAAAAGGTAATAAAACAGGTGGTATAACGTCTTGGGGGTTTACCCCTCATTTATACTCTTACCGGAAAGGTAATAAAGCGGTGGTATAACGTCTTGGGGTTTACCCTCATTTATACTCTTATCTGGAGAAGGTGGTATAGCGTCTTGAGGTTTACCTCACTTATACTCTTACCCTATCTCAAGGCCATCATATCATAAATAAGCAAGTTAGAAATCCCAACTTCTTATTAGTCTTATTAAATCTACACTCATTTTAGTTTACTTAAGGCACTAACAGGTCTTTTATAAAAATCCGGGAATTTAACCCAAAGTACTACGTACTTCAACCTTTTAAAATGACTCATTTTCATATAGAACTTCCAAGACTCTATAAACCGTAGTATCAAGTCAAAATCTCTTTTCAAGACAAGTCACAATACCTTTAGACATAAAGTTAGGTTTCTAAAATCAAGTGACTCCTTTTATTATAAAACCTTAGGCAATTGATGCCTTAAAAATCAAATTGCCTTTTCATTAGAACAAGTCATTTATCTTTCCATAAAGCAAATATAACCAACTCCCCATAAAGTCATTATATTCACTTTATACCTTAGCCAAATACAATTTCCTATCCAAGGGACTTATACGTTTAAAACGGAACAAGTATCACATCCTAAAAACTCTTCAAGTCCCTTAACTTTAATAAAACATTAGACATCCTTAATACTTCCAAGAAGTGAGTTAATCTCCTAACTCACCCGATTTGGCCATTTAATAAACTAGTAAAGGATATCAAGCTCTTGTACGTCTACCGTACTATATACGTGTAACTAGTCATGCTCAAAGGATAGGAAAAGTTCTACATACCTCGCCGGGTCAACCACTTGCCAAGTACAAAGTCCCGCCCGTAGTATGTCAACCTATAATATTCACAATACGTCTATTAAAGTCTTACTTCAAACGTAGAATATTATAAGTGTCAAGCCGCTAAATTCTACGGAAAAACGGACAGCACCTCCTTTGTTTTTACTCACTTTTCCACCTTTTTCAAGGCCGAATACAATAACCAAACACGCCACATTTAAGGCACAATCAAGGCAATTAATCAATAGGGGATTACACGCCTACTAGACGTGTAAAATTCCGCCCCACAACGATAACAAACTAATACAAACTATAAGTCCAAATCGGCCACCTTGAGTTCAACAATACCAATTCTTAACCAATTTCCATTTCAATCCAAATTGGTAGCATAACATGATATCAAGTCGCATTTGATTAGAATAACCATAATCTTCAATTAAGTAACATGCGACGATTTCTAATAAACGATCAATTAGTAATCCATTTTTCAAGTGACTTGCATAACATTTCGGATTTAGCTACAAGCAATCCATAATACTTATAACTTCAACCTATCAACTTCATCCTAGCAACAAGTAAAGCTAACAACAACAATATAAATATGTAATCTTGTAACACCTTTAAAAGACAAGATTATACCTTAACGATTCTTAATTCAACTTCAATCCGAAGTCGCTCCTTAGTAGTTTAGAGCCTCTCCAAGACACTTCAATCCGCTTGTTGAGACCCTTAGAACAACACCAACAATTATCCTTCAAATCTCCAAACAAAACCTAGAAAGACCATTAGGTTTTCGTTTTGCGACTAACCCGTAAACTACCTTTTTCCAAGATTTTTCTATTGAAATATGCTTACACCACCCTCAAGAACCTTGGTTTAAAGTGGGGAGTTGAATGAACAAGAAACAAATTTTTTTCCTTTAGGAATGGAGGCAACCCGAGAGCTCTTCCTTTGAGTTCTTCAATTTGTGCAATTCTTTTCTAAGTGTTAAGCCCTCTCTCTACTAGTAGTAATATAAAGGGTCATGGAGGGACAAGATGCAACCATTTGGGTGGCTAGGATGAAGTCTTACAAAATATCAAGACTAATTGACCTTTGACTTAGTCAACATTCTCATGCTACACAAGTTGCAAGACTTGTCTTGCAACAAAGGTCCAATGACCCTCTTGCCCTTGCACAATTCGACCAAGGCATCACATAAGGGGGGTGACACGTGTCTCCCTCCCATTGGTCATAGTAATACGTTTTCCGATAATTCCATAATTCCGATAAATTTTTACAAGTCTCAAATCTTAACACTTGTGAGTTCTTACTTACGTTCTTAAAACATGTCCTGAAATTACGGGGTGTAACATTCTTCCCCCCTTAGAAACATTCGTCCCCGAATGTTCTTTCGGAGTCAAACTTATAATTAGCGACATAGTTTCCTTTCGCAACCCTGACATACCAAAAATGCCACACATGGCCACATAATAGCATTTAAGCAAAAAAAATACTTCAATTAAAACCTGACAAGGGAAAATGAATTACCTGAAGGTATAGGAAATAAGTGAGGATACCTCCTCAATATGTCCTCCTCCGCTTCCCAAGTCATTTCCTCCCGGTTATCATTTCTCCACAGGACTTTGACGGAAGCTACATCTTTGGTCATGATCGCTGACACAGCGATCGAGTATCGCTATGGGACTCTCTCATACGATAACCTCTGTTGCCGGACCTCACTGGTAGGGAAAACTCTCGCTGGATCTCCGATACACTTCCTCAACATAGAAACATGGAAGACCGGATGTACCGCCTCTAACTCTGATGGTAGATCCAACTCATAGGCAACCTTTCCCACTCTACGGACGATCTGGTAGGGCCCAATGTACCTTGGGCTGAGTTTCCCCTTCTTACCGAATCTCATCACACCCTTGATGGGTGACACCTTCAAGAAGACCCAATCGTCTACCTGAAACTCTAAATGCCGCCGCCGATTATCCGCATATGACTTCTGCCGACTCTGGGCTGCTAACAGTCTCCCCTGGATAAGCTTCACCTTATCCACGACCGCTGTACCAAATGCAGGCCAACTAAGCGTACCTCGCCCACATCGAACCAACCGATCGGCGACTGTATTTCCGCCATATAAAGCCTCGTATGGCGCCATCGTATCTTGGAATGGTAGGCATTATTATAAGCAAACTCCACGAGAGGCAAATGAGCCTCCCAGCTACCCACGAAATCAATCACGCAGCTCGCAGATATCCTCAGTGTATGCGGATAATACGCTGCTGCCCGTCGATCGAGGATGAAATGTTGTACTAAGACTCACTGTGTCCCTAGACCGCCTCGGAAAGATCTCGAAGTTAGGCGTAAGCCCAGGCTCCCTATCGGATATAATCGACAAGGACATGCGGTCTCACAATCTCTCGATGTACAATCGGCATAGTCCTCGGTAAGCGTCGTCTGGCGGAAGGAAATGGGCTGATTTCGTCAGCCTGTCAACAATAACCCAAATGGAGTCGTACTTCCTCTGAGTACGAGGTAACCCTGTAACGAAGTCCATGTTGATCACCTCCCACTTCCAAGTCGGAATCTCAAAAGCCTGCAATAATCCACTGGGCCTCTGGTGCTTGACCTTGACCTGCTGGCGATTAGGCCACTGTGCAACGAAACCTGTCACGTCCCTCTTCAGGCCATCCCACCAATACAAACATCTGAAGTCATGGTACATCTTGGTCGACCCCAGATGAATAGAATAACGAGCACTGTGTGCCTTCCCCAGAATCTGCTGACGAAGTCCTGTCACATCGGGAACACACAACCGGCCCTCAAATCTCAGTACCCCATCAGGTGCTACCTCGAATAGACTCTTCTCCTCCCGGAAAGCTGCGTCTCTATACCGTACCAACACTGGGTCCTCAAACTGTCGCCTCTTCACCTCCTCAACGATGGAAGACTCGGCAACCTCACGAACCCGTACCCCGCTATCGTCGGTATCGATCAATCGAACCCCAAGGCTCGCTAACTGGTGGATCTGACGGACCGTATCTGTCTCTCTTTGTACCTCCGGTGCTCCCATCGATCGACTCAAGGCATCGGCAACTCGTTGGCCTTCCGGATGGTATAGAATATCAACATCATAGTCTTTCAAAGAACTCTAACCACCGTCTCTGTCTCAATTTCAGCTCCCTTTGCACGAAGATATCTGGAGGCTCTTGTGGTGCGTATAAATATCCACATGAACCCATACAAATAATGTCTCCAAATCTTGAAGGCATGTATAAGCTGCGGCCAACTCTAAGTCATGGGTAGGGTAATTCCTCTCATGCTTCCAGAATCTTAGGAAGCATAGGCTATAACCTTGCCGTCTTTGCATCAAAACACACCTGGCCCGATGCAGGCATCACAATAGATCACGTGCCGCCTAACCCCGCCGGAAGAGTAAGAGCGGGGTTGTAGTCAACCTCTCTTTTCAAGAATGGAAACCCCGCCGCAAGCCTCGTCGGCTGGAACTTGCCGCTTACGAGTCGGCTAGTCAATGGTGCTGAAATCGAAGCAAACTGCTCCATAAACCTACGATAATAACCCGCCAGTCCTAAGAAACTGCGTACCTCAATCGGAGTAGTAGGTCTCGGCCAAGACTTGACTGCCTCAATCTTTGCCGTATCCACCTGAACACCATCAGCCCCAATAATATGCCCCAGGAATGCCACTGAGGCCAACCAAAACTCACACTTGGAGAACTTGGCGAATAAATGTCGGCTCCGGAGAACCCCAAGTACCGTCCTCAAGTGATCAGCATGCTCCTGCTCTGTCCGCGAATACACCAGGATGTCATCGATGAATACTATCACAAATGTATCCAAAAATGGCTTGAACACCCGGTTCATCAAATCCATAAATACCGCTGGAGCGTTGGTCAAACCGAAAGACATAACCCTAAACTCATAGTGCCCATACCGGTCCCGAATGCGATCTTTGGGATGTCTCGCTTTCGAACTCGAACGATGATAACTGCACGCAGTCTATCTTTGAGAAACACCTCGCACTTCGCAAATGGTCAAACAAATCATCAATCACGGGAGGGTGTACCTATTCTTAATGGTTACCTTATTAACCGCACATGTCAACACACATACGCAGCGGCCCCATCCTTCTTCACGAACAAAACCGGCGCTCCCGGGAGATACACTAGGCACGATAAAGCCCTTCTCCGGCAAGTCTTTCGGTGGTCCTTCACTCCTCTCAACTCGGCCATGCCGTCACGTATGGCGGAATGGAAATAGGTCGAGTGTCGGCAACGTGTCAATACAAAACTCAATCTCCTCTCGGGAGGATGCGAAGGTCATGCGGGAACACATGGAAACTCCTAACCATCGGAAATGAAGAAGCGCACCTCGGCCTCTGTATCAAATACCGAACCGGATGATAGATGTACCGCTTCGCACCATCTTCCTAGCCTTGAGGTAAGAAATAAACCTACCGCCCGGCGTCTTTGTGTTGCCCTCCACTCGATAATCGGCTCGCCAGAACCGAACCGAACCAACGCCCCTACGATCAACGTTGGCATAACAAGAAGCCAACGGTCCATACCCATAATGACATCAAAATCGTCATCTCGGCTCTAGCAAGTCTGCAAGTCGGCGATCAGTAAATATAAACCGGACAACCTCTGACACGCCGGCTAACACCGAATCTCCCATAGGCGTAGCTACCTCAAAAGGCTCTATCGACTCGGCTCTATCCCGATTCTACCCGATAAGAGGACACATAGGACAAGGTAGAACACGGATCTATCAAAGCATAAACATCACGGCTGAAATCGATAATGTACTGTGGCGACGTCGTGGAAGCCTCACGATCTGGCGGTGGCTAGAGAATATATGTGGTTCGGGACCGCTAGAATGGAACCACCACCACGACCTCTACGCGGCTGCCGTCCGTGAGTACCTTGCCTCGGGCGCATAACCACGAAGAGAGAAGACCCTCCAGCAGATCACGCCGGTGCCTTTGTATAACTTCACGCCTCTGGGCGGACAATCTCTCCTCAAATGGCCTGCGCCACGAGTAACAAGCCCGGCTCTGCGACACTTGCCCTATGAAACCTACGCATCGAGCACACCGAGGTGTGGTGGTCCGTCGGTGACGGTTCTGCCTCGCTAAAATCCGAAGTCCCGAGCCACGACTGCTCTCGAATGACTGGCTGATCAGTCCTCTTGCCAGAAAACCGTGAAGGAGCACTCTGTGCTGGCTGGAAAGTGGACACAGTCTGCTGAAATTTGTCGCCTCGAAAGCGCCACGAGACCACGATGTCACGCCTCTTGGTGGCTTTGAGTCAATCTGGTCCTCCTCTCTCTATCCTCATCCCTGCGCATAGGCTGCATCCGGCGATGTCCATACCGGCTGAATAGCCACGCTGACATCACGGTAATCATATGGCGGTCAAGCCCATCACATAACGATGAACCCTATCCGCCATGTCATTTACAATAGTATGCGCGTATGCGGCCAGAGTAAAACTCGAGCTATACTCGACGGTCCTCCGTTCGCCTCGAGGTCAAGAATCATCTGCAGGGCTCTCTCATCTCAGGAGGCAAAAAGTGATCCATGAAGGCCTCTGTAAACTCCTCCCAACCAGCTGGAAGAGCATCATCACCCCTCGAAAGCAACCACGACTCAAACCAGTTCAACGCAATATCGCGCAACCGGTAAGAGGCTAGCGTAGCACTCTGTCTCTGAAGCCCTAAGAACACGCATGGTCATTGCCGAATGAACTCCTGCGGATCCTCATCCGACCTCGAACCATAAAACTTCGGGTGGGTGATAACCAGAAAATCCCTAACCCAAATGGCCCATTACTAGGGTGGGTCATGCTCGCTCTGTCGTATTTGTCAGGCTACTATCTTGGTCGATGTAACGGATCGCTCCCGTAGTCTCTATACTCGGCCTGGTGGCCGGAAGGTGCAGTGCAGGAACCTCTGGAGCTCGCCCTCTCGGCTCCTCTAAATCGCAGCGTGGGTGAACTCGCCGACGCCTACTACCTCGGGCATAGTGCGTGCTCGAGCAGTGTAACCCTGAGTACCGCTAGCGCCTCCTGCCGCTTTGCCTTGCCTTCGGGCTCAGTCGCCTTCCGTGGAGGCATATACATTTCATAAGACTAGGTCGGAGAGAATTCAACCTAATAAGACATCTCTCTTTGCGATCTTAGGGAGAGAAGAATGGGAACTAATCCTAAATGTCCTGTGACCTCACGATTATAGATGTGGTGCACAACACACCGATAATCAAGACTACTAGACACGGTGCTGTAGACACTTTCCGAGGACTAGCGCTCACGATACCACTTTTTGTCACGACCAGGCCGGGCGCGGTCGTGCCACACGGGCACCCTTCGGTATACATCAGAGAATAGCAGCGGAACATACACAACATAAACACATGTGTAAATAATAAACATCACAGGCTGGACGATAAGGCCGCCTTCCATCATATAAACATAATCAAAAGTACAACTTAGTTCTTACAATGAACCACATATGTGAATACAGACCTCTAGGAATAATAACTGTGGTGGGACAGGGCCCCGCCATACCCCTGAATGTACATAAATCTACTACATCAGGGAAAGACTGTACCAAAAGAAAGACAAGCGTCCGGAGAATGGAGCTTAGGCGTCGATAAGAGATCCAAGAGTGAGGATCCACCACCTTACCGCCTGCGATATGAGCGGCCCCAGGAAGAAATTCGATTACATGATATGTACTAAGTATGTAAATCGGAAAATCAGTAATCACAACATAAGTTTAAAACAAAGCCGGAGACATGTATGATAACAGAATTACAGTACACAGTGCTTTACTAACAATGAGAGTAAATCAAAGGAATACGTACAACATCACAATAAGAGACTCCCGATCAAATCATGGGTAGCGAACCCATAGAAACAGGTGGTATAACGTCTTAGGGTTCTTAACACTCATTTATACTCTTACCACAGGCGGGTGGTATAACGTCTTGGGGGTTTGCCCCTCATTTATAATCTTACCCTGGAAAAGGTAATAAAACAGGTGGTATAACGTCTTGGGGGTTTACCCCTCATTTATACTCTTACCCTGGAAAAGGTAATAAAACAGGTGGTATAACGTCTTGGGGGTTTACCCCTCATTTATACTCTTATCCTGGAGAAGGTGGTATAGCGTCTTGGGGGTTTACCCCTCACTTATACTCTTACCCTATCTCAACCGGCCATCATACATTAAATAAGCAAGTTAGAAATCCCCCTAACTTCTTATTAGTCTTATTCGTCTACACTCTCATTTTAGTTTACTTAAGGCACTAACAGGTCTTTTATAAAAATCCGGGAATTTAACCCAAAGTACTACGTACTTCAACCTTTTAAAAATGACTCATTTTCATATAGAACTTCCAAGATACTATAAACCGTAGTATCAAGTCAAAATCTCTTTTCAAGACAAGTCACAATACCTTTAGACATAAAGTTAGGTTTCTAAAATCAAGTGACTCCTTTTATTATAAAACCTTAGGCAATTGATGCCTTAAAATCAAATTGCCTTTTCATTAGAACAAGTCATTTATCTTTCCATAAAGCAAATATAACCAACTCCCCATAAAGTCGTTATATTCACTTTATACCTTAGCCAAATACAATTTCCTATCCAAGGGACTTATACGTTTAAAACGGAACAAGTATCACATCCTAAAAACTCTTCAAGTCCCTTAACTTTAATAAAACATTAGACATCCTTAATACTTCCAAGAAGTGAGTTAATCTCCTAACTCACCCGACTTGGCCATTTAATAAACTAGTAAAGGATATCAAGCTCTTGTACGTCTATCGTACTATATACGTGTAACTAGTCATGCTCAAAGGATAGGAAAAGTTCTACATACCTCGCCGGGTCAACCACTTGCCAAGTACAAAGTCCCGCCCGTAGTATGTCAACCTATAATATTCACAATACGTCTATTAAAGCCTTACTTCAAACGTAGAATATTATAAGTGTCAAGCCGCTAAATTCTACGGAAAAATGGACAGCACCTCCTTTGTTTTTACTCACTTTGCCACCTTTTTCAAGGCCGAATACAATAACCAAACACGCCACATTTAAGGCACAATCAAGTCAAATAATCAATAGGGGATTACACGCCTACTAGACGTGTAAAATTCCGCCCACAACGATAACAAACTAATACAAACTATAAGTCCAAATCGGCCACCTTGAGTTCAACAATACCAATTCTTAACCAATTTCCATTTCAATCCAAATTGGTAGCATAACATGATATCAAGTCGCATTTGATTAGAATAACCATAATATTCAATTAAGTAACATGCGACGATTTCTAATAAACGATCAATTAGTAATCCATTTTTCAAGTGGCTTGCATAACAGTTCGGATTTTGCTACAAGCAATCCATAATACTTATAACTTCAACCTATCAACTTCATGCTAGCAACAAGTAAAGCTAACAACAACAATATAAATATGTAATCTTGTAACACCTTTAAAAGACAAGATTATACCTTAACGATTCTTAATTCAACTCCAATCCGAAGTCGCTCCTTAGTAGTTTAGAGCCTCTCCAAGACACTTCAATCTGCTTGTTGAGACCCTTAGAACAACACCAACAATTATCCTTCAAATCTCCAAACAAAACCTAGAAAGACCATTAGGTTTTCGTTTTGCGACTAACCCGTAAACTACCTTTTTCCAAGATATTTCTATTGAGATATACTTACACCACCTTCAAGAACCTTGGTTTAAAGTGGGGAGTTGAATGAACAAGAAACAAATTTTTTTCCTTTAGGAATGGAGGGAACCCGAGAGCTCTTCCTTTGAGTTCTTCAATTTGTGCAATTTTTTTCTAAGTGTTAAGCCCTCTCTCTACTAGTAGTAATATAAAGGGTCATGGAGGGACAAGATGCAACCATTTTGGTGGCTAGGATGAAGTCTTACAAAATATCAAGACTAATTGACCTTTGACTTAGTCAACATTCTCATGCTACACAAGTTGCAAGACTTGTCTTGCAACAAAGGTCCAATGACCCTCTTGCCCTTGCACAATTCGACCAAGGCATCACATAAGGGGGTGACACGTGTCGCCCTCCCATTGGTCATAGTAATACGTTTTCCGATAATTCCATAATTCCGATAAATTTTTACAAGTCTCAAATCTTAACACTTGTGAGTTCTTACTTACGTTCTTAAAACATGTCCTGAAATTACGGGGTGTAACACTGCGGGCGAGTGGCCAGCTTCGATCATGTGGCGGTCTAGACATACCTCGTGATACAGTTTATGACTTTGTTGGTACTGTGGGTTTTAGTAGTCGGCTATGCCTTCGTACTTACCCCGTACGGTTTTATTATGACACAGGTGGGACCTGGTGTTCATGTGTATTCCTTGGTGCTTTTATATCATAGCCGCCAGTGATGAGGAAGGTATTCCACGGGCATGATTGATGTTGTGGGCGTGAGACCCATAGTTATATTTGAGTGATGACTTTGAGGGCGTGAGTCCCTGACTTGACATGACTGCTTATTTATTGTTAACTGTAGTTTGGTTATCATACATGTCTCCTGCTTTATATAGACTACTATGATTTCATTTACAGTATTTTCAGTTTCACATACTTGGTACCTGTTGTACTGACCTCCTTCGGGGGGCTGCGTTCATGCCGCAGGTAGAGGTATACTAGTCGTCGATCCTCGCCCTTAGGATCACAGTTCATCGTTTTGGGAAGCTCCGTTTCTCCGGAGGCTTATCAGTGGTATAGTCCCCTGTCGTTGTAGGTACTTACATTCAGGGGTATGGCGGGGCCCTGTCCCGCCATTGTTGTTATATCATCCTTAAGTGCAGTAATCTTGTGTGGCGGAGTTTGTAAAGGGATGTGCTGTTGGATTCAAGTTATATATATATATATGCGTAAGGCAACTTTTATGAAAAACCTTTTACACTTCATATTATTTCATGTCTTGTTTTATGTTCCGCTGATTACTCTGATGTATGTCTACTTGGGTGCCCGGGGTAAGGCACCAGTCACGGGCCCGGGTTCGGGTCGTAACAAAAGTGGTATCAGAGCAGTTAATCCTCGGAAAGTGTCTACAGACCGTATCTAGTAGAGTCTTGATTATCGGTGTGTTGTGCACCAATAATCGAGGAGGCTATAGGATATTTAGGATTGGTTTCCATTCTTCTCACTCTAAGATCGTGCTTAGGCGGTGTTATAAGTTGGACACCTCTAACGTATTTTTCCACTTACGATTATGCCTCGCGTAAGGCAACCGGGCCTAGAAGGCAAAGCGTAGGAGGCTGAGTAGATCACAGAGGGTTACTAGGGCACAGGCCCAAACATCACCGAGGTAGTGCCCGTTCGGGGAGTTCTGCGATGTCACGGCCCAACGAGTTTAGCGGCGGCGATTCCTCTGCGGCCATGATATATGAGCCTTGGTTCGCGGCCAGAGCAGAGAATATGGATTACAAAGGAATGGACTGTTACTAGCTAGGATTTTAGCAACGGAGAATATAGAGTGCACGATATATCACAGTGCAGACGATTATCCGGTAAAGGGTTGTAAAGAGTAGCTCTTGATCGAGCATGGATATTGCGCGTGACAAAGCTTATGCGCGTGACGGAGGAACGTAGAGATCGGCGGATTAACCAAGATCAGCGAAGAGGCGAGAACAACAGGGTCCTTTGGTAACTTTTGAGGCGAATCGCCTCGGCGTGATCGATATGCGCCTTAGCGATGCAGAATGGTCCTCGCGGGGTTCGGGGCGTTCGGGGTATGCGAGAGTTGGTCGAGCTCGGGGTTTCGATTCTCGGATACACGTCGGTTCGGCCACCGGATTGATGGTTCGGAGAGGAAGGGGTGCTAGCCAGAGGAGGCCACCCCCACCTCGGTGTGGCCGTTGTGGTATATGTCATTGTGGGGAGTGTCGTGCTTCTTCGACAGCTTGTTATGCTTGCGGCGGCAGGCCATTTGCGAGAAATTGTCCAGCAGGTGGCGCGGATGTAGAGACTCGACGCCGGGATCGGTGGCTAGTTCATCATCTTCCTAGCTATGCGCCCAGCGAGGATTGATTAGAACGACAAAGGGAGTGAAGCAATAGATCTGAGTATAGCCTTAACCTCAGAGATTTGTATGTGTGATAAGACGAGTATATCATAAGTGTTGTGTTCAGATAGTATTGTGTTAATTTTTTATTAGAAATCATGGTTAGTTAAAAAGGTAAGACTGGGGATAAGGAAAGTGTGAGCCTTAGAGTTTTATACGTGGAGACCTTAGAGGTAAGGCCATCTCGAGTAAAAGATGTATTTTATTTTTTTATTTTTTATGTTTGACCCTTATCGGAGTGCATAGTGCACGTGAGATATATTTGTGTGATAAGTCCCTGAGTAGTGTGGAATGAAAGAGGGTAGTTGAGCTAAGAAGACCACTAGGTTTTCGTAACTCGGTGATGAGATTGTTAGGATCGGGAACAAGAGTTTTCGCGATAGCGGTCGAGTTGAGGGCCGTCGCGGGTCAACCCGCTTTGTAATGTGGTGGGGCGGTTCGAGGTGGTCCCGCGGTGGTGGGGACATGAGGGTGTTAGGCCCAAGTTTAGTTAACCACAGTCTGAGTTCGTGGATGCGTTCGACGATGGTCGGGCCGATGAGGTCGACCCATCTTGTCTTTTAGTCAAGACCGTTTACTCGGCGAGAGGTTATGCGAGATGATTATATCAGGAAGGTTGTAAGGCTGCATGAGGTGCCTACTTTCACCTTATGACAGACAGTGAAGCCCAGGTTATGGCTATTTACATTTGGAAGTTTTACGAGCGGGGTTAGGAACTGGTGAGTCTCGATGTCGCATTCGCCTCGGGCGGTGTTTGGATTTGGGGTAGTGAGGATTGTTGCCTCTGTTGAGAGTGTTTATAACTACCATTTCAGTATTCGAATGTCGCCTTATGAAGCCTTGTAGGGGCGGGAGTGTAAGTTGCCGGTCGATTGGTTCGATGTTGGCAAGGTTCAGATAGTTGGTTCATACTTGTTTCGGCAGGATGTGGATAGGGTGAAGCTTATCCAGAAGAGGTTATTGGCAGCTCAGAGTCAACAGAAGTCGTGCGGATAATCGGCGACGACGCTTAGAGTTCAGGTTGACGGTGGGTCTTCTTGAAGGTACCACCCCGGAGAGGGTGTGACGAGTTTTGGAAAGCAGGGAAAACTTAACCCAAAGTACTTTTGGGTATTTTCAGATTGGTTGTAAAATAGGCCAGGTTGCCTATAAGTTGGCATTGCCATCCGACGTAGGGAGCAGTACGTCCGGTCTTTCGTGTTGCTAGGTTCGGAAAAGTATCGGAGATCCATCCAGATTGTTCCCAGTAATGATGACCAAGTTGGAGGTAGTAACCCAGAGATTTGGAAACTGAAGCAGTAACAGAAATGTGGTAAGTTATGAGAAAGAGTTCGAGTATACGAGGAGGGTACGACGAGTAAGGGAAGAAGTGAACATGTGTTAAGAGAATAGAAGTGATCGTTTCTTAAGGGAGTATCGTTTAGACTTTGGGTGGGAGATTTTGTGATGTTAGAAGTGATTCCTCGTGGACTTGGATGTAAGTATTTGCGCGTGTGTTATTTTGTGGCCATGTGTGGCATTGGCAACTTGTTTAAGTTAAGAGGAACTTTATCGTTATCCGTCTTGAGAAGGAACATTCGGGACGAATGTTTCTAAGGAGGGGAGAATGTTATACCCCGTATTTCCAGAGTATGTACGTGAGGACGTACGTACAAAAGTTTAAGCCTTAAGTTAGGCTAGGGACGAAATTTTGTTCACAACTACCGAAAAGAATTGTTTTCCGACGAAACGTTTTCCCAACTTTGCGAAGAGAAAATTACGGTTGCAACATTAATAATTTTTGCGGATTTTTCCGAGAGATGAGATATTTTGGACCAACGAGAGGGCGACACTTGTCACCCTCAAGTTGGCGGATTTGTGGGCGTTTTCTTGGACGATTTCAAGTCATGGAGTAGGTAGGATATTTGTGATATTTTGTGTGGTAGATGGATAAGGTACACTTGCCCAAATCCTCACCCTACACTTGCCCACCACTTGTCTAAATCTTGGCCATTGATTGACCTATAAATACCCCCCTTAGTTGAAGACTTCTTCATCCACAAATAATTTCCAAGTCTTGAAAACCCTTCCCCCTCTTAGTAGAAGCTCTCGTCCAAGAGCTTCCCCTCCCCCTTGAGAAGGCCCTTGGCCGAGAGTATCCCCCCCCTACCTTGAGTTGTTCTCGTAAATACACCCCCCCCCCTTGGTAGAAAAGTATTCTCCAAGTATTGTTACTATTCCAATATACCTTGGCCCAAATACCTTGTAGTATTCCAAGGTTACCCCTATACTAAAATCCCAGAAATACTACTATACTTCCCTTCAGTCACAAAAACGAAACCCTAAGGAAATCTTCATAGTCGGTTGAAGTATTAAGAAGAAGTTGCGTAGAACTTCTAAGGGTTGTTTGGAGCGGGTTGAGCGCCTGAGTAGGAGCTAAACGTTGCTCAGGATCGACATTTAAACTTGGATAATTTTGGGCTTATCGAGGTAAATACTCTTGTCCTTCTATCGTAATTGGAAATTACATACTGTAGTAGTATAGAAATGAATATAAGACACATAGAAGGAAATTACAGAAGAGAATTGAACTGTAATAGAAGGATATTACAGAAAAGAATTGAACTGAAATCACATCAGAAGAATATTAAAGAAGAAGATTGAACTGTACTTACATAGGACTGTATTTACAGTAGACTTGTGTAGCTTAACGGGTAGGGAAGTGCTGCCCGATTTTCCGTAAAATAGATAACCTACTGCTTAGAATATTCTACAGAGTAGTCTAGACGTTGATAGACGTATATGGCCTTTATAGGTTGAAGGTTCTGCGAGTAGCATGTTCTACTTGAAAGGTGAACAAGGCTAGCCGGGTTATAGCCGTGGAGCGTTTTGCTAATAGTCGATAATCGTCGCGAGGTATGTGATTCTTCCTATCCTCTTGAGCATGATATTTTAAAAGAATATATATAGTATGGTAGACGTACGTGTGTTAACTGAACGTGGTTTTACTGCGATGTCTTTTGACTTGAGTCTAAATAATAGGAATCTTGAAGTATTTCAAAAGAATTAAGAAACCTTTTTGAAAGAAGAGTAATGCTTGGTTTTAAAAGCTTAAGAGTTATACTAGCTTTATGGGAAGTTAGGTATAACGACTTAAGAGAGATAAAAAGAATGGTTTATTGATTTTAGAAGTTAAGAGACTTGATCTTAGAAGATAAGAGACTTGACTTATTTGAATTAATATGAATTTTGTTAAACAGTGTGAAACCTCATTCGTGAGTAATGAGTACTTGGTTTTTAAAAGGAATAATGTTTTACTGATTTCGGAAATCAGAATAAGTATCGAACAAACCACTGCAGCGTTAATAAAGGGAAATGTTTTGACTAATTAAGTATTATTAAAACCAGTAGAAACCTCCATCTACATAGAAGCTAAGATGAGACAAAATGATATTACATTTTCTAGATCATGGCTGCTTTAATAAGATTGTTATAAACAAGAATAACCTACTCACACATAAGGCATATGTTTCTCAAATTGTTTTAAAGGAGAATTATATTATTAAGTGATTAAGACTATGAACTACGAAACCTTTCGAAAATGAGAAACTTGAGCATTTGAAATTAGGCAAACTTGAACGTTTGGAAAATAATGTTGTTACTTGATTTTACAAAGGAAAGTGTTTTTGTTTACTTAAAAAGATAGTCACTCTATTTTATACTACGGGTATTGTGTGATTTTTCTGAAAGAAACGGATCTTTTAAAGAGTTAATGTATGAAGTACTTTGGGTATAAAAACCCGAACTTGTTAACATAAAGTAGAAAGTACCTTGTGTGAATAACTTGATTGTGTTGGTTTGTGATATCCTTGTAATACTTTCTTGATGATTTGATAAGTAAACATGTTAGGATGCTACGTGTGTTAGTATCTTGTGATGTTTGTGTAAAGGGGTTTCCCTTGTTGTGCTTATGTTGTTTAACGATAAGCTGTTATGTTAGTATTATATCACTCACCTCTTGACATGATACAGGGGTTAAGCGCCTCCGTCGGGGTAGACTCGGCGATGCAGGACCATGATTCGAGAATACCTCATGCGGGTCCAGGACCTATGCGGAGCTACGAGAGTTCGTGTTAGTGTGCGGCCTTTGTGGTCATGCGGTCTATGTGGCCACGCGGATCGCGAGTCGGGGCGATGCCGGGAGTAGCTACCCTCGATGCGGGGAATACCTCATGCGGGCTATGTGAGTGGCCTATGCGAGCTGCGGGAAGTTCGAGGATTAGACGCGACATTTGATCTGCGAGCGCGTGGCGGCTTCGATCATGTGGCGGTCTAGACAGACCTCGTGTCTGATTTATGACTTTGTTGGTACTGTAGGTTTTAGTAGTCGGCTATGCCTTCGCATTTACCGTGACGGTTTTATTATGACACAGGTGGGACACGGTGTTCATGTGTATTCCTTGGTGCTTTTATATCATAGGCTGGCGGTGAGGAAGGTATTCCACGAGCATGATTGATGTTGTGGGCGTGAGACCCATAGTTATATTTGAGTGATGACTTTGAGGCGTGAGTCACGACTTGACATGATCGCTTATTTATTGTGAGCGTAGTTTGGTTATCATACATGTCTCCCGCTTTATATAGACTACTATGATTTCATTTCTGATATTTTCGATTTCACATACTTGGTACTGTTGTCTTGACCTCCTTGAAGCTGCGTTCATGCGCGTGTAGGTACACGATCGTCGATCCTCGCCCTTAGGATCACAGTTCAGCGTTTTGGGAAGCTCCGTTTCTCCGGAGGCTTATCAGTGGTATAGTCCCCTGTCGTTGTAGGTACTTACATTCAGGGGTATGGCGGGGCCCTGTCCCGCCATTGTTGTTATATCATCCTTAGAGGTCTGTAGTACTGTGTGGGCGGAGTTTGTAAAAGGGATGTAACTGTTCGGATTCAAGTTATATATATATATATGTCGTAAGGAAACTTTTCGCAGAAAAACTGTTTTACACTTCATATTATTTCATGTCTTGTTTTATGTTCCGCTGATTACTCTGATGTATGTCTACTTGGGTGCCCGGGGTAAGGCACCAGGCACGGGCCCGGGTTCGGGTCATGACAAATATCATGCTCAAGAGGATAGGAAGAATCACATACCTCCTCGGCGAAATCCACCTGCCAAGTCGAATATGTCGCGCGCAGAGTATCAACCTATAATAGTCAAATACGTCTATCAACGTCTAGACTACTCTGTAGAATATTCTAAGCAGAAGGTTCTCTATCCTACGGAAAATTGGGCAGCATTTCCCTACCCGTCAAACTACACAAGTCTACTGTAAATACAGTCCTATGTAAGTACAGTTCAATTCTCTTCTTTTATACCCTCCTTCTATATATCTTATACTTATTTCTATACTACTACAGTATGTAATCTCCAATTACAATAGAAGGACAAGATATTTACCTCGGTAAGCCCAAAATTATCCAAGTTTAAATGTCGATCCTGAACAACGTTTAGCTCCTAATTTGCACGCTCCGATAGCTCCAAGAAACCCTTAGAAGTTTCTAAACAACTTCTACTTAACACTTCAACCAACTATGAAATTTTCCCAGGGTTTCGTTTTGTGACTAAAGGATATAAAGTAGTATTTTCGGGCTTTTAGTATAGAGGTAACTTTGGAATACTACAAGGTATTTGGCTAAGGTATTTTGGAATAGCAACAATACTTGGAGAATATTTCTACCAAGGGGGGGTTTCGGACGAACTACTAGGAAGGGGGGGGAGGACTTGGACGAGAACTACTAAGAGGGGGAGGGATTTTGGAGACTTGGAAAATGTTTAATGGATGAAGAAGTCTTGCACTAGAGGGGGGGTATTTATAGAACAATGAAGGGCCAAGATTCAAGCAAGTGGAGGGTGTAGATTTGGTAGCTTGTTCAAGTGAAGTCTTCCACCAAGTGTTCACCACAATAATGGCACATATGTCCACCACAACATTGGAACATATGTCCACCACAACAAAGAGCCATGTGGCCTTCCACTAGCACAAAAAAATGTCCAAGGCAAGCCCCCACTTGCCCACAAAAAATCGTCCACCTACTCCCACTCACCCAAAGAAAATATCTTGCAAGACTTGACTTTTTGACTTGTCCACTAGTCCAACATTTCGTTCAACCCATGCTAACTAAGGGTGACACATGTCGCCCTCCTATTGGTCCAAAATATTTCATCTCTCGGAAAAATCCGTAATCGGTTAAAATATTAAAAACGTAGAATTTCCTTCACAAGGTTCAGAATCTTTTCCGTCGAAAGTTCACAATTTCATTCTTAACCTAATTAGGGCTTAAACAATTGTACGTACGTCCTCACATACACACTCTGGAAATACGGGGTATAACATTCTCCCCTCCTTAGAAACATTTGTCCCGAATGTTCCTTCTCAAGACAGATAACGATATAGTTCCGCACAACTTAAACAATTTGCAAATGCCACACATGGCCACAATACAACACTTAAGTACATATGCCAAAGAAAATTTATAAGTAGGAAAGTGAGTTACCTGGGGGTGTGGGGAATAAGTGAGGATACCTCTGCCTCATGTCCTCCTCTGCTTCCCACGTCATCTCCTCCCTGTTCTCGTTCCGCCATAAGACCTTGACGGAAGCCACATCCTTCGCCGTCGCAGCCGCTAACTCCGACGATCGAGTATCGCTATGGGACTCTCCTCATACGATAACCCCTCGGTCACTGGACATCGTCAATCGGGTACTCTAGATGGATCCGTACATCTCTCGGCATAGAAACATGAAAAACCGGATGCACTGCCTCCAGATCGGACGGCAGATCCAACTCATAGGAAACATTGCCTACCCTGCGGACAATCTGATAAGGCTCAATGTACCTTGGGCTGAGCTTCCATTTCTTCCCAAATCTCATCACACCCTTCATGGGTGACACCTTCAGGAAAATCCAATCATCAACCTCAAACTCCTGATGCCGACGACGATGATCTGCATCGACTTACATCGACTACGGTATCGATCAAGAATCGCTCTGGATAAGCTTCACCTTATCCATCGCATTGAACAGTGCGGTCCCACTAACTGCACCTCGCCCACATCAAACCATCCTATCGACGATCTGCACTTCCTCCCATATAAGGCCTCATAAGGCGCCATCTGAATAATGGAGTGGTAGCTATTATTATACGCAAACTCTACTAGAGGCAAATTATCCTCCCAGCTACCCCTGAAATCAATAACACAGGCTCGTAGCATATCCTCAAGAGTCTGGATAGTGCGATCTGCCTGTCCGTGCATGCGAGGATGGAATGCGAGACTCGTGCTCACTGCGTCCTAATCCCTTACGGAAAGACCTCGGAAGTTAGCGTAAATTGGGCTCCTGCATGCGATATGATAGAAATAGGGACCCCATGCAGTCTCACGATCTCTCGGATGTAAAGTCTGGCATAATCCTCAGCCGAAAAAGTCGTCCTGACGGGAAGAAAGTGGGCTGATTTCGTCAGCCTGTCGATGATAACCCAGATAGAATCATGCTTCCTCTGAGTGCGAGGTAATCCTGTGATAAAGTCCATGTTGATCACCTCCCACTTCCAGGTCGGGATCTCTATCGTGCGATAATCCACGGGCCTGCGGTGCTCTACCTTCACTGCCGACAACACGAGCACCGAGCCACAAACTCTGCAACGTCCTCTTCAAGTCATCCCACCAATACGGATCGAGGTCGTGGTACATCTTTGTCGACCGGATGGATGAAACGCCACGCTGTGTGCTTCCCTAGAACCCGCTGCCAAGTCCCGAAATACCGGAACACACAACCTGCCCTCAAACCTTAGCACCCCATCAAAGTCTACCTCAAGACCGCTTCCTCACGAAGAGTCGTATCGCGATCTGGGTCAAAATCGGATCCTCAGCTGTTGCCTCTTCACCTCGCCGGCGATGGAAGACTCGGCAACCTCTCGAACTCGAACCCACTACTATCAGAATCAATCAACCGGACTCCAGGCTCATGGTGATGCAACTCGCGAACCATGCCCCTCCTCTATGGCTGCACATCTGATAGACTCCCCATCGACCTACGACTAAGGGCATCTGCCACAACATTGGCCTTCCCTGGGTGGTACAGGATATCGACATCATAATCCTTGAGTAACTCTAACCACCGTCTCTGTCGTAAGTTCAGCTCCCTCTGGCGGAAGATATCGGAGGCTCTTGTGGTCCGTGTAAATATCCACATGAACCCCATACAAATAGTGCCTCCGGATCTTCAAGGCGTGAATCACCGCCCGACTCAAGTCATGGGTAGGGTAGTTCCTCATGCTTCTTAAGGTCGGGATGCGTGCGCTATAACCTTACCTGCTGCATCAACACATCCAAGCCCGATGCACGGCGCGTCACAATACACCACATAACCGTGCGGACCTGCGGAAGAGCAAGAAGCTGGGCGGTCGTCGGCCTCTCGCAGAGGCGGAAACCACGCTCACAAGCATCGATCCATCGAAACTTAGCTCCTTCGAGTCGGCTTGGTCAAAGGTGCGAAATAAAGCAAACTTCTCCACGAACCTCCGATAGTAACACAGAGACCGAAGCTGCGCACTCTGCCGGAGTAGTAGGTCAGCCAACTCCGATCGCCTCGATCTTGGCGTATCCACCCGAATGCCATCGGCCCGACAATATGCCCAAGAAATGCCACGAAGTCAACGAACTCACACTTCAAAACTTGGCGTACTGTTGTGGTCTGGAGAACTCTACCGGCCGTCGCCAAATGCTCGCGTGCTCACGCTCTGGCGGGAATAAACCAAGATGTCATCAATGAATACTATCACAAACGTATCCAAAATGGCTTGAACACTCGGTTCATCAAATCCATAAATACCGCGAGAGCATTGGTCAAACCGAAAGACATAACCACGAACTCATAGTGCGTCTGGTCCGAATGCGATCTGGGACATCCGCCTCTAACTCGCACTTTGATGATAGCCCGATCGCAGATCAATCTTGGAGAAACATCTCGCACCACGCTGGTCGAACAAATCATCAATCACGGGAAGGGGTATCTGTTCTTAATAGTCACCTTGTTCACCGTAATCAACACACGCGCGGCGTCGTATTTCTTCTTCACGAACAATCTGGCGCTCCCGGGAGACACACTAGGCACGATGAAGCCGCTTCTCCGGCAAATCTCTCAACCGGTCCTTCACTCTCTCAACTCGGCGGTGCCATTACGTATGGCGAAATGGAAATAGTAGGAGTGTCCGCGTAACATCGATACAAAACTCTATCTCCTCTCGGGAGGATACAGGGAGGTCGTGCGGAAATACATCCGGGAACTCGACTCACGGGCGGCGAAAATCTGGTACCGCGACCTCGGTATCAAACACTCGAATGAGATGGTAGATATACCCTGCGCACCATCTTCTCGGCCTTGAGGTAGGAAATAAACCTACCGCCGGCGACACGGTGTTCCTCCCACTCAATAACAGGCTCTCGAAGCTGGAACCGTGCACTCTCTCCCTGCAGTCTACATTGGCGTAGCAAGAAGCTAACCAATCCATACCCATGATCACATTGAAATCGGTCATATCCAACTCTATCAAGTCGGCTAGGGTCTGACGACTGCATAAAGACACTAGGCAAGCCCTATATACCCGCCGAGCTACCACCGAATCACCCACTGGTGTAGCTACCTCGAAAGGGTCTATGGACTCGGAGCTCTATCCTATCCTACCGCAATAAGGGGAGATATATGGGGCCAGTAGAACCCGGATCTATCAAGGCATACACGTCACAACATGCAGCTGATAAAGTACCTGTGACGACATCAGGTGACGCCTCCTGGTCCTGCCGGCTGGACAAGGCATAAATGTGGTTCTGAGGACCGCTAGAACTAGGACCCCTGCCACGACCTCTGCCGCGACCTGCTGGTCCCTGAGCACTCGCCTCGGGGCGAGTAAATAGGTGAAGAAGACCGGCGAAAGACCATGTGGTGACCCTACCATCTGCGCGCGCCTGCGGTCGGACGGTCTCTCGCATAGTGACCACGCTGACCGCAAGCATAACAAACTCGTGAAGTAGGACCACAATTCCGTAATGGGATCTCTGCGCATCGGCCACACTGAGGGGTGGTCCGTCGGTTAGCACCTGCTACCGGAAGTCAGAAGTCACGGGGCCACGACCGCCGAATACCTGGCTGTCACGAAGGCGGTGTAGGAGTGCTCGGTGGCTGTGGTGCAAATCTAGGCTCTTCTTTGGTAGTCCACCCGAGAGCTACCAAAAGATCCGGCCGTCTTGGCCTGCTGGCGATATCATCGACCCGCGTCGGCCTCTACGCTCCTCGCACCCAGTCATGAGCACGAATCACGGGCAATGTCCATGCGGTGAAGAGCCACACCGAGCAAGACTCGCCAAATAGTCATCTAGTCCGTAACGTGGCGGTGCACTCGGTCCTCCATATCTGCTACTAATGCGAGGGACATATCGAGCCAACGAATCGAACTCAGCGTTGTACTCGAGCGTGCGCCTCTGCGCCTCGGCGTCAAAAATATGTCGGCGTGCTCTCCTCATCGTGGCGGCAAGAAATGAGTGAGAAATACCTCAGGAACTCGTCCCATACTTGTTGGAGCGCGTGCTCTCCACTGGATAGCTCGCGAATCAAACCGATCGGCTGCGGTATCACGCGGCCGATGCGAACCGAGATCACGGACTCGGTCTCGAAGCCTTGATCACTCTCGCGATCCGTATGGCGTCGGATGAACTCCTGCGGATCATCCTCGTGCCTCGACGTAGAACTCTGGCGGGCTCTGACTCGGAAAATCCGTAGCCTCAAACTATCCGAGGCCTCGGGTGAACCACGAATGCTTCTTTGGAGCTGGCTGCTGCGTCGGCCTATCCTCGTGTCAGCCACAATCCTAGCTAAGCGGGCCATCTCTCGTAACCCATCTCCTCTGCTCCGGGTTGTGGGGGGAGGCGCAGTCTTGTGGTCTCATCGACCCTTGTTGCGGCTCTAAACCTTCTTTGGGGCGGCGGCGTCGTGGAACTTCGCCGTCCGAGGTATCGCCTCGGGTATAGGCGGGCACAGGCCTCGTGGCCCTCTGTGTCCTACTAGCGACTCCTGGCTGCCTTGCCATACGGGCCCGAGTTGCCTTGCGTGGAGGCATAGCGGTGCGAAAGGAATACGTCGAGAGGGTCGACTTATAACACAACTCTAAAGCACGATCTCGGGCGAGAAGAATGGAAACCAATCCTAAATATCCTATAGCCTCACGATTATTGGTGTGGTGCACAACACACCGATAATCAAGAACTACTAGATACGGTCTGTAGACACTTTCCAGGATTAAGCGCTCACGATACAACTTTTGTCACGACCCGATCCACGCCGTGATGGTGCCTTACGGGCACCCGGTAGCATACATCAGTAACCACGGAATATAAAAACAAGACATGAAACAATATGAAATGAGAAGCAGTTTATACGAGAAAAAGTTGCATTAAGCGTATATATATACATCAAGAGTGAGCAGTTACATCCCAACTTTACAATAGGACTACGGACCTGCAGGAAGTAAACAACTATGGCGATGCAGGCCCGCCATACCAGAATGTACAAAATATCTAAAACACCAGGGAGAGTCGTACCCAAAAGTCGAGCCTACGGAGAAATGGAGCTCCTGACACCAGAGTAAAAGATCCTAAGAATGAGGATCTACCACCGCTTCCCACTGCGGCGTGAACGCGGCCCGAGAGGTCGATCTAACAGTACCAAGTATGTGAAAGCGTAAAAATCGAAATAAAATCAAAGTATTTTAAAACCATTTACAAATACAACCAGTTCAACCGCACATAGTGCCACAGCATAGACGAAGCGAAATAGATATAATGTAGCGGTCTTTTCTAGGCGCTAATGATCGAAGAAAGGTCAATCGCCCATAGTATCATTATGCGTGCCTAATCCTGGAACTCTCGCGATCGCATAGGTCACATGCACCGCGTAGGTATTCGCTCGCCGGGGTAGCTAACGCGACATCCTCACCAGACTCCGCGATCGCATAGTCACGCATCGCGTGAGGTATTCCTCGAATCATAGTCACACGGACCGCGTGAGGTATACCTCGCGTCGGGTAACACACGGAGTGATCATCCCGGAAATCCGCGACTCGCATGGTCACACAGACCGCATGAGGTATTCCTCGAATCATAGTCACACAGACCGCATGAGGTATACCTCGCATCGAGGGTGGCAAGTCCTCGGCATCATAACAAGTCAGGGGGATATGTGATATAATAACAGTACAACGGGCTTAACGTTTAACAACGTAAGCACAACAAGAATAACCCCCTTACACAACATCACAAGACACTAACACACGTAGCATCATAACATGTTTACTTATCAAACCATCTTACTACACTTTTCAGAAATCAATACAAGACTTTCATAAACAAATAAGTAAACCGTTCCTTTTATCTTTCTTAAGTCGTTATACCTAACTTCCCATAAAGCTAGTATTACTCTTTAAGCTTTTAAAACCAAGTATTACTTTCCTTTCAAAAAATGATTCATAACTCTTTTGAAATACTTCAAGATTTTTATTATTTAAAACTCAAGTCAAAAGACATCAGAGTAAAACCAATTTTAGTTAACACACGTACGTCTACCGTACTATATATATATATATATATCAAAAATATCATGCTCAAGAGGATAGGAAGAATCACATACCTCATACGAAATCCACCGCCAAGTCGAATATGTCGCAGTGAGTATCAACCTATAATAGTCAAATCGTTTATCAACGTCTAGACTACTCTGTAGAATATTCTAAGCGAGAAGGTTCTCTATCCTACGGAAAATTGGGCAAGACTTCCCTGCAGTCAAACTACAAGTCTCTGTAAATCTGATCACATGTAAATACAGTTCAATTCTCTTCTTTTATACCCTCCACATATATCTTATACTTATTTCTATACTACTACGATGTAATCTCCAATTACAATAAGGACAAGATATTTACCTCGGTAAGCCCAAAATTGTCCAAGTTTAAATGTCGATCTGAACAACATTTAGCTCTAATTTGCGCTCAGATAGCTCGAAACCCTTAGAAGTTTCTAAACAACTTCTACTTAACACTTCAACCAACTATGAAGATTTTGCCAGGGTTTCGTTTTGTGACTAAAGGATATAAAGTAGTATTTTCGGGCTTTTAGTATAGAGGTATCTTTGGAATACTACAAGGTATTTGTCTAAGGTATTTTGGAATAGCAACAATACTTGGAGAATATTTCTACCAAGGGGGGGTTTCGGACGAACTACTAGGAAGGGGGGGGAGGACTTGGACGAGAACTACTAAGAGGGGGAGGGATTTTGGAGACTTGGAAAATGTTTAATGGATGAAGAAGTCTTGCACTAGAGGGGGGTATTTATAGAACAATGAAGGGCGAGATTCAAGCAAGTGGAGGTGTAGATTTGGTAGCTTGTTCAAGTGAAGTCTTCCACCAAGTGTTCACCACAATAATGGCACATATGTCCACCACAACATTGGAACATATGTCCACCACAACAAAGAGCCATGTGGCCTTCCACTAGCACAAAAAAATGTCCAAGGCAAGCCCAGCGCCCACAAAAATCGTCCACCTACTCCCACTCACCCAAAGAAAATATCTTGCAAGACTTGACTTTTTGACTTGTCCACTAGTCCAACATTTCGTTCAACCCATGCTAACTAAGGGTGACACATGTCGCCCTCCTATTGGTCCAAAATATTTCATCTCTCGGAAAAATCCGTAATCGGTTAAAATATTAAAAACGTAGAATTTCCTTCACAAGGTTCGGAATCTTTTCCGTCGAAAGTTCACAATTTCATTCTTAACCTAATTAGGGCTTAAACAATTGTACGTACGTCCTCACATACACACTCTGGAAATACGGGGTATAACATGTTATAACAAACTTCCCATAAAGCCGTTATAACCCTTTATGGTTTTAGACATATTCATTCCTTTTATAACCAAGAGACTTATACTTTTAAAACCAAGTATCACATACTTACAAATCAAGTTCTTAACTTTCAAAATACTTCAAGTCTCTTAATATTTAGAAAACAAGTTTCTTCTCTTAAATCATGTCATTTCTCCTCTTTTAAAACAATTAAGTAAATCACTCATTTTGACTCCCCTAAAGTCATTATAACAGCCTTAGGTTTTGGAACTAAGGCGCTAGCCAAAAAATTTGGACACCACTTCCTTTTCAAGACTCTATGTACTTTAAGTAAAATACCTTCACTCTTAAGAATCCAAACTTCACTAAGGCAATGGATTATACAACTTACAATTTAAACATCAAAGTACAATCAAGGAAGTACATAGCACAATTTCTATTTTAGGCAATCCAAATACAACCAAGGAATGGATCATTTAAGGAGTAGGACATACTTTCTTTATCTTAAGGAATCATGCTAGAAGAGGAGATAGTTCACATACCTTTTCGGCTAAATCCACAAGCTAAGCCGAATACGCCGTACGTAGAATTGTCAACCTATAATGGTCACAACATGACTATCAATTTCTAGTCTCTAACGTAGAATAATACTAAGTATACGGTCTCTTATTCTACGGAAAATCGGGCAGCACTTCCTTTGTTTCTACATACTTTGCCACCTTTTTCAAGGCCGAATACAATAACCAAACATGCCACATTTAAGGCTCAATATACCAACCAATCAAAGGGGATTACACGCCTTACAATACGTGTAAAATTCCGCCCCACCATTCATACGAAGTAGTTCCATATTTAAAGTCACTCTCGGCTATATAAACAACAACTCAAAGTCTTTTCCAATCCTTTTCCAATTCCAAGTTCTAAGGTCTAACATGTTATATAGTCATAGACAACTTCAACAACTACAATTTCCTTCTTTATACAACATGCGACGACTTAAACTAATAATCAACTTGAATTGTAATCTTAAGGCTAAACATGCTAGTTTTCGGATTAGGGTTCCAATAGCCAATACACTTATCAAACTTCAAACTATATAACTCATTCTTGCTAATATCCATAGCTACAACAATAAGTAAACTTAATTACTAAAACGACAAGATTTATACCTTTATAAGCCCTTAAAATTTCCAAGATTCAAAGTCGCGCCTTAGCAATTCTTAGCTCCTTTCCTTTACGCTCCAATCCACTATTTGAAGCCTTTAGAAGTTCACAACCAACTTCTCTTCCATTTCCAATCCAAAACTAGGAAAACTACTTAGGTTTTCGCCTTGCGACTAACGTGAAAACGCCGTTTTTCCAAAATCTTTCTATTGAGATAACCTTACAACACTCTTAGGAACCTAGGGTTTAAGTCTTGTGAATAATGGATCACAAACTAAAATTTTTGTGTGGAGCACAAGGTGAACCCGAGAGCTTAATGGAAGAACAAGACAAGTGTGAAATTTTCTAAGTGTTGGAAGACCTTGTCTTGCACTAGTAGTATGCTTATATAACACATTGGATGGCTTAGATTAAAACCCTTGTGGGCTAGGATGAAGGACAATTAATGTTAAGCCAAGTGGACAAGTTGACTTGGTCAACAATCTCAAGCTAGCAAGACTTATCTTCCTTGATGGTCAATGACCATTTTACCCTTATTATTTTTTACCAAGACCATGTGGGGGAGGTGCCACGTGTCGCCCTCTCATTCGTCCATAAAATTCCGTAACCCTCGTGGGCCCCACAATACGTTTAAAATTCCTCGGGTGGGCCCCACATGACCAAATCCGTAAAAATAAATTTCCATAATGTTAATAAGTTCCATAATCTTCAAATAATACATTTTGAGAATCTAATTCTCCTCAACGAACGTTTTTCCTTTCCGACGTCCGGAAGATTTTCCGTCGGAAAAACAATTCTTCCTTTCGTACCCATTTCCAAGTCTTGATTCCTTACGTACATTCTCTTTTACATGTCCTGGACTTACGGGGTGTAACATTCTTCCCCCCTTAGAAACATTCATCCCCGAATGTTCTTAGTCAGTTTTCAAGCTATACAAACACCGGCATAATCTCTATACTATGCCTAACAATCAAAACTGCACAAGACCAACGATGACACACATGGCCACCACAACATATGTAAACATATCAATGGACCTTCCGTCTGCGACCCCTTCTCACAAAACTCGAAGGTTCTGATTGTCACGACCGTTCGGGGCGTGGTAGTGCCTCAGGGCACCCAGTAGACATACATCGAGTAACGGCGGAATATAAAACAAGGCAGAAACAGTTTATAAAATAAGACACGGTTTATCGATGAAAAGCTTGCCTTTCGGCATAATATAAATAACTCAAGTTTTGCGATTACATCCCAACTGCACAATAGTACTACTGAGACCTCTAAGGAAGTAAACAACTATGGCGGGACGGGGCCCGCCATACCTCGATCTGAAAACTATCTACAATCTGAGGAGATCCTACCCAAAAGTCGAGCCTCCGGAGAAGATGGAGCTCCTGACACCAACGCAAAGATCCTAGAGATGTGGATCTAGCACCTGCTTACCCTTACCTGCGGCATGAACGCAGGCCCGAAGGAGAGTCGATCAGGTACCAAGTATGTGAAACTATAAGGCGAAATGAAATCAAAGTATTTAAAACCTTTTCACAAATACAATCGGTTCAATTGCACATAGTGCCCATCACAAACAACGGAAATGGAAAGGCGTAATAGGTCTATTCTAGGCGCGAATGATCGAAGCAAGGCGATCGCCCATAGTATCATTCTGCGTGCCTAGTCACGGACTTTCGCGGCCGCATAGGTCACGCGTGACCCGCGTGAGGTAGCCCTCGCATCGGGGCAGCCAACCCCGGCATCCGCCTGGGCTCCGCGACGCATAGTCTCGAAAAGACCGCGTAGTCTCAGCGGATCGCATAGAATCCCCGCGTCGGGCTAGGCGCCGGAATGATCAATCACGGAGCATACCGCTCGCATAGTCTCACGGACCGCATAGGCGTATAGACCGCGATCGAGGCAAGCCCTCGGTATAATAGTCGAGGTAGGTGATACGATAGCGAGTACAATGGACTTACGGTTAGCAACGTAAGCCAGAGAATGACCACTTACGGCGTTACAAGACACTAACACGGTAGCATCATGATATGTCTACTTATCAAACAATCTTACTACACTTAACGAGATCAATACAAGGCTTTTATAAACAAACAAGTAAGCAGTTCCTTTTATCATTCTTAAGTTGTTATACCTAACTTCCCATAAAGCTAGCATAACTCTTAAGCCTTTGTTTTAAAAACCAATTATTTATCTTACATTAAAAATGATTCGATATTCTTTTGAAATGTTTTGATTCTTTGTTATTGAGCTTAAGCCGTGAGGCATTACCATAAGTATTATTCGATTAACACGTATGCGTCTACGTACTATATATTGTAAAATATCATGCTTTAGGAAGAATCGCATACCTACCGTGAAAACCACCGCCAAGTTGAATATGTCGCGTGAGAGTCGATATAATAGTCACAGATATCTATCAAAGACTACTCGAGGTCATTCTAAGCAGAGGGTTCACAATTACGGAAAGTCGGGCAGCACAACCCTACAGGTGAGCTATATAAGTCTCTTGTGAAAGCAGATCCTATGTGAAGTCTGATGTGATTATTCTTCTTTTAAAACCTTCTTGTGGTAATAGTTCAATTCTTTTACGTGATATTCTTCTAAGTATTTATACTTATCCTTATACTACAACGATAAGTATTCTCTAATTCAAAAGAGGTTAGGATTATTACCTCGGTAAGCCCAATAATATCCTAGATAAAGTCGCGCTGAGCAAGGTTTAGCTCTAAGTTATGCGCCGGTAGCTCAGAAACCTTAGAAGTTCTTCACAACTTCTACCAAAGACTAAGGGATTTGGGCTAGGGTATTTTGGGCATTATAACGATACTAGAAGACAACTTTTCTACCAAGTGAGGGGGGGTAGATTTCGGCTAGGCTAGGGGTTAGGCCTCGGCCAAACTCATGAGGAGGGAAGGGGTGTTGGACTAAAAGCTCACAAAGGGAGAGGGAGGATTTTCAAGACTTGGAAGATTTGTGGATGAAGAACTCTTCATCTTAAGAGTATTTATAGGTCAAGAAGTGGCCAACCAATGGCCAAGATTAAGACAAGTGCAAGGCAAGTGTAGGGTGGAGATTTACTCGCACAAATATCCTACCAACTCCGACTTGTGCACAAGGCACAAAAACGTGCTCCACCTCTCCAATCTCGTCCAATGGGCGATTCAAGTCCATCGATGGGAGGGTGCCAAGTGTCGCCCTCGTTGGTCCAAAATGTTTCGTCTCTCGGAAAAATCATAAAAATTAGTAATGGCATAGCGGAATTTTCCTACGAAAGTTGTGGAAACGTTTCGTCGGAAAAGCGATTCTTTTAGTGAGTTGTGTACAAAAAAAAAAAAAAAAACGGCCAAGGCTAACTTTAAAGCCAAACTTTTTGTACGTATCTCCTTACGTACATACTCTGGAAATACGGGGTATAACATTCTCCCCTCATTAGAAACATTCGTCCGAATGTTCCTTCTCAAGACAGATAACGAAGAAGCTTAAACAGTTTGCAAATGCCACACACGGCCACAAAACAACACTTAGGCATAAATGATAATGGAAATTTACAAGTAGGAAAGTGAATTACCTGGAGGTGTGGGGAATAGGTGAGGATACTTCTGCCTCATGTCCTCCTCGGCTTCCCACGTCATCTCCTCCCTGAGCTCGTTCCGCCACAAGACCTTGACGGAAGCCACGTCCTTCGTCCGCAGACGCCTAACCTGACGATCGATTATCGCTATGGGAACCTCCTCATACGATAACCCCTCGGTCACCTGGACATCGTCAACCGGGTGCACCACAGATGGATCCCGATACATCTCTCCGGCATAGATCGTGAAACACCGGATGCTTGCCTCGGATCGGACGGCAGATCCAACTCGTAGGCAACCTTGCCTACCTGCGGACAATCTGAAGCGGCCCGATGTACCTTGGTGAGTTTCCCTTCTTCCCGAATCTCATCACACCGCCATGGGTGACACGCTAGGAAAACCCAATCATCTGCGAACTCGGATCCGACGGCGATGATCTGCATCGACTTCTGCGACTACGGTGTCAATAGTCGCTCTCGGATAAGCTTCACCTTATCCACTGCCTGCTGCACCAAATCTGGTCCCACTAGCTGCACCTCGCCCACATCGAACCAACCTATAGGCGATCTGCACTTCCTCCCATATAAGGCCTCATAAGGCGCCATCTGAATACTGGAGTGGTAGCTATTATTATACGCGAACTCCACTAGGGGCAAATGATCCTCCCAACTACCACTGAAGTCAATAACACAGGCTCGCAGCATATCCTCAAGAGTCTGGATAGTGCGCTCTGCCTGTCCGTCTGTCTGCGGATGAAATGCAGTACTCAGGCTCACCTGCGTCCCTAAACCTCTCTGGAAAGACCTCCAGAAGTTAGCCGTAAACTGGGCTCCTCTGTCTGATATAATCGAAGTAGGGACTCCATGCAATCTGACGATCTCTCGGATGTAAAGTCTGGCATAATCCTCAGCCGAAAAAGTCGTCCTGACGGGAAGAAAGTGGGCTGATTTTGTCGCCACTGTCGACGATAACCCATATAGAATCATGTCTCCTCTGAGTGCGAGGCAATCCTGTGATGAAGTCCATGTTGATCACCTCCCACTTCCAGGTCGGGATCTCTATCGTCTGTAACAAACCACCAGGCCTCTGGTGCTCTACCTTCACCTGCTGGCAACACGGGCGAGCTACGAACTCGCAACGTCCTCTTCAAGCCATCCCACCAATACGGATCTAAGGTCGTGGTACATCTTGGTCGACCGGGTGGATAGAGTAACGTAGCGTGTGCTTCCCCAAGAACCTGCTGCCGAAGTCACGAAACATCCGGAACACGATGCGCCTCAAACCTTAGCACCCGTGGTGCTACCTCAAAGGACCGCGCCTCACGAAGAGTCGTATCGCGATATCGCATCAAAGCGGGATCCTCGAGCGTTGCCTCTTCACCTCGCCAGCGATGGAAGACTCGGCAACCTCACGAACTCTAACCCCACCGCTATCGAGAATCAATCAAGCGGACACCAAGGCTCGCTAAGCGATGCAAATCACGAACCATGTCCTCCTCTCTAGCCGCACATCCGATAGGCTCCCATCGACCTACGACTAAGGCGTACGCCACTGACATTGGCCTTCCCGGGTGGTACAGGATATCAACATCGTAATCCTTAAGCAACTCTAACCACCGTCTCGCCGTAAGTTCAGCTCCTACGGTGAAGATATCTTGGAGAGGCTCTTGTGGTGCGTAAAAATATCCACGTGAACCCCATACAAATAGTGCCTCAGGATCTTCAAAGCGTGAATCACTACCGACTCCAAATCATGGGTGGGGTATTTCCTCGTGTTTCTTGGTGTCGGGATGCATATGCTATAACCTGCCATCTGCATCAACACATCCCAACGATGCGGCGCATCACAATACGACATAACCATCGGACCTGCGGAAGTAAGAAGCGAGGCGGTCGTCGATCTCTCTTCAAAGAATCGAAACCACGCCACAAGCATCAGTCCGCTGAAACTTGCGCTTACGAGTCGGCCTAGTCAATGGTGCGAAGATAGAAGCAAACTTCTCCACGAACGCCGATAATATCCTGAGGCCCGAGCTGCGAACCTCTGCCGGAGTAGTAGGTGCAGGCCAAGTTACATCGCGCCGATCTTGGCGTATCCACTCGAATGCCATCGGCCCGACAATATGCCCAAGCATGCGAAGTCAACAAAACTCACATTTGGAAAACTTGGCGTCTGGCTGGTCTGGAGAAGCTGTTATACGATCGCCAAATGCTCGCGTGCTCTGCTCTGGCGAGAATAAACCAAGATATCATCGATGAACACTATCACAAGCGTGTCCAAAAATGGTTTGAACACTCGGTTCATCAAATCCATGAATCTGGCGGAGCATTGGTCAACCAAAGACATGACCACGAACTCATAATGCGTCTGCGGTCGGAATGCGATCTAGGGACATCCACCTCTACGTCTGAACGATGATAGCGAGCGGATCAATCTTGGAGAAACATCTCGCGCCACGCAGTGGTCGAACAAATCATCAATCACGGGAAGGGTATCGTTCTTAATGGTAACCTTGTTCACTGCACGTAATTAACACGCGCGGCGTCGCCCTTCTTTTTCACGAACAATCTGCGCTCCCGGGGAGAAACACTAGGCGATGAAGCCGCTTCTCGGCCAAATCCCTAAGGTGATCCTTCACTCTCTCAACTCGGTAGGTGCCGTTACGTATGGCGGAATGGAAATAAGTGAGTATCTGCAGCTGTCTATACAAACTTCGATCTCCTCTCGGGAGGATGCGGGAGGTCATGCAGGCACGTCGGGAACTCGTGACTCTTTGGCCCGACCGAAATCTGGTACGCGGCTTCAAGATGTCGAACACGAACGAGATGGTAGATATACCCGCCTGCGCACCATCTTCCAGCCTTGAGGTAGGAAATAAACCTACCCCGGCGTCTGTGCTCCTCCCACTCAACAAGCTCGCCGGGAAGCTGGAACCGTACTACTCTCTCTGCGGTCCACATTGGCGTAGCAAGAGGCTAGCCAATCCATCCCGTGATCACGTCGAAGTCAATCATCTCGACTCTATCAAGTCGGCCAGGGTCCGACGGCGTAAATAGTCACGGGACAAGCTCATATACCGCCGAGCTACCACCGAATCACCACTGGCGTAGCTACCTCGAAAGGATCTATGGACTCGGGCTCTATCCCTATCCTACTAGCAGAGGGAGATATATAGGGCCAGTAGAACCGGATCTATCAAAGCATACACATCAAACCCGAGCGATAAGGTACGTGGCGACATCGGTGAGGCCTCACGATCTGTCGGTGGACAAAGCATATATGCGGTTACGAGGACCGCTAGAAGCGGACTGCGCCACGACCTGCCGCGACCGCTGGTCCATGTGTACCTTGCCTCGGGCGAGTAGCTGTCGAGGATGAAGAAGCGACAGCGGACCTGTGGTGAGCCTACCACCAGCGCCGCCCGGTCGAACAAACTCTCGCAAAGTGACCTGCGGCCCACAAGTATAGCAAGCTCTGAGTCTGACTCCCGAATGGTATACGCCACAGCGGGCTGAGCGGACCTCGAGCAGTTAGCACCTGCTCTGCCGGAAATCAAGTCACAGGGCCACGACACGCCCATCGCTCTGGTGTCTTGAAAATGAGGTAGGAGCGCTCTGCGGCTGGTGTGGTGCAAATCTGGACCTGGCGATGCGCCCACCACGAGGACCACCAAAGAACGGCCGTCTTGGCCTTCTTGCTGCTGATATCGCTCTGCGGCGGTCTCTGCGCTCGCGCATCCTGGTGCATGAGCTGCGTGCGGGTAATGTCCATACCGGTGAAGAGAAACACCGCATACGACTTCGGCCATATAATCATCTAGCGGTGGCGTAGCGGTGTACCTATCCTCGTATCTGCTACAATCTTTGGGACATATCTAGCCAAAGAATCAAACTCGACATTGTATTCCACGGCGGTCGTCCCTCTCGGCGGCAGAATCTATCGGCTCGTGCCCTCGCCATCTGCGGAGGCAAGAAGTGTGTGAGAAAAGCCTCGAAAACTCATCCCATCTGCTGGAGGTGCATGCTCTCCCGGGAAAGCTCATGAATCAAACCAATCATTGCGGTGTCCGCGCGGCCGTCGAACGAATGTCACGGCCTCGGTCTCGAAGCCACGATCACCGCGTAATCCTCTGCGGTGACGGATGAACTCCTGCGGATCATCCTCGGCCTCGACCGTAAAACTCTGGCGGGCTCTAACTCGAAATCTCGCGACCTCGCTATACGCCTCGGGTGCACTACGGAGTGCGGCTGGAGGCTGGGCTGTCGCGTCCAGTCTCTCCTCGTATCGGGCCTGACTTTAGCCAAAGGCGGGCCATCTCCTTGTACCTAACTCCTCCGCCCGGTGTGGGGCGGGAGGTGTGGGTCTGTGGTCTCTTTGGGGCGGCGGCGTCATAGAACTCGCCGTCTACGGTATGGCGGGCACGAGCCCTCGTGACTCTGGGTGTCTGCTAGCGGCTCCGCCATTGCCTTGCCATACGGGCGGGTTGCCTACGTGGAGGCATAAGCGCATTACGGGAAAGGAATACGTTAGAGGGTCCAACCTATAACACGACTCTAAAACGATCTCGGAATGAGAAGAATGGAAACCAATCCTAAATATCCTATAGCCTCACGATTATTGGTGTGGTGCACAACACAGATAATCAAGACTTCTACTAGATGCGATGCGTAGACACTTTCCGAGGATTAAGCGCTCGATACCACTTTTGTCACGACGTTCGGGGCGTGGTAGTGCCTTAGGGGCACCCAGTAGACATACATCGAGTAACGGCGGAATATAAAACAAGGCGAGAAACGATTTATAAAATAAGACACGGTTTATCGATGAAAAGCTTGCCTTTCGGCATAATATAAATAACTCAAGTTTTGCGATTACATCCCAACCGTACAATAGTACTCTGGACCTCTAAGAAGTAAACAACTATGGCGGGACGGGGCCCGCCATACCACTGTACAAAACTATCTACAATCTGAGGAGATCATACCCAAAAGTAGAGCCTCGGAGAAGATGGAGCTCACGACACCAACGCAAAGATCCTAAGGATGTGGATCTAGCACACCTTGCCACCTGCGGCATGAGCGCAGCCCGAAGGAGGTCGATCTGGCCAATTGCAGTATGTGAAACTATAAGGCGAAATGAAATCAAAGTATTTAAAACCTTTTCACAAATACAATCAGTTCAATTGCACATAGTGCCACATCACAAACAACAACGGAAATGGAAAAGGCGTAATAGGTCTATTCTAGGCGCGAATGATCGAAGCAAGGCGATCGCCCGTAGTATCGTCTGCGTGCCTAGTCACGGACTTTCGCGGCCGCATAGGTCACGCGTAGACCGCGTGAGGTAGCCCTCGCGTCGGGGCAGCCAACCCCGGCATCCGCCTAGGCTCCCGCAGCGCATAGTCTCAAAAGACCGCGTAGTCTCAGCCGGACGCATAGAATCCGCGTCGGGCTAGGCGCCGGAATGATCAATCACGGAGCATACCGCTGCTCGCATAGTCTCGGACCGCATAGGCGTATAGACCGCGTCAGGGCAAGCCCTCGGTATAATAGTCGAGGGTAGGTGATACGATGATTACAGCGGACTTACGGTTAGCAGCGTAAGCTTGAGAATGACCCACTTACACAACATTACAAGACACTAACACGTAGCATCATGATATGTCTACTTATCAAACAATCTTACTACATATGAGAGATCAATACAAGGCTTTTATAAACAAACAAGTAGCAGTTCCTTTTTATCATTCTTAAGTTGTTATACCTAACTTCCCATAAAGCTAGCATAACTCTTAAGCCTTTGTTTTAAAACCAATTATTTATCTTCTGTTAAAAATGATCGATATTCTTTTGAAATGTTTTGGTTCTTTGTTATTGAGCTTAAGCGTGAGGCATTACCATAAGTATTATTCGATTAACACGTATGCGTCTACCGTACTATATATTGTAAAATATCATGCTTTAGGAAGAATCGCATACCTTCTGAAAACCACTGCGAGTTGAATATGTCGCGCAGAGTCGACTATAATAGTCACAGATATCTATCAAAGACTACTGCGAGGTCATTCTAAGCAGAGGGTTCACAATTCTACGGAAAGTCGGGCAGACAACCCTACGGTGAGCTATATAAGTCTCTTTGTGAAAGCATCCTATGTGAAGTACTGATGTGATTATTCTTCTTTTAAAACCTTCTTGTGGTAATAGTTCAATTCTTTTACGTGATATTCTTCTAAGTATTTATACTTATCCTTATACTACAACGGTAAGTATTCTCTAATTCAAAAGAGGTTAGGATTATTACCTCGGTAAGCCCAATAATATCCTAGATAAAGTCGCGCTGAGCAAGGTTTAGCTCACAAGTTATGCGCCCGGTAGCTCGAGAAACCTTAGAAGTTCTTCACAACTTCTACCAAAGACTAAGGGATTTGGGCTAGGGTATTTTGGGCATTATAACGATACTAGAAGACAACTTTTCTACCAAGGGAGGGGTAGATTTCGGCTAGGCTAGGGGTTAGGCCTCGGCCAAACTCATGAGGAGGGAAGGGGTGTTGGACGAAAAGCTCACAAAGGGAGGAGGATTTTTCAAGACTTGGAAGATTTGTGGATGAAGAACTCTTCATCTTAAGGGGTATTTATAGGTCAAGTGGCCAACCAATGGCCAAGATTAAGACAAGTGCAAGGCAAGTGTAGGGTGGAGATTTACTCGCACAAATATCCTACCAACTCCTTGACTTGTGCACAAGGCACAAAGCGTGCTCGCTCTCCAATCTCGTCAATGGGCGATTGAGTCCATCAATGGGAGGGTGCCAAGTGTCGCCCTCCCGTTGGTCCAAAATGTTTCGTCTCTCGGAAAAATCCGCAAAAATTAGTAATGGCATAGCCGGAATTTTCCCTACGAAAGCTGTGGAAACGTTTCGTCGGAAAACGATTCTTTTAGTGAGTTGTGTACAAAAAAAAAACGTCCAAGGCTAACTTTAAAGCCAAACTTTTTGTACGTATCTCCTTACGTACATACTCTGGAAATACGGGGTATAACAACAGTCTTCTCAAACACGGGATCCTTAGAGGTTCCTTTCTTTCCTTACTTGTCATACTTTCTCGTACTTCCAAACTTATTTAGTACCCGTACAAAATCAACTAGACTTGGGCCTTGAATCCTCGTGACCCTATCACATAGCGGGACCATATCCAACTGACATCACCCGATTCCATACTATCGGTTGACCCGAAATGAGTCCATAACCCGACCCATCATCACACTTAACTTCTCATTCTTAGTCTGAAATAAATCTTTCTCTTATCTCAAGGTACTTCTCACCCTATCCTCCCATTCACTAGAGGTTCGTCACATAAGCCAAAGTATTTCTACTGTACATCCTTCTCTATCGGTCTTACAACATTGCGGGTAACTACTGACTTGTGAACTCTACACAACTATAGTCTCAGTTCTATTACCATTTTTGTCAACTTTCTTAACTTTTGACTTTTCTAATCAAAGTATTCCTACCTGCAGGGTACTATTACTTGCTAGCAACAAAGGAAAACATATATGCTAGGGCGAAATCTGAATCTATCAATGCACGTATGATTCAAAAGAATCGACATATACACCGTAACCCGTGCGATGTCGCCTCACGATCTGTCCGAGTCACGTCATCCATGCGGTTCGAAAGACCGCGGAACTATAAACTCCACTCGACCTCTACCACGGTGGTGACATCGAACACCTTGCAGGGGACGCATGTGGAGGAAAGGGAACCAACTACCGGCCTCATAGGCTGAGCCACCCTACCGGTGCTCTTTCTAACAGGACATTCCCATCGCTTGTGGCCGGACGGTCACAATAACAAGCACTGTGCCGTGGCGGCATTTCCCCAAATGACGCTTACTACATTGGAAACTCTGAGGAATATGTGGCCTCGACTGAGAAAATCCTCTGCTCCTCTGAGAACTTCGAACCATGGAGCTCGGACCAGCTCCTAAATACCTTGTGGGGTCAAATCTCCCACCTGCGGGCTGCGGGGGTATGTACTGGGTAGGCTGGGACACATATCTCACTCGCTGCTCGTCCAAAAACTCACCGGGATAACCAACCAGTCTATCCCTCTTACGCTGATCTTTGCGTTGGCCATCTACCCTCTGTACACCTGTCTGTACTGGCCGAATAACCTCCTGCTGATGAAACTGTAGCACCACTATCTTGGTCAATAACATAATTGTTTCCCTCATGACCCTATAGTCTTCTCTGGCGAGCTGGAGGCTCGGTCTTTGGGGCCTCGAGCACAGCCTGAAGAACTTGCATTTCTTGCACAATATCAGGTATACCACAGGCATAAGCCCTATCAACTCTCGAGTCGACTAGTAGCTCCTGCTACTCCTTTGCCATACGGGCGGTTGTTGCCCTCGCGGAGGCATAAGCTGTAACACAAAATTACGTCAGAGAGGAATTATCTTACTAACACAGCTCTATGGCACGATCTTAGAGTGAGAAGAATAGAAACCAACTCCTAAATGTCCTGTAGCCTCATGTTTATGGGTGTGGCGCGCAACACACCGGTAATCAAGACTCTACTAGACACGGTCTGTAGACATTCCGAGGACTGACGACTCTGATACCACTCTGTCACGCCCCGAACCCCGGGCCCCTGACTGGTGCCCTACCTGGCCACCCTTCTACCTTAACAACACAAGTAAACTGCGGAAATTAAATAACACCTCTTTTTTTTTAAAAAAACAACGTACGTGCAAGGGCAAAGCCGACAAGGCTGCCATATAATATACATAATCAAAAGACACTACACTGTACATGAGTCCAATCCCACATATGAATACAGACCTCTAAGAGTTTTACTGAAATATGACGGGACAAGGCCCATGTACCCATGCCGTACAAAGCACATCTTGAAGGAACTATACCAAAATGATAAACTCCTGAACAAATGGAGCTATCCAAAAACTCTGGGCAGGGTCCTACACCTGCAGATCACCAAACTGCGTACCTAAACCTGCTGCATGAACGCAGCCCCCCGAAGGAGGTCAGTACGAAGAATGTACCAAGTATGCGGCTTGATGAAATCGTAATGAAATCATAACGATCTAAACAAAGCAGGAGACATATATGATAGCCAACCTACGATTACACAATACATAGCGGTCATATCAAGTCGGGGCGCGTGCCTCAAAGTCATTACTAAAATATAGCAGTGGGTCTCACGCCCGTAATATCAATCATGCGTGGAATCGCCTCAGCCGGCGATCCATGATATAATATAACACCAATAGGCATACATGAACACCAAGTCCGCTGTGTCCTAAAAGCATGCGGGCGAGTAGGAAAAGCGAACCACGGATCCATCTCGTATCATAAAGCGGCGGGGGCAATGCGAAAGCCAACTACGAGATCGGCTGCGTCAACAAGCGACGGGGCAAATGCGAAAGCTAACTACGAGATCCGGCTACGTCGAAATATGGCCGGGAAAGTGCGCAGCTATCTACGGAGCCTCTGTACCAAGCGTGTGATAGAGTGACGGGGCAAATGCGAAAGCCAACTACGGATCGGCTGCGTCAACAATGCGGGGCAAGTGCGAAAGCTAACTACGGATCCATCGCGTCGCTAAATCTCATGGAGGCGATCCATGGAATAAAATATCCACGTGGTCGCATGCCGGAATCCACATCGTATAAACATGACCATGGGGTAATACAAACAAATCAGAATCTAACCCGCCTCGCGGTCACGTGCCGGAATCGCACATCGTATAAGCATGTCGAAGTAACACAAATAATAGAAGCATACGTGGAATCCCGTACATCACCGATGCGTCGAGTAAACTTACAACAAGGCGATCGACCCTCCCGAGAAGTCGCGACAGCGTAATAAAACATAATACTTGCACTCAAAAGCTATCACCGACACATAGGCAAGTTCATAAAATCTATAGACTTTCATTTTATAAACTCAAGGCACTTATAGAATAATTCTCAATTAAATAAGCCAAAGTACTTATCAAGGCACACATAGAATAATTCTCAATTAAACAAGCCAAAGTACTACGTACGTACATTCTTTTCAAAAGACTCCTTTTTATGTAAAACCCCAAGATACTAACATCCGTAGTATCAAGGTGTGTCTATTTTTCAAAGTAAGTTACTACACTTTTAGAAAACTCATTTCAAAGCTTGAAATCAAGTAACTTCAAATTTTCACAATCTAGGCAACTTATGCCCATTAATCAAAATAGACAACTTTCTTAACCTTCCATAAAGCCGTTATAACCAACTTCCCATAAAGCTGTTATAACCCTTTATGGTTTTAGACATATTCATTCCTTTTATAACCAAGAGACTTATACTTTTAAAACCAAGTATCACATACTTACAAATCAAGTTCTTAACTTTCAAAATACTTCAAGTCTCTTAATATTTAGAAAACAAGTTTCTTCTCTTAAATCATGTCATTTCTCCTCTTTTAAAACAATTAAGTAAATCACTCATTTTGACTCCCCTAAAGTCATTATAACAACCTTAGGTTTTGGAACTAAGGCGCTAGCCAAAAGATTTGGACATCACTTCCTTTTCAAGACTCTATGTACTTTAAGTAAAATACCTTCACTCTTAAGAATCCAAACTTCACTAAGGCAATGGATTATACAACTTACAATTTAAACATCAAAGTACAATCAAGGAAGTACATAGCACAATTTCTATTTTAGGCAATCCAAATACAACCAAGGAATGGATCATTTAAGGAGTAGGACATACTTTCTTTATCTTAAGGAATCATGCTAGAAGAGGAGATAGTTCACATACCTTTTCGGCTAAATCTACAAGCCGAATCACGTGCGATAGAATTGTCAACCTATAATGGTCACAACATGACTATCAATTTCTAGTCTCTAACGTAGAATAATACTAAGTATACGGTCTCTTATTCTACGGAAAATCGGGCAGCACTTCCTTTGTTTCTACATACTTTTCCACATTTTTCAAGGCCGAATACAATAACCAAACATGCCACCTTTAAGGCTCAACATACCAACCAATCAAAGGGGATTACACGCCTTAAAATACGTGTAAAATTCCGCCCCACCATGTTATACCCCGTAGTTGCAGGGTATGTATGTGAGGACGTACGTACGAGAGTACGGCAGAAAATTTTGAAAAGAAAGAAAGATGTGAGTTTTCGACGGAAAAGTTTCCGGTTATTTGTGAAGAAAAAGGTTCGTTAATGGGAATTGGATTCCCAGATTTGGTATTTGGACTTCATATATTATATTAGAATTTTGAGATTTTATTTTCGGAAATGGTCACGTGGGGCCCACGGGAGAAATTCTGGTTTTGTGGGAGCCGCTTTGTTTTTGAGATTTAGGTAAATTGGATATTTCGGAAGACGAAATGCAGGCGAATCGGGGCGACACGTGTCACCCCATGTGGCACCTGGCGATTTTACATTTGTCTGGCACGGTTGGAGTCGTTTTTCGGCGAAGCGTTTGCGTAACTGCGAAGGAAAATTCGGCTATGTCGTTTTGTATTTTTGCGGATTTTTCGAGAGGCGAAACATTTTGGACCAACGGGAGGGTGGCGTGTGTCACCTCGCGATGAGACAAGTGGGCGTGACTTGGCCGATTTGGAGGGCAAGTTGTGCTAGATATTTGTGTAGATATTTGTGAGGGTTTTAAGGAGTAGGGGCTAGGGTGCACTTGGCTTGATCTTGGCCTTACACTTGCCTTGCACATGGCTTAATCTTGGCCGTTGGTTGGCCTTTGGTTTTCTTATAAATACCCTCCGTGAAGACTTATTCATTCACTCCTCACTTTGTCTAAGTCTTGAAATCCCTCCTCCCTCTAGTAGCTCTCGTCCTAAGCCTCTCCCCTCCCTCCTCCTTGTGGCCTTTGGCCGAGAAGGTCCCACTTGTGGTGCTAGCCGTAGGGTACCCACTGCCTAGTTGTTTCGATAATACCCTTGTTGTGGTATAGAAATACTCCTAGTATTGTTATAATGCCCAAAATACCTTAGCCTTGTACCTTGTAGTATTCCAAAGATACCTCTTTACGTAGAGTCAGGAAATACTACCTTTTGTCCTTTAGTCTCAAACCGAAACCTAAGGAAATCTTCATAGTTGGTTGAAGTATTTGAGTAGAAGTTAGTTAAACTTCTAAGGGTTGTTTGGAGTGGTTTGGAGCGCGGAGTGGGAGCTAAACCTTGCTCAGGATCGACATTATAACTTGGATAATTTTGGGCTTATCGAGGTAATTATCTTATCCTCTATTGTAATTGGAAATTACATGTTTGTTAGAATATATAGTTGAAGTATACTATATATGGAACTATACTTAGTATTCGGCAATGTCTTTTGACTTAAGCTGAAGAATAAAGAAGCGAATGAATGTATTTACATAGGGTGTATTGCGATGACTTGTGTAGAATTGTACACGTCAGGTTAGGCGTGTAAACCCCACTGGTTGGCTTGGTAGCGGCCTCGATAGAGGAGGGATTTCTGTTGTTGCGGGAGGAGAGTCTTTGAATTTTCTATAGAAAGATAGAAACTTATGTTTTGGGGTTAATAGGCGTTTGTGACCTTTATAGGTGAAAGTACTAAGAGTAGCGTATTCTACTCGAGGAGTGGAAAGGGCTAGCAAGGTTGTAGTACTTGGAGCATTTTGCTTATTGTCGATAAATCGTCGCGAGGTATGTGAACCTCTTCCTATCTTTTCTAGCATGATTGTTGTGAACTATGTAGTACGGTGAGCGTACATGTGCTAAGTGATTTGGTTGGTTTAAAACATAGGGTGTTATAATAGCTTTATGGGAAGTTAGTTATAACGACCTTATGTAAGTGAAAATGGTTTCTTGATGTTAGAAGTTAAGAGACTTGATCTTATAAGATAAGAGACTTAACTTATTTGTTTTAATGTGGATGTTTGTGTGAAACCTCATTCGTGAGTAATGAGTACTTGGTTTTAAAGGGATAATGTTTCTTGATTTGGGAATCGAATGTGTATCGACAGGACCAACTGCGGCGTTAATAAAGGAAAATGTATTGAATAATGATGTGTTGTATTAAAACCGGTAGAAACCTCCATCTGCATAGAAACTAAGATGAGACAAAATGATATTACATTTTCTAGATCATAATTTGTAATAAGAATGTTGTAAACAAGAATAACCTACCCTGGAGTGAGACATTTATTACTCAATTGTTCTAAAAAGGAATCAAGTGATTAAGTTTGGGAACTATGAAACCATTTGAAAATGAGAAGCTTGAGTAATTGAAACTAGGCAAACTGGAACTTAGGAAAAGAATGCTGTTACTTGATTTTGAAAAGGAATGTGGGTTGGTCATTCTAATACTACGGGTATCGGGTGACTTTTATAGAAGTAATGGATCTCTTTTAAAAGAACTTAACGTATGTAGTACTTTGGGGTTAAAAACCCGGACTTTGGTATAAATGGAAGTACTTTGAGTTGTTGTGAAACTTGCCTATGCTTGTTGTTGTGAAACTTGCCTATGCTTGTTGTTGTGAAACTTGCCTATGCTTGTTGTTGTGAAACTTGCCTATGCTTGTGATGATAGCCTTTGTTGTACAAGTGTGGTATTTATGTATTCTGCGTCTCGATAGAGGGCCGGTTGACTTGTTGAGAACTTACTTGGACGTGCTGGCAGTGATGGAGAATTCCACGGGTATGTTTCCATTTTGATTACTGTCTTGTTGTTGATATCACATGGACATGTCTACACCGATGCAGTATTCCGGGGGCATGCGGCCATGCGGCCGGGTTGATTACCCGATATATTGTTATTGTGGTTACATGGACATGTCTACACCGAGGTAGAATTCCGGGGGCATGTGGCCATGCGGCAGGGTTGATCACCCAGTATATTATTGTTGATGTCACATGGACGTGTCTACACCGAGGTAGAATTCCGGGGCATGTGGCGTGGGGCATTGGTATTATTGTTGCATCATGGACATGTCTACGGATCTGCAGAATTCGGGGCATGCGGCCGTGATGCGAACATGATTGATGTTGTGGGCGTGAGACCCATAGTTATATTTGAGTAATGACTTGAGGCGTGAGTCCACGATCGATATATTTGCTTTTATGTTGTGAGCGTAGTTTGGTTATCATACATGTCTCTGCTTTATATAAACTAGTATGATTTCATTCTGATATTTTCTGATTTCACATACTTGGTACTGTTGTCTTGACCTCCTTGGAAGTGCGTTCATCTGCCGCGGTAGAGGTACATCGGTCGTGGATCCGCTCTTAGGATCACGGTCAGCGTATTGGGAAGCTCCGTTTCTTGGAGGCTTATCTTTTAGTATGTGTTCCACGAGTTGTAGGTTCTTGTACATTCGAGGTATGGCGGGGCCACTGTCCGTCATAGTCGTTGTAAATCTTAAGTGCAGTAATCTTGTTGTGGGCGGGGTTGTAAAGGATTAAAGCTATTCGAGTTTTATGTATATCGAAGGCAACCGTTTTGGTTGCTGTTTATTATTATATCTCTTGTTTCATGACTCATGTTTTATTTTCATTGGTTTTCACCGATGTTGTATCACTAGGGTGCGGGATAAGGCACGATGCGGGCCGGGCAGTCGTTACAAAAGTGGTATCGAAGCGATTAATCCTCGGAAAGTGTCTCTGCAGTGTCTAGTAGAGTCTTGATTATCGGTGTGTTGTGCACCACATCTATAATCGAGGAGGCTATAGGACATTTAGGATTAGTTTCCATTCTTCTCATTACGAGATCGTGCCTTAGAGGCGTGTTGTAAGTGGGACCCTCGGCGTATCTCGTTTTTACGATTATGCCTCGCGTGGCAACGAGCCCGGGAGGGCAAGCGGCGAGTGCTGCTAGTGAGATCTGAGGAGTGCGGCGCGAGCCCGAGCGATACGAGTTGTGCTTGACGGCCCGGGTTTTGTAGCCGCCCGGCCCAGCGAGAGGTTAGAGCGCGGCAATGGGCTGCGAGACCGCGATACTGAGCCTCGGTCCACGATGCAGGGCGGAGGAGATGGGTTACAAGGAGATGGCCCGATTCTTTGGCGAGTCGTGGCGAGTATGAGAGAGGCTGGATCTGGCGATTCCAGTTCAGCGGCTTGTGGTGCACCCGAGCGAATAGTTTGAGGTGCGGGACTTTACGAGTTGTAGCCCGCGAGTTTTATGGGTCGAGGCACGAGGATGATCCGCAGGAGTTCATCCGGCGATTCTGACGGATCATCACGGGTGATCAAGGCTTGAAACCGAGTCTGTGACCTTTGGTTCGCATTTGCGTGATACCGCGATCGATTGGTTTGATTCATGGGAGCTTTCGGGAGAGCATGCACCTCAGCGTGTATGGGATGAGTTTTGGGGCTTTCCTCACGCACTTCTTGCCTCCGCGGATGAGGAGAACGCGGTAAACAGATTTTGATGCTTAAACGAAGCGGGCGTGCGGTTCGGAGTACAATGTGGAGTTCGACTCATTGGCGATGCGTCGGCGTTGGTAGCTAGTATGGAGCATCGAGTGCACCGAAATGTTACAGGGCTCCATGATTACATGTCAGAGGCATTTTCAGGAGTAGCTCTTCATCCGGGCATGGACATAGACCGCATGCAGGCTCATGCACTAGGATGTGAAGTGCAGAGAGGTCGGCGGAATGACACGGATCGGCGAAGAGGCGAGACATCGTGGTCTTTGGCGACTTTCGAGGCGGACGCCTCGGCGGCATATTAGTTTTGCACCTCCGCCCGGTGCAGTGGTCCTCCACAACCTTGAGTATTCGGGGCGGTCGGGGCTCGAGGTTGAGTTTCGAGGAAGTAAGGGTGTTGGCGGATCGGTCACCCACACCTCGGTGTGGTCGATGTGGTAGACCGCATTTCGGGAAGTGTCGTGGTGCGAGGAGCTTGTTATTTTGCGGCCAGCGGGGCCATTTGCGAGCTGTCCAACCAAGGGTAGCACGGATGTTACGACTCGGCCTCTGGATCGATGGTTCATCGCGCGCCTACGGTTATGCCACTGCGAGCAGAGGCCTATGATTAGAGTGGGCGGTAGCTGGTATATCCTAACCCTCTAGAGTTTTGGTATGCTTGTTATGATGGTCTCATTATTGTGTGCTATGTACGAATAAGCGTTGTGTTAATTGTGAGTTTGAAAACATGTTTAGTTGGGAGGTTACGTGTGGGGGCATGGTAAGTGTGAACCTTAGACTATGTCACGGCTGGGACCTTAGGGTAAGGTCGTCTTGAGATTAAAGATTCGTTTTATGTTTGACCTTTATCGAGTAGTAGTATACGTGGGATTTATTTGTGTGATAAGTCCGTGGGTAGTGTGAGATGGAAGTGGTAGCTTCGTGATGTGAATTAGTAAGATTGTTAGGATCGGGAACAAGAGTTTAGCGGTTGGGGTCGGGTTGAGGACCATTTGCGTCAACCGTAACCGGTTTGGGGTGGGGTCGATTCAGGTGGTCACTTGGTGGTAGGTCACGAGGATGCTAGGCCCAAGTTTGTATGATCATCGTATGAGTTCGTGGACGCGTTCGACGAGCGGTTCGTAAAGGCGGGAATGGCCTTAAGGAAGTTTGAGGTTAGTAAGATGACCAAGTTTGGAGGTAGTGACTCGGAGATTTTGAGGCAGGTAATGGTGAAGTATGGTGCGTCTTGGGAGAGTTCGAGTGTTCGAGAAAGTACTGAGTAAGGAAGGAAGATAACGTGTGTTATTTCGTGGCCAAGCTGTGGCGTTGGCAACTTGTTAGAGGAACTTTATCGTTATTCGACTTGAGAAGGAACATTCGGGACGAATGTTTCTAAGGAGGGGAGAATGTTATACCCCGTAGTTGCAGGGTATGTATGTGAGGACGTACGTACGAGAGTACGACAGAAATTTTGAAAAGAAAGAAAGATGTGAGTTTTCGGCGGAAAAGTTTCCGGTTATTTGTGAAGAAAAAGGTTCGTTAATGGGAATTGGATTCCCAGATTTGGTATTTGGACTTCATAGATTATATTAGAATTTTGAGATTTTATTTTCGGAAATGGTCACGTGGGGCCCACGGGAGAAATTCTGGTTTTGTAGCCCGCTTTGTTTTTGAGATTTCGGTAAATTGGATATTTTGGAAGACGAAATATTATGGCGAATCGGGGCGACACGTGTCACCCCATGTGGCACCCTTGGCGATTTTACATTTGTGCACTTTGGTTGGAGTCGTTTTTCGGCGAAGCGTTTTCGCGTAACTGCGAAGGAAAATTCGGCTATGTCGTTTTGTATTTTTGCGGATTTTTCCGAGAGGCGAAACATTTTGGACCAGCGGGAGGGTGACGTGTGTCACCTCACAATGAAGACAAGTGGGGCGTGGCCGATTGGAGGGCAAGTTGTGCTAGATATTTGTGTAGATATTTGTGAGGTTTTAAGGAGTAGGGGCTAGGGTGCACTTGGCTTGATCTTGGCCTTACACTTGCCTTGCACATGGCTTAATCTTGGCCATTGGTTGGCCTTTGGTTTTGCTATAAATACCCTCCTTGTGAAGACTTATTCATTCACTCCTCACTTTGTCTAAGTCTTGAAATCCCTCCCTCCTCTAGTAGCTCTCGTCCTAAGCCTCTCCCCTCCCTCCTCCTTGTGGCCTTTGGTAGAAGAGTCCCCACTTGTGGTGCTAGCCAGTGGGGTACCCCACTAGTTGTTTTCGCATAATACCCTTGTTGTGGTATAGAAATACTCCTAGTATTGTTATAATGCCCAAAATACCTTAGCCTTGTACCTTGTAGTATTCCAAAGATACCTCTTTACGTAGAGTCGGAAATACTACCTTTTGTCCTTTAGTCTCAAACCGAAACCACAGGAAATCTTCATAGTTGGTTGAAGTATTTGAGTAGAAGTTAGTTAGAACTTCTAAGGGTTGTTTGGAGTGGTTTGGAGCGCGAATTGGAGCTAAACCTTGCTCAGGATCGACATTATAACTTGGATAATTTTGGGCTTATCGAGGTAATTATCTTATCCCTCTATTGTAATTGGAAATTACATGTTTGTTAGAATATATAGTTGAAGTATACTATATATGGAACTATACTTAGTATTCGGCAATGTCTTTTGACTTAAGCCTGAAGAATAAAGAACTGAACTGAACTGTATTTACATAGGACTGTATTGCAGTAGACTTGTGTAGAATTGTACACGTCCGGTTAGACGTGTAAACCCACACTGGTTGGCTTGGTAGCGGCCTCGATAGAGGAGGATTTCTGTCATGTGCGGGAGGAGAGTCTTGCGAATTTTCTATAGAAAGATAGAAACTTATGTTTTGGGGTTAATAGACGTTTGTGACCTTTATAGGTGAAAGTACTAAGAGTAGCGTATTCTACTCGAGGAGTGGAAAGGGCTAGCAAGGTTGTAGTACTTGGAGCATTTTGCTTATTGTCGATAAATCGTCGCGGTATGTGAACCTCTTCCTATCTTTTCTAGCATGATTGTTGTGAACTATGTAGTACGGTGAGCGTACATGTGCTAAGTGATTTGGTTGGTTTAAAACATAGGGTGTTATAATAGCTTTATGGGAAGTTAGTTATAACGACCTTATGTAAGTGAAAATGGTTTACTGATGTTAGAAGTTAAGAGACTTGATCTTATAAGATAAGAGACTTAACTTATTTGTTTTAATGTGGATGTTTGTGTGAAACCTCATTCGTGAGTAATGAGTACTTGGTTTTAAAGGGATAATGTTTCTTGATTTGGGAATCGAGAATGTGTATCGACAGGACCACTGCGGCGTTAATAAAGGAAAATGTATTGAATAATGATGTGTTGTATTAAAACCGGTAGAAACCTCCATCTGCATAGAAACTAAGATGAGACAAAATGATATTACATTTTCTAGATCATGGTTCTTTGTAATAAGAATGTTGTAAACAAGAATAACCTACTCTCACGTGAGACATATATTACTCAATTGTTCTAAAAGGAATCAGTGATTAAGTTTGGGAACTATGAAACCATTTGAAAATGAGAAGCTTGAGTAATTGAAACTAGGCAACCTGGAACTTAGGAAAGAATCTTTGTTACTTGATTTTGAAAAGGAATGTGGGTTGGTCATTCTAATACTACGGTATCGGGTGACTTTTATAGAAGTAATGGATCTCTTTTAAAAGAACTTAACGTATGTAGTACTTTGGGGTTAAAAACCGGACTTTGGTATAAATGGAAGTACTTTGAGTTGTTGTGAAACTTGCTATGCTTGTTGTTGTGAAACTTGCCTATGCTTGTTGTTGTGAAACTTGCCTATGCTTGTTGTTGTGAAACTTGCCTATGCTTGTGATGATAGCCTTTGTTGTACAAGTGTGGTATTTACGTATTCTGGCGTCTCTCGATAGAGGCGGTCGACTTATTGAGAACTTACTTGGGCGTCTTTGGCGGTGATGGAGAATTCCACGGGTATGTTTCCATTTTGATTCTTGTCTTGTTGTTGATGTCACATGGACATGTCTCTGCACGTCTGGTCGGGGCATGCGGCCACGCGGTCTGGTTGATTACCCGATATATTGTTATTGTGGTTACATGGACATGTCTACAGAGGTAGAATTCGGGGCATGTGGCGTGCGGCGGGTTGATCACCAGATATTATTGTTGATGTCACATGGGCGTGTCTACACCGGTAGAATTCGGGGCATGTGGCCGTGGGGCATTGGTATTATTGTTGCATCATGGACATGTCTACACCGTCACGAGAATTAGGGGCATGCGGCCGTGATGCGAACATGATTGATGTTGTGGGCGTGAGACCCATAGTTATATTTGAGTAATGACTTGAGGTGTGAGTCCCCGATGGATATATTCGCTTTTATGTTGTGAGCGTAGTTTGGTTATCATACATGTCTCCCGCTTTATATAGACTAGTATGATTTCATTCTGATATTTTCTGATTTCACATACTTGGTACTGTTATCGACCTCCTTGGGCTGCGTTCATGCCGCAGTAGAGGTACATCGGTCGTGGATCCCGCTCTTAGGATCACGGTCAGCGTATTGGGAAGCTCCGTTTCTTGGAGGCTTATCTTTTGGTATGTGTTCCACGAGTTGTAGGTTCTTGTACATTCGTGGGTATGGCGGGGCCTGTCGTCATAGTCGTTGTAAATCTTAAGTGCAGTAATCTTGTTGTGGCGGGGTTGTAAAGGATTAAACTATTCGGAGTTTTATGTATATCTTGAAGGCAACCGTTTTGGTTGCTTTGTTTATTATTATATCTCTTGTTTCATGACTCATGTTTTATTTTCATTTGGTTTTCTCGATGTTGTATCACTAGGGTGCGGGATAAGGCACGATGCGGGCCGGGCGGTCGTTACACACCATTCATACGAAGTAGTTCCATATTTAAAGCCACTCTCGGCTATATAAACAACAACTCAAAGTCTTTTCCAATCCTTTTCCAATTCCAAGTTCTAAGGTCTAACATGTTATATAGTCATAGACAAATTCAACAACTACAATTTTCTTCTTTATACAACATGCGACGACTTAAACTAATAATCAACTTGAATTGTAATCTTAAGGCTAAACATGCTAGTTTTCGGATTAGGGTTCCAATAGCCAATACACTTATCAAACTTCAAACTATATAAACCATTCTTGCTAATATACATAGCTACAACAATAAGTAAACTTAATTACTAAAACGATAAGATTTATACCTTTATAAGCCCTTAAAATTTCCAAGATTCAAAGTCGCGCCTTAGCAATTCTTAGCTCCTTTCCTTTACGCTCCAATCCGCTATTTGAAGCCTTTAGAAGTTCACAACCAACTTCTCTTCCATTTCCAATCCAAAACTAGGAAAACTACTTAGGTTTTCGCCTTGCGACTAACGTGAAAACGCCGTTTTTCCGAAATCTTTCTATTGAGATAACCTTACAACACTCTTAGGAACCTAGGGTTTAAGTCTTGTGAATAATGGATCACAAACTAAAAATTTTGTGTGGAGCACAAGGTGAACCCGAGAGCTTAATGGAAGAACAAGACAAGTGTGAAATTTTCTAAGTATTGGAAGACCTTGTCTTGCACTAGTAGTATGCTTATATAACACATTGGATGGCTTAGATTAAAACACTTGTGGGCTAGGATGAAGGACAATTAATGTTAAGCCAAGTGGACAAGTTGACTTGGTCAACAATCTCAAGCTAGCAAGACTTATCTTCCTTGATGGTCAATGACCATTTTACCCTTACTATTTTCGACCAAGACCATGTGGGGGAGGTGCCACGTGTCGCCCTCTCATTCGTCCATAAAATTACGTAACCCTCGTGGGCTCCACAATACGTGTAAAATTCCTCGGGTGGGCCCCACATGACCAAATCTGTAAAAATAAATTTTCATAATGTTAATAAGTTCCATACTCTTCAAATAATGCATTTTGAGAATCTAATTCTCCTCAACGAACGTTTTTCCTTTCCGACGTCCGGAAGATTTTCCGTCGGAAAAACAATTCTTCCTTTCGTACCCATTTCCAAGTCTTGATTCCTTACGTACATTCTCTTTTACATGTTCTGGACTTACGGGGTGTAACAAGACTGATGGGGATACGGGTAATATTAGAGTTGCGGGAACATCCCATCATGTTCAATCCAATCTTTTTTTCATCCCCGCACCCGTAAGTGGTGGATCTTTGGTGGGAATTGAAAAAGGTGCGCAAACTATGCCTCATGTTCCCGGTAGTGTCTATGGAGCATTGAACATTGGTGGAGCTTCGGTTGTAAGGCAATTTGATGAGCCTCGTATGCGGGAAGCACATGCCGTGCCTAACACAATGGAGGTGGGTGTTGGTGATTTGAATCATGTAAGGTCTTTAGCCGCGGCTACACGAGGTGAGCCTAACATTCCTTTCGTCCCGGTGCCTCTTAGGGGTGTTGCGGGTATTGGGTGTACTTCGGGTGTGGACATGTGTGCACTACATGGTGCGTACACGGTTCATGGTACGAATAGCATTGGTAACTCGACCACGGGGGTTGCTAACATCGCGGATGATGGTTGGCAAGAGGTTACTTCAAGAAAGAATATCCTGAAGAATAATGGAAAGACTACAAATATGAGGCGTGGTTAGGGCTGCCACACAACCAGATTCGAACTAGCAACCTATCGTGTTGTTTTTCGATTTTTTCCCTCATGTAGTTACACCTTTTGAGTGTACCCCCTCCCCTTTCATTTTGATTTTAGCTCCTAAGCTTTGCATTGTCTTACGTTGAGGCTTGAGAACCCTCAATGATTGATTGTATCTCCATAATTTCTAGTAATATATTATTTATTTACCAAAAAAAAAAATTCCAACCCAGGTGGGTCACAAACACACAACGTCCAACCAGCGGCGTCATTTCAACCCAGGTGGGTCACAAATGCATAACATTCAGTAAACAACGTCATTTCAACCCAGGCGGGTCACAAACGCATAACGTCCAGGCAACGGCGTCATTTTAACCCAGGCAGGTCACAAACGCATAACATCCATGCAATGACGTCGTTTCAACCTATACGGGTCACAAACGTACAAATGTGTGTGCAAGGCGTTATCTCAACATTGAAATTACAAGCATTCGTTTATACAACGACGTCATCAGCAGTACATCTATACAGTGACGTCAGTTTAACACGCCTATACAACAACGTCCTAACATTATGTCTATACAATAATGTCACCGGTATTACATCCATATATTTCAGCGTTTGCGATTCGACGCGTGCGTATGGGGCGTTATTTCACGTGCGATCCTGACACACCATCGCATTATGTCTGCACAAGGACATCACTTCGACTCACAGGGTCACATTTCTCCTATACTCATTCTCTATCATTTTCTTTCAACAGTTACGCACTAATTTTATCTTAAGCTTTAGCCTGTAGGAGCCTTAATTTACAGGAGCGGGAGCACAATGTGGAATATCTCTTACAGTAAACTGAGATAATTTGTTGGGAGTCAGACTTCCCCAAAAAAGGCAAAGGCGACCTCGAACGTCGATCCACTCTCTTCCAGCACCCCGCATCATCTGTAACCGAGTATCATCATAATTCGACACTGGGCTAAATTTTTGGATCCGCATCAGCCCTTCTTTTAATTTCTAGCATCACAGTAATCCAGTGTCATCATAATCTGACACTGGGACATATTTTTGAATCTGCGTCAGTCCTGCTTTTAATTTTCTAGCATCACAGTAACATAGTGTCATCATAATCCGACACTGAGGCAAATTTTGAATTTGAGTCAGCATTTCCTTTAATTTTCTAGCATCACATTAACCCAATGTCACCATAATCCGACACTAGGTCAAATTTTTTAATTTGTGTCAAACTTGTCTTTAATGTTCTAGCATCACAGTAACCTAGTGTCATCATAATCCGATACTGGGATAAATTTTGAATTCCTATTTCTTCTTGAAACTCTGCTTGCCCATGCACTTCCTAATCTTTGTTCTAATTCTGATGATCAAGACAAAATTGGTCATAAGTCAACGTCTTTGTCCGAAAACTCTTTCATCGTCTCTAGCCAAAGAGGGATAAGTTGTTGACACCTAATTTTGTCCCCCTCCTCCGATAGAAAAATGTAGAAAGTAAAGAAAGATTAACTTACAAATTAAGGTTTCAGGTTATAGAAATCATAATTCAAAGATTCTGCAGGAATTTAAATAAAGTAGGCGGTATAACCGACCATGTATTTAATGCAGGAATTTAAAGAATTTAAAAGCATTAATTTAAAAGAGCATAAAGTATTTAAAAGATTAGGAGGTAGTACCATCCATAATCATATTTATTCAAAATATTAAATTACTTACAAGGAGTTTAATGGTGAACGGTATTGATGTTCATATGATATGAGTCATATGAAGGTATTTGGAAATTTAATGGGGAATTTAAGTAACTAAAGGGTTGGTAGAGAGAGAGACTCTCAACTTTACAAATCTGAAAGGAACCGGGTGTGCTCCTTTGTTTGTAGTGGTTCCGGTGGTGTTTGTGGAGGCTCCTGTAATGGAATGGGTTTTATGGTTATCTAACCATTCCTGGACTTTTTATGGTGTGAGGCTCTTTGGTATTTTAAAGCTATCCCACCATTGGATTTTGAATCTTCTTAGGATAATTGGGATTTTATCGTCCGAATAATCTACGAACCATGTAAATACCCATGGTAAGTGGAATTTTGTATGAAAAAGGTGTAAGGGCACAAATCTTTCTTCTTCCTCGGAGGGTTTGAACTGGGATTTGAAGAGGTTGAAAGATTTAGTGACTTCTGGTTTTTGTATTTCTAGGGGGATCCGAATTGCTCCCACCATGAATTCCACCATGTTGGAAATTGTGATGGATCACATGAGGTATCAAAATGAAAAAGCCAAGTGTGGCTTTGGTTGGAATTTTGAATAAAGAAGGAATTGGTCCAAGCTTGTTGGTAATCCCAGTAATTAAAAAGAATATAAAAAATGGCTTATTTTTGTGGGTATCTGGGAAATTTATGAGTTGTGACAGGTCATTTCCCCAATGTATAGGAGCAATTATGCTGAGTATTTTGCAAATTGAATAAGAAGTTTCGGGTTATTTTTGTGAAAATTAATTTTAATGGTAGCTGATCTTGATAGTTCAGGGATAGCTTGATAAAAATATGGGGTTTTTAAAATATTTCTTGATTTATAAAACCATTTTTGTTCAAAATAATTTTGTAGTGCTAAAAAGGGGTCTTTATTAAAAAATCCTTTTCCAAGAGTAGTAATATTTTGAAAAAACGGTTTTATGAAGTAATTAGGAGCAGGTTTTTGGGGACTTGTGGTTCCACAGGTTGATTTTTTGCAAATTATTTTTTAGAAAGGTTTTTTGAAGACTCTTCTTTCTCAAGTTGGGTATTTGAAAATTGATTTTGAGAAATGGTTTTTGAAGATTCTCCTTTCTCGATTTTTGTAGCAATTTTAGAGGTTTTTTCCTCAAATGTTTTCTGGACAACTTCCTGTTTAGGAATTTGAAGTTGTATCAGTGCTTGTTGCAATTCTGGGGATTTTGAAAGGAGTTGAAAAAAGTTTTCAGCAGTTAATTCTTGTGCGGGATTTACTGGTGTTTTCTGCACAGATTCTGTGCTGCTTGAATTTTCTTGTTCTTTTTTCATAAATGCATCGTACCAGGACATGGGTTTTTTCGCTTGAATTTGGAAAGGGGATTTCTCCTTTTCTTCTTTTATTGGTTTGGGAATGGTGTTTAAGATTTTTTTTGGGAGCCATGGAATGTTTGTTGCTGTTGTGGTGCAACAACTGGGATATTTATTGACGGAAGGGTCAACTCTTTCCCTTTCTGGAGTAAGGCTCCACACACTGCTTGTGTACAGTATTGTCCACATTCACGCACGTCCTTCCTCGATATTCTGTCTTTGTAGCCTAAGAACCAATTGTTGGGGCAATGATACATTTCTGTGTTGTGGCTGGTGCCAGAGTGTCGGGGGTTTTTTCTCCTGTTTTTAAGGAAATCACAGATTAAGATTTTAAAAAGGGGATGTGTTTTTTTTAAGTAAAAAATGTCAAAAATCATTTTACTGAAAATCCATTTTAATGCAATTTTGTGAAAATGTAAATGATTTTGGAATTTGCGTATATATAAAATATTTTTAGAGAAGGAGTCAATTGAATGATGGAATGTATCCTGGATTCTACCTTTTCTTAAAGGGAATCACTTCTTAATTCTTTTAAATAGTATGTTTTTTCTTTATGTATTGAACATGTTTTTATTAGATTGAGGTCCTTCGTTTTTGGATTCTACCTGGATTCTACCTTTTCAGATTTTTCAGTCGAACTACTTGTGGTTGATTCATCTATTTGGAGGGCTTTATTATCTTCTGAAGAAAGAGAAAAATAGTCAGGGTCTGACTGGTCTGACTCAGAATCAGAGGAATCTATTAGGAGATTAGAGATTTTTTGAGTTACATCTTTGCCGAGATTTAATTCTTGTAATTTTTTATTCATTCTGCAGTATTTTGATGTATGTCCTTTTTTATTACATTTATAACATGTTAGATTTTTGTAATTAGAATTATTCTTTTTAGGATCTCTGATATTTCTGTTATTTTTGTAACGATTATTTTTATAAGGATTTTTATAATAATCATCGTTAGTTCTATAATATTTATAGTCTTTTTTTGGTTTCTTGTGAGATTTATAAGTTTTGCTACAGTCTCCTGTGCAATTTTGGGAGTTTTTATGGGATTTGTTTCAAATTGTTTGCAAAAAGTACTTAATTCGCATTTTGTTCTTTTTAGTTCCTTTTAAGGTGTTTTTGTAATTTTAGGTCTTGGCAGATTTTTAATCCCTCTTGTTGAGTTATACAAACTAATTCTTCGTATGTAAACTCATTGTAGGGTATTATTTGTTTTCCACAATTTTCTTTAATTTTATTCCTAACCTTTTCTCCTAAAAGGGTAGGTAATCCAGCTAAGAATTTTTCTTTCCAAAATGGTTGGTTAGAGTCTTCTCTAACCATTCTTTTGGTTAAGAATGTATTTTTATACCATTGGAAATCACTTAGTTTTTTGCATTTTAGATTAGAAAGTAATTCGACATTTTTATTATTTAGATGCGTAGAATCACCTATGAAATTTAAAGATAATATCAATATCAAAGTTGATACTGCATCTTGTAAGGGTTCTCCTAGTTCATCTAAAATTGGTATTCCTTCTTCATCGGTTTTTATAGAATTTAAGATGTTTTCTTTTTGTTGGTCGGTGAGATAATGACCCCACCATCCTTTTAGTTGACCAGAGAATCCTGCGATTAGCAGTTTTGATGTGGCCTTATCTTGCGTATTATTTTATGTTTTATAGGCATTTGCTGCCATGGTCATTTGTTGGAGGAAACTGAGGATATTGTATTAAGTTATTTCATCTAGGTTCCAATCGTAAATGGAAGAGGCATTATAACGGGATTGAGCTAGGGGTTTTATTATACCTAGATCAGGAGCAGGGATTATTTGTATGGGTTGTTCCCAATCCATATTATTAATTAGAGGCTTTTTGAATTGCTCTAAGGTATTACTGTTATCGAATTTATACGTTAATGTTGTTATTTTATTATTAATAGTGGGGTATACTGATTTAGAAAAGGGGTATCCTATGAAGTTTTGGGAGGAGTATATTTCAAACCAGTCTAAAAAGGAAATATTTATTTTATTTTCTTGAACAAAGTCATAGAATTTTTCTTGTATTTTTTACTGGTATTTAAGAAAATGTTAAAGAACCAAATTCTTTTTTCTGAGTTTTGTTTTTCATAAAATTCTTTATGTAGTAATTTTTTATTTTCTTGGAATTCTTTTTCTAGAACATCACATTCATTTACTAATCCATCTCGAGTTATTGATGAATATGTTGGACTTGTAGGTTCTTGGTCATCTATCCTTTCTTTAATAGTGGAATTTATATATACCGATCTAGGTATTTGATTACTGTAGTCTACGTTTGTTAGATTTGGTAAATCTGACGTAGAATATCTAGGTTTTATTTTAACTGGTGTATTTATTACCGAAGGAATTTGTGAGACTCTTCCTAAATCTAGGGTCTCTTCGGAACTTGTATCTTCGTATCTATTACTCATAGATCTTCTTAAAAATGAGAGACTGACTCTACCATCTTGGTATTGAGTTATTTCTCTAAGATGGGTATTTGGTTGGTCAGATTCTAAGGGTTCAGGTTTAACTATACCTTCCAGGATCCATTTTTCTGGTAGGATAATATCCTTCCACCTAATAGGTCTTGGTATTACTGTGTTAGATCTGGAAAGATCTGTTTGCAAGAGTAGGGTTTCACCCTTTTGTTGTGGTATCTGACTTTTGTTGAAAAAACAGATGTCATAGTGTCACGCCCCGACTTTTACTAAGCCTTTACTTAGGGCGTGATGGCACCTGAACAATTATTTCCCACCGGGAGCACCATTTAATTCTCTTTATTTAGAAATTTAAACTTATATTCAAATACGGAGCTATTAATAAAAATATCAATAAAGAAATCTGCTTATGCCTTTATTGAAAACATAACGCGAGCCCATGCTCGTGCAAATATTGTTTCTACATAGACATACTGACAAAGATTATTCTAAGTTGGAAGGGAGACCATCCCACACGGGCATTTCCCGAGACATCAAATCGACATTACGAACCTGACGAGTTCCAAGCCCGAAGCAATGGACTTGGTATGACAAGAGGCTGCGGGACGATCACTAGCCTTGGCGTGGAGCCTTTTCTCTATCACGCTTTCATGAAACATGTTAAATAAAGAGTCAGCCCTACCATCCGGGGCTGAGTGAGAACCTTACCCTGCAATTCAAAGTAACACCACAATATTTCCAGTGCAATCACATTATAACGTAATAAGCATATTGCAAAAGCATATCAGGTTACAACACTTTTAAATATGCAGCAACTCCTCATAGGAAATTCTCAGTTTAACTAACACTTCATTTTACCTCGTATTATACGTTAAGACATTCCCCTGCATTTCCATATGTTTGTTACATTTATATATTTGTGAACGCGTATTCACTTTTCATATTTATATATAGGTGAACATGTATTCATCTTTCATATTTGTTGCGCCGTGCAACCCGATCCATTATATTTACGTATTTGTGAACACGTATTCACTTTACGTTTTGTTGCGGCGTGCAACCCGATCCATTATGTTTACGTATTTGTGAACGCATATTCACTTTACGTTTTGTTGCGGCATGCAACCCGATCCATTACGATTACGTATTTGTGAACGCATATTCACTTTACGTTTTGTTGCGGCGTGCAACCCGATCCATTATATATTTATATATTTATGTGAACACGTATTCACTTTTCATATTTTTCAGAAGATCGAAAAAATACTATTCGCTTTCCCAACATTCTGTCATTCATACTTGTAACGATTATAACTTTTTAACCATGAATCCAACTAAGGTGTTTCTCAAGCGGAAACTAAGGTAAGACGGGGATCTTTCACTGTACCAAATTTCATTTAAAACTACTTTGGATAACTAACACAAATTTATCCTCAAAACAGCCACATGAAATTTGTTTCGGCAGAATTTTTATTAAACAGAATCAAATCTTAGAATAGTCATAACTCCTAATCTGTATACCCGTTCAAGCCCCATAAAATCTCAAAACAACTAGAACAGAGAGCTACACGTCTCCATGTGAACCATCCTTTCATATTCTGTACCATTTGGTACAGTTTTACACTTTTATTCACTGCCCTTCCTGGATCTTGATAGATCCGAGGCAGAAACGTTAAACAACGATAACTCTCAATCCGTAAGTCGGATAGACCACCGTAAGGTCTAAAAATCTCCACAACAGAGATATATAGAAATTTCATTTAACACCAATTTTCATATTTCCCACGGATTAGTACAGTTTTACGTTTCAACGTCCTGCCCTTCTGGATTCCGATGAATCTGAGGCAGCAACTTCAAACTACAATAACTCTCAACTCGTAAGTCCGTTTTAACCTCTCTTTAGCTATATCTGTCCGTAACAGAGAGATTTACAACCATGTAAATTTTTATATAATTCTAATAAGTAAAACTCAATAAAAACAGTCTGTAACTGTGCCTTTCCGAATTTCGACCAAATCTAAGGCAGGAACTTTGAACTATGATAACTTTTAAACCGTATGTCCATTTTACATCATTTTTGGTTCTATATGATCATAATAGAGAGGTGTAACATTCTTCTGAATTTCATCAAATTCTAACAATTATAATTCTGTGAAACCAGTTCGTAAAGTTCATGACGCAACTAGTTGTCTAAACAATCAAAAGCTCATTATTTCTTTTCAACACTCAATTCTTATTCTAACATGTATTGAACTTAAAATAAAGGATGTTACCAAGAATTTCTGAGTGAGAAAACTCACCTTGTTTTTGTGAAATGATTGTTGTTCGGTTGCTACAAGGGACCCTTGCTCCCCAGTATTTATTTTATTGTTCTTCTTCTTGCTCTCTTGTTTTTTTTCCAGATTTTTCCTCTTCTTGTTCACTTGTTTTTTCCTGATTTTCTAATATTTATGCTATGTATTTTGTTTGTGTGTAAATACAATGTATACGTGGAGATGGTTGTATAACTTATGGGAGGGGGAAAGCCAAGAGATTGAAGGGAAATGAAATGGGGGGGGGGGGGGGAGGAAAGGACGTGCATGCCTTGTGCAGCATACCCTTTTGCCTTTTTTTTTAAAAAATTTTATTTTCATTTTATCTATCTATTTATGTAACTTTAACACTAACTCCATCCCATGCAATTTATTCTTTGTTTTCTTATATATATATGTATTTTTATTAACCCAACCAACAACTATATATTATTATTTTTTTCTGGATTTTACATTCTCTCCTCCTTAAGCAACATTCGTCCTCGAATGTGAATAAGGTCGTAACATAATCACATAGACACAATAATGTTTATTGTTATTGTAACACTAATTTGGTGCTTCACATTCTCCCTTCCTTAAGAAGCATTCGTCCTCGAATGGGAATAAGGTTGTAACACATACATATAGACACGCAAATGACACACATATTGTTATACCGTATTTCGGTATATGCGTGAGGAATACGCAAAAAAGTTTGGCTTTAAAGTTAGCCTTGGACGTTTTTGTGCACAACTCGCTTAAAGAATCGTTTCGACTGAAGCGTTTCCACGACTTTCGTAGGGAAAATTCGGCTATGCCATTTCTAATTTTTGCGGATTTTTCCGAGAGGCGTAACATTTTGGACCAGCGGGAGGGCAACACTTGGCACCTCCCATTGGTGGACTTGAATCCATGGACGAAATTGGAGAGCCAAGGCACGTTTTTGTGCCTTGTGCACAATCAAGGTTGGTAGGATATTTGTGTTTAGTTAATCCTCACCCTACACTTGCCTTGCACTTGTCTTCATCTTGGCCATTGGTTGGCCAAGGCTTGAGCTATAAATACCCCCTTAGAGATGAAGAGTTATTCATCCACACAGTTATCTTCCAAGTCTAAAAATCCTCTCCTCTCCCTTAAGCTTTTCGTCCAACACCTCTTCCTCCCCTCAGGTAGTGTGGCGAGAGCCTACCCCCTAGCCTAGCCGAAATCTACCCCCCCTCCCTTGGTAGAAAAGTTACCTTCTTGTATCGTTATAATGCCCAAAATACCCTAGCCCAAATACCTTAGTACTTAGTAGAAGTTGTGAAGAACTTCTAAGGTTCTGAGCATACAACTTAGAGCAAAACCTTGCTCAAAGCGACTTTTCTAGGATATTATTGGGCTTACCGAGGTAATAATCCTAACCCTCTTTTAAATTAGAGAATACTTACGTTATAGTATAAGAATAAGTATAAATACTTAGAAGAATATCACGAATAGAATTGAATTGTTACCACAAAGAAGGGTTTGAAAGAAGAATAATCAAATTGTACTTACATAGGACTGTTTTCACAAAGAGACTTATATAGCTCACGGGCAGGGAGGTGCGCCCAACTTTCCATAGAATTGTGAACCCTCTGCTTAGAATGACCTTGAGTAGTCCTTGATAGATATCTGTGACTATTATAGGTGACTCTCGCGACACATATTCAACTTGGCGTGGTTTTCATTGAGAAGGTATGTGATTCTTCCTAAAGCATGATATTTTACAATATATATAGTACGTAGACGCATACGTGTTAACTAAAATATAACTACGCAATGTCTTTGACTTAAGCTGAATAATACTTATGGCAATGCCTCACGCTTAAGCACGAATAACACTTACGAATGCCTCACGCTTAAGCCCGAATAACACTTACAGAATGCCTCACGCTTAAGCTTTGAATAATAAAGATCCAAAGCATTTTTAAAGAATCTGGATCTTTTTTAATGTAAGAAGACTAATTGGTTTTTAAACAAAAGCTTAAGAGTTATACTAACTTTATGGGAGGTTAAGTATAACCACTTAAGATTGATAAAAGAAACAGATTTGCCTATGTGTTTATAATGGACTTATATTGAATTGTGAAAAGAATAATAAGATGGTTTGATAAGTAGACATGATATGATGCTATGTGTGTTAGGGTCTTGTAACGTTTGTGAAAAAGAGTATGCTTGTTGTGATTATGTTGTTTAAAGATAAGCTGTTATGTTAGTATACTATCACTCACCTCTTGAGATGATACCGGGTTAAGCCGCCTCCGACGCGGGTAGACTCAGTGATGCAGGACCATGATTCGAGAATACCTCATGCGGGTCCAGGGGGCCTATGCGAGCTACGAGTTCCGTGTTAGTATGCGTGTTATACCTCATGCGGTCTATGTGGCCATGCGACAACGAGTCGGGGCGATGCCGAGGAGCTACCTCGATGCGGGTTATACCTCATGCGGGCGATGTGAATGGCCTATGCGGACTCGAGTTCAGATTAGGCTTGCAGACGATGATATGGGCGAGTGGCCTGCTTTCGATCATTCGCGGCCTAGACAAGACCTATTGCGCTTACCTATTGTTGCTCTTGTTTGTGATGTAGCACTACGTGCGGTTTCCTTGATTGTTTCACACATATTTGTAAACCGGTTTTAAAATGATATGTTTTCATTTAAGTACCTTACGAGCATACTTAGTACTGTTGTAATCGACCTCCTTCGGGGCTGCGTTCATGCCGCAGTAAGGGCAAGCAGTGCTAGATCCGCATCCTTAGGATCTCTACGTTGGTGTCGGAGCTCCATCTCTTCCGAGGCTCTACTTTTGTATGATCTCCTGTTGTAGATAGTTTTGTATGCCAGGTATGGCGGGGCCTGTCCCGCCATAGTTGTATATTTCCTTAGAGGTGCTGTAGTCATGTTGTACAAAGGTTTGGATGTAACTGCTAAACCATGATTCTATATATATATGCCGAAAGGCGATGTTGTCTCACATAAACTTTGTCTTATTTTATAAACGGTTTCATGTCTTGCTTTATATTTCCTGGTTACTCGATGTATGACTACTGGGTGCCGTAAGGCACGACCACGCCCCGAACGGGTCGTGAAAAAAGTGGTATCGTGAGCGATTAATCCTCGGAAAAGTGTCTACTGCATCGTATCTAGTAGAGTCTTGATTATCTGTGTTGTGCACCACGCCAATAATCGTGAGGCTATAGGATATTTAGGATTGGTTTCATTCTTCTCATTACGAGATCGTGCTTTAGAGTCGTGTTATAGGTTGGACCCTCTAACGTATTCCTTTCTCGTAATGATTATGCCTCCACGTAAGGCAACCCGGGCCCAGAAGGGCAAGGCAGCCGAGGGAGCTGCTAGCAGGACACCCAGAGTCACGAGGGCTCAGGCCCAGTCCATACCAGAGACGGCGAGTTCTATGACGCCGCCACCAAAGAATGACCACAAGACCCACACCTCCCGTCCCACACTGGGCGGAGGAGTTAGGGTACAAGGAGATGGCCCAGCTTTTGGCTAAAGTTGTGGCCCGATACGAGGAGAGGCTGACGCGATTCAGTTCAGCTCACCTCCCACTGCATTGTTCACCCGAGGCGAGAGTTGAGGCTACGACTTCTTGAGTCAGAGCCGCCGGAGTTTTATGGGTCGAGGCCGGAGGATGATCCGCAGGAGTTCATCCGTCAGATTCAGAGGATTTTGAGAGTGATCAGGGCGTCGGAGACCGAGTCCGTGATCTTTGGTTCACATAGGCTGCGTGATACCGCAGTCGATTGGTTTGATTCATGGGAGTTATCCCGGGGAGAGCACGCGTCCCCAGCTACATGGGACGAGTTCTCAGAGGCTTTCCTCACTCACTTCTTGCCTCCACAGATGAGGAGGGCGCGGGCTGATAGATTTTTACTGCTGAGGCAGAGAGGACGCACTGTCAGGGAGTACAATGTCGAGTTTGATTCTTTGGCTCGATATGTCCCAGCATTGGTAGCAGATATGGAGGATAGGGTGCACCGCTATGTCACCGGGCTAGACGACTATATGGCCGAGTCATGTGCGGGGGTTTCTCCACCGGTATGGACATTACCGCACGCAGCTCACGCCTGACGCGGCGAGCGCAGAGGTCGACGAGCGATGACAAAGCAGCAGGCGGGGCGGGAGGGTCTTACGGTGGTTATCGTGGTGGCGGCCTCAGCAGCAGTCTAGATTCGCACCACGCCACTCGAGCACTCTGCACCGCCCTCAAGACACCAGAGTTTTCGAGGGCGCACGGGCCCTGTGGCTTGACGCCCGAGTAGCAGAGATCGCCGACGGACCACCCCAGTGTGGCCGATGCGGGGATCCCATTACGGAAGTGTGGTACTACTTTTGAGCTTGTTACGATTGTGGCGGCCAGGTCACTTTGCAGGATCGTCCGACCGTGGCGGTGGTAGGGCTCACCTTCAGTTCATTGCCGCTTCATCAACTCCTACATTTACTCGCCCCTGATGGAAGGGTGCTCATGGGTCTGCCGGTCGCGGAATAGGTCGTGTCTCGGTCGATTCTAGCGGTCCTCGAACCGCGTTTATGCTTTGTCCACCGACAGATCGGAGGCCTCACCGATGTCGCCGGTACCTTATCGCTCGGGTTTGATGTTTATGCCTTGATAGATCCGGTTCTACTGCCCCATATATCTCCCTTGTTGCTAGTAGGATAGGGATAGAGCACGAGTCCATAGACCACTTTCGAGGTAGCTACGCGGATGGGTGATTCGGTGGTAGCTCGGCGGGTATATAGGGCTTGTCTGTGACCATTCTGATCGTCGACCTTGGCCGACTTGATAGAGTTGGAGATGATTGACCGACGTGATTATGGGGATGGATTGGCTAGCTTCTTGCTATGCCAATGTAGACTGCAGAGAGAGTAGTGCGGTTCCAGCTTTCTGAGGAGCCATTGTTGAGTGGGAGGAGCACGGTATCGCCGGGGTAGGTTTATTTCCTACCTCAAGGCTAGGAAGATGGTGCGAAGGGTATATCTACCATCTAGTTCGAGTGTTTGATCACGAGGTTGCGTACCAGATTTTCGCCGATTCCGTAGTCGTGAGTTCCCGACGTGTTCCTGCATGACCTCCGGGTATCCTCCCGAGAGGAGATCGAGTTTTGTATTGACATATTGCGGATACTCGCCTATTTCCATTCCGCCATACGAATGGCACCGCCGAGTTGAGAGAGTCAAGGACCACCGAGGGATTTCTTTGGAGAAGGGCTTCATTAGGCCCGTGTTTCCCGGGGCGCCGTATTGTTCGTGAAGAAGGGCGACGCTGCGCACGTGTGTTGATTACTGCGGTGAACAAGGTGACCATTAAGAACAGATACCCTTCCCGTGATTGATGATTTGTTCGACGATTGCGGCGCGAGATGTTTCTCCAAGATTGATCTGCGTTCGCTATCATCGAGTTCGTGTCGAGGAGTGGATGTCCCTAGATTGCATTCGGACGTGACGGGCATTATGAGTTCGTGGTCATGTCTTTTGGGTTGACGATGCTCGGCGGTATTCATGGATTTGATGAACCGAGTGTTCAAACCATTTTTGGACACGTTTGTGATAGTGTTCATTGATGATATCTTGGTTTATTCTCGCCAGAGCGCGAGCACGCGAGCATTTGGCGATCTTGGCCGGCGCTTCTCGAGATCGCGATTATACGCCAAGTTTTCCAAATGTGAGTTTTGTTGACTTGATGGCGTTTCTTGGGCATATTGTCGGGTGATGGCATTCGAGTGGATACGCCAAGATCGAGGCGTCGAGACTTGGCCTAGACCTACTACTCCGGCAGAGGTTCGCGATTTCGGGCCTTGCGAGTTATTATCGGTTCGTGGAGAAGTTTGCTTTATCTACGCACCATTGACTAGCCGACTGAGGCGCCAAGGTTGATGGTGATGCTTGTGGCGTGGTTTCGATTCTTGAAAGAGAGACCGACGACGCCTCGTTCTTACTTCCGGAGGTCGGATGGTTATGTCGTGTATTGTGATCGTCGGGCATCGGGTTGGGATGTGTTGATGCGGCATGGCGGGGTTATAGCATACGCATCCCGACGGTGAAGAAACACGGAGAACTACCCCACCCATGATTTGGAGTCGTAGTGATTCACGCTTTGAAGATCTGGAGGCACTATTTGTATGGGGTTCACGTGGATATTTATACGCACCACAAGAGCCTCGGTATATCTTGACCAGAGGAGCCGAACTTACGGCAGAGGTGGTTAGAGTTGCTTAAGGATTACGATGTTGATATCTGTACCACCCGGGAAGGCGATGTTGTGGCGATGCTCTTAGTCGTAGGTCGATGGGGAGCCTATCGGATGTGCGGCTAGAGAGGAGGGACATGGTTCGTGATTTGCATCGATTAGCGAGCCTTGGTGTCCGCTTGATTGATTCCGATAGCATGGGGTTAGAGTTCGTGAGGTTGCCGAGTCTTCCATCGTCGAGGAGGTGAAGAGGCAACATTCGAGGATCCAGCTTTGATTCGATATCGTGATCTGACTCTTACGTGAGGGCAAGGGTCCTTTTGAGGTAGCACGATGGGGTGCTAAGGTTTGAGGCGCATGTGTGTTCGGATGTTTGAGACTTCGCGAGTTCTTGGGAAGCACACGCGGTAGCGTTACTCTATCCATCCGGTCGACCAAGATGTACCACGACCTTAGATCGGTGTATTGGTGGGATGGCTTGAAGAGGACGTTGCGAGTTCGTAGCTCGGCCCGTGTTGTCGCGAGTAAGGTAGAGCACCGAGGCACGTGGTTTGTTACTGCGATAGAGATCCCGACGGAAGTGGGAGGTAATCAACATGGACTTCATCACGGGATTACCTCGCACTCGGAGGAGACATGATTCTATATGGGTTATCGCCGACGGTGGCGAAAATCAGCCCACTTTCTTCCCGTCAGACGACTTTTTGGTACCGAGGATTATGCGGACTTTACATCCGAGAGATCGTCGATCGCATGAGTCCCTACCCGATCATATCGCATGTGGAGCCCGCCACGCTAACTTCGGAGGTCCTTCCAGAGGGTTTAGGACGCAGTGAGCACGAGTAATCGCATTTCATCCACGCATGACGACAGCAGAGCGCACTATCCAGACTCTTGAGGATATCTGCGAGCCCTGTTATTGACTTCATGGTAGTTGGGAGGATCATTTGCCTCTAGTTGAGTTCGCGATAATAATAGCTACCACTCCAAAGATTCGATGGCGCCTTATGAGGCCTTGTATGGGAGGAAGTGCAGATCGCCTATAGGTTGGTTCGATGTGGGCGAGGATGACTAGTGGGACCAGATTTGGTACAGCGATGGATAAGGTGAAGCTTATCCGAGAGCGCTATCGATACCGAGTCGATGGTCGTATGCAGATCATCGTCGTCGGCATCCGGAGTTCGCGATAGATGATTGGGTTTTCCTAAAGGTGTCACCCATGGCGGTGTGATGAGATTCGGAAGAAGGGGAAACTCACCTAAGGTACATCGGGCGTTTCAGATTGTCCGCAGGTAGGCAAGGTTGCTACGAGTTGATCTGCCGTCCGATCCGAGGCGATGCATCCGTGTTTCACGTATCTATCTTTGAGGAGATGTATCGGGATCCATCTAGGGTACACCCGATTGACGATGTCCAGTGTGACCGAGGGTTATCGTATGAGGAGATTCCCAGCGATAGTCGATCGTCGAGTTAGCGTCTGCGACGAAGGGCGTGGCTTCCACAAAGTCTTGTGGCGAACGAGCTCGGGAGGAGATGGCGTGGGAAGCCGGGAGGACATGAGGCGAAGTATCTCACCTATTCCCCACACCGCTGTAATTCACTTTCCTACTTGTAAATTTCCATTATCATTTATGCCTAAGTGTTGTTTTGTGGCCGTGTGTGGCATTTGCTAACTGTTTAAGCTTCTTCGATAATTGTCTTGAGAAGGAACATTCGGGACGAATGTTTCTAAGGAGGGGAGAATGTTATACCCCGTATTTCCAGAGTATGTACGTAAGGGAATACGTACAAAAAGTTTGGCTTTAAAGTTAGCCTTGGACGTTTTTTTGTGCACAACTCGCTTAAAGAATCGTTTCCGACGAAACGTTTCCCACTTTTCGTAGGAAAATTCCGCTATGCCATTTCTAATTTTTGGATTTTTCCGAGAGGCGTAACATTTTGACCAGCGGGAGGGCAACACTTGGCACCTCCCATTGGTGGACTTGAATCGTCCATGGACGAAATTGGAGAGCCAAGGCACGTTTTTTGTGCCTTGTGCACAAGTCAAGGGTTGGTAGGATATTTGTGTTTAGTTAATCCTCACCCTACACTTGCCTTGCACTTGTCTTCATCTTGGCCATTGGTTGGCCAAGGCTTGAGCTATAAATACCCCTTAGAGATGAAGAGTTATTCATCCACAAAGTTATCTTCCAAGTCTAAAAATCCTCTCCTCTCCCTGCTTTCGTCCAACACCTCTTCCCTCCTCAGGTAGTGTGGCGAGAGCCTACCCCCTAGCCTAGCCGAAATCTACCCCCTCCCTTGGTAGAAAAGTTACCTTAACTTGTATCGTTATAATGCCCAAAATACCCTAGCCCAAATACCTTAGTACTTAGTAGAAGTTGTGAAGAACTTCTAAGGTTCTGAGCATACAACTTAGGAGCAAAACCTTGCTCAGCGACTTTTCTAGGATATTATTGGGCTTACCGAGGTAATAATCCTAACCCTCTTTTGAATTAGAGAATACTTACTGTTATAGTATAAGAATAAGTATAAATACTTAGAAGAATATCACAGAATAGAATTGAATTGTTACCACAGTAGAAGGGTTTGAAAAGAATAATCAAATCAGTACTTACATAGAATTGCTTTTCACGATGAACTTATATAGCTCACCGGGTGGAGGTCTTGCCCAACTTTCCATAGAATTGTGAACCCTCTGTTTAGAATGACCTTGAGTAGTCCTTGATAGATATCGTGACTATTATAGGTGACTCTCGCGCGACATATTGACTTGGCGGTGGTTTTCATTGAGAAGGTATGTGATTCTTCCTAAAGCATGATATTTTACAATATATATAGTACTGACGCATACGTGTTAACTAAAATATAACTACGCAATGTCTTTGACTTAAGCTGAATAATACTTATGGCAATGCCTCACGCTTAAGCACGAATAACACTTACGGCAATGCCTCACGCTAAGCACGAATAACACTTACTGAATGCCTCACGGCTTAAGCTTTGAATAATAAAGATCCAAAGCATTTTTAAAGAATACTGGATCTTTTTTTAACAGAAGAAGACTAATTGGTTTTTAAACAAAAGCTTAAGAGTTATACTAACCTTATGGGAGGTTAAGTATAACCACTTAAGATTGATAAAAGAAACAGTTTGCCTATGTGTTTATAACAGACTTATATTGAATTGTGAAAAGAATAATAAGATGGTTTGATAAGTAGACATGATATGATGCTATGTGTGTTAGTGTCTTGTAACGTTTGTGAAAAAGAGTATGCTTGTTGTGATTATGTTGTTTAAAGATAAGCTGTTATGTTAGTATACTATCACTCACCTCTTGAGATGATACCGGGGGTTAAGCTGCCCTCCGATGCGGTAGACTTCAGTGATGCAGGACCATGATTCGAGAATACCTCATGCGGGTCCGGGGCCTATGCGAGCTACGAGAGTTCGAGTTAGTATGCGGGTTATACCTCACGCGATCATGTGGCCTACGCGACAACGAGTCGGGGCGATGCCGAGGAGCTACCTCGATGCGGGTTATACCTCACGCGCCCACGTGAGTGGCCTATGCGGACTCGGGAGTTCAGATTAGGCTTGCAGAATGATGATATGGGCGAGTGGCCTGCTTTCGATCATTCGGCCTAGACAAGACCTATTGCGATACCTATTGTTGCTCTTGTTTGTGATGTGTACTACGTGCGGTTTCTCGGTTGTTTCACACATATTTGTAAACCGTTTTAAAAATGATATGTTTTCATTTAAGTACCTTCTGATTCGCATACTTAGTACTGTTATCGACTCCTTCGGGGCTGCGTTCATGCCGCAGGCGGGCAAGCAGGTGCTAGATCCGCATCATTATGATCTCTACTTTGGTGTCGAGCTCCATCTCTTCCGAGGCTCTACTTTTGGTATGATCTCCTGTTGTAGATAGTTTTGTCTGATCGGTATGGCGGGGCCCTGTCCCGCCATAGTTGTATATTTCCTTAGAGGTCTGTAGTCATGTTGTACAGTGTCGGATGTAACTGCTAAACCATGATTTTATATATATATGCCGAAAGGCGATGTTTTCTCACATAAACTGTGTCTTATTTTATAAACTGTTTCATGTCTTGCTTTATATTTCCGCTGGTTACTCTGATGTATGACTACTTGGGTGCCCCGGTAAGGCACCAGTCACGGGCCCCGGAACGGGTCGTGACACATATGAAGTACTATGTAACACATTATTTTTATTACCTTAGTCAAATAGGAATGGATATTTGACTTGTATCGTCTCTTCAGCTTCCCATGTGGCTTCCTATGTGGAGTGATTCCTCCATAGGATTTTCACGGAAGCAATATATTTATTTCTAAGGCGTTGGACCTTTCTATCAAGTATTTCTACCGGAGCCTCTTCATATTGAAGCTCTTTATTAAGAACTATCTCCTGGGGAAGGATGACGTGACTTGGATCGTGCAAGTATTTTTGTAACATTGACACATGAAATACCGGATGCACTGCTTCCAGCTCTTGTGGAAGTGCTAATTCGTAAGCCACATTCCCCACTCTTCGCAAGATCTCATATGGCTCAATAAACCTTGGGCTCAATTTCCCTTTTTTACCCAAGTGCATCACTCCCTTCATTGGGGACACTTTTAAAAATACTTTCTCCCCCTCTTGGAATTCAAGATCTCTTTTCCGATGATCCGCATAGGACTTATGACGGCTATGAGTTGTTTTGATCCGCTCCCGAATCATCTGTATCTTATCATTTGTTTCCTGAATGACTTCAGGTCCGAACAGTTGCGTCTCACCCACCTCGAACCATCCAAGTGGAGACCTACATTTTCGTCCATATAATGCTTCAAACGGGGTCATTTGTATGCTAGAGTGAAAACTATTGTTGTAGGCGAACTCAATTAGACATAGATGGTCCAACCAGCTTCCCTGAAAATCTAACACACATGATCGCAACATGTCCTCAAGTGTTTGAATTATTCGCTCTGCTTGCCCATCTGTTTGCGGGTGGAAAGTCGTGCTTAACTTAACTTTTGTCTTGAGACCCTGCTGGAAACTTTGCCAAAAGTGTGAGGTGAACTGGAAACCCCTATCTGAAATAATTTGTAAGGGAATCCCGTGTAACATCACAATCTCCTTCAAATAAATATGTGCGTACTGTGGTGCGCGATACGTAGTCTTGACCGGTAAGAAATGGGATGACTTTGTAAGCCGATCAACAATCACCCAAATAGAATCATACCCTTCTCGAGTTTTCGGTAGACCTGTTACAAAATCCATATGAATCGCCTCCCATTTCTACATGGGGACTTTAATGTCCTGAAGTAATCCGCCAGGTTTTTTATGTTCATCTTTCACCTGCTGACATATAAGACACCTCCCGACAAACTCTGCAATGTCTTTCTTCATCCCGTCCCACCAGTAATTTGCCTTGAGGTCCTGATACATTTTTGTTGACCCTGGATGAATGGAATATCTTGTGTTGTGACCCTCATCTAAGATCTTCCTCCTTAGATCCTTTACCTTAGGAACACATAACCTACCCTTATACCTGTCACGACCCGTTCCGGGGCCCGTGACTGGTGCCTTACCCCGGGCACCCTAGTGATACAACATCAGAGTAATCAGCGGAACATAAAACACATACATGAAACAAATGAAGTATAAACAGTAATCTGAGGAAAACTTGCCTTACGGCATATATATATAAATAACAACTTTTTTTTTCAACATGAACAGTTTAATCCTTTTTGCAAACCCTGCCCACAACAAGCATTCATGCACTTCTAAGAAATGATACGACAACAATGGCGGACAGGGGCCCGCCTACCACGAATGTAAATACCTACAACAACAGGGGACTATACCACTGATAAGCCTCCGAAGAAACGGAGCTTTCCCAAACGCTGAACTGAGACCCTAAGAGCGAGGATCAATGACTGGTGTACCTTTACCGCAGATAACGCGGCCCGGCGAGGTCGATAACAAAAATTTAGTATGTGAAATCGAAAATAAATATCGTAAATGAAATCATAGCGATCATATAAAGCAGAGACATGTATGATAACCAAACTACGATTTACAACAAAGCGACATGTCAAGTCGTGACTCACGCCTCAAGTCATCACTCAAGTATAACAATGGGTCTCGTGCCCACAACATCAATCATGCGCCGTGGAATACCTTCCTCACCGCCGCCTATGATATAAAAGCACCAAGGAACACACATGAACACGAGTCCCACTGTGTCATAATAAAATCAGACGGGGTAAGTACGAAGGCATAGCCGACTACTAAAAACCCACAGTCAACCAAAGCCGCGAATCAGATTATAAGATCTGTAGACCGTCACATGATCAAAGCCGCCACTTGCCCGCAGATCAATGTACGCTGCCTAACCTCGAACTCCCGCAGCTCGCATAGGCCAAACTCATAGGCCCGCATGAGGTATAACCCCGCGTCGGGTAGCTACTCCGGCGGCGTCTGGACTCGCGTCCGCATGGCCACAAGGACCGCATGACCACAAGGGCCGCACACTAACCTGGAACTCCCGTAGTTCCGCATAGGCCCCTGGGACCTGCATGAGGTATTCTCGAATCATAGGTCCATCGACCCGCCTGAGTCTACCCCGCATCGGAGGGCAGCTTAACCTCCGGAATATGTCACGATGAGTGGCACAATACTATCATAACGACTGATAGTTAAGAAGCACATGTTATACCCCGTAGTTCCAGGGTATATAGGTGAGGATGTACGTGCGAGATTACGACAGAAATTTTGGAAAGAAAGAAAGATGTGATTTTTCGACGGAAAAGTTTAGGTTTTGTGAAGAAAAGGTTCGTTAATGGGAATTGGATTCCCAGTTTGGTATTCGGACTTCTTAGAATATTTGAGAATTATGGAATTTTATTTAGGAAATGGTCACGTGGGGCCACGGGTGAAATTCTGGTTTTGTGGGCCCGCTTAGTTTTTGAGATTTTGGCCATTATGGATATTTTAGGAGATGAAATATTTTGGGCCAGTAGGAGGCGACACGTGTCACCCCCAGGTGGCCCTTGGCGAAATTAGCTAGACAGTGGCAAGCAGTGGCCAAGTCTTGCTAGATATTTTGTGTGGACAAGTGGCTTGTGGGTCCACCCACACTTGTCCCCAATCTCAACCACACACTTGCCTTCATCCTATCCCTTGGTTGTCCTATATATGCACCTTAGTTGATGAAATCTTCCACACTTAGACATTTGAAGACTTGAAAAACCCTCCTTCTCCCTTGACCTAGAGCTCTCGGTTTTGCCCCATTTCTTGAGCAAAATTTGTCCAACAATTCTTAAACTCTCAAGTGTTCTTCCCTAAGGTGTTAGGAAGATTGTGTACCAAGATTTGGAAAAGATTTCACACCCACAGCCTTGAAGGGATGCCTTGGCGAAAGTTGTCATCTTGAAACCCTAAGTGTTCTTCACTTTTGAGTTGAATCTTGAAGAGAAGTTGGTTAGGAGCTTCATGGGTTGCTTGTAGCGGATTGGGCGTAAAGATTTGGAGCTAAGACTTGCTTGGAGCGACTTTAAGAACTTGGATATTTTGGGCTATTTGAGGTAGTGGAACTTAAACCTCTTTGTGAATTGGTTGTTATACATATATTATAAGTATATTATGGATTATATAATATATGGAGTAAGTTTTGAAGAGTTGGATCTTGTTAACTTGTTAAAAGAAAGGATTGGCCGTTTGCCATTAAAATGGTAAAACGTATCTTACTTGCTAAGAAGCTAATAACAAAGTAACTATAACTTATATTAAGAATGGAAATATAAGTTGGGTGACTAATGAGTAAATTGGATAAGTAAAATGGACAAAGTTGGCCAAGGACCCCAACTTAAGAATTTGTATTTACTTTGGACCGTATTTACTTTGGTATTGTGTATTTACATTTACATTAAGGAAGATTTTTCAATCGCGTTCCGTTTGGGCGTGTGATCCCTTTTTAATTATTGTATTGTTATGAAGGCGTGATAGTAAACGCGTTACGGTTGGCGCGTAATCCCCTTCTTTTACTTATTGTTGTTATGGGCGTGATAGTAAACCGCGTTACCGTTTGGCGTGTAATCCCTTCTTTATGTTGTTTAATTATTACGCCTTATATATATATATGGTATATATATTACGGTTATTCGGGACTTGGTAAAAGATGGAAAAGTGAGTATAAACGGGGGAAGTGCTGCCGAATTTTCCGTAGATTTTGAGGGCTTTTTATTGGTATAAGTCTTCAATGATAAGAAAGGTTTGATAGAGTACTATGACCATTTTAGGAGTGGAGTACTACGTGTGGCGTGATCTACTTGGCTTAGGAGTAGCAGCGGGTTGAAAGTACTTGAGAGTTTTGCTTATTGTCGATAAATCGTCGCGAGGTATGTGAACCTCTTCCTATCTTTTCTAGCATGATTGTTGTGAACTATGTAGTACGGTAGACGTACATGTGCTAAGTGATTTGGTTGGTTTAAAACATAGGGTGTTATAATAGCTTTATGGGAAGTTAGTTATAACGACCTTATGTAGTGAAAATGGTTTCTTGATGTTAGAAGTTAAGAGACTTGATCTTATAAGATAAGAGACTTAACTTATTTGTTTTAATGTGGATGTTTGTGTGAAACCTCATTCGTGAGTAATGAGTACTTGGTTTTAAAGGGATAATGTTTCTTGATTTGGGAATCGGAATGTGTATCGACAGCACCATTGCAGCGTTAATAAAGGAAAATGTATTGAATAATGATGTGTTGTATTAAAACCGTAGAAACCTCCATCCGCATAGAAGCTAAGATGAGACAAAATGATATTACATTTTCTAGATCATGGTTTCTTTGTAATAAGATCGTTATAAACAAAGAATAAACTACTCACATATATGACATATGTTACTCAATTGTTTTAAAGAGATTAAGACTATGAGTTATGAAACCTTTCGAAAATAAGTGACTTGAGCATTTGAAAATGAGAAGCTTGAGTAATTGAAACTAGGCAAACTGGAACTTAGGAAAAGAATGTTGTTACTTGATTTTGAAAAGGAATGTGGGTTAGTCATTCTAATACTACGGGTATAGGGTGACTTTTATAAAAGTAATGGATCTCTTTTAAAGAACTTAACGTATGTAGTACTTTGGGGTTAAAAACCGAACTTTGGCATAAAATGAAAGTACTTTGAGTTGTGTGAAACTTGCCTATGCTTGTTGTTGTGAAACTTGCCTATGCTTGTTGTTGTGAAACTTGCCTATGCTTGTGATGATAGCCTTTGTTGTGCAAATGTGGTATTTACGTATTCTGGCGTCTCGATGAGGCGGTCGACTTATGAGAACTTACTTGGGCGTCTTTGGCGGTGATGGAGAATTCCACGGGTATGTTTCCATTTTGATTCTTGTCTTGTTGTTGATGTCACATGGGCGTATCTGCCGTCTGCGAATTCGGGGCATGCGGCCGTGCGGTCGGGTTGATTACGATATATTGTTATTGTGGTTACATGGACATGTCTACCGAGGTAGAATTCGGGGCATGTGGCGTGCGGCGGGTTGATCACCCGGTGTATTATTGTTGATGTCACGTGGGCGTGTCTACCGAGGTAGAATTCCGGGGCATGTGGCCGTGGGGCATTGGTATTATTGTTGCATCATGGACATGTCTACCGATGCAGAATTCGGGGCATGCGGCCGTGATGCGAACATGATTGATGTTGTGGGCGTGAGACCCATAGTTATATTTGAGTGATGACTTGAGGCGTGAGTCACATTTGGACATGTTGCTTTTATGTTGTGAATCGTAGTTTGGTTATCATACATGTCTCTGCTTTATATAGACTAGTATGATTTCATTCTGATATTTTTGATTTCCCATACTTGGTACTGTCTTGACCTCGCCCGGGGCTGCGTTCATCTGCGCAGTAGAGGTACATCGATCGTGGATCCTCGCTCTTAGGATCTCGATTCAGCGTTTTGGGAAGCTCGTTTCTCGGAGGCTTATCTTTTGGTATGTGTTCCACGAGTTGTAGGTTCTTGTACATTCGAGGGGTATGGCGGCCACTGTCCGTCATAGTTGTTGTAAATCTTAGAGTGCGTAATCTTTGTTGTGGCGGGGTTTGTAAAGGGATTAAAGCTATTCGTTTTGAAAGAGTTGTATTTATTATGTTATTGGAAGGTAACCGTTGGGTTGCTTTGTTTTATGTTCATATATCATTTCTTGTTTAAGTTTTATTTTCCTGGTTTTCTCGATGATTGTATCACTAGGGTGCGGGATAAGGCACGATGCTTGAACCGGGCAGTCGTTACAAAAGTGGTATCGAGCGATTAATCCTCGGAAAGTGTCTACGCACCGTGTCTAGTAGAGTCTTGATTATCGATGTGTTGTGCACCACATCTATAATCGAGGTCGCAGACATTTAGGATTAGTTTCCATTCTTCTCATTCGAGATCGTGCCTTAGAGTCGTGTTGTAAGTTGGACCCTCGGCGTATCTCGTTTTTACGATTATGCCTCCGCGCAGGCAACAGAGCCACGAAGGGCAAGACGGTAGGAACCGCTAGTGAGATCTGAGAGAGTACGAGCGCGAGCGAGCATACTGAGGTTGTGCTTGACGGCGGGTTTTGTAGCGCCCTTGCCCAGCGAGAGGTTAGAGCGCGGCAATGGCTGCCGAGACCATGATACTGAGCCTCAGGTCCACGATGCAGGGCGAGAGGAGATGGGTTATAAGGAGATGGCCCGATTCTTGGCGAGTCGTGGCGAATATGAGATAGGTGGATGCACAGCGATTCGATTCGATGCACGATGGTTCACCCGGCGAGATAGTTTGAGGCTACGGGACTTTACGAGTTGTAGCCCGCGAGTTTTATGGGTCGAGGCACGAGGATGATCCGAGGAGTTCATCCGGCGATTCTGACGGATCATGCGGGTGATCAAGGCTTGAGAGACCCGAGTCTGTGACCTTTGGTTCGCATCGGTGCGTGATACGCGATCGATTGGTTTGATTCATGGGAGCTTTCGGGAGAGCATGCACCTCCAGGTATGGGATGAGTTTTGGGCGTTCCTCACGCACTTCGCCTCCGCAGATGAGGAGAACGCGGTAAACGATTTTGATGCTTAGACAGGCGGCGTGCGGTTCGGGAGTACAATGTGGAGTTCGACTCATTGGCGTGCGTCCCGGCGTTGGTAGCTAGTATGGAGGATCGAGTGCACCGATATGTTCTGAGGGCTCGATGATTACATGTCGAGGCATGTTCGGAGTAGCTCTTCAGGGCATGGACATTGCCGCGTGCGAGCTCATGCGACCGGATGTGAGGCACGGAGAGGTCGGCGGAATGACCAATCAGCGAAGAGGCGAGAACAACGAGGTCCTTTGGTGACTTTCGAGGCGGACGCCTCGGCATACTAGTTTTGTACCTCGCCCGGTCGAGTGGTCCTCCACACCTTGAGTATTCGGAGCGGTCGTGGCTCGAGGTTGAGTTTCGAGGAAGTAAGGGTGTTGGCGGATCACGGTCACCCTACCTCGGTGTGGTCGATGTGGTAGACCGCATTTGGGAAGTGTCGTGGTGCGAGGAGCTTGTTATTTTGCGGCGGCGGGGCCATTTGCGAGCTGTCAGGCCAAGGGTAGCACGGATGTTACGACTCGACCTCTGGATCGATGGCTGGTTCGCCGCGCCTGATTATCGCCTGCGGCAGGCGTATGATTAGAGTGAGCGGTAGCTTCAGGTATATCCTTAACCCTCTAGAGTTTGGTTTGCGCGATATGATGATCTTATTATTGTGTGCTATGTACGGATAGCGTTGTGTTGTTTGTAAGTTAGAAAACATGGTTAGTTGGAAGGATAAGTGTGGGGGCATGGAAAGTGTGAACCTTAGAGTTTTATACGTGGAGACCTTAGAGGCGAGGCCGTCTTGAGTGGGTGATTTTACGGTTGGTCTTTGCCGATGTACTTGGTATGCGGGAAAATATTGTGGGATAATTACATGGGTAGTGTGAGATGGAAGTGGTAGCTTTCATGACGTGAATTAGTAAGATTGTTCCGGATCGGGAACAAGAGTTGGCGCGTTTAGGGGTCGGGTTGAGGGCCATTTGCGGGTCAACCCGCAGCCCATATTGAGGTGGGGTCAGTTCGAGGTGGTCCCGCCAGGTGGTAGGGTCACGAGGGTGCTAGGCCCAAGTTTAGGTAACCATCGTATGAGTTCGTGGATGCGTTCAACCAGAATCGGATCGTGAAGGCCGGGAATGGCCTTAGAGTAAATTGAAGCTAGTGGGAGCTGTTGTAAGATTAGAAATGATTCCTCGTTGGCTTGGATTTGAGTTTTGCGCACATGTTATATTCTGGCCATTGGTGGCATGATCGGTTTGTAAGTATAGTAGTGAAGACTATACCGACACAAATGCGTTTGGAGACTTAGAATGAACATTCGGACGAATGTTTCTAAGAGGAAGAATGTTATACCGTAGTTTGGTATATAGGTGAGGATATGCGTGCGAGATTACGTGAAATTTTGGAAAGAAAGAAAGATGTGATTTTTCGGAAAAGTTTAGGTTTTGTGAAGAAAAAGGTTCGTTAATGGGAATTGGATTCCCAGTTTGGTATTCGGACTTCTTAGAATATTTGAGAATTATGGAATTTTATTTAGGAAATGGTCACGTGGGGCCACGGGTGAAATTCTGGTTTTGTGGGGGCCGCTTAGTTTTTGAGATTTTGGCCATTATGGATATTTTCGGGAGATGAAATATTTTGGACGAGTAGGAGGGCGACACGTGTCACCCCCCTAGGTGGCCCTTGGCCGAAATTAGCTAGACAAGTGGCAAGACAGTGGCCAGTCTTGCTAGATATTTTGTGTGGACAAGTGGCTTGTGGGTCCCACCCACACTTGTCCCCAATCTCAACCACACACTTGCCTTCATCCTATCCCTTGGTTGTCCTATATATGCACCCTTAGTTGATGAAATCTTCCACACTTAGACATTTGAAGACTTGAAAAACCCTCCTCTCCCTTGACACAGAGCTCTCGGTTTTGCCCCATTTCTTGAGCAAAATTTGTCCAACAATTCTTAAACTCTCAAGTGTTCTTCCCTAAGGTGTTAGGAAGATTGTGTACCAAGATTTGGAAAAGATTTCACACCCAGCCTTGAAGGGATGCCTTGGCCGAAAGTTGTCATCTTGAAACCCTAAGTGTTCTTCACTTTTGGAGTTGAATCTTGAAGAGAAGTTGGTTAGGAGCTTACATGGGTTGCTTGTAGCGGATTGGGCGTAAAGATTTGGAGCTAAGACTTGCTTGGGCGACTTTAAGAACTTGGATATTTTTGGGCTATTTGAGGTAGTGGAACTTAAACCTCTTTGTGAATTGGTTGTTATACATATATTATAAGTATATTATGGATTATATAATATATGGAGTAAGTTTGGAAGAGTTGGATCTTGTTAACTTGTTAAAAGAAAGGATTGGCCGTTTGCCATTAAAATGGTAAAAACGTATCTTACTTGCTAAGAAGCTAATAACAAAGTAACTATAACTTATATTAAGAATGGAAATATAAGTTGGGTGACTAATGAGTAAATTGGATAAGTAAAATGGACAAAGTTGGCCAAGGACCCCAACTTAAGGACTGTATTTACTTTGGACCGTATTTACTTTGGACTGTATTTACATTGGACTGTATTTACATTTCTGTTAAGGGGAAGATTTTTCAATCGCGTTCCGTTTGGGCGTGTGATCCCCTTTTTAATTATTGTATTGTTATGAAGGCGTGATAGTAAACCGCGTTACCGGTTGGCCGCGTAATCCCCTTCTTTTACTTATTGTTGTTATGGAGGCGTGATAGTAAACCGCGTTACCGTTTGGGCGTGTAATCCCCTTCTTTATGTTGTTTAATTATTACGCCTTATATATATATATGGTATATATATTACGGTTATTCGGGCCTTGGTAAAAGATGGAAAAGTGAGTATAAACGGGGGAAGTGCTGCCGAATTTTCCGTAGATTTTGAGGGCTTTTTATTGGTATAAGTCTTCAATGATAAGAAAGGTTTGATAGGAGTACTATGACCATTTTAGGAGTGGAGTACTACGTGTGGCGTGATCTACTTGGCTTAAGGAGTAGCCGACGGGTTGAAGTACTTGGAGCGTTTTGCTTATTGTCGATAAATCGTCGCGAGGTATGTGAACCTCTTCCTATCTTTTCTAGCATGATTGTTGTGAACTATGTAGTACGGTGAGCGTACATGTGCTAAGTGATTTGGTTGGTTTAAAACATAGGGTGTTATAATAGCTTTATGGGAAGTTAGTTATAACGACCTTATGTAGGTGAAAATGGTTTACTGATGTTAGAAGTTAAGAGACTTGATCTTATAAGATAAGAGACTTAACTTATTTGTTTTAATGTGGATGTTTGTGTGAAACCTCATTCGTGAGTAATGAGTACTTGGTTTTTAAAGGGATAATGTTTCTTGATTTGGGAATCGAATGTGTATCGACAGACCATTGCGGCGTTAATAAAGGAAAATGTATTGAATAATGATGTGTTGTATTAAAACCGGTAGAAACCTCCATCTGCATAGAAGCTAAGATGAGACAAAATGATATTACATTTTCTAGATCATGCTTTGTAATAAGATCGTTATAAACAAAGAATAAACTACTCACATATATGACATATGTTACTCAATTGTTTTAAAAGAGATTAAGACTATGAGTTATGAAACCTTTCGAAAATAAGTGACTTGAGCATTTGAAAATGAGAAGTTTGAGTAATTGAAACTAGGCAAACTGGAACTTAGGAAAAGAATGTTGTTACTTGATTTTGAAAAGGAATGTGGGTTGGTCATTCTAATACTACGGGTATAGGGTGACTTTTATAAAAGTAATGGATCTCTTTTAAAAGAACTTAACGTATGTAGTACTTTGGGGTTAAAAACCCGAACTTTGGCATAAAATGAAAGTACTTTGAGTTGTGTGAAACTTGCCTATGCTTGTTGTTGTGAAACTTGCCTATGCTTGTGATGATAGCCTTTGTTGTGCAAATGTGGTATTTCTGTGTTACCGCGTCTCTCGATAGAGTAGGTCGACTTAATGAGAACTTACTTAGACGTCTTTGGCGGTGATGGAGAATTCCACGGGTATGTTTCCATTTTGATTCTTGTCTTGTTGTTGATGTCACATGGGCGTGTCTACACCGTCGCATTAGGGGCATGCGGCCATGCGGTCGGGTTGATTACCGATATATTGTTATTGTGGTTACATGGACATGTCTACACCGAGGTAGAATTAGGGGCATGTGGCCGTGCGGCGGGGTTGATCACCCGATGTATTATTGTTGATGTCACGTGGGCGTGTCTGGCGAGGTAGAATTCGGGCATGTGGCCATGGGGCATTGGTATTATTGTTGCATCATGGACATGTCTACCGTCACGAGAATTAGGGGCATGCGGCCATGATGCGAACATGATTGATGTTGTGGGCGTGAGACCCATAGTTATATTTGAGTGATGACTTGAGGCGTGAGTCCCGATCGACATGACTTCTTTTATGTTGTGAGCGTAGTTTGGTTATCATACATGTCTCTGCTTTATATAGACTAGTATGATTTCATTCTGATATTTTTGATTTCCCATACTTGGTACTGTTATCGACCTCCTTGGGCTGCGTTCATCGCGCAGTAGAGGTACATCGGTCGTGGATCCTCGCTCTTAGGATCTCGATTCAGCGTTTTGGGAAGCTCGTTTCTCGGAGGCTTATCTTTTGGTATGTGTTCCTGAGTTGTAGGTTCTTGTACATTCGGGGGTATGGCGGGCCTGTCCGTCATAGTTGTTGTAAATCTTAAGTGCAGAAATCTTTGTTGTGGCAGGGTTTGTAAAAAGGGATTAAACTGTTCGTTTTGAGAGAGTTGTATTTATTATGTTATTGGAAGGTAACCGTTGGGTTGGCTTTGTTTTATGTTCATATATCATTTCTTGTTTAAGTTTTATTTTCCGCTGGTTTTCTCGATGATTGTATCACTAGGGTGCGGGATAAGGCACGATGAGCCGGGCGGTCGTTCTGACAATCAAGGAAAACTCCTTTACACAAACATCACAAGATACTATCACACGTAGCATCCTAACATGATTACTTATCAAAGCAACGAGAAAGTATTACCAGGCTATCACAATTCAATACAATCAAGTTATTCACACAAGGTACTTTCTACTTTAAGTTAACAAGTTCGGAATTAATCCCCAAAGTACTTTATACAATAACTCTTTTTAAAAGTACGTCAAAAGTCACACAATACCCGTAGTATATAAAAATAGAGTGACTATCTTTTTAAGTAAACCAAAATACTTACCTTTGTAAAATCAAGTAACAACATTATTTTCCAAACGTCCAAGTTTGCCTAATTTCAAATGTTCACGTTTCTTATTTTAGAAAGGTTTCGTAGTTCGTAGTCTTATCCATTTAAGAATATAATTCTCTTTTAAACAATCTGAGAAACATAAGTCTTATGTGAGTAGGATATTCTTGTTTATAACAATCTTATTACAATGACCGTGATCTAGGAAATATCATTTTGTCTCATCTTAGCTTCATGCGGATGGAAGTTTCTCTTGGTTTTAATAATACTTAATTATTCAAAACATTTCCTTTTAATGTATTTGCGATGGTTTGTCGATACACATCCACGATTTCCAAAATCAAGAAAACATTCTTAAGCGTTATACCTAACTTCCCATAAAGCTAGTATAACTCTTAAGTTTTCAAAAGAAACCAAGTATCACTCTTAACAAAGCGATTTAGAAATCTTTTGAAATACTTCAAGTTCTTTATTATCACACATCAAGCGATTATAAACAAATCATTTACCTTTTAAAAACCACAAAGTATTTTGGACCTACATAAAGTATTATAACCAACTTCCCACGGCGTTATAATACTTTATGTTTCAAACCAATCAAATACATTTAACACGTATGCGTCTACCGTACTACATAGTTCACACATATCATGCTAGAAGAGATAGGAAGAGGTTCACATACCTCGCGAGTATCGACTAATAGCAAAACGCTCAAGTACTTCCAAGTCGGCTACTCCTTAAGCCAAGTAGATCGCGCCACACGTAGTACTTCAACCTATAAGGCCACAGCGCTTATTAACATTTAGACCTCATCGCAGAACATTCTACCGAAAATTGGCGAAGACCTCCCGCAGCGTAAATCTCTCCTTTATCGAGGCCGGCTACCAAGCCAACCGGGGGTTACATCTAACCCGAGCGGTACAATTCTACTCCACGTAAAAGCTACACAAGTCTCATCAGAATACACTATGTAAATACTGATTGATTACTCTTCTTTCGAAAAGGTTTCTTATTATTGGGCTTAAGTCAAAAGACATTGCCGACAACAACGTTCGATCTACATATAGTATACTTCAACTATAGTCTAACAATCATGTAATTTCCAATTACAATAGAGGACAAGATATTTACCTCGATAAGCCCATAATTATCCAAGTATAAAGTCGATCTGAAATCGTTTAGCTCGACTCCGAGCGCTCAACCGCTCTAAACCACCCTTAGAAGTTCTAACCAACTTCTACACAATACTCCAACGGACTATGGAGATTTTCCTAGGGTTTGGTTTTGTGGACGGGAAGTATAATAGTATTTAGGGCTTTTCGTATAGGTATAACCTTAGAATACTACAAGGTATCGGCTAAGGTAATTTGGGCATTATAACAATACTTTTGAGAGTATTTCTACACCTGAAGGGGGTATTATACGAAGCAACTAGGCTAGGTGGGGTACCCACACTACTAGGAGGGGAGAGGGCTCTCGGCCAGGGGGCTTTCAAAGGGAGAGGGCTCTTGGACGAGAGTCAACAAGAGAGGAGAGGAGGGATTTTAACACTTAGAAGATTTGTGGAAAGGATGAAGAATTCATCAAAGGGAGAGGGTATTTATAGCCTGACCAAGGCCAACCAATGGCCAAGATCTTGCCAAGTGCATAGCAAGTGTAGGGCAAGATATGCCCAGTGCCCCTAGTCCCTACTCCCAAAACCCTCAAATATCTACCAAAATATCTACCCACTGACACTGATTCGTCAGTGCGCCCACTGCTTCAATGTGAGGGTGACACATGTCACCCTCCGTTGGTCCAAGATGTTCGTCTCTCGGAAAAATCATAAAAATAAGAAAAGACATAGCGAATTTTCCCTGCAAGTTATGTAAAGCGTTTCGTCGAAACGACTCTAGCAGGTGTTGTGCACAAATGTCATTCGGCGAGCCACTGGCGGGGTGACACGTGTCACCCTCCTATTGGCCCAAAATAAAACATCTTAGAAAATATCCACAATGGCCAAAATCTCGAAAACAAAGTGGGCCTACAAACCAGTAAATTTCTCGTGGGCCCACGTGACCATTTCCGAAAATAAAATTCCATAATTCTCTAATATTCCAGGAAGTCCGAATACCAAATCTGGGAATCCAATTCCCATTAACGAACCTTTTTCCTTCACAAAAACCGGAAACTTTTCCGTGGAAAAATCACCTCTTTCTTCCTTTCCAATCTTTCTGTCGTATTCTCGTACGTACGTCCTCGCATACATACCCTGGAACTACGGGGTATAACAATACCGAAGGGTTCCGTCATTATCTCCCAATGTAAACTGTGAAGGTTTTCCCTGTTGAATCCTCTCCCGAAAACCAACAAACTCCGTATCCTCAAACTGACTTTCTTTTATTTCTGAAGCTAAGGCAGACTGCGAGGTATCATGTACCACCACCCTACCTTCACCGATCTCAGTTAAACTAACCCCGAGGTTTCCCAATTTTTGTACCTCATGAACAATACCCCTCATTTGTATTGCCAAATGGGACAAGCTGCCCATTGATCTCTCTTGAGTCGTCGGCCACGTTAGCTTTCCTGGGATGGTAAAGAATACTAAGGTCATAATCCTTAGAAACTCTAACCATCTTCTTTGTCTGAGATTCAAATCCTTCTGCGTGGCTATGTCGCAAACTCTTATGATCTGTAAATATGTCCACATGCACACCATACAAATAATGTCTCCATATTCGTAAGGCAAACACCACCGCATGATTAATTCCAAGTCATGAGTTGGGTAATTCTTCTCATGTATCTTCAATTGTCTAAATGCATACATAATAACCTTTCCAAATCGCATCAAGACATATCCTAACCCAACTCAGAGGCATCGCAATAGGCATGAACCCTTCATCCCGATGGTAAGGTTAGGGATCAGTGCGAGTCAACAATTCCTTTAGTTTCTGAAAACTTGCTTCACATGCTTCTGACCACTGGTACTTAACCGCTTTTTGAGTCAACCGGGTCAAGGGAGCAGCAAGACTAGAAAAACCTTTTACGAATCTTGTGTAATACCCAGCCAAACCCAAGAAACTTCTAACCTCTGTCGGAGTGGTCGGTTTGGCGATTCTTATTCTTCTATCTTACGGGTCTACCATAATTCCATCCCTTGACACAACATGGCCCAAAAGGCTACCTTTTCCTACCAAAATTCACACTTTGAAAATTTAGCATATAGTTTCTCCTGTTTCAAGACTTGAAGCACTACCCTCAGATGTTCTTCATGTTCTTCAACACTCTTACTGTAAATTAGGATATCATCTATGAACACAATCACGAACAAATCTAGGAATGGTTTGAAGATTCTGTTCATTAAATCCAGAAAAGTCGCTGGGGCATTGGTTAACCCAAAAGACATGACCAAGAACTCATAATGGCCGTATCGGGTTCTTAAGGTTGTTTTGGATATATCGTCTGGATTTATTTTCAGCTGATAATATCCCGAACGGAGATCAATCTTGGAAAAATAGCTAGCTCCCTGAAGTTGGTCAAAAAGATCATCGATTCTTGGTAATGGGTATCGGTTCTTGATCGTGACCTTATTGAGTTGTCGATAATCGATGCACATTCGGAGCGATCCATATTTCTTTTTCACAAACAGGACTGGTGAACCCCAAGGGGAAACACCAGGCCTTATAAAGCCATTATCCAGAAGATCCTTCAATTGTTCTTTTAACTCCCTCAATTCAGCTGGGGACATTCGATATGGAGGAATAGAAATGAGTCTTGTACCCGGAATTAACTCTATAGCAAACTGCACTTCTCTATCCGGAGGAAGGCCTGGAAGATCTTCAGGAAAAACCTCCGGAAAATTTCGAACAATAGGAACATCATTCACTGCTGGGGATTCTTTTTGGGTATCCACTATATTAGCGGATATCGTACTCCACTCTGTGACTTCTCAATAACTTTTGAGCCCCAATGTAGGAAATAAACTGACCTGAGGATATTTCAATCCTACCCCTTATAACAACTTCTGGTTCTCCCAGAAAAGTTAATCTCACTATCTTTCGCCGACAATCTAACATGGCATAACATGCCGACAACCAATCCATACCCAAAATGACGTCGAAGTCTACCATATCAAGTAGTAATAGGTTCACCATTGTTCCCCTACCATTCACTTCTAATGGGAAAATATTTACCACCCGAGAGGCCCAAATTGAGGCCCCTACTGGTGTCATAACCTCAAAAGGTTCACTTAAATAAGAAGGTTCTACGTGTAAATTCTTAGCAAAGCCCATTGACACATATGAAAATGTAGAGCCGGGATCGTATAATACAAATGCAGAAATACTCGAGACTAGCAAAATATATGTGACCACCGCATTAGAAGCTTCTGTCTTATTCCTCTTGGGCAAAGCGTAGAGCCGATTAGAATTGTTAGGTTGTTGACCTCCCTGACTCTGGCGGGGTTGGTTTCCCTGATTTCCCTTGTAGGTAGTTGTGGTTGCTTCTGACCTCCCCTGAATATATTGAGTTTGGGTCCTCTTTTTGCAATCCCTGACATAGTGGCCTGACTCTCCACAGTTATAACATGCCTTCGTTAAGACCCGACATTCTCCAGTGTGTTTCCTTTGACAAATCTTACAAATCGGTTTGTCACCTCATGTGTTAGGGTTGGTGGCCTTGTCCTTGCTACCTTGGTAATTAAACCAACTGTGCCCCCTTAGGCTTGAAATAAGATTGGCCCACAGATTGGTTCGGTCCTGAAGATCCCTTACTAAACTCTTGCTTTTGATTTTGACTCTGGTTAAATGATCCTGACGTCCGAAATCTCTTCTGCGAATATTCTCTTTTTGCTTTAGCGAAATCTTCTACCCTCAAAGCCATATCGACAATCTGAAGATAAGTTTGATCGTTGGCTAACGCCACCACCTTCTCTGCTATGTTCGGGTTTAAACCCTCAACAAATCGCTTGACTCTCTCCCTTTCTGTAGGGACGACATGTGTGTTGTATGCCGATAACCTCACGAACTGTGTATCATATTCTTGTACACTGCGGTAACCCTGCTTCAACTGTTCAAACTCCCATCTGAGCGCATCCTTGTGCGTATTAGGCATGAATTTCTCAATGAATGTCGTTCTGAACTCTCCCCAAGTCATTGGTGGTGACATCGGGGGATGATTTTTCCTAAAATTCCTCCACCACACCCCTGCATCATCCACTAGTCGTGCGCCTACCAAGTTGACGCCCTGCATCTCCACGCATCCCAATGTGAACATTAAGTCTTCAACTTTATCGAGGAATACTATCGGGTCGGCCTTGGGGTCCTTCCCTGAGTAAAGTGGTTCTCTTCTCCTCATAAAATTTGCCCATAGTCTATCAAGTACTGCTTGAGCTTCTATACTCTCGGTCAGTAGTGCCGCATGATCGATCCTCGGTCGTCAGTTGCAGTTCGGGGCTATGACAGAGACACTAGGTGCGGGCGGAACCATGTGTGGAACTGCATCTGTCATTAACTCTATGAGTCTATCTAGTTTTTGTCCCACCGTTTCTTGGGCCATTTGACTCTCGTTCTCTCCAATATTTTCTCCGACATTTTCTCCGCTTCCTTCAGACACCACTACGTCAACTGGAGGTACATGAGTTTCGTGATGAACCTCCTCTTGAGCCCCCGGGATTTGTGAATTCACCATTTTATGTGAAGACAAACACACTCATATTTTAGAAGACGGAATGTCTACTCTAGCTCTTAAAATTTTCTTATAGTTCATAAGCATGCAACACAACAAGAAAACGCAGATTAACTAAACAATAATGAAAACTCATAACTTGCATTAATAATGCTTCATTCCTCATATTTGAAAATATTTCATGACATTACAATACATCAAAGCATGTCATTCTATGTCATTCCCTATAGCTCTCTTACTCGAACATGCACCTAGTACAACACGTTCTAAAGGGCTTAACCGCATGATTCACCTATTCTGTCGATTGGCATTCAACTCCCTGTGAACCTTCTTCCTTGCTTCCCTTTCCATTTTACTCATTCTTTCCCTTACTACTATTACCTGAAATAAAAATTTGGTCAAGGAATCTTCTGTAACATCACCTCTTAGCATTTTTGCCCCTCTGAATGAGGATCGGAATTTTTCCGGGACAGAGTTGAATATTATCTGTAATATGACTCCAATCGGAAAGTTGAAGAAGGTCGGGTCGTAGGAACGCCTCTTCTGTCTACTCCTAAGCAAATACGCACAAAGTACGATTGTGTCGCACATATACTCGTTAAAATCATCTCCCGAGTTCATCTTACGACGCATGAATTCCTTCTGAGCCTGCATTTCCTTTGCCTGTTCCTCGAGTACTTCCCTCTTTGATGGAACTCGCCTTATAATCACCATCTACACAACAATTATTGGTCAGTATAACATTGTACAATCTTCTTCCTAACCCGCGTGAAAGAGGTAGTACAAGAATCAAGTCTTGAAAAAGACTCAAGATAGGCATGATAGGAGTATGAAAGAAGGGAAACTTTAGGATGTTATTCCGTTCACTTATTACTAAGGTAGCGCGCACACCGTTGCAATAAGTAACCGTTCAAACACCCAACTCGAAGAAACTTTCAGAATCTCCTAACCTGGTTTAGCTCTGATACCAACTTGTCACGCCCCGACTTTTTCTAAGCCTTTACTTAGGGCGTGATGGCACCTGAACAATTATTTCCCACCAGGAGCACCATTTAATTCTCTTTATTTAGAAATTTAAACTTATAATCAAATACGGAGCTATTAATAAAAATAACAATAAAGAAATCTCTTTATGACTTTATTGAAAACATAACGCGAGCCCATGCTGGTGCAAATATTGTTTCTACATAGACATACTGACAAAGATTATTCTAAGTTGGAAGGGAGACCATCCCACACGGGCATTTTCCGAGACACTGAAACTGACATTATGAACCTGACGAGTTCCAAGACCGAAGCAATGGACTTGGTATGACAAGAGGCTGCGGGACGATCGCTAGCCTTGGCGTGGAGTCTTTCCTCTATCACGCTTTCCTGAAACATGTTAAATAAAGAGTCAGCCCTACCATCCGGGCCTGAGTGAGAACCTTACCCTGCAATTCAAAGTAACACCACAATAGTCCAAGTGCAATCACATTATAACGTAATAAGCATATTGCAAAAGCATATCAGGTTACAACACTTTTAAATATGCAGCAACTCTTCATAGGAAATTTTCAGTTTAACTAACACTTCATTTTATCTCGTATTATACGTTAAGACATTCCCCTGCATTTTCATATGTTTGTTACATTTATATATTTGTGAACGCGTATTCACTTTTCATATTTATATATAGGTGAACATGTATTCATCTTTCATATTTGTTGCGGCGTGCAACCCGATCCATTATATTTACGTATTAGTGAACACGTATTCACTTTATGTTTTGTTGTGGCGTGCAACCCGATCCATTATGTTTACGTATTTGTGAACGCATATTCACTTTACGTTTTGTTGCGGCGTGCAACCCGATCTATTATGTTTACGTATTTGTGAACGCATATTCACTTTACGTTTTGTTGCGGCGTGCAACCTGATCCATTATATTTACGTATTTTTGAACGCGTATTAACTTTACGTTTTGTTGCGGCGTGCAACCCGATCCATTATATATTTATATATTTATGTGAACACGTATTCACTTTTCTTATTTTTCAGAAGATCGAATAAATACTATTCTCTTTCCCAACATTCTGTCATTCATACTTGCAACGATTATAACTTTTTAACCATGACTCCAACTAAGGTGTTTCTCAAGCGAAAATTAAGGTAAGACGGGGATCTTTCACTGTACCAAATTTCATTTAAAACTACTTTGGGTAACTAACTGTTACACCCCGTAAGTCCAGGACATGTATTAGAGAATGTACGTAAGGAATCAAGACTTGGAAATTGGTACGAAAGGAAGAATTGTTTTTCCGACGGAAAATCTTCCGGACGTCGGAAAGGAAAAATGTTTGTTGTTGAGAATTGGATTCTCAAAATGCATTATTTGAAGAGTATGGAACTTATTAACATTATGGAAATTTATTTTTACGGATTTGGTCACATGGGGCCCACCCGAGGAATTTTACGTTTTTGTGGGGCCCACGAGGGTTACGAAATTTTATGGACGAATGAGAGGGAGACACGTGGCACCCCCACACTTGGTCTTGGTCGAAATTTTGTAAGGGTAAAATGATCATTGACCATGGTAGAAGATAAGTCTTGCTAAGCTTGATATTGTTGACCAAGTCAACTTGCCACTTGTGCTTAATCCTAGTGAAACTCATCCTAGCCACTCATGTGTTGTAATCTAAGCCATACAATGTGTTATATAAGCATACTACTAGTGCAAGACTAGCTCTTCAACACTTAGAAAAATTAGACAACATTTCTTGTTCTCCACAAAGAGCTCTCGGGTTCACCTATTCCCACACAAGAAAATTTTGTAGTTTTGATCCATTAGCCACAAGACTTAAACCCAAGGTCCCTAAGGGTATTGTAAGGATATCTCAATAGAAAGATTGCGGAAAAACGACGTTTTCGTATTAGTCGCAAGGCGGAAACTTAAGAAGTTCTTCAACTTTGAAGTTGGAACTTGAAGATGGGTTCTTCATATGCTTCTAAGGAGTGCTTGGAGCGGATTGGAACATAAGGAAAGGAGCTAAGAATTGCTAAGGCGCGACTTTGAATCTTGGAAATTTTAAGGGCTTGAAAAGGTATAAATTTTGTCGTTTTAGCAATTAAGTTTACTTATTGTTGTATCTATGGATATTAGCAAGCATGAGTTATATATTATGTAGTTGGATAAGTGTATTGGCTATTGGAACCCTAATCCGAAAACTAGCATGTTTAGCCTTAAGATTACAATTCAAGTCTATTATTAGTTTAAGTCGTCGCATGTTGTATAAAGAAGGAAATTGTAGTTGTTGAAGTTGTTTATGACTATATAACATGTTAGACTTTAGAACTTGGAATTGGAAAAGTATTGGAAAAGACTTTGAATTGTTGGTTATGTAAGTTGGCCGAGAATGGCTAGTGAGCATTAAGCTACTTCGTATGAATTGTGGGGCGGAATTTTACACGTATTGTAAGGCGTGTAATCCCCTTTTTTTGGTTGTTTTTTTGAGCCTTAAATGTGGCGTGTTGGTTATTGTATTCGGCCTTGAAAAAGGTGGCAAAGTGAGTAGAAACAAAGGAAGTGCTGCCCGATTTTCCGTAGAATTAGAGACCGTATACTTAGTATTATTCTACGTTAGAGACTAGAAGTTGATAGTCTTGTTGTGACCATTATAGGTTGACACTTCTACGTACGGCGTATTCGGCATAGCTTGAGGATTTAGCCGAAAAGGTATGTGAACTATCTCCTCTTCTAGCATGATTCCTTAAGATAAAGAAAGTATTTCCTACTCCTTAAATGATCCATTCCTTGGTTGTATTTGGATTGCCTAAAGTAGAATTTGTTCTATGTACTTCCTTGATTGTATTTTGATGTTTAAATTGTAAGTTGTATAATCCATTGCCTTAGTGAAGTTTGGATTCTTAAAGAGTGGAAGTATTTTACTTAAAGTACATAGAGTCTTGAAAAGGAAGTGGTTTCCAAACCTTTTGGCTAGTGCTTTAGTTCCAAACCCTAAAGGTCATTATAATGACTTTAGGGGAGTCAAAGGAGTGATTTACTTAATTGTTTTAAAAGAGGAGAAATGACATGATTTAAGAGAAGTAACTTGTTTTAAAGGTGTGAGTTACTTGAGGTTTAAAAGTAGAAGAAACTTGTTTTCTATATATTAAGAGACTCGAAGTATTTTTGAAAGTTAAGAAACTTGATTTGAAAGTTTGTGATACTTGGTTTTAAGTATAAGTCTCTTGGTTATAAAAAGAATGAAATTGTCTAAAAACATAAAGGGTTATAACGGCTTTATGGGAAGTTGGTTATAACGGCTTTATGGAAGGTTTAGAAAGTTGTCTATTTTGATTAATGGGCATAAGTTGCCTAGATTGTGAAAATTTGAAGTTACTTGGTTTCAAGCTTTGAAATGAGTTTCTAAAAGTGTAGTAACTTACTTTGAAAAATAGACACACCTTGATACTACGGGTGTTAGTATCTTGGGGTTTTACATAGAAAGGAGTCTGTTGAAAAGAATGTATGTACGTAGTACTTTGGCTTGATTAATTGAGAATTATTCCATGTGTGCCTTGATAAGTACTTTGGCTTGATTAATTGAGAATTAGTCTAAGTGTGCCTTGATAAGTACTTTGGCTTGATTAATTGAGAATTAGTCTAAGTGTGCCTTGATAAGTACTTTGGCTTGATTAATTGAGAATTAGTCTAAGTGTGCCTTGATAAGTACTTTGGCTTGATTAATTGAGAATTATTCTATGTGTGCCTTGATAAGTACTTTGGCTTGTTTAATTGAGAATTGCCTATGTGTGCTGGAAATAGCCGGTTGTGTGCTAGTAGTATATCATTCATTTCGGGGTCATTCCCCGGGTTTGTGGCATTTGCATATTCCGTGGATTTGCTACCCACGATCTGAGGAATACCTCACGCGAGTCCGAGCGGCTTATGCGGGTGAAATAGTCCCATGCGGGCGGGTCCAGCCTATGCGAGGAATACCTCATGCGAGTCCGTAAGGGCTTATGCGGGTGAAATAGTCCCATGCGAGGAATACCTCATGCGGGTCCGCGCGACCTATGCGGGTGAAATAATCCCAGGAGTAGGATTGCTTAATGATACTGCGGGCGGGTGGTCCTGCTTTGATCGTGAGCTTCCTAGTTTATATTGTAAGTATACTACCATTTACTCTCATTGTTAGTAAGGCACTGTGTACTGTTAATTGAGTTATATCATGGACTGCCGACAGTGAGGAAGGATTCCACGGGCATGATTGATATTATGGGCGTTAGACCCATGGTTATATTTTAGTAATGACTTTGAGGGCATGCGTCCCTGACTTGATATGACTGTTTATGTATTGTGTACTGTAGGTTGGCTATCATACATGTCTCCTGTTTTGTTAGATCGTATGATTTCATTACTGATTTCTGCTTCACATACTTGGTACATTCTTTCGATCGACCTCGCCGGAGGCTGCGTTCACGCCGCAGTTTAGGTAATGATTTGGTGATCGGCAGGTGTAGGACCCTGCTCAGAGTTTTTGGATAGCTCCCATTTGTTCAGGAGTTTATCATTTTGGTATAGTTCCTTCAGTGCATGTTGTTGTACGATTATGATGCGGGGCCTTGTCCGTCATAGTTGATATAACTCTTGAAGTGCTGTATTCATATGTGGGATTGGACTCATGTACAGTGTAGTGTCTTTTGAGTATGTATATTATGGCAGCCTTGTCGGCTTTGCCTTGCACGTATGTTGGTTTTGAAAAAAAAAATGAGGTGTTATTTAAATTTCCGCAGTTTACTTAGTTGTTAAGGTAGAAGGTGCCGGGTAGGCACCCACCACGCCCGGTTCGGGGTGTGACAGAGTGGTATCAGAGCAGTCAGTCCTCGGAATGTCTACAGACCGTGTCTAGTAGAGTCTTGATTATCGGTGTGTTGCCCGCCACACCCATAAATAGGAGGCTACAGGACATTTAGGAGTTGGTTTCTATTCTTCTCACTCTAAGATGGTGCCATAGAGTTGTGTTAGTAAGATAATTCCTCTCTGACGCATTGTTGTGTTACAGTTATGCCTCCAAGGCGCAGCGCCTGAAGGGCAAAGGAGTAGCAGGAGCTACCAGTCAGACTCAGAGAGTTGATAGGGCTTATGCCCAGGGTATACCGAATATTGTGCCGCAGTCGGCGAGTTCTTCTGCGCCAGGTTTTGAGACCCCAGCACCAGAGCCTCCAGTTTCTCAGTTAGGGGAAGACTTTAGGGTCATGAAGGAAGCCATTATGTTATTGACCAAGATAGCGGTGCTACAGTTTCATCAGCAGGAGGTTATCCAGCCAGTACAGACAGGTGTACAGAGGGTAGAGGGCCAGCGCGGAGATCTGCGTAAGAGGGATAGACCGGTTGGTTATCCCGATGAATTTATGGACGAGCAGCCTCAGCAGCGAGTGAGATATTCATCCCATCCTACCCAGTACATACCCCCGCAACTCACAGGTGGGATATTGGACCCCACAAGGTATTTAGGAGTCGGTCCAAGCTCCAGGGGTCGAGGTTCTCGATGGAACAGAGGATTTTCTCAGTCGAGGCCACTTTTTCCTCAGTGTTTCCGATGTAGTAAGCGTCATTTGGGGGAATGCCGTTATGGCACGAGTGCTTGTTTTTATTGTGGTCGTCCGGGCCATATACTGAGGGTATGTCCTTTTAGAAGAGGCACCGGTGAGGTGGCTCAGCCTTTGAGGCCGATGGTTGATTCCCTTTCCTCCACAGCAAGGCCCCCGAGCGGTGTTGAGGTCAGCCAGTAGTGGTAGAGGTCAGGGTGGAGTTTATAGTTCTGGCGGTCCTTCGAACCGCATAGATGACGTGACTACTGGGCAGGATCAGGAGGCGACATCGCACGGGGTTACAGGTATATTTTGATTCTTTTGAATCATACGTGCATTGATAGATTCAGATTTCTCCCTAGCATATATGTTTTCCCTTTGTTGCTAAGAGTTGTAAAGTGATAGTACCCCAGAGGTAGGGATACTTTGATTAGTAAAGTGAAAAGTTAAGAATGTTGACAAGAATGATAAGTGAACTGAGACTATAGTGTGTAGAGTTCACAAGTTGTAATTACCCCGTAACAGTGTAAGACCGATAGGGAAGGATGTACAGTAGAAATACTTTGGCTTATGTGACGAACCTCTAGTGAATGGGAGGATAGGGTGAGAAGTACCTTGAGCTAAGAGAGAGTTTTATTTCAAACTAAGGATGAGAAGTTAAGTGTGACGATGGGTCGGGTTATGGACTCATTTCGGGTCAGCCGGTGGTATGGAATGGGGTTATGTCAGTTGGTAGTGGTCCCGCTATGTGATAGGGTCACGAGGATGCCAGGCCTAAGTTGAGTTAATCGTTGTACGAGTTCGTGGATGCGTTCCACCGGAACTAGGTCGTAGGGACCGAGAAGAGCCTTAACGGGAATGTAAGTAACAATATGGCCAAGTTTGGTTAGTAACTCCAAGGATTGGGGAACAGAAACAATAATTGAGATGTTGTACGTTTACTAAATAAGTTTAGAAGTACGAGAAAGAATGACAAGTAAGAAATAAAGGAACCTCTAAGGATCCCGTGTTTTAGAAGACTGTAACCTTCGAGTTTTGTGAGAAGGGGGCGCGGACGGAAGGTCCATTGATGTGTTTACGTATGTTAGGTGGTGGCCATGTGTGGCATCGTTGGTCTTGTGGAGTATTGATTGTTAGGCATAGTATAGAATTTATGCCGGAGTTTGTATAGCTTGACAACCGACTAAGAACATTCGGGGATGAATGTTTCTAAGGGGGGAAGAATGTTACACCCCGTAAGTCCAGGACATGTATAAGAGAATGTACGTAAGGAATCAAGACTTGGAAATTGGTACGAAAGGAAGAATTGTTTTTCCGACGGAAAATCATCCGGACGTCGGAAAGGAAAAATATTCGTTGTTGAGAATTGGATTCTCAAAATGCATTATTTGAAGAGTATGGAACTTATTAACATTATGGAAATTTATTTTTATGGATTTGGTCACGTGGGGCCCACCCGAGGAATTTTACGTTTTTGTGGGGCCCACGAGGGTTACAAAATTTTATGGACGAATGAGAGGGCGACACGTGGCACCCCCACACTTGGCCTTGGTCGAAATTTTGTAAGGGTAAAATGGTCATTGACCATGGTAGAAGATAAGTCTTGCTAAGCTTGATATTGTTGACCAAGTCAACTTGCCACTTGTGCTTAATCCTAGTGAAACTCATCCTAGCCACTCATGTGTTGTAATCTAAGCCATCCAATGTGTTATATAAGCATACTACTAGTGCAAGACTAGCTCTTCAACACTTAGAAAAATTAGACAACATTTCTTGTTCTCCACAAAGAGCTCTCGGGTTCACCTATTCCCACACAAGAAAATTTTGTAGTTTTGATCCATTAGCCACAAGACTTAAATCCAAGGTCCCTAAGGGTATTGTAAGGATATCTCAATAGAAAGATTGCGGAAAAACGACGTTTTCGTATTAGTCGCAAGGCGGAAACTTAAGAAGTTCTTCAACTTTGAAGTTGGAACTTGAAGATGGGTTCTTCATAGGCTTCTAAGGAGTGCTTGGAGCGGATTGGAACATAAGGAAAGGAGCTAAGAATTGCTAAGGCGCGACTTTGAATCTTGGAAATTTTAAGGGCTTGGAAAGGTATATATTTTGTCGTTTTAGCAATTAAGTTTACTTATTGTTGTAGCTATGGATATTAGCAAGCATGAGTTATATATTATGTAGTTGGATAAGTGTATTGGCTATTGGAACCCTAATCCGAAAACTAGCATGTTTAGCCTTAAGATTACAATTCAAGTCGATTATTAGTTTAAGTCGTCGCATGTTGTATACAGAAGGAAATTGTAGTTGTTGAAGTTGTTTATGACTATATAACATGTTATACTTTAGAACTTGGAATTGGAAAAGGATTGGAAAAGACTTTGAATTGTTGGTTATGTAAGTTGGCCGAGAATGGCTAGTGAGCATTAAGCTACTTCGTATGAATTGTGGGGCGGAATTTTACACGTATTGTAAGGCGTGTAATCCCCTTTGTTTGGTTGTTGTTTTGAGCCTTAAATGTGGCGTGTTGGTTATTGTATTCGACCTTGAAAAAGGTGGCAAAGTGAGTAGAAACAAAGGAAGTGCTGCCCGATTTTCCGTTGAATTAGAGACCGTATACTTAGTATTATTCTACGTTAGAGACTAGAAGTTGATAGTCTTGTTGTGACCATTATAGGTTGACACTTCTACGTACGGCGTATTCGGCTTAGCTTGAGGATTTAGCCGAAAAGGTATGTGAACTATCTCCTCTTCTAGCATGATTCCTTAAGATAAAGAAAGTATTTCCTACTCCTTAAATGATCCATTCCTTGGTTGTATTTGGATTGCCTAAAGTAGAATTTGTTATATGTACTTCCTTGATTGTATTTTGATGTTTAAATTGTAAGTTGTATAATCCATTGCCTTAGTGAAGTTTGGATTCTTAAAGAGTGGAAGTATTTTACTTAAAGTACATAGAGTCTTGAAAAGGAAGTGGTTTCCAAACCTTTTGGCTAGTGCTTTAGTTCCAAAACCTAAAGGTCATTATAATGACTTTAGGGGAGTCAAAAGAGTGATTTACTTAATTGTTTTAAAAGAGGAAAAATGACATGATTTAAAAGAAGTAACTTGTTTTAAAGGTGTGAGTTACTTGAGGTTTAAAAGTAGAAGAAACTTGTTTTCTATATACTAAGAGACTCGAAGTATTTTTGAAAGTTAAGAAACTTGATTTGAAAGTTTGTGATACTTGGTTTTAAGTATAAGTCTCTTGGTTATAAAAAGAATGAAATTGTCTAAAAACCATAAATGGTTATAACGGCTTTATGGGAAGTTGGTTATAACGGCTTTATGGAAGGTTTAGAAAGTTGTCTATTTTGATTAATGGGCATAAGTTGCCTAGATTGTGAAAATTTGAAGTTACTTGGTTTCAAGCTTTGAAATGAGTTTCTAAAAGTGTAGTAACTTACTTTGAAAAATAGACACACCTTGATACTACGGGTGTTAGTATCTTGGGGTTTTACATAGAAAGGAGTCTGTTGAAAAGAATGTACGTACGTAGTCTTTGGCTTGATTAATTGAGAATTATTCCATGTGTGCCTTGATAAGTACTTTGGCTTGATTAATTGAGAATTAGTCTAAGTGTGCCTTGATAAGTACTTTGGCTTGATTAATTGAGAATTAGTCTAAGTGTGCCTTGATAAGTACTTTGTCTTGATTAATTGAGAATTATTCCATGTGTGCCTTGATAAGTACTTTGGCTTGTTTAATTGAGAATTGCCTATGTGTGCTGGAAATAGCCGGTTGTGTGCTAGTAGTATATCATTCATTTCGGGGTCATTCCCCGGGTTTGTGGCATTTGCATATTCCGTGGATTTGCTACCCACGATGCGAGGAATACCTCATGCGAGTCCGCAAGGGTTTATGCGGGTGAAATAGTCCCATGCGGGCGGGTCCAGCCTATGCGAGGAATACCTCATGCGAGTCCGTAAGGGCTTATGCGGGTGAAATAGTCCCATGCGAGGAATACCTCATGCGGGTCCGCGCGACCTATGCGGGTGAAATAGTCCCAGGAGTAGGATTGCTTAATGATACTGCGGGCGGGTGGTCCTGCTTTGATCGTGAGCTTCCTAGTTTATATTGTAAGTATACTACCATTTACTCTCATTGTTAGTAAGGTACTGTGTACTGTTAATTGAGTTATATCATGGACTGCCGGCAGTGAGGAAGGATTCCACGGACATGATTGATATTATGGGCGTGAGACCCATGGTTATATTTTAGTAATGACTTTGAGGGCATGCGACCCTGACTTGATATGATTGTTTATGTATTGTGTACTGTAGGTTGGCTATCATACATGTCTCTGCTTTTGTTAGATCGTTATGATTTCATTACGATTTCATCGCTTCACATACTTGGTACATTCTTCATACCGACCTCGCCCGGGCTGCGTTCATGCCGCAGTTTAGGTACCTTAGCTTGGTGATCGGCAGTGTAGGACCGCCTTCGAGTTTTGGATAGCTCCCATTTGTTCAGGAGTTTATCATTTTGGTATAGTTCCTTCAGTGCATGCTTTTGTACAGTTATGGGTACATGGCCTTGTCCCGTCATAGTTCAGTATAACTCTTAGAGGTCTGTATTCATATGTGGGATTGGACTCATGTACAGTGTAGTGTCTTTTGAGTATGTATATTATGGCAGCCTTGTCGGCTTTGCCTTGCACGTATGTTGGTTTTGGAAAAAAAAATGAGGTGTTATTTAAATTTCCGCAGTTTACTTAGTTGTTAAGGTAGAAAGGTGCCCAGGTAGGGCACCAGTCACGGGCCCGGGGTTCGGGGTGTGACACTAACACAAATTTATCCTCAAAACAGCCACATGAAATTTGTTTCGGCAGAATTTTTATTATACAGAATCAAATCTTAGAATAGTCATAACTCCTAATCTGTAAACCCGTTCAAGCCCCATAAAATTTCAAAACAACGAGAACAGAGAGCTACACGTCTCCATGTGAACCATCCTTTCATATTCTATACCATTTGGTACAGTTTTAAACTTTTATTCGCTGACATTCCTGGATCTCGATAGATCCGAGGCAGAAACTTTAAACAGCGTTAACTCTCAATACGTAAGTCAGATAGACCTCCGTAAGGTCTCAAAATGTCCACCACAGAGAGATATAGAACTTTAATTTAATACTAATTTTGATATTTCCCACGGATTAGTACAGTTTTACGTTTCAACGTCCTGCCCTTCTGGATTCCGATGAATCTGAGGCAGCAACTTCAAACTACAATAACTCTCAACTCGTAAGTCCGTTTTAACATCTCTTTAGCTATATCTGTCCGTAACAGATAGATTTACAACCATGTAAATTTTTATATAATTCTAATACGTAAAACTCAATAAAAACAGTCTGTAATTATGCTTTTCCGAATTTCAGCCAAATCTAAGGCAGGAACTTCAAACTATGATAACTTTTAAACCGTATGTCCATTTTACCTCATTTTCGGTTCTATAAGATCATAAGAGAGAGGTGTACCATTATGCCGAATTTCATCAAATTCTAACAATTATAACTCAGTGAAACCAATTCGTAAACTTCATGACGCAACTAGTTGTCTAAACAATCAAAAGCTCATTATTTCTTTTCAACACTCAATTCTTATTCTAACATGTATTGAACTTAAAATAAAGGATGTTACCAAGAATTTTTGAGTGAGAAAACTCACCTTGTATGTGTGAAATGATTGTTGTTCGGTTGCTACAAGGGACCCTTGCTCCCTAGTATTTCTTTTATTGTTGTTCTTCTTGCTCTCTTGTTTTTTCCAGATTTTTCCTCTTCTTGTTCACTTGTTTTTTCCTGATTTTCTAATCTTTATGCTATGTACTTTGTTTGTGTGTAAATACAATGTATAAGTGGAGATGGTTGTATAACTTATGGGAGGGGGAAAGCCAAGATATTGAAGGGAAATGAAATGGGGGGGGGGGGGGAAGGAAAGGACGTGCATGCCTTGTGCAGCATACCCTTTTGCCTTTTTTTTTAAAATTTTTATTTTCATTTTATCTATCTATTTATCTAACTTTAACACTAACTTCATCCCATGCAATTTATTCTTTGTTTTCTTATCTATATATGTATTTTTATTAACCCAACCAACAACTATATATTATTATTTTTTTCCGGATTTTACATTCTCTCCTCCTTAAGTAACATTCGTCCTCGAATGTAAATAAGGTCGTAACATAATCGCATAGACACAATAATGTTTATTGTTATTGTAACACTAATTTGGGGCTTCACATTCTCCCATCCTTAAGAAGCATTCGTCCTGAAATGGGAATAAGGTTGTAACACATGCATATAGACACGCAAATGACAAACATATGAAGTACTATGTAACACTTTTTTTTATTACCTTAGTCAAATATGAATGGATATTTGACTTTTATCGCCTCTTCAGCTTCCCAGGTGGCTTCCTCTGTGGAGTGATTCCTCCATAGGATTTTCACGGAAGCAATATCTTTATTTCTAAGGTGTTGGACCTTTCTATCAAGTATTTCTACCGGAGCCTCTTCATATTGAAGCTCTTTATTTAGAACTATCTCCTGGGGAAGGATGACGTAACTTGGATCGTGCAAGTATTTTCGTAACATTGACACATGAAATACCGGATGCACTGCTTCCAGCTCTTATGGAAGTGCTAATTCGTAAGTCACATTCCCCACTCTTCGCAAGATCTCATATGGCCCAATAAACCTTGGGCTCAATTTCCCTTTCTTACCAAAGCGCACCACTCCCTTCATTGGGGACACTTTTAAAAATATTTTCTCCCCCTCTTGGAATTCAAGATCTCTTTTCCGATGATCCGCATAGGACTTATGACGGCTATGAGCTGTTTTGATCCGCTCCCGAATCATCTCAGACCTTATCATTTGTTTCTGAATGACTTGTGTCGAAACGATTCGTCTCACCCACCTCGAACCATTCAAGTGGAGACCTATATTTTCGTCCATATAATGCTTCAAACGGGGCCATTTGTATGCTAGAGTGAAAACTATTGTTGTAGGCGAACTCAATTAGACATAGATGGCCCAACCAGCTTCCCTGAAAATCTAACACACAAGATCGCAACATGTCCTCAAGTGTTTGAATTGTTCGCTAAGCTTGCCCATCTATTTGCGGGTGGAAAGTCGTGCTTAACTTAACTTTTATCCTGAGACCCTGCTGGAAACTTTGCCAAAAATGTGAGGTGAACTGGGAACCCCTATCTGAAATAATTTGTAAGGGAATCCCGTGTAACCCCACAATCTCCTTCAAATAAATATATGTGTATTGTGGTGCGCGATACGTAGTCTTGACCGGTAAGAAATGGGCTGACTTTGTAAGCCGATCAACAATCACCCAAATAGAATCATACCCTTCTCGAGTTTTAGACTGGCCATAAAATCCATATGAATCGCCTCCCATTTCCACATGGGGACTCCAATGTCCTGAAGTAATCCGCCAGGTTTTTGATGTTCAGCTTTCACTTGCTGACATATAAGACACCTCCCGACAAACTCCGCAATGTCTTTCTTCATCCCGTCCCACCAGTAATTTGCCTTAAGGTCCTGATACATTTTTGTTGACCCTGGATGAATGGAATATCTTGTGTTGTGACCCTCATCTAAGATCTTCCTCCTTAGATCCTTTAACTTAGGAACACATAACCTACCCTTATACCGAAGGGTTCCGTCATTATCTCCCAATGTAAACTGTGAAGGTTTTCCCTGTTGAATCCTCTCCCGAAAACCAACAAACTCCGTATCCTCAAACTGACTTTTTTTTATTTCTGAAGATAAGACAGACTGCGAGGTATCATGTACCACCACCCTACCTTCACCGATCTTAGTTAAACTAACCCCGAGGTTTCCCAATTTTTGTACCTCATGAACAATACCCCTCCTTTGTATTGCCAAATGGGCTAAGCTACCCATTGATCTCCTACTGAGTGTGTCAGCCACCACGTTGGCTTTTACAGGATGGTAAAGAATACTAAGGTCATAATCCTTAAGAAACTCTAACCATCTTCTTTGTCGGAGATTCAAATCCTTCTGCGTGGCTATGTACTGCAAACTATTATGATCTGTAAATATGTCCACATGCACACCATACAAATAATGTCTCCATATTCGTAAGGCAAACACCACCGCAACTAATTCCAAGTCATGAGTTGGGTAATTCTTCTCATGTATCTTCAACTGTTTAGATGCATACGCAATAACCTTTCCAAACTGCATCAAGACACATCCTAACCCAACTCTAGAGGCATCGCAATAGACTGTGAACCCTTCTTGTCCCGATGGTAAGGTTAGGGGATCGCGATGAGTCAACAATTCCTTTAGTTTCAAAACTTGCTTCACATGCTTCGACCATCGGTACTTAACCGCTTTTTGAGTCAACGGGTCAAGGAGCAGAAGACTAGAAAACCTTTACGAATCTTCTGTAATACCCACCAAACCCAAGAAACTTCTAACCTCCGCTTGAGTGGTCGGTTTGGTCGATTCTTCACCGCTTCTATCTTCTGGTCTACCATAATTCCATCCCTTGACACAACATGGCCCAAAAAGGCTACCTTTTCCTACCAAAATTCACACTTTGAAAATTTAGCATATAGTTTCTCTGTTTCAAGACTTGAAGCACTACCTCGATGTTCTTCATGTTCTTCAACACTCTTATCAGAAATTAGGATATCATCTATGAACACAATCACGAACAAATCTAGGAATGGTTTGAAGATTCTGTTCATTAAATCCATAAAAGCCGCTGGGGCATTGGTTAACCCAAAAGACATGACCAAGAACTCATAATGGCCGTATCGGGTTCTTAAGGTTGTTTTGGATATATCATCTGGATTTATTTTCAGCTGATAATATCCCGAACGGAGATCAATCTTGGAAAAATAACTAGCTCTCTGAAGTTGGTCAAAAAGATCATCGATTCTTGGTAATGGGTATCGGTTCTTGATCGTGACCTTATTGAGCTGCCGATAATCGATGCACATTCGGAGCGATCCGTATTTCTTTTTCACAACATGACTGGTGCACCCCAAGGGGAAACACTAGGTCTTATAAATCCATTATCCAGAAGATCCTTCAATTGTTCTTTTAACTCCCTCAATTCAGCTGGGGCCATTCGATATGGAGGAATAGAAATGAGTCTTGTACCCGGAATTAACTCTATAGCAAACTGCACTTCTCTATCCGGAGGAAGGCCTGGAAGATCTTCAGGAAAAACCTCCGGTAAATTTTGAACAATAAGAACATCATTCACTGCTGGGGATTCTTTTTGGGTATCCACTATATTAGCCAGATATGCGTACTCCACTCTGTGACTACTCAATAACTTTTGAGCCTCAAGGTAGGAAATAAACTGACCTGAGGATATTTCAATCCTACCCCTTATAACAACTTCTGGTTCTCCGGGAAAAGTTAATCTCACTATCTTTCGCCGACAATCTAACATGGCATAACATGCCGACAACCAATCCATACCCAAAATGACGTCGAAGTCTACCATATTAAGTAGTACTAGGTTCACCATTGTTCCCCTGCCATTCACTTATAATGGGAAATTATTTACCACCCGAGAGGCCCAAATTGAGGCCCCTACTGGTGTCATAACCTCAAAGGTTCACTTAAATAAGAAGGTTCTAGGTGTAAATTCTTAGCAAAGCCCATTGACACATACGAAAATGTAGAGCCGGGATCGTATAATACAAATGCAGGAATACTCGAGACTAGCAAAATACCTGTGACCACCGCATTAGATGCTTCTGCCTCATTCCTCTGGGGCAAAGCGTAGAGCCGATTAGAATTGTTAGGTTGTTGACCTCCCTGACTCTGGCGGGGTTGGTTTCCCTGATTTCCCTTATAGGCAGCTGTGGTTGCTTCTGACCTTCCCTGAATAGATTGAGTTTGGGTCCTCTTTTTGCAATCCCTGGCATAGTGGCCTGACTCTCCACAGTTATAACATGTCTTCATTAAGAGCCGACATTATCCAGTGTGTTTCATTTGACAAATCTTACAAATCGGTTTGTCACCTCCTGTGTTAGGGTTGGTGGCCTTGTCCTTGCTACCTTGGTAATTAAACCAACTGTGCCCCTTAGGCTTGAAATAAGATCGCCCATGATTGGTTGGTCTGAAGATCCCTTACTAAACTCCTGCTTCTGATTTTGACTCTGGTTAAATGATCCTGGCGTCCGGAATCTCTTCTGCGAATATTCTCTTTTTGCTTTAGCGAAATCTTCTACCCTCAAAGCCATATCGACAATCTGAAGATAAGTTCGGTCATTGGCCAACGCCACCACCTTCTCTGCTATGTTCGGGTTTAAACCCTCAACAAATCGTTTGACTCTCTCCCTTTCTGTAGGGATGACATGTGTGTTGTATGCCGATAACCTCACGAACTGTGTATCATATTCTTGTACACTGCGGTAACCCTGCTTCAACTGTTCAAACTCCCGTCTGAGCGCATCCTTGTGCGTATTAGGCATGAATTTCTCAATGAATGTCGCTCTGAACTCTCCCCAAGTCATTGGTGGTGACATCGGGGGACGATTTTTCCTAAAATTCCTCCACCACACCCCTGCATCATCCACTAGTCGTGCGCCTACCAAGTTGATGCCCTACATCTCCACGCATCCCAATGTGAACATTAAGTCTTCAACTTCATCGAGGAATACTATCGGGTCGGCCTTGGGGTCCTTCCCTGAGTAAAGTGGTTCTCTTCTCCTCATAAAATTTGCCCATATCCTATCAGTCTTGAGCACTACACTCGGTTTGTGGTGCGATCATGTCCGGTCCTGGGTCGTGCAGTTACGGTTCGGGGCTATGACAGAGACACTAGGTGCGGGCGGAACCATGTGTGGAACTGCAGCTGTCATTAACTCTATGAGTCTATCTAGTTTTTGTCCCACCGTTTCTTGGGCCATTTGACTCTCGTTCTCTCCAACATGTTCTCCGCTTCCTTCAGACACCACTATGTCAACTGGAGGTACATGAGCTTCGTGATGAACCTCCTCTTGAGCCCCCGAGATTTGTGAATTCACCATTTTCTGTGAAGACAAACACACTCATATTTTAGAAGACGGAATGCCTACTCTAGCTCTTAAAATTTTCTTATAGTTCATAAGCATGCAACACCACAAGAAAACGCAGATTAACTAAACAATAATGACAACTCATAACTTGCATTAATAATGCTTCATTCCTCATATTTGAAAATATTTCATGACATTACAATACATCAAAGCATGTCATTCTATGTCATTCCCTATAGCTCTCTTACTCGAACATGCACCTATTACAACACGTTCTAAAGGGCTTAACCGCATGATTCGCCTATTCTGTCGATTGACATTCAACTCCCTGTGAACTTTCTTCCTTGCTTCCCTTTCCATTTCGCTCATTCTTTCCCTTACTACTATTACCTGAAATAAAAATTTGGTCAAGGAATCTTCTGTAACATCTCCTCTTAGCATCTTTGCCCCTCTGAATGAGGATCGGAATTTTTCCGGGACAGAGTTGAATATTATCTGTAATATGACTCCAATCAGAAAGTTGAAGAAGGTCGGGTCGTAGGAACGCCTCTTCTGTCTACTCCTAAGAAAATACGCACAAAGTACGATTGTGTCGCACATATACTCGTTAAAATCATCTCCCGAGTTCATCTTACGACGCATGAATTCCTTCTGAGCTTGCATTTCCTTTGCCTGTTCCTCGAGTACTTCCCTCTTTGTTGGAACTCGCCTTATAATCACCATCTACACAACAATTATTGGTCAGTATAACGTTGTACAATCTTCTTCCTAACCCGCGTGAAAGAGGTAGTACAAGAATCAAGTCTTGAAAAAGACTCAAGATAGGCACGAGAGGAGTATGAAAGAAGGGAAACTTTAGGATGTTATTCCGTTCACTTATTACTAAGGTGGCGCGCACACCGTCGCAATAAGTAACCGTTCAAACACCCAACTCGAAGAAACTTCCTAGAATCTCCTAACCTGGTTTAGCTCTGATACCAACTTGTCACGCCCCGACTTTTCCTAAGCCTTTACTTAGGGCGTGATGGCACCTGGACAATTATTTCCCACCAGGAGCACCATTTAATTCTCTTTATTTAGAAATTTAAACTTATATTCAAATACGGAGCGATTAATAAAAATAACAATAAAGAAATTTGTTTATGACTTTATTGAAAACATAATGCGAGCCCATGCTCGTGCAAATATTGTTTCTACATAGACATACTGACAAAGATTATTCTAAGTTGGAAGGGAGACCATCCCACACGGGCATTTCCCGAGACACTGAAACTGACATTCTGAACCTGACGAGTTCCAAGCCCGAAGCAATGGACTTGGCATGACAAGAGGCTGCGGGACGATCGCTAGCCTTGGCGTGGAGCCTTTCCTCTATCACTCTTTCCTGAAACATGTTAAATAAAGAGTCAGCCCTACCATCCGGGGCTGAGTGAGAACCTTACCCTGCAATTCAAAGTAACACCACAATATTCCAAGTGCAATCACATTATAACGTAATAAGCATATTGCAAAAGCATATCAGGTTACAACACTTTTAAATATGCAGCAACTCCTCATAGGAAATTCCCAGTTTAACTAACAATTCATTTTATCTCGTATTATACGTTAAGACATTCCCCTGCATTTTCATATGTTTGTTACATTTATATATTTGTGAACGCGTATTCACTTTTCATATTTATATATAGGTGAACATGTATCCATTTTTCATATTTGTTGCGGCGTGCAACCCGATCCATTATATTTACGAATTTGTGAACACGTATTCACTTTACGTTTTGTTGCGGCGTGCAACCCGATCCATTATGTTTACGTATTTGAGAACGCATAATCACTTTACGTTTTGTTGCGGCGTGCAACCCGATCCATTATGTTTACGTATTTGTGAACGCATATTCACTTTACGTTTTGTTGCGGCGTGCAACCCGATCCATTATGTTTACGTATTTGTGAACGCGTATTCACTTTACGTTTTATTTGCGGCGTGCAACCCGATCCATTATATATTTATATATTTATGTGAACACGTATTCACTTTTCATATTTTTCAGAAGATCGAATAAATATTATTCTCTTTTCCAACATTCTGTCATTCATACTTGTAACGATTATAACTTTTTAACCATGACTCCAACTAAGGTGTTTCTCAAGCGGAAACTAAGGTAAGACGGGGATCTTTCAATGTACCAAATTTCATTTAAAACTACTTTGGGTAACTAACACAAATTTATCCTCAAAACAGCCACATGAAATTTGTTTCGGCAGAATTTTTATTAAACAGAATCAAATCTTAGAATAGTCATAACTCCTAATCTGTAAACCCGCTCAAGCCCCATAAAATCTCAAAACGACGAGAACAGATAGATACACGTCTCCATGTGAACCATCCTTTCATATTATGTACCATTGGGTACATGATTACACTTTTATTCGCTGCCCTTCCTGGATCTCGATAGATCCGAGGCAGAAACTTTAAACAGCGATAACTCTCAATCCGTAAGTCGGATAGACCTACGTAAGGTCTCAAAATATCCACAACAGAGATATCTATAACTTTCATCTAACACCAATTTTCATATTTCCCACGTATTAGTACAGTTTTACGTTTCAACGTCCTGCCCTTCTGGATTTCGATGAATCCGAGGCAGCAACTTCAAACTACAATAACTCTCAACTCGTAAGTCCGTTTTAAGCTCTCTTTAGCTATATCTGTCCATAACAGATATATTTACAACCATGTAAATTGTTATATAATTCTAATAAGTAAAACTCAATAAAAACAGTCTGTAATTATGTCTTTCCGAATTTCGGCCAAATCTAAGGCAGGAACTTTGAACTATGATAAATTTTAAACCGTATGTCCATTTTACCTCATTTTTGGTTCTATATGATCATAATAGAGAGGTGTACCATTCTTCCGAATTTCATCAAATGCTAACAATTATAACTCAGTGAAACCAGTTCGTAAAGTTTATGACGCAACTAGTTGTCTAAACAATCAAAAGCTCATTATTTCTTTTCAACACTCAATTCTTATTCTAACATGTATTGAACTTAAAATAAAGGATGTTACCAAGAATTTCTGAGTGAGAAAACTCACCTTGTATGTGTGAAATGATTGTTGTTCGGTTGCTACAAGAGACCCTTGCTCCCTGGTATTTCTTTTATTGTTGTTCTTCTTGCTCTCTTATTTTTTCCAGATTTTTCCTCTTCTTGTTCACTTGTTTTTTCCTGATTTTCTAATCTTTATGCTATGTATTTTGTTTGTGTGTAAATACAATGTATAAGTGGAGATGGTTGTATAACTTATGAGAGGGGGAAAGCCAAGAGATTGAAGGGAAATGAAAAGGGGGGGAGGGGAAGGAAAGGACGTGCACGCCTTGTGCAGCATACCCTTTTGCCTTTTTTTTTTTTAATTTTTATTTTCATTTTATCTCTCTATTTATCTAACTTTAACACTAACTTCATCCCATGCAATTTATTCTTTGTTTTCTTATATATATATATGTATTTTTATTAACCCAACCAACAACTATATATTATTATTATTTTCCGGATTTTACACATAGCTTTATAATGGATTAAGAAAATTATTGCTACAGTGTAACGACCCATTTGGTCGTTTAACACTTTAAAACTACGAAAAGAGTATGAGACTATAGAGTATTTTAAATTATAGGAGTTTTAATATACGATTTGTGCATGAAATTAATTAAGTGAGTTGGTGGGCCATGCCCACTACCTTATTGGGGTAGGGCACGTTTTAAAACAAAAGAAAAAGGGGGAGGTGGGCGTTTTGCAGCAGCAAAAAGAATGAGAAAACAAAGAAAAAAAAAGGGGAGAAACCCTAGAAGCAAAAAGATAAAGAAAACGCATCAGCGGGTAAGGAGAGAAGAAGGGAGAAAGAAGGAAAGAAGAAAGGAAAAAAGCAAACCCTAGCGATTAGGTTCAGGTTAGATTCTATATTAAATGGTTGAGTTAATCTATTCGTGATCCTTATAATAACGTGTTATAGAATGAAATCATATTTCAAAGAGGTCATTACACGGAAATTCCACAATCCACTTGAATAAAGAAACTTGAGGGATGTAACATGGCATAATGATTACTACAACACATTAAACGTGAAAAGTGTATAAATCTGTAAAGAATATAAAAGTATGGGCTGAATGAAAGTTGTAGATTACTCTGTTCCCGTCGTTTGATATCTTACGGAGATAAATCCGACTTATGGTTTGGAAGTTATGACTGTTTAAGTTTCTACCTCGTTTTACTGAAACTCAGGCGACACCGCATATAAAACGTGAAAACTGTACAAATACTTAAGGAATATGAAAATATGGGCTAAATGAAAGTTGTATATTACTCTTTTCCCGTCAGTTGGATATTACGAAGATAAATCCGACTTATGGTTTGGAAGTTATGATTGTTTGAAGTTTCTGCCATGTTTTACAAAAAATTTGGCGACACAGATTTCATAGGGTTGTTTCTTTCGTAAATTTTCACCATCTACACTAAGTATTGTCAGGTGGGATTCGACATAATAAGAGATCCTATTGTTGCCTTCGATGTGGTACAATAAACACCTTATTTGGAGTTACGAATTTAATGTTATATCCTTTACAAGCGGGAGATACGAGAAAGTTAAAAGAAAGGAATATTATTTGAATTTCTTGAAGCTATGCTAATATTTTTATATGTGTAAGGGTTAGTCATACAATTGAAATGGTAAAAATATTGTTAATATAAATATAGCAATATGGGTGTCCTTAAATTATTATTATAACGTAGTTCACATATTTTCTAGATTTTAAGCGTTCAGAGGCTCTGTGCAAGAGAAATACATTGGTTTGATTGTTCGTGGCACCCGCTCGACATTGAGGTAGGTTATGGTTTACTTTAGTTACTCTGATTAGAAAATCGTATGTAGTTGTAGGAAGTGACGGGGAAAGCATGATAGGCCTTCGGGCATGAAGTGGAGATAAATTACATTTACGTTGGTTCTGTCAGCTGTTATGTGGGATTGTCGCCATATGTGTTATTTTCTGTGATTATCACCTGATTTGACTTGTACTTGTTGATTGTATATTGGTGACACGTGTTGAGACTTGATATCATGCCTGACATACTTCCCATATTATTTTGTGATGATGGTGAGGTGAGAGACTGAGAGTGATTGATAGCCTCCGAGGTTTCGGGAGAGGAGTGATAGCCTCAGGGTTTCTCACGAGAGCGGGAGTGATAGCCTCCGAGGTTTCTGCCGGAGATCGGGAGTGATAGCCTCCGAGGTTTCTTCCGGAGAGCGGGAGTGATAGCCTCCGAGGTTTCTGCCGGAGAGCGGGAGTGATAGCCTCCGAGGTTTCTGTCGGAGAGCGGGAGTGATAGCCTTCGAGGTTTCTGCCAGAGAGGGGGAGTGATAGCCTCCGAGGTTTCTGCCAGAGAGCGGGAGTGATAGCCTCCGAGGTTTCTGCCGAAGAGCGGGAGTGATAGCCTCCGAGGTTTCTGCCGGAGAGCGGGAGTGAGAGAGGTGACATTATATTGCATTGCATTCATCCACTCATATTTTGACTGATCATTAGGTGAATTATATCTGTCTTGGTTGATTTCATGATTTCTTTACACTTTGCTTGTATATGATACATGACCATGCCTGATTGCTCTATGTGCTACTTGTTGGTTTCAACTTCTTCATGCTTTATCTAATCACTGTCGGCCTATGATGCTTACCGGTACTAGTGTTGTACTGATACTACTCTTGCTGCACTTTTGCTGAGTGCAAAGTACTATCCAGGTTCCAGTTCTACGCCCCATGGCTGATTCGCGAGGTGGACATCTTCAGTCATTCAGGGTGAGCTACTTGATCATTTGTGGCTCCTGAAGGGCTTCCTAGTTAATTCCATTTACTTTGTTAGTTGACTGACAGTATGTAGCCTTCGGGCCTTTTTCAGACTTCTATTCCAGATCGTGTTTAGTGCTCTTGTACCCGCTTGACCAGATTTTGGGGAATTTCATATTTGAAACTTGATAGCTTCTTTTTCTTTTATTATCCGCTTATTTAACTGGTTATTGAGAATGTGGTAATCCTACTCGGGGGGTTGGTGTAGGTTCCATCACGACTCGTGATTTGAGTCGTGACATACATGAATAGATCCTTCAAGCATTTGGTAATTGTGTGTCTTTATCTGTAAGACAAGATATATTTGGATATTTTTATCATTTAAAGTAACTGAAAAGTTTGGGTAACAATCAAAAGAGATTGGTTCTGTGCAGAGACTGGACTCAACCGAAAACAGGGAATCTTCGAAATTTGTGAATCTTGCATCTCTTAAGATAACAAGGATTGAGGTGTTTAGTCCTTCTTTATTAAGGGGTTTTATTCTTACTTGGACTAAGCCAATATGAATGTATTTGTAGTTTCTTTCTCTATGTTTTTTCAAGGAATTTTGAGAAAGTAATTGAATTGTTTGAAATGGTTTTAATAATTGGATATCTCTTTCTTCTGTTTTAATAGTGAAATATGTTTTGAACAATTGGTATTTGGAATTTTTGTAAACTTGATCTCTATTTACTTTTGGTATTTCCCAATTATCTATTGATTTTTCAAAATCTTGTATAATAATTTCTTTGGAATTTATTATCTTCTTTGAATACATGGAAGAAGATGATCCAAAATCATGAGAAGTAGTTCTACGGAGAAACGGATCCATGTGTATGGAATCCAAGTTCAAATACCCTTACTTTCCTACAACCCCCACCAAGACTGTATACCATGGGTCTACGTCTGCATTACACATGAGGACTTATTGTAACCCTATGGCCTGATCGCTCGATATTACAGGATTTAACCAACTCAGAAGGTTCATCCTTGGACGAATTTATCCGGGAATCTGAACATGAATTTCACCTGTTCTGGATACCATATTTCTCTATATATTTACCATTTATGGCTCTGATACCAAGTTAGGCCTAATATCTAAAGGGAATAATATAGATAAGGAAGGAACTGATATATAAGGGATTGAATAATGAAAAGATAATAGAAAAATACAGTAAGTAAAGAAAGATTAACTTACAAATTAAGGTTTCAAGTTATGGAAACCATAATTCAAAGGTTCTGCAAAAATTTAAATAAAGTAGACGGTATAACCGACCATGTATTTAATGCAGGAATTTAAAGAATTTAAAAGCATGAATTTAAAAAAGCATAAAGTATTTAAAAGATTAGGAGGTAGTACCATCCATAATCATATTTATTCAAAATATTAAAATATTTACAAGGAGTTTAATGGTGAACGGTATTGATGTTCATATGATATGAGTCATATGAGTCATATGAAGGTATTTGGAAATTTAATGGGGAATTTAAGTAACTAAAGGGTTGGTAGAGAGAGAGACTCTCAACTTTACAAATCTGAAAATTATTTCTAAGGAGAGAAGGGAGAGAAAACTAGGAAAGAAAAAGTCTGCTTAACTAAGGGAGAGGAGGTCTCCTTTTATAGGAGAATTACAAAGTGGAATTTAACTATTACAATAATATTTTAATAATTTAACTATTCATCAGAGTGGAGAGTGACGTCATTCATGATATCATTGTTTTGTCCTCTTCGCGAATTATTGCTGGAATTGGTGCTTTTACTGTTCGGTCACTTTCTTTTGTCGGGGATTTTGTCCGATCTTTCTCCGGGATTTTTGTCTTTTCCTGCCAATTTTTAGAATCCACTCTTGCCAAAAATCGGACTATCTTCGTTCTCAATTTCGGGTTCTTCTTCTTCTGACAAAGAGCCTTGTTTTGATGAAGACGGAGCAAATTTCAGAATTATGGCTTGCATTTCTTCTGGATATTTGGCCGCTGCAAGCAATGAGGCCATCTGCGATTTCTGTGAACGTAATTGGGTGTGCTCCTTTGTTTGTAGTGGTGCCGATGGTGTTTGTGGAGGCTTCTGTAATGGAATGGGTTTATGGATATCTAACCATTCCTGGACTTTTTATGGTGTGAGTCTCTTTGGTATTTTAAAGCTATCCCACCATTGGATTTTTAATCTTCTTCGGATAATTGGGATTTTATCGTCCGAATAATATGCGAACCATGTAAATACCCATGGTAAGTGGAATTTTGTATGAAAAAGGTGTAAGGGCACAAATCCTTTTTCTTCCTCGGAGGGTTTGAACTGGGATTTGAAGAGGCTGAATGATTTAGTGACTTATGGTTTTTGTATTTCTAGGGTGGATCCGAATTGCTCCAACCATGAATTCCACCATGTTGGAAATTGTGATGGATCACATGAGGTATCAAAATGAAAAAGCCAAGTGTGGCTTTGGTTGGAATTTTGAATAAAGAAGGAATTGAACCAAGCTTGTTGGTAATCCCAGTAATTAAAAAAAATATTAAAATGGTTCATTTTTGTGGGTATCTGAGAAATTTATGAGTTGTGATAGGTCATTTCCCCAATGAATATGAGAAATTACGCTGAGTATTGTGCAAATTGAATAAGAGATATCCGGGTTATTTTTGTGAAAATTAATTTTAATGGTAGCTGATCCTGATATTTCAGGGATAGCTTGATAAAAATATGGGGTTTTTAAAATATCCCTTGATTTATAAAACCATTTTTATCCAAAATAATTTTGTAGTGCTAAAAAGGATCTTTATTAAAAAATCCTTTTTCAAAAGTAGTAATATTTTGAAAAAATGGTTTTATGAAGTAATTAGGAGCAGGTTTTTTGGGGACTTGTGGTGCCACAAGTTGATTTTTTGAAAATTATTTTTGAGAAAGGTTTTTTGAAGACTCTTCTTTCTCAAGTTGGGTATTTGAAAATTGATTTTGAGAAAGCGTTTTTGAAGATTCTCCTTTCTCGATTTTTGTAGTAATTTTAGAGGTTTTTTCCTCAAATGTTTTATGGACAACTTCCTGTTTAGGAATTTGAAGTTGTATCAGTGCTTGTTGCAATTCTGGGGATTTTGAAAGGAGCTGAAAAAAGTTTTCAGCAGTTAATTCTTGTGCGGGATTTACTGGTATTTTCTGCACAGATTATGTGCTGCTTGAATTTTCCTGTTCTTCATTCATAACTGCATCGTACCAGGACATGGGTTTTTCCGCTGGAATCTGGGCTGGGGATTCCTTCTTTTCTTCTTTTATTTATTTGGGAATGGTGTTTAAGGTTTTTTTGGGAGCCATGGAATTTGTTTGTTGTTGTTGTGGTGCAGCAACTGGGGTATTTATTGATGGAAGGGTCTCCTCTTTCCTTTTCTGGAGTAAGGCTCCACACACTGCTTGTGTACAATATTGTCCAGATTCACGCACGTCCTTCCTCGATATTTTGTCTTTGTAGCCTAAGCACCAATTGTTGGGGCAATGATACATTTCTGTGTTGTGGTTGGTGTCAGAGTGTCGGGGGTTTTTCTCCTGTTTTTAAGGAAATCACGGGTTAAGATTTTAAAAAGGGGATCTGTTTTTTTTAAGTAAAAAATGTCAAAAATCATTTTGCTGAAAATCCATTTTAATGCAATTTTTTGAAAATGTAAATGATTTTGTAAATTATTTTGGAATTTGCGTATATATAAAATATTTTTAGAGAATGAGTCAATTGAATGATGGAATGTATCCTGGATTCTACCTTTTCTTAAAGGGAAATCACTTCTTAATTCTTTTAAATAGTATGATTTTTCTTTATGTATTGAACATGTTTTTATTAGATTGAGGTCCTTCGTTTTTGGTTTTGATATAAATAAGAATTTCAGTTTCTTTTCATTATTTTTAAATGATATAAATTCATTTTCTACTTTATAAGGGGTGATCAGATTCATAAATGGTGTTTTTAAGATTACGGAATTGTGAATTTCTTTAACTAGAACAAATGACGTAGCTATAATAATTTCATCATTTATTATTGACGCTTTGGTTTTAGACATAATTCTAATTTAGAATTATTAGTCGCTGCTAACGAATCCTGTGTTTCTTCTAGGAAGTTCTCAGGTATTATACCTGTTTTTATACAATTTAAGTCTGCTCATGTGTCAAAGAGAGCAACAGTTGTTATTTTAAAATTATCTGAAAATTTTAGTGTTATTTTTATTAGGTATTTCTTTGTTGTGATTTGTCTTAAGACAGTTAGAAAATCTTCTGGGACTTCTTCCAGATTTTCTATTTGGTTTTCAACATTATTATCTGGTTCTATGGGGTTTTCTGAATCAGATTTTTCTGAATCGGAATTTTCAGTACTGGAGTTTTGTTTATTAGAAAGCATAATTTTAATTATTTCAGAATTTTTTTCTTTCTTTTATCTCTAATTTTACCTGAATGATTTCTTTTTGTATTTCTTGAATTGTTATTTCTTTTCTTTCTTTTATCTTCTTACCTTTTCCTAGGATTTTTGTTAAGTTGTATGTATTTTTGGAAGTATTTGGTAAGATTGTATTTTTAATATCTTTCTTTTCTTGTGTAAAAGTTTTTAAGAGTTTATTTAAGTATTCTTTTTGGTGTTGGTATCTATGTGTTTAATCATATCTAACATGAATTCTTGATCTTTAGTCAAAACACATATTCGTTTTCCTTTAGTTTTTTCAGATTTTTCAGTCGAACTACTTGTGACTGATTCATCTATTTGGAGGGATTTAATATCTTTTGAAGAAAGAGAAAAATAGTCAGGGTCTGACTGGTCTGATTCAGAATCAGAGGAATCTATTAGGAGATTAGAGATTTTTTGAGTTACATCTTTGTCGAGATTTAATTCTTGTAACTTTTTATTCATTCTGCAGTATTTTGATGTATGTCATTTTTTATTACATTTATAACATGTTAGATTTTTGTAATTAGAATTATTCTTTTTAGGATCTCTGGTATTTCTGTTATTTTTGTAACAATTATTTTTATAAGGATATTTATAATAATCATCGTTAGTTCTATAATATTTATTGTCTTTTGTTGGTTTCTTGTGAGATTTATAAGTTTTGCTGCAGTCTCATGTACAATTTTGGGAGTTTTTATGGGATTTGTTTGCAAAAAGTACTTAATTCGCATTTGTTCTTTTTAGTTCCCTTTTAAGGTGTTTTTGTAATTTTAGGTCTTGGAAGATTTTTAATCCCTCTTGTTAAGTTATACAAACTAACTCTCCGTATTTAAACTCATTGTAGGATATTATTTGTTTTTCACAATTTTCTTTAATTTTATTCCTAACCTTTTCTCCTAAAAGGGTAGGTAATCCAGCTAAGAATTTTTCTTTCCAAAATGGTTGGTTAGAGTCTTCTCTAACCATTCTTTTGGTTAAGAATGTATTTTTATACCATTGGATATCACTTAGTTTTTTGCATTTTAGATTAGAAAGTAATTCGACATTTTTATTATTTAGATGCGTAGAATGATTACCTATGAAATTTAAAGATATTGTCAATATCAAAGTTGTTACTGCATCTTGTAGGGGTTCTCCTAGTTCATCTAAAATTGGTATTCCTTCTTCATCGGTTTTTATAGAATTTAAGATGTCTTCTTTTTACTGGTCGGTGAGATAATGATCCCACCATCCTTTTAGTTGACCAGAGAATCCTGCGATTGGCAGTTCTGTTGTGGCCTTATCTTGCGTATTATTTTGTGTTTTATAGGCATTTGCTATCATGGTCATTTGTTGGAGGAAACTGAGGATATTGTATTCAGTCATTCCATCTAGGTTCCAATCGTAAATGGAAGAGGCATTATAACGGGCTTGAGCTAGGGGTTTTATTATACCTAGATCAGGAGCAGGGATTATTTGTATGGGTTGTTCCCAATCCATATTATTAATTAGAGGCTTTTTGAATTGCTCTAAGGTATCACTGCTATCAGATTTATCCGTTAATGTTGTTATTTTATTATTAATAGTGGGGTCTACTGATTTAGAAAAGGGGTATCCTATGGAGTTTTGGGAGGAGTATATTTCAAACCAGTCAAAAAAGGGAATATTTAATTTATTTTCTTGAACAAATTCATAGAATTTTTCTTGTATTTTTTTACTGATATTTAAGAAAATGTTAAAGAAGTAAATTCTTTTTTCTGAGTTTTGTTTTTCATAAAATTCTTTATGTAGTAATTTTTTATTTTCTTGGAATTCTTTTTCTAGAACATCACAATCATTTACTAATCCATCTCGAGTTATTGATGAATATGTTGGACTTGTAGGTTCTTGGTCATCTATCCTTTCTTTAATAGTGGAATTTATATATACCGGACTAGGTATTTGATTAGTGTAGTCTACGTTTGTTAGATTTGGTAAATCTGACATAGAATAATATCTAGGTTTTATTTTAACTGGTGTATTTATTACCGAAGGAATTTGTGAGACTCTTCCCAAATCTAGGGTCTCTTCGGAACTTGTATCTTCGTATCTATTACTCATAGATCTTCTTAAAAACGAGAGACTGACTCTACCATCTTGATATTGAGTTATTTCTCTAAGATGGGTATTTGGTTGGTCAGATTCTAAGGGTTCAGGTTTAACTATATCTTCCAGGATCCATTCTTCTGGTAGGATAATATCCTTCCACATAATAGGTCTTGGTATTACTGTGTTAGATATGGAAAAATCTGTTTGCAAGAGTAGGGTTTCACCCTTTTGTTGTGGTATCTGACTTTTGTTGAAAAAGCATATGTCATAGCTTTATAATGGATTCGAAAAATTATTGCTACAGGAATAGATCCTTCAAGCATTTCGTAATTGTGAGTCTTTATCTGTAAGACAAGATATATTTGGATATTTTTATCATTTAAAGTAACTGAAAAGTTTGGGTAACAATCAAAAGAGATTGGTCCTGTGCAGAGACTGGACTCAACCGAAACAGGGAATCTTCGAAATTTGTGAATCTTGCATCTCTTAAGATAGCAAGGATTGAGGTGTTTAGTCCTTCTTTAGTAAGGGGTTTTATTCTTACTTGGACTAAGCCAATATGAATGTATTTGTAGTTTCTTTCTCTATGTTTTTTCAAGGAAATTTTGAGAAAGTAATTGAATTGTTTCAAATGGTTTTAATAATTGGATATCTCTTTCTTCTGTTTTAATAGTGAAATCTGTTTTGAAAAAATGGTATTTGGAATTTTTGTAAATTTGATCTCTATTTATTTTTGGTATTTCCCAATTATCTATTGATTTTTAAAATCTTGTATAACGATTTCTTCGGAATTTATTATCTTCTTTGAATACATGAAAGAAGATGATCCAAAATCATGAGAAGTTGTTCTACGGAGAAACGGATCCATCTGTATGGAATCCAAGTTCAAATACTCTTACCTTCCTACAACCCCCACCAAGACTGTATACCCTGGGTCTACGTCTGCCTTACACATGAGGACTTATTGTAACCCTATGGCCTGATCACTCGATATTACAGGATTTAACCAACTCATAAGGTTCATCCGTGGACGAATTTATCCGGAATCTAAACAGGAATTTCACCTATTCTGGATATCATATTTCTCTATATATCTACCATTTGTGGCTCTGATATCAAGTTAGGCCTAAGATCTAAAGGGGATAATAGATAGGGAAGGAACTGATATATAAGGGATTGAATAATGAATAGATAATAGAAAAATACATTAAGTAAAGAAAGATTAACTTACAAATTAAGGTTTCAAGTTATGGAAACCATAATTCAAAGATTCTGCAGGAATTTAAATAAAGTATGCGGTATATCCGACCATGTATTTAATGCATGAATTTAAAGAACTTAAAAGAGCATAAAGTATTTAAAAGATTAGGTGGTAGTACCATCCATAATCATACTTATTCAAAATATTAAAATACTTACAAGGAGTTTAATGGTGAACGGTATTGATGTTCATATGATATGGGTCATATGAAGGTATTTGGGAATTTAAGTAACTAAAGGTTTGGTAGAGAGAGAGATTCTCTCAACTTTACAAATCTGAAAATTATTTCTAAGGAGAGAAGGGAGAGAAAACTAGGAAAGAAGAAGTCTGCTTAACTAAGGGAGAGGAGGTCTCCTTTTATATGAGAATTACAAAGTGGAATTTAACTATTACAATAATATTTTAATAATTTAACTATTCATCCGAGTGTAGAGTGACGTCATTCATGACATCATTGTTTTGTCCTCTTCGCGAATTATTGCTGGAATTGGTGCTTTTACTGTTCGGGCACTTTCTTTTGTCGGGGATTTTGTCCGATCTTTTCACCGGGATTTTTGTCTTTTCCTGCCAATTTTTAGAATCCACTCTTGCCAAAAATCGGACTATCTTCGTTCTCAATTTCGGGTTCTTCTTCTTCTGACGAAGAGCCTTGTTTTGATGAAGACGGAGCAAATTTCAGAATTATGGCTTGCATTTTTTCTGGATATTTGGCTGCTGCAAGCAATAAGGCCATCTGCGATTTCTGTGAACGGAATTGGGTGTGCTCCTTTGTTTGTAGTGGTGCCGATGGTGTTTGTGGAGGCTCCTGTAATGGAATGGGTTTATGGTTATCTAACCTTTCCTGGACTTTTTATGGTGTGAATTGTGATGGATCACCATGTTGGGAATTGTGATGGATCACATGAGGTATCAAAATGAAAAAGCCAAGTGTGACTTTGGTTGGAATTTTGAATAAAGAAGGAATTGAACCAAGCTTGTTGGTAATCTCAGTAATTAAAAGGAATATCAAAAAATGGTTCATTTTTTTGGGTATCTGGGAAATTTAGGAGTTGTGACAGATCATTCCCCCAATGAATAGGAGCAATTACGCTGAGTATTTTGCAAATTGAATAAGAGGGATCCGGGTTATTTTTGTGAAAATTAATTTTAATGGTAGATGATCCTGATATTTCAAGGATAACTTGATAAAAATATGGAATTTTTAAAGTATCGCATGATTTATAAAACCATTTTTGTCCAAAATAATTTTGTAGTGCTAAAAAAGGATCTTTATTAAAAAATCCTTTCGAAAAAACGGTTTTATGAAGTAATTAGGAGCAGGTTTTTTGGAGACTTGTGGTACCACAAGTTGATTTTTTGAAAATTATTTTTGAGAAAGGTTTTTTGAAGACTCTTCTTTCTCAAGTTGGGTATTTGAAAATTGATTTTGAGAAAGGGTTTTTAAAGATTTTCCTTTCTCGATTTTTGTAGTAATTTTAGAGGGTTTTTCCTCAAATGTTTTATGGACAACTTCCTATTTAGGAATTTGAAGTTGTAACAGTGTCTATTGCAATTCCGGGGATTTTGCAAGCAGCTGAAAAAGGTTTTCAGCAGTTAATTCTTGTGCGGGATTTACTGGTATTTTCTACACAGATTCTATGCTGCTTGAATTTTCTTATTCTTCTTTCATAACTGCATCGTACCATGACATAGGTTTTTCTTCTGGAATTTGGGCAGGGGATTTCTCCTTTTCTTCTTTTATTGGTTTGGGAATGGTGTTTAGGGGTTTTTTGGATCCATGGAATTTGTTTGTTGTTGTTGTGTGCCACAACTGTGGTATTTATTGATGGAAGAGTCTCTTCTTTCCTTTTTTGGAGTAAGGCTCCACATATTGCATGTGTACAGTATTGTCCACATTCACGCATGTCCTTCCTCGATATTCTGTCTTTGTAGCCCAAACACCAATTGTTGGGGGCAATGATATGACATTTCTGTGATGTGGCTGGGGTCAGAGTGTCGGGGGTTTTTTCTCCTCTTCTTAAAGGAAAATCACTTCTTAATTATTTTAGATAGTATGATTTTTCTTTATGTATAGAACATGTTTTTATTAGATTGAGGTCCTTTGTTTTTGGTTTTGTTATAAACAAGAATTTCAGTTTCTTTTCATTATTTTTAAATGATATAAATTCATTTTCTACTTTATAAGGGGTGATCAGATTCATGAATGGTGTTCCTAAGATTACAGAATTGTGAATTTCTTTTACTAGAAAAAATGACGTAGCTATAGAAATTTCATTATTTATGGTTAACGCTTTGGTTTTAGACTTAATTTCTAATTTAGAATTATTAGTTGCTGCTAACTAATCTTGTGTTTCTTCTAGAAGTTTTTCAGGTATTATAACGATTTTTATACAATTTAAGTCTGTTCCTGTGTCAAAGAGAGCAACAATTGTTATTTTAAAACTATCTGAAAATTTTAGTGTTATTTTTATTAGGTATTATTTCTTTGTTATTTCTTTTCTTTCTTTTATCTTCTTACCTTTTCCTATGACTTTTGTTAAGTCATATGTATTTTTGGAAGTATTTGGTAAGATTGTATTTTTAATATCTTTCTTTTCTTGTGTAAAAGTTTTTAGAAGTTTATTTAAGTATTCCTTTTGGTGTTGTGTATCTATGTGTTTAATCATATCTAACATGAATTCTTGATCTTTAGTCAAGACACATATTCGTTTTCTTTTTGTTTTTTCAGGGGTTTCAGCCGAACTACTTGTGACTAATTCATCTATTTGGAGGGCTTTATTATCTTCTGAAGAAAGAGAAAAATAGTTTGGGTCTGACTGTTCTGACTCAGAATTAGAGGAATCTATTAGGAGATTATAGATTTTTTGAGTTACATCTTTGTCGAGATTTAATTCTTGTAATTTTTATTCTTTCTGCAGTATTTTGATGTATGTCCTTTTCTATTACATTTATAACATATTAGATTTTTGTAATTAGAATTATTCTTTTTAGGATCTATGGTATTTCTGTTATTTTTGTAACGATTATTTTTATAAGGATTTTTATAATAATCATCGTTAATATTATAATTTTTATAGTCTTTTGTTGGTTTCTTGTGAGATTTATAAGTTTTGCTACAGTCTCCTGTGCAATTTTGGGAGGTTTTTATGGGATTTATTTCAAATTGTTTGCAAAAAGTACCTAATTCACACTTTGTTCTTTTTAGTTCTTTTTTTAAGATGTTTTTGCAATTTTAGGTCTTGGCAGATTTTTATTCCCTCTTGTTGAGTTACACAAACTAATTCTCCGTATGTAAACTCATTGTAAGGTATTATCAGTTTTAGGTGGAATCCAGATCAGGTGGAATCCAGATCAGGTGGAATCCAGAACCATAAAGGGTAGAGATATAGAGAAATATGAAATCCAAATCAGGTGGAATATCTGTCTAGATTCCCGGATAAATTCGTCCACGGATAAACCTTCTGAGTCGGTTATATCATGTAATACCGAGCGATCAGGCCATAGGGTTACAGTAAGTCCTCGTGTGTAAGGCAGACGTAGACCCAGGGTATACAGTCTTGGTGGGGGTTGTAGGAAGGTAAGAGTATTTGAACTTGGATTTCATACACTTGGATCCATTTCTCTGTAGAACTACTTCTTATGATTTTGGATCATCTTCTTTTATGGATTCAAAGAAGATAATAAATTCCGAAGAAATCGTTATACAAGATTTTGAAAAATCAATAGATAATTGGGAAATACCAAAAGTAAATAGAGATCAAATTTACAAAAAATCCAAATACCAATTTTTCAAAACAGATTTCACTATTAAAATAGAAGAAAGAGATATCCAATTAGTAAAACCTTTTGAAACAATTCAATTACTTTCTCAAAGTTCTTTAAAAAAACATAGAGAAAGAAACTACAAATACATTCATATTGACCTAGTCCAAGTAGGGATAAAACCCCTTACTAAGGAAGGACTAAACACCTCCATCCTTGCTATCTTAAGAGATGCAAGATTCACAAATTACGAAGATTCCCTGTTAAGTTCGGTTGAGTCCAGTCTCTGCACAGGACCAATCTCTTTTGATTGTTACCCAAATTTTTCAGTTTTTTAAATGATAAAAATATCCAAAAATCTCTTGTCTTACAGATAAAAACACACAATTACCAAATGCTTGAAGAATCTATTCCTGTAGCAATAATTTTCCGAGTCCATTATAAAGCTAGGACATCTGCTTTTTCAACAAAAGTCAGATACCACAGCAAAAAGGGTGAAACCCTACTCTTGCAAACAGATCTTTCCAGATCTAACACAATAATACCAAGACCTATTAGGTGGAAGGATATTACCCTACCAGAAGAATGGATCCTGGAAGGTGTAGTTAAACCTGAACCCTTAGAATCTGAGCAACCAAAAACCATCTTAGATAAATAATTCAATACCAAGATGGTAGAGTCAGTCTCTCAATTTTAAGAAGAACTATGAGTAATAGATACGAAGATACAAGTTCCGAAGCGACCCTAGATTTAGGAAGAGTCTCACAAATTCCTTCGGTAATAAATACACCTGTTAAAATAAAATCTAGATATTCTACGTCAGATTTACCAAATCTAACAAATGTAGACTACACTAATCAAATACCCAGACCGATATATATAAATTCCACTATTAAATAAAATATAGATGACCAAGAACCTACAAGTCCAACATATTCATCAATAACGCGAGATGGATTAATAAATGAATGTATTGTTTTAGAAATAGAATTCCAAGTAAATAAAAAATTACTACAAAAGGAATTTTATGAAAAACATAATTCAGAAAAAAGAATTTGGTTCTTTAAAAATTTCTTAAATACCAGGAATTTAATACAAGAAAAATTCTATGAATTTGTCCAAGAAAATAAAATAAAAATTCTATTTTTTGACTGGTTTGAAATATACTCCTCCCAAAACTCCATAGGATACCCCTTTTCTAAATCATTAGACCCCACTATTAATAATAAAATAACAACATTAACGTATAAATATGATAGCAGTAATACTTTAGAACAATTCAAAAAGCCTCTAATTAATAATATGGATTGGACACAACCCATAAAACAACTACAAATAATCTCTGCTCCTGATCTAGGTATAATAAAACCCCTAGCTCAATCCCGTTATAATGCCTCTTTCATTTACGATTGGAACCTAGATGGAATGACTGAATACAATATCCTTAGTTTCCTCCAACAAATGACCATGGCAGCAAATGCCTATAAAACACAAAATAATACGCAAGATAAGGCCACAGCAGAACTATTAATTGCAGGATTCTCTGGTCAACTAAAAGGATGGTGGGATCATTATCTCACTGACCAACAAAAAAAAGACATCTTAAATTCTATAAAACCGATGAAGAAGGAATACCAATTCTAGATGAACTAGGAGAACCCCTACAAGATGCAGTATCAACTTTGATATTAACAATATCTGTAAATTTCATAGGTGATTCTACACATCTAAATAATAAAAATGCCGAATTACTTTCAAATTTAAAATGCAAAAAACTAAGTGATTTTCAATGGTATAAAAATACATTCTTAACCAGAATAATGGTTAGGGAAGATTCAAATTAACCATTCTGGAAAGAAAAATTCTTAGTTGGATTACCTACCCTTTTAGGAGAAAAGGTTAGGAATAAATTAAAAGAAATTGTGGAAAACAAATAATACCCTGCAATGATTTTACAGACGAGGAATTAGTTTGTATAACTCAACAAGAGTGATTAAAAATCCGTCAAGACCTAAAATTACAAAAACACCTTAAAATGAACTAAAAAGAACAAAATGCGAATTAGGTAATTTTTGCAAACAAATTGAAACAAATCCCATAAAAAACTCCCAAAATTGCACAGGAAACTGTAGCAAAACTTATAAATCTCACAAGAAACCAAAAAAGACTATAAAAATTATAGAACTAACGATGATTATTATAAAAATCCTTATAAAGAAAATCGTTACAAAAATAACAGAAATACCAGAGATCCTATAAAGAATAATTCTAATTATAAAAATCTAACATGTTATAAATGTAATAAAAAAGGACATACATCAAAATACTGCAGAATGAATAAAAAATTACAAGAATTAAATCTCGACAAAGATGTAACTCAAAAAATCTCTAATCTCCTAATAGATTCCTCTGATTTTGAGTCAGACCAGTCAGACCCTAATAATTTTTCTCTTTCTTCAGATGATAATAAAGCCATCCAAATAGATGAATCAGTCACAAGTAGTTCGACTGAAAAAATTAAAAAAGCAAAAGGAAAACGAATATGTGTCTTGACTAAAGATCAAGAATTCATGTTAGATATGATTAAACATGTTAGTGTTAGGTTCTGTGTCCTAACATTTTCCGTAACATGTCTCTTTTTGGTGTTAAGTAAAAACAGGAAAATGTCATCCCAAATGTCGTGACATCTGGGAGGACATTTCTGGCAAGAGTTTTGCCTATCTTCACGGCGATTTACGGAAGAGAAGATTTTATCACGTGAATGTTTGGCTTGGTTAGGAGCTAAGGAAAACACGATAATACTTAACAAGACCAAGTCCAAGGAGAGTGCATAACGGAAGGAGCATTCTCAGGAAGACAAAGTCAAATCTGTTGAGAATTTTAAGGCTGAAGAACAGCTCCAGCCAACCCTATTCTGCTCAACCTCCACCGAGAATCAAGGAGCCTCTCGGGTGAACTCTCCACTATAAATAGAGGGTTCACTCCAAGGCTTTGTGATCCAGTTTTGGCAGAAGAAAATTCAGATCTGAGACGTCTCAAATATTGCCTCAAACACAGCTGGATCGAGCAGCCTGGTTTTGTGATTACACTTGTTCAAAATTGCGAATTGCTTTCTTAGATCTATACTTGTTCTTTCAATTCAAGCAATTGTAATAGGGTGTTTTTCACTTCTATTTTAGATAGATTTTTCAGGCTTAGAAGTTAGGATTTAACTTCTTTTTAATCCCTTTCTTGTTTTACGGATTACTGTTCATTCTCAAGGGATTTGTAAGATTGTATAATTTTTATACAATAAATTTTTGGTCATGAGACCACTATAAGTTATATACAATTATATAACTTATGAAAAACAATCTTGGGTGTCCTTGATTTATTTCCGCTGCATCTTAACTCGTTTTTTAGTTCTGCGTTATTGTTAATGTTCCAGTTCATGTCACAGAACATTTTTTGGAACATTCTCATGTCTTTAAGTTTACATCTGTTCTTCTTTCTTTGAAATTGTTTATTCCATAGTTTAAGTTCGACAATTCCTTTCAAGTGGTATCAGAGCCGACACTTGACATAATAAGTGCTAAGGTCCTTTTACTTAACTATGGATCCGGCTAATCCAAATATTGGTAGACTTCCTATTTTAGATGGATCAAACTATCCTTATTGGAAGATTCGCCACGTTCTCACATCAAATCCATTGATGTTAGAGCATGGAGATCTATTACTAATGGATACATCGTTCTATGCTTCCTTGGACGAGGAAGGCGACATTTTGGTCAAGCACGAGGCGAATGGACTTCGAAGAAACTAATAGTGCGAGCTTCGAAAAGGCACTAAATGCTATTTTCGGATGGGTTGATCTTTATATGTTCAAACTCATCCAAAATTGCTCTCTTGCGAGATGCTTGGGATACTTTACAAACTCATTGTGAAGGTAGCTCAAGTGTTCGACGAACGAAGCCAGCGTGCTCGTGAGTAAGTATGAGCGTTTAAGGATGGAGGAATCGGAGGATATTAAAACCTATTTTGAAAAGTTGATTGATATCTCTAATGAATGTCAAGTTCTTGGTTTTCCATTGACCAACAATCAACTTGTTGAAAAAGCCGCCGATCTCTTCGAAAAGTTCAACATTAAGATTTGTGCTATTGAAGAAGCCACAACCTTGCCACAATGGACCTACATACTTTAATGAGCATTCTCAAAACATATGAGATGAACATGGAAAATCAAAGGTCTTTATACAAAGGCAAGGATGTTGCCCTTCAAGCAAAATCCTTAGAGACGGAAGTCAATGAAGAGGATGAAACACTTGAAGAAATTGGGGATGGTGCCAACGTTGCTCTTCTTACTCGTAGGTTCAATACGATGTTAAGAAGATTCAACGAAGATAAGAATAAATCTAAGTCTAAAGAGCACCAAAACCAAGGACTCAATCCACGAATTACCAAGAATTTTCCCACCGCACAAAAAGGCAATCAACTTAGGAGAATAAATTCTGACCGAACCCAGGTTCGATCCCAAGCAGCTCGACAGCATTCAATGTCATGCCTGCTCGGGATGGGGCCATTATGCCAACGAGTGTGCAAACACTCTAAGAAAGGTTGGCAAAAGTCTATGGATTTCCCTAAGTGATGATGAAGGTGAAGGGGAAGAGAATACAGAAATAGAGTCACAAGCAATGTTGGCCACTGTTTTTGAACATTCTCTGTCAGATGATGAAGGTTTAGCTGACTGTGATACACTAAATGTCATGACATTTCCGGGAACATCAGCTGTAACATCTGAATCTGACAATGACAGCGGTATGAGTTTTTAATTCTTGGATGTCAATTGCTTACGTGGCTTTATTTCAAAAATGATTCTAAACACGAGACTCGAAGACTCAAGGATAATATGATTAAGGAATTGCAAGCCCTGCAAGGACTTAATCATTGAATCTAATCAACTTGAATCAAAGGTGAAAACTCTAACTCGTGAGAATGCAGATTTGATAAGTACCATTACATTGGAAGTGACTCTTTACCAAAAAGATCTTGAATTCGGAAAGATAAGTGCAAAGTTAGATCTAGCCGAAGCAACCTTCAAAAAGCTTAACACAGACACCTCCAAATTAGATGAAATCCTTAGTGTTAGTCAACCTCATTTGTCTTGGTTTGCGCTACAAGAATCCTATCAATACATTATGCTCCAACTTGTTTGTTAAAAATGGGGAAATGAACCGTAAGAAGGGTAGCAACTATGTGTGCAATTATTGTAATAAATCTGGACATTTAAAACCTTTTTGCTTTAAGTTACTAAAACTCAGAAAGAAAAGGTCTTCCAGAATGCTGTCAAGAACTTCAGACAGCACTCTAAGAGACTCCACTATCTACAAAAATCGTAAGGTAACAAAAAAGGTTTGGGTTCCCATCAAGAAAACAAGTTGTAATGTAGCCATAACCGCTAAGGACCAATATCTACGGATCGTGGTACTTTGTGATGGCATTCCCCGTATAGCGACAGAACAAAAGGCATCTAAAGAACTCTGAAGCTCTAAATGGAGGAAATGTTACATATGGAGGAGGTGGAAAGAGTAAGATAATAGGAAGAGGCGGTAATGTCACGGAATTCCAAATTTGAATAATGTCTTGCGTTGATGGTGCGATGGCTAACCTAATTAGTATAAGCCAGTGTGATGACAACTTAGAGGTAAGATTCAATAAACATGCATGTATGCGATGGTGATGAAACTAACAAATGCATAATGGCAGTCTGAGAACAAGTGATAATTGTTATCTTGTCGGAGAACATAAGGCATGTAATAGTGTTAGGATTGATGACACAACATTGTGGCATCAAAAACTAGGACATGTCAATTACCACAACCTTAGAAAATTGATATCTTATGAGGCGGTAAAAGGCATTCCTAAACTAAGTCCTATGAGTGAAACCGTGGTGTGTGAAGATTGTCTCAAAGGTAAGCAAACCCGTGTCCTCACAAAGTTGTTGAGTGATGGACATTTCTCGTGCGTCTCATTGCTTTCAACTTTTACATATGGATCTTATGGGTCCAATCGAGGTAGATAGCCTAGGAGGCATGAGGTACTCCTTTGTGATTGTAGATGACTTTTCAAGATACTCTTGGATATTCTTTTTGAAAGAAAAGTCTCAAACGTTTGACATGTTTAGAATATTGTACTCTAGAATTAGAAATCTATATCATTTCTCTATTTTTCGGATAAGATCTGATCATGGAAAGGAGTTTGAAAATAATCAATTTTCTACATTTTGTGAGAAAAAAGGTATTTTCCATGAATTTTCTGCTCCCAAAACCCCCCAACAAAATGGTGTAGCAGAGAGGAAGAATAGAACCCTACAAGAAATGGATAGAGTCATGCTAAGTTCTAAAAAACTGTCAAAACATTTTTGGCGGAAGCCTAAACAACTGCAAGTCACATCTACAATAGAGTCTATCTTAGACCAGAACAAAAATGACACCCTATGAGATCTTGAATGGAAAGAAACCAAATCTACGTTACTTTCATGTTTTGGGTGTGTATGCTATGTTCTAAATGATAGAGATAATCGAGCAAAGTTTGACTCTAAGAGTAATAAGGGAATTTTCATAGGCTATTCTCAAAATAGTCATGCTTACCGAGTGTACAATCTTCGAACCAAATTCGTACAAGAATGCATTAACATTGTTTTTGATGATAATGCAGATTATGCAGAAATACACGATAGAATGCAGCCGTAACAATACGGGAGGCGGACCACGAGAAAATGCAGATGTTACACCAAATGTCACAACATCTGCGGCCAGCACTGTAGAAGATGAGAACACTGCAGTTACGATGAGGATTACGAAGTGAACCGTGATTGATGCGCAGGATCCTCATCCGAATCGGAAGAAACCATCCATTGAGCAATGTAATAGGAGAAGTATTCGAAGGAATAAAAACAAGGAGAAAAGAGCCAAAAATTACGAGACATGGTGAAGTATGCGTGTATGTCCACCATACATCACAAGGTAAGTCAATCTTGCTATGTTTCTACTTTGGAACCTAAAAACATTAATGAAGCACTAAAAGACAGTTGGTGGTACAAGCCATACGAAAGAACTAGAACGATTCACGAGAAATGAGGTTTGGGATCTAGTTCACTGATGAGACTAATGTAATAGGAACTAAATGGATCTTTAAGAATAAATCTGATGAATCTGGAACTGTTATTAGAAATAAAACTAGACTAGTGGCTCAAGGATACTCTCAAGTCAAAGGTATCGACTATGATGAAACCTTTGCTCAAGAGCTAAATTGAATCAATTAGATTATTACTTGCCATAGCTTGTTGTTTAAAGATAACTCTTCACCAAATGGATGTGAAAGGTGCCTTTTTGAATGGAGATATTGATAAGGAGGTATATGTTGAACAACCCAAAGGATTTGAAGATCCTCACCATCCACAACATGTATACAGGTTAAAAAAGGCCTTGTATGGACTAAAACAAGCTCCACGTGCATGGTATGGTCGTTTAACTCAATTCCTTGAATTTGGTTTCCAACGTGGTGTAGCTGATTGTACTTTATTTATAAAACACCATGGATCAGATATGGTTATTGCTCAAATCTATGTAGATGACATAGTTTTTGGTTCGACTTCAATGTCTCATCTTAAGACTTTTGTCGAAGCTATGTCCTCAACATTCGAAATGAGCATGATAGGGGAACTAACCTTTTTCTTAGGCTTGCAGATAAAACAAAATGAGGAGGGTATCTTCATTTCACAAAGCAAATATGCCAAGAACCTGGTTAAAAAATTTGGATTGGAGAATGCCAAACATATGAAGACTCCGATGGGATCAACCCAGACTATATCCAAAGATGATGTTGGGAGAATGTTGACCACTTTATACAGATCTATGATAGGTAGTCTTTTTGTATCTCACCATGAGTCGTCCGGATCTTATGTTTAGTATTTGTGTGTGTGCACGATTCCAAGCATGCCCTAAAATTTCCCACTTAAATCTTGTCAAACGTGTCATAAGATATGTCACGCACGTGTGAGTTGGAATTTGGTATTCAAAGACACTAATCCTAATCTAATAGGATATAGTGACTCGGATTGAATTTGAGGATGTGGAAGATAGAAAAAGTACTAGTGGAGGATGTTTTACCTTGGCAATAACTTAGTTTCTGATGCGATCGTAAATAAAATTGTGTCTCACTCTCATTCTTGAATCGAATATGTAGCAATGGGAGTTGTTGCTCTCAATTATTATGGCTAAGACACATGTTAGACGATTATGGTGTTTCAAAAAATATCTTAGTTTTGTACTGTGATAATATGAGTGCCATCAATATATCTAAAAATCCGGTTCAGCACTCTCGTACAAAACATATAGGTATAAGACATCACTTTCTTCGAGACTTGGTTGAAAAACAGCTAGTTAGAATCGATTATGTTGACACTTCTCATCAACTAGCTGATATTTTTACAAAAGCTTTAGATCATGAGAGGTTTTCAAACTTGAAAAACTCTCTCGGTCTCTGTTCAATATAAAAATTAACACTGCTGGGGTGTGTTATCCGAAATGTCCCTGACATTTGTGGTAACATTCATCCAATGTAAAATCTGAAGCTTCTTTCGATAAATGTTAAAGTTGTTTTGTGTTTCTAGGTCATGACTTCTCAAAGGAACACCTTTTTAAAATGATACCGTTCTCTGCGATGATATAAAAATCATAAAAAGGGAGTATCAAAAAATAAGGCAAAGCCTTAAATTCCTCGGCAATTGTAAAATGTTGGGCAAAGCCCACAAAATTGATACCGTTCCTATTCTATAGGAGTATCAACATACTTATAATTTATATCATGATAGACACAAGATCTTATCTATTTGGACTCAATATACATTGTTCCACTAATTTAGAGACAAAACTCTATAAAGTGTCTTGTTTAGTTGCCGAAACTGTTGTTCCTAGGAGAAAATGACTCCCGTGTTACACAAAATGTGCTAAACATTCCTGATAACACTCAGATTTCCAGATTTTTCAAAAGACGTGTGTCGATTAATGTTGAGTTGGTTTTTGTTGAAAAATTTCTCTTGGTTTTGATGTCTATTTTGAAACAACCTCTAAACCTTAGGAACTAGTCTTTGTATAGAATTTAAACACTTATGTAGATAGTTTTTGCCAAGTGTATAAATACCCATTCACTAAATACTAATTCTCACTTCCAAAGAAACTTCCTCCGAGAAACAAAAAAAAAAGGTGGGAACGAAATTTTCGCACATTACCCACGATGAATCCCTCGCACAACACATCTCCCTCACAAACTTCTCCCATTCCCGTAACCTCCGAAAACCCTAACCTCTCCTTCTCTTCTTCCCCTTTCTCTCCAATGGATGTCTCACCCATGTCACCGAAAATGTCACCACCAGTCCCAGAACACTCCCCAATGAGCACAAGTCCACCATTGTGCACAGATTTGGTGATAAGTGACTTCCAAGAACCTCTGGAAATCGCCTATCCAGGGGAGACAAATAATCCTATCAACTTAGACTCGGTAAATAACAAATGTCCTTATGTAGACAAGGTAGTGAAGTTATTTTATGCAAATCTAACAAGTAAAATAGAGAAACCCAAGTCGAAACACTTTGGGAAAGTGTTTCTCTATAACAAATTTTATGACTTCACACCGACTACAATTAACCAATGTTTGAATAGAGTGAATGATGATGAGAGGGCAGAATGGGAAGGGATAAATGACAGGGATGAGGTGATTTCATACCTCACCGGTGGAGTTGTGAAGAAATGGGTTTCAAGGTGTTCAACCTCCAAACTCACTGCCTTATTTGCTGTTTTGCACAAGTTAATGATACACAATTGGTTGTGTTCTTTGAACAAATCAATTGTAACAATTGAACAAGCATTGCTCCTATACAAAATAGGAAAAGGTTTTAGTGTTGATATAGGAAAAACAATCTTTCAGCATTGTAAATATGGCGAAAGGACACGGTATCATCCTTCCCTTTCCCTCATTGATCTTTAAGGTACTAACCTCACAGGATTCCAAGCCCCTAGCGAGGATCTGCTCTGGAAAGAACTTTGAAGTATCGTCGTTAATCGACGATCACGAAGAGCAAGAGCGAGTCATTGATCTTCCATGGGCGAATACACTGGAATTGCTAGTGTTACGAAATGTCCCGACATCTCGGTAACATCTCACGCGTCGTCTTGACAATCGCTGCTGGTGCAAGAGATTGCAAAGCTCAATGCCCAGATCGCGAGTGGACCAGTGCGGAAGCCACAGTGGAAGCTAGGAACGTTACCTATTTTGCTTTCTTCCCAAAAGGGAGATGGAGTGCAGTCGAGGAAGCGGCGGCGGTGAATGCTCAAACCAGAGGGGATCTTGATACAGGGGGAGATGAAACCAGAGGACAATCTGGAGGCTGGCAGCTTAGCTGGGAGCTGAATGCTCAAACCAGAGGGGATCTTGATACAGGGGGAGATGAAACCAGAGGACAATCACGGAGGTGGCGGTGGTGAAACAACTCTGAGGTTGCTGTGTTTAGGCTGCTAAGTAGCAGTTGTTGAATACTTATTAGTTGTGGACTGTAGTTATTTGGCTTGACAGTTTGAGACATTTTAATTATGTTTATATATTGCTATTTATTCTATACTGTTTATGTGTATATTGATGGTTTCAGTGCATTAATCTTTTAGATGTATACTCGCATTTGCATCATACTCTGATTCGAGTAACTTACTGGCACATAGTGTATATATCGTGCTTTATAACTGTTTCAGGTTGAAGGTTGAGATATTTGCCTGTGATAAAATCATTAAACTATTTAGTTTTGTGAAGAAAGGCAAAAGGGGGGGAGATTGTTAGTGTTAGGTTCTGTGTCCTAACATTTTCCGTAACATGTCTCTTTTTGGTGTTAAGTAAAAACAGGAAAATGTCATCCCAAATGTCGTGACATCTGGGAGGACATTTCTGGCAAGAGTTTTGCCTATCTTCACGGGCAGATTTCTGAAGCTGAGAAGATTTTATCACGTGAATGTTTGGCTTGGTTAGGAGCTAAGGAAAACACGATAATACTTAACAAGACCAAGTCCAAGGAGAGTGCATAACGGAAGGAGCATTCTCAGGAAGACAAAGTCAAATCTGTTGAGAATTTTAAGGCTGAAGAACAGCTCCAGCCAACCCTATTCTGCTCAACCTCCACCGAGAATCAAGGAGCCTCTCGGGTGAACTCTCCACTATAAATAGAGGGTTCACTCCAAGGCTTTGTGATCCAGTTTTGGCAGAAGAAAATTCAGATCTGAGACGTCTCAAATATTGCCTCAAACACAGCTGGATCGAGCAGCCTGGTTTTGTGATTACACTTGTTCAAAATTGCAAATTGCTTTCTTAGATCTATACTTGTTCTTTCAATTCAAGCAATTGTAATATGGTGTTTTTCACTTCTATTTTAGATAGATTTTTCAGGCTTAGAAGTTAGGATTTAACTTCTTTTTAATCCCTTTCTTGTTTTACGGATTACTGTTCATTCTCAAGGGATTTGTAAGATTGTATAATTTTTATACAATAAATTTTTGGTCATGAGACCACTATAAGTTATATACAATTATATAACTTATGAAAAACAATCTTGGGTGTCCTTGATTTATTTCCGCTGCATCTTAACTCGTTTTTTAGTTCTGCGTTATTGTTAATGTTCCAGTTCATGTCACAGAACATTTTTGGGAACATTCCTTACTGTCTTTAAGTTTACCTCTGTTCTTCTTTGCTGAAATTATTTATTCCATAGTTTAAGTTCGACAATTCCTTTCAAAACACATAGAACCCAACACCAAAAGGAATACTTAAATAAACTCCTAAAAACTTTTACACAAGAAAAGAAAGATATTAAAAATATAATCTTACCAAATATTTCCAAAAATACATACGACTTAACAAAATCCTAGGAAAGGTAAGAAGATAAAAGAAAGAAAAGAAATAACAAATCAAGAGATACAAAAAGAAATCATTCATGTAAAATTAGAGATAAAAGAACTAAAAGAAAGAAAGAAAAAAGATTTTGAATTAATTAAAATTATGCTTTCTAATAAACAAAACTCCAGTCCTGAAAATTCTGATTCTGGAAAATCTGATTCGGAAAACCCCATAGAACCAGAAAATAATGTTGAAAACCAAATAGAAAATCTGGAAGAAGTCCCAGAAGATTTTCTAACTGTCTTAAGACAAATCACAACAAAGAAATACCTAATAAAAATAACACTAAAATTTTCAGATAATTTTAAAATAACAACTGTTGCTCTCTTTGACACAGGAGCAGACTTAAATTGTATAAAAAACGATATAATACCTGAGAAATTCCTAAAAGAAACACAGGATTTGTTAGCAGCGGCTAATAATTCTAAATTAGAAATCAAGTCTAAAACCAAAGTGTCAATCATAAATGATGAAATTTCTATAGCTACGTCATTTGTTCAAGTTAAAGAAATTCACAATTTCGTAATCTTAGGAACACCATTTATGAATCTGATTACCCCTTATAAAGTAGAAAATGAATTTATATCATTTAAAAATAATGAAAAGAAACTGAAATTCTTGTTTATAACAAAACCAAAAATGAAGGACTTCAATCTAATAAAAATATGTTCAATACAGAAAGAAAAATCATACTATCAAAAATAATTAAGAAGTGATTTTCCTTTAAGAAAATGTAGAATCCAGGATACATTCCATCATTCAATTGACTCCTTCTCTAAAAATATTTTATATATACGCAAATTCCAAAATAATTTACAAAATCATTTACATTTTCAAAAAATTGCATTAATATGGATTTTCAGCAAAATGATTTTTGACATTTTTTACTTCAAAAAAAACAGATCCCCTTTTTAAAATTCTAACCAGTGATTTCCTTAAAAACAGGAGAAAAAACCCCCGACACTCTGACACCAACCACATCACAGAAATGTCGTATCATTGCCCCCAACAATTGGTGCTTATGCTACAAAGACAGAATATCGAGGAAGGACATGCGTGAATGTGGATAATACTGTACACAGGCAGTGTGTGGAGCCTTACTCCAGAAAAGGAAAAAATAAATCATTCCGTCAATAAATACCCCAGTTGTTGCACCACAACAACAACAAACAAATTCCATGGTTCCCAAAAACCCCTTAAACACCATTCCCAAACCAATAAAAGAAGAAAAGGAGAAATCTCCTGCCCAAATTCCAACGAAAAAACCCATGTCCTGGTACGATGCAGTTATGAAAGATGAAAAAGAAAATTCAAGCAACACAGAATCTGTGCAGAAAACACCAGTAAATCCCGCACAAGAATTAACTGCTGAAACCTTTTCAGCTCCTTGCAATATCCCCAGAATTGCAACATGCAATGATGCAACTTCAGATTCCTAAAACACGAAGTTGTCCAGAAAACATTAGAGGAAAAAACCTCAAAAATTGCTACAAAAATCGAGAAAGGAGAATCTTCAAAACCCCTTCTCAAAATCAATTTTCAAATACCCAACTTGAGAAAGAAGTGTGTTAAAAAACCTTTCTCAAAAACAATTTTCAAAAAATCAACTTGTGGTATCACAAGTCCCCAAAAAACATGCTCCTAATTACTTCATAAAACTGTTTTTTCAAAATATTACTACTCTTGAAAAAAGGATATTTTAATAAAGACCCTTTTTAGCACTACAAAATTATTTTGGACAAAAATGATTTTATAAATCAAGGGATATTTTAAAAACCCCATATTTTTATCAAGCTATCCTTGAAATATCAGGATCAGCTACCATTAAAATTAATTTTCACAAAAATAACCCGGATCCCTCTTATTCAATTTGCAAAATACTCAGCGTAATTGCTCCTATTCATTGGGGAAATGACCTGTCACAACTCATAAATTTCCCAGATACCCACAAAAATGAACTATTTTTTTATATTTCTTTTAATTACTGGGATTACCAACAAGCTTGGTTCAATTTCTTCTTTCTTCAAAATTCGAACCAAAGCCACACTTGGCTTTTCCATTTTGATACCTCATGTGATCCATCAAAATTTCCAACATGGTGGAATTCATGGTGGGAGCAGTTCGGATCCACCCTAGACATACAAAAACCAGAAGTCACTATATCTTTCAGCCTCTTCAAATCCCAGTTCAAACCCTCCGAGGAAGAAAAAAGATTTGGGCCCCTACACCTTTTTCATACAAAATTCCACTTACCATGGGTATTTACATGGTTCACAGATTATTCGGACTATAAAATCCAGTTATCCGAAGAATCAAAATCTGATGGTGGGATAGCTTTAAAATACCAAAAAGCCTCACACAGCTAAAAGTCCAGAAATGGTTAGATAATCATAAACCAATTCCTTTACATGCGCCTCCACAAACACCACCAGCACCACTACAAACAAAGGAGCACACTCGGTTCCTTTCACAGAAATCGCAGATGGCCTCATTGCTTGCAGCGGCAAAAAATCCAGAAGAAATGCAAGCCATAATTTTGAAATTTGCACCGTCTTCATCAAAACAAGGCTCTTCGTCAGAAGAAGAAGAACCCGAAATTGAGAACGAAGATAGTCCAGTTTTTTACAACAGTGGATTCTAAAAGTTGCCAAGAAAAGCCAAAAATCCCGGAGGAATGATCGGACAAAATCCCGACAAAAGCAAATGCCCGAAGAGTAAAAGCAAAAATTTCAGCAATAATTCGAGAAGAGGACAAAAACAATTATGGCATGGATGAAGTCACTCTCCACTCGGATGAATAGTTAAATTATTAAAATATTATTGTAATAGTTAAATCTCACTTCGTAATTTTCCTATAAAAGGAGACTCTCTCTCCCTTAGTTAAGCAAGCTTTTTCTATCCTAGTTTTCTCTCTTCCTTCTCTCTAGAAGTTTGAAGTTCTCTCAGATTATCCCCTTAGTAGGTTAGGAAAAATTCCCCACTAAATTCCCAAATATCTTCATATGATTCATATGACCCATATGACTCATATCATATGAACATCAATACCATTCACCATTAAACTCCTTGTAAGTATTTAATATTCTGAATAAATATGATTATGGATGGTATTACCTCCTAATCTTTTATATATTCATGTTCTTTAAATTCTTGTATTTAAATTCATACTTTCAATTCCCTGCATTAAATACCATGATCGGTTCAACCGCCTAAATTACTTTCTGTTTTGAACGAATTCTCGATTCCTCCACAAGAACCCTAATTTGTAATTTGATTATGTCTTTACTTACCGTATTTTCTATTATCCCCTTTAGATCCTAGGCATAACTTGGTATCAGAGCCATAAAGGGTAGAGATATAGAGATACATGATATCCAGATCAGGTGAAATCCCAGTTTAGATTCCCGGATAAATTCATCCACGGATGAACCTTCTGAGTTGGTTAAATCCTGTAATACCGAGCGATCAGGCCATAGGGTTATAGTAAGTCCTCGTGTGTAAGGCAGACGTCCCAGGGTATACAGTCTTGGTGGGGGTTGTAGGAAGGTAAGGGTATTTGAACTTGGATTACATACACATGGATCCGTTTCTCCGTAGAACAACTTCTTATGATTTTGGATCATCTTCTTCCATGGATTCAAATAAGATAATAAATTCCGAAGAAATCGTTATACAAGATTATGAATAGTAAATTGATAATTGAAAAATACCAAAAGTAATTACTTAGATCAATTTTACAAATTCCAAACCTTACCCTTCTTCAAAACAGATCTTTTTATAAGATACCTCAAAACCTGAATGAAAATTCATCCTTCATTTCATAGCATAAATCATGCTAATTCCACTAGATGGTTACATATAAAATTTAAAAGAAATTCTCTAAAAGAAAAAAACTCGAGTTCAAAATTTACTAAGCTATTACTCAAAATTAGTACCTTCCGAGTCATTAGACATCTATTGTAGAAAAATTGCTACAAAAATAATTCTAGATAAAATCCTTGATATATATCGTAGACTAGATAACATTAATTTAAACATCTCTATCCAACAAAGGCAGCTAGACAGGTGCTCCAATGTACTCAATATGTCCACTGCTCAATTTTAAATAGGATAGGGTAAAATAAGTAAAAACAAATATCAATACCAATATTCAGAGAAGATCTCATAATGAGATATCCTGACTATTAATGAATATTCATCCCTCTTTTCGTAGCATAAGACATGCTAATTCAACCAAGTGGTTACATTAAAAAAATAAAAGAAATTCCTAAAGGAAAGAAAACAAGTTCTAGATTTGTTTAGTTATTACTCAAAACTAGTGCCCTCTGAGTCACTAGATAATTGTAGTAAAGAAATTGTTAAGACATTAATCTTACATAATATCGTGACATTATATAGTAGATTAAATAATATTAACTTTAACATTACTATCCAACAAATGCAGCTAGAATGGTGCTGTACTGTACTTAAAATATATACTGCTCATTTTTAAAATGAATAAGATAGAAAAACAAAGTTTCGTATAAATCATAGAATTAGAGAGTATCCCACAAATCCCTTCGACTAATAATACCCCTTACAGTAATATTAAGACTTCAGAAAAAACATTTCAGATAAATAAAGAATTCCTTCATATAGAATTTTATGGAGAACAAAACCTAGAAAAAAGGATTTGGTTCTTTAAAAATTTCTTAAATACCAGGAAACAAATACAAGGAAAATTCTATGAATTTATACAAGAGAATAAAATAAATATTCCCTTTTTTGACTGGTTTGAAATATACTCCTCCCAAAACTCCATAGAGTACCCTTTTTCTAAATCAATAAATCCCGTTACAACTAGGAATAAAGCACAGGAATGGGAAACCCTCACTGATTCTAGGAAAATCCAGTCCAATCACCCTCCTCTACAAGGGATTAGGCTTGACATTCATGGCCGCCCTATAGACGCTATTCCTTTTAAAACTCATTGAGAAGATGATGAAAGAATAAATACAAAAAACATCCTTGCACAATTTTTTTTTACTAATCTTAATTTAAATACCATAGGAAAACAATTAGATAGAATTGAAAATTACATAAAAAAAACCACCCTATAGTCACTATAGGTTCCCCAGAAGCACCTAAAGAAATAAAATTAAAAAGTCCAATCTTCAAACCTTTTCAGGTATCCAAAGATAGTATTAAAAATATCCAGCAAAGTAAGTCTGAATTTGTTCAGGCTTTACAAGACCAATTAAGTAAAATTGGAACATCCAGTAGTTCTAATACAGAGGCCATTGTTCCAGATACACCACAGTCTACCGGTAAAAGGGTAGAGACTTTAACACATAAATCCTCAAATCTTCTAATAGATTCCAACATCAGAACAGAGCCTCAAGGTTCTTCTCTATTTTCAGAGATATATGATACCCTCAGATAGATGAATTGATCACAACTAGCTCTTCAAAAAACCCTGAAAATGCATATGTGTATTAATTAAAGAAAAAGAGAAAAGGACTGGTAAAGTAATAACAAAACAAGAATTACAAACAAAAAAAAAAAATAGAGATAAAAGAATTAAAACAAAAACAAAAACAAGATTCTAAATTAATAAAAATAATCCTTTCAAAACCTATACCACAAAACTCTAATAAAGAATCTGATTTAGTAAACCCCATAGAACCAAAAAAACTATAAGAAATCTCAGAAGACTTTCTTAGTGTCTTAAGACAAATCACATCAAAGAGATACCTAATAAAAATAACTCTTAAATTCTCAGATAACTTTAAAATCCAAACAATTGCACTTTTTGATACAAGTGCAGATTTAAACCTAATAAAAATAGACATAGTACCAGAAAAGTTCAGAGAAAAAACTCATGAGAGAGTAAAAGCTGCTAATGACAATAAAATCAAAATTGATTCAAAAACCAATGCAACAATTGAAAATGACGGAGTTTCTATAACAACACCATTTATTTTAACAGATGACATACATAATTCCGTCATCTTAAGAACGCCGTTTATAAATCTCATCACTCCTTATAAGATAGATAGCGTGTCACGACCCAATTCACAAGTCGTGATGGCACCTACCCTATTCCCCCGAGTAGGCGAACCACGTTCTCATTAACAAGTTAAATAAGCGGAAAATAAAAGAAAAAGAAGCTACCAAGTCTCAAATACGAAATTCCCCAAAATCTGGTCAAAATGGTACAAGAGCACTAACAAGTCTGAAAAATAGAAGTCTGAAAGAATGCCCGAAGGCTACATACTGTCTGTCAATAACCAACGAAAAATGGAAATAACTAAGAAGCCCTTCAGGGGCCACGGACGACTAAGTAGCTCACCCTAAATGACTAGAAGATGTCCACCTCGCGAAACAGCCACGGGGCGTAGAACTGGAACCTGGATCGTACTCTGCACTCAACAAAAGTGCATCAAGAGTAGTATCAGTACAACACTAGTACCGGTAAGCATCATAGGCCGACAGTGATTAGATAACACATGGAGAGTTGAAACTAACAAGTAGCACATAGAACAAACAGGTATGGTTACGTATCCTATACAAGTCAAAATATAAGAAATTATGAAATCAACCAAGAAAGATATAAGTTCACCAAATGAGCAGTTAAAACTAAGAGTAGATGGAAGCAATGCAATGCAATAGTCATCTCTCCCTCACTCCACTCTCGTCCACACATGCTAAGGCAGTGCCTTCAAGCCATGACCCATGTGGGACCCGCGAAGTCCATGTACCACTCGTGCTCTCCGGCTAGAACTTCGGAGGCTATCAATCAATCGCAATCTCCGACAAAGACCTCGGAGTTACTCAATCACTCTCAATCTTCGGCAAAGACCTCGGAGTTGCTCAATCACTCTCAATCTTCGGCAAAGACCTCGGAGTTGCTCAATCACTTCCCTCACCAATATCACAAAAATAATATGGAAAGCATGTCAAACATGATATCAGTCTCAACACATATCACAAATATATAATCGACAAGTACAAGTCATGTCACTGACCTATGTTCAATTAGCAACATTTCAATTCCTTTATTTCCACATGATACGTAAGCTAGTATACGACAGAGATACAATCAAGTGGTTTGTCACGACCCAATTCACAAGTCGTGATGACACCTACTCTATTCCCCCGAGTAGGCGAACCACGTTCTCATTAACAAGTTAAATAAGCGGAAAATAATAGAAAAAGAAGCTACCAAGTCTCAAATACAAAATTTCCCAAAATCTGATAAAAAAGGTACAAGAGCACTAACAAGTCTGAAAAATAGAAGTCTGAAAGAATGCCTGAAGGCTACATAATGTCTGTCAATAACCAACGAAAAATGGAAATAACTAAGAAGCCCTTCAGAGGCCACGGACGACCAAGTAGCTCACCCTGAATGACTAGAAGATTTCCACCTCGCGAATCAGCCACGGGGCGTAGAACTGGAACGTGGATCGTACTCTGCACTCAACAAAAGTGCAGCAAGAGTAGTATCAGTACAACACTAGTACCGGTAAGCATCATAGGCCGACAGGGATTAGATAACGCATGGAGAGTTGAAACTAACAAGTAGCACATAGAACAAACAGGTATGGTTACGTGTCCTATACAAGTCAAAATATAAGAAATTATGAAATCAACCAAGACAGATATAAGTTCACCAAATGAGCAGTTAAAACTAAGAGTAGATGAAAGCAATGCAATACAATAGTCACCTCTCCATGACTCCACTCTCGTACACACATGCTAAGGCAGTGCCTTCAAGCCATGACCCATGTGGGACCCGCAAAGTCCATGTACCACTTGTGCTCTCCGGCTAGAACCTCAAAGGCTATCAATCAATCGCAATCTCCGGCAAAGACCTCGAAGTTGCTCAATCACTCTCAATCTCCGGCAAAGACCTCGGAGTTGCTCAATCACTCTCAATCTCCGGTAAAGACCTCAGAGTTGCTCAATCACTTCCCTCACCAACATCACAAAAATAATATGAAAAACATGTCAAACATGATATCAGTCTCAACACATATCACAAATATACAATCGACAAGTACAAGTCATGTCACTGTCCTATGTTCAATTAGCAACATTTCAATTCGTTTATTTACACATGATACATAAGCTAGTATACGACAGAGATACAATCAAGTGGTAATCACACAAAACAACACACAATCGACGAACCCCTTTGGCTCGCGGTCCTGTGGATATTCTATCAGGCTATCCCTGTCACTTTCTACAACTAGGTGGGGGTTGTAGGAAGGTAAGAGTATTTGAAGTTGGATTCCATACACATGGATTCGTTTCTCCGTAGAACTACTTCTTATGATTTTGGATCATCTTCTTCCATGGATTCAAAGAAGATAATAAATTCTGAAGAAATCGTTATACAAGATTTTGAAAAATCAATAGATAATTGGGAAATACCAAAAGTAAATAGAGATCAAATTTACAAAAATTCCAAATATCAATTTTTCAAAACAGATTTCACTATTAAAAAAGATGAAAGAGATATCCAATTAGTAAAACCTTTTGAAACAATTCAATTACTTTCTCAAAGTTCCTTGAAAAAACATAGTGAAATAAACTACAAATACATTCATATTGGCCTAGTCCAAGTAGGGATAAAACCCCTCACTAAGGAAGGAAGACTAAACACATCAATCCTTGCTATCTTAAGAGATGCAAGATTCACAAATTTCAAAGATTCTCTGTTGAGTTAGTTGAGTCCAGTCTCTGCACAGGACCAATCTTTTTTTATTGTTACCCGAACTTTTTCAGTTTCTTTAAATGACAAAAATATCCAAAAATTTATTGTCTTACAGATAAAGACACACAATTACCAAATGCTTGAAGGATCAATTCCTGTAGCAATAATTTTCTAAATCCATTATAAAGCTATGTGGTTGCGCGATTTAATGCACACACTTTAACGCAAGTGCACGTTGTCGAGTCAAGTAATATAGTCTTTGAAGATCGAGTTATCATCCTCAGGGATTAATGTTCAAGTACCAACTTCTATTCTTTGTTATCTATTTGGTGACCGATATTTGAGTTGTTGATTATAACTAATAATTATAAAGACTAATTAACTATGTGTTTACTTCAGTGATGATGGAAATAGGGCTTCCAAGTCTCCTCAACTATCCACTTATATTACTTACTAATGCAATTAACTATGGTTCTTCTTCTTTTAGAGATAGCGAGTTTACTAATTCATTTTATACTCCCGTTAAGGCTATATAAACACTCAACCCCAGTAGCGCTCTTTTCTACCTTTCGGTGATAAGGATGACTCTATAGAAGGATTAAGAACAAAAACCCTATTAATGCTACACAAGTAATTGAGGTATTTTCATCCCCAATTCGACCTATGTCTACCCAACTACAGCATAGTCACAACCTCCTTCTTTCGAAGTTTGATTAGAAATCATATAAATAATGATAATTAGTGATCAATTAATTATCAAGCAATCAAATCATCTATTGGATAAATCTCAACAATAAGAAGAACAACCATAACATGCATTAATTAATAAAATAAGGTTAAAGTGAATTGACATGGAAAACCCTATATTAGAATTAGTTCCTAGCCATAGACATGACAAGAACTAATTCAATATCCAACATAAAAACTGAAATAAAGTAAAAGAAAGAAAAGAAAATACTTAAGAACGAGTCTCCAAGCCTTCTAGCATCCAAGGGTTGTGTTGTGGAATATTTACAAGATGGATTGGTGGATGGATGGATGTAGAATGGTGAATGGTGGAATGGAGAATGAATTCTTCTAATGATGTAGAGACTATTTATAGACCAAGAATCCTTTAGGTGAAGGGTTAAGGATTATGTATGTAGGAAAAGTTATTAGAATCCTTTTAGGTAAGGGTTTTAAGGTAGGAAATGTTATCCCTTTAGGTAGGAAAAGTTATCCCTTTAGGACTCTGAAAACATGTCAAATTCGGCCCAGAACTTCATAAATCCCGCGTCGGCGCCGCGGCGCCTGAAAATCAGCAACTTTTGGAACATTGAACATTGAGCATGCGGCGCGGTGACATTTTTACGGCGGATTCCGTTTAAATCGTCCTTTTAAATGGGACTTGTCGATCTCTCTATAATTTCCGGAACTTCTTAGACTTCATTTCTTGGCCCTTTTAGTGTGCAATTCCATCACATTTATGCTCATTTCATCTCCTTTTCACCATTTCTCCATTTCTGACCGCTGTGACACAAAAGAAAGGAAAACGACCCTAATACTATACTAAACATAAATGAAATGAGTAAAATACTAACTAAAAATGACTCAAAAAGTGTATATAAAATACACCGATCACTATGACATCTGTTTTTTCAACAAAAGTCAGATACCACAGCAAAAAGGGGTGAAACCCTACTCTTGCAAACAGATCTTTCCAGATCTAACACAATAATACCAAGACCTATTAGGTGGAAGGATATTACCCTACCAGAAGAATGGATCCTGGAATGTGTAGTTAAACCTGAACCCTTAGAATCTGAGCAACCAAAAACCATCTTAGATAAATAACTCAATACCACGATGGTAGAGTCAGTCTCTCAATTTTAAGAAGAACTATGAGTAATAGATACGAAGATACAACTTCCGAAGAGACCCTAGATTTAGGAAGAGTCTCACAAATTCCTTCAATAATAAATACACCTGTTAAAATAAAACCTAGATATTCTACGTCAGATTTACCAAATCTAAAAAACGTAGACTACACTAATCAAATACCTAGACCGGTATATATAAATTTCACTATTAAAGAAAAGATAGATGACCAAGAACCTACAAGTCCAACATATTCATCAATAACCCGAGATGAATTAGCAAATGAATGTATTGTTTTAGAAAAAGAATTCCAAGTAAATAAAAAATTACTACAAAAGGAATTTTATGAAAAACAGAATTCAGAAAAAATAATTTGGTTCTTTAAAAATTTCTTAAATACCAGAAAATAAATACAAGAAAAATTCTATGAATTTGTTCAAGAAAATAAAATAAATATTCCCTTTTTTGACTGGTTTGAAATATACTCCTCCCAAAACTCTATAGGATACCCCTTTTCTAAATCAATAGACCCCACTATTAATAATAAAACAACAACATTAACGTATAAATACGATAGAAGTGATACCTTAGAACAAATCAAAAGGCCTCTAATTAATTAGATGGATTGGGAACAACCCATACAACAACTACAAATAATCCCTGCTCCTGATCTAGGTATAACAAAACCCCTAACTCAATCCCGTTATAATGCCTCTTCCATTTACGATTGGAACCTAGATGGAATAACTGAATACAATATCCACAATTTCCTCCAACAAATGACCATGGCAGCAAATTCCTATAAAACACAAAATAATACGCAAGATAAGGCCACAACAGAACTGCTAATCGCAGGATTCTCTGGTCAACTAAAAGGATGATGGGATCATTATCTCACCGACCAGCAAAAAGAAGACATCTTAAATTCTATAAAAATCGATAAAGAAGGAATACCAATTTTAGATGAACTAGGAGAACCCGTACAAGATGCAGTATCAACTTTGATATTGACAATATCTTTAAATTTCATAGGTGATTCCACACATCTAAATAATAAAAATGTCGAATTACTTTTTAATCTAAAATGCAAAAAACTAAGTGATTTCCAATGGTATAAAAATACATACTTAACCAAAATAATGGTTAGAGAAGACTCTAACTAATCATTTTGGAAAGAAAAATTCTAGCTGGATTACCTACCCATTTAGGAGAAAAGGTTAGGAATAAAATTAAAGAAAACTGTAGAAAACAGATAATACCCTACAATGAGTTTACATACGGAGAATTAGTTTGTATAACTCAACAAGAGGGATTAAAAATCTACCAAGACTTAAAATTGCAAAAACATCTTAAAAAGAACAAAGTGCGAATTAGGTACTTTATGCAAACAATTTGAAACAAATCCCATAAAAACCTCCCAAAATTGCAAAGGAAACTGTAGCAAAACTTATAAATCTCACAAAAAACCAACAAAAGACTATAAAAATTATAAGACTAACGATGATTATTATATAAATCCTTATAAAAATAATCGTTACAAATATAACTGAAATAACAGAGATCCTAAAAATAATAATTCTAATTACAAAAATCTAACATGTTACAAATGTAATAGAAAAGGACATACATCAAAATACTGCATAATGAATAAAAAATTACAAGAATTAAATCTCGACAAAGATGTAACTCAAAAAATATCTAATCTCCTAATAGATTCCTCTGATTTTGAGTCAGACCAGTCAGACCCTAATAATTTTTCTCTTTCTTCAGAAGATAATAAAGACCTCCAAATAGATGAATCAGTCACAAGTAGTTCGGCTGAAAAATCTGAAAAAACAAAAGGAAAACGAATATGTGTCTTGAATAAAGATCAAGAATTCATTGTCATGCCCCGAACCCCGGGCCCGCGACTGGTGCCCTGCCTGGGAACCCCTTCTACCCATACAACACAAGTAACTCGCGGAAGATAAATAACACTCATTTTTTTCTAAACAAAGGCAAAGCCGGAAAGGCAACCATAATATATAACACCCCAAATGGGATTACACTGTACAACATGTAATTACAACTCACACCAGTCCAGCCCACATATGAATACATACCACTAAGAGTTGGACAAATACTATGATGGGACAAGGCCCTGCCGTACCCCTGAATATACCTAGCCATAATGATAAGCTCCGGAACATCAGAGCTATCCCAAAATGCTGAACAAGGATCCTAAGCTCGCGGATCCACAACTGAGTACCTAGACCTGCGGACATGAACGCAGCCCCCCAAAGGGGGTCAGTACAACAGGTACTAAGTATGGAACGGAAATAAAGTACAGTAAACTAGATCATAACTGTACAAAAGAATGATAGGGGCAAGTATGAAAATCAAATATCAGATCCTACCGTGCCATATAACATAAGAGCCAGTTGTACCTGATATCGTTGTACCACGATATCACTGTATCATTGTACTACTGTAGATGAGATTATAACAGGCAAACAAATAACAAGAGACACGTATAATAATCAACTACCAGTACACTGTTCCATTTTAAAATAGAGTAATGATAGTCAACTGAACCTTTTTAAAATATGCCCTTTTAAAAAGTGAGATCCTCCGTATTATTTCCAAATACCATTTCAAATATATGAAATCAACCGTACCCCTTTCAAATATGAAATCAATACCATTGCAAATATATGAAAGCTATGTCAAAATCAGGGTCATCTGCCCTCAGAATTATTATGCAATCCTACTCATGGAACTATTTCACCTGCATGAGACTATTTCACCCGCATGGGTCTTGTGGACCCGCAATGGGAAAATTGGTACACGATACCCGCATCACGGATAACTAATCCATGGAATGTTTCATGGGAATTGAACCCGCATGAGTATATATGGATACCCGCAGTGAGTGTGTACCACTCACGTCATGGGAGCTACTCCATGATCTATATAAAAGAAGCATGCCCATGGAATTTCTCCATCATGTAAGCATGCCCATGTAAATAATACCAATGATGCCGGCCCTTTATGGAGGGACGCGGAGATGTGGAAATATAACACTTGCACAAATGGCTATATGAGTAAACATATGCAAGTTTTAAACAATATTTGACTCTCATTAGAACAAATAGGATGTACTCTCCTCTTTAGAAAAACCAAGACAATACCATGTCTTCCTTGTTAGAAATATCAAAGACAATACCATGCCTTCCTTTTTACCAAGACAATACCATGCCTTCCTTTTTACCAAAACAATATCATGCCTTCCTTTCTAAAATAAACCAAACAATATTGTTATGCGAGGTACGACATGTCCCGGCCCATTCTGGGACTCGGTGTATCACATAACATAACCCGACCCATTTGTGGGACTCGGTGTATCACATAACATAACCCGGCCCATTTGTGGGACTCAGTGTGAATATAAAGGACTGTACACATATAGCTATCACAAGCAACTATGTATAATTTAAATCATCTTCAACTCTCATTAGCACAAATAGAATGAACTATCATTTAGAAATACCAAGGTACCAACATCTCATGTACCAAACGCATATAATGAACTTCATTTTAGACAAACCTAGGTACCAACATCTCGTGTACCATACACAAATAATGAGCTTCATTTTATATAGCCCAAGGCACTATCACATCTTTCCTTTTAATTATCACTAAGGCATTATCATGTCACGTAATATTAGGGAAATTAACCCAAAATACTATGTACATCTATTCTTTATAAAAAGAATTGTTTCATGAAATATTAGGGCGTTGGACCCAAAAAGTACTTTCTCCATTAAAACCAAGTTACTTACACTTTTAAACTCAAGTAACTTACACTTTTAAAACCAAGTAACTTATTCCTTTAAATCAAGTCACTCCTTCTTTCAAAATCAAGTAACCTATACCTTTAAATCAAGTTACTTCTTCTTTCAAAATCAAGTAACTTATACCTTTTCAAATCAAGTTACTACACATTTTCGAAATTCAAGTCTCAAGTACTTTCGAAACTCAAGTCTCCTATACTTTCAAAATTAATACTCATTTGAGACGTGAATATGTTATACTCGTTTATAACGATCTTGTTAAACCAGCCATGATCTAGAAAATGTAATACAATTTTGTCTTATCTTAGTTTCTATGCAGATGGAGAATTCTACTCATTTCGGTATAATTGATTGTCGATACATTTTCATTAACACTGCAATGGCTTGTTCGATACCTATTCTCATTAGTGTAGTAGATTAGCAAGGTCAACTCGAATCCAATACTTCCTAACGACTCTTACCAACATCCCCCATAAGACATGGTAAGAAATTAGGAATATTTTAGACATGCCTTTAGCATAAAATCAATAACATGAATACTTCCTAATGACAAGGCAAGTATACTTCAGGAAAACAAGTCAAGTATACTCCAAATAACAAGACAAGTATACTTCAAGAAAAACAAGTCAAGTATACTCCAAATAACAAGGCAAGTATACTTCAAGAATAAGTCATGTCGATAGAAGGAAGTAGTTCACATACCTCGTGACGACTAACCAACACGACAAGTAGCAATACGCTCCAATGTACTTCAACCTTATCGTCTATTCCACATTCCAAGTAGAATATGCTACACGTAGTACTTCAACCTATAATGACGATATAACTTCTATCAATATCATACTTACTATTATAAGACTTATACCAAATAATGACCCTCTTATTCTACGAAAAATTGGGTAGCACTTCCTTTGTTTCTACATACTTTTCCACATTTTCCAAGGCCCGAATTCATCAACCAACAAGCCACATTTAAGGCACAACCAACAGTTAACCAAAAGGGGATTACACGCCTAACTTGACGTATAAAATTCTGCCCCACAATCTATACAAAACAGTCCGCAAAACAATCCATAATAAACCAACATTAAGGGTACAATGTGAAGCCTTTAACACCCTTCTTATACCATTATTCCTTAGGACTTTAACTAGTCATTTTACCAAATTAATCGTGCATGTTAGGGGCTGATTTTCCAGCATTACAACACCCCAAAACAGTCCATATAACGACACAACGACGTCTAAAAGTTTTAGGCAGTTTTCGGCCAACAACAACTACAACAATCCAAAGTCCTTTTCCTTAATTCCTTTTTATCCTATTCTCATTCCAACATGTTATATAAGTTATAATAACTATCAACAACAATATTTCCTTCATTATATAACATGCAACACGTGTAAATAACGACAATAAAAAAATCAACGAATCCAATGTCGCATACTAACTAGCTCTCGGTCAACTCCCCAAAAATGGCCCAAGTACTTTTTAATCTTCATTCTTTTTAGCACATGCTCATCTATACATATCAACAATAAGTAATATCCAATTACTTTAAAAGAAGAAGAATCATTACCTAATTTTTGTGCCAAAAATCATCCAAAACAGTCCGGGGGGTATATGGTCCGCAGTTTTCGTTTTGCTCCACTTCTTCAAGTTTCAATCACATATATGTGACCTCTATGAACTTATAGACAACTTCACTTTGTATTTCACTTCCAAAAAGACGACGGAACTCCTAGGGTTTCACCCTCTATTCTCGGCCAACACATGATTCTTGGGGTTATCTTGGCTTAGTACTCCATTATGGATCTTAGTCTTGAGTTTGAGGATTTATCATCAAAGATTGAAGAATTTTTGTCTCCAAATAAGCCCAAAACCGAGAGCACTTCAAAGGGAAAGAGATCAAAATATTTTCTAAGTGTTGGCTAAGTCTTGCAAACCTCTAATATATAGATGTATACTAAGTGTAGTAAGACAAGTGGAGTGGGACCCACATGGCCCTCTTGTCCACTTGTCTCTAAAATATCTAGCCAAGTCTTCCAAATATCTAAGTCAAATAGTCAAGCCAAGACAAGTGGAGGTGACACGTGTCACCCTCCGATTCGTCCAAAATTATTTAATCTCCCAAAAATCCGTAATTGGCCAAAATATCTCAAAATATTGTGGGCCCCACAAAACCGTAAAATTTTCCGGTGGGCCCCACGTGACCAAATTCGAACTTAAAAATCCATAAATCAAATATATTCCAAAAGTCTCAAATACCAATTTGAGAACCAAGTTCCAATTTATAAACCTTTTCCTTCACAAATTTCCGAGATTTTTCCTTAAGAAAAAATAATTCTTCTTTCTTTCCAAAATTCAAAATATCAATTTCTTACACACGTTCTCATCTCATTGCCTTGGAATTACGGGGTGTAACATCCTTCCCCCCTTAGAAACATTCGTCCTGAATGTTCATACTAGGTTCATGCCAAACAAATCTTGGTATAGTCTCCTTAAACTACACTCAACGAAACCAATTATGCCACATATGGCCACAATATATCACACATGCATATACATCAATCAAAATCCAAACGAGGAATCCCATCTAGAGGGTATATCACCACTATTAACTCCCATTCATGGCCTAAAAGGATTCTCTTTTTTCGTACCTTCATTGCTCATAACTATAACCACTTCAATTCTTTTAACACTTGTTCGCTCCTTTTCTTACTTGTCGTACTCTTCTCGTACTTACAAACTTATTCTAGTATACGTACATCATTTCAAATATTGCTTATGTTTTCCAATCCTTGGAGTCACTACATCCAACAATTTTTAAGGCCATTTTCGGCTCCCACGACCCGGTTCTGGTAGAACGCGTCCACGAACTCGTACAACGATTAACTAGACTTGGGTCTTGCACCCTCGTGACCCTATCACATAGCGGGACCACCCCCAACTGACCCCACTCCATTTCATGCTATGGGTTGACCCGAAATTGGCCCACAATCCGACCCATAGTCGCACTTAACTCGCATTCTTGGTCTGAAATACATCTTACTACCCGAGAAGGCCTTGTACATCTAAGGTCTCAGCAGTTATCAATATTCCAAGGTTCACAATTATTCTATGTCCCACTCTTACATTATCAGTCCCCACATACAGGTAAGGTAGCTTCTCATAATCTCAAAATCTTGTTGTCTTACTCACAACAACTCTATTTACTCCATACCAATATTATTCACACAGATCACTTAAGCGTACAACATAGCTTAATCTATCAACATGGTATGTCCTAAGTCAATTTAACATGATCTCCTAAGAGTCTATCACAATCTTAGACAGTTCATTACCTCCTGACTATTCCAAATCAGTACATATATTAAGCCTAGGTGTGGATTCAATAAACTGTTTCACACCTTCCAAGAAATTATTAAGGCTTAACCAACTCATGGTAATTCATAATCACTTCAGATAACACACATGGCTTCATATAAATACGCTCGTACAGATATAAATCATCATAATACCATCTATATGATAATTTTACCAACATGGATACGCAATCTATATAATCCTTTCTGGGTCACTGTTGCCTTTCTCATAGCTGCAATCACAATAATACGTTAGGGAGAGACTACCCTAACAACACAACTCTAACGCACGATCTCAGAGTGAGAAGAAGGAAAACCAATCCTAAATGTACTATAGCCTCCTGTTTATAGATGTGGTGCACAACACACCGATAAACAAGACTCTACTATACACGGTCTGTAGACATTCCGAGGACTAACTGGTCTGATACCACTCTGTCACGCTCCGAACCCTGGGCACGCGACTGGTGCCTTGCCTGGGCACCCTTCTACCCATACAACACAAGTAACTCGTGGAAGATAAATAACACTGTTTTTTTTCTAAACAAAGGCAAAGCCGGAAAGGAAGCCATAATATATAACACCCCAAATGGGATTACACTGTACAACCATGTAAATACAACTCACACCAGTCCAGCCCACATATGAATATAGACCTCTAAGAGTTGGACAAATACTATGACGGGACAAGGCCCCGCCGTACCCCTGAATATACCTAGACATAATGACAAGCTCCGGAACATCGGAGCTATCCCAAAATGCTGAACAAGGATCCTAAGCTCGCGAATCCACAACTGAGTACCTAGACCTGCGGACATGAACGCGGCCCGAAGAAGTCGATACAACAGGTACTAAGTATGGAACGGAAATAAAGTACAGTAAACAAGATCATAACTGTACAAAAGAATGACAGGGGCAAGTATGAAAATCAAATATCAGATCCTACCGTGCCATATAACATAAGAGCCAGCTGTACCTGATATCGTTGTACCGCGGTATCACTGTATCATTGTACTACTGTAGATGAGATTATAACAGGCCAAACAAATAAGAAGAGACACGTATAATAATCAACTACCAGTACACTGTTCCTTTTTAAAATAGAGTAATGAGAGTCAACTAAACCTTTTTAAAATATGCCCTTTTAAAAGTGAGATCCTCCGTATTATTTCCAAATACCATTTCAAATATATGAAATCAACCGTACCCCTTTCAAATATGAAATCAATACCATTTCAAATATATGAAAGCTATGTCAAAATCAGGGTCATCCACCCTCAGAATTATTATGCAATCCTACTCATGGGACTATTTCACCTGCATGAGACTATTTCACCCGCATGGGTCCTGTGGACCCGCAATGGGAAAATTGGTACACGATACCCGCATCACGGATAACTAATCCATGGAATGTTTCATGGGAATTGAACCCGCATGAGTATATATGGATACCCGCAGTGAGTGTGTACCACTCACGTCATGGGAGCTACTCCATGATCTATATAAAAGAAGCATGCCCATGGAATTTCTCCATCATGTAAGCATGCCCATGTAAATAATACCAATGATGCCGGCCCTTTATGGAGGGACGCGGAGATGTGGAAATATAACACTTGCACGAATGGCTATATGAGTAAACATATGCAAGTTTAAAACAATCTTTGACTCTCATTAGAACAAATAGGATGTACTCTCCTCTTTAGAAAAACCAAGGCAATATCATGCCTTCCTTGTTAGAAATATCAAGACAATACCATATCTTCCTTTTTAGCAAGACAATACCATGTCTTCTTTTTTACCAAGACAATGTCATGCCTTCCTTTCTAAAATAAACCAAACAATACTGTTATGTGAGGTACGACATGTCCCGACCCATTCTGGGACTCGGTGTTTCACATAACATAACCCGACCCATTTGTGGGACTCGGTGTATCACATAACATAACCCGGCCCATTTGTGGGACTCGGTGTGAATATAAAGGACTGTACACATATAGTTATCACAAGCAACTATGTATAATTTAAATCATCTTCAACTCTCATTAGCACAAATAGAATGAACTATCATTTAGAAATACCAAGGTACCAACATCTCATGTACCAAACACATATAATGAACTTCATTTTAGACAAACCTAGGTACCAACATCTCGTGTACCATACACAAATAATGAGCTTCATTTTATATAGCCCAAGGCACTATCACATTTTTCCTTTTAATTATCACTAAGGCATTATCATGTCACATAATATTAGGGAAATTAACCCAAAGTGCTATGTACGTCTATTCTTTATAAAAAGAATCGTTTCATGAAATATTAGGGCGTTGGACCCAAAAAGTACTTTCACCATTAAAACCAAGTTACTTACACTTTTAAACTCAAGTAACTTACACTTTTAAAACCAAGTAACTTATGCCTTTAAATCAAGTCACTCCTTCTTTCAAAATCAAGTAACCTATACCTTTAAATCAAGTTACTTCCTCTTTCAAACTCAAGTAACTTATACCTTTTCAAATCAAGTTACTACACATTTTCGAAATTCAAGTCTCAAATACTTTCGAAAATCAAGTCTCCTAAACTTTCAAAATTAATACTCATTTGAGCCGTGAATAGGTTATACTCGTTTATAACGATCTTGTTAAATCAGTCATGATCTAGAAAATGTAATACAATTTTGTCTTATCTTAGTTTCTATGCAGATGGAGAATTCTACTCATTTCGGTATAATTTATTGTCGATACATTTTCATTAACGTTGAAATGGCTTGTTCGATACCTATTCTCATTAGTGTAGTAAATTAGCAAGGTCAACTCGACTCCAATAGTTCCTAACGACTCTTACCAACATCCCCCGTAAGACATGGTAAGAACTTAGGAATATTTTAGACATGTCTTTAGCATAAAATCAATAACATGAATACTTCCTAATGACAAGGCAAGTATACTTCAGGAAACCAAGTCAAGTATACTCCAAATAACAAGACAAGTATACTTCAAGGAAAACAAGTCAAGTATACTCCAAATAACAAGACAAGTATACTTCAAGAAAAAGTCATGTCGATAGAAGGAAGTAGTTCACATACCTCGTGACGACTAACCAACACGACAAGTAGCAATACGCTCCAATGTACTTCAACCTTTTCGTCTATTCCACATTCCAAGTAGAATATGCTACACGTAGTACTTCAACCTATAATGACGATAGCACTTCTATCAATATCATACTTACTAGTATAAGACTTATACCAAATAATGGCCATTTTATTCTACGGAAAATTGGGCAGCACTTCCTTTGTTTCTACGTACTTTTCTACCTTTTTCAAGGCCCGAATTCATCAACCAACAAGCGACATTTAAGGCCCAACTAACAGTTAACAAAAAGGGGATTACACGCCTAACTTGACGTGTAAAATTCTGCCCCACAATCTATACAAAATAGTCCGCAAAACAGTCCATAATAAACCAACATTAAGGGTACAATGTGAAGCCTTTAACACCCTTCTTATACCCTTATTCCTTAGGACTTTAACTAGTCATGTTACCACATTAATCATGCATGTTAGGTGCTGATTTTTCAGCATTACAACACCCCAAAACAGTCCATAAAACGACACAACAACATCTAACAGTTTTAGGCAGTTTTCGACCAACAACAACTACAACAATCCAAAGTCCTTTTCCTTAATTCTTTTTTATCCTATTCTCATTCCAACATGTTATATAAGTTATAATAACTATCAACAACAATATTTTCTTCATTATATAACATGAAACACGTGTAAATAACGACAATAAAAAAATCAACGAATCCAATATCGCATACTAACTAGCTCTCGGCCAACTCACCAAAAATGGCCCAAATACTTTTTAATCTTCATTCTTTTTAGCACATGCTCATCTATACATATCAACAATAAGTAATATCCAATTACTTTAAAAGAAGAAGAATCATTACCTCATTTTTGTGCCAAAAATCATCCAAAACAGTCCGGGGGTATATGATCCGCAGTTTTCGTTTTGCTCCACTTCTTCAAGTTTCAATCACATATATGTGACCTCTATGAACTTATACACAACTTCACTTTGTATTTCACTTCCAAAAAGACGACGGAACTCCTAGGGTTTCACCCTCTATTCTCGGCCAACACATGATTCTTGGGGTTTAAGGGGTTGTCTTGGCTTAGTACTCCATTAGGGATCTTAGTCTTGAGTTTGAGGATTTATCATCAAAGATTGAAGAATTTTGTCTCCAAAATAAGCCCAAAACCGAGAGCACTTCAAAGGGAAAGAGATGAAATATTTTCTAAGTGTTGGCTAAGTCTTGCAAGCCTCTAATATATAGATGTATACTAAGTGTAGCAAGACAAGTGGAGTGGGACCCACATGGCCCACTTGTCCACTTGTCTCTAAAATATCTAGCCAAGTCTTCTAAATATCTAAGTCAAATAGTCAAGCCAAGAAAAGTGGGGGGTGACACGTGTCACCCTCCGATTCGTCCAAAATTATTTCATCTCTTAAAAATCCGTAATTGGTCAAAATATCTCAAAATATTGTGGGCCCCACAAAATCGTAAAAAATTTCGGTGGGCCCCACGTGACCAAATCCGAACTTAAAACTACATAAATCTAATATATTCCAAAAGTCTCAAATATCAAATTTGAGAACCAAATTCCAATTTATAAACCCTTTCCTTCACAAATTTCCGAGATTTTTCCTTAAGAAAAAGTAATTCTTCTTTCTTTCCAAAATTCAAATCTCAATTTCTTACGCACGTTCTCATCTCATTGCCTTGGAATTACGGGGTGTAACATTCATGTTAGATATGATTAAACACATAGACACCCAACGCCAAAAAGAATACTTAAATAAACTCCTAAAAACCTTTACACAAAAAAAGAAAGATATTAAAAATACAATCTTACCAAATACTTCCAAATTTACATACGACTTAACAAAAATCCAAGGAAAAGGTAAGAAGATAAAAAAAAAACAATTCAAGAAATACAAAAAGAAATCATTGAAGTAAAATTAGAGATAAAAGATTTAAAAGAAAGACTGAAAAAGGATTCTGAATTAATTAAAATTATGCTTTCAAATAATACAACACAAAAATCCAGTCTTGAAAATTCCGATTCTGGAAAATTTGATTCAGAAAATCCCATAGAACCAGAAAATAATGTTGAAAACCAAATAGAAAATCTGGAAGAAATCCGAGAAGATTTTCTAACTGTCTTAAGACAAATCACAACAAAGAAATACCTAATAAAAATAACACTAAAATTTTCAGATAATTTTAAAATAACAACTGTTGCTCTCTTTGACACAGGAGCAGACTTAAATTGTATAAAAACAGGTATAATGCCTGAGAAATTCGTAGAAGAAACACAAGATTTGTTAGCAGCGACTATAATTCTAAATTAGAAATTAAGTCTAAAACCAAAGCGTCAATCATAAATGATGAAATTTCTATAGCTACGTCACTTGTTCTAGTAAAAGAAATTCACAATTCCGTAATCTTAGAAACACCATTCATGAATCTAATCACCCCTTATAAAGTAGAAAATGAATTTATATCATTTACAAATAATGAAAAGAAACTGAAATTCCAGTTTATAACGACACCAAAAACGAAAGATCTCAATCTCATAAAAACATGTTCAATACATAAACAAAAATCTTATACTTACAAGAATTTAAAAAATGATTTTTATTTAGGGGGGGGGGGGGGAGAGAAGAAACAAGTATGTTTTTGACCACTCAATTGATACCAATTTTAAATTCATTTTTCAAAATGATTTTCCAAATTATGTATGTTTTCAAAACTCTGCATTAAAATGGATTTTCTGTAAATTAATTCTTAAAGATTTTTATCCTGAAATCTTGGCCCGTGATTTCCTCAAAATCCTTATAAAAAGCCACCAAATCCCTGACAATAGCCACATCAAGGAAATGTCCTACCATTGTCCAAATAATTGGTGTATGGGCTACAATGAAAAAATATTGAGGAAGGACATGCGTGAATGTGGACAATACTGTACACAGGCAGTGTGTGGAGCCTTACTCCAGACAAGAAAAGAAGAGACCCTTCCGTCAATAAATACCCCAGTTGTTGCACCACAACAACAACAAAAAATTCCATGATCCCCAAAAAAACCCTAAACACCATTCCCAAACCAATAAAAGAAGAAAAGGAGAAATCCCCTGCCCAAATTCCAGCAGAAAAACCTATGTCCTGGTACAATGCAGTTATGAAAGAAGAACAAGAAAATTCAAGTAGTACAGAATCTGTGCAGAAAACACCAGTAAATCCCGCACAAGAATTAACTATTGAAAACCTTTTTCAGTTCCTTGCAAAATCCCCGGAATTGCAACAAACACTGTTACAACTTCAAATTCCTAAACAGGATGTTGTCCAGAAAACATTAGAGGAAAAAACCTCTAAAGTTGCTACAAAAATCGAGAACGGAGAATCTTAAAAAACCCTTTCTCAAAATCAATTTTCAAATACTCAACTTAAGAAAGAAGAGTCTTCAAAAAATCTTTATCAAAAACAGTTTTCAAAAAATCAACTTGTGATACCACAAGTCCTCAAAAAACCTGCTCCTAATTACTTCATAAAACCGTTTTTTCAAAATATTACTACTCTTGAAAAAAGATATTTTAATAAAGACCCTTTTTAGCACTACAAAATTATATTGGACAAAAATGATTTTATAAATCATGAAATAATTTAAAAACCCCATATTTTTATCAAGCTAACCTTGAAATATCAGGATCAACTACCATTAAAATTAATTTTCACAAAAATAACCCGGATCCCTCTTATTCAATTTGTAAAATACTCAGCGTAATTGCTCATATTCATTGGGGAAATGACCTGTCACAACTCATAAATTTCCCAGATACCAACAAAAATGAACCATTTTTTGATATTTCTTTTAATTACTAGGATTACCAACAAGCTTGGTTCAACTCCTTCTTTATTCAAAATTCGAACCAAAGCCACACATGGCTTTTCCATTTTGATACCTCATATGATCCATCACAATTTCCCACATGGTGGAATTCATGGTGGGAACAGTTCGGATCCACCTTAGACATACAAAAACCAGAAGTCACTAAATCTTTCAGCCTCTTCAAACCCTCTGAGGAAGAAAAAAGATTTGTGCCCCTACACCTTTTTCATACAAAAATTTCACTTACCATGGGTATTTACATGGTTCGCAGATTATTCGTGTCACGACCCGACCTCGGGCCCGCGACTGGTGCCTTACCCCGGGCACCCTAGTGATACAACATCAGAGAAAATCAGCGGAAATAAAAACTAAAACATGAGACAAGGCATAAAGTATGAAACAGGCTAACCAAAACGGTCACCTTCCTGAATGTATACATATATATATCAAACTGAACAGTTAAATCCTTTTACAAACCCTGCCCACAACAGTACTACAGACCTCTAAGAATGTAACCATAACTATGACAGACGGGGCCCGCCATACCACAGAATGTACAAGTATCTACTGCGACATGGGACTATACCAAAGATAAGCCTCGGAGAAGCGGAGCTTCCCAAAATCTTTGTGATCCTAAGGCGAGGATCCACAACAGATGTACCTCTACTGCGGCGTGAGCGCGGCCGAGGTCGATCTGCAATTGCAGTATGTGGATCGAAAATCAGTAAATGAAATCATAGTAGTCTATATAAAACAGAGACATATATGATAGCCAAACTACGATTACATAATATGTGATCGCGTCAAGTCGTGGACTCACGCCTCAAAGTCGTCACTCAAATATAATTATGGGTCTCACGCGCGCAACATCAATCATGCGTGGAATACCTTCCATCGCTGCCGTGATCATGATATAATAACACGAAGTACATGAACACGAGTCCCACGTGTTATAAAACCGTCTGCAAGTCTGAAGGCTAACTACCGGATACCAAAGTCGCGTCATCAATCGTGGCCAGGCAAGTCGAAAGCCAACTACGGATACCAAAGCCGTACCAACAAATCTACATAACCATACCACGAAGGCGACCCGGGCAAGCACGAAGCCAACTACGGATACCAAGCTGCGCACGTAGGCTGGTCGGGCAATCACGAACTAACTACCGAATACTGGCCGGAATCACGAGACTTCGTCACAAACCGAGCAGGGCAAGTGCGAAGGCAAACTACGGATACTAAGCCGAATCCACGACTTGGGGGCAAGTCGAGCGACTACGGATACCAATCCGAATCGGTAAAACCTCGTGGAGAGCTAGTCCATGGAATAATAATCGCAGCGTGCAGTGGAATGCTCGTCGCTGCGACGCGTCAGTAAGATCATAACAAATCAGTGACCTCATCGAGACGCGGTGGTATAGAAATACAATACTAGCACGACAAGGCTATCACACGCAAACATAGGCAAGTTACACACAACTCAAGGTACTTTCATTTTATGCCAAAGTCCAGGTTTTAACCCCAAAGTACTACGTACGTTAAATTCTTTTTAAAAGATCCATTTCTTTTACAAAGGTCACCTGATGCCCGTATTATCAAAATAGAGTGACTAATATTTTGAGTAAACCAAAATAACTTCCATACTTTCCTTTTTAAACCAAATTAAGACAATACCATGCCTTCTTTTTAGACCAAAACACTTCTTCTTTTAAAGTCAAGTTACCATTTTAAAACCAATGATAAAACCATTCTTTTGCTTTCATAAAGTCGTTATAACTAACTTCCCATAAAGCTGTTATAACACTTTATGTTTTAAACCAATTTAAGACAAAACCATGTCTTTCTTTTAAACCAAAAACTCTTCAATTCCTCAAGTCTCTTTTCTCTTAGAAATCAAGTTCCTTACTTTGGAAATTCAAGAAAATTAATGCTTGTTTATAGTGATTCTTATTAAAGCAGCCATGATCTAGGAAATGTAATACAATTTTGTCTTATCTTAGCTTCTATGCAGATGGAGGTTTCTAATGGTTTTAATAGTAATTAATTAGTCAATACATTTTCCTTTATTAACGCTGCAGTGGTTCGTTCGATACTTATCCTCATTCCCGAAATCAATATAATATTTATTATTTTAAAACCAAGTACTCATTACTCGCGAATGAGGTTTCACAACTTTCTACACAATTCAAGTTCTTCACATATTATATCAAGTCAAACATAAGTCAAGTCCTTTATCTTTTTTTTAAAATCAATAAACCAACCAAATTCACTTAGCACATGTACGTCTACCGTACTACATAGTTCACAACAATCATGCTAGAAAAGATAGGAAGAGGTTCACATACCTCGCGACGATTATCGACAATTAGCAAAATGCTCCAAGTACTACAACCTTGCTAGCCTTTTCCACCCTTCAAGTAGAATACGCTACTCGTAGTACTTCCACCTATACTGGCCATAAAACGTCTATCAACTTCTAGATCTCTTCGTAGAATATTCTAAATACAAGATTCCTTATTCTCTGAAAATTCGAAGCCTCCCCGTAACCACATAAAATCTCCTCTCAACTCGGGCGCTACTGTGCCAACAACTCCTGAGGATTACGTTTAACAGGGCGTGTAACATCGCCACAAATATACTACAAGTCTCAGTAAATACGGTCGATGTAAATCTGATTTAATTCTATCAATCTTCTATCCTCATATAATATACTCAAATATAATTACTACAACATGTAATATCCAATTACAATAGGGGGACATAGATCATTACCTCGATAAGCCCAAAATTATCCAAGATAATATGTCGATCCTGAGCAACGTTTAGCTCCAACTCCTTACTCTCCAACCCGCTCCAAGCGACCCTTAGAAGTTTCTAACCAACTTCTCTTAACACTTCAACCAAGCTAGGAAGATTTTTCTAGGGTTTCACTTTGCGACTATTGGAATAAAGTAGTATTTCCGGGCTCCTAGTATTGAAATAGCTTTGAAATACAACTAGGGATACTAGGCTAAGGTATTTGGGATTATACAATAATACACAAAGTATTTTCTACACAAGAGGGGGGAGGGACGAAAACACAAGCCTAAAGGGAGGGAGTATTTTGCCTTGGAAGACTTAAGTGTGGGATGAAATTGGTCTTCAACTTAAGGGGGTATATATAGAAGAATCAAGGGTCAAGATCTATGCAATTGTGTGGTCAAGATTGGGCCATGTGTGTGTGGGTCCCACCACACCACATGGCCAACGATTTGGGCTTCCAAGTGTCACGCTATTCGGCGAGGATAAGTGGCTAGCCAACATCCTCCAGTCGCCCAGCGTGGCCACTCGAGGGGTGACACGTGTCGCCACTTTACAAATCAAAATATTTTGTCTTCAAAAATATCCAAAAATACGAATCGGGAATCGATTCCCGTTAACGAACCTTTTTCATGAAAACCCGAAAACTTTTCCAGTCGAAAATCACACCTTTCTTTCTTTCCAAAATTTACCGTACTCACTGCACGCGTCTGTATACATACCCTGGAACTACGGGGTATAACAATTCGGATGATAAAATCACAATTATCCGAAGAAGATTCAAAATTCGATGTGGGATAGCTTTAAAATACCAAAAAGTCTCACACCGCTAAAAGTCCAGGAATTGTTAGATAACCATAAATCAATTCCTTTACAGACGCCTCCACAAACACCACCGGCACCACTACAAACAAAGGAGCACACCCAGTTCTTTTCACAGAAATCTCAGATGGCCGCATTGCTTGCAGCGGCTAAAAATCCAGAAGAAATGCAAGCCATAATTTTGAAATTTGCACCGTCTTCATCAAAATAAGTCTCTTCGTCAGAAGAAGAAGAACCCGAAATTGAGAACGAAGATAATCCAGTTTTGGCAACAGTGGATTCTAAAAGTTGCCAAGAAAAGCCAAAAATCCCAGAGGAAAGATCGGACAAAATCCCCGACAAAAGTAAATGCCCGAACAGTAAAAGCAAAAATTCCAGCAATAATTCGAGAAGAGGACAAAAATAATGATGTCATGGATGACGTCACTCTCCACTCGGATGAATAATTAAATTATTAAAATATTATTTGTAATAGTTAAATCCCACTTTGTAATTCTCCTATAAAAGGAGACCATCTCCCTTAGTTAAGGAATCTTTTTCTTTCCTAGTTTTCTCTCCATTCTCTCCTTAGAAATAATTTTCAGATTTGTAATAGTTTGAGAGTCTCTCTCTACCAACCCTTAAGTTACTTAAATTCCCCCATGAAATTTCTAAATACCTTCATATGACCCATATGATTCATATGACTCATATGACTCATATCATATGAACATCAATATCGTTCACCATTAAACTCCTTGTAAGTATTTAATATTTTGAATAATATGATTGTAGATGGTACTACCTCATAAATCTTTTAAATACTTTATGCTCTTGCTCTTCTAAATTCATGCTTTTAAATTCTTTAAATTCATGCATTAAATCTATGGTCGGTTCAACTGCCTACTTTATTTAAATTCATGTAGAACCTTTGAATTATGGTTTCCATAACTTGGAACCTTAATTTGTAAGTTAATCTTTTATTACTTACTGTATTTTCTATTATCTTTTAATTATTCAATCTCTTATATATCAGTTCCTTCCCTATCTATTATCCCCTGTAGATCCTAGGTTGTATATATATATATATATGTATATATATATATATATATATATACATATATATATAAATAAGAGATTTAATAGCATCATCTATTCTCAAATATCATTATCTATTGCTGTTAATATTTTAATTCGCATTGTTACTATTGTGCGTTTTTATCACAATCATAGTTTTACCCTGTGTTATTTTATTTACAAAGTGTCATCGCATTTTTATATTAAGCATCAAATATTTCTTAAATATTATGTTTTATTATTATCACATTGGTATTTTTATCTTTATAATTTATATTTTTTGCAAAGTTACTTTTAATAATAAATTCTTTTAACCCACAACCCATTTTCTCCTTTGAACTAAAACAAAACCTAACACCCTAAAAACTACCCAAACCAAACCAAACCCATTCCTTATTTTTCCACCAGCCCAGTCGACCAACACATCCCGACCCAATTTCCCCGTCGGCCCAACCTCATTCGGCCGACCCAAGGCCCAAACCTATTTCACCCCATTTATCCCTAAGCCTAAACATCCCTAACCCATCAGCTAACAAACCCTACCCTCCAAGTCCCTCACCGTCAACACCCCATCCCTATCAAGATCTTCGCCGGATTTTCCGGCCACCAAATCGGCCGGAAAATCCGGTCCTCTATCATCTTTTCCTTTTCCGCCAGCTTTACTCGTACAAATCATCATTACCCCCCAAATCGTCTCCGCAAATCGTTACCAAATCATCCCCAAACTTACCATTTCTTTCAATAACAGAAATAAAAATTTGTCTCCCAAAACTCATATCAAACTTACCATTCTCAAGAACCAAATCATCTCACAATTTTTGAAATCAAAATCGAATCTTGGGAGATTTCTTGATACCTTTCAAAATCCAGAAATGAGGGTTATAAATATAGAAGTATTTCGTTAGGAAGAGGGATCGGTGGACACCCTTAGGTAAGGTTCCAAACTTTTTTTTGCATTAGTGTTTCAAAGAGTACAAAACCGAGAGTTAACTTTAAAAGTAACCAAAAACATCAAAACTTTGTTCCCTTTTAAATCGCATAACAACAAATCCTCCGAGTGGCTTTGACGATTCGAAACATCGCCTCAGTTGGTTGCCCGGAGAAGGTAAATTCAAAATACCCCTCAGATTATTTTTCCTAATTTTTATTGTCTTTCTTTGTGTTAATCGTTTAACAGTTCAGTTTGATATATTGCTATGAGTTGGCTTTGATTAATTTATGTGTCTTTGTATATTCGACTCGTGTTTGGGCCCAAATTAGATATCATGCAGTCAACATATTATTGATTAGCATATGTTTAAAAGGATTGATTCATTAATACTTATTGTTGTGAAATGTTAATTAACTGAATAGTTATTGTTTGTTTGTTTTCGACTACGTATGATATGTTAAGTCTACATTTATAATTATGTGATATGTGTTTAACAAATATCATGATTATTAGTATGACAGCCTGTTCTGCTGACTATAGTTTAGTCCTTCACATATTTAAGATCATATACAATTAGTTCTTTAAGGACCCACATATAGGTCTATTAATCTGTCTACATAGTTATGTGATTCATGAATGGTATATGATAGGGTGCTTTTAAATCTTCATTATTGGAAAACTTGAATGCCTGGGTTTGGAATAGTAAGTATGAAGCTTTGTGTATACCTTTTGGTCTGGATTATTGTGGATCTTTATGGATCAGTTGTAGATTAGAAATGTTGAAGTATGTTGTCTTGTGAGCCCATATACTCAGCTCAGCATATTTGAATCTGGAAGGATAATGGTGTGATAGTGTTTGATGACCATTTTAATTACATCATACATTGTCTAGAAGTGTTTGATAACCTGATTGTATGCTAGTTCAAGATAACTAGTTCTATCTAGCTAAAAGTATCACCATGTGGTTATTTATCTACTCCATGTCCAGTATGTTGTTGGATTGATCATATCCTGCCTTCTCTTATGAATGTCATTATATTCAATTAATGAGTATGGAAATAATCTTGTATACTTAATGTTGTCATTAGTTGTTCGTGCAATCATTTTATCTTTCATAATGTGAGGTGATTACCTGCTTGTGCTATATGCATTAGTATCAAATTATATCTAGATTAGCATGAGTATTGCCTTAAATTACGTGATATCATATTTGGTTTGCTGAATTGGTCATGTGTGTGTCCTTTTTGTTGAAATTCTGGATTTATGCAAGTTAGGAGTATATTGTCGAGATGTTGGTCTCCTTTATTCCTCTCCAAACACCCCAAGGATATAGATAGTTTATTCTGAGTGTCCTTCCATCTTTTTTTTATATATTATCATAAGCATGTATCTGTAAATACGGGTATAGTTTTGCTTCTGATTTGTTGGACCTGAAGTGATACACTTCGAAGTATACATGGCATACTTGTCTAATATACATCCAGTGTATATAACAGGTATATTCATGTATATCTTTCAGATGTATCAAATAATCATATATATCACCTCTCTATCTGGTTATGTGCATGTGCTTACATGTATAAATGATTATTTATTAAATGGGCCTATCATATATCTAAGCCGATCTATTTTTTTGTGAAATTTTGGGCCTGTCTATGCTTCGACCTACTGTTTGTATTTAAGACCCAAATATCTGAGTTGAAAATGTTGGGCCTTTATTAATTTGGATCTGCCATTTATTGTAGGATGATATAATCGAATAAGATTTGGATTATATATATGTCTAAATTTATATGAGTATTTTATCTACTTGCATTGTTGATAAAGTTTGGGTATATACTAATCATTTTCCTTTTCTTTTATTTATATGAAACGCATCTGAGCAAATGAAGAGTCTCGTTACGGGACTCATCATGATCTCGACAAATGAAGATACATATGTTCATCATCCTATTCACCTCGGAATTTGTAAACCCTTATGTTGAATGACATTGTCATCCTCCTTAGTCGTTACTCTTGATTTTCTAATCCCTCCTCCATTTATTTGTTGTAATTTAGTTACTCGATCTTGCAGGATTATTAGAATACTTAGGTTATTTAGGATTTGAATTGATGAATTGGAGGGTAGTTTCTATTTATTTTAGGTATGTCATACATGCTTAAAACTTTGCAAAACGATTTAATCATCCTTCATCTGCACATTTAATCATGCAACTAAGGTTTTGTTTCTTACCAAATTCATAATAAAAATGATTTTTATCATAAAACTCACTTATTGGCATCATATAAATAATTTATTTATCTTTATAAAAGTTGTCTTCTTACTATCAATTGCAAAGTAATTGCTTTATACACCATGCCATACATATTTGCGTCAAAGTCGATTTTGCAAGTAGTTGCACACTTTTCAACTTTGCATGTATTTTGGAAACAACAATGCAAATGCATAATTTTCATTACCTTGTCAAAAATTGCATCATTTAACTACTTGTAACATCTTTTTTACTTAAATACTCTTAAAACATACATTTTTCCTTAACATAATAATTAACCTGAGTTTGAACGGATAACTATAGTTAACGGATCTTAAAGGATGCCTAACCCTTTTCCTATAGGATAATAAAGAACCTTACCAAGAATCTCATATTTGTGTAGACCACTAAATGGAGTTCATCTTACAGCATTTAGTTAATATTCATGTGTCCTAATTCACCGTAAAAATAATTAGGTGACGACTCTTTAAACATGCTTTAAATTAAGGATTCACCAAGCGCGCGTCGCGAGCCCGCGGTAAAAGAATGAGCACGACAATTCGAATGTGAATCAAAGAATCACAAGACATTGTGAAGAAATTAGAAAAGCTGGTTTTAAGTATGTAATTTTTAAATTGCAATTTTACTATGTGATTTGTAACTTTTGAACAACACCGTAAAATTGTCATTTTGAAATTGTATTACAAAAAAATCATATTTCTATTAATTAATATAAGAGACACAAAAATAGCCCATAAATATTATTGGAAATCCCGATACCGACCTGACCCCGCCTCGGCCCGCTAAGATCGGTCCCCTATTCCGACGGGACCAGGAACGGGACGGGACATCGGTGGATCCTGCCAGTCTCGGCCCGTCAATCCCGCCGGAGGACCGGTCCTGCCCTTCCCCCTAGTTAGGGGTGGCAATAGGGCAGGTTAGAGCGAGTTAGGGCAAGCCTTGACCTGCTGAGATGTTAACCCGCCCTGCCCCATTTAGCATTTTTTAAAAATTTGCCCTGCCCTGTTTATGTTATTTTTCCTTTTTTCACTTTCAACTTGGTATTTATTTTGTTAACTTCTTTTATTTATTTTTTAAAAATTAGATGAACAATCAGTCTATTGTCATAATTTCTTAATATCAAGTAATTTATGAACTCAGTTTATTTTTTAAATGTTATTCATTTCTTTCAACCTTTCGCACTTTCCACTTGTAAGAGTTACAACTCTCAAACCGTAACCCCAAATAAGGTATTTCTTACGCCGAGCTGAAAGTAACACGGATACCTAACACTATCCCAAGTTTACTCTTGAAATACTTAGTGTAACTAGTATAAATTCACGCAAGAACAACCCTATAAAACTGTCTCGCCAGAATTTTTATGAAACAATACACAATCTTAAAATAGTCATAACTTCTTATCCGTAAGTCGAATTAATCCCCATAAAATATCAAACAGTCGATAACAGAGAAAAATAGAACTTTTATTCAGCACAAACTTTCATATTCTTTATCGATTTGTACAGTTTTTAAGTTATATATTCTGCCCTTTCAGATTTCGGTTGATCCAAGGCAGAAGGTCAAAGAGCGATAACATTCAAACCATATGTCTTATTTATCCCCGTAAAGTCTCAAACTGTCTATAACTGAGTAATCTAGAACTTTTATTCAGAACAAACTTTCATATTCTTTACCGATTTGTACAGTTTTTACGTTATACATTCTGCCCTTCCAGATTTCGATTGATCCGAGACAGAAACTTTAAATAGTGATAACTTTCAAACCGTAAGTCGGATTAATACCCGTAAAGTCTCAATATGACCGTTACAGAAAAATATATAACTCTATAAAATTTTATCCAATTCTAACAAGTACAACCCATCGTAACATATTATATCTTTAAATTTGCACAAATAAAACTTTGTCCTATTAATCGCTATACTTATTTAGAATTTTAAAAATGTGTTTTGACTGCATTTGTCGCCTCGTCGCTTAAGCATTGCCACCTTACTCTGTAAGCATTGCCTCGCTCGCTCTCCCCGTTTAACGTTTGACTGTCTCTGCCCCGTCGCCTCGCCCATTTGCCATCCCTACCCCTAGTCCCGTCAGGTCCCGTCCCGCTAGGACCCACCCCGACCCCGGCCCACTGACCACCCTTAGTTAATACTAGTATAGTACTTGCATAATGCGCAAAAAAAGTTGAAGAAAAAATGATAATAAATTATTATCGTACTTACTTGACCCCCTTGTATTTTTATTATTTGATCAATTGTAAAATTTAAACTATTTGATCCATAGTCATTAATAATAAAGCTACTATGTAAGGAAACCTCATTTCCTCCACCCTAAATTGTCGTAAGATCTTGTATTATGTGCAATGAGATTCAAATATAACTTAACTTTCTATGATAAAGTGATTTAATTAAGTAAAAATATGATTTTATAATAATGAGTAAGTAACAGAGGTGCATGTGTAATCACATATATAATGTATTAATAATTTTGTACAAACACTTTGGTGATAATAAAATACTACCCTTTAATAATTATACAGTGGTGTGCGAACAAACTCTTAATGGACGTGATTAAAATCCCAACAACAAATGGTTAGATCGAAGTATTCTTTGCTATTAATCTTTCAATAAATTTCAGTTAATAACATTAATATAAAAAGAAGATCTCATTTAACAACTAATTAGACGATTAACTTTCAAGAGATCAACTCAGCCAACCATGACAAATCTTATGAACTTATTTTTCAAGAAGTAGTTTATGAGCTAATAAGATTTTAGGCCAATTCTGAACTGAAAAGAAGAATTATTGAAGATACATTACATATATTATTAGTCCACGTCAATGTGGAGATCCTACACTTATAACTTATAAGGAAGCTTGCAGATGGTTTAGATAAGCATGCTGCTACTTCGAAAGAAACTAAGTGCTAATGTACTTGTTATCGCCCCGATGTTTTGCTCCTCCCGTTTTATCTGTTGATGAAATTGGAAGACAAATTGATTCCTTAACTCAAGCGATTTGAGCTGAAAACAGAACTTTAATTTCCAGCAATGAGTTCCCCAACTACTCCAGAAAGGGTTAGGACGGTGTGATTAAACTAAGGGGTAAGAAAGCATGAATACAATCGATCAAAGTAAAGGATAAAGTAAAGATAGATAAAATATTTAATTTGGATTGTGTCTCTTAATTTGTACAAAGAATGAGTATTTATAGTACAAAAAAAGAAAAAAATGTACAAAATGTGTCCCCCCATGTCGGTCGTCAAATAACCCACTAAGTACCACAACTGACTATGGGGGTGGTGCCGATTTTCTCGCCCTCTCTCCTCTTGCCGGGTAATGGTCCTTCCATTTAGCTGTAGTTGGTTGTTACCACTTTTGGAGTCTGGAAATCTTTTTGACTTGGTCGTTGAGGCGCCTGCATTTGAATGGGTTCCAGTCACACTTATAACTGATAGCTTCGGCTAAGATGCCTTAGTAGCCGATGGAGCTCTTGTCGTCGAGGGTTAGGAGTAAATTTGGCTCCTGAATAATTCGGATGTCAGTGACTTCGGCTAAACACTTAAATTATTTTTTGAGTGTTAACAATACTTTTCGGCCGCTGCGGAGAGGTGCCAAAGTACATTCATGCTAAAAACGTTGAATTGAAGATTCCGAAATTACTCTCATTATTAGTAATTGTAGTATGCAATCTTAGCAGTTTTTACCACATTTGCCTACATAGATCAAGAAAAATATTATCCAAAAAACAAGAAAGTAAAAAAAGATATGGTGAAAATTGAGGTAAATGTCACTTTTTACCCTTAAGTTATGTTTATGCAAAGACTTGTCACTACGAATACTATTTTTTCTAAGATGGCTTGTGTTCTTTCAACGTTTTTAATCTTCGCTAGACTTGAGTGTTGCACTCTGCAATGAACTGATTATCCTATAATTAGTTTCTACTTTAAACATTTAAGAAGATATATGTAGAGACAAAGGGGGGAGGCGTAAATTAAAGGTAATACTATGGTACAATTGAGGAGGTCTAAATTAGGTACAACATGAAAAAATAATTACATCTAAAGCCTCTATTCTTCCTCGGCGTATATTTTTTTTATGCAATTTCCAACCAATCAAGTATGATTTTGAGTTGTTGGAGGCTTTGGCTTTAACCCCTACTTTGTTTATTCCAAAAGATTTTACAATAAAGGGGAAGTAGTGCCAATAACCTTCGAATTCGAGGGGAAAAACCCCCCATTTGCAATCACTATACATGACCGATGCAAACATCATACTTTTGGACAATTGCATATGGGTTGGGAAGGCTATGATCTATATAAAAAGTGTCTTCCCTCTTCTATGAACTCATGGTGGATCAAAATACCACCCAGAGTATTTACAAGTTTTGAATCTAAAGGAAGCTAAGTGGAGTAAATCCATTCTCATAGGTCCTCTAGCATTCTCAGGTATGTCATCCTCTCTATCGAATATGATGTCTTCATTTAATATCATGGCTCCTCTTTTTGCTAATGTGTGTGCTACAGCATTAGCTTTCCTGAAGCAGTGTTTGATCTCGATTTTTCTTCTGTTGAATGATCTTTTGGGTTGCTTCAATAGCTTTCCTAAGTTTTCATGGTGGAATGGTATGTACTTTAAGCATATTTACTATCACCAAAGTGTCCATCTCTAGGATTAGTTGGGGCTGATGTTATTGCTCATTATACCATATGATTTCATGCATTGACTCTTGGAGCTCACAAGAGTTGTTAGTGGAGAATGTTGGATATAAAGCAGTACAGGAATATTAAGTAAGTATTACAAGTGCTTCGAAATGATAAACAATAAAGATTACAATAGCAACAAGATTGTAGTAAAAAAGAATTGTGGCAACAACAAGCTTTTGAGTTCTTGAATCATTCTTGAATCTTTGTACCAATTGCAGAGAGCTCTTTGAATCTTGATAACTTGAAATCAAGAGACACTAAATCTGAAAGTGTTACAACTATGCTGAGTCGAGTGATGACACTCTGTCTTTAAGACAAGATTGCCCCGTATATATCTTTTTACGTTGATAGACAATAGTCTCCCAAGATAAAACAACTACTAAACACTTGAGCAAAGAAAACTCAAGTTTTCTCTTGAAGAACTTTGAGTATTGAAATATGCTAGAGAGAAAGAAGATTTTCTGAAAATGCTAGAGTTGCAAGTGTTTTACCAATTGAGACAGGCCTCAATTTATAGGGTAAGATTTGTCTCTTCAAGTGCCAAATAAATGACATTGAATCACCCATGTAATGAAAATGAACTGCCCAAGTAATGACACCCATTTAGCAGTCAAATAATGGCTGAATATTGTTGGAATGAATGCCATTGAGGGCAGCCCAAAGGTCTCCAAAATTAGATTTTCGATTTCAGACTTTCTACATGGGCATCGCCGAATTAGTGTTTCGGCGCCGCGACTCCAGTGACTCAAGCCAGAATTAGCGCCGTGGCTCAGCCACTGAGGCATCGTGGCCCTGCCACAGTGGTGTCGCGACCTTTCTCGGCTCTGCGGCCCTTTTCTGACCAGTTACATCTTTACAATATGCACACTTCTTCCTTCATTTACCATTGTGGAACATTCGTCCTTTGGCCAATGACCGTCCATCATTCTATGTCTCAGACATTTTGCTTACGTACCAATATCTTTTTCACTAATGAAATTTACGATACATGGAACTACGAGTGCACGTGTGTGGAAATAACATTTTCGACGTGCGGGACCCCAATTGTTCGAGTCATATATAATGGGATAAACATAATTCTACATTAGTAAATTTCCAACAATCCCCTCTTGAAAGAGATTTTGGTGCACTCACAAGTTGCCTTTCTAGCAATCTTTCAGCGGACTGATGTTGCATCAGGAGAGGTAGCTTCCGCTTTGAACCTTCCTTAGTTGAATACCATCGAAATTACTTACTGTGCAGTGAACGTGATGTCTTGAACCGTCAGTGTTTAGTGTACGCCAAGTCAACGGTACCAACACAGCCATTTTTCTTACTCTGTTCTTCTTTAATGGTTTGTCCATTGTGGTCATGGGCACTCTTGGATTCTTAAGTGCGTTCATTTGAGGCGGCATGTCCTCACACTTAAATAGGTGGTCTCCTATAAGGTATCCTACTATACCCCACTTCACAAGTATTAGGAACCATTAAAAGTTTCTCCAAACCTAACATCAATCGTTGAGGATCAATAAAGGTTTTGGAAACTTAACCTCTACCTACACTATAGATAGAACTTAATGTCTATCGCGGGAACGACTTGGGTTTATGTTCCTTACAGAAATCATAACCCGAAGTCCCTTGCTTTCACCGAATCACTCAACTGAACCTTTACAACTTAGTTTTCTCATTGAGCCTAATTACTGGGATCTTCAGTCAGTAAGGTTGGGTTTCCATTGTATCAGTCCTTATTATTTGTGTTTTATGCCCATTCCCCTAGACAGGCAGAGCATATGATCTCTGGGTATGCCCTTAGTTAAAGAGTCTGCAATGTTCACATTTGATTTTACATAATTAATGAAAATAATACTTGTGGTGATCAGCTACCCAACGGTCTTATGTCTCTGACTAAAATGTCCAGACGTCGTCATTCGTGACCTCCCTGAAGCCAACTGTCTAGTCACAGTGTATAACTGACGAAGGCACGGGTTTCTCCCAATAAGGAACATCCTCTAAGAGGTTATGAAGTTACTCAACTTTGTTTCATGCTTTGTCCAAAGTGATAAACTCTGATTCCATCATGAATCGGCTGATGCAAGTTTGCTTAGAGGATTTTCAAAGACACACCATACACATTCATTTGTGGTTTTGGTGTTTTCAAGTCCGATGTCCAGTTTGCATCACTGTGTTCCCAGAACCGCTAGACATCCACAATACCATAATCCGTAGATAAGTGAATGTTTAATATATCATCATATCCGATTTAGCGCCTTCTATCAATCATTTCCAGAATCACGAGTGAACCTTTGTTCAATTATTCTACTTTGTAAGCCGATACTAGGTCGGTGGTAGTGTGTAAAATACATTGAACTACATGTGACCATCGCATATCGCTTGGTATACGGGTGCACCATGATTCCAATCAATCCTATAATTCATATCCATTGGTTACTTCAACGAGACTGTCAAACACATCACAAATGAGTTTAGAATTAGACAAGTCTATTAGATGTCTTAGAAATCCCAATTCCTAAGATGTCATTTGCAATACCCATATCCTTCATATCCAAACATCGTTTCAACCTATTCTTAGTCTCTAAGATCAAACTAGGACTACTCTCTATGATTAACATATCGTCAACATAAAGGCATATCATGACGAACGAGTCAGAATTACCTTTCATGTAGACACATTTGTCACACTTATTAATGGAGAAACCCTTTGATAGTAGAGTACTATCAAAGTTTTTGTGTCATTGATTCGGGCCTGTTTCAGCCCGTACATAGATTTGACAAGCTGACAGACTCTCTTCTTTTGCTCTGGAACCACACACCTCTCGAGTTGTTCCATATATATTTCTTCTTCCACATTCAGACTGTTGGTTTTTCAACTATTGGCTTTCTAACTTCAGAGTCAATGTTTTTGTTGTCAGATTCATTGTTTTTGTTTCATCTGAACCTTCCAGGACCAAAATGTAAATATTTCAAGGACCAAACCGAAAGTTCAGGAAGAAGCTCAACAATCCACCAAACCAACTCTTCGGTTATGAAGGTTGTCTCAACATTCATGTCACGCAAGACTGCAATAGCCCTGGATGTTAAGCTATTCACAGGGGAGCATATGTTCAAGTAGTCGAGGCCTTATACTCATCAGTAGATTCATCTACTTTGTACTCAATTTGAGTATCCACTTTTACAACTCAAGGTTTTTTTTCCCAGATGAAGGTCAACCATTATACAAGTATGGTTCTATTTGATGGAATCTATTTCTCTCTTTGTAGCTTCTTCCAAAGCAGTGCTTCTGAAGTTGATAATTCTTTGTTAATTATCCGCGGTTCATTCTCAACCATACAAGCTAGAAGACCTGGAATAAGTTTTTGTCCCCTCTTTGCTCCGTTTCGGTTCAACATCTAGAATCTCTGAGTTCTATAGATCTGGAACATTAAGTTCTGAATAGTCAGCAACTTGCAGATCTGGAATGTTTAGTTCCGGACAGTCAGAAACCCGTGGGTTCTTGTTAACCTTGAGCAATTACTTCTTTTTCCTTCTCAATGAGAGTTATCTTCAAATAATTCATCATTCTTTGACACCAAGAGGCGACAAGCACTACTTTTATTTGCAGATCTAGTGGATATGCAATCTATAGTCTTAGATCTAACTTGACCTATTTCGGTATTCCAATTTCTACCAAGCCACCCCACATCACAATATTTGTAGGTGGGATCTTTTCCATGTTTGACATAGAGATTTATCATTATCCTTGTGAGGAGTTTGTTGATAATCACATTAGCGGTAAGGATCTCCTTGCCCCACATATTTTGGGTGTACAACTTTGCGCTTGGCTAACACCGTTAGACTGGGGTGAGTAAGGAGCAGTCGTTTGATGAACGATGCTTTACATTCTCCCTTTTTATCACTACGAATTCCTCAATTCGTAGGCTTAGTTGATTTTCAACTTCTGCTTTGTAGCGCTTATCCGCTTCAACAAATTCATCTTTGCATTTCAACATAAAGGATGCAATACGTTCTACCATCATCAATGAAGGTCATAAAGTATTTTTCTCCCCCCTATTTTGTACAAGCTTATAATCACCCATGTAGGTGTGACTAAGTTCTAGAGAAGCGGTGTTTATTTTGTTATTTCTTTGACATAATTGAAAGGTGATTTTCCCACTTCCCCCACCTGATCGGTGTATTTTATATACATCTTTTGAGTCATTTTTAGTTAGTATTTTACTCATTTCATTTATGTTTAGTCTAGTATTAGGGTCGTTTTTCTTTCTTTTGTGTCACAGCGGTCAGAAATGGAGAAATGACAAAAAGGAGATGAAATGAGCATAAATGGGATGGAATTGCACACTAAAAGGGCCAAAAAATGAAGCCTAAGAAGTTCCGGGAAGTATAGAAGAAATCGACGGCTTGGATGAAAGCGGACGGCGAAAATCGCGTAAAAAACGCCTCGGTGCGCGGCAGATATTGAAGCGGTTGTGCGAGTTCTTCACGTCGTGGCGCGGATTGCGAGGGCCACGCGGCGACGGGATTTACGAGTTTTGGGCGGGTGACACGTTTCGAGTCCAAAAGAGATAATTTTTCCTACCTACATAATCCTTAACCCTTTACCTAAAGGATTCCATAACTTTTCCTAAACCCTTTACCTAAAAGATTCCATAACTTTTCCTACCTACATAATCCCTAACCCTTTACCTAAAGGATTCTTGGGTTATAAATAGTCTCTACATCATTAGAAGAATCCATTCTACATTCCATCCCACACTTGACAAATTCCATTCTCCATCCATCATTCTACCACATTCCATCTTGTAAATATTCCACAACACAATTCTTGGATGCTAGAGGGCTTGGAGACTTGTTCTTGAGTATTTTCTTTTCTTTGTTTATTTCAGTTCATGTATGGAGATTATATTAGTTCTTAGCGTGACTATGGCTAGGAGCTAATTACTTTGTTAGGGATTTCCTTGTGATTCTCTTGAAACTCTTATTCATGAATTAATACATTAGTTGATTTCTTCTTCACTTGCTTAAGATTTATTCAATAATTGCTTTGATTGCTTGATAATTAATTGATCACTAGTTATCATCACTTATATGAGTTCTAATCGAAATCCGAAAGGGGAGATTGTGAATATGCTATAGTTGAATAAACATAGGTTTAAATCGTGGACGAAAGTACTCCGATACTTGTGTAGCTTAATAGGTTATTGCTCTTAATCCTCCTTTGTAGTCAATCTTGTTATCGAAAGATAGAAGGGTTCTCCATTGGGGTTGAGTGTTTATATTACCTTAACAGGAGTATAAAACGGTTTAGTTAACCTGCTATCTTAACGTAGAAGAAGAAGTCAGTCTAATTGTATTAAGAATTGAATAGAGTGGATAGTTGATGATCTTGGAAGCCCTAATTCTCCATCATAATTGATTTAAATCAAAGTATTTTCATAATTAGTTTATTTCCTGCATTATTAGTTTAGAATTCCAACTCAATTAACGTTAACCAAATAGAAACTAAAGGATAGATAATCGGTACTTGAAAACCAGTCTCTGAGGACGATATTCGGTCTTACCTAGACTATATTACTTGTCACGACACGTGCACTTGCGTTTAGTGTGTGCATAAATCGCGCATCAAGTTTTTGGCGCCGTTGCCGGGGATTGGCGTACTTTCAATATCGATTTATCTATTCTTATTTCTAATTTGGTTGCTCCAAGAACAAGTTTCTAACTTGTTCTGCGAGCATCTTTTTATCACCTTTTGTTGTTTTCTTATTTTGCAGGTTAAATTCGGAAAAAAAAAATTAAAATTCAGGACACATGGACTACTACTATCAGAGACAGTGGAGTCATCAACAACATCTTAACCCACAGGTTCTGAAAGAAGATCTAGATGAGTTGCAGACATGCATACTCAGGCTCACCAAGTGCCAGTCTCAGTTCATGGATGAGACAAGAGTGTCCCTCAGAAATTTGGAGACACAAATAGGGCAACTAATGGATAGGATGAGCAATACACTTCAAGAAAATCTGCCTAGCGACACAATTGTGGAAAGTAATAATCAGATTGAGGAGCCTGAACCACACCCAGCTGTTGAGGAATCTGGCGAGATAGTTGGTGTAGAGAAGGAAAAGACTACTGAGATCCAATTATTCACCTTTTTGGACTCTTTGGAAATTCTTTTTCCTATACCTATTGCAGAAGAAACACCACTAGCTATCACTGTTGATCCCCAAATAGGAAGTCCATACCATCAAGGGAATCCCCTAGAGTTGAGAGATGTAGGGAATTTCACTGATCCCTACATTATAGAGAGCCTAAAAGACAAGCCGGTCTTGTGTACTTGGGGGATAATCTTATGTCTAAGGCCCTTGTTTGAAAAATGTGTTGTAGTAAAAGTGAGACCTGCAACAAACATTGTGCGGATTGCAAGCAGTTCACAGAAGGAGCCAATGGGCACTCGTAAAAGTTAACTGCGTCCTGCTAAAAGACGTTAAAGACAGTGCTTGTTGGGAGGCAACCCAATGTTTATTAATTATGTTATTTTAATTTCTGTCTTTAGTTTGTTTTATTTTGTCTTGAACAGTCTCACGGTCTTTGGTTCTTGTTTTGTGTTGTTGGATGACAGGTGGACTAGGAGCAGACCCGAGAAAAAGAGCAAAACGCTGAAAAAAAGGAAAAGCGTTGCCGCCACGACGCCAGACCGCGTCGCGTGGCGCTGAACTTGAGAGCCACGATTTGGGCGCCACGGCGCCGAATCTCAGAGCCGTGGCGCCGAAGGTTCAGAGGCCCAGACGTAATGCAAATTCCAGAATTGTTCCTCCCAGACCTCCGTTATGACCGCTATGTTGTGTCAGTAAGTTGTCCCTATTTTTGAGTCTTGCACACATTGGGGACAATGTGTGATTTAAGTTTTGGGGGGGGGGGGGTTTATTGTTTTTGAGTCTTTTGTGATTTGTTTTGTGTATTTTTGAGTAATTTTTTTTTTTGAGTCATAATTTGTTTTTTTTAAGATCATGCATGTTGTAGTTACTGAAAACGCCTAGTGAAGTAAGGTTGAATAATGTGATGGAATTAGAAGCAACCATCTAAACACTTAGGTTAGATATGCCAAAAATTCATGAAATCGGACTATTTGGGGTATCTTGCTTGATTTGTGCATTGTTAATGATTAAACATATGTGTCTGCTTGCTTGCTATTTGAGGCGAAATAGTTAGGATATGCATGTTAGGGAGATGATTCAGACATTTCTTTGTTAGCCCTTTCTTACCATTCTTTGTTTATCCCTATCATTACAATTGAATCCCTAGTCAGCCCCATTGAGCCTACAAATATGACCTTTTCTTTGACACCCTATAATTCCATATTTGTGCCATAAGTGAAAAATTGAGATGATTAGAATATAAAGTGTTGAAAAAAGAGACAAAAGAGAGTGAACAATTTTGATGCACCCCAAATGAAAAAGTAATAATAAATAGGCAAAAGCCTAAGTTTGGGGGTGCCAGCTATTCATCATACACCTCATTCTCTCAAAATAAAAGAGGGAAAAGATAGGTATGAAGTGAAAAAGAGAATCAAAAGAAAAGGGAAGAATTTAAAGCAAAAGAGCTTATGGTACGTAAGATTGAGCCTTAAAGCATATTTTTACCTACCCCTGCCTAAGCCTACATTACAACCCTGAAAAGCCCTGAAGATCTCTAATATATGTATCCATGATTAGTGGAGAATAGCAAGTAAACATGCCATATGATTTTGAAATTGACATGCATAGTTAGGTACTCTTACAACCATTGAGCATGATTGAATTGAATTTGCAAAATATCTGACTTGAGTGTTTAGAATGCTAAAAATCCATGTTATATGTTCCAGCATATTATCCTACTAACCTTCATGCTTTTCTAAGTGACAATTGTGCAGCAATTTGATCAGTGTTTTTGAGTCATTCTATTTTCTTTTCCTTCGTGTCTTTATTTTTTTCTTTTGATCTTTGCTCGAGGGCGAGCAAATGTTAAGTTTGGGGGTATTTGATCGGTGTATTTTATATACACCTTTTGAGTCATTTTTAGTTAGTATTTTACTTATTTCATTTATGTTTAGTATTGTCACGCCCCGAACCACGGGCCCGTGACTGGTGCCCTACCTGGGCACCCTTCTACCTTAACAACTAAGTAAACTGCGAAAATTAAATAACACCTCATTTTTTATTTTTTTTTCAAAACCAACATACGTACAAGGGCAAAGCCGACAAGGCTGCCATATAATATACATAATAAAAAGACACTACACTGTACATGAGTCCAATCCCACATATGAATACAGACCTCTAAGAGTTATACTAAACTATGACGGGACAAGGCCCCGCCGTACCCATAACCGTACAAAAGCACATCAAGGAACTATACCAAAAAGATAAACTCACGACAGAGGAGCTATCCAAAACTCGGCGGTCCTACACTGCAGATCACCAAATCTGCAGACCTAAACATGCGTCGTGAACGCAGCCCGGGCGAGGTCAAGACGAAGAATGTACCAAGTATGTGAAATGTTAGCATCTGTAATGAAATCATATGACGATCTAAACAAAGCAGGAGACATGTATGATAGCCAACCTACGATACAATACATAGCGGTCATATCAAGTCGTGGACGTGCCTCAAAGTCACTACTCAAATATAACTATGGGTCTCACGCCCATAATATCAATCATGCGGTGGAATCCTTCCTCATGGCGATCCATGATATAATATAACACCAATAAGCATATCCAGGAGTATCCTTCGTGGTCGCATGCCGGAATCCCACATCGTATAAGCATGACCATGGGTAATACAAACAACCGAATCAAACCCGCCTCCGGTCACACGCCTAATCCCACATCGTATAAGCATGTCCATGAGTATCCTCGTGGTCGCGTGCCGGAATCCCACATCGTATAAGCATGACCATGGGTAATACAAACAACCGGGAATCTAACCCGCCTCGTCACATGCCGGAATCTCACATCGATATAAGCGTGTCGAGTATCCTCGTGGTCGCGTGCCGAATCCCACATCGTATAAGCATGACCATGGGGTAACACAAATAATGGAAGCATACCCGTGGAATCCCACCTCACTGTCGGTACGTCCAAGTAAACTTACAACAAGGCAGCCGACCCTCCAACCGAGAGTCGCGTCAACGTAATAAAACATAATACTTGTACTCAAATGCTATCACCAACACACATTGGCAATTCTCAATTAAACAATCCAAAGTACTTATCAAGGCACACATAGAATAATTCTCAATTAAACAAGCCAAAGTACTTATCAAGGCACACATAGAATAATTCTCAATTAAACAAGCCAAAGTACTACGTACGTACATTCTTTTCAAAAGACTCATTTTTATGTAAAACCCCAAGATACTAACACCCGTAGTATCAAGGTGTGTCTATTTTTCAAAGTAAATTACTACATTTTTAGAAACTCATTTCAAATCTTGGAATCAAGTAACTTCAAATTTTCACAATCTAGGCAACTTATGCCTAATAATCAAAATAGACAACTTTCTTAACCTTCCATAAAGCCGTTATAACCAACTTCCCATAAAGCCGTTATAACCCTTTATGGTTTTAGACATATTCATTCCTTTTTATAACCAAGAGACTTATACTTAAGACCAAGTATCACATACATACAAATCAAGTTTCTTAACTTTCAAAATACTTCAAGTCTCTTAATATTTAGAAAACAAGTTTCTTCTACTTTTAAACCTCAAGTAACTCACACCTTTAAAACAAGTTACTTCTCTTAAATCATGTCATTTCTCCTCTCTTAAAACAATTAAGTAAATCACTCCTTTGACTCCCCTAAAGTCACTATAACGACCCTTAGGTTTTGGAACTAAGGCACTAGCCAAAAGATTTGGAAACCACTTCCTTTTCAAGACTCTATGTACTTTAAGTAAAATACTTTCACTTTTAAGAATCCAACTTCACTAAGGCAATGGATTATACAACTTACAATTTAAACATCAAAGTACAATCACCGAAGTACATAGAACAAATTCTATTTTAGGCAATCCAAATACAACCAAGGAATGGATCATTTCGAGTAGGACATACTTTCTTTATCTTAAGGAATCATGCTAGAAGAGGAGATAGTTCACATACCTTTCGGCTAAATCCACAAGCTGCCGAATACACCGCACGAAGTGTCAACCTATAATGGTCACAACATGACTATCAACTTCTAGTCTCTAACGAGAATAATACTAAGTATACGGTCTCTAATTCTACGGAAAATCGGGCAAAGACTTCCTTTGTTTCTACTTACTTTGCCACCTTTTCAAGGCGAATACAATAACCAAACACGCCACATTTAAGGCTCAAAACAACAACCAACCAAAGGGGATTACACGCCTTACAATACGTGTAAAATTCCGCCCACAATTCATAATGAAGTAGTTCCATATTTAAAGCCATTCTCGCCAACTTATACAACCACACTAAGTCTTTTCCAATTCTTTTCCAATTCCAAGTTCTAAGGTGTAACATGTTATATAGCCATAAACAACTTTAACAACTACAATTTCTTCTTATACAACATGCATTTACTTAAACCAATAATCAACTTGAATTGTAATCTTAAGGCTAAACATGCTAGTTTTCGGATTAGGGTTCCAATAGCCAATATACTTATCAAACTTCATAATATAACCTCATGCTTGCTAATAACCATAGCTACAACGATAAGTAAATCTTAATTGCTAAAACGACAAGATTTATACCTTTATAAGCCCTTAAAATTTTCAAGATTCAAAGTCGCCCCTTAGAAATTCTTAGCTCCTTTCCTTAGGTTCCAATCCGCTCCAAGCACTCCTTAGAAGCCTATGAAGAACCCATCTTCAAGTTCCAACTTCAAAGTTGAAGAACTCCATAAGTTTCCGCCTTGCGACTAACGTGAAAACGCCGTTTTTCCGAAATATTTCTATTGAGATATCCTTACAATACCCTTAGGGACCTTGGGTTTAAGTCTTGTGAATAATGGAACAAAATTGCAAAAATTTTGTGTGGACTATGGACCAAACCCGAGAGAAAGTTTTTAGAACAAGAAAATGTTGTGATTTTTCTAAGTGTTGAAGACCTTGTCTTGCACTAGCTTAGCATATATAACACATTGGATGGCTTAGATTATAACAAATGTGTGGCTTGGATGAGGATCATTAATTAAATAGCCAAGTGGACAAGTTGACCATGGTCAACAATCTCAAGCTTGAAGACTTATCTTCCAAGATGGTCAATGACCATTTTACCCTTACTAATTTTCGACCAAGACCATATGTGGGGGGTGCCACGTGTCGCCCTCTCATTCATCCATAAAATTTCGTAACCCTCGTGGGCCCCGCAAAACGTAAAATTCCTCGGGTGGGCCCCACGTGACCAAATCCGTAAAAATAAATTTCCATAGTGTTAACAAGTTCCATACTCTTCAAATAATACATTTTGAGAATCTAATTCTCCTCAACGAACATTTTTCCTTTCTGACGTTCGGAAGATTTTCTGTCGGAAAAACAATTCTTCCTTTCGTACCAATTTCCAAGTCTTGATTCCTTACATACTTTCTCTTATACATGTCCTGGACTTACGGGGTGTAACATTCTTCCCCCCTTAGAAACATTCGTCCCCGAATGTTCTTGGTCGGTTTTTCAATCTATACAAACTCCGGCATAAACTCTCTACCAAGCCTATCAATCAATACTGCACAAGACCAACGATGCCACACATGGCCACCACAACTACGTAAACATAACAATGGACCTTCCATCCGCGACCCCTTCTCACAAAACTCGAAGGTTACCGTCTTCTAAAACACGGGATCCTTAGAGGTTCCTTTATTTCCTTACTTGTCATACTTTCTCGTACCTCCAAACTTATTTAGTACGCATAAAATCAACTAGACTTGGGCCTTGCATCCTCGTGACCCTATCACATAATGGGACCATTACCAACCGACATCACCCCATTCCATACTACCGGTTGACCGAAATGAGTCCATAACCCACTCATCGTCACACTTAACTTCTCATTCTTAGTCCGAATTAAATCTCTCTTATCTCAAGGTACTTCTCACCCTATCCCCTATTCACTAGAGGGTCGCACATAAGTCAAGTATTTCTACCGTACATCCTTCCCTATTGGTCTTACATCACATGGGCAATTACTACTTGTGAACTCTACACAACTATAGTCTCAGTTCACTTATCATTCTTGTCAACATTCTTAACTTTTCACTTTACTAATCAAAGTATTCCTACCTCTGGGGGTACTATCACTTACAACTGCTAGCAACACAGGGAAAACATATACGCTAGGGCAAAATCTGAATCTAACAATGCACGTATGATTCAAAAGAATCGAGATATACCTGTAACCCCATGCGATGTCGCCTCCTGATCCTGTCCAGTAGTCACGTCATCTATGCGGTTCGAAGGACCGCCAGAACTATAAACACCACCCTGACCTCTACCACGACTGGCTGACATCTGAACACCCTGCCCTGGGGGATGCACAGCTGTGGAGGAAAGGTAACCAACCAACGGTCACAATAAAAACAAACACCTGTGCCATAACGGCATTTCCCCGAATGACACTTACCACATCTGATACACTGAGGAATAGGTGGCCTCGACCGAGAAAGTCCTCTGCTCCTCTGAGAACCTCGACCCCTGGAGCTTGGACCGGCTCCTAAATACCTCGTGGGGTCCAATCTCCCCCCTGTGAGCTGCGGGGGTATGTACTGGGTAGGCTGGGACGAATATCTCACTCGCTGCTGAGGCTGCTCGTCCATAAACTCACTGGGATAACCAACCGGTCTAGCCCTCTTACGCAGATCTCCGCGCTGGTCCTCTACCCTCTGTACACCTGTCTGTACTGGCCGGATAACCTCCTGCTGATGAAACTGTAGCACCGCTATCTTGGTCAATAACATAAATGCTTCCCTCATGACCCTATAGTCTTCTCCTAACTGAGAAACCGAGGCTCGTGCCGGTCTCAAAACCTGGCGCAGAAGAGCTCGCCGACTGTGGCACAACATCCTGTATACCCTGGGAACGAGCCCTATCAACTCTATGAGTCTGACTAGTAGCTCCTGCTACTCCTTTGCCCTTCAAGGCCGTTGCCCTCTCGAGGCATAATCAGAACACAAAATTACGTCAGAGAGGAATTATCTTACTAACACAGCTCTAGGGCACGATCTCAGAGTGAGAAGAATAGAAACCAACTCCTAAATGTCTTGTAGCCTCCTATTTATGGGTGTGGCGCGCAACACATCGATAATCAAGACTCTACTAGACACGGTCAGACATTCAGGATCGATCGCTCGATATAACTCTCACACGCCCAACCTGCTCGTGGATGGTGCCCTACACGGGCACCCTTCTACCTTAACAACTAAGTAAATCTGAAAATTAAATAACACCTCATTTGTTTTTCCAAACCAACATACGTCTGAGGCAAAGCCGACAAGGTCGCCATATAATATACATAATAAAAAGACACTACACTGCATACGAGTCCAATCCTACATATGAATACTGCACTCTAAGAGTTATATTAAACTATGACGGACAAGGCCCCCAGTATCCATAACCGCATAAAAGCACATCTTGAAGGAACTATACCAAAAGATAAACTCACGAGCAGGAGCTATCCAAAACTCGAACGGCGGTCCTACACTGCAGATCACCAAATGCGTATCTAAACTCATGCAGATGAACGCACCCGGGCGAGGTCAAGACGAAGAATGTACCAAGTATGTGAAACGAGAAATCTGTAATGAAATCATAATGATCTAAACAAAACAGAGACATGTATGATAGCCAACCTACAAGACACAATACATAAGCGGTCATATCAAGTCGTGGACGCGTGCCTCAAAGTCACTACTCAAATATAACTATGGGTCTCACGCCATAATATCAATCATGCCCGGAATCTTTCTCACCGCGGCGATCATGATATAATATAACACCAATAAGCATATCCAAAGAGTATCCTCGCGTCGCATACCCCTAATCCCACATCGATAAGCATGGGGTAATACAAACAACCGGAATCAAACCCGCCTCGGTCACACGCCCAAATCCCACATCGTATAAGCATGTCCATGAGTATCCTCGTGGTCGCATGCCTTAATCCCACATCGTATAAGCATGACCACTGGGTAATACAAATAACCGAATCTAACCCGCCCCGGTCACATGCCGGAATCCCACATCGTATAAGCATGTCCAGAGTATCCTCGTGGTCGCATGCCTTAATCCCACATCGTATAAGCATGACCATGGGGTAACACAAATAATGGAAGCATACCCGTGGAATCCCACCTCACTGTCGGTACGTCCAAGTAAACTTACAACAAGGCAGCCTACCCTCCAATCGAGATTCGCGGCAACGTAATAAAACATAATACTTGTACTCAAATACTATCACCAGCACACATTGGAAATTCTCAATTAAACATGCCAAAGTACTTATCAAGGCACACATAGAATAATTCTCAATTAAACAAGCCAAAGTACTTATCAAGGCACATATAGAATAATTCTCAATTAAACAAGCCAAAGTACTACGTACGTACATTCTTTTCAAAAGACTCCTTTTTATGTAAAACCCCAAGATACTAACACCCGTAGTATCAAGGTGTGTCTATTTTTCAAAGTAAATTACTACACTTTTAGAAAACTCATTTCAAAGCGTGGAATCAAGTAACTTCAAATTTTCACAATCTAGGCAACTTATGCCTAATAATCAAAATAGACAACTTTCTTAACCTTCCATAAAGCCGTTATAACCAACTTCCCATAAAGCCGTTATAACCCTTTATGGTTTTAGACATATTCATTCCTTTTTATAACCAAGAGACTTATACTTAAGACCAAGTATCACATACTTACAAATCAAGTTTCTTAACTTTCAAAATACTTCAAGTCTCTTAATATTTAGAAAACAAGTTTCTTCTACTTTTAAACCTCAAGTAACTCACACCTTTAAAACAAGTTACTTCTCTTAAATCATGTCATTTCTCCTCTCTTAAAACAATTAAGTAAATCACTCATTTGACTCCCCTAAAGTCACTATAACGACCCTTAGGTTTTGGAACTAAGGCACTAGCCAAAAGATTTGGAAACCACTTCCTTTTCAAGACTCTATGTACTTTAAGTAAAATACTTTCACTTTTAAGAATCCAACTTCACTAAGGCAATGGATTATACAACTTACAATTTAAACATCAAAGTACAATCAAGGAAGTACATAGAACAAATTCTATTTTAGGCAATCCAAATACAACCAAGGAATGGATCATTTAAGAGTAGGACATACTTTCTTTATCTTAAGGAATCATGCTAGAAGAGAGATAGTTCACATACCTTTCTGGCTAAATCCACAAGCTAAGCCGAATACACCGCACGTAGAAGTGTCAACCTATAATGGTCACAACATGACTATCAACTTCTAGTCTCTAACGTAGAATAATACTAAGTATACGGTCTCTAATTCTACGGAAAATCGGGCAGCACTTCCTTTGTTTCTACTTACTTTGCCACCTTTTTCAAGGCCGAATACAATAACCAAACATGCCACATTTAAGGCTCAAAACAACAACCAACCAGGGGATTACACGCCTTACAATACGTAAAATTCCGCCCCACAATTCATACGAAGTAGTTCCATATTTAAAGCCATTCTCGGCCAACTTATACAACCACACTAAGTCTTTTCCAATTCTTTTCCAATTCCAAGTTCTAAGGTGTAACATGTTATATAGCCATAAACAACTTTAACAACTACAATTTCCTTCTTATACAACATGCGACGACTTAAACCAATAATCAACTTGAATTGTAATCTTAAGGCTAAACATGCTAGTTTTCGGATTAGGGTTCCAATAGCCAATATACTTATCAAACTTCATAATATAAACCTCATGCTTTCTAATAACCATAGCTACAACGATAAGTAAATCTTAATTGCTAAAACGACAAGATTTATACCTTTATAAGCCCTTAAAATTTCCAAGATTCAAAGTCGCGCCTTAGAAATTCTTAGCTCCTTTCCTTAGGTTCCAGTCCTCTCCAAGCACTCATTAGAAGCCTATGAAGAACCCATCTTCAAGTTCCAACTTCAAAGTTGAAGAACTCCATAAGTTTCCGCCTTGCGACGAACGTGAAAACGCCGTTTTTCCGAAATATTTCTATTGAGATATCCTTACAATACCCTTAGGGACCTTGGGTTTAAGTCTTGTGAATAATGGAACAAAATTGCAAAATTTTTGTGTGGACTATGGACCAAACCCGAGAGCAAGTTTTTAGAACAAGAAAATGTTGTGATTTTTCTAAGTGTCAAGACCTTTTCGCACTAGCTTAGCATATATAACACATCGATGGCTTAGATTATAACAAATGTGTGGCTTGGATGAGGATCATTAATTAAATAGCCAAGTGGACAAGTTGACAAGTCAACAATCTCAAGCTTTGAAGACTTGTCTTCCTTGATGGTCAATGACCATTTTATCCTTACTAAATTTGTCCAAGACCATATGTGGGGGGTGCCACGTGTCGCCCTCTCATTCGCCCATAAAATTTCGTAACCCTCGCGGGCCCCGCAAAACGTAAAATTCCTCGGGTGGGCCCCACGTGACCAAATCCGTAAAAATAAATTTCCATAATGTTAAAAGTTCCATATTCCTCAAATAATACATTTTGGGAATCCAATTCTCATCAACGAACATTTTTCCTTTCCGACGCTCTAAGATTTTCTCATTGAAAACAATTCTTCCTTTCGTACTCAATTTCCAAGTCTTGATTCCTTACATACCTTCTCTTATACATGTCCCGACTTACGGTGTAACATTCTTCCCCTTAGAAACATTCGCCCCGAATGTTCTTGGTCGATTTTTCAATCTATACAAACTCCGTGATAAACTCTCTACCAAGCCTATCAATCAATATCGCACAAGACCAACGATGCCACACATGGCCACCACAACTACGTAAACATAACAATGGACCTTCCATCCGCGAATTCTTCTCACAAAACTCGGGTTACCGTCTTCTAAAACACGGATCCTTAGAGGTTCCTTTATTTCCTTTGTCATACTTTCTGCATTCTCCAAACTTATTTAGTACCAAAGACAAAATCAACTAGACTTGGGCCTTGCATCCTCGTGACCCTATCACATAGCGGGACCATTACCAACCGACATCACCCCATTCCATACTACCTGTTGACCAAAATGAGTCCATAACCCACTCATCGTCACACTTAACTTCTCATTCTTAGTCCGAACTAAATCTCTCTCTTATCTCAAGGTACTTCACCCTATCCCCTATTCACTAGAGGGTCGTCACATAAGTCGAAGTATTTCTACTGCACATCCTTCCCTATTGGTCTTACATCACATGGGCAATTACTACTTGTGAACTCTACACAACTATAGTCTCAGCCACTTATCATTCTTGTCAACATTCTTAACTTTTCACTTTACTAATCAAAGTATTCCTACCTGGGGTACTATCACTTACAATCGCTAGCAACACAGTGGAAAACATATACGCTAGTGGCAAAATCTGAATCTAACAATGCACGTATGATTCAAAAGAATCGAGATATACCAGAACCCCATGCGATGTCGCCTCCGATCTGTCCGATGAGTCACGTCATCTATGCGGTTCAAGGACCGCGAACTATAAACACCACCACGACTCTACCACGATCGGCCGACATCTCAACACCTCGCCTGGGATGCAAATGGAGGAAAGGTAACCAACCATCGGCTCATAGCCGAGCCACCTTACTGGCTCTTTCTAACAGACATTCTACTTCGCGGGCCCGAACAGTCACAATAAAAACAAACACTGCGCCATAACGGCATTTCCCGAATGACACTTACCACATCCGATACATCGAGGAATAGGTGGCCTCGACCGAGAAAGTCCTCTCGCCTCGAGAACCTCGACTTGGAGCTTGGACCGCTCATAAATACCTCGTGGGGTCCACCTCCCCGTGAGCCGCGGGGTATGTCTTTAGGTCTGGGACGAATATCTCACTCGTTGCTGAGGCTGCTCGTCCATAAACTCACCGGGATAACCAACCGGTCTAGCCCTCTTACGCAGATCTCCGCTACGTCCTCCACCCTGACACTGTCTCAGATCGCCGGATAACCTCCTGCTGATGAAACTGTAGCACCGCTATCTTGGTCAATAACATAAATGCTTCCCTCATGACCCTATAGTCTTCTCCTAACTGAGAAACTGGAGGCTCTGGTGCTGGGGTCTCAAAACCTGGCGCAGAAGAGCTCGCCGACTGTGGCACAACATCCTGTATACCCTGGGAACGAGCCCTATCAACTCTATGAGTCTGACTAGTAGCTCCTGCTACTCCTTTGCCCTTCAAGGGCGTTGTTCTCCTCGAGGCATAATCAGAATACACAAAATTACGTCGAGAGGAATTATCTTACTAACACAGCCTCTAGTGGCACGATCTCGAGTGAAGAATAGAAACCAACTCCTAAATGTCCTGTAGCCTCCTATTTATGGGTGTTGCGCGCAACACTCCGATAATCAAGACTCTACTAGACACGGTCTGTAGACATTCCGAGGATCGATCGCTCGATACAACTCTCACGCCCGAACCCCGGGCGTGGATCGTGCCCTACCCGGCACCCTTCTACCTTAACAACTAAGTAAATCGAAAATTAAATAACACCTCATTTTTTTTCCAAAACCAACATACGTACAAGTGGCAAAGCCGACAATCTCGCCATATAATATACATAATAAAAAGACACTACATCGTATACGAGTCCAATCCCACATATGAATACTGCACTCTAAGAGTTATACTAAACTATGACGGACAAGGCCCCGCCGTACCCATGACTGTAAAAAAGCCTGCACTGAAGGAACTATACCAAAAAGATAAACTCCGAGCAGAGGAGCTATCCAAAACTCGAAAGGCGGTCCTACACTGCAGATCACCAAATCATGCGTATCTAAACTGCGGATTTAACGCACTTCCGGGCGAGGTCAAGACGTAAGAATGTATGTGATGAAAGTAAGTATCGTAATGAAATCATAACTTCTAAACAAAACAGAGACATGTATGATAGCCAACCTACGATACACAATACATAAGCGGTCATATCAAGTCGGGATCATGCCTCAAAGTCACTACTCAAATATAACTATGGTCTCACGCCCATAATATCAATCATGCGTGGAATCTTTCCTCACTGCCGGCAGTCCATGATATAATATAACACCAATAAGCATATCCAAAGAGTATCCCTCGTGGTCGCATACCCCGGAATCCCACATCGTATAAGCATGACCATGGGGTAATACAAACAAATCCGGGAATCAAACCAGCTCCGTCACGTGCCGAAATCCCACATCGTATAAGCATGTCCAGCGAGTATCCTCGTGGTCGCGTGCCGGAATCCCACATCGTATAAGCATGACCATGGGTAATACAAATAACCAGGAATCTAACCCGCCTCGGTCACGTGCCTAATCCCACATCGATAAGCGTGTCGCGAGTATCCTCGTGGTCGCGTGCCTAATCCCACATCGTATAAGCATGACCATGGGTAACACAAATAATGGAAGCATACGTGGAATCCCACCTCACCGCTTGCGACGCCCAAGTAAACTTACAACAAGGCAGCCTACCCTCCAATCGAGATTCACGACAACGTAATAAAACATAATACTTGTACTCAAATACTATCACCAGCACACATTGGCAATTCTCAATTAAACATGCCAAAGTACTTATCATGGCACACATAGAATAATTCTCAATTAAACAAGCCAAAGTACTTATCAAGGCACATATAGAATAATTCTCAATTAAACAAGCCAAAGTACTACGTGACGCATATCTCTTTCAAAAGACTCCTTTTTATGTAAAACCCCAAGATACTAACACCCGTAGTATCAAGGTGTGTCTATTTTTCAAAGTAAATTACTACACTTTTAGAAAACTCATTTCAAAGCGTGGAATCAAGTAACTTCAAATTTTCACAATCTAGGCAACTTATGCCTAATAATCAAAATAGACAACTTTCTTAACCTTCCATAAAGCCGTTATAACCAACTTCCCATAAAGCCGTTATAACCCTTTATGGTTTTAGACATATTCATTCCTTTTTATAACCAAGAGACTTATACTTAAGACCAAGTATCACATACTTACAAATCAAGTTTCTTAACTTTCAAAATACTTCAAGTCTCTTAATATTTAGAAAACAAGTTTCTTCTACTTTTAAACCTCAAGTAACTCACACCTTTAAAACAAGTTACTTCTCTTAAATCATGTCATTTCTCCTCTCTTAAAACAATTAAGTAAATCACTCATTTGACTCCCCTAAAGTCACTATAACGACCCTTAGGTTTTGGAACTAAGGCACTAGCCAAAAGATTTGGAAACCACTTCCTTTTCAAGACTCTATGTACTTTAAGTAAAATACTTTCACTTTTAAGAATCCAACTTCACTAAGGCAATGGATTATACAACTTACAATTTAAACATCAAAGTACAATCAAGGAAGTACATAGAACAAATTCTATTTTAGGCAATCCAAATACAACCAAGGAATGGATCATTTAAGGAGTAGGACATACTTTCTTTATCTTAAGGAATCATGCTAGAAGAGGAGATAGTTCACATACCTTTCAAGCTAAATCCACAAGCTGCCGAATACACCGCACGAAGTGTCAACCTATAATGGTCACAACATGACTATCAACTTCTAGTCTCTAACGTAGAATAATACTAAGTATACGGTCTCTAATTCTACGGAAAATCGGGCAACACTTCCTTTGTTTCTACTTACTTTGCCACCTTTTTCAAGGCCAAATACAATAACCAAACATGCCACATTTAAGGCTCAAAACAACAACCAACCAAAGGGGATTACACGCCTTACAATACGTGTAAAATTCCGCCCCACAATTCATACGAAGTAGTTCCATATTTAAAGCCATTCTCGGCCAACTTATACAACCACACTAAGTCTTTTCCAATTCTTTTCCAATTCCAAGTTCTAAGGTGTAACATGTTATATAGCCATAAACAACTTTAACAACTACAATTTCCTTCTTATACAACATGCGACGACTTAAACCAATAATCAACTTGAATTGTAATCTTAAGGCTAAACATGCTAGTTTTCGGATTAGGGTTCCAATAGCCAATATACTTATCAAACTTCATAATATAAACCTCATGCTTGCTAATAACCATAGCTACAACGATAAGTAAATCTTAATTGCTAAAACGACAAGATTTATACCTTTATAAGCCCTTAAAATTTCCAAGATTCAAAGTCGCGCCTTAGAAATTCTTAGCTCCTTTCCTTAGGTTCCAATCCGCTCCAAGCACTCATTAGAAGCCTATGAAGAACCCATCTTCAAGTTCCAACTTCAAAGTTGAAGAACTCCATAAGTTTCCGCCTTGCGACGAACGTGAAAACGCCGTTTTTCCGAAATATTTCTATTGAGATATCCTTACAATACCCTTAGGGACCTTGGGTTTAAGTCTTGTGAATAATGGAACAAAATTGCAAAATTTTTGTGTGGACTATGGACCAAACCCGAGAGCAAGTTTTTAGAACAAGAAAATGTTGTGATTTTTCTAAGTGTTGAAGACCTTGTCTTGCACTAGCTTAGCATATATAACACATTGGATGGCTTAGATTATAACAAATGTGTGGCTTGGATGAGGATCATTAATTAAATAGCTAAGTGGACAAGTTGACCATGGTCAACAATCTCAAGCTTGAAGACTTATCTTCCAAGATGGTCAATGACCATTTTACCCTTACTAATTTTCGACCAAGACCATATGTGGGGGGTGCCACGTGTCGCCCTCTCATTCGTCCATAAAATTTCGTAACCCTCGTGGGCCCCGCAAACGAAAATTTCGGGGGCCCCACGTGACCAAATCGTAAAAATAAATTTCCATAGTGTTAACAAGTTCCATACTCTTCAAATAATACATTTTGAGAATCTAATTCTCCTCAGCGAACATTTTTCCTTTACGACGTTCGGAAGATTTTCTCGGAAAAACAATTCTTCCTTTCGTACCAATTTCCAAGTCTTGATTCCTTACATACTTTCTCTTATACATGTCCTGGACTTACGGGGTGTAACATTCTTCCCCCCTTAGAAACATTCGTCCCCGAATGTTCTTGGTCGGTTTTTCAATCTATACAAACTCCGGCATAAACTCTCTACCAAGCCTATCAATCAATACTGCACAAGACCAACGATGCCACACATGGCCACCACAACTACGTAAACATAACAATGGACCTTCCATCCGCGACCCCTTCTCACAAAACTCGAAGGTTACCGTCTTCTAAAACACGGGATCCTTAGAGGTTCCTTTATTTCCTTACTTGTCATACTTTCTCGTACCTCCAAACTTATTTAGTACCCGTACAAAATCAACTAGACTTGGGCCTTGCATCCTCGTGACCCTATCACATAGCGGGACCATTACCAACTGACATCACCCCATTCCATACTACCGGTTGACCCGAAATGAGTCCATAACCCGACTCATCGTCACACTTAACTTCTCATTCTTAGTCTGAATTAAATCTCTCTCTTATCTCAAGGTACTTCTCACCCTATCCCCCTATTCACTAGAGGGTCGTCACATAAGTCGAAGTATTTCTACCGTACATCCTTCCCTATTGGTCTTACATCAGCATGTGGCAATTACTACTTGTGAACTCTACACAACTATAGTCTCAGTTCACTTATCATTCTTGTCAACATTCTTAACTTTTCACTTTACTAATCAAAGTATTCCTACCTCTGGGGGTACTATCACTTACAACTGCTAGCAACACAGGGAAAACATATACGCTAGGGCAAAATCTGAATCTAACAATGCACGTATGATTCAAAAGAATCGAGATATACCTGAACTACGCGATGTCGCCTCCGATCCTCGCCCAAGAGTCACGCCATCTATGCGGTTCAAGGACCGCGTAACTATAAACACCACGACCTCTACCACGATCGGTGACATTCAACACCGCTCGGGGATGCATTTGTGGAGGAAAGGTAACCAACCAACGGTCACAATAAAAACAAACACCTGTGCCATAACGGCATTTCCCCGAATGACACTTACCACATCTGATACACTGAGGAATAGGTGGCCTCGACCGAAAGTCCTCTCGCCTCTCGAGAACCTCGACCCGGAGCTTGGACCGCTCCTAAATACCTCGTGGGGTCCACCCCCCGTGAGCTGCGGGTATGTACCGGGTAGGACGAATATCTCACTTCTTGAGGCCGCTCGTCCATAAACTCATCGGGATAACCAACCGGTCTAGCCTCTTACGCAGATCTCCGCGCCGTCCTCTACCCTCTGACACTGTCTGCATCCGGGCCGATAACCTCTCGCCGATGAAACTGTAGCACCGCTTATCTTGGTCAATAACATAAATGCTTCCTCATGACCTATAGTCTTCTCTAATCGAGAACTGGAGGCTCGTGCTGGGTCTCAAAACTCGGCGCAGAAGAGCTCCGATCGCGTGGCACAACATCCTCGTATACCACGAACGAGCCCTATCAACTCTATGAGTCTGCCTAGTAGCTCCTGCTACTCCTTTGCGCTTCTGGTGTTGCCTCTCGAGGCATAATCAGAATACACAAAATTACGTCGAGAGGAATTATCTTACTAACACGCTTCTGTGGGCACGATCTCGAGTGAGAAGAATAGAAACCAACTCCTAAATGTCCTGTAGCCTCCTATTTATGGGTGGCGCGCAACACATCGATAATCAAGACTCTACTAGACACGGTCAGAGACATTCCGAGGATCGATCGCTTCGATACAACTCATCACGCCCCGAACCCCAGGCCCGTGATTGGTGCCCTACCTGGGCACCCTTCTACCTTAACAACTAAGTAAACTGCGGAAATCGAATAACACCTCTTTTTTTTCTTTAAAAACCAACGTACGTGCAAGGCAAAGCCGACAAGGCTGCCATATAATATACATAATAAAAAGACACTACACTGTACACGAGTCCAATCCCACATATGAATACAGACCTCTAAGAGTTATACTGAACTATGACGGGACAAGGCCCCGCCGTACCCATAACCGTACAAAAGCCTGTACTGAACGAACTATACCAAAAAGATAAACTCCGAGCAGGAGCTATCCAAAACTACGGCGTGGTCCTACACTGCAGATCACCAAATCTGTGATCTAAACTCTGCGGCGTGAACGCAGCCGAAAGGAGGTCAAGAAGAATGTACCAAGTATGTGAAATGAGCATCAGTAATGAAATCATATGATCTAAACAAAGCAGAGACATGTATGATAGCCAACCTACGATTACACGATACATAAGGTCATATCAAGTCGGGGACGATGCCTCAAAGTCACTACTCAAATATAACTATGGTCTCACGCCCATAATATCAATCATGCGTGGAATCTTTCCTCACCGTGATCCATGATATAATATAACACCAATAAGCATATCCAAAGAGTATCCCTCGTGGTCGCATACCCCGGAATCCCACATCGTATAAGCATGGGGTAATACAAACAAATCCGGAAATCAAACCCGCTCCTGGTCACATGCCCCGAAATCCCACATCGTATAAGCATGTCCAAGGAGTATCCCTCGTGGTCGCATGCCCCGGAATCCCACATCGTATAAGCATGACCATGGGGTAATACAAATAAATCCGAGAATCTAACCCGCTCCTGGTCACATGCCCCGGAATCCCACATCGTATAAGCATGTCTAAGGAGTATCCCTCGTGGTCGCATGCCCCGGAATCCCACATCGTATAAGCATGACCATGGGGTAACACAAATAATGGAAGCATACCCGTGGAATCCCACCTCACTGTCGGTACGTCCAAGTAAACTTACAACAAGGCAGCCTACCCTCCAATCGAGATTCGCGGCAACGTAATAAAACATAATACTTGTACTCAAATACTATCACCAGCACACATTGGAAATTCTCAATTAAACATGCCAAAGTACTTATCAAGGCACACATAGAATAATTCTCAATTAAACAAGCCAAAGTACTTATCAAGGCACATATAGAATAATTCTCAATTAAACAAGCCAAAGTACTACGTACGCATATCTCTTTCAAAAGACTCCTTTTTATGTAAAACCCCAAGATACTAACACCCGTAGTATCAAGGTGTGTCTATTTTTCAAAGTAAATTACTACACTTTTAGAAAACTCATTTCAAAGCGTGGAATCAAGTAACTTCAAATTTTCACAATCTAGGCAACTTATGCCTAATAATCAAAATAGACAACTTTCTTAACCTTCCATAAAGCCGTTATAACCAACTTCCCATAAAGCCGTTATAACCCTTTATGGTTTTAGACATATTCATTCCTTTTTATAACCAAGAGACTTATACTTAAGACCAAGTATCACATACTTACAAATCAAGTTTCTTAACTTTCAAAATACTTCAAGTCTCTTAATATTTAGAAAACAAGTTTCTTCTACTTTTAAACCTCAAGTAACTCACACCTTTAAAACAAGTTACTTCTCTTAAATCATGTCATTTCTCCTCTCTTAAAACAATTAAGTAAATCACTCATTTGACTCCCCTAAAGTCACTATAACGACCCTTAGGTTTTGGAACTAAGGCACTAGCCAAAAGATTTGGAAACCACTTCCTTTTCAAGACTCTATGTACTTTAAGTAAAATACTTTCACTTTTAAGAATCCAACTTCACTAAGGCAATGGATTATACAACTTACAATTTAAACATCAAAGTACAATCAAGGAAGTACATAGAACAAATTCTATTTTAGGCAATCCAAATACAACCAAGGAATGGATCATTTAAGGAGTAGGACATACTTTCTTTATCTTAAGGAATCATGCTAGAAGAGGAGATAGTTCACATACCTTTTCGGCTAAATCCACAAGCTAAGCCGAATACACCGCACGTAGAAGTGTCAACCTATAATGGTCACAACATGACTATCAACTTCTAGTCTCTAACGTAGAATAATACTAAGTATACGGTCTCTAATTCTACGGAAAATCGGGCAACACTTCCTTTGTTTCTACTTACTTTGCCACCTTTTTCAAGGCCGAATACAATAACCAAACATGCCACATTTAAGGCTCAAAACAACAACCAACCAAAGGGGATTACACGCCTTACAATACGTGTAAAATTCCGCCCCACAATTCATACGAAGTAGTTCCATATTTAAAGCCATTCTCGGCCAACTTATACAACCACACTAAGTCTTTTCCAATTCTTTTCCAATTCCAAGTTCTAAGGTGTAACATGTTATATAGCCATAAACAACTTTAACAACTACAATTTCCTTCTTATACAACATGCGACGACTTAAACCAATAATCAACTTGAATTGTAATCTTAAGGCTAAACATGCTAGTTTTCGGATTAGGGTTCCAATAGCCAATATACTTATCAAACTTCATAATATAAACCTCATGCTTTCTAATAACCATAGCTACAACGATAAGTAAATCTTAATTGCTAAAACGACAAGATTTATACCTTTATAAGCCCTTAAAATTTCCAAGATTCAAAGTCGCGCCTTAGAAATTCTTAGCTCCTTTCCTTAGGTTCCAGTCCGCTCCAAGCACTCATTAGAAGCCTATGAAGAACCCATCTTCAAGTTCCAACTTCAAAGTTGAAGAACTCCATAAGTTTCCGCCTTGCGACGAACGTGAAAACGCCGTTTTTCCGAAATATTTCTATTGAGATATCCTTACAATACCCTTAGGGACCTTGGGTTTAAGTCTTGTGAATAATGGAACAAAATTGCAAAATTTTTGTGTGGACTATGGACCAAACCCGAGAGCAAGTTTTTAGAACAAGAAAATGTTGTGATTTTTCTAAGTGTTGAAGACCTTGTCTTGCACTAGCTTAGCATATATAACACATTGGATGGCTTATATTATAACAAATGTGTGGCTTGGATGAGGATCATTAATTAAATAGCCAAGTGGACAAGTTGACCATGGTCAACAATCTCAAGCTTGAGGACTTATCTTCCAAGATGGTCAATGACCATTTTACCCTTACTAATTTTCGACCAAGACCATATGTGGGGGGTGCCACGTGTCGCCCTCTCATTCGTCCATAAAATTTCGTAACCCTCGTGGGCCCCGCAAAACGTAAAATTCCTCGGGTGGGCCCCACGTGACCAAATCCGTAAAAATAAATTTCCATAGTGTTAACAAGTTCCATACTCTTCAAATAATACATTTTGAGAATCTAATTCTCCTCAACGAACATTTTTCCTTTCCGACGTTCGGAAGATTTTCTGTCGGAAAAACAATTCTTCCTTTCGTACCAATTTCCAAGTCTTGATTCCTTACATACCTTCTCTTATACATGTCCTGGACTTACGGGGTGTAACATTCTTCCCCCCTTAGAAACATTCGTCCCCGAATGTTCTTGGTCGGTTTTTCAATCTATACAAACTCCGGCATAAACTCTCTACCAAGCCTATCAATCAATACTGCACAAGACCAACGATGCCACACATGGCCACCACAACTACGTAAACATAACAATGGACCTTCCATCCGCGACCCCTTCTCACAAAACTCGAAGGTTACCGTCTTCTAAAACACGGGATCCTTAGAGGTTCCTTTATTTCCTTACTTGTCATACTTTCTCGTACCTCCAAACTTATTTAGTACCCGTACAAAATCAACTAGACTTGGGCCTTGCATCCTCGTGACCCTATCACATAGCGGGACCATTATCAACTGACATCACCCCATTCCATACTACCGGTTGACCCGAAATGAGTCCATAACCCGACTCATCGTCACACTTAACTTCTCATTCTTAGTCTGAATTAAATCTCTCTCTTATCTCAAGGTACTTCTCACCCTATCCCCCTATTCACTAGAGGGTCGTCACATAAGTCGAAGTATTTCTACCGTACATCCTTCCCTATTGGTCTTACACTGTTATGGGGCAATTACTACTTGTGAACTCTACACAACTATAGTCTCAGTTCACTTATCATTCTTGTCAACATTCTTAACTTTTCACTTTACTAATCAAAGTATTCCTACCTCTGGGGGTACTATCACTTACAACTGCTAGCAACACAGGGAAAACATATACGCTAGGGCAAAATCTGAATCTAACAATGCACGTATGATTCAAAAGAATCGAGATATACCTGTAACCCCATGCGATGTCGCCTCCTGATCCTGTCCAGTAGTCACGTCATCTATGCGGTTCGAAGGACCGCCAGAACTATAAACACCACCCTGACCTCTACCACGATCGGTGACATCCAACACCACGCTCGGGGATGCGGTGTGGAGGAAAGGTAACCAACCATCGGCCTCATAGGCTGAGCCACCTTACCGGTGCTCTTTCTAACAGGACATTCCCACTTCTTGTGGCCCGAACGGTCACAATAAAAACAAACACCTGTGCCATAACGGCATTTCCCCGAATGACACTTACCACATCTGATACACTGAGGAATAGGTGGCCTCGACCGAGAAAGTCCTCTGCTCCTCTGAGAACCTCGACCCCTGGAGCTTGGACCGGCTCCTAAATACCTCGTGGGGTCCAATCTCCCCCCTGTGAGCTGCGGGGGTATGTACTGGGTAGGCCGACGAATATCTCACTTCGCCGAGGCTGCTCGTCCATAAACTCACCGGGATAACCAACCGGTCTAGCCCTCTTACGCAGATCTCCGCGCTGGTCCTCTACCCTCTGTACACCTGTCTGTACTGGCCGGATAACCTCCTGCTGATGAAACTGTAGCACCGCTATCTTGGTCAATAACATAAATGCTTCCCTCATGACCCTATAGTCTTCTCCTAACTGAGAAACTGGAGGCTCTGGTGCTGGGGTCTCAAAACCTGGCGCAGAAGAGCTCGCGCGTGGCACAACATCCTGTATACCCTGGGAACGAGCCCTATCAACTCTCTGAGTCGACTAGTAGCTCTCGCTACTCCTTTGCCCTTCTCGGGCGGTGTTGCCTCTCGAGGCATAAGCGTAACACAAAATTACGTCAGAGAGGAATTATCTTACTAACACAGCTCTAGGGCACGATCTCAGAGTGAGAAGAATAGAAACCAACTCCTAAATGTCCTGTAGCCTCCTATTTATGGGTGTGGCGCGTAACACACCGATAATCAAGACTCTACTAGACACGGTCTGTAGACATTCCGAGGACTGACTGCTCTGATACAACTCACACGCCCGAACCGGGCCGTGGTGGTGCCTACAGGTACCTTCTACCTTAACAACTAAGTAAACTGCGGAAATTAAATAACACCTCATATTTTGTTTTTCAAAACCAACATACGTACAAGGGCAAAGCCGACAAGGCTGCCATATAATATACATAATAAAATACACTACACTGTACATGAGTCCAATCCCACATATGAATACAGACCTCTAAGAGTTAAACTGAATTATGACGGGACAAGGCCCCCAGACCATAACCGCATAAAGCACATCTTGAAGGAACTATACCAAAAGATAAACTCTGAGCAGAGGAGCTATCCAAAACTCGAGCGGTCCTACACCTGCAGATCACCAAACCGCGTATCTAAACCTGCGGCATGAACGCAGCCCCCCGAAGGAGGTCAGTACGAAGAATGTACCAAGTATGTGAAATGAAATGCGTAATGAAATCATAACATCTAAACAAAGCAGAGACATGTATGATAGCCAACCTACGACACAATACATAGCGGTCATATCAAGTCGGGACGCGTGCCTCAAAGTCACTACTCAAATATAACTATGGGTCTCACGCCCATAATATCAATCATGCCCGTGGAATCTTTCCTCACTGCCGGCAGTCCATGATATAATATAACACCAATAAGCATATCCAAAGAGTATCCCTCGTGGTCGCATACCCCGGAATCCCACATCGTATAAGCATGGGGTAATACAAACAACCAGGGAATCAAACGACTCACGGTCACGTGCCGGAATCCCACATCGTATAAGCATGTCGCGAGTATCCTCGTGGTCGCGTGCCGGAATCCCACATCGTATAAGCATGACCATGGGTAATACAAATAACCGAATCTAACCCGCTCCTGGTCACATGCCCCGGAATCCCACATCGTATAAGCATGTCCAAGGAGTATCCCTCGTGGTCGCATGCCCCGGAATCCCACATCGTATAAGCATGACCATGGGGTAACACAAATAATGGAAGCATACCCGTGGAATCCCACCTCACTGTCGGTACGTCCAAGTAAACTTACAACAAGGCAGCCGACCCTCCAATCGAGATTTGCGGCAACGTAATAAAACATAATACTTGTACTCAAATGCTATCACCAGCACACATTGGCAATTCTCAATTAAACATGCCAAAGTACTTATCAAGGCACACATAGAATAATTCTCAATTAAACAAGCCAAAGTACTTATCAAGGCACACATAGAATAATTCTCAATTAAACAAGCCAAAGTACTACGTACGTACATTCTTTTCAAAAGACTCATTTTTATGTAAAACCCCAAGATACTAACACCCGTAGTATCAAGGTGTGTCTATTTTTCAAAGTAAATTACTACACTTTTAGAAAACTCATTTCAAAGCTTGGAATCAAGTAACTTCAAATTTTCACAATCTAGGCAACTTATGCCTAATAATCAAAATAGACAACTTTCTTAACCTTACATAAAGCCGTTATAACCAACTTCCCATAAAGCCGTTATAACCCTTTATGGTTTTAGACATATTCATTCCTTTTTATAACCAAGAGACTTATACTTAAGACCAAGTATCACATACTTACAAATCAAGTTTCTTAACTTTCAAAATACTTCAAGTCTCTTAATATTTAGAAAACAAGTTTCTTCTACTTTTAAACCTCAAGTAACTCACACCTTTAAAACAAGTTACTTCTCTTAAATCATGTCATTTCTCCTCTCTTAAAACAATTAAGTAAATCACTCCTTTGACTCCCCTAAAGTCACTATAACGACCCTTAGGTTTTGGAACTAAGGCACTAGCCAAAAGATTTGGAAATCACTTCCTTTTCAAGACTCTATGTACTTTAAGTAAAATACTTTCACTTTTAAGAATCCAACTTCACTAAGGCAATGGATTATACAACTTACAATTTAAACATCAAAGTACAATCAAGTACATAGAACAAATTCTAGTTTAGGCAATCCAAATACAACGAGGAATGGATCATTTAAGGAGTAGGACATACTTTCTTTATCTTAAGGAATCATGCTAGAAGAGGAGATAGTTCACATACCTTTTCGGCTAAATCCACAAGCTAAGCCGAATACGCCGCACGTAGAAGTGTCAACCTATAATGGTCACAACATGACTATCAACTTCTAGTCTCTAACGTAGAATAATACTAAGTATACGGTCTCTAATTCTACGGAAAATCGGGCAAAGACTTCCTTTGTTTCTACTTACTTTGCCACCTTTTTCAAGGCCGAATACAATAACCAAACATGCCACATTTAAGGCTCAAAACAACAACCAACCAAAGGGGATTACACGCCTTACAATACGTGTAAAATTCCGCCCCACAATTCATACGAAGTAGTTCCATATTTAAAGCCATTCTCGGCCAACTTATACAACCACACTAAGTCTTTTCCAATTCTTTTCCAATTCCAAGTTCTAAGGTGAAACATGTTATATAGCCATAAACAACTTTAACAACTACAATTTCCTTCTTATACAACATGCGACGACTTAAACCAATAATCAACTTGAATTGTAATCTTAAGGCTAAACATGCTAGTTTTCGGATTAGGGTTCCAATAGTCAATATACTTATCAAACTTCATAATATAAACCTCATGCTTGCTAATATCCATAGCTACAACGATAAGTAAATCTTAATTGCTAAAACAACAAGATTTATACTTTTATAAGCCCTTAAAATTTCCAAGATTCAAAGTCGCGCCTTAGCAATTCTTAGCTCCTTTCCTTAGGTTCCAATCCGCTCCAAGCACTCCTTAGAAGCCTATGAAGAACCCATCTTCAAGTTCCAACTTCAAAGTTGAAGAACTCCATAAGTTTCCGCCTTGCGACTAACGTGAAAACGCCGTTTTTCCGAAATCTTTCTATTGAGATATCCTTACAATACCCTTAGGGACCTTGGGTTTAAGTCTTGTGAATAATGGAACAAAATTGCAAAATTTTTGTGTGGACTATGGACCAAACCCGAGAGCAAGTTTTTAGAACAAGAAAATGTTGTGATTTTTCTAAGTGTTGAAGACCTTGTCTTGCACTAGCTTAGCATATATAACACATTAGATGGCTTAGATTATAACAAATGTGTGGCTTGGATGAGGATCATTAATTAAATAGCCAAGTGGACAAGTTGACCTTGGTCAACAATCTCAAGCTTGAAGACTTATCTTCCAAGATGGTCAATGACCATTTTACCCTTACTAATTTTCGACCAAGACCATATGTGGGGGTGCCACGTGTCTCCCTCTCATTTGTCCATAAAATTCCGTAACCCTCGTGGGCCCCGCAAAACGTAAAATTCCTCGGGTGGGCCCCACGTGACCAAATCCGTAAAAATAAATTTCCATAGTGTTAACAAGTTCCATACTCTTCAAATAATACATTTTGAGAATCTAATTCTCCTCAACGAACATTTTTCCTTTCCGACGTTCGGAAGATTTTCTGTCGGAAAAACAATTCTTCCTTTCGTACCAATTTCCAAGTCTTGATTCCTTACATACCTTCTCTTATACATGTCCTGGACTTACGGGGTGTAACAAGTATAGTATTAGGGTCGTTTTTCTTTCTTTTGTGTCACAGCGGTCAGAAATGGAGAAATGACAAAAAGGAGATGAAATGAGCATAAATGGGATGGAATTGCACACTAAAAGGGCCAAAAAATGAAGCCTAAGAAGTTCCGAGAAGTATAGAAGAAATCAGACGAAGCCCAGATGAAAACTGGACGACGAAGCGAAAATCCGCCAGAAAAACGCCTCAGGCGCGACAGAATGTTCGAAAGGTTGACTGCAGTTCTTCGTCGTGGCGCCGGATTGCACGGCGCGACGGATTTACGAGTTTTGGGCGGGTTTGACATGTTTTCAGGGTCCAAAAGAGATAACTTTTCCTACCTACATAATCCTTAACCCTTTACCTAAAGGATTCCATAACTTTTCCTAAACCCTTTACCTAAAAGATTCCATAACTTTTCCTACCTACATAATCCCTAACCCTTTACCTAAAGATTTCTTGGATTATAAATAGTCTCTACATCATTAGAAGAATTCATCCTATATTCCATCCCACACTTGACAAATTCCATTCTCCATCCATCATTCTACCACATTCCATCTTGTAAATATTCCACAACACAATTCTTGGATGCTAGAAGGCTTGGAAACTTGTTCTTGAGTATTTTCTTTTCTTTCTTTTTCTTTGTTTATTTCAGTTCATGTATGGAGATTATATTAGTTCTTAGCGTGACTATGGCTAGGAGCTAATTACTTTGTTAGGGATTTCCTTGTGATTCTCTTGAAACTCTTATTCATGAATTAATACATTTGTTATACCCCGTATTTCCAGAGTATGTACGTGAGGGCGTACGTATTAAATTTTTGCCTTAAGAATTGACAAGTTTCGAAATTTGTACACAAGTGCCAAAAAGAGTCGTTTTTCGACGAAACGTTTCCTGACTTTCGTAGGGAAAATTCGCTATGTCATTAATAATTTTGCGGATTTTTCCGAGAGACGAAACATTTTGGACCAACGGGAGGGGGACAAGTGTCACCCTCCCATTGGAAGCAAGTGGACGGCAAGCTTGACCATTGGCACGTTTTTGGTGTTGAAATTTTGGTCAAGGGTTAGGTAGGATATTTTGTGTAGATGGATAAGGTAGCACATGGCTAAATCTTGGCCTTACACTTGCTATGCACTTGTCTTCATCTTGCCATTGGTTGGCCTTCACTTGACCTATAAATACCTCTCTAGTTGAAGACATTCTTCATCCAAAACTTGAGCAATCTATCTAAGTCTCAAAATACTCCTCCCACTTGTTTGCTTCGTCAAAGCCCTCCCCTCCCCTTGAGAAGCTTTGGCCGAGGCCTCCTCCCTTTGTAGAGGCTTGGTAGTGGGGTACACCCCTAGCCTAGTTGTTTCGTATAATACCCATTTTGTGGTATAGAAATACTCTCTAGTATTGTTATATTGCCCAAATACTTTAGCCCATATACCTTGTAGTACTTTCCAAAGTACCACTTTTTATACAAAAAGCCTAAAATATTATTAGACTTCCTCTTAGCCTCTAAACGAAACCCTAAGGAAATCTTCATTGTTAGTTGAAGTATTTAAGTAGAAGTTGGTTAGAACTTCTAAGGGTTGGTTGGAGCGGGTTGGAGCGCACGGAGTAGGAGCTAAACCTTGCTCAGGATCGACATATAAACTCGGATAATTTTGAGCTTATCGAGGTAAACACTCTTGACCTTCTATTGTAATTGGAAATTACATGTTGTAGGAATATATAGTTGAAGTATAATATATATAGAACTGAACTTTATAATTGTGCGGCAATGTCTTTTGACTTAAGCCTGAATAATACTTACAGAATGTCTTGCGACTTAAGCACGAATTTTAAGAAGTGAACCGAATGTAATTACATAGATCAGTACTGAGGCTTGTGTAGTACTACTGTGAGTAGATTTGTACACGTCCGGTTAGACGTGCAAACCCCCCCCCCCCTGGTTGGCTTGGTGGCCGGCCTCGATAGAGGAGAGATTTACGCTGTGTGGGAAAGTCTTGCCGAATTTTCTGTCAGATATTCTACATTGAGATCTAAGATGTTAATAGGCGCCTTGTGTCCTCTATAGGTTGAAATACTACGTGTGGCGTGGTGCGCTTGGCTTAAGGTGTAGAAGCGGTTTAAGGTACTTGAGCGCTTTGCTTTTAGTCGTCGTCGCGAGGTATGTGAACCTCTTCTTATCTGTTCTAGCATGATATGTGTATAACTATGTAGTGCGGTAGACGCATACGTGTGTTAAATGTATTTGATTGTTTTTAAACATAAAGTGTTATAACAGCTCTATGTAAATGAGAAATGCTTTGTGGTTTCTTTTTTTAAAAAGATAACTGATTTGACTTATAACCGACTTGATGTGTGATAATAAAGAACCTCGAAGTATTCTAAAAGATTAAGAAACCTTTTTGGAAGAAGTGTATACTTGGTTTGAAAACATAAGAGTTATACCAGCTTTATGAAAAGTTAGGTGTAACGTCTTAAGAGAGATGAAAAGAATGGTTTAATGGTTTAGAAGTTAAGAGACTTATTCTTAAAAGATAAGAGACTTGACTTAATATGGATGTTTGTGTGAAACCTCATTCGTGAGTAATGAGTACTTGGTTTTTAAAAAGAATGATGTTTTACCGATTTCGGAAATCAGAATGTGTATCGACAAACCACTGCAGCGTTAATAAAGGAAAATGTATTGAATAATTAAGTATTATTAAAACCAGTAGAAACCTCCATCTGCATAGAAGCTAAGATGAGACAAAATGATATTACATTTTCTAGATCATGGCTGCTTAATAAGATTGATTATGAACAAGAATAACCTATTACTTTATGGCATATGTTACTCAATTGTTTTAAAAGAGATTAAGACATTGAACTATGAAACTTTTCAAAAAGAGACTTGTGTAATTGAAATTAGGCAAACTGGAACTTTAGGGAAAAGAAAGGCATTGTGTTGTCTTAAAATGGTTTAAAACATAAGGTGTTATAATAGCTTTATGGGAAGTTGGTTATAACGACCTTATGAAAACAAAAGAAAGGTTTTATCATCGGTTAATGTGGTAACTTGACTTTAAAAAGAGAAGTGTTTTGGTCAAAAAAGAAAGAATGGAAGTTGTTTTGGTTTACTTAAAAGATATAAGTCACTCTATTTTATACTACGGGTATCGGGTGACTTTTATAAAAGGAATAGATCTCTTTAAAAGGAATTTAACGTACGCAGTACTTTAGGGTTAAAACCCGGACTTGGGAATAAAATGAAAGTACTTCGAGTTGTGTAGAAACTTGCCTATGCTTGTTGTTGTGAAACTTGCCTATGCTTGTTGTTGTGAAAACTTGTCTATGCTTGTTGTGATAGCCTTTGTTGTGCAAGAATTGTGTTTCTATACTACCGTCTCTCGATGGGTCGGTTGACTTGTTGAGAACTTACTTGGACGGACGTGGCGCGACGGATAAATTCCACGCACGTTCGCTGATAGTGTTACTTTTGCAATCGCTTTGGACATATTGACACGATCGTAGCGCACGTATGCTTCCACTTTGATTACCGCCTTGTTGTCTTATTGTTTCCCTTTGGACATCTCGACACGACGCGTAGCGCGGGTATGCTTCCATTTGGAATCTTTGTCTTATTATTTCCTTTGGACTCATCGACACGATGCGTAGCGCATCGTATGCTTCCATTTGGAATGTTGTCTTATTTGTTCCCTTTGACATACCGACACGACGCGTGGCGCACGGGTATGCTCCCATTTGGATTGCTGTCTTGTTGTTATCATATCATAGATTGCTTGGCGGTGAGGAAGGTACTCACGCGGATTGATGTTGTGGCGTGAGACCACGAATGATATAATCTGTTATGTGTGTATCGTAGTTTGGTTATCATACCGCTCACCGCTTATAGACTATTATGATTTCATTTACTGATTTACGCTTCACATACTTGGTACTTGTCTTGACCTCGCTTGGGCCGCGTTCAAGCCTCAGGTAGAAGTACATCTGCTGTCGATCCCAGCGTTTAGTTTCTCATTTCAGCGTTTTGGTAAGCTCCGTTTAGTCTGAGGCTTATCTTTGGTATGTTACCCGAGTCCGTAAGTTCTTATGCGTCAGGGGTATGGCGGGCCCGTCCGTCATAGTTGTTGTATAAATCTTAGAGGTCAGTGCATCTTTGTTGTGGGCGGTGTAAGGATTGTATCGCTCAAATGTTTATATATATATGTTGGAAGGCAACTGTTTTGGTTGGCCTATTTGCTTTTATTTATCATGTCTCTCGTTTCATATTTATGCTTTATGTTCCACTGATTTTCTCTGATGTTGTATCACTAGGTTGCCCGGGGTAAGGCACCAGTCACGGGCCCCGGTTCGGGTCGTGACAACATTAGTTGATTTCTTCTTCACTTGCTTAAGATTTATTCAATAATTTCTTTGATTGCTTGATAATTAATTGATCACTAGTTATCATCACTTATATGAGTTCTAATCGAAATCCGAAAGGGGAGATTGTGAATACGCTATAGTTGAATAAACATAGGTTTAAATCTGTCACGACCCGAACCCGGGCCCGTGACTGGTGCCTTACCCGGGCACCCAAGTAGACCTACATCAGAGTAACCATCAGAATATAAAACAAGACATGAAACAATATGAAGTGAGAAACAGCTTTATACGAGAAAAGTCATGCGCCGGCATATATATATAAAAGTTTGACAAGCGATATCCCTTTACAAACTCTCGCCACAACAAGATTACATGCACTCTCTAAGAATGTTATAACAACAACGATGGACAGGTTCGCCATACCACGAATGTAAGTACCTACAACAGGGACTATACGAAAGATAAGCCTCCGAGAAACGAAGCTTCCCAAAACGCTGAACTGTGATCCTATGGCGAGGATCGACGCATCGTGTACCTTCTACCGCAGATGAACGCACCCCAAGGAGGTCGATAACAGTACCAAGTATGTGAAATCAAAATATCAGAATGAAATCATAATAGTCTATAAACAATGAAGACATATATGATAACCAATTTACGATACACAATATGTAGCAAATATGTCAAGTCGTGACTCACGCCTTAAAGTCATCACTCGAATATAACCATGGGTCTCATGCCCACAATATCAATCATGCGTGGAATTCCTTCCTCACCGTCGATCATGATATAAAAGCACCAAGGAATACATATGAACACCAGGTCCCACCTGTGTCATAATAAAACCGTACGGGGTAAGTACGAAGGCATAGCCGACTACTAAACCCCACAGTACCAACAATGCTATACAACTGTATCACGAGGTCTTTCTAGACCACACCACATGATCGAAGCTGGCCACTCGCCCTCAGTATCAATGTGCGCGTCAAATCCTGGAACTCACCGCAGCTCCGCATAGGCCACCTAGGCCCGCATAAGGTATTCCCCGCATCGAGGGTAGCTACTCGCATCGCCCCGACTCTCGTAGTCCGCGTGGCCACATAGACCGCATGAGGTATTCCCGCGACACTAACACGAACTCTCGTAGCTCCGCATAGGTCCCCGACCCGCATGACATCCTCGTGACGGGGCAACTTAACCCCCGGTATAACATGTCAAGAGGTGAGTGGTACAATACTAACATAACGGCTTATCGTTAAACAACATAAGCACAACAAGGGAAACCCCTTACACACACATCACAAAACACTAACACACGTAGCATCCTAACATGTTTACTTATCAAACCATCTTACTACACTTTCCAGAAATCAATACAAGACTTTCATAAACAAATAAGTAAACTGCTCTTCTATCTTCCTTAAGTCGTTATACCTAACTTCCCATAAAGCTAGTATAACACTTAAGCTTTTGAAACCAAGTATTTCTTTTCTTTCAAAAATGGTTAATAACTCTTTTGAAATACTTCAAGATTCTTATTATTTAAAACTCAAGTCAAAAGACATCAAAGTAAAACCAAAACAATTTTCATACATTCTTTTAAAACAAAGGCACTTTTCCTTTAAAAGTCAAGTAGCAATATACTTTTTAAACCAAGTGTCTTACTCTTTTAAAAACAAGTAACCTATCAAGTTACTTCTCCTTTCCCAAAATCAAGTTGTTTATAAGTCAAGTTATCATTTTAAATCCAATGATAAAACTATTCTTATTTTCGAAATCAAGATAACTTTATTCTTTAAAAGACCACACACCCATTACTCATGAGTGAGGTTTTACAACTTTTTAACATAATTCAAGTCCTTAATATTTCATAACAAGTCACTTAACTTTGGAATCAAGTCAAGGACACAAAAGGAAAATCAACTTCCTTTAAACACACATGCGTCTACCGCACTAAATATATTTCACAAATATCATGCTAGAAAGGATAGGAAGAGGTTCACATACCTCGCGACGATTATCGACAATTAGAAAAACGCTCCAAAGTAATCTAACCTTGCTCGCCTTTTCCACCCTTCAAGTAGAATACGCTACTCGTAGTACTTCAACCTATAAAGGCCACAAAACGTCTATCAACCTCTAGATCTCTTCGTAGAATAATTCTAAGTACAAGGTTCCTTATTCTACGGAAAATTCGGCAGCACCTCCCCCCCGCAACCACATAAATCTCCTCCTCTATCGAGGCCTGCTACCAAGCCAACAATTCTAGGAGGGGTTACACGTCTAACCGGACGTGTACAATTCTACTCCACAATAATACTACAAGTCTACTGTAAATACAGTTCAATTCTTTATAATTATTCTTCCAATATCTCTTATACTCAATTATTAACTACTACAACATGTAATCTCCAATTACAATAGGGGGGTAAAGATCATTACCTCGATAAGCCCAAAATTATCCAAGTTTATAAGTCGATCCTGAGCAACGTTTAGCTCCACTTCCTTACGCTCCAACCCGCTCCAAGCAACCCTTAGAAGTTTCTAAACAACTTCTCTTAACACTCCATCCATCTATGAAGATTTTTCTAGGGCTTCATTTTGCGACTATTGGAATAAAGTAGTATTTTTCCGGGCTCTTAGTATTGAAATAACTTGGAATACTACTAGGAATACTAGGCTAAGGTATTTTGGGATAATACAACAATACTTGAAGTATTTTCTACACAAAGTGGGGGGAGGTTTCGGACGAGCTACACAAGGAGGGAGGGGGACGAAAACAACTAGAGGGAGGGAGTATTTTTGCCTTGGAATTTCTCAAGTGTGGATGAAGAATTAGTCTTGCACAAAGGGGTATTTATAGGAAAATCAATGGCTAGGATTAAAGCAAGTGTATGGTGAGGATGGGGTACATGTGTGTGGGTAGTTGGCCAACCATTTGTCCACCATAACAATGGGACAAGTGGCCACCACAAAAATGGGCCACTTGTCCACCAAGAAAAACGTCCAACACTCCACAACAATCGGCCCACATGGCCTCAAGGGGGGTGACACGTGTCGCCCCCCTACTCGTCCAAAATATTCCGTCTTCCGAAAAATATCCGTAATGCCAAAAATCCGAAAATAAAGTGGGCCCCACAAAACCGTAAATTTCCTCCCGTGGGCCCCACGTGACCAATTCCGGAAATAAAATTCCATAATTCTCAAATATTCCAAAAAGTCCGAATACTCAATCTGGGAATCCAATTCCCATTAACGAACCTTTTTCCTTCACAAAAATCCGGAAACTTTTCCGTCGAAAAATCACATCTTTCTTCCTTTTCAATTTTTATGTCGTATTCTCGTACGTACGTCCTCATATACATACTCTGAAACTACGGGGTGTAACATTCTTCCCCCCTTAGAAACATTCGTCCCGAATGTTCCTTCTAAGTCTCCAAGCACACTGCGTTTGTGATAGTCTTCACTACTATACTTACGAAACCAATTATGCCACACCGCCATAATACCACATACGCAAAAACTCACATCCAAGCCAAAAGAATCATCTCTAAAGCGTATAACAATACTAATAGCTCCATCCATGGTCCAAAGGATACTTTCTTCACATCTTTACTTATAAAAAGGACACTTCCATCTTCTTAACACATCTTCGCCCTTTTTTTTTTCTTACTCGTCATTTCTCGTGACACTCGAACTCTTCCTACTATACGCACCACATTTGTCATTGCTTCAGCTTTCAAAATCTCGGGTTACTACCCCAACTTGTCATCATTAATCGAACATTCTAGATGGATCTCCGATACTCTTCCGAATCATAGCAATATGGAAGGCGGACGATCGCTCCTAAGTCGGACGGCGGCTAACTTATAGCAACCCGCCTATTTTACAAACGACCAAAATGCCCAAAGTACCGGGATAAGTTTCCTTGCTTTCCAAATCTCACACCCTTCCGGTGGTGCCTTCAAGAAGACCCACCACAACTCAACTCCAAGTGTCGACGCCGATTATCCATACGACTTACGACTCTGAGCCGCTAATAACTTCTTCTGGATAAGCTTCACCTTACCCATATCCTGCTGAAACAAGTAGGGGCCAACTATCTGAACCTCGCCAACATCGAACCAATCGACCGACAACCTACACTTCCGTCCATACAAGGCTTCATAAGGCACCATCCGAATACTAAAATGGTAGCTATATAATACTCACTCAACAAGAGGCAAAATAATCCTCACAGCTACCCCTGAAATCAACACACCAGCCCGAGGGTGAATGCAATACTGAGACTTACCTGAGTTCCTAACCCCGCCTGGTAAAACCTCCAGAAACAAAAGAAATAGCCGAAAACCGGGCTCCACTGCCTGCCATAAAAAGTAGGAACCCCGTGCAGCCTTACAACCTCTCTGATATACAACATCTCGCATAACCCTCCGCCGAGTAAACAGTCCTGACTAAAAGACAAGATGGGCTGACCCCATCGGCCCTACTACTGGTCGAACGCATCCACAAACTCGTACGATGGTTACCTAAACTTGGGCCTAACACCTCGTGACTTATCATCTAGCGGACCACCTCACACTGACCCCACCACATTCCGGGCTGCGAGTTGACTCGCGATATGGCCTCAACCCGACCCACCTCGTACTAAACTCTCGTTCCCCGATCCGGAACAATCTTACTAGTTCACGTCATGAAAGCTACCACTTCCATCTCACACTACCCATGGAATTATCACAATTTACACAATGCTAACCAAACTAGCACTCCACATGTATCTACCATAACGACATAAACCAGTCTCTTAAGGCTGAAGATATCTCTGTAACTACTGCCTCACTTTCCCTTTGTCGCTCTAATCAAAACTCGCTCCGGACGATAACTACTGACGGTGATGAACCACCATCGATCCCCGAAGTCGAGTCAGAACATCCGCGCCACTGCTCGGACAATTTCTCGCAAAATGGCCCGCTGACCGCAAAGCCTAACAAGCTATCCAAGTAGCACGACACTCCCATAAGAACACTTACTACAACGCCTTTACCGATGTGGGGTGGCCTCCAGCTAACACCCTTCCTCTCGAACCATCGACCAGAATCGACTGCAGTAGGCTAAGTCATCCCACCGTATCCCTCCTACTAGGACATTCTCTCTCACACGGCCCGACGGCCGGTAACACAAGCATTAGTAAAAGACGACATTCGGGATGACGTCCTACATAGTGAACACCGAGGGAAATCGAATCGGGCTAGAACCTATGTAAATCTGTGAACCAGAAACCCTGGAGTTCTGACCAACTCCTAAATACCTCGAATGTCCTGAAGTCTGTGGAGGACCACTTTGTACTGGCGGAGGCGCATAACCAGTCTGCTGCTGAGAAGGTCCGCCTCGAAAGTTACCAAAAGACTCTGTTGTTCTGGCCCTCTTCTGCTGATCTTGGTTAATCCGTCGACTTACGTTCTCGCCACGCGCATAAGCTCAGACGCGCAACGTCTATGCCTGACTAAAAAGTTACTCTTGTACCTTCCTTCACTAGATAATCGTCAAGTCCTGTGACATATCAATGCCCTCTATCCTCCATGTCTGCCACTAACGCGGGGACATAACGAGCCAATGAGTCAAACTCTATACTGTATTCCCGAACCGTCCCCGCCTCGCCTCAACAACATCAAATATCTATCTCGCCCGAGCTCTCATCCATGCGAGGGCAAGGTGTAAGAAATGCCTAAGGTTTTGATCACTTCCATGATCCACAGAATCGTTTAATAAAATCTCGAGGATCTTCCTCGGTTCAATCCATAGAACCCGTGGATCGCAACTCAAGAAGTCCCAAATCTCAACTATCGGATCTAGGTGAACTTTTGGTACCGCGAACCACCGCCTCGTCCGTCCTCATTCCTACCACCGACTAGCTAGTAATCGGCCATCTCCTTGTAACTCATATCCTCTGCTCGTGGGACTAGAGGCTCGTATCGTGGTCTCAATAGCTATCGCATCGCTCTAAACTCTCTCAGGGCTAGCGGCCGCAGTAACTCCCGAATGAAGCGCTGTCTTAGATAATGATTGGGCGTGCTCGTAACCCTCAGTTCTACTCGCAGCCTCCTCGCCGCTTGCCCTTCGGGCTCGTTGCCATGCGTAGAGGCATAACGGGTGAAAAGAATACGTCGAGGAGTCCAACTTATAACACAGCTCTAAGGCACGATCTCGAGTGAGAAGAATGGAAACCAATCCTAAATATCCTATAGCCTCACGATTATTGGTGTGCACAACACACCGATAATCAAGACTTACTAGATACGGTCAGAGACACTTTCCGAGGATTAATCGCTCGATACCACTTTTGTCACGACCGAACCCGGGCTGATCGGTGCCTTACCCGGCACCCAAGTAGACCTACTACATCGAGTAACCTGGAATATAAAACAAGACATGAAACAATATGAAGTGAGAAAGCTTTATCTGAGAAAGCGCTGTCGGCATATATATATAAAAGTTTGAACAGCTATATCCTTTTACAAACTCGCCACAACAAGATTACAGACTTAAGAATGTTATAACAACAACAGTGACGGGACAGGGCCCCGCCATACCCCTGAATGTAAGTACCTACAACAATAGGGGACTATACCAAAGATAAGCCTCCGGAGAAACGGAGCTTCCCAAAACGTTGAACTGTGATCCTATGAGCGAGGATCGACGATCGTGTACTCTACCGCGGCATGAACGCAGCCGGGCGAGGTCGATAACAGTACCAAGTATGTGAAATCAAAATATCGTAAATGAAATCATAATAGTCTATAAACAAATGAAGACATATATGATAACCAATTTACGATACACACATGTAAGCATATGTCAAGTCGTGGACTCACGCCTTAAAGTCATCACTCGAATATAACCACGGGTCTCATGCCCACAATATCAATCATGCCCGTGGAATTCCTTCCTCACCACGATCCATGATATAAAAGCACCAAGAATACATATGAACACCGTGTCCCACCGCGTGTCATAATAAAACCGCACGGTAAGTACGAAGGCATAGCCGACTACTAAAACCCACGCACCAACAATGCTATACAATCAGTATCACGAGGTCTTTCTAGACCGCGCCACGATCGGCCGCCACTCGCCTCGCATCAATGCGCATCAAATCCTGGAACTCACCGCAGCTCCGCATAGGCCACCTAGGCCCGCATGAGGTATTCCCCGCATCGAGGGTAGCTACTCCTCGGCATCGTCCTGGACTCTCGTAGTCCGCATGACCACATAGACCGCATGAGGTATTCCCCGCACACTAACCTGGAACTCTCGTAGCTCCGCATAGGTCCCCTGGACCCGCATGAGGCATCCTCGTGACGGGGCAACTTAACCCCCGGTATAACATGTTAAGAGGTGAGTGGTACAATACTAACATAACGGCTTATCGTTAAACAACATAAGCACAACAAGGGAAACCCCTTACACACACATCACAAGACACTAACACACGTAGCATCCTAACATGTTTACTTATCAAACCATCTTACTACACTTTCCAGAAATCAATACAAGACTTTCATAAACAAATAAGTAAATCGTTCCTTCTATCTTCCTTAAGTCGTTATACCTAACTTCCCATAAAGCTAGTATAACACTTAAGCTTTTGAAACCAAGTATTTCTTTTCTTTAAAAAATGGTTAATAACTCTTTTGAAATACTTCAAGATTCTTATTATTTAAAACTCAAGTCAAAAGACATCAAAGTAAAACCAAAACAATTTTCATACATTCTTTTAAAACAAAGGCACTTTTCCTTTAAAAGTCAAGTAGCAATATACTTTTTAAACCAAGTGTCTTACTCTTTTAAAAACAAGTAACCTATCAAGTTACTTCTCCTTTCCCAAAATCAAGTTGTTTATAAGTCAAGTTATCATTTTAAATCCAATGATAAAACCATTCTTATTTTCGAAATCAAGATAACTTTATTCTTTAAAAGACCACACACCCATTACTCATGAGTGAGGTTTTACAACTTTTTAACATAATTCAAGTCCTTAATATTTCATAACAAGTCACTTAACTTTGGAATCAAGTCAAGGACACAAAAGGAAAATCAACTTCCTTTAAACACACGTGCGTCTACCGCACTAAATATATTTCACAAATATCATGCTAGAAAGGATAGGAAGAGTGTTATACCCCGTATTTCCAGAGTATGTACGTAAGGGCGTACGTATAAAAATTTAAGCCTTAAAGTTAGGCTAAGTTCGAAATTTAGGCACAAGTGCCGAAAAGAGTCGTTTTCCGACGAAACGCTTTCCACGCTACGTAGGGAAAATTCCGGCTATGTCATTTATAATTTTTGCGGATTTTTCCGAGAGACGAAACATTTTGGACCAACGAGAGGGCGACACTTGTCACCCTCTAATTGGGGCACGTTTGGGCGGTAATTGGGACGAAAATGTGGCTTGTTTTGTCAAGTAGTTGGTAGGATATTTTGGTGGTAGATGGATAAGGTGTACTTGGCTTGATCTTGGCCTTACACTTGCCTAACACATGGATTAATCTTGGCCCTTGGTTGGCCATGGCTTGACCTATAAATACCAATCTTTGTTGATGAAATTCTTCATCCAAATATTTTTCTAAGTGTTAAAAATCCCTCCTCTCCCTTGTGAAGTTTTCGTACACCACACCCCTCGAGTGAGCTTGGCCGAGAGCCACCCTCCCTTTGTAGTGCCCTAGCCGTGGGTACACCCCCTAGCCTTGTTGTCTCGTATAAATACCCCCCTTTTGTGGTATAGAAATACTCTTCAAGTATTGTTATAATGCCCAAATACCTTGGCCCAAATACCTTGTAGTATTCCCAAGGTTACACTTATACAAAAGCACAGAAAATACTATTATACTTCCCTCAGTCACAAAAACGAAACCCTAAGAAAAAACCTTCATAGTCGGTTGAAGTGTTAAGTAGAAGTTGGTTAGAACTTCTAAGGGTTGTTTGGAGCGGGTTGGAGCGCACGGAGTAGGAGCTAAACCTTGCTCAGGATCGACATATAAACTCGGATAATTTTGGGCTTATCGAGGTAAACATTCTTGACCTTCTGTTGTAATTGGAAATTACATGTTGTAGGAGTATATAGTTAAAGTATACTATATATAGAACTGAACATAGTTGTGCGGCAATGTCTTTTGACTTAAGCCTGAATAATACTTACGGCAATGTCTTGCGACTTAAGCCTGAATTTTAAGAAGTGAATCGAATCGTAATTACATAGGATCAGACATGAGACTTGTGTAGTATTATCGTGAGTAGAATTGTACACGCCCTGTTAGGCGTGCAAACCCCGGTTGGCTTGGTAGCCTCGATTGAGAGAGATTTACGCCATGCGGGGAGGCGCCGAATTTTCTGTAGGATATTCTACATTGAGATCTAAGATGTTAATAGGCGCCTTGTGGCCTCTATAAGTTGAAGTACTACGTATGGCGTGATCTACTTAGCTTATGGAGTAGCCGACGGTTTGAGGTACTTGGAGCATTTTGCTATTAGTCGATAATCGTCGCGAGGTATGTGAACCTCTTCCTATCTGTTCTAGCATGATATGTGTATAACTATGTAGTACGGTAGACATACATGTGTTTAATGTATTTGATTGGTTTGAAACATAAAGTGTTATAACAGCTTTATGGGAAGTTGGTTATAACAACTTTATGTGGGTAAGAAAATGCTTTGTGGTTTCAAAGGGTAACTGATTTGACTTATAACGGATTTGATGTGTAGTCATAAAGAACTTGAAGTGTTTCAAAAAGACCTTTTTGAAAGAAGAGTAATACTTGGCTTTGAAAACATAAGAGTTGTACTAGCTTTATGGGAAGTTAGGTATAACGTCTTAAGAGTGATAAAAAGAATGGTTTACTGATTTTTTGAAGATAAGAGACTTGACTTAATGGTATTGATATGAATTTTGTTAAAAGTGTGAAACCTCATTCGTGAGTAATGAGTACTTGGTTTTAAAAGGAATAATGTTTTACTGATTTCGGAAATCAGAATGAGTATCGGCAAACCACCGCGTTAATAAAGGAAAATGTATTGAATAATGAAGTATGGTATTAAAACCAGTAGAAACCTCCATCTGCATAGAAGCTAAGATGAGACAAAATGATATTACATTTCCTAGATCATGGCTGCTTAATAAGATTGATTATAAACAAGAGTAACCTACTCACATATAAGACATATGTTTCTCAAAACGTTTAAAGGAGAATTATGTTTTAAAGGATTAAAACTATGAACTACGAAACCTTTTCTAAAATGAGAAACTTGAGCATTTGAAATTAGGCAAACTTGAACGGTTGGAAAATAAGGTTGTTACTTGATTTTACAAAGGAAAGCATTTTGGTTTACTTAACAATGTTAGTCACTCTATTTTTATACTACGGGTATCGGGTGACCTTTGTAAAAGAAATGGATCTTTAAAAGGAATTTAACGTACGTAGTACTTTAGGGTTAAAACCCGGACTTTGGCATAAAATGAAAGCACTTTGAGTTGTGTATAACTTGCCTATGCTTGTTGTTGTGAAACTTGTCTATGCTTGTTGTGATAGCCTTTGTTGTATTTATGTACCCCCGCGTCTCTCGATGGAGGGCCGGTTGATTTGTTATGAACGATTCTACACCGAGTCCCACGAGATGGGCAGGGACACGTATTTCATTTGATTATACACCGAGTCCCACGAGATGGGCAGGGACACGTATTCCATCTGATTTTACACCGAGTCCCACGAGATGGGCAGGGACACGTATTCCATCTGATTTTACACCGAGTCCCACGAGATGGGCAGGGACACGTATTTCATCTGATTATACACCGAGTCCCACGAGATGGGCAGGGACACGTATTCCATCTGATTATTCACCGAGTCCCACGACGGGCCGACACGATTTTATCCGGTTATCATACATGTCTCCCGCTTTATATAGACTATTATGATTTCATTTACGCCTTTACGCTTTCACATACTTGGTATTGTTATCGACCTCCTTGGCCGCGCTCACGCCGCAGTGGAAGTACATCGATTGTGGATCCTCGCCATAGGATCACGATTCGTGTCTGAAGCCCCATTTCTTCTGAGGCTTATCTTTTGGTATGTTACCACGAGTCAGATTCTTATACATTCTGGTATGGCGGGCCCCGTCCCGCCATAGCATTGTAAAAATCTTAGAGGTTTGTAGCACTGTTGCAAGGTGGTCCGTAAAAAGATAACTGTCGGTATTTATGTATATATGATGAAGGCAACTGCTTTGGTTGCTTTATTTATCTTGTCTCTTAATTCATGTTCATGTTTTTATTTCCGCTGATTTTCTCGATGTTGTATCACTAGGTGCCCGGTAGGCACTACGCCCGGGTTCGGTCGTGACAAAAGTGGTATCGAGCGCTTAGTCCTCGGAAAGTGTCTACAGATCCGTGTCTAGTAGAGTCTTGATTATCGGTGTGTGCACCACATCTATAATCGTGAGGCTATAGGACATTTAGGATTGGTTTCCATTCTTCTCATTCCGAGATCGTGCCTCAGAGCCGTGTGATAAGTTGACCCTCCGACGTATTCCTTTCCTTTACCGCTTATGCCTCCGCGTAAGGCAACCTGTGCCCAGATGGGCAAGGCGATGAGGAGTCATTAGTGAGATACGAGGAGTACGAGGGCGCAGCCCTGGCCAGGCTCGAGACAGTGCTTCCGACGGCGAAGTTTCGCGACGCCGCCAAAGACCGCAGAGTTTAGAGTCGCAGCAGCTGGCCGAGACTACGCACTGAGCCTCCGGCCCCACACCGGAGCAGATGAGACGGGTACAAGGAGATGGCCCGCCATCGCCGTGGTCGTGCAGATCGAGGATAGGCCGACGCAGCAGATTCACCCAGAGCACCCGTAGTTCACCCCGAGCGCATGGGCTGAGGCTACGGGACTTTTTGAGTTGTAGTCCGCCAGTGTTCTATGGATCGAGAGCTGAGGATGACCCTCAGGAGTTTATCCGACAGCTACAGCGGATCATGAGAGTGATCAGAGTTTCAGAGGCAGAGTCGGTGGTATTGGGTTCGCATCAGCTTCGTGATACTGCAGTTGACTGGTTTGATTCGTGGGAGTTGTCCCGGGAAGAGCATGCACTTCCAGCCGTATGGGACGAGTTCTCAAGGGCTTTGCTTGCACATTTCTTGCCCCCACAAATGAGGAGGGCTCGGGCCGATGATTTTTGACGCTGAGGCGGGATCGCGATTGCCAGAGAGTACAATGTGGAGTTCGACTCATTAGCTCTGATGTTCCCGCCGTGTAGCCGATATGGAGGATGAGTACACCGCTACGCCACCGGGCCGGATGATTACTGGCGATGCTTGTACGGTGTAGCTCTTCACCGCATGGACATTGCCCGCATGCAAGCTCACGCACCAGGATGCGAGGCACGGAGAGGTCGACGGAATGACCGAGATCGCGTAAGAGAGGCCGTAAAGCAGGTTCCTTTGGTAACTTCGAGGCGACCGCCTCGCCAGCTAGCCTAGTTATGTACCTCCACCAAGATGCAGTGGTCCCCGCGCCGCCGACGCTCAGGTATTCGAGCCGGTCGAGCTCCGTGGCTTCGTTCCGCAGATATACATGAGTTCTAGCCACGTTCGTGTTTTCTCAACAGTGTACGATGTGGCGACGCCATCCCGGGAATGTCGTCTTTTATCGGTGCTTGTTTTTCCGCGCGTCGCCGTGGCCATATGACGAGAAACCGCCCTAGTAGGAAGGATGCAAACAATGACTCACCACCGGTCGCAAGTTCATCGCTTTCATATGCATGCTACGCAGTATGTGCTTATGATGATTAGAGTGGAGCGGTAGATCTGTATATCCTTAACCTCAGAGATTTGTATGCATGATATAATGACCTTCTTATTGTGTGCTACGTTCGGATAGCGTTATGTTGGTTATGAGTTAGAAAGCATGGTTAGTTGAAAGGATATGTATGGGGCATGGAAAGTGTGAACCTTATAATATTTCGTGTTGAGACCTTAGAGGTAAGGTCATCTTGAATAAAAGATTTTACGGTTAGTCTTTGTTGAAATACTTGGTTTGCGATAAATGTGTTCAGGATAATTCCTTGGGTAGTGTAAAATGGAAGTGGTAGCTTTCATGACTTGTATAGGTAAGATTGTTCGGATCGGAAACAAGAGCGTGATGCGTTAAGCTGGTCGGGTCAGCCATGTTGCGGGCCAACCCGCTGTTCGCTGGCTGGGTCGCTCGGTGGTCCCGCCAGTGGTAGGTCACGAGGTGCTAGGCCCAAGTTTAGTTGACCATCGATGAGTTCGTGGGTGTGTTCGACTGTATAGATCGTTAAGGCCGGAATGGCCTTAAGGAAGATTGAGGCTAGTAAGATAACCAAGTTGGAGTGGTGACTCCAAGGTTTTGAAAATCAAGCGATGATCAAGTGTGGTACGATACTAGAAGAGTTCGAGTGTTCGAGAAGAGTACGACGAGTAAGGAAGTGAACTTGTGCCGAATGATGGAAGAAATCATTTTTGAGAAATGAATGTGCGGCGAGTGTCCTCGACCAAGAGGAGAGTTGGTATTGTTTTGCATCATCGAGGTGGTTCCTCGCCGTTCGGATTTAAGAAATTGCGCATGTGTTATTTCGTGGCGGTTAATGGCGTTGGCAACTTGTTAGAAGAACTTTATCGTTATCCGTCTTGAGAAGGAACATTCGGACGAATGTTTCTAAGGAGGGGAGAATGTTATACCGTATTTCCAGTATGTACGTATGGCGCACGATAAAAATTTAAGCCTTAAAGTTAGGCTAAGTTCAAATTTAGGCACAAGTGCCGAAAATAGTCGCTTCCGACTAAACGTTTCATTACTTTACGAGGAAAATTCCGCTATGTCATTTATAATTTTGCGGATTTTTCCGAGAGACGAAACATTTTGGACCAACGAGGGCGACACTTGTCACCTCTAATCGGGGCACGTCATGTAATTGGGACGAAAATGTGGCTTGTTTTGTCAAGTAGTTGGTAGGATATTTTGGTAGTAGATGGATAAGGTGTACTTGGCTTGATCTTGCCTTACACTTGCCTAACACATGGATTAATCTTGGCCCTTGGTTGGCCATGGCTTGACCTATAAATACCAATTTTGTTGATGAAATTCTTCATCCAAATATTTTTCTAAGTGTTAAAAATCCCTCCTCTCCCTTGTGAAGTTTTCGCCCACCACACCCCTTGAGTGAGCTTGGCCGAGAGCCACCCCTCCCCTTCAGTGCTCAGCCGTGGGTACACCCCCTAGCCTTGTTGTCTCGTATAAATACCCCCTTTTGTGGTATAGAAATACTCTCCAAGTATTGTTATAATGCCCAAATACTCGCCCAAATACCTTGTAGTATTCCCAAGGTTACACTTATACAAAAGCCCGTAAAATACTATTATACTTCCTCACCACAAAAACGAAACCCTAAGGAAAACCTTCATAGTCGGTTGAAGTGTTAAGTAGAAGTTGGTTAGAACTTCTAAGGGTTGTTTGGAGCGGGTTGAGCGCACGAGCAGTGAGCTAAACCTTGCTCAGATCGACATATAAACTCCTGGATAATTTTGGGCTTATCGAGGTAAACATTCTTGACCTTCCATTGTAATTGGAAATTACATGTTGTAGGAGTATATAGTTAAAGTATACTATATATAGAATGAACATAGTTGTGCGGCAATGTCTTTGACTTAAGCTCGAATAATACTTACGACAATGTCTTGCGACTTAAGCTCAATTTTAAGAAGTGAATCGAATCAGTAATTACATAGATCAGACATGAGACTTGTAGTATTATCGTGAGTAGAATTGTACACGCCCGTTAGACGTGCAAACCCCTCGTTGGCTTGGTAGCCTACGATTGAGAGAGAGATTTACGCCATGTGCGGGGAGGTCGCCGAATTTTCTGTAGGATATTCTACATTGAGATCTAAGATGTTAATAGGCGCCTTGTGGCCTCTATAGGTTGAAGTACTACGTATGGCGTGATCTACTTAGCTTATGGAGTAGCCGACGGTTTGAGGTACTTGGAGCATTTTGCTATTAGTCGATAATCGTCGCGAGGTATGTGAACCTCTTCCTATCTGTTCTAGCATGATATGTGTATAACTATGTAGTACAGACGCATACGTGTTTAATGTATTTGATTGGTTTGAAACATAAAGTGTTATAACGGCTTTATGGGAAGTTGGTTATAACAGTTTTATGTGGGTAAGAAAATGCTTTGTGGTTTCAAAGGGTAACTGATTTGACTTATAATGGATTTGATGTGTAGTAATAAAGAACTTGAAGTGTTTCAAAAAGACCTTTTTGAAAGAAGAGTAATACTTGGCTTTGAAAACATAAGAGTTGTACTAGCTTTATGGGAAGTTAGGTATAACGTCTTAAGAGTGATAAAAAGAATGGTTTACTCGATTTTTCAAGATAAGAGACTTGACTTAATGGTATTGATATGAATTTTGTTAAAGTGTGAAACCTCATTCGTGACTAATGAGTACTTGGTTTTAAAAGGAATAATGTTTTACGATTTCTAAATCGTAATAAGTATCGGCAAACCACGCAGCGTTAATAAAGGAAAATGTATTGAATAATGAAGTATGGTATTAAAACCAAGAGAAACCTCCATCCGCATAAGCTAAGATGAGACAAAATGATATTACATTTCCTAGATCATGGTCGCTTAATAAGATTGATTATAAACAAGAGTAACCTACTCACATATAAGACATATGTTTCTCAAAACGTTTAAAGGAGAATTATGTTTTAAAGGATTAAAACTATGAACTACGAAACCTTTTCTAAAATGAGAAACTTGAGCATTTGAAATTAGGCAAACTTGAACGGTTGGAAAATAAGGTTGTTACTTGATTTTACAAAGGAAAGCATTTTGGTTTACTTAACAATGTTAGTCACTCTATTTTTATACTACGGTATCGGTGACCTTTGTAAAAGAAATGGATCTTTAAAAGGAATTTAACGACGTAGTACTTTAGGTTAAAACCCTGACTTTGGCATAAAATGAAAGCACTTTGAGTTGTGTATAACTTGCGGCGCTTGTTGTTGTGAAACTTGTCTATGCTTGTTGTGATAGCCTTTGTTGTATTTATGTACCCCCGCGTCTCTCGATGGAGGGCCGGTTGATTTGTTATGAATGATTCTACACCGAGTCCCACGAGATGGGCAGGGACACGTATTTCATTTGATTATACACCGAGTCCCACGAGATGGGCAGGGACACGTATTCCATCTGATTTTACACCGAGTCCCACGAGATGGGCAGGGACACGTATTCCATCTGATTTTACACCGAGTCCCACGAGATGGACAGGGACACGTATTTCATCTGATTATACACCGAGTCCCACGAGATGGGCAGGGACACGTATTCCATCTGATTATTCACCGAGTCCCACGGACGGGCCGACACGATTTCATCCGGTTATCATACATGTCTCCCCGCTTTATATAAACTATTATGATTTCATTTATAGTCTTTTTGATTCACATACTTGGTACTGTTATCGACCTCTCGGGGCCGCGCTCATGCCGCAGTGGAAGTACATCGACCAGGGATCCTCGCCATAGGATCACAGCTGATGCGGGAAGCCCATTTCTTGGAGGCTTATCTTTTGGTATGTTACTCGAGTCCGTAGATTCTTATACATTCGTGGTATGGGCCTGGCCCCGCCATCCGCTGTAAAAATCTTAGAGGTCCAGTAATCGCTTGCGGCGTGGTCCAGAAAAAGATAACTGTTCGGTATTTATGTATATATGATGGCAAAATCGCTTTGGTTGTTTGCTTATTTATCTTGTCTCTTAATTCATGTTCATGTTTTTATTTCCGCTGATTTTCTCTGATGTTGTATCACTAGGGTGCCCGGGGTAAGGCACCAGTCACGGGCCCGGGTTCGGGTCGTGACAAAGAGGTTCACATACCTCGCGACGATTATCGACAATTAGCAAAACGCTCCAAAGTACTCTAACCTTGCTCGCCTTTTCCACCCTTCAAGTAGAATACGCTACTCGTAGTACTTCAATCTCTAAAGGCCACAAAACGTGTATCAACCTCTAGATCTCTTCGTAGAATAATTCTAAGTACAAGGTTCCTTATTCTACGGAAAATTCGAAGACCTCCCCGCAACCACATAAATCTCCTCCTCTATCGAGGCCTGCTACCAAGCCAACAATTCTAGGGGGGTTACACGTCTAACCGGACGTGTACAATTCTACTCCACAATAATAATACAAGTCTACTGTAAATACAGTCCAATGTAAATACAGTTCAATTCTTTATAATTATTCTTCCAATATCTCTTATACTCAATTATTAACTACTACAACATGTAATCTCCAATTACAATAGGGGGGTAAAGATCATTACCTCGATAAGCCCAAAATTATCCAAGTTTATAAGTCGATCCTGAGCAACGTTTAGCTCCACTTCCTTACGCTCCAACCCGCTCCAAGCAACCCTTAGAAGTTTCTAAACAACTTCTCTTAACACTCCATCTATCTATGAAGATTTTTCTAGGGCTTCATTTTGGGACTATTGGAATAAAGTAGTATTTTTCCGGGCTCTTAGTATTGAAATAACTTGGAATACTACTAGGAATACTAGACTAAGGTATTTTGGGATAATACAATAATACTTGAAGTATTTTCTACACAAAGTGGGGGGAGGTTTCGGACGAGCTACACAAGGAGGGAGGGGGACGAAAACAACTAGAGGGAGGGAGTATTTTTGCCTTGGAATTTCTCAAGTGTGGATGAAGAATTAGTCTTGCACAAAGGGGTATTTATAGGAAAATCAATGGCTAGGATTAAATCAAGTGTATGGTGAGGATGGGGTACATGTGTGTGGGTAGTTGGCCAACCATTTGTCCACCATAACAATGGGACAAGTGGCCACCACAAAAATGGGCCACTTGTCCACCAAGAAAAACGTCCAACACTCCACAACAATCGCCCACGGCCTCGAGGGTGACACGTGTCGCCCTACTCGCCCAAAATATTCCGTCTTCCAAAAATATTCGTAATGCCAAAAATCCAAAATAAAGTGGCCCCACAAAATCAGAATTTCTCCCGTGGGCCCCACGTGACCAATTCCGGAAATAAAATTCCATAATTCTCAAATATTCCAAAAAGTCCGAATACCCAATCTGGGAATCCAATTCCCATTAACGAACCTTTTTCCTTCACAAAAATCCGGAAAATTTTCCGTCGAAAAATCACATCTTTCTTCCATTCCAATTTTTCTGTCGTATTCTCGTACGTACGTCCTTATATACATACTCTGGAACTACGGGGTGTAACAAAATGGTGGATGAAAGTACCCCGATACTTGTGTAGCTTAATAGGTTATTGCTCTTAATCCTCATTTGTAGTCAATCTTGTTATTGAAAGATAGAAGGGTTCTCAATTGGGGTTGAGTGTTTATATTACCTTAACAGGAGTATAAAACGGTCTATTTAACCTGCTATCTTAACGTAGAAGAAGAAGTCAGTCTAATTGTATTAAGGATTGAATAGAGTGGATAGTTGATGATCTTGGAAGCCCTAATTCTCCATCATGACTGATTTAAATCAAAGTATTTTCATAATTAGTTTATTTCCTGCATTATTAGTTTAGAATTCTAACTCAATTAACGTTAACCAAATAGAAACTAAAGGATAGATAATCGGTACTTGAAAACCAGTCTCTGAGGACGATATTCGGTCTTACCTAGACTATATTACTTGTCACGACACGTGCACTTGCGTTTAGTGTGTGCATAAATCGCGCATCAAGTTTTTGGCGTCGTTGTCGGGGATTGGAGTACTTTCAATATCGATTTATCTATTCTTATTTCTAATTTGGTTGCTCCAAGCGAGCATCTTTTTATCACCTTTTGTTGTTTTCTTATTTTGCAGGTTAAATTCGGAAAAAAATAAATTAAAATTCAGGACACATGTACTACTACTATCAGAGACAGTGGAGTCATCAACAACAGCTTAACCCACAAGTTCTGAAAGAAGATCTAGATGAGTTGCAGGCAGGCATACTCAGGCTCACCAAGTGCCAGTCTCAGTTCATGGATGAGACAAGAGTGTCCCTCAGAAATTTGGAGACACAAATAGGGAAACTAATGGATAGGATGAGCAATACACTTCAAGAAAATCTGCCTAGCGACACAATTGTGGAAAGTAATAATCAGATTGAGGAGCCTGAACCACACCCAGCTGTTGAGGAATCTGGCGAGATAGTTGGTGTAGAGAAGGAAAAGACTAATGAGATCCAATTATTCACCTTTTTGGACTCTTTGGAAATTCTTTTTCCTATACCTATTGCAGAAGAAACACCACTAGCTATTATTGTTGATCCCCAAATAGGAAGTCCATACCATCAAGGGCACCCCCTAGAGTTGAGAGATGTAGGTAATTTCACTGATCCCTACATTATAGAGAGCCTAAAAGACAAGCTGGTCTTATGTACTTGGGGGATAATCTTATGTCTAAGGCCCTTGTTTGAAAAAGGTGTTGTAGTAAAAGTGAGACCTGCAACAAACATTGTGCGGATTGCAAGCAGTTCGCAGAAGGAGCCAATGGGCACTCGTAAAAGTTAATCAAGGCCCCGCTAAAAGACGTTAAAGACAGCGCTTGTTGGGAGGCAACCCAATGTTTATTAATTATGTTATTTTAATTTCTGTCTTTAGTTTGTTTTATTTTGTCTTGAACAGTCTCACGGTCTTGGGTTCTTGTTTTGTGTTGTTGGATGACAGGTGGACTAGGAGCGCACTCAACGTAAAAAGAGCAAAAATGCTGGAAAAAAGGAAAAACTGCCGCCACGACGCCAGAATCTGCCGTGGCGCTGAACCAGAGCCACAAGATTTGCGCCACGGCGCCGAATCTCAGGGTCGTGGCGCCGAAGGTTCAGAGGCCCAGACGCAATGCAAATTCCAGAATTTTTCCTCCCAGACCTCCGTTATGATCTCTGTGTTGTGTCAGTAAGTTGTCCCTATTTTTTAGTCTTGCACACATTGGGGACAATGTGTGATTTAAGTTTGGGGGGGAGGTGTTTTATTGTTTTTGAGTCTTTTGTGATTTGTTTTGTGTATTTTTGAGAAAAAAAATTTTGAGTCATAATTTGTTTTTTTTAAGATCATGCATGCTGTAGTTACTGGAAACACCTAGTGAAGTAAGGTTGAATAATGTAATGGAATTAGAAGCAACTATCTAAACACTTAGGTTAGATATGCCAAAAATTCATGAAATCGGACTATTTGGGGTATCTTGCTTGATTTGTGCATTGTTAATGATTAAACCTATGTGTCTGCTTTCTTGCTATTTGAGGCGAAATAGTTAGGATATGCATGTTAGGGAGATGATTCAGGCATTTCTTTGTTAGCCCTTTCTTACCATTCTTTGTTTATCCCTATCATTACAATTGAATCCCTAGTCAGCCCAATTGAGCCTAAAAATATGACCTTTTCTTTGACACCCTATAATTCCATATTTGTGCCATAAGTGAAAAATTGAGATGATTGGAATATAAAGTGTTGAAAAAAGAGACAAAAGAGAGTGAACAATTTTGATGCACCCCACATGAAAAAGTAATAATAAATAGGCAAAAGTCTAAGTTTGGGGGTGCCAGCTATTCATCATATACCTCATTCTCTCAAAACAAAAGAGGGAAAAGATAGGTATGAAGTGAAAAAGAGAATCAAAAGAAAAGGGAAGAATTTAAAGCAAAAGAGCTTATGGTACGTAAGATTGAGCCTAAAAGCATATTTTTACCTACCCCTGCCTAAGCCTACATTACAACCCTGAAAAGCCATGAAGATCTCTAATATGTGTATTCATGATTAGTGGAGAATAGAAAGTAAACATGCCATGTGATTTTGAAATTGACATGCATAGTTAGGTACTCTTACATCCATTGAGCATGATTGAATTGAATTTGCAAAATATCTGACTTGAGTGTTTAGAATGCTAAAAATCCATGCTATATGTTCCAGCATATTATCCTACTAACCTTCATGCTTTTCTAAGTGACAATTGTGCAGCAATTTGATCAGTGTTTTTGAGTCATTCTATTTTCTTTTCCTTCGTGTCTTTATTTCTTTCTTTTGATCTTTGCTCGAGGGCGAGCAAATGTTAAGTTTGGGGGTATTTGATCGGTGTATTTTTGTCACGACCCGTTCCGGGGCCCGTGACTGGTGCCTTACCCGGGCACCCAAGTAGTCATACATCAGAGTAATCAGCGGAATATAAAACAAGACATGAATCAGTTGTAAAAAGAGACACAGTTTATGTGAGAAAATGTTGCCTTTCGGCATATATACATAACATAGGTTTGCAGTTACATCCCAACTGTACACTAGGACTACATACCTCTAAGGAAGTAAACAACTATGGCGGGACAGGGCCCCGCCATACCCTGAATGTACAAAACTATCTACAATACAGGGAGATCATACCAAACAGTAGAGCCTCCGGAGAAGATGGAGCTCCCGACACCAACGTAGAGATCCTAAGGATATGGATCTAGCACCTGCTTGCCCTTACCTGCGGCATGAACGCAGCCCCCCGAAGGAGGTCAGTACAACAGGTACCAAGTATGTGAAACTGTAAAGTACTTAAATGAAAACATATCATTTTAAAATCAGTTTACATGTATGAAACAACCAAGGTAACCGCACATAGTGCCACATCATAAACAAGAGCAACAATAGGTAAATCAGAATGTGTCTTTTCTAGGCTGCGAATGATCGCAGGCCAATTGCCCGTAGTATCACCATGCAAGCCTAATCACGGACTCCAGAGTCCGCATAGGCCACTCACGAGGCCCGCATAGGTTATATAACCCCGCATCGAGGGTAGCTACTCTCGGCATCGCCCCGACTCGTAGTCCGCATGGCCACATGCATCGCATGAGGTATAACCCCGCACACTAACCTGGACCGCCCGTAGCTCCGCATAGGTCCCATGGACCCGCATGAGGTATTCTCGAATCATGGTCCTGCATCACCGAGTCTACCCCGCATCGGAGGGCCTTAACCCCTGCAATATGTCAAGAGCGAGTGATATTACACTAACATAACAGCTTATTGTTAAACAACACAAGCACAACAAGAATACTCTCTTATACAAACGTTACAAGACACTAACACACATAGCATCATATCATGTCTACTTATCAAACCATCTTATTATTCTTTTCACAAATCAATATAAGTCTGTTATAAACACATAGGTAAACTGTTCCTTTTATTATTCTTAAGTGGTTATACCTAACTTCCCATAAAGCTAATATAACTCTTAAGCTTCTGTTTTAAAAACTAATTAGTTCTCTTCTGTAAGAAAATGATTCAATATTCTTTTGAAATGCTTTAAGATCCTTATTATTCAGGCTTAAGTCGCAAGACATTGCCGTAAGTATTATTCAGGCTTAAGTCAAAAAACATTGCCGTAGTTATTATTCAGTTAACACATGTACGTCTACCGTACTACATATATATTTTAAAATATCATGCTTTAGGAAGAATCACATACCTTCTCAGCGAAAACCACCTGCCAAGTTGAATATGTCGTGCGCAGAGATTCAACCTATAATAGTCAGACACGTCTATCAACGTTCAGACTAATCTGAAGACAGTTCTAAGCAGAGGGTTCTCTATCCTACGGAAAATTGGGCAAGACTTCCCTACCCTGAGCTACTCAAGTTCATCAGGAAAACAGTCTAAGTAAGTACAGATTTGATTATTCTTCTTTAAACCCTTCTATCGTGATAATAGTTCAATTCTATTCATTAATATCCTTCTAAGTATTTATACTTATTTCTATACTTCTACAGTATGTATTCTCTATTTACAAAAGAAGGACAAGTTTATTTACCTCGGTAAGCCCAATAATATCCTAGATAAAAGTCGCGCCTGAGCAAGGTTTAGCTCCTAAGTCAGACGCTCCAGAGCTCCAAGAAAACCTTAGAAGTTCTTCACAACTTCTACTAAGGACTCAGGGATTTGGGCTAGGGTATTTTGGGCATTTTAACAATACTAGAAGGCAACTTTTCTACCCACGGAGGGGGGGTAGATTTCGACTAGGCTAGGGGGGGATAGCCTCGGCTAAGCTTCTCAAAAGGGGGTGTGTGTTGGACGAAAAGGCTTAAGGAGAGGAGAGGATTTTAGACTTGGAAAGTTTTTGTGGATGAAGAACTCTTCATCTCAAGAGGGTATTTATAGGTCAAGGGATGGCCAACCAAGGCCAAGATGGTGCCAAGTGCAAGGCAAGTGTAGGTGAGGATTAGGCAAGTGTCCTTAGCCAACTTGCACACAAAATATCCTACCAACTACTTGACAAAAATGGCTATCCAATTCGGTCCATTTCCGCCACAAGTCCACCATGAGAGGGTGACAAGTGTCGCCTCTCGTTGGTCCAAAGTGTTCCGCCTCTCGGAACACTCCGCAAAAATTAGAAATGACATAGCCGGAATTTATCCTACGCGAGTTGTGTAAAACGTTTCATTCGAAAACGATTCTTTTAGTGAGTTGTGCCCAAGTATTTTCGTCCAAGCCAAACTTTTAAGGCTAAACCTTCATGCGTATTCCTTACGCATATACTGGAAATACGGGTATAACATTCTCACCTCCTTAGAAACATTCGTCCCTAAAGTTCCTTCCCAAGACAGTAAACGATAAGATTCATCATAACTAAAACAGTAGCAAATGCAACACACGGCACAAGAACAACACTTAGGCATAAACGATAATGAAAATTTACAAGTAGGAAAGTGAATTACCCGAGGTGTGGGAATAGGTGAGGATACTTCGCCTCATGTCCTCCTCGCCTTCCCACGTCATCTCCTCCTCGAGCTCGTTCCGCCACAAGACTTTGACGGAAGCCACGCCCTTCGTCCGCAGACGCTTAACACGACGATCGATTATCGCTATGGGAATCTCCTCATACGATAACCCTCACACCGACATCGTCAATCGGTGTACCTAGATGGATCCCCGATACATCTCTCAAAGATAGATACGTGAAAATCGGATGCACCGCCTCCGATCGGATGGCAGATCCAACTCATAGGCAACCTTGCCTACCTCGCGACACCAAACGGCCCGATGTACTTGGGCCGAAGTTTCCTTCTTCTGAATCTCATCACACCCTTCATGGTGACACCTATAGGAAAACCCAATCATGAACCTCGAACCTGGATGCCGACGACGATGATCTGCATATGACTTGCCGACTCAGCCGCCAAGAACCTCTCTGGATAAGCTTCACCTTATCCACCGCTCCGCACCAAATCTGTCCCACTAATCGCACTCGCCCACATCGAACCAGCCTATAGGCGATCCGCACTTCCTCCCATACAAGGCCTCATAAGGCGCCATCCGAATCGAGTGGTAGCTATTATTGTATGCAAACTCAACTAGAGGCAAATGATCCTCCCACTACCACGAAGTCAATAACACGCTCGCACATATCCTCAAGAGTCGGATAGTGCGCTACGCTGTCCGTCTGCTCGTGGATGGAATGCGATTTGTGCTCACTCGCCCCTAAACCCTCGAAAGACCTCTGCTTAGCCAGAATCGGGCTCCTGCATGCGATATGATCGAAGTAGGACTCCATGCACCGACGATCTCTCGGATGTAAAGTTCGCATAATCCTCAGAAAAAGTCGTCTGACGGAAGAAAGTGGGCTGGTTTCACACCTTTGTCGGCGATAACCCATATAGAATCATGTCTCTCCGAGTGCGAGGCAATCCCGTGATGAAGTCCATGTTGATCACCTCCCACTTCCGTGTCGATCTCTATCGTCAGAATAAACCACCGTGCCTCCGTGCTCTACCTTCACCGCCGACAACACGCATCGAGCTACGAACTCGCAACGTCCTCTTCAAGCCATCCCACCAATACGGATCTAAGGTCGTGGTACATCTTGGTCGACCACGATGGATAGAGTAACGCGCTACCGCGGTGCTTCCCAAGAATCTGCCAAGTCCCAAACATCCGAACACACAACCCGCTCAAACCTTAGCACCCCATCAAGTGCTACCAAAAGGACCCTTGCTCTCACGAAGAGTCAGATCACGATAACGTGTCAAAATCGATCCTCGAATCGCTGCTCTTCACCTCTCGACGATGGAAGACTCGCAACCTCACGAACTCGAACCCCATCGCTATCGTAATCAATCAAACGGACACCAAGGCTCGCTAATCGATGCAAATCACGAATCATGTCCTCCTCTCTAGCTGCACATCCGATAGGCTCCCATCGACCTACGACTAAGAGCATCCGCCACGACATTGGCCTTCCCGTGGTATAGGATATCAACATCGTAATCCTTAAGCAACTCTAACCACCGCCTGCCGTAAGTTCACTCCTCTCGTGAAGATATCTGAGGCTCTTGTGGTGCGTATAAATATCCACGTGAACCCCATACAAATAGTGCCTCGGATCTTGGCGTGAATCACCGCTAACTCCAAATCATGGGTGGGTAGTTCCTCGTGTTTCTTCATGTCGGGATGCATACGCTATAACCTTGCCATGCCGCATCAACACACATCCCAACCTGTCACGACCCAACCTGCCCGTGGATCGTGCCTACCTCGCACCCTAGTGATACAACATCGAGTAATCACGAACATAAAACAAGACATGAAAATATTATGAAGCAAGAAGCGATGTCGGAGAAAACTTGCCTTACGGCATATATATAAATCAATTTTAAAACCGACGATATCCCATTACAACTCGCCCACAACAAGATTACTGCACTTCTAAGAATGATACGACAACAATGGCGAACAGGCCCCGCCACACCTCGAATGTAAATACCTACAACGACGGGACTATACCACCGATAAGCCTCCGAGAAACGGAGCTTCCCATCTGTTGAATCGTGACCCGAGAACTAGGATCAACGATCGGTGTACCTCAACTGCGGCATGAACGCACTCGGGCGAGGTCGATAACAGTACCAAGTATGTGAAATCGAAAATATCGTAAATGAAATCATAATAGTCTATAAAGCAGAGACATGTATGATAACCAAACTACGATCACAATAAATAGGCGATAGTCAAGTCGTGACTCACGCCTCAAAGTCATCACTCAAATGTAACTATGGGTCTCACGCCCATAACATCAATCATGCGTGGAATACCTTCCTCAATGCCTGCAATTTATGATATAAAAGCACTAAGCAATACACATGAACACGGTGTCCCACGTGTCCTAATAAAACAAAGACAGGTAAGGCACGAAGGCATAACCGACTACTAACACCGCACTAACAGTGGTCAAAATTGTATCATGATATCCGTCTGCACCGTCACATGATCAAAGCCGGTCACTCGCCTGCAAGATCAAATGTGCGCGTCTAGACCTTGAACTCTCCGTAGCTCCGCATAGGCCAACCTCATAGGCCCTAATGAGGTATTCCTCGCATCGAGGGTAGCTACTCCCCGACATCGTCCTGGACTCGCTGTCCGCATGGCCACAAAGATCGCATGACCACGCGGCCGCAAACTAACCTCGAACTCCGTAGTTCCGCATGGTTCCCCGACCCGCATGAGGTATTCTCGAATCATGGTCCTGCATCACCGAGTCTACCCCGTGACGGAGGCGCTTAACCTCCGAGACAAGTCAAGGTGAGTGGTACAATACCAACATAACCTCTGAGAGTCAAAAAACTTTAAGCGCAGTCGAGGGAAAAACCCCTTTACACAAAACATCACAAGATACTAACACACGTAGCATCCTAGCATGTTTACTTATCAAATCAACAAGAAAGTATTACAAGGCTATCACAAACCAACACAATCAAGTTATACACACAAGGTACATTCTAATATATGATTAACAAGATCGGGTATCTATTCCCAAAGTACTTCATACATTATCTTTTAAAAGATACGTTACGTTTACAAAAGTCACACAATACGTAGTATATGAAAATAGAGTGATTATCTTTCAAGTAAATCAAAACACTTACCTTTGTAAAATCAAGTAACAACATTATTTTCCAAACGCCCAAGTTTGCCTAATTTCAAATGTTCACGGTTCTTATTTTAGAAAGGTTTCAGTAGTTCATAGTCTTATTCATTTAAGAATATAATTCTCTTTAAACCATCCGAGAAAACATAAGCCTTATATGTGAGTAGGATATTCTTGTTTATAACAATCTTATTACAAATGACCATGATCTATGAAATATCATTTTGTCTCATCTTAGCTTCTATGCGGATGGAAGTTTCTACGGTTTTAATAATACTTAATCACAAAATATTTCCTTTATTAACGCCGCAGTGGTTTGTCGATACACATTACGATTTCAAATCAAGAAACATTCTTAAGCCGTTATACCTAACTTCCCATAAAGCTAGTATAACTCTTAAGTTTTCAAAACCCAAGATACTTCTTCTTTCAAAATGATTCAAAAATCTTTTGAAATACTTCAAGTTCTTCATTATTACATAACCACCAGCTTATAGTTCAAATCGGTTACCCTTTTAAAACCACAAGTATTTTCTTACCTACATAAAGTCGTTATAACCAACTTCCCATAAAGCCGTTATAACACTTTATGTTTTAGACCAATCAAATACATTTAACACATGACGTCTATCGACTACATAGTTACACACATATCATGCTAGAAGAGATAGGAAGAGGTTCACATACCTCGCGACGAGTATCGACTAATAGCAAAACGCCCAAGTACTTCCAACCGTCGGCTACTCCTTGCCAAGTAGATCGCGCCACACGCAAGATTTCAACCTATAAGGCCACAAGGCGCTTATTAACATTTAGGTCTCTTCAGAACATTCTACGTAAAATTCGCGACACCCCGCACAAACAGAAACTCCTCTCTATCGGGCCGCTACCAAGCCAACCAGTGGGTTATACGCCTAATCCGGACGTGCACAATTTTACCTCACGTAAAGGCTACACAAGTTCATCAGAATACACCCTATGTAATTACGATTCGACTTTCTTTCAAAAGGTTTCTTATTATTCAGGCTTAAGTCGCGAGACATTGCCGTAAGTATTATTCAGGCTTAAGTCCAAAGACATTGCCGATAACAACGTTCAGTTCTATATATAGTATACTTCAACTATATAGTCTAACAATCATGTAATTTCCAATTACGATAGAGGGACAAGATATTTACCTCGATAAGCCCATAATTATCCAAGTATAAAGTCGATCCTGGGCAACGTTTAGCTCCAACTCTGTGCGCTCCAACCCGCTCCAAACTACCCTTAGAAGTTCTAACCAACTTCTACAAACTACTCCAACTAACCATGGAGATTTTCCTGTGGTTTCGGTTTTGGATGAAGGAAGTATAATAGTATTACGGCTTTTCAGATAGGTATAACCTTAGAATACTACAAGGTATACGGCTAAGGTAATTTGGGTATAGTAACAATACTTTTGAGAGTATTTCTACCAAGAGGGGGTATTTATACGAGACAACACCACAAAGTGTATACCGCCTACCCCACTGTGGGGGTACTCTCGCCAAGTGGGGAGGGCTCTCGCCAAGGGGCCTCTCAAAGGGGAGGACGAGAACAACAACAAGGAGGAGGATTTCTAAGACTTAGAACATTTTAGGATGAATAAGTCTTCCAAAGGGGGGTGGGGGTATTTATAGGTCTAGCAAAGGTCAACCAATGGCCAAGATCATGCCAAGTGCAAGGCAAGTGTAGGGCCATGATCATGCCAAGTGCACCTTATCCATCTACCACCAAAATATCCTACCAACCCCTTGACCAAAACAATGGCCAAATCGTCCCATGTGCCGCCCACTATTCCGCCAATGAGAGTGCGCTGGCGCCTCTCGTTGGTCCAACACGCCGTCTCTCGGAAAAATCCGCAAAAATTAAAAATGATATAGCCGGAATTTTCCTTCGCAAGTTATGTAAAACGTTTCATTAAAAATGACTTTAATCGTGTTGTGCACAAAGTGAAATCGCCAAGCCACTTTAAAAGCCCAAACTTTTCACGACGCCCTTACGCATACTCGAAATACGGGTATAACATTCTCCTCCTTAGAAACATTCGTCCCGAATGTTCCTTCTAAGTCTCAAACAAACGCGCCAAAGATAGTCTTCACTACTATACTTACGAGAACAATCTCGCCACACTGGCCACGAAACACCCGCAAATACCTCCATCCAAGTCCACGAGGAAACACTCTAATATTACCACAAACACCTCTCTCCGGGGTCTAAAATATACTTCATTCGCACCTTCTCCTTACAAAATAAATGATCACATCTATGCTCGCCATACATGCTCGATTCTCCCTTTACTCGTCGTGATACCACTTTTGTCACTTTGCCGCGAGGTTCTAGTGTCACTCACGACCCAACAAATGGTGCCGGCCGCACGCGATCCCCGAGGTCGTACACTAGAACTCTTACCACATTTAAATCGCTTGATTTCCAAAACTGGGGTTACTATCTCTAACGTGGTCATCATTAATCGAACACTGATGGATCTCCGATACTTTCCCGATCATAACAATACGAAAGACCGGACGTACTGCCTCCTAAGTCGGACGGCAAATGCTATCATATAGGCAACCTGGCCTATCCCTCACATGAACTCAAAAGGCCCAAAGTAACTCGGGCTAAGTTTCCTCTGTTTTCCAAAGCTCATCGCACCCTATCCGGGGTGGTACCTTCAAGAAGACCGACCGTCAACTCGAACTCTGCCGTCGCCGATAATCCGCACGATTTCTCTGAGCTGCCAAAAACCTCTTCTAGATAAGCCGCACCCTATCCACAGTCTGTTGGAACAAGCCTGAACCAACTATCTGAATCTTGCCAACATCGAACCAATCGACCGGCGACTTACACATCCGCCCCTACAAGGCTTCATAAGGCGACATCCGAACACTGAAATGGTAGCTTAAACACTCCCTCCACAAGAGACAACAATCCCCACAACTACCCCTGAAATCCACACACTGGCCCGAGGGCGAATGCGATTCCGAGACTCACCTGAGTTCTTAACCCTGCTTGGTAAAACTTCCAGAAACAAAAACAATGCACTGGCTCCACTGTCATAAGGTGAAGGTAGGAACCCCGTGCAGCCTTACAACCTTTCTGATAAAACAACACTGCCGAGTAAACGGTCTTTGCTAGAAAACAAGGCTACCGACCTCGGCTCGACCATCGGTCGAATCGATCCACGAATTCGCACGTTGGTTAACTAAACTTGGGCCTAACACCTCGTGACTACCACAAGGCGACCACCACAACCGACCCACCACCATACATGCCGCGGGTTGACCCGCAACATGGCCTCAACCCGACCCGCAATGCGCGAAACACTAGCTCCCGATCCGAACAATCTCTCAAATCACGCTACGAAACCTAGCGGTCTTCTTAGTTCAACTACCCTCTTTCATTTCACACTACTTAGGACCTATCCCAAACATAGCTCACGTGCACTATGCACTCCGATAAGGATCAAACAAAACACTACACCTTTACTCGAGATGGCCTTACCTCTAAGGTCTTCACGTATAAAGCTCTAAGGCTTACACTTTCTCAATCCCCCAAATCTTACTTGGTTAACTAACCAAGATTTCTAATCACAATTTACACAATAACCCTTAAGGTATACTCATCTTATCACACATACTAATCCCTAGAGGGTTAAGGATATATCTATATCTACTGCTTCACTCCCCTTAGTCGTTCTAGTCAAACACGCCAGTAGGCAGGCTTAAGGAAGATGACAAACTACCCACCGATCTCAAGGCTAAGTCCTCCTACAAGGACACTCTTCCGACATCGGACTCGACGGTCGTAGGTACAACAAGTACCAACTAAAAGACGACATTCCCGGATGACGTCACATCTGTGAACACCGGGAAAATCAATCCGGCCCGGAACCTACGTGTAGTGTGAATCAAGCTCGAGCTCGACCAACTCCTGCATACCCGAATGTCCCGAAACTCGCGAGGACCTTTCTCGACCTGGTGGATGTGCATAATCTAATCACGCGAGGTGACTCGACTCGAAAGTTACCAAAGGACCTTGCTTTGCTCGCCTCTTCGCCCTCGTTAACCTGCCGATCTCTACGCTTTCTCGGCTGCGCATAAGCCCGCATACGTGCCATGCTCAAGCCTAATCAAGAATTACTCTTACACAACCTCTCTAGGTAGTCATCAAGACTCGCGGTATATCGGTATACTCCAGTAGCCAAATCCATAGCTAGTAATGGTCGCTTTCTTGCAATCTAAATTCATCGTTTCCTGGCCGTGGAATCGACGGTTCAAATATCATGGCCGTAGTAAGGAATCGCCGCCGTGCTAAACTCTCTTTGGGCTAGTGACGTCGCAGAACTCCCGAATGAAGCACTACCCTAGGTAATGATTGGGCTGTGCCCTCGTAACCCTCAGATTTACTCGCAGCCTCCTCGCTGTCTTGCCTCACTGGGCGGGTTGCCTACGCGAGGCATAGCGGTAAGGAAAGAAATACGTTAGAGGTCCAACTCACAACACAACTCTAAGGCACGATCTAAGAGTGAGAAGAATAGAAACCAATCCTAAATATCCTATAGCCTCACGATTATTGGTGGTGCACAACACACCGATAATCAAGACTTCATCGGATACTGCTCAGACACTTTCCGAGGATTAATCGCTCGATACCACTTTTGTCACGACCAACCTGCCCGTGATCGTGCCTTACCCGCACCCTAGTGATACAACATCGAGTAATCGGAACATAAAACAAGACATGAAAATATTATGAAGCAAGAAACAAGAACGGAGAAACTTGCTTACGCATATATATAAATCAATTTTAAACCGAACGATACATCCCATTACAACTCGCCACAACAAGATTACATGCACTTAAGAATGATACGACAACAATGGCGGGACAGGGCCCCGCCACACCCCGGAATGTAAATACCTACAACGACAGGACTATACCATCGATAAGCCTCCGAGAAACGGAGCTTCCCATACGTCAATCGTGACCCGAGAACTAGGATCAACGATCGGTGTACCTCAACTGCGCAGATGAACGCAGCCGGCGAGGTCGATAACAGTACCAAGTATGTGAAATCAAAAATATCAGAAATGAAATCATAATAGTCTATAAAGCAGAGACATGTATGATAACCAAACTACGCTCACACAATAAATAGCGATCGGTCAAGTCGTGACTCACGCCCTCAAAGTCATCACGCAAATGTAACTATGAGTCTCACGCCCACAACATCAATCATGCCCGTGGAATACCTTCCTCACTGCCGGCAGTTTATGATATAACATCACCAAGCAATACACATGAACACTGTGTCCCACTGTGTCCTAATAAAACAAGACAGGTAAGCACGAAGGCATAACCGACTACTAACACCCACAAGTAACAGGTAAAATCGTATCATGATATCTGTCTGCACCGGCCACATGATCAAAGCCGTCACTCGCCCGCAGATCAAATGCGCGCGTCTAGCCTCGAACTCTCCGTAGCTCGATAGGCCAACCTCATAGGCCGCATGAGGTATTCCTCGCATCGAGGTAGCTACTCCCGCATCGCCCCGACTCGCGATCCGCACGGCCACAAAGACCGCATGACCACAAGGGCCGCAAACTAACTCGAACTCCGTAGTTCCGCATGGATCCCCGACCCGCATGAGGTATTCTCGAATCACGGTCCTGCATCACCGAAGTCTACCCCGCACGGAGGCGCAACCTCCAGAGACAAGTCAAGGTGAGTGGTACAATACCAACATAACGGCTGAGAGTCAAACAACTTTAAGTGCAGTCGAGGGAAAACCCCCTTTACACAAAACATCACAAGATACTAACACACGTAGCATCCTAGCATGTTTACTTATCAAATCAACAAGAAAGTATTACAAGGCTATCACAAACCAACACAATCAAGTTATACACACAAGGTACATTCTAATATATGATTAACAAGATCGGGTATCTATTCCCAAAGTACTTCATACATTATCTTTTAAAAGATACGTTACGTTTACAAAAGTCACACAATACCCGTAGTATATGAAAATAGAGTGATTATCTTTTGAAGTAAATCAAAACACTTACCTTTGTAAAATCAAGTAACAACATTATTTTCCAAACGTCCAAGTTTGCCTAATTTCAAATGTTCACGGTTCTTATTTTAGAAAGGTTTCGTAGTTCATAGTCTTATTCATTTAAGAATATAATTCTCTTTTAAACCATCTGAGAAAACATAAGCCTTATTTGTGAGTAGGATATTCTTGTTTATAACAATCTTATTACAAAGAAATGCATGATCTAGGAAATATCATTTTGTCTCATCTTAGCTTCTATGCAGATGGAAGTTTCTCGGTTTTAATAATACTTAATCACAAAATATTTCCTTTTATTAACGCTGCAGTTGGTTTGTCGATACACATTACGATTTCCAAATCAAGAAAACATTCTTAAGCCGCTATACCTAACTTCCCATAAAGCTAGTATAACTCTTAAGTTTTCAAAAACCCAAGATATTACTTCTTCTTTCAAAATGATTCAAAAATCTTTTGAAATACTTCAAGTTCTTTATTACTACATAACCAGCCGCTTATAGTTCAAATCAGACTTTTTAAAACCACAAGTATTTTCTTACCTACATAAAGTCGTTATAACCAACTTCCCATAAAGCCGTTATAACACTTTATGTTTTAGACCAATCAAATACATTTAACACATGCGTCTATCGTACTACATAGTTACACACATATCATGCTAGAAGAGATAGGAAGAGGTTCACATACATCGCGACCAGTATCGACTAATAGCAAAACGCTCCAAGTACTTCCAACCGGCTACTCCTTAAGCCAAGTAGATCGCGCCACACGCAAGATTTCAACCTATAAGGCCACAAGGCGCTTATTAACATTTAGGTCTCTTCAGAGAACATTCTACGTAAAATTCGCAAAGACTTCTCCCGCAACAGTAAAACTCTCCTCTATCGGGCCGCTACCAAGCCAACCATGGGGTTATACGCCTAATCCGGACGTGCACAATTTTACCTCACGTAAAGGCTACACAATTCATCAGAATACACCCTATGTAATTACGCTCAAGACTTTTCTTTAAAAGGTTTCTTATTATTCGGCTTAAGTCGCGAGACATTGCCGTAAGTATTATTCAGCTTAAGTCCAAAGACATTGCCGATAACAACGCTCGCTTCTATATATAGTATACTTCAACTATATAGTCTAACAATCATGTAATTTCCAATTACGATAGAGGACAAGATATTTACCTCGATAAGCCCATAATTATCCAAGTATAAAGTCGATCCTGGGCAACGTTTAGCTCCAACTCCGTGCGCTCCAACCCGCTCCAAACTACCCTTAGAAGTTCTAACCAACTTCTACAAACTACTCCAACTAACCATGGAGATTTTCCTGTGGTTTCGGTTTTGAGTGAAGGGAAGTATAATAGTATTACTGGCTTTTCAGATAGGTATAACCTTAGAATACTCCAAGGTATACGCTAAGGTAATTTGGGTATAGTAACAATACTTTTGAGAGTATTTCTACCAAGAGGGGGTATTTATACGAGACAACACCACAAAGGGTGTATACCCACCCCACTCAGGGGTACTCGCCAAGGGGGAGGGCTCTCGGCGGGGCCTCTCAAAGGGGGAGGACGAGAACAACAACAAGGGAGGGGGAGGATTTCTAAGACTTAGAACATTTTAGGATGAATAAGTCTTCCAAAGGGGGGTGGGGGTATTTATAGGTCTAGCAAAGGTCAACCAATGGCCAAGATCATGCCAAGTGCAAGGCAAGTGTAGGGCCATGATCATGCCAAGTGCACCTTATCCATCTACCACCAAAATATCCTACCAACCCCTTGACCAAAACAATGGCCAAATCGTCCCATGTGCCGCCCCACTATTCCGCCAATGAGAGGGTGCCAAGTGGCGCCCTCTCGTTGGTCCAACACGCTTCGTCTCTCGGAAAAATCCGCAATAATTAAAAATGATATAGCCGGAATTTTCCCTTCGCAAGTTATGTAAAACGTTTCGTCGAAAAATGACTCTAATCGGGTGTTGTGCACAAAGTGAAATCGGCCAAGCCACTTTAAAAGCCCAAACTTTTCTACGCACGCCCTACGCATATACTGGAAATACGGTATAACAAACCCGATGCTCGACGATCACAATACACAACATAACCGCTCGACCTCCGGAAGAGTAAGAACGGGCGGTCGTCGCCTCTCCTTCAAGAATGGAAGCCACGCCACAAGCATCACCATCAAACTTAGCCGCTCGAGTCACCTAGTCAATGGTGCGTAGATAAGCAAACTTCTACGAACCACCGATAATAACTCGCAAGGCCTAAAATCGCGAACCTCTGTCGGAGTAGTAGGTCTAGGCCAAGTCTCGATCGCCTCGATCTTGGCCGTATCCACTCGAATGCCATCACCCATAATATGCCCAAGAAAAGCCATCAAGTTAACCAAAACTCACATTTGGAAAACTTGGCGTATAATCGCTGGTCTGGAGAATCACAAGACAGCCTCAAATGCTCGCATGCTCTCGCTCTGAGCGTGAATAAACCAAGATATCATCAATGAACACTATCACAAACGTGTCCAAAAATGGTTTGAACACTCGGTTCATTAAATCCATGAATACCGTCGGAGCATTGGTCAACCCAAAAGATATGACCCTGAACTCATAATGCCCGCACGGTCCGAATGCGATCCTCTGGGACATCCACCTTCTCGACTCGCACTTTGATGATAGCCCGACCAGATCAATCTTGGAGAAACATCTCGCACTGGCAAATCGGTCGAACAAATCATCAATCACAGGAAGGGTATTCGTTCTTAATGGTCACCTTGTTCACTGTCAGATCAACACATGCGCAGCCCCGCCCTTCTTCTTCTACGAACAATACCGGCGCTCCCGGGAGAAACACTAGGCTGATGAAGCCCTTCTCCAAAGAAATCCCTAAGCTGATCCTTCAACTCTCTCAACTCGGCGGTGCATTACGTATGGCGGAATGGAAATAGCCGAGTGTCCGCAATATGTCTATACAAAACTCAATCTCCCTCTCGGGAGGATACCGAGGTCATCCGAAACACGTCGGGAACTCTTCGACCACCGAATCGACGGAAAATCTGGTACCGCAGCCTTTCAAGATCAAACACCCGAACGAGATGGTAGATATACCCTTCGCACCATCTTCCTAGCCTTGAGGTAGGAAATAAACCTACTTCTGGCGATACCGTGCTCTCCCACTCAACAACCGGCTCCTCGTGAAACTGGAACTGCATTACTCTCTCTCAGCTTCTACATTGGCGTAGCAAAGCTAGCCAATCCATCCCCATGATCACGTCGAAGTCAATCATCTCCAACTCTATCAAGTCGGCTAGGTTCGACGATCAGAATGGTCACAGACAAGCCCTATATACCCGCCGAGCTACCACCGAATCACCCATCGGGCGTAGCTACCTCGAAAGGTCATGGACTCGTGCTCTATCCCTATCCTACTAGCAACAAGGGAGATATATGGGGCAGTAGAACCCGGATCTATCAAGGCATACACATCAAACCTGAATCGATAAGGTACCGTGGCGACATCGGTGAGGCCTCCCGATCCGCTTACCGACAAAGCATAAATGCGGTTCGAGGACCGCTAGACTGGGACCGCGCCACGACCTTCGCTGCGATCACCACGACCCATTCGGTTCGTGATCGTGCCTACCGGGCACCCAAGTAGTCATACATCGAGTAATCTGAAATATGAAACAAGACATGAAAGCTTTATAAAATAAGACACGCTTTATGTGAGAAAACATCGTTTTCTAAGATATATATAAAAACATGGTTTAGCGCTACATCCGACAATCGCATAAATACATGACTACAGACCTCTAAGGAAATATACAACTATGGCGACAGGGCCCGCCATACCGATCTGCATAAAACTATCTACAACAGGATATCATACCCAAAAGTAGAGCCTCGGAAAAGATGGAGCTCTGACACCAACGTAGAGATCCTAAGGATGTGGATCTAGCACTGCCGCTTACCTGCGGCATGAATGCGGCCTCAGAAGGAGGTCGATAACAGTACTAAGTATATGAAATCAGAAATACTTAAATGAAAACATATCATTTTAAAATCAGTTTGCAAGTATGTATGAAACAACCAAGGGACCGCATATAGTGCCACATCATAAACAAGAGCAACAATAGGTAAATCGCAATGTGTCTTTTCTAGGTGCGAATGATCAAGCAGGCCAATGCCCGTAGTATCACCATGCAAGCCTAATCACGACTCAGAGTCCGCATAGGCCATTCACATAGGCCCGCATAGGTACATAACCCCGCATCGAGGGTAGCTACTCTCGGCATCGCCCCGACTCGTAGTCCGCATGGCCACATGTAATCGCGTGAGGTATAACCCCGCATCACTAACCCGAACTCCCGTAGCTCCGCATAGGTCCCCTGGACCCGCATGAGGTATTCTCGAATCATGGTCCCAGACCGCCTGAGTCTACCCCGCATCGGAGGGCAGCTTAACCCCCGTTAATATGTCAAGAGGTGAGTGATAGTACACTAACATAACAGCTTATCTTTAAACAACATAAGCACAACAAGAATACTCTCTTATACAAACGTTACAAGACACTAACACACATAGCATCATATCATGTCTACTTATCAAACCATCTTATTATTCTTTTCACAATTCAATATAAGTGCATTATAAACACATAGGCAAACTGCTTTCTTTTATCATTCTTAAGTGGTTATACTTAACTTCCCATAAAGCTAATATAACTCTTAAGCTTCGCTTTAAAACTCAATTAGTTCTCTTCATTAAAAATGATTCAGATTCTTTTGAAATGCTTTGCTTCTTTATTATTCAAAGCTTAAGCCGTGAGGCATTCAGTAAGTGTTATTCAAAGCTAGTGAGGCATTGCCGTAAGTATTATTCAGCTTAAGTCAAAGACATTGCCGTAGTTATTATTCGCTTAACACACGTACGCTCACCGCACTACATATATATTGTAAAATATCATGTTTTAGGAAGAATCACATACCTTCTCAAATAAAACCACCGCCAAGTTGAATATGTCGCACAGAGAATCAAATTTATAATAGTCGACACGCCTATCAACGCTCGCACTACTTTGTAAACAGATTCTAAACAGAGGGTTCTATATCCTACGGAAAATTGGGCGACTTCCTACCGGTGAGCTACTCAAGTTCATCGTGGAAAACAATCTATGTAAGTACGCTTTGATTATTCTTCTTTAAACCCTTCATCGTGATAACAGTTCAATTCTATTCGCAATATTCTTCTAAGTATCTAATACTTATTCTTATACTACTACAGAAGTATTCTCTAATTCAAAAGAGGGTTAGGATTAGTTACCTCGGTAAGCCCAATAATATCCTAGATAAAGTCGCTACTGAGCAAGGTTTTGCTCTAAGTTGTATGCTCCAGAAACCTTAGAAGTTCTTCACAACTTCTACTAAGTACTAAGGATTTGGGCTAGGGTATTTTGGGCATTATAACAATACAAGAAGGCAACTTTTCTACCAAGGGAGGGGGTAGATTTCGCTAGGCTAGGGGGGCCTCGCCAAACTTCAAAAGGGGGTAGGAGGCTTTGGACGAAAAGCTTTAGAGAGGGGGAGGGATTTTTCAAGACTTGGAAATTGATTTGTGGATGAAGAACTCTTCATCCAAAGGGGGGTATTTATAGGTCAAGACATGGCCAACCAATGGCCAAGATTTAGCCAAGTGCTAGGCAAGTGTAAGGTCAAGATTAGGGCAAGTGTCCTTGGCCAACTTGCACACAAAATATCCTACCTAATCCTTGACTTGTGCAAAGGCACAAAAAACGTGCAACTCCTAGTCCATTTCGTCCAATGGACGATTTCAAGTCCACCAAATGGAGGGTGCCAAGTGTCGCCCTCCCGTTGGTCCAAAATGTTTCGTCTCTCGGAAAAATCCGCAAAAATACTAAATGACATAGCCGGAATTTTCCTACGAAAGTCGTGGAAACGTTGCCGGAAAGCGATTCTATTAGTGAGTTGTGCACAAATAATAACGTCCAAGGCTTAAACTTTTAAGGCCAAACTTTACGCACGCACGCCTACGCATACTCGAAATACGGGTATAACATTCTTCCTCCTTAGAAACATTCGCCCGAATGTTCCTTCCCAAGACGATTAACGATAAGATTCTTCATAACTTAAACGATTGCAAATGCCACACACGCCACGTAACAACACTTAGGCATAAACGATAATGAAGATTTACAAGTAGGAAAGTGAATTACAGAGGTGTGGGGAATAGGTGAGATACTTCGCCTCATGTCTTCCTCGCTTCCCAAGTCATTTCTCCTCGAGCTCGCTCCGCCACAAGACTTTGACGGCCACGCCCTGGTCCGCAGACGCCTAACCCGACGATCGATTATCGCTATGGAACCTCCTCATACGATAACCCCCGGTCACCGACATCGTCAATCGGGTGCACTCTAGATGGATCCCCGATACATCCGCCAAAGATAGATACGTGAAAAACCGGATGTCGCCTCCAGATCGGACGCAGATCCAACTCATAGACAACCTTGCCTACCTCGCGATAATCAAACGCCCAATGTACCTTGGTTGAGTTTCCTTCTTCCCGAATCTCATCACACCCTTCATGGGTGACACCTTCAGAAAACCCAATCATCAATCGCGAACTCGATGCCGACGACGATGATCTGCATACGACTTGCCGACTCGAGTCACAATAGCCGCCTCGGATAAGCTTCACCTTATCCATCGCCTGCTGCACCAACCGTCCCACTAGCCGCACTCGCCCACATCGAACCAACCTATAGGCGACCGCACTTCCTCCCATACAAGGCCTCATAAGGCGCCATCCGAATCTTGGAGTGGTAGCTATTATTGTACGCGAACTCAACTAGAGGCAAATGATCCTCCTAGCTACCTCGGTCGATAACACAGCTCGCAAAGATATCCTCGAGAGTGCGGATAGTGCGCTCGGCCGTCCGTCTGCGTGGATGGAATGCGATTTCAGCTCACTGCGTCCCTAAACCTCTCGAAAAGACCTCCAGTTAGCCATAAACCGGGCTCATCTGCTCGATATGATCGAAATAGGGACTCCATGCGCCGACGATCTCTGATGTAAAGTCCGCATAATCCTCACCAAAAAGTCGCCCTAACGGGAAGAAAGTGGGCTGATTTCGCCACCACAACGATAACCCATATAGAATCATGTCTCCTCCGAGTGCGAGGTAATCCCGTGATAAAGTCCATGTTGATTACCTCCCACTTCCGTGTCGATCTCAATCGTCAGAATAAACCACCGTGCCTGCGGTGCTCTACCTTCACCGCCGACAACACGCACCGAGCTACGAACTCGCAACGCCCCTCTTCAAGCCATCCCACCAATACACGTATCTAAGGTCGTGGTACATCTTGGTCGACCCGGATGGATAGAGTAACGCGCGCCGTGTGCTTCCCAAGAACTCTGCCAAGTCCTCAAACATCCGGAACACACAACACGCCTCAAACCTTAGCACCCCATGGTGCTACTCAAAAGGACCGCTTGCCCTCACGAAGAGCGATCACGATATCGAATCAAAGCCGATCTCGAATCGCTTTCTTCACCTCTCGACGATGGAAGACTCGCAACCTCACGAACTCTAACCCCACCGCTATCGTAATCAATCAAGCGGACACCAAGGCTCGCTAATCGATGCAAATCACGAACCATGTCCCTCCTCTCTAGTGCACATCCGATAGGCTCCCATCGACCTACGACTAAGAGCATACGCCACAACATCGCCTTCCCGGGTGGTACAGATAATAACATCGTAATCCTTAAGCAACTCTAACCACCGTCTCGCCGTAAGTTCACTCCTCTCGTGAAGATATCTTGGAGGCTCTTGTGGTCCGTAAAAATATCCACGTGAACCCCATACAAATAGTGCCTCCAGATCTTCAAAGCGTGAATCACACCGCCAACTCCAAATCATGGGTGGGGTAGTTCCTCGTGTTTCTTCACCGCCGGATGCATATGCTATAACCGCCATGCCGCATCAACACACATCCCAACCCGATGCCCGACGCATCACAATACACGACATAACCATCCGACCTGCGAAGAGTAAGAACGGGCGCCGTCGCCTTCTTTTCAAAGAATCGAAACCCCGCCACAAGCATCAGTCCATCAAACTGGCCGCTTTCAGTCAGCCTAGTCAATGGTGCGTAGATAGAAGCAAACTTCTCCATGAACCGCCGATAATATCCTGCAAGGCCCGTAAAATCGCGAACCTCGCCGAGTAGTAGGTCAGGCTAAGTCCCGATCGCTTCGATCTTGCCGTATTCACTCGAATGCCATCAACCCCGACAATATGCCCAAGAAACGCCATCAAGTCAACAAAACTCACATTTGGAAAACTTGGCGCATAAGCTGGTCTCGAGAATCACAAGACAGCCTCAAATGCTCCGCATGCTCCTCGCTTCGGCGAGAATAAACCAAGATATCATCAATGAACACTATCACAAACGTGTCCAAAATGGTTTGAACACTCGGTTCATCAAATCCATGAATACCGCGAGCATCGACAACCCAAAAGACATGACCACGAACTCATAATGCCCGCATCGTCCGAATGCACCCTAGGACATCCACCTCTCGACTCGCACTGATGATATCCCGATCGCAGATCAATCTTGAGAAACATCTCGCACTTCGCAACCGGGTCGAACAAATCATCAATCTCGGGAAGGGGTATCTGTTTAATGGTCACCTTGTTCACCGCTCAGATCAACACACATGTGCGCTGGCCCCGCCCTTCTTTCTTTACGAACAATACCGCGCCTCGTGGAGAAACGCTAGGCTCGATGAAGCCCTTTTCCAAAGAAATCCCTAAGCCGATCCTTCAACTCTCTCAACTCGGCAGTGCCATTCTCGTATGGCGGAATGGAAATAGGCCGAGTGTCTGGCAATATGGCCATACAATACTCAATCTCCTCTCACAGGATACCCGGAGGTCGTCTGAAACACGTCTGGGAACTCTCGACCATCGAATCGACGGAAAATCTGGTACCGCAGCCTTCAGATCAAACACCCGAACGAGATGGTAGATATACCCTTCGCACCATCTTCCTAGCCTTGAGGTAGGAAATAAACCTACCCCGGCGATACTGCGTTCTCCCACTCAACAACCGGCCTCAGAAATCGAACCGCATTACTCTCTCTATGCGCTACATTGGCGTAGCAAGAAGCTAGCCCATCCATCCGCATGATCACGTCGAAGTCAATCATCTCCCACTCTATCAAGTCGGCTAGGGTCCGACGACTCTAAATGGTCACACGACAAGCTCTATATACCCGCCGAGCTACCACCGAATCACCCATCTGGCGTAGCTACCTCGAAATGGTCTATGGACTCGTGCTCTATCCCTATCCTACTAGCAACAAGGGGAGATATATAGACAGTAGAACCGGATCTATCAAGGCATAAACATCAAACCTGTAAACCGATAAGGTACTGTGGCGACATCGGTGAGGCCTCACGATCCCGCTTACCGACAAAGCATAAATGCGGTTCGAGGACCGCTAGAATCGACCCGCGCGCCACGACCTGCCGCGACCTGGTGGTCCATGAGTACCTTGCCTCCGTGGCGAGTAATCGCTGGGATGAAGAAGACCGGCGAAAGAACTGTAGTGACCCTACCATCAAGATCGCCTTGGTGGACAGCCTCGCATAGTGACCTGCTGGCTACAATCGAAACAAGCTCCCGTAGCACCACAACTCCCGGTGGGATCCGCCGCACGCCACACCGGCGGGTGGTCCCGACGCCGTAACCTCTCGCCGCTCGATGTGCGAGGTCCCGGGCCCCGGTTCGCCTCGAATATCTCCGGGCCGGCTGAGGACGGCAGGAGTGCTCGAGCCGGGCCGTGGTGCACCTAGATCGCCGCCGAGGCCGCCACCACGATAGCCACCAAAAGACCTCGCGCCCCGGTCTTCTTCGCCGTCACAACCCGCTGTCTCTACGCTCCTCACATCCAAGAGCATGAGCTCGCATGCGGTAATGTCCATACGGTGAAGACAAACACCCGCACATGACTCGGCCATATAGTCATCTAGCGGTGGCGTGGCGGTGCACCCTATCCTCCATATTTGCTACCAACGCTGGACATATCGAGCCAATGAATCAAACTCGACATTGTACTCCCGACAAGGCCCTCTCTCGCCTCAAGAAGAAAATCTATCACCGCGCCTCTCCTCATCCGCGAGGCAAGAAGTGAGTGAGGAAAGCCTCTGAGAACTCATCCCAAGTAGCTGGGGACGCGTGCTCTCCCCGGGATAACTCCCATGAATCAAACCACTCGACTGCGGTATCACGCAGCCTATGTGAACCAAAGATCACGGACTCGGTCTCCGACGCTCGATCACTCTCGAATCCTCTCAGAGCCGACGGATGAACTCGCGATCATCCTCCCTCGACCAGTAAAACTCGCGGGCTACAACTCAGAAGTCTCGTAGCCTCAAACTCTCTCGCCTCGGGTGAACCACGGTACGATCGGGCCGGATCGAACCGCCGATCCACTGCCCTCGTGTCCGCCACAATCCTAGCCAATAGCCGGGCCATCTCCTTGTACCTATCTCTCTCCGCCTGTGCCGTGGGACAGGAGGTGCGGTATCGTAGTCTCGCTGAACCGACGGCGTCGAGAACTCGCCGCCTCACGGTATAGACGGCCCGAGCCCTCGTGACTCTAGGTGTCCCACTAGCAGCCTCCTGATGTCTTGCCCTTCACGGGCCCGGGTTGCCTTACGTGGAGGCATAATCAGCATTCAAAAGGAATACGTTAGGGGTCCAACTTTAACACGACTCTAAAGCACGATCTCAGAGTGAGAAGAATGGAAACCAATCCTAAATATCCTATAGCCTCACGATTATTGGTGTGGTGCACAACACACCGATAATCAAGACTTACTAGATACGATCGTAGACACTTTCCGAGGATTAACTGCTCTGATACCACTTTTGTCACGACCCATTCCGGGGCCCGTGACTGGTGTCTTACCGGGGCACCCAAGTAGTCATACATCAGAGTAATCAGCGGAAATATGAAACAAGACATGAAACAGTTTATAAAATAAGACACGGTTTATGTGAGAAAACATCGCCTTTCGGCATATATATAAAAACATGGTTTAGCAGTTACATCCGATACTGTACATAACATGACTACGCACTTAAGGAAATATACAACTATGGCGGGACAGGGCCCCGCCATACCCTAACTGTACAAAACTATCTACAACAGGGAGATCATACCCAAAAGTAGAGCCTCCGGAAAAGATGGAGATCCCGACACCAACGTAGAGATCCTAAGAATGTGGATCTAGCACCTGCTTGCCCTTACCTGCGCCATGAACGCAGCCAAGGAGGTCGATAACAGTACTAAGTATATGAAATCAGAAATACTTAAATGAAAACATATCATTTTAAAATCAGTTTTGCAAGTATGTATGAAACAAACAAGGGACCGCACATAGTGCCACATCATAAACAAGAGCAACAATAGGTAACCGCAATGGTCTTTTCTAGGCTGCGAATGATCAAGCAGGCCAATGCCCGTAGTATCACCATGCAAGCCTAATCTGGACTCAGAGTCCGATAGGCCACTCACATAGGCCCGCATAGGTACATAACCCCGCATCGAGGGTAGCTACTCATCGCATCGCCCCGACTCGTAGTCCGCATGGCCACATAGACCGCATGAGGTATAACCCCGCATCACTAACCGGAACTCCGTAGCTCCGCATAGGTCCCTTGGACCCGCATGAGGTATTCTCGAATCATGGTCCCAGACCGCCTGAGTCTACCCCGCATCGGAGGGCAGCTTAACCCCCGGTAATATGTCAAGAGGTGAGTGATAGTACACTAACATAACAACTTATCTTTAAACAACATAAGCACAACAAAAATACTCTCTTATACAAACGTTACAAGACACTAACACACATAGCATCATATCATGTCTACTTATCAAACCATCTTATTATTCTTTTCACAATTCAATATAAGTCTGTTATAAACACATAGGCAAACTGTTTCTTTTATCATTCTTAAGTGGTTATACTTAACTTCCCATAAAGCTAGTATAACTCTTAAGCTTCTGTTTTAAAACTCAATTAGTTCTCTTCTGAAAAAAAATGATTCAGTATTCTTTTGAAATGCTTTCAGTTCTTTATTATTCAGGCTTAAGCCGTGAGGCATTGCCGTAAGTGTTATTCAGGCTTAAGCCGTGAGGCATTGCCGTAAGTATTATTCAGGCTTAAGTCAAAGACATTGCCGTAGTTATTATTCAGTTAACACATGTACGTCTACCGTACTACATATATATTGTAAAATATCATGCTTTAGGAAGAATCACATACCTTCTCAAAAAACCACCGCCAAGTTGAATATGTCGCGCAGAGAATCGAATTTATAATAGTCGACACGCCTATCAACGTTCGAACTACTTTGTAAACATTCTAAACAGAGGGTTCTATATCCTACGGAAAATGGGCGACTTCCTACCGGTGAGCTACTCAAGTTCATCAGAAAACAATCTATGTAAATCTGCTTTGATTATTCTTCTTTAAACCCTTCTATCGTGATAACAGTTCAATTCTATTCGCAATATTCTTCTAAGTATCTAATACTTATTCTTATACTACTACAAGAAGTATTCTCTAATTCAAAGAGGGTTAGGATTAGTTACCTCGGTAAGCCCAATAATATCCTAGATAAAGTCGCGCTGAGCAAGGTTTTGCTCCTAAGTTGTATGCTCCATGAAACCTTAGAAGTTCTTCACAACTTCTACTAAGTACTAAGGGATTTGGGCTAGGTATTTTGGGCATTATAACAATACAAGAAGGCAACTTTTCTACCAAGGGAGGGGGTAGATTTCGGCTAGGCTGGGGGCCCGGCCAAACTTCAAAAGGGAGGGGGTAGGAGGCTTTGACGAAAAGCTTTAGAGAGAGGGGAGGGATTTTTCAAGACTTGAAATTGATTTGTGGATGAAGAACTCTTCATCCAAAGGGGTATTTATAGGTCAAGACATGGCCAACCAATGGCCAAGATTTAGCCAAGTGCTAGGCAAGTGTAAGGTCAAGATTAGGGCAAGTGTCCTTGGCCAACTTGCACACAAAATATCCTACCTAATCCTTGACTTGTGCAAAGGCACAAAAACGTGCAACTCTAGTCCATTTCGTCCAATGGGCGATTTCAAGTCCACCAATTGGAGGTGCCAAGTGTCTCCCTCCGTTGGTCCAAAATGTTTCGTCTCTCGGAAAAATCCGCAAAAATACTAAATGACATAGCCGGAATTTTCCTACGAAAGTCGTGGAAACGCTTTCGTCGAAAACGATTCTTTTAGTGAGTTGTGCACAAATAAAAACGTCCAAGGCTTAAACTTTTAAGGCCAAACTTTCGTACGTACGCCCTTACGTATATACTCCGGAAATACGGGTATAACGACCTGGCCGTCCATGAGTACCTTGCCTCCGGGCGAGTATTGTCGGGGATGAAGAAGACCGTGAAAGAACTGTAGGTGGCCTCTACCATCAAGATCGCCGCTTGGTCGGACAGTTCCTCGCATAGTGACCCTGCTGGCCACAACTGAAACAAGCTCCGTAGCAGCACCACAACTCCCGAAGTGGGATCTACCGTGACGGACACACCGGCGGTGGTCCCGATCGCCGCACTGGCCGCTCTGGACGTCGAAGCTCAGGGCCACAGTTCGCCTCGAATATCCTGGCTGTGCTGAGGACGGTGCAGGAGTGCTCTGAGCTGGCTGTGGTGCAAATCTAGATCGCCGAGGCCGCCACCACGATAGCCACCAAAAGACCTCGCTGCCCCGTCTTCTTCGCTGCTGTCACAACCCGCTTGCCTCTACGCTACTCGCATCCAAGAGCATGAGCCTGCATGCGGGTAATGTCCATACCCGGTTGAAGAGAAACACCCGCACATGATTCGCCATATAGTCATCTAGCGGTGGCGTGGCGGTGCACCCTATCCTCCATATTCGCTACCAACGCTGGACATATCGAGCCAATGAATCAAACTCGACATTGTACTCCTAACAAGCGGCCCTCTCTCGCCTCAAGAAAAATCTATCACCGCGCCTCCTCGTATGTGAGGCAAGAAGTGAGTGAGCAAAGCCTCCGAGAACTCATCCCAAGTATGGGACGCGTGCTCTCCCGATAACTCCCACGAATCAAACCAATCGATCGCGGTATCACGCGAATTTATGGAACCAAAGATCACGGACTCGGTCTCCGACGCCCGATCACTCTCAAAATCCTCAGAGCGACGGATGAACTCGCGGATCATCCTCCGCCTCGACCAGTAAAACTCGGGCGCTACAACTCGGAAGTCTCGTAGCCTCAAACTCTGCGCCTCGTGAACCACGGTACGATCGGGCCGGATCGAATCGCCGCATCCACTGCCCTCATGTTCGCCACGATCCCGCCGAATCGCCATCTCTCAGTAACCATCTCATCTGCTCCAGCCGGGACCGGAGGTGTAGGTACGTGGTCTCATCACCCGCCGCGCCCTAAATCCTCCCGGGTCGGGCGTCGTAGAACTTGTCGCCTCTCGGTATAGATCGGGCCCGAGCCTCGTGACTCTAGGTGTCCCACTAGCAGACTCCTCGCCGCCTTGCCCTTCAGGCCCGGTTGCCTTTACGTGAGGCATAATCACATGTAAAAGGAATACGTTAGAGGAGTCCAACTTTAACACGGCTCTAAAGCACGATCTCAGAATGAGAAGAATGGAAACCAATCCTAAATATCCTATAGCCTTCTGATTATTGGTGTGGTGCACAACACACCGATAATCAAGACTCTACTAGATACGGTCTGTAGACACTTTTCGAGGATTAACTGCTCTGATACCACTTTTGTCACGACCCATTCGGGCCCGTGGATCGGTGCTCACGGGCACCCAAGTAGTCATACATCGAGTAATCGGAAATATGAAACAAGACATGAAACAGTTTATAAAATAAGACATACGCTTTATGTGAGAAAACATCGCTTTCGGCATATATATAAAAACATGGTTTAGCGATTACATCCGAAATCTTGCATAACATGACTACTGCACTTAAGGAAATATACAACTATGGCGGGACAGGGCCCGCCATACCGATCATACAAAACTATCTACAACAGGAGATCATACCTAAAAGTAGAGCCTCGGAAAAGATGGAGCTCCCGACACCAACGTAGATCCTAAGGATGTGGATCTAGCACTGCCCTTACCTGCGGCATGAACGCAGCCCCCCGAAGGAGGTCAGTACAACAGGTACCAAGTATGTGAAACTGTAAAGTACTTAAATGAAAACATATCATTTTAAAATCAGTTTACATGTATGAAACAACCAAGGTAACCGCACATAGTGCCACATCATAAACAAGAGCAACAATAGGTAAACTGTAACAGGTCTTTTCTAGGCTGCGAATGATCGAAGCAGGGCCAATTGCCCGTAGTATCACCATGCAAGCCTAATCACGACTCCGTAGTCCGCATAGGCCACTCACGTAGGCCCGCATAGGTATATAACCTGCATCGAGGGTAGCTACTCCGGCATCGCCCCGACTCGTAGTCCGCATGGCCACATGTAATCGCATGAGGTATAACCCGCACACTAACACCGAACTCCGTAGCTCGCATAGGTCCTCGGACCCGCATGAGGTATTCTCGAATCATGGTCCTGCATCACCGAGTCTACCCCAGACGGAGGGCAGCTTAACCCCCGGTAATATGTCAAGAGGTGAGTCATATTACACTAACATAACAGCTTATTGTTAAACAACACAAGCACAACAAGAATACTCTCTTATACAAACGTTACAAGACACTAACACACATAGCATCATATCATGTCTACTTATCAAACCATCTTATTATTCTTTTCACAAATCAATGTAAGTCTGTTATAAACACATAGGTAAATTGTTCCTTTTATTATTCTTAAGTGGTTATACCTAACTTCCCATAAAGCTAATATAACTCTTAAGCTTCTGTTTTAAAAACTAATTAGTTCTCTTCTGTAAGAAAATGATTCAATATTCTTTTGAAATGCTTTAAGATCCTTATTATTCAGGCTTAAGTCGCAAGACATTGCCGTAAGTATTATTCAGGCTTAAGTCAAAAAACATTGCCGTAGTTATTATTCGATTAACACATGTACGCTACCGCATTACTACATATATATTTTAAAATATCATGCTTTAGGAAGAATCACATACCTTCTCAGCGAAAACCACCTGCCAAGTTGAATATGTCGCGCGCAGAGATTCAACCTATAATAGTCAGGCACGTCTATCAACGTTCAGACTAATCTGAAGACAGTTCTAAGCAGAGGGTTCTCTATCCTACAGAAAATTGGGCAGCACTTCCCTACCCGGTGAGCTACTCAAGTTCATCGTGAAAACAAATTCAAGTAAGTCTGCTTTGATTATTCTTCTTTTAAACCCTTCTACTGTGATAATAGTTCAATTCTATTCTTTAATATCCTTCTAAGTATTTATACTTATTTCTATACTTCTACAGTATGTATTCTCTAATTACAAAAGAAGGACAAGTTTATTACCTCGGTAAGCCCAATAATATCCTAGATAAAAGTCGCGCCTGAGCAAGGTTTAGCTCATAAGTTGTACGCTCCGGTAGCTCCAAGAAAACCTTAGAAGTTCTTCACAACTTCTACTAAGGACTAAGGGATTTGGGCTAGGGTATTTTGGGCATTATAACAATACTAGAAGGCAACTTTTCTACCAAGGGAGGGGGTAGATTTGGCTAGGCTAGGGGATAGCCTCGGCTAAGCTTCTCAAAAGGTGTGTGTTGACGAAAAGGCTTAAGGGAGAGGAGAGGATTTTAGACTTGGAAAGTTTTTGTGGATGAAGAACTCTTCATCTCAAGAGGGGTATTTATAGGTCAAGGGATGGCCAACCAAGGGCCAAGATGGTGCCAAGTGCAAGGCAAGTGTAGGGTGAGGATTAGGGCAAGTGTCCTTAGCCAACTTGCACACAAAATATCCTACCAACTACTTGACAAAAATGGCTATCCAATTCGGTCCATTTCCGCCACAAGTCCACCAATGAGAGGGTGACAAGTGTCGCCCTCTCGTTGGTCCAAAGTGTTCCGTCTCTCGGAAAAATCCGCAAAAATTAGAAATGACATAGCCGGAATTTATCCTACGCGAGTTGTGTAAAACGTTTCGTCGGAAAACGATTCTTTTAGTGAGTTGTGCCCAAGTATTTTCGTCCAAGCCAAACTTTTAAGGCTAAACCTTTGTACGTATTCCCTTACGTACATACTCTGGAAATACGGGGTATAACAATTTTATATACACCTTTTGAGTCATTTTTAGTTAGTATTTTACTCATTTCATTTATGTTTAGTATAGTATTAGGGTCGTTTTCCTTTCTTTCGTGTCACATCGGTCAGAAATGGAGAAATGACAAAAAGGAGATGAAATGAGCATAAATGGGATGGAATTGCACACTAAAAGGGCCAAGAAATGAAGCCTAAGAAGTTCCGGGAAGTATAGAAGAAATCAGACGAAGCCCGGATGAAAACTGGACGACGAAGTGAAAATCCGCCAGAAAAACGCCTCAGGCGCCGCGGATAATCCCTACCTACATAATACTTAACCCTTTACCTAAAGGATTCCATAACTTTTCCTAAACCCTTTACCTAAAAGATTTCATAACATTTCCTGCCTACATAATCCCTAACCCTTTACCTAAAAGATTCTTGGGTTATAAATAGTCTCTACATCATTAGAAGAATTCATCCTACATTCCATCCCACACTTGAAAAACTCCATTCTCCATCCATCATTCTACCACATTCCATCTTGTAAATATTCCACAACACAATTCTTGGATGCTAGAAGGCTTGGAGACTTGTTCTTGAGTATTTTCTTTTCTTTCTTTTGCTTTGTTTATTTCAGTTCATGTATGGAGATTATATTAGTTCTTAGCGTGACTATGGCTAGGAGCTAATTACTTTGTTAGGGATTTCCTTGTGATTCTCTTGAAACTCTTATTCATGAATTAATACATTAGTTGATTTCTTCTTCACTTGCTTAAGATTTATTCAATAATTTCTTTGATTGCTTGATAATTAATTGATCACTAGTTATCATCACTTATATGAGTTCTAATCGAAATCCGAAAGGGGAGATTGTGAATATGCTATAGTTGAATAAACATAGGTTTAAATCGTGGACGAAAGTACCCCGATACTTGTGTAGCTTAATAGGTTATTGCTCTTAATCCTCCTTTGTAGTCAATCTTGTCATCGAAAGATAGAAGGGTTCTCCATTGGGGTTGAGTGTTTATATTACCTTAACAGGAGTATAAAACGGTCTAGTTAACCTGCTATCTTAACGTAGAAGAAGAAGTCAGTCTAATTGTATTAAGGATTGAATAGAGTGGATAGTTGATGATCTTGGAAGCCCTAATTCTCCATCATAACTGATTTAAATCAAAGTATTTTCATAATTAGTTTATTTCCTGCATTATTAGTTTAGAATTTCAACTCAATTAACGTTAACCAAATAGAAACTAAAGGATAGATAATCGGTACTTGAAAACCAGTCTCTGAGGACGATATTCGGTCTTACCTAGATTATATTACTTGTCACGACACGTGCACTTGTGTTTAGTGTGTGCATAAATCGCGCATCACCACCTCACATTCATTCTTGCCTGTGGTTAGGGCGTAAACGAATCTTATATGATCTGGATACTCTAGCCCACTCCAGTTGCTTTGGCAAACTGAGTGTCTAATTTCTTTTCTGCCTCTCTTTTGTCCTTCAGATCATTTATGACCTGGAAACTCTGGCCCACTCCAATTTCTTTGGCAGACTGAGTGTCCAATTTCTTTTCTGCCTTTCTTTTGGCCTTTAGATCATTTAAGACCTGAAAACTCTGGCCCACTCCAGTCGCCCGTAGGCTTTGTATGACTGAGTGTCCAATATCATCCTATCAAAAGAAGGATATTTTGTCAGATAGTGTGACAGGTTCAACGTCTTAATGTAAGCCATTATCTTTTAGTCTTCTTCCTTTGAGATTGGTTCCTAGACAACTCCTGGCGCTTGCTTAAGAGTGGTAACAATTTTCACACAGTCAGTGGATCTCTCTCATTCGTATGTGCGAACATACTTTACTCACTTTTAATAATTATATCCAAAAGAACGGATCTTTTAAGTCTTGTTCTCCAGTATCCAATCTTTAACCGGGAAGAAGAGAGATCAATTTCTGATTTTAGAGTGTAGGGAATATAATTTTTAATGAAAACACTTTCATATTCCTAGCCTTGCTTTACACATTTTTATTCAGAAATTATCTAAACACATTATGGACAAGGAATGATAATTAACTTAGACCTTTTGGATTCTAGACCACGTCAGTCACTTTGTTGGACTGAGTGTCCATTTCCTTTTTACCATAATTCAGATCCTTTGTCTGAGACCGATATAGGCCTTCTGTTACAAGATAGAATCATATCTTCATCCTTTTACTCTTGTCCCAGTTGACATCCTCCACCTCTCGTGGACGCTTGCTTCCCTCACTCTTGAAAGCAGTGACAACATAAATACCTCAACCGTCAACAACATGATCAACATAGGCGCTCTAAACCTCAGCATCAGAACCATAGTCTAGTTTGTTTACACAAATAGTGTTACTGTCAACAGAACTGACAATGAATATGTCTTCAATCAGAAAACCACAACCATAACCATATTTGGTCACACAACTGTTGACCGATATTTTTCGAACACTAATACAATCTTGTCTTAAAATTGTTGGATATAAAGCAGTACAAGAATAGTAAATAACTATTACAAGTTCTTCGAAAGGATAAACAATAAAGATTACAATAGCAACAAGCAGAGAGCTCTCTGAATCTTTGTACCAATTGCAGAGAGCTCTTTGAATCTTGATCACCTGAAATCAAGAAACACTAAGGGTATGTTTGGCCAAGCTTCTGAAAAGGTGTTTCTGTTTCTCAGAAGTAGTTCTGCAGAAACTGTTTCTGGAGAATCAGTTAGAGTGTTTGGCCTATAATTATAGAAGTGCTTCTGAGAAACAGAAACAGTTTCCTGTTTGGCCAACATTTATGCAAATTTACTAGAATATTCTTTTTAATAGATTTAAAACTATTTAAAATATTCTTTTCTATCATATGTTTCTAAAAATTAGTATATCTTTACAATTTAATAAAAAAAATTAAAATTATTTAATTGCAACATTTAATCAAAAAATAATATTATATTGTACATAAGAAATGTAACGACAATATGATAGTCAATGACTCAAATATGTCCAAACCTACCCCCACCCCATCCTCAAATTTCTATGTCATATTTTTTTTACTTTTATAAATAATATGATTTTTTTCTTCCCCCTTACCCCGCCCTACCCCCAACCCCTACCCCATCGTCAAATTTCTATTTCATATTTTTTGTTACTTTTATAAAAAATGATTAAAAATATAAATTTTTTTCTTACCCCCCCCCCCCCCGCCCTACCCCCACCCCATCCTCAAATTTCTATTTCATATTTTTTGTAACTTTTATAAAAAAAATTATTAAAAAATATGAATTTTTTTCTTACTCCGTCGTATCCCTACCCCTACCCATCCTCAAATTTCTATTTCATATTTTTTGTTACTTTTATAAAAAAAAATTAAAAATATGAATTTTTTTTACCCCGCCCTACCCCTACCCCCACTCCACCCCCCCCTCATTGCCCTACCCATCCTCAAATTTCTATTTCATATTTTTTGTTACTTTTATTAAAAAAATGATTTTTTTTCTTACTCCCCGCCCTACCACCACCCTACCCCACCCCATTGCCCTACCCATCCTCAAATTTCTATTTCATATTTTTTGTTACTTTTATTTAAAAAAAAGGATTTTTTTCTTACCCCCGCCCTACCCCCACTCTACCCCTATTCCCAAATTTTTATTTTATATGGCGATATTATATGAGATTAAAAGAAATTTTGTGGAAAAAAATGGTAAATGGGTCCAAAAAAATTCAATGAATGAGCAAAAATGGCTTCTCCAGAAACACTTCTCCAGAAGCACCAAATTGGTGTTTCTGCTTCTCTTCCCATCTAGAAACATTTTTGGCTTCTGGAAAAAGTGTTTCTACTTCTGGAAAGAGGGTGTTTGGCCAAAGAAGTGTTTCTAAGAAACAGAAATACCTCGAGAAGCTTGGCTAAACACCACATAAATCTGGAAGTGTTACAACTTTACTGAGTCGAGTGATGACACTTTGTCCTTAAGACAAGATTACCCCGTATATATCCTTTTACGTTGATAGGCAATAGTCTCCCAAAGTAAAACAACTACTAAACACTTGAGCAAAGGAAACTCAAGTGTTTCTCTTGAAGAACTTTGAGTATTGAAATATGCTAGAAAGGAAGAAGATTTTATGAAAATGCAACAGTTACAAGTGTTTTACCAATTGAGCCATAAGACCTCAATTTATAGTGTAAGGTTTGTCTCTTCAAGTGCCAAATAAATGGCATTGAAGCAGCCATGTAATGATAGTGAATTGCCCAAGTAATGACACTCATTTATCAGCCAAATAATGACTGAATAATGCTGGAATGAATGACATTGAGGGCAGCCCAAAGGTCTCCAAAATCAGATTTTCGGTTTCAGACATTCTGCCTGGGCATCGCTGAATTAGTGTTATACCCCGTATTTCCAGAGTATGTACGTAAGGACGTACGTATAGAAATTCGAACTTCAAATTGGCTTGGCCGAATTCTTTTTGTGCACAACACCCGGTTAGAGTCGTTTTTCGACGAAACGTTTCCACAGCTTGCGTAGGGAAAATTCCGGCTATGTCCTTTTTGATTTTTGCGGATTTTTCCGAGAGACGAAATGTTTTGGACTAACGGGAGGGTGACACTTGTCACCCTCATTTGGGCGATGTGGGTTGGCCAGTTGGTCACGGGTTTGAGGCCTATTGGCTCCTCGTTTTGGCCTTGTTTTGTGGCTTGTTTGGTGCCATGTTTTGTGCCTTGTTTTGTGGAGTAGGGGTTAGGGTGCACTTGGCTTGATCAAGGCCATACACTTGCCTTGCACTTGGCTTGATCAAGGCCATTGTTTCCTATAAATACCCTCCCTTGTCAAGACTTATTCATTCACTCCTCACTTTGTCTAAGCCGTGAAAAATCTCCCTCCCCTCCCTCTGGTGGCTCTCGTTCAAAGCCTCTCCCGCTCCTTGTGGCGTTTGGCGGTGAGGTTCCCCTCCCCTTGGTAGCCCAGTGGGTACCCCTAGCCTAGTTGTTTCGTATAATACACCCCCTCTTGGTAGAAATACTCTCAAGTATTGTTATAATGCCCAAAATACCTTAGCCTTTACCTTGTAGTATTCCAAAAGTTACCTCTATACGTAGAGCCCTAAATACTACCTTTGTCCTTTAGTCTCAAACCAAACCCTAAGGAAATCTTCATAGTTGGTTGAAGTATTTGAGTAGAAGTTGGTTAGAACTTCTAAGGGTTGTTTGGAGCGGATTGAGCGCACTGAGTAGAGCTAAACCTTGCTCGGGATCGACATTATAACTTGGATAATTTTGGGCTTGTCGAGGTAAATATTCTTGTCCCCTTATTGTAATTGGAGATTACATGTTGTAGGAATATATAGTTGAGGTATACTATATATAGAATCGAACATTATTGCGCAATGTCTTTTGACTTAAGCTCAATTTAAAGAAAAGAATCGAATCAGAATTACATAGGATTGTATTACATGAGACTTGTGGTATTATCAGATAGTAGAATTGTATACGTCCGTTAGACGTATAAACCCCCGGTTGGCTTGGTAGCCTACCGATAGAGGAGAGATTTACGCTGCCATGTGAGGCCGAATTTTCTCAGAATGTGGAACCGCGGTTAGATGTTAATGACGTTTGGCCTTATAGGTGGAAGTACTACGAATAGCGTATTCTACTTGAAGAGTGGAAACGGCTAGTCGTTACGATCGGCGAGCGCTTTGCTTATTGTCGATAATCGCCGCGAGGTATGTGAACCTCTTCCTATCCTTCTAGCATGATGCTTTGTAAACTATGTAGTACGGCAGACGCATACGTGTTAAATGAGTTGGTTGGTTTAAAACATAGGGTGTTATAATAGCTTTATGGGAAGTTAGTTATAACGACTCATGTAGGTAAAAGATTGGTTTATTGATTGTAGAAGTTAAGAGACTTGATCTTGAAAGATAAGAGACTTAACTTGTTTTACTTAGTTATTAACATTTTGTTAAATGTGTTGTGAAACCTCATTCGCGAGTAATGAGTACTTGGTTTTAAAAAGAATAATGTTTTACTGATTTCGGAAATGAGAATAAGTGTCGAACAAACCACAGCAGCTTAATAAAGGAAAGTGTATTGACAAATAACTAATTGTTATTAAAACCAAGAGAAACCTCCATCCGCATGTAAGCTAAGATAAGACAAAATTGTATTACATTTCCTAGATCATGGTCTTTGAACAAGATTGTTGTAAACAAGAATAAACGTGTTATACCCCGTAGTCAGTGGTATGTATGTGAGGACGCACGCACGAGTACTACAGTAAATTTTGAAAGAAAGAAAGATGTGAGTTTTCTGGAAAAGTTTCCTGTTATTTGTGAAGAAAAAGGTTCGTTAACGGGAATTGATTCCCAGATTTGGTATTTGGACTTCATAGATTATATTAGAATTTTGAGATTTTATTTTGGAAATGGTCACGTGGGCCCACGAGAAATTTACGGTTTTGTGGGCCCGCTTTGTTTTTGAGATTTCCGTATTTTGGATATTTTCAAGACGAAATATTCGGCGACCTGGGGCGACACGTGTCACCCCACGTGGCACCCTTGGCCGATTTTACATTTGTGCACAACACCTTGCTAGAGTCGTTTCGACTAAACGCTTTCAGAACTTGCGGCGGAAAATTCCGCTATGTCGCTTTGTTTTTTGCGGATTTTTCCGAGAGACGAAACATTCGACCAACGGAGGGTGACATGTGTCACCTCACAATGGAAGATGGGCAAGACTGGCCGACCGGCGGGCAAGTTGTGGTAGATATTTGTGTAGATATTTGTGAGGGTTTTAAGGAGTAGGTCTAGGGTGCACTTGGCTTGATCTTGCCTTACACTTGCCTTGCACATGGCTTGATCTTGGCCATCGTTGGCTTTGGTTTTGCTATAAATACCCTCGCTTCAAGACTTCATTCATCCAAAAATGTTCCAAGTCTTTCTATCCTTCCTCTCTCTTGTTCGACTCTCGCCCAAGAGCCCCCTCCCTAGTTAAGGCCTTTGGCCGAGAGTCCTCCCCTCATGGTGCTAGCCATGGGTACCCCTAGCCTAGTTGTTTTCGTATAATACCCTCCTCGTGGTATTGAAATACTCCCTAGTATTGTTATAATGCCCAAAATACCTTAGCCTTGTACCTTGTAGCATTCCAAAGATACCTCTTTACGTAGAGTCCTAAATACTACCTTTTGTCCTTTTTAGTCTCAAATCAAAACCCTAAGGAAATCTTCATAGTTGGTCAAGATTTGAGTAAGTTAGTTAGAACTTCTGGGTTGTTTGGAGTGGTTTGAGCGCACGGAGCGAGCTAAACCTTGCTCAGATCGACATTATAACTTGGATAATTTTGGGCTTGTCAAGGTAATTATCTTGTCCTCTATTGTAATTGGAAATTACATGTTTGTTAGAATATATAGTTGAAGTATACTATATATGGAACTATACTTAGTATTCTGCAATGTCTTTTGACTTAAGCTGAAGAATAAAGAATCGACCGAATCAGATTTACATAGGATGTATTGCAAAGAGACTTGTGTAGTATTATCGAGTAGAATTGTACACGCCCGTAGACGTGTAAACCCCCGTTGGCTTGGTAGCCTACCGATAGAGAGAGAGATTTACGCTGTCATGTGGGAGAGTCTTTGCGATTTTTCTATAGAAAGATAGAAACTTGTGTTTTGGGGTTAATAGACGCTTTGACCTTTATAGGTGAAAGTACTAAGAGTAGCGTATTCTACTCAAGGAGTGGAAAGGGCTAGCAGTGCGTCAGAAGATTGGAGCATTTTGCTTATTGTCGATAAATCGTCGCGAGGTATGTGAACCTCTTCCTATCTTTTCTAGCATGATTGTCATGGAACTATGTAGTACGGTAGACGCATACGTGCTAAGTGATTTGGTTGGTTTAAAACATAGGTGTTATAATAGCTTTATGGGAAGTTAGTTATAACGACCTTATGTAAGTGAAAATGGTTTATCGATGTTAGAAGTTAAGAGACTTGATCTTATAAGATAAGAGACTTAACTTATTTGTTTTAATGTGGATGTTTGTGTGAAACCTCATTCGTGAGTAATGAGTACTTGGTTTTAAAGGATAATGTTTTACCGATTTCGGAATCGAATGTGTATCGGCTGCACCACCGCAAATGCTAATAAAAGGAAAATGTATTGAATAATGATGTCAGTATTAAAACCAAGAGAAACCTCCATCCGCATGTAAGCTAAGATAAGACAAAATGATATTACATTTTCTAGATCATGGTCTTTGTAATAAGATCGTTATAAACAAGAATAAACTACTCACATATATGACATATGTTACTCAATTGTTCTAAAAAGGAATCAAGTGATTAAGTTTGGGAACTATGAAACCATTTGAAAACGGAAGCTTGAGTAATCAAACTAGGCAAACCGGAACTTAGGAAAAGAATGTTGTTACTTGGTTTTGAAAAGGAAGGTGGGTTGGTCATTCTAATACTACGTATCGGGTGACTTTATAAAAGAAATGGATCTCTTTAAAAGAACTTAACGTATGTAGTACTTTGGGGTTAAAACCCGACTTTGGCATAAAATGAAAGTACTTTGAGTTATGTGAAACTTGCTTATGCTTGTTGTTGTGAAACTTGCCTATGCTTGTTGTTGTGAAACTTGCCTATGCTTGTGATGATAGCCTTTGTTGTGCAAGTGTGGTATTTCGGTTACCGCTCTCGATAGAGGCCTACGACTTGTCGAGAACTTACTGACGTCTTGGCGGTGATGGAGAATTCCACGTATGTTTCCATTTTGATTCTTGTCTTGTTGTTGATGTCACATGGACATGTCTACACCGACGCAATTCCGGCACGCGCCACGCGCCGTTGATTACCCGATATATTGTTATTGTGGTTACATGGACATGTCTACACCGAGGTAGAATTCCGGGGCACGTGGGTACGCGCAGGTTGATCACCCAAAGATATTATTGTTGATGTCACACGGACGCGTCTACACCGAGGTAGAATTCCGGTACGTGGGCCGGGCATTGGTATTATTGTTGCATCATGGACATGTCTACACCGATGCAGAATCCGGGCACGCGCCACGATGCGAACATGATTGATGTTGGGCGTGAGACCCATAGTTATATTTGAGTGATGACTTGAGGCGCGAGTCCCCGATCGACACGATCGCTTTATGTTGGAATCAGAGTTTGGTTATCATACATGTCTCCCGCTTTATATAGACTAGTATGATTTCATTACGATCTTTTACGCTTTCACATACTTGGTACTGTTATCGACCTCCTTCGGCCGCGTTCATGCCGCAGTAGAGGTACATCGGCCGTGGATCCCCGCCTAGGATCATAGTTCAACAGATTGGGAAGCTCCGCTTTCTTGAGGCTTATCTTTTGTATGTGTTCCCGAGTTGTAGGTTCTTGTACATCTGTGGGTATGGCGGCCCCGTCCCGTCATAGTCGTTGTAAATCTTAAGGTCCGTAGTATCGCCAGCGTGTGGTTGTAAAAGGATTAAGTCGTTCGTGTTTTATGTTTTTACCAAGGCAATCGCTTTGGCCTCGCTTATTTATTATATCTCTTGTTTAATGACTCATGTTTTATGTTCCGCTGATTTTCTACGATGTATGTATCGCTAGGTGCCCGGTAAGGCACGATCACGCCCGATTTTCGGGTGTGACATAGTGGTATCGTGAGCGATTAATCTCTGAAAGTGTCTACGCACCGTGTTCAGTAGAGTCTTGATTATCGATGTGTCAGGCACCACATCTATAATCGTGAGGTCGCAGACATTTAGGATTAGTTTCCATTTTTCTCATTACGAGATCGTGCCTTAGAGTCAGTTGTAAGTTGGACCCTCCGACGTATCTCGCTTTTACCGCTATGCCTCCGCTAGAAGGCAACCAGAGCCCGGGCGGCAAGGCAGCCGAGGTGCCGCTAGTGAGATACAGAGAGTACGAGGGCGCAGCCCTGACAAGACTGAGGTCAGGCTTCAGACGGCGGTTTTGGACGCCGCCACCCAAAGAGAGTAGAGCCGCAGCCGTGGTCGATGAGACTACAGCACTGAGCCTCCAGCCCCACACCGCGCAGGAGACGGGTTACGCGAGATGGCCGCTTGCCGCCGTGGTCGTGGGCCGATATGAGGATAGGCCGGACGCAGCAGCCTGGCCCAAAGAGCACCGCCGTTCACCCCGAGCAGATAGTTTGAGGCTACGGGACTTTCTCAGTTCTAGCAAGCCAGAGTTTTATGGGTCGAGGCCTGAGGATGAAACGCAGGAGTTCATCCGGCAGATACAATGATCACGCGTGATCAAGGCTTCAGAGACCGAGTCCGTGACCTTTGTTCGCATCGGCCGCGTGATACCGCAATGATTGGTTTGATTCACGGAGCTTTCGGGAGAGCATGCACTCAGCAGATGGGATGAGTTTTCGGGCTTTCTCACGCACTTCTTGCCTCCACACGGCGAGGGCACGGCCGATGATTTTTGTTACCGAGATGCAGGCGCGACCGTCGGGAGTACAATGTCGAGTTCGATTCTTTGGCTCGATATGCACTGCGCTAGTTGCAGATATGGAGGATAGGTGCATCGCCACGCCACCGCTAGATGATTATATGGTCGAAGTCTTGCGCGGTGTTTCTTCACCGCATGGACATTGCCCGCACGCAGCTCACGACCGATGCGAGGCACGGAGAGGTCGACGGAATGACCAAGATCGCGAAGAGGCCGAACAACAGTGGTCCTTTGGACTTTCGAGGCGGACCGCCAAAGAAGATACTAGTTTTGTACCTCCGCCCGGCAGAGTGGTCCTCCACAACCTTCAGAGTATTCGGAGCAGTCGTGGCTCGCGGTTCGTGTTTCGAGGAAGTGGCGGCGTGTTATACGCGTCACCCTACCTCGGTGGTCGATGTGGTAGACCGCATTTCGGGAGTGTCGTGGTGCCGGGAGCTTGTTATTTTTGGCGCAGGCCATTTTGCGAGGAACTGTCTCACCAAGGGTAGCACGGATGTTACGACTCACCACCGGATCGATGGCCGGTTCATCGCCTTTCATAGCATGCACTGCAGGCGTGCCTATGATTAGAGTGGAGCCAGAGCTTCGTGTATATCCTTAACCTCTAGAGTTTTGGTATGCTTGTTATGATGGTCTCATTATTATGTGCTATGTACGAATAGCGTTGTGTTAATTGTGAGTTAGTAAACATGCTTAGTTGGGAGGATACGATGTGGCATGGTAAGTGTGAACCTTAGACTATGTCACGATCGAGACCTTGGGGTAAGGTCGTCTTGAGTTAAAGATTTATTTTTGACCCTTATCGAGTAGTAGTATACGGGATTTATTTGTGTGATAAGTCCGTGGGTAGTGTGAGATGGAAGTGGTAGCTTTCATGATGTGAATTAGTAAGATTGTTCCGGACGGAACAAGAGTTTGGCGCGTTGGGGGTCGGGTTGAGGACCATTTCGGGTCAACCCAGAACCCGGCCAGTGGGTCAGTTCGGGTGGTCCCGCCAGTGGTAGGGTCACGAGGATGCTAGGCCCAAGTTTGTGTGACCAACGATGAGTTCGTGGACGCTCGCTGCAGCCGTTCGTAAAGGCCGGAATGGCCTTGGAAGTTTGAGGTTAGTAAGATGACCAAGTTCGAGGTAGTGACTCCGCAGATTTTCGAACTAAGTAATGATCAAGTATGGTACGCATCGGGAGAGTTCGAGTGTTCGAGAAGCGGTACAACGAGTAAGGGATAAGATAACGTGTGTTATCTCGCGCAAGCCGCGGGCGTTGCAACTCGTTAGAGGAACTTCATCGATATCCGCTTTGAGAAGGAACATTCGGACGAATGTTTCGGGCGAGGGGAGAATGTTATACCCGTAGTTGCGTGGTATGTATGTGAGGACGCACGCATTTGCAGAGTACGGCAGTAAATTTTGAAAGAAAGAAAGATGTGAGTTTTCTGGAAAAGTTTCCTGCTATTTGTGAAGAAAAAGGTTCGTTAACGGGAATTGGATTCCCAGATTTGGTATTTGGACTTCATAGATTATATTAGAATTTTGAGATTTTATTTTCTGAATGGTCACGTGGGCCCACGGAGAAATTTACGCTTTATGGGCCCGCTTTGTTTTTGAGATTTCGTATTTTGGATATTTTCTAAGACGAAATATTCGGGCGATCGGGGCGACACGTGTCACCCCACGTGGCACCCTGGCCGATTTTACATTTGTGCACAACACCTTGCTAGAGTCGTTTTCGACGAAACGCTTTGTGTAACTTATGGCGGAAAATTCCGCTATGTCGCTTTGTTTTTGCGGATTTTTCCGAGAGACGAAACATTCGACCAACGGAGGGTGACATGTGTCACCTCACAACGGAAGACGCTGGCGACTGGCCGAATCGGCGGGCAAGTTGTGGTAGATATTTGTGTAGATATTTGTGAGGTTTTAAGCGAGTAGGTCTGTGGTGCACTTGGCTTGATCTTCGCCTTACACTTGCCTTGCACATGGCTTGATCTCGCCATCGTTGGCTTTTGGTTTTGCTATAAATACCCCTCGCTCAAGACTTCATTCATCCAAAAATGTTCCAAGTCTTTCTATCCTTCCCCTCTCCTCTTGTTTGACTCTCGTCCAAGAGCCCTCCCTAGTTAAGGCCTTTGGCCATGAGTCCTCCCCTCAGGTGCTAAGCTGGGTACCCCTAGCCTAGTTGTTTTCAGATAATACCCCTACCTTGTGGTATTGAAATACTCCCCTAGTATTGTTATAATGCCCAAAATACCTTAGCCTTGTACCTTGTAGCATTCCAAAGATACCTCTTTACGTAGAGTCCGGAAATACTACCTTTTGTCCTTTTTAGTCTCAAACCGAAACCCTAAGGAAATCTTCATAGTTGGTCAAGATTTGAGTGAAGTTGGTTAGAACTTCTGGCGGTTGTTGGAGTGGTTTGGAGCGCACTGAATGAGCTAAACCTTGCTCAGGATCGACATTATAACTTGGATAATTTTGGGCTTGTCAAGGTAATTATCTTGTCCCTCTATTGTAATTGGAAATTACATGTTTGTTAGAATATATAGTTGAAGTATACTATATATGGAACTATACTTAGTATTCGGCAATGTCTTTTGACTTAAGCCTGAAGAATAAAGAATCGATCCGAATCAGATTTACATAGGATCTGTGCAGTAGACTTGTAAGTATCGAGTAGAATTGTACACGCCCGGTAGACGTGTAAACCCCGGTTGGCTTGGTAGCCTACTCGATAGAGAGAGATTTACGCTGTCATGTGTGGAGTTGCCGATTTTTCTATAGAAAGATAGAAACTTGTGTTTTGGGGGTTAATAGACGCTTTGACCTTTATAGGTGAAAGTACTAAGAGTAGCGTATTCTACTCAAGGAGTGGAAAGGGCTAGCAGTGCGTTGTAGTACTTGAGCATTTTGCTTATTGTCGATAAATCGTCGCGAGGTATGTGAACCTCTTCCTATCTTTTCTAGCATGATTGTCAGGAACTATGTAGTACGTAGACGCATACGTGCTAAGTGATTTGGTTGGTTTAAAACATGGGTGTTATAATAGCTTTATGGGAAGTTAGTTATAACGACCTTATGTAAGTGAAAATGGTTTATCATGTTAGAAGTTAAGAGACTTGATCTTATAAGATAAGAGACTTAACTTATTTGTTTTAATGTGGATGTTTGTGAAACCTCATTCGTGAGTAATGAGTACTTGGTTTTAAAGGGATAATGTTTTACCGATTTCGAATCGAATGTGTATCGACTGCACCACCGCAGCGTTAATAAAAGGAAAATGTATTGAATAATGATGTGTTGTATTAAAACCAAGAGAAACCTCCATCCGCATGAAGCTAAGATAAGACAAAATGATATTACATTTTCTAGATCATGGTCTTTGTAATAAGATCGTTATAAACAAGAATAAACTACTCACATATATGACATATGTTACTCAATTGTTCTAAAAGGAATCAAGTGATTAAGTTTGGGAACTATGAAACCATTTGAAAATGAAGCTTGAGTAATCAAAACTAGGCAAACCGAACTTAGGAAAAGAATGTTGTTACTTGGTTTTGAAAAGGAAGGTGGGTTGGTCATTCTAATACTACTGGTATCGGTGACTTTATAAAAGAAATGGATCTCTTTAAAAGAACTTAACGATGTAGTACTTTGGGGTTAAAAACCCGACTTTGGCATAAAATGAAAGTACTTTGAGTTATGTGAAACTCGCTTATGCTTGTTGTTGTGAAACTTGCCTATGCTTGTTGTTGTGAAACTTGCCTATGCTTGTGATGATAGCCTTTGTTGTGCAAGTGTGGTATTTCGTGTTACCGCGCCTCTCGATGAGGCGGTCGACTTGTCGAGAACTTACTTGGACGTCTTTGGCGGTGATGGAGAATTCCACGTATGTTTCCATTTTGATTCTCGTCTTGTTGTTGATGTCACATGGACATGTCTACACCGACGCAGACTCCGGCACGCGACGCGGTCGGGTTGATTACCCGATATATTGTTATTGTGGGTTACATGGACATGTCTACACCGAGGTAGAATTCCGGGGCACGTGCTACGCGCAGGTTGATCACCCAAGATATTATTGTTGATGTCACGGACGGTTCACACCGAGGTAGAATTCCGGCACGTGGCCGTGGCATTGGTATTATTGTTGCATCATGGACATGTCTACACCGGCGCAATCCGGCACGCGCCATGATGCGAACATGATTGATGTTGTGGGCGAGACCCATAGTTATATTTGAGTGATGACTTGAGGCGTGAGTCCCCGATCGACATGATCGCTTTATGTTGTGAATCAGAGTTTGGTTATCATACATGTCTCCCGCTTTATATAGACTAGTATGATTTCATTCTGATATCTTTTACGCTTTCACATACTTGGTACTGTTGCATCGACTCCTTCGGGCCGCGTTCATGCCGCAGTAGAGGTACATCGGCCGTGGATCCCCGCCTAGGATCATAGTTCAACAGATTGGGAAGCTCCGCTTTTCTGAGGCTTATCTTTTGGTATGTGTTCCCGAGTCAGGTTCTTGTACATTCGTGGGTATGGCGGGCCTGTCCCGTCATAGTCGTTGTAAATCTTAGAGGTCCGTAGTACCGTTGTGGCGTGGTTGTAAAAGGATTAAGCTGCTCGTGTTTTATGTTTTTACCAAGGCAATCGCTTTGGTTGGCCTGTTTATTTATTATATCTCTTGTTTAATGACTCATGTTTTATGTTCCGCTGATTTTCTCTGATGTATGTATCGCTAGGGTGCCCGGGGTAAGGCACCAGTCACGGGCCCGATTTTCGGGGTGTGACAAAACGGCTCACGTACAAGACTTATGTTACTCAATTGTTTTAAAAGAGATTAAAACTATGAGTTATGAAACCTTTTTAAAATAAGAAACTGGAGCATTTGAAATTAGGCAAACTTGAACGTTTTTTAAATAATGTTGTTACTCGATTTTACAAAGGGAAGTATTTTGGTTTACTTAAAAAGATAGTCACTCTATACTACGGGTATTATGTGACTTTTGTGAAAGGAATGGATCTCTTAAAGAGGATTTTAATGTACGTAGTACTTTAGGGTTAAAACCCGGACTTTGATATAAAATGGAAGTACCTTGAGTTGTGTGTAACTTGCCTATGCATTGTTGTGTAACTCGCTGAGCTTGTTTGTGATAGCTTTGTGCGGTATATTGTTGTTGATGTCACGTGGACACGTCTACACCGGCGCACATTCCGGGGCGTGCTACGCGGGGTTAATCACCCAAGATTATTGTTGATAATGTCACTGACGGTTCACACCGGCGCACTGGAGCACGTGGCCGGGCATTGTTATTATTGTTGATAATGTCACTGACGTGTCTACACACCGGCACTCCGGGGCATGCGCTGGGCATTGTTATTAGTGTTGCATCATGGACATGTCTACACCGATGCACTCCGGCACGCGCCATAATGCGAACACGATTGATGTTGTGGGCGTGAGACCCATAGTTATATTCAGTGATGACTTGAGGCGTGAGTCACGACTTGACATGATCGCTTATGTTGTGAATTGTAGTTTTGTTATCATACATGTCTCTGCTTTTATATAGATCGTTATGATTTCATTTACGATTTTTACGCCACATACTGTACTGTTATCGACCTCCTTCGGCCGCGTCATGCCGCAGTAGAGTACATCTAGTGGATCCTCGCCATAGGATCACGATTCAACAGATTGGGAAGCTCCGCTTTCTCGGAGGCTTATTCTTTGCATGTGTTCCTCGAGTCAGGTTCTTGTACATTCGTGGTATGGCGGGCCCCGTCCGTCATGGTTGTTGTAAATCTTAGAGGTCTGTAGTACTGCCAGGCGAGTTGTAAAAAGGATTAAACTGCTCGTTTTATGATATATACGTAAGGCAACCGCTTTTGGCCTGCTTTATGATCATATATCTTGTTTCATGTTTATGTTTTATTTTCCGCTGGTTTTCTCGATGTTGTATCACTAGGGTGCCCGGTAAGGCACGACCACGCCCGGATCGGTCGTGACAAAAGTGGTATCGTGAGCGCTTAATCCTCGGAAGGTGTCTGCAGACCGTGTCTAGTAGAGTCGATTATCGATGTGTTGTGCACCACATCTATAATCGTGAGGCTATAGGACATTTAGGATTGGTTTCCATTCTTCTCATTCCGAGATCGTGCCTTAGAGCCGTGTTGTAAGTTGGACCCTCCGACGATCTCGCTTTTACCGCTATGCCTCCGCAGTGCAACCAGAGCCTGGCGGCAAGACACCGAGGTGCCGCTAGTGAGATACAGAGGAGTACGAGGGCGCAGCCCCTGGCCAAGCTCGAGATTATGCTTGACGGCGGGTTTCATGACGCCGCCAAATTTCCCAAAGAAGCAGAGTCGCAGAGCCGGGCCGAGACCATCAGACTGAGCCTCCGTCCCACACCGGAGCAGATGACGGGTACAAGGAGATGGTCGCCTGGCCGCCGTGGTCGTGGGCCGATATGAGGATAGCCGACGCAGCAGCCTGGCCCAAAGAGCACCATGGTACACCCCGAGCGATAGTTTGAGGCTACGGACTTTCCGAGTCAGAGCCCGCCAGTTTTACGGGTCGAGGCCCGAGGATGATCCGCAGGAGTTCATCCGGCAGCTAGCCGGTCAGAGTGATCAAGGCTTCGAGACCGAGTCGGTGGTCTTAGGTTCGTGACGGCCGCGTGATACCGCAATGATCGGTTTGATTCGTGGAGTTGTCCCGGAGAGCATGCGCTTCCAGATATGGGACGAGTTCTCGAGGCATTCCTCACTCACTTCTTGCCTCCGCAGATGAGGGCACGCCGGCGACGATTTATGATTCTTAGACGCAGGCGACGGTTCGAGTACAACGTGGAGTTTGACTCGTTGGCTCGGTATGTCCCCGCTTTAGTGGCAACCATGGAGGATAGAGTGCACCGCTATGTCACCGGCTAGATGATTACTGACAGAGGCTTGTTCGGTGTAGCTCTTCACCGCATGGACATTGCCCGCACGCAGCTCACGACCAGATGTAAGGTACGGAGAGGTCGACTGAACGACTGGATCGCCAGAAGAGGCCGTGACATCGTGGTCTTTGGCGACTTTCGAGGCGGACCGCCAAAGAAGAGACTAGTTTTGTACCCCGCCAAGATGCAGTGGTCCTCCACCGCCTTCGTGAGCGTCGTGGCTCCAAGGTTGAGTTTCTGGTAGTAGGGTGTTGGCGATGCAGCCACCCCTACGGTGTGGCCGATGCGGTAGACCGCATTTCGGGGTGTGTCGTGGTGCCAAGGAGCTTGTTATTTTGCGGCCAGCAGGCCATTTGGAGGAACCGTCCAGGCGGTAGCACGGATGTTGCGACTTAGCCTTCGTGATCGGTGGTTCATCACCTTCACTAGCGCCTGCAAGGCAGATGTGATTAGAAAAGCGGTAGAGAGACAGTATGTCCTTAACCTCCGCAGTTTTGTATGCTTGTTATGCTGATGTGTTTAGTGTTATGTTCGGAAAGCTTTGTGCTAAAATGTGATTTAAGCCTGGTTAGTGTAGGCGGTAAGCCCGGGGCATGGTAAGTGTGAACCTTAGACTATTCCACGATTGAGACCTTAGAGGTAAGGTCGTCTTGTAAAAGATTTATTTTATGTTTGACCCTTATCGAGCGCGTAGTATACGTGGGTTTATTTGTGTGATAAGTCCACGGGTAGTGTGAGGTGGAAGTGGTAGCTTATGACGTATGTTAGTAAGATTGTTCCGTATCGGCGAGCAAGAGTTGGCGCCGGGCGAGGGTCGGGTTGAGGCATATCGCGGGTCAACCCAGAGTCCGCTTTGCGGGTCGGTTCTGGTGGTCCCGCCAGATGGTAGGGTCACGAGGGTGCTAGCCCCGCTTTAGTTAATCATCGTATGAGTTCGTGGACGCGCTCGACCGTAAGCGGTTCGTAAAGGTCGGGAATGGCCTTAAAGAAGTTTGAGGTTAGTAAGATGACCAAGTTCGAGGTAGTGACTCGCGGTTGGAAACAGAAGCGTTGACGGAAGTGGTACGGATACTAGAAGAGTTCGAGTGTTCGAGGCGGTACAACGAGAAAAGGGAGAAGTGAACGTGTGTTTTTGGCCAAAGTGTGGCATGATTGTTTTCGTAAGTATAGCGGTGAAGACTATACGCGCGTGTTTTGGGCTTAGAAGGAACATTCGGGACGAATGTGTCTAAGGGGGGAAGAATGTTATACCCCGTATTTCCAGAGTATGTACGTAAGGACGTACGTATAGACAGTCGAACTTCAAATTGGCTTGGCCGAATTCTGTTTGTGCACAACACCCGGGTAGAGTCGTTTCGACTAAACGCTTCATTACCATGCGTAGGGAAAATTCGGCTATGTCCTTTTTGATTTTTGCGGATTTTTCCGAGAGACGAAATGTTTTGGACAACGAGGGTGACACTTGTCACCCTCATTCGGGCGATGGGTTGCGGTTGGTCACGGCCTGAGGCCTATTGGCTCTCGCTTTGGCCTTGTTTTGTGGCTTGTTTGGTGCCATGTTTTGTGCCTTGTTTTGTGGAGTAGGGGTTAGGGTGCACTTGGCTTGATCAAGGCCATACACTTGCCTTGCACTTGGCTTGATCAAGGCAATTGGTTTCCCTATAAATACCCCTCCCTTGTTGAAGACTTATTCATTCACTCCTCACTTTGTCTAAGCCTTGAAAACTCTCCCTCCCTTCCCTCTTGTGGCTCTCGTCCAAAGCCTCTCCTCCCCTCCTTGTGGCCTTTGGCCGAGAGGTTCCCTCCCCTGGTGTCTCCAGCCGGGTACTCCCAGCCTAGTTGTTTCGTATAATACACCCCCCCTCATGGTAGAAATACTCTCCAAGTATTGTTATAATGCCCAAAATACCTTAGCCTTTACCTTGTAGTATTCCAAAAGTTACCTCTATACGTAGAGCCCGGAAATACTACCTTTTGTCCTTTTAGTCTCAAACCGAAACCCTAAGGAAATCTTCATAGTTGGTCAAGTATTTGAGTAGAAGTTGGTTAGAACTTCTGGGTTGTTTGAGCGGATCGAGCGCACTGAGTAGGAGCTAAACCTTGCTCAGGATCGACATTATAACTTGGATAATTTTGGGCTTGTCGAGGTAAATATTCTTGTCCCCTTATTGTAATTGGAGATTACATGTTGTAGGAATATATAGTTGAGGTATACTATATATAGAATCGAACATTATTGTGCGCAATGTCTTTTGACTTAAGCTCAATTTAAAGAAAAGAATCGAATCGTAATTACATAGATCAGACATTAAGAGACTTGTGGTATTATCAGATAGTAGAATTGTATAGGTCCGGTTATGACGTATAAACCCCCGGTTGGCTTGCAGCCGCCGATAGAGAGAGATTTACGTTGTTGGGGAGGCCGCCAATTTTCGTAGAATGTGGAACCGCGGTTCGATGTTAATAGACGTTTGTGGCCTTATAGGTGGAAGTACTACGAATAGCGTATTCTACTAAGAGTGGAAACGCCAGTCGTTACTGATCGGCGAGCGCTTTGCTTATCGTCGATAATCGCCGCGAGGTATGTGAACCTCTTCCTATCCTTCTAGCATGATGCTTTGTAAACTATGTAGTACGCAGACGCATACGTGTTAAATGAGTTGGTTGGTTTAAAACATGGGTGTTATAATAGCTTTATGGGAAGTTAGTTATAACGACTCTATGTAGGTAAAAGATCGGTTTATTGATTGTAGAAGTTAAGAGACTTGATCTTGAAAGATAAGAGACTTAACTTGTTTTACTTGTTATTAACATTTTGTTAAATGTGTTGTGAAACCTCATTCGCGAGTAATGAGTACTTGGTTTTAAAAAGAATAATGTTTTATTGATTTCGAAATGAGAATAAGTTGTCGAACAAACCACAAAGCGCTAATAAAGGAAAGTGTATTGACAAATAACTAATTGTTATTAAAACCAAGAGAAACCTCCATCCGCATAAGCTAAGATAAGACAAAATTGTATTACATTTCCTAGATCATGGTCACAGAATAAGATTGTTGTAAACAAGAATAAACGGCCACGATAAGACTTATGTTACTCAATTGTTTTAAAAGAGATTAAAACTATGAGTTATGAAACCTTTTAAAATAAGAAACCTGGAGCATTTGAAATTAGGCAAACTTGAACGCTTGGAAAATAATGTTGTTACTCGATTTTACAAAGGGAAGTATTTTGGTTTACTTAAAAGATAGTCACTCTATACTACTGTATTATGTGACTTTTGTGAAAGGAATGGATCTCTTAAAGAGGATTTTAATGCACGTAGTACTTTAGGTTAAAACCGGACTTTGATATAAAATGGAAGTACTTGAGTTGTGTGTAACTTGCCTATGCCGTTGTTGTGTAACTCGCCGAGCTTGTTTGTGATAGCCTGTGCGGTATATTGTTGTTGATGTCACACGGACACGTCTACACCGATGCGCACTCGGGCGTGTGGCTACGCGCGGTTAATCACCCAAGATTATTGTTGATAATGTCACTTGGACGTGTCTACACCGGCGCAATTCCGAGCACGTGGCGCCGGGCATTGTTATTATTGTTGATAATGTCACTGGACGTGTCTACACCACGCAGAATTCCCGGGGCATGCGCCACGGGCATTGTTATTAGTGTCGCATCATGGACATGTCTACACCGATGCACATTCCGGGCACGCGCCATAATGCGAACACGATTGATGTTGTGGGCGTGAGACCCATAGTTATATTCGAGTGATGACTGAGGCGTGAGTCCCCGACTTGATACGATCGCTTTATGTTGTGAATTGTAGTTTTGTTATCATACATGTCTCCTGCTTTTATATAGATCGTTATGATTTCATTTACTGATTTTTACGCCACATACTTGGTACTGTTATCGACCTCCTTCGGGCTGCGTTCATGCCGCAGTAGAGTACATCGGTAGTGGATCCTCGCCATAGGATCACAGTCAACAGATTGGAAGCTCCGTTTCTCCGAGGCTTATTCTTTGCATGTGTTCCCCGAGTCAGAGTTCTTGTACATTCGTGGTATGGCGGGCCCCGTCCCGTCATGGTTGTCAGAAATCTTAGAGGTCCGTAGTAATCGCTGTGGCAGAGTTGTAAAAGGATTAAAGCGTTCGGTTTTATGATATATACGTAAGGCAAATCGCTTTTGGTTGGCCTGTTTTATGATCATATATCTTGTTTCATGTTTATGTTTTATTTTCCGCTGGTTTTCTCTGATGTTGTATCACTAGGGTGCCCGGGGTAAGGCACCAGTCACGGGCCCGGGATCGGGTCGTGACAATTAGCGTCGCGGCCGAGCCTCTGAGGCGCCGCGACTCCAGTGACTTGGGCCAAAATTAGCATCGCGACCCTTTTCCGACCCGTTACATCTTTACACTATGCATACTTCTTCCTTCATTTTCCAAAGTGGAACACTCGTCATTTGGCCAATGACCATCCATCATTTTATGTCTCAAACATTTTACTTATGTACCAATATCTTTTTCACTAATGAAATTTATGATACTTGGCACTACGAGTGCACGTGTGCGGAAACGACGTTTCCGATGTGCGAAGCCCCAATTGTTCGAGTCATAAATAATGAGATAAACTTAATTCAACATTATTAAATTTCCAATAGAGAATTGGAATGTTTAGCGAAAGCCATAATCATTTGCCCATTTCCCTTGCTAACAATTTCCCCAATGCCTGAAGATCTCCTTCCTTCCATTTATGTATTACACAGCAAAATTTTAGCAACAATAAATATATTATTGCTAAAAACGTAAATGCCAACAAAAATTTAATATATTGTTGCTAAAACGTAAATGACAACAAATAAATGACTTGTTGTTGATGCGAAAAACAACATCTGAGGTTATTACAAAGACATATAACAATTTTTATTGTTGCAAAAGTACTTTTGGTAACAATCCCACAAATGACAATAAAAATGTTGTTAGCAAATGTATATCTGCTAGATTCTAGATTATATTTGATGTTAATGAGAGTTATTGGAGATTTAACTAGGAGTTCAACTTTTGAGAAGGGAAATCTCAGTTAAATGTATGAAATTGGTGTGCAGCACGAAGTCAGGGGGTAAAATTCAGATATCCTAGAACTACGTTATGCGATTTTCCAAACACATGTAAGAACGCTCATCGGCTAATGAGAGTTATTGGAGATTTAACTAGGAGTTCAACTTTTGAGAAGGGAAATCTCAGTTAAATGTATGAAATTGGTGTGCAGCATGTGTTAAATCTCCAATAACTCTCATTAACATCAAATATAATCTAGAATCTAGCAGATATACATTTGCTAATAACATTTTTATTACCATTTGTGGGATTGTTACGAAGTCAGGGGGGTAAAATTCAGATATCCTAGAACTACGTTATGCGATTTTCCAAACACATGTAAGAACGCTCATCTCCGCTTAACGAGTTATTGGAGATTTAACTAGGAGTTCAACTTTTGAGAAGGGAAATCTCAGTTAAATGTATGAAATTGGTGTGCAACATGAGTTAAATCTCCAATAACTCTCATTAACATCAAATATAATCTAGAATCTAGCAGATATACATTTGCTAACAACATTTTTATTGTCATTTGTGGGATTGTTACGAAGTCAGGGGGGTAAAATTCAGATATCCTAGAACTACGTTATGCGATTTTCCAAACACATGTAAGAACGCTCATCCGCTTAACGAGTTATCGAGATTTAACTAGGAGTTCAACTTTTGAGAAGGGAAATCTCAGTTAAATGTATGAAATTGGTGTGCAGCATGTGTTAAATCTCCAATAACTCTCATTAACATCAAATATAATCTAGAATCTAGCAGATATACATTTGCTAATAACATTTTTATTATCATTTGTGGGATTGTTACGAAGTCAGGGGGGTAAAATTCAGATATCCTAGAACTACGTTATGCGATTTTCCAAACACATGTAAGAACGCTCATCGGCTAATGAGAGTTATTGGAGATTTAACTAGGAGTTCAGGTTTTGAGAAGGGAAATCTCAGTTAAATGTATGAAATTGGTGTGCAACATGTGTTAAATCTCCAATAACTCTCATTAACATCAAATATAATCTAGAATCTAGCAGATATACATTTGCTAATAACATTTTTATTATCATTTGTGGGATTGTTACGAAGTCAGGGGGTAAAATTCAGATATCCTAGAACTACGTTATGCGATTTTCCAACACATGTAAGAACGCTCATCGGCTAATGAGAGTTATTGGAGATTTAACTAGGAGTTCAACTTTTGAGAAGGGAAATCTCAGTTAAATGTATGAAATTGGTGTGCAGCATGTGTTAAATCTCCAATAACTCTCATTAACATCAAATATAATCTAGAATCTAGCAGATATACATTTACTAATAACATTTTTATTATCATTTGTGGGATTGTTACGAAGTCAGGGGGTAAAATTCAGATATCCTAGAACTACGTTATGCGATTTTCCAAACACATGTAAGAACGCTCATCGGCTAATGAGAGTTATTGGAGATTTAACTAGGAGTTCAACTTTTGAGAAGGGAAATCTCAGTTAAATGTATGAAATTGGTGTGCAACATGTGTTAAATCTCCAATAACTCTCATTAACATCAAATATAATCTAGAATCTAGCAGATATACATTTGCTAACAACATTTTTATTGTCATTTGTGGGATTGTTACGAAGTCAGAGGGTAAAATTCAGATATCCTAGAACTACGTTATGCGATTTTCCAAACACATGTAAAAACGCTCATCGGCTAATGTGCTAATAGACTGTTATACATAAAGCAAATTTATTAAAGTGGTAATTCATAGTGTCATGTAACTCTAACACAACATTACATATATCTTGCATTAATTTGTTTAATGAACACTTGATGTATGTAGGAGCTCAATGAGAATCAATAAGGTGGGAGGGGAGATAAATTACTCCATGCACTTTATAAGAAATGAGAAAGTTCACAAGTACTCCCTCATGTGTTATTTTGACGTATCCACTGTACTAAAAATATATTTTTTACTTTTATTTGTTCACTTTCGCGAGATTTTTTTTTTTTTCATGTTTCACCCTTTGCATCAATTACTCATTCCAAATCATTTTTCAAGCTCATTAATATTATATACCAATTAATATGGATACCATAGTAAATTAGTCACTTCATTTATTAAATAATGTGCAAAGTCTATAATAGACAAGTAAAAATAAACGGAGATAATAATAATCTAGTCACATGAAGGAGATAACTCCTTAAGGTTCCAAACTCTATCTAGGAGATACTCCCTCCTTTTTAAAAATATTGTCTTAGTTAGATTTAATACGAAGCTTAAGAAATATAGGAAGATTTTTGAAATGTGTGGTTCAAGATAAGTTTTAGATATTTGCGTGATTATAAATATTATAAAATTAAATTGTTTCTAAATATAGAAATGTGACAATCTTTTTGAAACAAATTAATAAGAAAAGTAGTAAAAAAAATTAAGGGATGATCAAGAAATTTGGATTTCTAACTAACAATAGCAAAACTTTACTAGTAACAAAAACCAAAATATGTATGCATTAATTAGCATTACTTCTAAAACTGGCTGACTTTGATAAAGACATCTCAATTTCTTCACAAAATATTTATGACGGAAGAGAGCCATATATATCGTCCATGTTCATGTTTAACTCTTATTTTCACTTCTAACCAGACTACTAAAAATATAAAATGAAAATTCGACGATTTTATAATTGTTTCCTTAGCCGATGCTGCACTGAAACATATACACATGCATTCAATTGGATCACCAAGGAGATTCCCGGAAGAATGACAAAATAAAATCAAAGTCTGCTAACTGACAACTAAAGTGGGTTTTTCAAGAAAATTAGGAGGATTAAATTTATTTTTCATTTATTCCCATTATCCAACAATGGTTCAAGAGTAAAAATTCATATAAATAAAACTAATTATTTACTTGCTTAGGTTTACTCAATGATATATTAATATTACTAGTGATTTTTGCGTACAAATTGGGAATAACAACAAAGACAACCAACGAGTCAACGACAACGTTACCTTTTGCACAATGGTAGCTAGCATATACATAGGACAAAGATCTACTGCAAATGATGCTACTATTTAATGAATTCCCATCAAACAAGTACGTCAAAATCTCACTCAGAATATTGTCTCCATTCACAGAGTCAGATCTAGGGTACTTGCCTAATTTTCCTCACCCACTGAAGTAGTATTTGATGAGAACAAAGAAAGGGAAAGAAGATTCCCTACTTCTTCAGCTTTCAATCTTTTCTGATAATCATTACTATCCTCTCTTGTTGTTTTCAGTGAAAGGTTCAAATCAAGATTAATTTCTGAATCTCGAATCTTTCTTTTATTCGATGTTCTTGTTGTTGTTGTCATCGTCTGTGCAACTTCTTCACTTATCCACCCTTTTCCCCTTGAGGAAAGAGAAATATTAGTTTGCAATTGTGTCATTATTTCTTGCTCTCTCCTATTGAATTGCGTGATTATCTCATTTTTATCTCTATTTCTATCTAATGGTAATGTCATTAGGAGATTTTGTTTTGCAGAGTTCGTTCCCATTTGAGTCGGCCAAAATCTTTGATTTTGAAGGAATTGAGGCCGGTTTTGTTTTTTCTCAATTTCAAGGGTTTTATTCCACGGAAATAATTGTCCATGTGATGAGTGGCCATTGATGTGGCTTGCAAGACCATGCCTAGTACTTATACTGGAGCCACCCCAAATATTCATGTTATAAGGATTGTACATAGAATTAGCTTGACGACTCCATAAAGCATTCTCGCACCTGTAATAATCAGAAGATATTGAATACTATAATAATTAAGAAATTTAAGTTTTTTGTATTTGAAATTAACTTCTATAGTAAATTAGAAGGAGAACTTTTGCGTAACTGATAAAATTGTTGTCATATGACCAGTAGGTCATGGTTTCAAGCCGTAGAAACAAACTCTTGTAGAAAAGCATGGTAACGCTACATATAATAGACCCTATAATCTGACCCTTTCCCGCCGCGCATAACCGGAGTTTAGTGCGTTGGGCTACCTTTATATAGGAAATTAGGGATAAATGGACTATACAAGATTAATTTGTACCTCAAGGTCGAACGAGACGTTTGGTTAAACCCTTGTAGCCTAGGAAGTTGGGTAAGATTGAAAATATGATCTCCGTTTTCAAGTAGGAATATTCCATCGGTAGAAAGTGCTGCATATAGAATTTCAATTAGTCGATTAAAAACACGGTGATCAGTCATCACCAAGAATTATTTCAGAAACCCTAATTTTGAAACAGCTAATTAACGAGACAACAAAATAGAAAACGTACTTTGATTGGGGTCATCAGTTTTCTTGCTTCTGTACATCTAAAATGGTTTTTAAATAGAGAAAACAGAAATGAGTTTGCTAAGAAAAATCAAGCTGTAATTGCAACTGAGAATTAATAAGTAAATTTCAGCAAATATATATATATATACCTGAAGATGGCTCTTGACATGCGCTATGCTGAGGCCTTTAATGTTCATTAATTGAAGAACCAATTTTGGTGTAGCTCCTAAAAATAAAATTACACTATAATAAGTTCTTGAAAAGATCTATCAAGAGTGAACACATATTTAATCAATGAGTATACATATAATTTTTTATTTAATGTATAATCGATTCACAACAGTTCTTCTACACTTTTATAAAAGACAAATTCCGATTAACTAGAGATATTTGAAATCCTTCGCTTTGAATAAAATTTAAATTCTTCTATACTTACTATATTGGCCTCCTAATCTTTCAACAGCATGAATAAAGCGAAGATGGAGCTCAGGCATCCACCGTAGCCTCGGAGTTTTCGAGCGCACATACTGCCGTACACTTCCTGAATTGGTCTTTCCTGTTGTACCTTTAGCTTTGCTATTTTCTTCTGTCTCGAGATCATCTTCGTCCTCTTCCCCATCCTCCTCCTCGAATTCAATTTGGTTTTTGGGGCTCGACTTTGAATCTTCTGTACTACTGCTTCCTCCTTTCATCCTGTTTTTTTTTTCTTTCCAAAAACCTAATTGTGGCCCTTCAGAAGATGTTGAAAACCATAAGAAAGAAGGGAGGGGGGGGGGATCAGTGGAAAGATGGTTTTTTGAACAGTGGCTGCTTTTTGAACAGTGGCTGCCTTTTCCTCAGCAAATAGTAGCGGAAAATGAAGACTTGTTCGTGGGAAGAATTTCTCTTTGCAGCAAAAGAGAGAAAGTTGCTACAATTAGGAATGAAATTTCTTCAACGGGCAAAGAACAACTCTCTCTCTCCATTTGTTGACCTTTTTAAATCATGCGTGATTTGCATGGATGATGTCGTAAAGTACATGTACATGTGTGGTGATACTTGCATGTTTACGTGGACTCTTATGTGTCTTATGTTTATGTGTATGTGTATACATACAAAATTGTAGATGTTAAATTCTAGTCAATTGAAGTAAGTAAATGGCACATTGGAAGGATAATAATGACCTACTGTATATAACATACCAAGTTGCATGTGTATACACCTCAACAAGATGTTCTTCATCAGATCCATATCTTTATCATTAGTATATTATATATATTGTTGTCAATAAAATTGAAATTAATTAATGAACCAAATATGTTTTGCATCATATTAAATATTCATGTTCGACTCAGAGTTGTACTAGTGACAAGGTTTATTAATTACTAGTACTACATTTGTTACATTTTATAAGCATTTAATTTACACCACACGAATGAGAGCCTTGGAACAACGGTAAAGTTGTATCCGTGTGACCTATAAGCAGGGCCGTCTTTGGACCGTGCGAGGTGTGCTACCGCACAGGCCCCCCCCGAATAACGAAAATTTTTAGTGTCAATTTTTTCATTTTTTATTAAGTAGTATTAGCCAAAATTTACTGTAAAGACTCATAATTCGCGGGTCTTAGCCCAATTAAGGGTCCACTTTTACGAATTAGAACAGGGCCCCAAAATATTTGAGACGGCCTGCTATAGATCACCGTTTTGAGCCGTTAAGCAGCCACTAATGTTTGCATTAGGTTGGGTTGTCTACATCGCACCCTCTCTGTGCGGCCCTTCCCCGGATCCTGCTAACGCATGATGCTTTGTGCACCAGACTTTCTTTAATTTACACTACACGAAGTTAAGACGTTGATTTTGAGTCTCCACTGTATTACTAACAGTGATAAAAATATGGATTAATTGTTTAAAACTTAGTACGATAGAGAATACAATGTCACACTTAAATTTAAATTCTGAACAGTTTGATAAATTTGACTTCTTCAAAATGGTGAAAATAATATGGGTATGTACTTTTGTCGATTGTATATACCAAAATGGAAATAGTGATAATATTAATTGAAAAGAATGGAGTATATGATATTTTATGAAACGTATTAGGGAAATAGTTAGATGAAAAGGGGTAAGCTAATTAAAGGTTAAGTATAATTTTTGTTGTACATACACTGGTGCCATACAACTCTCGTTTTACATGGAGTAAAATTATTTTGAGACAGGTTTGAAAGCATTTAATATATTTTCAACACCGGTAGGAGTAAGCTAGCAATTATATAAAGTACGAAATGAAGAATGATAAGTATTGGTTTCTATACAGTTTTAATCATTAGTTAAACATTATTAGACGAAACAAAATATTACTTCTTCTGTTTTAAAAAGATTATCTTACTTTCTTTATTAGTTTGTCACAAAAAGATTGACATATTTTATATTTAGAAATAATTTATCTTTATGAGATGACTCATACAAATATCTAAGACTTATTTTGAGATACACATTTCAAAAGTTTTCCTTTATTTCTTAAATTTTATATCAAGATCTTTTTAGGACGGAGAGAGTTATTACTTTGAGACATCCAAAATTGGCACAAGACTTGATATACTGAACCTAGTAATTAAAGAAAAGAGAGGATAAAAGGCCTGTGAGGTAACCATTTTTTTCTTCTCACTTTTAATTTGGTTCTTGGAGTTATTGTAGTTTACATTCGAGAACTGTAATCCTTAAAGTCAAAAGTTTGAGACGTCTATCCATTGTATCTTTTTTAGTTTTGACGTCCATGATTCTCAACAGAGACCCTTTGAAGCTTTTTAAACTAATCAGTACCTCTGGCCTATTTATGTGGCGGTACGTATATATTTATTACGTATATTTGTAAAATAATGTCAACCCTATATTTTTGAAGTAATTAATTTCAAATCTATCATTATATTCTTAGAGGTCGATGTATAAGTGAAAATAATATATGCATTAACTCTTTCTATTACTAATATCTGTTTGGTATTTCCTCTGTCTTGAAAATTTTGTTCTAGCTTGATTTGACATGAAATTTAAGAAATAAAGAATTTTTTGAAATATGTGATCCAAAATAAGTCTTAGATATTTGTGTGGTTGTAAATCATCTTATAAAGTTTAATTATTTCTAAAGTATAGAAAGGTGTCAATTTTTTTGAGACAATCTAATAAGGAAAGTATGACAATCTTTTTAAAGACAATCTAATAAAGAAAGTAGGACAATCTTTTTGTGACAGATGGAGTATCTTTTATCAACCTATTGATGCGCGATTTATGCACAGACTAAACGCAAGTGCACATGTCGTGACAAGTAATATAGTCTAGGTAAGACCGAATATCGTCCTCAGGGACTGGTTTTCAAGTACCGATTATCTATCATATAGTATCTATTTGGTTAACGTTAATTGATTGGAAATTTTAGACTAATAATGCAGGAAATAAACTAATTAAGAAAATACTTTGAATTAAATCAGTTATGATGGAGAATTAGGGCTTCCAAGATCATCAACTATCCACTCTATTCAATCCTTAATACAATTAGACTAACTTCTTCTTCTACGTTAAGATAGCAGGTTAACTAGACCGTTTTATACTCCTGTTAAGGTAATATAAACACTCAGCCCCAATGGAGAACCCTTCTACCTTTCGGTGACAAGATTGACTACAAAGGAGGATTAAGAGCAATAACCTATTAAGCTACACAAGTATCGGGGTACTTTCGTCCATGATTTAAACCTATGTTTATTCAACTATAGCATATTCACAATCTCCCCTTTTGGATTTCGATTAGAACTCATATAAGTGATGATAACTAGTGATCAATTAATTATCAAGCAATCAAAGCAATTATTGAATAAATCTTAAGCAAGTGAAGAAGAAATCAACTAATGTATTAATTCATGAATAAGAGTTTCAAGAGAATCACAAGGAAATCCCTAACAAAGTAATTAGCTCATATCCATAGTCACGCTAAGAACTAATATAATCTCCATACATGAACTGAAATAAACAAAGAAAAAGAAAGAAAAGAAAATACTCAAGAACAAGTCTCCAAGCCCTCTAGCATCCAAGAATTGTGTTGTGGAATATTTACAAGATGGAATGGAATGGTGGATGGAGAATGGAATGGTGGATGGAGAATGGAATGGGAATGAATTCTTCTAATGATGTAGAGACTATTTATATCCCAAGAATCCTTTAGGTAAAGGGTTAGGGATTATGTAGGTAGGAAAAGTTATAGAATCCTTTAGGTAAAGGGTTAAGGATTATGTAGGTAGGAAAAATTATCCATTTTGGACCCTGAAAATGTGTCAAATTCGGCCCAAAAAAACTCAAATCCAATCGCGCGTCGGCCGTGATGGCAGCGCGCTACGAAAAACTGCAATGAAATCAACTTTCGAACATTCGTATGCGCGCCGAGGCGTTTTCTGGGATTTTCGTTAAATCGCCCTTTTTCGTCCGGTCTTCGTCTGATTTCTTCTATACTTCCCGAAATTTCTTAGGCTTCATTTCTTGACTCTTTTAGTGTGTAATTTCATCTCATTTATGCTCATTTCATCGTCATTTCTCCATTTCTGACCGCTGTGACACAAAAGAAAGGAAAATGACCCTAATACTATACTAAACATAAATGAAATGAGTAAAATACTAACTAAAAATGACTCAAAAAGTGTATATAAAATACACCGATCACCTATGTACAACTAATTATTCTGTGCATAACTAATACATATCAAATCATGATATAATTAGTAATGCAAGAATTTTAATACATGCATAAACATGGTTAAAGACACTATTGCACATGACGTCCCTCACATATTATAGTATGGAGGGTATTTTTATAAACAACTAATTTATTTTAGAAATTATGCAATACAAGTCATTTCTAATACCAAAATAAACAGTTGATAAAAAATAATCTCTACATAATTAATGTCCTCGACATTACTAATACACCATATTCACACCCAACCAAACGACCCCTTAATGATATATTCTTATAGGCACAAAATTATCATCACTCGTCTTAATTCTAAACCACATGTTACAAATGTTTTCTGTCTTTCTTAAATTTTGTGTTGAATCAAATACTACTACAAAAATTGGCAGAAAGGAGTATTAACTAGGTGTGGCCAACCGCCGGCGGGATAGGGATGTGGTTGGATCGGCCCGGCGGATGGCGGGCGAAACAAGTGGGATTCGCCGACGTAGGCCCCGATTCCCGTCGAAAAGGATACGATCCTCGCATGGGTGGAACGAGATCGGATCAGGGGCGGGATTTTTTTTTTGCATTTAATTTAAAAAATAACATATATATAAATAACTCAATAATTGAACAAGATAGTGTAATAAAAATATCCCAAGACTATTTTTGTGTCTCTTATATTATTTAATAGAAATATAATCTTTTTGTAATACAGATACAATTGTCAAAATTGCAACTTTGTGGTGTTGCTCAAATGTTGCAAATGACATAATAAAATTACAATTAAAAAATTATCAATTTGAAAATACTTTTTTCTAGTTTTTTCACAATGTCTTGTGGTTCTTCAGTTGTAATTGATATTTGGTGGTCAAATTGCTCCACGTCACTTCCACCACCTTCGGATAAGATGTTGTTGTAGTTTTTGTCTTCTTCTCGTTGATCTCCGGTTGACCGCATTTTCTCCGCTCCGCTCATATCCAATTTCGGAATAATACTGCAATGTCCAAGATGTCTCCGACGACTAATGAGTGTATGTGCTCTCCTATTTGAAATTTGTCGGTAGAAAAAGCTCTTTCAGACGCCGTTGATGACGCTTGAATGTTCAAAACATCTCGCGCCATCATTGTAAGTGTCGGAAAGGTCTTCTTATCCCCCCTCTAGTATTTCAGCAAGTCTTTATTTCCTTCTTCATTGAGAACTGCTTGGTACGGTAAAACACCATGCAAAATAAAAACATCAAACTCGCTAATTTGGTTCATAGTGTTACCACCACACATTTTATTTCCGAGGCTTTTAATACTAGCCGCAGAAACATCATGTCTTTTTGACGATGTGTTGAAGAAGAAGAAGAAGAAGAAGATGGTATGGAAGTCGGTTGGTTGCTAGCATTTTCTTGTTGGTAATACCTATATACTTTTCGCATTCGTCTTCTATGCTAGACAACACTTGCTCTTTCGTTTGTTCAATAAGTGGTGGGTCATTTGAATTTTTGGGAGTTGGAGATGATAGTAATGTTATACATTCATAAATATTTTGAATAAGTAATTTACAATCGTCTATTTTAATAGTCGGAATTAATATAACCCAATAATATAATAGTGGGAATAGAAATAAAATATTTTTTTAATATTTGCCTTATAAGTTGGTTTTTTCATATATGCACTAAGCAGTAAAATATTAGAGTTATATAAAACAATATAGTTAAAATAGTAGGGTAATATATACCGGAAAATTCTTTTGTTGCTTGAAAAAATTTCTCTAGAAATACAATAAGTTCGAATTTTTTTTCCAATAGTTATCTACAAACATATCCGTTGGATTTTGATTATGGGCGTTAAAAAATAAAGTTATAGGTCTTCTATAATCATAAGCAACAAGTAGTTATTCATATAATGAATTCCACCTTGTGGGTACTTCTTCGGGAATTTTTCTATAAGGTAGTTGTCAATCGTGACACATTTTTTATAATTTTTTTTCGTTGTATTCTATTATTTTTAAAAATAAAATTTATAGAAAATTGTATTTTATCAAGAATATCTTGAAACAAGTAATAGACAATCCTTTATGTTGACAGTCAATTTTGACCCGTTTTTCATATATTTATTGCAATTTTATGTGTTTTAGGACACCACATTCTAATCATCTTTTTTTACATTTTTTATCTTTTATTTTTAAATTAAGCATTATCTCTTTGTTAATATTATGTTTATATTATTACTACACCGCCATTTATTTTAATAATATTTGCATCTCTTTAAATAATTAATTGACATCCCGCTTTAATTTTAATTAAACATTAAACATTTGTTAAATATTATATTTTTATTATTTTTGCATCGGCATTTGCATTTTAATAATCTTGCATCTTTTTAAATATTTTTTCTTTTTAAATAATTAACCCGCTTTGCATTTTGTCAAACCAGTCCAGTACGTGACCCATCCGAATCATTTCATCCAAACACCCTCTTTTTTTTCCCCCCCCCCCCCCCCCCCATTTTTAAATTTCAAATACCACTTTTCATCTTTTCCCCCCAAATCAAACCCAAACCCTAAACCTAATCATACCCCTATATAATAAATATTACCCACCTTTATTAAAAAAAGGGGGGCAGCCCACAACATCAGCGCAACTTTTAAAGGGCTTCAACCCATTTTTATTTCAAAGAGAAAAAGTATTTCTCCTTCAGCCCTTCCCGTCGCCGCCGCCGCCCTTCGCCGGAGCTCCAAGCTCCGGTGAACCCCCTTGAAACACCTGCAGCCACAACCGTCCCCTTCTCCGCACCTCTACCCTCCCTCGTTCCCGTCGAACACCATCGCCCCTCGCCCTGTCTCGCCGGAGGTGATGACCGACGAGAACCTTCTCGTCGGACCCCTCACTTGACCACCGACGATGAACTACACCATCAACCACTGCATCACAGCGCACACAAAGAACTCATCGCTCACATCGCCGCTGCTCACCGGCGAACCCCGTCGTTGAACACCCACAGCCGTCCACTGCTTTCCCATACCCCTGCTCCCGTCGCCACCATCCCGTCGACCACCTGTTGGCTTGTATTTTAGGCGTTGCTCCGGTGAAAACCGTTGAAGCAACGTCGTGCTTCCCTACCCCTCTGTTTTGCCAGTCCTCCGCCAGATTTGACCACCGGCGGCGGACACTACCGGCGATGTTGTTGGTTTCTCTGTTATTGCAACTATATTTTGTGGTTGTTGGACTGATTTTGTCACGACCCGACCCGACGGGCCGCGACTAACGTCCTAATTGGACGTCATTACTGACCTGTCACTCTTAACCCATTTAATACAGATATCTACAGAAATTTCGGCAGCACAACGCTGCTTTTACAACATATCCCTGAAACGGGCGAGCCGACAAGGCTGCCAAAACAACAACAAAACAACAGTCATAATAGGCTAGCCGACTAGGCTGCCACCAACCAACATCACGCGCACAAAGGCATAAATCAAAATACGCAAGCCGGCAAGGCTGCCACTAGATAACAACATCAAAACCCAAAACAAGGTACAAACGTCCAACCCACAACTGTCTACAGACCTCTAAGAGTGTAATACTGACATATGACGGGACAGGACCCCGTCGTGCCCAAAATATGCATAAGTCTGAAAAATAAAGGTCTGTACCAAAAATAGCTGGCTCCGGAACAAAGGAGCTCTCCAACTGCTGTACAGAAATCCTAGACTGGAGGGTCACCTATCTGAACACCTGAACCTGCGGGCATGAACGCAGCCTCGAGAAAGGGGGTCGATGAGATAATGTCTCGAGTATGTAAAACATAAAATACTGTAAACTGAATAACAACTGTACCAAGTAATACAGAGAGTCATCAAATTTTCATAAAACTGAGAATCATGTCTGAAAATCATATCATGTATACTGAATCATAAATCATCATGCTCATGTCTGTATATAAAACTGTATAACATGTCTCGGCCCTCTATGGAGGGACTCGATGGAATCTGTATCTGCGCGTGTAACGTGTCTCGACCCTCTAAGGAGGGACTCGATGTAATCTGTATGTATATAACGTGTCTCGGCCCTCTAGTGAGGGACTCGATGAATGATGCATGACTGTGCACGAACATGATCTGGCCCGGGACTCAGTGGAATGAAATAGTAACACTTAGCACGAATAGATATCATGAGCAACTGTATGCAACTAAAATCATTATGTGACTCTCAATAAAATTATTACCATAAACTCTGTTACTGAAATCATAATCACTAGTAAATAATCATTTTTAAAACTGAACTGGTAGGAGTTAAGTACGTCCGCCGTACTTTCATAAAAATCATGCCAAAAGAAAGAAGGAAATGTCTCACATACCTCTTAGGCGAACTAATCAGCATGGTATTAAGGTATTCCTCGTCTAGTACTTCAACCTATGATAAGGAACAACATGCTCGTCAATTCTATGATTCCTAATGTAAGTCATATGATTAAAGGCTCCCTTATTTCTATAAAAATTTGGGCAGCATTTCCTTTGTTTATGTGCGTATTCACAATTTTCCAATAATCCAAATCAACCAACAATTCAACTCCAACTAACAATCCAATTCAAACCAACAATCCAATCTCTTAACGACATCGCCAATTCAAGAATATAAAATTAACACCTTTCTATACTTTAATCCTTTCGAGGCATGTATAGGTAACTTATTTCAATACATATGCATGTTTGTAGCTTATTTACATACTAATGCAACCCGTAATACATTACCATAATGTTCCATAATTTCCATCAACTTTCCGGCCGTATCAACATGTTATAAATTCCAAACTTTTCCTTTTTAATTCTTAAACATTTCAATTCATCTTGTAATTCCTTCATACAAATAATTATCTCTTAATCATCAAGACTACGTCTCAATTCTCAATATGCAAATGGTAAGCAAAATAACAATTCAACCATTGAAGCCAATGTCTACCTATTTTAGTTCGAAATTGGCCAACCAATTCCAATAACAACTACATGCGATTCTTATTCACGTTCCATCTTAATTTAGGTTTGTTGTTATAACTCAACTTCATATCCTTAATTCTGATAATAAGCATTTCATTTATATCAAAAAAAAGAGGAATTTTACCTTAAAGGAATGCTAAAAAAAAACTGCTCAATTGCCGATTTTTAAGTCCAAATTTCTCACCAATTTCATGTCCAACCATTCACTTCTTCATCTTCAATCCAACATGCAACCATTCTACCATGTTAATCCCTCATTCTTACACCTTTTCCTTCAAGAAAACTTGTCCAAAATTTAAGAACCCAAAGCCCTAAAAATCGGCCAGATTGCCGAGAAACCCACTGTTTTGGGGTGATTAATTTCGCCTCAATTTGTGGGACAATTTAACCCAAGAAGATGGAGTAACAAGCTTAATTTCTTTGCAAAAAGGTGGGGGGGTTTCGATCAAATAAGGGGAAGGAGAGGAGAGGAGTAAATTTGTTTTTGGTTGTGGAAGAAAATGAAATAGTTAGAGTAGTTTATTAGAAATTTTCAGATTCTTAATAATACACTTAGCCCCCCCCCCCCCCCCTAGATGCCACACTTTGCCCCCTCTAAGTATTTATTTAACTAAATCAATCCCACTTCTTTTAATTTAATTTCTCATTGCCTTAAGTTCTTATCATCGTACCTTATATACCTTACTAACTCATAACGGAAAAATATATATTTATTTATACTACCATTTCTAAAGAGATTTCCGGCGTCACATTCGTCATTGCCAAAAATTAATCCGTATTAGCACGTAAAATATATGTAATTTCGAGAATTGGAAATCCCAATCCTTAATGACGTTCTAAATCTTTGTCTTAACTTACGAGGTGTAACATTCTTCCCCTCTTAGGAACATTCGTCCTCGAATGTTCATAACAAATCTCAAGCTCTAGAAATTTCGACAGAGCCTACTTTAATATGGTGTCTATCCATCTATATTCAGCAACCCAACCGGTGCCACACAGGGCTATAAAAAAACACGTATATATAGTTCACCAATACCATAATCAAATAAGGGAGTTAGATTGAATTACCTGGGGGCATTGGGAATAAGTGAGGATACTTCTTCTTCATCTCGTCCTCAGCCTCCCAAGTCATTTCCTCTCTATTATTGTTCCGCCATAACACCTTGACGGATGCAACATCCTTAGTCCGCAGCCTCCTGACTTGGCGATCCAATATGGCCACGGGATTCTCCTCATAGGACAACTCCTCGCCACCGACATCGCCCACGTGGAAAACTCGAAGGGTCACCAATACACTTCCGCAAATACGGATACATGAAAAACTGGATGTACTGCTTCCAAGTCTGCGGGTAGGTCCAACTCATAGGCAACTTGGCCTACTCTGCGAATGATCCGATAAGGCCCAATATACCTCGGGCTAAGTTTACCCCTCTTCCCAAATCTCATCACACCCTTCATGGGCGATATCTTCAAGAATACCCAGTCGTCGATCTGAAACTCTAAGTGCCGACGCCGATTATCAGCATATGACTTCTGTCGACTCTGAGCTGCTAGTAATCTCTCTTGTATGAGTTTCACCTTGACGACAGCCTGCTGAACTATGTCTGGACCAATCAACTGAGTCTCACCTACGTCAACCAACCAATGGGTGATCTGCACTTCCTCCCATACAAAGCCTCATATGGGGCCATCTGAATGCTAGAGTGGTAGCTGTTATTGTAAGCAAACTCAATAAGTGGCAAGTGATCATCCCAGCTACCTCTAAAATCAATAATACAAGCACTCAACATATCCTCCAATGTCTGTATGGTACGCTCTGTCTGCCCATCCGTCTGAGGATGAAATATTGTGCTGAGACTCACCTGCGTTCCCAATCCTTTCTGAAATGATCTCCAGAAGTTAGAAGTGAACTGGGCTCCTCGGTCAGATATGATAGATATAGGAACCCCATGCATCCTCACTATCTCCCTGATGTATAATCTAGCATAGTCCTCAGCTGAATAAGTAGTCCGGACTGGAAGAAAATGGGCTGATTTTGTCAGCCTATCTACAATAACCCAGATGGAGTCACACTTCCGCTGAGTACGAGGCAATCCTGTAATAAAATCCATATTAATTACCTCTCACTTCCAAGTCGGGACCTCTATCGCCTGTAGTAGCCCACCAGGCTTCTGATGCTCGATCTTAACCTGTTGACAATTCGGGCACTGAGCAACAAACTCTGCCACATCTCTCTTCATGTCATCCCACCAATACAAGCTCCTAAGGTCATGATACATTTTCGTCGACCCTGGATGAATAGAATAACGGGAATTGTGTGCCTCACCCATAACTTTCCGACGTGATCTGCAATGTCGGGTACACATAACCTACCATCATATCGTAGCACATCATCAGGGGTTACCTCAAATAAAGCCTTCTCCTTTCGGAGAGCTGCATCTCTATACCGTGCCAGAACAGGATCATCATACTGGCATCTCTTTACCTCTTCTATGATAGAGGACTCAGCAACTCCTCGAACAAGAATACCACTATCTCCAGAATCCGCCAACCGGACTCCAAGGCTGGCTAGCCTGTGAATCTCTCGAACCATCTCTTTCCTGTCCGGCTGCACATCCGACAAACTACCCATGGATCTACGGCTGAGAGCATCTGCCACAACGTTGGCCTTCCCTGGGTGGTACAGAATATCAACATCATAATCCTTTAGCAACTCAAGCCACCGCCTTTGTCTCAGATTCAGTTCCTTCTGTTTAAAGATGTATTGAAGACTCTTATGATCCGTGTAAATATCAACATGGACACCATACAAGTAATGTCTTCATATCTTCAAAGCATGAATCACCGCTGCTAACTCTAAATCATGAGTGGGATAATTCTTTTCATGTTTTCTGAGCTGTCGGGAGGCATAAGCTATAACCTTGCCATGCTGCATCAACACACAACCTAACCCGATACCTGAAGCATCACAATAAATCACATACCCATCTAACCCCTCCGGGAGAGTCAAAACTGGGGCCGAAATCAACTTATCCTTCAACAACTGAAAACTGTGCTCACAAGCATCGGTCCACTGGAACTTAGCTACCTTCTGGGTTAGCCTAGTTAAGGGTGCTGAGATCGAGGCAAAATTTTCCACAAACCTTCTATAATACCCTGCTAGACCTAAAATCGCTGCACTCAGTAGGTGTAGTGGGCCTGGGCCATGTCTTCATTGCCTCAATCTTCTGAGTATCCACCCGAATACCATCTTCCCCGACAATATGCCCCAAGAATGCCACTGAGGCCAACCAAAACTCACATTTCAAAAATTTGGCATACAACTGCCGGTGTCGGAGGACTCCAAGTATTGTCCTCAAGTGGTCCGCGTGCTCCTGCTCTGAGCGAGAATATACCAGGATGTCATCAATGAATACTATAACAAATGTATCCAAGAATGGTTTGAACACCCGGTTCATTAGGTCCATGAACACTGCTGGAGCATTAGTCAACCCAAACGACATTACCCTGAACTCATAATGTTCGTACCGGGTCCTGAACGCAGTCTTCGGGATATTTGCCTCTCTAACCCGTACCTGATGATAACCGGATCGCAGGTCTATCTTCGAGAAATACTTAGTGCCCTGCAACTGATCGAACAAGTCATCAATCCTGGAAAGGGGATACCTATTCTTGATGGTCACCTTATTCAGTTGACTATAGTCAATGCATATCCGCAGCGAACCATCCTTCTTCTTTACAAATAATACCGGCGCACCCCATGGAGATGCACTAGGCCTAATGAAGCCCTTCTCTAATAGGTCTCTCAACTGTTCCTTTAACTCCTTCAACTCTGCAGGTGCCATTCTATAAGGGGGAATGAATATAGGTTGGGTACCTGGAACTACAACTATACTGAAATCTATCTCTCGCTCTGGAGGTCTGCTCTGGAGGAAGACCTGGGAGATCATCTGGGAAAACATCCGGAAACTCACTGACTATTGGAACTGACTGAAGGGCCGGTACCTCGGCCTTCGTATCATGTACCCGAACTAAGTGATAAATACACCCCTTTCGAACCATCTTTCTTGCCTTGAGGTATGAAATAGACTTACCCCTCGGCGATGCGGTATTCCCTTTCCATTCAATAACCGGTTCGTCTGGAAACTGGAATCGAACCAACTTCTCTCGACAATAAACGTTGGCAAAACAAGAGGCCAACCAATCCATACCCATAATAACGTCGAAGTCGATCATATCCAACTCTATCAAATCTGCTGAGGTACGACGGCTAAATATCACCACCGAGCAATTCTTATACACACGCCTAGCTATAACCGAATCTCCCACCGGTGTAGCTACCTCGAATGGTTCTATAGGCTCAGGTTCTATCCCTATCCTACTAGCAACAAGAGGGGATACATAGGACAAGGTGGAACCTGGATCAATCAAAGCATACACATCATAGAAAAATACCGATAATGTACTGCGGATAACATCCGCGACGCCTCGGTCGCGTCATCGGCTATGGCATAAATGCGGTTCGAAGGACCGCCAGAATCGAACCTCGCCACGGCCGCCACACGCCACCGATGTCCGAGTACCCTACCGATGGGCGCATAACTGTAGTCGACGATGAACCGGCAAAAGAACCCGTAGGCTGAGCCATAGTACCTGTGCCATCTTTATACGGACACTCCCTCATCAAATGGCCTGGACGACCGCAAGAAAAACAAGTACCAGTATCAATGCGACACTCCCCCGGATGACGCTGCCACACTGTGGACACTGAGGGAGAGATGGTCTCCACTGCCCGTAACCTTCGTGCGCTGCGTGATATCGCCGCCGAGCCCGACCAGCCTCTAAATGCCGGCGATCAAATCGTCTACCAGAAGTCTGTGAGGAGTACTGTGGCCGGGAGGAATACGATAGATCGCTCGCCGGACGTCACTGAAAACCTCTTGTCCCGCCTCTGGGCTGATTCTATCCCGACTTTTTCCGGTTGTCTCCCTCTATATCGCTCCTCAATCCCCTGCGCAAAAGCTTGTATCCGGGCAATATCCATGGTCGGCTGAAGTACGGCTGTCAAGCACCCATCAATAAGATAATGGTCCAACCCCATCACATAACGGTGCACCCTATCCACCATGTCTTCTACCATAGTGGGTGCGTACCGGGCCAAGGAGTCGAACTCCAAGCTATACTCTCTGACCGTCCTCCCATTCTCGCCAGAATCAGAAACCTGTCGACTCTTGCCCGTCTCATCTCCGGAGGCATAAAGTGGCCAAGGAATGCTTCTGAAAACTCATGCCATACTGCAGGAGGAGCACCCTCGCCCCTAGACAACTCTCAGGACTCAAACTACTGATCGCTACATCGCAGAATCGTATGACGCCAATATAACTGACTCAGTCTCTGAAGCCCGGATCACCCTCAATGTCCTCTGCGTCTGGCGTATGAACTCATGTGGATCATCCTCAGGCCTTGACCCGTAAAACTCCGGCGGACTGCAACTCAGGAAATCTCTAACCCTCAAACTGTCTGCCCTGGGGTTAACTGTCGGCTCCTGCCTATGAACATGTTGATGCGCGGTAAGATGCACACACTTTAAACGCAAGTGCACGTTATCGTGACAAGTAGTATAGTCTTGATAAGACCGAATATCGTCCACAAGGATTAGGGTTCAATTACCAACTATCTATTTTCTAGTATCTATTTGGTGAATTTATGATTGATTTGTTGTTTATAACTACGAATTATGCAAGCTATTTTAATATAAAGATTTACTTCAGTGGTGATGAGAATAGGGCTTCCATGTATCCTTACTATCCGCCTATGCTACTTACTAATGCATTAACTTATGGTATTCTTCTTTAGGAGAAAGCAGGTTTACGAAATCGTTTTATACTCCCGTTAGGGTTATATAAACACTCAACCCCAAAGATCGCACCTTACCTACCTTTCGGTGATAAGGATAACTTTATAGGAGGATTAAGAACAAAACCTAGTTGACCGTCACGCACAATGCGCAAAATTAGGTTCTTAAGCCTCTCATCAACGCTTACATAAATAATTGAGGTATTTTCATCCCCAATCCAAGAATGTCTACCCAACTTACAAAGATATTCACAATCCCCTTTTCGTAACTGATTAGAAATCATATAGTGATAATTAGTTGTCAATTAATTACCAAGAATTCAACTCAATTATTGGATAGATCTCACAATAAGAAAAATAACCATAGGCATGCATTAATTTATAACATAAGTTTCTAGCAATTCAACATGGAAAGCCCTATAAGAGAATTAGTTCCTAGCCATAAATATGACAAGAACTAATTCAAAGTTCATCATAAAAACTGAAATAAAGTAAAGAAAAGGAAAAGAAATTACTAAACTAATGGTATCCAATCTCCAAGCCAAAGTCTTGTGTTGTGCAAGAAGGGGAACTCTTAGAAACTGCCTAGGGTTCTCCTTTTATAGGCTGCAAACCGCCTCCTCTTTCCTTCAGTTCGACCAGATTTTCGTCAAAAGACCTAATTTTTCCGCGTCGGCGCCGCGGCCCTGCAGACATGCGCCGCGACACCGGAAGTTCTGCAATCCGTCGGGTGTTTTGGCGCCGCGCCCGATATCTGCCATTCGAGGCGCGCGTGCAGTATCTTCTGTAGCTCGCCGGATGTTTAGGCGTCGCGGCCCCGCTTTGCCACGAGGCGCCGCGCGCTGAGTCTTCGACCTCTGGATAGTGGCCGCGGCCTCGCTGATCGCAGGAGCCGCGGCTGGTCTTGATTTTTCCTCGCTCGTCACTTTCTATTTCCACTCCGCATCTCCTCTTTTGCCCTCTTTTTGCTCTTTTTCCGTCATTTGACCATTTTAACCACTTTGACTCAAAAGAAAGAAAAACTATCATAATACGACACTTATATGTGCAAAATGGGACAAAAGACTAACTAAAACTGACTCAAAAGGTGTATATAAAATACACCAATCAAATACCCCCAAACTTAACCTTTGCTCGCCCTCGAGCAAAGATAGAAAGAAATAAAATAAAAGACTCAAAGAACAAAAAATAAAAAGACTCACTGCCATTGATCACTTTTGCTGCATTATTGTTAAATAGAAAAACATGAAGGTTAGCAAAATAATATGCAGGAACATATAGCATGAAATTTCAGCACACTAAGCACATGAAGCTAGATATTTCGCAAACTCATATTCATCATGCTTAATGGAAGTCAATATACTAAATCATGCATGTAAATTCAAGAATTCCTATGGCATGCTTACTTGCTATTCTCCACTAATTCTGGATATGCATAAAAGAGATCTTCAGGACTTTAAGGGTTGTAATGTAGGCTTAGGTAGGGATTGGTAAAAATAGGCATTTAGGCTCATTTTTGTGTACCATAAGCTCTTGACTTTTCAAGAGATTTCCTTTTTTCTTTTTTTTCTTTTTGTTCTTTTCTTCATTTCGATTCTATCTTTCCCCTCTTTTGTTTTGGGAGAGTGAAATATATAATAATGACAAGCACCCCCAAACTTAGGTTTTTGCCTATTTCTTATTACTTTTGTATTGGGGTGTAACAGACTTATTCACTCTTTTTGTCTTTTTTTAACACAATGTATTCCACTATTTCATATTTTCACTTATGGTACAATTTATGGGAATATAGGGTGTCAAGGAAGAAGTTTCAAATTTAGGCTCAATGAGGCTGATTAGGGATACTTTTAAAGTTCGGGATAGAAAAGAATGGTAAAAATTGACTATCAAAGAAATGCCCGAGTCATCTCCCTAACATGCATATCCTAACTATTTCGCCTCAAATAGCAAGCAATCATAGCACATAAGCATTTATCATTTAGTATGCATAATTCAAGCAAGAAACTCCAAATAGACAGATTCTGTGAGTTTTTGGCATATCTAACTTAAGTGTTTAGATAGTTGCTTCAGTTCCGTTACATTATTCTGTCTTCCTTCACTAGGTGTTTCTAGCAACTACAACATACATGATCTTTGACAGGCACTTATGACTCAAAAAAGAAAAAAATTTTGGTGACTCAAAATAAACATAAAACAATCAAAAAGACTTAAATAAAACCTAACATGACACACAAATAAAACACCCCCAAACTTAAATCACACATTGTCCCCAATGTGTGCAAGACTCAAAGAAAAATACAAGAAATAAGACTTACAGACTTTGGCTAAAATGGTGGTGGTGGCGGTGGATAATGCATCGACCATTGGTTGAACAGGAAACTCAACTCTTCATACTGCGTGCATTGCGCTTCCCTCGCCTCACTTGTTGCCCTTGTCGCAACTCCTGTTGTCCCTGTCTCAACTCATTTTGTCCTTGTAACAATGTGCCGAAATGTTGCATCATCATTCTCTGGTTCTGGAGCACTTGCTCCATCATCGGCACTGGAGGTTCTGCTTCTGTGGTTGGCCGGTGGCTAGGTCCTGCCTCATATTGAGCCCCTATTTCAGGCTCATCTTCATCCATGGAGGCTTCTGCTGTTGCTGCTGCTGCTGGTTGTAGTCTCCGTCTGGCTGCTGGGGGGCTTGGGTCCGGGAAAGAGTGCACTATCCCATAGGACACGGGCAGTTGGTTTCTCTCATGAATGTCAGTGGGTAGTTTTGGGACCGCACTCATGTGACATAGCTTGGTGATAACTGAGCCATGTCCCAATCCGCCTGTTGTTACCAACCTGCTGATTTCCTCAATGCTCTGCACTATTTCTTTCCCCACATCAATCGTCAACCCCCTCATAATTCCATATATCAGTTTAATCCTATCCTCTGGCACTCTGGTGAAGTGCGTGGATGGAATCATGCGGGCGCTGACAAAATATAGTCAACCTTTGGCTACTTTGTTGAATTGGCACTGCTCGGTTCTTGACCCATTTCTTCCAATAAAACAGCTCACGGTAGCTCACGGTGTTTGCGACGATATCCCAGTTTATGTTGTCGGTGCTCCTAGACCATGTTCTAAAATGGCTTCGATCACCAATTCCTCCTTCAACATCAACTGTCTTCAATTGTGTATTGATATCTTACGTATCACGTGCACATAGCGCCCTTACAAAGCATCCCTTTCCACCTTCTCGGAAAATTGGCATAAAATTCACGCACCATGTTGTGTTTATCGGTGCTATCTTCTCCAGGTTCACAAATTTTCCCCACTCTTAACTCAATCATCGCCGAATGGGCTCATAAACATCTTCTTCCCATATGACTCCTCGGTAGTCCATTCCCTTCTACGGTATTATGGGTCTGGTATCAAGCTTTTTGTATCTTTGGAAGGCTTCGTAGCTCACAAACCTATTTTCATCGTATTATGGGGTTGGGGTGGATGTGGAGCCTCTTCTCTTCCTGGTGGCCATGGTTTAAAATAGTTTTATGGAGCTTTTCAATTTAGTGGCACAAATGTTTCCTACACAATTGACAACTAGCAGCGAACACAATACCCCCAAACTTCAACTTTTCTACCCAATACCCACACTCTTTTTCTACTCTCTTCTCCAAACTTCACAATCAACTTTTCAGTACCCAAACTACTTCAACTACAATACTCCTTCAAACTACTACCTCCTATGACTTTAGTAAAGGACTCAAGAACAGAAAAGGATTACCTTTTTATGAGAAGATTCAAGCTTTTCCTTGTTTCAATTGGTGGTTTGAGGCTATGGAATGGAGCTTTGTTGGTTGAGATGGCTAAGGGTTTTTGGGAATTTAAGAGTTTAGGTTGTGGTTGGGTTGGATTTGTGGAGGATTTGTGGGCAAATTTCTAGAATTTCGTGGGTTTTTGGAGAGGGAAGGTTAGGTTTTTGAATTTGGAATTGGGGAAAATCTGATTTTTGGGCGTTTTTAAGTTTCTGGATTCCCGCTTAGGCCGTGGCCAAACTTTGTGCTCCTTCGATTTTCTGCGCCGCCCATTGCAGGCGTCGCGGCCTTTTTAGCCATGGCTAAATTTGGCAAATTTTAAATTCTTGGCGCCCGGCCTATCGGCCATGGCGCTAAACTGCGCTGTTCGGTTCTTTTGGCGCCGCTGCTCTCTGGCGCGCTACCTCTTTTCGAAATTACGGCTTTTCTTGATTTTCGCCTTGATTTATTTCCTGACCTATCAATCATAGCACAAACACAAGACCCCAAGACCGTGAGATTGTTAGACAAAATAAAATAAACTAAAGAGTAAATTAAAATAACATAATTGAAAACGTTGGGTTGCCTCCCAACAAGCGCCATCTTTAACGTCTTTTAGCGGACGCAAGTTCCTTAGCCTTAATAACCCTGGGGTGGATTAAGCCCCAACCTATCCATTTCCTCCACATTTGGCGTTTTCTTTTTCTTTTCTTCTTAGCATTATCAGTAAGGGGGAGTTCAGGAATACTTACCTCCTTTAGTGGCATTTCAAAGAAACCATGCTCGCTTGGGCTCATCGCTCTTTGGTTGCCTTGTATTGGCTCGCATGGGGGTTTGATGGTGCTGATTGCAAAGCACCCACTCCTTGTTGGTGGCTCAATGACGTGTTTAAAAACTTTAAACACCATTTCTTCAGACTCCACCCTTAGTGTTAATTCTCCTCTTTCAACATCAATCAAAGCTCTCCCCGTTGCTAGGAATGGCCTCCCCAATATGATAGGGATATCTGCATCTTCTTCCATATCAAGAATGAGGAAGTCTGCAGGAAAGAAGAATTTTCCTACTTTCATAATCACGTCCTCGATCTTGCCTCTTGGATGAACCACTGTCCTGTCGGCTAGTTGCAGGCTTACTGTGGTTGGTTTGGCTTCACCCAACTCCAATCTTTTAAATACTGATAGGGGCATTAGATTTATACTTGCCCCTAAATCACATAGAGCTCTGTTGCAAGTTACCCTGCCCACTGTGCAAGGTAGTGTAAAGCTCCCTGGATCTTTTAGCTTTGGTGGCAACTTTTTCTGCAAGATAGCACTACATTCTTCTGTCAGTGCTACTATTTCGTATTCTGCCAGCTTCTTCTTTTTCCCCAAAATCTCCTTCATAAACTTGAAATAGGAGGGCATCTGCTCTAATGCTTCTATGAAAGGTATGTTGATATGTAGCTTTCTGAATGTCTCCAAAAATTTGGAGAATTGTTTATCAACCGCCTTTCGCTGTAGTCTCTGGGGGAAAGGGATCTTCTCTGTATACTCCTTCTCTGGAGTTTTCTCTACTGTTGGGCTAGGCTCAATCACCTTCTCTTTTTCTAACTCTGCTTTCTTCTCAACTCTTGGTGAGGTGATCGCTGCTTCCAATCGTCTTCCACTTCTCAACTGCACTGCCTGACACTGCACCCTCGGATTTACCTCTGTATTGCTTGGCAATGTCCCATGTGGCCTGCTGTTTGCCTGTTTTGCTAGCTGACCCACCTGTGTCTCTAAGTTCCTGAATGAGGATCTAGCTTCTGTCATGAACTGGGCATTGGCAAGTCTTTATCCGCCACTTCGGCTCGTCGACTTTTCACGAACCAGGTGCATTGAGCTGATCTTTGTGGAGCTTGAATGAAGGGCTGCTGGTTACAGTTCTGCTGCCTGCATCGCCCTGTATTGGTTCTCTGCCTCGGTATTGATTCATTGCCGCTTGGTATTGGATTCTGCTGGTTCGTGCTGGTTCACGCTGCTCGGTCTCCTCTCCATGAGAAATTTGGGTGGTTCCTCCACCACGGATTATAAGTGTTGGAGTAGGGGTTGTTCGTTGCCTCGATAATTACCTATGGCTTGACACTCTGCCGCTCCATTGGTATATTGTTGGGATCATTGAAGGACACCTATCAAATGTATGTGGGCCACCATATCTCTGACTTTTAGGCATCTGCATCGCATTCATCGACCTTTGTATGTTGCTGCAATTGTTTCGCTAGAAGGGCCACTTGGGCATTCAAGGCAGCAATAGCATCTATTTCGTGGACTCCCACTGTTCTTCTCCCATTTGTCGACCTCTCTTCCGTGACATGGTTGTTAGTGGCCATATCTTCTAATAACTCATGAGCGTCGTGGGCTGTTTTCCTCATGAATGCTCCACCCGCTGCTGCATCTATGATGGTTCTGGTTGTACTGATCAGCCCGTTGTAGAAAATGTGGACCAAGTTCCACAACTCAATGCAATGGTGTGGGCACTTTCTCTGTAGATCTTTGAACCTTTCCCAAGCTTCATATAAGGACTCTCCATTTGCTTGGTAGAAGTTGTTCAACTCCCCTCTTAGTTTTGCTGCTTTACACGGAGGAAAGAACTTGGCTAAGAATTTCTGTGCCAGCTCGTGCCATGTGAAAATCGAATCGGCCGGCAGGGAATTCACCATACTTTTGCTCTATCCCTGAGTGAGAAGGGAAAAAGCCTCAATCTGACGACATCATCAGTAACGCCGTTATATCTAAAAGTTGCACAAAGCTCCAAGAAATTAGCTATGTGCATATGTGGATCCTCCGATGGCAGTCCTCCCTATCGACAATTTCACTGTGTGTTGTACCATGCTCAGAATCGCCGGTTTTATCTCGAAGTTGTTGGCTCATATTGCAGGGAGCCTAATGCATGTCTGTGCTCCATTCACTCTTGGTAGCACATAGTCTCCCAAACTCCTTTCTGGCTGGATTTGGACTCTCTCTTCCACGTCTATGGGTGCTTGCCTAGGTATTCCTGGGTGGGGTTGATTCTCTCCTAACCCTTCTCCCATCCCGTTGTTGTTCTGAACGCTATTCATCTCTAACAATGTTGCAATCCGCTGATTCTTTCTGTTCTGTTTGCAGGTTTTCTCAATTTCTGGATTGAAAGGAACAAGAGTGTTTGCTCCTCTTCTCCTTCGCATAAACCGATTTCCTGAAATAGATCAAAAACAGACAACAAATCACGGCACCTCGAATTTTCAAAAGAAAAACGTAAAAATTAAAAATTAAAATAAAAACCAAATTAGAAATTAAAAATAGACAAATTTGATATTGAACTAATGCCTAATCCCCGACAACGGCGCCAAAAACTTGATGCGCGGTAAGATGCACACACTTTAAACGCAAGTGCACGTTATCGTGACAAGTAGTATAGTCTTGATAAGACCGAATATCGTCCACAAGGATTAGGGTTCAATTACCAACTATCTATTTTCTAGTATCTATTTGGTGAATTTATGATTGATTTGTTGTTTATAACTACGAATTATGCTAGCTATTTTAATATAAATATTTACTTCAGTGGTGATGAGAGTAGGGCTTCCATGTATCCTTACTATCCACTTATGCTACTTACTAATGCATTAACTTATGGTATTCTTCTTTAGGAGAAAGCAGGTTTACGAAATCGTTTTATACTCCCGTTAGGGTTATATAAACACTCAACCCCAGTATCGCACCTTACCTACCTTTCGGTGATAAGGATAACTTTATAGGAGGATTAAGAACAAAAACCTAGTTGACCGTCACGCACAATGCGCAAAATTAGGGTTCTTAAGCCTCTCATCAACGCTACATAAATAATTGAGGTATTTTCATCCAATCCAAGAATGTCTACCCAACTTACAGCATATTCACAATCCCCTTTTCGTAACTCGATTAGAAATCATATAGTGATAATTAGTTGTCAATTAATTACCAAGAATTCAACTCAATTATTGGATAGATCTCACAATAAGAAAAATAACCATAGACATGCATTAATTTATAACATAAGTTTCTAGCAATTCAACATGGAAAGCCCTATAAGAGAATTAGTTCCTAGCCATAAATATGACAAGAACTAATTCAAAGTTCATCATAAAAACTGAAATAAAGTAAAGAAAAGGAAAAGAAATTACTAAACTAATGGTATCCAATCTCCAAGACAAAGTCTTGTGTTGTGCAAGAAGGGGAACTCTTAAAAACTGCATAGGGTTCTCCTTTTATAGGCTGCAAACCGCCTCCCTCTTTTCCTTCAGGCCTGGCCCAGATTTTCGTCAAAAGACCTAATTTTTCCGCGTCGTGCCGCGCTCGCATGCGCCGCGGCAAGTTCTGTACGCTGGTGTTTTGGCGCCGCGCCCCGATATCTGCTCTGAGAGCCGCGTGCAGTATCTTCTGTAGCTCCTCGGATGTTTAGGCGCGCCCTACTTTTGTTGTCGAGGCGCGCCGCTGATCTGCAGGAGGCCATGGCGCTGGTCTTGATTTTTCCTCGTTCGCCACTTTCTCTATTTCCACCGCATCTCTCTTTTGCCCTCTTTTTGCTCTTTTTCCGCCATTTGGCCATTTTAACCACTTTGACTCAAAAGAAAGAAAAACTATCCTAATACGACACTTATATGTGCAAAATGGGACAAAAGACTAACTAAAACTGACTCAAAAGGTGTATATAAAATACACCGATCACCTGTCCCGCCACTATCCTTGCCAATAACTGGATTGTCTCTCTCAAATCTCCATCCTGTGCCCCTGTCTGGGGAACTGAAGGCTCAGGTACTGGAGTCTCGGATACGGGTGATGTTGCCCCCTGAGAGGGAGCCTCTAGAACTGGTGACGAGGCAGAACCCGCCGTCTGAGGCACACTCTCAGGAGTAGACTGCGTGCAAGACCTGGTAGCTCTCCGTACCCGACTAGTGTCCCCTACTGTAGATTTGCCCTTCCGGGATTCCCAGATTTGGTGTTCGTTAATGGGAATTACGTCTATAAACGACGCCATCTTATTATGCCTACACAATGACCTTATCTACATTTCATCTATGCAACGACGACCCCTATATCGCGTTCACACAACGACGCCATCTTATTACGCCTGAGCACCGGCATCATCTGCATCAATGCCTGAGCACCGGCATCTCTGCATCAATGCCTGAGCACCGGCATCATCTGCATCAATGCCTGAGCACCGGCATCTCTGCATCAATGCCTGAGCACCGGCATCATCTGCATCAATGCCTGAGCACCGGCATCATCTGCATCAATGCCTGAGCACCGGCATCATCTAAATCACGCCTGAGCACCGGCGTTATCTGCATCAATGCCTGAGCACCGGCATCATCTGCATCAATGCCTGAGCACCGGCATCATCTAAATCACGCCTGAGCACCGACGTTATTTAAGTCAACGTCTGAGCACCGGCGTCGTCTGCATCAATGCCTGAGCACCGGCATCATCTAAATCACGCCTGAGCACCGGCGTTATTTAAGTCAAACGTCTGAGCACCGGCGTTATCTGCATCAATGCCTGAGCACTGGCATCATCTGCATCAATGCCTGAGCACCGGCATCATCTAAATCACGCCTGAGCACCGGCGTTATTTAAGTCAAACGTATGAGCACTGGCGTTATCTGCATCAATGCCTAAGCACCGGCATCGTCTGCATCAATGCCTGAGCACCGGCATCATCTAAATCACGCCTGAGCACCGGCGTTATTTAAGTCAACGCCTGAGCACCGGCGTCGTCTGCATCAATGCCTGAGCACCGGCATCATCTAAATCACGCCTGAGCACCGGCGTTATTTAAGTCAACGCCTGAGCACCGGCGTCGTCTGCATCAATGCCTGAGCACCGGCATCATCTAAATCACGCCTGAGCGCCGTCGTTATTTAAGTCAAACGTCTGAGCACCGACGTTATCTACATCAATGTCTGAGCACTGGCATCATCTGCATCAATGTCTGAGCACCGGCATCATCTAAATCACGCCTGAGCACTGGCGTTATTTAAGTCAATGTCTGAACACCGGCGTCATCTGCATCAATGCCTGAGCACCGGCATCATCTGCATCAATGTCTGAGCACCAGAATCATCTACATCACGCCTGAGCATCGGTGTCATCTTCATCACAATACGACCATAAAACGATGCTATCTGCATTACGTCCAGAAACGACGTTATCTCATTAGCCAATGCAACGACTTCAGCACATAATGTCTACGCAAGACGATATTCCTACTCACAGAATCACATTTCTTATATTCATGTTTTATCATATTTTATCGTTTTAACAATTATTCACTAACTTTTCTTAAGTTTTAGCCTACAGGTTCCTCAATTCACAGGAGCAGTTGCAGCACGTCTGTGCAAGGACAACATCTCGGCATTCAACACGTCTGTACGAGGATGACATCTCGACATTTGCAGCATCCAACAAATCACACAGGGACCACATCTTTACACGGAGAATTGCATTTTCTCATATATTCATGCTTTATCATTTTTCTGTCTTAATAATTATGCACTAATCTTTTCAAGCTTTAGCCTGCATGAGCCTTAATTTACAGGAGCAGGAGCACAACGTGAAACTATCTCGGCGAATTGAAGCAATTTGTACCTCGAACGTTGATCCGCTCTCCTCCAGCATCCTGCAACACAGAACCAGTGTCATCATAATTCGACACTGGGACAAAATTTTGAATCCGCATCTGCCTTGCCTTAATTTTCCAGCATCACAACAACCCAGTGTCATCATAATTCGACACTGGGACATATTTTTGAATCGGTAGTCGTCCGACCATAATTTTAGCATCGCAACAATCTAGTGTCATCATAATTCGACACTGGGACATTTTAAATCAAGGCGACTTTACTTTTACTTTAGCATCGCAACAACCCAGTGTCCTCATAATTCAACACTGGGACATTTTTAAATTTGTGTCAGCTTTGCCTTTTATTTTCGCATCACAACGACCCAGTGTCATCATAATTCGACACTGGGACAATTCTGAGTCTGCATCTGCCCCACTTTTGAGTTCTGGTTTATAAAACAGGACAAAATTGGCTACGAGTCAACATTTTTGTCTGAAGACTCTTCCATCATCTCCGTACAAATAGGGACATGTTTCATACCAATTTTGACCCGTTTTTCATATATTTATTGCAATTTTATGTGTTTTAGGACACCGCATTCTAATCATCTTTTTTTGCATTTTTTATCTTTTATTTTTAAATTAAGTATTATCTCTTTGTTAATATTATGTTTATATTATTACTACACCGCCATTTATTTTAATAATATTTGCATCTCTTTAAATAATTAATTGACATCCCGCTTTAATTTTAATTGGACATTAAACATTTGTTAAATATTATATTTTTATTACTTTTACATCGGCATTTGCATTTTAATAATCTTGCAACTTTTTAAATAATTTTTCTTTTTAAATAATTAACCCAATTTGCATTTTGTCAAACCATTCCAGTACGTGACCCATCCGAATCATTTCATCCAAACACCCTCTTTTATTTTTCCCCCCATTTTTAAATTTCAAATACCACTTTTCATCTTTCCCCCCAAATCAAACCCAAACCCTAAACCTAATCATACCCCTATATAATAAACATTACCCCCCTTTATTAAAAAAGAGGGGCAACCCACAACATCAGCGCAACTTTTAAAGGGCTTCAGCCCATTTTCATTTCAAAGACAAAAAGTTTTTCTCCATCAGCCCTTCCCGTCGCCGCTGCCGCCCTTCGCCGGAGCTCCAAGCTCCGGCGAACCCCCTTGAAACACCTGCAGCCACAACCGTCCCCTTTCCACACCTCTACCCTCCCTCGTTCCCGTCGAACACCATCGCCCCTCGCCCTGTCTCGCCGGAGGTGATGACCGGCGAGAACCTTCTCGTCGGAACCCTCACTTGACCACCGACGATGAACTACACCATCAACCACTGCATCACAGCGCACACAACAAATCACTGCTCCCACATCGCCGCTGCTCACCGGCGAACCCCGTCGTTGAACACCCACAGCCGTCCACTGCTTTCCCATACCCCTGCTCCCGTCTCCACCATCGCGTCGACCACCTGTTGGCTTGTATTTTAGGCGTTGCTCCGGTGAAAACCATTGAAGCAACGTCGTGCTTCCCTTCCCCTCTGTTTTGCCAGTCCTCCGCCAGATTTGACCACCGGCGGCGGACACTACCGGCGATGTTGTTGGTTTCTCTGTTATTGCAACTATATTTTGTGGTTGTTGGAATGATTTTGACTTTTGATAACTTGCCAGAGTTTTTAAACTCCGGCGAATCTTGTTGGATTTATTTCGATATCTGATTTTCTGATTTTTGGTTGTGTCGCCGGAATTTAAAACTCCGGCGACCTTGTTCTTGACTGCATTTTGGGCATCGGTTGTTATCTTGGTTAATGGGCTGATTTTATGTTTTTTTTGGGGCATCTGCCGGAGTTTTAAGACTCCGGCGACGTTTTAAAATTTCAGCGAACTATGTCGTTGGTTGTTTCCACTGTTCCGGTGAACCACTATCACAGCGGTGTTGATATTAAACCACTGGTATTCTATCGCTGGCTGCGTTTTTCTGTTCGGTATTGTTGCTTATTATGTCACTGGCTGCGTTTTTCTGGTTGGAATTGTTGCTGCTGCTTGTAGTGTCTCGCTAATCATTTTGGGCTATGTTGCTTACTGTTTCGCTGTGTTGCTACTGTTTTTGGTATTCCATAGTGATTTGGACGATTTTGCCCTTTTACTACTTTATTAAACTGATTTAGAACATGATACTACACTTGGTATTTTATGGATTTTTGAACAAGTTACTACACTTGGTATTTTATTGATTTTGAACTTGATACTACACTGGCCAAAGAAGGATTTATCCGTCGATCTGGATGCCTCCATGGTAAGCGAGACAGAATATGTGGGCAAGGAGGAAAGTGGAAAGATTAGACGAGAATTCATAGTATCGTTCACCGGGAGGTGAGTCGACCGCAGCCGAAGCGATGTTGGCTTCTCATGTCTTAGTATCCTTGACATAACACTAGATGAGCCCACACTATATAAAAATATATCTTTTACATATATATATCTATATATATATATATATATATATATATATACATACGTTGTGTTTATTTGATAATTTATTTTATTAGTTACTAACTCTTCTACTAAGTGTCTTTGCAGGTACCCGGAGGCGCACTCAGAGTTAAAGCATTCGCATAAAATAAAATAAAAGCGAAATATCGCTAAATTCTCTTCATTCCATCTTTTTATGATTATTTGCTTTCATTACTATCTTGTTAAATATATATATATTTTAAATATTTGCATGTCTAGTTTAAATATCTCTTGGTTGGTTTAATAATTAGAACACCTTTAGAATTGTAGATTGCATGTTAGCACAATAATATTAAAGCCTAAGTTTGAACGGATAACCGCAAGTTAGCGGATCTTAAAGGATGCCTAACCCCTTTCCTTTAAGATAATAAAGAACCCTTACCTAGAATCTCACATAGCTTTCGCAGACCTTTAAAAATGGAGATCATTCGCAGTATTTTATGCTATATTTTTAGTGTCCTAATTCACTATAATAATTAGGTGGCGACTCCTTTAAATGCATTTAGAAATCAACCATACGCAGTAATCCCGTTTCGACTCCTGTTGAAATGGGGTGTTACACTTTACAACTAAGTTATAAATATAACACACACATTTTATATGAAAATTATTTGAAAAAGATGGAGTTAAAACATCTTTTAAAACCGTAATAGCATAATTATTAGAAGATGCATTAGCTAATGTAATACTCATAATTTTATCAGTTATTCCGTAATAATTTTGTATATGTCTCATTAAATCCCCCGCTCCACCCTGACCTTTTCCAATTTTAAATCTATAAACATCTTTGCAAAATTTACATATAGCTACTTGATTCTCTACGTCCCTATTAAAAAATTTACATGCATCTGATTTTAATGGTCATTATGCTAGACCTTGTCTCATACTAGGGGGAATAAAAGGTGTTCCAGTTGAAAGTTCACTAGTGGGTGTTTCATCTACATTAGTGGGTGTGTCATCTAGAGCATCTTCTAAATTAAAGTCTTGTTGAGTTTCAGAAAATATATGCTCATCTAAATCATATGGTATTTCAGAAAATTGTTCAGTATTAACAAAATCATCCTGTCTAGGAGTAGGAGTAGGAATACTAGAAGAAGTACCCCTCCCCTGCCCTTGTTACGCCCTACTAGAAGAACTCTGACCCTTACCCTTATCCAACATACTTCTTATTCCTTTCATTTTATATATGTTAATAAATAGTTAAAGATAATGAAATTAAGTGCGCTAGTTAAAATAAAAAAATAATAATAATTTAATGAAGGAATTGGGGAGGGACGGGTCCAGGCGTGACGAGATCATGTCCCGTCCCGATTCGAGTCCCGATACCGTAATGTTTTTTTAATATCAGGGTCAAGGTGGGACCGGGTCCCGTTGGCCACCCCTAGTATTAACTAAGAAAATCCCAGTGGATGGTGATATCTTCTTTACTGCTCTTAAAGATCAAGATTCTCTAAGTAAACTTGCTAGGGTGCAGACAATTCTATAAATTAAAATAATGCTGCTAATGAATAAGCAATTGAATTCTTTTTAACCCTTTGCTCGTGGAGATCGTTGGTGGCCGGGCATCTTGCTAACTTTTGTCATCACTCTGATATATATATTTGTTCAGTCAGACTCTGTACTGTCTTTCTCCGAGTGTTTCGAACAGTACTTAAGACAGAAATTGGCAGATATGTTTCACCTTTCCTTTATGTGCGACAAGAGTATCTTTAACGTTTAAATTAGTATAAAATGATGATAATATATCGATGGTCCAAATAACACGGCAAGAAAAATGATTTACGGTGACGGTTAAAAATCACATCGTAGGGTGCATGTGATTTTGTAAGTGTCATCAGAAATGTGTCACAAGATGATACATAATGTGACGGACATAAACCGTCACACATTTGGTATTTGACTTTGACTATTTCCCTTTTTTTATTTTTCGGGGAAAATTCATTTTGGCGCATTTTTTATTTAATAATTAATTTAATTTAATTAATTATTTTTTAAATTTTTTTCAATAATAGTAAAATTGATGGAAAATAGCATATTAATACACAATGCGAATTGTTTGTAAAATATAACTAATTAATCAATCATTTTAATACACAATATTAAAACATTTACGAATTGTTTTACAAAGTAAAATGTTCCCAAAACAAAAGAAATGCATGGTCTCGGCCAAGACCAACAAGAAGGCCAAAAATACAATGTTTTCTTGAACCTTCACGTAATAACTCCAACACCATTCGTCCCAACAAAATGTTCGAATTTCTTCAACTTTTTTATCCATTTCCGATTTCATTGTTCGACCATTTTTCGATGTGTTTTTCCCAACAAAGAAAGCAGTTAGCAAAGAAGAATAACAACAAGCAAAGAATAAGCAAAGAAACAACAAAGAAGAAGGAAAATAATGTCCTAAACTCGTTTTCCAACATCAAATATTACACCAAGTGATTCGGTGCTAACAAAAAAATGAAATATTACTTCTAACAAAATCAAAAAAACTAGGAGAAAGCATAAATTGTTTCTCCTGTAAGTTAGTCAACCGACACTAGTTAATCACACCCTATTAGAAACAAGTTTAAGTTATTTCCATTGACAATATAAAAAGTATTTACAAGTAAATCTATGTGATAAGCATTAGTTGGTAACCAACAACTGATAGTGTTAAAAAAATCCAGAAAGAAGTGTCTGACATCTTAATCATGTGAATTTTTACCTAATGAGATGTAGAATTAAGGGGATCAATTCCCTTTACCTTGTAGTAATAATCTTCCTCTGCAGCAGCCATATGCTCCTTGAACATTGTCCACTATTTTTTACACCTTTCTCTTACCTAATTGCCTAAATGAACTTTGGACTTAGGCAATATAATCAATGATTAGCATATGTCTTTGTAACAAGATCAAGAAAACACTTCATCAGCTAATGCAGTAGATACAGAGTTCATAGAGAAGCTTTCTCCAAATAATGCATCATCAGGAAGTACATGTTTAAGTTCATATAGAACAATTACTCCTAATATTGTGTGATACAATGAAAAGGACAAGCATAAATTAGTTCATGAATACAAGAGATTTAAACCGAGTCTAAAAGTTAATATGCAAATTCAAAATGTGATTATATTTCTTTACCATCCGTCTTTCTTGATCAAATTTCAAACTAGTGGAGAATCAGATATTGCAACATACCCTTCCCATGGTGCTTTGCCTTTCTCTGCTTGTTCCTGTTGAAAGAAGATAATTATTACAACCAACTTTTAACCTATTACGACCTACATCAAGGCTGAAATGGGGATATACCTGATTTTCGAGTGAAGGGACAGTTTGATGCATAATCCATTGTGAATCTACAACTCCTATATTTTCATGGGCTGACTGCTCATCCAAAAGCATCCTTAAGATAAGGCCAGTTGATTAAGCATGTAGGAGAAATTTACCGCACTGCATAAGGTGGATTACTTACTTCCACATATTTCCTGAGAGCTAAATCAAGACACCATCCATGGACCAAGTCATTCTGCAATAACAAATCAATAACTCATATTTGCATTCACGAAATGGTTAATATCCTCCAATCCCACCTCCTTATGCTCAATATTCATTTTCATTTACTCTATATTTCTCACTTTTGCAGGGCTGTTTTTCAGATTGTAGATGGTAAAAAAGAATGAAACATATTTTATACCTGGATCATATACCAAATACACTGTCATGCCTCTCTAGAGAAATCGGTGCCATGATCTGAACAAAACTAATTGGAGATAAAATAAAAAGTAAAGCTAGTGATACCAACCATCAAGTGAGGAAGGTAGTTTGTAGAAAAAATATCATTGATTAACATACGCTGCACATGGTGGCAAGTGCGGATTAGTGCACCAGCCAGGTCTTTCCTCTGATTTCCTGTAAGCACAAACAATAGACTGTATATGAGATCAAGTGCTATGTGTGCATGAGATGTTGTAGTCTGCAGTTATAGATAGTAATGCAAGGTCCCTACTTGTGGACTTCTGTGTCATTTCGTCTTTTTGTCATCCGCCATGACAACTCACTGTTTGATGCTACACCAGGATGTGAAATATCCAGCCCATGTTGCCTCACCAACTTTATATATCTGAAGTTGTGATAAAACATTAGAGTTCATAAAATTCAACATATCTGATTCTTAATACATTACTTCTAATTACACAAGCTATTTTTAATCTTCCAGAGAACATTCTAGTCATCTAAAGCAAGATCCAAATCAGCATACTAGTCATTCTACTTATAGTAAACAAGACTCAATTCAACAAAATGAACATCATCTTAATCAAGCAGTCTAACACATAGTTAAAACTAATCTTAAACTGCAGATGACAAATCACGTCTTATATTACAGGAAACAAGCTAAATCAACATCACGTCTTATATTATAGGTAACAAGCTAAATGTTGGACAAGGCCCGAGTTCACTAAAAATAGAACTTAAACAATTACTAGTCATACTTATTTAGCACATAGAACACATAATGCAAGTCATGTAAACAACTTAAACAAAAATAGAAGGGAATAGCCTTTACCTTGTGTGGAGGCAACTGAAAGGTTGAAAGTGAGATCGTCTTCACTCCAGGTACCTCAAACTCACAAAAATCACACAAAAGAGATAGATTTAGACTATGAAGGACTGATTCGACTAGGTCTAGAACGATTTTAGGGCTCAGAACGAATTTAAACAGTGATTTTAGTGCACACAATAATTTTAGGCTAGCTCAGAATGATTTTAGGACTCGGATTTCGGTTTGCATATGCTCAGATTTCGATTTTCACACTTTTAGAATTTTAGGGCTAAGAACGAAAGAACCAAGGAAGAAAGTAAGATTTAGGGCTAAGAACGAAAGATGAAATTCAGATTTCGGGCTCAGATTATCTAGCCATGTGTATGGAAGTCTAGGGATTTTGGTTTGAAAGAAAGAGGCAGAGCTGGTTTATGGAAAGAATTCGACCTAATAGTTTATTAAGATTGACTGATTTTTAAGGGTTGGGACGGGTCGACTCCAAAAAAAATGGGCCAACGCAAAAAAATCTGTCACACAACATGTGACAGTGCAAATAACTGTTATATGCCTGTCATAAATTTATGACAGTTTATATAACTGTCACACTTATGTCATAAGTGTCTGTTGACCGAGAAGACAACGGTAAAACTGTCATACTATGTGACAGTTGCAAAAATCGTCACACTCTGACTGTTATCGTAGGTCATTTTTACTGTTGTGTAACTATTTTCATATGTATTAAATTATAAGATTTGATAATCATCTCCACATGCCGAATATGCTTTTATAAGCTTCTTGCGAATTCCAATGTTATACCTCATGTCGATCATATATGCATGATATAATTTCTAATTCTAATTGGTTTAAAATATATGCATTGGGAATCAAATGAAACCGGAAAATATGTCAAAGAATTAAACACTCTATACACAAAATATGTTTTATTCTTTTACATTAATCCTCTCCTCCGTTTCTTCCAAATTCTTATACAGGTTGTATAATTAGACGAGATTACATGAAATCAACAAGGAGCGATATTGGCAATGGCGGAAACACCATTTAGTAAGGAGTGTTATTCGTCACTGCTTTAATTTACAAAAAATTAAAGTTCTTTATACTATATGTTTTTATAGAAAAATTTCTGAAAAAAATGTCATTACAAAAAGAAAGACTAGTGCCAACAACAGTTTTATTGTCATATATTGGATGTTGTTGTCAAAAGTACTTTTCGCAACAATAAAAAACGTTAAATGTCGTTGTAATAATCTCCGATGCGAAAAGTTTTCGCAACAATAACATATTAAATTTGTTGTCATTTATATTTTTAGCAACAATATATTTATTGTTGCTATATATTTGTTGTCAATTCTATACTTTCTTTTTGTGTGTATGTAACGTTTCGTAATTTTGAGCGATAACTTGAGCACCTAAATGAAGGAAATAGATCCGAACATTGAGAAAATTTATGTTATATCGACGTATGCTAATAAGGAAATTAGTTTACAAAAGGATGTGACCCCGAAATAATTTTGGACACAACAAGTGTGACGACGGGGATCGGGAGTAAATTTGGAGTATACATAAAGAAGTTATGGACTAGTGTCATATTACAAGAATTATGACATTAAGTATACGAATGTTTTATAAGTTATTAGGATTTAAGTAAATTAGGATCACAGAATTATTTATGTGTGTGATTAATAAATTATACGGAAGCAGATCACTTAATTAATGGAATAAGGTAACACGTGGTGTGTGTCGTGAATTGAGGCACTCCACCGCCAAGAGGGCCAGGTGGAAGATCAATGTTAACAGAAGTGGACACAATTCTTATAGTTGAAAGCAACTTTCACATTCTATTATTGGAAATGATAATAACGTACTCATCAAACAAATTCCAAATTTCCATTTCAACAAGGTTTGTGCCATTTATTCACTTCTGTGTTATTCGTGTAACTAGGAAAAAGCATGCAAATCAGGATATCAATAAAAAAGAGGGTCTTGAAAAAGATTAAGTAATTTTCCAAATGATCCTTAACGGAGACATCATATATTTTGTTTCTTTTAACAAGCTACGAAAATAGAAAGGAATAAGCAATCTGAAATTGTGAATAGATCAACGGTGTCCTGCAGTGCTATTTCGAGCAACAGTTCAACAAATTCAATACAGAGTTAGGTAAAGTCGAGGTATGTTAAGATAAATTATTTCTTCTTTTTGGTATGTTCTACGTATGAAATACAACTGTGATATGGTTCCATAATTTATTCTACTCCTAGAAGTTAAGAATAATCATGTTATTGATTCTTATGCTAAAATCATGTCTAAATTGTTTCTAAGTCTTTAATGAGGCATATGGAAAAGATGGTGATGATATTCACAATGTCGTCAAAGGTACAAGGGCAATTTGTCACCCGTTGAGGTTGGAATATGGTGTTACCATTCATACATTTTCATTTGCATTGCATTCATATATTACCCTGGACCACGTGTGCTACGCACCCTACTATATGATAAATATTGTATATATGTAGGAGATATGGGGAAAGGAAAGACGTTATATACGCACACCACCTGCAGCTAGTACAAACTATCACAAAAGAGCCCGAAGAGGCCAACATGAATCAATACCCATGTGTGACCGATATAACCAGATGCCCACAGAGGCGGTTATGGACAGGAAAAGCCCTCTAGAAATATTATGCCCACAGAGGCCAATAATAAAATGATTCCCCAAAGGCTGTTATGGTAAGAAAGATTGCCCGATGAGGCTGAGGTATGTGCATACTACATTATGCATAACATTTAGACATATTCATTAGAGTCCTAAGAGGCAATTACTATTGGTCAGCTATTCCTGTTTCAGATTATGATACGTCTCTATTATGTTATTCGTTATGCCTAACATATTCAGTACATCAGTCGTACTGACGTCCCTTTTCTCGGGGAACGTTGCGTTTCATGCCCGTATGTTCAGTTACAGAGAGTGATGGTTCACGCTGGTAGGTTGCTGGTTTAGCTGATGCTTGAGCACTCTATTTGTTCCAGAATTGCAGTCTAGTCTTGGTATGATATTTGATGTCGTATATTCTTTAGAGGCTTGTAGACAAGTGTCCTGTGGATAGTGGTTTTGTATGGCCTTGTCAACTTTGGCGTGAGCATGTATATATGTATAAATCGATTTTCTGGTCAAAAGCTTTCATAATTTTTTTCGGCTTAGTCCGTGCTTATTGTGATTATACGGTGATGATGTGATTTGGGGTACCCGACGGGTGGAATCCGGGCGCCCGTCGCGGCCCTTCGGTTTTGGTCGTGACAAACTTGGTATCAAAGCATGTTTGTCCTATAGAGTCTACAAGCCGTGTTTAGAAGAGTCTTGTGTATGGGTATGTTGTGCACCATACTTATATGCAGGAGGCTTCCTGTCATTTAGGAATGATTTCTATTCTTTCATCTCATAAATCGTGCAGTAGAGCTAAGTTTTAAGAATTCGAGTTTAACTCGTGCATGTTACGGTTTCGGTAACACCAATTACCAAAAGACTTCGGTTATTTTATACTCATAGCTAGTAAATGAGCGATTTATATCAAAACGATTGATACGCCATAAGGGCAGTAATATGTTAAAAAGTTTCGAGATTATGAGAAGTTGTCTCACGCATATACAAACTAGATAATGCAATCTTGGGAAACGAAACAATTGTTTTGGGAAGGAGTAAAATAAAGGAGGTACTACACACCGGAACACAGGAGTTTGTAAGGATTCACCTCGTAGAACGTATTGTGTTTGCAATTATAGAAATGCTTCTCCCAGTAGGATTATGATTAGCAAGGAGATTGAAGTTGGATCGAGTGTAATTATGAGTAGTATGCTTTCTATTGGGAAAGATCCGTCAGAGGATATGAGTAAGTTGTTTTCTCAAGTATCGACGAATCTAGTAGCACCAGAGGAGTTAAGAGAAGATCATGTACCATCAGTCCTACCACTGGCTCTGTCTGATTAGGATGTAAGGAGACCGGTACAGGTATGGAATCAATTGGTTGCCTCTCAGGAATGACTTTAGCCTAGATAGAGATAGGACCTTGAGGTGTCAGGGATTTTATAAGCTAAGGATCGCCGATATTTAAAGGATTTGAAGATGACAACATCTCAGGATCGAAGTTGCAAAGGTCGAGTGAGACTACCCCGATTATTTGTAGTCAGTATGGTCGAGCGCATGCTGGAGTATGCCACAAAAGTACATGGGGTTGGTTTAGTGTGGCAGCCATGTCCACAACAATCTGAAGTGTCCCAAGTGGATGTGCAAAGGTAAGGATAAGATGAGTATAAGTGGTACATATGAGAAAACAGAGGACATTATTGTAAAGTTTAGTAGGTTATGAAAATCTACATGTTTTACAGTGACTCTTGTTGATTAGAATGAGAGAATATGTTATGTACGTGCGACCTAAATAGTAATGTCTTGCGTAGAATAGATTGGGAATTGTCCAAGGATATCATTAACTAGAATGGATCGCCACAATCGAATCATCTGAAGAGTAACCATCAGTAAATTTAAGAAAATCACATAAAGTGACGTGCCCAGAATGGTAAGCTCAAGTCATATATAATGATTGAGTTATCCACGGTAGTGGATGAGGACACAAGCCTCTCATTTATGCGTAAAGGGTCACATCGCGTATTATCGAGAATTACATATATTAATGTTAGTAAGCTAAGATATGCTATAGGTATTGGACTATTAAGGTCTTCGGCTTCATTGTGCAGCATATTACAATTCTACATAACCTCTGGATAACAATAGTTTGTTGGGTTAATTGAGGACGAGAACTATGGAATAATCGAAGAATGACCGTAAGAAATATGAAAATAATGAATAAGTAGGAATGAAATGGTATGATCAAGTATCAAGGCAGAAATGTTTTTTTCATTTAATGATGAGTAGAAGGGAGGATTACGACAAGAATGATAAAGATGAATGAAATTATAATTATGCAGGTTTCACAAAGGTATGATTACTCCAGAACAGTGTAAGGACCAAAGGTAGAAGAGGAATAGTAAGAACAATTCGGTCAAAGGTGACAAACCTCTGATTTTCAGGAAGATAGTATGAGAAGTACTTGAGATAAGAGACCCCTAAAGCAACTTGAAATGGAAATGTAAAAGTAAGACGAATGGGCACTCGGTCGATGAGAGACGTAATAATGATAAGACAAGAAAGCTTGACAAGTCATTAGATCATGTAACACCGTCAATTGGATCTAAACATAGGAAGCATCAGTTCCACGACATATGCAGTCATACCTTTCAGGCAAGCCCTTATACCCGTACCTCCCTTATAACCAACAGAAGCAAATAAAACTCATATAATAAAATAGGCAAGCCGATAAGGCCGCCACTGTATATAGAAATACCCGAATAGCTATGACAGTACATATGTCTAACCCACACATGACTACAGACCTCTAAGAGTATAACAGTAACTATGACGGGACAAGGCCCCGCCGTACCCCTGAATGTATATAAGCCTATAATAGCCAAATACCAAAAGACTAGACTCCGGGACAATGGAGCTATCTCAACAGCTGAGCAAAGATCCTGAGCACGCGGATCAGCAAACAGAGTACCTACACCTGCGGGCATGAACGCAGCCCCCGAAGGGGGTCAGTATAACAGGTACCAAGTATGTAAACATAAAGTACAGTAATTAAAATCATAACTGGCCAAAGACTGACAGGGACAAGTATGAAAATCAAATACCAGATCCAACCGTGCCATATAAAAATAGAGTCAACTCTACCTTTCTTTAATAAACAGAAAGTCATGTCAACATCATGGGACGCCGGCCCATATACTTATCAAATGCATATATATATATATATATATATATATATATATATATATATATATATATATATATATCGATGTTGCGGATCGTGCAACCCATCCCAATAGATATACATATAACTATCATGGCAATCTTGTGCAATTTAAATCACCTTTTGACTCTCAATAACATCATCTTTAAAATGAACTTTCATTTTTGAAAAACCAAGGCACTATCATACATTTCATTTTATAAAACCCCAAGATACTAGCACTTGTAGCATCAAGACACTTTCACTTTTGAAATCAAGTCACTTACACTTTTAAACTCAAGTAACTTACTCTTTTCAAATCAAGGCACTACCACCTTATGTACCACATGAAATCTAGATTCATTTAAAACACGTAAGTCAACCGTACACTCATTTTATAAAAGTCATGCCAAAGTAGATTCAATGGAATAGATAGAATAACATCCATTTTAGAAAAACTCAAAGTACTACCAATGGAATCTATCATTAAGGATTAAGATCCAATAAAATAATGTACGTCCGCCATACAATCTTTCCTTTATAAAATTAAGTCATGTATCATCAAGGATTAGAATCCACTCACTTTATAAAGACCATGCCAAAGAAAGATAGGAAGAGTTCACATACCTTATAGGTTATACCAACTTGACAACTAGAATACGTCTCAAGTAGGATTTCAATCTATAATGACAATAACACATCTATCAATTCCATGATACTAGTATACACTTATACTACATAATGACTCTTCTTTCGTATAAAAATTTGGGCAACACTTCCCCTATTTATACATACTTTTCCACCTTAGAAATAAGGCCAAATACATCAATAACCAAGCACCACTTAAGGGCACAACCAAAACAACAAACAAGGTGATTCACACACCTATTTCTCATGTAAATTCGGCCTCTTAATCCATATAAAAACAGTCCATACTTCTACGACAATGAGGGTAAAATGTGAAGCTTACAACACCTTTATATACCCTTATTCATTTAGGACTTACGTTAGCGATTTACCATCTTAAACATGCATAATGATAACTGAATTTTCAGCATTATAACACCACAAAACAGTTCCTGAAACTGCACCACAATATCCAACAGTTTTGAGCAGTTTTCGGCCAACACACCACTAAAGACCTTTTCACAATTCCTTATAATCCAACTCACATTACAACATGTTTATATAGATCATAACAACTTGTAACAACATGACTTCCTTCATTTTAACATGCGATTAGAGACGTTAAATAACAACAATAACCAACGAATCCAACATTACCAAAACTGCCCAGTTTCGGCTATCATGCCTAAAACTGTGACATACATTTCTTAATCTCCTTTTTACTTAACACATGTTCATCTATCAATTATAACCTCATGTAACTTCTAATTACTTCAAGAGTAAGAAGAAATCTTACCTTAAACTTGCCAAAAATAGTCCCAATGTCTCGGCAATATCACCCTGTTTTGCACCACTTCTTCACGTTACAATCGCACATACGTATCCTCTACAAGCTTGTAATTATCTTGCTTTCATGTTTTACTTCTAAGAAGTTCATCAACAAACTTAGGGTTTCAAGATCGTTTCATGCCAAAACCGTGACTTACTATATTGCAAGGTTAACTTGGCTTAGAATTTGGTTAAGGGGCTTAAACTTGTAAAATAACTTGTTCTTGTTCTTCACCTTTTTGCTAGGATTTTCGAGACTTGAAGAAGAGTAAGAGATATGAGGGTTTGAAATGGATGAAGATATTATGAGAGTGAAGTCATCCAAGACTTGAATTAATACAAGTGTAGTAACCCAAGTGGAGAGGGACCCATGAAGCCCCACTTGTCCACTTGTCTTCCCTCCACATAAATATCTCAACACTTAGCCAATTTTTCACCCAAATTTCGATGGCCTCACCCTTAGGATATCAAGACTTAATTAATCCACACTTTGTCCATAATTCTATTGGAAATAATCCAATTACCAGAATTAATTCTTGTCATCACAATAATCTCGAAAATTTTCCATATAAGAAAATGTAAAAATCCTTTCCTTCCAACATTCAAATCTAATTTCCATAATCATGTTCTCACTTAGTAGCTATGGAATTATGGGGTGTAACATTCTTCCCCCCTTAGAAACATTCGTCCTGAATGTTCATACTAGGTCTCAAGCCAGACAAACTTCGACATAGTCTCCTTAACTATACCTAACAACCAATATTCAACAAACAGAAAGATATCTCACATGACCACAATATAACACATAGTCTCATGCATCAATCAAAATAGTAATTTAGGGATTGGAATTATCTGTAGGCATCGGGAATAAGTGAGGATACCTCATCTTTATCTCATCTTCTGCTTCTCACGACATCTCTTCCCTATTATCGTTCCGCCACAATATCTTGACGAAAGCCACATCCTTAGTCCGCAACCTTTGGACCTGGCGATCAAGTATGACTATGGGACTCTCCTCATAAGCCAACACCTCTGTCACCTGGACATCATCTACTGGGAAGACTCTAGATGGATCACCAATACACTTACGTAGCATTGATATGTGGAAGACCGGATGTACCGTTTCTAAATCAGATGACAGATCTAACTCATAGACAACCTCTCCTACTCTACGAACAATCTGGTAAGGCCGAATGTACCTCGGGCTGAGCTTCCCCTTCTTACCAAACCTCATCATACCCTTCATGGGTGATACCTTTAAGAATACCCAATCCTCAGGCTGAAACTCTAAGTGTCGACGTCGATTATATGCATACGACTTCTGTCGACTCTGTGCTGCTAATAATCTCTCCTGAATAAGCTTCACCTTATCCACAGCTTGCTGAATCATGTCTGGGCCGAGTAACTTAGTCTCGCCCACATCAAACCACCCAATAGGTGACCTGTACTTCCTACTATATAAGGCCTCATACGGGGCCATCTGAATGCTAGAATGGTAGCTGTTGTTATACGCAAACTCAACGAGTGGCAAATGATCCTCCCAGCTACCCCTGAAATCGATAACACAGGCTCTCAACATATCCTCAAGTATCTGAATAGTACGCTCTGCCTGTCCATCAGTCTGAGGATAAATGCGGTGCTAAGACTCACCTGTGTCCCCAATCCCTTCTGGAACGACCTCCAAAAGTTAGGCATGGCGAGGCCTGCGTCCGATATAATAGATGTGGGAACCCCGTGCAGTCTCACTGTCTCCCTGATGTACAGTCTAGCATAATCCTCAGATGAGTAAGTAGTCCTGACCGGAAAAAAATGGGCTGATTTCGTCAGCCTATCTACAATCACCCATATGGAGTCATACTTCCTCTGAGTACGAGGTAAGCCTGTAACGAAGTCCATATTGATCACCTCCCACTTCCAAGTCGGGATATCTATCTGTTACAATAGACCACCAGACTTTTGGTGCTCAACATTAACCTGCTGACAATTCAGACACTGAGCAACAAACCCTGCTACGTCCCTTTTTAGGCCATTCCACCAATACATGCATCTAAGGTCATGATACATCTTTGTCGACCCCGGATGAATAGAATACCGAGCACTATGTGCTTCTCCCATAACCTGCTGCCGTAGCCCCTGCAATATCAAGTACACACAGTCTACCTTCGTACCGTAGCACCCCATTAGGTGCAACCTCAAATAGAGTCTTCTCCTTTCGAAGAGCTGCATCTCTATACCGTACCAGAATAGGATCCTCATACTGATGCCTCTTCACCTCCTCTATGATAGAGGACTCGACAACTCCTCGAATAAGAACTCCACTATCTCTCCAGAATCGGCCAACCGGACTCTAAGGCTCGCTAACTGGTATATCTCACGAATCATCTCCTTTCTATCCAGCTGCACATTTGTCAAACTACCCATAGACTGACGGCTAAGGGTATCACTCTAACCACCGTCTCTGCCGTAAGTTCAGCTCCTTCTATTTGAAGATATACTGGAGACTCTTGTGATCCATATAAATGTCAACATTAACCCCATATAGATAATGTCTCCATATCTTCAAAGCATGTATCACTGTTGCTAACTCCAAATCATGAGTAGGGTTGTTCTTCTCATGCTTTCTGAGCTGTCGGGACGTGTAAGCTATAACCTTACCATGCTGCATCAACACACAACCTAGCCCAACACCTGAAGCATCACAATATACAACATAACCCTCTAGTCCCTCAGGAATAGTAAGAACTGGAGTCATCGTCAACTTATCCTTCAATAACTGGAAGCCCTTCTCACAAGCATCCGTCCATTGGAACTTTGCCGCCTTTTGAGTCAGCCTAGTCAAAGGCGCTGAGATCGAGGCAAACTTCTCCACAAACCTCCGGTAATAACCTGCAAACCCCAGAAAACTGCGTACCTCCGTAGGTGTCATAGGTCTGGGCCAGGTCATAACTGCCTCAATCTTCTCTGTGTCCACCCGAATACCATCAGCTCCGATAATATGCCCCAAGAATGCCACTGAGGCCAACCAGAATTCAAACTTAGAGAACTTAGCATACAATCGACGGTCTTTGGAGGACTCAATCGTCCTCAAATGGTGCGCATGCTCGCCTTTCTGAACGGGAATAAACCAGGATGTCATCAATGAATACTATAACAAACGTATCCAGGAATGGCTTGAACACCCGGTTCATTAAATCCATGAACACTGCTGGAGCATTGGTCAACCCAAAAGACATCACCCGAAACTCATAATGCCCGTATCGGGTCCTGAATGTTGTCCTTGGGATATCTGCCTTCCTGACCCGCACCTGATGATAACCGGACTACAGGTCTATCTTCGAGAAACACTTAGCACCCTGCAACTGATCAAATAGATCATCAATCCTGGAGAGTGATACCTATTCTTGATGGTTACCTTATTCATCTGCCTATAATCAATACACATCCGCAGCGATCCATCCTTCTTCTTTACAAATAACACGCGCTCCCCAAGGAGATGTACTAGGCTTAATGAAGCCTTTTTCTAGCAAGTCTCTCAGCTGATCTTTCAATTCCTTCAATTCTGCAGGTGTCATTCTATAGGGAGGAATAAATATAGACTGGGTATCTGGCAGTACATCAATACAAACTCTATCCCCCACTTTGGAGGAAGACCTGGAAGATCATCTGGAAATACGTCCGGGAACTCACTAACTACCGGAACTGACTGAAGAGTCGGTACCTCAGCTTCCGTATCATACACCCAAACCAAGTGATAAATATAACCCTTTCGGACCATCTTCTTTGCCTTGAGGTATGAAATAAACCTACCCCTCGGCGACGCTGTATTCCTTTCCACTCTATAACTGGCTCGCCTGGAAACTAGAATCGAACCAACTTCTCTCTACAATCAACGTTAGCATAACAAAAAGCTAACCAATCCATTCTCATAATCACATCAAAGTCAGTCATGTATAACTCAATCAAGTCTTCTAGGGTCCGGCGACTACATATAACCACCGAACAATTTTTATACACACGTCTAACCATGACTGAATCTCCTACCGGCGTAGCTACCTCAAAAGGTTCTATCGACTCAGGTTCTATCCCAATTCTACTAGAAATAAGGGGAGATATATAGGATAAAGTAGAACCTGGATCTATCAATGCATATACATCAGGGAAAAAGATCAACAATATACCTATGACAACATCCGGTGACGCCTCCTGATCGTGTCTGCAACCCAAAACATAAATGCGGTTTGGGGGACTGCCAGAACTGGAAGCTCCGCCACGACTTCTACTGTGACGCCCCGCAACCCGGGCCCGTCACTGGTGCCTTACCCCGGGCACCCTAGTGATACAACATCAGAGAAAACCAGCGGAAATAAAAACTTTACACATGAAATGAGAGACATAAATAAATAAACAGGCCAACCCAATGTTGCCTTGGTATATATACATAAAACCCGAACAGTTATCCTTTTACAAACCACCGCCCATTACTCATGCACCTCTAAGATATACAACAACTATGACGGACGGGGCCCGCCATACCACAGATGTACAAGTACCTACAATGACAGGACTATACTAAAAGATAAGCCTCGGGAACGGAGCTTCAACGCTGACTGCGATCCTATGGCGAGGATCAACCAATCGGTGTACCTCTACTGCGGCATGAACGCAGCCCCGAAGGAGGTCGATTAACAGTACAGTATGTGAAACGAAAATCGTAATGAAATCACATTTCATCATTTTATAAAACCATTTCGCAATAAGTGTGATTATGTCAAGTAAGGACGCGTATCCCGGAATAATCACTCACACATAATTATGGGTCTCACGCCATAATACCACTCATGCGTGGAACTCATTCTCATCGCTGGCGATACATGATGTAAAACAACACCCGTATGTGAACACGAACACTAGATCCCGCTGCGTCATCAAAACCGTCGGGCGAGTAGAATAGCCAACTACGGTCAAAGCTAGTCATATCCCATCACGGGCAAATGCTAAGCCACTACGATCCAAAGCTAGCCACGAATCGCCGAGGCAAGTATCTTAAGCTAACGTCTGATAGCCTACCGTCTCACAAGATATGGCCGAGGCAAGTATCTTAAGCTATCTACCGAGGCTACAGGTACGAGAAAATGACGAACAAGTATCTAAAGTGTGCACGAACCACACGTACAAACCAAGCGTGATCGCCGTCGCGCGGCAAGCTTCATGGATTAGCGGTCCATGGACTAACGATCAACCTCACGATGACCGCATGCCAAGATCTTACCTCGGAAGTCATGGCCATGAAACCATCCCATGCGACGCGTGCGTGGAACATCCATCACGTCGGCGTGTCGAGGAAATAAATCGGATAGCCGCCTCCTGAGAGTCACGGCGATGCTGAAACAACGATCAATACTCAAAGTGGACGCATACTGCGTGGACCACCCAACGTCGATATGTCCATCAATCAATCGGATAGCGGCCTCCTGAGAGTCACGGCAAGACATCAACAAAACACTTGCACATCAAAGACTATCACAACAAGCATGGCAAGTTTAACATACATTCATTTTAATCAACAATCCGGGTTTCAAACCCAAAATACTACATACTTTCCTTAACAAAAGACCTCTTTCTACGTAAAAGCCACATGATACTAATACTCGTAGTATATAAAGGAAACACGTTTTACTTTTAAAACCAAATTACTTCACCTTCGTAAAAATCTTTACAAGGCTTTTAAAAGCAAGTACTCTATACTTTATAAACCAAGTGCTTTTCTTTTAGAACAACATCAAGTATACTCTTTTTAAAACCCAATTAACTTACTCCTTTCAAAACAAGTAACCTATACTTAAATCAAGTTACTTCTCCTTTTCCGAAAACAAGTCGTTATAAGTCAAGTCTCTTATCTTTCAAGATCAAGTCTCTTAACTTTCAAAATCAAGTCGTTTCTTATCGAAACCAAATCTTTCTTTTATCTTCATAAAGTCGTTATAACTAACTTCCCATAAAGCCATTATAACACTTTATGTTTTAAAACAAACAAAAATCGTTTCACACACGTACGTCTACCGTACTATATAGTTCACAACAATCATGCTCAAGAGTATAGGAAGAATCACATACCTTTAGCTTAAACCACAAGCCAAGTCAAGTATGCCGCGCATAGAAAGATCCACCTATAACAACCACAATATATAAATCAACTTCTAGCACTCTCCGTAGAATATTCTAAACACAAGATTCCTTATTCTACGTAAATTTGTGACACCTCCCGCTATCACATAAATCTCCTCCTTACGGGCCCGCTACTGTGCCAACAACTCCCGAGGATTACACGCCTAACCGGACGTGTTCAAATATCTTCACAATAATACTTACACAAGTCTCTGTAAATGCAGTCCAATGTAAATACTGTTCAATCCTTTATAATCATCCTTCGAATATAATATACTCAAGTATAACTACTACAATATGTAATATCCAATTACAATAGGGACGTAGATCATTACCTCGATAAGCCCAAAATTATCCAAGTTATAAGTCGATCCCGAGCAACGTTTAGCTCCAATCCTTACGCTCCAACCCGCTCCAGAGACCCTTAGAAGTTTCTAAACAACTTCTAAATACTTCCACCAAGCTAGGAAGATTTTTCTAGGGTTTCGTTTCTGGCTATTGGAATAAAGTAGTATTTCAGGGCTCTAGTATTGAAATAACTTTGGAATACTACTAGGGATACTAGGCCAAGGTATTTGGGATTATACAACAATACACCAAGTATTTTCTACACAAGAGGAGGGGACGAAATCTACACAAAGGGAGGAAAACATTTGCTTTGGAAAGCTTTCAGTGAGGATGATTTACTTCATCAACTTAAGGGGGTTTATATAGAGGATTGAGGCCAAGATCAAGGTAAGTGTAGGGTCAAGATTGGGCCATGTGTGTGTGGGTCCCACCACACCACATGGCCCTAAGGGCCAAGTGGCTTGCCACTGTCAACCCATTCGGCGAGGGACAGTGGCTGGCCACTGTCCCCACCATTTCGCCAAGGTGCCACATGGGGTGACACGTGTCGCCCCGACTAAATCAAAATATTTCGTCTTAGAAAATATCCAAAATACCGGAAATCTCAAAAACAAAGCGGGCCCCACAAAGCAGTAAATTTCTCGTGGGCCCACGTGACCATTTCAGAAAATAAAATCTCATAATTCTAAAATAATCCAAGAAGTCCAAATACCAAACTGGGAATCCAATTCCCATTAACGAACCTTTTCTTCACAAACCGGAACTATTAGTGAAAAAATCACATCTTCCTTTCTTTCCAAAATTTACGCGTATTCTCGCACGCACGCCCTCACATACATACCACGGAACTACGAGGTATAACATTCTTCCCCTTAGAAACATTCGTCCGAATGTTCCTTCTAAGTCTCCAAACGAACGTGTCAGATAGTCTTCACTACTATACTTACGAAACCAATCACGCCATCATGGCCATAGTAACATACAAATCCAAGCTAACGAGGAAATCATTTCTAATCTCACAATAGCTCCTACTAGCTTCATTTACTCTAAGGCCTATCTCCGCCTTCACGATCCGATTCTGGTCGAACGCATCCACGAACTCATACGATGGTTACCTAAACTTGGGCCTAGCACCGTGACCTACCACGTGCGACCACCTCGAATCGACCACCTCATTCGGCCGCGGGTTGACCCGCGACTTGGCCTCAACCCGACCATTATCGCGCCCAAACTCTTGTTCCCCGATCCGGAACAATCTTACTAATTCACGTCATGAAAGCTACCACTTCCATCTTACACTACCCATGGAATTATCACACCAACATAATGCTATCAGAACATAATAATTAAAAATATACTTATCTTAATACAAATGCACACTAGTCTCTTAGAGGGTCAAGGATATACCTGATATCACAAAAACAAATAGGCGATTTCAAGGACCGCTATAACTGGGAACTTCCACCACGACCCCTGCCCTGGCCTGCCGGTATATGAACACCCTGCCTAGCTATCGAAGGCGAAGAACCCGCAGATCCCGGTGAGTCTCAACATCCGCGCTACCTCGGTAGGACAATTTCGCAAAATGGCCCCGCTGGCCACATGTAAAACAAGTCCTCTGACACTCCCCCGAATGGGGTTTACCACACTGGTTACACTTAGGTCGGGGTGGCTTCTCCGCCGACCCCAACTCCCGAAAACCCGAACCTTGGAGCCCCGACCGCTCTGAATACTCTGGAGGCCTCAAGGCGTGAGGACCACTCATCTTTGGAGGCGGCGTATAACTAGTCTTCTGCTGAGGCGGTCCGCCTTGAAAGTTACCAAAGGACCCTGCTGTCCTGGCCCTCTTCTGCTGATATTGGTCAATCCGTCGGTCTCTCCGTGCCTCACACCCTAGTGCATGAGCCTGCATGCGGGCGATGTCCATGCCCGGCTGAAGCGATACACCCGAACAAGACTCTGCCAAGTAGTCATCAAGCCCTGTGACGTAGCGGTGCACTCTGTCCTCCATATTAGCTACTAACGCGAGGACATATCGAGCCAACGAGTCGAACTCTACGTTGTACTCGAGCGGCGTCCTCCTGTCTCAAAGATCGAAACTCGTCGGCCGTGCCCTCTCATCTGCGGCAAGAAATGGGAGAAATGCCTCCGAGAACTCGTCCCAAACAGCTGGCGCATGCTCCCGGGACAGCTCCCATGAATCAAACCAGTCGACTGCGGTATCACGCAGCCGATGCGAACCGAAAATCACGGACTCGGTCTCCGAAGCCTTGATCACTCGCATGATCCTCTGTAACTGACGGATGAACTCCTGCGGATCATCCTCGTGCCTCGACCGTAGAACTCGCGGAATACAACTCGAGAAAATCCGTAGCCTCAAACTATCCGATGCGGGATGAACTACGGGGCTCTGGAACCAGGCTGCTGCGTCGGCCTCTCGCCGTGTCGGCCACGATCACGGCGAATCGGGCCATCTCCTTGTAACCCATCTCTCTGCTCCAGTGTGGGGTGGAGGCTCAGTGCAGTGGTCTCTGCAGCCCTGCTGCGGCTCTAACCTCTCTTTGGCGGCGTCGCAAAACTCGCCGTCAAGAACTATCTCGTGTAATGACCGGGCTGCGCGCTCGCACTCCTTTGTGTCCCACTAGCAGCTCCACGGTGCCTTGCCGCCTTCGGGCCGGGTTGCCTTGCGGAGGCATAATCGGCGAGAAAGAACACGTCGGAAGAGTCCAACTTACAACATCGCTAAGGCACGATCTCGAGTGAGAAGAATAGAAACCAATCCTAAATGTCCTGCAGCCTCACGATTATAGATGTGGTGCACAACACCGATAATCAAGACTCTACTAGACACGGTCAGAGACACTTTCCGAGGATTAATCGCTCCGATACCACTTGTGACGCCCGCAACCGGGCCATCGTGCCTTACCGGGCACCCTAGTGATACAACATCGAGAAAACCAATGGAAATAAAAACTTTACATGAAATGAGAGACATAAATAAATAAAGCCAACCCAACCGTTGCCTTCGATATATACATAAAACCCGAGCAGTTATCCTTTTACAAACCACGCCACAATTACTCTGCACTTAAGATATCTAACAACTATGACCAGCGGGGCCGCCATACCCCGAATGTACAAGTACCTCTGATGACAGGACTATACAAAAGATAAGCCTCGGAGGAACGAGCTTCAACGCTGAATCTGCGATCCATGAGCGAGGATCAACCAAGGTGTACCTCTACTGCGGCGATGAACGCACTCCGGCCGAGGTCGATACACAGTACCAAGTATGTGCCTGAAAATACAGTAATGAAATCACATTTCATCATTTTATAAAACCATTTCGCAATAAGTAATTATGTCAAGTAAGGGACGATATCCCGAATAATCACTCACACATAATTATGGGTCTCACGCCCATAATACCACTCATGCCGTGGAACTCATTCCTCACCGCGGCGATACATGATGTAAAACAACACCCATATGTGAACTCGAACACTAGATCCCGCTGCGTCATCAAAACCGACGGGCAAGTAGAATAGCCAACTACCGGTCAAAGCTAGTCATATCCTATCACGGGCAAGTGCGGAAGCCAACTACGATCAAAGCTAGCCACGCATCGCGGCGAGGCAAGTATCTTAAGTTAACGCATAATAGCCTACCGTCTCACAAGATACGACCAGGCAAGTATCTTAAGCTATCTACCGAGGCCACGGTACGAGAAAATGACCGAACAAGTATCTAAAGTGTGCTGAACCACACGTACAAACCAAGCCCGTGATCGCCGTCACGCGGCAAGCTTCATGGATTAGCGGTCCATGGACTATGATCGAACCTCACAATGACCGCGTGCCGGCATCTTACCTCGGAAGTCATGGCCATGAAACCATCCCATCGACGCGTGCGTGGAACATCCATCACGCCAAGATGTCCCAAGGAAATAAATCGGATAGCCCTCCCAGAGTCACGGCGCATGAAACAACCGATCGATACTCAAAGTGGACGATACTCGTGGACCACCCAACGCCGGTATGTCCATCAATCAATCGGATAGCGCCTCCTGGAGAGTCACGGAAGACATCAACAAAACACTTGCACATCAAAGACTATCACAACAAGCATAGGCAAGTTTAACATACATTCATTTTAATCAACAATCCGGGTTTCAAACCCAAAATACTACATACTTTCCTTCTTTCAAAAGACCTCTTTCTACGTAAAAGCCACGTGATACTAATACTGTAGTATATAAAGGAAACACGTTTTACTTTTAAAACCAAATTACTTCACCTTCGTAAAAATCTTTACAAGGCTTTTAAAAGCAAGTACTCTATACTTTATAAACCAAGTGCTTTTCTTTTAGAACAACATCAAGTATACTCTTTTTAAAACCCAATTAACTTACTCCTTTCAAAACAAGTAACCTATACTTAAATCAAGTTACTTCTCCGAAAACAAGTCGTTATAAGTCAAGTCTCTTATCTTTCAAGATCAAGTCTCTTAACTTTCAAAATCAAGTCGTTTTACTGTCAAAACCAAATCTTTCTTTTATCTTCATAAAGTCGTTATAACTAACTTCCCATAAAGCCATTATAACACTTTATGTTTTAAAACAAACAAAAATCGTTTCACACACGTCGTCTACCGCACTATATAGTTCACAACAATCATGCTCAAGAGTATAGGAAGAATCACATACCTTTAGCTTAAACCACAAGCCAAGTCAAGTATGCGGCGTAGAAAGATCCACCTATAACAACCACAATATATAAATCAACTTCTAGCACTCTCCGTAGAATATTCTAAACACAAGATTCCTTATTCTACGTAAATTTCTGGCACCTCCCCCGCTATCACATAAATCTCCTCCTACTGTGCCCGCTACTGTGCCAACAACTCAGTGGATTACACGCCTAACCTGACGTGTTCAAATATCTTCACAATAATACTTACACAAGTCTCATGTAATACAGTCAATGTAAATTCGCTCAATCCTTTATAATCATCCTTCGAATATAATATACTCAAGTATAACGACTACAATATGTAATATCCAATTACAATAGGGGGACATAGATCATTACCTCGATAAGCCCAAAAATTATCCAAGTTATAAGTCGATCCTGAGCAACGTTTAGCTCCATCCTTACGCTCCACCGCTCCAGCGACCCTTAGAAGTTTCTAAACAACTTCTCTAAAATACTTCCACCACGCTAGGAAGATTTTTCTAGGGTTTCGGTTTACGGCTATTGGAATAAAGTAGTATTTCCGGGCTCCTAGTATTGAAATAACTTTGGAATACTACTAGGGATACTAGGCCAAGGTATTTGGGATTATACAACAATACACCAAGTATTTTCTACACAAGAGGGGAGGACAAAATCTACACAAAGGGAGGGAAATCATTTGCTTTGGAAAGCTTTCTAGGGAGGGATGATTTACGTCTTCAACTTAAGGGGGTTTATATAGAGGATTCAAGGGCCAAGATCAAGGTAAGTGTAGGGTCAAGATTGGGCCATGTGTGTGTGGGTCCCACCACACCACATGGCCAACGAAAACAAGGGCAGTGGCTTGCCACTTGTCAACCCATTCGGCGAGGACAGTGGCTAGCCACTGTCCACCATTTCGCCAAGGTGCCACATGGGGTGACACGTGTCGCCCCGACTAAATCAAAATATTTCGTCTTAGAAAATATCCAAAATACAAATCTCAAAAACAAAGCGGGCCACAAAATCAGTAAATTTCTCGTGGGCCCCACGTGACCATTTCCGAAAATAAAATCTCATAATTCTAAAATAATCCAAGAAGTCCAAATACCAAATCTGGGAATCCAATTCCCATTAACGAACCTTTTTCTTCACAAAAACCGGAACTATTCCGTCGAAAAAAATCACATCTTCCTTTCTTTCCAAAATTTCTGTCGTATTCTCGTACGCACGTCCTCACATACATACCCTGGAACTACGGGGTATAACATCTACCACGGCCTGCTGGCCTGTGTACACCCTGCCCTGTTGACACCCAATTTTGACCCTCCCGTCCAGTCATTAACTATAAAATTACACTAATTTTCAATAATTCTTAAATAATAAAATGCAGCAATAAAACATTAATACAGGCATAAATAAACAATAAATACGTTAAATAATAATCTAACATACGCGTTTTAATAATAGCATTCATAAAAGAATTAAGAAGTCCTATCTGCATGTAGCATTTAAATAACTCAATTTTATAACGGCATCGCATTAATTAAATAGCACACCCGCATTTAGTATTATAATAATTTAAATTTATAACAATTAGATTAATAAAGCACCTAAATAATTTAAGCACAATTTATTAATTTAATTCACTACTAATTAACAATTAAATACCTAAAACTAATACCTATTTAAATAATTTACCCCTAATTAAATACCTAATACTAACCTAAAACTAATACCCTAATTTAACTACCCAGCCCACTCCCCACTTAAATTACCCGCGACCCGCGGCCCAACCCGATCGGCCCACGCCCCATCAGCCCTTTACCTTAACTCACACGCCCACAAGCCCCTCACTTTCCCTTTACTTTCCCAATCGTCCTCAACGAAAACCTTCAACAAGAAAACCTAAACCTAAAAAAACACATCGCCGCCAAGATCCCTGCCGAGATTCTCGCCGGAGAATCCGGCGACCTTCCTTAACTATGCACACCCAGCCTCAAAAGATACAACTTACCATAGGCTTACTAGATCAAAAAGGAATCGTATCTAAAATGATAACTTGCCATAGCCGAAGTTTTGGAAAAATCATACCATTTACCATCCAAAATCGTAGGCTACCAAATAAGAACCCAGAAGGAAAGACCACCTAAAACGAACACCTAAAATGGGAGCAGAATCAGTCCAAAAATCAATTCAAAGATTGACCATAAGGGCTGTCCAAAATGAGAATCCCAAATGGAGGCTATAAATCATTCAAATGCACATGCAAAGGCAGAGGGGGAGGGTGGACACAAAGACCCCCTGTTAGTAGTACAGCAATCCAGAACGGGGAGACTGGTGAGAAAAACAAAGAGGAGTTTCAGAAAAAAAAAAAAAGAATAAACTTCCATACATCTGCACTCTTTTCTGTTCTTAGGGGGATCAAAAACAGAAGAAAAAAGAACGAGAACAAAACCAAACTCTTTATTTTCGTACAGCCTAGCAAAATCGTCTAAGTTTTGCTTCCTGTTTCAAATCGCATCACAACCAAATATCGAGTGGATCGACGACTTGGTAAGCTGCCCCGGTTCGCTGCCCGGAGAAGGTAAATCCATTCCTCTTCGTGAAACTCTGATTTTGTAGTCGACTATGTGAAACCTGTTTTATCCTGTTTGTTGTCGCTTCGTGTTACATTCGTGTTTGTTGTTTCAATATAGGGGTATTCTGCTGTCCAAGTATTTGTCTAATGAAAGTCTGAAATATGATTTGTCAAATAATTAATGTAAGAGATGCGAGTGGTCATTCGCCTTACATTGGTTCTCGATTATCGGCATCGAATATTTATGTGAGGATGTTGTTTGTCTTAGAGACTGCGTAAGTAGAGGCATAGTATTATGACTTGTTTTGTGTGAAAATGTCTGCGACTCGTATATAGAAATCTGGGTGTAATCATATTTTTTATATTTGAAAGAAAATGCCCTGTTGTGTTAAGATTTCTGTACGTAATTTACTGTAAACTAAGATTCTGAACATAAAGGGAAGAGTCAGTTTTGAGCTTTATGCCTTGCCCCCATTTATCCGCATCTGTACTTGCATTCGTTTCTTCAGGGATAGGTCTAACCCTTGTGTATTTCTTTAGCCTTGCTTCTAGGAGTTTAATTCTGGTCAAATATCGTTTGCAGTGGTAATTTGTCTGATTGTCTTTGAACCTAACCTAAATAATTCTGTATGCCCATCTTATCCCGACCATTTGGACATCCTGGTCTGTCATGTAGTAAAATTAGACTGATTATATATTCACTTTACATAAGTCGGCATGTTTAAGTATTTGGGATATATGTCTGTGTATGCTTGGTTCAATTGTTAGGTTGCCTAGAAGTACATGTCACTGTATCAGTTGCAAAAATTGTTCATGTTGAAACTGTTGGATAAGTGATGGTCCTGTTTGGCTATGATTTTATTCCCTGCTTCCCTTAGATGGGCATTTGATTCATTTCTTATCCCGTTCCAAAATGCCTACTGGTCTATGTATCTGCTTCTTCACTCGCTTTTCCCTTAAATCCTGTCGACATTCTGGTATGTTTAAGTGTTTATGATTTTATTTGGAAGACTTCATGTATGTTATGGTTAATATGCTACTTAACTGGGATTAAAAATGGTACGAAAACATGCCTCTATGTATATGTAAGTAGTGATCGATTTTATGAATAATTGAGATTATTTAGGCTTGGTCCAGGCTTGATAGGTATTCCCAAATGAGGTCGGGAGAATACATGGCTTGCTAGTTGGCTTAGTTTGTATGATACCTTTGACAGGCTTCCTCTGAAGAAGTTTAAGTTTAATCTGTTAGGCTTGTGCCCATTTGACCCATTTTGTTTGTTTTCACACATACTTACTGTCCACAATCTGTGTCTGACCCATACATGTTATTCTTTTACATTCACAAGGCTCAGTTCTACTGTCACAATTTCACTTAAATGTCAGGCATGTCCCGTATTGTCTCTGGCCCATGAAAGGCACTTCCTGCACATATGTATCATGTTGCCTGCATATCGTTGTTGTATATCTGTTTTCTTAAAATTTGGTAGTCGTATTACTACCCTAGCATATATTATTTGGGCAGTTACTAATCCTTATCTTTTTCTTATATTTTACATGAAATGCATCGGAGCAAAACGAAGAGTCTCACGGCGAGACTCATCATAAGCTACAACAAATGAAGACCCGCATCTATGTGCATTTATCTCTGCCTCAGAAATTCCAAGCCGCAGGCGAAAGACATCGCCATTCCTCGAGTACTTTAAATTATTTTCTACCCCGCCCCCATTCATTTACTTATTGTAAATTATTTGTCTAACGCTTTATTAATTAATAGAATAATTAGAATATCTAAACCCTGAACCTCTAGATTAGAAAACAATTCTCTTTAGGTTAATTACTCTAAACTCACTACATATTGCTTAAGTCATACCAAACTATTAAATTTTATTTATCTTCAGAATCGTCACGCTAGCATTTTATTACTAGATTTCAACCCATTTTTATAGACCTCGTTAACATTTGCATAAAAGCCTTATTTCTTTTATTAAAAACCTCCTAAACATTTGGCATACTATGATATGCTAATAAAAGTATAAATCGTCTTTGCATATATAATAATACATGTTTTAAATCTCACATTTATGTTAATAAGAAAACTTCCTATATTTTTTACTTAAATACTTTTTCAAAGACATGTATTGCATCTCAGATAATAAACCCTAGGTTTGAACGGACAACCGCAAGTTAGCGGATCCTTTAGGGTGCCTAACCCCTTCCCTTGAGGATAATAAAGAACCCTTACCCAGAATCTCATTAAGTTTAGCAGACCATTAAAATGGAGTTAATGTTTTACTTTAAACTAGTTAAACATTTAGGTGTCCTAATTCACCCAAACTAATTAGGTGGCGACTCCTGGCAACCCTTTTAAATTTTAGTATTCTTTTAACATTTAGCATTTTATTTATTTTCTAACATTTTATTTAAGCAGGGTTCGCTTTTAGAAAGTCGCGGTCGAAATCGGGCGCGACATGCCCTGCGACTCCACTGGGGATTAAGGTTCTTAACCATAACAGACCTAGGGTTATTATTTGGCATTACTTTTGCATTTAAATTTCGTGTGCTGTATTTTGTTTTATTTTAATTGCTACCTGCTTTACTGCTTTCCTTACACTGACATTCCGCTCATACTTCCTCCCTTATGGAAAATTCACACTATCACACACAACACGCGGGTGTGCTTCGCACACCTGCAAATTTCTTTCAAACACCCACATTTAAGAGAGTTGGTATTTTGCGCGGAGAATTCGGTCCAACCGGTGGTCGCGTAGCCTTCTCACTCGAGTTGTCCGCTCGGGAACCTTGCGTCCAGAAAAGCCAAATCTTAGAAACTTAAGATAGAGCTATACCACCCTTTATTTTAGGGCATGCATGCATTTACCTTAGGTGGGTCGGTCCTTGGCATCGACACCACAATTAGGAAGACACCAAACTTGTCGACGGGTTTCTCAACCCAACGACCAACCATCATATTATGTGTAGCATGGTAATGACAGACAAATCCTAGCCTAATCATGACATGCTGAAATTGGGAAAAGTGCACCGTCATTTGGTCGTCATTTCCAACAAAGGCATTATAGTTGGACGGCTTGGACAAATCCATCATGACCTCGCATATGTGACGTTTAGGCCTACCTCTGGCATAAAGAGGTCCCAAACATGTTAGAACACACACTTGATTCGTAAATTGCTTATTATTATATATTGCCTGCAACTTTTTGCATATTATACTAACTTGGTTTGCTTCATTTGTTAAAGGGTTATTTTTGTCTAGCTTATCCCCAAAAGGTTGATTCGCATTGACTGGTAGAAGCACAATCACCCAACAAATGACTAATCCAGAGGCACCGGAACGAAACAACTTAGGACTCATCCCCGTTCCTGTAGAGAATGCAGAGGCGTTAGAAAGGAGAAACACCAATGATCAACACCTCGCCAAACTTTGGAACTACGTGTGACCTGATTCCCTAGCGGATACGTAGGCGGCCACATCGGCTTCGGTCCCACCTTTTACAAATCCCAATTTCTCCTTTGCTTGTAATTGGAACTACGTTCGACCTGATTCCCTTGGCGGATACGTAGGCGGCCACATCGGCCTCGGTCCCACCTTTAGAATTTTACCCAATATTCGTTTGTAATGAACTACGTGTGACCTGATTCCCTAGCGGATACGTAGGCGGCCACATCGGCTTCGGTCCCACCTTTTACAAAATCCCAATTTCTCCTTTGCTTGTAATTGGAACTACGTTCGACCTGATTCCCTTGGCGGATACGTAGGCGGCCACATCGGCCTCGGTCCCACCTTTAGAATTTTACCCAATATTCGTTTGTAATGAACTACGTGTGACCTGATTCCCTAGCGGATACGTAGGCGGCCACATCGGCTTCGGTCCCACCTTTTACAAAATCCCAATTTCTCTTTTGCTTGTAATTGGAACTACGTTCGACCTGATTCCCTTGGCGGATACGTAGGCGGCCACATCGGCCTCGGTCCCACCTTTAGAATTTTACCCAATATTCGTTTGTAATGAACTACGTCATGACCTGATTCCCTCATGGGGATACGTAGGCGGCCTAAATCGGCTTCGGTCACACCATTAGGAAACTTTCCCTTTGTTTTGAAAACAACGAGAATACACATAACATACAAGCAACTCCATTGAGACTCACTTTAAGGCCAAACGCCCTTTTGCATATTCAAAACTGGGACAATGTAGGAAACTGCAGGGTTGCAAGTCCGAACAGTGTGCACGCAGATATCAAGGAACAAGCGGCGAAGTCAGCGAATCAACCGCCTCAAACTCACAAATTTTTCTTTGGCGCAGTCCTCATATTAGCGTAAGGCAACAAAGTTCGCATACTAGCGGCGAAAAATACAACAAAATTCTTGAAGCGTGGCATAAACATCAACAATCGAGTTCAAATCCGCAACAAATTATAGCGCATCGGCTCGGGCCTAGAAATCAGTGCAAATGCACAAACGCATCGACAAAGACATCATGACAATCCACATGGTTCACAAACGCATCACAACAAAGGCATCATGGCAATTTCGTGGCGGCATCGGCAAAGATGTCCGCCAAGGACAACATCTCAAAGATTCACAACACCGCATATCATACAGGGAAGACATCCTTATTCACATAATTGCATTTCTCATATATTTATCATCTTGTTTTACCAGTTATACACTAATTTTTCTCAAGCTTAGCTTGCAGGAACATTTATTATACATGAGCATCAGCAACACGTCCGAAAACGACGCTAAGTCCGAAAACGACTCCGCGTCCGAAAATGACGCCACGTCCGAAAACGACGCCACGTCCGAAAACGACGTCGAGTCCGAAAACGACTCCGAGTCCGAAAATGACTCCACGTCCGAAAACGATGCCAAGTCCGGCGATACCACGCCCAAACGACGCCGAGTCCAAACGACTCAGTCCAAACGATGCCACATCCGAAACGACGCCACGTCAAAACGACGTCGAGTCCAAACGACTCAGTCGAAGCGACTCCACGCGTCCGAAAACGACGCCAAGTCCGAAAACGACACCACGTCCGAAAACGACGTCGAGTCCGAAAATGACTCTGAGTCCGAAAATGACTCCCCGTCCGAAAATGACGCCACGTCCGAAAACGACGACAAGTCCGAAAACGACGCCAAAAACGACACCACGTTCGAAAACGACGCCACGTCCGAAAACGACGCCACGTCCGAAAACGACGTCGAGTCCGAAAACGACTCCGAGTCCGAAAATGACTCCACGTCCGAAAACGACGCCAAGTCCGAAAACGACACCACGTCCGAAAACGACGTCGAGTCCGAAAACGACTCCGAGTCCAAAAACGACACCACGTCCAAAAATGACGACGAGTCCAAAACGACTCAGTCCGAAACGACTCGCGTCAAAACGACGCCACGTCAAAAACGACGCTAAGTCCAAAACGACACCACGCAAAAACGACGCCGAGTCCAAACGACTCGAGTCCAAAATGACTCCGTCCAAAACGACGCCACGTCCAAAACGACGCTATGTCCGAAACGACGCCACGTCCAAACGACGCCATCCAAAACGACGCCGAGTCCGAAAACGACTCCGAGTCCGAAAACGACTCCGCGTCCGAAAACGACGCCACGTCTGAAAACGACAAGTCCGAAAACGACGCCAAGTCCGAAAACGATGCCATCATCAACATATCACATCTACGCAGGGACGATTTTCTCTGTTCTCAAAATTGCATTTTTTCTCATTTTATGCTTTATTATTATTCTGTCTTAGCAGTTATGCACTAACTCTTTCTTGAGCTTTAGTCTACAGGGGCAGCAGCAACGACGTCATCAACACAACAAATCCAAAGGCAACGACGTCATCAACACAACAAGTCCAAAAATGATGTCAAGTCCGAAAACGACGCCAATAGCAACATTCCAACACAACAGATTCGCTCACAAAGTCAAACTGCAACAAGTCTACATCAAATACATCTTGCAAAAACCACAGGCTACATCATTTACACTTTAATTATTTCATCTAGTTTTGATTACGCATGAATTACTTACACAACTCCATATATAGAACAATTTTTATCTATGCCCTGTGAGGCGTCATTTGCATCTCGTCCATACAACGACGAACATTTGCATTTCGTTTATACAACTGACATTTAACATTTGCATTTTCGTCCAAGACGATTCCGCCCATACAAGGCGCATCTACATCTCGCCTATACAAGACGGCGTATCATCACACCATTTCATTTGACTACAACCACAACACAAAATTCACATTCTTACATTGTTTTGTTTTGACAGTTATGCACTAATGCTTCTATCTTAGCTTCAATCTACAGGAGCGCAAAGATGGAGCACAACGTGGATTTTCTCTTACAAATAACGTGGCAATTTGTTGGGGCCAACCTTCCCAACAAATGGCGTAAGCGCCTCAGCGTCGGTCCACTCGCTCCACATCACCATAAAACCCAAAGATCATAAGTCGATAGCGACACCCTGTGTTCAAGCGATTACTTTTATTTTTATTTTTACATTATAGCCCAAAGGTCGCCATAACTCGACACTGGGACAAATTTTGAGTTTGTGTTAGACCGCCTTGGTGTTTTGGCCATGGTAGCCCAGTGTCGTCATAACTCGACACTGGGACAAATTTTGAGTCCGCGTTATCCCGCCTTGGTATTTTGACCATGGTAGCCCAAATGTCGCCATAATTCGACATCGACAAATTTTGAGTTCGCGTTAGCCCGCCTGGTATTTTGACCATGGTAACCCCAAGATCGCCATAACTCGACATCGACAATTTTAAATTTCGTCGGCCTTTGTCTTTTCCCAAACCTTTCAATCGAGGATCGAGACAAAATTGGCTATGAGTCAACGTCTTTGTCCAAGATTCTTCCATCATCTCCATACAAAGAGGACAACTTGACACCCAATTTTGACCCTCCCGTCCAGTCATTAACTATAAAATTACACTAATTTTCAATAATTCTTAAATAATAAAATGCATCAATAAAACATTAATACATGCATAAATAAACAATAAATACGTAAATTAATAATCTAACATACGCGTTTTAATAATAGCATTCATAAAAGAATTAAGAAGTCCTATCTGCATGTAGCATTTAAATAACTCAATTTTATAACGGCATCGCATTAATTAAACAGCACGCCCGCATTTATAACAATTAGATTAATAAAACACCTAAATAATTTAAGCACAATTTATTAATTAAATTCACTACTAATTAACAATTAAATACCTAAAACTAATACCTATTTAAATAATTTACCCCTAATTAAATACCTAATACTAACCTAAAACTAATACCCTAATTTAACTACCCAAATTTCACTTAAATTACCCGACACGCCCAACCCGACGCCCACGCCCATCGCCTTTACCTTAACTCACACGCCCACTGCCCACAAGCCCCTCACTTTCCCTTTACTTTCCCAATCGTCCTCAACGAAAACCTTCAACAAGAAAACCTAAACCTAAAAAAACACATCGCCGCCAAGATCCCTGCCGAGATTCTCGCCGGAGAATCCGGCGACCTTCCTTAACTACGCACACCCTCGAAAGATACAACTTACCATAGGCTTACTAGATCAAAAGGAATCGTATCTAAACGATAACTTGCCATAGCCGAAGTTTTGGAAAAATCATACCATTTACCATCCAAAATCGTAGGCTACCAAATAAGAACCCAGAAGGAAAGACCACCTAAAACGAACACCTAAAATGGGAGCAGAATCAGTCCAAAAATCAATTCAAAGATTGACCATAAGGGCTGTCCAAAATGAGAATCCCAAATGGAGGCTATAAATCATTCAAATGCACATGCAAAGGCAGAGGGGGAGGGTGGACACAAAGACCCCCTGTTAGTAGTACAAAGAATCGAGCAGGGAGGCGGTGAGAAAAACAAAGAGGAGTTTGAGAAAAAAGAGAATAAACTTCCATACATCTGCACTCTTTTCTGTTCTTAGGGGATCAAAAACAGAAGAAAAAAAAAGAACGAGAACAAAACCAAACTCTTTATTTCGTACAGCCTAGCAAAATCGTCTAAGTTTTGCTTCTTGTTTCAAATCGCATCACAACCAAATATCGAGTGGATCGACGACTTGGTAAGCTGCCCCGGTTCGCTGCCCGGAGAAGGTAAATCCATTCCTCTTCGTGAAACTCTGATTTTGTAGTCGACTATGTGAAACCTGTTTTATCCTGTTTGTTGTCGCTTCGTGTTACATTCGTGTTTGTTGTTTCAATATGGGGGTATTCTGCTGTCCAAGTATTTGTCTAATGAAAGTCTGAAATATGATTTGTCAAATAATTAATGTAAGAGATGCGAGTGGTCATTCGCCTTACCTGTTGGTTCTCGATTATCGACGACTGAATATTTATGTGAGGATGTTGTTTGTCTTAGAGACTGCGTAAGTAGAGGCATAGTATTATGACTTGTTTTGTGTGAAAATGTCTGCGACTCGTATATAGAAATCTGGGTGTAATCATATTTTTTATATTTGAAAGAAACTGCCCTGTTGTGTTAAGATTTCTGTACGTAATTTACTGTAAACTAAGATTCTGAACATAAAGGGAAGAGTCAGTTTTGAGCTTTATGCCTTGCCCCCATTTATCCGCATCTGTACTTGCATTCGTTTCTTCAGGGATAGGTCTAACCCTTGTGTATTTCTTTAGCCTTGCTTCTAGGAGTTTAATTCAGGTCAAATATCGTTTGCAGTGGTAATTTGTCTGATTGTCTTTGAACCTAACTAAATAATTCTGTATGCCCATCTTATCCCGACCATTTGGACATCCTGGTCTGTCATGTAGTAAAATTAGACTGATTATATATTCACTTTACATAAGTCGGCATGTTTAAGTATTTGGGATATATGTCTGTGTATGCTTGGTTCAATTGTTAGGTTGCCTAGAAGTACATGTCACTGTATCAGTTGCAAAAATTGTTCATGTTGAAACTGTTGGATAAGTGATGGTCCTGTTTGGCTATGATTTTATTCCCTGCTTCCCTTAGATGGGCATTTGATTCATTTCTTATCCCGTTCCAAAATGCCTACTGGTCTATGTATCTGCTTCTTCACTCGCTTTTCCCTTAAATCCTGTCGACATTCTGGTATGTTTAAGTGTTTATGATTTTATTTGGAAGACTTCATGTATGTTATGGTTAATATGCTACTTAACTGGGATTAAAAATGGTACGAAAACATGCCTCTATGTATATGTAAGTAGTGATCGATTTTATGAATGATTGAGATTATTTAGGCTTGGTCCAGGCTTGATAGGTATTCCCAAATGAGGTCGGGAGAATACATGGCTTGCTAGTTGGCTTAGTTTGTATGATACCTTTGACAGGCTTCCTCTGAAGAAGTTTAAGTTTAATCTGTTAGGCTTGTGCCCATTTGACCCATTTTGTTTGTTTTCACACATACTTACATCCACAACTGTCTGTATCGACCATACATGTTATTCTTTTACATTCACAAGGCTCGATTCTCATCACAATTTCACTTAAATGTCAGGCATGTCCCGTATTGTCTCTGGCCCATGAAAGGCACTTCCTGCACATATGTATCATGTTGCCTGCATATCGTTGTTGTATATCTGTTTTCTTAAAATTTGGTAGTCGTATTACTACCCTAGCATATATTATTTGGGCAGTTACTAATCCTTATCTTTTTCTTATATTTTACATGAAATGCATCGAGCAAACGAAGAGTCTCACGAGACTCATCATAAGCTACAACAAATGAAGACCCGCATCTATGTGCATTTATCTCTGCCTCAGAAATTCCAAGCCGCAGGCGAAAGACATCGCCATTCCTCGAGTCCTTTAAATTATTTTCTACCCCGCCCCCATTCATTTACTTATTGTAAATTATTTGTCTAACGCTTTATTAATTAATAGAATAATTAGAATATCTAAACCCTGAACCTCTAGATTAGAAAACAATTCTCTTTAGGTTAATTACTCTAAACTCACTACATATTGCTTAAGTCATACCAAACTATTAAATTTTATTTATCTTCGTAACTGTTCGCCGCTAGCATTTTATTACTAGATTTCCAACCCATTTTTTATAGACCCTCGTTAACATTTGCATAAAAGCCTTATTTCTTTTATTAAAAACCTCCTAAACATTTGGCATACTATGATATGCTAATAAAAGTATAAATCGTCTTTGCATATATAATAATACATGTTTTAAATCTCACATTTATGTTAATAAGAAAACTTCCTATATTTTTTACTTAAATACTTTTTCAAAGACATGTATTGCATCTCAGATAATAAACCCTAGGTTTGAACGGACAACCGCAAGTTAGCGGATCCTTTAGGGTGCCTAACCCCTTCCCTTGAGGATAATAAAGAACCCTTACCCAGAATCTCATTAAGTTTAGCAGACCATTATAATGGAGTTAATGTTTTACTTTAAACTAGTTAAACATTTAGGTGTCCTAATTCACCCAAACTAATTAGGTGGCGACTCCTGGCAACCCTTTTAAATTTTAGTATTCTTTTAACATTTAGCATTTTATTTATTTTCTAACATTTTATTTAAGCAGGGTTCGCTTTTAGAAAGTCGCGGTCGAAATCGGGCGCGACATGCCCTGCGAGGCGCATATCTATCGAAGATGAAGAACCAACAGCTGACCTAGTAGGCTGTGCCATACTCCCCATACCACCTTTGGAATGACAGTCGCTCCTCAAATGGCCTTGGCGGCCGCAAAAATAACAAGCACCTGTAATAACGCGACATTCCCCAAAATAGGACCTACCACACCTAGAACATGGAGGCAAATGTGGCCTCGACTAACTAGGACCCCTGAATATCTGCGAACCTGCAGTCATAGTGTCACGACTCGTCCTCGGGCCCGTGACTGGTGCCTTACCCCGGGCACCCTAGTGATACAACATCAGAGAAAAACCAGCGGAAATAAAAACTCAAGAAAGAAAACAGTGAAATAAGAAAACAGGCTAACCCAAACGGTTACCTTTTTGTACATAAATGAAAACTTGAACAGTTACATCCCTTACAAACCCCGCCACAAAGCATGCACTCTAAGAATTTTAAAACCATAATGACGGGACAGGGCCCCGCCATGCCCATGAATGTACAAAAGTCTACAACTTCAGGGAACCGTACCACAGGACAAGCTTCCGGAGATATGGAGCTTTCCGAGAACTGAACAGCGATCCTAAGAGTGCGGATCAGCAAGCTATGTACCTCCACCTGCGGCATGAACGCAGCCCCGGGCGAGGTCGACAACATGTACCAAGTATGTGAAACTGAAAAATACTGTAAATGAAATCATAATAGTCTATATAAAGCAGGAGACATGTATGATAACCAAACTACAGTACACAACATATAAGCAGTCATGTCAAGTCGGGGACTCATGCCCGTGAAATCATCACTCAAATACAACCCGGGAATTTAACCCGCACAATGGCCGCATGCCCCGACACCTCACCTCGGTATAAGCATGGCCCTGGAACCGTCCTAGTGGGCCCATACCCGTGGACCATCCAACGTGTCGGTATGCCCAAAGGAGATAACAAGATAACAATCCCTGTGGAAGCATACCCGTGGGCCACCCAACGTGTCGGTATGTCCAAACAACTAACAAGATAATACTCACTGTGGAAGCATACCCGTGGGCTACCCAACGTGTCAGTATGTCCAAACAAATAACAAGAGAATACTCATCAGGAAGCATACCCGTGGGCTACCCAACGTGTCAGTATGTCCAAACAAATAACAAGAGAATACTCATTGTGGAAGCATACCCGTGGGCTACCCAACGTGTCAGTATGTCCAAACAAATAAACAGATAACCGGCCCTCCATCGAGAGACTCGGTAGCACAAATCACACCCTTGCACAACAAGGCTATATCAACCAAGCATAGGCAAGTTACACACCACTCAAGGTACTTTACACACTTCTTAACACAACGTCAAGTATACCATTAAAAAGCCCAAGTATCTAACCCCTTTAAGATCAAGGTACTCCTACCCTTTTATAACCAAGCCACTTATGTTTTTCCATCACAAAGAGTTCGATATTTGAAAACAGTTACTTCTCTTTTCCCAAAATCAAGTTACCATTTTAAATCCAATAATGAATCCATTCTTTTATTTTCCATAAAGTCGTTATAACTAACTTCCCATAAAGCTATTATAACACTTTATGTTTTACAATAAGACAAGACAAAACCATGCCTTTCTTTTAAACCAAAACACTTCAAATTCTTAAGTCTCTTTTCTTTTAGAAATCGAGTTCCTTCCACTTCCGAGAAAACTCCCTGCATTCCGGCGCCATGCCTCAGATTCCAGCGCGCACTGCACCTGAACCGAAACCACTGCTTTGCCTGACTGCGCACCAAACTTGAAACTTCCATAACTTTTGACTCTGATGTCCTATCGACGAACGGTTTGTTGCGTTGGGAACTAGATTTAACGGACTACACCCTAGGCTTTTTAAACACCTTGAAATTCTTAACAACTGGGGTACAACACTCCAAGGTAGACTCAAAATCCGTCCAACACATGTTTGTCCACTTATCTTTCCACTTTCAAATCTTATATTCCTTGGTATGTTCTTATCTTATCTTCTTGAATTTACGGGGTGTAACACATAGGGCCCTGAACAACCCCTGAATACCCTGGGCGATCAAATCTCCTACATGTAGACTGTGAAGGTACACTCTGTGCTGGCTGGGAAGAATGTCTACCCTGCTGCTGAGGCTTCCCACCTCGAAACTCACCAAACTGTCCAGCCGATCTACCCTCTTAGGCTGGCCTCGGTCGTGCTCTCTGTCTGGCTGACGCCCTTTATGTCTTTCCTCTACCCCCTGCACATAAGCCTGGATACGAGCAATATCCATACCCGGCTGAAGAGCCACTGCCAAACAACCATCAGCCAAATACCGATCTAGCCCCATCACATAGCGATGAACTCTATCGGCCATATCAGTCACAATCATTGGCGCATATCTTGCCAATGAATTAAACTTCAGGCTATACTCATGAATGGTACTGCCACTCTGCCTCAACTGTAGGAATCTGTCCACTCTAGCCCTCCTCATCTCTGGAGGCAATAAGTGACCAAAGAATGCCTCTGTAAACTCATATCATATAGCTGGAGGAACATCCTCTCCCCTGGACAACTCCCAAGACTCATACCAGTTTGTCGCTATATCCCGCATCCTATATGAAGCTAACTCAACCGACTCAGTCTCCGAAGTCCTGATTACCCTCAAGGTACGCCGTGATCCGCCGGATGAACCATCGCGTCATCCTCGGGTCTTGACGGAAAAACTCGGAGGTCACATAAGAAATCACGAACCTCAAATCGCTGACCTGTGGTCAACTCCTCGTCCTCGTCATGTCCGCCTACCACAAATCTAGTCAGCATCTGCACTACCTCTCTCATGGCCCTATCATCTGCCTCTGGCTGAGGAACTGGAGGCTCAAGTATCGGGGCCTCTGGAGCTTCTCTGGTAATGGCGATGTAACTGAACTCGCTGACTGATGCACATTCTCAGGAATAAACTGGGCCTGTGCCCTAGTAACTCTCTGAGTCCGACTAGCAGCTCCTGCTACTGATTTGCCCTTCTGGGCCACTGTTGCCTTCTTCGGAGGCATAGCTGTAACACAATAATACGTTAGAGGGGAACCATCCTAATAACACAGCTCTATTGCACGATCTTATGAGGTGAAAGAATAGCAACCAATCCTAAATGTCCAGCAGCCTCCTGTGTATAAGTATGGTGCACAACATACCTATACCCAAGAATCTACTTCTACACGGTCTATAGACATTCCGAGGACGAACTGCTCTGATACCACTTTTGTCACGACCGAACCCCGGGCCCACGACTGGTGCCCTACTTGGGCACCCTTATACCCGTACCTCCCTTATAACCAACGGAGGCAAATAAAACTCATATAATAAAGCAGGCAAGCCGATAAGGCCGCCACTGTATATAGAAATACCCGAATAACTGTGACTGTACATATGTCCAATCCACACATGACTACAGACCTCTAAGAGTATAACAATAACTATGACGGGACAAGGCCCCGTCGTACCCCTGAATATACATAAGCCTGTAATAGCCAAAAATGTACCAAAAGACTAGACTCCGAGACAATGAAGCTATCTCAACAACTGAGCAAAGATCCTAAGCACGCGGATCAGCAAACGGAGTAACTACACATGCGGGCATGAACGTAGCCCCCCGAAGGGGGTCAGTACAACAGGTACCAAGTATGTAAACATAAAGTACAGTAATTAAAATCATAACTGGCCAAAGAATGACAGGGACAAGTATGAAAATCAAATACTAGATCCAACCGTGCCATATAAAAATAGAGCCAACTGTACCTTTCTTTAATAAACATAGAGTCATGTCAACATCATGGGACGCCGGCCCATATACTTATCAAATGTATATATATATATATCAGTGTTGCGGATCGTGCAACCCGTCCCAATATATAATAGTGTTGCGGATCGTGCAACATGTCCCAATAAATATATAAGTGTTGCAGATCGTGTAATCCGTCCCAATATATGTATACAAGTGTTGCGGATCGTGCAACCCGTCCCAATAGATATACATATAACTATCATGACAACCTTGTGCAATTTAAATCACATTTTGACTCTCAATAACATCATCTTTAAAATGAACTTTCATTTTAGAAAAACCAAGGCCCTATCATACCTTTCATTTTATAAAACCCCAAGATACTAACACTTGTAGTATCAAGGCACTTTTACTTTTGAAATCAAACACTTTTAAACTCAAGTAACTATTCTTTTCAAATCAAGGCACTACCACCTTATGTACCATATAAAATCTAGATTCATTTAAAACACGTACGTCTACCGTACACTTATTTTATAAAAGTCATGCCAGGGTAGATTCAATGGAATAGATAGAATAACTTCTATTTTAGAAAAATCCAAAGTACTACCAATGGAATCTATCATTAAGGATTAAGATCCAATAAAACAATGTACGCCCGCCTTACAATCTTTCCTTTATAAAATCAAGTCACGTATCATCAAGGATTAGAATTCACTCACTTTATAAAGACCATGCCAAAGAAAGATAGGAAGAGTTCACATACCTTATAGGCTATACCAACTTGACAACTAGAATACGTCTCAAGTAGTATTTCAACCTATAATGACAATAACACGTCTATCAATTCCATGATACTAGTATACACTTATACTACATAATGACTCTTCTTTCGTATAAAAATTCGGGCAACACTTCCCCTATTTATACATACTTTCCCCCTTATAAATAAGGCCAAATACATCAATAACCAAGCACCACTTAAGGGCACAACCAAAACAACAACCAAGGTGATTCACACACCTATTTCTCATGTAAATCCGGCCTCTTAATCCATATAAAAACAGAAGCTTACAACACCTTTATATACCCTTATTCCTTTAGGACTTACATTAGCGATTTACCATCTTAAACATGCATAATGATAACTGAATTTTCCGCATTATAACACCACAAAACAGTCCCTGAAACTGCACCACAATATCCAACAGTTTTGGGCAGTTTTCGGCCAACACACCACTAATGCCCTTTTCACAATTCCTTATAATCCAACTCACATTCCAACATGTTTATATAGATCAAAACAACTTGTAACAACATGATTTCCTTCATTTTAACATGCGATTATAGACGTTAAATAACAACAATAACCAACGAATCCAACATTACCAAAACTGCCCAGTTTCGGCTATCATGCCTAAAACTGTGACATGCATTTCTTAATCTACTTTTTACTTAACATATGTTCATCTATCAATTATAACCTCATGTAACTTCTAATTACTTCAAGAGTAAGAAGAAATCTTACCTTAAACTTAGCCAAAAACAGTCCCAATGTCTCGACAATATCACCTTGTTTTGCACCACTTCTTCACGTTACAATCACACACACGTATCCTCTACAAGCTTGTAACTATCTTGCTTTCATGTTTTACTTCTAAGAGGTTCATCAACAAGCTTAGTGTTTCAAGATCTTTTCATGCCAAAATCGTGACTTAATATATTGCAAGGTTAACTTGGCTTAGAATTTGGTTAAGGGGCTTAAACTTGTAAAATAACTTGTTCTTGTTCTTCACCTTTTTGCTAGGATTTTCGAGACTTGAAGAAGAGTAAGAGATATGAGGGTTTGAAATGGATGAAGATATTATGAGGGCTAAGTCTTCCAAGACTTGAATTAATACAAGTGTAGTAACATAAGTGGAGGGGGACCCATGAAGCCCCACTTGTCCACTTGTCTTTCCTCCACATAAATATCTCAACACTTAGCCAATTTTCACCCAAATTTTGATGGCCTCACCCTTAGGATATCAAGACTTAATTAATCTACAGTTAGTCCACAATTCTATTGGAAATAATCCAATTACTAGATTAATTCTTGTCATCACAATAATCTCGAAAATTTTCCATATAAGAAATTGTAAAAATCCTTTCCTTCCAACATTCAAATCTAATTTTCATAATCATGTTATCACTTAGTAGATATGGAATTATGGGGTGTAACACTACAAATATAAGAGTTTCCAGCACACTAGTTAGTAAACAAAATTAAGTGGACAATAGGATCATTCACCCACAAGCAGCTTGACTAATGTGAGGACTAAGGAGAGAAGTTGACATGAGAGAACACATCAGTTAGTTAAGTGGGAGTCCGATTGAAATATTCAGATAGTGATAGCCCTATCACTCAGAATACGACAGGGTCATCCCTCATACGGGAGAAAAATGATTGTCATGATGAAGATCCCATTTTTGGAGAAGATTAGGAAAGATATTAAAAACAAAACAGCAACCTTCGAGTATAATAGGAGAGGGACCCTCATATGGAAGGTCCATTTGTGTATTCCGAATATAGTATGATTACGAGACAAGATTACGACGGAGGTCCATTGTTCACAATATTCCATTCACCATGGATCTACTAAGATGTATCATTATCTAAAAAGGTATGTATTGGTGGGAACATTGCGGAGTTGGTGGTTCAGTGTCTTAATTGTCAGCCAGTAAAAATAGGGCACTAGAAGCCCGATTTCTTGACTCAGAACATCGAGATTCTGATATGAAAATAGGAAATGATTAATATGTACTTCATTCGGGATTATCTCATTCTTTCCGTAAATTTGATTCCATGTGGGTGATCGTTGACAGACTGACCAAATCAGCTCATTCTTGCCGGTGAAAGTTACATACACAACCAAGGACTCGTGAAGTTATATATTAAGGAGATTGTTCGACTTCATGATGTGTCTATTTCTATTATATCAGACCGATGTGCTCAGTTTATAACTAATTTCTAGAGGTCATTTCAGAAAGGGTTAGGCACCTGAGTTAATTTAAGTACGATTTTCCATCCTCAGACAGATAGTCGGGCCGAGCGAATGATTCATGTTATACCCCGTAGTTCTGACCCTACGTATGAGAGTGTACGAAAACATGTAAGACTTAAAATTTTCAAATGATAGGTTGACGGATTGTTCCGGACGGGTTTTAGTCAACTTTGAGGCGGGTTATGACCTGGTACATTGAGAGTTCCTAAGTGTTTTAAAGTCCTAGGGCGTATTTCGTTGAGTCTAGTTTCCAACGCAACCAACCGTTCGTCGATAGGACGTCGTAGTAGAAAGTTATGGGAGTTACAAGTTCAGTGTGCAGACGGACATAAATGCGTTTCGTGCAAAGCGGCAGGCGCGGCGCGGATGCGAGCAGCGCGCGGAAATCGAGGGTCACTGAAGTTGCAGCGCCGCGGCTCCAGGACAGCAGGGCCGCGGCGCCGGAAGTTCCGAGAGTCCGCAGAGGTTTCAGAGCCGCGGCGCCGGCGTCAGGGCCGCGACGCCAATGCAGGATTCCTGGCGGAAAAACTTAGGAAAAATCAGATTTTTCTTTTAAAAGACCTTGGGAGGGTGACAAGTGTCCCCCCCATCTGATTTTGCATGCATTATATTGACCAAGTCTATTTCATCTCTCTCTTAGACAAAAGCTCCTCCTTCTCTCTTAAAAGTTCAAGTTCCTCCTTCTCTCTACAATCCCAAGAGATATTCTAGCCTTGGGAAAAATCTGAAAAAAAGTAAAGGCAAGAAGGAAGCTTGTGGCTAGCTTGTGGAGGTTGTTGTGGTGGTGTTCTTGAAAAGAAAGCTAGCAAGTTGTTAGAAAAGTTTGGCTAAGGCTTTAAGGTAACATTTCTTCCCTTGTGGTTTAGTTATTAATGTTGCATGTGAAGAAGAAGGGATGTGTAGTAGTAAATAATGCACTTAGAATCCTTGCATGTAAGAAATGTGGTTTGGATATGAAAGAATTGACTAAAAAGATATTATGAGCATGTTGTAGCCTAAAAACTACTTTAGAATTGTTAAGTGAATTGTTGTACCTTATGGGGCAGAATTTTGCACACCCAAATTTAGGTGTATAATCCCCTTTGTGTTGGTTTGGATGTTGGGCCTTAAATGTGGCGTTTGAGTGTTAAAAATCAGCCTTTGAAAAGGTGGCAAAGTGAGTAGAAACAAAGGAAATGCTGCCCAATTTTCCATAGGAATTAGTAACCTTGAACTTGGAAATATTCTACTTTGAAACTAGAAGTTAATAAACGTATTATGGTCATTATAGGTTGACGTATTATGTGCGATAGTTGGAATTAACAAGTGGATTGACCGAAGAGGTATGTAGAGCTTTCCTATCTTTTGAGCATGAGTAGTTGTATCTATGTAGTACGGTATACGTACAAGATTTGATAATCTTCACTTGTTTTGAGGTATATGATACTTGTTTCGTTTTAAAGGTATAAGTCCCTTGGATTTAGGGAAAATGTATTTGACAAAGGGATAACGCTAATATAATGACTTTATGGGAAGTTGGTTATATTAGTTTTCTTGAAAGTTTCACAAAGAAAGGTTTACTCTAATTAAAACAAGTACGGGTAAAGGATTTGAAACTAAGAAAGGTGAATTGATTTTTAGGCATTGGTTGCCTAAGGTTTTAAAGGAAATGAAGTCACTTGATTTAGAAGCCAATTATATTTCTAAAAGGAAACGTGACTTGTCTTGAAAAGAAATCGTAACTTGATACTATGGTGATTAGTATCTTGGAATTTTTGTATAAAAAGAGTTATTTCTTAAAAAGTTAGAAGTACATGGTACTTGGGTTGAATTCCCGGATTTTCTATTAAAAGACATGTTAGTGCCTTAGGATACTAAAATGAGAGGATATATTAATAATGTTATAAGAAGTTAGAGGATTTCTTAACTTGCTTATGTTATGATAAGCCGGTAGTGCTTATGTATGATATGATAGGCCGGTAGTGCTTATGTTGTGATATGATAGGCCGGTAGTGCTTATGTATGATATGATAGACCGGTAGTGCTTATGTTATGTATGATAGCCGGATGAGCTATGTTATATATTTGTATTATTACGGGGTAAACCCCGGGTTATTATCTATGCCATGGATTTGCTACCCATGATGCGAGCGCGCTTGCACTCACGCGATCCGACCACGGATCCATGCGGGTGAAATAGTCTCACGCGAGTGCGGCGATGGTACTCATGCGGGTCCACGGATCCATGCGGGTGAAATAGTCTCATGCGGGTGAAATAGTCCCACGACGAGGCGGATGACCTCACGCGGGTCCACAGACCCACGCGGGTGAAATAGTCCCGTGAGTAGGATTGCTTAATGATACTACGGCGAGGTACGCTTTTGATCGTGAGCCTCCTATTTTTATGCTATAAGATTTATACTTGTTACTCTCATTGTTAGTAAGGCACAGTGCAAGGAAATTGATTTTTATCTATGACTCCCGCTTATTTTTGACTTATGATATTACTACAATATTTTCCAGTTTTACATACTTGGTACGTTGTGTCTCGACCCTTCCTGGGCTGCGTTCATGCCGCAGGTAAGGAAAAGCAGGTGGTAGATCCTCATTCCTAGGATCTTTTACTCAGGTGTCAGGAGCTCCATTTCTTCGGAGGCTCGACTTTTGGTATGGTTCTCCCTGGTGTTGTTGATATTTTGTACATTCAGGAGCATGACGGGGCCCTGTCCCGTCATAGTGTTACTCATTCTTAGAGGCCTGTAGTCTTGTCATAACTTGGTTTGTTTAAGGATGTAACTGTTCGGTTTTATGTACTTTTGGGGTAGCCATTTTGGGCTAGACTATTTTATATCATTATAGTTGTTTATTGTGAGTTTATATTCCGCTGGTTTTCTCTGATGTTGTGTCACAAGGGTTCCCGGGTCAAGGCACCGGTCACGGATCCGAGGTCGGGTCGTGACAAAAGTGGTATCAAAGCAGTTAATCCTCGGAAAGGGTCTACAGGCCGTATCTAGTAGAGTCTTGATTATCGGTGTGTTGTGCACCACATCTATAATCGTGAGGTCGCAGGATATTTAGGATTGGTTTACATTCTTTCACTCTACTATCGTGCAATAGAGCTGTGTTATAGGTTGAATTTCCTCTGACGTATTTTTCCTGTATCAGTTATGCCTCCACGCAAGGCAACCGCGCCCGTGGCGGCAAGGCGAGAGGGAACTACTAGTAGGGCACCGAGGTTACGAGGCATGCCCGCCCCACGGATGAGGTGTTTCAGACGGCGAGTTCTATAACGTCGCCAACCCCAAGCAGTCCGAGGCGAGCAGCAGCTGGCCACGAGCCGCGTACCGAGCCCACCCAAAGCAGAAAGGCGAGGATATGGGCTACGCGAGATGGCCCGCCATCGCCGTGATCGTGGCGATACGAGGATAGGCCGAGATGCAGCCCGGCTATACCCGTAGTTCAGCACAGAGCTGCTAGCTTGAGACTGAGGGACTTTTTGAGTTGCAGGCCACCAGAGTTTTATGGGTCGAGGTATGAGGATGATCTCGGGAGTTTATCCGAAGCGACAGCGGATCATGAGGGTGATCGGGGCTTCGGAGACCGAGTCGGTGGTACTAGGTTCGCATCGGCTGCGGGACACTGCAGTTGACTGGTATGATTCATGGGAACTGTCCCGGGGGGAGCATGCGCTTCCCGCTGTTTGGGACGAGTTCTCAGAGGCGTTACTTGGCCATTTCTTGCCTCCGCAGATGAGGAGGGCTCGGGCCGATAGATTTTTGACACTGAGACAGAGTGGGCGGACTCCGGGAATACAATGTGGAGTTTGACTCATTGGCTCGGTATGTGCCCGCTTTGGTAGCAGACATGGAGGACAGGGTGCACCGCTATGTCACAGGACTCGATGATCACTTGGCCGAGAGTTGCACGGGAGTGGCTCTTCAGCCGGGCATGGACATTGCCCGCATGCAGGCATATGCACTTTGGTGCGGTGAACGCAGGGCCGACGGATCGGTGTATCGCGAGAAGAGGGCGTGACAGCAGGTTCTCTCGGTAGTTTTAGGGTAGACAACCCTGAAGCACCAGATTTGCACCACTGGCCCAGAGCGCCTCCACCATCTTCGGACGTCTGAGTATTCGGGAGCGTGACAGGTTCCGTGGCTTGGGTTTCAGAGGAACAAAGTTCCAGATGAGGCCACCTATGCCTCGGTGTGGTCGATGTGGTGATTGCCATTAGGGGTGTCGTCGTGTTCCAGAAGATGCTTGTTACTCTTGTGGCCAGCAGGGCCATTTGAAGAGATGTCCGACCACAGGCGGCGGAAATGCTATGGCTCACCACGATTCGATTGCCGGGTCTTCATCTTGATGGTTATGCGCCCGAGGCAGGTGTTCACGGCCAGCAGCCGCGAGGGTCGTGGCAGGGGTTCTAGTTCCAGCGGTCCTCAGAACCGCATCTATGCTATGTCCAGTCGTCAGGACCAGGAGGCGTCACCCGATGTCGTCACAGGTACATTATTGGTTTCTTGCTGTGATGTATATGCTTTGATAGATCCAGGTTCTACCTTGTCCTATATATCTCCTCATATTGCTGGTAGAATAGGGATAGATCCCGAGTCCATAGAATCTTTTGAGGTGGCTACGCCGGTAGGTGCTTCGGTGGTAGCTGAGCGGGTATATAAGGCTTGCCCAGTGACTATAGATGGTCGTCAGACTCTAGCTGACTTGATAGAGTTGGATATGACAGACTTTGATGTGATTATGGGTATGGATTGGCTAGCGTCTTGCTATGCAAATGTGGACTGTAGAGAGAGACTAGTACGGTTCCAGTTTCCTGGTGAGCCGGTGATCGAGTGGAAAGGGAATACTGCATCACCGAGGGGTAGGTTTATTTCTTACCTCAAGGCCAGGAAGATGGTGCGGAAAGGGTATATTTACCATTTGGTTCGGGTGTTTGATACTGAGGCTGAGATACCGGACCTTCAGTCGGTTCCGGTTGTTAGCGAGTTTCTAGACGTATTCCCAGACGAGCTTCCGGGTATCCCTCCTGAGAGGGAGATTGAGTTTTGCATTGATTTGGCGCCTGACACTCGACCGATATCTATTTCGCCATACAGAATGGCACCTGCCGAGTTAAAAGAGTTGAAGGACCATGTTACACCCCGTATTTGCAGGACATGTTTTAAGAACGTACGTAAGAACTCGCAAGTGTTAAAATTTGAGACTTGTAAAAAGTTTGTCGGAATTATGAAATTATCGGAAAACGTAGTATGGTGACGAATGGGAGGGCGACACGTGTCACCCCCCTTAAGGATGCCTTGGACGAAATTAGCAAGGGCAAGAGGGTCATTGGACCTTTGTTAGCAAGACAAGTCTTGCAAGTAGCAAGCTTGACAATCTTGACTAAGTCAAAGGACCCACAAAGCTTGATATTTAATTAAGACCTCATCCTAGCCACCCAATTGTACACATCTTGACCCTCCATGTCCCTATATATTACTACAAGTCCACACTTAGCCAAAATTTCAAGAAATTGGATGAACAAGCTAGCTTAGCTCTCGGGTTTGCTCCCTTCAAGAAGAGAATTTTTTTGTTTCTTGTCCTATAAGCTCCACATTTTAAACCAAGGTTCTTGAGTGTATTGTGAGTGTATCTCAATAGAAAAATCTCGGAAAAAGATAGTTTTCGGGTTAGTCGCAAAGCGAAAACCTAGTTGCTTTTCTAGGTTTTGTTTGGAAGTTTGAAGGAGAATTGTTGGTGTTGTTCTAAGGGTCTCAAGGAGCGGATTGAAGTGTCTTGAAGAGGCTCTAAGTTGCTAAGGAGAGATTTCGGATTTGAAGATTGGATTAAGATTCGTTGAGGTATAATCTTGTTCTTTGATAGTGTTACAAGAATATTTATATTGTTGTTAGCTTTACTTGTTGCTAGCATGAAGTATTTGTTATACCCCGTATTTCCAGAGTATGTACGTAAGGGAATACGTACAAAAGTTTAGCCTTAAAAGTTAGGCTTGGACGAAAATATTTGGGCACAACTCACTAAAAGAATCGTTTTCCGACGAAACGTTTTACACAACTCGCGTAGGATAAATTCCGGCTATGTCATTTCTAATTTTTGCGGATTTTTCCGAGAGACGAAACACTTTGGGCCAACGGGAGGCGACACTTGTCACCCTCCAATTGGTGGACTTGAGGCGCCCATTGGGACGAATTGATAGCCAATTTTGTCAAGTAGTTGGTAGGATATTTTGTGTGCAAGTTGGCAGGTACACTTGCCTAATCTTGACCTTACACTTGCCTAGCACTTGGCTAAATCTTGGCCATTGGTTGGCCATCCCTTGACCTATAAATACTCTTGTGATGAAGAGTTCTTCATCCACAAACAAGCCTTCCAAGTCTTGAAATCCTCTCCTCTCCCTTAAGCCTTTTCGTCAACACACCTCCCCTTTGGTGAGCTTGGCCGAGGCAACCCTCCTCTAGCCTAGCCGAAATCTACCCCCTCCCTTGGTAGAAAAGTTGCCTTCTAGTATTGTTATAATGCCCAAAATACCCTAGCCCAAATCCCTTAGTCCTTAGTAGAAGTTGTGAAGAACTTCTAAGGTTTTCGAGCTACTGAGCGCATACAACTTAGGAGCTAAACCTTGCTCAGGCGCGACTTTTATCTAGGATATTATTGGGCTTACCGAGGTAAATAAACTTGTCCTTCTTTTGTAATTAGAGAATACATACCGTAGAAGTATAGAAATAAGTATAAATACGCAGAAGGATATTAAAGAATAGAATTGAATGTTATCACAAAGAAGGGTTTAAAGAAGAAGAATAATCAAATCTGATTTACTTAGGATCGTTTTCACGATGACTTGAGTAGCTCACCGGGTAGGGAAGTGTTGCCCAATTTTCCGTAGGATATAGAACCCTCGCTTAGAATCGCATGAGAATAGTCAACGCGTTGATAGACGTGTTCGACTATTATAGTCGATTCTTCCGCGCGACATATTCAACTTGGCAGGTGGTTTTCGCTGAGAAGGTATGTGATTCTTCCTAAAGCATGATATTTTTAAAATATATAGTACGGTAGACGTACATGTGTTAACTGAATAATAACTACGACAATGTCTTTGACTTAAGCCTGAATAATACTTACGGCAATGTCTTGCGACTTAAGCCTGAATAATAAGGATCTTAAAGCATTTCAAAAGAATATTGAATCATTTTCTTACAGAAGCTTAAGAGTTATACTAGCTTTATGAGAAGTTAGGTATAACCACTTAAGAATAATAAAAGGAACAGTTTACCTATGTGTTTATAACAGACTTATATTGATTTGTGAAAAGAATAATAAGATGGTTTGATAAGTAGACATGATATGATGCTATGTGTGTTAGTGTCTTGTAACGTTTGTATAAGAGAGTATTCTTGTTGTGCTTATGTTGTTTAACGATAAGCTGTTATGTTAGTGTAATATCACTCACCTCTTGACATATTACCGGGGTTGTCGCCTCCACGCTGGTAGACTCAAAGCGATGCAGGACCATGATTCGAGAATACCTCATGCGGGTCCAGGGACCCATGCGCGAGCTACGGAGTTCCGAGTTAGTGCGGGGTTATACCTCACGCGGTCTATGTGGCCATGCGGACTACGAGTCGGGGCGATGCCGAGGAGTAGCTACCGATGCGGTTATATACCCTATGCGGGCCTACGTGAGTGGCCCATGCGGACTACGGAGTCCGTGATTAGGCTTGCATGGTGATACTACGCAATTGGCCTGCTCGATCATTCGCAACCTAGAAAAGACACATTCTGATTTACCTATTGTTGCTCTTGTTTATGATGTGGCACTATGCGGTTACCTTAGTTGTTTCATACATATATGTAAACTGATTTTAAAATGATATGTTTTCATTTAAGTACTTCTGATTTCACATACTTGGTACTGTTATCGACCTCCTTGAGCTGCGTTCATGCCGCAGGTAAGCGGCAGTGCTAGATCCACATCCTTAGGATCTCTTTGCATTGGTGTCGGGAGCTCCATCTTCTAGGAGGCTCTACTTTTGGTATGATCTCCTGTATTGTAGATAGTTTGTACATTCGTGGTATGACGGCCTGTCCGCCATAGTTGTTTACTTCCTTAGAGGCCTGTAGTCCTATTGTACAGTTGGGATGTAACTGCAAAACTATGTTATGTATATATGCCGAAAGGCGACATTTTCTCACATAAAACTGTGTCTCTTTTACAACTGTTTCATGTCTTGTTTTATATTCCGCTGATTACTCTGATGTATGACTACTTGGGTGCCCGGGTAAGGCACCAGTCACGGGCCCCGGAACGGGTCGTGACAATATTTGTGTTGAAGTTTATAAGGATTATGGATTGATTGTAGCCTTGAAAATCCGAAATGTAATGTAAGCCATGTTAAGTTGGATTACAATTTGGTCGTTTATTAGAATCATCGCATGTTAATTACTTGGAGATTATAGAAGTTATAATCGTTTGCGACTTGATATCATGTTAGGCTAATAACTTGGATTGAAATGGAAATTGGATAAGAATTGATGTTGTAGCACTTCAAGTTAGCCAAATTGGCCTAGTAAGTTGAAGTAATTTGATATCGTTTGTGGGGCGAAATTTTACACGTCTAGTAGGCGTGTAATCCCCTATTGTTGATTACATTGATTGGTCCTTAAATGTGGCGTGTTTGGTTATTGTATTCGGCCTTGAAAAAGGTGGCAAAGTAAGTAGAAACAAAGGAGGTGCTGTCTGATTTTCCGTAGAATTTAGTGACTTAGCACTTAGAATATTCTACGTTTGAAATTAGAGGTTAATGGACGTTGGTGACCATTATAGGTTGAAGTACTAAGTATAGCGTATCCTACTTGAAGAATGGAATAGCTCAAGGTTGAAGTACTTTGGAGCATTTTGCTACTTGTCGACAATCGTCGCGAGGTATGTGAACCTCTTCCTTCGTTTGGCATGATTCTATGTATGGAATATACGTGGTATCATTTCATGTTTCTGTTACTCTTAGAAGTTAAGAGGTAGTTGTGTGATCTACTCTATGTAGAACTTTTCCTATCTTTGACCATGACTAGTTGCACGTATGTAGTGCGGTGACGTCTGACACCTTGATATCCTTTACTAGTTTGTGAATAGCCAAGTCGGGTGAGTTGGGAGATTAACTCACTTCTTTGAAAGTGTAAAGGATGTCTTAAGTTTTATTAAAGTTAAGGGACTTGAAGAGTTTTAAAGTATGTGATACTTGTTCCGTTTTAAACGTATAAGTCCCTTGGATAGGAAATTGTTTTTGGCTAAGGTATAAAGTGAATATAACGGCTTTATGGGAAGTTAGTTATATTTGCTTTATGGAAAGATAAATGACTTGATTTTAGTAAAAAGGCAACTTGTTTTTAAGGCATAAATTGCCTAAGGTTTTATAATAAAAGGAGTCACTTTTTTTCTAAAGGTTAAGAGACTAATTGTATTTTTGCAAGTTATGAGAATTGATTTGAAATGATATAATACTTGGTTTCAAAAAGTAGAAGTCTCTTGGTTATAAAAGGAACGTGTTGGTCTAAACCATAAAGGGTTATAACGGCTTTATGGAAAGTTGGTTATAACGGCTTTATGGAAGGTTAAGAGAATGGTTTTCTCTAATGAAGTAATCAAAGAAATAACTTGTATTAAGGAATGGCAAATTGTTTTAAAGGTACCAATTGCTTAAGGTTTTTAATAAAGAAGTCACTTGATTTAGAAGCCGGTAATTGTATTTACAAAAAGGTATTGTGACTTGACTTGAAAGGTGGATAGGACTTGATACTACGGTTGTTAGTATCGGGGAAGTTTTATTTGGAAAGGAGTCTTTTGAAAAGAATGTACGTACGTAGTACTTTGTCTTGATTAATTGAGAATTAGTCTAAGTGTGCCCTGATAAGTATTTTGTCTTGTTAAATGAGAATTATTCTATTTGTGCCCTGATAAGTACTTTGGCTTGTTAAATGAGAATTATTCTATTTGTGCCCTGATAAGTACTTTGTCTTGTTAAATGAGAATTATCCTATGTGTGCCTTGATAAGTACTTTGGCTTGGTTAATTGAGAATTAGCCTATATGTGCTGGTGATAGCCTTTGAGTGCAAGTATTATGTTTTATTACGTTGCCGCGACTCTCGGTTGGAGGGCCGGCTGTCTTGTTGTAAGTTACTTGGACGTACCGACAGTGATGTGGGATTCCACGGGTATGCTTCCGTTATTTGGAGTACTTGGGTTAAATTCCCGGATTTTTTATAAAGGACATGATAGTGCTTATGTATTGTTAGATGGTCGGTCGAGATAGGGTAAGAGTATAAATGAGGGGTAAACCCCCAAGACGTTATACCACCTTCTCCAGGGTAAGAGTATCAGTGAGGGGTAAACCCCCAAGACGCTATACCACCTGCTTTACCACCTTCTCCAGGGTAAGAGTATCAGTGAGGGGTAAACCCCCAAGACGCTATACCACCTTCTCCAGGGTAAGAGTATCAGTGAGGGGTAAACCCCCAAGACGCTATACCACCTGCTTTACCACCTTCTCCAGGGTAAGAGTATCAGTGAGGGGTAAACCCCCAAGACGCTATACCACCTGCTCCAGGGTAAGAGTATAAATGAGGGGTAACCCCCAAGACGTTATACCACCTGCTTGATTGATGTTATGGGCATGAGACCCATGTTTATATTTTACACTTATAGCTGTCGACAGTGATGTGGGATTCCACGGGCAGGAGATATATATATATGTATTGTGTATGTGTACGCCGACAGTGAGGTGGGATGCCACGGGCGCGTCACATGGTTATATTTTACACTTATAGCTGTCGACAGTGATGTGGGATTCCACGGGCAGGAGATATATATATGTATTGTGTATGTGTACGCCGACAGTGAGATGGGATGCCACGGGCGCGTCACATGGTTATATTTTACACTTATAGCTGTCGGCAGTGATGGGGGATTCCACGGCCACACTTTGCTATTTTGTGTGACTTGATCGCGTCCTGGATTGGGCCGGGTAGTATATGCGTCCCTCCATAAAAGGGTCGGATTGTGTTATGAAAGATAAGTAAGTTTTATAGTAATGAACTTAATGATTTTCCTAATCATGTACATAAGAGTGTGACTATAACTTTTATTGAAAATGGGAAAAGATAATAAGGTACGATTAAGTTCATAAGTGGTAATGACACGGCAGGATCTGATATGTACTTTTTATACCTGTCCATGTCATTCTTTTGTACAGTTATGATTTGTTTATCAGACGTTATATTCTCGCTCCATATTCGATACATTGCCAGACGACTGTCACGACCTGCCCGGCCCGTGGATCGTGCTCACGGCACCCAAGTAGCCATACATTAGAGTAACCAGCGGAAATATAAAACAAGACAGGCAACAGTTTATAAAATAAGACACAGTTTATGTAAGAAAACGTCGCCTTTCGGCATATATAAATAATAACTACGACAATGTCTTTTGACTTAAGCCTGAATAATACTTACGGCAATGTCTTGCGACTTAAGCCTGAATAATAAGGATCTTAAAGCATTTCAAAATAATATTGAATCATTTTCTTACAGAAGAGAACTAATTAGTTTTTAAAACAGAAGCTTAAGAGTTATACTAGCTTTATGAGAAGTTAGGTATAACCACTTAAGAATAATAAAAGGAACAGTTTACCTATGTGTTTATAACAGACTTATATTGATTTGTGAAAAGAATAATAAGATGGTTTGATAAGTAGACATGATATGATGCTATGTGTGTTAGTGTCTTGTAACGTTTGTATAAGAGAGTATTCTTGTTGTGCTTATGTTGTTTAACGATAAGCTGTTATGTTAGTGTAATATCACTCACCTCTTGACATATTACCGGGGTTAAGCCGCCTCCGACGCGGGTAGACTCAGCGTGATGCAGGACCATGATTCGAGAATACCTCATGCGGGTCCAGGGGACCTATGCGGAGCTACGGGAGTTCCAGGTTAGTGTGCGGGGTTATACCTCATGCGGTCTATGTGGCCATGCGGACTACGAGTCCAGGACGATGCCGAGGAGTAGCTACCCTCGATGCGGGGTTATATACCCTATCGGTCCTACGTGAGTGGCCTATGCGACTACGGAGTCCGTGATTAGGCTTGCATGGTGATACTACGCAATTGGCCTGCTCGATCATTCGCAACCTAGAAAAGACACATTACGCTTTACCTATTGTTGCTCTTGTTTATGATGTGGCACTATGCGGTTACCTCGTTGTTTCATACATATATGTAAACTGATTTTAAAATGATATGTTTTCATTTAAGTACTTTACGATTTCACATACTTGGTACTGTTATCGACCTCTCGGGGCTGCGTTCATGCCGCAGTAAGGCAGGTGCTAGATCCACATCCTTAGGATCTCTTTGCATTGGTGTCGGAGCTCCATCTTCTCCGAGGCTCTACTTTTTGCATGATCTCCCGTATTGTAGATAGTTTGTACATTCAGTGGTATGGCGGGCCCCGTCCCGCCATAGTTGTTTACTTCCTGAGGCTCAGAGTCCTATTGTACGTTGGGATGTAATCGCAAAACTATGTTATGTATATATGCCGAAAGGCGACATTTTCTCACATAAAATCGTGTCTCTTTTACAATCGTTTCATGTCTTGTTTTATATTCCGTGATTACTCGATGTATGACTACTTGGGTGCGGGTAAGGCACTACCACGCCCCGAACGGGTCGTGACAAAAGTGGTATCGAGCGCTTAATCCTGAAAGTGTCTACTGCATCGTATCTAGTAAGTCTTGATTATCGGTGTGCACCACACCAATAATCGTGAGGCTATAGGATATTTAGGATTGGTTTCATTCTTCTCATTCCGAGATCGTGCCTTAGAGGCGTGTTATAAGTTGGACCTCTAACGTATTCCTTTCTCAGAATGCTTATGCCTCCACGTAAGGCAACCCGCCCGTGGCGGCAAGGCACCGAGGAGTCGCTAGTGGGACACCTAGAGTCACGAGGGCTCAGGCCCAGTCGATACCCGAGACGGCAAGTTCTACGACGCCGCCGACCCCAGGAGGGTTTAGCGCCGCAGCAGCGGCTGATGAGACCACAGTACCTACACCTCCACCCCACACCGGAGCAGATGAGATGGGTTACGCAGAGATGGCCCGCCATCGCCAGATCGTGGCGCATACGAGACAGCCGACGCGGCAGTCAGCCCCACCCGATTGTACCCGTGGTTCATCCGAGGCGCAGAGTTTGAGGCTACGAGACTTCGAGTCAGAGCCCGCCAGAGTTTTACGGTCGATGCCGAGGATGATCCGCAGGAGTTCATCCGTCGCCTACAGAGGATTTTGAGAGTGATCGCATGCCGAGACCGAGTCCGTGATCTTTGGTTCACATAGGCCGCGTGATACCGCAATCGATTGGTTTGATTCGCGGAGTTATCCCGGGAGAGCACGCGTCCCCACTACTGGGATGAGTTCTCAAAGGCTTTCTCACTCACTTCTTGCCTCCACAGACGGCGAGGGCGCGGGTCGATAGATTTTTACCGCCGAGGCAGAGAGGACGACCGCCGTGAGTACAATGTCGAGTTTGATTCATTGGCTCGATATGTCCCAAATTGGTAGCGTATATGGAGGATAGGTGCACCGCCACGCCACCGGCTAGATGATTATATGGCCGAAGTCACGCGCGGTGTTTCTCTTCACCGTATGGACATTACCCGCACGCAGCTCATGCTCTTGGATGCGCGAGCGTAGAGACCGACGGGTCCGACAGCAAGAAGCAGGCACGGTGACGCAGGTCTTTTGGTGGCTATCGTGGGGTGGCCTCGCAGCTAGCCTAGATTTGCACCACGCCACCAGAGCACTCCCGCACCGCCCTCAAGACACCAGATATTCGAGGGCGCACTGTGGCCCCAGGACTTCGTGACGCCGAGCGGCAGAGGTACCGCCGACGGACCACCCCCGGTGTGGCCGATGCGTAGATCCCACTTCGGAGTTGTGGTGCTGCTACAGTGAGCTTGTTTCGGGCCAGGCCAGCAGGTCACTATGCGAGGAACCGTCCAAGGGCGGCAAGGCGCGATGGTAGGGTCACCATGTTCTTTTCACGGTCTTCTTCATCCCCGACAGCCTACTCACCCCGAGGGCAAGGTACTCATGGACCAGCCGGTCGCGCAGAGGTCGTGGCGCTGGTCCCGCTTCTAGCGGTCCTCGTAACCACATTTATGCTTTGTCCACCGACAGATCGTGAGGCCTCACCGATGTCGCCACAGTACCTTATCGGGCTCGGTTTGATGTGTATGCTTTGATAGATCCGGTTCTACTGGTCCTATATATCTCCCTTATTGCTAGTAGGGTAGGGATAGAGCCCGAGTCCATAGACCCTTTCGAGGTAGCTACGCCAGATGGTGATTCGTGGTAGCTCGGCGGGTATATAGGGCTTGTCCAAAGGACCATTTACGTCGCGACCCTAGCCGACTTGATAGAGTTGGATATGATTGATTTTGACGTGATCACGTATGGATTGGCTAGCTTCTGCTACGCCAATGTAGACCGCAAGGAGAGAGTAGCGTTCCGCTCGAGGAGCCGGTTGTTGAGTGGGAGGAGCACGGTATCGCCGAGGGTAGGTTTATTTCCTACCTCAAGGCTAGGAAGATGGTGCGCAGGGGTATATCTACCATCTCGTCGGGTGTTTGATACCGAGGTCGCAGTGCGATTTTGACCGCCCAGAGTCGAGAGTTCCCGGATGTGTTTCCGCACGACCTCGTATCCTCCCGAGAGGAGATTGAGTTTTGTATAGACATATTGCGGACACTTCGCCTATTTCCATTCCGCCATACGTAATGGCACCGCCGAAGTTAAGAGAGTTGAAGGATCACTTAGGGATTTCCGGAGAAAGGGCTTCATCAGCCTAGTGTTTCTCCCCGGGAGCGCCAGATTGTTCGTGAAGAAGAAGGACGGGACGCTGCGCATGTGTGTTGATTACAGGCAGCTGAACAAGGTGACCATTAAGAACAGATACCCCCTTCCCAGGATTGATGATTTGTTCGACCAGTTCCAGGGTGCGAGATGTTTCTCCAAGATTGATCTGCGATCGGGCTATCATCAAAGTGCGAGTCGAGAGAGGTGGATGTCCCTAGATCGCATTCGACCCAGACGCATTATGAGTTCGTGGTCATGTCTTTGGTTGACCAATGCTCCGTGGTATTCATGGATTTGATGAACCGAGTGTTCAAACCATTTTTGGACACGCTTTGTGATAGTGTTCATTGATGATATCTTGGTTTATTCTCGCCAGAGCAGAGCACGCGAGCATTTGAGGACTGTGGCCGACAGCTTCTCCAGGACCAGCAGTTGTACGCCAAGTTTTCCAAATGTGAGTTTTGGTTGACTTCGGTGGCTTTTCTTGGGCATATTGTCGGGGCTGATGGCATTCGAGTGGATACAGCCAAGATCGAGGCAGTCAGGATATCACGACCCGATCCCGGGCCCGTGACTGGTGCCTTACCCCGGGCACCCTAGTGATACAACATCAGAGAAAACCAGCGGAAAATAAAACATAAACATGAAACAAGATATATGATCATAAACAAAGCAACCAAAAGCGATTTCTCAGATATATACATAAAACCCAATAGCTTTAATCCTTTTACAACCCCGCCACAACAAGATTACATGCACTCTAAGATTTACAACAACCATGACGGACAAAGGTCACGACCCGATTCCGCCCGTGGATCGTGCCTTACCCCGCACCCTAGTGATACAACATCGAGTAATCACGAACATAAACGATACAAGACATATTATGAAATATGAAACAATAACTGAGAAAACTTGCCTTTCTAAGATATATGTAAATAACAACTTTTTCAACATGAGCAGCTTTAATCCTTTTTACAAACCCCGCCACGATAAAGATTCTGCACTTAAGAATGATATGACAACAATGGCGGGACAGGCCCCGCCAAACCCCGAATGTAAACACTTACTACGACAGAGACTATACCATCGATAAGCCTCCGAGAAACGGAGCTTCCCAAACGCCAAATCGTGACTCGAGCTAGGATCAACGACTGGTGTACCTCAACCTGCGGCATGAACGCAGCCCCCCGAAGGAGGTCAGTACAACAGGTACCGAGTATGTGAAACTAAAAATATCAGAAATGAAATCATAATAGTCTAGGCGCAGAGACATGTATGATAAGCAAACTACGCTCACAACAAATAGCAAATATGTCAAGTCAGGGACTCACGCCCTCAAAGTTATCACAATAAAACCGTACGGGGCAAGTACGAAGGCATAGCCGACTACTAAGACCCACAGTACCAAAAATACCACAAACTGTATCCCGAGGTCTTTCTAGACCGCACCACATGATCGAAGCTGGCCACTCGCCCGCAATATCAATGTGCGCGTCTATCCCTGGAACTCTCGCAGCTCCGCATAGGTCACACACGGACCCGCATGAGGTATTCCTCGAATCATGGTCCCAGACCGCCTGAGGTATACCCCGCATCGAAGGCAGCTAACCCTCGGTATCCGCCTAGGCTCCCGCAACCCGCATAGTCTCAAAAGACCGCATAGTCTCAATGCATCGCATAGGGAATCCCCGCATCAGGCTAAACACCCGGAATGATCAATCCTGGAGCTACCGCACTCCGCATAGTCACGAGGACCGCATAGGCCGTAAAGACCCGCATCAAGGGTGGCAAGCCCTCGGTATAATAAGTCAAAGGGGTATGTGATACAATAATAGTACAACGGGCTTAACGCTTAACAACTTAAGCACAACTAGAGTGTACCCCTTAAATCTCGATCACACAAGATACTAACAAACGTAGCATCCTAACATTTTCACTTATCACATCAACAAGAAAGTATTTACAAAGCTATCTCAAACCAAAGACAATCAAGTTATTCACACAAGGTACTTTAAGCTAACAAGTTCGGGTATCTACCCCTAAAGTACTTCATACATTAAATCTTTTAAAAGATCCGTTGCTTTCACATAAGTCACACAATACCCGTAGTATAAAATAGAGTGACTGTCTTTTTAAATAAACAAAAAAAGTTACCTTTTTAAAATAAATTAACAACATTATTTTCCAAACGCCCAAGTTTGCCTAGTTTCAAATGTTCACGCTTCTTATTTTAGAAAGGTTTCGTAGTTCATAGTCTTATTCATTTAAGAATATAATTCTCTTTTAAACAACTGAGAAACATAAGTCTTATATGTGAGTAGGATATTCTTGTTTATAACAATCTTATTACAAAGAAATTGTGATCTAGGAAATATCATTTTGTCTCATCTTAGCTTCATGCAGATGGAAGTTTCTCTGGTTTTAATAATACTTAATTAGTCAAAACATTTCCTTTTATTAACGCCGCAGTTGGTTTGTCGATACATTCTGATTTCAAATCAAGAAACATTCTTAAGCCGTTATACCTAACTTCCCATAAAGCTAGTATAACTCTTAAGTTTTTCAAAAACCAAGTATTACTTCTTCTTTCAAAATGATTCAAAAATCTTTTGAAATACTTCAAGTTCTTTATTAACACATAACAAGCCAGTTATAGTTCAAATCAGTTACCTTTTAAAGACCACAAGTATTTTCTTACCAACATAAAGCTGTTATAACCAACTTCCCATAAAGCCGTTATAACACTTTATGTTTTAAATCAATCAAATATGTTTAGCACATGTACGTCTACCGTACTACATAGTTCACACATATCATGCTAGAAGAGATAGGAAGAGGTTCACATACCTCGCGACGAGTATCGACTAATAGCAAAACGCTCCAAGTACTTCCAAACGTCGGCTACTCCTTAAGCCAAGTAGATCGCGCCACACGTAGTACTTCAACCTATAAGGCCACAAGGCGCTTATTAACATTTAGGTCTAATCGTAGAATATTCTACAGAAAATTCGGCAGCACCTCCCCCCCCCCCGCAACAGCGTAAATCTCCTCCTCTATCGAGGCCGGCTACCAAGCCAACCAGGGGGGGTTATACATCTAACCCTAACGGGTACAATTCTACTCCACGGTACTACTACACAAGTCTACTGTAATACAACCCTATGTAATTACAGTTCAGTATTCTTCTTTAAATTCAGGCTTAAGTCGCAAGACATTGCCGTAAGTTTTATTCAGTACTATATATAGCATACTTCAACTATATAATCTAACAACATGTAATTTCCAATTACAATAGAGGGACAAGATAATTACCTCGATAAGCCCATAATTATCCTAGTTTAAATGTCGATCCTGAGCAAGGTTTAGCTCCGACCCGCTCCAAACAACCCTTAGAAGTTCTAACCAACTTCTACTTATGACTTCAACTACGGGTGAAGATTTTCCTGTGGTTTCGGTTTGTGATCGACGGAAGTATAATAGTATTTTACGGGCTTTTCAGATAGTATAACCTTAGAATACAACAAGGTATACGGCTAAGGTAATTTGGGCATTATAACAATACTTTTGAGAGTATTTCTACCAAGAGAGGGGGGTATTATACGAAAGCAACTAGGCTAGGGGGGGGGGTACCCCACGGCCACACTACTAGGAGGGGGGAGAGGCTCTCGCCAGGGCCTTTCAAAGGGGAGAGGGCTCTTGGACGAGAGTCAACAAGAGGGGAGAGGGAGGGATTTTAACACTTAGGATCATTTAGGAATGGATGAATAAGTCTTCAAAGGGATGGGTATTTATAGGCCAAGTGAAGGCCAACCAATGGCCAAGATTGAGCCAAGTGCTACACAAGTGTAAGGCCAAGATTCACCCAAGTGTCCTTGACCAACTAACACACAAAATATCCTACCAACTCCCCTTGACCAACAAGGCCCAATTCGTCCATCACATTATCGCTTACTCCCACCAATTAGAGGTGACAAGTGTCGCCTCTTGTTGGTCCAAAATGTTTCGCCTCTCGAAAAATCCGCAAAAATTAGAAATGTCATAGCCGGAAATTCCCTACGAAAGTCGTGTGGAAAACGCTTTCGAAAAACGACTCTAAACGGGTGTTGTGAACAAAATTAATTCGCCAAGCCTTAGTAAGTTTCAAATTTTCTACGCACGCCCCACGCACATACTCAAAATACGGGGTATAACATTCTCCCCTCCTTAGAAACATTCGTCCCGAATGTTCCTTCTCAAGACGGATAACAAACGCGCGCCAGTATAGTCTTCACTACTATACTTACGAGAACAATCCTGCCACAGCTGGCCACAGAAGCACCTGCGTAAATACTTACATCAAAGTCCACGAGGAAACACCTCTAATCATCACCACAAAACACTCCTCACCGGGGTCTAAAATATACTTCCTTCGCACCTTCTCTTTACAAAAGAAATGATCACATCTATGCCCGCCATACATGCTCGCTTCTCTCTTTACTCGTCGTAGATACCACTTTGTCACTTTGCCTGAGACATTAACCTTCTCAGGCGACCCATCAAATGGTACCACTTTTGTCACTTTGTCGCGAGCCTTGCTCCGACGACCCAACAAATGGTACCGCCGCCATGACTTCGAGGTCGTCGTGACACTCGAACTCTTACCACATTCTCGATACGGCCGCTTTCCAAAACTCGGGGTTACTATCCCTAACGTGGTCATCATTAATCGAACATTCGGATGGATCTCGATACTTTCGAACATAATAATACGAAGATCCGGACGCATCGCCTCCTAAGTCGGACGGCAAAAACTAACATATAGGCAACCTGGCCTATCCTTCACATGAACTCAAAAGGGCCCAAAGTAGCACGGGCTAAGTTCCTTTGTTATACCAAAACTCGTCACACCCTAACCACAGTCTGCTGGAACAAGCCTGAACCAACTGTCTGAACCTTGCCAACCTCGAACCAATCGATCGGCAACTTACACTTCCGCCCCTACAAGGCTTCAAAAGGCGACATCCGAACACTGAAAATGGTAGATTAAACACTTCCTCCACAGGAGACAACAATCCCCACGACTACCTCTGAAATACACACACTGGCCCGAGGGCGAATGCGATTCTGAGACTCACCTGAGTTCTTAACACATGCTTGGCAAAACTTCCAGAAACAACAACAGCCCTACCCTGGGCTCCACTGTCTGTCATAAGGTGAAGGTAGGCACCCCGTGCAGCCTTACAACCTTTCTGATAAAACAACACTGCCGAGTAAACGGTCTTTGCTAGAAAACAAGACGGCTGACCTCCTCGGCCCGACTACTGGTCGAATGCATCCACGAATTCGTACGCTGGCTAACTAAACCTGGGCCTAACACCCTCGTGACCCTAACACAAGGCGGGACCACCACAACCTGACCCCACCACCAAACCTACCGCGGGTTGACCCGCAACGTGGCCTCAACCCGACCCGGCAATGCGCACAATACTAGCTCCCCGATTCGGAACAATCTCACAAATTACGTTTCGAAAACCTAGCGGTCTTCTTAGCTCAACTACCCCCTTTCATTCCACACTACTAGGGACCTATCCCAAACATAACTCACGTGCACTATGCACTTCCGATAAGGGTCGAACATAACACTACACCTTTTCTCGAGATGGCCTCACCGCTAAGGTCTCTACGTAAAAGCTCTAAGGCTCACACCTTCTCTATCCCCAAAATCTTACTCGGTTAAACAACCATGATCTAATCACGACTAACACAATCGTTATCGAACATAGCACTTAAGGTATACTCACCTTATCACACATACCGATCTCTGAGGGTTAAAGATATATCTATATCTACCGCTTCACTCCCTTAATCGTTCTAATCAAACCCGCCTGTAGGCGCATAACTGGAAGGTGACGACTACCCATCGATCTCGAAGGCTAAGTCCTCCTACAAGGACACTCTTTCGACATCGCACTCGACGGTCATAGTACAACAAGTACCAACTAAAAGACGACATTCCCGATGACGGCGTCACACCGCGTGAACCGGAAGATCCGGAGCTCGACCAACTCCTCGCACTGTAACGCCCACGAAATCCGTGGAAGACCACTGCATCGTGGACGTGCATAATCAAATCCGCGAGGTGACTCGCCTCGAAAGTTACCAAAGGACCTTGCCGCTCGACCTTCTTCTGTCGCCTCGTTAACCCGTCGATCTCTACGCTTTCGCCTGCGCATAAGCCCGCATACGTGCCATGCTCAATCCCAATCAAGAATTACTCTTGCACAACCTCTTTTAGATAGTCCTCAAGACTCGCGGTACATCGGTATACTCCGGTAGCCAAATCTATAGCTAGTAATGTGGTCGCTTTGCAATCTAAATTCTGCTCTGGCCGTGGAACCGGGCGTTCAAATGTCATGGCCGCAGTAGGAACTGCCGCCGCTATACTAAACTCTGCTGGGGCTAGTGACGTCGCAAAACTCTCCGAATGAAGCACCACCCCAGGTGATGATTGGGCCTGTGCCCACGTAACCCTCTCAGATTTACTCGCACTTCTCGCCGCTTTGCCCTCACCGGCGGGTTGCCTACGCGGAGGCATAACGGTAAGGGAAAGAAATACGTCAGAGGGTCCAACTTACAACACAGCTCTAAGGCACGATCTCAGAGTGAGAAGAATAGAAACCAATCCTAAATACCCTATAGCCTCCTGATTATTGGTGTGGTGCACAACACACCGATAATCAAGACTCTACTGGATACGGTCTGTAGACACTTTCCGAGGATTAACTGCTCTGATACCACTTTTGTCACGACCCGATTCCGGGCCCGTGACTGGTGCCTTACCCCGGGCACCCTAGTGATACAACATCATAGTAATCGTGGAACATAAACGATACAAGACATATTATGAAATATGAAACAATAACTGAGAAAACTTGCCTTTCTAAGATATATGTAAATAACAATTTTTTCAACATGAGCGCTTTAATCCTTTTTACAAACCCCGCCACGATAGATTTCTGCACTTAAGAATGATATGACAACAATGGCGGACGGGGCCCGCCAAACCCCGAATGTAAACACTTACTACGACAGGACTATACCATCGATAAGCCTCCGAGAAACGGAGCTTCCCAAACGCCAAATCGTGACTCGAGCTAGGATCAACGACTGGTGTACCTCAACCTGCGGCATGAACGCAGCCCCCCGAAGGAGGTCAGTACAACAGGTACCGAGTATGTGAAACTAAAAAAATACTGTAAATGAAATCATAATAGTCTATAAAGCAGGAGACATGTATGATAAGCAAACTACAGTTCACAACAAATAAGCAAATATGTCAAGTCGTGACTCACGCCTCAAAGTTATCACAATAAACCGTGACGGGCAAGTATGAAGGCATAGCCGACTACTAAGACCCACAGTACCAAAAATACCACAAACTATATCCCGAGGTCTTTCTAGACCGCACCACATGATCGAAGCTGGCCACTCGCCCGCAATATCAATGTGCGCGTCTATCCTCGAACTCTCGCAGACTCCGCATAGGTCACACACGACCCGCATGAGGTATTCCTCGAATCATGGTCCTGCATCGCTGAGGTATACCCCGCATCGGCGCAGCTAACCTCGGTATCCGCCTAGGCTCCCGCAACCCGCATAGTCTCAAAAGACCGCATAGTCTCAGCGGACCGCATAGGAATCCCCGCATCGTGCTAAACACCGAATGATCAATCCCGAGCTACCGCGACCGCATAGTCACGAGGACCGCATAGCCGTAAAGACCGCATCAAGGGTGGCAAGCCCTCGGTATAATAAGTCAAAGGGTATGTGATACAATAATAGTACAACGGGCTTAACGCTTAACAACGTAAGCACAACAAGAATGACCCCTTACATCACGATCACACAAGATACTAACACACGTAGCATCCTAACATTTTCACTTATCACATCAACAAGAAAGTATTTACAAAGCTATCTCAAACCAAAGACAATCAAGTTATTCACACAAGGTACTTTAAGCTAACAAGTTCGGGTATCTACCCCTAAAGTACTTCATACATTAAATCTTTTAAAAGATCCGTTGCTTTCACATAAGTCACACAATACCCGTAGTATAAAATAGAGTGACTGTCTTTTTAAATAAACCAAAACACTTACCTTTGTAAAATCAAGTAACAACATTATTTTCCAAACGTCCAAGTTTGCCTAGTTTCAAATGTTCACGTTTCTTATTTTAGAAAGGTTTCGTAGTTCATAGTCTTATTCATTTAAGAATATAATTCTCTTTTAAACAATCTGAGAAACATAAGTCTTATATGTGAGTAGGATATTCTTGTTTATAACAATCTTATTACAGCAGCCGTGATCTAGGAAATATCATTTTGTCTCATCTTAGCTTCTATGCATGGAAGTTTCTCTTCGGTTTTAATAATACTTAATTAGTCAAAACATTTCTTTTATTAACGCTGCAGTTGGTTTGTCGATACATTCGATTTCAAATCAAGAAACATTCTTAAGCCGTTATACCTAACTTCCCATAAAGCTAGTATAACTCTTAAGTTTTTCAAAACCAAGTATTACTTCTTCTTTCAAAATGATTCAAAAATCTTTTGAAATACTTCAAGTTCTTTATTAACACATAACAAGCCAGTTATAGTTCAAATCAGTTACCTTTTAAAGACCACATGTATTTTCTTACCAACATAAAGCTGTTATAACCAACTTCCCATAAAGCCGTTATAACACTTTATGTTTTAAATCAATCAAATATGTTTAGCACATGTACGTCTACCGTACTACATAGTTCACACATATCATGCTAGGAGAGATAGGAAGAGGTTCACATACCTCGCGACGAGTATCGACTAATAGCAAAACGCTCCAAGTACTTCCAAACGTCGGCTACTCCTTAAGCCAAGTAGATCGCGCCACACGTAGTACTTCAACCTATAAGGCCACAAGGCGCTTATTAACATTTAGGTCTAATCGTAGAATATTCTACAGAAAATTCGGCAAAGACTCTCCCCTCGCAACAACAGAAATCTCCTCCTCTATCGAGGCCGGCTACCAAGGCATCCAGGGGTGGGGGGTTATACATCTAAACCTAATGGGTAAAATTCTACTCCACTGACTACTACACAAGTTCATCAGAATACAACCCTATGTAATTACAGTTCAGTATTCTTCTTTAAATTCAGGCTTAAGTCGCAAGACATTGCCGTAAGTTTTATTCAGTACTATATATAGCATACTTCAACTATATAATCTAACAACATGTATTTTCCAATTACAATAGAGGGACAATATAATTACCTCGATAAGCCCATAATTATCCTAGTTTAAATGTCGATCCTGAGCAAGGTTTAGCTCCTACTCTGTGCGCTCCGACCCGCTCCAAACAACCCTTAGAAGTTCTAACCAACTTCTACTTATGACTTCAACTACGGGTGAAGATTTTCCTTAGGGTTTCGGTTTGTGACTGACGGAAGTATAATAGTATTTTCTGGGCTTTTCGTATAGGTATAACCTTAGAATACAACAAGGTATACGGCTAAGGTAATTTGGGCATTATAACAATACTTTTGAGAGTATTTCTACCAAGAGAGGGGGGTATTATACGAAAGCAACGAGGCTAGTGGGTACCCCACGGCCACACTACTAGGAGGGAGAGGGCTCTCGCCGGGGCCCTTCACAGGGGGAGAGGGGCTCTTGGACGAGAGTCAACAAGAGGGGAGAGGGAGGGATTTTAACACTTAGGATCATTTAGGAATGGATGAATAAGTCTTCAAAGGGATGGGTATTTATAGGCCAAGTGAAGGCCAACCAATGGCCAAGATTGAGCCAAGTGCTACACAAGTGTAAGGCCAAGATTCACCCAAGTGTCCTTGACCAACTAACACACAAAATATCCTACCAACTCCCTTGACCAACAAGGCCAATTCGTCCATCACATTACCGCCACTCCCACCAATTAGGGTGACAAGTGTCGCCTCTTGTTGGTCCAAAATGTTTCGCCTCGGAAAAATCCGAAAAAATTAGAAATGTCAGAGCGGGAAATTCCCCTCCGAAAGCTGTGAAAACTTTACTTCGAAAAACGACTCTAAACGGGTGTTGTGAACAAAATTAATTCGGCCAAGCCTTAGTACAAGTTTCAAATTTTCTACGCACGCCCCACGCATATACTCAAAATACGGTATAATGCATGTGGCCCCGCCATACCATTGAATGTACAAGAACCTACAACTCGTGGAACACATACCAAAGAATAAGCCTCCGAGAAACGGAGCTTCCTAATACGCTGAATCGTGATCCTATGAGCGAGGATCCACTACCGATGTACTCCTACCGCGCAGATGAACGCAGCCCCAAGGAGGTCGATAACAGTACCAAGTATGTGAAATCAGAAAAATATCAGAATGAAATCATACTAGTCTAAATAAAGCAGAGACATGTATGATAACCAAACTCTGATTCACCATATAAAAGCCATGTCGATCGAGGACTCACGCCTCAAGTCATCACTCCAATATAACTATGGGTCTCACGCCCACAACATCAATCATGTTCGCATCGCCACATGCCCCGACTCGCCGGTGTCGGGTGTATGTCCATGATGCAACAATAATGCCAATGCCCATGCCGCCCCCGGTCTGCGCCGGTGTAGACACGTCCATGTGACATTAACAACAATAATATCGGGTGATCAACCCCGCCGCACGCCACACGCCCCGACTCAGATCGGTGTAGACATGTCCATGTAACCACAATAACAATATATCGTGTAATCAACCCCGCCGCATGGCCACATGCCCCGAATCGTGACGGTAGACATGTCCATGTAACCACAATAACAATATATCAGGTAATCAACCCTGTCGCATGGCCACATGCCCCCGGAATTCTGCATCGGTGTAGACATGTCCATGTGACATCAACAACAATATACCGCACAACCAGGCTATCACAAACAAGCTCAAGCAAATTACCATACTTCTAGACTTTTATAAAAAGATCCACTCCTTCCCAAGAAGTCACCTGATATCAACACTTGCAGAACAAAGGCTATCACAACAAGCATAGGCGAGTTACACAACAACAAGCATAGGCAAGTTACACACAACTCAAGGTACTTCCATTTCGTATCAAAGTCTGGGTTTTAACCCTAAAGTACTACGTACATTAACTCTTTTTAAAGGATCCGTTTCTTTCACAAAAGTCACATAATACCCGTAGCATAAAAATAGAGTGACTATCTTTTTAAGTAAACCAAAATACTTCCCTTTGTAAAATCAAGTAACAACATTATTTTCCAAACGTTCAAGTTTGCCTAATTTCAAATGCTCAAGTTTCTCATTTTAGAAAGGTTTCATAACTCATAGTCTTAATCTCTTTTAAACCAATTGAGTAACATATGTCTTGTACGTGAGCCATTTATTCTTGTTTACAACAATCTTGTTACAACAGCCATGATCTAGGAAATGTAATACAATTTTGTCTTATCTTAGCTTCTATGCAGATGGAGGTTTCTACTGGTTTTAATAACAATTTGTTATTTGTCAATACACTTTCCTTTATTAGCGCTGCTGTGGTTTGTTCGACACTTATTCTCATTTCCGAAATCAATAAAACATTATTCTTTTTAAAACCAAGTACTCATTACTCGCGAATGAGGTTTCACAACACCTTTAACAAAATGTTAATTACCAAGTAAAACAAGTTAAGTCTCTTATCTTTCGAGATCAAGTCTCTTAACTTCTACAATCAATAAACCAATCTTTTACCTACATAGAGTCGTTATAACTAACTTCCCATAAAGCTATTATAACACCCTATGTTTTAAACCAACCAACTCATTTAGCACATGTACGTCTACCGTACTACATATTTTACAAAGCATCATGCTAGAAGGATAGGAAGAGGTTCACATACCTCGCGACGATTATCGACAAAAAAGCAAAACGCTCCACGATCAGAATCGGCTAGCCGTTCCACTCTTCAAGTAGAATACGCTACTCGTAGTACTTCCACCTATAAGGCCACAAACGTCTATTAACTTCTAACCGCACGGTTCCATATTCTACAGAAAATTCGGCAGCACCTCCCCCCCGCAACAGCGTAAATCTCCTCCTCAATCGAGGCCGGCTACCAAGCCAACCAGGGGGGGTTTATACGTCTAACCGGACGTATACAATTTCTACTATACAGTAATACCACAAGTCTACTGTAATACAGTCCTATGTAATTACAGTTCAGTTCTCTTCTTTAAATTCAGGCTTAAGTCAAAAGACATTGCCGCAAAGCTATGTTCAGTTCTATATATAGTATACTTCAACTATATAATCCTACAACATGTAATTTCCAATTACAATAAGGGGACAAGAATATTTACCTCGATAAGCCCAAAATTATCCAAGTTATAAAAGTCGATCCTGAGCAAGGTTTAGCTCCTACTCCGTGCGCTCCAATCCGCTCCAAACAACCCTTAGAAGTTCTAACCAACTTCTACTTAAATACTTCAACCAACTATGAAGATTTCCTTAGGGTTTCAGTTTGAGACTAAAAGGACAAAAGGTAGTATTTCCGGGCTCTACGTATAGAGGTAACTTTTGGAATACTACAAGGTAAAGGCTAAGGTATTTTGGGCATTACAACAATACTTGGAGGAGTATTTCAATACCACAAAAAAGGGGGGTATATAATCTGAAACAACTAGGCTGTGGGTACCTCTGGCCAGAGCACGACGACGAGGGGAGGGTACCCCTCTCGGCCACAAGGCCACTCAAAGGGGGAGGGGGTGTGGAGGACGAACACAACAAGAAGAGGGGAGGGAGATTTCAAGACTTGGAAACATTTGTGGATGAATGAAGTCTTCACAAAGGGAGGGGTATTTATAGGGAAGCCAAGGGCCAACCAATGGACAAGATCAAGCCATGTGCAAGGCAAGTGTAAGGCCTTGATCAAGCCAAGTACACCCTAACCCTACTCCACAAAACAAGGCACCAAACAAGCCATAAAACAAGGCACAAAACAAGGCCAAAACAAGGAGCCAATTGGCCACAAACTCGTGACCCAACCGGCCATCCACATCGCCCACTTGAGGGTGACAAGTGTCACCCTCTCGTTGGCCCAAAAATCTTCCGTCGCTCGGAAAAATCCGCAAAAATACAAAACGACATAGCCGGAATTTTCCCTACGCAAGCTCTGTAAAACGTTTCATCGAAAAACGACTCTAATCGGGTGTTGTGCACAAATTTCGAACCTATGCCAAACTTTAAGTCTCAAATTGACGACGCCTCCACGTACATACTCTGGAAATACGGGGTATAACATTCTCCCCTCCTTAGAAACATTCATCCCGAATGTTCCTTCTCAAGTCGGATAACGATAAAGTTCCTCTAACAAGTTGCCAACGCCACAGCTTGGCCACGAAATAACTCACGTTCCCTTCCTTCCTTACTCGTCGTGCGATACCACTTTTGTCACTTTGCCGCGAGGTTCTAGTGTCACTCCGGCGACCCAACAAATGGTACCGAACTGCATGCGATTCCTGAGGTTCTAGTGTCTCTCAGGACGTGCCATACTTCGCCATCGCTTCGCTTCAAAGCGGAGTCACTACCTCCAAACTTGGTCATCTTACTAACCTCAATCTTCTTTAAGGCCATTCCCGCCTTCACGAACCGCTCGGTCGAACATATCCACGAACTCATACGATGGTCACCTAAGCGGGCCTAGCACTCGTGACCCTACCTCAAGGGACCACCCAACCGACCCACCTAAAACCGGGCTACGGGTTGACCCGCACACGCCTCAACCCGACCTCCGTCGCCAACTCTTGCTCCTCGATACGGAACAACCTTACTAATTCACATCATGAAAGCTACCACTTCAATTATACACAACCCAAGGAATTCCCCACAATACCTCCACGTATACTACGTACTCTGATAAAGGTCAAACATAAAATAAATCTTTTACACAAGACGACCTTACCTCTAAGGTCTCAATCGTTAAATAGTCTAAGGTTCACACTTACCACGCCCCTGTGCTTACTCTTCTACACTAACTGGTTCCTAAATCACATTTTAGCACAAAGCTAACCGAACATAACACTAAACACATCAGCATACAAAACTCTAGAGGTTAAGGATATACTGTCTCTACCGCTTTTCTAATCACGATCCACGCAGGCACATAGCTAGTGAAGGTGATGAACGACCCATCGATCACGAACTTTGAGTCGTAACATCCGTGCTACCCTTGGTCGGACAAGTTCGCAAAATGGCCCTCCGCCGCAAAAATAACAAGCTCCTGGCACCACGACACTCCTGCAAATGCGTCTACCACATCGACCACACCGAGGTAGGTGATCGTGCATCCGCCAACACCCTACTTCCGCGAAACACGAACCTCGAGTCGACCGCCCCGAATACTCTGGATGCCCTGAAGGTTGTGGAGGTCCACTCTGCACTGGCGGAGGTACCAAACTAGTCTGCTGCTGAGGCGGTCCGCCTCGAAAGTCACCAAAGGACCCTGTTGTTCTGGCCCTCTTCTGCTGATCTTGGTCATTCCGTCGACTTCTCCGCTCTTCACCCCCAAGCGCATAAGCTGCACGCGGCAATGTCCATGCCCGGCTGAAGAGCTACACCCGAGCAAGCCTCTGCCAAGTAATCATCTAACCCGGTAACGTAACGGTGTACTCTGTCCTTCATATCAGCTACAACAGCGGGGGCATAACGAGCCAAGGAGTCGAACTCCACATTGTACTCCCGAATCAGACGCTCGCTCGCCTCAACATCAAAAATCTGGTCCCGAGCCTCTCATCCGTGAGGCAAGAAATGTGCGTAAATGCCCCGAGAACTCGTCCCAAACGGTGGAAGTGCATTCTCTCCCGATAGCTCCACGAATCAAACGATCATGCGGTATCACGCACCGATGCGAACCTAAGACCACCGACTCGGTCTCGAAGCCTTGATCACTCACGATCCACAGAATCGCTTCGGATGAACTCCTCGCGATCATCCTCGTGCCTCGACCCGTAGAACTCGCGGCTACATCTCGAAAGTCCTCGTAGCCTCAAACTATCCGATCTAGGGTGAACCATCTGGCGCATCGAACCGCCGGCCCACTTATCCTCATGTTCTGCCACGACTCGCCAAAGAATCGGGCCATATCCTTGTACCCCATCTCATCTACTCCAGCCGTGGACCGAGGCTCGTCACGGTGGTCTCAGCAGCCCACCGCTGCGACTCTAAACTCGCTGGCAAGTGGCGTCGCAAAACTCGCCGTCTGAAGCATAATCTCAGCATCGGCCGCTCGCGCTCGCATTCTCTCAGTATCTCACTAGCGGCACCCTCGGTCTTGCCCTACGGCTCTGGTTGCCTTGCGCGAGGCATAATCGTAAAACGAGATACGTCAGAGGGGTCCAACTTACAACACAACTCTAAGGCACGATCTCAGAATGAGAAGAATGGAAACCAATCCTAAATGTCCTGCAGCCTCCTGATTATAGATGTGGTGCACAACACATCGATAATCAAGACTCTACTAGACACGGTGCAGAGACACTTTCCGAGGATTAAGCGCTCGATACCACTTTTGTCACGACCCGATCCCGGGCCCGTGACTGGTGCCTTACCCCGGGCACCCTAGTGATACAACATCAGAGAAAACCAGCGGAAAATAAAATATAAACATGAAACAAGATATATGATCATAAAACAGGCCAACCAAAAGATTGCCTTACAGATATATACATAAAACCCAACAGCTTTAATCTTTTTACAACCCCCGCCACAACAAGATTACAGACTTAAGATTTACACAACCATGACGGACAGGCCCCGCCATACCCTCGAATGTACAAGAACCTACAACTCAGGGAACACATACCAAAGAATAAGCCTCCGGAGAAACGGAGCTTCCCAATACGTTGAACTGTGATCCTATGAGCGAGGATCCACTACCGATGTACTCCTACCTGCGGCATGAACGCAGCCCCCCGAAGGAGGTCAGTACAACAGGTACCAAGTATGTGAAACTGTAAAATACTGTAAATGAAATCATACTAGTCTAAATAAAGCAGGAGACATGTATGATAACCAAACTACAGTTCACAACATAAAAGCGAATATGTCGATGTGGACTCACGCCTCAGTCATCACTCAAATATAACTATGGGTCTCACGCCCACAACATCAATCATGTTCGCATCATGGTCGCATGCCCCCGGAATGCGCCGGTGTAGACATGTCCATGATGCAACAATAATAACAATGCCCGGCCACATGCCGGAGTGCGTCGGTGTAGACACGTCCATGTGACATTAACAACAATAATACTGGGTGATCAACCCCGCCGCATGGCCACACGCCCCCGGAATTCTGCATCGGTGTAGACATGTCCATGTAACCACAATAACAATATATCAGGTAATCAACCCTGCCGCATGGCCACATGCCCCCGGAATTCTGCATCGGTGTAGACATGTCCATGTAACCACAATAACAATATATCAGGTAATCAACCCCGCCGACGCCACATGCCCCGACCTGATCGTGTGCATATGTCCATGTGACATCAACAACAATATACCGCACAACCAGGCTATCACAAACAAGCTCAAGCAAATTACCATACTTCTAGACTTTTATAAAAAGATCCACTCCTTCCCAAGAAGTCACCTGATATCAACACTTGCAGAACAAAGGCTATCACAACAAGAATATGCGAGTTACACAACAACAAGCATTGGCAAGTTACACACAACTCAAGGTACTTCCATTTCGTATCAAAGTCTGGGTTTTAACCCTAAAGTACTACGTACATTAACTCTTTTTAAAGGATCCGTTTCTTTCACAAAAGTCACATAATACCCGTAACATAAAAATAGAGTGACTATCTTTTTAAGTAAACCAAAATACTTCCCTTTGTAAAATCAAGTAACAACATTATTTTCCAAACGTTCAAGTTTGCCTAATTTCAAATGCTCAAGTTTCTCATTTTAGAAAGGTTTCATAACTCATAGTCTTAATCTCTTTTAAACCAATTGAGTAACATATGTCTTGTACGTGAGCCGTTTATTCTTGTTTACAACAATCTTGTTACAATGACCATGATCTAGGAAATGTAATACAATTTTGTCTTATCTTAGCTTCTATGCAGATGGAGGTTTCTACTGGTTTTAATAACAATTAGTTATTTGTCAATACACTTTCCTTTATTAGCGCTGCTGTGGTTTGTTCGACACTTATTCTCATTTCCGAAATCAATAAAACATTATTCTTTTTAAAACCAAGTACTCATTACTCGCGAATGAGGTTTCACAACACCTTTAACAAAATGTTAATTACCAAGTAAAACAAGTTAAGTCTCTTATCTTTCAAGATCAAGTCTCTTAACTTCTACAATCAATAAACCAATCTTTTACCTACATAGAGTCGTTATAACTAACTTCCCATAAAGCTATTATAACACCCTATGTTTTAAACCAACCAACTCATTTAGCACATGTACGTCTACCGTACTACATAGTTTACAAAGCATCATGCTAGAAGGATAGGAAGAGGTTCACATACCTCGCGACGATTATCGACAAAAAGCAAAACGCTCCACAGTACTGTAACCCGGCTAGCCGTTTCCACTCTTCAAGTAGAATACGCTACTCGTAGTACTTCCACCTATAAGGCCACAAACGTCTATTAACTTCTAACCGCACGGTTCCATATTCTACAGAAAATTCGCAAAGACCCCGCAACAAAGATAAATCTCCTCCTCAATCGAGGCCGGCTACCAAGCCAACCAGGGGGGGGGGTTTATACGTCTAACCGGACGTATACAATTTCTACTATACAAGAATACACAAGTCTCATCTGAATACACCCTATGTAATTACGATTCTTTCTTTAAATTCAGCTTAAGTCAAAAGACATTGCCGCCAAGCTATGTTCAGTTCTATATATAGTATACCTCAACTATATATTCCTACAACATGTAATTTCCAATTACATTAAGGGGACAAGAATATTTACCTCGATAATCCCAAAAATTATCCAAGTTATAAAAGTCGATCCTGAGCAAGGTTTAGCTCCTACTCCGCGCTCCAATCCGATCCAAACAACCCTTAGAAGTTCTAACCAACTTCTACTTAAATACTTCAACCAACTATGAAGATTTCCTTGTGGTTTCGGTTTGAGACTAAAAGGACAAAAGGTAGTATTTCCTGCTCTACGATAGAGGTAACTTTTGGAATACTACAAGGTAAAGGCTAAGGTATTTTGGGCATTACAACAATACTTGGAGGTGTATTTCAATACCACAAAAGTGGGTATATAATACGAAACAACTAGGCTGAGGGTACCCGGCCAGAGCACTACCAAGGGGGTGAGGTACCCTCTCGCCACAAGGACACTCAAAGGGGAGGGGTGTGGCGGACGAACACAAGAAGAGGGAGGGAGATTTCAAGACTTGGAAACATTTGTGGATGAATGAAGTCTTCACAAAGGAGGGTATTTATAGGAAGCTGGCCAACCAATGGACAAGATCAAGCCATGTGCAAGGCAAGTGTAAGGCCTTGATCAAGCCAAGTGCACCCTAACCCTACTCCACAAAACAAGGCACCAAACAAGCCATAAAACAAGGCACAAAACAAGGCCAAAACAAGGAGCCAATGGCCACAAACTCGTGACCAACCGCCATCCACATCGCCACTCGAGGTGACAAATGTCACCCTCTCGTTGGACCAAAAATGTTCCGTCGCTCGGAAAAATCCGCAAAAATACAAAACGACATAGCCGGAATTTTCCCTACGCAAGCTCTGTAAAACGTTTCGTCGAAAAACGACTCTAATCGGGTGTTGTGCACAAATTTCGAACCTATGCCAAACTTTAAGTCTCAAATTTTCGTACGTACGTCTCCACGTACATACTCTGGAAATACGGGGTATAACACAGGACTTGGCCTAGACCTACTACTCCGACAGAAGTTCGCAGTTTTCTGGGCCTTGCAGGATATTATCGACGGTTCGTGGAGAAGTTTGCTACTATCTCTGCACCATTGACTAGGCTGACTCGTGGCGCAAGTTTGATGGACCGATGCTTGTGAGCGGGTTTCGATTCTTGAAAGAGAGACTGACGACCGCCCCCGTTCTTACTCTTCCAGAGGGTCCAGACGGTTATGTTGTGTATTGCGATGCATCAGACATCGGGTTGGCATGTGTGTTGATGCAGCATGGCAAGGTTATAGCGTATGCATCCCGACAGCTGAAGAAACACGAGAGGAACTACCCCACCCACGATTTGGAGTTGGCAGCGGTGATTCACGCCTTCAAGATCTGGAGGCACTATTCGTATGGGGTTCATGTGGATATTTATACAGACCACAAGAGCCTCCAGTATATCTTCAGCCAGAGGGAGCTGAACTTACGACAGAGACGGTGGTTAGAGTTGCTTAAGGATTACGATGTTGATATCTGTACCACCCGGGAAAGCCAATGTGGCGGATGCTCTTAGTCGTAGGTCGATGGGAGCCTATTAGATGTGCCTAGAGAGAGGACATGGTTCGTGATTTGCATCAGTTAGCGAGCCTTGGTGTCCGTTTGATTGATTCTGATAGCAGTTGGGTTCGAGTTCGTGAGGTTGCCGAGTCTTCCATCGTCGAAGAGGTGAAGAGGCAACAGTTCGAGATCCGCTTTGACACGTTATCGTGATACGCCTCTTCGTGAGGCGCGGTCCTTTGAGGTAGCACGATGGGGTGCTAAGGTTTGAGGGAGTTGTGTGTTCGGATGTTTCGGACTTGGCGGAGTTCTGGGAAGCACACGCAGCGCGTTACTCTATCCATCCGTGGTCGACCAAGATGTACCACGACCTTAGATCCGTATTGTGGGATGGCTTGAAGAGGACGTTGCGAGTTCGTAGCTCGGCCCGTGTTGTCGCGGTGAAGGTAGAGCACCGAGGCACGGTGGTTTGTTCTGACGATAGAGATCCCGACCGAAGTGGGAGGTGATCAACATGGACTTCATCACAGGATTACCTCGCACTCAGAGGAGACATGATTCTATATGGGTTATCGTCGACAGGCTGACGAAATCAGCCCACTTTCTTCCCGTCAGGACGACTTTTTCGGCTGAGGATTATGACAGACTATATATCCGAGAGATCGTCAGACTGCATGGAGTCCCTATTTCGATCATATCGCATGCAGGAGCCCGCCACGCTAACTTGGAGGTCTTTCGGCAGGGTTTAGGACGCAGTGAGCACGAGTCTCGCATTCCATCCACGCAGACGGACAGCAGAGCGCACTATCCGCACTGCTTGAGGATATGCTACGAGCTTGTTATTGACTTCAGGGGTAGCTGGGAGGATCATTTGCCTCTAGTTGAGTTTGCATACAATAATAGCTACCACTCCAGTATTCAGATGGCGCCTTATGAGGCCTTGTATGGGAGGAAGTGCAGATCGCCTATAGGCTGGTTCGATGTGCAGTTAGTGGGACCAGATTTGGTGCAGCAGGCAGTGGATAAGGTGAAGCTTATCCAGGAGAGGTCAGCGACACCGAGTCGGCAAGTCATATGCAGATCATCGTCGTCGCATCCGGAGTTCGAGGTTCATGATTGGGTTTTCCTAGGTGTCACCCATGAAGGTGTGATGAGATTCGGAAGAAGAAACTCACCAAGGTACATTGGGCCGCTTCGCATTGTCCGCAGGGTAGGCAAGGTTGCCTATGAGTTGATCTGCCGTCCGATCCGGAGGCGATGCATCCGGTTTTTCACGTATCTATCTTTGAGGAGATGTATCGGGATCCATCTAGGTACACCCGATTGACGATGTCCAGTGACCGAGGGTTATCGTATGAGGAGATTCCCATAGCGATAATCGATCGTCGAGTTAAGCGTCTGCGACGAAGGGCGTAGCTTCCACAAAGTCTTGTGGCGAACGAGCTCGGGGAGGAGATGACGTGGAAGCGGCGAGGACATGAGGCAGAAGTATCCTCACCTATTCCCCACACCTCCAGGTAATTGACTTTCCTACTTGTAAATTTTCATTATCGTTAATGCCTAAGTGTTGTTTTGTGGCCGTGTGTGGCATTTGCAAACTGTTTAAGTTATGAAGAACCTTATCGTTATCTGTCTTGGGAAGGAATATTCAGGACGAATGTTTCTAAGGAGGGGAGAATGTTATACCCCGTATTTCCAGAGTATGTACGTAAGGGAATACGTACAAAAGTTTAGCCTTAAAAGTTAGGCTTGGACGAAAATATTTGGGCACAACTCACTAAAAGAATCGTTTTCCGACGAAACGTTTTACACAACTCGCGTAGGATAAATTCCGGCTATGTCATTTCTAATTTTTGCGGATTTTTCCGAGAGACGAAACACTTTGGGCCAACGGGAGGGCGACACTTGTCACCCTCCAATTGGTGGACTTGAGGCGTCCATTGGGACGAATTGGATAGCCAATTTTGTCAAGTAGTTGGTAGGATATTTTGTGTGCAAGTTGGCTAGCCACCCAATTGTACACATCTTGACCCTCCATGTCCCTATATATTACTACAAGTCCACACTTAGCCAAAATTTCAAGAAATTGGATGAACAAGCTAGCTTAGCTCTCGGGTTTGCTCCCTTCAAGAAGAGAATTTTTTTGTTTCTTGTCCTATAAGCTCCACATTTTAAACCAAGGTTCTTGAGTGTATTGTGAGTGTATCTCAATAGAAAAATCTCGGAAAAAGATAGTTTTCGGGTTAGTCGCAAAGCGAAAACCTAGTTGCTTTTCTAGGTTTTGTTTGGAAGTTTGAAGGAGAATTGTTGGTGTTGTTCTAAGGGTCTCAAGGAGCGGATTGAAGTGTCTTGAAGAGGCTCTAAGTTGCTAAGGAGAGACTTCGGATTTGAAGATTGGATTAAGATTCGTTGAGGTATAATCTTGTTCTTTGATAGTGTTACAAGAATATTTATATTGTTGTTAGCTTTACTTGTTGCTAGCATGAAGTATTTGTTATACCCCGTATTTCCAGAGTATGTACGTAAGGGAATACGTACAAAAGTTTAGCCTTAAAAGTTAGGCTTGGACGAAAATACTTGGGCACAACTCACTAAAAGAATCGTTTTCCGACGAAACGTTTTACACAACTCGCGTAGGATAAATTCCGGCTATGTCATTTCTAATTTTTGCGGATTTTTCCGAGAGACGAAACACTTTGGGCCAACGGGAGGGCGACACTTGTCACCCTCCAATTGGTGGACTTGAGGCGTCCATTGGGACGAATTGGATAGCCAATTTTGTCAAGTAGTTGGTAGGATATTTTGTGTGCAAGTTGGCTAGGTACACTTGCCCTAATCTTGACCTTACACTTGCCTAGCACTTGGCTAAATCTTGGCCATTGGTTGGCCATCCCTTGACCTATAAATACCCCTCTTGTGATGAAGAGTTCTTCATCCACAAACAAGCCTTCCAAGTCTTGAAATCCTCTCCTCTCCCTTAAGCCTTTTTCGTCCAACACACCTCCCCCCCCTTTGGTGAGCTTGGCCGAGGCAACCCTCCCCTCTAGCCTAGCCGAAATCTACCCCCCCTCCCTTGGTAGAAAAGTTGCCTTCTAGTATTGTTATAATGCCCAAAATACCCTAGCCCAAATCCCTTAGTCCTTAGTAGAAGTTGTGAAGAACTTCTAAGGTTTTCGAGCTACTGAGCGCATACAACTTAGGAGCTAAACCTTGCTCAGCGCGACTTTTATCTAGGATATTATTGGGCTTACTGAGGTAAATAAACTTGTCCTTCTTTTGTAATTAGAGAATACATCTGTAGAAGTATAGAAATAAGTATAAATACGCAGAAGGATATTAAAGAATAGAATAATTGATGTTATCACGCAGAAGGGTTTAAAAGAAGAATAATCAAACTGCATTTACTTAGAATGCTTTTCATGAGACTTGAGTAGCTCACCGTAGGGAAGTCGCCCAATTTTCCGTAGGATATAGAACCCTCTCGCTAGAATCACATGTAATAGTGCGAACGTTGATAGACGTGTCGACTATTATAGTCGATTCTCTCGCGACATATATTCAACTTGGCAGGTGGTTTTCGCTGAGAAGGTATGTGATTCTTCCTAAAGCATGATATTTTTAAAATATATAGTACGGTAGACGTACATGTGTTAACTGAATAATAACTACGACAATGTCTTTTGACTTAAGCCTGAATAATACTTACGGCAATGTCTTGCGACTTAAGCCTGAATAATAAGGATCTTAAAGCATTTCAAAATAATATTGAATCATTTTCTTACAGAAGAGAACTAATTAGTTTTTAAAACAGAAGCTTAAGAGTTATACTAGCTTTATGAGAAGTTAGGTATAACCACTTAAGAATAATAAAAGGAACAGTTTACCTATGTGTTTATAACAGACTTATATTGATTTGTGAAAAGAATAATAAGATGGTTTGATAAGTAGACATGATATGATGCTATGTGTGTTAGTGTCTTGTAACGTTTGTATAAGAGAGTATTCTTGTTGTGCTTATGTTGTTTAACGATAAGCTGTTATGTTAGTGTAATATCACTCACCTCTTGACATATTACCGGGGGTTAAGCTGCCCTCCGATGCGGGGTAGACTCAGGCGGTCTGGGACCATGATTCGAGAATACCTCATGCGGGTCCAGGGGACCTATGCGGAGCTACGGGAGTTCCAGGTTAGTGTGCGGGGTTATACCTCATGCGGTCTATGTGGCCATGCGGACTACGAGTCCAGGACGATGCCGAGGAGTAGCTACCCTCGATGCGGGGTTATATACCCTATGCGGGCCTACGTGAGTGGCCTATGCGGACTCTGGAGTCGAGATTAGGCTTGCATGGTGATACTACGGGCAATTGGCCTGCCCGATCATTCGCAACCTAGAAAAGACACATTCTGATTTACCTATTGTTGCTCTTGTTTATGATGTGGCACTATGTGCGGTTACCTTGGTTGTTTCATACATATATGTAAACTGATTTTAAAATGATATGTTTTCATTTAAGTACTTTACAGTTTCACATACTTGGTACCTGTTGTACTGACCTCCTTGAGGCGCGTTCACGCCGCAGGTGGCAAGCGGCAGGTGCTAGATCCACATCCTTAGGATCTCTTTGCATTGGTGTCAGGAGCTCCATCTTCTCCGGAGGCTCTACTTTTTGGTATGATCTCCCTGTATTGTAGATAGTTTGTACATTCAGGGTATGACGGGGCCCTGTCCCGCCATAGTTGTTTACTTCCTTAGAGGCCTGTAGTCCTATTGTACAGTTGGGATGTAACTGCAAAACTATGTTATGTATATATGCCGAAAGGCGACATTTTCTCACATAAAACTGTGTCTCTTTTACAACTGTTTCATGTCTTGTTTTATATTCCGCTGATTACTCTGATGTATGACTACTTGGGTGCCCGGGTAAGGCACCAGTCACGGGCCCCGGAACGGGTCGTGACAGTATTTGTGTTGAAGTTTATAAGGATTATGGATTGATTGTAGCCTTGAAAATCCGAAATGTAATGTAAGCCATGTTAAGTTGGATTACAATTTGGTCGTTTATTAGAATCATCGCATGTTAATTACTTGGAGATTATAGAAGTTATAATCGTTTGCGACTTGATATCATGTTAGGCTAATAACTTGGATTGAAATGGAAATTGGATAAGAATTGATGTTGTAGCACTTCAAGTTAGCCAAATTGGCCTAGTAAGTTGAAGTAATTTGATATCGTTTGTGGGGCGAAATTTTACACGTCTAGTAGGCGTGTAATCCCCTATTGTTGATTACATTGATTGGTCCTTAAATGTGGCGTGTTTGGTTATTGTATTCGGCCTTGAAAAAGGTGGCAAAGTAAGTAGAAACAAAGGAGGTGCTGTCTGATTTTCCGTAGAATTTAGTGACTTAGCACTTAGAATATTCTACGTTTGAAATAAGAGGTTAATGGACGTTGGTGACCATTATAGGTTGAAGTACTAAGTATAGCGTATCCTACTTGAAGAATGGAATAGCTCAAGGTTGAAGTACTTTGGAGCATTTTGCTACTTGTCGACAATCGTCGCGAGGTATGTGAACCTCTTCCTTCGTTTGGCATGATTCTATGTATGGAATATACCTGTGGTATCATTTCATGTTTCCTGTTACTCTTAGAAGTTAAGAGGTAGTTGTGTGATCTACTCTATGTAGAACTTTTCCTATCTTTGACCATGACTAGTTGCACGTATGTAGTACGGTAGACGTACAACACCTTGATATCCTTTACTAGTTTGTGAATAGCCAAGTCGGGTGAGTTGGGAGATTAACTCACTTCTTTGAAAGTGTAAAGGATGTCTTAAGTTTTATTAAAGTTAAGGGACTTGAAGAGTTTTAAAGTATGTGATACTTGTTCCGTTTTAAACGTATAAGTCCCTTGGATAGGAAATTGTTTTTGGCTAAGGTATAAAGTGAATATAACGGCTTTATGGGAAGTTAGTTATATTTGCTTTATGGAAAGATAAATGACTTGATTTTAGTAAAAAGGCAACTTGTTTTTAAGGCATAAATTGCCTAAGGTTTTATAATAAAAGGAGTCACTTTTTTTCTAAAGGTTAAGAGACTAATTGTATTTTTGCAAGTTATGAGAATTGATTTGAAATGATATAATACTTGGTTTCAAAAAGTAGAAGTCTCTTGGTTATAAAAGGAACGTGTTGGTCTAAACCATAAAGGGTTATAACGGCTTTATGGAAAGTTGGTTATAACGGCTTTATGGAAGGTTAAGAGAATGGTTTTCTCTAATGAAGTAATCAAAGAAATAACTTGTATTAAGGAATGGCAAATTGTTTTAAAGGTACCAATTGCTTAAGGTTTTAATAAAGAAGTCACTTGATTTAGGTTCTGAATTGTATTTACAAAAAGGTATTGTGACTTGACTTGAAAGGTGGATAGGACTTGATACTACGGTTGTTAGTATCGGGGAAGTTTTATTTGGAAAGGAGTCTTTTGAAAAGAATGTACGTACGTAGTACTTTGTCTTGATTAATTGAGAATTAGTCTAAGTGTGCCCTGATAAGTATTTTGTCTTGTTAAATGAGAATTATTCTATTTGTGCCTGATAAGTACTTTGGCTTGTTAAATGAGAATTATTCTATTTGTGCCCTGATAAGTACTTTGTCTTGTTAAATGAGAATTATCCTATGTGTGCCTTGATAAGTACTTTGGCTTGGTTAATTGAGAATTAGCCTATATGTGCTGGTGATAGTCTTTGAGTGCAAGTATTATGTTTTATTACGTTGCCGCGACTCTCGGTTGGAGGTAATTTGTCTTGTTGTAAGTTACTTGGACGTACCGACAGTGATGTGGGATTCCACGGGTATGCTTCCGTTATTTGGAGTACTTGGGTTAAATTCCCGGATTTTTTATAAAGGACATGATAGTGCTTATGTATTGTTAGATGGTCGGTCGAGATAGGGTAAGAGTATAAATGAGGGGTAAACCCCCAAGACGTTATACCACCTTATCCAGGGTAAGAGTATCAGTGAGGGGTAAACCCCCAAGACGCTATACCACCTGCTTTACCACCTTCTCCAGGGTAAGAGTATCAGTGAGGGGTAAACCCCCAAGACGCTATACCACCTTCTCCAGGGTAAGAGTATCAGTGAGGGGTAATCCCCCAAGACGCTATACCACCTGCTTTACCACCTTCTCCAGGGTAAGAGTATCAGTGAGGGGTAAACCCCCAAGACGCTATACCACCTGCTCCAGGGTAAGAGTATAAATGAGGGGTAACCCCCAAGACGTTATACCACATGCTTGATTGATGTTATGGGCATGAGACCCATGTTTATATTTTACACTTATAGCTGTCGACAGTGATGTGGGATTCCACGGGCAGGAGATATATATATATGTATTGTGTATGTGTACGCCGACAGTGAGGTGGGATGCCACGGGCGCGTCACATGGTTATATTTTACACTTATACCGGCGATGATGTAGGATTCCACGGGTAGAGATATATATATGTATTGTGTATGTATACAAGCAGTGAGATGGGATGCCACGCGCGTCACATGGTTATATTTTACACTTATAGCCGCAGTGATGGGGGATTCCACGGCCACACTTTGCTATTTTGTGTGACTTGATCGCGTCCTGGATTGGGCCGGGTAGTATATGCGTCCCTCCATAAAAGGGTCGGATTGTGTTATGAAAGATAAGTAAGTTTTATAGTAATGAACTTAATGATTTTCCTAATCATGTACATAAGAGTGTGACTATAACTTTTATTGAAAATGGGAAAAGATAATAAGGTACGATTAAGTTCATAAGTGGTAATGACACGGCAGGATCTGATATGTACTTTTTATACCTGTCCATGTCATTCTTTTGTACAGTTATGATTTGTTTACTGTACGTTATATTCTGTTCCATATTCGATACATTGCCAGATTTCGCCACGACCCGCCCGGCCCGTGACTGGTGCCTTACCGGGGCACCCAAGTAGCCATACATTAGAGTAACCAGCGGAAATATAAAACAAGACAGGCAACAGTTTATAAAATAAGACACAGTTTATGTAAGAAAACGTCGCCTTTCGGCATATATAAATAAACATGGTTCAGCAGTTACATCCCAAACTGTACAACATGACTACAGACCTCTAAGGAAATATACAACTATGGCGGGACAGGGCCCCGCCATACCCTGACTGTACAAAGCTATCTACAACAGGGAGATCATACCCAAAAGTAGAGCCTCCGGAGAAGATGGAGCTCCTGACACCAACGCAAAAGATCCTAAGGATGCGGATCTAGCACCTGCTTGCCTTTACCTGCGGCATGAACGCAGCCCCCCGAAGGAGGTCAGTACAACAGGTACCAAGTATGTGAAACTATAAAGAACTGAAATGAAATCAAAGTATTTAAAACCTTTTCACAAATACAATCAGTGCAATTGCACATAGTGCCACATCACAAACAACAGCGAATAGGAAAATCAGAACAGGTCTATTCTAGGCCGCGAATGATCGAAGCAAGGCCAATCGCCCATAGTATCATTCTGCGTGCCTAGTCTTGGACTTCCGCAGCCCGCATAGGTCACACACAGACCCGCATGAGGTATTCCTCGCATCGGGGGCAGCCAACCCCCGGCATCCGCCTAGGCTCCCGCAGCCCGCATAGCCTCAAAAGACCGCATAGTCTCAACAGACCGCATAGGGAATCCCCCGCATCAGGCTAAACACCCGGAATGATCAATCCTGGAGCATACCGCTGCTCCGCATAGTCTCACAGACCGCATAGGCCGTATAGACCAAGATCGAGGGCAAGCCCTCAGATAACGATCGGGGTAGGTGATACAATAACAGTACAACGGACTTACCGGTTAGCAACGTAAGCACAGCAAGAATGACCCCCTTACACAGTATTTCAAGACACTAACCCAGGTAGCATCATAATATGTCTACTTATCACACAAATCTTACTACACTTAACAGAAATCAATACAAGGCTTTTATAAACAAACAAGTAAATCGTTCCTTTTATCTTTCTTAAGTCGTTATACCTAACTTCCCATAAAGCTAGTATAACTCTTAAGCTTTTGTTTTAAAACCAAATATTTATCTTACGTAAAAAAATGATTCAAAGATTCTTTTGAAATGCTTTCGCTTCTTTGTTATTCAAAGCTTAAGCGTGAGGCATCCGTAAGTATTATTCGAGCTTAAGCCGAGGCATTGCCATAAGTATTATTCAGCTTAAGTCAAAGACATTGCCGTAGTTATTATTCGATTAACACGTACGTCTACCGTACTATATATTGTAAAATATCATGCTTTAGGAATCACATACCTTCTCGTGAAAACCACCGCCAAGTTGAATATGTCGCGCAGAGTCACCTATAATAGTCACAGACATCTATCAAAGACTACTCAAGGTCATTCTAAACAGAGGGTTCACAATTCTACGGAAAGTCGGGCAGACTTCCCTACCCTGAGCTATATAAGTCATCGTGAAAACAAATTCTATATAAGCATAGTTTAATAATTCTTCTTTTAAACCCTTCTACTGTGATAACAGTTCAATTCTATTCTGCAATATTCTTCTAAGTATTTATACTTATTCTTATACTTCTACAGTATGTATTCTGTTATACCCCGTATTTCCAGAGTATGTACGTAAAGGAATACGTACAAAAAGTTTTGGTCTTAAAGTTAGGCCTTGGACGATTTTTAGGCACAACTCACAAAGCGAACGGTTTTCCGACGAAACGTTTCCACAGCTTTCATAGGATAAATTCCGGCTATGTCATTTCTTATTTTTGCGGATTTTTCCGAGAGACGTAACACTTTGGACCAATGAGAGGGCGACACTTTCCACCCTCTCATTGGTGGACTTGTCACGGCAATAGGGCCGATTGGATGCCAAGCCTTGTCATAAAGTTGGATAGATATTTTGTGTGCAAGTTGGCTAGGTACACTTGCCCTAATCTTGACCTTACACTTGCCTAGCACTTGGCTAAATCTTGGCCATTGGTTGGCCATGTCTTGACCTATAAATACCCTCTTGAGATGAAGAGTTCTTCATCCACTAAAGCTTTCAAGTCTTGAAAACCCTCCCTCTCCCTTGTGAGCAATTCGTCCCAACACACCCCTCCCTCGAGAAGCTTGCCGAGGCTACCCCACCCCCTAGCCTAGCCGAAACCTACCCCCCCTCCCTTGGTAGAAAAGTTGCCTTCTTGTATTGTTATAATGCCCAAAATACCCTAGCCCAAATACCTTAGTACTTAGTAGAAGTTGTGAAGAACTTCTAAGGTTTTCTTGGAGCATACAACTTAGGAGCAAAACCTTGCTCAGGCGCGACTTTTTCTAGGATATTATTGGGCTTACCGAGGTAACTAATCCTAACCCTCTTTTGAATTAGAATATATATACTGTTGTAGTATAAGAATAAGTATAAATACTTAGAAGGTTGTTAAGGAATAGAATTGAACTGTAACACCTTAGAAGGGTATAAAAGAAGAATATCTGTTGTACTTACATAGACTGTTTTCTGATGAGACTTATATAGCTCACCGTAGGTTGTGCTGCCCGACTTTCCGTAGAATTGAGGACCCTCTGTTTAGAATGACCTACAGAATAGTCTAGACTTTGATAGATATCTGTGACTATTATAGGTTGATTCTCTGCGCGCGACATACTCGACTCGGTGGATTTCGCCAGAAGGTATGTGATTCTTCCTAAAGCATGATATTTTACAATATGTATATAGTACGGTAGACGCATACGTGTTAATCGAATAATACTTACGGAATGCCTCACGCTTAAGCTCGATAATACGTGACGCAGAATGCCTCACGCTTAAGCTGAATAATAAAGAATCAAAACATTTCAAAAGGGACTCTTGAACCATTTATTAAGTAAGAGAACTAATTGATTTTTGAAGCGAAGCTTAAGAGTTATACTAGCTTTATGGTAATTAAGTATAACCACTTAAGATTGATAAAAGAAACAAGTTTGCCTATGTTATAACAGACTTATATTGTGAAAAGAATAATAAGATGTTTTGATAAGTAGACATGATATGATGCTATGTGTGTTAGTATCTTGTAACGTTTGTATAGGTGAGTATCCTTGTTGTGCTTATGTTACTTAAAGATAAGTTGTTATGTTAGTATACTATCACTCACCTCTTGAGATGATACCGGGGGTTAAGTCGCCTCCGACGCGGGTAGACTCAGTGATGCAGGGACCATGATTCGAGAATACCTCACGCGGGTCCAGGGGCCTACGCGAGCTACGAGAGTTCCGAGTTAGTATGCGGGGTTATGCCTCATGCGGTCTCAGGTGGCCATGCGGACAATGAGTCGGGGCGATGCCGAGGAGTAGCTACCGACGCGGGTTACACCTCACGCGCCCACGTGAGTGGCCTATGCGGACTCGAGTTCAGATTAGGCTTGCGGAATGATGATATGGGCGAGGCCTGCTTTCGATCATTCGCAGCCTAGACAAGACCTATTACGCTACCTATTGTTGATCTTGTTTATGATGTGACACTACGCGGTTTCTTTGGTTGTTTCATACATATTTGTAAACCGGTTTTAAAAATGATATGTTTTCATTTAAGTACTTTACGATTTCGCATACTTAGTACTGTTATCGACCTCCTTCGGGCCGCTCATGCCGCGGTAAGGGCAAGCGTGCTAGATCCGCATCCTTAGGATCTCTACGTTGGTGTCGGGAGCTCCATCTCTTCCGAGGCTCTACTTTTGGTATGATCTCCTGTTGTAGATAGTTTTTGTCGATCGGGGTATGGCGGCCCCGTCCCGCCATAGTGGTATATTTCCTAGAGGTCTGTAGTCATGTACAGTCGGATGTAATCGCTAAAACATGATTATATATATATATCGCCGAAAGGCGATGTTTTCTCACAAAACTGTGTCTTGTTTTATAAACTATTTTATGTCTTGCTTTATGTTTCCGATTACTCGATGTATGACTACTGGGTGCCCTTAAGGCACTACCACGCCCCGAATGGGTCGTGACAAAAGTGGTATCGTGAGCGATTAATCCTCGGAAAGTGTCTATGCATCGTATCTAGTAGAGTCTTGATTATCGGTGTGTTGTGCACCACACCAATAATCGTGAGGCTATAGGATATTTAGGATTGGTTTCCGTTCTTCTCATTCCAAGATCGTGCTTTAGAGTGTGTTATAGGTTGGACCTCTAACGTATTCCTTTCGTAATATGCTTATGCCTCCACGTAAGGCAACCCGCCCGTGGCGGCAAGGCAGGAGTCGCTAGCAGACACCCAGAGTCACGAGGGCTCGTGCCCGCCTATACGAGACGGCGAGTTCTATGACGCCGCCGCCCAAAGAGACCACAGCACCCACACCTCCCGCCCCACACCTGGGCGGAGGAGTTAGGGTACGAGAGATGGCCCACTTTTGCTAAAGTCAGGCCCGACACGGAGAGGCTGGATGCGCGGCCAGCCCAGCTCCAGTGCGGCCGCACCGTTGTTCACCCGAGGCAGAGTTTGAGGCTACGAGACTTCGAGTCAGAGCCCGGAGTTTTATGGGTCGAGGCCGAGGATGATCCGCAGGAGTTCATCCGCACCTTCGAGGATTTTGAGAGTGATCGGGCGTCGAGACCGAGTGCGTGATCTTTGGTTCACATAGGTCGCGTGATACCGCGATCGATTGGTTTGATTCACGGAGTTATCCCGGGAGAGCACGCGTCCCCTACTGGGATGAGTTCTCGAGAGGCTTTCTCACTCACTTCTTGCCTCCACAGATGGCGAGGGCGCGGCCGATAGATTTTTACCATCGAGGCAGAGGACGACCGCCGTGGAGTACAATGTCGAGTTTGATTCATTGGCTCGATATGTCCCAAAGATTGCAGCAGATGGAGGATAGGGTGCACCGCTCTGTCACCGGGCTAGACGACTATATGGCCGAGTCAGGTGCGGGGTTTTCTCCACCGGTATGGACATTACCCGCATGCAGCTCACGCCTGATGCGAGCGCAGAGGTCGACGAGTGGGCGATGCGCAGCAGGTTAAGGCCGTGACGGAGGGTCTTCCGTGGTTATCGTGGTGGCGACCTCAGCAGCAGTCTAGATTCGCACCACGCCAAAGACAGAGCACTCCCGCACCGCCTCAGCCCACGCTCGAGGGCGAACTCAGGCCCTGTGGCTTCACGCCCGTGGTAGCAGAGGTATCGCCGACGGACCACCCCCCCAGTGTGGCCGATGCGGTAGATCCCATTACGGGAAGTGTGGTACTACTTTTGGATCTTGTTACAGTTGTGGCCAGCAGGGTCACTTTGGCGGATCGTCCGACCGGGGCGCCGTGGTGGTAGGCTCACCTTCAGTTCTGCCGCTCATCATCTCCTACAGTTACTCGCCCCGGAGGGCAGGGTGCTCATGGGTCAGCAGGTCGCGGCAGAGGTCGTGGCTCGGGTCCCAGTTCTAGCGGTCCTCAGAACCGCATTTATGCTTTGTCCACCGACAGATCGTGAGGCCTCACCGATGTCGCCATGTACCTTATCGATTCGGGTTTGATGTGTATGCTTTGATAGATCCGGTTCTACTCGTCCATATATCTCCCTTGTTGCTAGTAGGATAGGATAGAGCCCGAGTCCATAGACTTTCGAGGTAGCTACGCCGATGGGTGATTCGGTGGTAGCTCGCGGGTATTTAGAGCTTGTCTGTGATCATTTACGTCGCCGACTCAGCCGACTTGATAGAGTTGGAGATGATTGACTCGACGTGATTATGGGATGGATTGGCTAGCTTCTTGCTATGCCAATGTAGACCGCAGAGAGAGAGTACGGTTCCGCTTTCGGCGAGCCGGTTGTTGAGTGGGAGGAGCACGGTATCGCCGGGGGTAGGTTTATTTCCTACCTCGGCTAGGAAGATGGTGCGAAGGGTATATCTACCATCTCGTTCGGGTGTTTGATATCGGGCCGCGTGCCGATTTTCCGTCGATTCGAGTCGCGAGTTCCCGCGTGTTTCGGATGACCTCCGTATCCTCCCCGAGAGGAGATTGAGTTTAGTATAGATGTGTTGCCTGAGACTCGGCCTATTTCCATTCTGCCATACATAATGGCACTCGCCGAGTTGAGAGAGTCAAGGATCGCTTAGGATTTGCTCGAGAAGGGATTCATTAGGCCCAGTGTTTCTCCCGGGGCGCCAGATTGTTCGTGAAGAAGGACGGACGCCGCATGTGTGTTGATTACAGCGGTGAACAAGGTGACCATTAAGAACAGATACCCTCCCGGGATTGATGATTTGTTCGACCAGCAGTGGTGCGAGATGTTTCTCCAAGATTGATCCGCGATCGGGCTATCATCAGTGCGAGTCGAGAGAGGTGGATGTCCCTAGATCGCATTCGGACGTGACGCATTATGAGTTCGTGGTCATGTCTTTGGTTGACCAATGCTCCGCGGTATTCATGGATTTGATGAACCGAGTGTTCAAACCATTTTGGACACGTTTGTGATAGTGTTCATTGATGATATCTTGGTTTATTCTCGCCAGAGCGAGAGCACGCGAGCATTTGGCGATCTTGGCCGATTCTTCCAGACCAGCAGTTACGCCAAGTTTTCCAAATGTGAGTTTTGGTTGACTTGATGGCGCTGGGCATATTGTCGGGCCGATGGCATTCGAGTTGATACGCCAAGATCGGCGCAGCCAGACTTGCCTAGAACTACTACTCCGACAGAGGTTCGCAGCTCGGGCCTTGCAGGTATTATCGCGGTTCGTGGAGAAGTGTGCTTCTATCTATGCACCATTGACTAGCCGACTCGTGGCGCAAGTTTGATGGATCGATGCTTGTGGCGAGGTTTCGATTCTTGAAAGAGATCGACGACCGCCTCGCTCTTACTTCCGCAGGTCCGATGGTTATGTTGTGTATTGTGATGCGTCAGGCATCGGGTTGGGATGTGTTGATGCAGCATGGCAGGGTTATAGCATATGTATCCCGACAGCTGAAGAAACACGAGAGGAACTACCCCACCCATGATTTGGAGTCGCACCGTGATTCACGCCAAGATCCGAGGCACTATTTGTATGGGGTTCACGTGGATATTTTTACTGCACCACAAGAGCCTCCAGATATCTTCACCAGAGGGAGCCGAACTTACGGCAGACGCGTGGTTGGAGTTGCTTAAGGATTACGATGTTGATATCCCGTACCACCCGGGAAGGCCAATGTTGTGGGTGATGCTGTTAGTCGTAGGTCGATGGGAGCCTATCGATGCGCAGAGAGAGGGACATGGTTCGTGATTTGCACCGTTAGCAAGCCTTGGTGTCCGCTTGATTGATTCCGATAGCATTGGGGTTAGAGTTCGTGAGGTTGCCGAGTCTTCCATCGCTGAGGAGGTGAAGAAGAGGCAAGCTTGAGGATCGGCTTTGATTCGATATCGTGATACAACTCTTCGTGAGGCGCGGTCCTTTGAGGTAGCACCGGGGGTGCTAAGGTTTGAGGGCAGTGTGTTCCGGATGTTTCAGACTTCAGCAGTTCTTGGGGAAGCACACGCTGCGTTACTATCCATCCGGGTCGACCAAGATGTACCACGACCTTAGATCGTGTATTGGTGGGATGGCTTGAAGAGGGACGTTGCGAGTTCGTAGCTCGGCCCGTGGTTGTCGCAGTAAGGTAGAGCACCAGAGACCGTGGTTTGTTACAGCGATAGAGATCCCGACCGAAGTGGGAGGTAATCAACATGGACTTCATCACAGATTACCTCGCACTCGGAGGAGACATGATTCTATATGGGTTATCGTCGACAGTCGACGAAATCAGCCCACTTTCTTCCCGTCAGACGACTTTTTCTACCGAGGATTATGCCGACTTTACATCCGAGAGATCGTCGATCGCATGGAGTCCCTACTTCGATCATATCGCATGCAGGAGCCCGATTTACGCCAACTTCCTGAGGTCCTTCGAGGGGTTTAGGACGCAGTGAGCCCGAGCATCGCATTTCATCCACGCAGACACTGACAGCAGAGCGCACTATCCGCACTCTCGAGGATATGCCGCGAGCCCGTGTTATTGACTTCAGTGGTAGTTGGGAGGATCATTTGCCTCTAGTTGAGTTCGCGTATAATAATAGCTACCACTCCAAAGATTCGATGGCGCCTTATGAGGCCTTGTATGGGAGGAAGTGCAGATCGCCTATAGGTTGGTTCGAGGTGGGCGAGGTGCGGCTAGTGGGACCAGATTTGGTGCAGCAGTGGATAAGGTGAAGCTTATCCGAGCGCTATCGACACCGTGAGTCGATGAAGTCGATGCAGATCATCGCCGCCGACATCCGAGTTTGCAATGATGATTGGGTTTTCCTAGCGTGTCACCCATGGCGGTGTGATGAGATTCGGAAGAAGAAACTCACCAAGGTACATTGGGCCGTTTCGATTGTCCGCAGGTAGGCAAGGTTGCCATGAGTTGGGTCCGCCGTCCGATCCGGAGGCAGGCATCGATGTTTCACGTTTACGCCGGCGAGATGTATCGGGATCCATCTAGGGTACATCCGATTGACGATGTCCAGTGACCGAGGGTTATCGATGAGGAGATTCCCATAGCGATAATCGATCGCCGTTAGCGTCTGCGACAAGGACGGGCTTCCGCAAAGTCTTGTGGCGGAACGAGCTCAGGAGAGATGACGTGGGAAGCCGGCGAGGACATGAGGCGAAGTATATCTCACTGCTCCCACCCTCCGTAATTCACTTTCCTACTTATAAATCTTCATTATCGCTTATGCCTAAGTGTTGTTTATGGCCGTGTGTGGCTTTTTGCAAACCGCTTAAGTTTTGAAGAACCTTAGCGTTATCGTTTTGGGAAGGAACATTCGACGAATGTTTCTAAGGAGGGAGAATGTTATACCGTATTTCCAGTATGTACGTAAAGGAATACGCATAAAAGTTTTGGTCTTAAAGTTAGGCCTTGACGATTTTTAGGCACAACTCACAAAGCTTAACGGTTTTCCGACTAAACGCTTTCCACGCCTTTCATAGGATAAATTCCGCTATGTCATTTCTTATTTTTATGGATTTTTCCGAGAGACGTAACACTTTGGACCAATGAGAGGCGACACTTTCCACCCTCTCATTGGTGGACTTGTCACGCAATAGGGCGATTGGATGCCAAGCCTTGTCATAAAGTTGGATAGATATTTTGTGTGCAAGTTGGCTAGGTACACTTGCCCTAATCTTGACCTTACACTTGCCTAGCACTTGGCTAAATCTTGGCCATTGGTTGGCCATGTCTTGACCTATAAATACCCTCTTGAGATGAAGAGTTCTTCATCCACTAAAGCTTTCAAGTCTTGAAAACCCTCCTCTCCTTGTGAGCAATTCGTCCAACACACCCCCTCCTCGAGAAGCTTGGCCGAGGCTATCCCACCCCTAGCCTAGCCAAACCTACCCTCCCTTGGTAGAAAAGTTGCCTTCTTGTATTGTTATAATGCCCAAAATACCCTAGCCCAAATACCTTAGTACTTAGTAGAAGTTGTGAAGAACTTCTAAGGTTTTCTGAGCATACAACTTAGAGCAAAACCTTGCTCAGCGCGACTTTTCTAGGATATTATTGCTTACCGAGGTAACTAATCCTAACCCTCTTTGAATTAGAATATATATACTGTTGTAGTATAAGAATAAGTATAAATACTTAGAAGGTTGTTAAGGAATAGAATTGAACTGTAACACCTTAGAAGGGTATAAAAGAAGAATATACGAATCAGATTTACATAGACTGCTTTCACAAGAGACTTATATAGCTCACCGGGTAGGGTTGTGCTGCCCGACTTTCCGTAGAATTGAGGACCCTCTGCTTAGAATGACCTACGTAATAGTCTAGACTTTGATAGATATCTGTGACTATTATAGGCTGATTCTTCATACGACATACTCGACTTGGCGGTGGATTTCGCCGGTAAGGTATGTGATTCTTCCTAAAGCATGATATTTTACAATATGTATATAGTACGGTAGACGCATACGTGTTAATCGAATAATACTTACGAATGCCTCACGCTTAAGCTCGAATAATACGCACGGCAATGCCTCACGCTTAAGCTCGAATAATAAAGAATCGAAAACATTTCAAAAGGACTATCAACCATTTATTAAATGTAAGAGAACTAATTGATTTTTGAAATGAAGCTTAAGAGTTATACTAGCTTTATGGGAAGTAAGTATAACCACTTAAGATTGATAAAAGAAACAAGTTTGCCTATGTGTTATAAATGACTTATATTGTGAAAAGAATAATAAGATGTTTTGATAAGTAGACATGATATGATGCTATGTGTGTTAGTATCTTGTAACGCTTTGTATAGGTGAGTATCCTTGTTGTGCTTATGTTACTTAAAGATAAGTTGTTATGTTAGTATACTATCACTCACCTCTTGAGATGATACCGGGGTTAAGTCGCCTCCGACGCGGGGTAGACTCAGCGGTGCGGGACCATGATTCGAGAATACCTCACGCGGTCCAGGGGCCTATGCGGAGCTACGAGTTCCGTGTTAGTATGCGGGTTATGCCTCACGCGGTTCAGGTGGGCCATGCGGACAATGAGTCCAGATTTACGCCGAGGAGTAGCTACCCTCGACGCGGGTTACACCTCACGCGCCCACGTGAGTGGCCTACGCGACTCGAGTTCAGATTAGGCTTGCAGAATGATGATATGGGCGAGTGGCCTGCTTCGATCATTCGCGGCCTAGACAAGACCTATTACGCTACCTATTGTTGATCTTGTTTATGATGTGACACTACGCGCTTTCTTTGGTTGTTTCATACATATTTGTAAACCGGTTTTAAAAATGATATGTTTTCATTTAAGTACTTTACGCTGCATACTTAGTACTGTCAGATCGACTCCTTCGGGCCGCTCATGCCGCAGGTAAGGGCAAGCAGTGCTAGATCCGCATCCCAGGATCTCTACGTTGGTGTCCGGAGCTCCATCTCTTCCGGAGGCTCTACTTTTGGTATGATCTCCCTGTTGTAGATAGTTTTTGTACAGTCAGGGTATGGCGGGGCCCTGTCCCGCCATAGTGGTATATTTCCTTAGAGGTCTGTAGTCATGTGTACAGTGTCGGATGTAACTGCTAAAACATGATTATATATATATATGCCGAAAGGCGATGTTTTCTCACAAAATCTGTGTCTTGTTTTATAAACTATTTTATGTCTTGCTTTATGTTTCCGCTGATTACTCTGATGTATGACTACTTGGGTGCCCCGGTAAGGCACCAGTCACGGGCCCCGGAATGGGTCGTGACATATTCTCTAATACAAAGGAGGGTTAGGATTAGTTACCTCAGTAAGCCCAATAATATCCTAGATAAAGTCGCGCCTGAGCAAGGTTTAGCTCCTAAGTTGTACGCTCCGGTAGCTCCAAGAAACCTTAGAAGTTCTTCACAACTTCTACAAAGGACTAAGGGATTTGGGCTAGGGTATTTTGGGCATTATAACAATACTAGAAGACAACTTTTCTACCAAGGGAGGGGGGTAGATTTCGGCTCGGCTCGGGGGGGTAGGTGTTGGACGAAAGGCTTAAGGGAGAGGAGAGGATTTTTCAAGACTTGGAAGATAACTTTGTGGATGAAGAACTCTTCATCTAAAGGGGGGTATTTATAGCTCAAGCCTTGGCCAACCAATGGCCAAGATGAAGACAAGTGCAAGGCAAGTGTAGGGTGAGGATTAACTATACACAAATATCCTACCAACTCCTTGACTTGTGCACAAGGCACAAAAAACGTGCCATGGTTCTCCAATTCGTCCAAATGGGCGATTCAAGTCCACCAATGGAGGGTGCCAAGTGTCGCCTCCCGTTGGTCCAAAATGTTTCGCCTCTCTAAAAATCCGCAAAAATACTAAATGACATAGCCGAATTTTCCTACGAAAGTCGTGGAAACGCTTCGTCGAAAACGATTCTTTTAGTGAGTTGTGCACAAAAACGCCCAAGGCTAACTTTAAGGCCAACTTTTAGACGTATTCCTTACGCATACTCCGAAATACGGGTATAACATTCTCCTCCTTAGAAACATTCGTCCGAATGTTCCTTCTCAAGACGATTATCGAAGAAGCTTAAATAATTTGTGTTGCCACACACGGCCACAAAACAACACTTAGGCATAAATGATAATGGAAATTTACAAGTAGGAAAGTGAATTACCTGGAGGTGTGGGGAATAGGTGAGGATACTTCTGCCTCATGTCCTCCTCGGCTTCCCACGTCATCTCCTCCTCGAGCTGCTCCGCCACAAGACTTTGACGAAGCCACGCCCTTCGTCCGCAGACGCCTAACCTGACGATCGACTATCGCTATGGGAATCTCCTCATACGATAACCCCTCGGTCACCTGGACATCGTCAATCGGGTGTACCCTAGATGGATCCCCGATACATCTCCTCAGCATAGATACGTGAAAAACCGGATGCACTGCCTCCAGATCGGACGGCAGATCCAACTCGTAGGCAACCTTGCCTACCTCGCGACAATCAAACGCCCAATGTACCTTGGGCCGAAGCCCCTTCTTCCGAATCTCATCACACCCTTCATGGGTGACACCTTTAGGAAAACCCAATCATGAACCTCGAACTCAAGATGCCGACGAAGATGATCTGCATACGACTTCGCCGACTCGAGCCGCCAAAGCCGCCTCGGATAAGCTTCACCTTATCCATCGCTCACGCACCAAATCTGTCCCACTAGCCGCACTCGCCCACATCGAACCAACCTATAGGCGACCGCACTTCCTCCCATACAAGGCCTCATAAGGCGCCATCCGAATACCGGAGTGGTAGCTATTATTATACGCAAACTCAACTAGAGGAAAATGATCCTCCCAACTACCATCGGTCAATAACACAGCTCGCAAAGATATCCTCAAGAGTCCGGATAGTGCGCTCGCTCGTCTGCTCGTGGATGAAATGCAAGACTGTGCTCACTGCGCCCCTAAACCCCTCGGAAGGACCTCGAAGTTAGCCAGAACCGGGCTCCTCTCGATATGATCGAAATAGGACTCCATGCACCGACGATCTCTCGGATGTAAAGTTCGCATAATCCTCACCGATAAAGTCGTCCGGACGGAAGAAAGTGGGCTGATTTCACACCGCCGACGATAATCCAAATAGAATCATGTCTCCTCCGAGTGCGAGGTAATCCCGTGATGAAGTCCATGTTGATTACCTCCCACTTCCGTGTCGGGATCTCTATCGCCGCAACAAACCACCGTGCCTCGTGCTCTACCTTCACCGCCGACAACACGCACCGAGCTACGAACTCGCAACGCCCCTCTTCAAGTCATCCCACCAATACACCGATCTAAGGTCGTGGTACATCTTGGTCGACACCGACGGATAGAGTAACGCTACCGTGTGCTTCTCCAAGAACTCCGCCAAGTCCTCAAACATCCGGGACACACAACTCGCCTCAAACCTTAGCACCCCATCAAGTGCTACCTCAAAAGGACCCTTGCCTCACGAAGAGTTGTATCACGATATCGACTCAAAGCCGATCCTCGAATCGCCTCTTCACCTCCTCGACGATGGAAGACTCGGCAACCTCGCGAACTCTAACCCCACCGCTATCGTAATCAATCAAACGGACACCAAGGCTCGCTAATCGATGCAAATCACGAACCATGTCCCTCTCTCTAGCCGCACATCCGATAGGCTCCCATCGACCTACGACTAAGAGCATCCGCCACAACATCGCCTTCCCGTGGTACAGGATATCAACATCGTAATCCTTAAGCAACTCTAACCACCGTCTCTGTCGTAAGTTCAGCTCCCTCTGGCTGAAGATATACTGGAGGCTCTTGTGGTTTGTAAAATATCCACGTGAACCCCATACAAATAGTGCCTCCAGATCTTCAAAGCGTGAATCACAGCCGCCAACTCCAAATCATGGGTGGGGTAGTTCCTCTCGTGTTTCTTCATTGCCGGGATGCATATGCTATAACCCCGCCATGCCGCATCAACACACATCCCAACCCGATGCCCGACGCATCACAATACACGACATAACCATCCGACCTCCGGAAGAGTAAGAACGAGGCGGTCGCCTCTCTTTCAAGAATCGAAACCCCGCCACAAGCATCACCATCAAACTTGGCCGCTTTCGAGTCACCTAGTCAAAGGTGCAGATAGAAGCAAACTTCTACGAACCGTCGATAATATCTCGCAAGGCCCGTAAAATCGCGAACCTCTGTGAGTAGTAGGTTCAGGCCAACTCCGGATCGCTTCGATCTTGGCCGTATCTACCGAATACCATCCCCACAATGTGCCCAAGAAAAGCCACCGAAGTTAACCAAAACTCACATTTGGAAAACTTGGCGAAATGTTGGTCCCGAGAATCACAAGATAGCTTCTCGTGCTCCGCATGCTCCCGCTCGAGCGAGAATAAACCAAGATATCATCAATGAACACTATCACAAACGTGTCCAAAAATGGTTTGAACACTCGGTTCATCAAATCCATGAATACCGCCGAGCATTGGTCAACCCAAAAGACATGACCAACTCATAATGCCCGCATCGTCCGAATGCGATCCTGTGGACATCCACCTCTCTCGACACGAACTCGATGATAGCGAACGCAGATCAATCTTGAGAAACATCTCGCGCTCGCAATCGGTCGAACAAATCATCAATCTCGGAAGCGGTATTCGTTTAATGGTCACCTTGTTCACCGTCAGAATCAACACACATGCGCAGCTGCCCCGCCCTTCTTCTTCACGAACAATACCGCGCCTCGTGGAGAAACACTAGGCCCGATGAAGCCCTTTCTCCAAAGAAATCCCTGCCGATCCTTCAACTCTCTCAACTCGGCAGTGCCATTCGTATGGCGGAATGGAAATAGGCCGAGTGTCCGCAATATGTCAATACAAAACTCAATCTCCTCTCGTGAGGGATACCCGAGGTCGATGGAAATACGCCTGGGAACTCTCGACCACCGAATCGACGGAAAATCTGGTACCGCAGCCTTCAGATCAAACACCCGAACGAGATGGTAGATATACCCTTCGTACCATCTTCCTAGCCTTGAGGTAGGAAATAAACCTACCCTCGGCGATACCGTGCTCCTCCCACTCAACAACCGGCCCTCAGAAACTGGAACTGCATAACTCTCTCGCAGCCTACATTGGCATAGCAATAAGCTAGCCAATCCATCCCCATGATCACTTCGAAGTCAATCATCTCAAACTCTATCAAGTCGGCTAGGGTCCGACGACTGTAAATGGTCACAGGACAAGCTCAATATACCCGCCGAGCTACCACCGAATCACCCGCTGGCGTAGCTACCTCGAAAGGGTCTATGGACTCGTGCTCTATCCCTATCCTACTAGCAACAAGGGAGATATATAGGACGCAGTAGAACCCGGATCTATCAAAGCATACACATCAAACCGTAAACCGATAAGGTACTCGCGACGACATCAGTGAGGCCTCCCGATCCTCGCTGGCCGACAAAGCATAAATGCGGTTCTCGAGGACCGCTAGAATCGACCCGCGCCACGACCTCTGCCGCGCCTCTGGTCCATGAGTACCTTGCCTCGGGCGAGTAATCGTCGGGGATGAAAAGCGCAATGCACTCGCATCGGGCCCACTACCACGCCGGCTTCGGACAAACTCGCGAAATGACCTGCGCCACAAGTATAGCAGCTCCCGAGTACGCCTCCTGAATGGTATCTACCACAACGGGCACACCGAAAGACCTCAACGGTTAGCACTCGCTACTGAAATCAAGTCCGGGCCCCGACCGCCGATCGCCCGGGTGTACCGAAAATGAGGTAGGAGCGCTCATACCGGGCCGTGGTGCAAATACCGACTTCGCGATGCCGCCACCGAGAACCACCAAAAGAACCGCCGTCTTGGCCTTTTTCTCGCGATATCGCTTACCCGGCGGTCTCTACGCCTCGCATCCCAGCGCATGAGCTCGCATACGGGTTATGTCCATGCTCGGTGAAGGGACACACCGCACAAGACTCGCCATGTAATCATCTAGCCCTGACATAGCGATGCACCTGCTCCTCCATCTCTCGCTACCAGCAGTGGACATATCGAGCCAAAGAATCAAACTCGACATTGTACTCCTCACCGGCGCCCTCCTCGTCTCAAAGAACAAGAATCTATCACTCGTGCCCTCCTCATCTGCGGAGGCAAGAAGTGTGTGAGAAAAGCCTCAAAACTCATCCCATACTGCTGAGGTGCATGCTCTCCCGAAAGCTCCCATGAATCAAACCAATCGATCGCGTATCACGCAATTACGCGAACCGAATGTCACAGACTCGGTCTACAAGCCCCGATCACCCGTGATAATCCTTCTGCGGTGACGGATGAACTCCTCGCGGATCATCCTCCGCCTCGACCCAAAAACTCGCGGGCTACAACTAAGGAAATCCCGTAGTCTCAAACTATTCGCCTCGGGTGCACTACGGGCGCGATCGAGCCGAGCCGAACCGCCGTGATCCAGCCTCTCTCGATCGGCCACAACTCTAGCCAATAGTCGGGCCATCTCCTTGTACCTAACTCTCCGCCCAGCCGTGGGATGCGAGGTGTGGGTACTGCGTGGTCTCGCTGGGCCGGCGGCGCCATAGAACTCGCCGCCTCGTATAGACCGGGCACGAGCCCTCGTGACTCTGGGTGTCTCGCTAGCAGCCTCCTCACGCTTGCCCTTCTGGGCCCGGGTTGCCTTACGTGGAGGCATAACTGTTACAGGAAAGGAATACGTTAGAGGGGTCCAACCTATAACACAGCTCTAAAGCACGATCTCAGAATGAAGAATGGAAACCAATCCTAAATATCCTATAGCCTCCTGATTATTGATGTGGTGCACAACACACCGATAATCAAGACTCTACTAGATACGGTCTGTAGACACTTTCCGAGGATTAACTGCTCTGATACCACTTTTGTCACGACCCGTTCCGGGGCCCGTGACTGGTGCCTTACCGGGGCACCCAAGTAGTCATACATCAGAGTAACCAGCGGAAATATAAAACAAGACAGGCAACAGTTTATAAAATAAGACACAGTTTATGTAAGAAAACGTCGCTTTTCTAAGATATATAAATAAACATGGTTCAGATTACATCCCAAACTGCATAACATGACTGCACTCTAAGTAAATATACAACTATGGCGGGACAGGGCCCCGCCATACCCTGACTGTACAAAGCTATCTACAACAGGGAGATCATACCCAAAAGTAGAGCCTCCGGAGAAGATGGATCTCCTGACACCAACGCAAAAGATCCTAAGGATGCAGATCTAGCACCTGCTTGCCTTTACTGCAGATTTAACGCAGCCCGGCGAGGTCAGTACAACAGGTACCAAGTATGTGAAACTAAAGAACTGAAATGAAATCAAAGTATTTAAAACCTTTTCACAAATACAATCAGTTCAATTGCACATAGTGCCACATCACAAACAACAACAGTAATAGGAAAGCTGTAACAGGTCTATTCTAGGCCGCGAATGATCGAAGCAAGGCCAATCGCCCATAGTATCATTCTGCGTGCCTAGTCCTCGACTTCCGCAGCCTCGCATAGTCACACATGCACCGCACGAGGTATTCCTCGCATCGGGGCAGCCAACCCGACATCCGCCTAGGCTCCGCAGCCGCATAGCCTCAAAAGCCGCGTAGTCTCAACAGACCGCATAGGGAATCCCACGCATCAGGCTAAACACCCGGAATGATCAATCCTGGATCATACCGAAGCTCCGAATAGTCTCACATACAGCATAGGACGTATAGACTGCATCATGGGCAAGCCTGTGATAACGATCGAGGGTAGGTGATACAATAACAGTACAACGGACTTACCGGTTAGCAACGTAAGCACAACAAGAATGACCCCCTTACACAGCATTTCAAGACACTAACCCAGGTAGCATCATAATATGTCTACTTATCTCACAAGTCTTACTACACTTAACAGAAATCAATACAAGGCTTTTATAAACAAACAAGTAAACAGTTCCTTTTTATCTTTCTTAAGTTGTTATACCTAACTTCCCATAAAGCTAGTATAACTCTTAAGCTTTTGTTTTAAAAACCAAATATTTATCTTCTGTAAAAAAATGATTCAGTATTCTTTTGAAATGCTTTCAGTTCTTTGTTATTCAGGCTTAAGCCGTGAGGCATTGCCGTAAGTATTATTCAGGCTTAAGCCGTGAGGCATTGCCATAAGTATTATTCAGGCTTAAGTCAAAGACATTGCCGTAGTTATTATTCAGTTAACACATGTACGTCTACCGTACTATATATTGTAAAATATCATGCTTTAGGAGGAATCACATACCTTCTCAGCGAAAACCACCTGCCAAGTTGAATATGTCGCGCGCAGAGAGTCAGCCTATAATAGTCACAGACATCTATCAAAGACTACTCTGAAGGTCATTCTAAACAGAGGGTTCACAATTCTACGGAAAGTCGGGCAGCACTTCCCTACCCGGTGAGCTATATAAGTCTACTGTGAAAACAGTCCTATATAAGCATAGTTTAATAATTCTTCTTTTAAACCCTTCTACTGTGATAACAGTTCAATTCTATTCTGCAATATTCTTCTAAGTATTTATACTTATTCTTATACTTCTACAGTATGTATTCTCTAATACAAAGGAGGGTTAGGATTAGTTACCTCGGTAAGCCCAATAATATCCTAGATAAAGTCGCACTGAGCAAGGTTTAGCTCCTAAGTTGTACGCTCCCAGAGCTCGAGAAACCTTAGAAGTTCTTCACAACTTCTACAAAGGACTAAGGGATTTGGGCTAGGGTATTTTGGGCATTATAACAATACTAGAAGACAACTTTTCTACCAAGGGAGGGGGGTAGATTTCGGCTAGGCTAGGGGGGGTAGGTGTTGGACGAAAGGCTTAAGGGAGAGGAGAGGATTTTTCAAGACTTGGAAGATAACTTTGTGGATGAAGAACTCTTCATCTAAAGGGGGGTATTTATAGCTCAAGACTTGGCCAACCAATGGCCAAGATGAAGACAAGTGCAAGGCAAGTGTAGGGTGAGGATTAACTATACACAAATATCCTACCAACTCCTTGACTTGTGCACAAGGCACAAAAAACGTGCCATGGTTCTCCAATTCGTCCAAATGGACGATTCAAGTCCACCAATTGGAGGGTGCCAAGTGTCGCCCTCCCATTGGTCCAAAATGTTTCGTCTCTCGGAAAAATCCGCAAAAATACTAAATGACATAGCCGGAATTTTCCCTACGAAAGCTGTGGAAACGTTTCGTCGGAAAACGACTCTTTTAGTGAGTTGTGCACAAAAAAAACGTCCAAGGCTAACTTTAAGGCCAAACTTTAGACGTATTCCCTTACGTACATACTCCGAAATACGGGTATAACACCTTCGGGGCTGCGTTCATGCCCGCAGTTTTAGGTACCTGGTTGGTGATCCTTGCTCTAGGATCTCGGTTGATTTAGAGAAAGCTCCATTTGCTCCGGAGGCTTAGCTCTTGGTACGGTTTTCCCTGAGGTAGTAGATTCGTGTATATTCAGGGGTATGGCGGGGCCCTGTCCCGCCACAGTTGTTATGTTAAAACTCTTAGAGGTCTGTAGTCACATATTGTGGGTCAGTTTGTAAAGGAAAGGAGGCAACTGCTTCGTATGTATTTACTATCCAAGAAGGTAGCCTTATCGGCTAACCTGTTGATTTTATCTTTGATAATTTATTTTTTTAAGTTTCATATATGTTCCGCTGATTATCTCTGATGTATACCTGTAAGGGTGCCCAGGTAGGGCACCGATCGCGAGGTCGGGTCGTGACAGACCGGTGAAAGATTTCTTTGGAGAAAGGCTTTATCGTGCCTAGTGTTTCTCCTCGGGAGCGCCCGGTGTTATTTGTAAAGAAGAAGGATGAGACGCTGCGTATGTGTATTGATTACAGGCAGCTGAACAAGGTAACTATCAAGAACAGATATCCCCTCCCCAGGATTGATGATTTGTTTGACCAGTTGCAGGGTGCGAGATGCTTTTCCAAGATAGACTGCGATGCCGTTACCATCAGTACGAGTTAGAGGCGGATATCCCAAAGCGCATTCAGACCGGTATGGGCACTATGAGTTCAGGTGATGTCTTTCGGATTGACCAACGCTCGGTATTCATGGATTTGATGAATAGGGTGTTGTGCCATTCTTGGATATGTTCGTTATAGTGTTCATTGATGATATCTTGGTGTATTCGCGCACGAGCGAGAGCATCTGATCATTTGAGGACGGTATTGGGAGTCCTCAGGGACCGGAAGTTGTATGACAAGTTCTCAAAATGCGAGTTTTGGCTGGCTTCAGTGGCTTTCTTAGGGCATGTTATCGGGGCCGAGGGTATTCAGTTGTCTGACTAAGATTGGCGATCAAGACTTGGCCTGCACTACACAAGCGGAGTGTGCGGCTTTGGGCCTTGCAGGTTATTATCGAAGGTTTGTGGAGAAGTTTGCTTCCATGTCAGCGCCTTTGACTAGGCTGACTCAGAAAGCAGCTATATTTCAGTGGACGGATGCTTGTGAGGAGAGTTTTCAGTTACTGAAGGAGAAGTTGACGACCGCCCCAGTTCTTACTCTTCCTGAGGGTTTGAACGGATATGTGGTTTATTGTGATGCGTCGGGTGTCGGGCTTGGGTGCGTGCTGATGCAGCACGGCAGATTTATAGCTTACGCATCTCGACAGCTTATGAAGCATGAGAAGAACTATCCCACACATGACTTAGAGTTGGCAGCAGCGATTCATGCCTTGAAGATCTAGAGACACTATTTGTATGGGGTTCATGTGGATATTTACACAGACCACAAGAGCCTCCAGTATATCTTCAGCCAGAGGGAGCTGAACTTGCGACAGATACGGTGGTTGGAGCTGTTTAAGGATTATGATATTGATATTCTATACCACCCAGGGAAGGCCAATGTAGTTGCAGATGCCCTTAGTCGCAGATCGATGGGTAGTCTATCCGATGTACCACCGGGGAAAAAGGATATGGTCCGAGAGATTCGTCAGCTAGCGAGCCTTGGGGTTCGTTTGTTTGATTCTGATAGTGATGGAGTTCGGGTTCGAGAGGTTGTCGAGTCTTCCATCGTCGAGGAGGTGAAGAGGCGACAGTATGAGGATCCGATTATGGTGCGGTATCGAGATGTCGCTCTTCAGAGAGAGAATAGTCTATTTGAGGTAGCGCCTGACGGGGTGCTAAGGTTTGAGGGCCGATTGTGTGTTCTCGATGTGACAGGACTTTATCAGCAGATTTTGGGGGAGGCACACAGTGCTCGTTATTCTATTCACCCGGGGTCGACTAAGATGTACCATGACCTCAGGTGTGTGTATTGGTGGGATGGCCTGAAGAGGGACGTGGCAGGTTTTGTTGCCTGATGTCCTAATTGTCAGCAGGTCAAGATTGAGCACCAAAAGCCCGGTGGGCTATTGCAGGCTATTGATATTCCGACTTGGAAGTGAGAGATGATAAATATGGATTTTATTACAGGGCTACCTACCACTCAGAGGAAGCATGATTCCATTTGGGTGATTGTCGACAGGCTGACGAAATCATCCCATTTTCTTCCGGTCAGAACGACGTTCTCAGCTGAGGACTATGCCAGATTATATATTAGAGAGATTGTGAGACTGCACGGAGTCCCGGTGTCGATTATATCAGATAGAGGAGCCCAGTTCTCGGCTAACTTCTGGAGGTCTTTTCAGAAGGGATTAGGGACACAGGTGAGTCTCAGTACTGCATTTCACCCTCAGACCGACGGACAGGCCGAGCGCACTATCCAGACACTTGAGGATATGATGCGGGCTTGTGTTATTGATTTCAGGGGTAGCTGGGAGGATCATTTACCTCTTGTGGAGTTTGCTTATAACAACAGCTACCATTCTTGTATTCAGATGGCGCCTTATGAGGCCTTATACGGGAGGAAGTGCATGTCACCGATAGGCTGGTTCGAGGTAGGAGAAGTTCAGTTAGTCGGGTCAGACTTGGTTCAGCAGGCAGTGGATAAGGTGAAGCTTATCCAGGAGCGGTTATTGGCAACCCAGAGTCGGCAGAAGTCGTATGCAGATCATCGGCGTCGGCACTTGGAGTTTGAGGTACATGATTGGGTTTTCCTGAAGGTGTCACTCATGAAGGGCGTGATGAGATTTGGGAAGAAGGGAAAACTTAGCCCAAGGTACATTGGGCTTTACCAGATTGTCCGGAGGGTAGGCAAGGTTGCCTATGAGTTGGATTTGCCGTCCGATCTAGAGGCAGTACATCCAGTTTTCCATGTGTCAATGTTGCGGAAATGTATTGGAGACCCATCTAGAGTACATCCGATTCATGAGGTTCAGGTAACAGAGGAGTTATCGTATGAGGAGAGTCCCATAGCGATACTCGATCGTCAGGTTAGACGAATTCGGACAAAGGATGTGGCTTCCGTCAAAGTCTTATGGCGGAACGAGAACAGGGAAGAGATGACGTGGAAAGCGGATGAGGACATGATGAAGAAATATCCTCACTTATTCCCTACACCTCCAGGTAACCCACTTTCTTGCTTGTTAGTTTTGATTTAGCAATTGTGCTTAAGTATTGTTGTGGCCGTGGGGAGCGTCTTTATTTGCAAAAGAGTAGTTAAGAGCGTCTACGTCGATTTGTGATTTGAGTAAGCCTAGAAGGAACATTCGGGACGAATGTTTCTAAGGGGGGGGGGGGAGACTGTAATACCCCGTAGTTCTGACCCTACGTATGAGAGCGTACGAAAGCATGTAAGACTTAAAATTTTCAAAGGATAGGTTGACGGATTGTTCCGGACGGGTTTTAGTCAACTTTGAGGCGGGTTATGACTCGGTACATTGAGAGTTACTAAGTGTTTCAAAGGCCTGGGGCGTAGTTCGTTGAGTCTAGTTTCCAATGCAACCAACCGTTCGTCGATAGGACGTCGGAGTAGAAAGTTATGGGAGTTACAAGTTCAGTGCGCAGACAGAGCCGCGGCGCCAAGGCGGGATTCCTGGCGGAAAAACTTAGGAAAAATCAGATTTTTCTTTTAAAAGACCTTGGGAGGGTGACAAGTGTCCCCCCCATCTGATTTTGCATGCATTATATTGACCAAGTCTTGAAGACTTGGTCATATTTCATCTCTCTCTTAGACAAAAGCTCCTCCTTCTCTCTTAAAAGTTCAAGCTCCTCCTTCTCTCTAAAATCCCAAGAGATATTCTAGCCTTAGGAAAAATCTGAAAAAAAGTAAAGGCAAGAAGGAAGCTTGTGGCTAGCTTGTGGAGGTTGTTGTGGTGGTGTTCTTGAAAAGGAAGCTAGCAAGTTGTTAGAAAAGTTTGGCTAAGGCTTTAAGGTAACATTTCTTCCCTTGTGGTTTAGTTATTAATGTTGCATGTGAAGAAGAAGGGATGTGTAGTAGTAAATATTGCACTTAGAATCCTTGCATGTAAGAAATGTGGTTTGGATATGAAAGAATTGGCTAAAAAGATATTATGAGCATGTTGTAGCCTAAAAACTACTTTAGAATTGTTAAGTGAATTGTTGTACCTTATGGGGCAGAATTTTGCACACCCAAGTTTAGGTGTGTAATCCCCTTTGTGTTGGTTTAGATGTTGGGCCTTAAATGTGGCGTTTGAGTGTTAAAAATCGGCCTTTGAAAAGGTGGCAAAGTGAGTAGAAACAAAGAAAATGCTGCCCAATTTTCCATAGGAATTAGTAACCTTGAACTTGGAAATATTCTACTTTGAAACTAGAAGTTAATAAACGTATTATGGTCATTATAGGTTGACGTATTACGTGCGATAGTTGGAATTAACAAGTGGATTGACCGAAGAGGTATGTAGAGCTTTCCTATCTTTTGAGCATGAGTAGTTGTATCTATGTAGTACGGTATACGTACAAGATTTGATAATCTTCACTTGTTTTGAGGTATATGATACTTGTTTCGTTTTAAAGGTATAAGTCCCTTGGATTTAGGGAAAATGTATTTGACAAAGGGATAACGCTAATATGATGACTTTATGGGAAGTTGGTTATATTAGTTTTCTTGAAAGTTTCACAAAGAAAGGTTTACTCTAATTAAAACAAGTACGGGTAAAGGATTTGAAACTAAGAAAGGTGAATTGATTTTTAGGCATTGGTTGCCTAAGGTTTTAAAGAAAATGAAGTCACTTGATTTAGAAGCCAATTATATTTCTAAAAGGAAATGTGACTTGTCTTGAAAAGAAATCGTAACTTGATACTATGGTGATTAGTATCTTGGAATTTTTGTATAAAAAGAGTTATTTCTTAAAAAGTTAGAAGTACATGGTACTTGGGTTGAATTCCCGGATTTTCTATTAAAAGACATGTTAGTGCCTTAGGATACTAAAATGAGAGGATATATTAATAATGTTACAAGAAGTTAGGGGATATCTTAACTTGCTTATGTTATGATAAGACGGTAGTGCTTATGTATGATATGATAGGCCGGTAGTGCTTATGTTGTGATATGATAGGCCGGTAGTGCTTATGTATGATATGATAGGCCGGTAGTGCTTATGTTATGTATGATAGCCGGATGAGCTATGTTATATATTTGTATTATTACGGGGTAAACCACGGGTTATTATCTATGCCATGGATTTGCTACCCATGATGCGAGTGCGGCTTGCACTCATGCGGATCGGACGCGGGATCCATGCGGGTGAAATAGTCTCATGCGAGTACGGCGATGGTACTCATGCGGGTCCACAGGATCCATGCGGGTGAAATAGTCCCATGCGGGTGAAATAGTCTCATGACGAGGCGGATGACCTCATGCGGGTCCACAGGACCCATGCGGGTGAAATAGTCCCAGGAGTAGGATTGCTTAATGATACTACGGGCGAGGTACCCTGTTTTGATCGTGAGCCTCCTATTTTTATGCTATAAGATTTATACTTGTTACTCTCATTGTTAGTAAGGCACAGTGCAAGGAAATTGATTTTTATCTATGACTCCAGCTTATTTTTGACTTATGATATTACTCTGGTATTTTCCGCTTTACATACTTGAGTACGTTGTGTCGACCCCTTCGCCGAGGCTGCGTTCATGCTGCATGTAAGGGAAAACATGTGGTAGATCCTCATTCCTAGGATCTTTTACTCAGGTGTCAGGAGCTCCATTTCTTCGGAGGCTCGACTTTTGGTATGGTTCTCCCTGGTGTTGTTGATATTTTGTACATTCAGGGGCATGATGGGGCCCTGTCCCGTCATAGTGTTACTCATTCTTAGAGGCCTGTAGTCTTGTCATAACTTAGTTTGTTTAAGGATGTAACTGTTCGGTTTTATGTACTTTTGGGGTAGCCATTTTGGGCTAGACTATTTTATATCCTTATAGTTGTTTATTGTGAGTTTATATTCCGCTGGTTTTCTCTGATGTTATGTCACAAGGGTGCCCGGGTCAAGGCACCGGTCACGGATCCGGGGTCGGGTCGTGACAATTCAGACGCTCGAGGATGTTACGACTTGTGTTGGACTTCAAGGGAAGTTGGGATAATCACTTACCCCTTATTGAGTTCGCCTACAATAACATCTATCACGCCAGTATTAAAATGGCTCCATATGAGGCCTTGTACGGACGAAGATGTAGATCTCCTATTGGATGGTTCGAGGTAGGTTAGTCATGGTTATTTAGGCCTGACCTAGTGCATAAAGCCATATCGAATGTGAAGTTTATCTAGGAATAGTTGTTAACGGCTCAGAGTCATCAGAAATCATATTCAGATATGCGACGGCGAGACTTAGAGTTCCAGGTAGATGATTGGGTATCCCTGGAGATTTCACCTATGAAGGGAGTAATGAGATTCAGAAAGAATGGAAAGCTTAGTCCAAGATATATTGGACCATATCGTATAATTCGACGTATTGGTCAAGTAGCTTATTTAATTGGAATTACCTTCAGAGTTAGAGTATGTTCATTCGGTTTTCCATGTTTCCATATTGAGAGCATGTGTTGGAAATCCTTCTCGGATTGTACCTATTGAGGATGTGCAGGTTACAGAAATTCTATCAATATGAAGAAATTCATGTTGTCATTCTAGATCGACAAGTCCGTAAGATGAGGACTAAATAAGTAGATTCAGTAAAATTTCATTGGAAAAATAAGAACGTGGAAGAATGACATGAGAGGCGGAAAAGGAAATGATCCACAAATATCCACATTTATCCTAGACCAATGCTGAGGGTCCAGGAGAAGCACAAGATAAATTCCAATTCCTGGTATTGTAATTAACGCTTGAATACCATGAGAGGTCTGATGTAGTGATGTAAACTATATGTTATCCCAACATTCGAGGATGAATGTTTCTAAGGGGGGAAAGATATAACGTCTCAAAATTTTAGGCGATAACTTAAGCACCTAAACGAAGGAAATATACCCGAACATTGGGAAAATTCATGTTATATCGACGTAAGCTAATAAGGAAATTAGTTTACAAAAGGATGTGACCCCGGAATAATTTTGGACACAACAAGTGTGACGACGGGGATCTGGAGTAAATTTGGAGTATACATAAAGAAGTTATGGACTAGTGTCATATTACAAGAATTATGACATTAAGTATACGAAGGTTTTATAAGTTATTAAAATTTAAGTGAATTGGGATCACATAATTATTTATGTGTGTGATGGATAAATTATACGGAGGCATGTCACTTAATTAATGAAATAAGGTAACACGTGGTGTGTGTGCCGTGAATTGAGGCACTCCACCGCCAAGAGGGCCAAGTGGAAGATTAATGTTAACAGAAGTGGACACAATTCTTATAGTGGAAAGCAACTTTCACATTATATTATTGGAAATGATAATAACATACTCATCAAACAAATTCCAAATTCCCATTTCAACAAGGTTTGTGCCATTTATTCACTTATGTATTATTCGTGTAACTAGGAAAAACATGCAAATCTGAAATTCTCCAAGTGATCCTTAACGGAGGCATCATATATTTTGTTTCTTTTCACAAACTAAGAAGCAGAAAGGAATAAGCAATCTGAAATTGTGAAATACGTATGAAATACAATAGTGATATGGTTCCATACAACGATGTCCTCCAATGCTATTTCGAGCAACAATGCAACAAATTCAATACAGAGTTAGGTAGAGTCGAGGTATTTTAAGACAAATTATTTCTTTCTTTAAGCATGTTCTACGTATGAAATACAACAGTGATATGGTTCCATAATTTATTCTATTCCTAGAAGTTAAGAATAATCATGTTATTGATTCTTATGCTAAAAATATGTCTAAATTATTTCTAAGTCCTTAATGAGGCATATGGAAAATATGGTGATGATATTCACAATGTCGTCAAAGGTACAAGGGTAATATGTCACCCGTTGAGGTTGGAATATGGTGTTACCATTCATGCATTTTCATTTGCATTGCATTAATAAATTATTCTGGACCACGTGTGCTACGCACCCTACTATATGGTAAATATTGTATATATGTAGGGGATATGGGGAAAGGGAACACGTTATATACGCACACCACCTGCAGCTAGTACAGACTATCACAAAAGAGCTCGAAGAGGCCAACATGAATTGTTCCCCTGTGTGGCCCATATAACTAGATGCCCACAGAGGCGGTTATGGATAGAAGAGCCCTTGTGTGGCCAATATATATATGTATACCACATTTGCTGTCACGATCCGAACCCCGGGAGCGCGACTAGTGCCCTACCTGGGCACCCCCTCTTATACCCTCACATCCCATATAACACATAGGCCACATAACATATGGAAAACTGTATATGTAGAATCAAGGCAAGCCGACGAGGCTGCTGCTATATATATATAAACGAAAACATCCCGATAATACAGTAGTACAACTGGCCAACAATATATACAACTTCCGCAAGTTCAGCCCACATATGAATACAGACCTCTAAGAGTTTGGACAGTAAACTATGAAGTGACAAGGCCCCGTCGTACCCCTGAATATACATAAGCCATAATGGAAGACCTGTACCAAAATGACAAGCTCCGGAACACTGGAGCTATCTCAAAAAGCTGGGCAAAGATCCTAAGCTCGAGGATCACCAAACTGAGTACCTATACCTGCGGGCATGAACGCAGCCCCCTAAAGGGGGTCAGTACAATAGGTACCAAGTATGTAAACATGAAGTACAGTAATTAAGATCATAATTGTACAAAATATGACAGGGACAAATATGAAAATCAAATACTAGATCCGACCGTGCCATATAAAATAGAGCCAGCTGTACCTTTGTATCGTTGTACCACTGTACCATTGTACCTTATAAAAATGAGAGTCATCGTATCTATTTTCGTATAACGTATCCCGGCTCATTCTGGGACTCGGTGGAATCATGTAACCATTATGCCTTTATGCCTTTAACGTGATCTGACCCTTTAGTGAGGGACTCAGTGGAATTATCAGTGTAACATGTCTCGGCCCTTTAGTGAGGGACTCGGTGTCTTTTTGCACATAACATATCCCGGCCCAATTGTGGGACTCGGTGTATCACATAACGTATCTCGGTCTATTTGCGGGACTCGATGTATCACATAACATATCCCGACCCATTTGTGGGACTCGGTGTATTACATAACGTATCTCGACCCATTAGTGGGACTCGGTGTCATGAGAGTAAACTGTATCTTTTCAAAATAGAAAATCAACCGTACCTTTACAAAATATTAAAGTCATGTCAAAATCAGGGATACCTGCCCTCAGAATCATTATGCAGATCCTATTCATGGGACTCGAACCCGCATGGATCTTGTAGACCCGCAATGAGTATCTATACACGATACCCGCATCATGGAGAGCTAGTCCATGGAATAATATCATGGGAATTGAACCCGCATGAGTCATTTAGACCCAGAATGAGTATACCTACTCACGTCATGAGAGCTAATCCATGAAATATATAATGGAAGCATGCCCATGGAATTCCAACATCATGTAAGCATGTCCATGTAAATAATACAATAATATTGTCGGCCCTCTAGCGAGGGACGCGATGATGTGGGGATATAACACTTGCACGAATAGCTATCATGAGCAACCATATGCAATTTAAATCACCACTTTGACTCTCCATATAATCATATAAAACGAACTTTCATTTTAGAGAAACCAAGGCTTACCATGCCTTCCATTTTTCGGAAAAAACCGAAACAACACCATGCCTCTTATTTTAGACAAACCAAGGCAATACCATTCCTTTCTTTTTAGAAATACCAAGGCAATACCATGCCTTCCTTTCTAGAAATACCAAGACACTCTCATACCTTTCATTTTTAAATCCTCATTTGGAAAATCAAGACACTTATCATATCAAGTATCATTTTAAATCCTCTTTTAGAAAATCAAGACACTTACACATTTACAACCAAGTGACTTATACTTTTAAAATCAAGTTACTATCACCTCATGTACCACATGAAATCTAAATTCATTTAAAACACGTACGTCCATCGTACACTCATTTTATAAAGTTCATGCTCAAAGAAGAAAGGAAGAGTCACATACCGCTTGTCGTTTGTATTAATTCGATAATCTCAATTCGTCTCGCTCCTCTGGCTAACATTATGGAAACATTTGCATCGTGATAACCGATCTGAATTGCCAAATTAATCCATTTTATGAGCCGTTAGTAGGTTATATATTTAATAATGATCTTATATAATCAGCTGTGAACCTAGAAAATGTAAAATGAACTGGTTATATCTTAGCTTCTATGCAAATGGAAATTCTACTCATTTCAATATAATTGATTGTCGATATCTTTTTCATTTAACGCGGCAATGACTTGTTCGATACCTTTCTCATTTAACTGCAATGGCTTGTTTTAACACGTTTACCAAAATCTGTCTCAACGCTTAATACTTATTAGTGTTGTAGCTTAGCAAGATCAACTCGACACCAAAGCTTACTAAAAACTCTTACCAACATCTCCCATAAGACTTGGTAAGGACTTAAGAATAATTTAGACATGCATTTAGCATAGAATCAACAATATGAATACTCTTAACTTCTAAGAGTAGAATAACTTTTGAAACAATACCACAGTTATGGGTCACACGTAGAACATGCCAAAAGGAAGAAGGAAGAGGTTCACATACCTTATTGACGATTAACCAACACGACAAGTAGAATACGTCCCAAATAGGTACTTCAACCTATAATAACAATAACATGTCTATCAACTCCATGATACTAGTGTAAGACATATACCAAGTAATGACTCTCTTTTCTTATAAAAATTTGGACAACACTTCCCCTATTGATACATACTTTTCCACCTTTCAAGAAGACCAATTTCATCAATAACCAAGCACCAATTAATGGTACAATCAAAAAGAAACCAAGGTGATTCACACACCTACTTCTTATGTAAATCCGGCCTCTAAATCCACGTTAAAATAGTTCATAAAAACAGTCCACAATCCAACAATAACAAGGGTAAAATGTGAGGTCTTTTAACACCCTTATTCCTTTAGGACTTTCATTAGAAATTACTATACTTAAACATGCATAATGGTGGCTGAATTTTCAGCATTCCAACGCCACAAAACAGTCCCTAAAACTGCATAACAATATCCCACAGTTTTAATGGTATTCTCGGTCAACAACTACAATTCAAATCCCTTTTCAATATTCCTTATAATTCAATCCAAGTTCCAATACTTCAATATAAATCATATCAACTATCAATAACAATATTTCCTTCATTTTAGCATGCAAGTAGTGATGTTCATAACAACAATAATAACCAATAAAATCCGACAACCAAAATTGCCCATTCTCGGCCAACACACCAAAAATGTCACATGCATTTCTTATTCTCCATTCTTCTCAGCACAAGTTCATCTATTAACTATAACAACATGTAACTTTCAAATACTTTAAGAGGAAGAAGAAATTTTACCTTCACTTTTAGCCAAAACAGTCCCTATGTCTCGGCCAACCATCTTCACCTTTGCACCATTTCTTCAAGTTACAACAACACACATGATACCCTTACTAGCTTGTAACCATCTTACTTTCTTGTTTCTCTTCCAAAAAGTTCATCTTCAAGCTTAGAGTTTCAAGGCCTCCTTCTCGGCCAAGTACCATGATCACATGTTATGGAGTATTAACTTGGCTTAGAACTTAGGTAGAGGGCTTAATCTTGGAAAATAAGTAAACCTTGTTCTTCACTCTCCATGGTGTTCGAAAATAGCTAAGGAGAAGGGAGAGAATAAGGGTTTGAAGTGATGAAGATATTATGTAAGTCTTGTGAGTCTTTCAAGACTTGTATCACTAATAGGTGCACAAGCCAAGTGGATGGGGGACCCACTTGTCCACTTGTATGAAAATATCTTCCACACTAATCCAATCTTGCAATACATAAAATGTCTCCCACACTTAGTCATTTTTCAATAATTTCGATGGACACACTCCATAATACCAAGACTTAATTAATCCACATTAATCTCTTCACAAAATATTAATCCAACACTTAGCCAAATCTTACTACTATCGATGGAACCCCACCCCACCCTCCCCGCCCAAATTGTGAAATTTTCAATTGGCTCATATTCTTAATCCCAAGATTATATAATACAATCCTAAGTCCATAACTCCATTTGGAAAGAATTCAACCACTAATATAATTTTCGTCGTCACACTTTTGTATCAAAATTTTTTTCATATAGAAATGTAAATATACTTTCCTTCCAACCTTCCAATCTTATTTTCTTAAGTTCTCACTTATATGCCCTGGAACTATGGAGTGTAACATTTGCATCATGCATGATATTTAGAAATATTATTCCCACAAAGGCCGATAATGAAATGATGCCCCCAGAGGATGTTACGGTAAGAAAGATTGCCCGATGAGGCTAAAGTATGTGCATACCGCATTATGCATAACATTTAGACATATTCATTAGGGTCCTTAGAGGAAATTACTGTTGGTCAATTGTTCTTGTTTCAGATTATGATACATCTCTATTATGCTATTTGTTATGCCTAACATACTTAGTACATCAGTCGTACTGACGTCCCTTTTGTCGGGAGACGTTGTGTTTCATGCCCGCAGGTTCAATTAAATAGAGTGATGGTTCACACTGGTAGGTTGTTGGTTCAGTTGATGTTGGAGCACTCTGTTTGTTCCAGAGTTGCAGTCTAGTTTTGGTATGATATTTGATGTCGTATACTCTTTAGAGGCCTGTAGACATGTGTCCTGTGGATAGTGGTTTTGTATGGCCTTGTCAGCTTTGGTGTTGGCATGTATATATGTATAAGTCATTTTTCTGGTCAAGAGTTTTCATAATCTTTTTTCGGCTTAGTCCGTGCTTATTGTGATTATACGGTGATGATGTGATTCAGGGGTACCCGACGGGTGGAATCCGGGCGCCCGTCGCGGCCCTCGAATTTGGGTCGAGACATTGTATGCATATATTGGTTTGATATTGCTGGAAAATAAATAAAGTAAACATTAAATTAAACCAGCAAAATTGTATACCTAATCAATCCATTAAATTGTGTTAATTAGACTGCACCGCTTACACAATCTTATCTGCTGGATGCAGATACGGATGTAGCCTTTCGATTATGGATTTATTTGAACCCATAAATAATGTTTTTTTTAAAAATTTAGTAACAAATATTATATCTGAATTCATAATTTTAACATTATAATGAGATTAGTACTAAAACATCAAATCCTGAATCAATTCCTGATCGGGTGTATAGGAAATTTTACTAGGACAGCCCGGTGCACTAAACTCTTCTATGAACGGGGTTCAGGGAAGGGCGTGACCACAAGGCCGAGATCTACTGTACGCAATCTTACCCTCGATTCTGCAAGTGATTGTTTCTACGGCTCGAAACTATGACCTTCTGGACACATGACAACAACTTTACAAGTTACGCCAAGGTCCACTTCGTATAGAAAATTCTACTGCCTAACATAATAAAAGGGTTTGCCAAAAGGTTTTGCTATGAGACCACAAGCGTGGTTTCGAAAAGGTTTCAAGACAACCATGCAGTGTTTATTATCATCACAACTTTGACCTAAAAGTTTTCCTTTCCTGCGAGGCTCTTTTTCTTCTTTGCTTGTGAAACGAGAAAACAATACATTCTTTGTTCGTGTGAACTGTCATTGCGATTTACAGATTGAAACAGCAACTAAAAGCTTTCTACTTTTGCCATATGAATTGCACTACCCCCATTCACGAGCTTCTTGACATCTTATGCACAACCGTCCAAGAGAAAAACTTTAAGCCATCTGCTCTTGTGATCAATAGAAAGGAATCCTTTCCAAATAAGCTAAAGAATAAAGTTCACATATCTAGTACTAGTACTCTCCTCCTTCTCTCTAGTTTCTCCCTCTACATCGTCCAAGGCTAAACAAAGTTACAAGAGCGAATCTTTTGGCTTGGATTTATCCAAGTGTTTTGTTTATCTTCTTGAATTAAGGGGCAGGGAATGCATTTCACGTTGGAGTAACTACAGTCGAGACTCTTTCCTATGGATTTCTTAGGAAACTAAAAACTTGCTCCTTCGGTTTTTAGTTATTTATTGAACTCGATTCGGGTTTACACTTAGCATTTATTGTGAGAAGTGTTCATCCAACTTGGTAGACGCACATTATTGTGAGCTAAGTGTTCCTCTTGTGTTCATTTACTGCGCTTTTGATGAAAGGAGAAGCCTATATATGCACGCAAACTCTTAGCCTCTCCTCCATCTTATCCTCACTTTTTTTATTACATTCTCTCTACTGTCCGTGGAACAAGGCTTATATTGTTTGGGGTTTCAGCCCCGCTTGGGGTCGTAAACTCCATAAATTGAAGGTAGAACTTCATTTCTTGATCAAGGAACACAAGTGACCCATCTCAACTACAACCGGAAGAAAGAACAAAGCCTTAGAAGCACGGTAACTTCAAGCTTTGTGGAGCTACACATCAATGCATTTCCAGGTGTTTTCTCTCCTGTAGACTAGATTTCAGTTGAGATTTCATTTGTTTTGTGTTTTCTCATGTTCGCTCACCCGTATAACTTGTTGTTCGCTGATTTTACATGTTCTTGAGACTCCTGCGATTCTTGTTGTTTGGGAAATTACGGGTGTTTCGTGTTTGTTTCTACTGCTTCACTGTTCTTTTCTTGTGTTACTGGAAAGGTTTAGCACTATTTATGAACTTGCCTCATCCTTTTCTTCACCGCAATCTCCCTTTAAGGTGTGAATCCCTTGCTCGTTAACTTCTTGTGTTTTTGCGGGTGAACTTCTGGGTGGGGCTAGCCTTCTTTTGAGTTATTTAGGCCCCGTGACTCTTAGTTTACTTTGCTGGATATTTGGTTTCTATTAGCCAAACTCGGTTTAGTATATATTGTCCTTGTGTTCTAGCGTTTTGCTCGTTCTTCGTGTTCTTCGTGTATTTCGCTTGATTGTTCTTCATTGTTGTTGAATGCTAGCTGTTAGTTCACTTGATCTTTTGGATCCACTACCGAAAGCTATTTGGTGTTTCTATAGGCAATTTTGAATTTTTCTGCACTTGTACCGTTTGAAAGTGACCCTTTGCCTCATTTGTACTAACTCTTCCCTGCGCGCAGTGTCTTGTGCCTGCGCATTGCCTTATTTGGGGTCACACACTGTCCCACGACTGTCGTGCAGTCTGTTTTGCCATTTTCGTGCAAGTCCAGCGCCCGAGACCCCTTTGGCTCTTGTTGACTTGCCTCTTTGCTTATATTGCTGGAACCGAGGCTACCCTTAACCTTTTATAAATATGTTTTCTCTACTTTTAGTAATATTATCATATTTATTAACCTAATTTATATATTATTACCGTATAGTATATTTTATATATTCGTATCCTATACTTATTTATATCATATATTATATCTATAATATATTTCTATAACAGCATATGTATAACTTGTTTTGGTATTCCAGCATTGTGTACCATTTGGCTATTATTGTTTGCCTCTTTTGTGTAAGCAAAATCTGTTGACTTCCTTCGTGACTTTTAGCGTGGTACTGGCATAGTTTGCTTTGTTTTTGCAGCCCGACGACGTCATGCCCGAAGGGCCTGTCCGGTTAAGCTAACTTTTAATAGGACTGATTAAGGCATTCAAGGATGATCCATTGAACTTTAGGGTGCGGTAACGCATGCCTAATAGAAGTGTTCACGGGGTTACCCATTCGAACCAACGGAGGTACGCGACAACGAGGTATTCCAAAACCTTGCTTGTATTGCATAGCTATTGCTTTCCTTTACAGTATTTTACTATCTATATTCGCTAGGCAAACCTAAGAGTATCGATAACCAAATATTAGGACTGCGCTTTGGAATTGTGATTTTGTGATAGTTGTGATCGCTTAACCTCATACTAGGATATCCTTGTATAATTAGGTAAATTTGTAATTCAATATCGGGCCTGTCCGGACTTTACTTCTAATCTTATGCTTTGCAAAACTTGGATTTCTTTTCAGGATAATATTGTATAATTAGGTGAAATCTTGTAATTCAAAATCGGGCCTGTCCGGAATTATTTTACATATCTCCATAATTCTTTGCATTAGGCTAGCATTTTGTATAACTAAGAGAAGCGTTGTAATTCGTAACCCGGGCCTGTCCGGATTCAATCTCCATCGTTGATCTTTTATTTCATTTTGCTTGTAATTGTTTTGTAACCTCTCGGATGCCTAAGAAGAAGAGGAAGAGAAACCATGAGAACTTCACGCCCCTACCCATCCGAATGGGGCAGGCTTCTATAGAGATTACCTCGGCTGTGGAGTTCCCCCCGATTGCTTGCGGATCCACCTCAGCAGGGCACCCTTCCGCGCCCGTACTCGTAAGCAATGGTCTTCACGTGGGGGATAATCTCGCGGGTGGGCAAACCAGGGCTGGCACAGGTCAGAACTTGGAAATTGAGGTTACGGGTGGTCAGCTTTCGGGGACACAAACCGGGGCTAACAAAGGTCGGAAGTCAATACCTAAAGAGTGTGGGGAACATGCGGGTGTGACGGCAACCAGTGGTGAATATGGGACAATGCATGGGTGTAACCCTAGCACCATGAGCACAGTCGTTAAGCAATCCATAATTTTTCGCAAGCTTGTGGATATGCACGGAAACATTTTGGTTCACAGCCCCATTGATAGCAAAGTTAAGAAAGCCATTGAGGAAACCTTAGCACACGTCTATGATAACACTAAGGCCAGCCTGCGGGGACACAGACCGGGGTTGGCAAAGGTCGGACAGATACGGAAGCTCAACCTTTCGGCCCATCGGCTAAGTTGGGAAAGGTGGGAACTCTGAAGGTACCAAAAAAGAGGAGGGGCACGTGGGCGTGAGGACCAGGGCGAAAGCTAAGGCTAACAATGGCGAGCAAAGCTTTCCTTTACCCTTGAGCAGAATGACGACCCTTCCTCCTAAAAAAAAGGGACCTTTTGGTGGCACCAGCTCTATTAACGCTAATGAAGATAGCATAAATGGGACTATTCCCCCTCCGTTATCGAAATGATCTTTGTTTCTTGGAATATAAGGGGCCTGCACCGCTCCTCCAAGAAAAAGGAGATTTTCTCCGTGTTGCATGAGAACAACATTGACATTTTTGGTATCTTGGAATCGAAGTTCAACAACACGACGCTTGATCGTTTCTGGTCTTCAAAATTTCGCGACTGGGAGATGTTGGATAACTTCGCCCATCATCCGACGCGGAGGATTTTTATTTTATTCAATCCGGCCAAAGTTATTCTATAAGTGCTTGACATCAACCCGCAAGCATTCATTGCAGTGTCACTTGTACTATCTCGTCCAAGAGGCTTTATGTCACCTTCGTATACGGGATCCACACGATTATCACTAGACGGAGCTCATGGGAGAAGTTGAGGGAGTACGGGACCCCCATGACTGAGCTGTGGCTATTACTTGGTGATTTCAACACGGTTACGAAGGAGGATGAGCGTTTCAACATGGCGCCCATCTCCAACTATGACACGAAGGATATTGTTGATTGTTGCCGGGATTTGAGCCTCACGGATTTGGCCTCGATGGGTTACGAGTTCACGTTCAGCCGTAACAATACGATGAGAAAGCTTGATAGGGCCCTCATTAACGCCCATTGGTTACAAGCTGGTTGGTATGGCAGTGCACATTTTCATCGGTCCGGGCCCTTCTCGGACCATACGACGTGCATTGTCACTATTTTGGATCATTCGAGAACGCATAATAGACCCTTCAAGTTCTTCAACATGTGGACTACCCATGAAAACTTCGGAAGGATTGTTACAGATGCTTAGGAAAAGAATATTGATGGCAATGCCCAATTCGGGTTATGCCGGAAGTTACTTAGCCTTAAAAGACCCCTGAAGCAGCTCATTGAGAAAGACTTCTCTCATATTTCTTCTCTGGTCAAAAGGGCAAATGATGAGCTTGATATTGCTCAACAGGAGGCATTGAGCAACCCGCATCTTGATCACTTACACACACGGGTTACCGAGCTTAGGCACAAGTCCATGGTCCTTATTGATGTGGAAATGAGTTTCCTTAGACAGCTTGCCAAATGTGAGCATCTCAAGCACAGTGATAGGTGCACTAAGTTCTTTCATGGTATGGTCAAGCGCAACTCCAAAAGGAATTTCATTGCGGCCACTACCAAGAGTAATGGTTCTCTTACGAACTCCAGTGACCAAGTTGCGGCATAATTCATTAATTACTATAAAGGGTTGCTTGGAACTAGGGACGCTTGTGAACCAATTGATATTGGTGTCATCTCATGGGGAAATTGTCTTTCGGCGGAACAAGGGGATGACCTTATTAGAAATGTCACGGACGCATAGATTAAAGGGGCATTATTCGATATTGGGAAAGACAAAGCTCCAGGTCCGGATGGCTTCTCTTCGGGTTTCTTCAAGAAAGCCTGGAATATTGTCGGCGGGGGGTTCTGTGCTGCGGTTAAAAAGTTCTTCAGTTCGGGAAAGCTTCTCAAACAGATCAATCACACTACCATCGCTCTTATTCCTAAATCTATCCACTGCGCAACGGTGGGCGACTATAGACCTAATTCGTGTTGCAACATCTTGTACAAGGTCATCACCAAGATTATTGCATCACGGTTGGTGCCGGTTTTGGATTTTTTCATTGATCTAGCTCAGGCGGCTTTTGTCCACGGTAGAAGTATGTCTGTCAACATTCACCTAGCTCAAGAGCTTTTGAGGAGTTACAACCACAAAAGGGTCTCTAGTAGATGCATGCTCAAAGTTGATCTTCGAAAGACCTTCGACTCGGTGAATTGGGAATTCCTCACAGCTCGATGGATGATCCTCAAATAAAATATAATATTTAGTAGGCAATGTAGACTTGTAGAGAGATTACAGAGATTGTAGGAAGATTCGTGAGACAGATAAAGTAAAAATGAGGTATTTATAGTTGGAAAATTGGATTAAAGTGTAATTATATTAACTTAGTGGTTAAAAATAAATATTAAGTGGGTAAGGGGTTGTGGGGTGGGGAGGCCAAAAATGGTCATTGCACAACGACCAAAATATAAAATGGTCGTTGTGCAACGACCATTTTTACAAAGGGGAGGGGGACGGGATCGAGGCGGGACCGGGGCGGGGTCGGGAGGGATATGGTAAATACTACTAAGTATCTTAAAGGAATTAAAGTGTAGTAAGGTGATATGTTGCAAACTAGAAGACTCACACTCTTGGTTGTTGTATTCCATAAATGTAAGAAGAAAGAATGCATAACTATGGTATAAGTAGAGTATATGTACTGATTTTTGTAATATCTTGGAATTGTGACTTGTTAATTGGTATTGTTGGCATTTGTTGTAAGTTGTGGATGTGCATATAAATAGGGGAAGTTCTGCCCAAATTTTTATAGAAAAAAGACAAGTTATCATTCAATTACAACGTATGCTTGTAATCATAAGGTTAATGGACATGTTACTACTTTTATAGGTTGAAGTGCTAGTCAAGGCGTATTTAGATTATCGAGTTGGTTAGTTCGTCAATAAGGTATGCAAACTATCCTTTCTTTCTTTTGGCATGATTTATACAAATGAGTGTACGACAGACGTACATAATTCTATTGAATCCTAACTCCTAATGATACATGATATGATAAGTGTCTTGATTTCTCAAATGATGTTTTAAAATGATACATGATATGATAAGCGCCTTGATTTTCCAAATGATGATAGAAAATGATATATGATATGATAGTGCCTTTCATTTATTCCATTGAGAGTCAAGTGATGATTTAATATGTATAAAGTTACTCATGATATTCTATTTGTGTTGATGTGATTATATCATTTCACTGAGTCTCTCACTTAAGGGCCGACAATGTATATAGATATGATGATTCCACCGAGTCCCTCACTTAAAGGCCGACAATGTATATAGACACGATGATTCTATGGACAGGCATCCTTGATTTTGATTTAACTCTCATTTTTTTTACATGGCACAGTTGGATTTGGTATTTGATTATTATACTTGTCTACTGTTACCTCTTGGCTAGTTATGATCTTATTTACAGTACTTCATATTTTACATACTCAGTAAATTATTTCGTACTGACCCCCTTTTTCTCGGGGGGCTGCGTTCATGCCCGCAGGTACATGTACTCAGTTCGGTGATCATCCGGTCTAGGATTCATGTTCAGCTATTGGGAGAGATCTGTTACACCCCGTACTTACAGGACATGTTTTAAGAACGTACGTAAGAACTCACAGTGTTAAGATTTGAGACTTGTAAAAATTTATCGGAATTATGGAATTGTCGGAAAACGTTTTATTATGGCGAATGGGAGGGCGACACGTGTCACCCCCCTTAGTGATGCCTTGAACGAAATTGCAAGGGCAAGAGGGTCATTGGACCTTTGATAGCAAGACAAGTCTTGCAAGTTGAAAAGCTTGAGAAAGTTGACTTGGTCAATGGGTCCACAAGCTTGATATTTAAGAGAACCATCATCCTAGCCACCCATTTGTGCACATCTTAACCCTTCATGTTACTTTATAATACTACTAGTAGTGAGACAAGTCCACACTTAGCCAAATTTTCAAGAGAAATTGAAGAACATGAGCAATGTGCTCTCGGGTTTGCCCCTCTCCTTCAACAAAAATTTTTGTTTGTTATCCATTTAGCTCCACACTTTAAACCAAGATTCATGAGGGTATTGTAAGCATATCTCATTAGAAAAATCTCAGAAAAATATAGTTTTCGGGATAGTCGCAAAGTGAAAACCTAGTTGCTTTCTAGGTTTTGGATTGGAAGTTTGAAGGGAAGTTGTTGGTATGGTTCTAAGGGTCTCAAGTAGCGGATTGAAGTGTCTTGAAGAGGCTCTAAGTTGCTAAGGAAACGACTTCGGATTTGGAGTTGTATTGAGATTCGTTGAGGTATAATCTTGTCTCTTAATAGTGTTACAAGATTATATATATATTGTTGTTGTTAGCTTTACATGTTGCTAGCATGAAGTTGATATGTTGAAGTTCATAAGTATTATGGATTGCTTGTAGCTTAAATCCGAAATGTTATTTTAGCCACTTGAAGTTGGATTACTAATTGGTCGTTTATTAGAAATCGTCGCATGTTACTTACTTGAAGATTATAGTAGTTATAATCGATTGCGACTTGATATCATGTTATGCTAGCAATTTGGATTGAAATGGAAATTGGATAAGATTTGGTATTGTTGTACTCAATATGGCCGAAATTGGACTAGTAGTTGTGTTAGTTTTGATATCTATTGTGGGGCGGAATTTTACACGTCTAGTAGGGGTGTAATCCCCTATTGTTGATTGCATTGTTTGGGCCTTAAATGGCGTGTTTGGTTATTGTATTCGGCCTTGAAAAAGATGGCAAAGTAAGTAAAAACAAAGGAAGTGTTGTCCGATTTTCCGTAGAATTTAGCGACTTAGCACTTAGAATATTCTACGTCTTAGTGAGAGGTTAATGGACGTATTGTGACCATTATAGGTTAAAGTACTAAGTATAGCGTATCCTACTTGGAGGATGGAATAGCTATCAAGGTTGAAGTACTTTGGAGCATTTTGCTACTTGTCGATAATCGTCGCGAGGTATGTGAACCTCTTCCTTCCTTTGGCATGATTCTATGTATGGAATATACATGTGGTATCATTTCATGTTTCCTTTACTCTTAGAAGTTAAGAGGTAGTTGTGTGATTTACTATATGTAGAACTTTTCCTATCTTTTGAGCATGACTAGTTGCACGTATGTAGTACGGTGAGCGTCTGACCCTTGATATCCTTTACTAGTTTTATGAATAGCCAAGTCGGGTGAGTTAGGAGATTAACTCACTTCTTTGAAAGTATTAAGGATGTCTAGTGTTTTATATAAGTTAAGGGACTTGAAGAGTTTTGAAGTATGTGATACTTGTTCCATTTTAAACGTATAAGTCCCTTGGATAGGAAATTGTATTTTGGCTAAGGTATAAAGTGAATATAACGGCTTTATGGGAAGTTGGTTATATTTGCTTTATGGAAAGATAAAGGACTTGTTTTTAATGAAAAGGCAACTTGAATTTTAAGGCATCAATTGCCTAAGGTTTTATAATAAAAGGAGTCACTTGAGTTCTAAAGGTTAAGAGACTAATTGTATTTTTGAAAGTTAAGAGAATTGATTTGAAAATATATAATACTTGGTTTCAAAAAGTAGAAGTCTCTTGGTTATAAAAGGAATGAGTTGGTCTAAAACCATAAAGGGTTATAACGACTTTATGGGAAGTTGGTTATAACGGCTTTATGGAAGGTTAAGAGAATGGTTTTCTCTAATAATGTAAGCAAAGAAATGGTTTGAAATAAAGAAGGGCAACTGTCTTAATGGTATAAATCGTTTAATGCTTTAAGGAAGAAGTCACTTGATTTAGAAGCCGGTAATTGTATTTCTAAGAAGGTATTGTGACTTGTCTTGAAGGTAGTATGACGTGATACTACGGTTGTCAGTATCTTGGAAGTTTTATTTGAAAAATGGACTTTCTAAAAGAGTAGAAGTACGTAGTACTTGGGGTTAAATTCCCGGATTTTGAGGTGTAAAACGAAAGTGTCATGAGTTTATAAAAATGGAAGTGTAAAGGTTTAATGAACTTGCCTGTTTTTGCTTGTGATAGCCTTAAGTGCAAGTATTATATGTTACGTTGTCGTGACTCTCGGTTGGAGGGCCGGCTGTCTTGTTATAAGTTTACTTGGACGTACCGACAGTGATGTGGGATTCCATGGGTATGCTTCCATCATGATTGATCCTTGGACATGCTTATACGAGGTGGGATTCCGGGGCATGTGACCAGGATGCGGGTAAGATGCCCGGACATTTTATTGAACGTACCGGCAGTGACGGGGGATTCCACGGGTATGCTTCCATTGTGATTGATCTTGGCCATGCTTATACGATGAGGGATGTCGGGGCATGCAGCCAGGATGCGGGTTAGATGCCCGCGCGTTTTATTACTCCATGGCCATGCTTATACGATGTGGGATTTCGGGGCATGCGACAATGTTATATTTTTACTCCATGGGCTAGCTCCCCATGAAGACCTGCACCTACGATGAGGGATGCCGAGGGCACGTTATGGCCATGCTTATACGATGTGGGATTCCGGGGCATGCGGTCGCGTTATATATATATATATATATATATATATATATGTTGTGTATGTGTACGCCGACAGTGAGGTGGGATGCCACGGGCGCGACACATGGTTATATTTTTACACTTATAGTTGTCGGCAGTGATGTGGGATTCCACGGGCAGGAGATATATATATATGTTGTGTATGTGTACGCCGACAGTGAGGTGGGATGCCACGGGCGCGTCACATGGTTATAATTTACATTTATAGCTGTCGGCAGTGATGGGGGATTCCACGGGCACACTTTGATATTTGTGTGACTTGATCGCGTCCCAGATTGGGCCGGGTAGTATAGGTGCCCCTCCTTAAAGGGTCGGATTATGTTATGAAAGATAAGTAAGTTATACAGTAATGAAATTAATGATTTTTCCTAATCATGTGCATAATAAAGTGACTATAACTTTTATTAAAAATGGGAAAAGATAATAAGGTGCGATTAAGTTCATAAGTGGTAATGACACGGCAGGATCTGATATGTACTTTTTATACTTGTCCCTGTCATTCTTTTGTACAGTTATGATCACATTTCTTGTGCGTTATTTACATTCCATATTAAATTTTTGTTATGCGGCCCGCCGAGGCTGCGTTCATGCCCGCAGGTTGTAGGTACCCAGGTTGGTGATCCTTGCTCTTAGGATCTCGGTTCAGTTTTTGGGAAAAAGCTCAATTTGCTCCGGAGGCTTATCTCTTGCACTGATTTTCCACGAGGTTGTAGATTCATGTATATTGAGGTATGGCGGGGCCTGTCCCGCCACGATTGTTATGTTAAAACTCTTAGAAGTGCTGTAGTCACATGTGTGGGTCGGTTTGTAAAGAAATGAGGCAATGGCTGTTTGATTTGTATATATTTATGTCGAGGAGGTAGCCCTATCGGCTAACTTTGTTGTTTTATACATTTGTTCTATTTTATAGTTTCATGTATGTTCATTGCTATTCTCTCGATGTATACATAAGGTGCCCAGGTAGGAGCACCGATCGTGGCCGAGGTCGGATCGTGACAAAAGTGGTATCGAGCGATTAGTCCTCGGAAAGTGTCTGAGCCGTGTCTAGTAGAGTCTTGATTATCGGCGTGTTGTGCACCACATCTATAATCAGGAGGCTACAGGACATTTAGGATTAGTTTCCATTCTTCTCTCTTTGAGATCGTGCGATGAGAGCATCTAGTAGGTTGAATCCTCTCGACCCTTCTTATGTAGATTATGCCTCCACGGAGGCGACCGGGGCCGAGAAGGGCAAAGCGGCGGGAGGCGCTAGTGGTGTGAGAGGTTACGGGACTCGGAGCACGACTATGCACGAGGTAGTAGGCGGATCGGCGAACTTCGGCCACGCGGCGGTATTAGAGAGCAAGCGGCGTGCTCTAGAGGTTCGTGCAGAGCCTCGATCCGCGGCCGAGCGAGTTTAGAATTATGGAGAAGCGGTCGGGCTATTGACTAGCATAGTGGTAGGCGTGGCAAACGGGAAGCGAGTAGTTAACCCTAGGCCGACGGTTTGAGGATTCGGGATTTTACGGGTTGTAGTCCACCCGAGTTTTATGGTTCGAGATCGAGGATGATCCTCGAGAGTTCGTTCGGCTCTGACGGACTATGCAGTGCTCGGGGCCTCGGAGGCGAGTCGATTGTGTTAACTTCTTCGATTCTGCGATATTGCGTTGAACTGGTTTAAGTCTTGGGAATTATCGAGAGGTGTGGGTGCTCGTCCGACAGTTTGGGATGAGTTCACGGAGGCCTTTCTTGACCACTTTTTGCCTCCTGAAATGAGGAGAGCCCGTGTTGATAGGTTTTTGTCATTGAGGCAGAATGGGAGGACCATCGAGAATACAACACAGAGTTTGACTCGTTGGCGGTATGCGCACACTATTGTGGCTGATATGGCGGACGAGTTCAGATTATGTGATGGGGCTAGACCATTATATGATTCTGCGTGCACAGGAGTGGCTCTTGGCCGGTATGGACATTGCCGGGATGCAAGCTTATGCGCGAGGATAGAGGCGAGAGAGAGAGGGTCGGCTAGACTCGGGCCCAAGAGGGCGGGGCGAGATTCGGGGTAACTTTAGGCGGGCGGCCTCGGCAATGAACTAGGTCTACATTGTTGACACCCAATTTTGACCCATTTTTTAGGCATTTCTTGCAATTTTAAGCATTTTAGGACACCGCATTTTATCATCATTTTTGACATTTTGTATATTTTTTACATAACATTCTATGTTGTTTATTCTTGTAAATTGACATCATGTTTTGCTTTTTACCTTTAATTAGGTATTAAACATTTTTTAGCATCTCTTTGAATAATTAACTGACACCCCGTCTTTACTTTTAATCAGACATTAAATATTTGCTAAATATTTTATTTTATTATTATTGCATCAGGCATTGACATTTTAATAATTTGTATCTTTAAATAATTTTCCTTTTAAATAATTAATCCATTTTGCATTTTTTGTCAAACCAGTCCAGTCCAGGGCATAATCTGAATCAGTCCAATCCGCCAGAAATCGAAACAAAAAATGAAGCCCAATACACTTTCATCCAATACCCAATACCCAATAGCCAATACCCAAAGCCCAATACCCTTAAACCCTAAACCTAATCTCACCCTATAAAACCTACCCTACTTCTACCCTATTTGAACTCGTGACCCCCTTAAAAAACCCTACGTCTACATCCCCAGCCGCACACCCCTAATTCTCTCACACCCTCCTTCGTCTCTCTCCTCTCTATACACACACAGCAACCCTACTTCTAACCTAGCCGCACCTCTCAGCCTCAACACCACCACTGCCCAAATTCCTCACCAGCCGCCAACACTCCCTCTCTTCTCCCTAAAAGCCCAGCAACCCTAAATCTAACCTCAGCCGCAACACCCCCCCTAAACTATAAACTTCTACCCCCTTTCACCCTCTCTCCCGGTTACCATTCCCGTCCAGCCGTCGACCACCACCACGCGAACCACCACTACACACCCACTGTTCGCCAGCGAACCCGTCGACCACTACCATCACTTCCTGGGTTTGGTTCCATTTTTAATTTATTGGCATATTTGTTATTTGGACTGATTTCCTTTATTTTTGAATCTCGCCGGAGTTTGAGGAACTCCGTGATCGTTAATTCTTATTCTATTGTTGGTTTGATTTGGAATGATTTTTGTGTTTTTCTTGGAGTTTTTAAACTCACGTGTCTCAGTTTCAAATGACTGCTCCTCTCGCTTTGGCTATTCCTGGACTGATTTTTGATATTGTGGACTCGCTGAAATTTCTGGCCTTATTCTGTTGAATTTTCGTTTGGGTTTGTTTTGATGTTTTACGGTTTCTTTGGGATGATTTTCTTTGTGTTTGTGGATTTTGACCATTGTGCTCTTCGTTTTATTAAGCGATCGAGCCATACTACACTTGGTATTAAAGCGATTTAGAACAAAACTACCTTGTTGGTATTCTTGATTTTGAACAAGATACTACACTTGGTATTTTCTTGATTTGAACAAGATACTATACTTGGTATTTTCTTGATTTGAACAAGATACTACACTTGTTTGGCCAATAAAAAGTTATCGTCGATTTTGAGGCCTCCATGATTGCAAAAGCGGAAAATAAAATAAATGAAGCTTTACGGGCAATGATGATTTCTTCCACTTACAGGATAACCAACATGCGTGGCAAGCGAATTCTCGCAGCGCACTTGTTTAGGCATCTACTTTATATTTTTACATATCCGAGCCCTCCGTGTTTAAAACTATTACTGTTTTGGCGCGGATCGAATGTTTTATTTATTTTATTATTTTTAGCAATATTGGTAGATGAAGGAATCTCGTCGATTTCCAAGGCCTCCCGTACAAAAGCGGATTTATTTTTGCTTTATTTATTAATTATTGCTATTACTTTAAAATTGTTTATTTTTATTACTAACACTTTTACTAAGTGTTTATGCAGTACAGGAGATCATCTTGTGCGAAGGCCTAAAAAGGGCTAAAGATATCCCGAAGTTTTATCTTATGTCGCATTTAAATTTCAGTTTTACTATTTTTGTATTACATTTTATTTTAATTGTAAATTATGTAAAAATGCTTAGAATAGGTAGAATAAAAGCCAATACACAATTAACCTAGGTTTGAACGGATAACCGCAAGTTAGCGGATCTTAAAGGATGTCTAACACCTTCCCTTTAGGATAATAAAGAACCACGATCAGAATCTCACATAGCTTTTTGCGGACCTTTAAATGGAGATCATTTATAGCATTTTATGCTATTTAATAAGTGTACTTTTTCAATATAATAATTATTTGTCGACTCATTAAATACATTTAGGAATCAACCATACGTGGTACTCCCGTTTCGACTCCGGTTAAAATGGGGTGTTACAGATGGCGACTCCGCTGGGGAATCAGGTTCTTGACCATAACAAACCTAGGTTTATTATTGCTTGACTTTATTTATTTTTATTTGTTTTAATTGCTTGCTTTAATTTTGTATGCTTAACCGTTTTTGCTTATACTGTTTTTCTTAAACTGACATTCCGCTCATATTTCCTCTACTCTGGAAAATTCACACTGTCACACACTACACGCGCTGGTGTGCTTCGCGCACCCGCAAATTTCTTTCAAGAACACCCAAAATTTAGGAGAGTTGGCGCTTGCGTGGAGTTAGATCGGTTCGTCTGATCAGCCACGTAGCCTTCTCACTCGAGTTGTCCGCTCGGGAACCTTGCGTCTAATAAGCCAAATCTTAGAAAGCTTAAGATAGAGCTATACCACCCTTTTATATTAGTCATGCATGCATAAACCTTAGGTGGGTTAATCCTTGGTATTAACGCCACAATTAAAGAACCACCAAACTTGTCGACGGGTTTCACAACCCAACGACCCATTAGCATACTATGTGTAGCGTGATGGTGATAGAAGGATCCAAGCCTGGTTATAACACACTGAAATTGGAAAAAGTGCACCGTCATTTGGTCGCCATTTCCGACAAAACATTGCAGTTTAACGGCTTGGACCTATTTATCATAATCTCGCATATTTGGCGTTTAGGCCTACCTCTGGCATAAGAGAGGTCCCATGCATATTAGGCGCGCGCTTGATTTGCATGCTTTTGTTTACTATTTTGTTGCTAGCAATTTTGTACATATTATTTAATGCAATAATTACCCTTTTAACCCATGTACATATCATGCTATGTGCTTACAACTCTGGCCACGAGCATTTGCATTTTTTGCACTTTTGTTGTCATATTGCAATCAGGACTTCTGCGTAAATCGCTCTTGAACAACGCGATTTGGACTTTGTGAATCATCAACCACTAGTCCGGTTGAACCAAGCGAAGTCTTTGACTATATTGCCACGCCACTTACATCTTACTATTTTTGTGGCTTGCCTACTCTCACCTTTATTTGTCATATTTTTGCGGGAAAACCGTCTCGCAAATAGTCGAAATGACAACAACAAAAAGAGGAAGAAAAAGAAAAGAAAAAATCATCCCAGAATGAGTTGAGTTATTGTCACGACCGACCGGGCATCCCAGTGCCCTACACAGGCACCACTACAGTATACATCGAGATAATCAGGAACATACATGAAACTTTAAAAATGAACAACAGTAAAATAACGAGGTTAGCCGAGTAGCTACCTTCCTGGACATAAATATATACAACCGAAGCAGTTGCCTCCTTTCCTTTACAAACTGACCCACAACATGTGACTACAGACCTCTAGGAATTTTTAACATAACAACTGTGGCGGGACAGGGCCCCGTCATACCCCTGAATATACATGAATCTACTACCTCAGGGAAAACCGTACCAAGAGATAAGCCTCCGGAGCAAATGGAGCTTTTTCCCAGCCCGAGATCCTAAGAGCAAGGATCACCAACACAGGTACCTAAAACTGCGGGCATGAACGCAGCCCGAAGAAGTCGATTAACAGTACCGAATATGGAAGAAATAACGTCTGATAAGCGGTCATAAGCGTACCAAAGAATGACAGGGACAAGTATAAAGAATACATACCAGATCCTGCCGTGTTATTACCACTTATGAACTTAATTTCACATCAATATCTTTTCCCATTTTCAATAAAGGTTATAGCCACATTCTTACGCACATGATTAGGAAAAATCATTAAGTTCATTTCTATATAACTTACTTATCTTTCATAAGTACAATCCGGCCACTTTGGGAGGCGCTATCTTACGACCCGATGCGGGGCGCGATCAAGATCACGTAGTGCACTGTAAAGGTATCTTGCCGGCCCATTCACGGGTCGATAATGTCATATAGTGCGCGTAAGGTATCGCCGGCCCGTTCTGGGTCGATAATGTCATATAGTGCGCGTAAAGGTATCTTGCCGGCCCGTTCTGGGTCGATAATGTCATATAGTGCGCGTAAAGGTATCTTGCGGCTCGTTCTGGGTCGATAATGTCATATAGTCGCGTAAAGGTATCTTGCGGCCCGTTCTGGTCGATAATGTCATATAGTGCGCGTAAAGGTATCTTGCGGCCCGTTCTGGGTCGATAATGTCATATAGTGCGCGTAAGGTATCGCCGACCCGTTCCTAGGTCGATAATGTCATATAGTGCGCGTAAAGGTATCTTGCCGGCCCGTTCTGTCGATAATGTCATATAGTGCGCGCGTAAAGGTATCTTGCGGCCCGTTCACGGGTCGATAATGTCATATAAAACAGAATTTAACCCAACGTACTACGCACCTACTACTCTTTAGAAAGACTCTTTTTCAAATAAAACTTCCCGGATACTAACAACTATAGTATCAAGTCCTATCCACCTTTCAAGACAAGTCACAATACCTTTTTAGAAATACGATTCAGAACTACTAAATCAAGTGACTTCTTTCATAAAAACCTTATGCAATTGGTACCTTTAAAACAATTTGCCCTTCTTTATTTCAAATCATTTCTTTGCGTACATTATTAGAAAACCATTCTCTTAACCTTCCATAAAGCCGTTATAACCAACTTCCCATAAAGCCGTTATAACCCTTTATGGTTTTAGACAACTCATTCCTTTTTATGACCAAGAGACTTCTACTTTTTGAAACCAAGTATTAAATACTTTCAAATCAATTCTCTTAACTTTGAAATACAATTAGTCCCTAACCTTTAGAACTCAAGTGACTCGCTTTATTTATAAAACCTTAGGCAATTGATGCCTTAAAATCAAGTTGTCTTTTCACTAAAATCAAGTCATTTATCTTTCCATAAAGCAAATATAACCAACTCCCATAAAGTCGTTATATTCACTTTATGCCTTAGCCATGACAATTTCCTATCGAGGGACTTATACGTTTAAAGCGGAACAAGTATCACATACTTTAAAAATCTTCAAGTCCTTAACTTAAATAAAACTTAAGACATCCTTTATTCTTTCAAAGAAGTGAGTAAATCTCTAACTCACCCGACTTGGCTATTCATAAAACTAGTAAAGGATATCGAGGTGTTGTCGTCTCTGCGTACTACATCGTGCAACTAGACATGCTCAAAAGATAGGAAAAGTTCTACATAGAGTAAATCACACAACTACCTCTTAACTTCCAAGAGTAGAAGGAAACATGAAATGATACCACAGGTATATTCCATACATAGAAGCATGCCAAAGGAAGGAAGAGGTTCACATACCTTGCGACGATTATCGACAAGTAGCAAAATTCTCCAAAGTACTTCAATCTTGATAGCTAATCCATCCTTCAAGTAGGATACGCTATACTTAGTATTTCAACCTATAATGGTCACAATACGTCCATTAACCTCTTACTTCAAACGTAGAATATTCTAAGTGCTAAGTCGCCAAATTCTACGGAAAATCGGATGACTTCCTTTGTGTTTACTTACTTTGCCACCTTTTTCAAGGCCGAATACAATAACCAAACACGCCACATTTAAGGCCCAATCAATGAAATCAACAATAGGGGATTACACGCCTACTAGGCGTGTAAAATTCCGCCCAGCGATATCAAATTACTACAACTTACTAGGCGATTCGCTAACTTGAAGTGCTACAACAATCAATTCTTATCCAATTTCCATTTCAATCCAAGTTATTAGCCTAACATGATATCAAGTCGCAACCAATAATAACTACTATAATCTTCAAGTCAATAACATGCGACGATTCTAATAATGACCAAATTGTAATCTAACTTAACATGGCTCACATTACATTTCGGATTTCCAAGGCCACAATCAATCCATAATCCTTACAAACTTCAACATATATACTTCATGCTAGCAACAAGTATAGCTAACAACAATATAAATAATCTTGTAACACTTTCAAAGAACAAGATTATACCTCAACGAATCCTAATCCAACTCCAAATCCGAAGTCGCTCCTTAGCAACCTAGAGCCTCTTCAAGATACTTCAATCCGCTACTTGAGACCCTTAGAACCATACCAACAACTTTCCTTCAAACTTCCAATCCAAAACCTAGAAAGCAACAAGGTTTTCACTTTGCGACTAATACGAAAACTATCTTTTTCCGAGATTTTTCTATTGAGATACACTTACAATACACTCATGAACCTTGGTTTAAAGTGTGGATCTTAAAGAACAAGAAACGAAAATTTTTCTTTTCCTTTCTAGGTGAACCCGAGAGCTCTTGGAAGAGTTCATCCAATTTTCTTGAAATTTTGCTAAGTATGGAAGCTTGTCTCACTACTAGTAGTATTATATAGGGACATGGAGGGTCAAGATGTGTACAATTGGGTGGCTAGGATGAGGTCTAAGCAAATATCAAGCCTTTGTGGGTCCATTGACTTGGTCAAGAAACTCAAGCTCCAAGTTTCAAGACTTGTCTTGCCAACAAAGGTCCAATGACCCTTAAGCCCTTGCAATTTCGTCCAAGGCCTTTCTAAAGGGGGGTGACACGTGTCGCCCTCCCATTCGTCACAAGAATTCGTTTTCCGACAATTCCATAATTCTGATAAATTTTTACAAGTCTCAAATCTTAACACTTGTGAGTTCTTTCGTACGTTCTTAAAACAAGTCCTGTAATTACGGGGTGTAACAGTTATGTTGACGGAAAGAAGTCAGCTTATACCAGATTCAACAAAGCATCGCTCTGGGCCTTACATTTTGCATTTTATACATATTTGCAAGTCCAATTAATATGTCTAGTATTGATTACACAATTCTTTATCACGCATTTTACAACATAATCATTCCGAACTACGCGTGTCTGATTCTCACCACACGGTGTGATACGTAGGCAACCCATCTAAGGATCGACACCACCACATAAAAAATAAATAAATAAAAATAATAATAATAATAAAAGAGGGGGAACATATTTGGTTCACCCATTCATTGCATTTATCCAATCACGGACATTCATTATTGCATTTCAATCATTCTAGCACATACATTCATTCATGCATTTCATCACAGCCATTCATTTTTTCATTACATTCTTTCACTTTGCATTAGTCTTATAGTGAACAATCGTTTGTTTTGCACAGCTTTTACTTTTGCATTTCTTTCATGAATAAATTCTTTTTAAATCATAGTTTTATAACATATCTGAACGAACTACGCACATCTGATTCTCGTCAAAGATGAGATACGTAGGCAGCCCTACTCGGGTTCGGTACCATTTATTCAAAACAATACAAAAATATTTTATTCAAAAAGAATTAAAAAACAAAAACAAAGCTCTTTTAAGTATCATTGTTTGACTTGGTTGATACCAACACAGTTAGGAGTGTGCATGGAAGGACCGAGTAATAAATCAGTATGGGTTGACTTCGTGGTAAACCATAGATTCTTTTGGTACCTCTTATTCACCCGTAAATGACATTGTCCTGCATGCTTCTAAGATAAGAACGAGACAAACCTCATTGTTTCATGTGCATTGTGTGGTGAGTTTTAGAATAAGTTCAATTGTATTGCATTGTGATCTAGAACTTGGTCCGTGTGTTTGTTGAGGCGAAATCCTGAGTAACACTTGGTGTGGAAAATGATCGTAGGCTTTCTTTGACTCGTTTGAGCCTTTTTCAGCCTACCAAATAACATTATCCGTAGTACACCCATTTTGAGCCTAAAGCCTATTCTTTTGACAACTGCATATTACACTTATACCCTTTCTGAGTGCGTACGCACTATCCCTCTCTTGGCCCGACCTCCTTGAGCGCTTTGGAAATGTGCAAGTGGCTGACGAAATTTTGCGTCGAAGTTTGCAAAGACGAAATTGTCAAAGTCCCAAAAGGGAAAAGAAAAACACAGAGGGCGACTTCACAAAAAGAAGAAATCAAAAGCCCCGACAAAAAAGAATGCGAGAATAGCTTTGGAAAAAGCGGGCTCCAAACGAAAGATTCAAAAGAAGTCAGTACAGAAAAACTGGGACAAAAAAAAAGGAGAAAAGGAAAAAGAAAGCACATCAACATTAAAGCACACAAATATCAAGAACGGACGTAGTCCAACGCTCGAGGAAGGATTAGTCACTTTTTACCCAAATAATATCCATCCCTTCCCCCAAACCTACATTACAAGCCCGTGACAAGCCCTACATGATCTTATGCTAAGGGTTCTCACATTAGTGGATATTTACATGACGGTCAAGCCTATGGTATCACAATTGCATGCATTGAACATCCTTTTGAGTGTGAGCGTACTTTTCTAAACGTCCCGAAATTCAAAATACAGGAATATATGTGAAAAATGAGACTTTCTTTCAGTGAGGGCATTTAAAACATGAGATTACGTGTAGTTCGAAACCTTGGCTGCAAGCAAGTGTGTCGATACTTAGGTGTCTGAGGTACCATTTGAAACTATAGGAATTACCCAGAAGTCAGTCTTGGTTAGATTGTAAGTGAATAACGGAATTCCTAAGCACAATACTAATTGTTGGTATCAACTGTAGTCAGAACGTGATGCTGTCTTTCTACTTTTCAAAAAAAAATGCATATAAATCTTTATTCTTTGCATCATGAACTACGCCTTGACCTGATTCCCTCAGCGGGATACGTAGGAGGCCACATTGGCTTCGGTCCACATTATTTGAAAAACCCATAAAAATCCTTACTTTTTGCATCATGAACTACGCCTTGACCTGATTCCCTCAGCGGGATACGTAGGCGGCCACATTGGCTCCGGTCCACATTATTTGAAAAAACCCACAAAAAATCCTTACTTTTTGCATCATGAACTACGCCTTGATCTGATTCCCTCAGCGGGATACGTAGGCGGCCACATTGGCTTCGGTCCACATTGTTTGAAAAAAAAAAATCCTCATTTTTGCATCATGAACTACGTCTTGACCTAATTCCCTCAGCGGGATACGTAGGCGGCCGCATTGGCTTCGGTCCACATTGTTTGAAAAAAAAAAAAACATAAAAATCCTCATTTTTGCATCACGAACTATGTCTTGACCTGATTCCCTCATAAGGATACGTAGGCGGCCTAAGTCGGCTTCGGTCACACCATTAGAAATCTTCCCATTGGCTCGTGTGCGACGGAATGCGTTTCATTATTCTGAAAAGAGATATGAGCAATTTCCGCCAGAGTTAAAGTCTTGCCCATGCGCCCCGCATAACAAAACTGGGACAATTTTGCGAAATGCACCATGAAGAGATCATAATAAGGATTCCAAAAGCAATCAGCAATCGCAGCATTCAGCAAGTCCGCACAGAGACTGCATCAGCACTCGCAGCATTCAGCAAGTACACAACATTCAACACGCCCGTGCAAGGACGAAATCTCAGCATTGACAGCATCACATCAATACAACCGCCGTCACATTTTACAGGATCTTCATATCAGCAAAGGCGGGAGCACAACAATAAGCCCATGCGGGTTACAAACGCACAACGTCTATGCAATGACGTTATCTCAACCCAGGCGAGTCACAGGGCAGGTACGTCCATAAAATGACATCATTTCATTATAAGCCTATGCAACAGCTTCATTCATGTTTCGTCTATACAACGACGAACATCTGCATTTCGTCCATACAACGACGAACATCTGCATTTCGTCCATACAACGATGAACATCTTCATCTCGTCCATACAACGACAAACATCTGCATTTCGTCCATCTGACGGCGAACATCGCATCTCGTCCATCTGAGCGACAAGCGCCCATCTGGCGTCATTTGCATTCGTCTATACAACGGCGAACATGCGCATTTCGTCCATACAACGGCGACGTCTACATCTCGTCTATCTGACGACGAGCGTCTGCGTTCGTCCATCTGACGGCGAACATCTGCATCTCGTCCATCTGACGGCGAACATCTGCATTTCGTCCATACAACGATGAACATCTGCATCTCGTCCATACAAGGCGACAAGCGCCATCTGGCGTCATTTGCATTCGTCTATACAACGGCGAACATGCGTCTCGTCTATACAACGAACATCGCATCGTCCATACAAGATGACAACGCCCATACAAGGCGTCATCTGCATTTCGTCCATACAACGACGAACATCTGCATCTCGTCTATACAACGACGAACATCTGCATTTCGTCCATACAACGACGAACATCTGCATCTCGCCTATACAAGACGGTGTGTCATCACATCACTTCATCAACACCTACAAACACCATGTCTTTTCGGCACCACCTGCTGCAACCCGGTGTCAATCATACTTCGACACTGGGACAAATTTTGAGTTTTGCGTCTGCCTGTTTTATTTTCTAGCATTGCAGCAACCCAGTGTCTCATAATTCAACACTGGGACAAATTTTAAACAGCTTTGTGACTTTGTCTTTTACCTTGGCATCACAGCGACCCAGTGTCGGCTTTTGCCCATTCTTTGCTTAATCCTTGTTTTAATTCTGACGATGGGACAAAATTGGCCACAAGTCAATGTCTTTGTCCGAAAACTCTTTCATCGTCTCCGGTCAAAGAGGGACAACTGTTGACACCCAATTTTGACCCATCTTTTTGGCATTTCTTGCAATTTTAAGCATTTTAGAACACCGCATTTTATCATCATTTTTGACATTTTGTATATTTTTTACATAACATTCTATGTTGTTTATTCTTGTAAATTGACATCATGTTTTGCTTTTTACCTTTAATTAGGTATTAAACATTTTTTAGCATCTCTTTGAATAATTAACTGACACCCCGTCTTTACTTTTAATCAGGCATTAAATATTTGCTAAATATTGTATTTTATTATTATTGCATCAGGCATTGACATTTTAATAATTTGTATCTTTAAATAATTTTCCTTTTAAATAATTAATCCATTTTGCATTTTTTGTCAAACCAGTCCAGTCCAGGGCATAATCTGAATCAATCCAATCCGCCAGAAATCGAAACCAAAAATGAAGCCCAATACACTTTCATGCAATTCCCAATACCCAATACCCAAAGCCCAATACCCTTAAACCTTAAACCTAATCTCACCCTATAAAATCTACCCTACTTCTACCCTATTTCGAACTCAGCAGCCCCCCACCCCCCCTTAAAAAACCCTACGTCTACATCCCCAGCCGCACACCCCTAATTCTCTCACACCCTTCTTCGTCTCTCTCCTCTCTATACACACACAGCAACCCTACTTCTAACCCTAGCCGCACTTCTCAGCCTCAACACCACCACTGCCCAAATTCCTCACCAGCCGCCAACACTCCCTCTCTTCTCCCTAAAAGCCCAGCAACCCTAAATCTAACCTCGGTATGACACCCCGCAAACTATAAACTTCTACCCTTTCACCTCTCTCCGGTTACCATTCGTCCGGTAGTCGACCGCGCTGCGAACCACACCACGAACCACCACTACACACCCCGCTCGCCACCACCGCCGCCCATTGCACAGGGGTTTGGTTCCATTTTTGATTTATTGGCATATTTGTTATTTGGACTGATTTCCTTTATTTTTGAATCTCGCCGGAGTTTGAGGAACTCCGGCGGTCGTTGGTTACTGTTCCTATTGTTGGTTTGATTTGGAATGATTTCTTGTGTTTTTGCCGGAGTTTTTTTGTCACGACCCGAACCGGGGCCCGTGACTAGTGCCTTACCCCGGGCACTCTAGTGATACAACATCAGAGAAAATCAGCGGAAATAAAAACATGAACATGAAACAAGAGATATGATAAAAAAACAGGCCAACCAAAACAGTTGCCTTTGCGTATATCTGAGAATCGAGCAGTTACATCCTTTACAACTCGCCCAGCATTTTCAGACCTCTAAGAAAGTGACAACAACTATGACGGGACGGGGCCCGCCATACCACGAATGTACAAGAACCTACTGACTCGTGGGTAACATACCACAAGATAAGCCTCGGAGAAACGGGGCTTCCTAATCTGTTGGCTGTGATCCTATGGCGAGGATCCTGGCCGATGTACCTCTCACTGCGGCATGACGCGGCCCCGAAGGATGTCGATGCACGGTACAGTATGTGAAACTGAAATACTGTAAATGAAATCATGACAGTCTATATAAAACAGGAGACATGTATGATAGCCAAACTACAGTTTACAACATAAAAGTAGTCATGTCAAGTCAGGGACTCACACCCTTGAAGTCATCCCTCATGCCCGTGGAACTCCTTCCTCACTGCCGGCAGTCTAGGTATAAATCGTATGATACGTATAACATGTCTCGTCCCATCCCATGGGACTCGAGGTGGAATCGTGTGTGGAATACGTGTCTCGGCCCATCCGTGGGACTCGATAAGAATCGTGTGGAATATATGTCTCGGCCCGTCTCATGGGACTCGATAGGAATCGTATGGAATACATGTCTCGGCCCGTCTCATGGGACTCGATAGGAATCGTTCACAACCAATCAATGGCCTCCATCGAGAGGCGGCGGTATAGAAATACGATCTTTGCACAACAAGGCTATCACACGCAAACATAGGCAAGTTACACACAACTCAAGGTACTTTCATTTTATGTCAAAGTCCGGGTTTTAACCCCAAAGTACTACATACGTTAAATTATTTTAAAAGATCCATTTCTTTTACAAAGGTCACCCGATACCCGTAGTATTAACATAGAGTGACTAACATTTATAAGTAAACCAAAACACTTTCCTTATTAAAATCAAGTAACAACATTCTTTTCCAAAAGTTCAAGTTTGCCTAATTTCAAATGCTCAAGTCTCTTATTTTCGAAAGATTCCATAGATCATAGTCTTAATCACTTAACGTAATCTCCTTTTAAAACAATTGAGTAACATATGCCTTATGTGTGAGTAGCTTGTTCTTCTTTATAACCATCTCATTAAAGCAACCATGATCTAGAAAATGTAATACAATTTTGTCTTATCTTAGCTTCTATGCAGATGGAGGTTTCTACTGGTTTTAATATAATTAATTAGTCAATACATTTCCTTTATTAACGCTGCAATGGTTTGTTCGATACTTATTCTCATTTCCAAAATCAGTAAAACATTATTCTTTAAAAGCCAAGTACTCATTACTCACGAATGAGGTTTCACAACTTTTTAACAAAATTCATAGTCCCTAACATTTCATAAAACGCCATTTATAAGTTAAGTCTCTTATCTTTTAAGATCAAGTCTCTTAACTTCTAAAATCAATAAACCATTCTTTTACCTACATAAAGTCGTTATAACTAACTTCCCATAAAGCTATTATAACACCTTATGTTTTAAACCAACCAAAACTCGTTTAGCACACGTACGTCTACCGTACTACATAGTTCACAACAATCATGCTAGAAAAGATAGGAAGAGGTTCACATACCTCGCGACGATTATCGACAAATAGCAAAACGCTCCAAGTACTTCAACCCGTCGGCTACTCCTTAAGCCAAGTAGATCACGCCACACGTAGTACTCCACTCCTAAAATGGTCATAGTAATTCTATCAAACCTTTCTTACCATTGAAGACTTATACCAATAAAAAGCCCTCTAATTCTACGGAAAATTGGCAAGACTTCCCGTTTTACTTACTTTTCCATCTTTCTCCAAGGCCCGAATAACTGTAATTATATGCCATTTATAAGGCGTAATAATTTAAACAACATAAAGAAGGGGATTACACGCCCAAACGGTAACGCGGTTTACTATCACACCTTCATAATAACAATAAGTAAAAGAAGGGGATTACGCGCCGTGCCGTAACGGTTTACTATCACGCCTTCATAACAATACAATAATTAAAAAGGGGATCACACGCCCAAACGGAACGCGATTGAACAATCTTCCCCTTAACAGAAATGTAAATACAGTCCAATGTAAATACAGTCCAAAGTAAATACAGTCCTTAAGTTGGGGTCCTTGGCCAACTTTTTCCATTTTACTTATCCACTTACTTTATTAGTCATCCAACTTATATTCCATCTTAATATAAGTTATAGTTACTTTGTTATTAGCTTCTTAGCAAGTAAGATACGTTTTTACCATTTTGTGGCTTTCTTGCTAATTTCCATTTTAGCAACTTAACAAGATCCAAATCCTTTCAAACTTTACTCCATATATTATATAATCCATAATATACTTATAATATATGTATAATAACCAATTCACAAAGAGGTTTAAGTTTCACTACCTCAAAAAGCCCAAGAATATCCAAGTTCTTAAAGTCGCTCCAAGCAAGTCTTAGCTCCAAATCTTTACGTTCCAATCCGCTACAAGCAACCCATAGAAGCTCCTAACCAACTTCTCTTCAAGAACCAACTCCAAAAAGTGAAGAACACTTAGGTTTCAAAGATGACAACTTTCGGCCAAGGCAACAAATAGAGGTTAGGGGTGTGAAATCTTTTCCAACTCTTGGTACACAATCTTCCTAACACCTTAGGGAAGAACACTTGAGAGTTTAAGAATTGTTGGACAAATTTAGGTCAAGATGAGGGCCCAAAAACGTGAGCAACAATGAAGGGAGAGGGAGGGTTTTTCAAGTCTTGAAATGGTTAAGTGTGGAAGATTTCATCAACTAGTAGTGTATATATAGGACAACCAAGGGCTAGGATGAAGGCAAGTGTGTGGTTGAGATTGGGGACAAGTGTGTGTGGGTCCCACAAGCCACTTGTCCACACAAAAATATCTTGCAAGACAAGGCCACTTGTCTTGCCACTTGGCACATAATTTCGGCCACAAGGCCACCTAGGGGGGTGACACGTGTCTCCCTCCTACTCGTCCAAAATATTTCATCTCCCAAAAATATTCATAATGGCCAAAATCTCAAAAACAAAGTGGGCCCCACAAAACCGTAAATTTCTCCCGTGGGCCCCACGTGACCAATTCTGGAAATAAAATTCCATAATTCTCAAATATTCCAAGAAGTCCGAATACCAAATCTGGGAATCCAATTCCCATTAACGAACCTTTTTCCTGCACGAAATCCGGAAACTTTTCCGTCGAAAAATCACATCTTTCTTCCTTTCCAATTTTTAATGTCGTATTCTCGTATGTACGTCCTCGCATACATACCCTGGAACTACGGGGTATAACATTTTTAAACTCCGGCGGGTCTCTGGTTTTCCGACGAACTGCTCCTACTGCTTTGGCTATTCCTGGACTGATTTTTGATATTGTGGACTCGTTGAAATTTCTGGCCTTATTCTGTTGAATTTTCGTTTGGACTGTTTTGATGTTTTCTGGTTTCTTTGGGACAGATTTTGCTGTGTTTGTGGACTGTTTTGACCATTGTGCTCTTCGTTTTATTAAACTGATCGAGCCATACTACACTTGGTATTAAACTGATTTAGAACAAAACTACACTGTTGGTATTTACTGATTTTGAACAAGATACTACACTTGGTATTTTTACTGATTTGAACAAGATACTATACTTGGTATTTTTACTGATTTGAACAAGATACTACACTTGTTTGGCCAATAAAAAAGTTATCCGTCGATTTTTGAGGCCTCCACAGTTGCAAAGACGGAAAATAAAATAAATGAAGCTTTCTGGGCAATGATGATTTCTTCCACTTACACCGGATAACCAACATGCGCTGGCAAGGAGAATTCTCGCAGCCGCACTTGTTTAGGCTGTCCTACTTTATATTTTTACATATCTGAGCCCTCCGTGTTTAAAACTATTACTGTTTTGGCGCGGATCCGAATGTTTTATTTATTTTATTATTTTTAGCAATATTGGCCGATGAAGGAATCTCCGTCTGATTTCCAAGGTCTCCCGTACAAAAGACGGATTTATTTTTTGCTTTATTTATTAATTATTGCTATTACTTTAAAATTGTTTATTTTTATTACTAACACTTTTACTAAGTGTTTATGCAGGTACCCGGAGATCATCTTGTGCAGAAGGCCTAAAAAGGGCTAAAGATATCCCGAAGTTTTATCTTATGTCGCATTTAAATTTCAGTTTTACTATTTTTGTATTGCATTTTATTTTAATTGTAAATTATGTAAAAATGCTTAGAATAGGTAGAATAAAAGCCAATACACAATTAACCTAGGTTTGAACGGATAACCGCAATTTAGCGGATCTTAAAGGATGTCTAACCCCTTCCCTTTAGGATAATAAAGAACTCTGATCCAGAATCTCACATAGCTTTTTGCAGACCTTTAAATGGAGATCATTTATAGCATTTTTATGCTATTTAATAAGTGTCCTAATTCACTATAATAATTAGGTGGCGACTCCTTAAATACATTTAGGAATCAACCATACGTGGTACTCCCGTTTCGACTCCGGTTAAAATGGGGTGTTACATACATCTCGGTGCATGAGTGCTCCTTCGATCTTACGGCGGAGGTTTGGTCGTCGGGGATATTCGGGAGCAGTCGGGGCTCGAGGCTCTGAGTTCACAGATGTCGAGAATAGTAGCGATGGAAGCCACCTTTGCCCGGTGTGGTCAGCATGTAGCGATTCCATTTTGGGAGTGTCGTACTACTTCGGACGACTTGTTATGCTTGCGGCCAGGCCATTTCGTGAGAGACCGTCCGACCAGGTGGCTTTGGTGGGATAAGCGCGATCTCTTTGGATCGATTGCGGGTTCTTCGCCTTCCATATCTAGGCGGATGTTTATGCACCGTGGCCGTGTGCAGAGGCCGTGGGAGTTCCAGCTTTAGCGGTCCTTTGAACCGCCTATATGATTTCAGGTATGTCTTTGGCCCTTTAGAAACTTGTATGCATGATAAAGTTGTGGTATGTTTAAGTGTCATGAACAGATTATATTGAGACTGTGTATAAGTTAGAAGGAGTTGGAAGTACGAAAATATAATCCCTTTTTGGGCTTATGATGGACAGATATGCGTATGCAAGGTATTAGGGCCATGTGTGGCATTGTTGGTATGTCGGGGTTGTGAAAGGAAACTATGTCGCTACTTATAAGTTTGACTCCGAAAGAACATTCGGGGACGAATGTTTCTAAGGGGGGAAGAATGTTACACCCCGTACTTACAGGACATGTTTTAAGAACGTACGTAAGAACTCACAGTGTTAAGATTTGAGACTTGTAAAAATTTATCGGAATTATGGAATTGTCGGAAAACGTTTTATTATGGCGAATGGGATGGCGACACGTGTCACCCCCCCTTAGTGATGCCTTGAACGAAATTGCAAGGGCAAGAGGGTCATTGGACCTTTGATAGCAAGACAAGTCTTGCAAGTTGAAAAGCTTGAGAAAGTTGACTTGGTCAATGGGTCCACAAGCTTGATATTTAAGAGAACCATCATCCTAGCCGCCCATTTGTGCACATCTTAACCCTTCATGTTACTTTATAATACTACTAGTAGTGAGACAAGTCCACACTTAGCCAAATTTTCAAGAGAAATTGAAGAACATGAGCAATGTGCTCTCGGGTTTGCCCCTCTCCTTCAACAAAAAATTTTGTTTGTTATCCATTTAGCTCCACACTTTAAACCAAGATTCATGAGGGTATTGTAAGCATATCTCATTAGAAAAATCTCAGAAAAAGATAGTTTTCAGGATAGTCGCAAAGTGAAAACCTAGTTGCTTTCTAGGTTTTGGATTGGAAGTTTGAAGGGAAGTTGTTGGTATGGTTCTAATGGTCTCAAGTAGCGGATTGAAGTGTCTTGAAGAGGCTCTAAGTTGCTAAGGAAGCGACTTCGGATTTGGAGTTGGATTGAGATTCTTTGAGGTATAATCTTGTCTCTTAATAGTGTTACAAGATTATGTATATATTGTTGTTGTTAGCTTTACATGTTGCTAGCATGAAGTTGATATGTTGAAGTTCATAAGTATTATGGATTGCTTGTAGCTTAAATCCGAAATGTTATTTTAGCCACTTGAAGTTGGATTACTAATTTGTCGTTTATTAGAAATCGTCGCATGTTACTTACTTGAAGATTATAGTAGTTATAATCGATTGCGACTTGATATCATGTTATGCTAACAATTTGGATTGAAATGGAAATTGGATAAGATTTGGTATTGTTGTACTCAATATGGCCGAAATTGGACTAGTAGTTGTGTTAGTTTTGATATCTATTGTGGGGCGGAATTTTACACGTCTAGTAGGCGTGTAATCCCCTATTGTTGATTGCATTGTTTGGGCCTTAAATGTGGCGTGTTTGGTTATTGTATTCGGCCTTGAAAAAGGTGGCAAATTAAGTAAAAACAAAGGAAGTGCTGTCCGATTTTCCGTAGAATTTAGCGACTTAGCACATAGAATATTCTACGTCTTAGTGAGAGGTTAATGGACGTATTGTGACCATTATAGGTTAAAGTACTAAGTATAGCGTTGTTATACCCCGTATTTCCAGAGTATGTACGTAAGAGAATACGTACAAAAGTCTAGCCTTAAAGTTTAGGCACAAAACGTTTTTTTTGGGCACAACTCACAAAACGAATAGTTTTCCGACGAAACGTTTCCACAGCTTTCGTAGGGTAAATTCCGGCTATGCCATTTCTAATTTTTGCGGATTTTTCCGAGAGACGAAACATTTTGGACCAATGGGAGGGCGACACTTGGCACCCTCCAATTGGTGGACTTGAAATCGTCCATTTGGACGAATTGGACAATGAAGTGCACGTTTTTTTTGCCTTTGCACAAGTCAAGGATTAGGTAGGATATTTTGTGTGCAAGTTGGCCAAGGACACTTGCCCTAATCTTGACCTTACACTTGCCTAGCACTTGGCTAAATCTTGGCCCTTGGTTGGCCATGTCTTGACCTATAAATACCCCCCTTTGTATTAATTGTTCTTCATCCAAAAATCAATTTCCAAGTCTTGAAAAATCCCCCTCTCTCTCTAAAGCTTTTCGTCCAAAGCCTCCTACCACTCCTTTTGAAGTTTGGCCGAGGGCCCCCCCCCCTAGCCTAGCCGAAATCTACCCCCCTCCCTTGGGAGAAAAGTTGCCTTCTGGTATTGTTATAAGGCCCAACATACCCTGGCCCAAATCCCTTAGTACTTAGTAGAAGTTGTGAAGAACTTCTAAGGTTTCCTTGGAGCATACAACTTAGGAGCAAAACCTTGCTCGGTAGCGACTTTATCTAGGATATTATTGGGCTTACCGAGTAACTAATCCTAACCCTCTTTTGAATTAGAGAATACTTCTGTAGTAGTATAAGAATAAGTATTAGATACTTAGAAGAATATTGCGAATAGAATTGAACTGTTATCACGATGAAGGGTTTAAAGAAGAATAATCAAATCGTACTTACATAGAATTTGTTTTCCGATGAACTTGAGTAGCTCAGGGTAGGAAGTGCGCCCAATTTTTCCGTAGGATATAGAACCCTCTGTTTAGAAGCTGTTTACAAAGTAGTACGAGCGTTGATAGGCGTGTCGACTATTATAAATTTGATTCTCTGCGCGACATATTCAACTTGGCGGTGGTTTTATTTGAGAAGGTATGTGATTCTTCCTAAAGCATGATATTTTACAATATATATGTGATGCGGTAGGCGTACATGTGTTAAGCGAATAATAACTACGGCAATGTCTTTGACTTAAGCTTTGAATAATACTTACGGCAATGCCACGCTTAAGCTTTGAATAATACTTACAGCGATGCCTCACGGCTTAAGCTGAATAATAAAGAAGCGAAAGCATTTCAAAAGAATCTTGGATCATTTTTATGAAGAGAACTAATTGGTTTTAAAGCGAAGCTTAAGAGTTATACTAGCTTTATGGGAAGTTAAGTATATCCACTTAAGAATGATAAAAGAAACAGTTTGCCTATGTGTTTATAACGACTTATATTGAATTGTGAAAAGAATAATAAGATGGTTTGATAAGTAGACATGATATGATGCTATGTGTGTTAGTGTCTTGTAACGTTTGTATAGGAGAGTATTCTTGTTGTGCTTATGTTGTTTAAAGATAATTTGTTATGTTAGTGTACTATCACTCACCTCTTGACATATTCAGGGGTTAAGGCGCCTCCGTCGGGGTAGACTCGGTGATGCAGGACCGTGATTCGAGAATACCTCATGCGGGTCCAAGGACCTATGCGAACTCTGAGAGTTCGAGGTTAGTGATGCGGGGTTATACCTCATGCGGTCTATGTGGCCGTGCGGACTACGAGTCGGGGCGATGCCGAGTAGCTACCCTCGATGCGGGGTTATGTACCTATGCGGGCCTATGTGAGTGGCCTATGCGGACTCTGACGAGTCGAGGATTAGGCTTGCATGGTGATACTATGGGCAATTGGCCTGCCGATCATTCGCACCTAGAAAAGACTATTCTGATTTACCTATTGTTGCTCTTGTTTATGATGTGCCTTATATGCGGTCCCTCGGTTGTTTCATACATACTTGTAAAGCGATTTTAAAATGATATGTTTTCATTTGAGTATTTCTGATTTCATATACTTAGTACTGTTGTCGACCTCGCCCGGGGGCTGCGTTCATGCCGCGGTAAGAGCGGCAGTGCTAGATCCACATTCTTAGGATCTCTACGTTGGTGTCGTGAGCTCCATCCTTTAGGAGGCTCTACTTTTGGGTATGATCTCCTGTTGTAGATAGTTTTATGATCGAGGGTATGGCGGGGCCTGTCGCCATAGTTGTATATTTCCTTAAGTGCAGTAGCCGTATTTATGCGATATCGGATGTAGCGCTAAACCATGTTTATATATATATACGAAAGCGATGTTTTCACTTAAAGCGTGTCTTATTTTATAAAGCTGTTTCATGTCTTGTTTTATATTTCCGTGATTACTACGATGTATGACTACTTGGGTGCCATTAAGGCACGATCCACGGGCCGGAATGGGTCGTGACAAAAGTGGTATCGAGCGATTAATCCTCGGAAAGTGTCTGACCGTATCTAGTAGAGTCTTGATTATCGGTGTGTTGTGCACCACACCAATAATCAGGAGGCTATAGGATATTTAGGATTGGTTTCCACTCTTCTTACTCTGAGATCGTGCTTTAGAGCTGTGTTAAAGTTGGACCCCTCTAACGTATTCCTTTTATCAGATTATGCCTCGCGTAAGGCAACCCGGGCCCAGAAGGGCAAGGCAGCCGAGGGAGCTGCCAGTCGGACACCGAGAGTTACGAGGGCTCAGGCCCAGTCTATACCGCAGACGGCGAGTTCTATGACGCCGCCGGCCCCAGCAGAGACCACAGTACCCACACCTCCTGTCCCACAGCCTGGGGCGGAGGAGTTAGGGTACAAGGAGATAACCCGACTATTGGCTAGAAGTTGTGGCGGATACGAGGATAAGTGGATCGCGGCGATTCGATTCCAACTCCGTCTCGGTCGCGCGCGTGGTGCACCCGAGGCGAATAGTTTGAGGCTACGAGATTTCTTGAGTTGTAGCCCGCGAGTTTCTGGTCGAGGCGGGAGGATGATCCGCAGGAGTTCATCCGTCATTCTGAGAGGATCACGCGGGTGATCAAGGCCTCGAGACAGTCTGTGACGCCGGTTCGCATCGGTGCGTGATACCGCGATCGATTGGTTTGATTCATGGGAGTTATCGGGAAACCGCGTCCCAGCCTACTTGGGATGAGTTCTCGAGGCTTTCCTCACTCACTTCTTGCCTCGCGGATGAGGAGGCGCGGGGTGATAGATTTTTCTTTGAGGCGAGAGGGCCTTGTCGGGAGTACAATGTCGAGTTTGATTCATTGGCTCGTCGTCCGGCATTGGTAGAAGATATGGAGGATAGGGTGCACCGTTACGTCATCGGGCTAGATGATTATATGGCGAGTCGTATGCGGGTGTTTCTCTTCAGGGTATGGACATTACCCGCATGCAGCTCATGCTCTTGGATGTGAGGCGTAGAGATCGACGGGTTGTGACGGCGAGAAGCAGAAGACGGGACAGCGGTCTTTTGGTGGCTATCGTGGTGGCGGCCTCGGCGATCTAGATTTGCACCGGCGGCTCATAGCACTCTGCGCGTCCTCGGCCGGCCGGACATTCGAGAAGCGAACGGGGCCCGGGACTTGAGCGTCGAGCGGCAGAGTGCGGCGTCGGGACCACCCACCGGTGTGGCGTCACGGTAGATCGGCCGGGAGTTGTGGTGCTACGAGGAGTTTGTTTGATTGTGGCAGCGGGGTCACTATGCGGCTGTCAGACCAGGCGATCGCGATGGTAAGTCGACTACTGAGTTCTTTCGCCGGTCTTCATCCTCGACAGCTACTCGCCACGGAGGGCAAGGTACTCATGGACCCGGTCGCGGCGAGGTCGTGGCGCGGGTCGATTCTAGCGGTCCTCGAGAACCGCATTTATGCTTTGTCGGTAAGCGGGATCGGGAGGCCTCACGATGTCGTCACGGTACCTTATCGGTTCTGGGTTTGATGTTTATGCCTTGATAGATCCGGGTTCTACTCTGTCTATATATCTCCCTTGTTGCTAGTAGGATAGGGATAGAGCACGAGTCCATAGACCCTTTCGAGGTAGCTACGCGATGGTGATTCGGTGGTAGCTCGGCGGGTATATAGAGCTTGTCTGTGACCATTCTGATCGTCGGACCACTGCCGACTTGATAGAGTTGGAGATGATTGACGGCGTGATCATGGGGATGGATTGGCTAGCTTCTTGCTACGCCAATGTAAGCTGAGAGAGAGTAGTACGGTTCCAGTTTCTGAGGCCGGTTGTTTAGTGGGAGCACGCGGTATCGCCGAGGGTAGGTTTATTTCCTACCTCGAGGCTAGGAAGATGGTGCGAGAAGGGTATATCTACCATCTCGTTGGGTGTTTGATCTGAAGGCTGCGGTACCAGATTTTCCGTCGATTCGGTGGTCGAGAGAGTTCCCAGGCGTGTTTCAGACGACCTCCGGGTATCCTCACGAGAGGAGATTGAGTTTTGTATTGACATATTGCGGACACTCGGCTATTTCCATTCCGCCATACGAGAATGGCACTGCCGAGTTGAGAGAGTTGAAGGATCGGCTTAGAGATTTCTGGAGAAGGGCTTCATCAGGGCCTAGTGTTTCTCCCAGGAGCGCCGGTATTGTTCGTAAGAAGAAGGGCGGGGCGGCTGCGCATGTGTGTTGATCTGAGCGGTGAACAAGGTGACCATTAAGAACGAATACCCCGCTTCCCGGGATTGATGATTTGTTCGACCGGTTGCGAGTGCGAGATGCTTCTCCAAGATTGATCTGGTCGGGCTATCATCAGTGTGAGTCGAGAGGTGGATGTCCCTAGATGCATCGGGACCGTGCGGGCATTATGAGTTGGTCATGTCTTTTGGGTTGACCAATGCTCGTGCGGTATTCATGGATTTGATGAACCGAGTGTTCAAACCATTTTTGAACACGTTTGTGATAGTGTTCATTGATGATATCTTGGTTTATTCTCGCTCAGGCGAGCGAGCATGCGGGCATTGAGGTATCTTGTGATTCTCGAGACAGCGATTTATGCGCCAAGTTTTCCAAATGTGAGTTTTGGTTGACTTGATGGCGTTTCTTGGGCATATTGCCGGGGTGATGGCATTCAGTGGATACGGCGAATCGAAGCGATCGGGACTTGGCCTGAACTCTTACTCCGAGAGGTTCGCGATTTTCGGGCCTTGCGAGGATATTATCGGCGGTTCGTGGAGAAGTTTGCTTCTATCTCTGCACCATTGACTAGGTGACTCGGAGCGACCAAGTTTGATGGATGCTTGTGGCGGGGTTTCGATTCTTTGAAAGAGGCGCGACGCCCCGTTCTTACTCTTCGGAGGTCCAGCGGTTATGTTGTGTATTGCGATCGTCGGGCATCGGGTTGGGATGTGTGTTGATGCAGCATGGCGGGGTTATAGCATATGCATCGACGGTGAAGAAACACGAGAGGAACTACCCCACCCATGATTTGGAGTTGGCGGCTGTGATTCACGCTTTGAAGATCTGGAGGCACTATTTGTATGGGGTTCACGTGGATAGTTTTACAGACCACAAGAGCCTCCAGTATATCTTCAGCCAGAGGGAGCTGAACTTACGACAAAGACGGTGGTTAGAGTTGCTTAAGGATTACGATGTTGATATCTGTACCACGGGAAGGCGATGTTGTGGCAGATGCTCTTAGTCGTAGGTCGATGGGAGCCTATCGGATGTGCGACTAGAGAGGAGGACATGGTTCGTGATTTGCATCGATTAGCGAGCCTTGGTGTCCGTTTGATTGATTACGATAGCGGTGGGGTTAGAGTTCGTGAGGTTGCGAGTCTTCCATCGTCGAGGAGGTGAAGAGGCAACGTCGAGATCGGCTTTGATTCGATATCGTGATCTGACTCTTCGTGAGGGCAAGGGTCCTTTTGAGGTAGCACGATGGGGTGCTAAGGTTTGAGGCGGTTGTGTGTTCGGATGTTTCAGGACTTGTAGGTTCTTGGGGAAGCACACGGTAGCGGCGTTACTCTATCCGTCGAGTCGACCAAGATGTACCACGACCTTAGATCGTGTATTGGTGGGATGGCTTGAAGAGGGCGTTGCGAGTTCGTAGCTCGGTGCGTGTTGTCGGCGGTGAAGGTAGAGCACCGAGGCACGGTGGTTTTATTCTGACGATTGAGATCCCGACACGGAAGTGGGAGGTAATCAACATGGACTTTATCACGGGATTACCTCGCACTCGGAGGAGACATGATTCTATATGGGTTATCGCCGACGGTGGCGAAATCAGCCCACTTTCTTCCGTCGGGATGACTTTTTGGTGAGATTATGCGGACTTTACATCAGAGATCGTCGATGCATGGAGTCCCTATTTCGATCATATCGCAGATGAGCCCGGTTTACGGCTAACTTCGGAGGTCCTTTCGAGAGGTTTAGGGGCCGGTGAGCACGAGTACTACATTCCATCCACGAGCAGACGGACGGGCGGCGCACTATCCGGACTCGAGGATATCTTTGCGAGCACGTGTTATCGACTTCGGGGTAGCCGAGGATCATTTGCCTCTAGTTGAGTTCGCGTACAATAATAGCTACCACTCGGTATTCGGATGACGCCTTATGAGGCCTTGTATGGGAGGAAGTGCAGATCGCCTATAGGTTGGTTCGATGTGGGCGAGTGCGGCTAGTGGGACGATTTGGTGCGGCGAGCGATGGATAAGGTGAAGCTTATCCGGAAGGCGGCTATCGGCGGCTCGAGTCGGCAATCGTATGCAGATCATCGTCGTCGGCATCCGAGTTCGCGATTCATGATTGGGTTTTCCTAAAGGTGTCACCCATGAAGGGTGTGATGAGATTCGGAAGAAGGAAACTGGCCAAGGTACATTGGGCGTTTGATTGTCCGAGGAAGGCAAGGTTGCCTATGAGTTGAATCTGCCGTCCGTCGGAGGCGGTGCATCCGGTTTCGCGTATCTATCTTTGAGGAGATGTATCGGGGATCCATCTAGGGTACACCGATTGACGATGTCCAGTGACCAGGGGTTATCGTATGAGAGGTTCCCGTAGTGATAATCGATCGTCAGGTTAGGCGTCTGCGGACCAAGGACGTGGCTTCCGTCAAAGTCTTGTGGCGGAACGAGCTCAGAGAGGAGATGACTTGGGAAGCCGAGGAAGACATGAGGCAGAAGTATCCTCACCTATTCCCCACACCTCCAGGTAATTCACTTTTCCTACTGGTAAATCTTCATTATCGTTTATGCCTAAGTGTTGTTCTGTGGCCGTGTGTGGCATTTGCAACTGTTTAAGTTATGAAGAATCTTATCGTTAACTGTCTTGGGAAGGAACATTCGGGACGAATGTTTCTAAGGAGGGGAGAATGTTATACCAGTATTTCGCAGTATGCGTGGGGAATACGTACAAAAGTCTAGCCTTAAAGTTTAGGCACAAAACGTTTTTTTGGGCACAACTCACAAAACGAATAGTTTTCCGACGAAACGTTTCCACAGCTTTCGTAGGGTAAATTCCGGCTATGCCATTTCTAATTTTTGCGGATTTTTCCGAGAGACGAAACATTTTGGACCAACGGGAGGGTGACACTTGGCACACTCCAATTGGTGGACTTGAAATCGTCCATTTGGACGAATTGGACAATGAAGTGCACGTTTTTTTGGCCTTTGCACAAGTCAAGGATTAGGTAGGATATTTTGTGTGCAAGTTGGCCAAGGACACTTGCCCTAATCTTGACCTTACACTTGCCTAGCACTTGGCTAAATCTTGGCCCTTGGTTGGCCATGTCTTGACCTATAAATACCCCCCTTTGGATGAAGAGTTCTTCATCCACAAATCAATTTCCAAGTCTTGAAAAATCCCTCCCCCTCTCTCTAAAGCTTTTAGTGCAAACCCTCCTACCCCATACAGCCTAGCAAATCTACCCCTCGGTAGAAAAGTTGCCTTCTTGTATTGTTATAATGCCCAAAATACCCTAGCCCAAATCCCTTAGTACTTAGTAGAAGTTGTGAAGAACTTCTAAGGTTTCATTAGACATACAACTTAGGAGCAAAACCTTGCTCGGTAGCGACTTTATCTAGGATATTATTGGGCTTACCGAGGTAACTAATCCTAACCCTCTTTTGAATTAGAGAATACTTCGTAGTAGTATAAGAATAAGTATTAGATACTTAGAAGAATATTGCAGAATAGAATTGAATGTTATCACGATGAAGGGTTTAAAGAAGAATAATCAAAGCTGTACTTACATAGACTTTGTTTTCACGATGAACTTGAGTAGCTCAGGGTAGGAAATCTTGCCCAATTTTTCCGTAGTATATAGAACCCTCTGTTTAGAACTGTTTACAAAGTAGTCTGAACGTTGATAGACGTGTCTGACTATTATAGGTTGATTCTCTACGCGCGACATATTCAACTTGGTAGGTGGTTTTCGCTGAGAAGGTATGTGATTCTTCCTAAAGCATGATATTTTACAATATATATGTAGTACGGTAGACGTACATGTGTTAACTGAATAATAACTACGGCAATGTCTTTGACTTAAGCCTGAATAATACTTACGGCAATGCCTGGCTTAAGCTTTGAATAATACTTACGTGATGCCTCACGCTTAAGCACGAATAATAAAGAAGAAAGCATTTCAAAAGAATCTTTGGATCATTTTTATGTAAGAGAACTAATTGGTTTTAAAGCGAAGCTTAAGAGTTATACTAGCTTTATGGGAAGTTAAGTATATCCACTTAAGAATGATAAAAGAAAGCAGTTTGCCTATGTGTTTATAACGGACTTACATTGAATTGTGAAAAGAATAATAAGATGGTTTGATAAGTAGACATGATATGATGCTATGTGTGTTAGTGTCTTGTAACGTTTGTATAGGAGAGTATTCTTGTTGTGCTTATGTTGTTTAAAGATAAGTTGTTATGTTAGTGTACTATCACTCACCTCTTGACATATTAGGGGTTAAGCGCCTCCGTGCGAGGTAGACTCGGTGATGCAGGACCGTGATTCGAGAATACCTCATGCGGGTCGCGGACCTATGCGGAGCTACGGGAGTTCAGGTTAGTGATGCGGGGTTATACCTCATGCGGTCTATGTGGCCATGCGGACTACGAGTCGGGGCGATGCCGAGGTAGCTACCCTCGATGCGGGGTTATGTACCACTATGCGGGCCTATGTGAGTGGCCTATGCGGACTACGAGTCGAGGATTAGGCTTGCATGGTGATACTATGGGCAATTGGCCTGCTTGATCATTCGCGGCCTAGAAAAGACACATTCTGATTTACCTATTGTTGCTCTTGTTTATGATGTGGTATCATGCGGTCCCCTTGGTTGTTTCATACATACTTGTAAAGCGATTTTAAAATGATATGTTTTCATTTGAGTATTTCTGATTTCATATACTTAGTACTGTTGTCTTGACCTCCTTGAGGATGCGTTCATCTGCAGTAAGAGGGCAACAGTGCTAGATCCACATTCTTTGGATCTACATGTTGGTGTCGGGAGCTCCATCCTTTGAGGCCGAGGCTCTACTTTTGGGTATGATCTCCTGTTGTAGATAGTTTTATCTGATCGAGGGTATGGCGGGCCTGTCCGCCATAGTTGTATATTTCCTTAAGTGCAGTAGCCATGTTATGCGATATCGGATGTAACTGCTAAACCATGTTTATATATATATATGCCGAAAGGCGATGTTTTCTCACTTAAACTGTGTCTTATTTTATAAACTGTTTCATGTCTTGTTTTATATTTCCGCTGATTACTCTGATGTATGACTACTTGGGTGCCCCGGTAAGGCACCAGTCACGGGCCCCGGAATGGGTCGTGACAAGCGTATCCTACTTGGAGGATGGAATAACTATCAAGGTTGAAGTACTTTGGAGCATTTTGCTACTTGTCGATAATCGTCGCGAGGTATGTGAACCTCTTCCTTCCTTTGGAATGATTCTATGTATGGAATATACCTGTGGTATCATTTCATGTTTCCTTCTACTCTTAGAAGTTAAGAGGTAGTTGTGTGATTTACTCTATGTAGAACTTTTCCTATCTTTTGAGCATGACTAGTTGCGTTATGTAGTGCGGTGAGCGTCTGACCCCTTGATATCCTTTACTAGTTTTATGAATAGCCAAGTCGGGTGAGTTAGGAAATTAACTCACTTCTTTGAAAGTATTAAGGATGTCTAATGTTTTATATAAGTTAAGGGACTTGAAGAGTTTTGAAGTATGTGATACTTGTTCCGTTTTAAACGTATAAGTCCCTTGGATAGGAAATTGTATTTTGGCTAAGGTATAAAGTGAATATAACGGCTTTATGGGAAGTTGGTTATATTTGCTTTATGGAAAGATAAAGGACTTGTTTTTAATGAAAAGGCAACTTGAATTTTAAGGCATCAATTGCCTAAGGTTTTATAATAAAATGAGTCACTTGAGTTCTAAAGGTTAAGAGACTAATTGTATTTTTGAAAGTTAAGAGAATTGATTTGAAAATATATAATACTTGGTTTCAAAAAGTAGAAGTCTCTTGGTTATAAAAGGAATGAGTTGGTCTAAAACCATAAAGTGTTATAACGGCTTTATGGGAAGTTGGTTATAACGGCTTTATGGAAGGTTAAGAGAATGGTTTTCTCTAATAATGTAAGCAAAGAAATGGTTTGAAATAAAGAAGGGCAACTGTCTTAATGGTATAAATCGTTTAATGCTTTAAGGAAGAAGTCACTTGATTTAGAAGCCGGTAATTGTATTTCTAAGAAGGTATTGTGACTTGTCTTGAAGGTAGTATGACGTGATACTACGGTTGTTAGTATCTTGGAAGTTTTATTTGAAAAATGGACTTTCTAAAAGAGTAGAAGTACGTAGTACTTGGGGTTAAATTCCCGGATTTTGAGGTGTAAAACGAAAGTGTCATGAGTTTATAAAAATGGAAGTCTAAAGGTTTAATGAACTTGCCTGTTTTTGCTTGTGATAGCTTTAAGTGCAAGTATTATATGTTACGTTGTTGTGACTCTCGGTTGGAGTAATTTGTCTTGTTATAAGTTTACTTGGGCGTCTGCAAGCGGTGATGTGAGATTCAAGGTATGCTTCCATCATGATTGATCCTTGGACACGCTTATACGAGGTGGGATTAGGGCGTGTGACCAGGATGCGGGTTAGATGCGGACATTTTATTGAACGTCTGCGGCGGTGGCGGTGGATTCCACGGTATGCTTCCATTGTGATTGATCTTGGCCATGCTTATACGATGAGGGATGCCGGGGCATGCAGCGAGGATGCGGGTTCGATGCCCGCGGGTTTTATTAGTCCCTGGCCATGCTTATACGATGTTGGATTCCGGGGCATGCGACCATGTTATATTGTTACTCCATGGGCTAGCTCCCCATGAACACCTGCACCTACGATGAGGGATGCCGAGGGCACGTTATGGCCATGTTTATACGATGTGGGATTCTGGGGCATGCGGCTGCGTTATATATATATATATATATATATATGTGTGTGTGTTGTGTATGTATGTAAGCGGTGAGGTGGGATGCCAGGCGCGACACGTGGTTATATTTTACACTTATAGTTGTCGGCGGTGATGTGGGATTCCACAGGCGGGAGATATATATATATGTGTTGTGTATGTGTCTGGCAAACGGTGAGGTGGGATGCCACGAGCGCGTCACGTGGTTATAATTTACACTTATAGTATCGGCAGTGATGGGGGATTCCACGGGCACGCTTTGATATTTATGTGACTTGATCGCGTCCCAGATTGGGCCGGGTAGTATAGGTGCCCCTCCTTAAAGGGCCGGATTATGTTATGAAAGATAAGTAAGTTATCTGAGAATGAACTTAATGATTTTTCCTAATCATGCATAATAAAGTGACTATAACTTTTATTGAAAATGGGAAAAGATAATAAGGTGCGATTAAGTTCATAAGTGGTAATGACAGCGGGATCAGTATGTACTTTTATACTTGTCCTGTCATTCTTTTATGCGATTATGATCATTTCTTATGCGTTATTTCATTCCATATTCGATTTTTGTTATCGACCCGCCCGGGGCTGCGTTAAATGCCCGCAGTTGTAGGTACCAGGTTGGTGATCCTTGCTCTTAGGATCTCGGTTGATTTTGGGAAAAAGCTCCATTTGCTCGAGGCTTATCTCTTGGTATGCAGTTTTCCCACGAGGTTGTAGATTCATGTATATTCGGGGTATGGCGGGGCCTGTCCATACGATTGTTATGTTAAAACTCTTAAGTGCTGTAGTCACATATTGTGGGTCGATTTGTAAAGAAATGAGGCAATTGTTTGATTGTATATATTTATGTCGAGGAGGTAGCCTGTCGGCTAACTTTGTTTTTTTACATTGTTCTATTTTATAGTTTCATGTATGTTCATTGCTATTCTCGATGTATACTGTAAAGGGTGCGGGTAGGGCACGATCGCGGCGAGTCTGGTCGTGACAAGATCCATTGATTCGGAGCTAGTTATTTTGGTACAGAACCTTATTTTTTATTTATGTATATTTAGGGGCACGACGGGGCCCTGTCCCGTCATATTTCATTATCCTTCTCATAGAGGTCTGTAGACAGTTGTGGGTTATTCGTGTAGGGATTTTATCATGTTTTGGTCAGCTGTATTGTTGTACTTCACTTTCTTTTTATGGGGATGTTCTCGTATATAGTGGCAGTCTCGTCGGCTCGCCTATTTTATATATTGACTAGTTGTGACTCCCTCGGGAGACAGGTTCATTCGCGTACAAAAGCAGTCTTGTCGGCTTGCCTATTCTGACATGTGTTATTATTGCAGCGTTATGCTGCGGAATGTCATATTATCCTTAGTGTCATTCTGATTATATGTGACAGGTCAGTATAAGGGTGTCCAATTAGGGCACCGGGTCGCGGCCCGTCGGGTCGGGTCGTGACAAAAGTGGTATCAAAGCAGTTAGTCCTCGGAATGTCTACAGACCGTGTATGGGTATGTTGTGCACCATACTTATACGCAGGAGGCTGCTGGACATTTAGGATTGATTTCCATTCTTTCATCTCATAGATCGTGCAATAGAGCTATGTTATTAAGATAATCCCCTTCTGACGACTTATTATGTTTACAGTTATGCCTCCGAAGAAGGTGACAGCGGCCCAGAAGGGCAAATCCATATAAGGTCCTTGCCAATTAGGTGCGAATTCTCCTTTGGCTTTATTTTGGTGAGGGATTATGCGCTTCAACACCAATTGTCCTGGTTTGAACGTCCTTGTTCTTACTTTCTTGTTGAAAGCTTTGTTCATCCTTTTTTATAAAGCATCCATGACAAACTGCATTCATTCACTTTTCATCAATTAACATCAACTAATCGTATCGATACTGTACCCATTTGGCATCGCTCAACTCGACTTCCTAGATAATTCTCAAAGATGGTATTTCTACTTCTACTGGTAATACATCTTCTGTTCCATAGACCAAAAGATACGACATTGCCCCAGTAGAAGTCCTGATTGTAGTGCGATAGCCCAGAAGTGCAAAGGGTAAATGCTCGTGCTAATGTATGTAATTGTCGATCATCTTTCGTAATATTCTCTTGATGTTTTTGTTGGCTGCTTCGACTGCTCCATTCATTTGAGGGCGATTTGGAGTGGAATTGCGGTGAATGGTCTTGAACTTTCACATATCTCACACATCAGACCACTGTTGAGGTTGGCTCTATTGTCTGTTATAATCGACTCAGAGATTTCAAACCGACAAATGATGTTGTTGCGAACAAAATCAACTATCACTTTCTTTGTTACTGACTTGTATGATGACGCCTCTACCCACTTCGTGTAGTAGTCAATTTCTACTAGAATGAATCTGCCCATTTGATGTAGCGGGTTCGATAGGGCCAATGATATCCATGCCCCAAGCTGTGAATGGCCAAGGAGAACTCATCACATTAAGTTTGTTTGGAGGCACCCGGATCAAATCGCCGTGAATCTGACTGGTGGTATTTCTGCACAAAGCGGATTCAATCTGTTTCCATAGTCATCCAAAAATAACTTGCTCGCAGAATATTCTTTGCCAGAGTGAAGCCGTTTATATGATGTATGCACGTCCTCCCATGTGTCTCTTCGACTAGCATGTTTGCCTCTTGAGCATCAACACACCTCAACAAACCTAGATACTGGAGTTCTCCGATAAAGGATTTCTCCGTTTATGAAAAATGGTTTGCTAACCTCTGAAGTATCTTCTTTTGCGCGCCGGTTATGCTTTCTGGGTATTCGTCTGCCTTGAGATACCTCTTGATGTCGTGATACCAAGGTTCTCCATTCATCTCTTAATCTACATGAGAGCAATAAGCTAGTTGATCTAGTACATTCACTTTGATAAGATCTATGTAATTCTTATCCGGATGCTGAATCATAGAGGATAGAGTTGCCAGAGCATCGACGAATTCATTTTGAGTTTAATATGCATGAATTCTACCTCGCTGAACCTTTTGCACAACTCTTTCACATAATGCAGGTAAAGAAGTATCTTCACATTCTTGGTGGCTCATTTACCTTGCACCTGGTGAATCAATAAGTCTGAATCACCTATAACCAGTAATTCTTGTACATTCATATCTATAGTCATTCAGAGCCAAGTATACAAGCTTCATATTCTGCCATATTGTTGATGCATGGGAATCTGAGCTTTGCTGAGATTGGATAATGCTGACCTGATTCCGAAACCAAAACTGCTCCGATGACAACTCCTTTGAAATTTGCAGCTCCGTCAAAGAACATTCTCTAGCCTGGGTAGTCCTCCGAGATGTCTTCTCCGACGAATAATATCTCTTCATCCAGAAATAAGTCCGGAGGGGCATGTACTCTTCATCTACGGGATTTTCAGTAAGATGATCGGCTAATGTTTGTCCATTGATGGCCTTCTGGGTGACATATACGATGTCGAACTCGCTGAGAAGAATTTGCCACTTTGCTAGCTTTCTGGTAGGCATGGGCTTCTGGAAGATATATCTGAGTGGATCCATTCTTGAAATGAGATAGGCGGTGTATGCTGATAGATAATGCCTAAACTTATGTGCAACCCAAGTTAATGCGCAACAAGTACGTTTCAACAAAGTATAACGAGCTTCATAAGGCGTGAACTTCTTACTCAAATAGTATATGATCTGCTCTTTCTTTCATGTTTCATCGTGTTGTCCCAACACATATCCAAATGTGTTCTCTAACACAGACAAAAGTAGCAGTAAAGGTCTTTCGGGTTCTAGGGGTACCAAAACCGGTGGATTAGACAAATACTCTTTGATTCTGTCAAAAGCTTGCTGGCAGTCCGTTGTCCATTTGGTAGTGGCATCTTTCTTCAATAGTTTGAATATTTGTTCGCATATCACTGTTGATTGTGCTATGAACCTGCTGATGTAATTTCGACGACCAAGAAAACTCATCACAGCCTTTCGACTATTCGGATGAGGCAAGTCCTGAATAGCTTTTCTCTTCGAGAGGTCTTGTTCGATGCCCCTTCTACTCATGATGAAACCCAACAGTTTCTCAGCAGGTACATCGAATGCACACTTTGCAGGGTTCAATTTTAGATTGTATTGTCTCAGCCGATCAAAGAACTTCTTTAAATCCGTCAGATGATCTGCAACCCTTCGTGACTTGATGATGACATCGTCCGCGTTACTTTAATTTCCTTGTGGATCATGTTATGGAAAATAGTGGTCATGGCTCTCATATACGTGGCACCTGGATGTTTTAGAGCGAATGACATTACCCGATAATATTATACTGCCCAAGGGGTAGTGAATGTTGTCTTTTCTGCGTCCTCCTCATCTATCCAGATCTAGTGATAACCAGCAAAGCAATTGTTATACCCCGTATTTCCAGAGTATGTATGTGAGGACGTACGTACAATTTTGTAAGCCCGAATTATTGTTAAGGACGAAATTGTGCACATCCACGAAAAAGATTTGTTTTTCCGACGGAAAATTTTTCGAACCTTGTAAAGGAATTTTACGTTTTAAGGAATTTATTTATTTTGGATTTTTTCGAGAGATGAAATATTTTGGACCAATAGGAGGGCGACATGTGTCACCCTTAGGTGGCAAGGTTGGACGATTTGGTGGACATTTTATGTGGCACGTTTTTTTTGTGAAAAAGGCCAAACACCTTTGGTCAAAAGTCTTGCAAAGTAGATAGATAAGGTAGCATTTGTCCAAATCTTCACCCTCCACTTGCTTTGATCTTGGCCATTGATTGGCCTATAAATACCCCTTAAGTTCAAGACTTATTCTTCATCCACTTAACAATTTACAAGTCTCAAAAACTCCCTCCCCCTTTGAGAGCTCTCGTCCAAACCCATTTCCCCCCCTTCCTTGTTGGTCTCGCTTGAACCCCCTTGGTAGAAAAATATTCTCCAAGTATTGTTGTTATTCCAAAATACCTTAGCCCAAATACCTTGTAGTATTCCAAAGTTACCTCTATACAAAAGCAGAAAATGCTACTTTATATCCTTTAGTCACAAAACGAAGCCCTAGGAAAATCTTCATAGTTGGTTGAAGTATTAAGTAGAAGTTGTTTAGAACTTCTAAGGGTTTCTTGGAGCGAATTGGAGCGTACAGAATAGGAGCTAAACCTTGCTCAGGATCGACTTTAATCTTGGATAATTTTAGGCTTATCGAGGTAAATATCTTTGTCCTTCTATTGTAATTGGAAATTACATATAGTAGTTTATAATTGAGTATAAGATATAGAAGGATGGTATGAAAGAAGAGAATTGAACTGTACTTACATTGGGCTGTATTTACAGTAGACTTGTGTAGCTTTACGGGTAGGGAAGTGCTGCCCAAATTTTCCGTAGAAATAAGAACCTTCTGCTTAGAATATTCTACAGAGTAGGCTAGACGTTGATAGATGTATTTAACTATTATATGTTGATACTCTGCGCTCGACATATTCAACTTGGCAGGTGGATTTCGCCGAGGAGGTATGTGATTCTTCATATCCTCTTGAGCATGATATTTTTAAAGAATATATATAGTACGGTAGACGTAAGTGTCTTAACTGAACGTGGTTTTACTTCGATGTCTTTTGACTTGAGTTTTAAATAATAAGAATCTTGAAGTATTTCAAAAGAATTAAGAATCGTTTTTGAAAGAAGAGTAATACTTGGTTTTAAAAGTTTAAGAGTTATACTAGCTTTATGGGAAGTTAGGTATAACGACTTAAGAGAGATAAAAGGAACGGTTTACTTAATTATTTATGAAAGCCTTGTATTGATTTCGGAAATGAGAATAAGTATCGAACAAACCACTGCAGCGCTAATAAAGGAAAATATATTGATTAATTAAGTATTATTAAAACCAGTAGAAACCTCCATCTGCATAGAAGCTAAGATAAGACAAAATTGTATTACATTTCCTAGATCATGGCTGCTTTAATAAGATCATTAATAAACAAGTTTTGATTTTCTTAAAATTTCAAAGTAAGGACTTGATTTATAAAAGACAAAGACTTGAAAATTTGAAGTGTTTTCGTTTAAAAAGGAAGGCATGCTTTTGTCTTAAGTTGGTTCAAAAGAAGGTAGGAAATTGTTTGGGTTTACTTAAAAGATAGTCACTCTATTTTGATACTACGGTATCGTGTGCCTTTTGAAAGAAGCGGATCTTTTAAAGAGTTAATGTATGAAGTACTTTGGGGATAAAAACCCGAACTTGTTGACATAAAATAGAAAGTACCTTGTGTGAATAACTTGACTATGTTGGTTTGTGATAGCCTTGTAATACTTTCTTGTTGGTTTGATAAGTAAACATGTTATGATGCTACGTGTGTTAGTATCTTGTAATGTTTGTGTAAAGGGGTTTCCCTTGTTGTGCTTATGTTGTTTAACGATAAGCCGTTATGTTAGTATTGTACCACTCACCTCTTGACATGTTATACCGGGGGTTAAGCTGCCCCCCGATGCGAGGGATGCCTCATGCGGGTCCAAGGGACCTATGCGGAGCTCTGGCGTTCGAGTTAGTGTCGCGAGAATACCTCATGCGGTCTATGTGGCCATGCGGACTACGAGAGTCGGGGCGATGCCGAGTAGCTACCCTCGACACGGGAATACCTCATGCGGGCCTAGGTGGCTTTATGCGGAGTGCGGTAAGTTCGAGGATTAGGCAGCGCATTGATCGAGGCGAGTAGCGGTCGATCATGTGGCGCGGTCTAGAAAGACCTCGTGATACAGTTTTATAGCATTGTTGGTACCTCCACGCAAGGCAACCCGGGCCCAGAAGGTCAAAGCGTAGGAGGCTGCGAGTGAAACCAGAGGGTTACGAGGGCAGTGCACAATCATCACTGGTGGTGCTTCATTCGGGAGTTCTGCGGCGTCGCGGCCCGATGAGAGTCTAGCCGCGGCGATTCCTACTGCGGCCATGATATTTGAACCTTCAGTTCCACGACCAGTAGCAGAAAGTATGGATTGCAAAGAGACGACCCTATTACTAGCTAGGGATTTAGCAACAAGAGAGTATATTATGTACCGATTTATCACGGGTCTTGATGATTATCTAAGAGAGGGTTGTGCAAGAGTAGCTCTTGATCGAGCATGAGCATGGCTGCGTGCGGGCTTATGTGCGGTAGAAAGCGTAGGGATCGGCGGGTTAACGAGATCGGCGAGAGGGCGAGCAGCGAGGTCCTTTGGTAACTTTCGAGGCGGACCTTACCGGCGTGGATCGGTTATGCGCCTCCGCCCGATCTGAGTGGTCCTCGCGGACTTGGGACGATCGGGGTATGCGAGGAGTTGGTGAGCTCGGGGCTTACGGTTCCGCAGATACGTAGGTTCGGCCGGTGGATTGATTTTCCTCGGTGTTCGCGGTGTGGCGGCGTCATCGGGAATGTCGTCTTTTTGTTGGTGCTTGTTTTACCTGCGGCCGTCGAACATGTGAAGAAAGAATGTTCAAGTAGGAGGATGCAAGTAGGAGGACTCGGCCTACAGTTAGTTGCGGATTGGTGGTTCGGAGAGGAAGGGGTGTTAGCCAGAGGAGGCCACCCCCACCTCGGTGTGGCCGTTGTGGTATGTGTCATTGTGGGGAGTGTCGTACTTCTTCGACAGCTTGTTATGCTTGCGGCCAGCAGGGCCATTTTTCGAGAAATTGTCCGACCAGAGGTGGCGCGGATGAAGAGATTCAGCCTTCAGGATCAGTGGCTAGTTCATCACCTTCCCTAGCTATGCGCCCAACAGGGCAGGATTGATTAGAACGACAAAGGGGAGTGAAGTGTCGCGCCCGATTTCGACCGCGACATTTTAGCGAATCCTGCTAAAATAAAAAAGTTAGAAAATAAATAAAAAAATGTTAAAAAGTGCTTAAAGTGTTTAAAATGTTAAAAGGAGCTAAAAAGTGCTAAAGTGGTTAAAGATGCTAAAAGGTTAATTTTAAAAGTAAAAGGTGTTAAAATGCTAAAGGGTTGCTAGGGAGTCGCCACCTAATTAATTTGGGTGAATTAGGACATCTAAATGTTAACTAGTTTAAAGTAAACATTAACTCCATTTGATGGTCTGCTAAACTTAATGAGATTCTGGGCAAGAGTTCTTTATTATCCTAAAGGGAAGGGGTTAGGCACCCTAAAGGATCCGCTAACTTGCGGTTGTCCGTTCACACCTAGGGAATTATTATTCAAAAAAAAAAGTGCGTGTTTGAAAGTGTTTAAATAAAAGAAATAAAATTATGAGATTTATTTAGAATATAAAATTAGCTTTGGATAAAACTTGCACTCATAACGTATTAAATAAGATACATGTATTGTAGAATCTTATTATGACAAAATGTGTACTTTATAATGTAGAATATCTATTATGCAAGAACTAACAACAATAATTTTTTTAATTATGAATGTTAGTAAGAGTTTATGAAAAGATCGATTTATTATGCTAAGGATTTAATATGACGGCGCTTTAGCTACGCAATTTTTATGTCATTTTGGTATGGCTTAGGCAATGTATAACTAGTCATAAGAATAACTAATTTAAGAAAAGTGAATTTCTAGCGTCAAGCCCAAAGTTTAATTATTCTAAATGTATTACTAATAGTGTAATGTTAGACAAATAATTATAACAAATAATAGGGGGGAGGATATGAATTAATAAATGACTCGAGGAAACGGCGACGCCATCTCGCCTATGATTTTGGAGTTTGTGGTGCGGAGGTAAATGCATGTAGATGTAGGTCTTCGCGTTTGCCACGATGAGTCCCGCTATGAGACTCTTTATTGCTCCGGTGCATTTCATGTAAAAAGGGAAAGATAAGGATTAGTAAAATATTCCAAGGGTATAAATGAATATGTGCATATCTTAGCTAACATTTAATTAAGTCAGTCCCTAAACAGTAACATGTAGACAGAATGCAAAGACATTGGGCAAATTAATTAGCAATTCCGGCTAGCTCAACCTACATTTCTATATGCTTGCATAAAATGAAAACGACTTCATGGACACGTGTTACGAAGAGGCAAGCAGAATGCAAAAGAGACGCCTTAATCTGATATGTTTAGACATCTGTAATGTATAACTCTTGGTTTTCTATTTACTCCTTTAAAGGAGGACAAAGTAGAAGCCACATATGAGGATTAATACCCGTACTAACAAGGAGGCTGCAGTCTACAGTTTAGAGATAGACAAAACATATATGTAGCATAACTAAAAGACTGCCCTAATATATGGACTCCTACATATGCTTAGAGCAAATATACATGGTGATAGGTAAGGAATTAGATGCATAAGTGGTTCCACAAATGCTACATATTGCTATGAGGGCATTTCACATTTAGACAAGCAGAGGGAAATTTGGGATGAATTCTGAGGGCATGATTTAATGTGACTCCAAATCATAAAGGAAGCAAACAGGCAACAAGCACATATCATTTCCTCTTAAATAGAACTCAGAATTCAAACATGTTTTAAAGAAATCTATTGGATCTCAGTTGATATATAAAGGTATAATACCAAATACAGAGCATGAACAATTCAAAATAGGCTTTAGTATATTATTAAGGATTTAAGACAAGATTATAACTTCGCATTCGTTTCCCTTTAATTCTTCACCAAACAGTTTTCACAAGCATGCTGCAATCAAAGAGGACAATTAATTGTTATAACTCAACATTAGAGGCAGTACTTATATTATTCCCTGACAGGAATGAATAACCCTTGGCATCAACTGGTAACCAACTGCTGGGTTTCATTATTGTATAGATAAAGCATCATATCATTTTAGCTTAGGCAACTTGATCAAATGAAAGGTTATTTCCTATCTGATAAACAGGGCAAAACAGGTGTATAAATCAGGACAGGTACACTAAGAATAACTATTTAGAGCTTATCCTTTTAAGAACTTCAAGTTGTGACTTTTACAGGACATGCCGGCTCCTGATTCCAATCTAACTAGTCTGTTTTCTTATAATGGGCCTAGCCTGATATCTAAATGACTTGAATTGGTCAGTTTATTCCAAACAGGCCTTTCATGAATCAGATACATTTTAAAAAGGTTTCATGAAGCTTGACATAATACCTCCTAGTATAACTTAGTAGATGATTTAGGGGACCCATCTTGTTATCCTTACTTAGTAAACCAACACATGAGTACCTTATACCAAATATGTAGGAAGAAATCTGTTGTCAGGGCTCCATGATATGGCCCAACATTTGGAGATTGGCAACACAGGAGTATACAAATCTTAAACTAGCCTAACACTCAATCACAATCACACATGGACACCTCAGTTGAAAAATGTCAATAACAGTTAGCATTAAACTAAGCAGGTTCAGTGATTCGCAAAGCACAAGCAATTGTAAATATTGATTTGACACGTACTCAAGTAATCGCACAGAGTGACATATTTCTCATACTGATATTGAACAATATTAAGATTGAAATGGTAATGGTTTTACCTTCTCCGGACAGCGACCCGGGGCAGCGTATCAAGTCGTCGGTTCCACTCGGAGGTTTGTGCTTATGCGATAAAAAGGGAATGGAACTTTGCCTGGTTCTGGACTAGTATTGCGAAGAAGAAAGGTTTTTTGTTCGAACTTCTGTTCTTGCTGCTTCGCTACTGTTTTTAGGATTTATTGCTCCTCGATTGCTAATTTCTTGATTCTCTGAATTCCTGAATCTCTCCCTGCTCTGTGTTTTCCCCCCGATTCTATGCTATGGATATGCTCTTCTTAACTGCTCCTAAGGGTGTCCCTATCGATGCTATGGGTCTCCCTGTCTGGCTCCTGCTTTACTGTGCTACTGTTGCTATTGGACTCTTCTGATTTTCCAATGTTTTTCTGGATGCCTTTGCATGTAACAATGGCCTCACTTATATAGCCTACGCTCGACTCTAAACTTGGTAAGCTACTGGTGTGATTTCGTGTGATTTTGTCTTGATTTCGTGAAGGCTGATTTGATGTTATTATGGTAAGAAATCGTTGGAAGAGGGTGCATGGGTAAGGAAAGCTGACCAGGGTGCGTGGGTGGAGGAAAGTCCCGGATTCTCCGGCGAGAAATCCGGGCGGCGATTGAAGAAGCTCTAGGGTTCTGCGTTTTTTAGGCTTTGGACGATGGGGGATCAACTCTGGGCTGTTGGTTTTCTCTCTTGTTTTATGGGTTGTGGGCGATGGATTGTGGGTCGCGGGTTTTGAAATTTTGAAGAGGAGTGAAATTTGCGGGTGATGGGGAAAAGGGTTTGGGCTGGGCGAATTTCTAAGGGGTGTTGGGCTAATTAAATGGGTATAAGTTCTAGGTTAGTTTTAAGGTATTAGTTTTAGGCTAGTTGTTTAATTAGTTAATTAATTAATGATAAATTAAACAAATGTGATCAAATTATTTAGGTGCTTCATTAATCTAATTGTTATAATAAATGCGGGCGTGTTATTTAATTAATGCTTAATACTTTAGAATGCGCTATTATTTAAAAATCTTATTATTATGCATTATTGCGATGTTAAATTAAAATTAAAATTGAGTCTAGATTAAATTACTTAAATGTTAAATGCAAGTGTGATGTTTAAAGCTTTTATAGATGCGACGCTATTAGATGCATGTATTAGATTAAAATTGATTTTAAATTAGAAATGATTATGAAATTCTCTTGCGTATTAATAAATGCGGCTATGCTACCTGACACGACGTTATTGCTAAATTATTTATTTTATGCATTCATTAATTATTTAAGAATTACGACAGAGCTTACAATTAATAAATGCGGCGCGAGACTCTAAAAACTCTACGTAAGACACGATGCCATTATAGAATGTTTATTTATGCCTGTATTTAGGTTTTATCGCTACATTTTATTATAAAAAATTATAAAAATTATTTTACAAAATTAGCCTAATTTTATAGTTAGTGACTGGACGGAGGGTCAAAATTGGGTGTCAACAGCTGTCCCTCTTTGTATGGAGATGATGGAAGAATCTTCGGACAAAGACGTTGACTCATAGCCAATTTTGTCTCGATCTTCGAAATTGCAAAAGCGTGGCAGTAGACGGTGTATGAAACAAAATCAAAATTTGTCGAGTGTCTAGTTATGGCGACCTTTGGGTTACCATGGTCGAAACACGGGCGGTGGCGCGGACTCAAAATTGTCGGTGTCGAGTTATGGCGACCTCGGGCTACCATGGTCAAAACACCAAGCGGGCTAGCGGACTCAAAGTCGATGTCGAGTTATGATGACCTTGGTGTGATGTAAATAAAGTAAGATAAGCGGGCTTGAACACAGGGTGTCTGCTAGGGCTTGTGGTCTTTGGGTTCTATGGTGATGTGGAGCGAATGGGCCGGCGGCAGGCGGCTTACGCCATTCATTGGGAAGGTTGGCCCAACAAATTGCCGGTTATTGTAAGAAAATCCACGTTGTGCACCTGCTCCTGCATGCGAATACATGAACAAAACGTTAGTGCAAAACTATTAAGGCAAAAATGATGATGTATAATTTTAAAAGTAATGCAGCGTGAGTAGAAAAGGTTATCTGCAAAATGTGATGCTGCTTTGTGTTGATGCGATCTTTGCAAATCGTGATTTCGCCACTTGCGGACGTGTTGCGATTGTGAATGCGGATATGTTGTCGCTGTTGCAGCGCCACTGTAGACTAAAGCTCCAGAAAGAGTTAGTGCATAACTGCTAAGACAGAATAATAAAGCATAAATGAGAAAAATGCAACTTTGAGAACTGAGAAATCGTCCCTGCGTAGATGTGATATGCTGATGATGGCGTCGTTTGGCGTCGTTTTCGAACTTGGCGTCGTTTTCGGACTTGGCGTCGTTTTCGGACTTGGCGTCGTTTTCGGACTCGGCGTCATTTTCGGACTGGGCGTCGTTTTCGGACTTTGGCGTCGTTTACGTATGGCGTCGTTTCGGACTTGGCGTCGTTTCGGACTTGGCGTCGTTTCGGACTTGGCGTCGTTTGGACTTGGCGTCGTTTTCGGACTTGGCGTCGTTTTCGGACTTGGCGTCGTTTTCGGACTTGGCGTCGTTTCGGACTTGGCGTCGTTTTCGGACTTGGCGTCGTTTTCGGACTTGGCGTCGTTTTCGGACTTGGCGTCGTTTTCGGACTTGGCGTCGTTTTCGGACTTGGCGTCGCTTTCGGACTTGTCGTCGTTTTCGGACTTGTCGTCGTTTTCGGACTTGGCGTCGTTTCGGACTTGGCGTCGTTTCCGGACTTGTTGCTGCTGCTCCTGTAGACTAAATCTCAAGAAAGAGTTAGTGTATAACTGCTGAGCCAGAATAATAAAGCGTGAATGAGAAAAATGCAATTTTGAGAACAGAGAAAATCTTCCTTGTGTAGATGTAATATGCTGATGATGGCGTCGTTTTCGGACTTCTTTGTCGATAACGTCGTTACTGGGCGTGTTCTTTGTTGGCGTCATTCGTAGTCTTCTTTATTACGAGCGTCGTTGTGCGGGCGTTCTTCTTTGGCGTCATTCGTGAACTCTTTGTCTTGATAACGTCGTTCTTGGACGCGTTCTTCTTGCTTTTGTAGAATAAATGCTCCTGCAAGCTTGAGAAAACGTTAGTGTATACCTGTTTAAACGAAATGATAAATATATATGAGAAGTGCAATTTTATGGGTAGAGATGTCGTCCCTGATATGTGAATGCTGAGATGTTGTGGGTGCTGAGAATTTGACTTTGTGCCTGAGCTGATGCGCTAGGCTTTGTTGCGGAACTTTGAGCTTTGACTGCTGATTGTCGATGTCTTTTCTGCTTTTGCTGCTTCTTTCTGCTTTGGCTGTATTTTGCTTCCGCTAATATGAAGGACCTGCGCTCAAAGAAAGTTTTGTGAGTTTTGGGGGGGCGGTTGATTCGCGTTGACCTTGGACTCTTGATGTTCGGATGTCTGTCTTGTTTGGACTCATAACCCCTGCCTGGTTTCCTACCTTGTCCCAGTTTTGAATATGCAAAGGGCGTTTGGCCTTAAAGTGGGTCTCAACGGAGTTGCGTGTGTGTTATGTGTACTCTCGTTGTTTTCAAAACAAAGGGAAGGTTTCCAAATGGTGTGACCGGAAGCGATTTAGGCGCCACGTATCCCATGAAGGAATCAGTCATGACGTAGTTCATTACAAGTGAAATTGGGTAAGAATTAAAATTTCTAGATGTGGGACCCGGCGAGGCGGCGCTACGTATCCGCGAGGAATCAGTCAAGCGTAGTTCCAATCATTACATATAAAATGCATTAAACTAACTATTTCAGGACTTGGCGGGCGAGGCGAGGGCGAGTCCACTTCTTCGCTTTGTGTCTTGATGGTGAGTCTTGGCGGGATCATCTCTTGCAGCGCAACTAGACGAATGACTTATTCAATAGTTAAACAATCTCGGCGAGCACCCCTTTCTCTGGCGGTTGGTTGATGATTCAACTTTCTTCCTTTACGGTGGCGTAATAGTCCCTTCCGCATCGCCTTCTTCATTCTCGGCTATCATGCTCACATGGGCATCTACATAACCGGAAGAAAGTTATTGTTTGCATTGAGAGGACCATCTTTTAGCGAATGACTCCTCGCCGATTAACTCTCTATTACGTCCTTGAGGTATAACAATTGTCGATGTCGTGTCCTGCCTTGCCGAGTGGTATGCATGATGTTTAGCTTTATCGTGCCTCGGGAAGTAGGCACAGGAGTATTTACAGGAATTGGATGAAGTATTCTGCGACTTTCAACTTCTCATACACTTGGGCTATGGGTTGGCTAAAGGTGTATAGGTTTTGTTGGTTTTCTATCGGCGTCTATGCGGGGTTTGGGTCCGTTCGAGTGCGAGTTCGTGATTGTGGTGAGTATTTTGGATATCTTTGGTTGGGTATGGTAAGCGAGGATATGGGGTGGCGTGATCTTGATAATATGGTGTGGATTTTGAGTGTTTTGGTAAGAAGGCGGTGGGCTTTGATATCTGGATGTTGTTCGCCTATGCTCTCGAATGACCATGATAGAGGTGATCATCTCTTGCCATACGGGAGGTACCTCAGATGGAATTTGGCCTTTGCTCTGCTAGTTGCTGTAGAAATTGTCGGGTTTGTAATCTGCTGTCTTAATGCCTTCCACGAAGTCGCCCATTTTACGACTTACGCAACTTCGCCCAATTACACGATCATCCTTTCATAATATGTCGCGTCTTTTATTTGCCACGAGCAAGGTGGTCATTTCGCTCTGCCATCGGAGGTTGGACCTTTCTTTGCTTACGACCGCCACCTCGGGCGTATTCTCGAAAGTTTACGTGGATTTCTTTTCAAGTTTCATAAGATAAAATCTGTCGGGGCGATGTCAGTGTTGAACCTGAATCTATCCATGAAATCTTGTGCCATGGCATTCCAACTGTCCCATTTTCGAGGGTCTTGGCATGTGTACCAGTCCAGCGCCTCGCCGGTTAGACTCCTGATGAATAGTTTCATAATGATTGCTTGATTTTTACCAACTCCAATCAATTTATCACAATATGACCTTAGATGAGCTCGAGGATTCCCCTTTCCATCGAACATGTCAAATTTGGGCACCTTGTACTCCACAGGTAATTCAACGTCGGGGTGCATGCATAAGTTTTCATATTCTAAACCTTCCTCCCCTTTGTTCATTTGAATGCTTTTGAATGCCTCTTTCAAGCTACGGATTTCTTTTGCCACATTTTCATCAGCTCTAGCTCGAGTTTGCCGCTCCATTTCCTTGTATTGATCTGTCTCTTGAGAGGATGTATGCATAATAAATGGTTGACTTTCGATCGGATGTGCTAATCCCTCATATTGTTTGTGTGTCATCTGCTCGTATTGGGTGGTTTGGCAATTTGGGTTGAGTGGGGAGATATAAGTAGGTGGAGGTTGAGATATGTATGTGGTAAACGGATCATTTTGTGGGCCGGTTTGCACATTGATCTGGCGAGTGATATTTTGGTGTGAGCTGGTATGTTGCGGCCTCTGCGGGGAGCTTTGGGGAAGGGGAGGCTCAAGGGCTTGTGACACGATTGCATTTGTCCTTTGCTCTGGGAGTGGTTCATTCAAGCTAGTAGACAGGTTTGTGATACTTCGGAGTCTTTCTATTTCGGCCTGCATGATTTCCATTTGCTGCAATAGTTTGGCGAGGTGTTGATCTTTGGTGTTTCTCCTTTCTAACGCCTCTGCATCCTCTGAGAGCAGTCCTAAGTTGTTTCGTTAGGTGCCTCTGGATTAGTCATTTAGTGGATGATTGTGCTTACGATCAGTAGCGAATCAACCTTTCGAGGATAAGCTAAAAATAAACCTTTAACAAATGAAACCAAGTTAGTATAATATGCAAAAAGTTGCGGACAATATATACTAATAAGCAAATTGTAAATCAAGTGCGTGTTCTAACATGTTTGGGACCTCTTTTAGTGCGGTGGGCTAAACGCCGGATATGCGAGGTTATGACGGATTTGTCAAGCCGCCCAAGTAATGCTTTTGTTGGAAATGGCGACCAAATGGCGGTGCTTTTCCCAATTTTAGCATGACATGATTGGGTTTGGATTTGTCTATCATTGTCGCGCCACACGTAATATCTTTGGTTGGTGTTGGGTTGAGAAACCCGTCGACAAGTTTGGTGTCTTCCTAATTGTGGTGTCGATGCAGGGACCGACCACCTAAGGTAAATGCATGCATGCCCTAAAATAAGGGTTGGTATAGCTCTATCTTAAGTTTCTAAGATTTGGTTTTCTAGCCTTGAGTTCCCGGCGGACAACTCGAGTGAGAAGGCTACGCGGCTGATCAGACGAACCGATCTAACTCCGCGCAGGCGCCAACTCTCTTAAAATTTGGATATTTTTTGAAAGAAATTTGCGGGTGCGCGAAGCACACCAGCGCGTGAGTGTGTGATTTGTGTGAATTTTCCATAATGGAAGAAATATGAGCGGAATGCCAGTTTAAGGAAAGCAGTAAAGCAGGTAGCAAAATAAAATAAAAAAAACAAAATACAACACACAAAATTTAAATGCAAGAGTAATGTCAAATAATAACCCTAGGTCTGTTATGGTTAAGAACCTAAAATCCCCAGTGGAGTCGCAATTTCTGTCGCGCCCGATTTCGACCGCGACATTTTAGCAAATCCTGCTAAAATAAAAAAGTTAGAAAATAAATAAAAAAATGTTAAAAAGTGCTTAAAGTGTTTAAAATGTTAAAAGGAGCTAAAAAGTGCTAAAGTGGTTAAAGATGCTAAAAGGTTAATTTTAAAAGTAAAAGGTGTTAAAATGCTAAAGGGTTGCTAGGGAGTCACCACCTAATTAATTTGGGTGAATTAGGACACCTAAATGTTAACTAGTTTAAAGTAAACATTAACTCCATTTGATGGTCTGCTAAACTTAATGAGATTCTGGGCAAGAGTTCTTTATTATCCTAAAGGGAAGGGGTTAGGCACCCTAAAGGATCCGCTAACTTGCGGTTGTCCGTTCAGACCTAGGGAATTATTATTCAAAAAACAAAAGTGCGTGTTTGAAAGTGTTTAAATAAAAGAAATAAAATTATGAGATTTATTTAGAATATAAAATTAGCTTTGGATAAAACTTGCACTCATAACGTATTAAATAAGATACATGTATTGTAGAATCTTATTATGACAAAATGTGTACTTTATAATGTAGAATATCTATTATGCAAGAACTAACAACAATAATTTTTTTAATTATGAATGTTAGTAAGAGTTTATGAAAAGATCGATTTATTATGCTAAGGATTTAATATGGCGGCGCTTTAGCTACTGTAATTTTTATGTCATTTTGGTATGGCTTAGGCAATGTATAACTAGTCATAAGAATAACTAATTTAAGAAAAGTGAATTTCTAGCGTCAAGCCCAAAGTTTAATTATTCTAAATGTATTACTAATAGTGTAATGTTAGACAAATAATTATAACAAATAATAGGGGGGAGGATATGAATTAATAAATGACTCGAGGAAACGGCGACGCCATCTCGCCTATGATTTTGGAGTTTGTGGTGCGGAGGTAAATGCATGTAGATGTAGGTCTTCGCGTTTGCCACGATGAGTCATTATGAGACTCTTTATTGCTCCGGTGCATTTCATGTAAAAAGGGAAAGATAAGGATTAGTAAAATATTCCAAGGGTATAAATGAATATGTGCATATCTTAGCTAACATTTAATTAAGTCAGTCCCAATAACATGTAGGCGAATGCAAAGACATTGGGAAAATTAATTAGCAATTAGGCTAGCTCAACCTACATTTCTATATGCTTGCATAAAATGAAAGCGACTTCATGGACACGTATTACGAAAGAAATGAGCAGAATGCAAATAGAGACTTGATGCCGATATGTTTAGACATCTGTAATGTATAACTCTTGGTTTTCTATTTACTCCTTTAAAGGAGGACAAAGTAGAACCACATACGAGGATTAATACCCGTACTAACAAGAGGCTGGGTATACGGTTTAGAGATAGACAAAACATATATGTAGCATAACTAAAAGGCGCTCTAATATATGGACTCCTACATATGCTTAGAGCAAATATACATGGTGATAGGTAAGGAATTAGATGCAGTGGTTCCACAAATGCTACATATTGCTATGAGGGCATTTCACATTTAGACAAGCGGAGGAAATTTGGGATGAATTTACAGGACATGATTTAATGTGACTCCAAATCATAAAGAAGCAAGCCGTGACAAGCACATATCATTTCCTCTTAAATAGAACTCAGAATTCAAACATGTTTTAAAGAAATCTATTGGATCTCGGTTGATATATAAAGGTATAATACCAAATCTGAGATCCTTATGAGCATGAACAATTCAAAATAGGCTTTAGTATATTATTGATTTAAGACAAGATTATAACTGCATTCGTTTCCCTTTAATTCTTCACCAAACAGTTTTCACAAGCATGCTGCAATCAAAGAGGACAATTAATTGTTATAACTCAACATTAGAGGCAGTACTTATATTATTCCCTGACAGGAATGAATAACCCTTGGCATCAACTGGTAACCAACTGCTGGGTTTCATTATTGTATAGATAAAGCATCATATCATTTTAGCTTAGGCAACTTGATCAAATGAAAGGTTATTTCCTATCTGATAAACAGGCAAAGCAGTGTATAAATCGGAGCCAGTACACTAAGAATAACTATTTAGAGCTTATCCTTTTAAGAACTTCAAGTTGTGACTTTTACAGGACATGCCGGCTCCTGATTCCAATCTAACTAGTCTGTTTTCTTATAATGGGCCTAGCCTGATATCTAAATGACTTGAATTGGTCAGTTTATTCCAAACAGGCCTGCCTTTCAACATATCAGATACATTTTAAAAAGGTTTCATGAAGCTTGACATAATACCTCCTAGTATAACTTAGTAGATGATTTAGGGGACCCATCTTGTTATCCTTACTTAGTAAACCAACACATGAGTACCTTATACCAAATATGTAGGAAGAAATCTGTTGTCAGGGCTCCATGATATGGCCCAACATTTGGAGATTGGCAACACAGGAGTATACAAATCTTAAACTAGCCTAACACTCAATCACAATCACACATGGACACCTCAGTTGAAAAATGTCAATAACAGTTAGCATTAAACTAAGCGAGTTGGTGATTATAAGCACAAGCAATTGTAAATATTGATTTGACACGTACTCAAGTAATCGCACAGAGTGACATATTTCTCATACTGATATTGAACAATATTAAGATTGAAATGGTAATGGTTTTACCTTCTAGGACAGCGACAGGCAGCGTATCAAGTCGTCAGTTCCACTCGGAGGTTTGTGCTTATGCGATAAAAAGGGAATGGAACTTTGCCTGGTTCTGGACTAGTATTGCGAAGAAGAAAGGTTTTTGTTCGAACTTCTGTTCTTGCTGCTTCGCTACTGTTTTTAGGATTTATTGCTCCTCGATTGCTAATTTCTTGATTCTCTGAATTCCTGAATCTCTCCCTGCTCTGTGTTTTCCCCCCGATTCTATGCTATGGATATGCTCTTCTTAACTGCTCCTAAGGGTGTCCCTATCGATGCTATGGGTCTCCCTGTCTGGCTCCTGCTTTACTGTGCTACTGTTGCTATTGGACTCTTCTGATTTTCCAATGTTTTTCTGGATCCCTTTGCATGTAACAATGGCCTCACTTATATAGCCTACGCTCGACTCTAAACTTGGTAAGCTACTGGTGTGATTTCGTGTGATTTTTGTACTGATTTCGTGAAGGCTGATTTGATGTTATTATGGTAAGAAATCGTTGGAAGAGGGTGCATGGGTAAGGAAAGCTGACCAGGGTGCGTGGGTGGAGGAAAGTCCCGGATTCTCCGGCGAGAAATCCGGGCGGCGATTGAAGAAGCTCTAGGGTTCTGCGTTTTTTAGGCTTTGGACGATGGGGGATCAACTCTGGGCTGTTGGTTTTCTCTCTTGTTTTATGGGTTGTGGGCGATGGATTGTGGGTCGCGGGTTTTGAAATTTGAAGAGGTGAGTGCGGGTGATGTGGAAAAGGGTTTGGGCTGGGCGAATTTTTAAGGGGTGTTGGGCTAATTAAATGGGTATAAGTTCTAGGTTAGTTTTAAGGTATTAGTTTTAGGCTAGTTGTTTAATTAGTTAATTAATTAATGATAAATTAAACAAATGTGATCAAATTATTTAGGTGCTTCATTAATCTAATTGTTATAATAAATGCGGGCGTGTTATTTAATTAATGCTTAATACTTTAGAATGCGACGCTATTATTTAAAAATCTTATTATTATGCATTATTGCGATGTTAAATTAAAATTAAAATTGAGTCTAGATTAAATTACTTAAATGTTAAATGCAAGTGTGATGTTTAAAGTTTTTATAGATGCGACGCTATTAGATGCATGTATTAGATTAAAATTGATTTTAAATTAGAAATGATTATGAAATTCTCTTGCGTATTAATAAATGCGGCTATGCTACCTGACACGACGTTATTGCTAAATTATTTATTTTATGCATTCATTAATTATTTAAGAATTAAGACAGAGCTTACAATTAATAAATGCGTGAGACTCTAAAAACTCTACGTAAGACACGATGCCATTATAGAATGTTTATTTATGCCTGTATTTAGGTTTTATCGCTACATTTTATTATAAAAAATTATAAAAATTATTTTACAAAATTAGCCTAATTTTATAGTTAGTGACTGGACGGAGGGTCAAAATTGGGTGTCAACATGAAGCAGTAGATACAGGTATATCCTTAACCCTCTAGAGATTAGTATGTGTGATAAGATGAGTATATCTTAAGTGTTATGTTCAGATAGCATTGTGTTAATTGTGATTAGAAATCATGGTTAGTTAAAAGGGTAAGATTGGGGATAGGAAAATTGTGAGCTTTAGGATATTATACGTGGAGACCTTAGAGGCGAGGCCATCTCGAGTAAAAGATTTATTTTTATGTTTGACCCTTATCGGAGTGCATAGTATACGTGAGATATGTTTGTGTGATAAGTCCCTGAGTAGTGTGAAATGAAAGAGGGTAGTTGAGCTAAGAAGACCACTAGGTTTTCGTGACTCGATGGTGAGATTGTTCCGGATCGGAAACAAGAGCTTAGCGCGATAAATGGGTCGGGTTGAGGGCGGTTGCGGTCAACCCGCGGCCGATTTGAAGTAAGGAAAAATTGTGGTGGTCAGCTTTGTGATAGGGTCACGAGGGTGTTAGGCCCAAGTTTAGTTAACCATCGTGCGAGTTCGTGGATGCGTTCGACCCGATGGTCGGGCGATAAGTCACCCGTCTTGTCTTTCGATCGAGTTGTTTACTCGGCAGAGGTTATGCGAGATGTTATTTATCGGGAAGGTTGTAAGGCGCACGGGGTTCCTACTTTTACCTTATGTGATCGGTGGAGCCAGTTCTGGCTATTTCTTTTTATGGAGGTTTTACGGGCAAGGTTAGGAACTCTGGTGAGTCTCGATGTGCGTTCACCTCGGGCGGTTTTTGATTTGAGAGGTAGTAAGGATTATTCGCCTCTTGTTGAGTGAGTATTATAATAGCTACCATTTGATTCGGATGTCACCTTATGAAGCCTTGTATGGGCGGTAGTGTAGGTTCTTGATCGATTGGTTCGATGTTGGCAAGGTTGATTGTTGGTTCATAATTGATTCGAGGATGTGGATAGGGTAAAGCTTATCCAGAGAGGTTATTGACTTTCGAGTCAGCGTGAGTCGGGCGGATAATCTGCGTCGATACTTGGAGTTGATTGACGGTTGGTCTTGAAGGTACCACCGGCGGTGTGGCGAGATTGGAAAGCAGGGGAAACTTAGCCCGAGTTACTTTGGGCCTTTTCAGATCATGTGAAGAATAGGCCAGGTTGCCTATATGTTAGCATTTACCGTCCGACTTAGGAGGCAGTACGTCCGGCCTTTCGTGTTGCTATGTTCGGAAAAGTATCGGAGATCCACCCAGAGTGTTCCAAGATAATGATGACCAAGTTGGAGATAGTAACCCTGAGATTTTGGAAACTGAAACAATAACAGAAATGTGGTAAGTTTTTTTTTGAGAGTTCGAGTGTACGAGGAGGGTACGACGAGTAAGGGAAGAAGTGAACATGTGTTAAGAGAATAGAAGTGATCATTTCTTTTGTGAAGTAAAGGTGCGAAGGGAGTATCTTTTAGCCCTTGGGTGGGAGCTTTTGTGATGATAGAGGTGATTCCTCGTGGACTTGGAGTTAAGTATTTGCGCGTGTGTTATGTTATGGCAGTGCGGCATGATTGGTTTCGTAAGTATATTAGTGAAGACTATCTGCGTATTAGCGTGTTTTGAGACTTAGAAGGAACATTCGGGACGAATGTTTCTAAGGGAAGAATGTTATACCGTATTTCAGAGTATGTATGTGAGGGCGTGCGTCTAATTTTGTAAGCGAATTATTGTTGGGGCGAAATTGTGCACATCCACGAAAAGATTTGTTTTTCCGACGGAAAATTTTCCGAACCTTGTAAAGGAATTTTACGTTTTGAATTTATTTATTTTGGATTTTTCAGAGATGAAATATTTTGGACGATAGGAGGCGACATGTGTCACCCTTAGGTGGCAAGGTTGGACGATTTGGTGGACATTTTGTGGCACGTTTTTGTGTGAAAAGGCCAAACACCTTTGGTCAAAAGTCTTGCAAAGTAGATAGATAAGGTAGCACTTGTACAAATCTTCACTCTCAAATTGCTTTGATCTTGGCCATTGATTGGCCTATAAATACCCCTTAAGTTCAAGACTTATTCTTCATCCACTTAACAATTTCCAAGTCTCAAAACTCCTCCCCTTTGAGAGCTCTCGTCCAAACCCCTTTCCCCTTCCTTGTTGGTCTCATGAAACCCCCTTGGTAGAAAAGTATTCTCCAAGTATTGTTGTTATTCCAAAATACCTTAGCCCAAATACCTTGTAGTATTCCAAAGTTACCTCTATACAAAAAGCCCGAAAATGCTACTTTATATCCTTTAGTCACAAAACGAAGCCCTAGGAAAATCTTCATAGTTGGTTGAAGTATTAAGTAGAAGTTGTTTAGAACTTCTAAGGGTTTCTTGGAGCGAATTGGAGCGTACAGAATAGGAGCTAAACCTTGCTCAGGATCGACTTTAATCTTGGATAATTTTGGGCTTATCGAGGTAAATATCTTTGTCCTTCTATTGTAATTGGAAATTACATATAGTAGTTTATAATTGAGTATAAGATATAGAAGGATGGTATGAAAGAAGAGAATTGAACTGTACTTACATTGGGCTGTATTTACAGTAGACTTGTGTAGCTTTACGGGTAGGGAAGTGCTGCCCAAATTTTCCGTAGAAATAAGAACCTTCTACTTAGAATATTCTACAGAGTAGGATAGACGTTGATAGACGTATTTAACTATTATAGGTTGATACTCTGCGCGCGACTTATTCAACTTGGCAGGTGGATTTCGCCAAGGAGGTATGTGATTCTTCCTATCCTCTTGAGCATGATATTTTTAAAGAATATATATAGTACGGTAGACGTAAGTGTGTTAACTGAACGTGGTTTTACTTCGATGTCTTTTGACTTGAGTTTTAAATAATAAGAATCTTGAAGTATTTCAAAAGAATTAAGAATCGTTTTTGAAAGAAGAGTAATACTTGGTTTTAAAAGCTTAAGAGTTATACTAGCTTTATGGGAAGTTAGGTATAACGACTTAAGAGAGATAAAAGGAACGGTTTACTTAATTATTTATGAAAGCCTTGTATTGATTTCGGAAATGAGAATAAGTATCGAACAAACCACTGCAGCGCTAATAAAGGAAAATGTATTGATTAATTAAGTATTATTAAAACCAGTAGAAACCTCCATCTGCATAGAAGTTAAGATAAGACAAAATTGTATTACATTTCCTAGATCATGGTTGCTTTAATAAGATCATTAATAAACAAGTTTTGATTTTCTTAAAATTTCAAAGTAAGGACTTGATTTATAAAAGACAAAGACTTGAAAATTTGAAGTGTTTTCGTTTAAAAAGGAAGGCATGCTTTTGTCTTAAGTTGGTTCAAAAAGAAGGTAGGGAAATTGTTTGGGTTTACTTAAAAAGATAGTCACTCTATTTTGATACTACGGGTATCGTGTGCCTTTTTTTGAAAGAAACGGATCTTTTTAAAGAGTTAATGTATGAAGTACTTTGGGGATAAAAACCCGAACTTGTTGACATAAAATAGAGAGTACCTTGTGTGAATAACTTGACTATGTTGGTTTGTGATAGCCTTGTAATACTTTCTTGTTGGTTTAATAAGTAAACATGTTATGATGCTACGTGTGTTAATATCTTGTAATGTTTGTGTAAAGGGGTTTCCCTTGTTGTGCTTATGTTGTTTAACGATAAGCTGTTATGTTAGTATTGTACCACTCACCTCTTGACATGTTATACCGGGGGTTAAGCTGCCCCGACGAGGATGCCTCATGCGGGTCCAGGGGACCTATGCGGAGCTACGAGAGTTCCAGGTTAGTGTGCGAGGAATACCTCATGCGGTCTATGTGGCCATGCGGACTACGAGAGTCCAGGATGATGCCGAGGAGTAGCTACCCTCGATGCGGGAATACCTCATGCGCTAGGTGGCTTGCGCGAGTGCGGTAAGTTCGAGGATTAGACGCGCATTGATGCGAGGGCGAGAGCGGATTCGATCATGTGGCGGTCTAGAAAGACCTCGTGATCTGATTTTATAGCATTGTTGGTGCGTGGGTTTTAGTAGTCGGCTATGCCTTCGTACTTACCGTATGGTTTTATTATGACACAGGGACACGGTGTTCATGTGTATTCCTTAGGTGTTTTTATATCATGGATCGTGATGAGGAAGGAATTCCACGGCATGATTGATATTGTGGGCATGAGACCCATAAGTTATATTTGAGTGATGGCTTTAAGGGCGTGAGTCACGACTTGACACGATTACATATGTGTATCGTAAATTGGTTATCATATATGTCTTACATTTTATATAGACTATTATGATTTCATTTACGATTTTTGATTTCACATACTTGGTACTGTTGCCTCGACCTTCGGCTGCGTTCATGCCGCAGTAGAGGTACACGATTGTTGATCCTCGCTCATGTGGTCACAGTCAGCGTTTTGGGAAGCTCCTTGTGTCAGGAGGCTTATCTTTGGTATAGTCCTCGTAGTTGTAGGTACTTACATTCGTGGTATGGAGGCCCCATCCCGCCATTGTTATTATAACATTCTTAAGTGCATGTAATCTTGTTGTGGGCAGGGTTTGTAAAAGGGATGTAACTGTTCAAGTTTTTATATATATATGTCGAAAGGCAACTTTTCTCAGATAAACTGTTTCTCACTTCATATTGTTTCATGTCTTGTTTTATATTCCGCTGGTTACTCTGATGTATGTCTACTTGGGTGCCCGGGTAAGGCACGATCCACGGCCCGGTTCGGTCGTGACAAATGATCCAGATGATTGCAATTCATGCTTCACACAATTATCAATGAGTATGTGAATATTTGGGAGAGGGAAATAATCCATCAGGCTGACTTTGTTGAGATCTCTATAGTCCACGCATACTCGGATTTTCCCGTCTTTCTTTGCCATCGGTACGATATTTTCCAACCAAGAGGGATAGTGTGCGACCTGCCTTTGCATCGAATTGTTTGGAAACTTCCTCCTTGAATTTCAAACACAAGTCGGGTTTGATCTTTCTCAGCTTTTGGTTCATCTAAGGACAAGATGGCTCAATGGGTAATATCTGTGCAACAATGTATGTACTCAGACTTAGCATATCATCGTAAGACCAAGCAAATACATCAATATATTGTTTAAGAAGATCCACCAACTCTTCCTTTTGTTCGGCACTCAAATGGACGTTAATTCTCGTCTCCTTCACGAATTCTGCATCTCCAAAATTTATTATCTCTGTTTGCTCTAAATTCGGTTTAGTCTTATCTTTGAAGTGCTCAAATTCTTCTGGTTGCAAATCTTCCTCATGTTCTTCAAAGTCATGTTTGTCATTTGGACCTTGTTCACTGGTTTCATTACATGTCATATTCGCATTATCGACAAGTTTATTAATTTGATTGCTGAAAGAGAAAATGCACAAAAGAAATTTAAAACAAAACAAATTTTAAAAATTGCAAAGCATCTTGGATTCATAAGAAAAAATACGAAGGCAAAACATATTAAAAGCATAAAGGCGACTCTGGCATCAGTTTGAGTCGCATAATTTTATTAAACTAGCATAAAGTTCTACCAAGATCCTCGGAGGACCAGGACAGGGGGTACAAGTCCAATTTTTCAAGCCATCTATATGCTCTGCATCCCAGATGGTTGGATCTTCAGTGTGATCGTCCAGAATATAATGGCATTCTGCTTCGCTCTCATCTATGAAGAGATTCTGGAACCCAACTGCAAGGTCATATGCATCATCTTCTTTCGGCACCTGAATATTATTGGCCTTGACGAATGACTGATGACTTATTCAGGGGTGAAATGGGCTTTGCAAGGGAGTGTCTCTTCTCTTTGCGAGACCAGCGGACATTAATTCCTTGGGAGTGGGCTCATACCCTAGACCAAAAGTGTCCCTCTTTTCGAGCAACTGGATCGGTTCTGTGATTCCTTAAAGTCTGAATCCGAGACCTTGGCCAGGCTCGAAACCATTCTTAAACATCTCTTGGGATATCATTGTAAGTATACGTAGCAGTTGTATCGGCCTGTCCATGGCAGCATTTTTGATCTTATTCACATAAAAAATGGATCCATCCGGTCGTCATATGCTTTCAACGACGGGGACTGGGTATGCTGAGTTGATGGGGTTATTTCTATCTCCGTGAACTATGACCTCATGATGATCCCAAATGAATTTCAAGCGCTGATGCAGGGTAGAAGGGACTGCGCAGGCCATATGAATCCAAGGCCTTCCGATTAATAAATTATAACAAGTAACTATATCCAATACCTGAAACTCCACCATGAATTTTGCGGGTCCTATTACTAATGTGAGATGGATCTCTCCCTCGACGCCTCTCTGGACTCTATCGAAGCCTTTTACTCTCACATGACCTTCGCGGAGCTTTCTATTGTCGATCCCCAATGCTCGCAAAGTCATTATGGATATAATATTGATAACTGAACCTCCATTGATCAACACCCTTGAAATGATCTTTCTCATGTTCTTGACAGTTATATTCAGTGCTTTGTTAAGCCCTACGCCTTCAGCTGTCAGCTCACTGTCATGGAAGGAAATTTTGTGGGATTCTAGAACCTGTCCGACCAAGGCTGTCAGGTTCTCGTCAGTGGTTCCCACCGGGACAAAGGGTTATTTCAGTACCTCTAATAAAGTGACCTTGTGGGCGACGAAATGCATGAGTAATGAAAGCAATGAGATTTGAGACGACGTCTTCTTCAACTGCTCTATGACGGAGTATTCTTTGGTCGACATCTTCCTCCAGAACTCCTCTACCTCGGCTTATGTTACAATTCTCTTTTGTGGTACTTCTCGGGCTACTTCCGCAGGTGCATAGCATCTTATGGATCTTGTCATACCGACAACAACAACTTCTACAACTGGTTTTCCAACCTCCTTGCATTTTTCTCTGGTCAGTGACTACCAATCGGGTATTTGAGCCACTAGGATCGAGACTTTTGGCTTCGGGGAGGGATATATCTACCTCAAATAGTGCTTTACTTTATATGGTAATGGCATGGGTTATGAAAGCTGAAGACTCAACTCTTCCTTCCCTCCGGACCGACATGATGGTTCCTTCCAAATTATATTCATCGTCGATGGCTATAATGTGCACGCCAACATTTTCATGATTCAACAGGGGTTATTGTGCACATTAGGGGAGGCTTCTTTCAGTTGAATGACCCCATCATTGATCAATGCCTCAATCTTATTCTTAAGGGCATAATAGTTCCTCGTGTCATGCCCAGTTATCTCATAGTGGTATGCGCAGTGCTTAGTGTCATCATACCATTTTGGGATGGGGTTGGGAATTTTTCCTGAAATTGGTTGGAGTATCCCTGCAGCTCTCAACCTCTCGTACACTTGTGGTAATGGCTCGGCTAGAGAGGTGTAGGTTTTGGCTGCCTTTTACTCATAGCTTGTGTTGGGTCTAGCTATGGCTGGAATTTGATTTTGTGATTGGGATGAGTATGTAGGTCGATATGATGGGGAATAGACGGGTGCTCGGGGTGCGTTATATATTAGTTGGGTGTGGTAAATAGGATATGAAGTAGGTGGGTGTTGGTAGTAGGGTAGAGGATTTTGACTGTTTGGATTATAGTATGGATGCTGAGGTGGTAGATTTTGATATACTGAGAACTGGTCTGGCTTACGCTCCTGGATGACCATGACAGGAGATGCTGCATCTTTCTTTCTCTAGGAGGTACCTCTGATCGAACCTGACTGGATTGCTTGTAATGCTGCCAAGTTTGTAATCATGTCCGTCTTAATGCCTTCTTCCACAAAGTCACTCATTCTCAAGACTTCCGAAAAGCGTCGCCTGATAACACTTATCATTCTCTCATAATATGTTGCGTCCCTTAAGGATTGCACGAACATGGTGGTCATTTCGCTCTCCGCCATCGAAGGTTGGACCTTCGCCGATTTTGACTGTCATCTCATAGCGTACTCCCTGAAAGTCTCTATCCACGAAATCATGCGCCATTGCGTTCCAACTATACCACCTTCATGGATCCTGGCTTGTGTACCAATCCAGTTCCTCACCGGTTAAACTCCTGATAAATAATTTTATGATGATTGCTTGGTCTTTTCCCACTCCAATCAATTTATCACAGTATGACCTTAAGTGAGCACATAGATTCCCTTTTCTGTCAAACATGTTAAATTTGGGCACCTTGTAACCCACAGGCAATTCAATGTCGGGGTGCATACACAAATCCTCATATTCTAACCCTTCATTCCCCTTATCCAACTGAATGCTTCAGAAAGCCTCTTTCAAACTATGGATCTCTTTCGACGTACTTTCATCAATTCTAGCTCGGGCCTGCCTTTCCATTTCTTCGTATTGGTCGGTCTCTTGAGGAGGTATATTTGGTACAAGAACAATAAATAGTTGAGCTTCTACTGTATATGCTGATGGCCTATACTGCTTGCTAGGGCTGGTGATGTGTGTCGTCTGCTTGTGCTGGGTAGTTTGAAACTTCGGAATGAGCGGGGTAATTTGGGTAGGTGGAGGTTGAGATATGTATGTTGTGAATGGATCATTTTATAGGTTGACTTGTGATTGATTGGGCGAGGGTCGGTCTAGTGTAAGCTAGTGTGTTGCGACTTTTGTTGAGAGTTTTGGGGAATGTGTTGGGGTGAGGGTAGATCGGGAACGGCTTGCGAGGTGGTTGTGCTTGTTCTTTGTTCTGATATTAGAGTATTTAAGCTAATGGATAGGTTGGTCAGATTCCGGAGCCTTTCCATTTCGACCTACATGTTCGCTATTTGTTGTAACAACTGTGCGAGGTATTCATCTTAATTAGTGGTGTTCTCTTTTCCGAGAACTCTACTTCATCTATAGGAACAGAGATGAGTCCCAAGCCATTTTCGTGTCTTTGATCTTGTGAAATGTTAGTGCCCTGCCATCTCTTAATCAAATACGAATCGACCTTTCTTTATGGGAAAAAGAATAAAATCCTTCAAAATATTACAACAAACCATGTTAGTATAAGACATGTAACTGTTGCAAAGGTGTAAGCAGCAAATATCAAGCATGTTGCATAAAGCAGTAATAAGACACGCGTCCTAATATGCAAGGGACCTCTCTTATGTCAGAGGTGAGCCTAAACGCCAAATACGCAAAATTATGACGAATCGATCCAAACAATTGGATTGAGACGCTTCGGTTGGAAATAAAGCTAAAGTTTATTAAAATGACATAAAGAGAAACAAAAATACTCCTAAGACTAAATTGTGCTTATAGTCACGTTGTCAGAAGGAAGCGATGGTGAAGCTCAGACCCTGCTAGGTATCACCCCTGCATCCTCTAAGTATTGCACTATGTTTTGCATTTAGGACCACATCTTAGGAGTAACAACTGTATCATTGAGCCGACAAGTCCTTATCCAGATTGTTGTACCAACATCCTCAAAGCCTTTTCTCCTTCTGGACTAGGGTCTGTGTTGTCGTGATCCTCTTGAAGCCATGCATGATATTCAGGTGTGTGTTTTGCTTGTTGGTCTCTGATGTCTACCTTCTTGATGTTGTTCCATTCATAGAGAATCTGCCTAGTTCTGGGGACAGAGAAGCTTGGCCCAAATGCGACTTCAGAAATTCCCATACTTGATCGGAGCGGGATTATCTACTCTTGACCAAATTGTCGGTGTACGCGTAGTGGTGTGTATGGTTGGAAGCCCTTTAAACTAATAAGCTCGATGTAATACAACCTTTTGCATCGTACATAGGCTCCCTTGGTATGAGGGATCAATAGATACTTCCACTAGATCTTATCACTACTGCAGGATGCTAAAAACTCATACCAATCTTTGGTGCCGATTGGCGAAACAAATTGTTTCATCATGTCATAAAAGTTGGTGGTCTTGTTGTCACGACCCGAACCCGGGCCCGTGACTGGTGCCTTACCCCGGGCACCCAAGTAGACATACATCAGAGTAATCAGCGGAATATAAAACAAGACATGAAACCAATGTAAAAGAGACACAGTTTATCAAATAAAAGAGTGCCCTTTGGCAAGTATATAAATATCTCAAGAATGAACAGTTACATCCCAACTTTACAACAGGACTACAGACCTCTAAGAGTTTTACAACACCAACGACGGGACAGGGCCCCGCCATACCCCTGAATGTAAGTACCTACAACAACAGGGGACTATACCGAAGATAAGCCTCCGGAGAAACGGAGCTTCCCAAAACGTTGAACTGTGATCCTAAGAGCGAGGATCGACGACTGGTGTACCTCTACCTGCGGCATGAACGCAGCCCGGGCGAGGTCGACAACAGTACAAAGTATGTGAAACTGAAAATACTGTAAATGAAATCATAATAGTCTATATAAACGGAAGACATATATGATAACCAATTTACGATACACAATATGTAAGCAGTCACGTCAAGTCAGGGACTCACGCCCTCAAGTCATTACTCAAATACAACAATGGGTCTCACGCCACCACATCAATCATGCGTGGAATACCTTCCTCATCGCAGCCTATGATGTAATAACACCAAGGAGTACACATGAACACGGGTCCCACGTGTCATAATAAAACCGCACGGTAAATGCGAAGGCATAGCCGACTACTAAAACCCACAGTACCAACAATGCTATAAAACTATATCACGGTCTTTCTAGACCGCACTACATGATCGAAGGCGCCACTCGCCTCGGTATCAATGTGCGTCTAGTCTGGAGCATACTGGCCGCTCGTATAGGCCACACATAGGCCCGCATGAGGTATTCCTCGATCGGGGCAGCTAACCCCTGCACCTCGCGGACTCCCGATCCGCATAGTCTCATAGACCGCGTAGTCACAGACCGCATAGGCATCCCCGTCGGGATAAAACACCGGAATGATCAATCCGAGCATACCGCTGCTCGCATAGTCACACAGACCGCATAGCCGTATAGACCGCATCAAGGTGGCAAGCCCTCGGTATATCAAGTCGGGGTATGTGATAATATAACGATGACGGCTTATCGTTAATCAACATAAGCACGTGAGAAACCCTTTACACAAACATCATAAGACACTAATACACGTAGCATCATAACATGATTACTTATCAAACCAATCAAGAAAGTATTACAAGGCTATCACAAACCAACATAGTCAAGTTATAAAAGGAGTTAGAGAGAAGTTTCTCTCACTAAGAAAACGCTCTCAACGTTTCCCTTAGTTGCTCCTTAGGTTTCTTCCTCTTCTTCCCTTAGATTTTCGTTTGATTCATTATGTTTTGATTTTTATTTTCCACAATATGAAAAATTCTAAACGTTACACACGTTCTAGCAATGATTCAGGAGGTTCAGGCAGTTCGGCTAAAGCTAGAACAAAGAAGAAAAAAGAATGGCGAGTCCAACAATTGCGAGGAAAATCTTATTCGGCAATCTCGGACCTTCTGTGTTGGTTCATGTTACTCGGACTCGCGCTTTCCTTTAGAAAATGTAGTAGATGATTCTATGCTACAAAGGATACATGAATGGGGCAAAAATATCGAAATTGAAAGCTTGGATATTAGTGAGTTTGAAGGCAGAACTTCCGGCAGGACCATTGACGCCCCTAATGCTACTATGGTGGTTGATCATTCCACGGGCCAATTTGTTGGTAAAGGGATCATTTCGGAAGAACTAGACAGTCACTCCAGCATTAGTACCCCGACACTACCTGGAAATTCTCTCAGGTTAGCCGGAAAAGGGTTAGAATCTAGGCCAGACATTGCAATTGGTGAAGCAAGACACGATGGCATTCTCGGGTCTAAACCGGGTCAGGGCGTGGGTCAAACATTCTTGGCGGGTCGTGCAGGTGTTCATGGGTCCAAGAGTAATCATGTCTTGTTTGAATCGAAGTCAGTGGAAATCATTGATGGTACTCCTATCCTCAAGAAGTTCAACGCGGGTGTCAAGAGAGCAAACTTCAATGCCGGAAGCGATGTGACTCCTATTACGGTCGGGTCTTGGGTCGAGGCTAAGGCGGGTCACGAGGATAACAATGATACTAGGAATATGCACTCTATGCAAGGATCAAGATCAGATGTGGAATACGAAGGGGTTTCTATCCCCAAGGACTCTAACGTCATTATTGAGGGTGCCGAGGCGTCACACATTAATGCCGCGGGTATCAACATGTCACTCACAACCACGGGCCTTTATGATGGTCTGATTTCCAAGGCGGGGAAGGGGGATAACCTAGGGACATTAACTACCCCCGTTTACAAGGAGCTAAGTCAGGGGTGTGTTCTAACGTTTTCTTGAGGTGCCGAGGCGTCGCATTTATGGCGGCGATCAATAACTCTCTAATGACTCCGGGACTTTATGATGGCCTTGGTTCCAAGACGGATCAGGGGGACAATCTAGGGGCATTGACTACTCACGTTACACGAAGAGCCAAGTTAATTGTGAGAAACAAAGCTATTTCTATGTCGACGAGCCTAGGAACTCCATAACCATAAATGATGCAAGAGCCGAGGCGTCGCACATTTATGAGGCGGGCATCAATGACTCTCTAATAACTCCGGGACTTTATGATGGTCTTGGTTCCAAGACGGATCAGGGGGACAATCTAGGGACATTGACTACTCACGTTACACGAGGAGCCAAGTCAATTGTGAGAAACAAAGCTATTTCTATGTCGAGGAGCCTAGGAACTTCATAACCATCAATGATGCAAGAGAAGGTCGCATTAAATGAGACGGATTGAAGTGCCTTCTCGTGATTCAAGTCAACAACCCCAGATTTCTTTAAGTGTCACCAATGAAGCCTTCCCTACTTTAGCTAGTTTGCTAAGTGGAGGCAATCTCAAGAATCACAACACTCCTTTCGTCTTTAACACTTCCTCGGATTCGAGTAGAGTCTTTAACATCCCCCCTCTCTCATCTAACACCACTTCACTACTTCCTAAATTTCACAACACCTCACCCCTTCTATCTCCTCTTCCTTCTATTCCTTCTGAAAACCAACACAAATTCCCTACCCTCCCAAATGGCACGCAAATCATCTCTTCTATTACGGGCCCAAGCTCACTCCCTTCTACCCTTCCCCCTCTGCCTATACCTCCAGATATACTTTCCAATGATTTACACACTAATGCATCTCCTAAACCACATCATATCCCTACCACGGCCACAACTCAAAACAATCTTCCCCCAAACCATGGCAAAGGTCCCTTCCCTCCTAAAAAGACTTATGCTGGAGTCTTTGCGGGAACTAGGATTGAGGCAAAAGGTATGAAGTTACAATTTATTGAACAACAAGGGGCGGAAGTACATATAGAAGCTGAGGATGAAGTTTCTTTCATAGAAACTTGGGGCTATTGCCTAATAGGTTGCTTCACGGGTCCTTTCCCGGGAAGAGAAGCATTGAATACGATTGTGAAAGGATGGGGAGTTAAATGTCGTATTATACCATATGGCAAAGGCTGGACAGTGTTCAAATTCATGACGGAGGAAGAGCGCACTAATGTACTTCACGGAGGCCCTTATATGGTCTACGGGAAAACCATGATGCTCAAGGCTATCAATAAAGGAGTTCTTATAACGGATGATTTGTTTATGGACATTCCTATTTGGGTCACTTTCCGGACATTCCCTTTCTATTTGGAGTAACGGGCCTTAGTAAGATTGCCTCACGTGTAGGAAAACCTCTTTACTGACCAATATACTAAGGAAAGGTCTAAAATGAACTATGCAAGAGTTCTAGTGGAAGTGGATGTTAGCGAGGCCGATAATGGATTTTGTCGTCAATCTCCCCGATAACAGAAGGTATACTCAAAGGGTAAACTATGAGAATTACCCGGACTTTTGCTATCATTGTGCGGCTTTTGGACACAACCATTTGAAGTGTAGGAAGCTGAGGGATGATGTCAACAATGAATAAGTTCCAAAAACACGCAATACTGAGGTACCCCTTAACAACAAGGATGATTCTACTCGTTTGAAGGTCAACAAAGGTACGGGTGGAACCAACCCTCCTCCCCCTCATCCACCAACTCATCAACATCCCGTAGATGCTGATAACTTGATGGACATTGAAGAAACTGAGCACACAACACCTCCTGGTACCGGAAGCTTGGGAGAAGTATCACATGCCGCGGGTCCTCCGGTTTTGGGTCATTCTGGCCCACCATGTTTGCGGGATTCTCTAGCAAAGTCCTCACTACCTAATTCTCACAATGGCAGTACACAACATGTTAGGATGAGGGGTGAGTCAAAACATTCTGATTCTGAGATGCCTATGAACCCGCCACCTTCATTGAATGAAGTGACATACAACGGTGCTACGGAAAAGGCTCAGCTTGTGTCAAGTAACGTTAACTATGAGCGGGAACATAGCTTGCTGGTACACAAGTTATGGCTTCCACAACAAAGATGATGGATGGCAAGAAGTTTTGTCCAAAAGAATGGGCAGCGGTGGGAAAGCGAAGCGACTAAGCGGAGAGTGCTAATAAAACCTCCTTTGTTTCCTAATGAAAATACTTTGTTGGAATGTCCGTGGTCTTTGCGGACAAAGGGACAGGGCTGCCACGCAAGCTCTAGTGTGTAGTATCACAAAACAGCATGACGCGGCTATGATTTGTCTTTTGGAAACTAAGCTATCTCGGCCAAGGACAGAGTCTTTCTCTACTCAAAGATTCAAAGCATGGAAGTTTTGCTCAAATTTGGAATTCATTGGAGGCGGTAGAATGCTATTACTTTGGGATCCATCCAGGGTTTGTTGCGAAGTGCTTGGTATGGACTCTCAGCATATCCATGTCCAGGCAAGTTGCAATATAACACAAGTGTCCTTCCTTGCCACATTTGTGTACCCGGTTTATAGCATCTCGGATAGAAGAATGCTTTGGCATCACCTCTCTCACTTGGGTGTTGGCATCACTAAGCCTTGGATGATTATGGGAGATTTCAACACTTATTGCTACCCTCATGATAAGGTGGGGGGTCCTCCTCTCACGCCTTATGCACTTAGGGATCTTGGAGATTTCGGAATTCTCATGGACTAGAAGACGCCCTTCTTAGGTTCCTTCTACACTTGACGAATGGTTCGATTTGGTCTAAGCTTGATAGAGTGTTGATGAATCAAAGTTGGAGTGATTTGACCTAGAATGCACACCAATTTCATGCCTATGGAACTGTCTCGGATCACCGTCTGTGATAGCCACGATTATTGCATCCTATAATGTTGGGAAACGCCCTTTCAAGTTCATGAATATGTGGCTTTCTCACACAGCCTTTGAGAACATTATGACCTCATGTTGGAGACAAGACATATTGGGAGCGCTCAATTCCCTTGCCTCCAAATTGAAAGCTCAAGCAACCTTTACGGGCTTTGAACATTAGGGACTTTGGAGGTATCGAACAAAGAACAAAAGGGGCAAACATAGAGTTCAAGGAGGCTATCAATGCACACATGGAAAATCCCTTTGATGAGGAGCTTAAAGCCAAGATTAAGTCCTCAAGAGCTAGAGCAAACACCTTCTCGGAAGCGAAAGACACTTCATAAGGCGAAGTCAGGACAGAAACACTTGATTAGAAGTGATAGATGTTCCAAATACTTTCATAGCTTGATCAAAAGGAGTAATGTCAGGAACTCCATTAACTTTCTTGTTAAAGCTAATGGTACTATCACTACATCACCAGAAGAAGTTAGGAAGTTGCTCGTTGAATTTTACAAAGATCTATTAGGTACTTTCCGACCCACTACCAACTTTGATCTGAAGTGTTCAACTATGGCCCAAAGTGAGTGAAGAAGAGAGATTCTGACTTTTGCATTTCATCACCCCAAAGGAGATTTGGGAAGCTCTCTCGATATAGGCAATGACAAGGCACCTGGACAGATGGTTATACGGCTGCCTTCTTCAAGAATAGATGGAAAGATGTGGGCCATGATGTTGTAAGATGTGTCCAAGAGTTCTTCTCTACTGGAGTTCTTTTGAAGCAGGTAAATCATACCATCATTACCCTGCTACCAAAGATTGATCATGATCCCAAGGTAAATGATTCCAGGCCAATCGGATTGACTAATGTGACCTATAAGATCATCACAAAGATTCTAGCTAACAGAATGGCATTGATCCTTCCTTCTCATTGACAAATCGAGGGCTTTTGTGAAAGGAAGAAACATGATGGACAACGTATATGGCACAAGAGCTTGTGAGAGGATTTAATAGAACCGCAGTCTCACCAAGATGTATGCTTATGGTGGACCTTCGTAAAGCATTCGTCTGATCTCTTGGAGCTTCCTCGAATTGGTACTAAGAAGTCTAAAATTTCAGACAGTTTACAAGATGGATCATGGAATGTGTTAGCTCAACCTCATTCTCCTTTCTATCAATGGTGAGCTACATGGATACTTCAAAGGAAAGCGCGGCCTAAGACAAGGTGATCCTATGTCCCTACTCTCTTTATCTTGTGCATGGAATACCTCTCAATTTGCTTAAAATGAAGGCTAAGGCTAGAGCTTTCTCATATTTTCCAAAGTGTAAGAAAATGGGCATTACTAAATGGCGTTCGCGGATGACCTCATGCTTTTGCCAAAGGAGATATATCTTGGTTGGGATTCTTATGAATTGTGCGGAAGAGTTGGAGGCTGCCTCGGGATTAACTCTTAACCCACTAAATCCTCTGTCTACTTAGCGGGAATGCATTCTGATTCGGGACTTGATATTGTCGAGTGGGTTTCGCCATTGGAAGTTTTCGATGCGATACTGGGGATCCCTTTGTCCCAATTTCGGTCTCGGTGGATCAATTTGCCCCATTCACTAGTGCTATTTCGAATTACATTCAGAAATGGGGGCATCACACCCTTTCTTATGCTGGTAAGCTGGAACTAATTAGGTCGGTTGTCCAAGGGGTTGAGAGCTTTTGGTTCCGGGCACTTCCTATCCGCCACTATTATCAACAAAGTGCACGGTCTGCTTGTATTCAATTCTTATGGGGGGGGGAAACCACCAAGAGTTTCTTGGGATATCATTTGCTTGCCTCAAACTGAAGGTGGCTTGGGTCTTATGAACATCAAGGAATGGAATCATGCCTTGTTATCCAGGACGATTTGGCAAACTCACACGGAAGCTGATTCTCTTTGGGTCCAATGGATCAATAGCCACTATTTGAGAGGTATTACTATTTGGGACTATGAGGTACGTCCTAGGGACTCCCTTATTCAAAAGATTTGTGGGATTCGCGACAAATTTGTTTCTATCTTTGGTAGCCATGGTGATGCTATTGTGGCTTTACAAAATGTTGTGCCAACGGTATATTTGATTCAAGCCTCGTGTATGATATCTTGCGCACTCATGCTAAAAAGCCTTGGATGTCACAAATTTGGAAAGGCTTCATTCCTCCCAAATTCTCTTTTACTATGTGGCTAAATTGCAAAAAGCGGTTAGCTACAAAGGATACTCTATCATTTCTCAACTTGGAGGATATATCTTGCGGGTTCTGCAAGCAAGCTAATGAAACAAGGGAACACCTCTTCTTTGCCTGCCCTATACACACATGATTTGGAAGAGCATAAAAGATTGGTTGGGTATTAGAAGAGAGATGACAACTGTTGAAAGCTCCTTAAATGGATTAAGAAAGAACACCGGAATGACAAGCATCCGAGCCAAAGCTATTTTGCTTACTTTTTGCATAATGGTTTATGAGATTTGGAGGGCAAGAAACACAATGCTCTTTGAAGGCACAAGCTTTCCGGCAGAAGAGGTCATTGCAAGAATCAAAACAACATCTTATAGAGTTCTCTATGATTTTATCCCCTCTTGTAATGGCACCTTTTGAGTGACCACCCCTCCCCTATTTCACTTCTTGTTTGCATTACGTTGAGGCCTGAGATACCTCAACGACTGATTGTAGCCACTTCCTTTTCGTTATTAGTAATAATATTTGCATTTACCTAAAAAAAAAACATAGTCAAGTTATTCACCCAAGGTACTTTCTATTTTATGACAACAAGTTCGGGTTTTAACCCCAAAGTACTTCATACATTAATTCTTTAAAAAGATCCGTTTCTTTCACAAAAGTCACACGATACCCGTAGTGTCAAAAAATAGAGTGACTATCTTTTTTAAGTAACCCGAAACAGTTTCCTTTTTAATATCAAGTAACAACATTCTTTTCCAAACGTCCAAGTTTGCCTAAGTTCAATTACTCGAGTCTTTTATTTTTGAAAGGTTTCGTAGTTCATAGTTTTAATCACTTACTAATATAATTCTCCTTTAAAACAATTTGAGAAACATATGCCTTATGTGTGAGTAGGTTATTCTTGTTCATAACAATCTTATTAGAGCAGCCATGATCTAGGAAATGTAATATCATTTTGTCTCATCTTAGCTTCTATGCAGATGGAGGTTTCTACTGGTTTTAATAATACTTTATTAGTCAATACATTTCCCTTTATTAGCGCTGCTGTGGTTTGTTCGATACTTATTCTCATTTTCGAAATCAATAAGGCTTTTATAAATAATTAAGTAAACCGTTTCTTTTATCTCTCTTAAGTCGTTATACCTAACTTCCCATAAAGCTAGTATAACTTCTTATGCTTTCAAAACCAAGTATTATCCTTCTTTCAAAAAAGGTTTCTTAATTCTCTTGAAATACTTCAAGATTCTTATTATTCAGGCTTAAGTCAAAAGACATTGCCGTAAAACTACGTTCAGTTAACACATGTACGTCTACCGTACTATATATATTCTTTTAAAATATCATGCTCAAGAGGATAGGAAGAATCACATACCTCGCGACGATTATCGACTATTAGCAAAACGCCCACTCGCTATAACGGCTAGCCTTGTCCACCTTCCAAGTAGAACATGCTACTCGCAGAACATTCAACCTATAAAGGCCATATACGTCTATCAACGTCTAGACTACTCTGTAGAATATTCTACGGAAAAATTGGGCAGCACTTCCCTACCCGTTAAACTACACAAGTCTACTGCAAATACACCCATGTAAGTGCGCTTAATCTTCTTCTGTAATATCCTTCTATTACAGTTCAATTCTCTTCTGTAATATCCTTCTATGTATCTTATATTCATTTCTATACTACTACAGTATGTAATTTCCAATTACAATAGAAGGACAAGAGTATTTACTTCGATAAGCCCAAAATTATCCAAGTTTAAATGTCGATCCTGAGCAACGTTTAGCTCCTACTCTGGGTGCTCTAACCCGCTCCAAACAACCCTTAGAAGTTCTACGCAACTTCTTCTTAAAACTTCAACCGGCTATGAAGATTTTCCTTAGGGTTTCGTTTTGTGACTGAAGGGAAGTATAATAGTATTTCTGGGCTTTTAGTATAGGTGTAACCTTGTAATACTACAAGGTATTGGGCCAAGGTATTTTGGAATAGTAACAATACTTGGAGAATACCTTTCTACCAAGGGGGGGTACTTCACGAAAAACAACTTTAGGAAGGGGGGTAGTTTCGGCCAAGGCTCACAAAGGGGGAGGGTTTGGCTAGCATAACTAGGAAGGGGAGAGGTGCTTCGCTAGAGATCTCAAGAGATGGGGAAGGGATTTTAAGACTTAGAAATGTCTAAGTGTGGATGAAGTTCATCAACTAAGGGGTATTTATAGGCCAACCAATGGCCAAGATCAAGACAAGTGGGGCAAGTGGAGGTGTAGATTAGGACATGTGTGTGGGTCCCACTTGGTCATCTACCACACAAAATATCCTACCAACTCCTTGACAAAAATAAAGGCAAAACGTGCCAATGGAAGACCATTTCGTCCACCCACAGAGGTGACAAGTGTCGCCCTCTCGTTGGTCCAAAATATTTCATCTCTCGGAAAAATCCGCAAAAATTATTAATGACATAGCCGTATTTTTCCCTTCGCAAAGTTTGGAAAACGTTTCGTCGGAAAACGATTCTTTTCGTGTGTTGTGCACAAAATTTTCGGTCCTTGCCTAACTTAAGGCTTAAACTTTTATACGTACGCCCTCCCGTACATACTCTGGAAATACGGGGTATAACACTTGTTTGACTCACTGAAGAAGATGTCTGTCATGTTTGAACGTTGATAAAAATATTCTACGGCCCATATCTGTAGGATAAGGTTGCAACCCTCGAAGAAATTTGTCTTGCCTCTTTTGCATTTTTCAAGAGCTCGAAACATCTCTGCCAAGATCATAGGGACCAAAGTGAGCTGCATGCCGTCAACTCCCTTGAAAAGTGATATAGCCACGGAACATATGCAAGTACTTATTTTCCCATGCTCAAGTGGGAATATCAGGGTACCTAGTAAGGCGACAACAAATGCAATAAGGCGCCTAGCCCGCCAATGATTGGAAGTGCAAGAGAATTATTTTTTGCATGTCTTGTAAGCATGTTCATACCTTTCATAAAGATAATCCAGAGATACCTAGTTGTTCTCAAAAGATCGCAGTTCCTTGGTATTCTTTAACCCCATATAGCGAAGAAATTTCTTGTCGGATTGACTGTGGGGAATGATCTGACCTCTACCTTGGTAAACCAGATTGGTGAAGTAGTTGATTTCATCCAATGTAGTAGTTATTTCAAAGTCTCTGAATCTGAATACAACTCGATCTGGGTCCCAAAACTGGATTAAAACTAGGGCTGACCAGTGGGCCGGGCCAACCCGACCCGACCCCGACCCCGACACGACCCCGTTAAAAAAACAAAAAATGGGATCGGGGCTCGAACCGGGGCAGGACAGGGTATGGTCCCGCCCGGCCCGACCCCGCCAGGCCCCGATTCCGCCCCGATCCCGCCCCGACCCCGCCCCAGTCCCTCCCTTTGCAGAAAATAGTCGTTGTCCAACGGCCATTTTACATTTTGGTCGTTAGACAACGGCCATTTTTGGCTTCCCCCCTCCCCCACCCCCCCCTACCCCCTTTATATTTATTTTTAACCCCTAAGTTATTATATTTATACTTTAACCCAATTTCCCAACTATAAATACCTTATTTCCTCCTCTTATTATTTTCACAAATCTTTCTACTCTATAATCTCTCAATCAATCAATCTCTATTCTCTATACAACATTGTCTACTACATATTCAATCTATTTATTAATTTGAGAATTGGGAGTGAAGTTGGCAACTAGCTTGAGGATTATCTATCGAGCAAAGTTTCAATTTTCAACCTCTCGATTACACGTCGACTCTACGTCGGCGTTTGGTACATTCGTTCTCTCATTAAATTATTATTTTGTCTTTATTTCATTTAGCATATTTAATTTCATTATCTTTAAGTCTTTAACTATTTATTACCATAATTAAAATGAAAGGATTAAGAAGTATGTTGGGTAAGGGTAAGGCTTCTTCTAGTAGTAGTAGGGGTAACAAGGGCAAGGGTACTTCTTCTAGTATTCCAGCTATTCCTAGACAAGATGATTTTATAGATCCTGAACAGTTTCCTGAAATACCATATGATCTTGACGACCATGTATTTTCTCAAAATGAAGAAGACTTTGATTTAGATGTCACTCTAGATGATGATACACCTACTAATGAAGATGATGATACACCCACTAGTGAAATGCCTCCTATCCCCCCTACTATGAGACGAGGTCCGGCAAAACGACCATTAAAATCAGTTGTATGGAAATATTATGACAGGGACGTACCGAATCAAGTAGTTGTATGTAAAACTTGTAAAAATGTTTATTCTTTTAAAACTGGACAAGGTCATGGTGGGACGGGGGGTTTAGGAAGACACCTATTGCAAAAACACAAAGCCTTGCATGCCCAATACATGATTGAAAAAATTGGTGAGCAAGAGTCCTCTCAATCGGGACAAGGTTCACATACTGTCCCGGACAAAGTACAGGGTCAAATTAACCCTATGACGGGGGGAGTTGTAGGCCCTAAATACGATAAACATAAAGATAGGGAAGCACTAGCAAAATTAGTTGTTGTGGAGTGTTTGCCTTTTTCATTTCCTGAATCTCCTGGTTTTATTCATTATATTAGAGATATGTATAATCCTGCTTATAAAGGTTTTCCTAGATCAACTGTTAAAAGAGATGTATTTAAATTTGCACATGAATATCAACAGTATTTACGTTATGCATTATATCATTTAAATTGCAAAGTCGCTCTAACTTCTGATATAAGTCGTAGTACTAACGACCATGATTATTTAACGGTAACCTGTCATTGGATAGATTATAAATGATCTATGCAAAAATGTATTTTAGCATATAGATATATAGATAGTAGGCAATAATTGGTGAGTTTATTTGAAAATATTTATTGATCTGCGATTATTACTAATAACTGATAAAGTTATGAGTATTACATTAGATAATGCATCTTCTAACAATTCTGCTATTAGTATTTTAAGAGATGTTTTAACTCCGTCTTTTCCAAAACATTTTCATATCAAATGTGCGTGCCATATTTATAACTTAGTTGTAAAGGACGGTCTTTCACTTTTTCAAGATATTCTTGAAAAAATACAATTTGCTATACACTTTATTTTTAAAAATAATAGAATTCAACAGAGAAAATAATATAAAAAAACTTGTCACGATTGTGGACTATCTTACAGAAAAATTCCCGAAGAAGTACCAACTAGGTGGAATTCTTTATATGACCAACTAGTTGTTGTTTATGACTATAGAAAACCTATTACTTTATTTTTTAACGCCCATAATCAAAATCCAAATGATATGATTGTGGATAATGATTGGGACAAAATTAGAGAACTTATTGTATTTTTAGAAAATTTTCAACGAGCAACAAAAGAATTTTCTACTTTATATTATCCTACTATTTCAACTATGTTGTTTTATATAGCTATAATATTTTTACTTCTTAAAGAATATATGGAAAAACCTGCTTATACTGCAGCTATTAAAAAAATGTTTATGAAATTAAAGAAATATTTTATTCCTATTCCCCCTATTTATATTATTGGTGTTGTATTAAACCCGACTATTAAAATAGAGGGTTGTAAAAGTCTTATTGAAAATATTTATACCTGTATGGACGTACTACCACCTCCAACTCCCAAAAATTTAAATATTGACGCTCTATTATAAGATGAATGCAAAAAAGTATATCGGCATTACCAGCAAGAAAGTGCTAGTAACCAACCGACTTTTGTACCATCTTCTTCTTCAACACAGCCTAAAAAAAAGACATGCTGTTTCTGTGGCTAGTATTAATTCTATTGAAAGCCTCAGAAATAGAATGTGCGGTGTAATGATGCTAACCAAATTAGCGAAGTTCGATGTTTTTGTTTTGCGGGGTAATTTACCTTACCAAGCGCTTATCAATGAAGAAGGAAAGGAAGACTTTTGAAATATTGGATGCGAGAATGAGAAGACATTTCCGACACTTTCAATGATGGCGAGATATTTTGAACATCTGCGCCATCAATCGCTTCGAAAGCGCTTTTTCCGCATGATTTCAAATAGAGAAACGTACACTCATTAGTCGGAGACAGTTGGAGATGGCGGTACTATTCAGAGATTGGATACGGCGGAGCGAAGGAGGTGCACAACCGTAGATTAACGAAGAAGAATACGAAAACTACAACGACATTTTATCTGAAGGCATGAGTAGCGACGTGGAACAATTTGACCAAGATATACCAATTCCAACCGAAGAACCACAAGAAATTATAAAGAAACTAGAAAAAATATTTTCAAATTGGTAATTTATTTCATTGCAATTTTTTAATTTTTCTATGTCTTTTGCTATTTTTTTCAACAACAGTACACTACAATGTTGTAATTTTGAATCTTGTATATTTCAATGAAATAATTAATAATATAAGAGGCACAAAAACAGTCTTGCGATGTTTTTTTTACACTATTCTTGTCTTTGTTTAATTATTTAGTTTATACTTTATACTTTATAGTTTATACTTTATAAATATATTATATATATGAGTATAATACTATAATACTATAATTATAATACTATAAGTCTATAATATTATAGTATATGTATATGACTATATGACAAGTATATGTTAATGTTACTTTGTTAGTAATTTAGTATTTTTAATTTAGTGAAAAAAAAACAAAACAAAACAAAACAAACCCGCTGCACTGGCCCCCGTCCCGACCAATTCGCCCCGACTTCTACCCAGCGGGACCGACAGTATGGTCCCGCCCGACCCGACCCCGCTGACCCGCCTACCGACCCCGCCATCTTCTCACCGACTCGCCCCGCCCCGCTCAAACCCGACTCGGTGGGCCCGCCCACTGGCCAGCCCTAATTAAAACTCTGACCAAATGTTGATCCGAAGAAATACCAAATAATGAGATGAGGCACCCCAATCTCCTCATAATCGCCATTTAGCTGCTGATATCGAAATCTTCCCACCACACCCTTAGCTTGCTTGGAATTCCGCTCACCATTCTTATTTCAGGAATTTGTGGCATGTGATCTATCCTATAATACAAAGAAAATATGAATTTATATTTCCCAACTTTGGCATGTCACATTTGTCTTGGATCTATTTATCATAATGATTCAACACATAATATGTCGATTTAGTCGTTGGTTGTGAGACCCGTTGACAATTTGGTGGAATTCCTAATTATGGAGATGATACCAAGGATCGACCCACTTAGGGTAAATGCATGCATGACTTTAAGATAAAAGGTGGTAAGCTCTATCCTAAATTTGTTAAGATTTGACAAATTAGACCCAAGGTTCCCGAGCGAACTACTCGAGTGAGAAGGCTACACGACCACCGGATGGTCCAGACGCTCCGCGCATACGCCAACTCTACTAAAATTTGGGTATTTGAAAGAAATTTTGCGGGTGCGCGAAACACACCTCGCGTGTAATGTATGATACTGTCAATTTTATGAAGTGGAGGAAATATGAGCGGAATATCAATTTAAGGAAAGCAGTAAAAGAAAGTAGCAATTAAAGCAGTTAAGCATACAAAATTAAAAGCAAACAATTTAAAGCACTAGAACAAATAAAAGCAAAATTAAGTGCACTCTATTTTCTATGGTCAAGAACCTAATGTCCCCAGCGGAGTCGACATGCTGTCGGGCCCATTTTTTTAGTGTGGGCTCGCGACGCGCGCTTGGTGAATCCTGAATTTAAAGCATGCTTAAGGAGTCGTCACCTAATTAATTTTACCGTGAATTAGGATACCTGGATATTAACTAAATGTTGCAAGATGAACTCCATTTAGTGGTCTGCACAAATATGAGATTATGGGTAAGAATCCCTTATTATCCTAAAGAGAAGGGTTAGACATCCTTTAAGATCTGTTAATTATAGTTATTCGTTCAAACTCAGGTTAATTATTATGTTAAGGAAAAATGTGTTTTAAGAGTATTTAGGTAAAAAAGATGTTACAAGTAGTTAAATGATGCATTTTTTGACAAGGTAATGAAAATGCATTGTTGTTTACAAAATACATGCAAAGTTGAAAAATGTGCAACTACTTGCAAAATCGACTTTGACGAAAATATGTATGGCATGGTGTATAAAGCGATTACTTTGTAATTGATAGTAAGAAGACAACTTTTATAAAGACAAATAAATTATTTATATGATGTCAATAAGTGAGTTTATGAGAAAAATCATTTTTATTATGAATTTGGTAAGAAACAAAACCTTAGTTGCATGAATAAATGTGCAGATGAAGGATGATTAAATCGTTTTGCAAAGTTTTAAGCATGTATGACATACCTAAAATAAATAGAAACTACCATCCAATTCATCAATTCAAATCCTAATTATCCTAAGTATTCTAATGATCGTGCAAGGTTGAGTAACTAAATTACAACAAATAAATGGGATCGAGATTAGAGAATCAAGAGTAACGACTAAGGATGATGACAATGTCATTCCGCCTATGGGTTTAGAAATTTCGAGGTGAATAGGATGATGAACATGGATGTGGATCTTTCATTTGTCGAGATCATGATGAGTCCCGTAACGAGACTCTTCATTTGCTCAGATGTGTTTCATATAAATAAAAAAAAGGAAAAGGATTAGTATATACCCAAACTTTATCAACAATGCAAGTAGATAAAATGCTCATATAAATTTAGACATATATATAATCCAAATCTCATTCGATTATATCATCCCACAATAAATGGCAGATCCAAATTAATAAAGGCCCAACATTTTCAACCCAGATATTTGGGTCTTAGATACAAACAGTAGGTCGAAGCATAGACAGGCCCAAAATTTCACAAAAAATAAATCGGCTTAGATATATGATAGGCCCATTTAATAAATAATCATTTTATACATGTAAGCCCATGCACATAACCAGATAGGGGGGAGATATATATGATTATTTGATACACCTGAAAGATATACATGCATATACCTGTTATATACACTGGATGTATATTAGACAAGTATGCCATGTATATTTCGAAGTGTATCACTTCAGGTCCAACAAATCAGAAGCAAAACTATACCCGTATTTACAGATACATGCTTATGATAATATAAAAAAAAGATGGAAGGACACTCAGAATAAACTATCTATATCCTTGGGGAGTTTGGAGAGGAATAGAGGAGACCAACATCTCGACAATATACTCCTAACTTGCATAAATCCAGAATTTCAACAAAAAGGACAGACACATTGACCAATTCAGCAAACCAAATATGATATCACATAATTTAAGGCAATACTCATGCTAATCTAGATATAATTTGATACTAGACATGTAGCACAAGCAGGTAATCACCTCACATTATGAAAGATAAAATGATTGCACGAACAACTAATGACAACATTAAGTATACAACAACATACTTCATAAGAGAAGACAGGATATGATCAATCCAACAACATACTGGACAGGGAGTAGATAAATAACCACATGGTAATACTTTTAGCTAGACAAAACTAGTTATCTTGAACTAGCATACAATCAGGTTGCACCTTAGACTTAATGACACTTCTAGACAATGTATGATGTAATTAAAATGGTTATCAAACACTATCACACCATTATCCTTCCAGATTCAAATATGCTGAGCTGAGTATATGGGCTCACAAGACAACACACTTCAAAATTTCTAATATACAACTGATCCATAAAGATCCACAATGATCCAGACCAAAAGGTATACACAAAGCTTCATACTTACTATTCCAAACTCATGCATTCAAGTTTTTCAATAATAAAGATTTAAAAGCATCCTATCATATACCATTCATGAATCACATAACCATGTAAACATATTGATAGACCTATAGGTCCTTAAAGAACTAATTGATATGATCTTAAACATGTGAAGGACTAAACTATAGTCAGCAAAACAGACCTCGAACTAACATAAATCATGACTCTTGTAATTAAACAGACAGTCATACTAATAATCATGATATTTATTAAACACATGTCACATAATTATAAATGTAGACTTAACATAGCATACGTAGTCGAAAACAAACTAACAATAACTACTCGGTTAATTAACATTACACAACAATAAGTATTTAACCTTATTATTGAATCAATCCTTTTAAACATATGCTAATCAATAATATGTTGACTGCATGATATCTAATCTGGGCCCAAACATGAGTCGAATGTACAAAGACACATAAATTAATCAAAGGCGACTCATAGCAATATATCAAACTGAACTGTTAAATGATTAACACAAAGAAAGACAATAAAAATTACGAAAAATAATCTGAGGGGTATTTTGAATTTACCTTCTCCGGATAGCGAATTGAGGCGCCATTTTGAATCGTCAAAGTCACTCGGAGGATTTATTGTTATGCGATTTGAAAGGAAACAAAGTTTTGATGTTTTTTAGATTTTTGAAAGTTAACTCTCGGCTTACCCAAGGGTGTCCACTTATCCCTCTTCCTAACGAAATACTTCTATATTTATAACCCTCATTTCTGGATTTTGAAAGGTAGAAAGAAATCTCCCAAGATTTGATTTTGGTTTCAAAAATTTGAACATGATTTGGTTCTTGAGAATGGTAAGTTTGATATGATTTTTGGGAGACGAATTTGGATTTCGGTTATTGAAAGGAATGGTAAGTTTGGGGATGATTTGGTAATGATTTGCGGAGACGATTTGGGGGGGGTAATGATGATTTGGACAGGTAAAGCTGGCGGAAAAGAAAAAGATGACAGGGGACCGGATTTTCTGGCCGATTTGGTGGCTGAAAAATTCGGCGAAGATCACGATGGTGATGGGGTGTTGACGACGAGGGACTTGGAGGGTAGGGTTTGTTTTTTGATGGGTTAGAGATGTTTAGGCTTAGGGATAAATGGGGTGAAATAGGTTTGGGCCTTGGTTCAGTCGAATGGAGTTGGGCCGACGGGGAAACTGGGTCGGGATGTATTAGGTTTTGTTTTAGTTCAAAGGAAAAAATGTGTCGTGGGTTAAAAGGATTTATTATTAAAAGATGCTTTGCAGAAAATATAAATTATAAAAATACCAATGTGATAATAATAAAACATAATATTTAAGAAATGTTTGATGCTTAATATAAAAATGTGATGCCACTTTGTAAATAAAATAACATAGAACATTAGGGTAAACTATGATTGTGATTAAAACGCACGATAGTAACAATGCGAATAAAAATAATAATAGAAATAGATAATGATATTTGAGAATAGATAATGATATTAAATCCCTTTTAGTATATATATATATATATATATATATATTAAAATTGTTTTGCGGTTTCAAAAATACATTAATTTGACGACAAATTATCGGAGGAGGGGGACAAAATTGGGTGTCAACGGAAATTTGTTGGTCAAATTGGTCGACGTCGCTTCTAGTTCCGTCAAACAAGATTTCGTTAGAGTTTCAATTGTTACACCCCGTAGTTCCAGGGTATGTATGTGAGGACGTACGTATGAGAATACGACATTACGATTGGAAAGGAAGAAAGATTTGATTTTCCGACGAAAAATTTTCTGATTTTTGTGAAGGAAAAGGTTCGTTAATGGGAATTGGATTCCCAGATTTGGTATTCGGACTTTTGGGAATATAATAGAATTATGAATTTTATTTTCCGGAAATGGTCATGTGGGGCCCACGGGAGAAATTTACGGTTTTGCGGGGCCCGCCCGCATTATTTTCGAGATTTTGGACATTATGGATATTTTCGGAAGATAAAATATTTTGGACGAGTAGGAGGGCAACATGTGTCACCCCCATGTGTCCATGTTGGCCGAATTTGTGGTGCCATGTGGCTCATGGCCGAAATGTCTTGACATGTGTCCCATTTGTCCCAAGCTTTGTGTAGACAAGTGGATGGTGGGACCCACACACACTTGTCCCCAAGATCTACCACACACTTGCTAAGATCCTAGTCATTGGTTGTCCTATAAATACCCCCTTGATGCAAGACTTATTCATCCACACTTGAGATTTTCCAAGGCAAAAATTCCCTCTCTCTCCCTTGTAGCTCTCGGCAATGGCTTGAGACCTTGTCCAAAAATTCTTAAACTTTTAAGTGATCTTCCTTAAGGTGTTAGGAATATTGTGAACCAAGAGTTAGAAAAGATTTCACACCCCTAGCCTAAGTTATACCCCTTGGCCGAAACTTGCCCATTTTTAAGCCTAGGTGTTCTTCACTTTTTGGAGTTGAATCTTGAAGAGAAGTTGGTTGGGAGCTTCTAAGGGTTGCTTGGAGTGGGTTGGAATGTAAGGAATTGGAGCTAAACGTTGCTAAGGATCGACTTATAAATCTTGGATAATTTTGGGCTTATCGAGGTAGTGATCTTTGTCCTTCTATTGTAATTAGATATTACATGTTGTAGTAGTATATAATTGAGTATGTGGTATGTGGATAGAAGGTTGAAAATAAATGGACTGTTTAAGTATACTGTGGGACAGAATTTTACACGTCCGGTTAGACGTGTAATCCCTTCGATTGTAGACATCGCGCTTAAATGGCATGTTGGCTATTGATATCAGGCCTTGAAAAAGGTAGGAAGTAAGTAATTACAGGGGAGGTGCTGCCCAATTTTCCGTAGAGTAAGGAACCTGATACTTAGAATGTTCTACGAAGAAGTCTAGACGTTGATAGACGTGTTTGTTTATTATAGGTGGGTATTCTACGTGCGGCATACTCGACTTGGCTTGTGGATTAAGCTGAAGAGGTATGTGATTCTTCCTATTCTCTTGAGCATGATTATTTGTGAAATATATAGTGCGGTAGACGCACGTGTGTTAAAGGAGTTGGATTTCCTTTTTGTGTCCTTGACTTGATTCTAAATGTTAAGTGGTTTGATATGAAATGTTAAGGACTTGTATTGTGTTAAAAAGTTGTGAAACCCCATTCGTGAGTAATGGGTACTTGGTCTTTAAAAGAATAAAGTTATCTTGATTTCGGAAATGTGAGTAGTTGTCCTTGGTTGGTTTCAAATGTAAAGTGTTATAACAACTTTATGGGAAGTTAGTTATAACAACTTTATGAAAACGAAAGAATGGTTTTATAATTGGATTTAAAATGGTAACTTGACTTTAAAAAGGAGAAGTGTTTTATGTAAAAAGAAGGCATGGTATTGTCTTAATTTGGTTTAAAAGGAAGGCATGGTGTTGTCTTGTTTTGGTTTAAAAAGAAGGCATGGTATTGTCTAGGTTTATTTAAAAAAATAAGGTATGAAAATTGTTTTGGTTTACTTAAAATAATAGTTACTCTATTTTGGATACTACGAGTGTTAGTATCATGTGACTTTTATGAAAGAAATGACTATTTTTAAAGAGTTAAAGTACGTAGTACTTTGGGGTTAAAACCCGGATTTTTGACATAAAATGAAAGTACCTTGAGTGTGAGTAACTTGCCTATGTTTGCTTGTGATAGCCTTGTTGTGCAAGTGTTGTATCCTTATGTTACCGCGTCTCTCGATGGATGGTCCACGGGTATGCGGCCATGATGAGGGTTTGTTTCCCTGTTGATAGTGGTATTCCATATACTAGCTCTCCATGAGGTTTACTGATACGGTTGGTATCTGGTAGTTGGTTTTCGTACTTGCCCCCGTCATTGGCGTGACGCAGGAGGTATCTGGTAGTTAGCCTTCGCTTTGCCGGCCGCCAGTGGCGAAGTCTCATGATGTTGGTGGTATCTAGTAGTTAGCCTTCGTACTTGCCCCGCCGCCACGTGACGCGGTGGTATCTCGTAGTCGACGCCGTCTTGCCTCGCGTGTCGCCTTTGTGAGTTAGTTTTATAGCAGTTTTATGGCGAAGTCTCGTGATGCTGGTGGTATCTGGTAGTTAGCCTCAGATTTGACCCCGCTACCACGTGGACGCAGTGGTATCCGGTAGTCGGCGCAGACTTGCCTCGTGTCGGCCGTGAGTTAGTTTTATAGCGCTTTTGTGGCGGCCTCGTGATCTGGTGGTATCCGTAGTTAGCCTCAGATTGCCCCCGCCACGCGTGACACGTGGTATCTGGTAGTGGGCCTTCATACTTGCCTCGTGTCAGCTTCGTGATACAGTTATATAGTATTGTTGGTACGGTAGGTATCTGGTAGTTGGCTTTCGTACTTGCCCCGGTCAGTTGATGATGCAGGCTGGTTCTGGTAGCTATGCCTTCGTACTTGCCCCGTACGGTTCTTATGACACAGGTGGGACCTGGTGTTCATGTGTACTCCTTGGTGTTGTTATATCATAGATCGCGGCAGTGGTGAAGGAATTCCACCGCATGATTGATATCGCGCGCGAGACCCATGATTATATTTGAGTGATGACTTTGTGGCGCGAGTCCCCGACTCGATACGATCGCTATATGTCAGGTGTAATGTAGTTTGGTTATCATACATGTCTCGCTTTATATAGATCGTTATGATGTCATTACAGATTTTCGCCACATACTGCAATTGGTTGCCAGATCGACCTCCGGGCCGCGTTCACGCCGCAGTAGAGGTACACCATGGTTGATCCTCGCTCTAGGATCACTGCAAGATATCGGGAAGCTCCGTTTCTCCGGAGGCTTATCTTTTGGTATGATTCCTTGAGTTTGTAGGTTCTTGTACATTCTGGGGTATGGCGGGGCCCTGTCCCGTCATAGTTGTTGTTACATTCTTAGAGGTCTGTAGTACTGTTGTGGGCAGGGTTTGTAAAGGATGTAACTGTTCAGGTTTAATTATATATATATATATGCAAAAAGGTGACCGTTTTGGTTATCCTGTTTTCTAGTATCACTGTTTATCTTTTATGAGTTTTTATTTCCGCTGATTTTCTCTGATGTTTTATCACTAGGGTGCCCGGGGTAAGGCACCAATCGCGGGCCCGAGGTCGGGTCGTGACAAAAGTGGTATCAGAGCAGTTAATCCTCGAAAAGTGTCTACAGACCGTATCTAGTAGAGTCTTGATTATCGGCGTTTTGTGCACCACACCTATAATCAGGAGGCTGCAGGATATTTAGGATTGGTTTCTATTCTTCTCACTCTGAGATCGTGCCTTAGAGTTGTGTTGTAAGTTGGACTCCCTCTGACGTATTCTTTTATATCAGTTATGCCTCTACGTAAGGCAACCAGGGCCCAGAAGGGCAAGGCAGCAGGGGGAACTGCTAGTGGAGCAAAGAGGGTTACGAGGGCACATGCCTAGTTTTTACCTGAGGTGGTGCTACAGACGGCGAATTCTACGATGCCGCCAACCTCAGGAGAGTTTAGAGCAGCAACAGTATCTACAGAGACCACGATACCTGAACCTCCAGTCCCACGGCCAGGAACAGAGGATATGGGTTACCAGGAGATGGCCCGCATTAGCTAGGCCAGTGGCGAGGCATGAGGACGACGGAGCCGGTGGTACCGAAGGCACCCAGCAGCCGATGGAGACTTCGGGACTTCTTCAGTTGCAGTCCACCAGAGTTCTATGGATCGAGAGCTGAGGATGATCCTCAGGAGTTTATGCGACAGTTGCAGCGGATCATGAAAGTGATAAAGGCCTCAGAGACAGAGTCGGTGGTATTGGGTTCACATCCGCCGCGCGTGATACCGCAATGATCGTTTGATTCACGGAACCGCCCCGGGGAGCGCGCGGCCCAGCTGGTTGGGACGAAGTTCTCGGAGGCGCTTAGCCATTTCTTGCCTCCGCAGATGGCGAGGGCTCGGGCCGATAGATTTTTGATGTCGAGGCGAGCCGCGGACGGTTCGGGAGTACAATGTAGAGTTTGACTCATTGGCTCGGTACGTCGCCGCTTTAGTGGCAGACATGGAGGATAGAGTGCACCGATATGTCACAGGACTTGACGATTATTTAGCAGAGGGTTGCACGGGTGTAGCTCTTCAACCGGGCATGGACATTGCCCGCATACAGGCTTATGCGCAGCAGACGGAGGAACGTAGAGGTCGACGGAATGACCAAGATCAACAGAAGAGGGCCAAGACAGTAGGGTTCTTTGGTAACTTTCGAGGCAGGAAGCCTCAGCAGATGAATATATACCTCAGCCAGTTCAGAGTGGTCCTCCACAGTCTTCAGGACGTCTGGAGTATTCAGGAGCAGGTCAGGGCTCCAAGGTTTCAGGTTTTCGGGGGAGTAGGAGTGCTGGCCGGATAAGGCCACCCTTACCTCAGTGTGGCCGTTGTGGTAAAATCCATAAGGGGGAGTGTCGTACTAGTTTGGGAAATTGCTATACGTGCGGCCGACAGGGCCATTTTGCTAAGGATTGTCCGACCAGAGGTAGAGCAGATGTTAAGACTCATCCTTCAGGATCAGTGGCGGGTCATCGCCTTCAATAGCTATGCGCCAACAGGGCAGGATTATGATTAGAGCGACAAAGGGAAAGTGAAGCAGTAGTTACAGGTATATCCTTAACCCTCTAGAGATTAGTATGCGTGATATGATGATTTTATTTAAGTGTTATGTTTGGATAGCATTGTGTAAAATTGTGATTTAGAGAACATGGTTAGTTGAAAAAGTAAGTTTGGGGACAGGGAAATTGTGAGCCTTAGAATATTACACGTGGAGACATTAGATGCAAGGTCGTCTTGAGTAAAAGATTTACGGTTGATCCTTGTCGGAGTACATAGTATATGTAGAGTGTTTTTGTGTGATAAGTCCATGAGTGGTGTGAAATGAAAGTGGGTAGTTAAGCTAAGGAGACCACTAGGTTTTCGTAACTTGAATAGTGAGATTGTTCCGGATCGGGAACAAGAGTTTGGTACGTAATGGGTCGGGTTGAGGCAAGATCGCGGGTCAACCCGCAGCCCGGAATAAGGTGGGGTCAGTTTGGGGTGTTCCCGCCAGGTGATAGGGTCACGAGGGTGCTAGGTCCAAGTTTAGGTAACCATCATACGAGTTCGTGGATGCGTTCGACCAGAATCGGATCGTGAAGGTCGGGAATGGCCTTAAAGGAATTGGAGGCTAGTATGATGACCAAGTTTGGAGGTGGTAACTCCAAGGTTTTGGAAACTGAAGCGATGACTGAAGTGTGGTACGTATACTAGAAAGAGTTCGGGTGTTCGATGAGGGTACGACGAGTAAGGGAAGAAGTGAACATGTGTTAAGAGAAGGGAAGTGATCATTTTGTGAAGTAAAGATGTGAAGAAAGTATCCTTTAGACCATGGCTGGAAGCTTTAGTGTTGTTATACACGTTAGAGGTGATTCCTCGTTGGCTTGGATTTGAGTTTTGCGCGTATGTTATATTATGGTCATGTGTGGCATAATTGGTTTTGTAAGTATAATAGTGAAGACTATACCGGCGCATGTGTGTTTGGAGACTTAGAAGGAACATTCGGGACGAATGTTTCTAAGGGGAGGAGAATGTTACACCCCGTAGTTCCAGGGTATGTATGTGAGGACGTACGTATGAGAATACGACATTACGATTGGAAAGGAAGAAAGATTTGATTTTCCGACGGAAAATTTTCCGGTTTTTGTGAAGGAAAAGGTTCGTTAATGGGAATTGGATTCCCACATTTGGTATTCGGACTTTTGGGAATATAATAGAATTATGGATTTTATTTTCCAGAAATGGTCATGTGGGGCCCACGGGAGAAATTTACGGTTTTGCGGGGACCGCATTATTTTCGAGATTTTGGACATTATGGATATTTTCGGAAGATGAAATATTTTGGATGAGTAGGAGGGTGACACGTGTCACCCCAATGTGGCCATGTTGGCCGAATTTGTGGTGCCATGTGGCTCATGGCCGAAATGTCTTGCCATGTGTCTAGCCATTTGTCCCAAGCTTTGTGTAGACATGTGGATGGTGGGACCCACACACACTTGTCCCCAAGATCTACCACACACTTTATAAGATCCTAGCCATTGGTTGTCCTATAAATACCCCCTTGATGCAAGACTTATTCATCCACACTTGAGATTTTCCAAGGCGAAAATTCCCTCCCTCTCCCTTGTAGCTCTCGGCAATGGCTTGAGACCTTGTCCAAAAATTCTTAAACTTTTAAGTGTTTTTCCTTAAGGTGTTAGGAATATTGTGAACCAAGAGTTAGAAAAGATTTCACACCCCTAGCCTAAGTTATACCCCTTGGCCGAAACTTGCCCATTTTTAAGCCTATGCGTTCTTCACTTTTTGGAGTTGAATCTTGAAGAGAAGTTGGTTGGGAGCTTCTAAGGGTTGCTTGGAGTGGGTTGGAACGTAAGGAATTGGAGCTAAACGTTGCTAATGATCGACTTATAAATCTTGGATAATTTTGGGCTTATCGAGGTAATGATCTTTGTCCTTCTATTGTAATTGGATATTACATGTTGTAGTAGTATATAATTGAGTATGTGGTATGTGGATAGAAGGTTGAAAAGAAATGGACTATTTTAGTATACTGTGGGGCAGAATTTTACACGTCCGGTTAGACGTGTAATCCCCTTTCGATCACTGACATCGCGCTTTAAATGTGGCATGTTGGCTATTGATATCAGGCCTTGAAAAAGGTAGGAAGTAAGTAATTACAGGGGAGGTGCTGCCCCATTTTCCGTAGAGTAAGGAACCTGATACTTAGAATGTTCTACGAAGAAGTCTAGACGTTGATAGACGTGTTTATTTATTATAGGTGGGTATTCTACGTGCGGCATACTCGAATTGGCTTGTGTATTAAGCCGAAGAGGTATGTGATTCTTCTTATTCTCTTGAGCATAATTATTTTTGAAATATATAGTGCGGTAGACGAACGTGTGTTAAAGAAGTTGGATTTCCTTTTTGTGTCCTTGACTTGATTCTAAATGTTAAGTGGTTTGATATGAAATGTTAAGGACTTGTATTGTGTTAAAAAGTTGTGAAACCCCATTCGTGAGTAATGGGTACTTGGTCTTTAAAAGAATAAAGTTATCTTGATTTCATAAAATGTGAGTAGTTGTCCTTGGTTGGTTTCAAATGTAAAGTGTTATAACAGCTTTATGGGAAGTTAGTTATAACGACTTTATGAAAACGAAAGAATGGTTTTATAATTGGATTTAAAATGGTAACTTGACTTTAAAAAAGAGAAGTGTTTTATGTAAAAAGAAGACATGTTATTGTCTTGATTTGGTTTAAAATGAAGGCATGGTGTTGTCTTGTTTTGGTTTACAAATAAGGCATGGTATTGTCTTGGTTTATTTAAAAAAAAAAGGTATGGAAATTATTTTGGTTTACTTAAAATAATAGTTACTCTATTTTGGATACTACGAGTGTTAGTATCATGTGACTTTTGTGAAAGAAATGACTCTTTTTAAAGAGTTAAAGTACGTAGTACTTTGGGGTTAAAACCCGGATTTTTGACATAAAATGAAAGTACCTTGAGTGTGAGTAACTTGTCTATGTTTGCTTGTGATAGCCTTGTTGTGCAAGTGTTGTATCCTTATGTTACCGCGTCTCTCGATGGATGGTCCACGGGTATGCGGCCATGATGAGGGTTTGTTTCCCTGTTGATAGTTTTATTCCATGGACTAGCTCTCCATGAGGTTTACTGATACGGTTGGTATCTGGTAGTTGGTTTTCATACTTGCCCCCGTCATTGGCGTGACGCAGGAGGTATCTGGTAGTTAGCCTTCGTACTTGCCCCGGTCAGTTTTTTGGCAAAGTCTCGTGATGCTGGTGGTATCTGGTAGTTAGCCTTCAGATTTGCCCCCGCCGCCACGTGACGCAGTGGTATCCGTAGTCGGCCGATTTGCCTCGTGTCGCCTTCGTGAGTTAGTTTTATAGCGGTTTTGTGGCGAAGTCTCGTGACGGTGGTATCCGTAGTTAGCTCAGATTTGCCCCGCCGCCACCACGTGACGCAGTGGTATCCGTAGTCGGCCAGATTTGCCTCGTGTCAGCTTCGTGAGTTAGTTTTTATAGCAGTTTTGTGGCGAAGCCTCGTGATGCTGGTGGTATCTGGTAGTTAGCCTTCGTACTTGCCCCCGTTAGCTACGTGACGCAGGTGGTATCTGGTAGTCGGCCTTCGTACTTACCTCGTGTCAGTTTCGTGATACAGTTATATAGTATTGTTGGTACGGTAGGTATCTGGTAGTTGGCTTTCGTACTTGCCCGCCTTGATGACGCAGTCGGTTCTCGTAGCTATGCCTTCGCATTTGCCCCTGCATTTCTTATGACACGTGGGACCCGTGTTCATGTGTACTTTGGTGTTGTTATATCATAGATCGCCAGCGGTGGGCGAATTCCACGGGCATGATTGATATTGTGGGCGTGAGACCCATGATTATATTTGAGTTATGACTTTGAGGGAGTGAGTCCCTGACTTGACATGACTGCTTATATGTTGTGTATTGAGTTTGGTTATCATACATGTCTCCTGCTTTATATAGACTGTTATGATGTCATTACCGTATTTTCGCCACATACTGTACTGTTGTCTGACCTCCTTCGGGCCGCTCATGCCGCAGCAGTAGGTACACCAGTGGTTGATCCTCACTCTTAGGATTACGGTTCTGCGTATTGGGAAGCTCCGTTTCTCCGGAGGCTTATCTTTTGGTATGATTCCCTGAGTTTGTAGGTTCTTGTACATTCAGGAGTATGGCGGAGCCCTGTCCCGTCATAGTTGTTGTTACATTCTTAGAGGTATGTAGTACTGTTGTGGGCAGGGTTTGTAAAGGATGTAACTGTTCAGGTTTAATTATATATATATGCAGAAAGGTGACCGTTTTGGTTAGCCTGTTTTCTAGTATCACTGTTTATCTTTTATGAGTTTTTATTTCCGTTGATTCTCTGATGTTTTATCACTAGGGTGCCCGGGGTAAGGCACCAGTCACGGGCCCGAGGTCGGGTCGTGACATCAATCATCTTCTTCGTTGAGCTCTGGTTGACCGCACCTTCTACGCTCCACTCGTATCTAATATCTGAATAAAACTACAACCTTCAAGATGTCTCCCGCTAATGAGTGTTTGTGCTATCCTATTTGAAATCTTCCAGCAGAAAAAACGCTTTCAGACGTTGTTGATGACGCTTGAATGCTCAACATATCTCGGATCATCTTTGCTAGTATTGGAAATGTCTTCTTATTTTCCCTCCAGTATTTAAACAAGTTTTCACGTCCTTCTTCATTGAGAACTGCTTGGTATGGTACAACACCCTGCAAAACAAAAATATCAAACTCGCTAACTTGATTAGTAGTGTACCACTAAACATTATATTTTTAAGGCTTTCAATACTAGCCGCAGAAATAGCATGTCTTTTATAAGGTTGTACTGAAGAAGAAGAAGAAGAAGAAGAAGAAGAAGAAGAAGAAGAAGAAAAAGAAGAAGATGGTATAGAATCCAGTTGTTTGCTAGCACTTTCTTGTTGGTAATGCATATATACTTTTTTGCATTCATCGTGTATGCTAGAAAAAACTTCTTCTTTAGTTGGTTCCTTAGGTGGTTGTTCATTTGGATTTTTTGGAGTTGGAGGTAGAAGTACTGCTATACAATCATACATGATTTCAATAAGTGTTTTACAACTGTCTATTTTAATAGTCGGATTTAACACAACACTAATAATATAAATAATGAGATTAGGAAAAAAAAATTAATTTGATAAACACTTTTTAATAGGTGCCCTATAAGATGGTTTTTCCATATATTCACTAAGTAACAAAAATATTAGAGTTATATAAAATAACATAGTTGAAATAGTAAGAATTATATACTATAAAATTCTTTAGTTTCGTGAAAAAAATTCTCTAAAAATACAATAAGTTTTTTCCCAATCGTTATCTACAAGCATATCAGTTGGATTTCGATTATGTGCGCTAAAAATAAAGTTATAGGTCTTCTATAATCATAAGCAACAACTGGTTGTTCATATAGAGAATTCTTCCTAGTCGCTACTTCTTCGGGAATTTTTCTATAAGATAGTCCACAATTTTGATAAATTTTTTTATATTCGTTTTTTCTTTATATTCTATTACTTCTAAAAATAAAGTTTATAGCAAATTGTATTTTATTAAGAATGTCTTGACATGTTACAGTTAAATAATCATGGTCATTAGTATTGCGACCTATATCCGACGTGATAGATATTTTGCCAGGAAAATGATATAATGAATAAAGTAAATATTATTGATATTCATGTACAAATATAAAAACGTCTCTCCTAACAGTTGATCTAGAAAAATCGTTAAAAGCATGATTATACATTTCTCTAATGTAATGAGTAAAATCAGGAGAAGAAGGAAATGAAAAAGGCAAACCCTCCACCGCAATTAATTTTGCTATTGCTTCCATGTCTCTATTTTTATCGTATTTAGGGCCTACGATTCCCCCGTCATCGGGATAATTTGACCCTGTACTTTGTTTGGGACACTATGTGAACCTTGTCCCGACTGAGACACCTGACTTTGTAGACTCGTATTCATCCCACCTAGCTTTGTTCAAGTTTTGTACATGTCTCAATAAACCTCCCGTCTCACCCTGACATTTTCCCATTTTAAAATTATAAACATTTTTACAAATTTGACATCTAACTACTTGATTCTCTTGGTCACTATGAAAAAAAATTCATGCAACTGATTTTAATTTTCGTTGTGTTAGACCTCATCTCATACTATGGGGAATAAGAGACGTTTCAGTTTCAGTTTGAGGTGCACTAGTGGGTGTGTCATCTAGATTATCTTCTAAATTAAAGTCTGATTCAGTTGCATAATATATATCATCATCTAATGGTATATCATTAAAAAATCAGTTTCATCTACATTAGTGTAATCAATCAAATCATCCTGTCTAGGAATATGATGACTAGAAGAAGCACTCCTGCCCTTGTTACACCTACTAGAAGAATCACCCTTACCATTACCCTTAAATATACCTCTTAATCCTTCCATTTTAATTATGCAAATAAATAATTAAAGATAATAAATTAAGTGTGATAATTAAAATAAAGTAACAATAATAATTTAAAGAATGAACGAATGTACCAAACGCCGACTTATAATTGAGGTTGAAACACGACTTCATATTCGATTTCTATCAACGGGAGCTTACACAACCATTTTAAGGGCCAAAAGGGGCTCAGACAGGGGGACCCTCTCTCTCATACCTTGTTTGTTATTTGCCTGGTATATCTCTCGAGGATGATCAACAAGAACACTCGGACGGCGGTTTTCAACTACCACCCCAAGTGCAGAAGTTTAAGGATTACCCACCTTGCTTTCGCCGATGATTTGCTTCTTATGTCAATAGGGGATACTACTTCAGTCAGAATCCTCATGGAATGCCTTCGAGATTTCCAGAAATACTCGGGTCTTAGAAGAGTCTAGACTCGATAGAGAAGCTATTCTTTTTAGGATCAAGACCAGCATCTACAAAATCTTGTTTGCTTTGTACCTCCTATTCCAAGACAATTTCGTTACTTTGGCCGCGGGCTAGGACACGGGATGATGTGTATGTCTTGGTTAGTCACGAGTAAATCTCCATACTACCCGACCGGTGGGATCAACTGGAGTCTCCTGACCACCCGTCGCGTGGGATTGGCGGGAGTTCATCTTATTTTATTGTATCACGTGACTTCCCGGATTGTGGGTAAGCGCGAGAACTTAGGACTAATAGGTCTTAGGTATTATGGCGATTATCTTTTAGCAGCATAACGTGACGAGGGTGGGCTCAACTCATGTCCGAATAGGTACTCTTCCCTTGACCGTGAGTTTTTCCTTTTGGGTTTACCATGGCAAGGGTTTAAGGAGGCCCACGGCTGCAACCTTATGGTTATATAAGGGATTTTCAATAGCTTAGGACTTTCTCATTGACCTCCTTCTTGCATCATAGTTTTATACTCTTGACTACCCAACTTGTGGGACTAGCTAGAGTTTTGTTATTGACGTGATTAAATCTAGTGTTGATCTGCCTAGCAGGGACGCGCTAGATTTATATCGTCACTGAGTTCGTGGGTATGCTCATCGTACATGTACATTTTGATGAATTTAATACACATTTTACCTATCATAAAAAAAATAGAAAGTATATATGCTTCCATTTCCACATACTACTTACTCCACCCTCCTCCAACAAAGCGTGGCTCCTACTTATTTATTTTTACTTTAATGATCAACTATATTTGTTAATTAATCATCAGCTACGTACAATATTAGGGACAACTTATGCAGATAAATAAATTCTTCTTGATGTTTACAAGTTATCTAACTATAAACAAGAAACATTAGGGACATTATTCAAACTAGTCATCGGCCGGCAAAATTAATGCCGAGAACTTCAACGAATCCTTTCTGAATTTGTTTCTTTTTGGGAATTCAGTAAAATGTTACCAAAATCACTTTTTGCATCATCAAAATTTAAAAATATCACATATACGCTCTAGCTAGATTAATGGTACTCAAGATACACTGGAGTGTGTTTTTTCATTAGCCTTTTACCACTTTATATACACAAAATTCCTTAAGGGATATCCGATAAGATTGAAAGATACATTAGGAATGATTAGCATGGTCTTTGAGCAAGAAAGACACAACCCATATTTGCATTCCTAGTATGTCATACCTGAAATAATTAATTCCTTCATTATTCTTATTGATAAAAAGAATATATATACAAGTTACAATAGCAGAATCATATTCTTACTTTACATCTAAATTCTTATTCTATAAGAAGATTAACTATACAATTATTGTGATATTACAATAGTATTTATATCAATAAGAATATATATACAAGTTACAATAGCAGAATCATATTCCTACTTTACATCTAAATTCTTATTCTATAAGAAGATTAACTATACAATTATTGTGATATTACAATAGTATTTAAGGTATAAGACTAATTCTAATATATACCAAATATACATAATCCGGAACACTGTTCACGCGTGGCCGCGCTTGGACTCGCTTAACACACACCCAGATCATAGCAAAGCGTATTCGTGACGAGATCGCCTCTAAAATCTTCAAAAAGGACCGAGGAAAGACCCTTTGTAAAGATGTATGCAATCTGATATCTGAAAGGGACATGACAGATACGTACTTGTCCTTTAGCTACATTCTCTCGAACAAAATGAATATCCATCTCTATGTGTTTAGTATGCTGGTGTTGAACTGGATTACCAGAAAGGTAGATGACACTTATATTATCACAATATACCAAGGTAGCCTTCTCAATAGGACAATGAAGCTCTAAAAGTAGATTTCGTAACCAACATAACTTAGAAATCACATTGGCTACCCCTCGATACTCGGCCTCTGCACTTGAACGTGAAAGCGTGGATTGACGCTTGCCAGACCATGAGACCAAGTTATTACCTAAAAACATGCAATAGCCAGACGTAGACCGTCTTGTGTCAAGACAACCACCCCAATCAGCATCTGTATAAGATACTAGTGTAGACGTCGACGAAGGATATAAATGCAAGTCATACTCAAGTGTTCCCTGAATATACCTAAGAATGCGTTTGAGCGCATTCGTATGTTCAACTCTGGGATCATGCATAAACAAACACATTTGTTGTATGACATATGTAAATGCAGGGCGCGTGAACGTTAAATACTGAAGGGCGCCTGCAAGACTACGATAGCGGGTCGGATCCTCATAGGGAGAGTCAGCTGCAACACTGTCACGACCCAAATCGGAGGGCCGCGGCGAGCACCCGGATCTCACCCATCGGGTACCCCAAATCACATCATCACCGTATAATCATAATAAGCACAGACTAAGCCGAAAAGATTATAAAAGTTCTTGACCAGAAAAACTGACTTATACATATATACACACTCATACCAAGGACGACGAGGCCACACAAAACCACTATCCACAGGACACCTGTCTACAAGCCTCTAAAGAGTATACGATATAAAAATATAATACTAAGACTAGACTGCAGCTTTGGAATGAATAGAGTGCTCCAATATTAGCGGAACCAGCAACCTACCATCGTAAACCATCATTCTTTCTAACTGAACCTGCGGGCATGAATCGCAGCGTCCCCCAGCAAAGGAAACGTCAGTACAACTGATGTATTGAGTATGTCAGACATAAATAATAGCTGAACAAGAGTATAACAATAATTGAAACAGGAATAACTGACCAACAGTACATACCTCTGAGATCCCAATACGTATGTCTAAATGATATGCAGTGCAAATACGGTATAATACTGGCCACACAGGCATCTTTCTTTCCTTAACAGACTCTGTGGGCATCAGGAATTGGGTCACACAGACAAGCCTTACTCGTCACACAAGCACTTTCTTTACTATAACCGACTCTGTGGGCATCAGGCATTGGGTCACACAGACAAGCCTTATCGGTCACACATATATGCCACACAGACTTCGGTGTCGGCCTCTTGACATCAGGCATTAGGTCACACAGACAAGCCTTCGGCCACACAGACATGCCTCACCGACTTTATCATTATCATATCTCAGCTGATCAGGTGTTATGCGTTCCCGTTTCCCATTCCCAATATATAGTCTTGGGTAAAATTCAATGCAAATAAAAATGCATGAATGACAATAAAAATATTCCCTGAGCTTATTGGACGGCAATAATATCCTTGATCTCTTGGCTAGCATTATGAAAACATCTGATTGGTGATAACAGATCTGAACTACTTAATTAATTCTTATATGGGTCGTGAGTAATTTATTGTTATAATCTTATCTAATCAGATGTGAACTAGAAAATATAAAACAAATTGATTATATCTTAGTTTCTATGCAAATGGCATTCTAAAATCATTTTAATATAATTGGTTGTCGATATCTTTTTTCACTTAACGCTGCAATGGCTTATTTCAACACGTCTATTAAAAATACCCATTTATTTGCTAAATCAATCTCATCGCTTAATACTTATCAGTTACTTTAAATTAGCAAAGTCAAACTGGCTCAAGCGCTTACTAAAAACTCTTATGGATATCAACATCTCTCCCATATGTCTTAATAAGGACTTAGGAACAATTTAGACATGCTTTTAGCATAAGAATCAATAACATGAATATTTTCTTAACTTCTACGAGTAGAATAAATTATGGAACAATACCACAATTATAATTCATACGTAGAACATGCCAAAAGAAATAAGAATTTGTCTTAACATACCTCGAACCAATTCTCTTAATATCTGCCCACCGGAGTCGTTGCTTTGCAACAATTTTGCCTACGATTTCTGTTTCCAGAAACATACTGGCCAATTCTCTTTTTCCCAAAATGAAACCAAAGTTTCAAAATGTTGTTGAAATGTTGCTACTTTTATATCAACGAATTAAGAACCAATTCCCAAGCCTATACAAATAGCACCCCACTTCTCTTCTCTAAGTGAAAGTATTATCGTGGGTAGAACATTTGGTTGTTCAGGTAATTTCCCCAAAGTAGTTCAATGATATAGGAATATTTTTTGCTATAAAAGGGCTGCTGAATATTAGAAGGGAGAAAAGAAATCATGGGCATACAGAGAATAAAAGTAATGAATTGCTTATGTTGGCAGCAAAATATCTAAGCATCATTTTGCTCCCATTTGGCCAAAAGGCGGCGGGCATAAGGAATTGCCACTTGTGGCAACGTGTCACTTAATTAAAATTAAATGATATGCTTCCGTATAATTTATCAATTATACACATAAATAATTTTAGGTCCCATTTTAATAAAATTCTAAAAATTCATAAAATCTTCGTATACTCGATGTCATAATTTGTAATATGACATTAGTCCATCACCTCTTTTGGGATATACAATTATTATTATTAATCCTCATCATTACACTTGTTGGATCCAAATTATTTCGGGATCGAAATCCTTGTATACTAATTTCCTTATTAGCATACGTAAATATAATAAAATTTTCACAACACTCGGATCTATTTTCTTCGTTTACATGCTCAAATTGTTGTTCAAAATTACGAGTCGTTACAAGCACCCAACTTGAATTTAGTATCAACTGGAATAGAAGTGGACTTACTCATCCCAACCCTTTCAATGATAGATATTGATATTGACCCGCCTCTACGTGCGGATTGAAGTGCGTGATAGAGATAGATGCTTCCGTAAGTTTACTTTTTTCAGGAAAGCTAAATTTTATCTCTGATGCATACTTCCTCTGTGATAAGAACAATTCACCTGCATGACGAGTTACACCAATCCCCAAAAAGTAACTCAATGGGCCCAAATCCTTCATGGCAAACTCAGAACTGAGCATTATCATAATAGACTTTCGCAAAGCATCAGAAGAGGCAGTCAAGATAATATCATCAACATATAATAGAATATAAGCCATGGAAGATCCCTGACGGTATATGAATAATGAGTTATCAGACCTGTTGTGAGAGAAACCCATAATCGAAACATAATCAACAAACCTCTTATACCATGCCCGTGGAGACTGCTTAAGCCCTTACAAGGACTTCCTCAATAAACAGACATGATTAGGATATCTAGTATCCCTAAACCCCAAGGACTGATGCATATACATTGTCTCATGAAGATCACCATGTAGGAAAGTATTTTTCACATCTAGCTGATGAATGGGCCATGATTTCGAAAGAGTCAAGATGAGCACAGTATGAATAGTAGCTGATGCACGATTTATGCACACACTTAACGCAAGTGCACGTATCGTTATAAGTAATATAGTCTAGGTAAGACCGAATATCGTCCTCAAGGACTGGTTTTCAAGTACCGATTATCTATGCTTTAGTTTCTATTTGGTTAACGTTAATTGAGTTGGAATTTTAAACTAATAATGCAGAAAATAAACTAATTATGAAAATACTTTGATTTAAATCAGTTATGATGGAGAATTAGGGCTTCCAAGATCATCAACTATCCACTCTATTCAATCCTTAATACAATTAGCCTAACTTCTTCTTCTACGTTAAGATAGCAGGTTAACTAGACTGTTTTATACTCCTGTTGGTAATATAAACACTCAACCCCAATGGAGAACCCTTCTACTTTCGGTGACAAGATTGACTACAAATGAGGATTAAGAGCAATAACCTATTAAGCTACACAAGTATCGGGGTACTTTCATCCACGATTTAACCTATGTTTATTCAACTATAGCATATTTACAATCTCCCCTTTCGGCTTTCGATTAGAAATCATATAGATTATTATAATTAGTGATCAATTAATTATCAAGCAATCAAAACAACTATTGAATAAATCTTAAATAAGTGAAGAAGAAACCAAACTAATATATTAATTCATGAATAGAGTTTCAAGTGAATCGCAAGGAAATCCCTAATAAAGTAATTAGCTCCTAGCCCATAGTCACGCTAAGAACTAATATAATCTCCATACATGAACTGAAATAAACAAAGCAAAAAGAAAGAAAAAAAAAATACTCAAGAACGAGTCTCCAAGCCTTCTAGCATCCAAGGATTGTGTTGTGGAATATTTACAAGATGGAATGGTGGATGGAGAATGGAATGGGTGATGGATTGTAGGATGGTATGAAGGATGTAGAATGATTAATTCTTCTAATGATATAGAGACTATTTATAGACCAAGAATCCTTTAGGTAAAGGGTTAGGGATTATGTAGGTAGGAAAGGTTATGAAATCCTTTTAGGTAAAGGGTTTATGAAAAGTTATGGAAAAGGGTTAAGGAATATGTAGGTAGGAAAAGTTATCCCTTTTGGACTCTGCAAATGTGTCAAATTCGGCTCAAAAACTCAGAAATCCCGCGTCGACGCCGCGGCGCGGCGCCGGTGACGGCATTCTTCCGGATTTTTCGGTTCTTCGTCCTTTGTTCGTCCGGTCTTCGTCTGATTTCTTCTATATTTCCCGAAACTTCTTAGGCTTCATTTCTTGGCCCTTTTAGTGTGCAATTCCATCTCAATTAAGCTCATTTCCTCTTCTTTTTGCCATTTCTCCATTTCTGACCGCTGTGACACAAAAGAAAGGAAAACGACCCTAATACTATACTAAACATAAATGAAATGAGTAAAATACTAACTAAAAATGACTCAAAAGGTGTATATAAAGTACATCGATCAGTAGCCGGTTTGACCACCGGGCTAAATGTCTCACCACAATCCATGTCAACTCGATGAGTCTTACCATCACCTACAAGTCGAGCTTTATGCCTTGCAAACGAACCGTCAGAATTTTCCTTATGAGCAAAAGTCCACATAGACTGAATAATATTAATATCAGATGGACGAGGCACCAACTCCCACGTCTTATTATCAATAAGAGAATTATATTCATCGGTCATGGCAATTTTTCAATTGGGGTCATTTAAGGCAGACACAGGATTACGGGGTAAAGATAACTTAAGAACATCAGAATTTAAATTAAAATGTCTTTTCGGTTTAAAATACCCCTTTAAATGTGAGTGATTAGACCATGACTCTGGGCTGGATTGGGTGAATTTTGGGAATTTTCGGAAATTTCCGTCGAAGGTGCCCCGACGCCGAGGTCTAGGGTCGTGGCTCCTGATGAACAGTGCTCTCTAGAATTTTGGCGTCGCGGCGCATCCCCAAAGGAACGCGGCACTGACGACGGGATTAAATCACCATGGCTACTGGATGACTGGCTCTGCGGCGCCTCCCCTAAGGGCCGCGGCGCTGTAGATGAATTGTGGGACAACTCTGGAAATGACAAAATATATGGGGAGATATCATCATCCAAAAAATCATGTGAACTAGGCATGGGTTGTTCTACTTTAGAAAAGGGAAATTGGGACTCATCAAAGATAACATGAAGACTAATGATAATTCGTTTAGAGGACAAATTAAAGCATTTATAACCACGGTGATTTGACGGATAACCCAAAAACACACAAGGAGTAGAACGTGTCTGAAGTTTGTTAATTGTGGTGGGTGGAAATAGAGGATAACACAAGCACCCAAAGACTCTAAGATGTGTATATGAGGGAGTCTTATTATATAAAATTTGAAGAGGGCACGAATATGTCAAACCTTTGGAAGGAAGAATGTTAAGAATAGCGGTAGCCTTTGTAGAGCATGATGCCAAAAATATGGGAGTACGGAAGCATGAACCAAGAAAGTTCGGATACTATTATTAATGGTACGAATTTTGCGTTCGGCTGTTCCATTTTGTGAAGATGTATGAGGACAAGAAAACGAAAATTAATTCCATTATTAGCACAAAATTCCCGAAACTCCCCATTGTCATATTCTTTGTCATTATCACATTGGATATTCTTGATTTCTCATTCGAATTGGGTTTTAATGAAAGATCTAAATTTCTGGAAGATGGAAAAAACTTGAGATTTCTTCGCTATTGGAAACGTCCATAAAAAATTAGAATAATCATCTAAAATAGAACAGAATAACGGTGACCCAAAGAACTAAGAACAGAAGATGTCCATAAATCACTATGAATAATATCAAATGACATTGAAGTAGTAGAAGTAGAGGTGACAAATGACAACTTAACAATTTTTCCTAAGGAACAAGATTGACAATTCGGAGTACTATGCGTATCCTTACACAAAATAAGTTTATTTTTATCTAAGACAGACAAAATAGACGGTCCTGGATGACCTAGACGAGCATGCCATAAGGAAGGAGCAAGAGCTGCAAAAGTGGAAGGCATGGCTAACGCGAGGAACCAAGACTTGGTGTGATTGGATAAAGATCCCCCCTACTGTCACACCTAATGAGAGGACTCCCCGTCTTGAAATCTTTCACAGAAAACCTAAACGAATCAAAATCAATATAAATCCAATTATCAGTGGTTATTTACGGACAAACACCAAATATTTAATTAGTTTTGAGGCATGGAGAGTATTTTTCAAAACAAGTGGTGGATGAGGAGGGGACAAAGTCTTATGAACATAACCCTTAATTGGAATTGAATTGCAATTACCCACAATTATACCACGATTACTGCTCAAATTGGAATAAGACGAGATAGTACCTTGGTCAGATGTCATGTGGGTGGTGGCGCCTGTGTTCATGTACCAATTAGGGTCCGGTTGAGTCAAGCCAAGTGTGTGCATTGTGGCTTCAATGTCGGTCTGTGTAGGTCCTATTGCATTATGGGCTTGAGGCGACCGAGGCCCGAGTATTCCGATCGTTGCCACGACCCATAAGTCGTTCGAACCAACGCCCGGACTCGAACCGACCTTGGAAGAAGAAGGGCTGCGCGCCGCATGACTGAGATTGGCGCCAGCGCCTGGCCGAGGACCCAGCTGTGATCGCCAGGCCCACAGCCTTCTTCTCGCTGACACCTCGTGGTGTATTCTGCCCCCCACTATTCCGATTGTCGCCGCGATAATATTTTTGCCATTTTGACCTTTTTTGCCTCCACCGTTGGTATGATTTTGGTGTGAATTGTCAAAAACTGTGGGGGAATTCTGTGATGTGGCGATATATCCGGAGCACTGCCCGAGAGCTACCTTTTTAGCTAGGTCGCCCTCCTCAAATGTAAGCATGGATCGATCCTGGTAGAATTCTGGCAGGGGGTTAATCTAACGAAGAATCGAAGCAACACTGTTATAGGCATCTGAAAGGCCTGTAACCATCTGAAGAACAAGACAACTATTGCTCACAGGAGCACCCACATTGCGAAGTTGATCTGCCAAGTCTTTGAGAGGTTTACAATAGGAAGAAATGTTAGGAAAATTTCCCATAGTAACTTGAGAAAATTCATGCTCAAGGATAACAATGCGAGAATGACTGTTATCTTGGAAGATATCACACAATCGATCCCACGCCGTCATAGCTGTGGAGTTGGGTTCCATAATCGTCTGTAAAAGGTCCAGGGAGATAGTGGCACAAATCCACTAGAGAACATTTGCATCAAGCATGACCCATAAGTTTGGATCGACTTCTTTGGTGGGCACAACTGTTGTAATCTCCATATCACCCTCCGTAGGAGTAGGTGGAGGGATGATGTGGTGAAAACCTGATGTGTCATAGCATGAATCTTGAATAACTCCTCCCATGTCCCATATTGGACGTTTTCTAGGTCAAGAACAATAGGAAGGACGCTCTTGATGTTAGAAATTGTGAGGGCATGATGAAAAGTGTTCGTATCAGTCATGGTGAAAAGAATGAACTTTGGACAAAATTTGTAAAGGGGAGGGTCTCGGATTTCAGAAAATAAACCGAGGGGTGGAGGAGATTTTTTTGTTGTCTCGGAAATTGCAAAAAAAAAAACAAAAAAACTGAGGGGTTGAGGGGATTTTTGTCACGGTATTTGTTCAAGAATTTTGAGAAAGAAGTGAGAAGCGGAAGAAAGGAAAAGAACCTAGACTTTTGATACCATGAAAGAATTAATCTTTTGATTATTCTTATTGATGAAAGACATATATATACAAGTTATAATAGGAGAATTTTATTCCTACTTTACATCTAAATCTCTATTATATAAGGAGACTAACTATACAATTATGATAATATTACAATAGTAATTAAGGTACAAGACTAATTCTAATATATACCAAATATACATAATCTGGAACAATGTTTACGGGCAAGAGCCGCGGCGCTATGCGCCTTGGGCCGCTGGACTCTGTTTAACAGTACCATTCTTCTTACAATTTATAAGCCAGACACATAATATTGGATCATGCCGCCCATGACCAAAACTAAAAACTAATTAAACTCAATCATTTTTATCAACAATTTCTTTTTTGCTATTTAACAATAGTTTAGAGAGACTTTTGGGATCGAAATACGGAAGGTTATTGGATTTTTTCCAACAAAGGAATGAATTTTTTTCTCACACGTCATGTTGGCAATTTCGCTAACGGATTCAGATCAATTGGAAAAAATTAAAAATTTCCAATAGGCATTTTTAACAATGGATTCAAATTTATTAGTAATCGGTTCATTACCCAATTTGTCAACCAATTCAATCAATTTACCAACCAATATTTTTGTTGGTATTTCCAATTTTTCATGTTGAGATCGAACAAAGAACAAAAGAGAATAAAAACCTTACCATTAGAAGAAATCTTATCCTTTACTTTATTATATCGTAATTAGCAATGACTATGGTTGTTATCTAGAAGAATGTGAATAAACACTGACGAGCTTGCAAAAGTTGAAGGGATGAGAGGGGCAAAAGTAGGTGTATTGGCTTGTGAATATTATTAAAATACAGTTTGGTCTGCAAGATTCACTACCAAGTATCCAACCTGTAAAGTCAACTCCCAACAGTACCTATGTGTTCTTCTGTTAATTACTTTTCTAAATACTGGCCTCCTCTTTTTTTTTTTTATCATATGTCTGAAATTCGTGAAGCTATTAATGCGGATCTATCATCCTTAGAGAATGAGGAGGCATGTCTGTCTTTTTCTTAATTTACAAAAGTTAAAAGCTAGTACTCGTTAATTCCCCATCATCATCTTACCTACATACATACATACATTCTACATTAAATGCATAAACATGCATATAGTATCATATACATGATATTTAGAGTGCCTTTATTGATCAATAATGGATCTTGGGCCTAACTCAACCTCAAAAGCTAGCTTATAGGGTGAGGATTGTTCAAGTCCATATAAAGAGTCCATGTTCCAATTCCATATCCGATGTGTGACTCTTAACACTTCCCCGCACGCCCAGACCTTGTTAACTGAATATTAAATAATATAAATTGAGACCCAACATCGGTGAATAAAGAATTGGAATGGGTCTGACTCTGATACCATGTCAATAATGGATCTTGGGCCTAACTCAACCCCAAAAGCTAGCTTATAGGGTGAGGATTGTTCAAGTCCATATAAGGAGCCCATGTTTCCATTCCATATCCGATGTGGGACTCTTAACATTTATGCTTTCAAGAAACTTCAGACAAGACCAGTGAGTCACAACTGCTACCATATAAAATATCAAAAACTATGTCGCGGGGAAGAAGAAATCAATATTCCCACTTATTCCTTAGTGTAAACGTGTATATTATAGAAACAATTGTATCCCTACCCATAATTAGAATATTTTCATATATTGTGTAAATATAATTATGGTAAGACTATGATTCCTCTTTTGTATATGCTTATGATTCCTATTGTATAAGGGATGAATATTGTACTATATATATACTTTGATATTAATAAGAAGACACCCTAATGGAGATTAATATCATCTTACATGGTATCAAGAGCCTAAAACAAAAACCCTAAAAAAAAAATCTCTACCAGCTGCCGCCGCCCCCCCCCACCCCCTCGGGCTTCTCGCTGCGGCGCCTCCCTCATCTCCTCCCAAAATTCTTGGTTTTTCTTCTTCTTTCCTCTCTTCTCTAAATGGTTACTCAGGATTCTTCCACTACTTCTGACACATCCACCTCCACAAATCCCACCACCATGTCGTCATCCACTTTTCATCCCGCCCTAACTGTTACCAATATCAAGAACTCTATTCTTATTCCTCTTGATCAAGAAAACAGTCAGTATTCTCCCTGAGTTGAACTGTTTCGTAATCACGCATGTCTCTATAACGTGCTTGATCACATCGACGATACTATTCCGCGCCCTCCGGAGGTTGATGAGTCTACTTGGCATCGTCTAGATGCCGGCGTCAAACAATGGATTTATGGTAGTATTTCTCAGGATCTTCTTCTTACTATCATGAAATTTGGCGCCACAGCCCGTGATTTATGGAACCGCTTGGAGGAAATCTTTCAAGATAACAAGCACACGCGTGCGGTGTATTTGGAGGAACAATTTAACAATACACGCCTTGAAAACTTCTCCAACATGACTGAATACTGCAGACAGTTGAAACTACTGGCGGATCAACTCTCCAACGTCGACACGCCTGTCTCGGACACAAAGATGGTGTTGCAATTGATTGCAGGCCTTCCCAAAGGTGACTATGATACGTTAGCCACCATGATTCAACAGGCAGATCCACTTCCCAGTTTTAACAAAGTTCGCTCGCAGTTGTTGCTCGAAGACACTCAACGTGCTAAGCAGGATGAGCACAATCAGAAGGCGTTAGCTATCGAAACGCGCCCTCAAGATCCAACGCCGCCAGAAAACTCTCAACCGCAGCAGGGACGCGGGGGAAATGGTGGCAGGGGCCGCGACAGAGGAGGCTGTGGTCGTGGCAAGGGCCGCGACAGAGGAGGCCGTGGTCGTGGCAAGGGTCGCAGACAGCAGAACCAGCAGCAGCAACAATAGGGCCCGCAGAATCAGTTCGCGGCGCCTACCAACAAGACCCGTATAAGCGGCGCCGCGCGGTTCGATGCAAAGAACCCTTCCACCAGTTCTCCCACCAAGGTTTGTTGGGACCTGCTTCGGCCCCTCGGCAAGCTCAGTACCCACAACAAGCCCACTTCATGCACGACCAGTTCCAGCAACCCTCGTCCAGCATGACACCCACTGAGTTAGGTCAGGCATTCAGCAGTCTCAAAATGCAACAACCTGACAATAACTGGTACATAGACTCCGGAGCCACTTCTCACCTCACCAGGACTGCAGGTAATATTCTCAAACTGTTTGATTTAAAGCATCCTCAATTTGTGACAGTTGGTAGTGGCCACCACATTCCAGTAAAGGGTTTTGGTACATCATACACACTACCTCTTAATCCATTTCTCCTTCAAAATACCCTATATGCCCCACATGTAATTAAGAATCTAATCTCTATCCGCAAATTCACTCGTAATAATTCTGTCTCTGTTGATTTTGACCATTTTGGTTTCACTGTGAAGGATCTTCATACGGGGACACCTCTTACGAGATGTAATAGCATGAGGGATCTATATCCATTCACTCCCACATCCGCTACCAGATCTAGCTCTCCCGTCTCTCTAGCAACAATTTCTTCTTCAACTTGACATAATAGGCTTGGTCATCCAGGAGCCCCAGTTTTTAATTTTCTTAGAGGCAATAATTTAATTACTTGTAATGGGAAGCTTACCCAAAATTGTGTTTCTTGTTCCTTAGGCAAACATACTCGTCTTCCGTTTAAATCATCTACTAGTGTTACTTTTGCACCTTTTGATATTATACATGCCGATTTATGGACGTCATTTGTTGCTAGTTCTCTCGGTCATAAATACTATCTTATCTTACTAGATGATTTTTCTCACTTTGTTTGGTTGTATCCTCTCAAATTTAAATCGAAAGTGTTTGCCAAATTTCATGAGTTTCGAACATTCATTCAAACACAGTTTGAAAAAGACATAAAATCTTTTCAGTGCGATAATGGTCGTGAATTCAATAACTCTATGTTTCACTATTTTTGTACTAATAATGGAATGGTCTTTCGCTTCTCCTGTCCCCACACCTCTCCTCAAAACGGTAAAGCTGAAAGAATTATCCGCACAATTAACAATATGATTCGTACTCTATTGATTCATGCATCCCTACCTCCGTCCTTCTGGGTCTATGCTGCTAAAATGTCATAAGACGTTCTCAATATTCTCCCAACTAGCACCCTTCACAATATGAACCCTACCAAAATCCTCTATCATATAGTCCCATCTTATGAGCATCTTCGGATATTCGATTGTCTATGCTATCCTAACCTTGCTTCTACTGCTCCTCACAAACTAGCTCATCGGTCCACTCCATGTGTCTACCTAGGCTTCCGCCGAACCATAGGGGCTATCTTTGCTATGACTTGTACACTCGTCAGATCCACATCTCCCGTCACGTCACATTCGATGAGACCACATTCCCGTTTTCGATTCTTAAAAAGTTCCAAAAATAGGATTACTCTTTTCTTGACGAGCCTGCCATCTCTCCCATCATCCTCAGTCAAATAGAGCATAGCACTTCTTCAGCGTCAGCTCCGCGGCCCCAAGGGCCAGCGCCGCGGCACCAAAACTCCTGCGAACAGGTTCCTGCATCACCGTCGACAGCGCCGCGATCTAGTGCTGAGGCGCCGCAGCGCCAATACTTCAGAGAGGTATATCATTCCTCCAGCACCGCGGCCCTTGATAGGTGTCACGGCGCCGCCGATGGCTCCTTCCAGCACCGCGGTCCTTGATCACAACACCGCGGTGCCGGCGTCAACCCCTCCTTCTCCATATCCAACAAATCCCTCCGCCTTGGAGCCTCCCACTATCCCCACTCACCAAATGGAAACTCGTGCAAATCATAGAATCTTCAAACCCAAAGTCCAATTTAACTTGTCTGCCCAAACCATTTCACCAATTCCCAAGAACCCTATATTGGCCAAACAAGACCCTAATTGGAATGCGGCTATGTCTAAGAAATTCAATACTTTAACTAAACAACACACATGAGATCTAGTACCCAGACCTGAGGGGGAGAATGCGATTCTTTGTCTGTGGCTATTTCGTCACAAATTCAGAGACAGTGGAGATCTTGAGAGGTATAAGACACTACTTGTGGCTAATGACACAAATCAGCAGGAGGGCATTGATTGTGGTGACACCTTCAGCCTGGTTGTCAAAACGGCTACCATCCGCACAGTTTTGAGCATTGCCAGGGCAAGCACTGGCCGATCCATCAGCTTGATGTGAAAAATACATTCTTACATGGGGATCTGAGAGAGACAGTCTACATGCATCAGCTGCCAGGGTTCACCCATCCAGCAGTTCCTCACTATGTGTGTCGTCTACGTAAGTCACTATATGGCCTAAAACAGGCCCTCTGTGCGTGGTATGATCGTTTTGCTAGGTATATCTTGCATATTGAGTTTGTATGCAACAAGAATGATACATCACTCTTCATTTTTCATCGAGGTAGTAGCACTGCTTACTTATTACTTTACGTGGATGATATCATTCTTACTGCCTCCTCCGACGGATTGAAAAATGAGATTATTGTCTTGCTTAAGTCTGAATTTGCAATGACTGATTTAGGGAAGCTGAGTTCCTTTTTGGGGATATCAGTGACCAGGTCTGCCAACCATATGTTCTTGTGTCAGCGTAAGTATCCAGAGGAGATTGTGTACAGGGCTAAGATGGCGAATTGCAAAGTTTCACCTACTCCAGTTGATTCGAAATCTAAGCTCAGTGCTATGGATGGTACTCCAGTTTCTGATCCTACTCTGTATAGGAGTCTTGCAGGTGCACTTCAGTATCTCACATTCACAAGGCCAGACATTGCTTATGCTGTTTAGCAGGTATGTCTATTCATGCATGCGCCCATAGAGTCTCATTTCACCGCTCTTAAGCGTATCATTCGATACATTAAGAGCACACTTGATTATGGTTTTCACCTATACCCCTCTGCACCAAACATGTTGCTTTCTTATACAGATGCAGATTGGGCAGGGTGTCCGGACACGCGACGCTCCACCTCCGGCTTTTGTGTATTTTTAGGGGATAATCTGATTTCTTGGTCTGCCAAGCGACATACTACCCTATCTCGATCTAGTCTGAAATTTGATCTGAGGCGTTGCAAATGTGGTAGCTGAGATTTGTTGGCTCAGAAATTTACTGTTAGAACTTCAGTATCCTTTGCGTCAGACATCTATTGTGTATTGTGATAACATCTCTGTCATATATCTTTCTCATAATCCGGTTCAACATCAGCGAACCAAGAATATTGAGATAGACCTACACTTCGTTCTTGAGAAAGTTGCGCTAGGCCATGTCAGAGTGTTACATGTTCCATCATCCTATCAGTATGCATACATATTTACCAAAGGACTTCCCAGACAGTTATTTCTTGACTTCAGATCCAGTCTCGTCGCCACCTCCGCCCGTGAGGGTGTGTAAACGTGTATATTATAGAAACAATTGTATCTCTACCCATAATTAGAATATTTGCATATATTGTGTAAATATAATTATGGTAAGACTAAGATTCTTTTTTTGTATAGGCTTAGGATTCCTATTGTATAAAAGATGAATATTGTACTCTATATATACTTTGATATTAATGAGAAGACTCTCTAAGAGAGATTAATATCATCTTACACTTAGTGTCACATCCTACTTAAAAATGTACAAAGAGTATATTTATTAATTTCGATAGGATAACGTGGACCGTTGATCAAGTGAAGGTTGTTGAAATCGGAGGGTGAAATTCCCTGCATGAATACCTAAAAATGCTTCTAACTTAATGAGGAATTCAAAGGCATATTAAAAGGGGATTAAATTCATCTACGCTATCGTATGCATGGGTGAAGGAGAATAAAAATGGAGGGTCTTCCGAGGCATAGTCCAGTGGTAAAGTCTGAGCGTTATAAGACGCTCTAGCATGGACAACGTGAGTTCGATTCTCCGCAGGCGCGAAGAAATTCTGTATGTTGGGGAATTTGACTTTGTTTCATTGATCAGTTGTACGCTCCCAGAAACTAACCACTGGAGCACATCCCGCGATTTACTGGTGATGTTGTTGAAGGACCGGTGCCATCACTTCGAAGACGTCTGGATAATATCAGTGAAGTAGTCAGACGCAAGCCTGAAAACCTCTATTATCAAAAAAAAAAAAAAAAAAAAAATGGAGGGATCAATAATTGTACTGTGCCCAAAGGTATTGTTCGTCTCTTTGTCAAGCATTTTCTGTGTCCCACGTTAGTGACATCTCACCAGCCATGTTCGACTTCGTTGTTGTTCATTGATGTTACCCTAAACTAATTTATACTTAATTAACTCTGTTTAAAATTCACGAAGTAAAAATGGATTGATTGTCGGGTGAAAGTATTTTTCATTAATTGATTCAGAATTCTATGTAAAATTACTACATCCACTGTTCTCTTGACAATATATACGAATTTAGTGTGTGTAATTAAATATTTTCGTAATTTTGTCATCAAAATCTATCTATATTTGTGGGTTTTGGAACTATTCTGTTAAATATAAAGTATATTGTATGTATATCAGGAAATACCCACTGCCGGATAAAAGCCAAAAGCCCACTGGCCCAAGTCCAGTCCGTGATCCATGTTCAGTCCGTGCTTGGAAAATATATTATCTATATTAGGAAAGTATATTGTAGTATAATTAGACTTGTACTATTACCATAATTGTATAGTTAGTCTTCAAATAGAATATTGTTTTAGATGTATAGTAGGAATATGATTTTCCTATATGTAACTTGTATAAATACCCCATTCATGAATAAGAATAATCAAGGGATTAATTCTTTCATGGTATCAAGAGTCTAGGTTATAATTACCTTGCTTCCGCTCCTCTCTTTTTCTCTCAAAAAAACTGTGATACCCCCTTCCTCTCGGGTTTTCACTCAAATCGAGACATATTTGTCTTCCAAAACCTCTCCACAAATTTCCTTCTCCAACTCTTCGTGTTTTATTCACCATGACTGATAAAAACACGTTTCATCATGCCCTCACAGTTTCTAACATCAAGAGTGTTCTTCATATTGTTCTTGACCTAGAAAACTTTCAATATGGGACGTGGGCGGAATTATTCAAGATTCATGCGATGACACATCAAGTCCTCTACCACATTATTCCACCGGCTACACCTATGACATGTGATACGGCGGCTACGGAGGTTGTGCCCACAAAAGCAGAAGATCCAAAATTATGGGTCACGCTTGATGCAAAGGTTCTTTAATGGATTTATGCCGCAATATCCATGGACCTTTTACAGACGATTATGGAACCCAACTCCACAGCTATGGAGGCTTGGAATCGATTGTGTGATATCTTTCAAGATAACAGTCATTCTCGGATTGTTACCCTTGAACATGAATTTTCTCAAGTTGTTATGGCGAATTTTCCTAACGTTTCATCTTATTGTAAACGACTCAAGGACTTGGGGGATCAACTTTGAAATGTGGGTGCTCCGGTTACTAATAGTCGTCTCGTTCTACAGATGGTTGTAGGCTTATTCGAGGACTATAACAGTGTTGTTTCGATCCTTCGTCAAAGTAACCCCTTCCAGAATTCTACCAAACACGCTTCATGCTCACATTGGAATAAGCGGGTTTAGCTAAAAAGACGGCTATAGGGGCTAGTCCCGTCGTCATGATGACTTAGTCCAATTTTCCATTTTCCGGCTCCACCAACTCAAGCCAAAATCACAACAACGGCGGTGGTAAAAAGGGTCAAAATTGGAAAAATAATGGCAAGAATCCCGGCGGCAACCAGAACAGTGGCGGTAGTAGCAACGGTACTTGGCGATCGGCTGATGGCACGATCGTAGGGCCCACATGGGCCCCAATCACGATGTGATGGGCCCGATTCAGCGATTCGGCCAGTCCGGTGGGCTTCCGGCCTACAGAAAGCGGGGCGATTTCACCGCCGATTTTGGCGATTTCTCAAGTATAATAGCGGGGTTCAGGCCTGTCTCGGGTTCGGGGAAGCATTCCGGGGTACTTGAGCCCCGACCCCTGGCCCCCTCAAGCCCATCACACAGCAGGGCCCACACAAATCGACATTGAAGCCGCAATGCACACACTTGAAATGACTCCACCAGACCCTAATTGGTACATGGACATATGCGTCACTACCCACATGACATCCGACCAAGGTACTTTCTCGTCTTATTCCAATTTGAGTAGTAATCGTGGTATAATTATTGGTGATGGTAATTCAATTCTAATTAAGGGTTATGGTCATAAAACGTTGTCTTCTCCCCATCCAACACTTGTCTTGAAAAATACCCTTTATGCCCAAAATTAATTAAAAATTTGGTGTATGTCCGTAAATTCACCACTGATAATTGAGTTTCTATTGATTTTGATCCATTGGGTTTTCTGTGAAGGATTTCAAGATGGGGAGTCCTCTCATGAGGTGTGACAGTAGGGGAGATCTTTATCCAATCACACCAAGTCTCAGTTTCTCGCGTCAAGCCATGTCATCCACTTTTGCAGCTCTTGCTCCTTTCTTGTGGCATGCTCGTCTAGGTCATTCGGGGACGTCTGTTTTATCTACTTTAGATAGAAATAAGTTTATTTACTGTAAGGGTATGCGTAGTACTCCAAATTGTCAATCTTATTCTCTAGGAAAAAATATTATTCTCTAGGAAAAATTATTAAGTTGCCATTTGTAGCGACTTCAGTGCCATTTGATATTATTCATAGCGATTCATGGAGATCTCCTGTTCTCAGTTCTATCGGTCATAGTTATTATGTTATATTCTTGGATGACTATTCTAATTTTTTATGAATGTTTCCAATAGCATAAAAATCCCAAGTTTTTCCATCTTTTTAAAATTTAGAGCTTTTATTAGAACTCAATTTGAATGGAAAACAAAGAATATCAATGTGATAATGGGAAATAATATGACAATGGGGAGTTTCGGGAGTTTTGTGCTAATAATGGGATAAATTTTCATTTTTTTTGTCCTCACACGTCTTTACAAAATGGGAAAGCTGAACGTAAAATTCGTATCATTAATAACATTATCCGCACCTTATTAGTTCATTCTTCCGTCCCTCCGTTGTTTTGGTATCATGCCCTACAAATGACTACATATTTGCTTAACATTCTTCCTTCTAAAGGTTTGACATATTCGTCACCTCTTCAAAGTTTATATAATAAGACTCATTCGTATTCTCATCTTAGGGTCTTTGGATGCTTATGTTATCCACTATTTCAATCCACCACAATTAACAAACTTCAGGCACGTTCTACCCCTTGTGTGTTTTTGGGTTATCCGTCAAATCACCGTGGTTATAAATGCTTTGATTTGTCATCTAAACGAATCATTATTAGTCATCATGTTATCTTTGATGAGTCTCAATTTCCATTTTCTAAAGTAGAAAATCTCGTGCCTAGTTCGTATGATTTTTTGAATGATGATATCTCACCCTATATTATCCATCATTATTTGGATATGTCCCGCAACCCGTCTCCACCAGCGGGCCCACTTCCCACTGGTCCCACGCCTGATTTGACCTCTGTCCCTCTTCCGCCATCGAGCAGATCCGGCTATTGGGCGATCCGACTTGATGCTAGATCTGGTCGATAACGACGCCTCATCTGGCGTCGGTTTCGAGTGGGCGATGGGCCCACTGCCTGCTAGCTAGTCCGTCCCGTCTCTCGAAAATTTCTAAAATTCACCCAATCCAACCCCGAGTCATGGTCCAGTCATCCGCGGTCAACATAGTATTTTTAAACCAAAAAGACATTTTAATTTAAATTCTAATGTTCTTAAATCACCCTTACCCCGTAATCTTGTGTCTGCCTTAAATGACCCAAATTGGAAAATTTCCAAGACAGATGAATATAATGCTCTTATTGATAATAAGATGTGGGAGTTGGTACCCCGTCCATCTGGTGTTAATATTATTCGGTCTATGTGAATTTTTGCTAATAAGGAAAATTCTGACGGTTCGTTTGCAAGGCATAAGACTCGTCTTGTAGGTGATGGTAAGACTCAGCAGGTTGGTGTGGATTGTGGTGAGACATTTAGCCCGATGGTCAAGTCGGCTACCATTCACACTATGCTCAGCTTGACTCTTTCAAAATCATGGCCCATTCATAAGCTAGATGTGAATAATACTTTCATACATGGTGATCTCAAGGAGATAGTGTATATGCATCCGCCCTTGTGGTTTAGGTATACTCGATTTCCTCATCATGTATGTTTGTTGAAAAAGTCCTTGTATGAGCTTAAGCAGTCTCCACGGGCTTGATATAAGAGGTTTGTTGACTATGTTTCGACTATTGGGTTCTCTCATAGCAGGTCTGATAATTCATTATTCATATATCATCGGGGTTCTTTCATGGCTTATATACTATTATATGTGGATGATATTATCTTGACTGCCTCTTCTGATGCATTACGTCAGTCTATTATGACAATGCTTAGTTCTGAGTTTGTCATGAAAGACTTAGGACCATTGAGTTATTTTTTGGGGATTGCTGTCACTCGTCATGCAGGGGGGACTATTCTTATCACAGAGGAAGTATGCAACAGAGATCATTGAGAGGGTTGCGATGTCATCCTGTAAGTCCACTTCTACTCCAGTTGATACTAAACCCAAGTTGGGTGCTGCAGCTGGGTCCCCCTATAAGGATCCGACCCGCTATCGTAATCTTGCAGGGGCCCTTCAGTATCTTACGTTCACACGACCTGATATTACTTATGTCGTACATCAGTGTGTTTGTTTATGCATGACCCTAGGATTGAACATAGAATGCGCTAAAACACATTCGTAGGTACATTCAGGGAACACTTGAGTATGGTTTGCATTTGTATCCTTCGTCGACGTCTACGCTTGTCTCCTACACAGATGCTAATTGGGGTGGCTGTCCTGACACCAGACGGTTTACGTCTGACTATTGTATGTTTCTTGATAATAACTTGGTCTCATGGTCTGCAAAACGTCAATCTACGCTTTCACGTTTGAGTGCAGAGGCTGAGTATCGAGGGGTAGCCAATGTGGTTTGTGAGTCATGTTGGTTACGTAATCTTCTGTTAGAGCTTCATTGTCTGATTCAGAAAGCTACCTTGATGTATTGTGATAATATTAGTTCCATCTACCTTTATGGTAATCCAGTTCAACACTAGCACACTAAACACATATATATGGACATTCACTTTATTAGAGAAAAGGTAGCTAAAGGACAAGTACACGTTTGTCATGTCTCTTCCAAATATCAAATTGCAGACATCTTTACAAAGGGTCTACCCTCGGTCCTTTTTTAAGATTTCAGAGACAGTCTCAGCGTACGAAGTCGAAGTCCGCCCGCTATGATTGCGGGTAGGTGTATAAAGCAGATCGACGAAATGGACCGGACCGGTGGATTCCGGTCCGGTCCTCGGTCCGTCAAAATGGTGGATTCCGGTTTTCCGGTCCGGTCCGGGTAAAAACCGGAATTTTCCGGTCCGGACCGGAATGGACCGGATTTTTTAATTTTTTTTTTTTATATAAATTGAATTTCCAATATTGAAATTGACATTCCCGGATGCGATGCCACGCAATTTTTACGTTGAAATCAATTGTACATCGCGAGATATTTAGATTTGAAAAGGGGAAAAACGTAACGATTTGGGGGAAAAGTGAAATTGAGGGGCAAGATGGACGTTTTTGGAGAAATCGGAGGAATCAAACTACTTATGAAGTTTGGCCGCCCCCGTATCGAAAAAATACGCGAAATCAAATTTTTTTTTAGGTAAAACGGACGTCCGAGCGCAAAGTTATGACCGTATAAAGTTTGATCAATTTACAACCTATATTTGATATGTGAATACGTCCCGGTGACGGGAGAAATTTGGCGGGGGCTGGCTGGCTGGGTATTCGGTCCGAGTAATCTGTAATTTCGGTCTTCGGTCCGGTCCGATTTTAACCTTTTGTGCACCCCTAGTTTCAGGAATGTCCAAATTCCAAATAGAAAATAGAAATGTGGTGTGTAACTTTAATTAATGAGTAGTTCAGTAGTTCGTATACGAACCAAGTACATTTGGTGATTTTCTTTAAGTTAGTCATATTAATGAAATAAAGTTTATTGAAGGATAAGGAAAAAAACAAACATATTTAATGAGATTGATAAACGAACACATTCTTAAAAATTTATAATTTATAAATTGCATTTAATAAAAAAAAACGGTCCAACGGTTCAAGACGACCGACCGAATATTCGTCCGGTCCTCGGTCCAGAAAAATTCTGGATTCCGGTTCCGGTCCATTCCGGTTCCGGTCCGGTGAACACCCCTAATTGCGGGTGTGTGTTAATTATAAAGTATATTGTATGTATATCAAGAAATACCCACTGCCGGAATAAGCCAAAAGCCCACTGGCCCGTCCAGTCCGTGATCCATGTTCAGTCCGTGCTTGGCAAATATATTATGTATATTAGGAAATTATATTGTAGTATAATTAGACTTGTACTATTACCATAATTGTAAAGTTAGTCTTCAAATATAATAAGATTTTAGATGTATAGTAGGAATATGATTTTCCTATATGTAACTTATATAAATATTATATTCATAAATAAAAATAATCAAGGGATTAATACTTTCGTATTGGTGGGCAATTTATAAATGGACAGACAGTGGGTGCAGGCAAAGGCGTTAGCTAGCTCGGCTACTGTTTTGGGCCTAATGATTTTTTCCTTTTCTTTTATTTATATGTCAGAACCTAAAACTTTATTTTGGATGGAAGAGGAAAAAGATTTTGTTATTTACCTATGAGTTGTAGAAATGAGGAAAACTTTTAATGATAAAAATACCATTATTATAGGTTAAATTTAATATTGTTTCTACCTCTATCGTGTAGAAGTAACACAATGACCCTTCCCCCCAACCCCGAGGTACTCTGTATTTCTTTTTCCTATCCTCACCAAATGAATGACGTTTTACAGAATCATGGGCAGAAAGAGCGCGAGGAAAATGTGCTTTTATTTTCCTTAAAAGTGGGTGACAGATCCAGAAATGTTACATCGTCTAAGCATAATGTTTCATGCAAGAAATTGACTAGATCAACACTAGCCTTTCAAGTGAGATTTTAATGGATCTTATAATAAAAATTAATTTGGGATTTTATTATTAATAATGTTCAATTCCAGGTATTTTTAAAGATTGTATACAATGAAAGTGGGTTGTTTAAGTAATGGGGAGATTCCTTGTCTTTTTTTTTTGGCCGATTGTAAGTATATCTGTCCCTATGGATGCATTGCCTAGTTTATTATATCCCATGTATTAAACCTAAAACCAATGTACGGATTGAATTTCATAAATCTAACCTATACAAGACCATTGCTCCAAAACATAACAAGTCATTATTTCATTCCACACACTTCTATATGTTGAGCCCCATCCTATCACTGACTTCAAGCATAAGTCATATGCATGTCATCTATCCAGTCAGAGATTATAGTAAAGTAGATTTTATTTTAATTATTTCACTCTCATAAATAAACAGGTCATTACTGACCGAAAAAACCAACAGCAAGCGATCAATATTTGGATTTTACCGACCGAAAATCGACTTATTCAAGTGTGTCGGAAAACATTGCATCAGTATAAAAGACTGACGGTGTAACAACTTGTATAATCGTTTTGAGCTTTCGACCTAGAAATTTCTAAAATACCCTTCCCGTGGCCTTACTTATGTGTTAATGATTTGCGGGGATGGATAACACGATTTGCGAGGCTATCGGGCGAGTTTCAGATTGATTTTAGCAAGTTTGTAAGTTGAAGAAAGGGAGAAGTTTGACTAAGAGTTGACTTTTGGATAACCACGTTATTTTAGAGCTTTTGTCAATTCCATTAGGTTCAGAATATAATTTATGACTTAATTAAGTCTTTGGTTGGGGTCCCGAGGCGTTCAGATGCGTTTTAGGTAGTTGGTTGAGAAGTAGGATTTTCATAGTTTAAGAGTTGACCTTGATAAATATGGGGTAAGGAAAACTTTTTCGGAAATTCTGAGTGCACGAGCAAGTCCGGAGCGTATTTTATGATTGAAATACATATTTGGTTTGTGTCCAGGGATCCTGGATGAGTCTCAGGCGTCAGATCAAAATTTAAAATTTAGAAGTTGGGTTGGATCAACTGGTTACTGGTGTGACCACATCTTTGAGCCCGCACTTGTGCTGGGTGGTCCGCACGTGCGACGTTGGGCAGGACAGGTCCGGGTCGCACTTGCCATACGGGTTGTGCAGATGTGGAATCTCACCTATGGGTGGACTCCTGCACCTGCTAAGATGTGCCATGGGGTTGGGCCTCACACCTGTGAGATTTTGGTCATCGGTGCGAGTTCGCACCTGCGCTGGGCCTTCTGCACATGTGATGGGCCTGACATATTTAATTAGGATTTTCTCAATCCAAACTCATTGATTCTAAAATAATTTTAGGAGCTTAGGAGAATGAAATTTGAGAATTTCAAAGGGGTTTTTCGAGATTCATCCTTGGGTAAGATCCTAACTCTAATCTAAGCATTTATTCATTTCTCCATCCTTTAATTAGTTATTCCCCATATGAATTAGAACATAGAAAATAATGGTTTCATCCATGAAATGGGTTTGGTGTTATTGATCAAATTGGAGGCTCATTTGGGGTTAGAACATCATGATATTTAATATTATGACTATCTAGACTATGTGTTATGATTTTAAAATCAATTTTCAATTTTGACCCTTGGAAGCTCGGGGCGGGGTTTTGGGGTTGATTTAGACCTGATGCCTTCTGTAGCCATATAGGTATCGTTAGTTTCATATTCTTATGTAGATACCATATTTGAGAAGAGTGGGCTCATTTAAAGATTCAGAGAAAGAGAAAGGTCGTGTAGTGGCTCTTCAACTTTAGATTCAGGTAAGTCGAGACTTAATAGACCTTTTGTGTAGTGTTTCGTGTTGGTTTAATTATTGGGGGTCATGTACTCGTAAGGTGACAAACATGTTATACCCCGTAGTTCCGGAGTATGTACGTGAGGACGTACGTACGTTTGTACAAACCCTAATTAGGTTAAGAATGAAATTGTAAGCTTTCGACGGAAAAGATTCCGAACCTTGTGAAGGAAATTCTACGTTTTTAATATTTTTAACCGATTACGGATTTTTCCGAGAGACGAAATATTTTGGACCATTAGGAGGGCGACATGTGTCACCCTTAGTTGGCTTAGGTTGGACGAAAATGTGGCCTAGTGGGCAAGTCAAATTGATCAAGTCTTGCAAGTTGATTTGTGTGAGTGAGAGTAGGTAGAAGTGGACGTTTTTTTGGAGAGTTAGTGGAGTCCACATGGCTCATTGTTGTAGTGGGCATGTGTTCCAATATTGTGGTGGACATATGTCCAAATGTTGTGGGAGACACTTGGTTGGAAGACCTCATCTTTCACTTGGATCATAATCTCCACCTTCCATTTGTTTTGATCTTAGCCCTTGAGTGTTCTATAAATACCCTCAGGTGAAGACTTCTTCATCCACTCCTCATTCTCTAAGTCTCAAAAACTCCTCTCCTTGTAGTGTTTCTCGTCCAAGCCCTCTCCCCTTCCTAGTGGCCGTGAGAACCTTCTCCCCTTTGTAGAAAGTTGCCTTACAGTAGTTACTATTCCAAAATACCCTAGCCCCAAATCCCTTTTAGTAGTTGAGTAGAAGTTGTTTAGAAACTTCTAAGGGTCTTGGAGCTATCGGAGCGTGCAATTAGGAGCTAAACCTTACTCAGGATCGACATTTAACTTGGATAATTTTGGGCTTGTCGAGGTAAACACTTTTGTCCTTCTATTGTAATTGAAGATTACATATAAGAATAGTTAAGATTTGAGTATAAGATATAGAAGGATATTAAAGAATAGAATTGAACTGTAATCACAGTAGAAGGGTATAAAAGAAGAAGAATTGGACTGTACTTACATAGGACTGCATTTGATGAACTTGTGTAGTATGACGGGTAGGGAAGTACTGCCCGATTTCCCGTAGAATAGAGAACCCTCTACTTAGAATATTCTTCAGTGTAGTCTAGACGTTGATAGACGTATATGGCCTTTATAGGTTGAATGTTCTGCGAGTAGCATGTTCTACTTGAAAGGTGGACAAGGCTGGCCGGGTTATAACGGTGGAGCATTTTGCTATTAGTCGATAATCGTCGCGAGGTATGTGATTCTTCCTATCCTCTTGAGCATGATATTTTTAAAAGAATATATATAGTACGGTAGACGTACGTGTGTTAACTGAACGTGGTTTTACTGCGATGTCTTCTGACTTGAGTCTAATAATAAAGAATCTTGAAGTATTTCAAAAGAATTAAGAACCGTTTTTGAAAGAAGAGTAATACTTGGTTTTAAAAGCTTAAGAGTTATACTAGCCTTATGGGAAGTTAGGTATAACGACTTAAGAGAGATAAAAGGAACGGTTTACTTAATTGTTATAAACGCCTTGTATTGATTTCGGAAATGAGAATAAGTATCGAACAAACCACTGCAGCGCTAATAAAGGGAAATGTATCGACTAATTAAGTATTATTAAAACCAGTAGAAACCTCCATCTGCATAGAAGCTAAGATGAGACAAAATGATATTACATTTCCTAGATCATGGATGCTTTAACAAGATTGTTATAAACAAGAATAACCTACTCACACATAAGGCATGTGTTTCTCAAATTGTTTTAAAAGGAGAATTATATTATTAAGTGATTAAAACTATGAACTACGAAACCTTTCGAAAATGAGAAACTTGAGCATTTGAAATTAGGCAAACTTGAACGTTTGGAAAATAATGTTGTTACTTAGGGAAGTGTTTTGGGTTACTTAAAAAGATAGTCACTCTATTTTTATACTACGGGTATTGTGTGACCTTTGTGAAAGAAACGAATCTTTTAAAGAGTTAATGTATGAAGTACTTTGGGGATAAAAACCCGAACTTGTTAACATAAAGCAGAAAGTACCTTGTGTGAATAACTTGATTGTGTTGGTTTGTGATAGCCTTGTAATACTTTCTTGTTGATTTGATAAGTAAACATGTTAGGATGCTACGTGTGTTAGTATCTTGTGATGTTGTGTAAGGGGGTTATTCTTGTTGTGCTTACGTTGTTAAGCGTTAAGCCCGTTATCGTTATTATATCACATACCCTCGACTTGTTATACAGGGCTTGCCACCCGACGCGGGTCTATACGGCTACGCGATGCGTGTGACTACGCGGGCGGCGGTATGCTCGTGATTGATCATTCCGTGTATTATCCCGACGAGGAGTGCCTTACGCGATCTGTGTGACTACGCGGTCTATGTGACTATGCGGTGCGGGAGTCGAGAGGTACCGCGCTAGCTACCGTCACGAGGAGTACCTCACGCGGGCTATGTGTGGCTTTATGCGAGCGGCGGTATGCTCCAGGATTAGACGCGCATTGATACCGAGGGCGAGTGGCGGCTTCGATCATGTAGTGCGGTCTAGAAAGACCTCGTGATCTGATTTATGGCATTGTTGATGCTGTGGGTCTTAGTAGTCGGCTATGACTTCCGTACTTACCGTCACGGTTTTATTATGACAGTGGGACACGGTGTTCATGTGTATTCCTTGGTGCTTGTTATATCATGGAGCCGGTGAGGAAGAATTCAGGCATGATTGATATTGTGGGCATGAGACCCATGGTTATATTTGAGTGATGACTTTAGGCGTGAGTCACGACTTGATCGCTTACATATTGTGTATAAATTGTTTATCATATATGTCTTTTGTTTTATATAGACTATTATGATTTCATTTACTGATATTTCGATTTCATACTTGGTACTGTTGTATTGACCTCGCCGGGCTGCGTTCACGCGGTAGAGGTACACGATCGTCGATCCTCGCTCATAGGATCACAGTTCAGCGTTTTGGGAAGCTCCGTTTCTCCGGAGGCTTATCTTTGGTATAGTCCCTGATGTTGTAGGTATTAATGTTCATTCAAGGTATGGCGGGGCCCTGTCCCGCCATAGTTGTTTTACTTCCTTAGAGGTCTGTAGTCCCGTTGTAAAGTTGGGATGTAACTGTTCACTTTGGGTTTATATATATATGCCGAAAGGCAACTTTTCCTCAGATAAACTGTGTCTCTTTTACATTGTTTCATGTTGTGTTTTTATATTCCGCTGATTACTCTGATATATGTCTACTTGGGTGCCCGGGTAAGGCACCAGTCACGAGCCCGGGTTCGGGTCTTGACAAAACACTTATACGGTATCATTGTATATATAATGGTAATTAAAATACAAAGTCATTATAGTTGTGATAGATACTGTGTTTAGGGTTCGAGCCTTGGAAAGTGGTGCATAAACCCACTTAGATTGGTACGATTGTTATTTAATTAGGCTATGTTAGCCATGATTGATTGATTTATGTGATTATTGATTTTCATGCATTCATCACGTCACGTCTCACCTAATAATATGAAAGAAAAGTCCATCATGATAAATTAAATTGATATTATGCATTTGCACAATGTGAACATATCCATTACATTCATTCATGATATTATTGACATCTAATTAATGGGAGGACGAAGAGGCCATATTTAGATATGGTACATGGACAAGAGTGATGATAATGATGATATTATAACCTAAGTATTGGTACCGACGTGATCTGGAAGATCTGATATTCCAGGTGGGTATATGGACCTCATGAGTTCCTCATGGGTCACGTGAAATCTACTGTAGGAGCCTGTGTATACCGATATATATGGTCATTGCATAACATATATTTCACTTCCATTAATGTCATTCATACCTGGTGTTTGATTTCATAACATGTGTGCCTTAGATAATATAAGGATGAAGTATTTATAGTTACAATCTCTTTAAATGAAAAAAAGATAGAACCTTCATGACTTTCCTTGACTTAAATGGTGGAAAGGTTGAACCATTAATATAATACTTATTCTAAAATTATAGTAAGATCTAATAATTATTAATATAATGCCCTAATTAATGTAAAAGTTCAGTCTTTATAACTAAATGTGTCTTAATCTACAAAAAAGGTTAAATCTTTAAGAGTACATTAGTCTTAATTGAGGGAAATGTGGATTCTTTATCACCATATACGTCCAAATTGAGGTCAAAGGTGGGAACTTTATGCTTATACGTGGAAAGTATTGACTTTTATGACTTGGTTTAGGTGTACAATCTTTACTTAGATTGTTTCATGCTTACATACCTTGAAATTGTAACTAACTAAGCAAGAAGATGAATAACGGGAGTACCAACCCTCTCCACTATTATAATTTAGGGTGGGTCAATGACACTGCTCAGTACATGTGCTTTCCGTACTCAATCTACACTTGCTGAACCTCTTGTGTGTCAGTATCGATCTCCGAGGTACAGTGGAGGTTAGGGTTTGCAGTCTTGATTATCCAAGAGGCAACTGTAGGAGTTCAGGGCGAGCTGATCATAGTCCCTCGGCACCAGACTCCTTTCTATCTTTATTGCTTTCTGTCTTTTTCTTTTTCTAGACAGTAGATGTATTACTTTCCAAACTTGTATTCAGATAAATACTCTTGTACTCATGATAACCGAATTTTTGGGTTATGTTTGTTGACTTAGACCTACTTATATTATGTTTTGAGACTATTTAAGTACTTTTGTGGTTTATTTCCATTTCTGCTATTTCATTCCTTCGGACTTGTGAATAAGCTTAGGGTTCACATATGGGTATAATGTAGGTGTTGTCACGACACAACTGGAATTTTGAGTCGTGACAATTTAGTATAGAGCACTAGATTCATTGGTCTTTTGAGTACAAGAGCGATGTTTGGTAGAATCATGTAGATCGGTATAAAGAGCTTTGTACCTATCTTCGAGAGGCTATGCGATATTTAAGAGAGTTCGCTACTTTCATTCTTATAATGTGTTCTCAATTTTATTGAATTTTAAATATCTTATGTTTCTCTCTATCTCACAGTTAATGAGGACTCATTCAACCGTGGATGGAGATCAGGAGTCTGCACCTGCATCCTCACCTGTTGCTATTGGTGCTGCACGGGGAAGGGGAAAAAGGCAGAGGGAAAAATAGAGATAGATCTCGAGTTGTAGCACCAACCTGACGCCGAGCACTGGTAGTTGCTCAAGGCCGTGCTAGGGCAACATCTCCAGAGCTGAAAGTTGTTCCAAAAGATAATCAAGTTCAGGTTGATGGGGATTATCAGGTTCAAGTGATGGTCCTGATCTAGCACAGGAATCCCCTGGTTTCATTACTATACTGGTGCTTCAGGACACTTCAATTCACATGATAAGTTTTCCGGAGACTATAACTGTCACGATCCGAACCCCGAGCCCGCGACTGGTGCCCTACCTGGGTGCCCCCTCTTATACCCTCACATCCCATATAACACATAGACCAGATAACATATGGAAAACTGTATATATAACAACAAGGCAAGCCAACGAGGCTGCCGCTATATATATATATGTAAACGGAAACATCCCGACAATAAAGTAGTACAACTGGCCAACAATATATACAACTCACGCAAGTCCAGCCCACATATGAATACAAACCTCTAAGAGTTGGACAATAAACTATGACGGGACAAGGCCCCGCCGTACCCATAGATGTACATAAGACTGTAATACAAACTCCGTACCAAAATGACAAGCCTCCAAAATAATGGAACTTTCCCAAAACTGAGTAGAGATCCTAAGAACGAGGATTACCAAACTGTGTACCTACACCTGCGGCATGAAACACAGCCCCCCGAGGAAAGGGGGTCAGTACGAAAGATGTACCAAGTATGTGAAACAATAAGTACTGTAAATGAGATCATAACAGTCCAAATATAATAGGAGACAAGTATGATAATCAAAATACCAGTACAACTGTGCCTTATGAAAATGAGAGTAATTAGAATCAACTTTACCCTTTTTTTTAAAAGACCATTTCAAAATATGAAATCAACTTTACATTTTAACATATGAAAAGTCATGTCAAAATCAGGGACACCTGCCCTCAGAATCATTATGCAATCCAAATCATGGGTCTTGAACCCGCATTATGAAAGCATGCCCATGGAATTCCTTCATCACAGAAGCATGTCATCATGAAGAGGTAGTCCATGGAATAATATGGCAGAAGCATGCCCATGGAATTCCTCCATCATGTAAGCATGTCCATGTAATAATATAACGGAAGCACGCCCATGGAATTCCTTCATCATGTAAGCATGTCCATGTAAATAATACAATAATGTTGCCGGCCCTTCAGTGAGGGACGCGGTGATGTGGAAATATAACACTTGCACGAAAGGCTATCATGAGCAAACATATTCAAGTTAAATCATCTTTGACTCTTATTAGAACAAATAGAATGAACTATCATTTTAGAAAACTCAAGGCACAATCATGTCATGTAATACTAGGGACTTGAACCCAAAAGTACTATGTACATCCATTCTTAATAAAAAGAATCATATCATGCAATATTAGAGACTTGAACCCAAAAGTACTATGTACATTCACCGTAAATATCATGAAATATTAGGGACCTGAACCCAATAGCACCATGTACGTCCGCCGTACATCCTTTCCTTTATAAAACCCCAAGGCACTAGCCTTGCAACATCAAGACACTTACTCTTTAAAAATCAAGTTTACACTTTTAAAATCAAGGCACTTACAGCTTTAAAACCAAGTGAATTATACTTTTAAAATCAAGTCAAGTATACTTTTAAAATCAAGTAACTTATTCTTTTCCAATCAAGTCACTTATACCTTTGACATCAAGTAACTTCCTTCATAAACCACAATGAATCCGAATTCATTTAAAGCACGTACGTCCACCGTACACTCATTTTATAAAGTTCATGCTCAAAGAAAGATAGGAAGAATCACATACCTCTTCGGCTATTCCACACGCTAAGTAGAATACGCCACAAGTAGTACTTCAACCTATAATGACAATAACACTTCTATCAACTTCATGCTTACTAGTGTAGGTTAATACCAAGTAATGGCTCCTCTTTGTTACAAAAAATTTGGGCAGCACCTCCCCTATATATACGTACTTTTCCACCTTTCAAGAAGGCCAATTTCATCAATAACCAAGACACCAATTAAGGGCACAACCAACAGTTAACCAAGGTGATTCAAAAACAAATTTCTCACGTAAAAACAGCCTCATAATCCATATAAAACAGTCCACAAAAATCAGTCCATAATCCAACAATAACAAGGGTTAAATGTGAGACCTTTTAACACCTTTCTACACCCTTAATCCCTTAGGAACTTCATTAGCAATTAATACATTTAAACATGAATATTGGTGGCTGAATTTCCAGCATTTTAATACCACAAAACAGTACCTTAAAACTGCATAACAATATCCAACAATTTTATAGCATATACGACCAACAACCCCAATACGATAACCCTTTCCGTAATCCTTTAAAATCCAATTCAAGTTCCAATACTTTTATATAAGCCATATCAACTTATCAACAACAATATTACTTCATTTTAACATGCAATAGGTGAGGATAATAATAACAATAACCAACGAAATCCAAAATCCCGAAAATTGTCTACATTCGGCCCAACCATTCAAAACTGCCCCTACACTTCTTATCCTTCATTATTCTTAATACAAGTTCATCTATTAACACCAACAATATGTAATATCTAATTACTTCAAAAGGAAGAAGAATTTTACCTTAAATATTGCCCAAAAACCGTCCAAACAGTCCACAATCTTTCGGCCCACAGTTTTGTCTTAGCTCCACTTCTTCAAGTTCCAGTCACACCCATGTATCCTATACAAGCTTATAACCAAATTCCCTTCTTGTTTTAATCCCAAAAAGTTGATAAACAAGCCTAGGGTTTCAAGGCAATCTCTCGGCCCAAAATGTTTTGGAGGATCTTGGAGAGTTAACTTGGCTTAGAACTTGATTACGGTTCTTAATCTTGGAAAATAACTTAGTCTTGCTCTTCATTTGGCCATGAATTTCGAAACTTGCAAGCAAGGAATAAGAGAGAAAAGTGTTTGAAAGATAAGAGATATTATGTAATGAAGTCCAAGTCTTGTAAGACTTATCTATATACACAACTTATAAGACAAGTGGGGGAGGGATACATGTCACCCTCTAATTGGTCCATAATTTCCTCTCTTAACAAAATATCTAAATATTTGTCTAAAATATCCAAAAATCGAAGAGCCCCACAAACTTGTGAAATTTTTGGCGGGCCCCATATTATTAATTCAAAGACTTTATAATCTAATACTAATTCCATAAATCCAATTAGAAGAATTAAACTCCAAGTTAATAATTTTCGTCATCACATTTTTCCGAAATTTTTCCTTAAGAAAATGTAATTATTCTTTCCTTCCAAAATTCAATTCTTATTTCCTTAGGTACATTCTCATATCAATGCCTTGAAATTACGGGGTGTAACTGTTACACCCCGTAGTTCAGGTCCTGCTTATGGGGACGTACGAAAGGAGTTAAGATTTAAATTTTTGACGGAATGTTTCGAACGGGTTTTTAGTCAACTTTGAGGCGGTGTATGTCCAATTACATTGAGAGTTCCTAGGTGTCTCAAAGGCCTAGTACGTAGTTCGTTGAGTCTAGTTCCCAACGCAACCAACCGTTCGTCGATAGGGCATCAGAGTAGAAAGTTATGGAAGTTACAAATTCGATGCGATCGGACGTAAAAATATTTCTGGCCGTGAGCCACGAGCGGCCGCGGACGCAGGCCGTGGCGCTAAATGTTCTGAATGTTCGCTGAAGTTGCAGCGCCGCGGCGCCGGCTGCAGGGCCGCGACGCCGAGGCGGGTTCTGCGAGGCTGGGGGAAAAATCAGAACTGTTTTGTTTTAAAAAAGGCCATGGGAGGGTGACAAGTGTCCCCCCCCATCTGATTTTTGCATGTCCTATTTATTGACCAAGTCTTGAAGACTTGGTCATTCTTCAAGCTCTTCTCTCTCTCTAAAATTAAAAGCTCTCCCTTCTCTCTAGAAAATCAAGAGGAAATCAAGGCTTGAGAAAAATCTGAAAAAAGTGGCAAGAAGGAAACTTGTTGACAAGCTTGTAGGAGCCTTTGTGGTGGTGTTTGTGGAAAGGAGGCTAGTGAATTTGTTGGATTAATTTGGCTAAAGCTCTAAGGTAACAATTCCTTCTCTTTTTGCTAGTTTATGGTGTTGCATGTGAAGAAGAAAGAACTTGTAGTGGTAAATATTGCTCTTAGATAAATTTCATGTAAGAAATATGATTTGGATTTGAAGGGATTGAATAAGGTTAGGAGGTGAACATGTTGTAGCCAAAATACTACCTTTAACTTATTGATTTAGTTAATATGCATTGTGGGGCAAAATTTTACACATCCAAGATTAGGTGTGTAATCCCCTTGTATTGATTGGATTGTTGGGCCTTAAAAGTGGCGTTTGGATGTTGAATTCGGCCTTGAAAAAGGTGGCAAAGTACGTAGAAACAAAGGAAATGCTGCCCGATTTTCCGTAGAATTTAGTGACTTTGCACTTGGAATAATCTACGTTGAAGCTAGAGGTTAATAAACGTATTATGGTCATTATAGGTTGACGTACTACGTGCGGTATATTGGACTTAGCAAGTGGATTGACCCGAAGAGGTATGTGGAACTTTCCTACCTCTTGAGCATGGATAGTTGCATCTATGTAGTACGGTAGACGTACAAGGCTTTGATATTCCTTACTTATTTTAATGATGTCTTAAGTTTCAAAGTTAAGGGACTTGAAATGTTTTAAGTATATGATACTTGTTTCGTTTTAAAAGTATAAGTCCCTTGGATATAGGGAAATGTATTTGACTAATGTTTAACGTCAATATAACGACTTTATGGGAAGTTGGTTGTATTGGCTTATTGGAAGGTTAACAAAGAAAGAATTACTCTAAGTAAAATAAGTACGGATAAATGATTTGAAATTGTGAAAGGCAAATTGATTTTAAGGCATTAATTGTCTAAGGTTTTAAAAGAAATGAAGTCACTTGATTTAGAAGCCTATTATAATTTTAAAAGGAAACGTGACTTGTCTTGAAAGGTAGTCGTGACTTGATACTACTGTTATTAGTATCTTGGGAGTCTTATATAAAAAGGAATCATTTCTTAAAAGGTTAGAGGTACGTGGTACTTGGGTTGAATTCTCGGATTTTCTCTTAAAATGACACGTTAGTGCCTTAAGTAAACTAAAATGAGAGGATATACTAATAATGTTAATAAGAAGTTAGGAGATATTCTTAACTTGCTTACGTTATGATAAGCCGGTAGCGCTTATGTTATGTATGATAGCCGGTTGTGCTGGGTTATGTATTGTTATTATTATTACTACTTATGCCATGGATTTGCTACCCATGATGCGAGTGCGGCGCTTGTACTCATGCGGGCCCACCGGGTCCATGCGGGTGAAATAGTCCCATGCGGGTGAAATAGTCCCATGCGAGGCGGATGACCTCATGCGGGTGAAATAGTCCCATGCGGGTGAAATAGTTCCATGCGAGGTGGATGACCTCATGCGGGTCTACAGGACCTATGCGGGTGAAATAGTCCCAGGAGTAGGATTGCTTAATGATACTACGGGCGAGAGACCCTGTTTTGATCATGAGCCTCCTATTTTTATGCAGTAAAGTTTATACTTGTTACTCTCATTGTTAGTAAGGAACAGTGCAATGTAATTTGATTTTCATCCATGACTCCAGCTTATTTTAGACTTATGATATTATTACAGTATTTTCCAGTTTTACATACTTGGTACATATTGTGTACTGACCCCCTTCCTCGGAGGCTGCGTTCATGCCGCAGGTTGGGGTAAGCAGGTGGTGGATCCTCATTCTTAGGATCTTTGCTCAGGTGTCAGAAGCTCCACTTCTCCGGAGGCTTGACTTTTGGTACGGTTCTCCCTGAGGTTGTAGATGTTATGTACATTCAGGGGTATGACGGGGCCCTGTCCCGTTATAGTGGTTATACATTCTTAGAGGTCTGTAGTCCTGTTATAAATTGGGTTGTTAAGGATGTAACTGTTCAGTTTTTGTTACATTTAGAGGTACCCATTTTGGGTTAGCCTGCTTTATATTCTATATGAGTTCTTGTTGTGAGTTTATTGTTCCGCTGGTTTTCTCTGATGTTGTGTCACAAGGGTGCCCGGGGTAAGGCACCAGTCACAGGTCCGTGGTCGGGTCGTGACAAAAGTGGTATCAGAGCAGTTAATCCTCGGAAAGGGTCTACAGGCCGTATCTAGTAGAGTCTTGATTATCGGTGTGTTGTGCACCACATCTATAATCAGGATGCTACAGGATATTTAGGATTGGTTTCCATTCTTTCACTCTAAGATCGTGCAATAGAGCTGTGTTATAGGTTGAACTTCCTCTGACATATTTTTATGTATCAGTTATGCCTCCACGCAAGGCAACCGCGGCCCAGAAGGGCAAGGCAATTGAGGGAGCTGCTAGTAGGACACAGAGGGTTACGAGGGCACAGGCCCAGTCTTTACCTGAGATGATGTTTCGGACGGCGAGTTCCATGACGTCGCCACCCCAGAGAGTTCGGCAAAGCAGCGGCCATCGAGACCGCGGTACACGAGCCTCGATTACGGCTGGAGCGAGAGGATATGGGTTACAAGAGATGGCGATTATTAGCCGTGATCGTGGCAAGCGGGAGGGCGACGGGAGGCAGTGGTTCCGGTTGTACCCGTAGTCCACCCCAGATCTGATAGCTCGAGACTTCGGGACTTTTTGAGTTGCAGCCCACCAGAGTTCTATGGGTCGAGGCCTGAGGATGATCCTCAGGAGTTTATCCGACAGTTACAGCGGATCATGAGAGTGATCAGGGCCTCGGAGACAGAGTCGGTATTATTGGGTTCACATCGGCTGTGGGATACTGCAGTTGACTGGTATGATTCATGGGAACTATCCCGAGGGGAGCATGCGCTTCCAGCTGTTTGGGACGAGTTCTCAGAGGCGTTCCTTAGCCATTTCTTGCCTCCGCAGATGAGGAGAGCTCGGGCTGATAGATTTCTGACGTTGAGACAGAGCGGGCGGACGGTCCGGGAGTACAACGTAGAGTTTGACTCGTTGGCTCGGTATGTACCCGCTTTGGTAGCAGACATGGAGGACAGGGTGCACCACTATGTCACAGGGCTCGATGATTACCTAGCAGAGAGTTGCACGGGAGTAGCTCTTCAGCCGGGCATGAACATTGCCCGCATGCAGGCTTATGCACTTGGGTGTGAGGAACGTAGGGGCCGACGGATTGATAGGTATCAGCAGAGAGGCCAGCGAGGTCCTCTGGTAGTTTTCGAGGTAGACAACCTCGATGCCAGACCGGTTGCACCTCGGTGGTTGAGCGCTCCACCATCTTCCGGACGCATGGTATTCGAGGCGGGGCAGGGTTCGTGGCGGGTTCCTGAGAGGACCGGTGTTCCAGTCAGATGAGGCCACATATACCTCGGTGTGGTCGTTGTGGTGATTGCCATTATGGGGGGTGTCGTGTTCCTTGTCAGGACCCGAACCCGGGCCCGTGACTGGTGCCTTACCCCGGGCACCCTAGTGATACAACATCAGAGAAAAACCAGCGGAAATAAAAACTTAAACATACAATTAGATATGGATCAAGATAGAAGAAAATAGGCCAACCAAAACGGTTGCCTTTCAGCATATATAAATATATCGACATTTGAACAGTTACAATCCTTACAACCCTGCCCACATTACTCATGCACCTTTAAGATTTTTACAACAACTATGACGGACAGGGCCGCCATACCCCCGAATGTACAAAACCTACGTAATCGTGGGTAACATACCAAAAGATAAGCCTCAGGAACGGAGCTTCCAATCTGCTGAAATGTGATCCTAAAAGCGGGGATCGACGGTAGATGTACCTCTACTGCGGCATGAACGGCCGAAGGAGGTCGATACAACAGTACCAAGTATGTGAAATCAGAATATCAGTAAATGAAATCATAATAGTCTATATAAAGCAGGAGACATATATGATAACCAAACTACAGTACACACAAATACAGTTATATCAAGTCAGGGACTCATGCCCCCCAAGTCATTACTCAAATATAATGATGGGTCTCACGCCCATAACATCAATCATGCCCGTGGAATACCTTCGCCAGCTGGCGATCTATGATATGATAACACCAAGAAGTACACCAACACCAAGTCCTACACGATGCCAAAGCCGTACTAACAATACAATACAACCAAACCACGGTCGACACGGCAAGTCTGGCCGACTACCGATACAAGGCCGCCACGTGTCGGCGGGGCAATCACGAGCTAACTACTGTGTACCAAGGCGTATCACGAGACCGTCACTACTGAGCGGGACAAGTGCGAGGGCTAACTACCAGTAAGGCGAATCACCAGGCAGACGGCAAGTACGAAGCCGACCACGTGTACCAAGGCGAACAAGAAGAAACCTGCGGAGAGCTAGTCCATGGAATAACACTATCAACAGGAGCGTACCCGTGGAATTCTCCGTCACTGCCGGTACGTCCAAGTAAGTTCTCAACAAGTCAACCGGCCCTCCATCGAGAGACGCGGTAGTATAGAAACACAATTCTTGCACAACAAAGGCTATCACAACAAGCATAGGCAAGTTTCACAACAACAAGCATAGACAAGTTATACACAACTCAAGGTACTTTCATTTTATGTCAAAGTCCGGGTTTTAACCCTAAAGTACTACGTACGTTAAATTCCTTTTAAGAGATCCATTCCTTTTATAAAAGTCACCCGATACCCTTAGTATAAAAAAATAGAGTGACTTACATCTTTTTAAGTAAACCAAAACAACTTCCATACTTTCCTTTTTAAAACCAAATTAAGGCAATACCATGCCTTCTTTTTGGACCAAAACACTTCTCTTTTTAAAGTCAAGTTACCACATTAAAACCAATGATAAAACCCTTCTTTTGTTTTCATAAAGTCGTTATAACTAACTTCCCATAAAGCTGTTATAACACTTTATGTTTTAAACCAATTTAAGACAAAACAATGCCTTTCTTTTCCCTAAAGTTCCAGTTTGCCTAATTTCAATTACTCAAGTCTCTTTATTTTAGAAAAGTTTCATAGTTCAATGTCTTAATCCCTTTTGAAACAATTGAGTAACATATGCCATAGGTGTGAGTAGTTTATTCTTGTTTATAACCATCTTATTAAAGCAGCCATGATCTAGAAAATGTAATATCATTTTGTCTCATCTTAGCTTCTATGCAGATGGAGGTTTGTACTGGTTTTAATAATACTTCATTAGTCATTACATTTCCCTTTATTAACGCTGCAGTGGTTTGTCGATACTCATTCTGATTTCCGAAATCAGTAAAACATTATTCCTTTTTTAAAAACCAAGTACTCATTACTCACGAATGAGGTTTCACACAAAATTTATATTAATTCATTTATGTCAAGTCTCTTATCTTTTAAGATCAAGTCTCTTAACTTTTAAAATTAAGTCTCTTAACTTCTAAAAATCAGTAAACCATTCTCTTTATCTCTCTTAAGACGTTATACCTAACTTCCCATAAAGCTAGTATAACTCTTATGTTTTCAAAACCAAGTATTACTCTTCTTTCAAAAAGGTTTCTTAATTCTTTTGAAATACTTCAAGATTCTTATTATTCAGGCTTAAGTCAAAAGACATTGCCGTACAACTACGTTCAGTCAACACACGTACGTCTACCGTACTATATATATATATATCTTTAAAATATCATGCTCAAGAGTATAGGAAGAATCACATACCTCGCGACGATTATCGACTATAAGCAAAACGCTCCACGGCTATAACCCGGCTAGCCTTGTCCACCTTCCAAGTAGCACATGCTACTCGCAGAATATTCAACCAATAAAGGCTATCAGTCTACTGTAAATACAGTCCTATGTAAGTACAGTTGAATCTTCTACTTTATTATTCTTCTGATGTGATTTATTCAAGTCTATTCTGTAATATCCTCCTATTACATTTCAATTCTTTTCTGTAATATCCTTCTATTACAGTTCAAATCTCTTCTATGAATCTTATATTCATTTCTATACAACTACAGTATGTAATTCCCAATTACAATAGAAGGACAGTAGTATTTACCTCGATAAGCCCAAAATTATTCAAGTTATAATGTCGATCCTGAGCAACGTTAAGATCCTACTCCGTGCGCTCCAACCCGCTCCAAACAACCCTTAGAAGTTCTACGCAACTTCTACTTAACACTTCAACCGACTATGAAGGTTTTCCTTGGTTTCCAGGATCGTGAGGGAAGTATAATAGTATTTCCGGGCTTTTCGATAGTGGTAACTTTTGGAATACTACAAGGTATTTGGGCTAGAGTATTTAGGGCATTATAACAATACTGGAGAAGTATTTCAACCAAGGGGGTATTATACGAAACCACAAGGCAAGTGGGGGGTTAGATTCTCGCCAAGGCTTCCCAAAGGGGGGGGGGGGGGGGAACCTTGGACGAACACAACACTTAAGGGGGAGAGGGTTTTTAGACTTGGAGAATGATTTTTGGATGAAGAATTTCATCAACTAAGGGGGGTATTTATAGGTCAAGCAAAGGCCAACCAATGGCCAAGATGAAGCCAAGTGCTATGCAAGTGTAGGGCTAGGATTCATCCATGTGTCCTTATCCATCTACTACACAAAATATCCTACCTAACCCTTGACCAAGAAAGGGCACAAAAAACGTGCCAAAGAATGCCCTCCATTGCCGTCCATTGAGGGTGACAAGTGTCACCCTCCCGTTGTTCCAAAATGTTTCGTCTCTCAGAAAAATCCGCAAAAATTATAAATGACATAGCCGGAATTTTCCCTTCGCAAGTCTAGTAAAACGTTTCGTCGAAAAACGATTCTTTTTGGTACTTGTGCCCAAATTTCGAACCTTGCCAACCTTAAGGCTTAAATTTTTATACGTACGCCCTCACGTACATACTCTGGAAATACGGGGTATAACATTCTCCCCTCCTTAGAAACATTCGTCCCGAATGTTCCTTCTCAAGACGGATAACGATAAAGTTCCTCTAACAAGTTGCCAACGCCACACCTGGCCATGAAATAACACACGTTCTCTTCCTTTCTTACTTGTCGTGCCCTTCTCGAACACTTGAACTCTTCTAGTATACGTACCACACTTTAGTCATCGCCTCAGTTTCCAAAACTTTGGAGTCACCACCTCCAAACTTGGTCATCTTACTAACCTCAATCTTCCTTAAGGCCATTCCCGGCCTTCACGACCGCTCGTCGAACATATCCACGAACTCATACGATGGTCATCTAAACTTGGGCCTAGCACCCTCGTGACCCTACCACCTGGCGGGACCACCTCGAACTGACCCAACCCTAAACCGGGCTACGGGTTGACCCGCAACATGGCCCCAACCCGACCCACTTAACGCATCAAGCTCTTGTTCCCCGATCCGGAACAATCTTACCTATACAGGTCATGCAAGCTACCACTTCCATTTTACACTACCCAAGGAATTTTCCCACAATTACTCCACGTATACTTATACATTCTGACAAAGATCACCCGCAAAGTCTTGTACTCAAGACGGCCTTACATCTAAAGTCTCAACTGTAATATTCTAAGGTTCATCATTTTCTCACCCCCAGGCTTACCCTTTTTCACCAACCAGGTTTCTAAATCACATTTTTGCACAAAGCTATCCGAACATAACACTAAACACATCATCATAACATCAATACATACAAAACTCTAGAGGGTTAAGGATATACCTGAAAAATAGGCGGTTCAAAGGACCGCTAAAACTGGGAACTTCCACCGCGACCTCTCGCTGCGCCAGGTGTATGAACATCCCGCCTAACTATGGAAGGTGAAGAACCCGTGAATCGCCTAGTAGTCAGTGCTATCCTACCGCTACCCGCCTGGACAATCTCTCGCCAGATGGCCCTGTTGGCCGCAAAAATAACAATCTCCCAAGTTAGTACGACACTCTCCCTTATGAAGTTTTCCACAATGGCCACACTGAGACAAGGGTGACCTCATCCGGCGAGCACTCCTACTCCCCTGAAAATCTGAAACCTGGGAGCCCTGACCTGCTCCTGAATATCCCGGCGTCCCGGGCGTGGAGGACCACTCAGCATCGGGCGAGGTACATAATCGACGTCTTTGAGGCGGTCCGCCTCGAAAGTCACCAAAGGACCCTTCGCTCGCCCTTCTCGCTAATCGTCATTCCGCCGATTGCCCGCCTCACATCCAAGTGCATAAGCTCGCACGCGGCAATGTCCATGCCTACCAAGAGCTACACCAACAACTCTCTCGCTAGGTAATCATCGAGCCTCAGAACATATCGGCACTCGATCCTCCCTACTAGCTACTAACGCGGGACGCATCGCCAATGAGTCGAATTCCACATTGTACTTCAACCATACGCCTGCTCGCCACAGAACACCAAAAACTGTCGACCGAGCCCTCCTCGCCGCGAGGCAAGAAATGTGCAAGAAATGCCTCGAGAACTCGCTCCATACGGAAGTGCATGCTCTCCCGACAGCTCCCATGAATCAAAACCACGATCGCGGTATCACGCACCGATACGAACCTAGACCACCGACTCGGTCTCCGATGCCTTGATCACTCCTACGATCCGTCAGAATCGCTTGATGAACTCCTCGCGATCATCCTCGTGCCTCGACCCATAAAACTCGCGCCTACAACTCGTAAAATCCCGCAAATTTCAAACTATCTCGATCTAGGGTGAACCATCGGTGCTATCGAACCGCCGGCCCACTTATCCTCAAGTCCGCCACAACCCCGCCATTAATCGCCCACTTGTAACCCATCCTCTCGCCTGCATCGCGGGCCGAGGCTCGTGCATCGTGGTCTCAGAGATCGCGCCGCTTCTACTCGCAGCCTCCCATCGCCGCTTGCCCTTCTCGCCCGGTTTGCGCGAGGCATAATCGGTAAAACGAGATACGTCGAGGGGTCCAACTTACAACACCTCTAAGGCACGATCTCGTAATGAGAAGGCGGAAACCAATCCTAAATGTCCTATAGCCTCACGATTATAGATGTGCACAACACACCGATAATCAAGACTCTACTAGACACGGTCAGACACTTTCCGAGGACTAATCGCTCGATACCACTTTTGTCAGACCGAACCTGCCCGTGGATCGTGCCTTACCCGGCACCCTAGTGATACAACATCGAGAAAACCAATGAAATAAAAACTTAAACATACAATTAGATATGGATCAAGATAGAAGAAAATAGGCCAACCAAAACGGTTGCCTTTCAAAGATATATAAATATATCGACATTTGAGCGATTCTAATCCTTACAACCCCGCCACAACAATTGCTACATGCACCTCTAAGATTTTTACAACAACTATGACGGACGGGGCCGCCATACCCCTGAATGTACAAGAACCTACAGACTCAGGGTAACATACCAAAAGATAAGCCTCCGAAGGAACGGAGCTTCCCAATACGCTAAAATGTGATCCTAAACGCGGGGATCGACAGCCGATGTACCTCTACCTGCGGCATGAACGCAGCCCCCCGAAGGAGGTCGATAACAGTACCAAGTATGTGAAATCAGAAATCGTAAATGAAATCATAATAGTCTATATAAAGCAGGAGACATGTATGATAACCAAACTACAGTACACACAAATACAGTTATATCAAGTCAGGGACTCATGCCCTCCAAGTCATTACTCAAATATAATGATGGGTCTCACGCCCATAACATCAATCATGCCCGTGGAATACCTTCCTCACTGCCGTGATCTATGATATGATAACACCAAGAAGTACACGAACACCAAGTCCTACACGATGCCAAAGCCGTACTAACAATACAATACAACCAAACCACGGTCGACACTGGCAAGTACGAAGCCGACTACGGATACCAAGGCCACGTGTCGGCCGGGGCAAGTACGAGGGCTAACTACCAGTACTGGCGTATCACGAGACCGTCACTACACCGAGCGGGGCAAGTGCGAGGCTAACTACTGTGTACTAAGGCCGAATCAGCCACGAGGCGGGGCAAGTCTGGAAGCCACCACCGGTACCAAGGCCGAACAAGAAGAAACCTCATGGAGAGCTAGTCCATGGAATAACACTATCAGCGAGCGCGTGCGGAATTCTCCGTCACGCAGACGTCCAAGTAAGTTCTCAACAAGTCAACCGACCCTCCATCGAGAGACGCGGTAGTATAGAAACACAATTCTTGCACAACAAAGGCTATCACAACAAGCATAGGCAAGTTTCACAACAACAAGCATAGGCAAGTTATACACAACTCAAGGTACTTTCATTTTATGTCAAAGTCCGGGTTTTAACCCTAAAGTACTACGTACGTTAAATTCCTTTTAAGAGATCAATTCCTTTTATAAAAGTCACCCGATACTTTAGTATAAAAAAATAGAGTGACTTACATCTTTTTAAGTAAACCAAAACAACTTCCATACTTTCCTTTTTAAAACCAAATTAAGGCAATACCATGCCTTCTTTTTGGACCAAAACACTTCTCTTTTTAAAGTCAAGTTACCACATTAAAACCAATGATAAAACCATTCTTTTGTTTTCATAAAGTCGTTATAACTAACTTCCCATAAAGCTGTTATAACACTTTATGTTTTAAACCAATTTAAGACAAAACAATGCCTTTCTTTTCCCTAAAGTTCCAGTTTGCCTAATTTCAATTACTCAAGTCTCTTTATTTTAGAAAAGTTTCATAGTTCAATATCTTAATCCCTTTTGAAACAATTGAGTAACATATGCCATAGGTGTGAGCAGTTTATTCTTGTTTATAACCATCTTATTAAAGCAGCCATGATCTAGAAAATGTAATATCATTTTGTCTCATCTTAGCTTCTATGCAGATGGAGGTTTGTACTGGTTTTAATAATACTTCATTAGTCATTACATTTCCCTTTATTAACGCTGCAGTGGTTTGTCGATACTCATTCTGATTTCCGAAATCAGTAAAACATTATTCCTTTTTTAAAAACCAAGTACTCATTACTCACGAATGAGGTTTCACACAAAATTTATATTAATTCATTTAAGTCAAGTCTCTTATCTTTTAAGATCAAGTCTCTTAACTTTTAAAATTAAGTCTCTTAACTTCTAAAAATCAGTAAACCATTCTCTTTATCTCTCTTAAGACGTTATACCTAACTTCCCATAAAGCTAGTATAACTCTTATGTTTTCAAAACCAAGTATTACTCTTCTTTCAAAAAGGTTTCTTAATTCTTTTGAAATACTTCAAGATTCTTATTATTCAGGCTTAAGTCAAAAGACATTGCGCACAACCACGTCACAACACACGACGCTCACCGCACTATATATATATATATCTTTAAAATATCATGCTCAAGAGTATAGGAAGAATCACATACCTCGCGACGATTATCGACTATAAGAAAAACGCTCCACGGCTATAACCCGGCTAGCCTTGTCCACCTTCCAAGTAGCACATGCTACTCGCAGAACATTCAACCAATAAAGGCTATCAGTCTACTGTAAATACAGTTGAATCTTCTACTTTATTATTCTTCTGATGTGATTTATTCAAGTCTATTCTGTAATATCCTCCTATTACATTTCAATTCTTTTCTGTAATATCCTTCTATTACAGTTCAAATCTCTTCTATGAATCTTATATTCATTTCTATACAACTACAGTATGTAATTCCCAATTACAATAGAAGGACAATAGTATTTACCTCGATAAGCCCAAAATTATCCAAGTTATAATGTCGATCCTGAGCAACGTTAAGCTCCTACTCCGTGCGCTCCAACCCGCTCCAAACAACCCTTAGAAGTTCTACGCAACTTCTACTTAACACTTCAACCGACTATGAAGGTTTTCCTTAGGGTTTCGTTTTTGTGACTGAGGGGAAGTATAATAGTATTTCTGGGCTTTTCGTATAGGGGTAACTTTTGGAATACTACAAGGTATTTGGGTTAGAGTATTTAGGGCATTATAATAATACTTGGAGAAGTATTTCTCAACCAAGGGGTGGTATTATACGAAACCACAAGGCAAGAGGGGGGGGGGGGTAGATTCTCGGCCAAGGCTTCCCAAAGGGGGAGGGGGAACCTTGGACGAACACAACACTTAAGGGGGAGAGGGTTTTTAGAATTGGAGAATGATTTTTGGATGAAGAATTTCATCAACTAAGGGGGGTATTTATAGGTCAAGCAAAGGCCAACCAATGGCCAAGATGAAGCCAAGTGCTATGCAAGTGTAGGGCTAGGATTCATCCATGTGTCCTTATCCATCTACTACACAAAATATCCTACCTAACCCTTGACCAAGAAAGAGCACAAAAAACGTGCCAAAGAATGCCCTCCATTGCCGTCCATTGAGGGTGACAAGTGTCACCCTCCCGTTGTTCCAAAATATTTCGTCTCTCAGAAAAATCCGCAAAAATTATAAATGACATAGCCGGAATTTTCCCTTCGCAAGTCTAGTAAAACGTTTCGTCGAAAAACGATTCTTTTTGGTACTTGTGCCCAAATTTCGAACCTTGCCAACCTTAAGGCTTAAATTTTTATACGTACGCCCTCACGTACATACTCTGGAAATACGGGGTATAACATTCCTCCAGGAGCTTGTTACTCTTGTGGCCAGCAGGACCATTTGAGGAGAGATTGTCCAACCAGAGGCGGCGGGAATGTTATGGCTCAACCGACAGGGTCAGTGGCTGGATCTTCGTCTTCGGTGGCGATGCGCCCCGGAGGGCAGGGTGTTCACGGACCAGCAGGCCGCGGCAGGGGTCGTGGTAGGGGTCCCAGTTCCAGCGGTCCTCAGAACCGCATTTATGCTATGTCCAGCCGTCAGGACCAGGAGGCGTCACCATATGTCGTCACAGGTACATTATTGGTTTCATGTTGTGATATATATGCTTTGATAGATCCAGGTTCTACCTTGTCCTATATATCTCCTCATATTGCTGGTAGAATAGGGATAGAGCCCGAGTCCATAAAACCTTTTGAGGTGGCTACGCCAGTAGGTGATTCGGTGGTAGATGAGCGGGTATATAAGGCTTGCCCAGTGACTATATACAGTCGTCAGACTCTAGCCGACTTGATAGAGTTGGATATGACGGACTTTGATGTGATTATGGGTATGGATTGGCTAGCGTCTTGCTATGCCAATGTGGACTGTAGAGAGAGATTGGTACGGTTCCAATTTCCTGGTGAGCTACCATCGAGTGGAAGGGAATCTGCGTCGGCGGTGGTAGGTTTATTTCTTACCTCAAGGCTAGGAAGATGGTGCGGAAGGGGTATATCTACCATATGGTTCAGGTATTCGATACTGAGGCCGAGATACCCGACCTTCAGTCAGTTTCGGTTGTTAGAGAGTTTCCAGACGTATTCCCAGACGAGCTTCTGGGTATCCCTCCTGAGAGGGAGATTGAGTTTTGCATTGATATGTCGCCAGACACTTGACCGATATATATTCCACCATACAGGATGGCACCTGCAGAGTTGAGGGAATTGAAAGACCAACTGAAAGATTTTCTAGAGAAAGGCTTTATCAGGCCTAGTGTTTCTCCCTGGGGAGCGCCAGTGTTATTCGTAAAGAAGAAGGATGGAACGCTGCGTATGTGTGTTGATTACAGACAACTGAATAAGGTAACTATAAAGAACAGATATCCCCTCCCCAGGATTGATGATTTGTTTGACCAGTTGCAGGGTGCGAGATGTTTCTCCAAGATAGACCTGCGATCTGGTTATCATCAGGTGCGAGTTAGAGAGGCAGATATCCCAAAGATCGCATTCGATGCGGTATGGGCACTATGAGTTCAGGGTGATGTCTTTCGGGTTGACCAACGCCCCAGCAGTATTCATGGATTTGATGAACAGGGTGTTCAAGCCATTCTTGGATATGTTCGTTATAGTATTCATTGATGACATCCTGGTTTATTCGCGCACAGAGCAGGAGCATGCAGATCACTTGAGGGCGGTATCGAGTCCTCGGGGCCCGATTGTATGCCAAGTTCTCGAAATGCGAGTTTTGGTTGGCCTCGATGGATTTCTTAGGGCATGTTATCGGGGCGATGGTATTCGGGTTGATACAAAGAAAGATTGAGGCGATCAAGACTTGGCCTGCACCACTACCGACGGAGTGCGCAACTTTTGGGCCTTGCGGGTTATTATCGAGATTTGTGGAGAAGTTTGCTTCCATTTCAACCTTTGACTAGGTGACTCGTAGCGGTATGTTCGGTGGGCGGATGTTTGTGAGAAAGTTTCCGATTACTAAAGGAGAAGTTGACGATCGCCAGATTATTACTCTTCCGGAGGTTTAGACGGATATGTGGTTTATTGTGATGCATCGGTGTTGGGCTCAGTGCGTCTTTGATGCGAAGACGCAGTAAAGTTATAGCTACGATCTCGACGGCTTAGGAAGCATGAGAAGAATTACCCGCATGACTTAGAGTTGTGGCAGTGATTCATTCCTCAAGATGCGGAGACATTATTTATATGGAGTTCATGTGGATATTTACGCACCACAAGAGCCTCGGTATATCTTCACGAGAGGAGTGAACTTGCGGCAGAGACGGTGGTTGGAGCTACTTAAGGACTATGATGTTGATATCCTATACCACCCTGGGAAGGCCAATGTAGTTGCAGACGCCCTTAGTCGCAGATCGATGGGTAGTCTGTCAGGTGTGCAGCTAGAGAAGAGGGACATGGTCCGCGAGTTACATCAGCTAGCGAGCCTTGGGGTTCGTTTGACTGGTTCTGATAGTAGTGGAGTTCGGGTTCGAGAGGTTTCCGAGTCTTCCATCATCGAGGAGGTGAAAAGGCGATAATATGAGGATCCGATTATGGTACGGTATCGAGATACGGCTCTTCGGGAAGAGAAGAGTCTATATGAGGTAGCTCCTGATGGGGTGCTAAGATTTGAGGGCCGGTTGTGTGTTCCCGATGTGACAGGACTTCGTCAGCAGATTCTGGGGGAGGCACACAATGCTCGTTACTCTATTTATCCGGGGTCGACTAAGATGTACCATGACCTCAGATGTGTGTATTGGTGGGATGGCCTGCAGAAGGACGTTGCGGAGTTCGTGGCGCAGTGTCCGAATTGTCAGCAGGTCAAAGTGGAGCACCAGAAGCCCGGTGGGCTATTGCAGGCTATTGAAATTTCGACTTGGAAGTGGGAAGTGATCAATATGGACTTTATTACAGGGTTACCTCACACTCAGAGGAAGCATGATTCCATCTGGGTTATTGTCGACAGGCTGACGAAATCAAGCCATTTTCTTCCAGTCAGGACGACTTTTTCGGCCGAGGATTATGCTAGACTGTATATCAGAGAGATTGTGAGACTGCACGGAGTTCCTATATCGATTATTTCAGACAGAGGAGCCCAGTTCATGGCTAACTTCTGGAGGTCTTTCCAGAAGGGATTAGGGACACAGGTGAGTCTTAGTACTGCGTTTCATCCTCAGACCGACGGACAGGCCGAGCGCACTATCCAGACACTTGAGGATATGCTGCGGGCATGTGTTATCGATTTCAGGGGTAGTTGGAAGGATCATTTACCTCTGGTTGAGTTTGCATATAATAACAGCTACCATTCTAGTATCCAGATGGCGCCTTATGAGGCCTTATACGGGAGGAAGTGCAGGTCACCGATAGGCTGGTTTGAGGTAGGAGAAGTTCAGTTAGTCGGGCCAGACTTGATTCAGCAGGCAGTGGATAAGGTGAAGCTTATCCAGGAACGGTTATTGTCAGCTCAGAGTTGACAGAAGTCATATGCAGATCATCTGCGTCGACACTTGGAGTTTGAGGTGAATGATTGGGTCTTCCTGAAGGTATCACCCATGAAGGGCGTGATGAGATTTGGAAAGAAAGGGAAACTTAGCCCAAGGTACATTGGGCCTTATCAGATTGTCCGTAGGGTAGGCAAGGTTGCCTATGAGTTAGGTCTGCCGTCCGATCTGGAGGCAGTACATCCAGTTTTTCATGTGTCTATGTTGCGGAAATGTATTGGAGATCCATCTAGAGTGCACCCGATTTGTGATGTCCAGGTGACAGAGGGGTTATCATATGAGGAGAGTCCCATAGCGATACTCGATCGGCAGGTTAGGCGACTACGGACAAAGGATGTGGCCTCCATCAAGGTCTTATGGCGGAACTAGAACAGGGAGGAAATGACGTGGGAAGCAGAGGAGGACATGATGAAGAAGTATCCTCACTTGTTCCCTACACCTCCAGGTAACCCACTTGCCTAATTGTTAGTTTTTTTTAGTTTAGCAATTATTCTTAAGTATTGTTGTGGCCATGTGGAACGTCTTTATTTGCAAGAAGAATAGTTAAGAGGGTATATGTCGATATTTTGATTTGAGTAAGCCTAGAAGGAACATTCAGGACGAATGTTTCTAAGGGGGGGGGGGGGGGGAGAATGTTACACCCCGTAGTTAAGGTCCTGCTTATGGGGACGTACGAAAGGAGTTAAGATTTAAATTTTTGACGGAATGTTTCGGACGGGTTTTTAGTCAACTTTGAGGCGGTGTATGTCCAGTTACATTGAGAGTTCCTAGGTGTTTCAAAGGCCTAGTACGTAGTTCGTTGAGTCTAGTTCCCAACGCAACCAACCGTTCGTCGATAGGGTATCGGAGTAGAAAGTTATGGAAGTTACAAATTCAGTGCGCAGTCGGACAGAAAAATATTTCGGTCAGGAGCCACAGGGCCGCGACGCCAAATGTTCTGAATGTTCGCTGAAGTTGCAGCGCCGCGACGCCGGAAAGCAGGGTCGCGGCGCCGGAAGTTCTGGAAAGTCTCGGATGTTTCAGCGCCGCGGCGCCGAGACGGGTTATGCGATGCTGGGGGGAAAAATCAGAACTGTTTTGTTTTAAAAAAGGCCATGGGAGGGTGACAAGTGTCCCCCCCCCCCATCTGATTTTTGCATGTCCTATTTATTGACCAAGTCTTCATTCTTCAAGCTCTTCTCTCTCTCTAAAATTAAAAGCTCTCCCTTCTCTCTAGAAAATCAAGAGGAAATCAAGGCTTGAGAAAAATCTGAAAAAAGTGGCAAGAAGGAAACTTGTTGGCAAGCTTGTAGGAGCTTTTGTGTTGGTGTTTGTGGAAAGGAGGCTAGTGAATTTGTTGGATTAATTTGGCTAAAGCTCTAAGGTAACAATTCCTTATCTTTTTGCTAGTTTATGGTGTTGCATGTGAAGAAGAAAGAACTTGTAGTGGTAAATATTGCTCTTAGATAAATTGCATGTAAGAAATATGATTTGGATTTGAAGGGATTGAATGAGGTTAGGAGGTGAACATGTTGTAGCCAAAATACTACCTTTAACTTATTGATTTAGTTAATATGCATTGTGGGGCAAAATTTTACACATCCAAGATTAGGTGTGTAATCCCCTTGTATTGATTGGATTGTTGGGCCTTAAAAGTGGCGTTTGGATGTTGAATTCGGCCTTGAAAAAGGTGGCAAAGTACGTAGAAACAAAGGAAATGCTGCCCGATTTTCCGTAGAATTTAGTGACTTTGCACTTGGAATATTCTACGTTGAAGCTAGAGGTTAATAAACGTATTATGGTCATTATAGGTTGACGTACTACGTGCGGTATATTGGACTTAGCAAGTGGATTGACCCGAAGAGGTATGTGGAACTTTCCTACCTCTTGAGCATGAATAGTTGCATCTGTGTAGTATGGTAGACGTACAAGGCTTTGATATTCCTTACTTGTTTTAATGATGTCTTAAGTTTCAAAGTTAAGGGACTTGAAATGTTTTAAGTATATGATACTTGTTTCGTTTTAAAAGTATAAGTCCCTTGGATATAGGGAAATGTATTTGACTAATGTTTAACGTCAATATAACGACTTTATGGGAAGTTGGTTGTATTGGCTTATTGGAAGGTTAACAAAGAAAGAATTACTCTAAGTAAAATAAGTACGGATAAATGATTTGAAATTGTGAAAGACAAATTGATTTTAAGGCATTAATTGTCTAAGGTTTTAAAAGAAATAAAGTCACTTGATTTAGAAGCCTATTATAATTCTAAAAGGAAACGTGACTTGTCTTGAAAGGTAGTCGTGACTTGATACTACGGTTATTAGTATCTTGGGAGTCTTATATAAAAAGGAATCATTTCTTAAAAGGTTAGAGGTACGTGGTACTTGAGTTTAATTCCCTGATTTTCTCTTAAAATGACACGTTAGTGCCTTAAGTAAACTAAAATGAGAGGATATACTAATAATGTTAATAAGAAGTTAGGAGATATTCTTAACTTGCTTACGTTATGATAAGCCGGTAGCGCTTATGTTATGTATGATAGCCGGTTGTGCTGGGTTATGTATTGTTATTATTATTACTACTTATGCCATGGATTTGCTACCCGTGACGCGAGTCGCGCTTGTACTCATGCGGGCCCACCGGGTCCATGCGGGTGAAATAGTCCCATGCGGGTGAAATAGTCCCATGCGAGGCGGATGACCTCATGCGGGTGAAAAGTCCCATGCGGGTGAAATAGTCCCATGCGAGGTGGATGACCTCATGCGGGTCCACAAGACCTATGCGGGTGAAATAGTCCCAGGAGTAGGATTGCTTAATGATACTACGGGCGAGAGACCCTGTTTTGATCATGAGCCTCCTATTTTTATGCAGTAAAGTTATACTTGTTACTCTCATTGTTAGTAAGGCACAGTGCAATGTAATTTGATTTTCATCCATGACTCCAGCTTATTTTAGAATTATGATATTATTACAGTATTTTCCAGTTTTACATACTTGGTACATATTGTGTAATGACCCCCTTCCTCGGGGGCTGCGTTCATGTAGCAGGTAGGGGTAAGCAGGTGGTGGATCCTCATTCTTAGGATCTTTGCTCAGGTGTCAGAAGCTCCACTTCTCCGGAGGCTTGACTTTTGGTACGGTTCTCCCTGAGGTTGTAGATGTTATGTACATTCAGGGGTATGACGGGGCCCTGTCCCGTCATAGTGGTTATACATTCTTAGAGTGCGTAGTCTGTTATAAATTGGGTTGTTAAGGATGTAATCGCTATTCGCTTTTGTTATATTTAGAGGTAGCCATTTTGGGTTAGCCTGCTTTATATTCTATATGGGTTCTTGTTGTGAGTTTATTTTTCCGCTGGTTTTCTCTGATGTTGTGTCACAAGGGTGCCCGGGGTAAGGCACCAGTCACGGGTCCGTGGTCGGGTCGTGACAGTAACATCCTTCCCCCCTTAGAAACATTCGTCCCGAATGTTCATAACAGGTTTCAGGTTAAACAAATATCGGCATAGTCTCATTTAACTATACTCAACAAGACCATATATGCCACACACAACCACAATATATCATACATGCATATACCAATACACTTACGTAACATCGATACATGGAAGACTGGATGTACCGTTTCCAAAACAGATGGTAGATCCAACTCATATGCAACCTTGCCAATCCTACGAACAACCTGGTAAGACCGAATGTATCTCGGGCTAAGTTTCCCTTTCCTAATAAACCTCATCACACCTTTCATGGGTGATACCTTTAAGAAAACTCAATCATCAACCTGGAACTCTAAGTCTCACTGTCGCACATCTGCGTATGACTTATGACGAATCTGAGCTGATAACAATCGCTCTTAGATAAGATTCACCATTTTTTATGGTGTGATATACTAAGTTAGGTCCAAATACTATGATTCGCCTACTTCGAACCATTCCATAGGAGATCTACATCCTCGTCCATATCAAGCCTCATATGAAGTAATTATAACACTGACATGATAACTATCATTGTGCACAAGCTCAATAAGAGGTAAATGATCATACCAACTTTCCTTGAAGTCCAACAAGCTGGTAACATGTCCTCGAGAGTCTGAATCGTCTGATCGGCCTGACCGCAACAGTGAGTGGAAGGTCGTACTTAAATTAACTCAAGTACCCAACCCTTTCTAAAATGACTTCCAGAAGTTGGTTATAACCTGAGTACCTCGGTCAGATATAATAGAACTGACACACCATAGAGTCGAACAACCTCTTTAATATATAACTTCGCGCATTCCTCGGCTGATTTGGTCAGCCAGCCTGTCAACAATTACTCAAATAGATCCAACTCACGAAAAAGTGAGGTAATCTCGTAATAAAGTCCATGTTAATCATTTCCCATTTCCAAATCAGAATCTCGACGTTCTGAGTCAAGTCGCTAGGTTTTTGGTGCTCTATTATTACATACTGACACTTAACCACCAACTCCGTAAGGTTTCTCTTCATGCCATCCCACCAATACATACTTTATGGGATCATGATACATCTAAGTAGATTCATGGTGAATGAAATATTGTGAATAATGAATCTCAGTAGTAATCTTATATCGTAATCCTGCTATATCTGGAATACACTAATGGACCTTCCATCTGAGGTCCCTCTCTCATATACTCGAAGGTTGCAGTTCTTCTTTTCTGTTAGACAACTTTCCAATATATTCCATAAATGGGATCTTTATCATGACGTTCCTTTTTGCCTTCTCGTACTAGGGATGACCCTGCGCATTCTAAGTCATAGAGATATCACTATCTAAACCCCACTTAACTGATTGATGGAAACTATTATATTCGTAGTATCTCCAACGTGCATACTTTATGAAAAATGTCATCGAATCCAGAGTGTGTGTATCATCACCATCAACTCTCATTCATGGTCTTAAAGGATTTTCTTTTCGTACCATCTCATTACTCATAACTATAAACAACTTCATTCCTTTTCTTATTAGCCATACTTTTCTCATACTTCCAAAATATTCTGGTATATATACGTAATCTCAAATAAGGCTCCTGTTTCCAATCCTTGGCGTTACTATATCCATACTTGGTCATTATACTTAGACTCAAAGTCCTTCACTTGCCTCATGGCTAATACTGTCACGACCCGACCCCGGGCCCGTGACTGGTGCCTTACCCCGGACACCCTAGTGATACAACATCAGAGAAAATCAGCGGAAATAAAAACTTAAACATGAAACAAGAGATATGATAATAAAACAGGCCAACCAAAACGGTTGTCTTCTTGCATATATACAGAAATTGAATAGTTACAACCTTTACAACCCTTCCCACAACAGTACTACAGACCTCTAAGAGTGTTATAACAACAATGATGGGACAGGGCCCCGCCATACCCCTGAATGTAAGTACCTACAACGACAGGGGACTATACCAAAGATGAGCCTCCGGAGAAACGGAGCTTCCCAACGCCGAATCGTGATCCATGGCGAGGATCAACAAGCTGGTGTACCTCACTGCGGCATGACGCGGCCCCAAGGAGGTCGATACAACATGTACCAAGTATGTGGCGAAAATCAGAACGAAATCATAATCTAAATAAAATAGAGACATGTATGACAACCAAACTACGATTCCACGACATAAGCGATCATGTCAGCGAGGACTCACGCCTCAAAGTCATCACTCAAATATAACGCGGTCTCACGCCCACAATATCAATCATGCCCGCATCATGGCCACACGCCCCCGGAATTCTCCATCGGTGTAGACATGTCCAGGATGTAATAACAGTATACCGGGTAATCAACCCTGCCGCATGGCCACATGCCCCCGGAATTCTTCATCGGTGCAGACATGTCCATGTAACAACAATAACAATATATCGGGTAATCAACCCTGCCGCATGGCTACATGCCCCCGGAATTCTGCATCGGTGCAGACATGTCCATGTAACAACAATAACAATATATCGGGTAATCAACCTGCGCGCGTGGCCACATGCCCCGGAGTTCGCCGGTGCGGGCATGTCCATGTAACAACAATAACAATATATCGGGTAATCAACCTCGCGTGACCACATGCCGGTCTGCATCGGTGCGAGCATGTCCATGTAACAACAATAACAATATCTGGGTGATTAACTCCGCGTAACGCATGCCGGAATTCTTCATCGGTGCAGACATGTCCATGTAACAACAATAACAATATACCGGGTGATTAACCCGCCGCATGCCCCCGAAATTCTTCATCGGTGCAGACATGTCCATGTAACAACAATAACAATATACCGGCCCTCCATCGAGAGACGCGGTAGCATAGGAATACAACTTTTCACACAACAAGGCGATCACAAGCAAGCACAAGCAAATTTACCATACTTCATTCCGCACAAATATCCATTCTTTCACGAAGTCACCTGATACCAACACTCGTAGTATCCAAAATAGAGTAACTATTATCTTAAGTAAACCAAAATAGTTTCCCCTTTTTAAAGACAAGTACAACCTTCTTTTTCCAAAAGTTCAAGTTTGCCTAATTTCAAATACTCAAGTCTCTTATTTTCGAAAGGTTTCGTAGTTCATAGTCTTAATCACTTAATAACATAATTCTCTTTTAAAACAATTTGAGTAACATATGCCTTATGTGTGAGTAGGTTATTCTTGTTTATAACAATTTTATTAAAGCAGCCATGATCTAGAAAATGTAATACAATTTTGTCTTATCTTAGCTTCTATGCAGATGGAGGTTTCTACTGGTTTTAATAATAATTAATTAGTCAATACATTTTCCTTTATTAACGCTGCAGTGGTTTGTTCGATACTTGTTCTCATTTCCGAAACCAATATAACATTATTCCTTTTAAAACCCAATTACCCATTTCTCATTAAAACGGTTTCACAACTTTTTAACACAACCCAAGTCCTTATTAATTCACATCCAGTCTTTTATCTTTTAAAAACCACAAACCATTTCTTTGCCCACATAAAGTTGTTATAACCAACTTCCCATAAAGCCGTTGTAACACTTTATGTTTTAAACCAACCAAATTCATTTAACACATGTACGTCTACCGCACTACATAGTTCACAACATATCATGCTAGAAAAGATAGGAAGAGGTTCACATACCTCGCGACGATTATCGACAAATAGCAAAAAGCTCCAAAGTACTGTAATCCTGCTAGCCTTTTCCACCCTTCAAGTACAATACGCTACTCGCAGTACTTCAACCTATAACGGTCATATAAGTCTATCAACGTCTAGACTACTCTGTAGAACATTCTAAGCAGAAGGTTCTTAATTCTACGGAAAATTGGGCAGCACTTCCCTACCCGTCAAATTACACAAGTCTATTGTAAATACAGCCCTATGTAAGTACAGTTCAATTCTCTTCTTTACCAACCTTCTATATATCTTATACTTAATTCTAAACTACTATGATATGTAATCTCCAATTACAATAGAAGGACAAAGATATTTACCTCGACAAGCCCAAAATTATCCAAGTTTTAATGTCGATCCTGAGCAACATTTAGCTCCTACTCCGTGCGCTCCAACCCGCTCCAAGCAACCCTTATACGCTCCTAACCAACTCCTCTTTAAGAACCAACCTAACCAAGTGAAGAACACTAAGGTTCTTGTCCTCACAACTCTCGGCCAAGGTGAGGCTTTAGGGGCTAGGGTGTGAAATCTTTTCTAACCTTTTGGTTAATAATCTTCCTAATACACTAAGGAAGAACACTTAAGAGTTTAGGAATTTTTGGACAAAGTTTGGTTAAGGGATAGAGGTGTGGGACGAGAACTATCAAGAGGGGGTTTGCAAGAGCTTCAACTAAAGGGGGGGGGGGTGGGTGTTTGGACGAGAGCTTCTCAAAGGGGGAGAGGGATTTTGAGACTTGGAAAGTGTTTAAGGGATGAAGAAGTCTTGCTAGCAAGGGGGGTATTTATAGAACCACCAAGGGCCAAGATTAAAACAAATGGAGGGTGTAGATGTGGTAGCTTGTTCAAGTGAGGTCTTCCACCAAGTGTCCACCACAATGTTGGGACATATGTCCACCACAACATTGGGACATATGTCCCCCACAACAATGAGCCAAGTGTCCTCCCACTTGCTCAAGAAAACCGTCCACAATGCTGTCACGACCCGACCCCGGGCCGCGACTGGTGCCCTACCTGGGCACCCTGTTCAGGTATACATCAGAGAATAGCAGCGGAACATACACAACATAACACAGGTGTAAACAATATAACAACACATGCTAGCCGATAAGGCCGCCTTCCATAATATAAACAAAGTCAAAAGTACAACTTTACAACTCAGTTCTTACAGCCCAACCACATATGTGAATACAGACCTCTAGGAATAAAAGCGTGGCGGGACGGGGCCGCCATACCACGAATGTACATAATCTACAACATCGGGGAAGAGCGTACTAAAGAAAGACAAGCCTCCGAGAATGGAGCTTAGGCGTCCGATAAGTGATCAAGAGTGTGGATCCGCAACTCGCTACCACTTTCTGCGGCGTGAACGGCCCAGGAAGGGGTCGATTACACAATATGTACTAAGTATGTAAAACTGGAAAGTACTGTAATTACAACATAAGTTTAATAGAAAGCCGGAGACATGTATGATAACAAAATTACAGTACACAGTGCCTTACTAACAATGAGAGTCATAATAGGTGTATACTTACAACGAAGAAAAATAGGATTGGAATCCTACTCCTGGTACTATTTCACCCGCATAGGTCCAGTGGACCTGCGTGAGGTATTCCTCGCATGGAACTATTTCACCCGCATAAGCCCTTACGGACTCGCATGAGGTATTCCTCGCATAAATTTGGACCGCCCGCGTGGGACTATTTCACCCGCGTAAGCCCTCACGGACTCGCGTGAGGTATTCCTCGCATCGTGGTTAGCAAATCCATGGAAATATACAATGCCACAATCGGGAATGACCATGACGAATAATATATCACTAGCCCAAATCCGGCTATCACACATAACATAAGCTCTATCGGCTTATCATACAATATATAAGCAAGTTAAGAAATCCCCTAACTTCTTACTATTCTTGTTCATATACACTCTCGTTTTAGTTTACTTAAGGCACTATCATGTCTTTTATAAAAAAAGAATCCGGGAATTTAACCCACAGTACTACGTACTTCTATTCTTTTAAAATGACTCATTTCATTATAACACTTCCAAGATACTAATAACCGTAGTATCAAGTTACCATTTCTTTTCAAGACAAGTCACAATACTTTTAGAAATAAAAATTAGGCTTCTAAATCAAGTGACTCATGTCTTATAAAACCTTAGGCAATTGATGCCTAAAAATCGAATTGCCTTCCATTAAATCAAGTCATTTATCTTTCCATAAAGTCAATATAACCAACTCCCCATAAAGTCGTTATATTCACTTTATACCTTAGTCAAGTACAATTTCCTATCCAAGGGACTTATACGTTTTTAAAACGACACAAGTATCACATACTTTAATATTCTTCAAGTCCCTTATCTTTAACAAGACTTAAGACATCTTTAATATTCTCAAAGGAGTGAGTTAATCTCCTAACTCACCCGACTTGGCATTTCATAAACAAGTAAAGAATGTCAAAGTCTTGTACGTCTACCGTACTATATACGTGAAACTAGTCATGCTCAAAGATAGGAAAAGTTCTACATACCTTGTCGGGTCAAACCACTTGCCAAGTACAAAGTCCCGCCCGTATTATATCAACCTATAATATTCACAATACGTCCATTAACGCCTTACTTCAAATGTAGAATATTATAAGTGTAAAGTCTCCATTTTCTACGGAAAATCAGACAACACCTCCTTTGTTTATACTCACTTTGCCACCTTTTTCAAGGCCGAAATACAATAACCAAACAGCCCCAATTGGCTCACAACAATATAGAAGGTAGTTCAATACGATTGAATAACCAAACAACCCCAATTGGCTCACAACAATATAGAAGGTAGTTCAATACAATTGAATAACCAAACAGCCCCAATTGGCTCACAACAATATAGAAGGTAGTTCAATACAATTGAATAACCAAACAGCCCCAATTGGCTCACAACAATATAGAAGGTAGTTCAATACAATTGAATAACCAACTAATACAAACTACAGTCCAAATTCGGCCACCTTGAGTTCAACAAAACCAATTCTTATCAAATTTCCATTTCAATCCATATTGGTAGCATAACATGATATCAAGTCGCATTTGATTATAATAACCATAATCTTTAAGTAAGTAACATGCGACGACTTCTAAAAACGACCAACTAGTAATCCAATTTCCAAGTGGCTTGTATAACATTTCAGATTTAACTACAAGAAATCCATAACACTTATAACTTCAACCTATCAACTTCATGCTAGCAACAAGTAGAGCTAACAACAACAATATAAATATGTAATCTTGTAACACCTTTAAAAGACAAGATTATACCTTAACGATTCTTAATCCAACTCCAATCCGAAGTCGCTCCTTAGTAGTTTAGAGCCTCTCCAAGACACTTCAATCCGCTTGTTGAGACCCTTAGAACAACACCAACAATTATCCTTCAAAACTCCAAACAAAACCTAGAAAGACCATTAGGTTTTCGTTTGCGACTAACCCAAACCAATCTTTTTCCAAGATTTTTCTATTGAGATGTGTTTACAATACACCTAAGAACCTTGGTTTAAAGTGAGGAGCTAAAAGAACAAGGAACAAAGATTTTTTTTTCTTGCTATAGAACCCGAGAGCTTTGCTCTATGTTCATCCAATATTGTGTGAAATTTAGCTAAGTGTTGGCACTAGTAGTGCTACTAGTAGTAATATAAAGGGTCATGGAGGGTTAAGATGCATCCAAATGGTTGGCTTGGATAAACTCTTAGCAATAATCAAGACTTATTGACCATTGACTTAGTCAAGATTGTCAAGCCACAACTTGCAAGACTTTAGTCATCCAAGACTTATGGTAAATGACCATATTGGCCATGCCATTTCGTCCAAGGCATTGCTAAGGGGTGACACGTGTCGCCCTCCCATTCGTCCACAACACTTACGTTTTCCGACAATTTCATAATTCCGATAAATTTATAAGTCTCAAATCTTAACACTTGTGAGTTCTTACTTATGTTCTTAAAACATGTCCTGAAATTACGGGGTGTAACATTCTTCCCCCCTTAGAAACATTCGTCCCCGAATGTTCTTTCGGAGTCACACTTACAATTAGCGACATAGTTTCCTTTCACAGCCCCGACATACCAAAAATGCCACTCATGGCCACATAAAAACATTTAAGCAAAAGAAACACTTCAATTAAAACCTGACAAGTAAGGGAAAATGAAATACCTGAAGGTATAGGAAATAAGTGAGGATACCTCCTCAACATGTCCTCCTCCGCTTCCCAAGTCAACTCCTCTCGGTTATCATTTCTCCATAGGACTTTGTGGAAGCTACATCCTTGGTCCGCAGTCGCCTGACCTGGCGATCGAGTATCGCTATGGGACTCTCCTCATACGATAACCCCTCTGTCACCTGGACCTCACTAGTAGGGAAAACTCTCGCTGGATCACCGATACACTTTCGCAACATAGAAACATGGAATACCGGATGTACCGCCTCCAACTCTGATGGCAGATCCAACTCGTAGGCAACCTTGCCCACTCGCGAAACGATCTGGTAGGGCCCGATGTACCTTGGCGAGTTTCCTCTTCTGAATCTCATCACACCGCCATGGGTGACACCTTCAAGAAGACCCAATCGTCTACGAAACTCCAAATGCCGACGCCCGATTATCTGCATAAGACTTGCCGACTGAAGCCGCTATCTCTCTGGATAAGCTTCACTTATCCACAACTCGCTGTACCAAGTGCGGGCCAACTAAGCGTACCTCGCCCACGTCGAACCAACGATCGGCGACTGCATTTCGCCATATAAAGCCTCGTATGGCGCCATCTCAGAACGGAATGGTAGGTGTTATTATAAGCAAACTCCACGAGAGGCAAATGATCCTCCCATACTACCCGAAATCAATCACGCAAGCTCGCGACATATCCTCGAGTGTGCGGATGATAGTACGCTGCTGCCGTCGATCACGAGGATGAAATCTTGTCTTTGAGACTCACTGTGTCCTAAACCCTACGGAAAGACCTCCGGAAGTTAGCGTAACTGGGCTCCCCTATCAGATATAATCGACACCGGAACACCGTGCATCCTCACTATCTCTCGGATATACAATCTTGCATAGTCCTCAGCTGAAAACGTCGTCCTGACTGGAAGTAAATTGGATGATTTCGTCAGCCTGTCAACAAAAACCCAAATGGAGTCGAACTTCCTCTGAGTGCGAGGTAACCTGTAACAAAGTCCATGTTGATCATCTCACTTCAAGTCGGAATCTCAATAGCGCAATAATCCACTGGGCCTCGGTGTTCGACCTTAACTGTGGCAATTAGGACATCAGGCAACAAAACTCGCCACGTCCTCTTGTGCCATCCACCAATACAAACATCGAGGTCATGGTACATCTTGGTCGACCGGATGAATAGAATAACGAGCTGTGTGCCTCCCGAGAATCTGCGTGAAGTCTGATACATCGGGAACACACAACCGGCCCTCAAATCTCGGCACCCAGTGGTAGCTACCTTGAATAGACTCTTCTCCTCCCGAAGGCTGCATCACGATGCCGTACCAAAGACGGGTCCTCAGCGTCGCCTCTTCACCTCATCAACGATGGAAGACTCGGCAACCTCACGAACCGTACTCGCTATCGTCGGTATCGATCAATCGAACCCGAGCTCGCTGGCGGTGGATCGGCGGACCATGTCCCGTCTCTGCATTGTACCTCGATAGGCTCCCCATCGACCTATGACTCAAGGCATCAGCAACTACGTTGGCCTTCCCCGGATGGTAGAGAATATCAACATCATAATCTTTCAGCAACTCTAACCACCGCTGTCTCGAGTTGACTCATCTTGAAGATATCTGAGGCTCTTGTGGTCTGTATAAATATCCACATGAACCCCATACAAATAATGTCTCCAAATATTCAAGGCATGAATAACTGCGGCCAACTCTAAGTCATGGGTAGGGTAATTCCTCTCATGCTTAGAATCGCCGGAAGCATAGGCTATAACCTTGCCGTCTGCATCAAAACACACCTGGACCGATGCAGAGGCATCACAATAGATCACGTGCCGTCTAACCTCGGGAAGAGTAGGCGGGTGTAGTCAACCTCTCCTTCAAGAATCGAAAACCACCGCCATGACCTCGTCCATCGGAACTTGGCGCCACGAGTCACTAGTCAGCGGTCTGAAATCGGCAAAGCGCTCCACAAACCTACGATAATAACCCGCTAGTCCTAAGAAAGCTGCGTACCTCGGTCGGAGTAGTAGGCCTCGGCCAAGACTTGGCGCCTCAATCTTTGCGTATCCGCGAACACCATCAGCCGATAATATGCCGGGAATGCCTGAGGCCAACCAAGACTCACACTGGAGAACTTGGCGAATAGCTGCGGCTCGGAGAATCCCAATCTGATCCTCAGTGATCTGCATGCTCGCTCTGTCAGTGAATACACCAGGATATCATCAATGAATACAATCACAAATGTATCCAAAATGGCTTGAACACGGTTCATCAAATCCATAAATACATTGGAGCGTTGGTTAGGCGAAAGACATAACCACGAACTCATAGTGCCCATCCGGGTCTGAATGCGATCTTTGGGATGTACGCCTCTCGAACTCGAACGATGATAACGGACCGCAGTCTATCTTTGAGAAACACCTCGCACCTGCTGGTCAAACAAATCATCAATCACGGGAGAATTTATTCTTAATGGTAACCTTATTCAGCTGCCTGTAGTCAACACATATACGCAGCGTCCCATCCTTCTTCTTCACAAATAACACCGGCGCTCCCCAGAGAGATACACTAGGCCTGATAAAGCCTTTCTCCAGCAAATCTTTCAGCTGGTCCTTCAGCTCCCTCAACTCAGCAGGTGCCATCCTGTATGGCGGAATGGAAATAGGTCGAGTGTGCGCAACGTGTCAATACAAAACTCGATCTCCTCTCGGGAGGATACCGGAAGATCATCCGGGAACACATCCGAAACTCCTAACCAGCGGCATCGAAGAAGCGGCACCTCGGCCTGCGTATCGAATACGAACGGATGATAGATGTACCTTACGCACCATCTTCCAGCCTTGAGGTAAGAAATAAACCTACCTCTCGGCGATCTTGTGTTGCCTCCACTCGATAAGCGGCTCGCAGAAATCGAACCGAACCAACTGTCCCTACGATCCAGCGTTGGCATAACAAGAAGCCAACCATTCCATACCCATAATGACATCAAAATCTGTCATCTCGGCTCTATCAAGTCTGCAAGTCGGCGGCGTAAATAAATACCGGACAACCTCTATACACCCACTCAGCTAACACATAATCACCCACTGGCGTAGCTACTTCAAACGGCTCTATCGACACCGGCTCTATCCCGATTCTACCCGCAATAAGAGGGGACACATAGGACAAGGTAGAACCTGGATCTATTAATGCATAAACATCACAACCTGAAATCGATGTGTACACCGTGGCGGCGTCGGGAAGCCTCACGATCTGGCGGTGGCTAGAGAATATATGCGATTCGGGGACGCTAGAATCTGGAACCACCACCACGACCTCTACGCGGCTGCTGTCCGTGAGTACCACGCCTCGGGCGCGCATAACCTGAAGGAGAAAGACCCAACAAGCGATCCGTCGGTGTCTTTGTACCACCATGTCTGCGTCTGAGCGGACAATCCTCTTCAGTGGCCCAGCTGGCCACAAGAGTAACAACCTCCTGCAGGAACACGACACTCGCCTGGGTGAGACCTACCGCATCGAGCACACCGAGGTGTGGGTGGTCTCGATCGGCGAGGATCTCTGCCTCCCCGAAACCCCGAAGTCATGGAGCCCTGACCTGCTCCTGAATGACCTTCGATCGGATCTCCTACGGAAAACCGTGATGGAGCACTCTGTCTTTGGTGGAAGAGGACGGTCATTCGAGGCTGCCGCCTCAGCGCCACGAGACCACGATGTCACGGACCTCTTGGTGGCTGCTGCGTCAATCTGGTCCTCCCTCTCTCTATCCTCTATCCCTTGTGCATAGGCTGCATCAGGCGATGTCCATCTGGGTGAAGAGCCACCCTAAGCATCTTTGTAATCATATGACGGTCTAGCCCCATCACATAACGATGAACTCTATCCGCCATGCTAGCTACAATAGTATGCGTATGCCGCCAGAGTCAAACTCAAGCTATACTCCCGCGGTCCTCAGCTCGTCTCGAGGTCAGAATCTGTCTACCGGGCTCTCCTCGTCTCGGGAGGCAAAGTGATCCATGAAAGCCTCTGTAAACTCCTCCCAAGCAATGGAAGAGCATCATCACCTCTCGAAAGCAACCACGACTCAAACGATTCAGTATGATATCGCGCTGACGGTAAGAGGCTAGCGTAACAGACTCTGTCTCTGAAGCCCTAAGGACCTGCATGGTCCGCTGTAGCTGCCGAATGAACTCCTGCGGATCCTCATCAGACCTCGAACCATAAAACTCAGGTGGATGACATCCCAGAAAATCCATAATCCATGGCCGGCTCACAGGGTGTTTTGCTCGCTCATCGGTTGCCCGGCTACTATCTTGGTCGATAACCGAATGCTCCCCGTAGTCTCTATGCTCGGTGGTGAGGCTGGAGGGTGCAGTATCGGAACCTCTGGAGCTCTTGCGCTCTCGGCTCCTCTAAAGCTGGCGTGGTGAACTCGCCGACCGCCTACTACCTCGGGCATAGTGCGTGCGATCCCGTGTAACCTGCAGTACCTAGCGACTCCTGCCGCTTTGCCTTGCCTACGGGCTCGTGCCTTTCGTGGAGGCATAGCTGTTTCATAAGAAGAGGTCGGAGAGGATTCAACCTAATAAGACGGCTCTAATGCGATCTCGGAGAGAGAAGAATGAAACCAATCCTAAATGTCCTGTGACCTCACGATTATAGATGTGGTGCAAAACACCGATAATCAAGACTCTACTAGAACCGCGATGCGTAGACACTTTCAGAGACTAGCGCTCGATACCACTTTTGTCACGACCCGACCGGGCGCGGCGGTGCCCTACACAGGCACCTGTTGTATACATCGAGAGAATAGCGGCGAACATACACAACATAACACAGTGTAAACAATATAACAACACGGGCTGGCGATAAGGCGCTTCCATAATATAAACAAAGTCAAAAGTACAACTTTACAACTCGGTTCTTACGACCCAACCACGTATGTGAATACGGACCTCTAGGAATAACAAGCGTGGCGGGGCGGGGCCGCCATACCACGAATGTACATAATCTACAACATCGGGGAAGAGCGTACCAAAAGAAAGACAAGCCTACGGAGAATGGAGCTTAGGCGTCAGATAAGTGATCCAAGAGTGTGGATCCGCAACCTTACCACTTTCTGCGCGTAACGCGGCCAGAGAAGGGTCGGTACACAATATGTACTAAGTATGTAAAGCTGGAAATCGTAATTACAACATAAGTTTAATAGAAAGCCGGAGACATGTATGATAACAAAATTACAGTACACAGTGCCTTACTAACAATGAGAGTCATAATAGGTGTATACTTACAACGAAGAAAAATAGGATTGGAATCCTACTCCTGGGACTATTTCACCGCGTAGGTCGGTGGACTGCGTGAGGTATTCCTCGCATGGGACTATTTCACCGCGTAAGCCCTTACGGACTCGCGTGAGGTATTCCTCGTAAATTTGGACGGCCGCGTGGGACTATTTCACCGCATAAGCCCTCACGGACTCGCATGAGGTATTCCGCATCGTGGTTAGCAAATCCACGAAATATACAATGCCACAATCCCGGGAATGACCATGACGAATAATATATCACTAGCCCAAATCCGACTATCACACATAACATAAGCTCTATCGGCTTATCATACAATATATAAGCAAGTTAAGAAATCCCCTAACTTCTTACTATTCTTGTTCATATACACTCTCGTTTTAGTTTACTTAAGACACTATCATGTCTTTTATAAAAAAAAGAATCCGGGAATTTAACCCACAGTACTACGTACTTCTATTCTTTTAAAATGACTCATTTCATTATAACACTTCCAAGATACTAATAACCGTAGTATCAAGTTACCATTTCTTTTCAAGACAAGTCACAATACTTTTAGAAATAAAAATTAGGCTTCTAAATCAAGTGACTCATGTCTTATAAAACCTTAGGCAATTGATGCCTAAAAATCGAATTTGCCTTCCATTAAATCAAGTCATTTATCTTTCCATAAAGTCAATATAACCAACTCCACATAAAGTCGTTATATTCACTTTATACCTTAGTCAAGTACAATTTCCTATCCAAGGGACTTATACGTTTTTAAAACGACACACGTATCACATACTTTAATATTCTTCAAGTCCTTTATCTTTAACAAGACTTAAGACATCTTTAATATTCTCAAAGGAGTGAGTTAATCTCCTAACTCACCCGACTTGGCATTTCATAAACAAGTAAAGAATGTCAAAGTCTTGTACGTCTACCGTACTATATACGTGAAACTAGTCATGCTCAAAGATAGGAAAAGTTCTACATACCTTGTCGGGTCAAACCACTTGCCAAGTACAAAGTCCCGCCCGTAGTATATCAACCTATAATATTCACAATACGTCCATTAACGCCTTACTTCAAATGTAGAATATTATAAGTGTAAAGTCTCCATTTTCTACGGAAAATCGGACAGCACCTCCTTTGTTTATACTCACTTTGCCACCTTTTTCAAGGCCGAAATACAATAACCAAACAACCCCAATTGGCTCACAACAATATAGAAGGTAGTTCAATACGATTGAATAACCAAACAGCCCCAATTGGCTCACAACAATATAGAAGGTAGTTCAATACAATTGAATAACCAAACAACCCCAATTGGCTCACAACAATATAGAAGGTAGTTCAATACAATTGAATAACCAAACAGCCCCAATTGGCTCACAACAATATAGAAGGTAGTTCAATACAATTGAATAACCAACTAATACAAACTACAGTCCAAATTCGGCCACCTTGAGTTCAACAAAACCAATTCTTATCCAATTTCCATTTCAATCCATATTGGTAGCATAACATGATATCAAGTCACATTTGATTATAATAACCATAATCTTTAAGTAAGTAACATGCGACGACTTCTAAAAACGACCAACTAGTAATCCAATTTCCAAGTGGCTTGTATAACATTTCAGATTTAACTACAAGAAATCCATAACACTTATAACTTCAACCTATCAACTTCATGCTAGCAACAAGTAGAGCTAACAACAACAATATAAATATGTAATCTTGTAACACCTTTAAAAGACAAGATTATACCTTAACGATTCTTAATCCAACTCCAATCCGAAGTCGCTCCTTAGTAGTTTAGAGCCTCTCCAAGACACTTCAATCCGCTTGTTGAGACCCTTAGAACAACACCAACAATTATCCTTCAAAACTCCAAACAAAACCTAGAAAGACCATTAGGTTTTCGTTTGCGACTAACGAAAACAATCTTTTCCAAGATTTTTCTATTGAGATGTGTTTACAATACACCTAAGAACCTTGGTTTAAAGTGGGGAGCTAAAAGAACAAGGAACAAAGATTTTTTTCTTGCTATAGAACCAGAGCTTTGCTCTATGTTCATCCAATATTGTGTGAAATTTAGCTAAGTGTTGGCACTAGTAGTGCTACTAGTAGTAATATAAAGGGTCATGGAGGGTTAAGATGCATCCAAATGGTTGGCTTGGATAAACTCTTAGCAATAATCAAGACTTATTGACCATTGACTTAGTCAAGATTGTCAAGCCACAACTTGCAAGACTTTAGTAATCCAAGACTTATGGTAAATGACCATATTGGCCATGCCATTTCGTCCAAGGCATTGCTAAGGGGGGGGTGACACGTGTCGCCCTCCCATTCGTCACAACACTTACGTTTTCCGACAATTTCATAATTCCGATAAATTTACAAGTCTCAAATCTTAACACTTGTGAGTTATTACTTATGTTCTTAAAACATGTCCTGAAATTACGGGGTGTAACAAATGCCACCCCCACATGCCCAAAAAAACGTGCACCTACCTACTCCCACACCCAAAGAAAATATCTTCCAAGACTTTGACCACTTGACCATGTCCACTTGGCCAACATTTCGTCCAACCCATTCCAACTAAGGGTGACACATGTCGCCCTTCTATTGGTCCAAAATATTTCGTCTCTCGGAAAAATCCGCAATCGGTTAAAATATTAAAAACGTAGAATTTCCTTCACAAGGTTCGGAATCTTTTCCGTCGAAAGTTCACAATTTCATCCTTATCCTAATTAGGGCTTGTACAAACGTACGTACATCCTCACATACATACTCTGGAAATACGGGGTGTAACATTCTTCCCCCCTTAGAAGCATTCGTCCCGAATGTTCCTTCTAAGTCTCAAAACACGCTAGTGCCGGTGTAGTCTTCACTAATATACCTATGAAACCAATCATGCCGTACCTGGCCATAACATAACACACGCGCAAATACTTAACTCCAAGTCCACGAGGAATCACCTCTATCATCACAAAAGCTTCCACCCAAGGGCTAAAAGATACTCCATTCGCACCTCTCACTTCACAAAAGAAATGATCGCTTCTATTCTCTTAACACATGTTCACTTCTTCCCTTACTCGTCGTACCCTCCTCGTACACTCGAACTCTTCCTGATATATAACATCTCGCATAACCCTCTGCCGAGTAAACAGTTCTGACTGAAAGACAGGATGGGCTGACCTCATCGGCCCGACTACTGGTCGAACGCATCCACGAACTCGTACGATGGTTAACTAAACTTGGGCCTAACATCCTTGTGACCCTATCACATAGCGGTACCACCATAACTTTTCCTTACTTCAAACCGGGCTGCGGGTTGACCCGCAATCTGGCCTCAACCCGACCCATAATCGCGCCAAACTCTTGTTCCCCGATCCGGAACAATCTTACCTATTTAAGTCCTGAAAGCTACCACTTTCATCTTACACAACCCAAGGAACTATCCCACTGGTACACCCTATGTATATAATGATCTCTGACAAGGATCACCCGCAAAATCTTCTACTCGAGACGACCTTACATCTAAGGTCTCGACGTGTAATATTCTAAGGTTCACACCTTCCATACCCCCATACTTACATTTTCAACTACCCATGTTTTCTAACTCACCAATAACACAACGCTATCCGTACATAGCACACAATAATAAGATCATCATATCAAGCATACTAATCTCAGAGGTTAAGGATATACCGTAACTACCGCTTTACTCTAATCACGGTCCCCACTGCAGTAGCTAGTGAAGGTGATGAACCACCATCGATCTGAAGGTGAGTCGTAACATCCGTACTACCCGGCCTGACAGTTCCGCAAAATGGCCTGCTGGCCGCAAAAATAACAAGCTCCTTGGCACCACGACACTCCCAAAATGCGGTCTACCACATCGACCACACGAGGTAGGGGATGCACCGCCAACACCCCTACTCGCGAAAACAGATCCTTGGAGCTCGACCGCTCCCGAATACCTGGGCGTCCCGAGGTTGTGGAGGACCACTGCATCTTGGCGAAGGTGCATAACTAGCCTGCTGCTGAGGCGGTCCGCCTCGAAGTCACCAAAGGACCTGCTGCTCGCCTCTTCTGCTGATCCGGCCATTCCGTGCGACCTCTCCGCCTCACACCTGCGCATAAGCTGCGTGCGGGCAATGTCCATGCCGTGAAGAGCTACACCCGAGCAAGCCTCGCCAAGTAGTCATCGAGCCGTAACGTGGCCGTGCACTCGCCCTCCATGTCAGATACTAACGCGGGGACGTACCGAGCTAGTGAGTCAAACTCCATATTGTACTCCCGAACCGTACGCCCTCTCTGTCTCAGCATCATAAATTTGTCGGCCCGTGCCCTCCTCATCTGCGGAGGCAAGAAGTGAGTGAGGAATGTCTCGAGAATTGTCCCATATCTTTGGAAGAGCATGCTCTCCCGACGGCTCCCACGAATCAAACCGATCATTGCGATCACGCGCGGCCGCGAACCTAAGACCACCGACTCGGTCTCCAAGCCTTGATCACTCATGATCCGTCAGAATCGCTTCGGATGAACTCCTGCGGATCATCCTCGGGCCTCGACCGTAGAACTCGCGGTCGCAACTCGAAAATCCCGTAGCCTCAAACTATCCGATCTCGGGTGAACCACGGTGCTCTTTGAACTGGCGTCGGCCTATCCTCATGTTCGCCATAATCACGCCAATAATCGGGCCATCTCCTTGTAACCCATCTCCTATGCTCCAGGCTGTGGGACTGGAGGCTCAGGTACCGTGGTCTCGAGCCATCGCCGCTCTACTCGCGACTCCTCTCACGCTTGCCTTGCCTTCGGGCCCCCGATTGCCTTGCGGAGGCATAACTGGTAAAAACAAAATACGTCAGAGGGGTCCAACTTATAACACAGCTCTAAGGCACGATCTCAGAATGAGAAGAATGGAAACCAATCCTAAATGTCCTGCGACCTCCGATTATAGATGTGGTGCATAACACACCGATAATCAAGACTACTGTACACGATCTGTAGACACTTTCCGAGGACTAATCGCTCTAATACCACTTTTGTCACGACCGACCGGGCGTGGATCGTGCCTACCGGGCACCCTAGTGATACAACATCGAGAAAATCGGTGAAATAAAAACTTAAACATGAAACAAGAGATATGATAATAAAATAGGCCAACCAAGCGGTTGCCTTTCTGCATATATACAGAAATTGAACAGTTACAACCTTTACAACCCTGCCCACAACAGTACTACATACATCTAAGAGAGTTATAACAACAATGACGGGACAGGTCCCCGCCATACCCCTGAATCTAAGTACCTACAACGAGGACTATACGAAAGATAAGCCTCGGAGAAACGGAGCTTCCCAAAATGAATCGTGATCCATGAGCGAGGATCAACAATCGGGTGTACTCTACTGCGGCATGAACGCAGCCTCAGGAGGTCGATCAACATGTACCAAGTATGTGAAATCGAAAATCAGAACGAAATCATACGATCTAAATAAACAGAGACATGTATGACAACCAAACTACGATTCCACGACATAAAAATCATGTCAAAGCAGGACTCACGCCTCAAAGTCATCACTCAAATATAACCAAGGGTCTCACGCCCACAATATCAATCATGCCCGCATCATGGCCACACGCCCCCGGAATTCTCCATCGGTGTAGACATGTCCAGGATGCAATAACAGTATACTGGGTAATCAACCCTGCCGCATGGCCACATGCCCCCGGAATTCTTCATCGGTGCAGACATGTCCATGTAACAACAATAACAATATATCGGGTAATCAACCTGCCGCGCCACATGCCGACTGCGTGCGGGCGTATGTCCATGTAACAACACTATCAATATATCGGTAATCAACCTGCCGCGCGCCACATGCCGGAATTATCATCGGCAGAGCATGTCCATGTAACAACAATAACAATATATCGGGTAATCAACCTGCCCGCGCGTACATGCCCCGAATGCAGACGGCGACATGTCCATGTAACAACAATAACAATATACCGTGATTAACCGCCGCGTGGCCGCATGCCCTGCAATTCTTCATCGGTGCAGACATGTCCATGTAACAACAATAACAATATACCGGGTGATTAACCCGCCGCATGGCCACATGCCCCCGAAATTCTTCATCGGTGCAGACATGTCCATGTAACAACAAGAACAATATACCGGCCCTCCATCGAGAGACGCGGTAGCATAGGAATACAACTTTTCACACAACAAGGCGATCACAAGCAAGCACAAGCAAATTTACCATACTTCAATTCCCTTACAAATATCCATTCTTTCACAAGAAGTCACCTGATACCAACACTCGTAGTATCCAAAACAGAGTAACTATTATCTTAAGTAAACCAAAATAGTTTCCCCTTTTTAAAGACAAGTACAACCTTCTTTTTCCAAAAGTTCAAGTTTGCCTAATTTCAAATACTCAAGTCTCTTATTTTCGAAAGGTTTCGTAGTTCATAGTCTTAATCACTTAATAACATAATTCTCTTTTAAAACAATTTGAGTAACATATGCCTTATGTGTGAGTAGGTTATTCTTGTTTATAACAATCTTATTAAAGCAGCCATGATCTAGAAAATGTAATACAATTTTGTCTTATCTTAGCTTCTATGCAGATGGAGGTTTCTACTGGTTTTAATAATAATTAATTAGTCAATACATTTTCCTTTATTAACGCTGCAGTGGTTTGTTCGATACTTGTTCTCATTTCCGAAATCAATATAACATTATTCCTTTTAAAACCTAATTACCCATTTCTCATTAAAACGGTTTCACAACTTTTTAACACAACCCAAGTCCTTATTAATTCACATCCAGTCTTTTATCTTTTAAAAACCACAAACCATTTCTTTGCCCACATAAAGTTGTTATAACCAACTTCCCATAAAGCCGTTGTAACACTTTATGTTTTAAACCAACCAAATTCATTTAACACATGTACGTCTACCGTACTACATAGTTCACAACATATCATGCTAGAAAAGATAGGAAGAGGTTCACATACCTCACGACGATTATCGACAAATAGCAAAAAGCTCCAAAGTACTGTAATCCTGCTAGCCTTTTCCACCCTTCAAGTAGAATACGCTACTCGCAGTACTTCAACCTATAACGGTCATATAAGTCTATCAACGTCTAGACTACTCTGTAGAACATTCTAAGCAGAAGGTTCTTAATTCTACGAAAAATTGGGCAGCACTTCCCTACCCGTCAAACTACACAAGTCTCAGTAAATCTGACATGTAAGTACAGTTCGATTCTCTTCTTTACCAACCTTCTATATATCTTATACTTAATTCTAAACTACTACGATATGTAATCTCCAATTACAATAGAAGGACAAAGATATTTACCTTGACAAGCCCAAAATTATCCAAGTTTTAATGTCGATCCCGAGCAACGTTTAGCTCCTACTCGTGCGCTCACCCGCTCCAAGCAACCCTTATACGCTCCTAACCAACTCCTCTTTAAGAACCAACCTAACCAAGTGAAGAACACTAAGGTTCTTGTCCTCACAACTCTCGGCCAAGGTGAGGCTTTAGGGGCTAGGGTGTGAAATCTTTTCTAACCTTTTGGTTAATAATCTTCCTAATACACTAAGGAAGAACACTTACGAGTTTAGGAATTTTTGGACAAAGTTTGGTTAAGGGAGAGGGGTGTGGGACGAGAACTATTAAGATTGGGGGGGGGGGGGGGTTTCGGCAAGAGCTTCAACTAAAGGGTGGGGGGAGGGGTGTTTGGACGAGAGCTTCTCAAAGGGGGAGAGGGATTTTGAGACTTGGAAAGTGTTTAAGGGATGAAGAAGTCTTGCTAGCAAGGGGAGTATTTATAGAACCACCAAGGGCCAAGATTAAAACAAATGGAGGGTGTAGATGTGGTAGCTTGTTCAAGTGAGGTCTTCCACCAAGTGTCCACCACAATGTTGGGACATATGTCCACCACAACATTGGGACATATGTCCCCCACTACAATGAGCCAAGTGGGCTCCCACTTGCTCAAGAAAACCGTCCACAATGCCACCCCCACATGCCCAAAAAAACGTGCACCTACTTACTCCCACACCCAAAGAAAATATCTCCCAAGACTTTGACCACTTGACCATGTCCACTTGGCCAACATTTCGTCCAACCCATGCCAACTAAGGGTGACACATGTCGCCCTCCTATTGGTCCAAAATATTTCGTCTCTTGGAAAAATCCGCAATCGATTAAAATATTAAAAACGTAGAATTTCCTTCACAAGGTTCGGAATCTTTTCCGTCGAAAGCACAATTTCATCCTTATCCTAATTAGGGCTTGTACAAACGTACGTACGTCCTCACATACATACTCTGGAAATATGGGGTGTATCAAATACTTTCTGTCAATGGCGTTTTATGAAAAGATTTCATTGATCTCGTTAAGTAGTAAACTCATTACTTTACCTATCTCTTAGGACTTTTTGGTTAGTTCAAAATACTCGTAGGCATCTGTGTTTGCATGACAATTAATCTATTCTATAAAGTCATTATCTCTTGACACATATCATGAGAGGTTGCACAAGCAGTGGTGGATGTAATATGTTAAAACCAGGCCAGTAGAATCCCCTCCTTTTACTTGTACTTCATTTACTCAGGAATTCTTGGAGAAGTTCATACCTCGCAATGTTAGAGAGATGAGGAGAGCTCAGTTTGAACGGTTATTCTAGGGACGTAAGACTGTGATAGAGTACTGCACATGGTTTCATGCATTGTCTCACCACACTTTGATGGTTCTTCCTTATGAGACCTAGAGAGTGAGGAGATTCACCAATGGGTTGATTTGTCCTCTTTATTTGATTGTAGCATAGATGACTGTCACATGTTCTTCTTTCCTGTAGATTATCGATGTAGTTCGAGAGGATGAGTCCATTAGGCGTGAGGAGTATAAGGAGCAGATGGTTAACAAGCCCTATTTCAGCACTCATGTGTGTACCTCATTTGGAGGTAAATGTCATTATAGTAGAGGTCATCACCATCATAGTGCTAGATAAGTTATTATAGCCATGCCCGTATCTGAGAGAGGACAGTCAACATATACTTCTTATGTTCTAGGACAGTTGACCACGAGTTCTTATAAGCCACTAGATTTGGTGGGCATTCCAACGTCGACCCTTTCAAGTGATTTTCCATTCCTAGAGCATGTTATTAGTGTGGTGATCTTAGAAACTTTAAGAGAGATTGTCCTAGACTTAGGCGTGATGGTCAACCTCAGAGTTCTCAGGCTCTTGTGCCTAGGGTAGTTGTATAACTGACTAGAGGTGGTTCTCATGGTAGTAGAGATGGTTCTCAGGCAGGTAGGGGTGGTACTCAGTCCGATCGAGGTGAAAGTTATGAGGTACTTAGACTTCAGGTGATTGTGCTCATATCTATTCATGTCCATGTATACATGAGGCAGAGGCCTCCGATGCAGTCATTACAGGTATTCATTCGATCTGTGTTAAGTCTATTTTTAATACTATTTTAGAGTGTATTTTAGGGTGTCGTTTATGTGTCTTTTAGTTGTTTTGTATAGTATTATGCATTTTATTTTGTGTTTTCAGGTTTTAAGCGATTCAGATAGGATAAGGCGAATTCAATAGGAAATAGGCTGGTTGTGAGGAAAAAAGTACACATCAAGTCTCAAACAATCAATCAAAGGAGCCCCGAGAAGCCTATGAAGCAATTTAGACGAAATCCGGCCAGAAAATGAGGAAAAGTCGTGGCGCTGGGAACAGGCGCTGAGGCGCCAGACAACCAGAAAGCTGAAAAATATTACCGTCGAGGGCGCCGCAACGCCCAGTCATCAGAGGCGTGGTGCTATGCTACCCGAGAGTTAAATTAGTTTCTGCCAAAGAAGCGCAACGGCGCCACCCTGACTGAGCCGCGATGTCACGACCCGACCTCGGGCCCGCGACTGGTGCCCTACCAGGGCACCCTTACAGGTATACATCAGAGCAAATCAGCGGAACATACATGAAACTCATAACGTACATTTAACAGGAAATAAACAACAGGCTAGCCGATAATGCTACCTCCCTGAACATATATATATATATATATATACATAACCAAAAACAGTTACATCCTTCTTCTTTACAAACCGACCCACAAGATATGACTACAGACCTCTAAGAATTTTTGACATAACCACTGTGATGGGACAGGGCCCCGCCTGTCACGACTCGACCCCGGGGCCGCAACTGGTGTCGTACCGGGGCACCCCGTCAGGTATACATCAGAGAATAGCAGCGGAACATACATAACACATAAACCTGAAGATAGTGAACATCACTGGCTAGCCGACAAGGCCGCCTTTCATAGATTAAACTTATTCAAAAGTAAACAGTACAACTTGTTCTTACAGCCCAAACCACAAACGTGACCACAGACCTCTAGGAATAACAACTGTGGCGGGACAGGGCCCCGCCATACCCCTGAATATACAAAAGTCTACAACTTCAGGGAACCGTACCAAAAAGGCAAAGCCTTTGGAGAAATGGAGCTTTCCGAGAACTGAACAGTGATCCTAAGAGTGCGGATCAGCAAGCTATGTACCTCAACCCGCGGCATGAACGCAGCCCCCCGAAGGAGGTCAGTACAACAGGTACCAAGTATGTGAAACTGAAAATACTATAAATGAAATCATAACAGTCTATGTAAAACAGGAGACATGTGTGATAACCAAAATACAGTACACAATATATATTAGCAGTCATGTCAAGTCAGGGCCTCACGCCCGTAAAGTCATCACTCAATTATAACCCGGGAATTTAACCCGCACAATGATCGCATGCCCCAGCATCTTACCTCGGTATAAGCATGACCATGGAACCATCCTACTAGACGCATACCCGTGGACCATCCATCGTGTCAGTATGTCCAAAGGAAACAACAAGATAACACTCATAGTGGAAGCATACCCGTGGGCCCCCCAGCATGTCAGTATGTCCCAAGGATATAACAAGATAACATTCACCGTGGAAGCATACCCGTGGGCCACCCAACGTGTCAGTATGTCCAAACAAAATAAAAAGATAACACTCCTAGTGGAAGCATACCCGTGGGCCCCCCAGCGTGTCAGTATGTCCCAAGGAATAACAAGATAACACTTACCGTGGAAGCATACCCGTAGGCCACCCAATGTGTCAGTATGTCCAACATGATCGAGAATAACATGACCGACCCTCCATCGAGAGGCGCGGTAGCATAAGGATACAATACTTGTACACCAAGACTATCACAAGCAGACATAGGCAAGTTATTCACACTCAAGGTATTTTCATTCTATGCCAAAAATCCGGGGTTTTAACCCCAAGGTACTACTTACTTTATTTCTTTAAAAAATCCATTTCTTTTTCACAAAAGTCACATGCTACTAACACCCATGGAAACAAACTAGAGTAACTATTATTTGAAGTAAACCAAAAACAATTTCCATACTTCCTTTTCAAATAAACCAAGACAATACCATGTCTTCCTTTTAAACCAAATCAAGACAATGCCATGCCTTTTTTTTTATATCAAATCACTTCTCGAACTAGTATTAGTTTCAAAACTTCAAATTCTCAAGTCTCTTACTTTTAAACCAAATCCCATAACGGGGAAAGATCAAGTCTCACATCTTTTTAAAACAAATGTCAAGTTACCATTTTAAAGCCAATAATAAAACCATTTCTTCATTTTCCTAAGGTCGTTATAACTAACTTCCCATAAAGCTATTATAACACTTTATGTTTAAAACCAACCAAATACAACTATAAGCATTTATGAGACCAAGAGGGCTTACTCTTTAACAACCAAGTACCCATTACTAACGTATAAGGTTTTACCACTTTTCAACACAATCAAGCCCTTTACACTTCATATCAAGTCAAGGCACAAAAAGGGAAATCAAACTCCTTTAACACACGTGCGTCTACCGCACTATATATTTCACAAATAATCATGCTCAAGAGAATAGGAAGAATCACATACCTCTTCGGCTAAATCCACTTGCCAAGTCAATATGCCGCGCGTAGAGTATCAACCTATAATAATCAAATACGTCTATTAACGTCTAGACTTCTTCGTCGAATATCCTAAGCATAAAGTTCCTTATTCTACGGAAAATTGGGCAGCACTTCCTTTGTTTCTACATACTTTGCCACCCTTTTCAAGGCCGAATTCAACATCCAAACGCCACTTTTAAGGCCCAACAATCCAATCAATTCAACGGGGATTACACACCTAAACTTGGATGTGTAAAATCCTGCCCCACAATGTATAACAATTAACTTAACAAGTTTAAGGTAGTATTTTGGCTACAACATGCTTACATAACCTTCTTATCCAATCCTTTCATATCCAAACCATATTTCTTACATGCAATTTATCTAAGAGCAATATTTTCAACTACAAGTTCTTTCTTCTTCACATGCAACACCAAAAAACTAGCAACAAGGGAAGGAATTGTTACCTTAGAGCTTAGCCAAATTAATCCAACAAATTTGCTAGCATCCTTTCCAAAAACACCACCACAATAACTCATACAAGCTTGCAAATAAGTTTCCTTCTTGCCACACTTTTCAGATTTTTCTCAATCCTTAATTTTCTCTTGATTTTCTAGAGAGAAGGAAGAGCTTCTAATTTAGAGAGAGAGAAGAGCTTGAAGAATGACCAAGTCTTCAAGACTTGGTCAATAAATAGTACATGCAAAAATCAGATGGGGGGGGGGGGGGGATACTTGTCACCCTCCCCTGGCCTTTTTAAAATAAAATATCTGATTTTCCCCCGTTTTCCGCCAAAAACTCCGCCTCGGCCCTGCCTGCCGGCGCGACATCAAACCTCCGCAAAGTCTCGCACTTCCGCATGGCCTGCTGTCCGGCGCCGCGGCGCTGCAACCTCAGCATTTTCTCCGTTTATCCGGCGCCGCGGCGCTGTGGCCCCTGACCGATGTTGCTTTACTGTCCGACTGCGCACTGAACTTATAACTCCCATAACTTTCTACTCCGATGTCCTATCGACGAACGGTTGGTGGCGTTGGAAACTAGACTCAACGAACTACGTACTAGGCCTTTGAAACACCTAGGAACTCTCAATGTAACAGGACATAAACCGCCTTAAAGTTGACTAACAACCCGTCCGAAACATTCCGTCAACCTATCATTCCAAAATTTAAGACTTAATTCCTTTCGTACGTCCCCCTAAGCCTGACCCGAACTACGGGGTGTAACACCACCATACCCTTGAATATACATAATCTATATCAACAGGGATCCGTACCAAAAGATAAGCCTCCGGAGTGAATGGAGCTTCTTCCCAAAAACTGAACAGAGATCCTAAGAACGAGGATCACCAACCTGGGTACCTAATACCTGCGGGCATGAACGCAGCCCCCCGAAGGGGGTCAGTACAACAGGTACCGAGTATGAAACGGAAATAAGGTACTATAATCAAATCATAATTTTATAAAAGAATGACAGGGGCAAGTATAAAAATTTAGTACCAGATCCTACCGTGCCATTTTAACTCATGAAATCAATCGTACATTAGTCGTTCTTTTCCTTCTTTCAATATGGATTAACATCATATTCTTACATACATACTTAAGAATTTGATCAAGTTCTTTTTCACATAACTTACATATCTTACATAACATAATCCGGCCCTTTATGGAGGGAATTCTTATTTTAGAGCTTGCTTTGATTATTCATACGTGATAACGTAACCCGGCCCATTTGTAGGACACGGTGTACTGATGAATCATGTGACATAACCCGACCCACCTGTGGGGCTAGGTGTACTGAGGAATCAGTAGCATAACCCGACCCGCCTGTGGGGCGCGGTGTACTGTGGAATCTGTAGCATAACCCGGCCCGCCCGTGGGGCGCGGTTTACTGTGGAATCTGTAGCATAACCCGACCTGCCTATGGGGCGCGGTGTACTGTGGAATCTGTAGCATAACCCAGCCCGCCTGTGGGGTGCGGTGTACTGTGGAATCTGTAGCATAACTCGGCCCGCCTGTGGGGCGCGGTGTACTGTGGAATCTGTAGCATAACCCGGCCCGCCGCGAGCGCGCATCGTGGAATCGAAGATAACCCGCCCGCTGTGGGCTCGTGTCGATGGAATGTGTAGCATAACCCGGCCCGCCTGTGGGGCGCGGTGTAAAATGACGTAACCCGACCCATCTGTAGGCTCGGTGTATCTCATAACATAACCCGGCCCATTTGCGGGACACGGTGTATTGTATCATAACATTTTAAACCATCTTTTCTTACTTTTTCTTAAGTTGTTATAACAACTTCCCATAAAGCTATTATAACAACCTTTCATTTTGGAGAACTTAAGACACTTTCATTTCTTACAACATTAGGGGAAACTAAACCCAAAAGTACTACGTACATGCATACTTATAAAAGAATCATGCCACACCTTCTCTTTTAAATCAATAAATTTCTTCTTTTTAAAACTCAAGTTACATACTCTTTTGAAATCAATCTTCTTGTCTTTTGAAATAAATCAAAAAGCCATACTTTTTAAATCAAGTCATTTCCACTTATAAAATCAAGGCTTATAGTCTTAAAACCTCGTACCATATACTCTTTAAAATCATGTCGCTTATACATATAAAATCATGTCATCTATACTTTAGAAATCAAGTCCCATAACTTGAAAAATAAAGTTTCATACACTTCCAAAACCAAGTAACTTATTCTCTTTAAAATCATATAACTTCCACTTATAAAATCAAGTCCCCTTTCACATATAAATTCAAGTCATTTTCAAATATAAAATCAACTTACTTACTTCAAATAAATCAAGGCACATAGCTTTAAATCAAACCTCATAACTTCCTAACCATTCTTACCAACATCTCCCATAAGACTTGGTAAGGACTTAGGATAATTTAGACATACTTTTTACATAGAGTAAATCAACATACGTACCTCTTAACTTCTAAGAGTATAAGGAATCATGAAATAACACCACATGTATTTTTCATACGTAGAATCAGGCCAAAAGAAGGAAGAGGTTCACATACCTCGCGACGACTAACGACACGTAGCGATATGCTCCAAAGTACTTCAACCTTGTTAGCTATTCCACCCTTCAAGTAGAATACGCTACTCTTAGTAATTCAACCTATAAGGACCATAATACGTCTATCAACTCCTAGCCTTTTAAGGTAGAATCATACTAAGTGTAAGGTCTCTTATTCTACGAAAAATTGGGCAGCATTTCCTTTGTTTCTACGTACTTTTCCACCTTTTCCAAGGCCTGAAATCAACAACCAATATGCCATATTTAAGGCACAACAAAATCAGCTAACCAAAGGGGATTACACGCCTAATAGGACGTGTAAAATTCCTCCTCACAATTAATATAAAAACTGTCCAATAAATTGATCCATTTCGGCAATCACAAGGATAACACCACATCTATTCTTTTCCAATCCATTTTCAATCCAAGTTGTTATTCTAACATGTTATATAGTCGCAATCAATTATACAACTATAATCCCTTTCTTATATAACATGCGACGATTATAACTATCGACCAAATTTATTTCCAATTTTAATGGCTAACATGCCAATCTCGGATTTAAGCTTCCAAATTCCATAACATTTATCAATCTTCATTCTAAATATTACATGCTCATCTATCAACTAATACAACATAAAATCTTGAATTACAAAAGCAAGACGGAGATTATTACCTCAATAAGCCCAAATCTTATCCAAGATCAAAAGTCGATCCTTAGCAACTTTAGCTCCTTTACTTCATGTTCCAAACCACTCCAAACAATCCTTAGAAGTTCATAAACAACTTCTCTTCAAATTCCAACTTCAAAGTTGAAGAACACCTTAGGTTTTCATGTTGCGACTAACGTAAAAACGTAGTTTTTTCGGGATTTTTGTGTTGTGATATCCTTTGAATACCTTTAGGGATCTTGGGTTTGAATATTGGGATTTATGAAGCAATATTGCAATTTTTTTTTGTGTTCTCGAGGCACAAATTCGAGAGCTCCTATTGAGCAACCAAGGATTTTTCAAATTTTTCTAAGTGTTGGATTTGTCTAGTCTTGCACTAGTAATGTGGATATATACTACAACCAAGGGGTGAGATCAAAACAAATGTGTGGCTAGGATTGAGTCAAGAATGTCAAACTTAATTTGACCCTTGACTTGGTCCATTTTATCAAGCTACAACTTGGGCCTCTCATTCTCGCCCAACATAGGCATGTGGTGGTGACACGTGTTGCCCCCGATTGGTCCATAATATTACATTTTCTGAAATTTCCATAATTGGTCAAAATGTCGAAAATCTTGTGGGCCCCACAAAACGTAAAATTTCCCGGGTGGGCCCCACGTGACCAAATCTGAAAGTAAAATTCCATAGTTCCGATAAATTCCATCAGTCTCAAATAACAATTCTGAGAACCCAATTCTTACTGACAAATATTTTTCCTTCCCGAGGTTCGGAAGATTTTTCCTTAGAAATAACAACTCTTTCTTTCGTTCAAATTTTTAAGTCCCGATTCCTTACGTACATTCTCTTAAACATGTCCTAGAATTACGGGGTGTAACATTCTTCCCCCCTTAGAAACATTCGTCCCCGAATGTTCTTTCGAGGTTAAATCTAAACGGATATCGCATAGTCCCCTTTAACTATACCCAACATAATCACATATGCCACACATGACCCTAATACATCGCATATGCATACCTATCAATCACCAGCCAAACAAGGAATTAAATCCAAAGGGTGCATCATCACTATTTACACCCCTTTCATGGCCTAAAAGGATTATCTTTTCGTACGTTTCTTTAGTCATAACTATAAGCGCTTTAATTCTTTCAACCCTTGTTCTCTAATTTTCTTACTTATCGTATTATTCTCGTACTTCCAAACTTATTCTAGCATACGTACATAATCTCAATCATTGCTTCTGTTTTTTTAATCCTTGGAGTTACTATATCCAACTTGGTCAATTTTTCGGCTCTCACGACCCGGTTCCGGTGGAACGCGTCCATGGACTCGTACAACGACTAACCAAACTTGGGCCTTATACCCTCGTGACCCTATCACATAGAGGGACTACCTCCAACTGACCCCACTCCATTTCAAGCTATGGTTAGACCCGTATTTGGTCTTCAACCCGACCCATTGTTGCCTTGACTTCAACTATCAGTCTTTCCACTGCTGCGGGGTCATTACTACTTGTGACCCTAAACTTTCATAGCCTTTTTTTCTATCTTCTTAACAACATCCCTCACCCTACAATTTTCTACACCAAAATACTTCTACCTCTGATAGTCCTATCAGTTTACATTCTACTTGCAACGAGAATAGGTACACTAGGGCGGGGATCTAAATCTATCAATGTACATAAGATTTAAAGGGGTCAAAATATACCTGTAGCCCCAGGCGACGCTGCCTCCTGATCCTGTCTAGCAGCCACGACATCTCTACGGTTCGAAGGACCGCCCGAATCATAAGCTCCACCATGACCTCTATCGCGGTGGACTGAAATTTGAATCCCCCGTCCTAGAGTGCGCATAACCATAGAGGAAGGGGAAACAACTACCTTCCTCACAGGTCGTGCCACACCACCAGTGTCCCTTCTAAGCGGACATTCTCTCAACAAATGTCCCAAACATCCGCAAGCATAACAAGCACCTGTAACGGAACGGCACTGCCCAAGATGACTTTTCCCACAATAACAACACCGAGGCGGTGGCCTCATCGCTATGACCGTATCTGAAATCCTGGATCCCTGGAGCTCTGACCTGCTCCTAAATATCTCGTGGGGTCAAGTCTCACACCCGCGAACGGTGGGGGTATGCCCTGGGTAGGCTGGGACGAAAATCTCATCTGCTGCTGAGGAGGCTCACCCAAAAACTCACCGGGATGTCCAACTGGCCTAGCCCTCTTACGCTGACCCCTGTAGTGGCCCTCTACCCTTTCTACATATGCCTGTAATGGTCGAGTATCCTCCTGCCGTTGGTACTGTATCACCGCTAGCTTGGCAAGAATATAACCGCTTCTTAAGAGGCTATAGTCTTCCTTAAGCGAGGCTGAGGCTCGAGATCTCGGTGCCTCACGGACCGGAAGAACTTCGGAGGTACCATGTCCGGTATAGACTGGGCATAAGACTCATCAACCTTGTGCACCCCGCTAGCAGCTCCTACTGTCGACTTGCCATTCTGGGCCCTTGTCGCCTTCCGTGGAGGTATAACTGATACATAAGAGTATGTTAGAGAGGACTCAACCTAATAACACAGCTCTATTGCACGATCTCAGAGTGAGAAGAATGAAAACCAATCCTAAATATCCTGTAGCCTTCTGGTTATAGATGCGGTGCACAACACACCGATAACCAAGACTCTACTAGACACGGTCTGTAGACACTTTTCGACGACTAACTACTTTGATACCACTTTTGTCACGACCCGACCTCGGGCCCGGGACTGGTGCCCTACCTGGAAACCCTTACAGGTATACATCAGAGAAAATCAGTGGAACATACATGAAACTCATAACGTACATTTAACAGGAAATAAACAACAGGCTAGCCGATAAGGCTACCTCCCTGGACATATATATATATATATATACATAACCAAAAACAGTTACATCATTCTTCTTTACAAACCGACCCACAAGATATGACTACAGACCTCTAAGAATTTTTGACATAACCACTGTGATAGGACAGGACCCCGCCATACCCCTGAATATACATAATCTACATCAACAGGGATCCGTACCAAAAGATAAGCCTCCGTAGTGAATGAAGCTTCTTCCCAAACACTGAACAGAGATCCTAAGAACGAGGATCACCAACCTGGGTACCTAATACTGCAGCATGACGCGGCCCCAGAGAACAAAAATTGCAGTATGGAACAAAAATATGGTACTTTAATCAAATCATAATTTTATAAAAGAATGACAGGGGCAAGTATAAAAATTTAGTACCAGATCCTACCGTGCCATTTTAACTCATGAAATCAATCGTACATTAGTCGTTCTTTTCCTTCTTTCAATATGGATTAACATCATATTATTACATACATACTTAAGAATTTGATCAAGTTCTTTTTCACATAACTTACATATCTTACATAACATAATCCGACCCTTTATGGAGGGACGTCTTATTTTGGAGCTTGCTTTAATTATCCATACGTGATAACGTAACCCGACACATTTGTGGGACACGGTGTACTGATGAATCATGTGACATAACCCGGCCCACCTGTGGGGCTAGGTGTACTGAGGAATCTATATCATAACCCGGCCCGTCTGTGGGGCGCGGTGTATTGTGGAATCTGTAACATAACCCGGCCCGCCTGTGGGGCGCGGTGTACTGTGGAATCTGTAGCATAACCCGGCCCGCCTGTGGGGCGCGGTTTACTGTGGAATCTGTAGCATAACCCTTCCCGCTTGTGGGGCGCTGTGTACTGTGGAATCTGTAGCATAACCCGACCCGCCTATGGGGCGCGGTGTATTGTGGAATCTGTTGCATAACCCGACCCGCTTGTGAGTTCGGTGTACTGATGGAATGTGTAGCATAACCCGGCCCGCCTGTGGGGCGCAGTGTAAAATGATGTAACCCGGCCCATCTGTAGGCTCGGTGTATCTCATAACATAACCCGACCCGTTTGCGGGACACGGTGTATTGTATCCATAACATTTTAAACCATCTTTTCTTACTTCTTCTTAAGTTGTTATAACAACTTCCCATAAAGCTATTATAACAACCTTTCATTTTGGAGAACTTAAGGCACTTTCATTTCCACTTATAAAATCAAGGCTTATAGTCTTAAAACCTCGTATCATATACTCTTTAAAATCATGTCTCTTATACATATAAAATCATGTCATCTATACTTTAGAAATCAAGTCCCATAACTTGAAAAATAAAGTTTCATACACTTCCAAAACCAAGTAACTTATTCTCTTTAAAATCATATAACTTCCACTTATAAAATCAAGTCCCTTTTCACATATAAATTCAAGTCATTTTCAAATATAAAATCAACTTACTTACTTCAAATAAATCAAAGCACATAGCTTTAAATCAAACCTCATAACTTCCTAACCATTCTTACCAACATCTCCCATAAGACTTGGTAAGGACTTAGGATAATTTAGACATACTTTTTACATAGAGTAAATCAACATACGTACCTCTTAACTTCTAAGAGTAGAAGACATCATGAAATAACACCACATGTATTTTTCATACGTAGAATCATGCCAAAAGAAGGAAGAGGTTCACATACCTCGCGACGACTAACGACACGTAGCGATATGCTCCAAAGTACTTCAACCTTGTTAGCTATTCCACCCTTCAAGTAGAATACACTACTCGTAGTACTTCAACCTATAAGGACCATAATACGTCTATCAACTCCTATCCTTTTAAGGTAGAATCATACTAAGTGTAAGGTCTCTTATTCTACGGAAAATTGGACAGCATTTCCTTTGTTTCTACGTACTTTTCCACCTTTTTCAAGGCCCGAAATCAACAACCAGTACGCCATATTTAAGGCACAACAAAATCAGCTAACCAAAGGGGATTACACGCCTAATAGGATGTGTAAAATTCTGCCCCACAATTAATATAAAAATTGTCCAATAAATTGAGCCATTTCGACAATCACAAGGTTAACACCACATCTATTATTTTCCAATCCCTTTTCAATCCAAGTTGTTATTCTAACATGTTATATTGTCGCAATCAATTATACAACTATAATCTCTTTCTTATATAACATGCGACGATTATAACTATCGACCAAATTGATTTCCAATTTTATTGGCTAACATGCCAATCTCGGATTTAAGCTTCCAAATTCCATAACATTTATCAATATTCATTCTAAATATTACATGCTCATCTAGCAACTACTACAACATAAAATCTTGAATTACAAAATCAAGATGGAGATTATTACCTCAATAAGCCCAAATCTTATCCAAGATCAAAAGTCGATCCTTAACAACTTTAGCTCATTTCCTTCACGTTCCAAACCACTCCAAACAATCCTTATAAGTTCATAAACAACTTCTCTTCAAATTCCAACTTCAAAGTTGAAGAACACCTTAGGTTTTCATGTTGCGACTAACGTAAAAACGTAGTTTTTTCGGGATTTTTGTGTTGTGATATCCTTTGAATACCTTTAGGGATCTTGGGTTTGAATATTGGGATTTATGAAGCAATATTGCAAATTTTTTTTGTGTTCTCGAGGCACAAATTCGAGAGCTCCTATTGAGCAACCAAGGATTTTTCAAATTTTTCTAAGTGTTGGATTTGTCTAGTCTTGCACTAGTAATGTGGATATATACTACAACCAAGGGGTGAGATCAAAACAAATGTGTGGCTAGGATTGAGTCAAGAATGTCAAACTTAATTTGACCCTTGACTTGGTCCATTTTATCAAGCTACAACTTGGGCATCTCATTCTCGCCCAACATGGGCATGTGGGGGTGACACGTGTCGCCCCCCGATTGGTCCATAATATTACATTTTTTGAAATTTCCATAATTGGTCAAAATGTCGAAAACCGCGTGGGCCCCACAAAACATAAAATTTCCCGGGTGGGCCCCACGTGACCAAATCCGAAAGTAAAATTCCATAGTTTCGATAAATTCCATCAGTCTCAAATAACAATTCTGAGAACCCAATTCTTACTGATAAATATTTTTCCTTCCCGAGGTTCGGAATATTTTTCCTTAGAAATAATAACTCTTTCTTTCGTTCAAAATTTAAGTCCTGATTCCTTACGTACATTCTCTTAAACATGTCCTGGAATTACGGGGTGTAACACGCGACGCCGACGACTAAAATGCTGCGAGTTGTATACCGTGAACGAAGCCACGGAGCCCGACGGCTCCCGAATACCGAACGCCCCAAGGCGCGGAGGACCACTCTGCGGGCGTAGTACATAACTAGTTCACGCCGGCGGCCCGCCTCGAAAGTTACCAAAGGACCTGCTGCTCGGCCTCTTCGCTGATTCCGGCCATTCGCCGACCTCTCGTGCCTCACATCCTAGTGCATGAGTGCGTGCGGGCAATGTCCATGCGGTGAAGAGCTACACCAACAAGCCTCGCCAAGTAATCATCTAGCCCGTGACGTAGCGGTGTACTCGCCCTCCATATCGGCTACTCTGCAGGACATACCGAGCTAATGAGTCGAACTCCACATTGTACTCTCTAACCGCCCGCCCGCCTCAACGTCAAAAATCTGTCGGCCGAGCCCTCCTCATCCGTGGGGCAAGAAATGTGCAAGAAATGCCGAGAACTCGTCCCATACGGTGGAAGTGCATGCACTCCGGGACAGCTCGCGAATCAAACGATCGGCCGCGATATCACGCGGTGATGCGAACCCAATACCACCGACTCGCCTCGAGGCTCGACCACTCATGATCCGTCAGGCTGTCGGATAAACTCCCGAGGGTCATCCTCGGCTCGATCCATAGAACACCTGGCGGGCTACAACTCGTAAAGTCCCGTAGTCTCAAATGCGCTCGGGGGTGAACTACGGGTGCTCGGGGCTGAGGCTGCTGCATCGGCCTATCTCATATTCGGCCACGACCACGGCGAATCGCCCATCTCCTTGTACCCCATCTCATATGCTCCAGGCTGTGGGACTGGAGGCTCAGGTACTGTAGTCTCAGCAGCCATTGTTGCGGCTCTAAACTCTGTTGGTGCTGGCGGCGTCGCAAAACTCGCCGTCTGAAGCACTATCTCGTAACGATCGGGCCTGCCTCGTAACCTCCGTGCTCTACTCGCAGCTCCGCCATTTGCCTTGCCCTTCTGGGCCCGGGTTTCCTTACGCGGAGGCATAACTGGTAAAGGAAAGGAATACGTCAGAGGGGTCCAACTTATCACACAGCTCTAAGGCACGATCTCAGAATGAGAAGAATGGAAACCAATCCTAAATGTCCTGCAGCCTCCTGATTATAGATGTAGTGCACAACACACCGATAATCAAGACTCTACTAGACACGATGCAGTAGACACTTTCCGAGAATTAATCGCTCGATACCACTTTTGTCACGACCGAACCGGGCGTGATCGTGCCTACCGGGCACCTTGGTGATACAACATCGAGAGAAAATCAGCGGAAATAAAACATAAACATGAAACAAGAGATATGATAAATAAACAGCAACCAAAAAAATGCTTCTCAGATATATACATAAAAATCCGAACAGCTTATCCTTTTACAACTCGCCCACAACAAGATTACATGCACTTCTAAGAGTTTTACAACAACAACTATGACGGACAGGCCCCGCCATACCACGAATGCATAAGAACCTCTGGACTGTGGTAACATACCAAAAGATAAGCCTCCGAGAAACGGGCTTACTAACACGAATCGTGATCCTATGAGCGAGGATCCACAACCGATGTACTCTACTGCGCAAGATGAACGCAACCCCGGCGAGGTCGATAACAGTACCAAGTATGTGAAATCAAAATATCAGAAATGAAATCATAATACTTATATAAAGCAGAGACATGTATGATAACCAAACTACAGTTCATAACATAAAAGCAGTCACGTCAAGTCAGGGACTCACGCCCTCAAGTCATCCCTCATGCCCGTGGAACTCCTTCCTCACTGCCGGCAGTCTGGATATAAACCGTATTATACGTATAACATGTCTCACCATCCTACGGGATAGAGGTGGAATTGTGGTGTACATGTCCCGCCCATCCCGTGGGACTCGGTGAAGTATGGAATACATGTCCCGCCCATCCCACGGACTCGGTAAAGAATCGGATGAAATACGTGTCCCGGCCCATCTCATGGGACTCGGTAAAGAATCAGATGAAATACGTGTCCCGGCCCATCTCATGGGACTCGGTGAAGAATCAGATGAAATACGTGTCCCGGCCCATCTCATGGGACTCGGTGAAGAATCAGATGAAATACGTGTCCCGGCCCATCTCATGGGACTCGGTGAAGAATCAGATGGAATACGTGTCCCGGCCCATCTCATGGGACTCGGTGAAGAATCAGATGGAATACGTGTCCCGGCCCATCTCATGGGACTCGGTGAAGAATCAGATGGAATACGTGTCCCGGCCCATCTCATGGGACTCGGTGAAGAATCGTTCATAACAAATCAGCCGACCCTCCATCGAGAGACGCGGTGGTATAGTAATACAGTACTTGCACAACAAGGCTATCAAACGCAAACATAGGCAAGTTACACACAACTCAAGGTTATTTTATGCCAAGGTCCAGGTTCTGACCCCAAAGTATTACGTACGTTAAATTCTTTTTAAAAGATCCATTTCTTTTATAAAGGTCACCCGATACCCGTAGTATTAAAATAGAGTGACTCACATTTTTAGGTAAACCAAAACACTTTCCTTTTCAACATCAAGTAACAACATTCTTTTCCATAAGTTCAAGTTTGCCTAATTTCAAGTACTTAAGTCTTTTATTTTAGAAAGGTTTCGTAGTTCATAGTCTTAATCACTTAAGAATATAATTCTCTTTTAAACAATTTGAGAAACATATGTCTTATATGTGAGCAGGTTATTCTTGTTCATAATCAATCTTATTAAAGCAGCCATGATCTAGAAAATGTAATATCATTTTGTCTCATCTTAGCTTCTATGCAGATGGAGGTTTCTACTGGTTTTAATAATACTTAATTAGTCAATACATTTCCCTTTATTAACGCTGCAGTGGTTCGTTCGATACTTATTCTGATTTCCGAAATCAGTAAAACATGATTCCTTTTAAAAACCAAGTACTCATTACTCACGAATGAGGTTTCACCCTTTTTAACAAAATTCATGTTAATTCAAAATAAGTCAAGTCTCTTATCTTTTAAGATCAAGTCTCTTAACTTCTAAAATCAATAAACCATTCTTTTTATCTCTCTTAAGTCGTTATACCTAACTTCCCATAAAGCTAGTATAACTCTTAAGCTTTTAAAACTTTTAAAACCAAGTGTTACTCTTCTTTCAAAAAGGTTTCTTAACTCTTTTGAAATACTTCAAGATTCTTATTATTCAGGCTTAAGTCAAAAGACATTGCCGTAAAATTACGTTCAGTTAACACACGTACGTCTACCGTACTATATATATTCTTTTAAAATATCATGCTCAAGAGGATAGGAAGAATCACATACCTCGCGACGATTTATCGACTATTAGCAAATAGCTCCAAAGTACTGTAATCCTGCTAGCCTTTTCCACCCTTTGAGTAGACTACGCTACTCGCAGTACTTCAACCTATAACGGTTATACAAGTCTATCAATGTCTAGACTACTCGGTAGAATAAATCTAGATACAAGATTCTACGGAAAATTGGGCAAAGACTTCCCTACCACAAACTTCACAAGTTCATCAGAATACAAATTCCCATGTAAGTCTGATTGAGTTTTATTCTTAATATTCTTCTAGTGTGATTCCAGTTCAATTTCCCTTCTGTAATATCCTTCTATTACAGTTCAATTCTCTTCTATGTATCTCATATACATTTCTATACTATTACAGTATGTAATTTCCAATAGAAGGTCAAGAGTATTTACCTCGATAAGCCCAAAATTATCCAAGATTAAAGTCGATCCTGAGCAAGGTTTAGCTCCTACTCCGTGCGCTCCAATTCGCTCCAAGAAACGCTCAGAAGTTCTACACACTTCTACTAAGTACTCCAACCAATTACGGAGACTTTTCCAAAGGGTTTCGTTTAGTGGCTAAAGGAAAGTATAGTAGTATTTTCCGGGCTTTTCGTATAGAGGGTACTTGGAAATACTACAAAGGTTTTGGGCTAGAGTATTTTGGCATTATAACAATACTTGGAGAAGTATTTCTCTACCAAGGGGGAGGGTATTTCACGAGGGCAACTCTAAGGGAAGGGGGGAAGGTGTCTCGGCTAAGGCTCACAAAGGGGGGGAGGGGGAAGTGTTTTGGACGAGAACACTTGGAAGGGAGGGAGGGATTTCAAGACTTAGAAAGTCATTTGAGGGATGAAGAAAACCTTCAAGTTAGGGGGGTATTTATAGGACCCTCAATGGTCAAGATCAAGCCAAGTGGTGAGCAAGTGTAGGGTGAGGATTTGGGCAAGTGTACCTTATCCATCTACCACCAAAATATCCTACCAACTCCTTGACTAAAAATGGTGCAAGAAAACGCCCCAAAATCGTCCACTTGAGGGTGACACTTGTCACCCTCTCGTTGGTCCAAAATATTTCATCTCTCGAAAAAATCCGCAAAAATTATAAATGACATAGCCGTAATTTTTCCTACGCAAAGTTTGGAAGACGTTTCGTCGGAAATCAATTCGTTTTGTGGGTTGTGCACAAATTTTCGATCCTTTGCCTATTTAAGGCTTAAACTTTTATACGTACGCCCTCACGTACATACTCGGGAAATACGGGGTATAACAGTTTATGCTTAGTATACTACTAGGGAACTTAGGTTTGAATATGGGGATTTATCAACAACATTTGAAGAATTTTCTCCTTCTAGGTTGCCTTGGCCGAGAGCCTCCATGAAGTGCACAACAATTTCTTGAATTTTTTTTGAAGTGTTAAAGTCTTGCACTAGTAGGTAGATATATAATGACACCAAGGGTGAGGATTAAAACAAATGTGTGGCCATGATTGAGATGAACAAATATCTTAAGTCAACTTGGCCACTTGGCCAAGTCATTCTCGCCCAACATGGGCCATGTGGGGAGGTGACACGTGTCACCCTCCTATTGGTCCAAAATATTTTATCTCTCCAAAATTCTAATAAATTCTATAAGTCTCAAATACCAAATTTGTGAACCAAATTCCAATTATTAAACTTTTTTCCCTCACGAGGTTCGGAATATTTTTCGTAGGAAAAAGTAATTTTTTTTTCGTTTCAAACTTAAAGTCGTATTTTCTCACGTACGTACTTATATACATGTCCTAGAACTACGTGGGGTAACATTGGGACTCGGTGAATGAAGTCATATACATACATATACCATACCCAGCCCCCTAGTGAGGGTCTCGGTGAAATAGTCACATATATACATACCGTACCCGGCCCTCTAATGAAGGTTCTCGGTGAAATAATCATATATACCGTACTCGGTGAACAATGCAATGAAGTTGTACACGAACATACCCGGCCCGGGACTCGATGAAATGATATAATCATATTATGCACGAATAGAATATCAGGATCAACCATATACAAATTAAATCATCATTTGAGACTCAATGGAATAATTAGAATGAACATCATGAGCAACCATATACCAATTAAATCATCATCTGAGACTCAATGGAATAATTAGAATGAACTATCACTGGAGAATCAAAGACAACTATCATATCAAGTATCACTAGGAATTAGGATTCATTGGAATTATGTACGTCTGTCGTACGCTCATTTTATGTGACTCATGCCAAAGGAAAGAAGGGATAGTTTCACATACCGCTTGTCGTCAATACCAACTCAATAATTAGAATTCGTCTCGATTAGCACTTCAACCTATAACAATAGTAACATGTCCGCCAACTCTATAATTACTAGTATATGTTATATATCGAAGGATAACTCTCTTTCATGTAAAAATTTGGGCAGCATTTCCCCTACTTATACACACATCTGCAACTCACACACAAGGTTAACAACACCAATAACCAAGCACGGATCAAGGATAACAAAATAAGTCTCATATACCCTATATACACCATTGTTATACATTCTTTCTCTTTTTATCTATGGAATACAACAACCACAGCAACCAAGGTGATTAATACACATATTTCTCATGTTAATTCAGCCCCTTTAACCATATTAAAATAGCCACTAAAACAGTCCATACTCCAACAACAACGAGAGTGCAATGAGTGGTGTATCGAGCGGAAAGCTCATCTTATAATTTGCAACATAACATTTTTCTACACCTTAATTCATTTAGGACATATATTAGCAATTACCACCATGTACATGCATATTTGTAACTAAATTTCCAGCATTTCAACTCAACAAGAACAACCCCTAAATACAATTCAACAATGCCTAACGATTTCATGGATGTCACGGCCCACAAGACATAATACCATAACTCTTCTCATAATTCCTTAAAACCAATTCATATTCCAACAATTTCATATAAAAAACTTCAACTTTAAATATCAAGATTCCTTCATTTTTAACATGCAATCAATGACAACGATAATAACAACAACAACAACCGAACCCAATGTACTTAAAACAGTCCCAAATCGATTCAACTACAACACCAATACAATCACATGCATTTTATTACTTTCAATTTCTCTTAACATGAGTTCATCTCTTATCTAAAATATCATTTAACTCCCATTTACTCTATAGAAGAAGAAATCTTACCTTGCTTGGCTAAAACAGTCCCTACGGCCACTGCACCATTTTGCACCATTTCTTCAACTTATAATGACATGCATGCATCCTTTACAAGTTTAAACTCATCTTACTTACATGTTTTTCTTCCAAATAGCGCATCTCCAAAACTAAAGTTGTTGGGGCAGATTCGGTCCAGCATTACCGAAACAGTCACTGGTTAGAAGTTTACCATGGTTTAAAACTTAGTAGAAGGGCTTAACCTTGGAAGGGGGAGTTGATTTGGTCTTCACTTAGCTATGGGATATGGGGGGAAATCGAAAATCTATGGGAGAAGATTTGAGGGATAGGTGAAGGAGTAGTTTTGAATTAAAGGTAAAGGAAATATTGGTATAAGTGAGCTGAAAATTTATTGGATTGTTTGGTGTTCTCGTTCCATGTGATGGAAGGCACAAGTTCCCACAATTTTGTCCACTAGTTCCCACTTATTATTCTTCCCACTAAATTTAATCCCACAATTAATTAATCTTAGACCTCACTTCATTTAAATCCTGAAAATTTCATAAGACTTCATATTCTCGATGTCAAAATTTTTATAATACGACAGTAGTCCGTAACCCTATTGGGAATATACAACTAATAGTATTAATTCCCATCGCCACATTTGTTGTATCCAAAATTATTCCGGGATCACATCCTTTTGTATACTAATTTCCGTATTAGCATATGTAAATATAGTTTTCTTCCATCACTCGAATCTTATTTTCTTAATTACGTTCTCAATTTATTACCCTAAAATTATGAGGTGTAACAAGACTCATGTTTCAGAGGTTCCCACACATGTAAATAGTTGACCACCAAAACATCTAGTATTGTCTCACTTCTTTCATACTCTATATCGTACTATTGGAGCTATACATTCTGGATATTCTTTTAACTCGTGTGTATTATGTGATTCAGAAAATGTCTGCTAAAATGAAGTTAGCTAAAAGCAAGAGGGGCTCTACCAGTGCTGCTCAGGCGGAGAACACTGGGCTCATAGAGCCAACACATCACCCCCACCTGATACTAGTGGTCCTGTTGAGGTTATACTTTAGTTCTGTCACCTATTTCCACTAACCCAGATGTTAGGGGAGCTATCCAGCTTCTTACCTAGTTTTTGGCAGCACATGCCCAACATCAGGGAACGACTGCAAGTACAAGGGCTAGCGGAGAGTCATCCAGGTTCAAGACTGGAGTTTCTATGCATGGGCCCTCTAGTGTTCACGGGGTCTAGTAAGATCGATGATTTGCATAATTTCATTGACGGACTATAGAAGGTTTTTCATATTATGCATGTTACTAACTTAGAGGCAGCAGAGTTAGGAGCTTATCAGTTGCAGGATATTTCCAATATCTGGTATGAGTCATGAGAACAGACCTGAGGAGAAGATGCATCTCTTGGGACTTGGGATGAATTTGCAAATGCATTCCTTAAGTACTTCCTGCCAATGGAGGTCAGGGAGGCTAAGGCCATTAAATTTGAGAAGCTCAAGTAGAACGATAGAAGTGTGTATGAGTATTATCTTCACTTTATTTCTTTGGCAATATATGCCTATATATGGTTCTAGACATAAGGGCAAGAGTTAGACGTTTTGTGTATGGTCTTGATCTCTAGTTATTCGATGTCGCTAATATTTCTACCCAGAACAAGGAAATGACTATTACCAAGATAATAGCATTTGTACAAGGTAATGAGAGCAGAATAAAGAAAGAGGAAACATTACAGAAATAGAAAGACAAAGAGTTCAATAAGAGGGCTAAGTCTTCAGATCACTTCAGTCATAGAAAGGTGGAGGCAGAAAGTTCTTTAAGAACAGGTTATCAAGACTCATACCTTCATCATCAAGTGCCCCAGCCCAAAAGTTCAGATATGATCAGAAGAAATAGAACTTCCGAGCATCATGCTCCTTGTAACAGGCTAGTGTGGGTCAAAGTACCTTCATCAATCCAGTTTTGGTATGTGTGTTAAGAGGCACCTAGGGAGTGGTAATGTGGCTCATTCCACAAATTCAGCAGTTCCTCATAATTTTCAGACCCAATCAGGGTGTGGTACAACAAAGTCTGGTAACACAGAAGGATGTCCAAACCACTTGTATGCACTATAAAGTCATTAGGATATAGAGGCTCGTGAAAATGTTATCACATGTATACTAACCATTTTAGTTTTGACGTTTGTGCCCTTATTGATCCTGGAGCTACTCTATTATATGTAACCTTATTTATTGCTAAAAATTTGAGATATAACCAGAAAAATTGCATGAACCATTTGAAGTATCCACTCCAGTTGATGAGTTAGTTATAGCTAGACGGGTATATAGGGGTTATTAGTTAAAGTTTATCACCACATTATAGTAGTTGATTTGGTAGAGTTAGAAATGGTAGATTTCGATGTAATCATGGTAATAGATTGGTTGTCTTCAGGTTATGCCATAGTAGATTGTAGAACCAAAATTTCCAATTCAAATTTTCCAATAAACCAATCATAGAATGAAAGGGTGATGAAGTAGCACCCATGGAAAGGTTTATTTCCTATCTTAAAGCGAAAAACATGATATCCAAGAGGTATATTTACCATCTAGTTCGAGGATCTTCTCGGAGTCCCTCCCAATAAAGGATTATGATATAGATATTCTCTATCAATTGGGGAAAGCGAATGTGGTAGCTGATACTCTTAGTCAGCGATTCATGGGAATCTTAGCTCATGTTGAAGAAGAAAAGAGAACTATGACGAAGGAAATTCATCGACTAGCCAGTCTAGGAGTTTAACTTATGTACTCTGAAGATGGTGGTGTTGTTTTTCAGAACAAGTTTCAATCCTCCTTAGTAGCTGAGGTGAGAGAGAAATAGTTTAGTGATCCCTATTTGTTGCAGCTGAAGGAGGGTAACCACAAGCATAAGACTATGGCTTTTGAACAAGAGGGAGATGACGGTATTTTGAGGTACCGAGATAGGTTATGTGTACCAGATGTGGATGGACCTAGAGAGCGGATCATGGCAAAAGCTTATAATTCCTGGTATTTTGTCCGCCGACATAATTGAGGAGCTCTATGCGGTGGTGCTAGAAGCAAATCTTGTAGAGAATCCCAAGCAGTGGTGGATGGACACGGGTGTTACTCGTCACATCGTTCCGATAGAGATGTATTTTCCACGTATACAACAGTTACAAACAAGAAGTTGTCCATGGGTAACAATGCTTCCTCTAACGTGCTGGGGGTAGGAAAGGTGGTCCTGAAGATGACTTCTGACAAGGAGCTCACTCTGAAAGAGGTGATGCATGTCTTTGAGATCAAAAAGAATTTAAGTTCAGGTCCTGTATTGGTTAATGCTGGTTTTAGGCTAGTATTTGAGTCCAATAAGTTTGTAATCACCAAGAATGGAAGGGGTTTCGTATATGAAGGCCTCTTCAAGGTTAATGCTATGTCTATCATACGTTCAAGCAATAAAATTGTAGTTTCTTCTTACTTTCTTGAGTCTTCTAATTTATGACATCATATATTAGGACATCTAAACTACCAGTCTATCGACGTAAACCCTCAACGTAAGTGTGAGGTGTGCGTAGATGCAAAACTCACTAAAACTCCCTTTAGATCCGTCGAAAGGGATACCGCTCCTCTAAAACTTATTCACACAGATCTATGTGATTTGAAGTTTGCACAAACTAGGGGAATAAGTACTTTGTGACATTCATAGATGATAGAACAATGTATTGTTACCTTTACTTGTTGAAAGTAAGGATAAAGTCGTTGAATAGTTCAGACGCTACAAAGCAGAAGTTTAAAAGCAACTAAGAGTACATATTAAATCAATTCGTAGCCATAGAGGGGGAGAATACGTATCTCCATTTAAGGAATATTTTGCCCAATCGGTCATTGTTCATCAAATGATGACTACATACTCACCTCATTCAAACGGTGTCGCTGCACGCAAGAACCGTACATTGAAGAAAATGATGAATGTTTTGCTCATCAATTTCGATCTTCCCCAAAACATGTGTGGAGAAGTTGTTCTTACCGCTAATACGATTCTTAATATACTCCCACATAAGGGTAAGAAAAACACTCCATACGAGTTATTGAAGGAAAATAAACCCACTTACAAATACTTGAAGGTGTGAGGTTGTTTGGCAAAGGTTGAAGTACCTAAGCCAAAGCAGGTCAAAATTAGACCTAAGACTGTAGATTGCATTTTCATCGGATATGAAAATAACAGTAGTGCTTATCGTTTCTTAGTGCATAAGTCATATGTACCAGATATACACAGGGGTACGATCATGGAATCAAAGAATGCTCAATTCTTTGAGAATACGTTTCCTAGAAAGGAAAGAGACGTAACCTCTCGCAAATGAAGTTATAAACAAAGCTCTCAGGTTCCAGGAGTCGTTGACTGCCTAGATCGGGTAGTTCAAATCTAGTGGACTCCGGAGTTGCTAAATATCCTCAATCTAGTGTTCCAGATTTTCAGAACTTGGAGACTCCAGAGATGGAATTAAGACGAAGTAAAAGGGTCAGGAAGGATAATCCTTCGGTCCTGACTTTGTAGCTTATATAGTTCATGACGAACCACAGACAATTGTTGAAGTGTTGTCAACTGCAGAAGCACCGCTCTGGAAAGAAGTTATTGAGAGTGAAATAGACTTATCCTGCACAACCATACTTGGAAGTTAATAGATCTTCCTCTGGGAAATAAATCGTTGGGTTGTAAATGGATACTCAAATGAAAGTATAAAGCATATGGGGTTATAGACGAGTACAAGGCCAAGTTAGTAATTAAGGGTTTTCGATAGAAGGAAGGCCTTGACTATTTTGACATGTACTCCCCGGTGTCTATAATGACGTTCATACGAGTATTCATTGCGATTGTCGCATTGCGGGACCTTGAGATACATCAAATGGATATGAAGACAGCCTTCCTAAATGGTGATTTGTTATAAGAAATTTATATGGAACAACCCGAGGGGTATGTGGTTCTAGTATAGAAGAAGAAAGTCTGTCGACTTGTCAAATCTCTGTACGGGCTGAAATAGGCCCCGAGGCAATGGCACGAAAAATTTGATAGTACTCTACTATAAAAGAGTTTCTCCATTAATGAGTGTGACAAATGTGTCTACATGAAAGGTAATGCTAACTCGTTCGTCATGATATGCCTTTATGTAGACGACATGTTGATCACAGGGAGTATTCCTAGTTTGATCCTAGAGACTAAGAATATATTGAAACAATATTTCGACATGAAGGATATAGGTATAGTAGATGTCATCTTAGGGATCAAGATCTCTAAGACGTCTGACGGACTGGTCTTATCTCAGTCTCACTACATCGAGGATGTGTTGAGAAAGTTTGAGATGTTCGACAGTTCGCCGATAAAGTCACCACTGAATATGAATCAGAAGATTGATAAAAATTGTGGTGTGCCCGTATGCCAGGAGCGATATGCGCAGGTGATTGGTAGTTTGATGTACATAACAAACTGCACCCGACCTGATATCGCTTATGTAGTCAACAAGTTGGCTAGGTATACCCGTAATCCCAGTGATGATCATTAGAAAGCATTGAATCGGGTACTCCAGTACCTGAAATACAATGCTAACTTACGGGTTACATTATTCGAGATATTCAGTTGTAGTAGATGGGTACAGTGATGCAAACTGGATATCTGATTTAAAAAACATCAAATCCACCAGTTGGTATATATTTACAAGTGGTGATGGGGTTGTGTCTTGGAAATCCTCTAAACAAACTTACATCTCTTGATCCATAATGGAGTTGGAGTTTATTGCTTTAGACAAAGCAAGAGAAGAAGCTGAGTGGCTTCATGACTTCTTAGAGGATGTCCCGTGTTGGGATAAACATGTACCTTCTTTAATTATCCACTGCGACATCCAGTCGGCTCTAGGAACCCACGAAGTTCTATGTATAACGGTAAATCTCGTCATATTCGATGGAGTCATAAGACTGTTACGCAGCTGATCACCACGGGTATTATTTCCATTGATTGTGTAAAATCAAAGTAGAACATAGTAAACCAAATGACTAAGGGCATACCCAGAGATCAAATGGTTTGCCTGTCTACGGGAATGGGCTAAACCCAACCTTACTGACTGGAGATCTCGGGAATTAGGTTCAATGGGTAAACTAAGTTGTAAAGGTTCAGTTGAGCACTTCAGTGAAAGCAAGAGCACTTCGGGTTATGATTTCTGTAAGGAACATAAACTCAAGGTCGTTCCCGTGATAGACATTAAGTGTTATCTGCAGTGTGGGTAGAGGTTAAGTTTCCAAAACCTTTAATGACCCTCAACGATTGAGGTTAGGTTTGTAGAAACTCTTAATGGTTCCTAACATTTGTGAAGTGGGGTATAGCAGGATACCTTGTAGGAGACCGCTTATTTAAGTGCGAGGACATGTCACCTTAAATGAGAACAGAGTAAGGAAAATTGTTGTGTTGGTACCACTGACTTGGCTTACACTAAACATTGACATTTCAAGACATCACGCTCACCACGCAGTAAGTAAGTCTGATGGTATTCAACTAAAGAAGGTTCAAAGCGGAAGTTACCTCTCCTGATGCAACATGAGTCCACTGAAAGATTGCTAGAAAGGTACCTTGTGAGTGTGCCAAAATCTCTTTCAAGAGGGGACTGTTGGAAATTTATTAAGAATAAAGTTTATCCCATTATTTATGACTCGAAAAGTTGGGGCCCCGCACGTCAGAAACACAGTTTCCACACACATGCACACGTGTACCAAGGATCGTAAATTTTCTTATGAAAGAGATATTGGTACGTAAGTAAAATGTTTGAGACATAGAATGATGGATGGTCGTTGGCCAAATTACAAGTGTTCCACGTTGGTAAATGAAGGAAAAAGTGTGCATAGTGTAAAGATTGAAACGAGTCGGAAAGGGTCGCGGAGCCGAGAAGGGCTGCGGCACCACCACCATTAGGGTCGTGGCGCTTCCGTGGGGAGCCGCGGTGGTAATTTCGGCCCAAGTTACTGGAGTTGCGGCGTCGTGACGCCTCGGAGGCTCAGTCGCGACGCTAATTCTGTTTCGCCAAACAGAAAGTCTGAAACCGAAAATCTGACTTTGAAGATCTTTTGGTTGCCCTCGATAGCATTCATTCCAACATTATTCAGCCATAACTTGGCTGATAAATTGATTCCATTACTTGGGCATTTCATTGTCATTTCATGGGTGATTCAATGTCATTACTTGGCACTTGAAGAGACTAAATCTTACACTATAAATTGAGGCATTTGACTTAATTGTCAAATACTTGCAATCAGAAATTCTGAAATACTTCTTCTTCTCTAGCTTCTTTCAATACTAAAAGTTCTTCAAGAGAAACACTTGAGTTTCCTTTGCTCAAGTGTTAGTAGTTAAATATGTCTCGCCTTGAAGACATTTGGAACCCTTCTGTTGAGCACCAATTGGAAATTCATTCTGACTTCTAAAACGCGTTTTTGCTACTAAGAAAGCGAACGGTCAGCGCGTTGTTTTATCTTGGGAGACTATTGCCTAGAAACTTAAAATGATATATACGTGACAATCTTATCTTAAGGACAAAGTTCCATCACTCAACTCAATAAAATTCAGATTAAGTGTTGGTTCTTGTTTCCAGTTGTTGGTTTAAAATTATTTCTTTTGTTATAATCTTTGTTCTTTGGTTTTCCTAGTTCTTGTAATAGGTGTTTACTATTTTTCGTTTGTTGTATTTTTTATTTTTACTAACATCTTCTAAGTTCCGATTATTATTATTATTATTATTATTATTAATTTTTTTGTTTGATAGTGGAATAAAGAAAATGAAAGAATCACTTCCAACGCAGCTGCTTAAGGACAAACTCCCACGATTTCTTCAAAAATGTGCACAGGCTTTCGAGACCGATCGTCGTTTTGCTAATGATATGCGTTATCTTCGAGTCTGGTTACAACTGGTAACTTTCTTTTTACTATATCCTTTTGTTTGTTTTTTCACTGTATTATTCTTTCTGTTGGTGATTTTGGATGATTTACAAATGAAATTTATGTGGGTTGTTGTTTGTTTATTTATTCTTTTCCTAAAATGTAATGAAATAAAATTAGACGGGGTGTCCAATTTGAATTTATTTAAGAATATATATCGGTTATGTTGGAAATTTAACTATGTGGGATTGAGATTATCCCATCTTTAGTGACTTAAACACGTGGGTCTCGTATGTCGGAAACATCTTTTCTTCGCACATGTCTAATCTACTAAATGAGTAGATAATATTAGTGTCAAGGATCGTCAAATTTCTTTCAGAAATGAAAAAGATATTGGTACACAAAGTATGATGTTTGACACGTGAATAGATGGATTGTTTTGGCCAAACAAACAAATCTCTCATATAGGTAGAAGATGGAAGGATTCAAGACTATATAAACTCTAGTTTTGAATAAGGGTTTGGGACCCCAAGGGGTAACCCATGTGTTTAGAAGTGGAGGACCTAAGTGAGCTTGGGTTCGGGGCTACGCGCTCCGTCTTCGGGTCGTCTTTCGGAATTTCCCTTTTAGTCCCTGAAATATTTCTTATTTACATTTTGGACCTGAAAATTTCGAAGATAACCAAACGTTGCAACTAATCTGACTTCAATAGTCAGAAATGCCCTCCTCTTGAAATAAATTAAACCCTTCTGTTCAGTTAAAAATGAGTTTAATGAGTTCAATCTTAAACATGTGCGCCCTCGCATGTCGGAAACATCATTTTTTCACACATTCCTAATCTACTAAATTAGTAGATAATATTTGTGTCAAGGATCGTCAAATTTCATTAAGAAATGAAAAAGATATTGGTAGACAAAGTAAGGTGTTTGAGACATGAATAGATTAATTGTTTTGGCCAAACAAACAAATCTCCCACATAGGTAGAATATGGAAGGATTGAGCACTATATAAACTCTAGTTTTGAATAAGGGTTTGGGACCACAAGGGGTAACCCATGTGTTTAGAAGGGGGAGTGAGCTTGGGTTCAGGGCTAAGCCCCACACGCGTGACGCCGCCGCTCGCCCGCCCGTCTGGTCTGGCTCCAGCTCTGGATCGGGCCTCGGGTCATGGGTCAAGGGTCCCGAATCGTGGGCTGTCTTCCAGAATTTTCTTTTTGATCCCTGAAATATTTCTTATTTATATTTTAGACCAGAAAGTTTCGAAGATAACCAAATATTGCAAATAATTCTGACTTCAACAGTTAGAAACACCCTCCTATTGAAATAAATTAAACTTTTATGTCCAGTTTCAAAACAAGTTTAACGAGTTCAATACAGAAAACACACTCAGAAAACATAAATTTTCCCATCTTTAGCAATTTGTTCTATATTCGTTTCTTCGTCAGAATCGACCTTATTTGCTTTATATTGTTGATTGTTGTTGTTTTATTTTGGGAGACTATTGTCCATTTCCGTAAAAGCATATATACGGGTCAATTTTGTTTTAAAAACAGAGAGTTATCTCTCGACTCAGCTTTTGTTCTGTTTAACCTTTCTGACACTATAAAAACCTACAGTTTAAGACACAATTCTCTAAGTGTTCGAAAGATGTTTGTTTCAAACATTGCTTCTAGTTCTGCTGCTGCTCAAGGAAATATTGTTGTACCTACTCATGCCAGTTTTCAAAGCGAACGTTCACAAAAAATTTTGGATACCAATTTCAAGAGATGGCAACAAAAGATGTTGTTCTATCTTCAATGAACAGGCTTTCTGAGCCACCCGATGAGTTACATAAGTCATATGAGCAGTTCCTTCATCGCATGGAGCAGCGTAAGAATAAGAGGATACAAGTCGGTTACAATGGTCATATTTGTCTATTAAATGTCTTCTTTTTGTTTTATAGCAATTAACTGATAATAGAAATATGTTCTGCAGCGCCAGGAAGGAAAAAATAAAATATGTTCTCTTGGTGCTAAAAACATCACTTTGAAGAACAATGAGATTAAAACAATGAGAATTAAGTGGAAATGATAACAATCCTATCATCCCCAGAATCAGTTACCCGATGCACAATCCAAGCATTTAAATATGAAAAATGAGGTTTCCATTTCACAGGACTCCAGGAGAGAGTCACAAATGAACGAAGCTACTCATGGTGGTCCAGCCCTTCATAAGGAACTCAGGGGTTACCATGGTCGAAAATATTATGTTGAAGACACTATAGAAACAAATAGATGCCAAAAGTTTGCGGGTGAATACACAATTGTAGTAAAATTTGTAGGTAGCCATTGTTGGGAAGTCTGATGTCGAAGATGCATGACATCATGGTCTGGTGGAACCTACGACTAATACAAAAGAGGCGATATATGCAAATAATAGCATGTTTCTGAAAGTATATGTATGTCCTAGAGATAATCAGTATTATGACAAATGTACTTTATACACATTCATATTTATATTAATGGAGATTAATATTATGTATTTGCATTGTTGAATTATTAGTTGATTGTTTATAATATTCTATAAATGCATTCCTAAAGGTTACGTGGTTATTAATAAAGTGAGAGATTAATATTATAGCGTAAACTCTTAAACTGTCTCGACTAATGATCATCGAGAATGGGATATCGATGATATGTGATACATCGACATGTGGTCTGCATCATATCCTTAGGGATGTAGTATGTCTCACCTGCTACGAGTTATGGCAACTCGTGATGGACATATGGATACTTGTTGAAGTATTGGTATACCCTGCTGATGCATTGTTTGTTATATATGTCTAAAGTGTCATCGGCGTGTGGGAGATAGAAGTCCTTAGACTTGAGGTCGATCCCACCTTGTTTACATAGTAATGTACTTTGATCATGTCCTAAGCTCTAATGTCTTATAGGTTGAGACGCAGCTTGTTTTGGGTACATTGCAAAGTGGATTAAAGGTGGTAGTTGAGCCAAAATTAGAATTCATTCCTCAAATGTAACTTCGAGAGAACACTCAGATTTTCATATGGTATTAGGTTGACTAAGTCGTTGGCCAACGCAGTAGACATATCTATGACATGATCTTTTTGTCAGCTAATATAGATGAGATATATTGATCAAGACATTTGGATAGACACTTGGCGAATGAAAGGATTTTATCTACCCACATAGAGGTTCAGTTCACAGGTTTCATGTAACTATACTTCACATATTGAGTCCGTCTTCCGGAGCCGTCTAGGAGTTCCGTGTAGGCCCTAATGATATTAGTGTCGATGTGTGAAGGCTTGTATGGTAACACTAAGTCAATTGTTCCGTCGATTCAAGGATGTAATCAGAGAGAATTTATATGTTCGTTTTATAATCGACACATTAGAATAAAATAGAAACAAGGGAGAATTGGACCAGGGCCGCGGTGCGTAATACCCAGGGCCACGATGCCATAGCACCGCAGCGCCACGTGTCCAGTGGGTCCAAGTGACCCAATCTGTTTCGGTTTATAGGCCTGGCCCACTTGGAGAACCCTAGCTGATCCTACAACTATAAATAGAGGGCTCAGCCAAGGATTTTATACACTGAATTCACTTGAATTAAACTCTCCTGAAACTCTGCTAGATTTCCTAGCTTTCCAAAAGAGAAATTACATCAAAGTCTTGAACTTGCAAATCGAGGGATGGTTGCGTGCTCACCCTCGGCTACACTTGAAGATTCAAGAAAAAAACTCCAGATTTGCAAACTGTAAGTATTCGTTCGAAGCATTACAGTTTCTATGTGTTTTACATTATATAATCATCCTATAGTTTGATCGTCCATCGAGTTTGAAACATAAATTTTCAAATTCCGCTGCGTGTACGAACCCGACAAAATCCTACAATGGTATCAAAGCATGGGTTGTTTTGTGTGATTATATAGTCAATATTAATGATAATATGGGTTAGGATTTGTCTAAATCTATTTTTATGTCATTTAGAAGCTTTAAAATCATAAATCTTAAGAACGCATAATCCTTGCACCCGGATCTATTAAACAATGATGTAATCGAGGAAGTCATTCTGATCTAACTCTTTCAAGTTGATATGCGTAACCGGTTCATTTCGAACATGGTGCATTGAGATGAAGAACGAGAAGGGATTGGATGATGATTGATGAACGTGTTGTCTAATGGTGAAGGAGATACGAGGATGAGTCTGGAAATCTGACCATGAACCAGTTTTAGGGCTTCGGAATTTCAGGTTTGCGTTTTTGGGACATAGGTGTCGCGGCTCCACGATGGAGCGTCGCGGCTCCTGCTAGGGTTTGGTGGTGACACTGCGGCTCCACGATGGAGCGATGCGGCGCTGCCTGGGTTTGTCAGAAGTGTCGCGGCTCCGTTCTGGAGCGCTACAACATTGTTCATCTCGAAAGCTTAAAATAAAATTTTCAGACTTACTGCCTCTGAGGCGCCGCATCGCCACCCATTAGGGTCGCGACTTCGACGGTAATTTTTCAAAGTTTTTAGCTACTGCCTCTGATGCGTCGCGGCGCCAACAATGATTTTCAAGAAAAAAATATTCGAAATCAGAAACTGAAGTTTTAAATATTCAGATTCTGATTCTAAAGTTTAAAATATTCAGAATCTAAAATTAAAACTTTTAATTAGAAAGATTTGGTCCTTTCGTGCAATTATGTAATTAAATAAAGTTTCTGAAAATCAGAATTCTTAAAATATGGAAATTGCAGACAGGTCCCTGAAACTTGAAAATATTTTCTGAAAATTAAAATTGCATTTTCTAAATTTAATAGGGTTCAAATTGAATTTTTAAATTCTTGAGGGAATAAACTGTAAATTTTAAAAGTTAACAGAATTTCCTGAAAATCAGTATTTTAAAATCAGAAAATGTTTAGGGACTATTTGGCATAGACATAGATTTTAGAGTTTAGATAAATAGATCCATGATTATCATTAATAATATATTATTGTATAATATATAAATGTGTTAAGTATTTTAAATGTGAATATTTAAATTATTAGCATAGTGTTCGCTATTATTGTCTAGGTAGGAGGCGTCCAGTAATTGATTTACATAAATGACTGCAATAACTGTTTGGGTAGGCGGCGCCTAGTAGTTGATTAAAACCATCTTATATCATGTATGTTAGGTTGATGGTTTCTCATCTAAATGTGTTTTAGAAATTGCATGATAGGATGTCGTATGATATATGACATGAATGTTGATCTTGGTTGAAATTCCCGAAAACTGAAAATGTTCTCCAAACATTGAATACAAGTCTAAAATTAAAACGAGTCATCCATTATAAGTGTTAGGGTGCAAAAAAAAATTCGGCGATACGAGTATTTATGCCCAAGCATTTGCTCTAAGTCTACGAGGACTCAGACCCTTTCATAGATGTGTTAACGTAAAAGTAGATGATAAATTTTTGTGGGTATTTACACCCAAGTGTTTTCTCGCAAAGCCCAAGTTTTCTTAGATACATAAACGCAGTAGTGTAATGGGGTTGACTTGCTTAGACAAATCTTGGCGCCCAAGTGTCTGACTAATCTAAGGACGCATGACTAAAATGAAAGATATTTAATCAAACCAAAAGTTGCAAATAAGCTTTGCAATTGGTTTAAGACCTACCAAAATGTGTTATTGAAGCTATCAACCCAAGCAAACGCGGATATAGCATATGTTTGGATCTTGGCCCATTATGACCTTAAAATGTTTTAGGTCCGTATTATACTTTGGGGTCGTAGAAGTATGCTAAAATAGTGGGAGCTAATTAAACAAAAGGTCATGTTAAATTAGTTTTTAAAATGAATGTGTATAATAAGGAGAATAAATTTTGATTGCATTTTCCCGTCTATCTATATCTTCAGATCTTCAGAATGTCGAATATATCACTTAAAATGCATTGGACACGAACAAGCTCACCAGACCAAATTATCTTGATTGGCTTAGGAATCTTAGGATTTTCCTAAGGCAAGAGAGAATCGAATATGTATTGGACAAGGTTTTCCCCACAGTGCATGTTGAGGACTCTGCCGAATATGTTGTTTTTGACAAGGTTGCTTATCAGAAACATCTTGATTATGCCACATCTGCACAGTGTGTTATGCTATCTTCCATGTCAATGGATTTGCAGAGGCAGCATGAGAGCATGGGTCCTAATAATATGCTAGGACACTTAAAGAGCCTCTATGACTCTCAGTCTCAGACAATGGAGTATAAGCTGCTTATAGATCTTTTTAAGTGTAAGCTGATCGATGGGGGTCAAGTGTTTCAACATGTGCTGAAGATGATTGGGCTGATTGAAAGGTTGGCTTCTATTGATATTAAGTTTCATGATAGAGTTGCTTCCACTCTTATCCTAAATTCACTTCCTCGTCCGTTTGAGAGTTTCATCATCAATTACAACATGAATGGAACTAAAGCGAGTCTGTCGGAATTATACAATATGTTTAAAACTTTTGAATCTTCAATCTCTAAGAGCAAAGTTGTGCTAATGGTTATCTTCTCTCGTCATTCTAAACCAAAGGTAAGGATCTCATAAGAGGAAGGGAAAATATATCGCTGCACCCACAACAATGAAGCCCAAGGGAGATGCGAAGAAGATGAAAGATTGCACTGCTCCAGGAGGAGGGAAGGCACCTGGTGCTTCATCCTCTAGTGGACAAGGTATGTTTGTAATTGAAATAAATCTATCTATTAATAATTATCATTCCTGGGTACTAGATACCGCTTGTGGCTCACACATTTGTACAGATACGTAGGGGCTAACTGACAGCTGGAAGGTCAGACTTAGAGAGGTGGACCTGCGCGTAGGAAACGGAGCACGAGTTGATGCTGAGCGCGTGGGAACATATAGATTAGATTTACCTTCTGGCAAATGTTTAGTGTTGAACAATTGTTTTTATGTTCCCTCATTAATGAGGAACATCATTTCCATTCCTGTTTTAGACGAAGAGGATTTTTTCTCAAACATTTTTAATGGCAGTATGATTTTGTCTTTTAATGATGTTTTGTTTGGAATTGCGCCTCTTGTGAATGTATTGTATACACTAAACTGTTGTCGAGAAATTTTTAATATACAAAACAAAAGAACTAAAATAAGTAAAATAAATTCTACCTACCTGTGGCATTGTAGACTTGGTCATATCAATCAAACAAAGATAGAACAGTTGAGGAAACTTAATTACCTTGAACCATTTGACTTAGAATCTTATGGTAACTGTGAATCATGTTTGAAGGTAAGATGACAAATAAGCCTCTTTCTGGAAAGGGGATACGAGCCAAGGAGATGCTTGAGTTGGTACATACCGATGTATGTGGACCATTTTTTACTCAAGCTAGAGGATGTTTCCCTTACTTCATCACTTTTACAGACGACTTGACGAGGTATGGATATGTGTATCTTATAAAACACAAATTCGAGGCTTTCGAAAAGTTTAGGGAGTACAAGTGTGAAGTGGAGAAACAACTCGCAAAGAGTATCAAGACTCTTCGATCTGATCGAGGAGGTGAATACTTAAGTAAAGAATTTCTAGATTACTTGAAGATACATGGAGTTCATTCAGAATGGACACCTCCTGGAACACCACAGATGAATGGTGTTGCCGAGAGGAGAAACCGAACCCTACTTGATATAGTTCAATCCATGATGAGCTTTTCAGCTTTGCCTACATACCTTTGGGGATATGCTATACAAACATCCATTTATGTTCTAAACAGGGTTCCTTCTAAATCAGTTGAAAAAATGCTATATGAGGTATGGTGTGGCAAGAAGCCAGCTCTTAGACATGTGAGGCCATGAGGTTCCCTACATATGTCAAGAAGATGTTCACTGATAAGTTGGAATCCAAGAGTGAGAAATGTTACTTTGTAGGGTATCCCAAGGAAACTAGGAGATACTATTTCTATCTCCCTAGCGAACATAAGATCATTGTTTCTAGGAACACAACTTTTCTTGAAGAAGAATATGTCTACAAGGAAGAGAGTTGCACAGAGATAGAACTTGAAGAAATTCAAGATCAAAGTAACATAGATGATGAATCCTTGTCGAATGATCAAGGCAAGAATTCAGTGGGAGCTTTTGGTGAATATTGGGTACTTACATAACGCCCTTCGGCCAATGGGAGTATTACGAGGAATGATGCAGAAATACAAGATCCTCCTAAGACCTTGGGAGCAAGTGCAGTGATTGCACCTCCTCTTATTCAAGAAAGACATGAAAATAATATTTCCGAAAGCTCTCATGTTGGTGGATCAACCAACACACAAGAACCTTCTCACAGTCAGAACATACCTAGAATTGAACTACAAGACAATCAACTCCGTAGGTTGACTAGAACTCATCATCCTTCAGAAAGACTAAATTTACTTGTGGAAACACATAGTGAGATAGATATTCCAGATGATGATAAGCCTACAACCTATAACGAAGCAATGGTAGACATTGATTTTGTTATACCCCGTATTTCCAGAGTATGTACGTGAGGGCGTACGTATAAAAGTTTAATCCTTAAGTTAGGCAAGGACCGAAGAATTTTGTTCACAACTACCGAAAAGAATCGTTTTCCGACGAAACGTTTTACAAAGCTTGCGTAGGGAAAATTCCGGCTATGTCATTTATTATTTTTGCGGATTTTTCTGAGAGATGAAATATTTTGGACCAACGAGAGGGCGACACTTGTCACCCTCAAGTGGGCGATGTGGATGGCCGGTTGGGTCACGTTCTTGGCTTGTTTTGAGGCCTAAATTGTGGGTCAATGTTTGTGAGGGATTTGTGGAGTAGGGCTAGGGGGCACTTGGGAAAATCTTGGCCCTCCACTTGCCCCCCACTTGGCTAGATCATGGCCATTGAAATCCCAATTAATACCCCCTTTGTGAAGACTTCTTCATCCAAAACTTCTAAGTCTTGAAAGCCCTCTTCCCCTTTGTGTTGAGTTCTCGTCCTAGCCTCCCTCCCCTTTCGTGAGGCTCCTTGGCCGAGGGGTACACCTCCCCTCTCCTAGTGCCTTGCCGAGAGTACCCCACCCCTCTCTTGAGTTGTCTCGTATAAATACCCCTCTTGGTAGAAAATACTCTCCAAGTATTGTTACTATTCCAAAATACCTTCGCCCAAATACCTTGTAGTATTCCAAGGTTACACTTATACTAAAAGCCCGTAAATACTATTATACTTCCTTCATACTAAACGAAACCCTAAGGAAAATCTTCATAGTCGGTTGAAGTGTTAAGTAGAAGTTGCGTAGAGAACTTCTAAGGGTTGTTTGAGCGGGTTGGAGCACCCGGAGTAGGAGCTAAACGTTGCTCAGGATCGACATTAAACTTGGATAATTTTGGGCTTACCGAGGTAAATAATCCTATCCTTCTATTGTGATTGGAAATTACATACTGTAGTTGTATAGAAATGAATATAAGATTCATAGAAGAGATTTGAACTGTAATAGAAGGATATTACAGAAAAGACTTGAACTGAAATCACATCAGAAGAATAATCTACAGAGTAGTCTAGGCATTGATAGACTTGTATAACCTTTATAGGTTGAATGTTCTACGAGTAGCATGTACTACTTGAATGGTGGACAAGGCTAGCCGGGTTATAGCCATGGAGCGTTTTGCTAATAGTCGATAATCGTCGCGAGGTATGTGATTCTTCCTATCCTCTTGAGCATGATATTTTAAAAGAATATATATATAGTACGGTAGACGTACGTGTGTTAACTGAACGTAGTTTTACGGCAATGTCTTTTGACTTAAGCCTGAATAATAAGAATCTTGAAGTATTTCAAAAGAATTAAGATTCCTTTTTGAAAGAAGAATAATACTTGGTTTTAAAAGCTTAAGAGTTATACTAGCTTTATGGGAAGTTAGGTATAACGACTTAAGAGAGATAAAAAGAATGGTTTATTGATTTTAGAAGTTAAGAGACTTGATCTTAAAAGATAAGAGACTTGACTTAATTGAATTAATCTAAATTTTGTTAAAAAGTGTGAAACCTCATTCGTGAGTAATGAGTACTTGGTTTTTAAAAGGAATAATGTTTCTTGATTTGGAAATCGAATAAGTATCGAGCACCACATCGCTAATAAAGGGGAATGTATTGACTAATAAAGTATTATTAAAACCAGTAGAAACCTCCATCTGCATAGAAGCTAAGATGAGACAAAATGATATTACATTTCCTAGATCATGGCTGCTGTAACAAGATTGTTATAAACAAGAATAACCTACTCACATATAAGGCATATGTTTCTCAAATGGTTTTAAAAGAGAATTATATTATTAAGTGATTAAGACAATGAACTACGAAACCTTTCGAAAATGAGAAACTTGAGCATTTGAAATTAGGCAAACTTGAACGTTTGGAAAATAATGTTGTTACTTGATTTTACAAAGGGAAGTATTTTGGTTTACTTAAAAAGATAGTCACTCTATTTTTATACTACGGGTAATGTGTGACTTTTGTGAAAGAAACGGATCTTTTAAAAGAGTTAATGTATGAAGTACTTTGGGGATAAAAACTCGAACTTGTTAACATAAAGTAGAAAGTACCTTGTGTGAATAACTTGATTGTATTGGTTTGTGATAGCCTTGTAATACTTTCTTGTAGATTCGATAAGTAAACATGTTAGGATGCTACATGTGTTAGTATCTTGTGATGTTTGTGTAAAGGGGTTTCCCTTGTTGTGCTTATGTTGTTTAACGATAAGTTGTTATGTTAGTATTATATCACTCACCTCTTGACATGATTCCGGGGGTTAAGCTGCCCTCCGATGCGGGGTAGACTCAGGAGGGTCTGTGTGACCTATGATTCGAGAATACCTCACGCGGTCTCAGTGGCCTATGCGAGCTACGAGAGTTCCGTGTTAGTGTGCGCCTTTATGGTCATGCGGTCTATGGCCACGCGATCGCGAGTCGGGGACGTTGCCGGGAGTAGCTACCGATGCGAGGAATACCTCACGCGGCCATCGGAGTGGCCTACGCGGAGTCGCGGAAGTTCCAGGACTAGACGCGACATTAGATATCGCGGCGAGTGGCGGCTTCGATCATGTGGCGGTCTAGACAGATCTCATGTTACGCTTTATGACCATGGTACTGCGGGTTTTAGTAGTCGGTTATGCCTTCATACTTACCTCCAGACGGTTTTATTATGACACAGTGGACACTGGCGTTCATGTGTTCCTTGGTGCTTTTATATCATAGATCGCCAGTGGCGGGCGTATTCCACGCATGATTGATGTTGTGGGCGTGAGACCCATAGTTGTATTTGAGTGATGACTTTAAGGGTGTGAGTCACGACTTGACATGATCGCTATTTATCAGGAATCAGTTGGTTATCATACATGTCTCCCGCTTTATATAGACTACTATGATTTCATTTGCGTATTTTCGGCCACATACTTGGTACTGTTATCGACCTCCTTCGGGGCCGCGTTCATGCCGCAGTAGAGGTACACGATTGTTGATCCTCGCTCATGTGGTCACGTCAATTTGGGAAACTCCGTTTCTCCGGAGGCTTATCAGTGGTATAGTCCCCTGTCGTTGTAGGTACTTACATTCAGGGGTATGGCGGGGCCCTGTCTCGCCATTGTTGTCATATCATTCTTATAGGTCTGTAGTACTGTTGTGGACAGAGTTGTAATGGGATGTAACTGTTCGGTTTTAAGTATATATATATATGCCGAAAGGCAAGTTTTCTCAAATAAACTGTTTCACATTTCATATTATATCATGTCTTGTTTTATGTTCCATTGACACTACGATGTATGTCTACTTGGGTGCAGGGTAAGGCACTACCACGCCCGGATTCGGGTCGTGACAAAAGTGGTATCAGAGCAGTTAATCCTCGGAAAGTGTCTACAGACCGTATCTAGTAGAGTCTTGATTATCGGTGTGTTGTGCACCACGCCAATAATCAGGAGGCTATAGGATATTTAGGATTGGTTTCCATTCTTCTCACTCTAAGATCGTGCTTAGAGCCGTGTTATAAGTTGGACCCCTCTAACGTATTTCTTTCCCTTACCGTTATGCCTCCGCGTAAGGCAACCCGGGCCCAGAAGGGCAAGGCAGCCGAGGGAGCTGCGAGTAGAGCACAGAGGGTTACTAGGGCACAGGCCCAATCATCACCTAGGGTGGTGCTTCTTTCGGGGAGTTCTCACGCCGCGATCCAGAGAGTTTAGCACGGCAATAGCCTCATCTGCGGCCATGATAGTTGAACCTTCGCCCACGACCCGAGCGTAAGTATAGATTGCAAAGAGACGACCCTGTTACTAGCTAAGGATGTAGCTACCAGAGAGTATATGATGTACCGATTTATCGCGGGCCTTGATGAATATATAAGAAAGGGTTGTGCAAGAGTAGCTCTTGATCAAGCCGAGCATGGCTCGTATGCGGGCTTATGCGCAGCAGCCGAGGCGTAGGGATCGACGGTTAACCAAGATCAGCGAAGAGGCCGTAATGCAGGTCCTTTGGTAACTTTCGAGGCGAACCGCCAAAGAACCGACAGATATGCACCTCCGCCAGTGCAGAGTGGTCCTCCACAGGGTTCAGGACGTTCGAGGTATGCCGGAGTTGGTCAGAGCTCCAGGGCTTCTGATCCACAGCTCTACGTATGTTCTAGCCACCGTTCGATTTTTCCTCGGTGTTCACGATGCGGGCGACGCATCCCGGGGAATGTCGTCTTTTGTTGGTACTTGTTTTGCCTGCGCCCATCAGGGCAGATTTGATTAAAACGACAGAGGGAAGTGAAGCAGTAGATACAAGTATATCCTTAACCCTCTAGAGATTAGTTTGTGTGATAAGATGAGTATATCTACACTATTATGTTTAGATAACATTGTGTAGAAATCATGGTTAGTTAAAAGGGTAAGATTGGGGATAGAGAAAGTGTGAGCCTTAGAGTTTTATACGTAGAGACCTTAGAGGCGAGGCCATCTCGTGTAAAAGATTTATATTGTTATGTTTGACCCTTAGTGCATAGTACACGTGAGATAAGTTTGTGTGATAAGTCCTTGAGTAGCGTATAATGAAAGAGGGTAGTTGAACTAAGAAGACCGCTAGGTTTTCGTGACTTGATTGTGAGATTGTCCCGGATCGGGGAACAAGAGTTTTTGCGCGATAGCGGGTCGGGTTGAGGACCGATCGCGGGTCAACCCGCGACCTGTAAATTGGTGGGGTCAGTTCGAGGTGGTCCCGCCAGGTGGTGGGGTCACGAGGGTGTTAGGCCCAAGTTTAGTTAACCAGCGTACGAGTTCGTGGATGCGTTCGACCAGTAGTCGGGCCGATGAGGTCAGCCCATCTTGTCCTTCAGTCAGGACTGTTTACTCGGCAGAGGGTTATGCGAGATGTTATATCAGGAAGGTTGTAAGGTTGCACGAGGTGCCTACTTTCACCTTATTACAGGCAGTGGAGCCCAGGTTACGGCTATTTCTTTTTTCGGGAAGTTTTACCAGGCAGGGTTAGGAACTCAGGTGAGTCTCCGTATCGCATTCGCCCTCGGGCCAATGTTTGGATCTCAGGGGTAGCTGTGTGGATTGTTGCCTCCTGTTGAGGGAGTGTTTATAGCTACCATTTCAGTATTCGGATATCGCCTTATGATGCCTCGTAGGGGCGGAAGTGTACGTTGTCGGTCGATTGGTTCGAAGTTGGCAAGGTTCAGATAGATGGTTCATTCTTGTTTCAGCAGGATGTGGATAGGGTGAAGCCTATCCTGTCACGACCCATTCCGGGGCCCGTGACTGGTGCCTTACCGGGGCACCCAAGTAGTCATACATCAGAGTAATCAGCGGAAATATAAAACCAGACATGAAACAGTTTATAAAATAAGACACAGTTTATGTGAACCAACGTCGCCTTTCGGCATATATATATAAACCAGGTTTAGCAGTTACATCCGACACTGTACAACATGGCTCTGCACTTAAGGAAATATACAACTATGGCGGACAGGTTCCGCCATACCCCGATCGCATACAAACTATCTACAATACAGGAGATCATACCAAAAAGTAGAGCCTCCTAGAAGATGGAGCTCCCGACACCAATGCAAAGAGATCCTAAGGATGCGGATCTAGCACCGCTGCCCTTACCGCGGCATGAACGCAGCCCAAGGAGGTCAAGACAACAGTACTAAGTATGCGAAATCAGAAAGTACTTAAATGAAAACATATCATTTTTAAAACCAGTTTACAAATATGTGTGAAACAACCAAGGAAACCGCATGTAGTGCCACATCACAAACAAGAGCAACAATAGGTAACTGTAATAGGTCTTGTCTAGGCTGCGAATGATCGGAACAGGGCCACTCGCCCACATCATCATTCTCGCAAGCCTAATCTCGACTCCCGAGTCCGCATAGGCCACTCACGGGCCCGCATGAGGTATAACCCCGCATCGAGGTAGCTACTCCTCGGCATCGCCCCGACTCGTTGTCCGCATGGCCACATAGCCGCATGAGGCATAACCCCGCATACTAACTCGAACTCTCGTAGCTCGCATAGGCCCCCGGACCCGCATGAGGTATTCTCGAATCACGGTCCTGCATCACCGAGTCTACCCCAGACGGAGGCGCTTAACCTCCAGATCATCTCAAGAGGTGAGTGATAGTACACTAACATAACGAATTATCGTTAAACACATAAGCACAACAAGGATACTCTCTTATACAAACGTTACAAGATACTAACACACATAGCATCATATCATGTCTACTTATCAAACCATCTTATTATTCTTTTCACAATTCAACATAAGTCCATTATAAACACATAGGCAAACTTGTTTCTTTTATCAATCTTAAGTGGTTATACTTAACTTCCCATAAAGCTAGTATAACTCTTAAGCTTCGCTTTAAAACCGCTTAGTTCTCTTACATTAAAAATGATTCAGATTCTTATGAAATGCTTTCAGATCTTAATTATTCAGCTTAAGCCGAGGCATTCGTAAGTGTTATTCAGCTTAAGCGTGAGGCATTGCCGTAAGTATTATTCGTGCTTAAGTCAAAAGACATTGCCGTAGTTATTATTCAGTTAACACACGTACGTCTACCGTACTATATATATTGTAAAATATCATGCTTTAGGAAGAATCACATACCTTCTCAGCGAAAACCGCCTGCCAAGTTGAATATGTCGCGCAGAGAATCAAATTTATAATAGTCGACACGCCTAACAACGCTCGACTACTTTGTAAACAGATTCTAAACAGAGGGTTCTATATCCTACGGAAAATTGGGCAAGACTTCCCTACCCTGAGCTACTCAAGTTCATCGTGAAAACAATCACATGTAAATCTGATTTGATTATTCTTCTTTAAACCCTTCTACTGTGGTAACAGTTCAATTCTATTCTGTGATATTCTTCTAAGTATTTAATACTTATTCTAATACTACAACAGTAAGTATTCTCTTATTCAAAAGAGGGTTAGGATTTGTTACCTCAGTAAGCCCAATAATATCCTAGATAAAGTCGCTGAGCAAGGTTTAGCTCTTAAGTTATGCGCTCCAGAGTCTAAGAAACCTTAGAAGTTCTTCACAACTTCTACTAAGGACTAAGGGATTTGGGCATTATAACAATACTAGAAGACAACTTTTCTACCAAGGGAGGGGGTAGTGTTTCGGCTAGGGCTAGGGGGGGGGGAGTGAGGCTTAGGACGATGGCTCACAAGGGGGGAAGGAGGATTTAGACTTGGAAATTTGTGATGAATAAGTCTTCAAAGAGAGGGGTATTTATAGGCTAAGACATGGCCAACCAATGGCCAAGATCAAGCCAAGTGGGGGGCAAGTGGAGGGCCAAGATTTGCCCAAGTGCCCCCTAACCTACTCCTCAAATCACTCCACAAACAAAGGTCCATGTTCTAAGCCCCAAAAGCCTCTCAACCGCCCAAGGCAAAAGGCCACTTGGCCGTCCACTTGAGGGTGACAAGTGTCACCCTCTCGTTGGTCAAAAAGGGTTCCGTCGCTCGGAAAAATCCGCAAAAATTAGAAATGACATAGCCGGAATTTACCCTACGCGAGTCGTGTAAAACGTTTCGTCGGAAAACGATTCCTTGTGTGGGTTGTGCCCAAAAAAACGTCCTAGGCCTAAACTTTTAAGGCTACACTTTTGTACGTACGTCCTCACGTACATACTCCAGAAATACGGGGTATAACATATCCAGGAGAGGTTATCGGCAGCTCAGAGTCAACAGAAGTTGTGCGGATAATCGGCGACGACGCTTAGAGTTCAGGTTGACGGTGGGTCTTCTTGAAGGTACCACCCCGGAGAGGGTGTGACGAGTTTTGTAAAACAGAGGAAACTTAGCCTGAGGTACTTGGAGCGTTTTTAAATCCTTTGGAGGATAGGCCAGGTTGCCTATAAGTTGGCATTGCCATCCGACGTAGGGAGCAGTACGTCCGGTCTTTCATGTTGTTATGTTCGGAAAAGTATCGGAGATCCATCCAGATTGTTCCCAGTAATGATGACCAAGTTGGAGATAGTAACCCCGAGATTTGGAAACTGAGGCAGTAACAGAAATGTGTTAAGAGGATATAAGTGATCGTTTCTTAAGGGGGTATATTTTAGACTTTGGGTGGAAGCTTTTGTAGTGATGGAGGTGATTTCCTCGTAGACTTGAAAGTTGAGTAATTGCGCGTGTGTTATGTTATGGCCAGGTACGGCATGATTGTTTTCGTAAGTACAGCAGTGAAGACTATACTGGCGCATGGTTGTTTTGAGATTTAGGAGGAACATTCGGGACGAATGTTTCTAAGGAGGGGAGAATGTTATACCCCGTATTTCCAAATTATGTACGTGAGGGCGTACGTATAAAAGTTTAAGCCTTAAGTTAGGCAAGGACCGAAGAATTTTGTTCACAACTACCGAAAAGAATCGTTTTCCGACGAAACGTTTTACAAAGCTTGCGGAGGGAAAATTCCGGCTATGTCATTTATTATTTTTGCGGATTTTTCCGAGAGATGAAATATTTTGGACCAACGAGAGGGCGACACTTGTCACCCTCAAGTGCGCGATGTGGATGGCCGGTTGGATCACGTTCTTGGCTTGTTTTGAGGCCTAAATTGTGGGTCAATGTTTGTGAGGGATTTGTGGAGTAGGGCTAGGGGGCACTTGGGCAATTCTTGGCCCTCCACTTGCCCCCCACTTGGCTAGATCATGGCCATTGAACTCCCTATAAATACCCCCCCCCCCTTGTGAAGACTTCTTCATCCAAAAACTTCTAAGTCTTGAAAGCCCTCTTCCCTTGCTGTGTTGAGTTCTCGTCCCAGCCTCCCCTCCCCTTTCGTGAGGCCCTTGGCCGGCGGGTACACCTCCCCCCCTCCTAGTGGCCTTGGCCGAGAGTACCCCACCCCTCCTCTCTTGAGTTGTCTCATATAAATACCCCCCCTCTTGGTAGAAAATACTCTCCAAGTATTGTTACTATTCCAAAATACCTTGGCCCAAATACCTTGTAGTATTCCAAGGTTACACTTATACTAAAAGCCCAGAAATACTATTATACTTCCCTTCAGTCACTAAACGAAACCCTAAGGAAAATCTTCATAGTCGGTTGAAGTGTTAAGTAGAAGTTGCGTAGAACTTCTAAGGGTTGTTTGAGCGGGTTGGAGCACCGAGTAGAGCTAAACGTTGCTCGGGATCGACATTAAACTTGGATAATTTTGGGCTTACCGAGGTAAATAATCCTATCCTTCTATTGTAATTGGAAATTACATCCGTAGTTGTATAGAAATGAATATAAGATTCATAGAAGAGATTTGAACTGTAATAAGGATATTACGTAAAAGACTTGAATGAAATCACATCAAGAAGAATAATCTGAGTAGTCTAGGCATTGATAGACTTGTATAACCTTTATAGGTTGAATGTTCTGCGAGTAGCATGTACTACTTGAATGGTGGACAAGGCTAGCCGGGTTATAGCCATGGAGCATTTTGCTAATAGTCGATAATCGTCGCGAGGTATGTGATTCTTCCTATCCTCTTGAGCATGATATTTTAAAAGAATATATATATAGTACAGTGACGACGTGTTAACTGAACATAGTTTTACGGCAATGTCTTTTGACTTAAGCCTGAATAATAAGAATCTTGAAGTATTTCAAAAGAATTAAGAATCCTTTTTTAAAGAAGAATAATACTTGGTTTTAAAAGCTTAAGAGTTATACTAGCTTTATGGGAAGTTAGGTATAACGACTTAAGAGAGATAAAAAGAATGGTTTATTGATTTTAGAAGTTAAGAGACTTGATCTTAAAAGATAAGAGACTTGACTTAATTGAATTAATCTGAATTTTGTTAAAAAGTGTGAAACCTCATTCGTGAGTAATGAGTACTTGGTTTTTAAAAGGAATAATGTTTCTTGATTTGGAAATCGAATAAGTATCGAATGCACTACAAAGCGCTAATAAAGGGGAGTGTATTGACTAATAAAGTATTATTAAAACCAGTAGAAACCTCCATCTGCATAGAAGCTAAGATGAGACAAAATGATATTACATTTCCTAGATCATGGCTGCTGTAACAAGATTGTTATAAACAAGAATAACCTACTCACATATAAGGCATATGTTTCTCAAATGGTTTTAAAAGAGAATTATATTATTAAGTGATTAAGACTATGAACTACGAAACCTTTCGGAAATGAGAAACTTGAGCATTTGAAATTAGGCAAACTTGAACGTTTGGAAAATAATGTTGTTACTTGATTTTACAAAGGGAAGTATTTTGGTTTACTTAAAAAGATAGTCACTCTATTTTTATACTACGGGTAATGTGTGACTTTTGTGAAAGAAACGGATCTTTTAAAAGAGTTAATGTATGAAGTACTTTGGGGATAAAAACCCGAACTTGTTAACATAAAGTAGAAAGTACCTTGTGTGAATAACTTGATTGTATTGGTTTGTGATAGCCTTGTAATACTTTCTTGTTGATTCGATAAGTAAACATGTTAGGATGCTACGTGTGTTAGTATCTTGTGATGTTGTGTAAAGGGGTTTCCCTTGTTGTGCTTATGTTGTTTAACGATAAGCTGTTATGTTAGTATTATATCACTCACCTCTTGACATGATTCCGGGTTAAGCCGCCTCCACGCGGGTAGACTCAAGAGGTGCGTGTGACCTATGATTCGAGAATACCTCATGCGGTGCGTGGCCTGCGCGAGCTACGAGAGTTCCAGTTAGTGTGCGACCTTTATGGTCATGCGGTCTATGTGCTACGCGGATTGCGAGTCCAGACGTTGCCGGGAGAGTAGCTACCCTCGATGCGAGGAATACCTCAAGCGGCCCATCGGACTGGCCTATGCGGAGTGCGGAAGTTCGGACTAGACGCCGCACATTAGATATCGCGGCGAGTGGCCGCCCGATCATGTGGCGTGCAGACAGATCTCATGTTACGCTTTATGACCGCTGGTACCGTGGGTTTTAGTAGTCGCCATGCCTTCGCACTTACCCGTGACGGTTTTATTGTGACACGTGGGACTGGCGTTCATGTGTTCCTTGGTGCTTTATATCATGATCATCGGCGGTGAGGAAGGTATTCCACGCATGATTGATGTTGTGGCGTGAGACCCATAGTTGTATTTGAGTGATTACTTTAGGCGTGAGTCCCCGACTTGATACGATCGCTATTTATCAGGAATCGTAGTGGTTATCATACATGTCTCCCGCTTTATATAGACTACTATGATTTCATTTGCAGATTTTCGTTTCACATACTTGGTACTGTTATCGACCTCTGGGCCGCGTCATGCCGCAGTAGGTACACGATTGTTGATCCTCGCCATGTGGTCACAGCGTTTGGGAAGCTCCGTTTCTCGAGGCTTATCTGGTATAGTCCTCGTTGTCAGGTACTTACATTCAGGTATGGCGGGCCCCGTCCCGCCATTGTTGTCATATCATTCTTAGAGTGCAGTAATCCAGGCGTGAGTTGTAATGGGATGTAATCGTCGGTTTTAAGTATATATATATGCCGAAAGGCAAGTTTTCTCAGATAAACTGTTTCACATTTCATATTATATCATGTCTTGTTTTATGTTCCGCTGATTACTCTGATGTATGTCTACTTGGGTGCCCGGGGTAAGACACCAGTCACGGGCCCGGGTTCGGGTCGTGACAGATTTGAAGAGATGGCAAAAAGCCATGAAATCCGAAATGAAATCTATGTATGTCAATCAAGTGTGGAACTTGGTTGATTTGCTAAATGGGGTTAAACCCATAGGATGCAAATGAGTCTTCAAGAGGAAGATTGATGTATTTCGCAAGGTTCAGACTTATAAAGCTAGACTGGTGGCCAAAGGTTATAATCAGCGTCCTGGTGTGGATTATGATGAAACCTTTTCGCCAGTTGTAAGATAAAGTATATTCGGATTTTGCTTACGATAGATACACATTATGACTATAACATTTGGCAGATGGACGTCAAAATTGCATTCCTAAATGGTAATCTAATTGAGGAAGTGTATATGAAAAAACCTGAGGGTTTTTCATCCGAGTCCAGACCAAATGTTGTGTGCAGGCTACAGAAGTCCATTTATGGACTTAAGCAAGCCTCTAGGAGTTGGAATATTTGTTTTGACAAGGCTACCAAGTCATTTGATTTCATCAGAAGCAAAGAAGATCCTTGTGTTTATAGCAAATGGTCATTTTGAGAATATATGTATTAGATATGTTGGTGATTGGCTCTAGGCCAAGTGGGAGATTGAAAGTAGATGTATGTCCTAGAGATAATCAGTATTATGACAAATGTACTTTATAAACATTCATATTTATATTAATGGATATTAATATTATGGTATTTGCATTTGTTGAATTATTAGTTGATTGTTTATAATATTCTATAAATGCATCCCTAGAGGTTACATGATTATTAATAAAGTGAGAGATTAATATTATAGCGTAAACTCTTAAACTGCCTCAACTAATGATCATCGAGAATGAGATATCGATGATATGTGATACGTCGACATGTGGTATGCATCATATCCTTACGGATGTAGTAGGTCTCACCTGCTACGAGTTATGGCAACTCGTGATGGACATATGAATACTTGTTGAAGTATTGGTATACCCTGCTGATGCATTGTTTGTTATATATGTCTAAAGTGTCATCGGCGTGTGTGTTATACCCCGTATTTCCAGAGTATGTACGTAGGACGTACGTAGAAAAATTTGAAACTTTTAATATTGGCTTGGCCGAAAATTATTTGTGCACAACACCCGATTAGAGTCGTTTTTCGACGAAACGTTTCCACACTTCGTAGGGAATTTCCGCTATGTCATTTTTAATTTTTCGGATTTTTACGAGAGACGAAACATTTTGGACCAACGAGAGGGCGCCACTTGGCACCTCCCATTGAGCGTGAGGACTCGGCTTGGACGAATTGAAGAGGGAGTTGGTAGGATATTTTGTGTGTTAGTTGTTAAGGACACGTGGGTGAATCTCGCCCTACACTTGCTAGGCACTGCTAGATCTTGGCCATTGGTTGGCCTTGGCTTGTGCTATAAATACCCTCTAAGGTCAAGACTTCTTCATCCAAAATGCCTAAGTCTTGAGAGCCTTCCCTCCACTTTCGTGAGGCCCCTCGGCAGTAGCGCCTCCTAGTAGTGTGGCCGTGGGGTACCCCTAGCCTTGTTGCTTTCATATAATACCCCTCAGGTGTAGAAATACTCTCAAAAGTATTGTTATAATGCCCAAATTACCTTAGCCATATACCTTGTTGTATTCTAAGGTTATACCTATCTGAAAAGCCCGTAAATACTATTATACTTCCGTCACCACAAAACCGAAACCCTAGGAAAATCTCCATAGTCATTGGAGTATTGTGTAAGTGGGTTAGAACTTCTAAGGGTGGTTTAGAGCGGGTTGGGCGCTCGAGTTGGAGCTAAGCGATTGCCCAGATCGACTTTAAGCTAGGATAATTATGGGCTTATCGAGGTAATTATCTTGTCCTCTATTGTAATTGGAAATTGCATGATTGAATATATAGTTGAAGTATACTATATAATAGAATCGAACGTAGTTATCGCAATGTCTTTTGACTTAAGCTTTGAATAAAACTTACGGCAATGTCTTGCGACTTAAGCTGAATTTAAAGAAGAGACCGAATCGTAATTACATGGGTCAGACAAAGAGACTTGTGTAGTAGTGGAGTAGAATTGTACAGTTAGGGTTAGATGTATAACCCCACGGTTGGCTTGGCGGCCTCGTTAGAGAGGAGATTTACGCTGTCATGGGAGGTGCCGAATTTTCGTAGAATGTTCTACGATAAGATCTTGATGCTAATAAAGCGCCTTGTGGCCTTATAGGTTGAAGTACTACGTAGCACGCTCGCCGCGGCTTAAGGAGTAGCGGCGGTTGGAAGTACTTGAGCGTTTTGCTATTAGTCGATACTCGTCGCGAGGTATGTGAACCTCTTCCTATCTCTTCTAGCATGATATGTGTGAACTATGTAGTACGGTAGACGATACGTGCTAAATGTATTTGATTGGTTTAAAGCATAAAGTGTTATAACGCTTTATGGGAAGTTGGTTATAACGACTTTATGTTGGTAAGAAAATACTTGTGGTTTTTAAAAGGTAATCGATTTGAACTATAAGCGCTTGTTATATGTTAATAAAGAACTTGAAGTATTTCAAAAGATTTTGAATCATTTTGAAAGAAGAAGTAATACTTGGTTTTGAAAACTTAAGAGTTATACTAGCTTTATGGGAAGTTAGGTATAACGGCTTAAGAATGTTTCTTGATTTGAAATCGAAAGTGTATCGACAAACCAACGCGGCGTTAATAAAAGGAAATGTTTTGTGATTAAGTATTATTAAAACCGAGAAACTTCCATCTGCATAAGCTAAGATAAGACAAAATGATATTTCTAGATCATGGTCTTTGTAATAAGATTGTTATAAACAAGAATATCCTACTCACATATAAGGCTTATGTTTCTCGGATAGTTTAAAGAAGAATTATATTCTTAAATGAATAAGACTATGAACTACTGAAACCTTTCTAAAATGAGAAACTTGGACATTGGAAATTAGGCAAACTTGAACATTGGAAAAGAATGTTGCTACTTGATTTTACAAAGAGAAGTAATTGATTTACTTTAAAAGATAATCACTCTATGTTCATATACTACGTATTGTGTGGTTTTTGAAGTAACGTATCTTTTAAAGATTTAATGTATGAAGTACTTTGGGGATAGGTGCGAACTTGTTAGTAGAAAGTACCTTGTTTGAATAACTTGATTGTATTGGTTTGTGATAGCCTTGTAATACTTTCTTGTTGATTTGATAAGTAAGCATGTTAGGATGCTACGTGTGTTAGTATCTTGTGATTATTATGTAAGGGTCACTTTGTTGTGCTTACGTTGTCAAACGTTAAGCCGTTAATCGTTATTGTATCACATACCCTCGACTTATTATACCGAGGGCTTGCCACGCTCGATGCGGGTCTTTACGGCCTATGCGGTCCTTGTGACTACGCGAGCGCGTAGCTCGAGGATTGATCATTCGGGTGTTTAGCACGACGCGGGATTCCTATGCGGTCTGTGAGACTATGCGGTCTTTTGAGACTATGCGGTCGGAGCCTGGCAGATACCGAGGTTAGCCGCCCGACGCGAGGTATACCTCGGCGATGCAGGACCGTGATTCGAGGAATACCTCATGCGGGTCCGTGTGTGACCTATGCGAGTCGCGAGTTCGAGTGGATAGACGCCAAGATATTGGCGAGTGGCCGCCCGATCATGCGTGCGGTCTAGAAAGACCTCGGGATACAGTTTGTGGTATTTTTGGTACTGTGTGTCTTAGTAGTCGGCTAAGCCTTCGTACTTGCCCCGTACGGTTTTTATGGTGATAACTTTGAGGTCGTGAGTCCTCGACTTGACACGATCGCTTATTTGTTGAATCGTAGTTTGGTTATCATACATGTCTCCCGCTTTATAGACTATTATGATTTCATTTACGATTTTTAGTTTCACATACTCGCACTGTCAGATCGACCTCCTTCGGGGCCGTTCATGCCGCAGTAAAGGTACACCGCCGTTGATCCTCGCTCTTAGTGGTCACATTCACTGGGAAGCTCCGTTTCTCGAGGCTTATCTTGGTATAGTCCTGTTGTCGTAGGTGCTATATTCGTGGTATGACGGCCCCGTCCGTCGTTGTTGTCATATCTTTCGTAGAGTGCAGTAGTAATCGTTGTAAGCGTGGTTTGTAAAAGGATTAAACTGTTCATTTGTAAAAGTTGTTATTTATATACGCCAAAGGCAAGTTTTCTCGACTATTGTTTTGTACTTCACTTGTTTCACGATGTGTTTTATGTTCCACGATTACTCGATGTTGTGTCACTAGGTGCCCGGTAAGGCACGATCACGGGCCGAACGGGTCGTGACAAAAGTGGTATCGAGCGATTAATCCTCGGAAAGTGTCTACGCACCGTATCCAAGAGTCTTGATTATCGGTGTGTTGCACCACACCAATAATCGTGAGGCTATAGGATATTTAGGATTGGTTTCTATTCTTCTCACTCGAGATCGTGCCTTAGAGCCGTGTTGTAAGTTGACCCTCCGACGAAATTATTTCTTATCGTTATGCCTCCGTAGGCAACCCGCCCGGAGGCAAGGCAGCGGCGAGCCGCGAGTAGAGTTCGAGAGGGTTACGAGGCACAGTGCCCAATCATCACCTGAGTTAGGTGCTTCGTTCGGATTTCGCGACGTCACTAGCCCAGCAGAGTTTAGTACGGCGGCGAAGCCTCATCGCGCCATGATATATGAACCTTCGCCCACGACCGGGAACAGAGAATTTAGATGGCAAAGAGGCGACCCTGTTACTAGCTATGGATTTGGCTACCAGAGAATATACCGATGTACCGTGAGTCTTGAGGACTATCTAAAAGAGGGTTGTGCAAGAGTAATTCTCAGTTAGGCTTGAGCATGGCCTGTGTACGGGCTTATGCGCAGGCCGAGACGCAGAGATCGACGGGTTAACGGGCGATGTAGAAGAGGCCGAGCGGCAAGGTCCTTTGGTAACTTTCGAGGCGAGTCGCCTCACCAGCAGATTAGATTTGCACCTCCACCAGTGCAGAATGATCCTCCACGGGGTTCAGGACGTTCGAAGTATGCAGGAGTTGGTCGAACTCCGGGCTTCGATTCAGCGATGCACGCCATCCCGGGAATGTCGTCTTTTAGTTGGTACTTGTTGTACTGCACCGCCGTCGAGGCCGTGTCGAGAATGTCCTTGTAGGAGGACTTAGCCTTCAGGATCGGTGGGTAGTTCGTCATCTTCCTTAGCTATGCGCCTACAGGCGAGTTTGACTAGAACGACTAAGGGAGTGAAAGTAGATATAGATATATCTTTAACCTCTAGAGCTTTGTATACGTGAAAAGGTTAGTATACCTTAAGTGTTATCTTCACAAAACATGAGTGCTTATTGTGATTAGAAATCTTGGTTAGTTAACCAAGTAAGATTTGGGGGATAGAGAAGGTATGAGCATTAGAGCTTTTACGTAGAGACCTCAGAGGTGAGGCCATCTCGAGTGGGGTAGTTTTATGTTTGACAGTTATCGGAAGTGCATAGTGCACGTGAGTTTTGTTGGGATAGGTCCCTAGTAGTGTGGATTGCAAGGGGGTAGTTGAGCTAAGAAGACCGCTAGGTTTTCAAGCGTGATTAGTGAGATTGTTCGGATCGGGAGCTAGTATTGTGCTCATTGTGGTCGGGTTGAGGCCACGTTGTGGGTCAACCCGCGTAGTTTTGGTGGTGGGTCGGTTGTGGTGGTCCCGCGTGTTAGGGTTGTGAGGTGTTAGGCCCAAGTTTAGTTAACCATGCGAGTTCGTGGACGCGTTCGACCGGTGGTCGCCGATGGGGCAGCCCATCGTGTTCTTCTCGAGACCGTTTACTCTACTGTGTTGAGTTATCCGAAGGTTGTAAGGCTGCACGGTGCCTACCTTCACCTTATGGCGCATGGAGCCAGTGTTACGCTGTTTTTGTTTACGGAAGTTTTGCCAAGCATGTGTTAAGAACTCGGTGAGTCTCGAGATCGCATTCGCCTCGCCGGTGTTTGATTTCGGGGATAGTTGTGGGGATTGTTGTCTCTGTGGAGGTAGTGTTTAAGCTACCATTTCGGTTCGGATATCGCCTTATGAAGCCTTGTAGGCGGAAGTGTAAGATGCCACGATTGGTTCGATGTTGATAAGGTTCGCATATTGGTTCAGCTTGTTCCAGCAGATCGTGGATAGTGAAGCTTGTCTAGAAGAAGTTCGCGGCTCGGAGAAATCGCGGCGATAATCGGCGACGACGCCAGAGTTCGTGCCGACGGTCGGTCTTTGAAAGTACCACCGGGTTGGGTGTGGCATATTTGGAAAACAGAGGGAACTTAGCCCGAGTTACTTTGGGCCCTTTTGAGATCATGTGAGGGATAGGCCAGGTTGCCTATATGTTAGCATTTGCCGTCCGACGTAGGAGGCAGTACGTCCGGTCTTTCGTTTTGTTATGATCGGGAAAGTATAAGAGATCCATCCAGAGTGTTCCCGGTTAATGATGACCACGTTAGAGATAGTAACCCCGAGTTTTAGATACTGAAGCCGTATCAGAATGTGGTAAGAGTTTGAGTGTACGACATCCTCCGGGATCGCAAGCAGCCCGGTACCATTTGTTGGGTCGTCGGAGCAAGGCTCGCGACAAAGTGACAAAAGTGGTGCCATTTGTTGGGTCGCCTGAGAAGGTTAATGCCTCAGGCAAAGTGACAAAGTGGTATCTACGACGAGTAAAGAGAGAAGCGAGCATGTATGGCGAGCATAGATGTGATCATTTCTTTTGTAAAGAGAAGGTGCGAAGGAAGTATATTTTAGACCCCGGTGAGAAGTGTTTTGTGGTGATGATTAGAGGTGTTTTCCTCGTGGACTTGGATGGGGGTAGTTACGCAAGTTGTTTCTGTGGCCAGGTGTGGCAGGATTGATTCTCGTAAGTATAGTAGGGAAGACTATACTGGCGCATGTTTGTTTGGGACTTAGAAGGAACATTCGGGACGAATGTTTCTAAGGAGGGGAGAATGTTATACCCCGTATTTCCAGAGTATGTACGTAGGACGTACGTAGAAAAATTTGAAACTTTTAATATTGGCTTGGCCGAAAATTATTTGTGCCTGACACCGATTAGAAGTCGTTTTTAAAGCGTTTCCACACTTTCGTAGGGAATTTCCGCTATGTCATTTTTAATTTTTGCGGATTTTTACGAGAGACGAAACATTTTGGACAACGAGAGGGCGCCACGGCACCTCCCATTGGCGACGTGAGGACTCGGCTTGGGCGAATTGAAGAGGGGAGTTGGTAGGATATTTTGTGTGTTAGTTGGTTAAGGACACACGGGTGAATCTTGCCCTACACTTGCTAGGCACTTGGCTAGATCTTGCCATTGGTTGGCCTTGGCTTGTGCTATAAATACCCTCTAAGGTTGAAGACTTCTTCATCCAAAATGCCTAAGTCTTGAGAGCCTTCCTCCCCTTTTCGTGAGGCCCTTGCGGCAGTAGCGCCTCCTAGTAGTGTGGCGTGGGTACCCCTAGCCTTGTTGCTTTCATATAATACCCCTTTGTGGTGTAGAAATACTCTCAAAAGTATTGTTATAATGCCCAAATTACCTTAGCCATATACCTTGTTGTATTCTAAGGTTATACCTATCTGAAAAGCCAGAAATACTATTATACTTCCGTCGGTCCACAAACCGAAACCCTAGGAAAATCTCCATAGTCCGTTGGAGTATTGTGTAGAAGTGGGTTAGAACTTCTAAGGGTGGTTTAGAGCGGGTTGAGCGCTGAGTTGGAGCTAAGCGATTGCCGGGATCGACTTTAAGCTAGGATAATTATGGGCTTATCGAGGTAATTATCTTGTCCTCTATTGTAATTGGAAATTGCATGATTGAATATATAGTTGAAGTATACTATATAATAGAATCGAACGTAGTTATCGCAATGTCTTTTGACTTAAGCCCGAATAAAACTTACTGTGATGTCTTGCGACTTAAGCTGAATTTAAAGAAAGTCTTGAATTGTAATTACATAGGTCAGACATGTAGACTTGTGTAGTAGTGCAGTGAGTAGAATTGTGCAGTTAGGGTTAGATGTATAACCCCACGGTTGGCTTGGTAGCGGCCTCGTTAGAGAGGAGATTTCTGTTGTTGCGGGGAGTCTTTGAATTTTACGTAGAATGTTCTACGATAAGATCTTGATGCTAATAAAGCGCGCTTGTGGCCTTATAGGTTGAAGTACTACGTGTAGCACGCTCGCTTGGCTAAGGAGTAGCCGCGGTTGGAAGTACTTGGAGCGTTTTGCTATTAGTCGATACTCGTCGCGAGGTATGTGAACCTCTTCCTATCTCTTCTAGCATGATATGTGAACTATGTAGTGCGGTGAGCGTACGTGCTAAATGTATTTGATTGGTTTAAAGCGTAAAGTGTTATAACGGCTTTATGGGAAGTTAGTTATAACGACTTTATGTTGGTAAGAAAATACTTGTGGTTTTAAAAGGTAAGCGATTTGAACTATAAGCGCTTGTTATATGTTAATAAAGAACTTGAAGAATTTCAAAAGATTTTTGAATCATTTTGAAAGAAGAAGTAATACTTGGTTTTGAAAACTTAAGAGTTATACTAGCTTTATGGGAAGTTAGGTATAACGGCTTAAGAATGTTTCTTGATTTGAAATCGAAAGTGTATCGACAAACCACTGCGGCGTTAATAAAAGGAAATGTTTTGTGATTAAGTATTATTAAAACCGAGAAACTTCCATCTGCATAGAAGCTAAGATAAGACAAAATGATATTTCCTAGATCATGGTCTTTGTAATAAGATTGTTATAAACAAGAATATCCTACTCACATATAAGGCTTATGTTTCTCAGATAGTTTAAAGAAGAATTATATTCTTAAATGAATAAGACTATGAACTACGAAACCTTTCTAAAATGAGAAACTTGGACATTGGAAATTAGGCAAACTTGAACATTGGAAAAGAATGTTGCTACTTGATTTTACAAAGAGAAGTAATTGATTTACTTTAAAAAGATAATCACTCATGTTCATATACTACGTATTGTGTGGTTTTGAAGTAACGTATCTTTTAAAGATTTAATGTATGAAGTACTTTGGGGATAGGTACCCGAACTTGTTAGTAGAAAGTACCTTGTTTGAATAACTTGATTGTATTGGTTTGTGATAGCCTTGTAATACTTTCTTGTTGATTTGATAAGTAAGCATGTTAGGATCTACGTGTGTTAGTATCTTGTGATTATTATGTAAGGGTCACTCTTGTTGTGCTTACGTTGTCAAGCGTTAAGCCCGTTATCGTTATTGTATCACATACCCGACTTATTATACCGAGGGCTTGCCACCCGATGCGGTCTTTACGGCTATGCGGTCCTTGTGACTACGCGAGCGCGGTAGCTCGAGGATTGATCATTCGGGTGTTTAGCCCGATGCGGGATTCTATGCGGTCTGTTGAGAGTTTGCGGTCTTTTGAGACTTTGCGGGCTGCTGGAGCCTAGGCGGATACCGAGGGTTAGGTGCGCCCGATGCGGTATACCTCGGTGATGCAGGACCATGATTCGACGAATACCTCATGCGGTCCGTGTGTGACCTATGCGAGCTGCGAGAGTTCGAGGGATAGACGCACATTGATATTGCGCGAAGTGGCGCCCGATCATGTGGTGCGGTCTAGAAAGACCTCGGGATACAGTTTGTGGTATTTTTGGTACTGTGGGTCTTAGTAGTCGGCTATGCCTTCGTACTTGCCCCGTACGGTTTTTATGGTGATAACTTTGAGGGCGTGAGTCCCTGACTTGACATGACTGCTTATTTGTTGTGAACTGTAGTTTGGTTATCATACATGTCTCCTGCTTTATAGACTATTATGATTTCATTTACAGTATTTTTAGTTTCACATACTGCACTGTTATCGACCTCGCCCGAAGTGCGTTCATGCCGCAGTAAAGGTACACGATCGTTGATCCTCGCTCTAGTGGTCATTGCTTTTGGGAAGCTCCGTTTCTCCAGAGGCTTATCTTGGTATAGTCCCCTGTTGTCGTAGGTGCTTACATTCAGGGGTATGACGGGGCCCTGTCCCGTCGTTGTTGTCATATCTTTCGTAGAGGTCTGTAGTACTGTTGTGGGCAGGGTTTGTAAAAAGGATTAAACTGTTCATTTGTAAAAGTTGTTATTTATATATGCCGAAAGGCAAGTTTTCCTCAGACTATTGTTTTGTACTTCACTTGTTTCATGCATGTGTTTTATGTTCCGCTGATTACTCTGATGTTGTGTCACTAGGGTGCCCGGGGTAAGGCACCAGTCACGGGCCCCGGAACGGGTCGTGACAGTGTGGGAGATAGAAGTCCTTAGACTTGAGGTCGATACCACCCTGTTTACATAGTAATGTACTTTGATCCTGTCCTAAGCTCTAATGTCTTATAGGTTGAGACGCAACTTGTTTTGGGTACATTGCAAAGTGGATTAAATGTGGTAGTTGAGCCAAGATTAGAATTCATTCCTCGAATGTAACTTCGAGAGAACACTCAGATTTTCATATGGTATTAGGTTGACTAAGTCGTTGGCCAACGCAGTAGACATATCTATGATATGATCTTTTTGTCAGCTAATATAGATGAGATATATTGATCCTAAGCTTGATTTAGTGTATAGCGATGAAAGGATTTTATCTACCCACATAGAGGTTCAGTTCACAAGTTTCGTGTAACTATACTTCACATATTAAGTTCGTCTTCCGGTGCCGTCTAGGAGTTTTGTGTAGGCCCTAATGATATTAGTGTCGTTATGTGAAGACCTGTAGGGTAACACTAAGTCAATTGTTCCGTCGATTCAATGATGTAATCAGAGAGAATTATATGTTCGGTTTATAATCGAGATATTAGAATAAAATAGAAACGAGACAGAATTGGACCAAGGCCGCGGTGCGTAAGACCCAGGGCCTCGACACCATAGCGTCGCGGTGCCACTTATGTAGAGTCGCGGCACCACGTGTCTAGTGGGTCTGAGTGACCCAATCTATTTCGATTTTTGGGCCTAGCCCACTTGGGGAACCCTAGCTGATCCTGCAGCTATAAATAGAGGGCTCAGTCAAGGATTTTATACACTGAATTCACTTGAATTAAACTCTGCTGAAACTCTGCTGGATTTCCTTGCTTTCCAAAAGAGAAATTACATCAAAGTCTTGAACTTGCAAATCGAGGGACGGTTGCATGCTCACCCTCGGCTATACACTTGAAGTCAAGAAGAAGACTCCAAATTTGCAAACTGTAAGTATTCATTCAAAGCATTACAGTTTCTATGTGTTTTACATTATATAATCATCCTATAGTTTGACCGTCCGTCGGATTTGAAACATAAATTTTCAAAATCAACTCCGTGTACGAACCCGAAAAAATCATACAGTTTCGAGAGCGATTAGAGCCATCTTTTGCTGGCAAGCATTCACATAGAAACCAGCCAAAGGTTGATCAGAGATCAAACAATTGTTTTGAGGTTTTTATCGATGAAAACACTGATAGTGTTGTTGGATCTTCTCACCAAGTCTTGACAAATGGTTCATCAGTGCCACAAATCACCAGAGTAGAAACTCAAGAGCCCATGCAGGAGCTATTTCAGTTAAAAATTAATGCTGATGATGACACCAATGATGTGATGGAGGGAGTTCATGTGCTGGATAAATTAGATATGGGTAACTTTAATAATTTGATCGGATGTACTATTGAAGATAGGATTGTGAAAGGTTTTGTGTTTCCAAGTCCAACTGATGTTACTTCAGAATGTTCTAGAGATCCAAATGTTGAAAGGCCTCCTCAAGAAATACTCCGTAGGGAGGACACGGTTGTATACAAATTTGTTGGTTCCACCATTTCAGGAGTATCAGAGGTCGAAAATGTTTGCCATCATGGCCTTGTAGAACTAACAATTAACTTGAAGGAGGCTATGGATGATATGAATAGCATGTTCGGAAAGCCAACTAAGTTTACAAGGAAAAGCAGGCTTAAGAAACAGGGATTAGCACCTAAGATGGAGAGAGGTGGCAGTGGGTTAATGATACTTCCAGATGATGGGCCATACCATCAACCTGAGAATTCCCTGCCAACTTCGTCATCAAGAAGGGATAATGACTTGTTTGAGAAAATTGTGTGCACAAATGAGGCAATGGATGAGATAAATAAAATGTTTGCGATGCCATTGGATTTCTAAGATGCTGGTAAAGTCTTGTTGGGAATAATGATGCGGTACGGGGAATAGTACAATACTATTACAAGTATGATCGAAATGAAAGACACAACTACAAACATCATATCTGATTGCAATAGTTACAAAAGCAAAATATTGGAAATAACAGGTTTTTGGTCTTAATCTTGGGTTCTGGTTCCTGATGACTTCAATTTCCACAAGTGAATTTGATCTCCTGTTTGAAATAATTCAGCAAACAAATAGGTGAGCAAGGTGTGTTGAGTCGAGTGGTGACACTCTCTCTTTAAGGCAAAATTACCCCAGTATATTGGCTTACGGAATGTGCGTAATAGCCTCCCAAGATAAAACAGAGACTACTTCACAAGTGCAAGCCAACACTTGTGAATCATTCGAAGAAATAAGAACTCAAGATTGCTAGTATAAGAATAGAGAAAGCACTCAACAATTTCAGATTTTTGGATTGGAATTGGAAATCTCCAAATGAAATTTGAGACTTCTATTTATATGTGCAAATGTGGTCATTCACATGCCATGTGAATACACTTAAATGGGGTCACATAGAACTCATCAAAGGTTTCCTTGAACATGCCAAGAGTTGGCCCCTATTACGACGTCGCGACTCTTCCCCAATATTTCGTAATTTGCACACTTCTTCTGTTTCTCATACCGTCGTGGGAGACTCGTCAATTTGACCAATTAATCGTCCATTCTTACAGTCTTAAGAACACTTAACATGTCTACCAACATCTCTTTCACTACTAGAAATTTAGCGAGACGTTGTACGCCGTATGCATGTGTATGGAAATAGTATTTCCGACATGCGGGGTCTCATGTGTTCAAGTCATTAAGGACGGGATAAACTCAATCCCACTAGGTAAATTTCCAACAAGTCTTCTATTTCGAGGGTCTTTCGAAAACAGTCGCTCTACCTATCAAGGTAGAGGTAAGATCTGCGTACACTCTATCCTTCCAGACCCCACATTGTGGGATTTCACTGGGTATGTTGTTGTTGGTAAAGTCTTCTATTTTCACTTTCCAGCTGGTAATGTCTTCTTTAGTTTCTTTTTAAAATATATAAGAGTTTGAGTTTATTGACAGGTTTTGTTTTCAATTGCTTCCTGCCTGAATTCTGAGATGTGTGAGATGGATCTGGCACATCTTATTTGGTCATATTTATGTTGAAGGTTGAGATTTCACAGTTCAAACCTACAGATTGCTTGATAGAAATTTTGCTGCAATGTGAAGAATGTTGTACAATTCAGTATATGGCTTACAGAGAAAAGGAAAATTTATACTCAAGACTCTTGTGAAAGCATAAAACCAGTAAAAAGATCAAACATAAAAGTACATGTTGGAAATCAATTAATATTCTGGTTTAGGAGGGCAGTAAGCTGGTCGGAAAGCGAAGGGGCCTGCAGCATAAATCACAGCCTCATAATTACTTCGCCTCAATATTTTATCTAAAAATCGGAGTCGAGCACCAGTAATTCCATAGTTGACATTAGTGAAGACATCACAGTTTTCGAGAGGAGAGTCGACCAGTTTTACGCGGCATGAATGTAGAGGGTGGTCAAGATAAGAATGCCCCATTTTGAAGCTATCGAGCTGTGCAAATAAGTAGCCATTTTCATCTGTTTGAAATGCCTTATAGAAGCTCACTCTTTTGATGTAATTTTTGCAGATAACACTAACTTTAGCTGCTGCAATGGGCTTAGCACCTGACAGAGACCACGATCCATAGTCATCACAGCTCTGGCAGTAGACCATGCCTTCAACCACCACTTGGGCAGTCTTATCTGCAGACTTGGTCGGCGTATTGTCATAGGCGGTTATCAGTGGAAAGGCTAATGCAAGGAGCAAAGGGACGATCAGGATAAGTTGGCTGCTTGCCATCTTCTTGAAAAGATGTTATGTCAGCTTTGGAATGTGATTCTGCTTTGAGTTCATATGAATTGATTCCTATATATAGTTTTTGTCCTGGCTTTGTCTGTATGCTCTTTGAATGTTGTCAAGGACGTGAATGCTACTAAATCACATTTGTGGAATGCGTATTGATCCTCAATTGTTTCAAGACGTGATGACCATGTTCAGAAGTTTATAGTTTGAGTTTCAATGTGTTACGCCCACGTAGATGCTTGTACGTGCAAACCACTTACTCTCCTCTAACATGCTAGGTTAGGTGAGCCAACCTACTTGAAAATTTAGTGACAAGGGCCGTGATTACCATTATAGTTATGTCATCGAAGTGTCATGCGAAGAAAATAATGCTTCGTCCGTTTTCCGTATTAAAAAGGTCCGACCTAGAAATAATCTCTTGATTATTTTCATTAATTGAAAGACAATATATACACTTTACATCTTATTCCTATTCTACTCCTAAAACCTTATTCTATTTGGAGACTAAACAATTATGGTAAGTGTACAAGACTAATTAAGGTACAAGACTAATACACATTATATACACAATATATACTGAAATTCGTGATGGGCCACTGCCCTTTGAACCATGACTTACTATGATATACACTAGGTGTATATCTCGTATATATCATGCATCTTTAACACACACCGTAGTCATAGCAGACAGTCTTCGAACGTTGAGATTGTCCCTAAAATCTTCAAAAATGACCGAGGGAAGACTCTTTGTAAAGATGTCTACAATTTGATACCTGGAAGGGACATGACAGACGTGTACTTGTCCACGAGCTACCTTTTCTCGAACAAAGTGAATGTCCATCTCGATATGTTTAGTGCGCTGGTGCTGAACCAGATTACTAGAAAGATAAATGACACTCACATTATCACAATACACCAAGATAGCTTTCTCAATATGACAATGAAGCTCTAAAAGAAGATTATGTAACCAACATGATTCAGAAACCACATTGGCTACCCCTCGATACTCGGCCTCTGCACTAGAACGTGATAAAATCAACCGACATTTTGTAGAACAAGAGACCAAGTTATTACCAAGAAATATAAAATAGCCAGACGTAGTCAGTATAGTGTCTGGACATCCTCCTCAATCAACATCTGTATACGATACAAGTGTAGATGTCGATGAAAGATATAAATGTAAGTTATAGTCAAGTGTCCCCTGGATGTACCTAATAATGCGTTTAAGTGCATTCATGTGTTCCACCTTGGGATCATTAATAAACAAACACACCTGTTGTACGGTATACGTAATATCTGGTCTCGTGAAAGTCAGATACTGAAGAGCACCTGCCAGACTGCGATAGCGGGTCAGATCCTCACACTCCACCATAGTACCAAACTTGGGTTTAGTATCAACTGGAGTGGAAGTGGACTTACAGGATGATATCCCAGCCCTTTCAATGATCTCAGCTGCATACTTTCTCTGTGATAAGAACAATCCACCTGCATAATGAGTGACAGCAATCCCCAAAAGTAACTCAAGAGCCCCAAATCTTTCATGGCAAACTTAGAACTGAACATTGTCATGATAGACTGACGTAATGCGTTAGAAGAGGAAGTCAAGATAATATCATCCACATATAAGAGTATGTAAGTCAATGAAGAACCACGACGATATATGAATAATGAATTATCAGACCTATGGTGAGAGAAACCAATAGTCGAAACATAGTCTGCAAACCTCTTATACCAAGCCCTCGGGGACTGCTTAAGCCCATATAAGGATTTCTTCAACAAACAGATATGATGAGGATATTTGGGATCCCTAAACCCCAAGGGCTGATGTATATAAACTGTCTCATTGAGATCACCGTGTAAGCAAGTATTCTTCACATCTAACTAATTAATGGATCATGCTTTCGAAAGAGCCAAGCTGAGCACAGTGTGAATGGTACCCGGCTTGACCATCGGACTAAATATCTTACCATAAAGCACACCTACCTGATGAGTCTTACCATTACCTACAAGACGAGCCTTATGTCTCGCAAAAGAACCGTCAGAATTATCCTTATGAGCAAAAATCCACATAGACTGAATAATAGTAACACCATATGGACGGGGCACCAACTCCCACATCTTATTATCAATAAGAGTATTATATTTGTCGGTCATGGCAATTTTCCAATTCGGGTCATTAAAGCAGGCACATGATTACGGGAAAATGGTGATTTAAGAATATAAGAATTTAAATTAAAATTCTTTTTGGTTTAAAAATACCTCGTTGACTACGAGTGACTGGTCTTTGACTTGGGGGAGAATTAGGCTAATTTTGGGAAAATTCGGGACTTGGAATGATAGTGGCCAGCGGCTGCCTGTGAGTGGAGATCGAACCGTAGGATTTGGGCCAAAGGTCAGAATTGGGCCAAGACTAGTCACGAAGCAGAACATTAATCGGGCGGAATCGGGATGGAAAGATGGCCCAGTTGTTGGACCCACTTCAGAAGGCGTTACGGGAGGACCAGCGGGCAGTGGGCCCGCTGGCAGATTCGGGGCGCGGGACATGTCTGATAAATGGTGGATAATATATGGGGAAATACCGTCATCCAAAAAATTATACGAACTAGGCACATGACTACATACTTTAGTAAATGGAAATTGAGACTCATAAAAAATAACATGGCGACTAATGATGATTTTATTAGATGATAAATCAAAACATTTGTAACCACGGTAATTAGACGGATAACCCAAAAACACACAAGGGATAGAACGGGTCTGAAGTTTGTTAATTGTGGTTTACAGAAACAACAGATAGCATAAGCATTCAAAGACCCTAATATGTGAATACGAAGGAATCTTATTATATAAAATTTGAAGAGGGGACGAGTATGTCAAACCATTGGAAGTAAGAATGTTTAAGAAGATATGTAGTCATTTGTAGAGCATGATGCTAAAAATACGGGGGTACGGAAGCATGAATTAATAAAGTTCAGACAATGTTATTAATGGTAAATTTTGCATTCGACTTTTCTATTTGTGAAGAGGTATGAGGGCAAGATAATCGAAAATTGATCTCATTGTTAGCACAAAATTCCCGAAACTCCCCATTATTATATTCTTTTCCATTATCACATTGAATATTTTTTATTTTCCGTTCGAATTGGTTCTAATAAATGCTCTAAATTTTAAGAAGATGGAAAGAACTTGAGATTGTTTCTCTATCGGAAACGTCCATAAAAATTTGAAATAATCATCTAAAAAAGAACGTAATATCGATGATCCAAAGAACTAAGAACATGATACATCCATAGATCATTATGAATAATATCAAATGGCATTAAAGTATGAGAATTAGAGTCTACAAATGACAACTTAACAATTTTTCCTAAAGAGCAAGCTTGATAATTCGGAGTACTACGCGTACTCTTACAAGAAATAAAATTATTTTTAGCTAAGAAAGATAAATAGATGACCCCGAATGACCGAGACGTGCATGCCACACAGAAGGATCAATAATCGCAAAAGTAGATGGCAAGACTTGACGCGAAAAACTGGACGTGTGTGTGTGATAGGATAAAGATCTCCCCTACTATCACATCTCATGAGAGGAATCCTTGTCTTGAAATCCTTCACAAAAAACCAAAAGGATCAAAATCAATAGAAACCCAATTATCAGTGGTGAATTTACAAACATAAACCAAACTTTTAATCAATTTAGGGGCATGAAGGGCATTTTTTTAAGACAAGGGGTGGATGGGGGGGTGCTTCGACGGTAATAGGGAAAAGGGGGGAGGGAGTTGGGACGAGACTTCAACAAGGGAGAGGGAGTTTTTGGAGACTTAGAAAGTGTGGAGTGGATGAATAAGTCTTCACTCAAGGGGGGTATTTATAGAACACCCAAGGGACAAGATTAAAACAAGTGGAGGCTTGGGATTAGGATCCATGTGAAAGATGAGGTCTTCCAACCAAGTGTCTCCCACAATATTAGGACATATGTCCACCACAATATTGGAACACATGCCCACCACAACAATGAGCCATGTGGACTCCACTATCTTACCAAAAAACGTCCACAATTTACCTACCCCCACTACCAAAATCAACTTGCAAGACTTGACCATTTGACTTGCCCACTAGGCTCCCCAATTCGTCCAACCAAAGCCAACTAAGGGTGACACATGTTGCCCTCCTATTGGTCCAAAATATTTCGTCTCTCGGAAAAATCCGTAATCGGTTAAAATATTAAAAACGTAGAATTTCCTTCACAAGGCTCGGAATCTTTTCCGTTGAAAGTTCATAATTCCATCCTTAACCTAATTAGGGTTTGTACAAATGTACGTACGTCCTCACATACATACTCTGGAAATACGGGGTATAACAATAAACATAATCAAAAGTACAACTGTACAACTCAGTTATTACAGCCCAACCACATATGTGAATACAGACCTCTAGGAATAACAACTGTGGAGGGACAGGGCCCCGTCATACCCCTGAATGTACATAACTCTACAACATCAGGGAAAAACTGTACCAAAAGAGACAAGCCTCCGGAGAAATGGAGTTTCTGACGTCTGATAAGTGATCCTAAGAATGAGGATCCACCACACCTTACCACTCTGCGGCATGAGCGCGGCCGAGAAGGGTCGATGCTGTGATATGTACCAAGTATGTAAAGCTGGAAATCTTGTAATTACATCGTGAGTTTAAATCAAAGCGGGAGGCATGTATAATAATCAAATTACGATTACTGTGTGCCTTACTAACAATGAGAGTAAATAGTAGTGTCCTTACAATATAAAATAGGAAGCTCGCGATCAAAGCGGGACCACGCGCGATGTCATTTAGCAATCCTAATCACAGGGACTATTCCAACCGCATAGGTCGCGTGGACCGCGTAAGGTATTCCTCATGGGACTATTTCACCGCGTAAGTCCTACGGACTCGCGTGAGGTATTCCTCGCGTAATTTGGACCGCGCATGGGACTATTTCACCCGCGTAAGCCCTTACGGACTCGCATGAGGTATTCCTCGCATCGTGGGTAGCAAATCCACGGAATATGCAAATGCCACAAACCCGGGGAATGACCCCGTAACGAATAATATATCACTAGCACAAATCCGGCTATCACACATAACATAAGCACTACCGGCTTATCATACAATACATAAGCAAGTTAAGAAATTCCCTAACTTCTTATTATTCTTGTTTATATACACTCTCATTTTAGTTTACCTAAGGCACTAACATGTCTTTTATAAGAATCCGGGAATTTAACCCAAAGTACTACGTACTTCTACTCTTTAAAACAAATAACTCTTTTCGTAGAAATCTTCCAAGATACTATTAACCATAGTATCAAGTCCAAATTACCTTTCAGGGCAAGTCACAATACCTTTAAAAATAAAGTTAGGTTTCTAAATCAAGTGACCCCTTTTCTTATAAAACCTTAGGCAATTGATGCCTTAAAATCAAATTGCCTTTCATTAAATCAAGCCATTTATCTTTCCATAAAGTCAATATAACCAACTCCCCATAAAGTCGTTATATTCACTTTATATCTTAGTCAAGTACAATTTCCTATCCAAGGGACTTATACGTTTAAAACGAAAAAAGTATCACATACTTTAAAACTCTTCAAGTCCCTTAACTTTAATAAAACATAAGACATCCTTAATACTTTCAAAGAAGCGAGTTAATCTCCTAACTCACCCGACTTGGCCATTCATAAAACTAGTAAAGGATATCAATATCTTGTACGTCTACCGTACTATATACGTGCAACTAGTCATGCTCAAAGGATAGGAAAAGTTCTACATACCTCGCCGGGTCAAACCACTTGCCAAGTACAAAGTCCCGCCCGTAGTATGTCAACCTATAATATTCACAATACGTCTATTAAAGTCTTACTTCAAACGTAGAATATTATAAGTGTCAAGTCGCTAAATTCTACGGAAAATCGGACAGCACCTCCTTTGTTTCTACTTACTTGCCACCTTTTTCAAGACCGGATACAATAACCAAACACGCCACATTTAAGGCACAATCAAAGCAATTAATCAATAGGGGATTACACGCCTACTAGACGTGTAAAATTCCGCCCCACAAACGATATCAAACCAACACAACTACAAGTCCAATTTCGGCCATAAAGAATACAACAATACCAATTCTTATCCAATTTCCATTTCAATCCAAATTGTTAGCATAACATGCTATCAAGTCGCGTTGATTAAACTACTATAATCTTGAGTAAGTAACATGCGGCGATTTCTAATAAACGACCAAATAGTAATCCAATCTTCAAGTGGCTTGTATAACATTTGATTCTAAGGCTACGTGATCCATAATACTTATAAACTTCAACACATATACTTCATGCTAGCAACATGTAAAGCTAACAACAAAATAAATAATCTTGTAACACTTTTAAGGGACAAGATTATACATATGAATCTTAATCCAACTCCAAATCCGAAGTCGCTCCTTAGCAACTTAGAGCCTCTTCAAGGCCTTCAATCCGCTACTTGAGACCCTTAGAACACCACCAACAAATTTCCTTCAAATCTCCAACAAAACCTAGAAAGACAACTAGGTTTTAGTTTTCTGACTAACAGAAAACTATCTTTTTCCGAAATTTTTCTATTGGGATATGCTTACAATACACTCAAGAACCTTGGTTTAAAGTGGGGAGCTTAATGAACAAAAAACAAAAAAAAATCTTTTTCTAAGAGAGTGAACCCGAGAGCTAGTTGCTCTTGTTCTTCAAATTTTTGTGAAATTTTGGCTAAGTGTTAAGCTTGTCTTGCACTACTAGTATTATATAGTGTAATGGAGGGTCAAGATATAAACAAATGGGTGGTTTGGATGAGGTCTTAACAAATATCAAGACTATTGTGGGTCCTTTGACTTAGTCAAGAAACTCAAGCTACCACTTGGAAGACTTAGTCATCCAAGACTATGGTCAATGACCATTTTGGCCATGCCTATTTCGACCAAGGCAACCATAAGGGGGGTGACACGTGTCTCCCTCCCATTCGTCACAATAGTTCGTTTTTTGACAATTTCATAATTCCGATAAATTTTTTACAAGTCTCAAATCTCAACACTTGTGAGTTCTTAAGTACGTTCTTAAAACATGTCCTGTAAATACGGGGTGTAACATTCTTCCCCCCTTAGAAACATTCGTCCCCGAATGTTCTTTCGGAGTCAAACTTATAATTAGCGACATAGTTTCCTTTCACAACCCCGACATACCAAAAATGCCACACATGGCCACATAATAGCATTTAAGCGAAAGAAATACTTCAATTAAAACTTGACAAGTAAGGGAAGATGAATTACCTGAAGGTATAGGAAATAAGTGAGGATACTTCCTCAACATGTCCTCCTCCGCTTCCCAAGTCATCTCATAGGTTATCATTCCTCCACGGGACTTTGTGGAAGCTACATCCTGGTCATGATCGCGACTGGCGATCGAGTATCGCTATGGGACTCTCCTCATACGATAACCCCTATGTCACCTGGACCTCACTAGTAGGGAAAACTCTCGCTGGATCTCCGATACACTTCCGCAACATAGAAACATGGAAGACCGGATGTACCGCCTCTAACTCTGATGGCAGATCCAACTCGTAGGCAACCTTGCCTACTCGACGGACGATCTGGTAGTGTTATACCCCGTATTTCCAGAGTATGTACGTGAGCGCGTACGTATTGTAATTTAAGCCTTAAAGTTGACTAGTTTCGAAAATTGTACACAACACCCGATTGGAGTCGTTTTTCGACGAAACGTTTCCACAGCTTTCGTAGGAAAAATTCCGGCTATGTCATTTTTAATTTTTGCAGATTTTTCCGAGAGATGAAACATTTTGGACCAACGGGAGGGTGACATGTGTCACCCTCACATTGGAAGGCTTGGACGGCAACTTGGCCTTGCCTTGGACGATTTGCCTTGGCTTTTTTTTTGTCAAGGATTAGGTAGGATATTTTTGGGTAGATGGATAAGGTAGCACATGGCTAAATCTTGACCTTACACTTGCTATACACTTGGAAGAATCTTAGCCATTGGTTGGCCATGGCTTGACCTATAAATACCCCTCTAAGTGAAGGCTTTCTTCATCCACAAATTGTTCTAAGTGATAAATCCCTTCCCCTCCCTCTTGTTGACTCTCGTCCAAGAGCCCCTCTCCCCCTCTCTTGTGAGCTAGCCGAGAGCCTCCCCCTTCCCCCCTTTGTGGTGCCCTAAGCGAGGGTACCCACTAGCCTAGTTTTTTTCGTATACTACCCCTTGTTGTGGTATAGAAATACTCTCCTAGTATGGTTATAAGGCCCAAAGACCTTGGCCCATCGACCTTGGAGTATTCCCACGGTTACACTTATCCAAAAGCCCAGAAAATACTATTATACTTCCCTCCGTCCCAAAGACGAAACCCTAAGTAAATCTTCACCCGTAGTTGAAGTTATAAGTAGACGTTGGTTAGAACTTCTAAGGGTTGTTTGGAGCGGGTTGGAGCGCCTTGCGGAGTAGGAGCTAAAACTTGCTCAGGATCTACATATAACTCGGATAATTTTGGGCTTATCGAGGTAAACACTCTTGACCTTCTATTGTAATTGGAAATTACATGTTGTAGGAATATATAGTTGAAGTATACTATATATAGAATTGAACATAGTTGTGCGGCAATGTCTTTTGACTTAAGCTGAATAATACTTACGGCAATGTCTTGCGACTTAAGCTGAAGTTAAATAAAGAAGCTGTAATTACATGGGTGTATTCTGATGAACTTGTGTAGTATTCTTTGTGTGTAGAATTGTACACGTCCGGTTAGGCGTGCAAACCCCTGGTTGGTTTGGTAGCGGCCTCGATAAAGGAGAGATTAACGCATTTGCGGGGAGAGTCTTTGCGAATTTTACGTAGAATATTCTACGTGGAGACCTTGATGTTAATAGGCGCCTTGTGGCCTCTATAGGTTGAAGTACTACGTGTGGCGTGATCTACTTGGCTTAAGGAGTGGCCGAGCGGTTTGAGGTACTTGGGCGTTTTGCTATTAGTCGATAATCGTCGCGAGGTATGTGAACCTCTTCCTATCTGTTCTAGCATGATATGTGTATAACTATGTAGTGCGGTGAGCGTCATGTGTTAAGCTTGTATTTGATTGGTTTGAAACATAAGGTGTTATAACGGCTTTATGGGAAGTTGGTTATAACAGCCTTATGTAGGTAAGAAAATTCTTTGTGGTTTTAAAAGGTAACTGACTTGATGTGTGATAATAAAGAACTTGAAGTATTTCAAAAGACCTGTTTGAAAGAAGAGTAATACTTGGTTTTGAAAACATAAGAGTTATACTAGCTTTATGGGAAGTTAGGTATAACGTCTTAAGGAAGGTAAAATGAATAGGTTTATTGATCTTAAAAGATAAGAGACTTGACTTGAATGAATTAATATGAATTTTGTGTGAAGCCTCATTCGTGAGTAATGAGTACTTGGTTTGTGAAAGGAATAATGTTTTACTGATTTCGGAAATCAGAATGTGTATCGACAAACCACTGCAGCGTTAATAAAGGAAAATGTATTGAATAATTAAGTATTATTAAAACCAGTAGAAACCTCCATCTGCATAGAAGCTAAGATGAGACAAAATGATATTACATTTTCTAGATCATGGCTGCTTAATAAAATTGATTATGAACAAGAATAACCTACTCGCCTATGGCATGTGTTACTCAATTGTTTTAAAAAGAGATTAAGACAATTGAACTATGAAACTTTTCTAAAAAGAGACTTGTGTAATTGAAATTAGGCAAACTGGAACGTTAGGGAAAAGAAAGGCATTGGGTTGTCTTAAAATGGTTTAAAACATAAAGTGATATAACAGCTTTATGGGAAGTTGGTTATAATGACTTTATGAAAACAAAAGAGAAGGTTTTATCATTGGTTTTAATGTGGTAACTTGACTTTAAAAAGAGGAGTGTTTTGGTCTAAAAAGAAGGCATGGTATTGCCTTAATTTGGTTTTAAAAAGGAAAGTATGGAGGTTGTTTTGGTTTACTTAAAAGATATAAGTCACTCTATTTTTATACTACGGGTATCGGGTGACTTTTATAAAAGGAATGGATCTTTAAAAGGAATTTAACGAGCGTAATCTTGTAGGGTTAAAACCTAGGACTTTGGCATAAAATGAAAGTAGCTTGAGTTGTGTAACTTGCCTATGCTTGTTGGTGTGTAACTTGCTTATGCTTGTGGTGATAGCCTTTGTTGTGCAAATGGTGTTCTATATAACCGCGTCTCTCGATGGAGTCTTAGGTTGACTTGTTGAGACTTACTTGGGCGTCTGGCGGTGTGGAGAAAATTCCACGGGTATGCTCGCATTGATAGTGCTATTCCATGGACTAGCTCTCCGTGAGGTTTCTTCTTGTTCGGCCTTGGTACGGTGGTCGGCTTTCGTCTTGCCGTCTCGTGGCTGATTCGGCCTTAGTACAGTAGTTAGCCCTCGCACTTGCCCGTTCGGTGTAGTAGCGAAGTCTCGTGATCTGACCTTGGTACGGTGGTCGACCCTCGTACTTGCCGGTCGACTCGTGACCGGCCTTGGTATCTGGTAGTCGGCTCTCGACTTGCCCCGTGTCGACCGTGTTTGTGGTTGCATTGTATTATTGATGCGGTCGGATCGGTAGTTGTACTTGTCTGTCACGGTTTTATGACACAGGTGGGACACGGTGTTCATGTATACTCCTTGGTATTGTTATATCATAAGCTGCCGTGATGAGGAAGAAATTCCACGACACAGTGATAATTTGGAGGCGTGAGTCACGACTTGATGTAGCGGTTATATGTTATGTACTGTAGTTTGGTCATCATACATGTCTCCTGCTTTTTATAGACTATTATGATTTCATTTCTGATATTCTGATTTCACATACTTAGTACTGTTGTCTTGACCTCCTTGGGGCTGCGTTCATCTGCGGTAGAAGTACATCATTTGTCGATCCGCGTTTAAGATCTCATTTCAGCATTTTGGGAAGCTCAGTTCCGTCGGAGGCTTATCTTTGGTATGTTACCACAGTGCATGTAAGTTCTTATGCGTTCGGGGTATGGCGGGGCCACTGTCCGTCATAGTTGTTGTATAAATCTTAAGTGCATAGCTTTGTTGTGGCGAGTTGTAAGGATTATGCTGTTCAAATGTCTTTATATATTTATGTTGAAAGCAAGCTATTTTGGTTGCTTTGTTTATTTATAATATCTCTCATTTCATGTTCATGTTTTATTTTCATGATTTTCTCACGATGATTGTATCACTAGGGTGCGGGGTAAGGCACGATCCACGGGCAGTTCGGTCGTGACAAAGTGGTATCAGGCGATTAGTCCTCGGAAAGTGTCTGAACCGTGTCTAGTAGAGTCTTGATTATCGATGTGTTGTGCACCACATCTATGATCGAGGCTGAGGCGCAGGACATTTAGGATTAGTTTCCATTCTTCTCGTTACGAGATCGTGCCTTAGAAGGTGTGATAAGATTGGACCCCTCGACATGCCGTTTTTACGATTATGCCTCGCGTAAGGCAACCGGGCCCGAAGGGCAAAGCGGCGAAGGAAGCTGCGAGTAGAAGCGTGGCGAGACCACGATACACGAGCCTCGATCCGCGATGCGGAAGCGAGAGATGGGTCGCGAGTGGGCGATTAATGGCGGGGTTGTGGCGGATATGAGATAAGTGGGCCAGCGGTTCGATGCGCCCGATGGTTCACCCTAGATCGGATAGTTCGAGGCTACGGGATTTTACGAGTTGTAGGCGCGAGTTTTATGGGTCGAGGCACGAGGATGATCGCAGGAGTTCATCAAGCGATTCTGTGGATCGTGAGTAATCGAGGCATCGGAGACCGAGTCGGTGGTCTAGGTTCCACATCAGTGCGTGATACCGCGATCGGTAGTTTGATTCGTGGGAGCTGTCGGGGAAGAATGCACTTCCGGTATATGGGACGAGTTCTCGAGGCATTCGCACATTTCTTGCCTCGCGGATGAGGAGGGCGGGCGAACAGTTTTTGGTGTTCTGGCGAGCGGTCGTGCGGTTCGGGAGTACAATGTAGAGTTCGACTCATTGGCGTGCGTCCGCGTTGGTAGCTAGTATGGAAGATCGAGTGCACCGATTTGTTCTGAGGCTCGATGATCACCTGGCGAAGTTGTTCGGGTGTAGCTCTTGGTGGGCATGGACATTGCCGCATGCGGCGTATGCACTTGGATGTGAGCGGATAAATCGGCGGAATGACCGAAGTCGTGAAGAGGGCGAGCAGCGAGGTCCTTTGGTGACTTTCGAGGCGGACCGCCTGCCGGCGAGCGATTATGCGCCTCCACGGTCTGAGTGGTCCTCGCGGCCGCCGGGACGCCGAGATGTTGAGGAAGCGGTCGGGGCTCCCGAGTTTCAGATTTTGAGGAAGCGAGTGCTCGCGGATGAGGTTGCCCTTGTCTCGGTGTGGCGTTGTGGAAAACTTCATAGGAGAGTGTCGTCTTGGCTCGGGAGATTGTTATTTTGCGGCCAGCAGGGCCATCGGCAAGAAGGCATCCGACAGGTAGTTGGTAGGATAGCATGGACTACTAGAAGCGATTGCGGGTTCTTCACCTTCCATAGCTTGAGCGGGATGTTCGTGCGGCGAGCCCGGTAGAGGTCGCGGTGGGAGTTCGATTTTAAGCGGTCCTTTGAACCGCCTATTGTCAGTATATCCTTAACCCTCAGAGACTTATATTGTATTGATGTTGATGATGTGTTTAGTGTTATGTTCGGATAGCTTTGTGCTAAAATGTGATTTAGAAACACAGTCGATGAAAAAGGGTAAGCACAGGGTGAGACATGATAAACCATAGAATATTCTGATTGAGACCTTAGATGTAAGGTCGTCTTGAGTACCAGATTTTGCAAGTGATCCTTGTCGGTGCATTTTATGCCTAGAGCGTTTTGTGTGACAAAGTCACAGGTAGTGTGAAATGGAAGTGGTAGCTTTCATGACTGTAGAGTAAGATTGTTTGGATCAAGAAACTAGAGAGTTGGCGTGGCGGAGGGTCGGGTTGAGGCGTGTTGCGTGTCAACCGTGGCGGATGAGGTGGGTCGGCTCTGGGTGGTCCCGCCGAGGTAGGGTCACGGTGTTAGGCCAAAGTTTTGATGACCATCGTATGAGTTCGTGGATATGTTCGACGAGCGGTCGTGAAGGCGGGAATGGCCTTAAGAAAATGCGTGTGTTAGTTCGTGGCGAGCGTGGCGTTGGCAACTTGTTAGAAGATCTTCTTCGTGTCCGTCTTGAGAAGGAACATTGGGACGAATGTTTCTAAGGAGGAGAATGTTATACCCGTATTTCCAGTATGTGCGTGGCGGCGTCGTATTGTAATTTAAGCCTTAAAGTTGACTAGTTTCGAAAATTGTACACAACACCCGATTGGAGTCGTTTTTCGACGAAACGTTTCCACAACTTTCGTAGGGAAAATTCCGGCGATGTCATTTTTAATTTTTGCGGATTTTTACGAGAGATGAAAAATTTTTGACCAGCGGGAGGGTGGCATGTCACCTCGCATTGGAAGGCTTGGACAGCAACTTGGCCTTGCCTTGGACGATTTGCCTTGGCTTTTTTGTCAAGGATTAGGTAGGATATTTTTGGGTAGATGGATAAGGTAGCACATGGCTAAATCTTGACCTTACACTTGCTATACACTTGGAAGAATCTTAGCCATTGGTTGGCGTGGCTTGACCTATAAATACCACTCTAAGTGAAGGCTTTCTTCATCCACAAATTGTTCTAAGTGATACATCCCTTCCCCTCCCTCTTGTTGACTCTCGTCCAAGAGCCCCTCTCCCCCTCGCTTGTGAGCTCGCCGAGAGCCTCCTTCCCCTTTGTGGTGCCACTAGTAGGGGTACCCCACTGCTAGTTATTTTAGTATAATACCCCTTGTTGTGGTATAGAAATACTCCTAGTATTGTTATAATGCCCAAATACCTTGGCCCATATACCTTGTAGTATTCCCAAGGTTACACTTATACAAAAGCCCAGAAAATACTATTATACTTCCCTCAGTCACAAAGACGAAACCCTAAGTAAATCTTCACCGTAGTTGAAGTTATAAGTAGAAGTTAGTTAGAACTTCTAAGGGTTGTTGGAGCGGGTTGGAGCGCGCGGAGTAGGAGCTAAACCTTGCTCGGGATCGACATATAACTTTCGGATAATTTTGGGCTTATCGAGGTAAACACTCTTGACCTTCTATTGTAATTGGAAATTACATGTTGTAGGAATATATAGTTGAAGTATACTATATATAGAATTGAACATAGTTGTGCGGCAATGTCTTTTGACTTAAGCTCGAATAATACTTACGGCAATGTCTTGCGACTTAAGCACTGAAGTTAAATAAAGAAGCGAGCGTAATTACATGGGTGTATTCTGATGAGACTTGTGTAGTATTCGTGTGTAGAATTGTACACGTCGGTTAGGCGTGCAAACCCCACTGGTTGGTTTGGTAGCGGCCTCGATAAAGGAGGAGATTAACATTGCGGGAAGTCTTTGCCGAATTTTCTGTATAATATTCTACGTGGATACCTTGATGTTAATATGCGCCTTGTGGCCTCTATAGGTTGAAGTACTACATGTGGCGTGATCTACTTGGCTTAAGGAGTAGCGAAGCGGTTTGAGGTACTTGGGCGTTTTGCTATTAGTCGATAATCGTCGCGAGGTATGTGAACCTCTTCCTATCTGTTCTAGCATGATATGTGTATAACTATGTAGTGCGGTGAGCGTACGTGTGTTAAGCGTATTTGATTGGTTTGAAACATAAGGTGTTATAGCGGCTTTATGGGAAGTTGGTTATAATGACCTTATGTAGGTAAGAAAATTCTTTGTGGTTTTAAAAGGTAAGCGACTTGATGTGTGATAATAAAGAACTTGAAGTATTTCAAAAGACTGTTTGAAAGAAGAGTAATACTTGGTTTTGAAAACATAAGAGTTATACTAGCTTTATGGGAAGTTAGGTATAACGTCTTAAGGAAGGTAAAATGAATAGGTTTATTGATCTTAAAAGATAAGAGACTTGACTTGAATGAATTAATATGAATTTTGTGTGAAGCCTCATTCGTGAGTAATGAGTACTTGGTTTGTGAAAGGAATAATGTTTCTTGATTTGGAAATCGAGAATGTGTATCGACAAACCAACTGCGGCGTTAATAAAGGAAAATGTATTGAATAATTAAGTATTATTAAAACCGGTAGAAACCTCCAATGCATAGAAGCTAAGATGAGACAAAATGATATTACATTTTCTAGATCATGGCTTAATAAAATTTATTATGAACAAGAATAACTACTACTTTATGGCATGTGTTACTCAATTGTTTTAAAAGAGATTAAGACAATTGAACTATGAAACTTTTCTAAAAGAGACTTGTGTAATTGAAATTAGGCAAGCTGGAGCGTTAGGGAAAAGAAAGGCATTGGGTTGTCTTAAAATGGTTTAAAACATAAAGTGATATAACGACTTTATGGGAAGTTGGTTATAATGACTTTATGAAAACAAAGAGAAGGTTTTATCATTGGTTTTAATGTGGTAACTTGACTTTAAAAAGAGGTGTTTTGGTCTAAAAGAAGGCATGGTATTGCCTTAATTTGGTTTTAAAAGGAAAGTATGGAGGTTGTTTTGGTTTACTTAAAAGATATAAGTCACTCTATTTTTATACTACGGTATCGGGTGACTTTTATAAAGGAATGGATCTTTAAAAGGAATTTAACGAACGTAGTACTGTAGGGTTAAAAACCCGGACTTTGGCATAAAATGAAAGTAGCTTGAGTTGTGTAACTTGCCTATGCTTGTTGGTGTGTAACTTGCCTATGCTTGTGGTGATAGCCTTTGTTGTGCAAATGGTGTTCTATATAACCGCGTCTCTCGATGGAGTCTTAGGTTGACTTGTTGAGACTTACTTGGGCGTCTGCAGCGGTGTGGAAAATTCCGCGGGTATGCTCGCATTGATAGTGCTATTCCATGGACTAGCTCTCCATGAGGTTTCTTCTTGTTCGGCCTTGGTACGGTGGTCGGCTTCGTACTTGCCGTCTCGTGGCTGATTCGGCCTTAGTGCACAGTAGTTAGCCCTCGCACTTGCCGTTCGGTGTAGTAGCGAAGTCTCGTGATCTGACCTTGGTACCGGTGGTCAGCCCTCGTACTTGCCGGTCAGCTCGTGGCCGGCCTTGGTATCTGGTAGTCGGCTCTCGCTTGCCGTGTCGACCGTGTTTGTGGTTGCATTGTATTATTAGTACGGTCGGATCCGGTAGTTGTACTTGTCTGTACGGTTTTATGACACGGTGGGACACGGTGTTCATGTATACTCCTTGGTATTGTTATATCATAAGCTGCCGGCGGTGAGGAAGAAATTCCACGACGCAGTGATAATTTGGAGGCGTGAGTCCACGACTTGATGTAGCGGTTATATGTTATGTCTTGTAGTTTGGTCATCATACATGTCTCCTGCTTTTATAGACTATTATGATTTCATTTCTGATATTCTGATTTCACATACTTGGTACTGTTGTCTTGACCTCGCCGGAGGTGCGTTCATCTGCGGTAGAAGTACATCATTTGTCGATCCGCGTTTAGGATCTCATTTGACATTTTGGGAAGCTCCGTTCCGTCGGAGGCTTATCTTTGGTATGTTACCACAGTGCGTAAGTTCTTATGCGTTCGAGGGTATGGCGGGGCCTGTCCAGTCATAGTTGTTGTATAAATCTTAAGTGCATGCTTTGTTGTGGCGGGGTTGTAAGGATTATGCTATTCAAATGTCTTTATATATTTATGTTGAAAGGCAAGCTGTTTTGGTTGCTTTGTTTATTTATAATATCTCTCATTTCATGTTCATGTTTTATTTTCCGCTGATTTTCTCGATGATTGTATCACTAGGGTGCGGGGTAAGGCACGATCCACGGGCAGATTGGTCGTGTGAGATAGGGCGATGTACCTTGGTGAGTTTCCCACTGCGAATCTCATCACACCGCCATGGGTGGCACGCAGAAGACCCAATCGTCTATCGAAACTCCAAATGTCGGCGCCGATTATCCGTAGGACTTACGCGACTACGGGCTGCTAACGATCTCTCTGGATAAGCTTCACCTTATCCACGGCTGATGTACCAAATGCGGGCCAACTGCGCACCTCTCCACGTCGAACCAACGATGGCGACTACATTTCCGCCGTATAAAGCCTCGTATGGCGCCGTCGTATCTTTGGAATGGTATTTGTTGTTATAAGCAAACTCTACAAGAGGCAAATGATCCTCGGCTACCCACGAAATCAATCACGCAGGCGTAGCATATCCTCGAGTGTATGCGGATGATGCGATCTGCTGCCGTCGATCTGAGGATGAAATGTTGTATTGAGACTCACCTGTGTCCCTAAACCCTTCTGGAAAGACCTCGAAGTTAGCGTAAAGCGGGCTCCTATCGGATATAATCGTCTGGGACACCGTGCAGCCTCACAATCTCTCTGATGTACAATCTAGCATAGTCCTCAGCCGAAAACGTCGTCCTGACTGGAAGGAAATGGGCTGATTTCGTCAGCCTGTCAACAATAACCCAAATGGAGTCGTACTTCCTCACGATGCGAGGTAACCTGTAACAAAGTCCATGTTGACCACCTCCCACTTCCAAGTCGGAATCTCGATAGGCTGATAATCCTGGGCCTCTGGTGCTCGACTTTGACCTGGCGGCAATTAGGACAACGTGCAACAAAACTGCCACGTCCTCTTGAGCCATCCCACCATACAAACATCGAGGTCATGGTACATCTTGGTCGACCGGATGAATAGAATAACGAGCCGTGTGCCTCCCGAGAATCTGTTGTGAAGTCTGACTCATCGGAAACACACAACCCCCTCAAATCTCGGCACCCAGTGGTACCTCGAATACACTCTTCTCTCCCGAAGAGCTGCGTCTCGATACCGTGCAAACGCGGGTCCTCAAATTGTCGCCTCTTCACCTCATCAGCGATGGAAGACTCGGCAACCTCACGAACCGTACTCGCTATCGTCGGTATCGATCAATCGAACCAGGCTCGCTAAGCGGTGGATCGGCGGACCGTATCTGTCTCTGCCGTTGTACCTCAGCGGGCTCCCATCGATCTACGACTCAAGGAATCAGCAACTACGTTAGCTTTCCCCGGATGATATAGAATATCAACATCATAATCTTTCAGTAGCTCTAACCACCGTCTCTGTCGCAAGTTCAGCTCCCTCTGCCTGAAGATATACTGGAGGCTCTTGTGGTCTGTATAAATATCCACATGAACCCCATACAAATAATGTCTCCAAATCTTCAAGGCATGAACAACTGTGGCCAACTCTAAGTCATGGGTAGGGTAATTCCTCTCATGCTTCCGTAACTGCCGGGAAGCATAGGCTATAACCTTTCCGTGCTGCATCAAAACACACCCTAGCCCGATACCCGAGGCATCACAATAGATCACGTACCCGTTTAACCCTCGGAAGAGTAGGCTGAGGCGTAGTCAACCTTTCCTTCAGAATGGAAACCCTTCTCGCAAGCCTGCATCTCGGAACTTGGCGCATACGAGTCACCCTAGTCAGCGATCTGCTGAAATCGAAGCAAGCGCTCCACAAACCTACGATAATAACTTTGCCACCTAAGAAAGCGCGCACTCGATCGGAGTAGTAGGTCTCGCCAAGACTTAGCGCCTCAATCTTTGCCGTATCCACCGAACACCATCACCCAATAATATGCCCGAATGCCGCGAGGCCAACCAAAACTCACACTTGGAGAACTTGGCGAATAGCGCCGGTTCGGAGAACCCCAATCCGCCCTCAAGTGATCGCATGCTCTGCTCGTCGCGAATAAACCAGGATGTCATCAATGAATACTATCACAAATGTATCCAAAATGGCTTGAACACGGGTTCATCAAATCCATAAATACTGCTGAGCGTTGGTCAAACGAAATACATAACCACGAACTCATAGTGCCCATATCGGTCTGAATGCGATCTTTGGGATATCTGCCTCGAACTCGAACTTTGATGATAACCAGACCGCAGGTCTATCTTGGAGAAACACATCGCACCCTGCAACTGGTCAAACAAATCATCAATCCTGGGGAGGGGGTACCTATTCTTGATGGTTACCTTATTCAGTTGCATGTAATCAACACACATACGCAGCGTCCCATCCTTCTTCTTCACAAACAAAACCGGCGCTCCCGGGGAGATACACTAGGCGATAAAGCCTTTCTCCGAGAAATATTTGGTGGTCCTTGACTCCTCAACTCGGCAGTGTCATCCTGTATGGCGGAATGGAAATAGGTCGAGTGTCCGCAGCGTGTCAATACAAAACTCAATCTCCTCTCGGGAGGATACGGAAGATCGTGCCGGGAACACGTCCGAAACTCCTAACCACTGATCGGTGAATAAGCGCACCTCGGCCTCTGTATCAAATACGAACGGATGATAGATGTATCCTTTCGCACCATCTTCCTAGCCTTGAGGTAAGAAATAAACCTACCCGCGGCGACAACGTGTTGCCGCTTCCACTCGATAAGCGGCTCGCCAGAAGCTGAACCGAACCAACCTGTCCCTACGATCAGCGTTGGCATAACAAGAAGCCAACCATCCATACCCGTAATGACATCAAAATCACATCTCGGCTCTATCAAGTGCGCAGTCGACGATCGTAAATAAATACCGGACAACCTCTGTACACCCGCTGAGCTAACACCGAATCTCCCATTGGCGTAGCTACCTCAAAAGGCTCTATCGACTCCGGCTCTATCCCGATTCTACCCGATAAGAGGACACATAGGACAAGGTAGAACTGGATCTATCAAAGCATAAGCGTCAAAGATGAAATCAATAATGTACGTGGCGGCGTCGTGGAAGCCTCCTGATCCTGGCGGCTGGCTAATGAATATATGCGGTTCTGTGGACCGCTAGAACTGGAACCACCACCACGACCTCTATCGCGGCCTGCTGGCCCGTGAGTACCCTGCCCTCCGGGGCGCATAACCACAGAAGGAGAGGAAGACCCGCCCGATCACGCTTGCCAGACTGTACCACCCGTGCGCCTCTCGACGGACAATCTCTCTTCAAATGGCCCAGCTGGCCACAAGAGTAACAAGCTCCTGCAGGAACATGACACTCGCCTGGGTGTGATCTACCGCATCGAGCACACCGAGATATGGGTGGTCTCGATCGGCGACGATCTCTGCCTCCCTGAAACCCTGAAGTCCTGGAGCCACGACCGCTCACGAATGACTGGTGATCGGACCTCCCGCGGAAAACCGTGAAGGAGCACTCTGTGCTGGCTGGGATGTGGACCTAGTCTGCTGCCAATTGTCGCCTCGAAGGCGCCTGAGACCCATTGTCACAGCCTCTGGTGGCACGAGTCAATCTGGTCGTCCCTCTCTCTATCTTGTATCCCCTGCGCATAGGCCTGCATCCTGGCAATGTCCATACTGGGCTGAAGATCCACCCCCAAGCATGCAGTAATCATATGCCGGTCTAGCCCCATCACATAACGATGAACTCTATCCGCCATGTCAGCTACAATAGTGTGCGCATGTCTGGCCAATGAGTCAAACTCCAGGCTATACTCCCTGATAGTCCTCCCGTTCTGCCTCAAGGTCAAGAATCTATCTACCCGGGCTCTCTTCATCTCAGGAGGCAAAAAATGATCTATAAAGGCCTCTGTAAAGTCCTCCCAGACAGCTGGAAGAGCATCATCACCTCTCGAAAGCAACCACGACTCAAACCAGTTCAACGCAATATCGCGTAACCGGTAAGAGGCTAGCGTAACAGACTATGTCTCTGAAGCCCTAAGAACCTGCATGGTCCGCTGTAGCTGCCGAATGAACTCCTGCGGATCCTCCTCAGACCTCGAACCATAAAACTCGGGCGGATGACAACCCGGAAAAATCCGGATCCGCAAAGCGCCATTTCTGGGTTAGTTGCACGCTCGCATGCCGCTCGCTACTATCTTGGTCAATAACCGATCTGCTCCCGTAGTCTCTATACTCGGCTCTGGTTGTGGGATGGAGGCTCGTCACGGAACCTGCGAGCTCTCGCCGCTCTCGGCTCTCTAATCTTGGCGTGGCTGAACTCGCCGACCGCCTACTACCTCGGGCATAGTCTGCGGTCGAGTGTAACCTCTCGAGTACCGCTGGCGACTCTTGCTGCTGCTTGCCCTTCGGGCCACAGCCGCCTCCGCGAGGCATAAGCATTTCATAAGAAGAGGTCAGAGAAGGATTCAACCTAATAAGACAACTCTACTGCACGATCTCAGAGAGAGAAGAATGAAACCAATCCTAAATGTCCTGTGACCTCACGATTATAGATGTGGTGCCTGACACACCGATAATCAAGACTCTACTAGACACGATGCATCAGACACTTTCCGAGGACTAAGCGCTCGATACCACTTTTGTCACGACCACCCGGGGCGCGGTAGTGCCCTACTGGACACCGTGCGGTATACATCAGAGAATAGCAGCGGAACATACACAACATAAACATGTGAAAATAATAACATCACAGGCTAGCCGATAAGGCCGTCTTCCATAATATAAACATAATCAAAAGTACAACTGTACAACTCAGTTCTTACAGCCCAACCACATATGTGAATACAGACCTCTAGGAATAACAACTGTGGCGGGACAGGGCCCCGCCATACCCCTGAATGTACATAACTCTACAACATCAGGGAAAAACTGTACCAAAAGAGACAAGCCTCCGGAGAAATGGAGTTTCTGACGTCTGATAAGTGATCCTAAGAATGAGGATCCACCACCTGCTTACTTCTCTGGCATGAGCGCGGCCGAGGAAGGGGTCGACACTGATATGTACCAAGTATGTAAAACTGGAAAGTACTGTAATTACATCATGAGTTTAAATCAAAGCCGGAGACATGTATAATAATCAAATTACAGTACACTGTGCCTTACTAACAATGAGAGTAAATAGTAGTGTCCTTACAATATAAAATAGGAAGCTCACGATCAAAGCAGGACCACCCGCCCGCAGTATCATTTAGCAATCCTACTCCTGGGACTATTCCACCCGCATAGGTCGCGTGGACCCGCATAAGGTATTCCTCACATGGGACTATTTCACCCGCATAAGTCCTTACGGACTCGCATGAGGTATTCCTCGCATGGTGGACCCGCATGGGACTATTTCACCCGCGTAAGCCCTTACGGACTCGCATGAGGTATTCCTCGCATCGTGGGTAGCAAATCCACGGAATATGCAAATGCCACAAACCCGGGGAATGACCCCGTAACGAATAATATATCACTAGCACAAATATGGCTATCACACATAACATAAGCACTACCGGCTTATCATACAATACATAAGCAAGTTAAGAAATCCCCTAACTTCTTATTATTCTTGTTTATATACACTCTCATTTTAGTTTACCTAAGGCACTAACATGTCTTTTATAAGAATCCGGGAATTTAACCCAAAGTACTACGTACTTCTACTCTTTAAAACAAATAACTCTTTTCGTAGAAAACTTCCAAGATACTATTAACCATAGTATCAAGTCCAAATTACCTTTCAGGGCAAGTCACAATACCTTTAAAAATAAAGTTAGGTTTCTAAATCAAGTGACCCCTTTTCTTATAAAACCTTAGGCAATTGATGCCTTAAAATCAAATTGCCTTTCATTAAATCAAGCCATTTATCTTTCCATAAAGCCAATATAACCAACTCCCCATAAAGTCGTTATATTCACTTTATACCTTAGTCAAGTACAATTTCCTATCCAAGGGACTTATACGTTTAAAACGAAACAAGTATCACATACTTTAAAACTCTTCAAGTCCCTTAACTTTAATAAAACTTAAGACATCCTTAATACTTTCAAAGAAGCGAGTTAATCTCCTAACTCACCCGACTTGGCCATTCATAAAACTAGTAAAGGATATCAAGATCTTGTACGTCTACCGTACTATATACGTGCAACTAGTCATGCTCAAAGAATAGGAAAAGTTCTACATACCTCGCCGGGTCAAACCACTTGCCAAGTACAAAGTCCCGCCCGTAGTATGTCAACCTATAATATTCACAATACGTCTATTAAAGCCTTACTTCAAACGTAGAATATTATAAGTGTCAAGTCGCTAAATTCTACGGAAAATCGGACAGCACCTCCTTTGTTTCTACTTACTTGCCACCTTTTTCAAGGCCGGATACAATAACCAAACACGCCACATTTAATGCACAATCAAAGCAATTAATCAATAGGGGATTACACGCCTACTAGACGTGTAAAATTCCGCCCCATAAACGATATCAAACCAACACAACTACAAGTCCAATTTCGGCCATAAAGAATACAACAATACCAATTCTTATCCAATTTCCATTTCAATCCAAATTGTTAGCATAACATGCTATCAAGTCGCATTTGATTAAACTACTATAATCTTCAAGTAAGTAACATGCGACGATTTCTAATAAACGACCAAATAGTAATCCAATCTTCAAGTGGCTTGTATAATATTTCGGATTCTAAGGCTACAAGAAATCCATAATACTTATAAACTTCAACACATATACTTCATGCTAGCAACATGTAAAGCTAACAACAATATAAATAATCTTGTAACACTTTTAAGGGACAAGATTATACCTTAACGAATCTTAATCCAACTCCAAATCCGAAGTCGCTCCTTAGCAACTTAGAGCCTCTTCAAGACGCTTCAATCCGCTACTTGAGACCCTTAGAACAACACCAACAAATTTCCTTCAAATCTCCAAACAAAACCTAGAAATACAACTAGGTTTTCGTTTTGCGACTAACTCGAAAACTATCTTTTTCCGAGATTTTTCTATTGGGATATGCTTACAATACACTCAAGAACCTTGGTTTAAAGTGGGGAGCTTAATGAACAAGAAACAAAAAAAATTCTTTTTCTAAGAGAGTGAACCCGAGAGCTAGTTGCTCTTGTTCTTCAAATTTTTGTGAAATTTTGGCTAAGTGTTAAGCTTGTCTTGCACTACTAGTATTATATAGTGTAATGGAGGGTCAAGATATAAACAAATGGGTGGTTTGGATGAGGTCTTAACAAATATCAAGACTATTGTGGGTCCTTTGACTTAGTCAAGAAACTCAAGCTACCACTTGCAAGACTTAGTCATCCAAGACTATGGTCAATGACCATTTTGGCCATGCCTATTTCGACCAAGGCAACCATAAGGGGGGTGACACGTGTCGCCCTCCCATTCGTCACAATAGTTCATTTTCTGACAATTTCATAATTCCGATAATTTTTTTACAAGTCTCAAATCTCAACACTTGTGAGTTCTTACGTACGTTCTTAAAACATGTCCTATAAATACGGGGTGTAACAGATCACCTCCCACTTCCACGTCGGAATCTCTATCATCTGCAACAACCCACCAGGCCTCTGGTGCTCCACCTTGACCTGCTGACAACTCGGGCACTGAGCAACAAACTCTGCAACGTCCCTCTTCAGGCCATCCCACCAATACACATATCTGAGGTTGTGGTACATCTTTGTCGACCCCGGATGGATAGAGTAACGCGCGCCGTGCTTCCCTAGAACTCGCCGTCAAGTCACGCAATATCTGGAACACACAACCTGCCCTCAAACCTTAGCACCCCATCAGGTGCTACCTCAAATGGACCCTTCCCCTCACGAAGAGCCGTATCACGATACCGTGTCATAATCGTATCCTCAAACTGTCGCCTCTTCACCTCATCGACGATGGAAGACTCGACAACCTCTCGAACCCGAACCCCACTACTATCAGAACCAATCAATCGGACTCCAAGGCTCGCTAGCTGATGTAACTCGCGGACCATGCCCCTCCTCTCTGGTTGCACATCTAATAGAATACCCATCGATCTACGACTAAGGGCATCTGCCACTATATTGGCCTTCCCTGGGTGGTATAGGATATCGACATCATAATCCTTGAGTAGCTCTAACCACCGTCTCTGTCGTAAGTTCAGCTCCCTCTGGCTGAAGATATACTGGAGGCTCTTGTGGTCTGTGTAAATATCCACATGAACTCCATATAAATAATGTCTTCAGATCTTCAAGGCGTGAATCACTGCTGCCAACTCTAAGTCATGTGTGGGGTAGTTCTTCTCATGCTTCTCGAGATGTCGAGATGCGTAAGCTATAACCTTACCCTGTTGCATCAGCACACACCCAAGCCCAATGCCCGACGCATCACAATAAACCACGTAGCCGTCTGGACCCTCTGGAAGAGTAAGAACTGGGGTGGTCGTCAATCTCTCCTTGATGAATCGGAAGCCCTTCTCACAAGCATCCGTCCATGAAACTTAGCCGCTTTACGAGTCGGCTTAGTCAAAGGTTTGAAATAAGCAAACTTCTCCACGAACCTCCGATAATAGCCCGCAAGGCCCGTAAAGTCGCGCACTCGCTTGGCAGTAGAGTCCAGGCCAAGTCTCGATCGCCTCGATCTTTGCCGTATCCACCCGAATACCATCGGCCCGGACAATGTGCCCTAAGAATGCCACCGAAGCCAACCAAAACTCACACTTCGAAAACTTGGCATACAACCGCTGGTCCTGGAGAACTCTCAGCACCGTCCTCAAATGCTCCTGCTCTGAGCGAGAATAAACCAAGATGTCATCAATGAATACTATCACAAACGTATCCAAAAATGGCTTGAACACTCGGTTCATCAAATCCATAAACACTGCCGGAGCATTCATCAACCCGAAAGACATAACCCTGAACTCATAGTGCCCGTACCGGGTCCGGAATGCAGTCCTAGGGACATCCGTCTCCCTAACTCGCACCTGATGATAGCCCGATCGCATGTCAATCTTGGAGAAACATCTCGCACCCTGCAACTGGTCGAACAAATCATCAATCACGGGAGGGTATCTGTTCTTAATAGTCACCTTGTTCAGCTGCCTGTAATCAACACACATGCGCAGCGTCCCATCCTTCTTCTTCACAAACAATATCGGCGCTCCCCAGGGAGAAACACTAGGCCTGATGAAGCCCTTCTCCAGCAAATCTCTCAGCTGGTCCTTCAACTCTCTCAACTCGGTGGGTGCCATTCTGTATGGCGGAATGGATATAGGTTGAGTATCAGGCCGAATATCAATGCAAAACTCTATCTCCCTCTCAGGAGGGATACCCGGGAGGTCGTGCGAAACACATCCGGGAACTCTGCGACTCTGGAACCGGTGAAGGTGCGGTATCTCGGCCTCAGTATCAAACGCCCGAATGAGATGGTAGATATACCCCTTCTGCACCATCTTCCTGGCCTTGAGGTAGGAAATAAACCTATCCCTCGGCGACACAGTGTTCCTCCCACTGAGCAACCGGCCTCAGAAACCGAACCGTACCACTCTCTTCCTACAGTCTACATTGGCGTAGCAAGAAGCTAACCAATCCATACCCATGATGTCACGATCCGACCCCGAGCCGCGACTGGTGCCCTACCTGGGCACCCTTCCAATCATACAACACCAAAACAACTGCGGAAAATAATTAACACATTTAAAAAAAAAAACCAAGGCAAAGCCGATAAGGCTGCCATAATATAAATCACCCAAAAAGGGCTTACACTATCCAAAAATGTAATTACAACTCTATCCAGTCCAGCCCACATGTGAATACAGACCTCTAAGATTTGAACAAATACTATGACGGGACAAGGCCCCGCCGTACCCCTGAATATACATAGCCATGACAACTCCGGAACATTGGAGCCATCTCGAAATTCTGAACCAGGATCCTAAGCTCGCGGATCCACAACTGTGTACCTAAACTTGCGGACATGAACGCAGCCCCCCGAAAAGGGTCGATAACAAAAAGAATATGGAGCGGAAATAAAGTACAAGAATGATCATAACTGTACAAAAGAATGACAGGGGCAAGTATAAAAAGTACATACCAGATCCTGCCGTGTCATTACCACTCATGAACTTAATTGCACATCATTATCTTTTCCATTCCATTAAGAGTTATAGCCAAATCTTACGTACATACTTAGGAGAAATCATTAAGTTTATTACCATATAACTTACTTATCTTTCATAACATAATCCGCCTTTTATGGAGGCGCGTATACTACCGCCCAACTGCGGGGCGATCAAATCACACAAATATCAAAGCGTGCCCGTGGAATCCCCCATCACTGCCGACAGTCATAAGTGTAACATATAACCATGTGACGCGCCCGTGGCATCCCACCTCACTGTCGGCGTACACATACACAATACATATATATATATCCGCGTGGAATCCCACATCACCGACACCGGTAGGTGTAACATATAACCATGTGACGCGCTAGTGGCATCCTACCTCACCGTACAGACACATATACAACATATATATATATATATATATATATATATATATAACGTGACGCATGCCCCGAATCCTCATCGTATAAGCAAGGCCATAACGTGCCCTCGGCGTCCTCATCGTAGAGTGCAGTCTTCGTGAGCTAGCCCATGGAGTAATAATATAACATGCCGGAATCCTCATCGTGGGTACATGTCTTCATGGGAGCTAGACCGTGGAGTAATAGTCGACATAGCATGGTCGCATGCCCCGAATCCTCATCGTATAAGCGTGGCCATGGGTAATAAAACAAATCCGAATCTAACGCGTCACGGTCACGTGCCGGAATCCCACATCGTATAAGCATGTCAAAGGATCAATCATAATGGAAGCATACCCGTGGAATCCCACATCACTGTCGGTACGTCCAAGTAAACTTACAACAAGACAGTCGGCCCTCCAACTGAGAGTCACGACAACGTAAACATATAATACTTGCACTCAAAGCTATCACAAGCAAACATAGGAAAGTTCATTAAACCTTTATACTTCCATTTTTATAAACTCATGGCACTTTCGTTTCACACATAAAAATCCGGGAATTTAACCCAAAGTACTACGTGCTTACATTCTTTTCAAAAGACTCTTTTTCATATAAAACCCCAAGATACTAACACCCGTAGTATGAAGGCTTGTTTACACCTTACCTAAGTCACTACACTTTTAGAAATACATTTTTCGGCTTCTAAATCAAGTGACTTCTTTCCTTACAACTTAAGCAATTGATGCTTTTAAATCCATTTGCCTTTCTTTATTTCAAAATATTTATCATTACTTAGAGTAAACCACTCTTTTAACTTTCCATAAAGCTATTATAACCCACTTCACATAAAGTCGTTATACTAACTTTATACTTTAGGCAAATACATTCTTTTTATAACCAAGAGACTTATACTTTCGAAAACCAAGTATCGTATACTTTCAACATACTTCAAGTCTCTTATCTCTTAGAATCAAGTTTCGTAGTTCATAGTCTTAACACTTCATTACGTAAACTCTTTAAATTAAGCAACATATGCCTTATATGTGTGAATAGGTTATACTTGTTTATACTGATCTCATTAAAGCAGCCATGATCTAGAAAATGTAATACAATTTTGTCTTATCTTAGCTTCTATGCAGATGGAGAATTCTACTTATTTTAATATAATTTATCGTCATTACATCTTCATTTATTAACGCTGCAATGGCTTGTTCGATACTTATTCTCATTCGTGTCGTAAATTAGCCAAGTCAACTTGGCTCCAAACACCTCCTAACGACTCTTACCAACATCCCCCATAAGACTTGGTAAGAACTTAGGATAACTCAGACATAACATTTACATAGAGTAAATCAACATACATACTTCTTAACTTCTAAGAGTAGAAGGAAACATGAAATAATACCACATGTACATTCCATACATAGAATCATGTCAAAAGAAGGAAGAGGTTCACATACCTCGCGACGATTATCGACAAATAGCAAAATGCTCCGAAGTACTTCAACCTTGATAGCTATTCCATCCTTCAAGTAGAATACGCTATTCTTAGTACTTCAACCTATAATGGCCATAATACGTCCATTAACCTCTAGCTCCGAACGTAGAATATTCTAAGTACAAGGTCACTAAATTCTACGGAAAATCGGGCAGCACTTCCTTTGTTTCTACATACTTTGCCACCTTTTTCAAGGCCGAATTCAATAACCAAACGCCACATTTAAGGCTCAATTCAATTCAGCAAATACAAAGGGGATTACACGCCTTACAATACGTGTAAAATTCCACCTCACAATTAATACGAAACTAGTTCCATAATTTCCATGCCATTCTCGGCTAAAAGGTGCTACAACAAAAAGTCTTCCAATTCTTTTCCAATCCAAGTTCTTGGGTCAACATGTTATATATTCAAAAACAACTTCAACAACTACAATTTCCTTCTTTATATAACATATGACAACTTAACTAGTAACAAACTTGAATTAAAATCTTAAGGGCTAACATACTAGTTTTCGGATTAGGGTTCCAACAATCAATACACTTATCAAACTTCATACTAAATACCTCATGCTTTCTAATAACCATAGCTACAACAATAAGTAATCTTAATTACTAAAACGACAAGAATTATACCTTTACAAGCCCTTAATCTTTCCAAGATTCAAAGTCGCTCCTTAGCAATTCTTAGCTCATTTCCTTATGTTCCAATCCGCTCCAAGCACTCCTTAGAAGCCTATGAAGAACTCATCTTCAAGTTCCAACTTCAAAGTTGAAGAACTCCTTAAGTTTCCGCCTTGCGACTAATACGAAAACGCCACTTTTCCGGGATCTTTCTATTGAGGTATCCTTACAATACCCTTAGGGACCTTGGGTTAAAGTCTTGTGAATATTGGACAACAATTGAAAATTTTCCTTGTTCAAAAGAGCTCAAAGCCGAGAGCATCATATCCATCTCTCAAGTTTTCTTAAATTTTTCTAAGTGTTGAAGACCTTGTCTTGCACTAGGATACTATATAAAACACAATGGAAGGCTTAGATTACAACACATGTTAAATTTGGATGAAAGGGATCAAGCCAAGTGGCTCTTGACTTAGTCAACAATGTCAAGCTCAAGCTTAGCAAGACGTTCTCATCTTTACAATGGTCAAATGACCCTTTTGCCCTTGCATCAATTTCGTCCAAGACCAATGTGTGGGGGGGTGCCACGTGTCGCCCTCCCATTCGTCCATAAAATTCTGTAACTCTCGTGGGCCCCACAAAACGTAAAATTACTCGGGTGGGCCCCACACGACCAAATCCGTAAAAATAAATTTCCATAATGATAATAAGTTCCATACTTCTTCAATTAATGCATTTTGAGAATCTAATTCTCACCAACGAACATTTCTCCTTTCCGACGTTTGGAAGATTTTTCCGTCGGAAAAACAATTCTTCCTTTCGTACTAATTTCAAGTCTTGAGTTCCTTACGTACATTCTCTTAAACATGTCCTGGAGTTACGGGGTGTAACATTCTTCCCCCCTTAGAAACATTCGTCCTCGAATGTTCTTTCGGAGTCCAATCTAATTAGATAGCGACATAGTCTCCTTTTACTGCACCCTTCATACTACATATGCCACTCATGGCCACATAACAATACTTATACTAAGATGTCAACCTTGGCACTCACAAAGCCAACTAGTCCATACTCATAATGACCTCAAAGTCCGTCATAATCCTCCCTACTAGGTCTACTAGGGTCTGACGACTGTATCATCACCGGGAAAATCTCATATTCCCGCTCAGCTACCACCCCACACACTCACGGGTGTAGTTACCTCGAAAGGTTCTTATGGATTCAGGCTCTACTCCTTTACACTTGGTTGCTATCTTTCTTACTGGTCGCACTCTTTCCGTACTTCCAACTCATACTAGCATACATACATAACTTCCATACCGATTCTGGCCTCTAATCTTTGGAGTCACTCTATAAAACAATATAAGGCCATTTCCGGCCACGACTGGTTCGGTGGAACGTCCCACGAACAGTAAAACAATTAGCTAGACTTGGGCCTTGCACCTCGTGACTCGCCACGAGCGAACTACTACCAACTGATCCCACTCTATTTCAGGCTATGGGCGACCGTAATGAGTCCTCACCCCGCCCCACCGTCGTGACTTAACTCTTATTCTTGCCTATAATAAATCTTTCTGCAGAAGACCTTGTACATCTAAGGTCTCGGTCATCAATATTCTTAGGCTCGCAATTTCCATGCTCCAAGCCTACCTTACGATCCCAAGAACGGGTACAAAAACTTCTCATAATACCATAATCGTGTCGTCTTGATCACAACAACCATTACTTACTCTATACGGACCTCATCCGTACAATTCTCTTAAGCCTACCACGTAGCTTAATATATTAACATGGTATTCCATTAAATTCCTTAACATGGCTTCTTAAGGGTTCACTGCCCTATCAGACAGCTCATCCTTCCCCAATTATCTCAAAATAAAACATAAGACCTCGATGAGAATTCTTTAACTGTTTCATACCTTCCCGGTATCTAGTTAGTCCTTACCAACTCTTGGTAATCTAAAACCATTCTAGGCAACACACGTCTGACCCTCATACATAGCTCTGTATAGCTGTATGTCACAATACCAACTATACTACAATCATTACCAACCTGGATATGCAATCCACATAGTCCTTCCAGGGTCACTGCTGCCTTGCTCGTAGCTGCAAACAACATAACTCGTTAGGGAGAGACAACCCTAACGACACAGCTCTATCGCACGATCTCAGAGTGAGAAGAATGGAAACCAATCCTAAATGTCCTGCAGCCTCCTGATTATAAATGTGGTGCACAACACACCGATAATCAAGACTCTACTAGACACGGTCTGTAGACACTTTCCGAGGACTAACTGCTCTGATACCACTTTTGTCACGACCCGACCCCGGGCCGCGACTGGTGCCCTACCTGGGCACCCTTCCAATCATACAACACCAAAACAACTGCGGAAAATAAGTAACACATTTTAAAAAAAAAACCAAGGCAAAACCGATAAGGCTGCCATAATATAAATCACCCAAAAAGGGCTTACACTATCCAAAAATGTAATTACAACTCTATCCAGTCCAGCCCACATATGAATACAGACCTCTAAGATTTGAACAAATACTATGACGGGACAAGGCCCCGCCGTACCCCTGAATATACATAGCCATGACAACTCCGGAACATTGGAGCCATCTCGAAATGCTGAACCAGGATCCTAAGCTCGCGGATCCACAACTGTGTACCTAAACCTGCGGACATGAACGCAGCCCCCCGAAGAGGGTCAGTACAACAGGTACCGAATATGGAATGGAAATAAAGTACAGTAAACAGATCATAACTGTACAAAAGAATGACAGGGGCAAGTATAAAAAGTACATACCAGATCCTGCCGTGTCATTACCACTCATGAACTTAATTGCACATCATTATCTTTTCCATTCCATTAAGAGTTATAGCCAAATCTTACGTACATACTTAGGAGAAATCATTAAGTCCATTACCATATAACTTACTTATCTTTCATAACATAATCCGGCCCTTTATGGAGGGGCGCATATACTACCCGGCCCAATCTGGGACGCGATCAAATCACACAAATATCAAAGCGTTCCCGTGGAATCCCCATCACTGCCGACAGTCATAAGTGTAACATATAACCATGTGACGCGCCCGTGGCATCCCCCTCACTGTCGGCGTACACATACACAATACATATATATATCTCCTGCCCGTGGAATCCCACATCACTGCCGACAGCCGTATGTGTAATATATAACCATGTGACGCGCCCGGGGCATCCTACCTCACTGTCGGCGTACACATATACAACACATATATATATATATATAACGTGGCCGCATGCCCCGGAATCCCTCATCGTATAAGCATGGCCATAACGTGCCCTCGGCATCCCTCATCGTAGGTGCAGGTCTTCATGGGGAGCTAGCCCATGGAGTAATAATATAACATGCCCCCGGAATCCCTCATCGTGGGTACATGTCTTCATGGGGAGCTAACCCATGGAGTAATAGTCGTATATAGCATGGTCGCATGCCCCGGAATCCCTCATCGTATAAGCATGGCCATGGGTAATAAAACAAATCCGGAAATCTAACCCGCATCCTGGTCACATGCCCCGGAATCCCACATCGTATAAGCAATTCCAAGGATCAATCATAATGGAAGCATACCCGTGGAATCCCACATCACCGCTTGCGACGCGTCCAAGTAAACTTACAACAAGACGAATGCCCTCCAACCGAGTCACGACAACGTAAACATATAATACTTGCACTCAAAGCTATCACAAGCAAACATAGGCAAGTTCATTAAACCTTTAGACTTCCATTTTTATAAACTCATGGCACTTTCGTTTCACACATAAAAATCCGGGAATTTAACCCAAAGTACTACGTGCTTACATTCTTTTCAAAAGACTCTTTTTCATATAAAACCCCAAGATACTAACACCCGTAGTATCAAGGCTTGTTTACACCTTAACTAAGTCACTACACTTTTAGAAATACATTTTTCGGCTTCTAAGTCAAATGACTTCTTTCCTTAAAACTTAAGCAATTGATGCTTTTAAATCCATTTGCCTTTCTTTATTTCAAAACATTTATCATTACTTAGAGTAAACCACTCTTTTAACTATCCATAAAGCTATTATAACCCACTTCCCATAAAGTCGTTATACTAACTTTTTACTTTAGACAAATACATTCTTTTTATAACCAAGAGACTTATACTTTCGAAAACCAAGTATCGTATACTTTCAACATACTTCAAGTCTCTTATCTTTTAGAATCAAGTTTCGTAGTTCATAGTCTTAACACTTCATTACGTAAACTCTTTAAATTAAGCAACATATGCCTTATATGTGTGAATAGGTTATACTTGTTTATACTGATCTCATTAAAGTAGCCGTGATCTAGAAAATGTAATACAATTTTGTCTTATCTTAGCTTCTATGCAGATGGAGAATTCTACTTGTTTTAATATAATTTATCGTCATTACATCTTCATTTATTAACGCTGCAATGACTTGTTCGATACTTATTCTCATTCGTGCCGTAAATTAGCCAAGTCAACTTGGCTCCAAACACCTCCTAACGACTCTTACCAACATCCCCCATAAGACTTGGTAAGAACTTAGGATAACTCAGACATAACATTTACATAGAGTAAATCAACATACATACTTCTTAACTTCTAAGAGTAGAAGGAAACATGAAATAATACCACATGTACATTCCATACATAGAATCATGTCAAAAGAAGGAAGAAGTTCACATACCTCGCGACGATTATCGACAAATAGCAAAATGCTCCGAAGTACTTCAACCTTGATAGCTATTCCATCCTTCAAGTAGAATACGCTATTCTTAGTACTTCAACCTATAATGGCCATAATACGTCCATTAACCTCTAGCTCCGAACGTAGAATATTCTAAGTACAAGGTCACTAAATTCTACGGAAAATCGGGCAAAGACTTCCTTTGTTTCTACATACTTTGCCACCTTTTTCAAGGCCGAATTCAATAACCAAACGCCACATTTAAGGCTCAATTCAATTCAGCAAATACAAAGGGGATTACACGCCTTACAATACGTGTAAAATTCCGCCCCACAATTAATACGAAACTAGTTCCATAATTTCCATGCCATTCTCGGCTAAAAGGTTCTACAACAAAAAGTCTTCCAATTCTTTTCCAATCCAAGTTCTTGGGTCAACATGTTATATATTCAAAAACAACTTCAACAATTACAATTTCCTTCTTTATATAACATATGACAACTTAACTAGTAACCAACTTGAATTAAAATCTTAAGGGCTAACATACTAGTTTTCGGATTAGGGTTCCAACAATCAATACACTTATCAAACTTCATACTAAATACCTCATGCTTTCTAATAACCATAGCTACAACAATAAGTAATCTTAATTACTAAAACGACAAGAATTATACCTTTACAAGCCCTTAATCTTTCCAAGATTCAAAGTCGCTCCTTAGTAATTCTTAGCTCATTTCCTTATGTTCCAATCCTCTCCAAGCACTCCTTAGAAGCCTATGAAGAACTCATCTTCAAGTTCCAACTTCAAAGTTGAAGAACTCCTTAAGTTTCCGCCTTGCGACTAATACGAAAACGCCACTTTTCCGGGATCTTTCTATTGAGGTATCCTTACAATACCCTTAGGGACCTTGGGTTAAAGTCTTGTGAATATTGGACAACATTTGAAAATTTTCCTTGTTCAAAAGAGCTCAAAGCCGAGAGCATCATATCCCTCTCTCAAGTTTTCTTAAATTTTTCTAAGTGTTGAAGACCTTGTCTTGCACTAGGATACTATATAAAAAACAATGGAAGGCTTAGATTACAACACATGTTAAATTTGGATGAAAGGGATCAAGCCAAGTGGCTCTTGACTTAGTCAACAATGTCAAGCTCAAGCTTAGCAAGACTTTCTCATCTTTACAATGGTCAAATGACCCTTTTGCCCTTGCATCAATTTCGTCCAAGACCAATGTGGGGGGTGCCACGTGTCGCCCTCCCATTCGTCCATAAAATTATGTAACCCTCGTGGGCCCCACAAAACGTAAAATTACTCGGGTGGGCCCCACACGACCAAATCCGTAAAAATAAATTTCCATAATGATAATAAGTTCCATACATCTTCAATTAATGCATTTTGAGAATCTAATTCTCACCAACGAACATTTCTCCTTTCCGACGTTTGGAAGATTTTTCCGTCGGAAAAACAATTCTTCCTTTCGTACCAATTTCAAGTCTTGAGTTCCTTACGTACATTCTCTTAAACATATCCTGGAGTTACGGGGTGTAACATTCTTCCCCCCTTAGAAACATTCGTCCTCGAATGTTCTTTCGGAGTCCAATCTAATTAGATAGCGACATAGTCTCCTTTTACTGCACCCTTCATACTACATATGCCACTCATGGCCACATAACAATACTTATACTAAGATGTCAACCTTGGCACTCACAAAGCCAACTAGTCCATACTCATAATGACCTCAAAGTCCGTCATAATCCTCCCTACTAGGTCTACTAGGGTCCGACGATCAGATCATCACAGGGAAAATCTCATATTCCCGCTCAGCTACCACCCCACACACTCACGGGTGTAGTTACATCGAAAGGTTCTTATGGATTCTGGCTCTACTCCTTTACACTTGGGTGCTATCTTTCTTACTGGTCGCACTCTTTCCGTACTTCCAACTCATACTAGCATACATACATAACTTCCATACCGATTCGGCCTCTAATCTTTGGAGTCACTCTATAAAACAATATAAGGCCATTTCCGCCACGACTGTTCCGGTGGAACGCGTCCCACGAACCCAGAAACAATTAGCTAGACTTGGGCCTTGCACCGTGACTCGCCACGAGCTTTAACTACTACCAACTGATCCCACTCTATTTCAGCTATGGGCGACCCGCACAGTCCTCACCCCGTCCCACCGTCGCACTTAACTCTTATTTGGCCTATAATAAATCTTTCTACCCGAGAAGACCTTGTACATCTAAGGTCTCAGCGGTCATCAATATTCTTAGGCTCGCAATTTCCATGCTCCAAGCCTACCTTACCAGTCCCCCAGTAAACGGGTACAAAAACTTCTCATAATATCATAATCATGTCGTCTTGATCACAACAACCATTACTTACTCTATACGGACCTCATCCGTACAATTCTCTTAAGCCTACCACGTAGCTTAATATATTAACATGGTATTCCATTAAATTCCTTAACATGGCTTCTTAAGGGTTCACTGCCCTATCGCAGACCTCATCCTTCCCCAATTATCTCAAAATAAAACATAAGACCTCGATGAGAATTCTTTAACTGTTTCATACCTTCCCGGTATCTAGTTAGTCCTTACCAACTCTTGGTAATCTAAAACCATTCTAGGCAACACGCGTCTGACCCTCATACATAGCTCTGTATAGTTGTATGTCACAATACCAACTATACTACAATCATTACCAACCAGGATATGCAATCCACATCGTCCTTCCAGGGTCACTGCTGCCTTGCTCGTAGCTGCAAACAACATAACTCGTTAGAGAGAGACAACCCTAACGACACAGCTCTATCGCACGATCTCAGAGTGAGAAGAATGGAAACCAATCCTAAATGTCCTGCAGCCTCTTGATTATAGATGTGGTGCACAACACACCGATAATCAAGACTCTACTAGACACGGCCTCAGACACTTTCCGAGGACTAATCGCTCGATACCACTTTTGTCACGACCCGACCAGCCACATCGTGCCCTACACAGGCACCCTTCCAATCATACAACACCAAAACAACTGCGGAAAATAAGTAACACATTTTTAAAAAAAAAAACCAAGGCAAAACCGATAAGGCTGCCATAATATAAATCACCCAAAAAGGGCTTACACTATCCAAAAATGTAATTACAACTCTATCCACCCAAATACATATGAATACTGCACTTAAGATTTGAACAAATACTATGACGGACAAGGCCCCGCCGTACTTCGAATATACATAGCCATGACAACTCGGAACATTGGAGCCATCTCGAATGTGAACCAGATCCTAAGCTCGCGGATCCACAATGTGTACCTAAACTGCGGACATTTAACGCAAATTTCAAAGAGGGTCGATAACAAAACCGAATATGGAGCGGAAATAAAGTACAAGAAATGTGATCATAATCAGCATAAAAGAATAGCGAGGACAAGTATAAAAATACATACGGATCCTTCCGTGTCATTACCACTCATGAACTTAATTGCACATCATTATCTTTTCCATTCCATTAAGAGTTATAGCCAAATCTTACGCATACTTAGGAGAAATCATTAAGTCCATTACCATATAACTTACTTATCTTTCATAACATAATCCGCCCTTTATGGAGGCGCGATATACTACCCGCCTAACTGGGACGCGATCAAATCACACAAATATCAAAGCGTGCGTGGAATCCACATCACCGATGTATATGATGTGTAATATATAACCATGTGACGCGCCGGCGACATATACAACATATATATATATATATATATATATATAACGTGGCCGCATGCCGAATCCTCATCGTATAAGCATGGCCATAACGTGCCCTCGGCATCCCTCATCGTAGGTGCAGGTCTTCATGGGGAGCTAGCCCATGGAGTAATAATATAACATGCCCCCGGAATCCCTCATCGTGGGTACATTTCTTCATAGGGAGCTAGCCCATGGAGTAATAGTCGTATATAGCATGGTCGCATGCCCCGGAATCCCTCATCGTATAAGCATGACCATGGGTAATAAAACAAATCCGGGAATCTAACCCGCATCCTGGTCACATGCCCCGGAATCCCACATCGTATAAGCAATTCCAAGGATCAATCATAATGGAAGAATACCCGTGGAATCCTACATCACTGTGGGTACGTCCAAGTAAACTTACAACAAGACAGCCGGCCCTCCAACTGAGAGTTACGACAACGTAAAAATATAATACTTGCACTCAAAGCTATCACAAGCAAACATAGGCAAGTTCATTAAACCTTTAGACTTCCATTTTTATAAACTCATGGCACTTTCGTTTCACACATAAAAATCCGGGAATTTAACCCAAAGTACTACGTGCTTACATTCTTTTCAAAAGACTCCTTTTCATATAAAACCCCAAGATACTAACACTCGTAGTATCAAGGCTTGTTTACACCTTAACTAAGTCACTACACTTTTAGAAATACATTTTTCGGCTTCTAAATCAAGTGACTTCTTTCCTTAAAACTTAAGCAATTGATGCTTTTAAATCCATTTGCCTTTCTTTATTTCAAAACATTTATCATTACTTAGAGTAAACCACTCTTTTAACTATCCATAAAGCTATTATAACCCACTTCCCATAAAGTCGTTATACTAACTTTATACTTTAGACAAATACATTCTTTTTATAACCAAGAGACTTATACTTTCGAAAACCAAGTATCGTATACTTTCAACATACTTCAAGTCTCTTATCTTTTAGAATCAAGTTTCGTAGTTCATAGTCTTAACACTTCATTACGTAAACTCTTTAAATTAAGCAACATATGCCTTATATGTGTGAATAGGTTATACTTGTTTATACTGATCTCATTAAAGTAGCCATGATCTAGAAAATGTAATACAATTTTGTCTTATCTTAGCTTCTATGCAGATGGAGAATTCTACTTGTTTTAATATAATTTATCGTCATTACATCTTCATTTATTAACGCTGCAATGGCTTATTCGATACTTATTCTCATTCGTGCCGTAAATTAGCCAAGTCAACTTGGCTCCAAACACCTCCTAACGACTCTTACCAACATCCCCCATAAGACTTGGTAAGAACTTAGGATAACTCAGACATAACATTTACATAGAGTAAATCAACATACATACTTCTTAACTTCTAAGAGTAGAAGGAAACATGAAATAATACCACATGTACATTCCATACATAGAATCATGTCAAAAGAAGGAAGAGGTTCACATACCTCGCGACGATTATCGACAAATAGCAAAATGCTCCGAAGTACTTCAACCTTGATAGCTATTCCATCCTTCAAGTAGAATACGCTATTCTTAGTACTTCAACCTATAATGGCCATAATACGTCCATTAACCTCTAGCTCCGAACGTAGAATATTCTAAGTACAAGGTCACTAAATTCTACGGAAAATCGGGCAACACTTCCTTTGTTTCTACATACTTTGCCACCTTTTTCAAGGCCGAATTCAATAACCAAACGCCACATTTAAGGCTCAATTCAATTCAGCAAATACAAAGGGGATTACACGCCTTACAATACGTGTAAAATTCCGCCCCACAATTAATACGAAACTAGTTCCATAATTTCCATGCCATTCTCGGCTAAAAGGTGCTACAACAAAAAGTCTTCCAATTCTTTTCCAATCCAAGTTCTTGGGTCAACATGTTATATATTCAAAAACAACTTCAACAATTACAATTTCCTTCTTTATATAACATATGACAACTTAACTAGTAACCAACTTGAATTAAAATCTTAAGGGCTAACATATTAGTTTTCGGATTAGGGTTCCAACAATCAATACACTTATCAAACTTCATACTAAATACCTCATGCTTTCTAATAACCATAGCTACAACAATAAGTAATCTTAATTACTAAAACGACAAGAATTATACCTTTACAAGCCCTTAATCTTTCCAAGATTCAAAGTCGCTCCTTAGCAATTCTTAGCTCATTTCCTTATGTTCCAATCCGCTCCAAGCACTCCTTAGAAGCCTATGAAGAACTCATCTTCAAGTTCCAACTTCAAAGTTGAAGAACTCCTTAAGTTTCCGCCTTGCGACTAATACGAAAACGCCACTTTTCCGGGATCTTTCTATTGAGGTACCTTACAATACCCTTAGGGACCTTGGGTTAAAGTCTTGTGAATATTGGACAACAATTGAAAATTTTCCTTGTTCAAAAGAGCTCAAAGCCGAGAGCATCATATCCATCTCTCAAGTTTTCTTAAATTTTTCTAAGTGTTGAAGACCTTGTCTTGCACTAGGATACTATATAAAACACAATGGAAGGCTTAGATTACAACACATGTTAAATTTGGATGAAAGGGATCAAGCCAAGTGGCTCTTGACTTAGTCAACAATGTCAAGCTCAAGCTTAGCAAGACTTTCTCATCTTTACAATGGTCAAATGACCCTTTTGCCCTTGCATCAATTTCGTCCAAGACCAATGTGGGGGGGGGGGGGTGCCACGTGTCTCCCTCCCATTCATCCATAAAATTCCGTAACCCTCGTGGGCCCCACAAAACGTAAAATTACTCGGGTGGGCCCCACACGACCAAATCCGTAAAAATAAATTTCCATAATGATAATAAGTTCCATACTTCTTCAATTAATGCATTTTGAGAATCAAATTCTCACCAACGAACATTTCTCCTTTCCGACGTTTGGAAGATTTTTCCGTCGGAAAAATAATTCTTCCGTTCGTACCAATTTCAAGTCTTGAGTTCCTTACGTACATTCTCTTAAACATGTCCTGGAGTTACGGGGTGTAACATTCTTCCCCCCTTAGAAACATTCGTCCTCGAATGTTCTTTCGGAGTCCAATCTAATTAGATAGCGACATAGTCTCCTTTTACTGCACCCTTCATACTACATATGCCACTCATGGCCACATAACAATACTTATACTAAGATGTCAACCTTGGCACTCACAAAGCCAACTAGTCCATACTCATAATGACCTCAAAGTCCGTCATAATCCTCCCTACTAGGTCTACTAGGGTCGACGATCAGATCATCACCGGGAAAATCTCATATTCCCGCTCAGCTACCACCCCCCACACTCACGGGTGTAGTTACCTCGAAAGGTTCTTATGGATTCAGGCTCTACTCCTTTACACTTGGTTGCTATCTTTCTTCGGTCGCACTCTTCCGTACTTCCAACTCATACTAGCATACATACATAACTTCCATACCGATTCTGGCCTCTAATCTTGAGTCACTCTATAAAACAATATAAGGCCATTTCCGGCCACGACTGGATTCGGTGGAACGCGTCCACGAACTCGTAAAACAATTAGCTAGACTTGGGCCTTGCACCCTCGTGACCCTGTCACGTAGCGGAACTACTACCAACTGATCCCACTCTATTTCAGGCTATGGGGCGACCCGCAATAGGTCCTCACCACGTCCCACCGTCGCACTTAACTCTTATTCTTGGTCTATAATAAATCTTTCTACGAGAAGACCTTGTACATCTAAGGTCTCGGTCATCAATATTCTTAGGCTCGCAATTTCCATGCTCCAAGCCTACCTTACCACCCCCAAGAACGGGTACAAAACTTCTCATAATACCATAATCGTGTCGTCTTGATCACAACAACCATTACTTACTCTATACGGACCTCATCCATACAATTCTCTTAAGCCTACCACGTAGCTTAATATATTAACATGGTATTCCATTAAATTCCTTAACATGGCTTCTTAGGGTTCATCGCCTCATCGCATGACTCATCCTTCCCAATTATCTCAAAATAAAACATAAGACCTCGATGAGAATTCTTTAATCGTTTCATACCTTCCCTTATCTAGTTAGTCCTTACCAACTCTTGGTAATCTAAAACCATTCTAGGCAACACGCTGCCCAATTCATACATAGCTGCGTATAGATGTATGTCACAATACCAACTATACTACAATCATTACCAACCCGGATATGCAATCCACATAGTCCTTCCAGTGGTCATCGCTTTGCTCAGAATGCAGAACAACATAACTCGTTAGTGAGAGACAACCCTAACGACACGGCTCTATCGAGCGATCTCGAGTGAGAAGAATGGAAACCAATCCTAAATGTCTGCGGCCTCCGATTATAGATGGTGCACAACACACCGATAATCAAGACTCTACTAGACACCTGCAGACACTTTCCGAGGACTAAGCGTTTCGATACCACTTTTGTCACGACCCGACCAGCCGCATCGTGCCCTACCCGCACCCTTCCAATCATACAACACCAAAACAACTGCGGAAAATAAGTAACACATTTTTAAAAAAAAAAACCAAGGCAAAACCGATAAGGCTGCCATAATATAAATCACCCAAAAAGGGCTTACACTATCCAAAAATGTAATTACAACTCTATCCAGTCCAGCCCACATATGAATACAGACCTCTAAGATTTGAACAAATACTATGACGGGACAAGGTCCCGCCGTACCCCTGAATATACATAGCCATGATAACTCCGGAACATTGGAGCCATCTCGAAATGCTGAACCAGGATCCTAAGCTCGCGGATCCACAACTGTGTACCTAAACCTGCGGACATGAACACAATTTCAAGAGGTCGATAACAAAAATTACGAATATGGAGCGGAAATAAAGTACAAGAAATGATCATAATCGCATAAAAGAATGACAGGGGCAAGTATAAAAAGTACATACCAGATCCTGCCGTGTCATTACCACTCATGAACTTAATTGCACATCATTATCTTTTCCATTCCATTAAGAGTTATAGCCAAATCTTACGTACATACTTAGGAGAAATCATTAAGTCCTTTACCATATAACTTACTTATCTTTCATAACATAATCCGGCCCTTTATGGAGGGGCGCATATACTACCCGGCCCAATCTGGGACGCGATCACATCACACAAATATCAAAGCGTGCGTGGAATCCCCATCATCGCCGATACCATAAGTGTAACATATAACCATGTGACGCGCCCGTGGCATCCCACCTCACTGTCGGCGTACACATACACAATACATATATATATCTCCTGCCCGTGGAATCCCGCATCACTGCCGACATCCGTATGTGTAATATATAACCATGTGACGCGCCCGTGGCATCCTACCTCACTGTCGGCGTACACATATACAACACATATATATATATATATATATATATATATATATAACGTGGCCGCATGCCCCGGAATCCCTCATCGTATAAGCATGGCCATAACGTGCCCTCGGCATCCCTCATCGTAGGTACAGGTCTTCATGGGGAGCTAGCCCATGGAGTAATAATATAACATGCCCCCGGAATCCCTCATCGTGGGTACATGTCTTCATGGGGAGCTAGCCCATGGAGTAATAGTCGTACATAGCATGGTCGCATGCCCCGGAATCCCTCATCGTATAAGCATGGCCATGAGTAATAAAACAAATCCGGGAATCTAACCCGCATCCTGGTCACATGCCCCGGAATCCCACATCGTATAAGCAAGTCCAAGGATCAATCATAATGGAAGCATACCCGTGGAATCCCACATCACTGTCGGTACGTCCAAGTAAACTTACAACAAGATAGTCGGCCCTCCAACTGAGAGTCACGACAACGTAAACATATAATACTTGCACTCAAAGCTATCACAAGCAAACATAGGCAAGTTTATTAAACCTTTAGACTTCCATTTTTATAAACTCATGGCACTTTCGTTTCACATATTAAAATCCGGGAATTTAACCCAAAGTACTACGTGCTTACATTCTTTTCAAAAGACTCCTTTTCATATAAAACCCCAAGATACTAACACCCGTAGTATCAAGGCTTGTTTACACCTTACCTAAGTCACTACACTTTTAGAAATACATTTTTCGGCTATAAATCAAGTGACTTCTTTCCTTAAAACTTAAGCAATTGATGCTTTTAAATCCATTTGCCTTTCTTTATTTCAGAACATTTATCATTACTTAGAGTAAACCACTCTTTTAACTATCCATAAAGCTATTATAACCCACTTCCCATAAAGTCGTTATACTAACTTTATACTTTAGACAAATACATTCTTTTTATAACCAAGAGACTTATACTTTCGAAAACCAAGTATCGTATACTTTCAACATACTTCAAGTCTCTTATCTTTTAGAATCAAGTTTCGTAGTTCATAGTCTTAACACTTCATTACGTAAACTCTTTAAATTAAGCAATATATGCCTTATATGTGTGAATAGGTTATACTTGTTTATACTGATCTCATTAAAGCAGCCATGATCTAGAAAATGTAATACAATTTTGTCTTATCTTAGCTTCTATGCAGATGGAGAATTCTACTTGTTTTAATATAATTTATCGTCATTACATCTTCCTTTATTAACGCTGCAATGGCTTGTTCGATACTTATTCTCATTCGTGCCGTAAATTAGCCAAGTCAACTTGGCTCCAAACACCTCCTAACGACTCTTACCAACATCCCCCATAAGACTTGGTAAGAACTTAGGATAACTCAGACATAACATTTACATAGAATAAATCAACATACATACTTCTTAACTTCTAAGAGTAGAAGGAAACATGAAATAATACCACATGTACATTCCATACATAGAATCATGTCAAAAGAAGGAAGAAGTTCACATACCTCGCGACGATTATCGACAAATAGCAAAATGCTCCGAAGTACTTCAACCTTGATAGCTATTCCATCCTTCAAGTAGAATACACTATTCTTAGTACTTTAACCTATAATGGCCATAATACGTCCATTAACCTCTAGCTCCGAACGTAGAATATTCTAAGTACAAGGTCACTAAATTCTACGGAAAATCGGGCAAAGACTTCCTTTGTTTCTACATACTTTGCCACCTTTTCAAGGCCGAATTCAATAACCAAACGCCACATTTAAGGCTCAATTCAATTCAGCAAATACAAAGGGGATTACACGCCTTACAATACGTGTAAAATTCCGCCCCACAATTAATACGAAACTAGTTCCATAATTTCCATGCCATTCTTGGCTAAAAGGTGCTACAACAAAAAGTCTTCCAATTCTTTTCCAATCCAAGTTCTTGGGTCAACATGTTATATAGTCAAAAACAACTTCAACAACTACAATTTCCTTCTTTATATAACATATGACAACTTAACTAGTAACCAACTTGAATTAAAATCTTAAGGGCTAACATACTAGTTTTCGGATTAGGGTTCCAACAATCAATACACTTATCAAACTTCATACTAAATACCTCATGCTTGCTAATATCCATAGCTACAACAATAAGTAATCTTAATTACTAAAACGACAAGAATTATACCTTTACAAGCCCTTAATCTTTCCAAGATTCAAAGTCGCTCCTTAGCAATTCTTAGCTCATTTACTTATGTTCCAATCCACTCCAAGCACTCCTTAGAAGCCTATGAAGAACTCATCTTCAAGTTCCAACTTCAAAGTTGAAGAACTCCTTAAGTTTCCGCCTTGCGACTAATACGAAAACGCCACTTTTTCGGGATCTTTCTATTGAGATATCCTTATAATACCCTTAGGGACCTTGGGTTAAAGTCTTGTGAATATTGGACAACAATTGAAAATTTTCCTTGTTCAAAAGAGCTCAAAGCCGAGAGCATCATATCCCTCTCTCAAGTTTTCTTAAATTTTTCTATGTGTTGAAGACCTTGTCTTGCACTAGGGTACTATATAAAACACAATGGAAGGCTTAGATTACAACACATGTTAAATTTGGATGAAAGGGATCAAGCCAAGTGGCTCTTGACTTAGTCAACAATGTCAAGCTCATACTTAGCAAGACTTTCTCATCTTTACAATGGTCAAATGAACCTTTTGCCCTGGCATCAATTTCGTCCAAGACCAATGTGTGTGGGGGGGGGGGGGGGTGCCACGTGTCGCCCTCCCATTCGTCCATAAAATTTCGTAACCCTCGTGGGCCCCACAAAACGTAAAATTACTCGGGTGGGCCCCACACGACCAAATCCGTAAAAATAAATTTTCATAATGATAATAAGTTCCATACTTCTTCAATTAATGCATTTTGAGAATCTAATTCTCACCAACGAACATTTCTCCTTTCCGACGTTTGGAAGATTTTTCCGTCGGAAAAACAATTCTTCCTTTCGTACCAATTTCAAGTCTTGAGTTCCTTACGTACATTCTCTTAAACATGTCCTGGAGTTACGGGGTGTAACACATGATCACATCAAAATCGGTCATATCCAACTCTATCAAGTCGGCTAGGGTCTGACGACTGCATATAGTCACTGGGCAAGCCCTATATACCGGCTCAGCTACCACCGAATCACCCAGTGGCGTAGCTACCTCAAAAGGGTCTATGGACTCAGGCTCTATCCCTATCCTATTAGCAATATGGGGAGATATATAGGACAAGGTAGAACCCGGATCTATCAAGGCATACACGTCACAACATGAAACTAATAATGTACCTGTGACGACATCCGGTGACGCCTCCTGGTCCTGGCGGCTGGACATGGCATATATGCGGTTCTGAGGACCGCTGGAACTAGGACCGCTGCCACGACCTCTGTCGCGACCTGCTGACCCATGAGCGCCCTGCCCTCCGGGGCGAGTAACTGTAGGAGATGAAGACAGACGAAGACCAGTAGGTGAACCCTACCATCTGCGCGCCTGCAGTGACAATCTCTCGCAAAGTTACCCTGCTGGCCGCAAGTGTAACACACTCCCGAAATAGTACCACAACTCCCGTAATGGGATCTACCACATCGGACACACTGAGAAGGTCTCGATCGGGTAGTACCCCTGCTACCCTGGAAGTCCGAAGCCACGGGCCCCGACACGCCCCGAATACCCCGCCGTCACGAAGACGGTGTAGGAGTGCTCTGAGCTGGCTGAGGGGAAAATCTAGTCTGCTGCTGAGGCCGTCCACCCCGAGAGCTACCAAAAGACCCTACCGTCCTGGCCTTCTTCTGCTGATATCTGACAACTACCGCCTCTACGCCTCACATCCCGGCATAAGCTCGCACGGGCAATGTCCATGCCCGACTGAAGTGCTACACCCGAGCAACCCTCTGCCAAATAGTCATCGAGCCCCGTGACGTAGCGGTGCACTCTATCCTCCATGTCTGCCACTAACGCAGGGACATATCGAGCCAACGAGTCGAACTCCACGTTGTACTCCCGAACCGTACGCCTCTCTGCCTCAAAGATCGTAAATCGGTCGCCTGCGTTTCCTCATCCGCGCGGCAAAGTGGCTAAGAAATGCCTCGAGAACTCGTCCCCATACACCGAGGCGCATGCTCTCCCGGATAGCTCGCACGAATCAAACCCGATCGCGGTATCACGCGGCCGATGCGAACCTAAGACCATCGACTCGGTCTCGAAGCCTTGATCACTCACGATCCGTCAGAATCGCTTGATGAACTCCTGCGGATCATCCTCGGGCCTCGACCAGAACTCGCGGGCTGCAACTCGTAAAATCCCGTAGTCTCAAACTATCCGACGGGGTGAACTACGGTGCTATCGAATCGGCCGTGATCCACCTATCCTCATGCGCCGTGCACGATCACGGCTAGTAATCGCCATCTCCTCAGAACCCATCTCTTCTCGCCTGGGTTGTGGGACTGGAGGCGCAGTCTTGTGGTCTCGTGAGCCTCTGTTGCGCTCTAAACTCTGCTGGGCCGTGGCGTCGTGGAACTCGCTGCTGTAGCACCACCTCGTAAGGATCAGGCATGTGCCCTCGTGGCCCTCTTTGTCCTACTAGCAGCTCCCTCGGCTGCCTTGCCCTTCTGGGCCCGGGTTGCCTTGGGTGGAGGCATAGCTGGTACATAAGAATGTGTTAGAAAGAGTCCAACTTATAACACAGCTCTAAGGCACGATCTCAGAGTGAGAAGAATGGAAACCAATCCTAAATATCTCGCACTCCGATTATTGGTGTGGTGCACAACACGCCGATAATCAAGACTCTACTAGATACGGTCAGACACTTTCCGAGGATTAATCGTTACGATACCACTTTTGTCACGACCGTTTAGCCCGTGGATCGTGCCTTACCCGGGCACCCAAGTAGATATACATCAGAGTAACCAGCGGAATATAAACTTACCAACATAAAACAGTGTAAAAATGAGAAACAGATTAATCAAGAAAAAGTTGTCTTTCGGCATGTATATATATACCCAAAACTGAACAGTTACATCCCAAATTTACAACAGGACTACAGACCTCTAAGAATGTAATCAATTATGACGGGACAGGGCCCCGCCATACCCCAGAATGTACATAACCTACAATGACAGGGAAATCATACTCAAAAGATAAGCCTCCGGAGAAACGGGGCTTTCCCAAAAGCAGAACGGTGATCCTAGGAGCGGGGATCAACAACTGGAGTACCTCTACCTGCGGCATGAACGCAGCCAAGGAGGTCGATAACAGTACCAAGTATGTGAAAGCAGAAATCATGAAATAAAATCATTACATTTTAAAACCGGTTCACAAATACGCATTTAAACAACCCAATTTAACCGCATAGTGCCACAAAGATAAACAAGAGCAAAATAGATGTAACGTGAATCGTCTTTTCTAGGCCGCTAATGATCGAAGCAAGGCCAATCGCCCATAGTATCATTATGCGAGCCTAATCTCGAAATCCCGCATCCGCATAGCCACCTAGGCCCGCAGAGGTATTCTCGCATCGGGGTAGCTAACCCGCGTCATCGCCCCGACTCCGCATCCGCGTAGCCACATGGACCGCGTGAGGTATTCCTCGATCGGCGAACACACCCGGAGTGATCATCCCGAACTCCCGCACTCGCATAGGTCACACGGACCCGCATAGGTATTCCTCGCACGGTGGCTAACCTCGATATAACAAGTCGTGGGGTAAGTGATATAATACAAGACAACCGCTATCGTTAAACAACATAAGCACAACAAGAAAACCCCCTTACACAAACGTCACAAGACACTAACACACGTAGCCTCATAACATGTTTACTTATCAAACCAACTTACCACACCCATAGAAATCATTGCAAGGCTTTTATAAACAAATAAGTAAACTGCCTTTTTTTATCTTTCTTAAGTCGTTATACCTAACTTCCCATAAAGCTAGTATAACACTTAAGCTTTTTAAAACCAAGTATTTCTTTTCTTCCAAAAATGATTCATAACTCTTTTTGAAATATTCAAGATTCTTATTATTTAGAACTCAAGTCCAAAGACATCAAAGTGAAACCAAATTTAGTTTAACACACGTACGTCTACCGTACTATATATATTTCACAAATATCATGCTCAAAGGGATAGGAAGAATCACATACCTCCTCGGCTAAATCCACTTGCCGAGTCGAATATGTCGCGCGCAGAGTGTCAACCTATAATAGCCAAAACACGCTTATCAACTTCTAGTTATACGTAGGATTCTTCTAAGTAAGATCTCTTATTCTACGGAAAATTGGGCAGCACTTCCCCCGTTTTTACTAACTTTTCCATCTCTTTCAAGGCCCGATAACCGTAATTAACATACTATATTTAAGGTGCAATAATTCCGAAATTTAAAGAAGGGATCACGCTACCAAACTAACGCGATTAACAATCTTCCTTAACAACAACAATAATTAAAGAGGGGATCACACGCCCAAACGAACGCGATTAACAATCTTCCCTTAACAACAATAAATAAAGAAGGGGATCACACGCCCAAACGGACGCGATTAACAATCTTCCCCTTAACAACAACAATAATTAAAGAAGGGGATCACACGCCCAAACGGAACGCGATTAACAATCTTCCCCTTAACAACAATGTAAATACAGTCCAAAGTAAATACAGTCCAAAGTAAATACAGTCCTTAAGTTGGGGTCCTTGGCCAACTTTTACAATTTTACTTATCCAATTACTTCATTAGTCTTCCAACTTATATTCCAATCTTAATATAAGTTATAGTTACTTTGTTATTAACTTCTTAATGATAATAAGTTCCATACTTCTTCAATTAATGCATTTTGAGAATCTAATTTCTTACCAACGAACATTTCTCCTTTCCGACGTTTGGAAGATTTTTCCGTCGGAAAAACAATTCTTCCTTTCGTACCAATTTCAAGTCTTGAGTTCCTTACGTACATTCTCTTAAACATGTCCTGGAGTGACGGGGTGTAACACATGATCACATCAAAATCGGTCATATCCAACTCTATCAAGTCGGCTAGGGTCTGACGACTGCATATAGTCACTAGGCAAGCCCTATATACCCGCTCAGCTACCACCGAATCACCCACTGGCGTAGCTACCTCAAAAAGGTCTATGGACTCAGGCTCTATCCCTATCCTACTAGCAATATGGGGAGATATATAGGACAAGGTAGAACCCGGATCTATCAAGGCATACACGTCACAACATGAAACTAATAATGTACTGCGGACGACATCCGCGACGCCTCCGGTCCCGGGCGGCCGACATGGCATATATGCGATTCGAGGACCTGGAACTAGACCGCCACGACCTGCCGCGAATCGCTGCCCATGAGCGCCTCGCCCGGCGAGTAATCGTAGGAGATGAAGACCCGCGAAAGACCAGAAGGTGAACCCTACCATCTCGCGCTCGGTGACAATCTCTCGCAGTGACTTCGCCGCCGCAAGTGTAACACACTCCCGAAATAGTACCACAACTCCCGTAATGGGATCTACCACATCGGACACACTGAGAAGGTCTCGATCGGGTAGTACTTCGCTACTCGAAGTTCAAGCCACGGGCCCCGACCGCCCCGAATACCACGGGCCGCCCAAGACGGTGTATGAGTGCTCTGAGCTGGCTGAGGGGCAAATCTAGTCTGCTGCTGAGGCCGTCCACCCCGAGAGCTACCAAAAGACCGCCGCCCCGGCCTTCTGGCGATATCCGACAACTACCGCCTCTACGCCTCACATCCCAAAGCATAAGTCGCACGCGGCAATGTCCATGCCCGACTGAAATGCTACACCCGAGCAACCCTCTGCCAAATAGTCATCGAGCCCCGTGACGTAGCGGTGCACTCTATCCTCCATGTCTGCTACTAACGCAGGGACATATCGAGCCAACGAGTCGAACTCCACGTTGTACTCCAACCGCACGCCTCTCTCTCGGATCAATCGGTCGGCCGTGCTCTCATAAATGCGGCAAAAAGTGGCTAAGAAATGCCTCTGAGAACTCGTCTCATACAGCTGGAGGCGCATGCTCTCCCCGGGATAGCTCCCACGAATCAAACCAGTCGACTGCAGTATCACGCAGCCGATGCGAACCTAAGACCACTGACTCGGTCTCCGAAGCCTTGATCACTCTCGCGATCCCAGAATCGTCGGATGAACTCCTGCGGATCATCCTCGTGCCTCGACCCGTAGAACTCGCGGTGCAACTCGAGAAAAATCCGTAGTCTCAAACTATCCGACCGGGGTGAACTACGGTGCTATCGAATCTGCTGATCCGGCCTATCTCATGCCGTGCCACGATCTCGGCTAGTGGCGGGCTATCTCCTCAGAACCCATCTCTTCGCTCCAGTGTGGGATCGAGGCGCAGTCTTGTGGTCTCGTGAGCCTCGCTGCGACTCTAAACTCTGCTGAAATTTGGTGGCGTCGTGGAACTCGCCGTCTCTAGCACCACCTCTGGTAAGGATCGGGCCTGTGCCCTCGTGGCCTCTTTGTCCTACTAGCGACTCCTCATTTGCCTTGCCGCTTCTGGGCGGGTTGCCTTGGGTGGGCATACCGTACATAAGAATGTGTTAGAAAGAGTCCAACTTATAACACGGCTCTAAGGCACGATCTCGAGTGAGAAGAATGAAACCAATCCTAAATATCCTGCGCCTCACGATTATTGGTGTGGTGCACAACACGCCGATAATCAAGACTACTAGATACGGCTCAGACACTTTCAGGATTAATCGCTCTGATACCACTTTTGTCACGACCCGTTTCCGGGCCCATGACTGGTGCCTTACCCGGGCACCCAAGTAAATATACATCAGAGTAACCAGCGGAATATAAACTTACCAACATAAAACAGTGTAAAAATGAGAAACAGATTAATCAAGAAAAAGTTGCCTTTCGGCATGTATATATATACCCAAAACTGAACAGTTACATCCCAAATTTACAACAGGACTACAGACCTCTAAGAATGTAATCAACTATGACAGGACAGGGCCCCGCCATACCCCATAATGTACATAACCTACAATGACAGGGAAATCATACTCAAAAGATAAGCCTCCGGAGAAACGGGGCTTTCCAAAAGCAGAACGGTGATCCTAGGAGCGGGGATCAACAACTGGAGTACCTCTACTTGCGGCATGAACGCAGCCCCCCGAAAAAGGTTAGTACAACAGGTACCAAGTATGTGAAACTGTAAAGTACTGAAATAAAATCATAACATTTTAAAACCAGTTCACAAATACGTACGTAACAACCCAATTTAACCGCACATAGTGCCACAGCATAAACAAGAGCAAAATAGATGTAACGTAACTGGTCTTTTCTAGGCCGCTAATGATCGAAGCAAGGCCAATCGCCCATAGTATCATTATGCGAGCCTAATCCTGGAACTCCCGCGATCGCCACGCTAGGCGTGTATGAGGTATTCTCGCGTCGGGGAAGCTAACGCGTCATCGTCCCGGACTCGCGATCCGCGTAGCGCACATGGACGCGTGAGGTATTCCTCGCATCGGCGTAACACCCGGAGTGATCATCCGGAACTCCGCGACTCGCATAGGTCCACGTGGACCGCATGAGGTATTCCTCGCATCGGGGGTGGCTAACCCTCGGCATAACAAGTCAGGGGGGTAAGTGATATAATACCAGCACAACTGCTTATCGTTAAACAACATAAGCACAACAAGAAAACCCCCTTACATAAACGTCACAAGACACTAACACACGTAGCCTCATAACATGTTTACTTATCAAACCAACTTACCACACCCATAGAAATCATTGTAAGGCTTTTATAAACAAATAAGTAAACCGTTCATTTTATCTTTCTTAAGTCGTTATACCTAACTTCCCATAAAGCTAGTATAACACTTAAGCTTTTTAAAACCAAGTATTTCTTTTCTTCCAAAAATGATTCATAACTCTTTTTGAAATATTCAAGATTCTTATTATTTAGAACTCAAGTCCAAAGACATCAAAGTGAAACCAAATTTAGTTTAACACACGTACGTCTACCGTACTATATATATTTCACAAATATCATGCTCAAAGGGATAGGAAGAATCACATACCTCCTCGGCTAAATCCATTTGCCGAGTCGAATATGTCGCGCTCAGAGTGTCAACCTACAATAGCCAAAACACGCTTATCAACTTCTAGTTATACGTAGGATTCTTCTAAGTAAGATCTCTTATTCTACGGAAAATTGGGCAGCACTTCCCCCGTTTCTACTCACTTTTCCATCTCTTTCAAGGCCCGATAACCGTAATTAACATACTATATTTAAGGTGCAATAATTCCGAAATTTAAAGAAGGGGATCACGTGCCCAAACAGAACGCGATTAACAATCTTCCCCTTAACAACAACAATAATTAAAGAAGGGGATCACACGCCCAAACAGAACGCGATTAACAATCTTCCCCTTAACAACAACAATAATTAAAGAAGGGGATCACACGCCCAAACGGAACGCGATTAACAATCTTTCCCTTAACAACAACAATAATTAAAGAAGGGGATCACACGCCCAAACGGAACGCGATTAACAATCTTCCCCTTAACAACAATGTAAATACAGTCCAAAGTAAATACAGTCCAAAGTAAATACAGTCCTTAAGTTGGGGTCCTTGGCCAACTTTTACAATTTTACTTATCCAATTACTTCATTAGTCTTCCAACTTATATTCCAATCTTAATATAAGTTATAGTTACTTTGTTATTAACTTCTTAGCAAGTAATGAATACATTTTTACCATTTTAATGGCTAATATGCCAATTCTCCTTTTAATAAGTTAACAAGATCCAAATCTTTCCAAACCTTACTCCACATATCTTATACTCCATAATATACTTCCAATATACATATTAATCAACTTCACAAAGTGGTTTAAGGTTCATTACCTCAAATAGCCCAAAAATATCCAAGAACTTAAAGTCGCTCCTAAGCAAGTTTTAGCTCCAAATATTTATGTTCCAAACCACCACAAGTCACCCTTAGAAGCTCCTAACCAACTTCTATTCAAGAACCAACTCAAAAAAGTGAAGAACACTTAGGTTTAAGCTCACAAAGCTCTCGGCCAAGGGGGGATTTAGGGGCTAGGGGTATGAAATCTTGTCTAACTCTTGGTTACTAATCTTCCTAATACATCAAGGAAGAACACTTAGAAGTGTAAGAATTATTGGACAACAATTGCTCAAGAAATGAGGCTTTGGACGAGAACACTAGAAGGGAGAGGGGTGATATTTTCAAGTCTTGAAATATACTAAGTGTGGAAGATTTCATCAACTAGAGGTGTTTATATAGGACAACCAAGGGCTAGGATAGAAGCATGTGTATGGTGTAGATTGGGGACATGTGTTTGTGTGGGTCCCACTTGCCCAACAAATATCTTGCAAGACATTGGCCACTTGCCTTGGCCACTTGCCCACTAAAAATCGTCCAACATGTGCCACCTAGGGGTGACACATGTCGCCCTCCTATTGGTCCAAAATATTTCGTCTCTCGGAAAAATCCGTAATTGGTTAAAATATTGAAAACGTAAAACTTCCTTCACAAGGTTCGGAATATTTCCCGTCGGAAACAAATCTTTCATCCTTAACCTAATTAGGGCTTATATATTTGTATGTACGTCCTCACATACATACTCCGGAACTACGGGATATAACAGATCTGAGGACTTGTTGGTGGTGGAAGAAGTGATTTTTATTGTATTTGAGGACTTGGAGGGAGTGCGATTGAGCTTCTTTTGGAGCTGGGATTTGAAGGTAAGTTTATCTGATTTGGTAATGGTAGTACTAGGATTGGAACTAGGCTTTGTTTTATTCTTGGTTTGTGAATCAGATAAGGAAAGTTTTGGTTTTAAAAGCTTTGTTTTGTTTTTGGAAGAACCAAAGCTAGAAAAAGGAGTCTTGATTTGCTTGGTTTGATTCTTGGAAGCGGTGGTGGTTGATTTGAGGAGCTTGGTTTGGTTCTTGGAAGGTGAAAGTGAAGTTGAAGTTGTAGTTGTTTTCTTCTTGATTGGCTTTGACTCATTATCTAGCTCTAACATTTTTCTGCTTCTAACATTATTCATTTCACTATGTTTATTTATTGGACGTTTCTATTCTAACTATGTTTTTGCAACATCTATGTTTTGCAGTTTGTTCATAGTTCACCACTCAAAGTTTATCCTCCAAGCAAAATGAAGAATTTTCGAATTAATTGGGCAGACTACTTGTACAATCGATTCCTCAAAGAAAAAATGGAAGGTTGAAACTATTGATGTAATTGTTGCCTATGTCGTATTGTTATTAGTTAATGATTGTAAGCTTCTAATGATTGAGATACTATTTTTAAATATATTATTATGTTTTATGCGAATGATTATATTATATTATATTTTGAACGGGTATTCTTTTTGATATTTTATTTATTACGTGAAAAAACAGGAATATTACCAAAAAAATAAATAAAAAGTAAAAACAAAACAGATTGGATAGCGCTTTTGGAAGCGCTATGCAAACAATATTTTTAAAATAAATAAAAAGTAAAAAAAACAAGATTGCATAGCGCTTTTGTAAGCGCTATGTTTGTATGGGAGGATCCAACCGAAATAGTAGAAGTAGAACTGGACGAACCTATGGTAGTAGTCTGCCTGCATAGCGCTTTTTTAAGCGATATGTGAGCTACCATAGTGGTAGCTTAGATAGCGCTCTCTAAGCCAAAAAATAAGCGCCATCTAAGCGCAAATCTGTAGTAGTGCAAATTTTATATAATTTATGTGAAATTTTATGCTTGAACTATTTTTGTTAATGCGATAATAGTAGGTAGTAGGTGTCACGATTTTCCTTCCTAGGTAGTAGGTGTCACGATTTTCCTTCCTTACTAGTAGTTGTAGTATATCTCATGTGTTTCTTTTCCTTCGCTGTCTCTATTGTTTCTTATTTTTCGTTTAACGCATTGTTGTGTTGCTACTTTTTCCTTTATGACGTGCTCTATATTTGCTTTTTTGTTTTGCTTTATCGTGAGACGAGAGTTTATTGGAAATAGCCTCTTTACCTTTCTAAATAGAGGTAACGTCTATGTACACTCTATCCTCTCCAGACCCCACTTGTGGGAATATACTGAGTATGTTGTTGTTAATAAACCAAACGACCCCTTAGGTTTTGTCATTTTGTCCAGGCTGCTATAGGAGTGTTGATAAGCAATATAATCGATCCGAAGCCTTCAAGAAAGCAAATTAAGGCGATAAAAAATTATTAATTTTTTTTTGCACAGAAACAAAAACTTCTCTTTACCCCCCGAGTCAATATGCTCTTGTGATCCACCCAAAAGAACAAACAGAAAAAAGCTTTCTATCTTTGTATATACAGCTTCTATATTGATTAACATCTTAAGGAAATTAACAAGCCTCTGTTGATATAATCTCAAGCTCAGCCCACCATAGAGGAGAGAGCCTTGGGTTTGCCCCATCTGGTCCTATACCTGTTATCTCTCTCAATGTGGCAGAAACCTCTCTCATCGTCGGTCGTTGTCTTGGCTCAGGATGTACACACATTTTAATAACATCAGCTATTCTCTCTACCTGCTCCTCTTGGAAAAAATTTAAAGTTGGATCAACCATTTCCCTCAGGGATTCTCCTCCCCTAAGATAGTCTGATGCCCAGTCATCAAGAGAGTTACTGTTTGCCGAGTAAGGGAGCCTACCACTCATCATCTCAAACAGAATCACACCAAAGCTGTAAACATTACTTTCTGGACTAGACCCCATTTCAGCTGCACCTGTCTCATTCCAGAACCCAAAATCCGATATTTTGGCTGCATAGTCTTCTGTGAGGTACACCGCAGAGGAGGTCAAGTTTCTATGAGGTAGCGATGGCGACAAATTGTGCATGTGCTCAAGGAAGTATGCCATGCCCATTGTTATCCTCATTCGCATCCCCCAGTCCAAGTGTTCAGCTTCCCTTACTGCAAAACTCTAGAATTAGAGATCTTCTCGATCATAACGGACCACATAAGAAAGGAAGAACCAGTTTAAATAAAGTTGTCACAGGAGAGGCAGAAAAGTATTCACAAATACATTCAAGAGTGTAAATTGTAATTACACAACCCAAATAAACTAATGCATTTCTAATTCACTGAAGACATTCCACCCTCGCCTTTTTAAATCTCAGTCTGTTACAATTGTAAAAAAAAGATATATAAGCACCAGATGTTTCTGCTACATCTAAGAGAGGTTATTCGTCACATTGGCACAAGAAACGTCTAGCTTAAACATTAGACATTTCATGCACATTAAAGGAAAGTTGTTTATCACAGGGCAAGCTAAGTATAAATTGTTAAAAGAGCATGTAAAGTGAATACCAAAGATGCTTGTACAGGTGTGAACATTCTGTCCAGAATCAATGATTCTCTAATTAATAAGCGAGGGCATTTCAAGCACAATGGTCAAACATCTTATGAGGCTAATATGAAAATGGTTACTTCTCCAATTATAGACATAAATTATCAATATCAGACCAAAGACACATCCACAGACACTATACTCTAGGTAGAAAAAGAACTTAGTGACAGGTGTTTACACCACCCAATGAATACAGAAGACGTGTTTTCACAACCACTGCTATCATTGAACCAAAGTTAATCAACACACATTCTCACGTCAATTTATCACTTTACAATGGTAAATAAATTCAGTTTGTGTAAACACCGAATGCAGGTAAGATTCTTGCTATATAAAAGAATTGCATAGATAGTTCAATCAAGCAGATGCAGAAGAGTTGGATAACAGTATTGAGTAAATCACAATGGCTACAACTTGAGAATAAGAAACTTACTGTGCAGATGTTCAAAGAGGGTCCCATTAGGAGCATACTCAAAAACCATCATCCTGGTAAATGGATCCGCTTCTTCGCAATAACCAAGGAGGCTGACAAAGTTCTTGTGATTGACCTTTGACAATGTATCAATCTGGTAAAAGCAGGAGAAAAGCATTTAGAAACTCACAGATTGGAAAAAATGAAATGTAAAATTCCAACGGGAAGACCTAACACACCTTTTTCCTGAATTGGGCTTCCATATCTTTTGACCAATCCTTAGTAGATTCCACTGTACGAGATATCACAGCTATCTCAACTCCACTTGATAATGTGCCCTTATATAGTGTGCAAACAGATGAGGAACCAATCACATTGCTGAAATCTTCACAGGCTGACTCAAGTTCTGATCTCTTAAGCTTTGGCACACCTGTTCACACAGTAAGAATGATACAATTTAGCTTCTATTTTATGGATCTGATTTTTAAGAATTTTGGTTCTACAAATAAATATACTATTCGATCATCGATAATAGAAAATTACCAGTAACAAATGCTCTCTGCAACTGTCCACTCAATCCAGTGGCCCAAGGTTTTACAACAGCCATTTTGTTGCTTCGAAAGAAGATTGTGCCAGTTATCAATATTAATAGTAGAATGGGACCTCCTATAGCTGCAGACAATATTAAAGCTCGATGATGACTTCGTCTGGAATCTTCAACTCCACTGCGGTTCTCAGCAGGACTGGTAAGTGAAGATGGAGAAGCAGAGGATCTTGGTGAAGGAGCCAGATGAGGTTCCACAGTAATTGACGGTGATGGAGATGGGGAAAGAGAAGGACTTGGTGATAGAGATGGGGAGAGAGAAGGAGTCGGTGATGGAGATGGAGATGATGAAGGTGCACTTTTCTCGACACCAACTACAGGAGGACGCCGAAGTTGCTTCCGGAAAGAAAAAGATGATATTCTTAGTAATTTTCTTCCAACTACATTTCCAAGTGTTTCTGTACTCCTGCAAATAATTTCAATTTCATGATAACTACGTAAGCTGCTACCAATGAAGTATATACCCATAAGAGAACCTAGAGCAAAGCTTGATTGAAAATGAGGCGAATTGTCCCAAGATGAAAAGAAAAGAGTAGCAGTTTGTCTTTTCAGAAATATCAGAAAAAGAATTGAACATTGTTTGTGCAAACATGAATTGGAATACAAACAAAATATCTTAATTGGAATACACAAAAAAACTATACCCATTGTATTTGTAATTGAACATGTTTGTACAAACATGAATTGGAATATGCTTAACAATTAACTATCAGGCCATTAAGGGAAACTAGAGATGTTCAATGTGAAGGTCAACCAAAAGAAAACTCAAAGACAACTAGCAGAAAGAAAATCAATGGGACTTGTAAACTTCTCCGCAAAGATCAGGTGGGTCAAAAGAACAAGCAATGAATCGCTACAGATGCATGCTTATTCCAGGAATATGTGTTCCAATAATTGAATCTAATCATTCAAGTCATTTCACTCTTACGATGTCGGGACATTTAAAGTTACCATTACACACAATTACTCTTAAAATATACATCTCGTTTGATTGAAAGATGTGTACCTTAAAATCAATCTCCCACTGGGAGGTGACATAGGTTGGTCTCTGGGAACGTGGTTGCTATTTTCTTGGAAATCTGGGACCATTTCAAGTCTATGGGTTCCAGGAAATATGCGGCTAAACAGCTCATTGTTGTCTAATAAACTGCATGTATGTAATTCTGTAAGTAAGGGAGCAAGGAGGTGAATTGAAAAAACGACACCGCCTCTGTTTGAACTCACAGGATTTCCAGAGAGGGATTATTGCAAAGGTCGGAAGGCAACGGCTGGCTAAAGTTATTATATCCCAGGTCCAGAATCTCCAATTTTTTTAGCTTTTCAATCCCATCAGGTATGACCCCAGAAAAAGAGTTGTTACGTAAAATTCTGCAAAGAAGTTGCCAATTATCTTTTAAAGCAAAAAGATTTAAATTTAGAATTCGTAATGAACGCGACTAAAACAATGAAGACACCTAGATAAATATGCACATACATAATTCTCAAGTGAACCAAGCGCGCGAGATCAGGAGCTAGAGTACCACAGAGATGGAAATCTTTCAAGTCCCTGTGAGTAGTAAAAAACACAGATTAGTTAAACCCATAAGAGCATCAGTATCATGGCTATTTTTACAATAGCCAATTCTACATAGACACTATGCTACTTACTGTCTTGAAAATTGTATTCATGATAATAAATGGAGACACTGCGTACGAAATCCATTGCGTTTACGAAAATAGATGTACATTCAAATGCGTTTCTAGAGTTAGCTAGAGATGAATATATTCTAACTATGATATAATTACCCTTTTCACAAAATTCGACTGCTAGTTAATTCATAGAAATATAGAATCATGTATCAGGTCAAGAAGCAAAGTGATCACATTATACATAAAAAAAAAAAAAAAAAGGCAGTCCGGTGCACTAAGCTCCCGCTATGCGCGGGGTCCGGAGAAGGACTGGATCACATTATACACATAGCTCTAATTATCTAGTTTACATTTTATTGAGAAACTTAAATACACTGGAAAAAGCTGGCCTCAAAGGTAATATGTGAATTTGCCTCCTTTTATTTGATTTCTGATCAAGCTTAAATATTTTTACCTTTGTTACTATACCTAACTCCATGTTTTTCCTGTGTATAGTTGTTTAGGTTTTCTAGTCTCTCCCTTCCATTAGACCCACAGTCAAATGTTACATCCTTGTGAATTTAGACATAAACTTAATTACAATTTTACATCAATTGGCCAGTTAAAGTATAATTATCTTGATTACGATAAAGCATAAGATTGTGCTAGGCTTCTCAATATTGAGTAATAAAAATCAAATTGAAAGATAGAAACAATAGCTCCCATTTTACAATAGAGATAAAAAAATTATTCATCTATACAAACCAACAACAATTGCAGCAATATTTAGTACTTACAGAGACACAACATTGCCATTAAAGCAGCCAACTCCTAACCAAGTACATGGATTTTCCAATACATCACCATCTTTCCAGTTCGACAAAGCCCCAAATGGATCGCTCTCCACTCTCTCCCTGAATCTCAACAGTGCCAAACCTGCAACAAGAAGTTAAACATTCATTAAAGACTAACAACTTTTTATTAACAAAATATGGATGATAATAATAGTAATACCTTCATCGTTGAGGGAGCAACAGAAACTCAATTTCTGATGCACCAAAGACAAGAGCAGCGCAATAATTAACAACCTGAATTTCCAGTTTCCATTCATTTCACAGACAGCATAAACAAACTCACTATTCCGAAAACTGAGATCAATCGTTAAAGCAGAAGGAGTATCAAATTCAAAAGTCAAGCTTAAAACTCATCAAAACCAAAACCCAAAAATTCAATAAAATGGTCGGAGAGAGAGAGAGAGAGAAGAGTTCAAAGTTTGTTTCACAAACGCGTGCGAAGAAAACAAATGTAGGCGAAATGGGATTACGTTTGAATAGACTTTTCAATATTAGTTGCCTACTTGTTCTACTTCTACCCAATAGAAGAAAGATGTGACGTAGAAAATGTCACAAAGCGGTGACCGAGTAAAAGATAAGGAGTTGATGACAAGTCATCAAAGCTCTCGTTGTTTATTATATTTTAGGAGCTTACTTGGAAAATTCAGGTGGGCCATTCATATTTGGTACACGTTCCTACTTTTCCTTTTTTTTTTTTTTTTTTTTGTCTCCTTGCATCTCAAGGGGGGGGGGGGCACACCTAATGTTTTCATCTGCGTCACAAAAATTTGTTTGTTGGAACATGTTAGAAGAATGAGTAAGTAGCAAATAAAGATATGAGCGCTTCAGTTGCTTCTTATAAAAAACTTCTTTATCTAGAATTTATTAAAAAAAATATTAAGGGTGGATGAATTTATTAAATTATTTAATGGCTCTACCTCAGATTAGTCTGTTAGAGAGTTTTGGATATCGGATAACTAAACTAAAAAGGTGGAAACGGTTAATCCGAAACTTTGTTAGATGTGGATTGATAGTTAAGGAAATGTACAAGGTAAGTTAAATAGTTGAGAAAAATAATCGAGAAAGGTTTAGAATCTAATTAAACAGGTAGATCGAAAATTGCCTATGGATAACAGGTAGATCTAATTAAACAGGTAGATCTTACATAACTATTCAAAATATTGTTTTTCTACATTAATAATAATAAATTTATTTTACTACCTCTAAGAATGATATATTAAAAAAATCAAATTCAACTATACGTGTACCCTATATTACGTCTTGTAGCTTTAAGTCATTCCAAATTCATTCAAGGGCTGATATAATAGTTTTGGAAGAAAACAATAGAGTAAATATTTTATTAAAAAAATAATGTTGAAAATTAAACTTTATATAAAGTATAAAATTGTAATTTAAAATAGTCAAAGTAATCACACAATGTCCAATATAAGTTTTTCTAAGTCTTTACCATGAAGAATACTTGTCCAGAACTTTGGAGGGCAAAATTGCTCCATTTCGAATAATTTAATATGCATTGTATAAAATCGATCAATTTTTCTTTTTTCTCTAAGCAACTGTTAATAGAAAGGGTATTTTTGAACTATTTGGCTTGTCGTAGCACATTTTTTAGCCAAATAATCGTAAGCAAAATTCACTTTCATGAGTTAAGTAGTTGATATTGTCTGCAATCTTATCAAACAAGTAAATCTGATTAATGGCCTATGGATTTTAGTACTAATGCTGCAGTTTGTGACAGTATAACCAATATTTCGACATCAACAAATAACAGCCCCTCCCTCCAACCCAACCTAGGAGAAGACATATGTGAGTACAACGATTGCTAGGAACGGTAACTAACTATTACAGTGATTTACAAATTGGAAACAAGAACAAATATAAGATTTTGCTGAGTTGAGTGATTTTCACTCTGTTCTTAAGACAAGATTGTCCCGTATATATCATTTTAAGTTAATGGGCAATAGTCTCTTAAGATAAAACATCAACTAACAAATGAGCACAAGTGTTTCTAGAGAAGAACTTGAGTGTTTGAAAGTTGTTAGAGAGGAAGAAACTCTGAAAATTTCGGAGTCCCCTGAATGTACATAATATCTACAACATCAGGGAGAACCGTACCAAAAATCAAGCCTCCGAAGAAGTGGAGCTTCTGACACCTGAGCAAAGATCCTAAGAATGAGGATCCACCACCTGCTTACCCCTACCTGCAGATTTAACGCAATTTATGGGGTCGTCAAGACACACATGTACCAAGTATGTAAAACTGGAAAATACTGTAATAATATTATAAGTCTAAAATAAGCTGGAGTCATGGATGAAAATCAAATTACATCGCATTGTGCCTTACTAACAATGAGAGTAACAAGTATAAACTTTACTGCATAAAAATAGGAGGCTCATGATCAAAACAGGGTCTCTCGCCCGTAGTATCATTAAGCAATCCTACTCCTGGGACTATTTCACCCGCATAGGTCCTGTGGACCCGCATGAGGTCATCCGCCTCGCATGGGACTATTTCACCCGCATGGGACTATTTCACCCGCATGAGGTCATCCGCCTCGCATGAGACTATTTCACCCGCATGGGACTATTTCACCCGCATGGACCCGGTGGGCCCGCATGAGTACAAGCGTCGCACTCACATCATGGGTAGCAAATCCATGTAATAAGTAGCAAACCATCCTAATGGACGCATACCCGTGGACCCTCCATCGTGTCAGTATGTCCAAAGGAAATAACAAGAATAAGTAATAAACCATCCTAATGGACGCATACCCGTGGGCCATCCATCGTGTCAGTATGTCCAGAGGAAATAACAAGAATCACCCGGGGTCTACCCCGTAAGAATACATAACCTAGCACAACCGGCTATCATACATAACATAAGCGCTACCGGCTTATCATAACATAAGCAAGTTAAGAAATCCCCTAACTTTTTATTAACATTATTAATATATCCTCTCATTTTAGTTTACTTAAGGCACTAACATGTCATTTAAGAGGAAAATCCGGGAATTCAACCCAAGTACCACGTACTTCTAACCTTTTGAGAATGACTCCTTTTTATATATATAAAACTTACCAAGATACTAATAACCGTAGTATCAAGTCACGACTACTTTTCAAGACAAGTCACATTTCCTTTTAGAAATATCATAGGCTTCTAAATCAAGTGACTTCATTTCCTTTAAAACCTTAGGCACTTAATGCCTAAAAAAAATCAATGTGCCTTTCACAAATTCAAATCATTTATCCGCACTTACCTTGCTTAGAGTAAATCTTTCTTTTGTTAACCTTCCATAAAGCTAATATAACCAACTTCCCATAAAGTCGTTATATTAACTTTATACATTAGTCAAATACATTTCCCTATATCCAAGGGACTTATACTTTTAAAACGAAACAAGTATCATATACTTAAAACACTTCAAGTCCCTTAACTTTGAAAACTTAAGACATCATTAATACTTTTTAAAGAAGTGAGTTAATCCCCTTACTTACCAAACTTGGTCATTCTTAAAGCAAGTAAGGGACATCAAAGTCTTGTACGTCTACCGTACTATATAAGTACAACTACTCATGCTCAAGAGATAGGAAAGTTCCACATACTTCTTCGGGTCAATCCACTTGCAAGTCCAATATACCGCACGTAGTATGTTTAAACTATGATGACCATAATACGTTTATTAGCCTCTATCTTCAACATAGAACATTCTAATAGAAAAGTCCATTATTCCTACGGAAAATTGGACAGCACTTCCTTTGTTTCTACATACTTTGCCCCCTTTTTCAAGGCCGAATTCAACATCCAAACGCCACTTTTAAGGCCCAACAATCCAATCAATTCAAAGGGGATTACACGCCTAAACTTGGACGTGTAAAATTCTGCCCCACAATGTATAACAACTAATCAATAAGTTAAAGGTAGTATCTTGGCTATAACATGCTCACATATCATTCTTATCCAATCCTTTCATATCCAAACCATATTTCCTACATGCAATGTATCTAAGAGCAATATATACCACTACAAGTTCTTTCTTCTTCACATGCAACACCATAAACTAGCAAAAGAGAAAGAATTGTTACCTTAGAGCTTACCCAAATAATCCAACAAATTTCACTTGTCTTATTTCCACAATCACCTCCACAAAAATTCCTACAAGCTTGCCAACAAGTTTCCTTCTTACCACCTTTTTCAGATTTGTCTCAAGCCTTGATTTCTTCTTGATTTTCTAGAGAGAAGGGAGAGCTTTGAATTTTTAGAGAGACATGAGAGCTTGAAGAATGACCAAGTCTTCAAGACTTGGTCAATAAATAGGACATGCAAAAATCAGATTGGGGGGGGAGGGACACTTGTCACCCTCCCATGGCCTTTTTTAAAACAAAATAGTTCTGATTTTCCCCCCAGCCTCGCAGAACCCGCCGCGCGCCTGCGGCCGCGGCGCTGAAACATCCGAGACTCTTCAAGATTTCCGCGCGCGCCTCGCTTCGGCGCCGACGCTGCAACTTCAGCGCTTTTCCGACTAACCGCGCCATGCCTCAGATCCGGCCCGCGCTGTGGGCTCGACCGAAAACACTTTTCCGCCGATCACAAGACTGAACTCAGAATTCCCATAACATTCTACTCCGATGTCCTATCGACGAACGGTTGGTTGCGTTGGAAACTAGACTCGACGAACTACGTACTAGGACTTTGAAACACCTAGGAACTCTCAATGTAACGGGACATAAACCACCTCAAAGTTGGCTAACAACCCGTCCGAAACATTCCGTCAACCCATCATTCTAAAATTTAAAACTTAATTCTTTTCGTACGTCCCCCTAAGCATGACCCGAACTACGGGGTGTAACAAATGTTGTCTTACTACTGGTGCTTGTTTTACCTGCGGCCGTCAGGGCCATAAGATGAGGGAATGTCCTAGTAGGAGGGATACAAGTAGGATGACTCATCCTACTAGATCAGTTGTTGGTTCTTCACCTTCTATCGCTATGTTCCCCGCAGGGCAGGATACTCATGCGCCAGCAGGCCGTGATAGAGGTCATGGTGGAAATTCCCAGTTTTAGCGGTCTTTTCAAACCGCCTACATGCTTTGACCGGTAGACATGACTAGGAGTCGTCACCAGATATGATTACAGGTAATTCGATTCCCTACTTGCCTATTTGGATTGATGTATATGCATGACTGATATATTGTGGCCATGTGTGGCATATTTGATTGTGGAGAGTATAGTTAAACGGGACTATGCCGATATCTGTTTAGTTTGAACCTAGAGTGAACATTCAGGACGAATGTTTCTAAGGGGGGAAGGATGTTACACCCCGTATTTCCTAGAGAATGAGATGAGAACGTACGTGAGAAAATAGGATTTGAATCTTGGAACGAAAGAAAGATTACTTTTTCCTAAGGAAATATTTCGGAACCTCGTGAAGGAAAAAAGTTTATTAATTAGAATTGGATTCTCAAATTTGGTATTTGGGACTTATAGAATATATTGGAATTATGGATTTTAAGTTCCGGATTTGGTCATGTGGGGCCCACAAAGTTGAGATATTTTGACCAAAAATGGATATTTTGGAGATGAAATATTTTTTGTCCAATGAGAGAGTGACATGTGTCCCTCCCCACTTGAGTAGTAAAGCTCTATGTATATGTACATGTATTTTATGAAAGACTAGAAACAGAGGTATTTTTCATCAAGTTGACAAGTGGACAAGTGTGGGGGAGGGTGGGGATTTCGACCAAGAGGTCAAAACAAGTGGACTTAGGAGATATTTTCAAGACAAGTGGACCACTTAGGTCCCTCCCTGTCACGACCCGACCCCGGGCCCGCGACTGGTGCCCTACCTGGGCACCCTTACAGGTATACATCAGAGATAATCAGCGGAACATACATAAACTTAACAATAAATAAATAATAGGTTAGCCGATAAGGCTACCTCCATGAATGTAAACAATCCAAAAGAAGTTACCTCAATTTTTTTTAAGTGGCCCACAAGATATGACTACAGACCTCTAAGAGTTGACATAACAACTGTGACGGGACAGGGCCCCGCTATACCCCTGAATGTACAAAAACCTACAACTTCAGGGAACCGTACCAAAAGACAAAGCCTCCGGAGAAATGGAGCTTTCCAAGAACTGAACAGTAACCCTACGCGTACGGATCATCAAACTATGTACCTCAACCTGCGGCATGAACGCAGCCCCCCGAAGGAGGTCAGTAAAATATGTACCAAGTATGTAAAAAATGAAAATACTGTAATTTAAATCATAATAGTCTAAAATTAAAGCTGAAGACATGTATGATAACCCAATTAACAGTACATTGTGCCTTACCGAAGTTAAAGTAATGAAAGTCGCTTTACTCATGACTGCTTTCAACATATGAACCATAGCCACACTAGGCTATGAACACCACTTAAATATCAAAACGCGTGCTGGGATCCCCATCACCGCCAATCGACAGTATAACTAACTACGCGTGACGTCGCGTGGCATCCTACCTCACCGCTTGCGTGCCACATACAACATATATACATATATCATCCGCCTGTGGAATCCCTCACACGCCAACACCAAGAGTAAAATACAACTACGTGACGCGCGTGGCATCCTACCTCACCGCTACAGACACACATACAACACATATAAATATATATATCTCATGCCCGAATCCTCATCTCGTACATTACTTCACGGGAGCTAATCCGTGGGTAATGATCGTATATAACATGCCCGTGGAATCCCTCATCTCGGGTACATGTCTTCATGGAGAGCTAATCCATGGAGTAATAACCGTATCCGGGAATTTAACCCGCGTCCTGGTCACATGCCTCATAATCCCTCATCGTAAGCATGTCCAAGGATCAACCACAATGGAAGCATACCAGTGGAATCTCACATCACTGTCGGTACGTCCAGGTAAACTCATACTAAGACAATGGAAGCATACCCGTGACATCCCACATCACTGTCGGTACGTCCAAGTAAACTCATACTAAAACAATGGAAGCATACCCGTGGAATCCCACATCACTGTCGGTACGTCCAAGTAAGTTCATAACTTCTTTAGACTTTCATTAATATACAAAATGGATCTCATGTTTGACCTTAAGACACTTTCATATTGCTTAATCAAATCCGGGGAATTAACCCAAAGTACTATGTTCTTCTATTCTTTTCAAAGATCCCTTTTCACATAAAACCCCAAGATACCAACACCCGTAGTATCAAGGCTTATCTACATTTCAACGAGTCGCTACACTCTTAAAAATAAATCTTTTTGGCTTCTAAATCAAGTGACCATTTCCTTAAACTTTAAGCAATTGATGCCTTTAAATCAAATTGCCCTTCTTAATTTCGACTCTTTCATCTTTGTTTACCTTACTCAAGAAAACCGTTCCTTTGACCTTCCATAAAGTTATTATAACCAACTTCCCATAAAGCCGTTATACTAACTTTATGCTTTAGAAACTAAGACATCCTTATCCTCTCATAAAGCCGACATAACTAACTTCCCATAAAGCCGTTATAACTCTTTATGTCTTAGACAACTTTGTTCTTTTTTTTATGACCAAGAGACTTGTACTTCAAATCAAGTTACACAAATTTCAAAATACTTCAAGTCTCTTAACTTTAGAAAACAAGTTTCTTAACTTAGAAATCAGGTCTCTTATCTTTAAAATAGTTCAAGAATCAATACCTTCTAAATCACGTGTTCTATACTTTTTCATGTCAAGAAATCCTTGTCTACCTTATTAGGATAAATCACTCTTATAACCTTTCCTTAAGGACAAGTGAGTTAATTCTCTAACTCAACCAACTATACATCCTTAAAACAAGTCAAATATATCCAATGACTTAACTTCATTTAAATCACGTACGTCTACCGTACCATATAGTTATAACTACTCATGCTCAAGAGATAAGAAAGTTCCACATACCTCTTCGGGTCAATCCACTCGCAAGTCCAATATACCGCACGTAGTATGTCAACCTAGAATGACCATAATACGTCCATTAGCCTCTATCTTCAACGTAGAACATTCTAATTGAAAAGTCCCTTATTCCTACGGAAAATTGGACAGCACTTCCTTTGTTTCTACATACTTTGCCACCTTTTCCAAGGCTGAATTCAATAACCAAACACGCCACCTTTAAGGCTCAACAATGCAGTTAACAAATAGGGGATTACACTCCTACTAGACGTGTAAAATTCCGCCCGACAATTTATATCAAACTAGTACAAACTACAAAGTCCAATTCGGCAACTTTGAGGTATAACAACATAATTTCTTATCCAATTCCTTTTTAATCCAAATTCTTATCCAATTCCTACATGAAATATATCTAAGAGCAATATTGACAACTACAAATCCTTTCTTCCACACATGCAACACAATTTACTAGCAAAAGAGAAAGGATTGTTACCTTAGAGCTTACCCAAATTAATCCAACAAATTTCACTTGTCTTCTTTCCACAATCACCTCCACAAAACTCCTACAAGCTTGCCAACAAGTTTCCTTCTTGCCACTTTTTCTGAAATTTTCCTCTAGGCCTTGGTTTCTTCTTGAATTTCTAGAGAGAAGGGAGAACTTTTAATTTTAGAGAGAAGGAAGAGCATTGAAGAATGATCAAGTCTTCAAGACTTGGTCAATAAATAGGACATGCAAAAATCAGATGGGGGGGGGGGGGACACTTGTCACCCTCCCATGGTCTTTTTAAAAGAAAATATCTGATTGTTCCCTCAGTTTTCGCAAAAACTCCGCCGGCTGCGGCGCACAGAACTTCCGAGCTTCAAGATCCGCGCCTGCCCAGATTCGGCGCGCTGCCTCAGATTCGGCGCGCTGCAACTCAGAGCACTTTCAGATATCCGCGCCGCTGCTCGTGATCCGGCCGTGGCCCCGACCGAATGTACTTTCGCCGATCACAGATCGAACTTGTAACTTCCATAACTTTCTACTCCGATGTCCTATCGACGAACGGTTTGTTACGTTGGAAACTAGACTCAATGAACTTCACACTAGTCTTTTAAAACACCTCAAAACTCCTAAAGAACTAGGAGATATACCGCTCCAAAGTTGACTGAAAGTCTGCCTACAACATTTTTGCCAACCTAACTTTCCAAATTCAAATCTTATTTCCCTTCGTACGTTCTTAACTTATTCTCTTGAATTTACGGGGTGTAACATTCTCCCCCCCTTAGAAACATTCGTCCCCGAATGTTCCTTTGGAGTTAATTTAATATTCCTCGGTACATCCTCGTACTATACACTAATGGAACTTCATTATGCCACCTATGGTCCTAAGATATCGCACACGCATATCCATCCATCACTGTCAAACAAGGAAACAGATCCCAAGGGTGCACCAACGCTATTTACTCCCATTCAAGGCCTAAAAGGATTCTCTTATCGTACTTCCAACCTACTTCTAGCATACATACATAACCTTAATATTATCAATGCATACAAGTATTTAAAGGGTCATAGATGTACCTGAAATCACATAGGCGGGCCAAAGGACCGCTAAAACTGGGAACCTCCACCACGACCTCGCCGCTGCGGTGCATGAACATCCCGCCTACCTATCAAGCGAAGAACCCGCAACCGATTCAATAGATCGTGCTACCCCACCTGCCACCTCTGGACGATCTCGCCAAACGCCCCGCTGTCGCAAGCATAACAAGCTGTCGACCTAGTCCGACACTCCCCAAAATGAGATCTACCACAGTGACCACACTGAGGCAAAGGTGGCCTCCTCGCCATCGCCCTGACACCTATGAACTCGCACTCGAGCTCGACCAGCTCGAATATCGCCGGTCAAACCACCCGGAAGACGGAAGGGCACTCGCGCTTGAGACCTAGCTCATTCTTGAGGCCCACCCCAAAGTTATCCCGAAATCTCGCCCCGCCTCTTGGGGCCGGCCGCACTGGACCTCTCCATGCTCTCGATTCACGTGCATAAGCCTGCATTCTGGCAATATTCATACCGGTGAAGCGGCCACTCCTGCATACGCAGAACCATATAACGGTCTAGCCCCATCACGTAGCGGTGAACTCTGTCTGCCATGTCCGCCACAATAGTGGGCGCATACCTGGCCAATGAGTCAAACTCCAGGTTGTACTCCCTGATGGTCCTCCCATTCTGTCTCAATGCTAGGAACCTATCCAAGCGGGCTCTCCTTGTCTCAGGGGGCAAAAAGTGACCGAGAAAGGCTTCCGTGAACTCATCTCAAACAGCTGGAGGAGCACCCACACCTCTAGACAACTCCCACGACTCAAACCAGTTCAACGCAATATCGCGTAACCGATAAGAAGCTAACACAACGGACTCCATCTCCGAGGCCCTAAGCACCTGCATAGTCCGCTGCACCTGCCGAATGAACTCCTGAGGATCCTCCTCAGACCTCGAACCATAGAACTCGGGTGGATTACAACTCAGAAAGTCCCGAATCCTCAAATCGACTACAGGGTTAGCACGGCTCGCCACGCCACTATGCTAGTCAATAACCCGACCGCTCTCCATAATCCCTATACTCGCCGTCATGAATCGAGGCTCGTGTATCGGAACCTTCGGGGCTATGGCCTCGGCTCCTCTTCATCATGGCGTAATTGAACTCGCCGATCCACCCATAACCTCAGGAATAGTCTGGGCCCGAGTCCCGGTAACCCTCTGTGTACCCCTAGCTGCTCCTTCTGCCGCCTTGCCCTTCTGAGCCTTGGTCGCCCTCCGTGGAGGCATAACTGATACATAAGAATAGGTCAGAGACTCGCCTAGTAGACAGCTCTCTATCGCACGACCTCCGAGAGAGAAGAATGGAAACCAATCCTAAATGTCCTGCACCTCCCGATTATAGATGTGGTGCACAACACACCGATAATCAAGACTCTACTAGACACTGCTGTAGACACTTTCCGAGGACTAATCGCTCGATACCACTTTTGTCACGACCCAGGCCGCCCGCTCATCGTGCCCTACACAGGCACTTTACAGGTATACATCAGAGATAATCAGCGGAACATACATAAACTTAACAATGAAATAAATAATAGGTTAGCCGATAAGGCTACCTCCATGAATGTAAACAATCCAAAAGAAGCATTCAATTTTTTTTTGCCGCCCACAAGATATGACTACGCACTCTAAGAGTCGACATAACAACCGTGGACGACAGTGGCCCCGCCATACCCCGAATGTACAAAACCTACAACTTGTGGAACTGCACTAAAAGACAAAGCCTCCGAGAAATGGAGCTTTCAAGAATCGAACGGTGACCTACGCAGACGGATCGCCAGTTTATGTACCTCAACCTGCGGCATGAACGCAGCCCCCGAATGAGGTCATTACAACATGTACCAAGTATGTAAAAACTGAAAATACTGTAATTTAAATCATAATAGTCTAAAAATAAAGCTGAAGACATGTATGATAACCCAATTAACAGTACACTTCGCAAAAACTCCACCTCGGCGCCGCGGCGCTGCAACTTCCGAGAGCTTTAGCACTTTCGGCGTCGCGGCCCTGCATTCCGGCGCCGCGGCGCTGCAACTTCAGAGCACTTTCCGCATATCCGGCACCGCTGCCTCAGATCCGCGCCGCCAGTGGCTCCCGACCGAATGTACTTTACGCCGATTGCGCATTGAACTTGTAACTTCCATAACTTTCTACTCCGATGTCCTATCGACGAACGGTTTGTTGGTTTGGAAACTAGACTCAATGAACTTTACATTAGTCTTTTAAAACACCTCAAAACCCCTAAAGAACTAGGAGATATACCGCTCCAAAGTTGACTGAAAGTCTGCCTACAACATTTTTGCCAACCTAACTTTCCAAATTCAAATCTTATTTCCCTTCGTACGTTCTTAACTTATTCTCTTGAATTTACGGGGTGTAACACTCCCCTTGTGTAGTATTTTTCTATATAAAGAGAGGTGATAGCAAGACTTAGAGACATTTGCATAATACCTTCTTCATCCAAATCTCTCTTCTCTCTCCCCAGTTCTTGTGTATTTCGAAATTCTTCACGCTTTTATGAAGAACAATAGTTGATTATTCTCCTAGATTAAGCACCCTAACCAAGTTCTAAACCAAATTAACTCTCCAAGGTGTAGTAACAAGGTTGGGCCGAAAGTTGCCTTGAAATTCTTAGGCTTGTTTATGAACTTTTTGGAAGTAAAACAAGAAGGGAAAATGGTTACATGCTTGTGGTAGATACATGTGTGTGAATGGAACTTGAAGAATATGAGCTACGATATGTTAAGGATCGACTTTTAACTTGGAGTATTTTGGGCATATTGAGGTAAGGATCATTGTCATCTTAATGTAATTGGATATTACATGTCGTAGTAATTAATGGATGAACTTGTGATAAAAAGAATTAAGATTAATAAAAGTTTGGACAACTTTGGATGTTGAATGTGGTTAGCTCATCACGACCGACCGGAGCCGCGATCGTGCCCTACCCGCACCCTGCCTGTATACATCGAGAATAGCAGCAGAACATACACAACATAAACACACGTGTAACTAATATACAACACAAAGCAGCCGATAAGTGCCGCTTCCATAATATAAACAAAGTCAAAAGTACAACTTACAACTCATTCTTATAGCCCAACCATATGTGAATACTGCACTCTAGAATAACAATCGTGGACAGTTCCCGCCATACCCGAATGTACATAATCTACAACATCGTGACAAGATCGTACTCAAAAGAAAGAAAAGCCTCCGAGAATGGAGCTTCCGACGTCCGATAAATGATCCTAAGAATGTGGATTCGCACTGCTACCCTTTCTCAAGATGAACGCACTTCGAGACGGGGTCGACACAATATGTACTAAGTATGTAAATCGAAAGCATCAGTAATTACATCATAAATCTAAATCAAAGCGGAGACATGTATGATAATCAAATTACGACTCGTGCCTTACTAAACAATGAGAGTAAAATAAGTGGTATCCTTACAAAAAAATAGATTTGACTCTACTCCCGGGACTATTTCACCCAGATAGGTCGTGGACCCGTGAGGCATTCTCGCACGGGACTATTTCACCCGCATAAGCCCCTTCGGACTCGCATGAGGTATTCCTCGTGATAGGTCGGACCCGCCCGCACGGGACTATTTCACCCGCATAAGCCCTACGGACTCGCATGAGGTATTCCTCGATCGTGGTAGCAAATCCACGGAAATATGCAATGCCACAAACCCGGAATGACCAAGAACGAATAATATATCACTAGCACAAATCCGCTTATCACACATAACATAAGCACTACCGGCTTATAATAAATAAGCAAGTTAAGAAAATCCCCTAACTTCTTATTATTCTTGTTACATATATATGTACACTCTCCTTTTAGTTTATCCAAGGCACTAACATGTCTTTTATAAAAATCAGGAGTTAACCCAAGTACTACGACTTACATTCCTTAAAACAAATGACCCTTTTAGTAGAAACTTCCAAGATACTATTAAACCTAGTATCATGTCCAAATTACATTTCAAGGCAAGTCACAACACCCTTTAGAAATAAAGTTAGGTTTCTAAATCAAGTGACTCATTTCTTATAAAACCTTAGGCAATTGATGCCTTAAAAACCAAATTGCCTTCCGTTAAATCGAGTCATTTATCTTTCCATAAAGTCAATATAACCAACTCCCCATAAAGTCGTTATATTCACTTTATACCTTAGTCAAGTACCATTTCCTATCCAAGGGACTTATACGTTAAAACGACACAAGTATCACATACTTTATAATTCTTCAAGTCCCTTATCTTTAACAAGACTTAAGACATCTTTAATATTCTCAAAGAAGTGAGTTAATCTCCTAACTCACCCGACTTGGCATTTCATAAAACAAGTAAAGAATGTCATAGTCTTGTACGTCTACCGTACTATATACGTGAAACTAGTCATGCTCAAAGGATAGGAAAAGTTCTACATACCTCGCCGGGTCAAACCACTTGCCAAGTACAAAGTCCCGCCCGTAGTATGTCAACCTATAATATTCACAATACGTCTATTAAAGCCTTACTTCAATCGTAGAATATCATAAGTGTTAAGTCTCTATATTCTACGGAAAATCGGACAGCACCTCCTTTGTTTTTACTTACTTTGCCACCTTTTTCAAGGCCGAAATACAATAACCAAACAGCCCCAATTGGCTCACAATTATATAGAAGGTAGTCCAATACAAATGACTAACTAAACAGCCCCAATTGGCTCACATTTATATAGAAGGTAGTCCAATACAAATGACTAACTAAACAGCCCCAATTGGCTCACATTTATATAGAAGGTAGTCCAATACAATTTAATAACAAACTAATACGACTACAAGTCCACAATCGGCTATCTTGAGTTCATCAATACCAATTGTTGTCCAATTTCCATTTCAATCCAAATTTGTAGCATAACATGATATCAAGTCGCATTTGATTATAATAACCATAATCCTTAAGTCAATGACATGCGACGGTTCTAACAACGATTAAATTGTAATTCAACTTAGTCATGGCTTACATTACATTTCGGATTTCCAAGGCTATAATCAATCCATAATCCTTATAACCTCAAGATAACAACTCCATGCTTGCAACATACAAAGCTAACAACAACAAAATAAATAATCTTGTAATACTTTCAAAGAACAAGATTATACCTCAATGATTCTTAATCCAACTCCAATCCGAAGTCGCTCCTTAGTAGTTTATAGCCCCTCCAAGACACTTCAAACCGCTTGTTGAGACCCTTATAATAACACCAACAATTAACCTCCAAATCTCCAAATAAAACCTAGAAAGACCATTAGGTTTTCGTTTGCGACTAACCCGTAAACAATCTTTTTCCAAGATTTTTCTATTGAGATGTGTTTACAATACACCTAAGAACCTTGGTTTAAAGTGGGGAGTGGAATGAACAAGAAACAAAAAAAAATTCTTCTTCCTTGTGGCTAACCCGAGACCCCTCTATATGTTCTTCAAAGTTTTCAAGAATTTCTCTAAGTGTTAAGCTCACACTAGCACTACTAGTATTATATAGTGCAAAAGAGGGTTATGATAAGAACACATGGATGGCTTAGATGTAGTCTTACATTAAAATCAAGACCATTGTGGGACCTTTGACCTTAGTCAATAATATCAGCTCAAGTCAGTTGCAAGACTTGTCTTGCAACAAAGGTCAAATGACCCTTATGCCCTTGCTAAAAAAAATCGTCCAAGGCATAATAAGGGGGGGTGACACGTGTCGCCCTCCCATTCGTCATAACACTTACGTTTTCCGACAATTTCATAATTCCGACAAATTTTTACAAGTCTCAAATCTTAACATTGTGAGTTCTTACTTACGTTCTTAAAACATGTCCTGAAATTACGGGGTGTAACATTCTTCCCCCCTTAGAAACATTCGTCCCCGAATGTTCTTTCGGAGTCAAACTTATAATTAGCGACTTAGTTTCCTTTCACAACCCCGACATACCAAAAATGCCACACATGGCCACATAATAGCATTTAAGCAAAAGAGATACTCCAATTTAAAACTTGACAAGTAAGGGAAGCTGAATTACCTGAAGGTATAGGAAATAAGTGAGGATACTTCCTCAACATGTCCTCCTCCGCCTCCCAAGTCATCTCCTCTCGGTTATCATTCCTCCACAGGACTTTGACGGAAGCTACATCCTTGGTCCGCAGTCGCCTGACCTGGCGATCGAGTATCGCTATGGGACTCTCCTCATACGATAACCCCTCTGTCACCTGGACCTCACTAGTAGGGAAAACTCTCGCTGGATCACCGATACACTTCCGCAACATAGAGACATGGAAGACAAGATGTACCGCCTCTAACTCTGATGGCAGATCCAACTCGTAGGCAACCTTGCCCACCCGATTTAACGATCCGGGTAGGCCCAATGTACCTTGGGCTGAGTTTCCCCTTCTTACCTAATCTCATCACACCCTTCATGGGTGACACCTTCAAGAAGACCCAATCGTCTACCCGAAACTCCAAATGTCGACGCCGATTATCCGCATATGACTTCTACCGACTCGAAGCCGCTATCGCCTCTCCCGATAAGCTTCACCTTATCCACACCGCTGTACCAAGTCCGCCAACTAATCGTACTCGCCCACGCCGAACCAACCAATCGGCGATCTACATTTCCGCCATATAAAGCCTCGTATGGCGCCATCTCAGATATCGGAATGGTAGCCGTTATTATAAGCAAACTCCACAAGAGGCAAATGATCCTCCCACTACCATCGAATCAATCACGCAGCTCGCAGATATCCTCGTTGTCCGGATAGTACGCTCGCCGCCTCACCGGGGATGAAATGTTGACCGAGACTCACCTGTCCCAAACCCTTCCGAAAGACCTCCGGTTAGTCAGAACCGGACTCTCCTATCGATATAATCGACATCGGGACACCGCAGCCCCACAATCTACCGATGTACACCGCATAGTCTCACCAAAACGCCGCCCCGATCGGAAGGAAATGGGCTGATTTCACACCACAACAATAACCCAAATGGAGTCGCACTTCCTCCGAGTACGAGGTAATCCGTAACAAAGTCCATGTTGATCATCTCCCACTTCCTAGTCGTAATCTCAATAGATCGCAATAATCCATCGGGCCTCTAGTGCTCGACCTTAACTCGCCGCAATTAGGACATCAGGCAACAAAACTCGCCACGCCCCTCTTCGTGCCATCCCACCAATACAAACATCCGAGGTCATGGTACATCTTGGTCGACCCGATGAATAGAATAACGAGCACCGTGTGCCTCCCTGACCTCTGCCGAGTCCTACCACATCGGAACACACAACCGCCTCAAATCTCAAAGACCCATCGACGCTACTCGAATAGACTCTTCTCCTCCCAAGAGTGATCTCGATACCGTACCAACACTGGGTCCTCAACCGCCGTGATCTTCACCTCATCAATGATGGAAGACTCGCAACCTCACGAACCCGCACCCCACTATCGCTTCGGATCGATCAAACGAACCCCAAGGCTCACTAATCGGTGGATTCGACGGACCATGTCCCGCCTCTCCGGCCGTACTCGATAGGCTCCCATCGACCACGACTCAAGGCATCAAGAACTACGCTGCCTTCCCGGATGGTATGTAATATCAACATCATAATCTTTCAAAGAACTCTAACCACCGCCTCTGCCTCAAGTTCACTCCTCGCTGAAGATATACCTGAGGCTCTTATGGTCTGTATAAATATCCACATGAACCCTGCACAAATAATGTCTCCAAATCATCAAGGCATGTATAATCGCGCCAACTCTAAGTCATGGTAGGGTAATTCTTCTCATGCTTCAGAATCGCCGGGAAGCATAGGCTATAACCTTGCCGCCGCATCAAAACACACCCTAGCCCGATACCCGAGGCATCACAATAGATCACGTACCATCTAACCCTCCTAAGAGTAAGAACCGAGCCGAGTCAACCTTTCCTCCAAAGAATCGGAAACCCTTCTCGCAAGCCTCGTCCATCGGAACTTGGCCGCCTCGCCACCTAGTCAACTGGCCAAATCAAGCAACCGCTTCCACAAACTCGCGATAATAACCCGCCACCCTAAGAAATCGCGCACTTGGCCGGAGTAGAGGTCTCGCCAAGACTTGATCGCCAATCTTTGCCGTATCTACCCGAACACCATCGCCCAATAATATGCCCAGAATGCCATCGAGGCCAACCAAAACTCACACTGAGAACTTGGCGACAATCGCCGGCCCGGAGAATCCCAAGCACCGCCTCGTGATCTGCATGCTCGCTCTGTCCGCGAATAAACCAGATGTCATCAATGAATACAATCACAAATGTATCCAAGAATGACTTGAACACCCGTTCATCAAATCCATAAATACCTGAGCGTTGGTCAAACCGAAAGACATAACCTCGAACTCATAGTGCCCATACCGGTCCCGAATGCGATCTTTGGGATATTCGCCTCGAACTCGAACTCGATGATAACTGCATCGCAGGTCTATCTTTGAGAAACACCTCACACCCTGCAACGGGTCAAACAAATCAACAATCCTGGGGAGGGGGTACCTATTCTTAATGGTTACCTTATTCAGCTGTCTGTAGTCAACACACATACGCAGCTGGCCCCATCCTTCTTCTTCACAAACAACACCGGCTCCCTACGGAGATACACTAGGCCCGATAAAGCCTTTTCCAAAGAAATCTTTCACCGGTCCTTCACCTCCTCAACTCAAGAAAGCATCCTCATGGCGGAATGGAAATAGTCGAGTGTCCGCAACGTGTCAATACAAAACTCAATCTCCTCTCGTGAGGGATACCCAAGATCGTGCGGGAACACATCTCGCAAATTCCTAACCATCGCATCGATCAAGAATCGCACCTCAACCTCTGCTTTCAAATACCCGCACTGATGATAGATGTACTTTCTCGCACCATCTTCCTAGCCTGAGGTAAGAAATAAACCTACCCGACGGCGGCGTTGCTTCTCCACTCGATAATCGCTCGCCAGAAATCGAACCGAACCAACTCGTCTCTACCAACGTTGGCATAACAAGAAGCCAACCACCCATACCCATAATGACATCAAAATCACATCTCCACTCTATCAAGTTCTGCAGTGGTCCGACGATCAGAATATAAACCTGACAACCTCAGACACCCGCCAACTAACACCGAATCTCCCATAGGCGTAGCTACTCGAAGGCTCTATCGACACCGGCTCTATCCCGATTCTACCCGCAATAAGAGGACACATAGGACAAGGTAGAACACGGATCTATCAAAGCATAAACATCACGACCAAATCAATAATGTACGCGACGACGCTGGGAAGCCTCACGATCCCGGCGGTGGCTAGAGAATATACGCGCTCGGGACCGCTAGAATCGAACCACCACCACGACTCTACCGCGGCGCCGATCCGTGAGTACCGCTCCGGGCGCCCAACCACGTAAGGAGAAGAAGACCCGAATCGATCCCGTCGGTCTTTGTACCACCCATGCCGCTCTGACGGACAATCCTCTTCAAGTGGCCCACCGCCACAAGAGTAAGAACTCTCGCAGAACACGACACTCGCTCGGTGAGATCTACCGCATCGAGCATACCGAGGCGTGGTGGTCTCGACGGCGAATCTCGCCTCCCGAAACCCTCAAGACTGAGCCCGACTCGCTTCCCGATCGACCGCTGATCGGACCTCCCGCTAAAACCGTGACGAGCACTCGGCTGGCCGGAAAGTGGACCAGTCGGCCGAGGCCGCCCGCTCGAATCGCCTCGAGACACGATGTCTCGCCTCTGGGCCGCTCGAGTCAATCTGGTCCTCCTTTCTATCTCGATCCCCTGTGCATAGGCCTGCATCCTAGCAATGTCCATACCGGGCTGAAGAGCCACCCCCAAGCATGCTGTAATCATATGACGGTCTAGCCCCATCACATAACGATGCACTCTATCCGTCATGCTCGCTACAATAGTTTGTGCATGCTCGCCGAGTCAAACTCAGTGTCAGACTTCCCTCAGCCCTCCTGCTCGCCTCAAGGTCAAGAATCTGTCTACCCGGCTCTCCTCATCTCGTGAGGCAAAAGTGATCCATGAAGGCCTCTCAGAACTCCTCCCAAACACCGGAAGAGCAAAGATCACCTCTCGAAAGCAACCACGACTCAAACCGGTTCAACGCAATATCGCGCAACCGAAGAGGCTAGTGTAATGCACTGTCTCAAGCCCTAAGAACTCGCATAGTCCGATGTAGCCGTCGAACGAACTCCTCGCGATCCTCGTCGACCTCGAACCATAAAACTCGTGTGGATTACATCCGTAAAAATCCCTAATCCGCAAACGCCGCTTGGCTGGCCGCCGCCTCACGCGCGCCTTCGCCACTATATCGGTCAATAACCGACCGCCTCCCGTAGTCTCTATACTCAGACTTGCCGGGGATGGAGGCTCGTACGGAACCTTCGGAGCTACCGCCGCTTGGCCTTCTAATACTGTCGGCGTGGTGAACTCAACGACCGCCTACTACCTCGTGCATAGTCCGTGCTCGAGCCCGTGTGACCCTGAGTACCGCTAGCGCCTCCTGCCGCCGCTTGCCCTTCGGGCCCCGGTAGCCTTCCGAGGCATACTGCTTTCATAAGAAGAGGTCAGAGAGGGTTCAACCTAATAAGACAGCTCTAATGCACGATCTTAGAGAGAGAAGAATGGAAACCAATCCTAAAAGTCCTGCAGCCTCCTGATTATAGATGTGGTGCACAACACACCGATAATCAAGACTCTACTAGACACGGTCTGTAGACACTTTCCGAGGACTAATCGCTCGATACCACTTTTGTCACGACCAACTGGCCGCGATCGTGCCCTACCGGGCACCCTGCCTGTATACATCAGAGAATAGCAGCGGAACATACACAACATAAACACATGTGTAACTAATATACAATATAGGCTAGCCGATAAGGCCGCCTTCCATAATATAAACAAAGTCAAAAGTACAACTTTACAACTCAGTTCTTATAGCCCAACCACATATGTGAATACGCACTTAGGAATAACAATCGTGGACAGGGCCCCGCCATACCCTGAATGTACATAATCTACAACATCAGGGACAAGACTGTACCAAAAGAAAGACAAGCCTCCGGAGAATGGAGCTTCCGACGTCCGATAAGTGATCCTAAGAATGTGGATCTGCCACCGCTACCCTTTCCTCGCAAGATGAACGCAGCTTCGAGACGGGGTCGCGACAATATGTACTAAGTATGTAAAACTGGAAAGTACTGTAATTACATCATAAATCTAAATCAAAGCCGGAGACATGTATGATAATCAAATTACAGTACCCTGTGCCTTACTAAACAATGAGAGTAAAATAAGGGTATCCTTACAAAAAAAAAATAGGATTTGACTCCTACTCCTGGGACTATTTCACCCGCATAGGTCCAGTGGACCCGCGTGAGGCATTCCTCGCATGGGACTATTTCACCCGCATAAGCCCCTTCGGACTCGCATGAGGTATTCCTCGCATAGGCTGGACCCGCCCGCGTGGGACTATTTCACCCGCATAAGCCCTACGGACTCGCATGAGGTATTCCTCGCATCGTGGGTAGCAAATCCACTAAATATGCAATTCCACAAACCCGGGAATGACCGCAACGAATAATATATCACTAGCACAAATCCGCTATCACACATAACATAAGCACTACCGCTAATATAATAAGCAAGTTAAGAAAATCCCCTAACTTCTTATTATTCTTGTTACATATATATAGACACTCTCCTTTTAGTTTATCCAAGGCACTAACATGTCTTTTATAAAAATCCGGGAGTTAACCCAAGTACTACGTACTTCTATTCCTTAAAACAAATGACCCTTTTTAGTAGAAACTTCCAAGATACTATTAAACCTAGTATCATGTCCAAATTACATTTCAAGGCAAGTCACAACACCCTTTAGAAATAAAGTTAGGTTTCTAAATCAAGTGACTCATTTCTTATAAAACCTTAGGCAATTGATGCCTTAAAAACCAAATTGCCTTCCGTTAAATCGAGTCATTTATCTTTCCATAAAGTCAATATAACCAACTCCCCATAAAGTCGTTATATTCACTTTATACCTTAGTCAAGTACCATTTCCTATCCAAGGGACTTATACGTTAAAACGACACAAGTATCACATACTTTATAATTCTTCAAGTCCCTTATCTTTAACAAGACTTAAGACATCTTTAATATTCTCAAAGAAGTGAGTTAATCTCCTAACTCACCCGACTTGGCATTTCATAAAACAAGTAAAGAATGTCATAGTCTTGTACGTCTACCGTACTATATACGTGAAACTAGTCATGCTCAAAGGATAGGAAAAGTTCTACATACCTCGCCGGGTCAAACCACTTGCCAAGTACAAAGTCCTGCCCGTAGTATGTCAACCTATAATATTCACAATACGTCTATTAAAGTCTTACTTCAATCGTAGAATATCATAAGTGTTAAGTCTCTATATTCTACGGAAAATCGGACAGCACCTCCTTTGTTTTTACTTACTTTGCCACCTTTTTCAAGGCCGAAATACAATAACCAAATAGCCCCAATTGGCTCACAATTATATAGAAGGTAGTCCAATACAAATGACTAACTAAACAGCCCCAATTGGCTCACATTTATATAGAAGGTAGTCCAATACAAATGACTAACTAAACAGCCCCAATTGGCTCACATTTATATAGAAGGTAGTCCAATACAATTTAATAACAAACTAATACGACTACAAGTCCACAATCGGCTATCTTGAGTTCATCAATACCAACTGTTGTCCAATTTCCATTTCAATCCAAATTTGTAGCATAACATGATATCAAGTCGCATTTGATTATAATAACCATAATCCTTAAGTCAATGACATGCGACAGTTCTAACAACGATTAAATTGTAATTCAACTTAGTCATGGCTTACATTACATTTCGGATTTCCAAGGCTATAATCAATCCATAATCCTTATAACCTCAAGATAACAACTCCATGCTTGCAACATACAAAGCTAACAACAACAAAATAAATAATCTTGTAATACTTTCAAAGAACAATATTATACCTCAATGATTCTTAATCCAACTCCAATCCGAAGTCGCTCCTTAGTAGTTTATAGCCCCTCCAAGACACTTCAAACCGCTTGTTGAGACCCTTAGAATAACACCAACAATTAACCTTCAAATCTCCAAATAAAACCTAGAAAGACCATTAGGTTTTCGTTTGCGACTAACCCGTAAACAATCTTTTTCCAAGATTTTTCTATTGAGATGTGTTTACAATACACCTAAGAACCTTGGTTTAAAGTGGGGAGTGGAATGAACAAGAAACAAAAAAAAATTCTTCTTCCTTGTGGCTAACCCGAGACCCCTCTATATGTTCTTCAAAGTTTTCAAGAATTTCTCTAAGTGTTAAGCTCACACTAGCACTACTAGTATTATATAGTGCAAAGGAGGGTTATGATAAGAACACATAGATGGCTTAGATGTAGTCTTACATTAAAATCAAGACCATTGTGGGACCTTTGACCTTAGTCAATAATATCAAGCCTCAAGTTGCAAGACTTGTCTTGCAACAAAGGTCAAATGACCCTTATGCCCTTGCTAAAAAAAATCGTCCAAGGCATAGTAAGGGGGTGATACGTGTCGCCCTCCCATTCGTCATAACACTTACGTTTTCCGATAATTTCATAATTCCGACAAATTTTTACAAGTCTCAAATCTTAACATTGTGAGTTCTTACTTACGTTCTTAAAACATGTCCTGAAATTACGGGGTGTAACAAGGCCCATGTTGGGTGTTGGATTTATTGGCCATTTTATGGTTATTATCACTTGTTACATGTTATTTAATAAAGAATAAGAAGTACATGTCACAATCTTGGCATGTTAGCCGATTGTGGAGTTAATATAACATGTTGGAATTGGATTAAAAAGAATGAAGAATAAGAGATACATGTCACAATCTTGGCATGTTAGCCGATTGTGGACAGTTTTGGTATTAACGGATTCATTTGTTATTGTTGTTATAAAACATTACCTATTACATGTTGACATGACGGAATCTTATTGTTAACAAGTTAATATAACTTATATATAAGTGTTGGAATATAAGTTGGATTATAAGAAGTTATGGAAACAGTTTTGGCATGCTAGCTGAAAACTGGACAATATTGATTATAGTAGTTGGCCAAGAACACCAACTAAATAAACGACTGTATTTACTTTGGACTATGGACTGTTTTTACTTTGGACTATGGACTGTTTTTACTTTGGACTAATGGACTGTTTTGTATAAATTATGGGGATGAATTTTACACGTCAAGTTAGACGTGCAATCCCCTCTGGTTAACTGTTGGTTGTGCCTTAAATGTGGCGTGTTGGTTGTATAATTCAGGCCTTGGAAAGGTGGAAAAGTACGTAGAAACAGGGGAAGCGCTGCCCAATTTTCCGTAGAATAAGAGACCCTTTACTTGATATTATTCAACCTTAGAAAGCTCGAAGTTGATAGACGTATTATGGTCATTATAGGTTGACATTCTACGTGCGGCGTATTCTACTTGGCGTGTAGAATAGCTTAAGAGGTATGGGGAACTTTCCCTATCTTTCTTTGAGCATAAACCTTCTAAAAATGTGTGTACGGTGTATGTACTTGTTTTAAATGAATTCGGCTTCATTATTGTATAAATTGACTTGATTTGAAACGTACAAGCTTTCTTGAGTTGAAGAGTTGAGTTCATTTGACTTTAAAGGATAGGAGTGACCTTATTGGAAAAAGGAATGAGTTTCTTGATTTAAAAGAATAATCGGCTTGATTTTAAAGAGGAGAGATTCTACTTCTAGAAGTTAGGGGTTTTCGTGTTGTTGATTTTATACTAAATGCATGTCTAAAATTCTTCCTAAAAGTCCTTACCATGTCTTATGGAAGATGTTGGTAAGAGTTTTTAGGAAGCATTGGAGTCGAGATAATTGATTTAAAGAGAAGAAGTACATTGATTCTACAAATGTTAGTATCTTTGAGTCTATTACATGAAATGATTCTTTTTAAAGAATAGATGTACGTAGTACTTTGGGTTCATTTTCCCTAATGTTACATGACATGATGATGCCTTGGTTTTATTAAAAAGGAAGATGATAGTGCCTTAGTTTTCTAAAAATGAAAGGTTGTTATAATAGCTTTATGGGAAGTTGTTATAACGGCCTTATGGAAAGTCAAAAGATGGTTTAAAATGTTATATGGTTGAATTGATACACCGAGTCCCTTGGTGGGCCAGGACACGTTGCATGTACACACATGGGAGTATATGGATAGTCATGATTACGCCGAGTCCCTTGGTGGGCCGGGACACGTTACATGTACACACATGGGAGTATATGGATAGTCATGATTACACCGAGTCCCCTAAAATGGTCGGGACACGTTATAGGTACATATGGGAGGAAGATGACCACACCGAGTCCCATAATGGGCCTGCACATGTTATACGACGTATATGACTTTACACCGAGACCCAGAATGGGCCGGGATATGTTATACCTCATATGAATTCACACCGAGTCCCATAATGGGCCGGGACATGTTACACCTTATACGACTTTACACCGAGTCCCAAAAAGGGTCGGGACATGATATACCTTGTATTATATGATACCATGGATCAGATGTGGGGCGGGTTCGGTTCCCACGACAGTATATGATTAGGTGGTCAGACATTCATGTTGTTGATATAACTCTTGTTAAAAAAAATGGGCATAATTATTTCATAATTTAAATGGTAATGATTTCAGAATCTAAAATGGTGCAGTTGATTTCAAGTTTTGAAAAAGGTAAAGAAATTGATTTTCATGTCTATCGCTTTTAAAAGGGCACAGTGGTACTGTTATTTTGATTATCATGTTTGTCTCCTGCTTTATATTTAGACCGCATGATCTCCGTTACAGTACTTACAGTTTCACATACTTGGTACATCTTTCGTACTGACCCCTTTTCCTCAGGGGGGCTGCATTTCATGCCGCAGGTATAGATACACAGGTTGGTGATCCTTGCTCTTAGGATCTCTGTTCAGTTTTTGGGAAAAGCTCCATTACTCTGGAGGCTTATCTTTTGGTACGGATCCCTTGTATTGTAAGTTTTTGTACATTCAGGGGTATGGCGGGGCCCTGTCCTGTCATAGATAGGGTCCAAACTCTTAGAGGTCTGTATTCATATGTGGGCTGGACTCAGGTAGTTGTAATAAGTTATGGGTAATATATGTACAGTGGCGGCCTTGTCGGCTTGCCGATTTTATCATGATGTATTTTGAATTATTTAAATGCTTCCGCTATTATTATATGTGTTGGGAGGGTATAAGGGTGCCCAAATAGGGCACCGGTCGCGGGCCCGGGGGTTCTGGTCGTGACAATAGGTGATACTCCAGATGGGCCATATTTTGGCTACCCTCCACAGTACCAACCTTATCAACCAGAGCCACCGCCATCACCATTTTGAATCGCTATTAGGTTTTTGTAAATCTTCGTTCCTTTGCTTTACTTTTGGGGACAATGTGTTGAATAAGTTTGGGGGGAGTCTTATTATTTTGTGTCAGTTGTTGTTGTTTTGAGTTAGTAGTTTTTAATTTATTTTTTTTATTGTTCGTGTCTTTATTTTAGTATATTGTGTCAATAAATCAAGTTAAAAATAATAGTCCATGAGATTGAGTGAATGCATATGATAGAATTGGATGTTATTGATAGTCATGAAATGCGTAAATATGTGTGCTTAAGTTGGATAGTTCTTGAGTTTGTCTTATGTTATTAATAAATATGAAAACTTGATCATGATTGTTGAATTTCATATACTCAATTGTTCGGTTTATGCATGATTAAATTTTGGTTTGAGGAAAGATGGTGAATTTTTTTAGAACTTGCTACTTGAGACGAAATCCTAGATAATGCATGCGTAGGAAAATGATTTAGGTCATCTTTGGAAAACTTGAGTCTTTCAAGCCACCCTTGATTACACTAATCTCTAGTTGCCCCTTTTAAGCCTTAATGAATCATTCTTTGTTGATTAAAACCTATATTTGAGCCTACTTGAATCCTTTTACTATTGTTCCATTCCATTGAATTACCATAAGTATAGAAGCATATAAGTTTGGGGGTTGAATTCTAGTAAATGGTATTTTAGACTGGTTACTATCAATAAGAATTGTAAAGGATTGAGAAAAAACATCTAAAAATAAACTACACACCTCTTGTACATACAATGAAAAACAAGTTTGGGGGAGTGTTGTAGTTAAAAAAAGTGGAATTTCTCAATCTAGAAAAGAAGAAAAATAGGAATTGCTGTGAATTATAATATGATATCAAGTTGGGATTGGTTGGTTCATATGCTTATGGTAATCTTGAGCCTAAATGACATTTTATCTACCCATGCCTAAGCCTACGATATAACCTATAAAAGTCCTATTGATTCTTAAGCATGTGTGTCAACATAAGGGGAGAGCAGCAAGTTAGCAAGCTTATGGCATTTTGGCCTAATGGACTATTGGTGAGAATTCATTGTGCATAAACTGATATTGAATACATATTCAAGTCAATAATCATGGTTGAGTGATCATATGCCTTAATAACCTTAAACAAGCTTGATGATTATCTGACTTGAAATTCTAGATAGCAAATTAGTGGCTAGAATATTTCTGAAAATGATATTGCATGTATTCATGATCTTCGAGGCATAATCTATTGTAGTTAAGTTGATTCATTTTTAGAGTCTATGTGTGTTTTTATTTTTAAGGTGTTTAGAGTTCTTTACTCGATGACGAGTAAAGTTTAAGTTTGGGAGTGCTTGTTGAGTCTATTTTTAGTACTGTTTTAGAGTGTATTTTAGGAAGTCTTTTGCTGTCTTTTAATTATTTTGTATAGTATTATGCGTGTTATGTTGTGTTTTAGTTTTTAAATTATTCAATAATGTTTGAGGAGAATTCAAAGAGAATAGGCATTTATGGAGGCCAAAATTGTACATCGAGTCACAAGCAATTGGTCAAAGAAGTCCCAGGAAGCGTAGAAGCAATCTAGCTAAAATCTGGACGAAGAAGGCTGAAGAGTCGCGGTGCTTAGAGGTAAGAGTTGCGGCGCTGGAGGAGGCGCCGCAGCGCTTGACAAGAAGTAGTTAGAGGGAATTTTGGTGATTGAAGCACCACAGAGCCTTGCCGAAGCGCCTGACTCGCAGTGACCCTCGAAGGAATTAGTACATCGGCGCCTGGCTAAAGCGCCGCGGCGCTGACGGCGGAAATAAGAGAGAAAAATATATTTTTAACGAGGGTAAAAAGGCCCAAGAAGGGTTTTTCGGTATATAAGCTCTGGGAGGTTGATTTTAGGGATTATCTCATCTTTGGAGCAAGAAACTAGGGAGCAAGAAGCAATTGGAGACCACTTTTGTTCAAGTTCTTTTCCTTTTCTTTTCTATAATTTAGTTCATGTTGGATATTGAGTTAATTAGTTCTCTTAGCATGTCTATGAGCTAATTACTTTATTAGGATTTTTTGTCGATTCACTTGAACCTCTATTATGAATTAATGTGTTGTTAGTATTTCTTCTTCATCTATCATTATCTAATCAACTTGCGTTTATTGAATGAGAATTGATTGGCCATTAGTTTTCATTACTTATATGATTTCAAATCAAGATCTGAAAAGGAAGATTTGAATATGCTATAGTTGATTAGACATAGGTTTAATCTTGAACAAGACTATAACGATTGTCTGTGTAGCGTTTTAGGTTATTGATCTTAATCCTCATATGTTGTAGAATATATCATAGAAATATACAAAATTCCCACTTAGGTTGAGTTTTTATATGTCCTAACCGAAATATTGAACACCTCAGTTAACCTGTTATCTTGATAAGAAGAAGAATAGCTAGTCTTGCATTAACGAATAATAGAGGGGATAGTTGATGAGATTGAAAATCCTAATTACCTTCACTACTGAATTAAACTCCAAATATTTTCATTATTATTCCTGCTTATTACTTTAGTTGTTAGTTCTTAGTTTAGAAATCAAAACTCATAAACGTTTTCCAAATAGAAACGAAAGATTAGTTAATTGATACTTGATAATTCAGTCTCTGTGGACGATATTCGGTCTTACCGAATTTATTACAAATTGTGATACATTCACTTGCGTAGCATATAGAAATACTGCAACAACCTTAACATACAAAGCCCATTCCTGCAAAAGTTCCATTCTTGGTGATTACAAATTTATTGGACTCAAACACTAGTCTAAAACTAACATTAACCAATAAAGGACCTGAAATTAAATTCCTTCTAATATCAGGGACATGCATCACCTCCTTCAGAGTAAGCTCCTTCCTAGAAGTCATCTTCAAGACCACCTTTCCTACCCCCAACACATCAGAGGAAGCATTGTTACCCATGAACAACTTCTTGTCTGTAACTGGTGTTTAAATGGAGAAGACGTCTCTATTGGAACAGATGTGACGGGTAGAGGAAAAAATTAGATTTACGCTGTGTATAATTCATTAGAGGAAAAATGTTTCCTATCAGAAGGCTTTCTATCTCACAGTACTAAAAAGAAAGAAATTAGCGAAGAAAAAATCCTATAGTTAAATAGCAAAATTCGTCACTAATTATATCTAGTGATGGATTAGCGATAAATTATCACAAAAGGCTGTTAGCCACAAACAGATTAGTGACGAATTTCGTAGTTAATTTCAATTTTCTTTATGTAATTGAGTATAACTAAAAAAAAGTATATTAGTACTAGAGTGGAATAGTTTCCTCATTAACAGCGGTTGTATTGATGATTTTGGCTATAGGACCCCTTTTGGATTGACCACCCAACTATAAGTCAGCATCGGAAAATAAAAGGGAGCCATCATTAATTCATTGTCATTAAATAATGCAGCCGACTAAGTTAAATGCAAGCTTTATTTGGTATATTATTGAACAGTATGGACATGACGAGACCATGCATATGCATAATTCATGGCAGTCCATTCGGTTCCTTGCCGGGCCTTCCTTCATGTCTTCTTTGCCCCGAAGTTTCTTCCGTCTTTTTCTCAGAACTGAGATTATGGGAAGTGTTGTTTATTTCATATTAATTAAAATAAAATTCCTTTGCACTTACATTTTCCTTTTCAGAATCAACGAGTTCACATTCATTAACTTATGGAACGAATTATCATTTGTTTATAATGATCATGCATCTTTTGATACCTTTAGTTACCTACACGAGGACTATTTTTTCCCTTCTTTTTTGTTTGGTCAAATGATTGCTTTAGAAAATGCACTTGAACTAGCTAGGAATTAAAAATATAATCCCTAGATGAATGCCAAACATTACGCATCATCATGCATCTCATCCCATCTCCAAGGAGGCAAATGAACACATACAGAAAGAAGTAATGCACATTAATCCGTTTTTTTTTCCTATCATCATGGAAGTAGAGTAGACTTATACTACAATTATATCACTAATTATAAAGTTTGGAGTACGATTTCTTTTTGTTTTGTTGCACGGAGGCACACTAAATTGTTACTATATCTTTCTGAATTTTAATTAAGTTTAAGGTTCTTAAATAAATTCTAAATGGTTTTAGGTTAAAAAACACACAAGTAGCTCGATTTATTGTCAATTTATGTTCTTTTTAAAGGAAAATAGGACTTTACGATGAGTATGCATTGAATTCACTCATTTTTTATTGGTAAATATATTACTAGGATAGCTTTTTAGATTTTTCTTCGTCATCCAAAATTGAAAGTACAATATGGTGTGTGTGAATTGTAGCCTTTTATATTTCTAGTTGACAAGGCAATAGAGTTCGAGCCTGTTTGGATTGACTTATTTTAGGTGTTTTAAAGTCAAAATAGCTTTTAAGCCCTTTTGTGATGTTTGAGTACAGTAAAAATGTGTTTTTAAGCACTTGTTTTGTCATACCCCAACCTAGGTGAAGTGGACAGGCACCTAGTGCCTTACGTATGTGAGCAACCCATCTTATAAAACAATTAAACTTACTGCATTTACACACCTCCAAGCAGAAAATTCCAACAATGTATCCGCATGGGCCTATGAGGCCTCGATATGTACATACACTGTACCAACATATTGGACCTGACAACAAACATACATGTGTATACAAAAGCCTCTAAAAACATCTGATGTATATAACATAGTCGGGACAAGTCCCTCGACATACCCAAAATATCAAAAGGATATAAACATGACCCTGACTCGGTAATACTCTAGGAGGAAATAGAGCTCACCAACAAAAAATGATATCCGGAGGCGACCTACAATGACAGATCCTTTCCTCGCCTACCTGAAACTGTGTGGCATGAAACACAGCGTCCCCAGGAAAAGGGACGCAAGTATGAATAATGTACTGAATATGTAAAGCGAAATTAAAACACAACAATACATAATCATAAAAAGAGGGATACGAATGAGCCTGAACCACTGAAATATCATTGAGTTGTAATATACATACGAATCATACCTATCTTGTAACCTTATTCTATACTGCTACATGAACGTCGTAACTCTAACCGTTCAACTCTCCAACTAATCAGTGGTAAATGTCAGATCGACCGTAGCTTGGTGGTGAATACATGTCTGCCCAATGTGTGACAAATAACGATACATAACTGTCCAACCGGTGGTAACTGCCCGACCGGTCGTAGCTCAATGGTAAATACTTGCTTGCCCAGCCGGTGATAAATAATGATGCATAACTACCCACCAGTGGTAACTACCCGACCGGTCGTAGCCTGATGGTAAATAAAAATACATAATCTACCCAATCGGTCGTAACTCAGTGGTAAATCATAATACCATATCCATGCCCCTCTAGGTACTACATACATACTTGAAGAGTCATAAGAGACTTCTATGAACTTATCGTAATGACGTAATATCACGAGATTCCTAGTTTGCATTTGGGGACTATTATCAACAACATTCATTTTATCTTTGTCATGCCCCGAACCCCGGGCATGGCGGTGCCCTACAGGCACCCTTCATTCATCTGACAAGTAAACTGCTGAAGATAAATAACACTTTTTTTTTCTTTAAACAAAGGCAAAGCCGATAAGGCTGCCATAATATATAACGCCCGAATGGGACTACAACTGTACAACAATGTAAATACAACTCGCACCAGTCCAACCCACATATGAATACAAACCTCTAAGATTTTGGACAGTAACTATGACGGGACAAGGCCCCGCCGTACCCCTGAATATACCTAACCATAATGACAAGCTCCGGAATATTGGAGCTATCCCAAAATGCTGAACAAGAATCCTAAGATCGCGGATCCACAACTGAGTACCTAAACCTGCGGGCATGAACGCAGCCCCCCGAAGGGGTCAGTACAACAAGGTACCAAGTATGTAAACATGCAGTACAGTAAATAAGATCATAATTGTATAAAAGAATGATAGGGGCAAGTATGAAAATCAAATACCATATCCTACCGTGCCATATAAAATAAGAGCCAACTGTACATTGTATCACTGTACCACCTCAATTATGAAATCACTACCATTTCAAAATATGAACGCCATGTCAAAATCAGGGGCACCTGCCCTCAGAATCGTTACACACATCCTATTACCGAAGCATACACGTGGAATACTAACCTCACCGTCGGCACCTCCATAGAATAATATATAAACACTATCACAGAAACATGCTCGTGGAATACAACATTACCGTCAGCATGTAACAAATATAATATATAACCATCATCCAGGAAGCATGCCCGTGGAATTCCAACATCATTGTCAGTGTGTCCTTAGAATAATATATAAGCGATGTCGAGGAAAGCAAGCGGTGGAAGTCGACATCATCGTCGTGTCAACCTCACAGAAGCATGCCCTATCAAATCAGCATCACTGTCAGCGTATCTATGGTATACTATCAAATCAGCATCACTGGAACATGCCCGTGGAATTCTAACATCACTGTCAGCGTGTCCATAGAATAATATATAAGCGATGTCGAGGAAATGACGGTGGAATTCCAACATCAGCACGCGTGTCAACCTCGCGAAGCATGCCCGTGGAATTCCAACATCACTGTCAGCATATCTGTGGTATACTATCAAATCAGCATCACTGGAACATGCCCGTGGAATTCCAACATCACTGTCAGTGTGTCCATAGAATAATATATAAACAGTATCAAGGAAGGAAGCCCTTGGAATTCCAACATCACTGTCGGCGTGTCAACCTCACAAAAGCATGCCCGTGGAATTCCAACATCACTGTCAGCATGTCTGTGGTATACTATCAAATCAGCATCACTGGAACATGCCCGTGGAATTTCAACATCACTGACGGCAAGTCCATGATATAATATAAAATCAACCCTACAGAAGCGTGCCCGTGGAATTCCAACATCACTGTCAGCACGTCCATAGTATAATATCAAATCCACATCACAGAAGCATGCTCGTGGAATTCCAACATCACTGTCGGCACGTCCGTGGGAATAACATATAATCAATATCACATGTATACATATAACAAAGGCCGACCCCCAAACGAGGGACTCGGTGAAGTAAATTACAATACTTGCACGGATAACTATCATGAGAAACCATATACAAGTATAAATCATCTTTTCACTTTAGTAGAAGGTATATCACGTCTTCTACTTTAGAAAGCCTAAAGCATTATTAAGACATGAAAGATTAAGAATAGAAGGAATGACACATCTTCTACTCTATAAAGCTCAACTATACAACGTACGTCTGTCGTACGTTCCCTTACTTATAACACCCGAGACACTAATAATTGTAGTCTCCAACACTTCCACTTTCTATCACCAAGTAACTTACAATCTAAAGCCAAGTTACTCACACTTTTCAAATCAATTCACTTCACACTTTTTTTGAAACCCAAAGTACTATAGGTAGAACAACTTTCACTTTAAAAAACCCAAGGTACTACGCACATCTATTCTTTATAAAAGAATCATTTCATGTAATAAACTCCAAAATACTAACACTTATAGTATCAAGGTACTTCTTCTTTCAAAATCAAGTAACCTATACCTTTAAATCAAGTTACTTCTTCTCTTTAAAAAAATCAAGTAACCTATCTCTTTAAAATCAAGTAACTCGATTCCAATGCTTCTTAAAACTCTTACCAACATCTCCCATAAGACTTGATAAGGACTTTAGGAAGAATTTAGACATGCATTTAGTATAGAATCAACAACACGAATACCCCTAACTTCTAAGATTTGTTACACCCCGTAGTTTCAAAGTATGTATACGAGGACGTACGTACGAGAATACGACATTAAAATTGGAAGGAAGAAAGATGTGATTTTTCGACGGAAAAGTTTCCGGATTTTGTGAAGGAAAAAGGTTCGTTAATGGGAATTGGATTCCCAGATTTGGTATTCGGACTTTTTGGGATATTTGAGAATTATGGAATTTTATTTCCGGAATTGGTCACGTGGGGCCAGGGAAAATTCTGGTTTTGTGGGGCCCACTTTATTTTTAGATTTTTGGCATTACGGATATTTTCGGAAGATGAAAAATATTTTGGACGAGTAGGGGGGCGACACGTGTCACCCCATGTGGCCGTGTTGGTAGAATGGCTGAAGGGCGTGTGGTCTTGGACGTTTTTAGTGGACAAGTGGCTAGCCACTTGTCCCAATTTTGTGGTGGACATGTGGTTGGTAGAATCCACACCCACATGTCCCCAATCTACACTACACACTTGCCTAGATCTTGGCCCTTGATTTCTCTATAAATAACCCCTTGTTTTCAAGACTTTATTCATCCACACTTAGAGAAATTCCAAGGCAAAATTCTTCCTTCCTCCTTAGGTGTTCTCGTCCAAACACACCCCCCCTCCACCTTGTGTAGAAATTCTTCAAGTGTTGTTATTATTCCAAATACCTTAGCCTAAATCCCTTGTAGTATTCCAAAGTTATCCCAACATAAGAGCCCGAAAATACTACTTTATTCCAATAGTCGTAAAACGAAACCCTAGGAAAATCTTCATAGATGGGTGAAGTGTTAAGAGAAGTTGGTTAGAAACTTCTAAGGGTTGCTTGGAGCGGGTTGGAGCGTAAGGAAGTGGAGCTAAACGTTGCTCAGGATCGACTTATAAAACTTGGATAATTTTGGGTTTATCGAGGTAATGATCTTTATCCCCCTATTGTAATTGGAGATTCCATGTTGTAGTAATGTATAATTGAGTATATGATTTAGGGAAGGATGATTAAAAAGAATTGAACTATATTTACATTGGACTGTATTAACAGTAGACTTGTAGTATTATTGTGAGGCAGAATTGTACACGTCCGGTTAGACGTATAATCCCCTCTGAGTTGTTGGCTTGGTAGCGGGCCTTGATGTTGGAAGTTATAGTTGTGGTTCTGGAGAGTCTTCGAATTTTCCGTAGAATAAGGAACCTTGTACTTTGAAATATTCTACGAAGGGATCTAGAAGTTAATAAACGTTTTATGGCCATTATAGGTTGAAGTACTACGAGTAGCGTATTCTACTTGAAGGGTGGAAAAGGCTAGCAGGGTTATAGTACTTTGGAGCATTTTGCTTATTGTCGATAATCGTCGCCAGGTATGTGAACCTCTTCCTATCCTTTCTAGCATGATTGTTGTGAAATATATATAGTGCGGTAGACGCACGTGTGTTTAAAGGAATTTGATTTTCCTTTTGTGTCCTTGACTTGATTCCAAAGTTAAGTGACTTGTTATGAAATATTAAGGACTTGAATTATGTTAAAAAGTTGTAAAACCTCATTCATGAGTAATGGGTGTGTGGTCTTTTAAAGAATAAAGTTATCTTGATTTCGAAAATGAGAATAGTTGTCCTTGGTTGGTTTAAAACATAAAGTGTTATAATAGCTTTATGGAAAGTTATTTATAACGACTTTATGAAAACAAAAGAATGGTTTTATCATTGGATTTAAAATGATAACTTGACATTTTAAAAGTTGGAGGTTGGGTTCCTTAAAAGATATGATTTAAAGGTATAGGATACTTGTTTTTAAAAGAGTAAGACACTTGGTTTAAAAAGTATATTGCTACTTGACTTTAAAAAGGAAAAGTGTCTTTGTTTAAAAGGAAGGCATGGTTTTGTCTTAAAATGGTTTAAAAAGGAAGGCATGCTTTTGTCTTAAGATTGGTTTAAAAAGAAGGTATGGAAATTGTTTTGGTTTACTTAAAAAGATAGTTACTCTATTTTGATACTACGAGTATCGTGTGACTTTTGTGAAAGAAATGGATCTTTTTAAAGAGTTAAAGTATGTAGTACTTTAGGGTTAAAAACCCGGATTTGTTGACATGAAATAAAAGTACCTTGTGTGAGTAACTTGCCTATGATTTGCCTGTGATAGCCTTGTAATACTTCTTGTCGGTTTGATAAAGTGAACATGTTATGATGCTACGTGTGCTAGTATCTTGTGATGTTGTGTAAGGGGGTTATTCTTGTTGTGCTTACGTTGTTTAACGATAAGCCCGTTGTACTGGTATTATATCACATACCCCCCTGACTTGTTATGTTGCCGCGGGTTAGCTACCCCTGATGCGAGGAATACCTCATGCAGGTCCATGTGACCTATCACGGGTGCGGGAGTTCGGGCGGGATGATCACTTGGTGTGTTCTGGCGATGTGAGAATATCTCATCGCGGTCCACGTGTGGCTATCGCGGACTTGGGGTCGAGGTTGATCGCGGGTTAGCTACCCCGTCGAGTACCTCATGCGGGCTATGTGGCTTATGCGGGCTGCGGTGAGTTCGAGTTAGACGCGCATTGATCCGAGAGGCGAGTGGCGGCCGATCGTGGCGGTCTAGAAAGACCTCGTGATCTGATTTTATAGCATTATTAGTACGGTGGGTTCTAGTAGTCGGCTATGCCTTCGTACTTACCGTCACGGTTTTATTATGACACAGTGGGACACGGTGTTCATGTGTATTCCTTGGTGTTTTTATATCATGGGTGTCGGCGGTGAGGAAGGAATTCCACGGCGCATGATTGATATTGTGGGCATGAGACTGTGGTTATATTTGAGTGATGACTTTGAGGCATGAGTCACGACTTGACATGGCGCTTACATATTGTGTATCGTAAATTGGTTATCATATATGTACATTTTATATAGACTATTATGATTTCATTTCTGATATTTTGATTTCACATACTTGGTACTGTTATCGACCTCGCCGGAAGTGCGTTCAATCCGCGGTAGAGGTACACGATTGTTGATCCTCGCCATAGGATCACGATTCAGCGTTTTAGGAAGCTCCGTTTCTCGGAGGCTTATCTTTGGTATAGTCCTGTCGTTGTAGTACTTACATTCGTGGGGTATGGCCCCTGTCCGTCGTTGTCGTTATAACATTCTTAGAGGTCTGTAGTACTGTTGTGGGCAGGGTTTGTAAAAGGGATGTAATTGTTCAGGTTTAATCATTTTTATATAAATGCAGAAAGGTGACCGTTTTGGTTAGCCTATTTTTCTTATTGTATATCTTGTTTCATGTGTAAGTTTTTATTTCCGCTGATTTTCTCTGATGTTGTATCACTAGGGTGCCCGGGGTAAGGCACCAGTCACGGGCCCGGGCCGGGTCGTGACAAGAGTATAATCACTTCTCTTTATAAAATCAAGTCAAGTATACTTCAATAACAAGACAAGTATACTTCAAGAAAAAAGTCAAGTATACTCCAAAAATCATGCCGATAGAATGAAGAAGTTCACATACCTCGTGACGACTAACCAATACGACAAGTAGCAAAACGCTCCAAAGTACTTCAACCTCATCGGCTATTCCTTAAGCCAAGTAGACTATGCTACACGTAGTACTTCAACCTATAATGATGATAGCACTTGTCACGACCCGAACCGGGGCCCGTGACTGGTGCCTTACCCGGGCACCCAAGTAGACATACATCAGAGTAACCAGCGGAATATAAAACAAGACATGAAATAATATGAAGTGAAAGCAGTTTATACGAGAAAAGTTGCCTTCGGCATATATATATAAAACTTGAGCGATTCATCCCTTTACAAACCGCACAGCGATCACTACGGACTATAAGAATGTTATAACAACAATGGCGGGACGGGGCCCGCCATACCACGAATGTAAGTACAACGACGAGGACTATACGATGATAAGCCTCGGAGACACGGAGCTTCCCAAAACGCTGAGCGTGACCACATGGCGAGGATCAACAAGCGGTGTACCTACTGCGGCGTGAGCGGCCACGAATGAGTCGATCTGGCGGTACAGTATGTGGCGAAAATCGTAAGTGAAATCATAATAGTCTATATAAAGCGAAGGCGTATATGATAACCAATTTATGATACCTGATATGTGATCGTATCAAGTCGAGAGACTCACGCGCCAAGTCATCACTCAAATATAACCACTGGGTCATGCCCACAATATCAATCATGCGTGGAATTCCTTCCTCGCTGCGGCGATCCATGATATAAAAGCACGAGAATACATGAACACGGTCCGCGTGTCATAATAAACCGTACGGGGTAAGTACGAAGGCATAGCCGACTACTAAAACCCATAGTACCAACAATGCCATAAACTGTATCACGAGGTCTTTCTAGACCGCGCCACATGATCGTGGCGGCTTCGCCTCGGTATCAATGTGCGCGTCTAATCTGGAACTTCCGCGACTCGCATAGGCCACGCGTAGGCCGCGTGAGGTATTCCTCGCGTCGGGGCGGTAACCGCGACATCCACTGGACTCCGTAGTCGCATGGCCATAGACCGCGTGAGGTAATTACCTGCGCACTAACACGGAACTCTCATAGCTCGCATAGGTCCCTGGACCGCATGAGGCATCCTCGCGTGGGCGACAACCCCGGTATATCATGTCAAGAGGTGAGTGGTACAATACTAACATAACGGCTTATCGTTAAACAACATAAGCACAATCAGAAACCCTTTACACTGACCATCACAAGACACTAACACACGTAGCATCCTAACATGTTTATTTATCAAACCAACAAGAAAGTATTACAAGGCTATCACAAACCAACATAGTCAAGTTATTCACACAAGGTACTTTTTATGTCAACAAGTTCGGGTTTTTAGCCCCAAAGTACTTCATACATTAACTCTTTAAAAACCAAGTACTCATTACTCACGAATGAGGTTTCACAAAATTTATATCAAGTCAACTAAGTCAAGTCTCTTATCTTTTAAGATCAAGTCTCTTATTTTCAAAAGATTCATAGATCATAGTTTTAACACTTAATAACGTAATCTCCTTTTTTAAAACAATTTGAGTAACATATGCCTTATGTGTGAGTAGGTTATTCTTGTTTATAACAATCTTATTAAGGCAGCCATGATCTAGGAAATGTAATACAATTTTGTCTTATCTTAGCTTATGCGGATGGAGGTTTCTCTGGTTTTAATAATACTCAATTTGTCAATACATTTTCCTTTATTAGCGCCGATGGTTTGTTCGATACTTATTCTCATTTCGAAATTAATACAAGGCTTTCATAAACAATTAAGTAAAAGTTCCTTTTATCTCTCTTAAAGTCGTTATACCTAACTTCCCATAAAGCTAGTATAACTCTTAAGCTTTTAAAACCAAGTATTACTCTTCTTTAAAAAAGGATTCTTAATTCTTTTGAAATACTTCAAGATTCTTATTATTTAAAACTCAAGTCAAAAGACATCGAAGTAAAACCACGTTCAGTTAACACTGCGTCTACCGTACTATATATATTCTTTTAAAATATCATGCTCAAGAGGATAGGAAGAATCACATACCTTACCGTGAAATCCACCGCCAAGTCGAATATGTCGCGCAGAGTATCAACCTATAATAGTCAAATCGCCTATCAACGTCTAGACTACTCATAGAATATTCTAGCGAAGGTTCTTATTGCTACGGAAAATCGGGCAGCACTTCCTACAGTCAAAATACACAAGTCTCATGTCTGATCCCATGTAATTCTGATTCAATTCTCTTCTCTTATACCATCCTTCTATACATCTTATACGATTCTAAACTTCTACAATATGTAATCTCGATTCTGATAGAAGGATAAGAGTATTTACCTCGATAAGCCCAAAATTATCCAAGATTTAATGTCGATCCTGAGCAACGTTTAGCTCCTAATCTGTGCGCTCCAATTCGCTCCAAGAAACCCTTAGAAGTTCTACACAACTTCTACTTAATATTTCAACCACTATGAAGATTTTTCCCTAGGGTTTCGTTTTGTGACTAAAGAAAGTATAGTAGTATTTTGACTCTTAGTATTGAAATAACTTTGGAATACTACAAGGTATTTGGGCTAAGGTATTTTGGAATTGTAACAATACTTGGAGAATACTTTTCTACCAAGGGGTATTTCACGAGAACTATCAAGAGAAGTACTTGCCGAGGGCCTTCTCGAGGAGGGTGGTTTGGACGAGAGCTTGAGAGGAGGGAAGGATTTTAAGACTTAGAATTATTTTGTGGATGAAGAAGTCTTCAACTAAGGGGGTATTTATAGGACTACCAAGGGCCAAGATTAAGGCAAGTGGAGGCAAGTGGAGGTGGGGATTTGGGCAAGTGTAACCTTATCCATCTACTCCATAAATATCACAAAATATCCTACCTAACCTTGACCAATGTTCAAGGCCTTTTTCTTGACAAAAACGTGCCAAACAATTGCCCACAATGCCGTCCACTTGAGGGTGACAAGTGTCGCCCTCTCGTTGGTCCAAAATATTTCATCTCTCGGAAAAATCCGAAAAAAATTAAATTATTGAACACATGAAATTCCTTACACAAGGTTGGAAAATTTTCCGCGGAAAAACAAATCTTTTCGCTAGTTGTGCACAATTTCGTCCCTTTGCCTAATTAAGGCTTAAACTTTTGTACGTACGTCCTCACATACATACTCTGGAAATACGGGGTATAACATTCTCCCCTCCTTAGAAACATTCATCCCGAATGTTCCTTCTCAAGACAGATAACGATGAAGTTCCTTTTAACTTAACAAGTTGCCGATGCCACACATGGCCACAAAATAACACACGCGCAAATACTGAAATCTAAGTCCACGAGGAATCACCTCTATCATCATAAAAGCTCCCACTTCAAGGGCTAAAAGATACTCCATTCGCACCTTTACTTCACATAAGAAATGATCACTTCTATTCTCTTAACCTATGCTCGCTTCTCCCCTTTCTCGTCGTACCCTCGAACTCTTTCTACTATACGTACCACATTTCTGTTATTGCTTCAGTTTCCAACATCTCGGGGTTACTATCTCCAACTTGGTCATCATTAACTAGGAACACTCTGGATGGATCTCCGATACTTTCCCGAACATAGCAACATGAAAGACCGGACGTACTGCCTCCTACGTCGGACGGCAAAGATAACTTATAGGCAACCTGGCCTATTCTCCAAATGATCTGAAAACGCTCAAGGTACCTCGGGCTAAGTTTCCCCTGCTTTCCAAACCTCGTCACGCCCTTCCGGGGTGGTACCTTCAAGAAAACCCACCGTCAATCTGAACTCCAAGTGTCGACGTCGATTATCCGCATGACTTCTGTTGACTCTGAGCTGCCAATAACCTCTCCTGGATAAGCTTCACCCTATCCACATCCTTCTGAATCAAGTGGACCAACTATCTGAACCTTGCCAACATCGAACCAATCGACCGGCAACCTACACTTCCGCCCCTACAAGGCTTCATAAGGTGACATCCGAATACTGAAATGGTAGCTATAATGATACTCACTCAACGAGAGGCACATAATCCTCACTGCTACTCCTGAAATCAAAACACCGGCCCGAGGGTGAATGCAATACTGAGACTCACCTGAGTTCTTAACCTTGCCTGGTAAAACCTCTATAAAAAGAAATAGCCGTAAACTGGGCTCCACTACCTGTCATAAGTTAAAGTAGGAACCCCGTGCAGTCTTAAAAACTTCCTGATATATAACATCTCGCATAACCCTCTGCCGAGTAAACAGTTCTGACTGAAAGACAAGATGGGCTGACCTCATCGGCCCGACTACTGGTCGAACGCATCCACGAACTCGTACGATGGTTAACTTAAACTTGGACCTAGCACCCTCGTGACCCTATCAAAAACGGGACCACCACAATTTTTCCTTTCTTCAAACCGGGCTGCGGGTTGACCCGCAATCTGGCCTCAACCCGACCCATTTATCGCGCCAAGCTCTTGTTTCCCGATCCGGAACAACCTCACCAACAAGTCACGAAAACCTAGTGGTCTTCTTAGCTCAACTACCCTCTTTCATTTCACACTACCCAGGGACTTATCACACCAATATATCTCACGTATACTATGCACTCCGATAAGGGTCAAACATAGAAATAAATCTTTTACTCAAGATGGCCTTGTCTCTAAGGTCTCCACGTATAAAACTCTAAGGCTCACACTTTCCCTATCCCCAATCTTACCCTTTTAACTAACCATGATTTCTAATCACAATTAACACAATGCTATCTGAACATAACACTTAAGATATACTCATCTTATCACACATACTAATCTCTAGAGGGTTAAGGATATACCTGTATCTACTGCTTCACTCCCCTTTGTCGTTCTAATCAATCCTGCCCTGTTGGGCGCATAGCTAGGGAAGGTGATGAACTAGTCGCTGATCCTGAAGGCTGAGTCTCTACATCCGCGCCACCTCTGGTCGGACAATTTCTCGCAAAATGGCCCTGCTGGCCGCAAGCATAACAAGCTGTCGAAGAAGTACGACACTCCCCACAATGACATCTACCACAACGGCCACACCGAGGTGGGGGTGGCCTCCTCTGGCTAACACCCCTTCCTCTCCGAACCACTGAATCCGCAACTAATCTGGTAGGCTGAGTCCTCCTACTTGCATTCCTCCTACTTGAACATTCTTTCGTCATATGGCCACGCGGCGCAGTGAAACAAGCACCAACAAAGACGACATTCCCGGGATGACGTGCGCCTGTATGAACACCGAGGAAAATTGAATCCGGCTGGCTGGAACCTACGTGTATCTGTGAACCAGAAGCCCTGGAGCACTGACCAACTCCTGCATACCCGAGCGTCACGAAGTGCAGCGGAGGACCACTGCATCTTGGCGGAGGCGAATAACGATCTGCTTCTTTGAGAAGGTCCGCCTCGAAAGTTACCAAAGGTCCCTGCTGTTCTGGCCCTCTTCTGCTGATCTTGGCTAACCCGTCGATCCCTACGTTTCTCGGCCTGCTGCGCATAAGCCCGTACGCAGTCCATGCTCAAGCCTGACTGGAGAGCTACTCTTGCACAACCCTTTCTTAGATAATCATCAAGGCCCGCGATAAATCGGTACATAATATACTCTCTGGTTGCTAAATCCCTAGATAGTAACAGGGTCGTCTCTTTGCAATCCATACTTTCTGCTACTGGTCGTGGAACTGAAGGTTCAAATATCATGGCGCGATGGAGCTATCCGCCATTGTGCTAGACTCATTGAAATTGGCGACGCGAGAACTCCCGAATGAAGCACCACTCGGATGATGATTGGGCTACGCCTCAGTAACCCTCATGCTCTACTCGCTCCTCATTTGCCTTGCTCTTCTGGGCGGGTTGCCTTGCGCGGAGGCATAGCGGTAAGGAAAGAATTACGTTAGAGGGTCCAACTTATAATCACGGACTCTAAGGCCGCGATCTCGAGTGAGAAGAATGGAAACCAATCTTAAATATCCTATAGCCTCACGATTATTGGTGTGGTGCACAACACGCGATAATCAAGACTCTACTAGATACGGCCTGTAGACACTTTCCGAGGATTAAGCGCTCACGATCTGTTACACCCGTAGTTCAGGTCATGCGCGTTAGGCGTCTGAAGGGAGTAAGACTTAAAATTTTCAAGAGATAGGTTGTGGATTGTTCGGATAGGTTTTAGTTAACTTTGAGGCGGGTTATGACCCGGTACATTGAGAGTTCTAAGTATTTCAAAGTTCTAGTGCGTAGTTCGTTGAGTCTAGTTTCCAGCAACCAACCGTTAAATCGATAGGACGTCGGGTAGAAAGTTATGGGAGTTACAAGTTCGGTCGTGACGGACAGAAATGCGTTTGAGCAAAGAAAGCAGTCGTGGCGCGGAAATGCGAGGGCCGCTGAAGTTGCTGATCTTGTGGCGCCGGAAATCAGGGCAGCGGCGCGCGCCGGAAGTTGAAGGCTGCGGAGGTTTGTAGCCGCCAAGGAAGCAGGCGCGTGGCAGCGCGAGGCGGAAAAACTTAGGAAAAATCAGATTTTTCTTTTAAAAGACCTTGGGAGGGTGACAAGTGTCCCCCATCTGATTTTGCATGCACTATATTTACCAAGTCTTCAAGACTTGGTCATACTTCATCTCTCTCTTAGACAAAAGCTCTTCCTTCTCTCTTAAAAGTTCAAGCTCCTCCTTCTCTCTAAAATCTCAAGAGACATTCTAGCCTTAGGAAAAATCTGAAAAAGTAAAAGCAAGAGGGAAGCTTGTGGCTAGCTTGTGAAGGTTGTTGTGGTGGTGTTCTTGAAAAGGAAACTAGCAAGTGGTTGGAAAGATTTGGCTAAAGCTTTAAGGTAACATTTCTTCCTTTAGAATTAGTTTCTAGTGTTGCATGTTAAAAATGAAGAACTTGTGGTGGTAGATAATGCTCTTAGAGTCATTGCATGCAAGAAATGTGGTTTGGATATAAAATAATTGGTTAAGAAGATATATATGAGCATGTTGTAGCCTAAAAACTACCTTAGAATTATTTAGTGAATTGTTGTACCTAATGGGGCAGAATTTTACACATCCAAGTTTGGAGGTGTAATCCCCTTTAAAATGTTGGATTGTTGAGCCTTAAATGTGGCATTTGGATGTTAAATTCGGCCTTGAGAAAGGTGGCAAAGTATGTAGAAACAAAGGAAATCTTTTGATTTTCCATAGAATTTAGTGACTTTGAACTTAGATTATTTCTACATTGAAATTAGAGGTTAATAAATATATCATGGTTATTATAGGTTGACATATTACTTGCGGTAGTTTGAGCTTAACAAGTGGATTGACCGAAGAGGTATGTGGAAACTTTCTTATCTCTTGAGCCTGAGTAGTTATAACTATATAGTACGGTAGACGTACGTGTTTTTGAATGAAGTAAATCCTTTTGTTATACTTGACTTGTTTTAAGAAAATGTCTAAGTTGGTTGGGTTAAGAAGTTAACCCGCTTGTTCTTAAGGAGTGGTTTATCCTCAATAAGGTAGACAAGGATTTCTTGACATAATGAAGTATAGAGTACTTGGTGTGAAAGTATTGAGTATTGAATTATTCTAAAAGATAAGAGACTTAAATTTTTGAGGTAAGAAACTTGTTTTCTAAAAGATAAGAAGCTTGAATTATTTTTGAAAATTGTATGAATTTGTTTGAAGTATAAGTCTCTTGGTTAGTAAAAGAACGAAATGGTTTATAAGGAGTTATAACGGCTTTATGGGAAGTTAGTTATAACGGCCTTATGAAAGGATAAGGATGTCTTAAATTTCTAAAGCATAAAGTTAGTATAACGGCTTTATGGGAAGTTGGTTATAATAACTTTATGGAAGGTTATGAAAGTTGTCTATGTTGATTAATGAGCATAAGTTGTCTAGATTGTGAAAAATTGAAGTTACTTGGTTTCAAGCTTTGAAACGAGTTTTCTAAAGGTGTAGTAACTTGCTTTGAAAAATAGATACGCCTTGATACTACGGGTGTTAGTATCTTGGATTTTATATAAAAATGAGGCTTTCGAAAAGAATGTACGTACATAGTACTTTGGCTTGTTTAATTGAGAATTATTCTATGTGTGCCTTGATAAGTACTTGGGCTTGCTTAAATAAGAATTCTCTTGGTTTTTGTGAAAATAAGGCATGGTAATTGTCTTGGTTTATGTAAAGGCATGGTATTGCAATTCGAATTAAAAGCATGTAGTTATGAGTCTATTTGGCGTCAAATCGGTGATGGAGGATTCCACGGGTACGCGGCCATAATGAGGTTCGTTTCCACTGTTGTGATATTATTCCATGGATTAGCTCTCCATGAGGTCTCACGATCGAGTGGATCTAGTAGTTAGCCCTCGTACTTGCCCCGGTCAGAGATGTGATGCAGGGTGGATCTGGTAGTTGGCTTTCGTACTTGCCCTGGTCAGGGTTAGGGCGAAGTGGTGTGATCGAGGTGGATCGGTGGTTACCTGCGTACTTGCCCGATCGGCGATGTGGCAGGTGGATCAGTAGAGGCTATCGCACTTGCCGGTCGGCCGTGATTCGTATAGTATTGTTGAGTACGGGTGGATCGGTAGGCAAGCTTTCGTACTTGCCGCGGTCGGTTGAGGATGCAGGGTGGATCTGGTAGCTATGCCTTCGTACTTGCCTCGTACGGTTCTGATGACACAGATGGGATCTAGTGTTCATGTGTACTCCTTAGTGTTGTTATATCATAGCTGGCGGTGAGGAAGAATTCCACGGCATGATTGATGTTACGGGCATGAGACCTATGGTTATATTTGAGTGATGACTTAGAGGCGTGAGTCACGACTTGACATGGCTGCGTATATGTTGTATCTTGTAGTTTGTTGTCATACATGTCTCTGCTTTATATATGCTATATGATTTCATTCTGATATTTTGATTTCATACTTGGTACATGTTGTCTCGACCTCGCCCAGCTGCGTTCATCTGCAGTCGAGATCGTAACTTGGCGATCCGCACTCTTAGGATCACTGTTCATTTCTTGGAAAGCTCCATCTCTCGGATGCTTTGTCTTTTGGTATGATTCCACAGGGTTATAGACTTTGTACATTCGGGGTATGGCGGGGCCTGTCATGCCACGATTGTTATTCTGAAGTGCGTAGTCACGTTTGTGGTTTGGTGTAAGAATAAGTTGTACTTACGATTAAGTATGTTTTTTTATGGAGCGGCACCTTATCGGTGGCGATGATGTTTTCCATTTTATAAGTTATGTGTTGTGTATGTTCATTGCTATTCTCGATGTATACCGAGGTACCCGGTAGGTACTAGTCGCGACCGTAGTGGTCGTCGTGACAAAAGTGGTATCGAGCAATTAGTCCTCGGAAAGTGTCTGACAGTGTCTAGTAGAGTCTTGATTATCGGTGTGTTGTGCACCACATCTATAATCGAGGAGGCTGCGGGACATTTAGGATTAGTTTCCATTCTTCTCTCTCGAGCTCGTGCGATGAAGAGCCATCTACTAGGTTGAATCCTCCGACCTTTTCTTATGTACGATTATGCCTCCACGGAGGCGGCGAGCCAGAAGGGCAAAGCGGCGAGGCGCTAGTGAGTGCAGAGAGTTACGAGACTCGGGCACAGACTATGCACGAGGAGTAGGCGGGTCGGCGAGTTCGGCTCTGCAAACGATATTAGAAGGCGGGCGGCGGTAGCTCCAGAGGTTTGATGCGAGCCCCGATTCGCGGCGGGCGGTATAGGGATTACAGAGAGCGGTCAGGTTGTTGACTAGCATCGTGGCGGCGGCCGCGCCGGCCGTGGCTAACCAGGCCGACAATTTAAGGATTCGGGACTTTCTGAGTTGTAATCCACCCGAGTTCTATGGTTCGAGTCTGAGGAGGATCCTCAGGAGTTTATTCGACAGGTGCGGCGGACTACGTAGGTGCTTAAGGCCTCGGAGACGGAGTCCGTTGTGTTAGCTTCTTCAGGTTACGCGATATTGCGTTGAACCGGTTTGAGTCATGGGAATTGTCTAGAGGAGGTGCTCTTCCCGGTTTGGGAGGAGTTCAGAGGCCTTCTGGATCACTTCTTGCCTCCCGAGTTGAGAGAGCCAGCGTGGATAGATTCTTGACCTTGAGGCGAGAATGGGAGGACCATCGAGTCTGACACTGAGTTTGACTCTTTGGCGGTATCGCACACTATTGTGGCCGACATGGCGATGAGTTCATCGCTATGTGATGGGGCTAGGCCGTCATATGATTCTGCGTGCTTGGGAGTGGCTCTTGACCCGTGTATGGATATCGCGGAGATGCGAGCATATGCGCGAGGATAGAGGGCGAGAGAAAGGAGAGTCGGCTTGGCTCGAGCCCGGCCCGAGGCGGGGCAGCGAGACCTCGAGGCGATTTGGCGGACGCCTCGGCCAGCGAGCTAGTTATGCGCCTCGGCGATCTGAGTACTCCACCACGATCTTGGGGCGTTCGGGATTCGGGGCGGGGCGGGGCTCGAGGTTGAGTTTTCGGAGAGTAGGGGTGTTAGTGCGAGGAAGCCACCTGCACTCGGTGTGGCCGTGTGGTAACACCGTTATGGGAGTGTCGTGCTAGTTTGGGTAATTGCTATGCATGCGGCCAGCGGAGCCATTATGCGAGCTGTCAGGCCAGAGATAGCACGGATGTAGAGATTCGACGCCGGGATCAGTGGCTGGTTCATCGCCTTCTTTTGTTATGCGCCGTGCAGGGCAGGATCATGATTAGAACGATAAGGGGAATGTGAAGCAATAATTACAGGTATATCTTTGACCCTTTAGATATTAGTATGCATGATAGGATTGTTGTATGATTTAGTGTTATGAACAGAGGATATTGAGACTGTGTACATGTGATAGAATGAGTGGTAAATTTGAACGGAATTACATTAGCAGTGAGCGGGGTAAGTAGTAATGGTTCATATGTTGGGTTCTTTTTTCTGTTTGACTTACGGTGAATAGGTATGCGTGTGCGATATCTTAGGGTCATAGGTGGCATAATGAAGTTCCATTAGTATATAGTATGAGGATGTACCGAGGAATAGTAGATTGGCTCCAAAAGAACATTCGGGGACGAATATTTCTAAGGGGGGGAGAATGTTACACCCCGTTGTTCCGGATGAGTTTTGGTCAACTTTGAGGCGGGTTATGACCCGGTACATTGAGAGTTCCTAAGTATTTCAAAGTCCTAGTGCGTAGTTCGTTGAGTCTAGTTTCCAACGCAACCAACCGTTCGTCGATAGGACGTCGGAGTAGAAAGTTATGGGAGTTACAAGTTCGGTCTGTGACGGACAGAAATGCGTTTGAGCAAAACAACGAGGCGCGGCGCGGATGCGAGGCAGCGGCGCGGAAATCGAGGGCGCTGAAGTTGCAGCGCCAGCGCCAAAGCTGTGGCGCCGGAAGTTCAGAAGGCTGCGGAGGTTTAGTGGCCATGGCGCCAGGGAAGCAGAACGCGGCGGATCTGGCGGAAAAAACTTAGGAAACGTCAGATTTTTCTTTTAAAAGACCTTGGGAGGGTGACAAGTGTCCCCCCCATCTGATTTTGCATGCACTATATTGACCAAGTCTTCAAGACTTGGTCATACTTCATCTCTCTCTTAGACAAAAGCTCTTCCTTCTCTCTTAAAAGTTCAAGCTCCTCCTTCTCTCTAAAATCCCAAGAGACATTCTAGCCTTAGGAAAAATCTGAAAAAGTAAAAGCAAGAGGGAAGCTTGTGGCTAGCTTGTGAAGGTTGTTGTGGTGGTGTTCTTGAAAAGGAAACTAGCAAGTGGTTGGAAAGATTTGGCTAAAGCTTTAAGGTAACATTTCTTCCTTTAGAATTAGTTTCTAGTGTTGCATGTTAAAAATGAAGAACTTGTGGTGGTAGATAATGCTCTTAGAGTCATTGCATGCAAGAAATGTGGTTTGGATATAAAAGAATTGGTTAAGAAGATATATATGAGCATGTTGTAGCCTAAAAACTACCTTAGAATTATTTAGTGAATTGTTGTACCTAATGGGGCAGAATTTTACACACCCAAGTTTGGAGGTGTAATCCCCTTTAAAATGTTGGATTGTTGAGCCTTAAATGTGGCATTTGGATGTTGAATTCGGCCTTGAGAAAGGTGGCAAAGTATGTAGAAACAAAGGAAATGCTGCCCAATTTTCTATAGAATTTAGTGACTTTGAACTTAGATTATTTCTACATTAAAATTAGAGGTTAATAAATATATCATGGTTATTATAGGTTGACATATTACTTGCGGTAGTTTGAGCTTAGCAAGTGGATTGACCGAAGAGGTATGTGGAAACTTTCTTATCTCTTGAGCATGAGTAGTTATAACTATATAGTACGGTAGACGTACGTGTTTTTGAATGAAGTAAATCATTTTGTTATACTTGACTTGTTTTAAGAAAATGTCTAAGTTGGTTGGGTTAAGAAGTTAACCCGCTTGTTCTTAAGGAGTGGTTTATCCTCAATAAGGTAGACAAGGATTTATTGACATAATGAAGTATAGAGTACTTGGTGTGAAAGTATTGAGTATTGAATTATTCTAAAAGTTAAGAGACTTAAATTTTTGAGGTAAGAAACTTGTTTTCTAAAAGATAAGAAGCTTGAAGTATTTTTGAAAATTGTATGAATTTGTTTGAAGTATAAGTCTCTTGGTTAGTAAAAGAACGAAATGGTTTATAAGGAGTTATAACGGCTTTATGGGAAGTTAGTTATAACGGCCTTATGAAAGGATAAGGATGTCTTAAATTTCTAAAGCATAAAGTTAGTATAACGGCTTTATGGGAAGTTGGTTATAATAACTTTATGGAAGGTTATGAAAGTTGTCTATGTTGATTAATGAGCATAAGTTGTCTAGATTGTGAAAAATTGAAGTTACTTGGTTTCAAGATTTGAAACGAGTTTTCTAAAGGTGTAGTAACTTGCTTTGAAAAATAGATACGCCTTGATACTACGGGTGTTAGTATCTTGGATTTTATATAAAAATGAGGCTTTCGAAAAGAATGTACGTACATAGTACTTTGGCTTGTTTAATTGAGAATTATTCTATGTGTGCCTTGATAAGTACTTGGGCTTGCTTAAATAAGAATTCTCTTGGTTTTTGTGAAAAGAAGGCATGGTAATTGTCTTGGTTTATGTAAAGGCATGGTATTGCAATTCGAATTAAAAGCATGTAGTTATGAGTCTATTTGGCGTCTGGTCGGTGATGGAGGATTCCACGGGTATGCGGCCATGATGAGGGTTCGTTTCCTGTTGATGTTATTCCATGGATTAGCTCTCCATGAGGTCTCACGATCACGAGGTGGATCTAGTAGTTAGCCCTCATACTTGCCGGTCGGAGGCGTGATGCGGTGGATCCGGTAGTTGGCTTTCGTACTTGCCGGTCGGGGTTAGAGGCGAAGTGGTGTGATCTGAGGTGGATCGGTGGTTAGCTGCGTACTTGCCGATCGTGATGTGGCGAGGTGGATCGGTAGAGCTATCGCACTTGCCCGGTCGACCGTGATTCAGGTATAGTATTGTTGAGTGCGGGTGGATCCGGTAGTTGGCTTCGTACTTTCCGTCGGTTGAGGATGCGGGGTGGATCTGGTAGCTATGCGCCGTCTTGCCTTATGCAGTTACGATGACACAAGTGGGATCTAGTGTTCATGTACTCCTTAGTGTTGTTATATCATAGGCTGGCGGTGAGGAAGAATTCCACGGGCATGATTGATGTTACGGGCATGAGACCTATGGTTATATTTGAGTGATGACTTAGAGGGCGTGAGTCCCTGACTTGATATGGCTGCGTATATGTTGTGTACTGTACTTTGGTTGTCATACATGTCTCCTGCTTTATATATGCTATATGATTTCATTCTGATATTTTGATTTCACATACTTGGTACTGTTATGCGACCTCGCCGAGGCTGCGTTAAATCCGCAGTCGAGATCGTAACTGGCGATCCGCACTCTTAGGATCACTGTTCATTTCTTGAAAGCTCTATCTCTCGGAGGCTTTGTCTTTTGGTATGATTCCACGAGGTTATAGACTTTTGTACATTCGGGGTATGGCGGGGCCACTGTCCATACGATTGTTATTCTGAGAGTGCGTAGTCACGTTTGTGGTTTGAAATGTAAGAATAAGTTGTATACAGTTAAGTATGTTTTTTTTTGGAAGGCAGCCTTATCGGCTGGCCAGTGATGTTTACCATTTTTATAAGTTATGTGTTGTGTATGTTCCACTGCTATTCTCTGATGTATACGGCGAGTACCGGTAAGTACTAGTCGCGGCCGGTCGGGTCGTGGCAGATACCACTTTGTCACGACCGGCGGGCCCGTGGATCGTCTTACGGGCACCCAAGTAGACATACATCAGAGTAACCCCCGGAATATAAAACAAGACATGAAATAATATGAAGTGAAAGCAGTTTATACGAGAAAAGTTGCCTTTCGGCATATATATATAAAAACTTGAGCGATTACGTCCCTTTACAAACCTGCCACACAAGATTACTCTGGACCTCAAGAATGTTATAACAACAATGGCGGGACGGGGCCCGCCATACCACGAATGTAAGTACCTACAACGAGGACTATACGAAGATAAGCCTCGGAGACACGGAGCTTCCCAAAATGCTGTTGTGACCACATGGCGAGGATCAACAACGGTGTACCTCACTGCGGCGTGAACGCGGCCCGAAGGAGGTCGATCACGGTACCAAGTATGTGAAACTAAAAATCGTAAGTAAAATCATAATAGTCTATATAAAGCGAAGGCGTATATGATAACCAATTTACGATACCTGATATGTAGCGATCGTGTCAAGTCGTGGACTCACGCCGCCAAAGTCATCACTCAAATATAACCACGGGTCTCATGCCGCAATATCAATCATGCGTGGAATTCGCCCGCCGCCGGCGATCCATGATATAAAAGCACCAAGGAATACACGTGAACACGGGTCCCGCGTGTCATAATAAACCGTACGGGGTAAGTACGAAGGCATAGCCGACTACTAAAACCCATAGTACCAACAATGCCATAAACTGTATCACGAGGTCTTTCTGCACGCGCCACGTGATCGAAGGCGGCGCTCGCCTCGGTATCGATGTGCGCGTCTAATCCTGGAACTTCCGCGACTCGCGATAGGCTACATAGGCCGCGTGAGGTATTCCTCGCATCGAGGCGGCTAACCGCGGCATCCTCACGGACTCTCGTTGTCGCGTAGCGCGTAGACGCGTGAGGTAATTACCCGCACTAACACGGAACTCATAGCTCCGCATAGGTCCCCTGGACCCGCATGAGGCATCCCTCGCATCGGGGGCAGCTTAACCCCCGGTATATCATGTCAAGAGGTGAGTGGTACAATACTAACATAACGTCTTATCATAAAACAACATAAGCACAATCAAGGGAAACCCCTTTACACAACCATTACAAGACACTAACACACGTAGCATCCTAACATGTTTATTTATCAAACCAACAAGAAAGTATTACAAGGCTATCACAAACCAACATAGTCAAGTTATTCACACAAGGTACTTTTTATGTCAACAAGTTCGGGTTTTTAGCCCCAAAGTACTTCATACATTAACTCTTTAAAAACCAAGTACTCATTACTCACGAATGAGGTTTCACAAAATTTATATCAAGTCAACTAAGTCAAGTCTCTTATCTTTTAAGATCAAGTCTCTTATTTTCAAAAGATTCATAGATCATAGTTTTAACACTTAATAACGTAATCTCCTTTTTTAAAACAATTTGAGTAACATATGCCTTATGTGTGAGTAGGTTATTCTTGTTTATAACAATCTTATTAAGGCAGCCATGATCTAGGAAATGTAATACAATTTTGTCTTATCTTAGCTTCTATGCAGATGGAGGTTTCTTCTGGTTTTAATAATACTCAATTTGTCAATACATTTTCTTTTATTAGCGCTGCAGTGGTTTGTTCGATACTTATTCTCATTTCCGAAATTAATACAAGGCTTTCATAAACAATTAAGTAAACTGCCCTTTTATCTCTCTTAAGTCGTTATACCTAACTTCCCATAAAGCTAGTATAACTCTTAAGCTTTTAAAACCAAGTATTACTCTTCTTTCAAAAAGGATTCTTAATTCTTTTGAAATACTTCAAGATTCTTATTATTTAAAACTCAAGTCAAAAGACATCGAAGTAAAACCACGTTCAGTTAACACACGACGCGTCACCGTACTATATATATTCTTTTAAAATATCATGCTCAAGAGGATAGGAAGAATCACATACCTTCTAATGAAATCCACCTGCCAAGTCGAATATGTCGCGCGCAGAGTATCAACCTATAATAGTCAAATACGTCTATCAACGTCTAGACTACTCTATAGAATATTCTAAGCAGAAGGTTCTTATTGCTACGGAAAATCGGGCAGCACTTCCCTACCCGTCAAAATACACAAGTCTACTGTAATACAGTCCTATGTAATTACAGTTCAATTCTCTTCTCTTATACCATCCTTCTATACATCTTATACCCAATTCTAAACTTCTACAATATGTAATCTTCAATTACAATAGAAGGATAATATTATTTACCTCGTTAAGCCCAAAATTATGTTTAGCTCCAAATCCGTGCGCTCCAATTCGCTCCAAGAAACCCTTAGAAGTTCTACACAACTTCTACTTAATACTTCAACCACTATGAAGATTTTTCCCTAGGGTTTCGTTTTGTGACTAAAGAAAGTATAGTAGTATTTTCGGGCTCTTAGTATTGAAATAACTTTGGAATACTACAAGGTATTTGGGCTAAGGTATTTTGGAATTGTAACAATACTTGGAGAATACTTTTCTACCAAGGGGGGGGGGGGGGGTATTTCACGAGAACTATCAAGAGGGGGGGTACTTCGGCCGAGGGCCTTCTCAAGGGGGCGGGGGGGTTTGGACGAGAGCTTCAAGAGGGAGGGGGAAGGATTTTAAGACTTAGAATTATTTTGTGGATGAAGAAGTCTTCAACTAAGGGGGGGTATTTATAGGACTACCAAGGGCCAAGATTAAGGCAAGTGGAGGGCAAGTGTCGCCCTCTCGTTGGTCCAAAATATTTCATCTCTCGGAAAAATCCGCAAAAAATTAAATTATTGAACACGCAAAATTCCCTTACAAGGTTCGGAAAATTTTCCGCCGGAAAAACAAATCTTTTTAGCTAGTTGTGCACAATTTCGTCCCTTTGCCTAATTAAGGCTTAAACTTTTGTATGTACGTCCTCACATACATACTCTGGAAATACGGGGTATAACAGCACTTCTATCAACTTCAAGCTTACTAGTGTAAGACTTATACCAAATAATTGTCCTCTTATTCTACGGAAATTTGGGCAACACTTCCTTTGTTTCTACGTACTTTTCCACCTTTTCCAAGGCCTGAATTCATCAACCAACAAGCCACATTTAAGGCACAACTAACAGTTAACCAAAGGTTATTACACGCCTAACTTGACGTGTAAAATTCTGCCCCACTATCTACATAAAACAGTCCGCAAAAAGTCCATAATAAACCAACATTAAGGGTACAATGTGAAGCCTTTAACACTCTTATTCCTTAGGACTTTCATTAGCCATTTTACTACATTAATCATGCATGTTAGGGGCTGATTTTCCAGCATTACAACACCCCAAAATAGTCCATAAAAATAACACAACGACGTCTAACAGTTTTAGGCAGTTTTCGGCCAACAACAACTACAACAAACCATAGTCCTTTTCCTTAATTCCTTTTAATCCAATTCTCATTCCAACATGTTATATAAGTTATATTAACTATCAAAAATATTTCCTTCATTATATAACATGCAACACGTGTAAATAACGACAATAAAAACCAACGAATCCAATGGCGACAAAAGTGCTACTCTCGGCCAACTTGCCAAAAATGGCTCAAATACTTTTCAATCTTCATTATTTTTAGTACATGATCATCCATACATATCAACAATAAGTAATATCCAATTACTTTAATTTAAGAAGAACTATTACCTCATTTTTGTGCCAAAAATCGTCCAAAGCAACCCGTTATAGATTGACCCACAATTTTCGTTTCGCTCCACTTCTTCAAGTTCCAATCACATATATGTGACCCCTATGAACTTTTACGCAACTTCACTTTGTATTTCACTTCCAAAAAGTCGACGGAACCTTAGGGTTTCACACCCTCATTTTCGGCCAACCTATTGCTCTTGGGGTTTAAGGGGTTATCTTTGCTTAGAACTTCATTAGGGAGCTTAGTCTTGAGTTTGAGGATTTATCACCAAATATTGAAGAATTTTTGTCTACAAAAGAGGCCCAAAACCGAGATCCCTCAATGAGAGAAAGAGATATGAAATATGGCTAAGTGTTGAGTGAAGTCTTGCACTCCTCTATGTATAATATAATGTATCCCATGTAGTGAGATCTTGCCATGCTTATGGCCTAAGTGTAGCAAGACAAGTGGAGTGGGACCCACATCTCCACTTGTCCTCAAAATATCTAAAGAGTTCAAGTCTTCAAGACCAAGTGGGGGGTGACACGTGTCGCCCTCCATTCACCCAAAATATTTCCTTCCCCCAAAATATCTATAATTGGTCAAAATATCGAAAACCTGTGGGCCCCACAAAATCGTAAAATTTCCCGGGTGGGCCCCACATGACCAAATCCGAAAATAAAAATCCAGTATATTCCAAAAGTCTCAAATACCAAATTTGAGAACCAAATTCCAATTAATAAACTTTTTCCTTCACAAATTCCCGATATTTTTCCTTGAGAAAAAGTAATCCTTCTTTCTTTCCAAAATTCAAATCTCATTTTCTTACGCACGTTCTCATCTCATTGCCTTGGAAATACGGGGTGTAACAATCTTAAACTAAGGGAGTCCTTTAAACATGAATACCTACATCATACAAGGCCTTAAGTAAGAGCTCATAATCCATTAAGAATGGAGTTGTTACACATTTTGACTGTCATCATGGATATAACATACCATTTTACTCTTTCATACGAATCAACACGACGCTATAGAACATTTCTAACTTTCGTGAAACCAACAAAGTCAGATACATCATTTCTAACTTTTATGAAAACCAACAAGGGCCATAAGATGTCAATAAAGACAAAATGCTATAAGGTGCGGAAAGTACTCCCAACAAGGGACAAACAAGAGTCGTGTCCTCAATGGAATAAAATATATAGGAATCTGAAAATCAACAGGAATAGAGTCATTTTGAAAGACGTTTCATTTCATTTTCATTCTTTAACAAAATCATGTCAAAAGAAGGAATAAACCTTAACATACCTTCAACTGTAGTCGTCCTTCACAATCCCGAAAGCGACTCACCAATATACTACTATACAAGATGGAAGCATAACCTTATAATACATATGAAGCATGACGATAGCCGACAAGAGGCAAACTTGCTTATACAAAATCGGACAACAACTCCCCTTTTTCCCTCTACTTCTCGTAAATTCAAAACAACACTAGAAACAGAAGAACAATATTAAGAACATCATATTCAAGATATTCCATTAATTTCCAGCCACAAAACACCATAACTATTGCTTCAAAATATTCTCGTAGCACACGATATCGACAAACTCGTTCTATGAAAATTTGGACAACATCTCACCCGTTTTTTTTACATTTCTCAAGTTAATAATAACATCAACACAACAACAACCAACCACTCTATGTTCATCGCATGAAGAATAACAAGAACAACCCCTCACAACATCACACAACAATAGTCTTAGCTCAGCTTCAACATAACAACCTCTACTTGAAATTTCATCGCTATCCAACCCATCTAAAGTTTTATTAGGCTAAAAACATGAAGAAGAATGAAAATATTACCTGGGATGAATAGAAAAAGGTCTCCTTAAGCTTACTTGATCTTGAAGGAATCTCAAATTCACAACACAAGAGGAAGGATAACCTTAAACTAACATCACAAGAACTTTCATGGAAGAATCACCCAATACCTAGAAGAACTTTACTTGAATAGTAGAGAACTGACTTAAGAGTTTTTAGAGAGGGTGAGGATAATATTTGGTCAAAAAATGAGGTTAAATGGGGTCTCCACTATTTATTTATAATTGGATAAGCTTCCATGTCAGTCCCAAAGGGGGATGTATGCGCAGTCTCATGAAAATGCAAATATCTATCTACTCCAATATCGTATCAACGAACTGTTTAATTCAATGGAAACTATACTCGTAAACCTTCAATTTTTTGGTGGATAACCCCGTAATTTCATGTAAATTTGGAGAAAATCATTGTGACATCTGACCTAACTTTCAGCACATTTATGAACGTAACTTGCGATAACTTTTGTCGACTTTCGTTTTACAACTCACTTGACTTCAAAACTTACTATATGAATATTAAACACTTCAATCAACTTAGAGCATGACCTCCTTATCATATTAATAATTCGTAGTCTCACTCCAAATGTACATCTATTACAATCCATTTCCCTTTGGCGAACTTTATTGAAAAGTATTTTCTTTGATTCGATTAACCTCTAAACCTTCTAATATTACCAATCCTAATCATAAACCTTTTTAGCCTTAGAAGAAACATGTTTAACCTCTTTATAACCTCAAATATAATCTCACTCCCTAGCTTACATCGACAGACTTACAACACAACTTTAATGTATGAAAGTACGGGATGGTACATATTTTTAAGCTAAAATAATAAAAATAAGTCAAAAGTCATAAACTAGAATTCCTAACTTATAGTTTTTGACTTATAAGGCAAAAGCCATAAGTCCATCCAAATTGGCTTTTAGAGCAAATAAAAAGACAGAACATAAAAATTGCAGAAAGATAAAGTTTAGAAAATGTTAATGATATGTGATATTTTATACTGATTCAAATTCAATGTGGCATTTTAATCTATCCCTTTTGTCTCACGACCCAAAATCCTAAATGGTCGTGAGGGCACCTATCATAACCTATATGCGAACCCCAATTGAAAAGCAAATCTTAAATTGTAAATTTAAGTGCAGAAATTAAAGAAAAATAACCCACATACTAAATATGTATGGCTCTTAATAACTTATATATGGACAAGTCTAAGTCAAACAACTTCCCAAGACTTGGAAGTCATAAGTACAAGAGCGGTTAATACGATTACAAGGCTTTACTATTTAAACACTGTCTGAGATGAAATAAGATAGAAAATAAAGATAAAAAGTATTATGGTGCTATGGAAGCATCATCAGCTCACCCTAGACTCCAAAATAGTGTGCCTCAACGATGAACATGATCTCATCCTCAACCCGTGTCTGAATTCGAACCTACTAACAATCATGCACCAGTAAAGTAACCTCATTCAATCATCTTTCATCCATACCTTCCAAGCTCCCCATAGCACCAATAATCCATAAAATATGATGTCGCAACACCAAGAGCCTAAATCATGACTACCTTTGACCATAAAGAATTTGGGCTCCTACTGAACCAATTCTAAGCATTTTCGTCAAGAAGCACTCTAAAATGCCAAATCTCGAAGTGGGGTTTTAAGTTTCTGTCCAGCAGCTCCTTTTTCAGAATCGCGAACCCTAGGTTATTCTCTTTGTGATAGAGGCCCCAGGAAGCGCGATTGTTATTACCAAAAAATTCAGCGTCTCGCGATCACGATCATGTGCCACGCAATCGCAATGAACACTTCAGTAGTTTCACACCAGAAATATCTGGTGTGTTCTAAACTTCAATCGACCCTCGGGATTCATCCGGAACCCACCGAACACAAATCAAATATGTAAACCACTCCTAAAATACACAACAAATTTGCTTGCGCAATAAAAGTTATCATACAAGGCATCTCGATCAAATATTTCTTAAATATCAACTCTTATTCTTTTAAAATTCTAAAATCTTAACCAAGCACCCAAAATACACTCGAGTGCCTCGGGAACCAAACCAATGACTCCACTCGACCATATTAAATATTTTGGATCTGATGGAATCGACAAAACTTTAAAAAATATGCTATTACCCTCAATGTTGACTAAAGTCAATCAAATCTCATCTTTCAACTCAAGAACTTCCCAACTTTCATAAACTTACCCGAATCACATTCAAATCACTCAAACTCATTCTAACCATCCACCTAAGTCAAACTTCACACTAAAACTAATGGAACCACTGGAATATGATTCCAGATGTCTCTACACAAAAGTCAATTCTTGGTCAAGTTTTCAAACTTGTAACTTCCAATTTCTAAAATTAGGATTTCCTTTTGATGTCTCTACTGATAGCCTTGGGAATCATGTCACCCATCCCCACAAGTCAGATACATCTTAAAGAAGATAGGCGGAAGGTCAAATAATCAAATCGACCTGACAGGAACTTACATCATCCATCACTTAACACATTTTCATCCTCGAACATAAAAGAGAAATGAAGTATTTGACTCTCTAAAAATCTGGGGATATCAACCCGCATGTCTGTCTCAGTCTCTCAGGTAGCCACCTCGATCAGACGATGCCTCCACCGAACCTTTACTAAAGTAATCTCCTTAGGTCTCAACTCCCAAAAATCACATCACTAGCAATTGTGTAAACTTGGCTAGCCCTAAGCAATAGGTACAATCCTCACACCCCTTATCTAAGATTAAGTGCAACCACTGATAATTCCTTAAGTAACAAATCTTTACATGTGCCAATCGCTAGAGTCATTCTCATTTGTCGATCACCATACTCCCGATAGTCTAAGTCATAGTCAAAATATCTACCAATCCATGTTTATTTAATATCCACTTGTCCTTTCACATCATTGTCTCTTATCAAATTCTCTTTACAATATTACCATGGTCACTGTACTTTCATATGACCAATTGATCCTCCTAAGTTTGAGCTTGTCTTCAAGATACAACCATATGTACTCTTCCGTTACTGAATCGTTGACTTATTGTTAATACACCCGCATCATAAGAGTGTCACGATAAATCTTGATGACATTGAAGTATTCCCACGTCAATCACAGATCAAGTAAAACATTTTTGATATGTCAAACCTCCTCAAGTGCAATCTTCAAAGTCATAGGGCTTATCACTCAGTTACTTTACTCACCATATGAATTCAAATTTCCAACTCCCTTCCTATCACCTGTTAGACCATAAATACACCTCTTCGACCTTCGAGCAACTAACTGTTGAAGATATGGCAATCATGCAGTCCTTCTGTTACACCTCGTAAGTTTAAGGTAATAATTGAGAACGTCATTAAAGAAGTAAGATTCGAATATTGAATATGAAGAGTATTTATGTTACACCCCGTAAGTCCAGGACATGTATAAGAGAATTTATGTAAGGAATCAAGACTTGGAAATTGGTACGAAAGGAAGAATTGTTTTTCCAACGGAAAATCTTCCGACGTCGGAAAGGAAAAATGTTCGTTGAGGAGAATTAGATTCTCAAAATGCATTATTTGAAGACTATGGAACTTTTAACATTATGGAAATTTATTTTTACGGATTTGGTCACGTGGGGCCCACCCGAGGAATTTTACATTTTTTTGTGGGGCCCACGAGGGTTACGGAATTTTATGGATGAATGAGAGGGCGACACGTGGAACCCCCCCATATATGGTCTTGGACGAATTATAGTGAGGGTAAAATGGTCATTGACCATCAAGGAAGATAAGTCTTGCTAGCTTGAGATTGTTGACTTGTCAACTTGTCCACTTGGTTAACATTAATTGTCCTTCATCCTAGCCCACAAGTGTTTTAATCTAAGCCCTCCAATGTGTTTTATATACTACACTAGTGCAAGACAAGCTCTTGAAACACTTAGAAAAATTTCACACATTGTTGTTCTTCATACATAGCTCTCGGGTTTGACATATCTCCCACACAAACATTTTGTAGTTTTGATCCATTATTCACAAGACTTAAACCCAAGGTCCCTAAGGGTATTGTAAGGATATCTCAATAGAAAGATTTCGTAAAAACGACGTTTTCACGTTAGTCGCAAGGCGAAAACCTAAGTAGTTTTCTTAGTTTTGGATTGGAAATGGAAGAGAAGTTGGTTGTGAACTTCTAGAGGCTTCAAATAGCGGATTGGAGCGTAAAGGAAAGGAGCTAAGAATTGCTAAGGAGCGACTTTGAATCTTGGAAATTTTAAGGGCTTGTAAAGGTATAATTTTTGTCGTTTTAGTAATTAAGATTACTTATTGTTGTAGCTATGGATATTAGCAAGCATAAGATACGTAGTATGAAGTTTGATAAGTATATTTCCTATTGGAACCCTAATCCGAAAACTAGCATGCTTAGCCTTAAGATTACAATTCAAGTTGATTATAAGTATAAGTCGTCACGTGTTATATAAAAAGGAAATTGTAGTTGTTGAAGTTGTTTATGACTATATAACATGTTTGACCTAAGTACTTGGATTGAAAAAGAATTGGAAAGGACTTGTGTTGTTATATGGTTAGCCGAGAATGGCTTTGAGTATTAAACTACTTGGTATGAATTGTGGGGCGGAATTTTACACGTATTGTAAGGCGTGTAATCCCCTTTGATTGGTTGTTGTTTTGAGCCTTAAATTTGGCGTGTTGGTTATTGTATTCGGCCTTGAAAAAGGTGGCAAAGTATGTAGAAACAAAGGAAGTGCTGCCCGATTTTCCGTAGAATAAGAGACCGTATACTTAGTATTATTCTACGTTAGAGACTAGAAGTTGATAGTCATGTTGTGGCCATTATAGGTTGACACTTCTACGTACGGCGTATTCGGCTTAGCTTGTGGATTTAGCCGAAAAGGTATGTGAACTATCTCCTCTTCTAGCATGATTCCTTAAGATAAAGAAAGTTTGTCCTACTCCTTAAATGATCCATTCCTTGGTTGTTTTGGATTGCCTAAAATAGAATTTGTTCTATGTACTTCCTTGATTGTACTTTGATGTTTAAATTGTAAGTTGTATAATCCATTGCCTTAGTGAAGTTTGGATTCTTAAGAGTGAAAGTATTTTACTTAAAGTATATAGAGTCTTGAAAAGGAAGTGGTTTCCAAACCTTTTGGCTAGTGCCTTAGTTCCAAAACCTAAGGTTTTTATAATGACTTTAGGGGAGTCAAAAGGAGTGATTTACTTAATTGGTTTAAAAGAGGAGAAATGACATGATTTAAGAGAAGTAACTTGTTTTAAAGGTGTGAGTTACTTGAGGTTTAAAAGTAGAAGAAACTTGATTTCTAAAGATTAAGAGACTTGAAGTATTTTGAAAGTTAAGAAACTTGATTTGAAAAGTATAAGTCTCTTGGTTATAAAAGGAATGAATATGTCTAAAACCATAAAGGGTTATAACGGCTTTATGGGAAGTTGGTTATAACGGCTTTATGGAAGGTTAAGAAAGTTGTCTATTTTGATTATTAGGCATAAGTTGCCTAGATTGTGAAAATTTGAAGTTACTTGATTTCAAGCTTTGAAATGAGTTTTCTAAAAGTGTAGTAACTTATTTTGAAAAATAGACACACCTTGATACTACGGGTGTTAGTATCTTGGGGTTTTACATAAAAAGGAGTCTTTTGAAAAGAATGTACGTACATAGTACTTTGGCTTGTTTAATTGAGAATTATTCTATGTGTGCCTTGATAAGTACTTTGGCTTGTTTAATTGAGAATTGCCTATGTGTGCTGGTGATAGCTTTTGAGTGCAAGTATTATGTTTTATTACGTTGTCGCGACTCTCGGTTGGAGGGCCGGCTGTCTTGTTGTAAGTTTACTTGGACGTACCGACGGTGATGTGGGATTCCACGGGTATGCTTCCATTATTTGTATTACTCCTTGGACATGCTTATACGATGTGGGATTAGGCGTGTGACCGAGGCGGGTTAGATTCGGTTGTTTGTATTAACCCATGGTCATGCTTATACGATGTGGGATTCCGGGGCATGTGACCAGGAGGCGGGTTAGATTACCGGATTTGTTTGTATTACCCCATGGTCATGCTTATACGATGTGGGATTCCGGCACGCGACCGAGGGATATTGTTATTCCATGGATTCGCCTCCATGAGATTGAGCGACGCAGCCGATCCGTAGATAGCTTTCGTACTTGCCCCGTCGATTGATACGCAGTTGGATCTGTAGTTGGCTTCGACTTGCCCCGTCGATTCTATCACCTGATTGGTATCAGAGGCTCCGTAGATAGCTTCGCACTTGCCGGTCATATTTCGTGATGCAGCCGGATCCGTAGTTAGCTTGTACTTGCCCCGTCGATTGTTGACGCAGCCGGATCTCGTAGTTAGCTTTACTTGCCCCGTCGGTTTGTGATGCAGCTGATCACGGTGGTTCGTTTTCCTACTCGCCCGTCTGATTTTAGGACACAGGTGGGACTTGGTGTTCATGTATGCCTATTGGTGTTATATTATATCATGGACTGCCGGCAGTGAGGAAGGATTCCACAGGCATGATTGATATTATGGGCGTGAGACCCATGGTTATATTTTAGTAATGACTTTGAGGGCATGCGTCCCTGACTTGATATGACTGTTATGTATTGTGTACTGTAGGTTGGCTATCATACGTGTCTCCTGTTTTGTTTAGATATTATGATTTCATTCTGATTTCATCGCTTCACATACTTGGTACATTCTTCGTACTGACCTCCTTCGGGGGGCTGCGTTCATGCCGCAGGTTTAGGTGCGCAGTTTGGTGATCTGCAGGTGTAGGACCCTGCTCAGAGTTTTTGGATAGCTCCCTCTGTTCAGGAGTTTATCTTTTTGGTATAGTTCCTTCGATGTGCTTTTGTATGCGGTTATGGGTCTGGCGTGGCCTTGTCCGTCATATTTCAAGAAACTCTTAGAGGTCTGTATTCATATGTGGGATTGGACTCATGTACAGTGTAGTGTCTTTTGATTATGTATATTATATGGCAGCCTTGTCGGCTTTTCCCTTGTACGTATGTTGGTTTTGAAAAAAAAAATGAGGTGTTATTTAATTTCCGCAGTTTACTTAGTTGTTAAGGTAGAAGGGTGCCCAGGTAGGGCACCAGTCACGGGCCCGGGGTTCGGGGCGTGACAATTTACATATGTTAATACGGAATTTTGTAGAAATTTGTATACAACGGAGGTGATCCCGGAATAATTTTTAAAGTACTATACATATGACGACGAGAATTAATCATAGTAGTTGAATTTGTTCCAATGTTGTTATGGGATAGTATTGTATTATAAAATTATGACATTAAGGATACGAGGCTTTATGAAGTTTTCGGGAATTAAAGAAAACGGGAGTTAAGATTAAAAGAAGTGGGATTAAGAGTTATTATTTGGGAGATTGATTTAATTTGAGTAGAAAATTAGAGGGCCAAAGTGTAATGTTTAGAGGGACCAAAGTTTATTAATAAAAATCTGAAAATCTACTTATAACCTAACAAGCTCATCTTCCACACTTAAAGAAAATATCAAACTCCCTCACCCCTCTCTCTCTCTAGCCGATTTTGCTCCTCCTCCTTACCAAAAATTGTAGTTTATTTCCCCCTCCTTATACTACATTGTTCACCAAAACTTGGAACCAAAAACAACACCCAAACAGTGGGCAAAAATCGAGAAAAACTGGGCAGAAAATCGACCCACTGGCCGAGAATATCAAGTCCAAAAACGTGGGTATTTGGACAAAGTTTTTTGAAGAGAAAATGTGTATAAATGATGGGTTAATATTATAGATTGTATTCATGTTGTGAAGAATTAGGGAAGAAAATTTGATAAAACTGTGGGTTGTTCGGCGAAGCAGTGAACGGGTTTCACGGACTGTTTTGGCTTGAATTTAGGTACAAATTCTTCTCCTTATAATATAATTTGAGTTGCATGTAGTTATAATGGAAGCAATGAATGTGTGTTAAGAGAAAACTTGAAGTTTAGGCAATGCATGTGGCTAATTTGGTGTTGTAGCCGATTTTAGGACCGTGTTGTATACATTGGATTAAAGGTTGTTGTTGTTATTATGATTGCTAATTGCATGTTGAGAATTGAAAAGAAACCTTGATGTTTAAAGATGTATTTGTTATATGGAATTGTTGGAAGGTGAGTTGGATTAAGAGTTAAGAAAAGAGTCATAAAGTGGTGACGTTGTGGCCGAAATTGGTATGGAAATTGTTGGACCTTGTTATATGTATTTTATGGACTGTTTTAGTATGTTTTCGGGGCAGAATTTTACACGTCAAGTTGGCATATAATCCCCTTTGGTTTCTGCTTTGTTGTGCCCTTAAATGTGGCTTGTTGGTTGTTGAATTCGGGCCTTAGAAAAGGTGAAAAAGTACGTATAAACAGGGGAAGTGCTGCCCAATTCTCCGTAGAATAAGAGGTCTTTTACTTGGTATTATTCTACCTTAGGAAGTATAAAATTGATAGTAGTACTATTGTCATTTTTTAGAACTCTTCCTAACTTCTTGGAACTCTTCCTATTTTCTTTGAGCATGAACCTTATAAAATGTATAGTACGGTGGACGTACATGTTTTAAATGAAATTGGATTCATTGTAGTATATGAAAGGAATTGTTGAAAGGTATAAGTATACTTGACTTGATTTAAAAGGAAAATTGCCTAGATGCTACAAGTGCTAGTATCTTGGGGTTTATTACACAAAATGATTCTTTTATAAAGAATGGATGTACATAGTATTTTGGGTTGAATTTCCGGATTTTTACATGACATGATAGTGCCTTGAGTTTTATAAAATGCTAGTTCACTCGTTTTGATTTAAAGAGAGTTGGATTATTTAACTTGCATATGTTGTTCATGATAGCCATTGTGCAAGTGTTATATTACTTATTGCGGGGTCAATCCCCGGGATAATATACATTTCATGGACTTGCCCTCCATACTGCGGGTTCAACTCCCATGACATCATTACGTGGATTAGCTCCCCACGATGCGTGTATTACGTATATATACTCATTGCGGGTCTCCAAGGCCTATGCGAGTGAAATAGTCCCATGCGGGTGAAATAGTCTCATGCGGGTGAAATAATCCCATGAATAGGATTGCATAATGATATTACGGGCGGGTGGCCTTAAGGTGGTCATGACTTTCATATTTTGAAACGGTACAGTTTACTCTCATTACTCTCATATTTGCAAGGCACGGTTGTACTGTTATTTTGATTATCATATTTGTCTACTGCTTTATATTTGGACTGTATGATCTCCTTTACAGTACTTACAGTTTTACATACTTGGTACATCTTTCGTACTGACCCCCTTTCCTCGGGGGCTGCGTTTCATGCCGCAGGTGTAGGTACACAGGTTGGTGATCATCGCTCTTAGGATCTCTGTTCGGTTTTTAGGAAAAGCTCAATTACTCCGGAGGCTTATCTTTTGGTACAGACCCCTTGTTTTGTAAGTTTTTGTACACTCAGGGGTATGGCGGGGCTCTGTCCCATCATAGATAGGGTCTAAACTCCTAGAGGTCTGTAGACAGTCGTGGGTTGTACGTATGTGGATTTGTGAACCTATTTTGTATATATGTTCTTGTACTCTGGTTTGGAAGATTCCCGTATATAGTGGCAGCCTTGTCGGATCGCCTATTTGATATATTGACTGGTTGTGACTCCCTCGGGGGACAGGTTCATCCACGTGTAAAAGCAGCCTTGTCGACTTGCCTACGTGGACATGGGTTGCCATTGCAGCGTTACGCTGCCGGATTTCATATTATTATGGTATTGGTTGGCTTGAGTGTGACAGGTCAGTAATGGCGTCCAAATAGGGCGTCGGGTCGCGGCTCGTCGGGTCGGGTCGTGACACCTTCATACCATCACTCCCAAATCATAAGGATATCACTAAACTAAAAAGAATGAATACCAACCTCGCTCAACTAAGTCTTTTAATCATAGCTCCAATATGAACTCAATCTTACATTCTTATCACAATAACACATATTGTAGTATAACGAATGATGTCACATTTAGCCACTCGTGAGCGAATTTAAGAATGGGTCCTCAATGGTGAGATATTGAAACAAAGAAGTTTACACTCTTAGATCGAATCACATACACACGATAATGAGTGAAAGAATGGAAGTTTCTTAAATGTCATATAGCCTCTCGAAGATAGATAAGGAGCTCTTTGTATCGATCCGCAAGACTCTACTAGACATTGCTCATGTACTCATTAGAAAGCTGAACCTAGTTCTCAATATCAATTTATCACGACCCAAAATCCCAAATGACCGTGAGCGCATCTATTTTAACCCATATGTGAACCCCAATTGAAAATCAAGTCTTAAACTATAAATTTAAGAGCATAAATTAAAGAAAAACAACCCACATACTAAATATGTATGGCTCTTAAATAACTTATATATGGACAAGTCTAATTCAAACACCTTCCCAAGACCTGGAAGTCATAAGTACAAAAGTAGCTAATAATTTTACAAGTCTTGACCTACTATTTAAACATTATCTGAGATTAAATAAGATAGAAAATAAAGATAAGAAGTAGTCTGTCCATGTGAAGCACCATTAGCTCACCCTAGACTCTGAGAGAACGTGCCTCAATGATCAACAAGATGGCATCCTCAACTCGTGCTTGAAGCTAAACCTGCTAACAATCATGCACTAGTAAAGTAACCTCATTCTAACCATCTTTCATCCATACCTTCCAAGTTTCCCTTAGCACCAACAATTGGTAAAATATGATCTCTCAATACCAAGAGCCTCAATTATGAATCATTTTGACTATAAAGAATTAGTGCTCGTACTGAACCAATTCTAAGCATTTATATCAACAAGCTCTCCAAACAGAGACCCCAAGCTTAAAATATAAAATAAAATAACAAAGCTCGAAATGGGGTTTTACGTTTCTATCTGGCAGCTCCCTTTTTCGTGATCGCGGACCTCACTATTACAATCGTGAAACCCATTGTCTATCTTTTTCACATCTCGAATCATGGCTTGGACGTAACACGACACTCGATGTTTGGCTGCATGTAATCGAGCAAACCACATGGCTTGCTGGATCATCATGGGCATCAAAAATAGAAAATAATAATTTTAAAACTTGTAAAACTAAATACTGAAAATAATAGTCTAAAAATATAATTACAGAAATAATCTAAAAACATAACAAGCCTGAATAACTGACATGACATGCTAGACTAGTGCATGAAACCTCTGAACATGAGTTTGAAAACTAACTATTTACCGGGATAAGACCATCATACCACTACTGCATGAAAATACATGAATATAAAGTAAATATAACACCCTGAATGAAATAGGGTTCACCAATAGCTGATACGATGAGAATCCTAGTGAGCAGATCCATCAACCTAAAACTCCATACCTGCACCGTGAAATGCTAGCCTCGAGAAAAAGGGATGTAGGTATATTTAAATTGCACTCGTATGTAAAGCAACTGAATGGGCAACCTGTCACGACCCGAGCCGACGGGCCGCGACTGGTGCCCTAGTTGGACACCCTTATACGAATTTGTCACATATAATCAGACTGATACCATGTAAAAGAATGCTGATAATGCTACATATCGGGGTGAACCTGTCACATGAGGAGTCAACATCTAATCAATCATAACAAAATAGGCAAGCCGACAAGGCTGCCACTATATAAGGGAATATCCAAAGCGAACTACAACTGTACAGCTGACCAAAACACGTCTACAACTCACACATGTCCAACCCACATATATATATAGACCTCTAAGAGTATGATAACGCAATATGATGGGACAGGGCCCCGTCGTACCCCTAAATATGCATAAGTCTATATCAAAAGATCTGTATCAAAATGACTAGGCTCCGGAATAACGGAGCTCTCCAAATAGTTGAGCAGAATTTCTAAGATGGAGGATCACCAAACTGAGTATCTGTACCTGCGGGCATGAAACGCAGCCCCCCCGAAGAAAGGGGGTCAGTACGAAAAATATACCGAGTATATATAAAATATGAAGTACTGTAAGGAAGATCATAACTGTCCAAAAGATGACATGAGACAAGTATAATAATCAAAGATATCAATGCACCTGTGCCTTATGAAATGAGAGTCATGTATGTCCATATTATATACCGTACCCGACCCATTACGAGACTCGGCGAATGAAGTCATATACATATACATACCGTACCCGGGCCCCTAGTGAGGGTCTCGGTGAAATGATCATGTGTACACATACCGTACCCGACCCATCATGGGACTCGATAAATGAAGTCATATCCGTGGATGTCTGTCCACATATATCATATCCGTGGATGCCTGTCCACATATATCATATCTGTGGATACCTGTCCATATATATCATATCCGTGGATGCCTGTCCACATATATCATACCCGGTCTATTCTGGGACTCTGTAAAATCATCATATACAAACCGTACCCGGCCCTCTAGTGAGGGACTTGGTGAACTGCGCACGAAAATACCCGGCCCGGGATTCGGTGAAATGATATAACCACATTAGCACGAGTAGATTATCATGAGCAACCATATACAATTTAAATCATCTGACTCTCAATAAAATAAATAGAATGAACTATCACTGTAAATCAAAGACAACTATCATATCAAGTATCAATAGGAATTAGCATTCAAGGGAATTACGTACGTCCGTCGTACGCTCCTTTTATGTAAATCATGCCAAAAAGAAAGAAGGGATAGTTTCACATACCGCTTGTCGTCTATGCCAACTCAATAATTATAATTCGTCTCAATTATCACTTCAACCTATAACAATAATGACATGTCCATCAACTCTATAATTACTAGCATACATTATATATGGAATGATGACTCTATTTTTATAAAACAAATTGGACAGCACTTCCTCTGCGGCATACACACATCTGCAATTCACACACAAGGTCGACAACATCGATAACAAGTCACAACTTAAGGATATAACCAAAACAGTCCCAATTACTCCATATATGTCATCGTTATGTATTCTTTCTCTTTACCTTCATGTAATACAACAACCACAACAACCAAGGTGATTAATACACATATATCTCATGTTAATCCAGCCTATTAATCCATAATAAAACATCCATTAAAACAGTCCTTAAAAACAGTCCATGCTTCAACAATAACGAATGCGAAGTAACATTTTTCTACTCCTTTATTCCTTTAGGACATATATTAGCAACTACCACAATGTGCATGCATCTTTATAACTAAATTTCCAGTATTCTAACTCAACAAAACAGCTCATAAATACAATACAACATGTTCAATAATTTCATACTTGTCTCGGCTTCACCAACATAATACCATAATTCTTCTCATAATTTCTTAAAAACCAATTCATGTTTCAACACTTTCATATAAACAACTATAACTTTAAATATCAATATTTCCTTCAATTTCAACATGCAATTAGTGACAATGATAACAACAACAACAATCAAACCCAATGTATACAAAACAGTCCCAAATCGGTAATGACACTCCAATCGGCTCAACTATGCATGCATTTTCTTACTTCCAATTTGTCTTAACACAAGTTCATCTTAACTACAACATCATTTAACTTCCAATTACTCTACAAGAAGAAGAAATCTTACCTTAGTTTAGCCAAAAACAGTCCATACGGCCAACTGCACCATTTCTTCAACTTAAAATGACATGCATGCCTCCTTTACAAGTTTAAATCCATCTTACTTGCATGTTTTTCTTCCAAATAGTTCATCTCAAAAGCTTAAAGTTGATGGGGCAATTTTCGGCCAGAACTACCGAAACAGTGGTGGTGGTGAGTTTACCATGGCTTAGAACTTTAGTAGAGGAACTTAATCTTGGTAGGGGAGTTAGTTTTGTCTTCAACTTGGCTATGGAAGATGAGGGAAAAATAAAATATGTTTGGAGGAAATATGGGGGATGTGGGAGGGGGTGATTTCGAATTAAGGATGAGGAGTGAGAGGGGCATGGGTATATGTGAGCATGTGGGCTGAAAAAAAATGATGGTGTTGCCATCTTGTTCAACGTGTAGGGGGCACAAGTTCCCATAATTGTCCACTAGTTCCCACTTATCATCCTCTCCACTAAAATTAATCCCACAATTAAATAATCTTAGACCTCAATTCATTTAAATGCTGAAAATTCGACGTCATAATCTCTTTTTGCAACGCGACACTAATCCATAACCCCATTGGGAAAATTCAACTACTAATATTAATTTTCATCGTCACATTTGTTGTATCTAAAATTATTCCGGGATCACATCATTTGTATACTAACTTCCAATACTCGAATCTTATTTTCTTAATTACGGTCTCAATTTATTGCCCTAAAATTACGAGGTGTAACACAACCCATATCAATAACATGGATACATAAAGTAATATGAAAGTGTAAATGTAAACTGTAACTGAATGATGTAAACTACAATATGTAACTGAAACCTGTACATGATCATGATATTCATGATCAAGATGTAACATAAGTAATTTTTTCATTAGGAGAACCTTAGTATAACCGACAACATGAAATAACCACGTAAGTACGTGGAGTATGGTTTATGGCCCGACCATCAGAGTAATCATATACCTTGTCGGGGTATCAGACATGAAAATAACACGAATTGATCCAATCAATTGTCTGAAGGTATTGTCCTAATTTGCGCGAAGCGATCCTTACCCTACGCTGGCATATATAGTTTCAAATCTGAACCTTCTTGATAATCCTATGCTACTCTAAAAAATATGAACATGAATATAAGTGGAATCTGCGCCCATGGTTTTCAAAACATGATTCATAATGTAGTTTATAACATGTAGACATAACATAACTTTTCATGAAAATTTGTATAAATATATGTATATAATTCTTGAGACATGAAAACATGTGAAAATTCCTAAAGTGGAACAACCGGAGTTCATAACTGTAATCTGAGAGCTCATGGAAAAGATAACATGAGCATACATGGATTATGGACATGTTCATGAAGTGTCATCCACAAAATTAAACTGCAGTCAGTAGAAGTGCTCCAAAGCCTCGTAATTTAAGTTGGAATTGATATGAAACAATGGTTCTCAAACCGATCTATGGTCCATGGAACGGAAGTGTGGACCGTAAAATGGGTCGCACTTCTGGGGTCCAAATTCTTCTATTCACTATTTGATTATGCGATGCAGCTTCCCATTCTGTAGTCCGCAATCTGGTTCTACGGTCAGCATAAATAGTTTTTAATGCACTTCTTTATTTTTTTAGCACTTTTATCCATGTTTATGCATTTTTCCTCATTTTGGTGTATTGAGGCAAAAATTCTACAAAAACCAAAATAACGTAAGAAATAAACTCTATAAATATATTAAGGACATCCATAATTCATGCAATTGGTATCAAATATATCGTAGTTTCACGGCACATCAACACCCCCAACTAAAACTATTGCTTGCCCTCAAGAAACCTAAACAATACATAGTTATGACTAATGACAAAACAAAGATGACTATAGTTGGTCTTATTTACGAGTCTACAAGTATGTGTTTCATATGACTGACATCCCCTCACATTTTCAAAACATATTTTAAGAGTGCATTTCTACAATCTAAGATTCTATGAAAGTCAAGACTCAATAGGTATCTAAACACTACTAGTGACTAGATGCGCCTAAGCATTCAATAAGAGAAGCTTTCATTCCACAAGATTCATGTAATTCAAGTGCCCTCACAAGCAGGAAAGTCCCACACTCTTACAAGAAGTTTTCAAATAAGGGGACAAACAAGATCAATCACACTCACAAGGAATGTCTTGTGTCACAAGTATCATGCCATATGCTTACCTTTATTTTAAGTCACCACTACTCAAAGAGTACTCTGTTTCGGATCTCTAGGCATTTCTTCAAGCTTGTAATGTAGGCTTAGGAACATGTAGGATATTCATTTTTAGGTACAAGCGCCGTTTCCCTCTTTTCGCACTACTTATCTTTCATTCTTTTAGCTCAAATCTTTCTTTTATCTTCCAACTTCTTCTTTTTTCATCCATTTTATTCAAGTATCCCATAATTCCACTCTTTTTGTGATTCATTTTTCTTTTCATTTCTATTATTTTTGCATTTCATTTTCTTCTTTTTCTCATTTTTAGTACCACTCACATCACAATCTTCTTCCTTTTTTTTTCTCTCATGTTCCACCACTAACTTAGGCTCTTGGCCTCAATTCACACATCTCATGCATTCAAGGAGGGACCTTGGTTCAAAATATTGTTCATTCCAAAAGGATTTCGATTTATAATGTGGTAGCCAAAGAAAAAGTTTAAAAGCTCTAAAGGGTAAAACTTCTCTCAAGTCACGGGTTAGTCAAAGAAGTCTTTTTCAAAAAGGTTCACTCTCATATGAAAGTCTAAGATCATTTTCTCAACCAAGCAATTTCTAGTTTTATGGTGACAAACCAATGAGGCAAGTGCTAGATAATACAAGCAACCACAGGATATCAATCAAATCTGCACCACTCTATGCATATGAACTACAAGAACCACTATATTTCATATTCTCTATTTAACGCAAGGCTATCATCTCTTGAGATTCAAACACAAGTAGTCATAGAGTCACAAACTGAGGCATACTTTCGTAGAACAATCATTAAAGTGCAATGCTACTCTTGTTTTGAAAATCCATTTTTTCGATGGGTGTCACCAAAATAAAAAACATGTTACACATGCTAGAAACTACATAAAAGTACTAACCAAGTCAAAGTTATTTTATCACTAGGGCATAGTTATTGAACATACACCCTTGGAAAAGAAACACACAAAGAAAAACTAATGGGAACAAAAGCAAAACTATCAATATCATAACAAAATCTAAACATATATATACACAACTAATTGTCAAGTGAAATCCCAAAAACATACATGTTACACCCTAATCCTAACTTTAAGAACATGTGTTGTCCTCAATGAATAAAATAATATAAAGTACAAGGACAACAATTTTGAGGGTCTCCCTAAGGCGTACTAAGTGCCCTCATAAGTCTAGCTCACGAAAGTGACCTCTGTTGGGGAATTAGTGTGATTGTGGAATATGGACTGGCACATATGCATTGCCCATCACATGCTTAGATTGTGGTGATGGTGTTGGACTGGTCTCTCGGGCCTGTGGAGTGGTGTTCACACCTAAGGAGTAATAGGACCTCTAGCATCAATCTCGATTTGTGACTCCTACACTACCCCACTAGTACCAATCATAGAAGTCTCTTGACGAGACCACTCAGCCACCGCATCAAGAACTTCCTTTTCTGTCAACTATAGGTCTTCCTCATCTATAGAGTGGGGCTTATCAAGCTCCTCCTCATCAATCTCATTATCCTCAACCTATCTCTCTAAGTCATTCAGAGTCTCACCAACACTTTCTCTCCGGTCCTCCAACCCGAACTCACTCACCTGATATGACTCAATACTCTCTGCCTGAAGCGGATATCAAGGAGGTCGTCAATATCAGCATTATCCAAGTTTTCCACTTCTTTCTTTAAGACAATGTCTGCCCGAAGTGAAGAAACATCACCGCCACTATCGGCCTCCAACCTCTCTACCCAGCCTGTCAATAGAATGAGTACATTGTCATGGTACTTCAATTTCTGTTGTACTGCACTTAAGGCCGTCGTGATCGGGGCTATGGTATTCCAAATGTTACACCTCATGTTTTCATGCATCGCCGTCATCATAATATATCTATCTTAGGCTCAGAGATAGAAAGACCCCTCCAAGAAGTTTAAAAATGGTTTATCGAAGTGTTGAATAAATTTTGGAAAATTTTAAGACTAATCAGATTAACGAAAGTAAGTTTCAATGAAATATCGATAAAATGTCGTTGCCCAGAGTGATATGCTAACAACGAAACATGGTATGAAAATCGCAAACTAGGTCTGCAAGATGCAGATTGACCGCAAAATATTATAAAAACTTGATTGCATTCTGGGCAATTTTGCGGCTCGCAGACCTATTCTGCGATCTGTAGTTTGCATCGCAGATCAGGGTCGGTGCAAGTTTATCATTTCCTAATATAAGGCGTTGCTTCGACTAATAATTCATTTATATTCATTTTTCAACCTTAGAACTGATCCTAAACACTCTCTAAGAAGTCTTGAATGAGCCAAAATTAAATCAAAGGAAAAACTACATAAATCTGACATGGGGAATACCATGATCATCGTTAGATCATCTTCTTCTTTGTGATGACTATTTTGAAGGAATGTTGGTGGTGAAGTAAGCTTGTTATTGAAGTATTCTTGTATTTAAAGTAAGGTTCATCCTCATTTAACTATGATTAATTAAGGTTTTGGAGAGAATTGTTGAAAATCCTCCTAAACTATGTGAATTGAGAGTGTGTTATGAAGTTGATGAGTTTGTGGATATGGAGGAAGGTTTGTATGAAGTTGTAGTATTATAAATCATGTTAATTTCTATGTAAAAGCTTAAGTAAACTTCATGAACATAAGGTATTTGATAAAATATCCAAATGAATTTTCTTATAAGTTTGGAATTTGTTGGTTATATCAATCGTTTATATAATGTAGATAATTACTCGTAAAACACTCGAGGACTTCTGGAACCCATATAGGATATAAAAAAAAGGTATGTAAGGCTCACCTATTTCTTTATGGCATGATCGATACGAAAACGGGAACTACGCAATGATATCCGAAAACCACTATATTCTTAGCCTTAAGAAAATACTTGTAATTCACGTTGTCAAGTTGCTATTGTACAATAACTATCCATTTCTGAAGTTACTTTCTGTATCTCAAAGTATCCTTCTTATGTCAATGTAATAAGGTTCTTTATTGGTTTTCGTTGAAACCTAAGTCAATAATGTTATCTATCGTCTATACGGTGTCAGATGGAAGAGCAATAAGTGACAAGTTATCCGTATAAGGATAGTAGATGGTGTAATGACCATACCTCACTCCGATGAGTCGAAAGAGTATTATCTGGTTCTTAAATGGTCGTCATATATATATATATATATATATATATATATATATATATATATATATATATATATATATATATATATATATATATATATATATATATATATATATATATAACATATTAATATTGCCCACAAAGGTCTATGGTGTTATATAAGCAACTATAAAAATATGATATTGCCCACAGAGGCCTGCGGATTTATATACATGATATATTATATGAAAGATATTTTCCACAGAGGCCTACGACGTTATATACGCGATTATATTTTATTTATGTATATTATTGTCCACAGAGGCACTTCTGAGTTACATGTTGTTTCATTTAGTTTGCTTTACTCATTGATGCTTCATGTTGACACCCAATTTTGACCCTCTCGTCCGGACATTAACTATAAAATTACGTTAAATTTTCACAATAATCTTTAATAATTTTTAAAATAATAAAATTCAACAATAAAATATTAATGCATGCACAAGTAAGCAATTTAATAATGACACCTCGTCTCACGTAGAAAATTAAACACTTAGAGTCTCGCGCCCGCATTTATTAATTTTAAACCCTGTCATAATTCTTAAATGATAATAAATAGCAATGACATCATAGTCGCATTTATTAATACGCAAAACAATTTCATAATTATTGTAGCGCCTAAAGTCATATTAAGATAATTTTAACTTAAAATGATAAATAATGCACAATAAATAAGATTTTAAATAATAGCACCGCATTTTAAGTAAAAGCATTAAGCAATCCTTAAATATCGTATCTGCATTCAGCATTTAAACAATTTAATAATAATCTAAGCTCCATTCAATTTTAATTTAACATCGCAAAGTACGCATAATAAATAAGTTTTTTTAACGGCATCTCGTTATAAAATATTAAGCACTAATAGCACGCCCGTCTGTATTTTTTTTTGTAATAATTTAAACTCAATATTAGATTAATAAAGCACCTAAATAATTTAATCACAATTTAAATATTTTAATTTACCACTAATCAATTAAATAATACACTACCCAAATTAAAACACCTAAAACTAATACCTAATTCTACCCAACCCAAAACCTTTAACCCGCTGGCCCAACACCCCAAATTTGACAGCCAGCCGCGGCCACTGCACTTATACTTACCCTCATCGTCCCTAACATCAGCAACAAAAACACAAGCGAAAACTTAAAAAAACCCTAACCTAAAGCAACTGCCGCATACACCCCTCCCCTTTACCCGCGAAGCTCGCCGAATTTTCAGGGTGGAAAATCCGGCATAACTAAACCAAATCCTTCAAAAATTGTTTACCTTACCATAACCATTCAAAATCGTTACATGTAATATTTACCTTCTAAAATTACACTCAAGAAGCTTACCATAAATCGTTCTAAAATCAGCACCGAATCAAGCACGAATCGCACGAGAATCAGCATTGAAAACCTTACCAAATCAAAACCCGAAATTGGAACTATATATACATAGCAATTTAGGCATACAGATGAAACTTTTTCATCATGCAAAAAGGGGGAGAAAAAAAATGGAGGAGATTCGCATAAGGCATCGGCAGTTAGGGATTCAGCATTCAGAAATTAGCAGCCTAAGAGCAAGAACAGAAGTTCGAAGCCCCTTTTAATACTAGTCCAGAAATCAGCAAAAGCCCTGTCTTTTAAATTCGCATAGCAATACAACCCCGAGTGAATCGACGACTTGATACGCTGCCTCGGTTCGCTGCCCGGAGAAGGTAAAATCGAATTTTTCTCAGTTCATTTTGTATCGATGTGTCTTTTTGTATTGGTTCATTAGTATTTGTGTTCATTGATGCATAAAGACGATGCTGGCCATTGTTAAAATTATTTGTTAATTTGTTCACTGGATTATTGATACCTAAATATGCCGAGTCATATATTCTATGTCCCTTATGCATTTGTTGTGTTCTATGTTGGTTAATCCCGTTAAACTCAGTCTTGTCGTGTTGATGTTTCTTCCTTTCTGTCCGTACATACCTACTGTTGTGTTCAGGTCAAGATGCGATGTGTTTTTGACAGGATTTAAATTGGTGCCAAGTTGATTCCAAGATTTATGACTGAATTCTAGATAGTTAATACAGTTAGTTAAAATACATGATGAACTCTTTCTGGAATGCCGCCTAAGATCTGCAGAGAACATACATATAAGTTTGAAATGGTTCAAGTTAACTTGCTTAACTGATAATTTTAAATGATGGGTATAGGTTCAAACCATGTCGTCCCAGGTTTGAAGCCAGTTTACTCTGAAAAGGATTAGGGAACTCGCTTGGGTTCACTTCTAAGTACCACACTGTTTGAGGCTTTTAACGAAGTTGATAAACGTAAAGCGACTTGTTTGCATGTCTGGACAGTTAGCCCATGTCCCACTTGTATGAATTGAAATCAGGTTGACTACTCGTATTGGCATCTCAGCCTGGGTTAATGCATATGAAACTCCTCAAAAATCTTATATGAGTCCATCCATCATAACTGGTAGTTTCAAACTAAATACCCCTCTGCATGCCTCACGAGAATTTGTTCAACTACTTTTTGCTTGCTTGCTCATTGCCTCGAAATAAAAAATGCAAGGATATATGGATAGTATACTCAGCACATCACACCCATATATTTAGCATGTCATTGTGTACATCATTTAGTATGCGTCTGAGGCTCATTCTATCCTTATTTCTTTAAAAATCATCTTTGTATAGTAATTGTCCCCTGAAGCCTAGCCATGACCAAATTATCTTGGCTGTACGCTGGGCCCATCTATGCAATCTGATAGATTCTGAGAACTGTGCATATGCAGTGGCATGTCTTTACATTGGAAGATATCTTGTGCATCCTCTGCCTAATTGTAGTGCCTAGACTTATGGTCTGGGTTGGACTACATTTCTGCTTCCTGTTTACTTAAATATGTCTAACTGCTTAGATTGATATAGTGGAAGACGTGCTACGTGTTTATCTATATATTCACATTATTAATATGACTTGGGTCGATACTAATCCTTATCTTTCTTTTTACATGGCACGCATCGGAGCAAAAAACGAAGAGTCTCATGGCGAGACTCATCACAAAGCTACAGCAAATAAAGACCCGCATCTATGTGCATTTCTCTATCCACATTGGGTAATTCCAACCCGCCGGCGAATAGCACCGCCACTCTGTCGAGTCCTTTTAATTCCTATCCCGCCCCGTTTATTTATGTAATTAACTGTCTAACACTCGTACATTAGCAGTAAGTTGCCTAGAATAATTAAACTTTGGGTCACCATTAGAAATTAGTTCGACATTAGAAATTGGCTTGTTCCTTTAAGTTAATTATTTTTAGCATTGGTTAAATCATAGTAGATCATCTAACAATTTCCCACCGGCATAAATATTCAGGTTGCTAAGATATTATTAACAACAGGAGAAATCTATTTTTTATGAACTCTTGCTAGCATGCATAATAAATCCTTTTTTTTAGCCTTTGCATAATAGGTATTTTTCATATGATTTTGTAAACACACACTTTTCATGTCATTAAATATTTTTATGAACGCATGTTTTCCACTAAGGACATTTTAAACATAATCTTACATTTTCTCTTAGTCGAAAATACATCTCAAGTGTTTTAAATATTTTAAATACCCTTTAAAACATGCATTCTTTAGCCATAATAATTAACCTAGGTTTGAACGGACAACCGCAAGTTAGCGGATTCTTTAGGGTGCATGACCCCTTCCCTTTAGGATAATAAAGAACCCTTGCCCAGAATCTAATTAAGTTTAGCAGACCATAAAAATGGAGCTAATGTTTACTTTAAACTAGTTAACATTTAGGTGTCCTAATTCACCCAAAATAATTAGGTGGCGACTCCGCGAACCCTTTTAGCATTTAGCACCTTTTGCATGATTTTAGCACATTAAGCACCTTTTCAACACTTTAGCATTTTATTATTTATTTTCTAACCCTTTTATTTAAGCAGGAGTTTCTATAAAAATGCCGCGGTCGAAAAATGGTGTGACAGAAATGGCGACTCCGCTGGGGATTTTAGGGTCTTAACCACAACAGACCTAGGGTTATTATTTGGCCATTATTTTTGCATTTAACTTTTGTGTTGTATTTTGTTTTATTGCTACCTGCTTTACTGCTTTCCTTAAACTGGCATTCCGCTCATATTTCTTCCACTCTGGAAAATTCACACAATCACACACTGCATGCGAGGTGCGCTTGGTGCATCAGCAAAATTCTTTCTTCAAAAACCAAATTTAGGAGAGTTGGTAATATACGTGGAGTGTCCGGTCTAACCGGTGGCCGCGTAGCCTTCTCACTCGAGTTTTTCGCTCGGGAACCTTGCGTCTAGAAAAGCCAAATCTTAGAAACTTAAGATAGAGCTATACCACCCTTTATTTTAAGGCATGCATGCATTTACCTTAGGTGGGTCGGTCCATGGTATCGACGCCACAATTAGGAAAACACCAACTTGTCGACGGGTTTCTCAACCCAACGACCAACCAGCATATTATGTGTAGCGCGACAATGATAGACAAATCCAAGCCTAAACATGACATGCTGAAATTGAAAAAAGTGCATCGTCATTTCGTCGTCATTTCCAACAAAAGCATTACGGTTGGATGGCTTGGACAAATCCATCATAACCTCGCATATGTGACGTTTAGGCCTACCTCTGGCATAAAGGGGTCCCCATGCATGTTAGGACTCGCTTGCAATGTGACAATTTATGTGCAACATGTACTTGCTAAATGTTTTACACTTTTGCAAAATTACGTGCTTTACACTAACGCAGTTTGCTACATTTTGTCTAAAAGGATTTATCATCTCCCCCAAAGGTCGATTTGTATTTGACTAAGAAATGACAGAGCATCGATATTTCACAAGATCAAAGGCACGGTCCAGCGACATGACTGATTCCAGGGCATTTGAGCAGACGAGTCGGAACCCGTCTTGGTTTCTATAGACAAAGCAGAGGTCTCAGAAAAGAAAGGCGGCGCGGATCCGATCGAACACCTCGCCCAATTACCGCAGCAAATGGCAACCCTGCAGGCCGAAATTAAAAGGCTCAGAAACATCACTAAAGCACTCGTCACTGCAAATAACCAAAACAGTCAAAATCCTCCAATTTATTACCAGTACCCTCTTACTACATATCTCATTCAGCCAATATACAATGCACCTATATATCTGCTGCAAAACCAAATGCCTACCGTACCCCAGCCAAACACAAACCAAGATAAAAGGCCACCACAAACCTATTTTCGCAATATATACGACAACCCCTTGCGATACCCACCTGTGTATACGCCACGACCAAAAGCCCGTCCACTAAACATCTTCACACCCCGCCTAAATGCCACAGAAAGGCTAGTCAAAGTATACACCCATTTAGCCGAGCCTTTGTCGCAGTTGTACGAGAGGTTGAGAGTTGCAGGGATACTCCAGCCAATTCCAAAGAATGTGCCCAATCCCAAATCCAAAGCTCACGATAAGAACAAAAGTTGTGCATACCATTCTGGAGCCATCGGACACGACATGGGAAGGTGTTATACATTCAGAGACAAGGTAAGGGAGCTGATCAAAGAGGGAGTCATTCGGCGGATGACGCCCCAACGAGTACAATGAACCCCAAAGGAAGAGAGTGTTCCTCGCCGAACCCGCCACTTTGAATCGGGCCATTATCCAAGCATGCACCGCGCAGAAGTCAAAAGAAGGTGGTACTGATAGCAGAGCATGAAGACCCAGCCAGCCATGATGCAGAGCAAGAAGGCATATTGGTGGGATTTGCACCCTTGTTCTGGTCCGCCTAGAGCCCGGATAAGAAAGAGCAATTTAGTTTAGCAGAATAATTTAAGACTCATATTTAAGTTTTCATAATGTTTTGCTTAAGTTTTCATGTAGTTGGACCTACGTTCGACCTGATTCCCTTGGCGGATACGTAGGAGGCCATATCGGCCTCGGTCCCACCTTTAGAATTTTACCCAATTCCCGCTTGTAATGAACTACATCATGACCTGATTCCCTCATGAGGATACGTAGGTGGCCTAAATCGGCTTCGGTCACACCATTAGGAAACTTTCTCTTCGTTATGAAAATAACAAGAATACACATAATATACAAGCAACCCCATTGAGACCCACTTTAGGCCAAATGCCGCTGCATATTCAAATCGGGACAAGGTAGAAACTGCATGCGGGTTGCAGGTCCAAGCAGGCCAGGCACGCAGATGTCAAGGAACAAGGCGGCGAAGTCAAATACGAATCGACCCCCCCCCCCCTCAAAAACTCACAAATTTTCTTTGAGCGCAGGTTTTTCATATTAACAGAAGCAGAAAGTGCAACAGCCGAAGCAGAAAATACGGCAAAAAGTTTCTTCGCAGAAGCAGAAAGAAGCAGCAGAGGCAGATGATATGACAACAATCCAAAGTTCAAAGTCTGCACTAGAAGCAGCAGAAACAGAAAGGGTCATCGACAATCAGCAGTCAAAATTCAAAATTCCGCAACAAACTCTAGCGCAACAACTCGGGCATAAAGTCAAATTTGCAACCCACGCATCGCACACAACAAAGGCATCATGACAACTCGTCAGTTGCAGCATGTTCGTGCAAGGACAACATCTCAGTATTCGCATCATCTTGCATATCAGGGACGACATCTCTACCCATAGAATTGCACTTCTCATATGTATTTATCATTTCGTTTAAACAGGTATACACTAACTTTTTCTCAAACTTAGCTTGCAGGAGCATTTATTCTACAGGATCAGCAGCAATACGTCTAGGCAACGACGTCAGCAGCAATACGTCCAGGCAACGACGTCATCAATATTGCGTCTACGCAATGACGCCAGCACACGCCCAGTAACGCCACATCGCGATGCGTCACGCAACGACGCCAAAGAAGAATACGCCCGTGCAATGACGCCACGATCAAGGCGTCACGCAATGACACCAGCAGAAACACGTCCAGGCAATGACGTTATTAGCATTACGTCTAGGCAACGACGTCATCAGCATTGCGTCTACGCAACGACGCCAGCAGCAATACGTCCAGGCAACGACGTCATCAACATTGCGTCTACGCAACGACGCCAGCATCAATACGTCCAGGCAACGACGTCATCAGCATTGCGTCTACGCAACGACGCCAGCAACAACACGTCTAGGCAATGACGTTATCAACATTACGTCCAGGCAACGACGTCATCAGCATTGCGTCTACGCAACGACGCCAGCAGCAATACGTCTAGGCAACGACGTCAGCATCAACACGTCCAGGCAACGATGTCAGCATCAATACGTACAGGCAACGACGTCATCAGCATTACGTCTACGCAATGACACCAGCAGCAACACGTCCAGGCAACGACGTTATCAGCACAACAAGTCCAAAAACGACGCCAAGTCCAAAAACGACGTCAAGTCCAAAAACGACGCCAAGTCCGAAAACGACGCCAGCAGCAATACGTCCAGGCAACGACGTCATTAGCATTACGTCTACGCAACGATGCCAGCAGCAACACGTCCAGGCAACGATGTTATCAGCACAACAAGTCCAAAAACGACGCCAAGTACAAAAACGACGTCAGCAGAAATACGTCCAGGCAACGACGTTATCACCACAACAAGTCCAAAAACGACGCCAAGTCCGAAAACGACGTCATGCAGCAACACGTCTATGCAACGACGTTATCAGCACAACAAGTCCGAAAACGACGCCATAATGCCATATGTCCGAAAACGACGCCACATCCAAAACGATGTCATCAGCATATCACATCTACGCAAGGACGATTTCTATACTCTCAAAATTGCATTTCTTATTCATGCTTTATTATTCGCTTTAGCGCTTATGCACTAACTCTTTCTTGAGCTTTAGTCTACAGGGGCAGTTGCAGCAAGGACAACATATCCGCATTCACAATCGCAACACGTCCGTGCAAGGGCGAAATCACAGTATTTGCAGCAGGCATCACACTTTTGCAGGATAGCATTTTCTACTCACACAATTACATTGATTATAAATTCATGCGTTATCATTTTGCCTTAACAGTTATGCACTAACCGTTTGTTTAAGTCTTAGCATGCAGGAGCAGGAGCACAACGTGGATTTTCTCTTACAGCGAACCGGGGCAATTTGTTGGGGGGGCCAACCTTCCCAACAAATGGCAGAAGCGGCCTCAAGCGTCGGTCCACTCACTCCACATCACCATAAAGCCAGTATCATAAGTCGATACCGGTACACCCCAGGTTCAAGCCAGTTTATTTTGTTTTATTTTTACACCACAGCCCAGTGTCGTCAAAACTCGACACTGGGACAAAATTTGAGTCCGCGTTAGCCCGCCTTGGTGTTTGACCATGGTAGCCCAGTGTCGTCATAACTCGACACTGGGACAGTTTTGAGTCCGCGTCAGCCTTGTCTTAATTTCCCAGCATTTTTTTGCAATTCTTCGGATCGAGACAAAATTGGCTATAAGTCAACGTCTTTATCCGAAGACTCTTCCATCATCTCCATACAAAGAGGGACAACTTGTTGACACCCAATTTTGACCCTCTCGTCCGGACATTAACTACAAAATTACGTTAAATTTTCAGAATAATTTTTAAAATAATAAAATTCAACAATAAAATATTACTGCATGCACAAGTAAGCAATTTAATAGTGACACCGCGTCTCACGTAGAAAATTAAACACTTAGAGTCTCGCGCCCGCATTTATTAATTTTAAACTCTGTCATAATTCTTAAATGATAATAAATAGCAATGACATCATAGTCACATTTATTAATACGCAAAACAATTTCATAATTATTGTAGCGCCTAAAGTCATATTAAGATAATTTTAACTTAAAATGATAAATAATGCACAATAAATAAGATTTTAAATAATAGCACCGCATTTTAAGTAAAAGCATTAAGCAATCCTTAAATATCGTATCTGCATTCAGCATTTAAACAATTTAATAATAATCTAAGCTCCATTCAATTTTAATTTAACATCGCAAAGTACGCATAATAAATAAGTTTTTTTTAACAGCATCACGTTATAAAATATTAAGCACTAATAGCACGCCCGTCTGTATTTTTTTTGTAATAATTTAAACTCAATATTAGATTAATAAAGCACCTAAATAATTTAATCACAATTTAAATATTTTAATTTACCACTAATCAATTAAATAATACACTACCCAAATTAAAACACCTAAAACTAATACCTAATTCTACCCAACCCAGAACATTTAACCCATTGGCCCAACACCCCATTTCACACCCGCAGCCCATACCACAACACTGCACTTATACTTACCCTCATCGTCCCTAACAGCAGCAACAAAAACACAAGCAAAAACCTAAAAAAACCTAACCTAAAGAAACCACCGCATACACCCATCCCCTTTACCCGCGAAGCTCGCCGGATTTTCAAGATGGAAAATCCGGCATAACTAAACCAAATCCTTCAAAAATCGTTTACCTTACCATAACCATTCAAAATTGTTACATGCAATATTTACCTTATAAAATTACACTCAAGAAGCTTACCATAAATCATTCTAAAATCAGCACCGAATCAAGCACGAATCGCACGAGAATCGGTATTGAAAACCTTACCAAATCAAAACCCGAAATTGGAACTATATATACATAGCAATTTAGGCATACAGAGGCATCTTTTTCATCATGCACAAAGGGGGAGAAAAAAAAGGAGGAGATTCGCATAAAGCATCGGCAGTTAGGGATTCAGCATTCAGAAATTAGCAGCATAAGAGCAAGAACAGAAGTTCGAAGCCCCTTTTAATACTAGTCCAGAAATCAGCAAAATCCCTGTCTTTTAAATTCGCATAGCAATACAACCCCGAGTGAATCGACGACTTGATACGCTTCTGCACGCCTTGAGGAAGGTAAACCAATTCTTCTCGATCATTTTGTATCATTGTCTTTTTGTATTGGTTCATTAGTATTTGTGTTCATTGATGCATAAAGACGATGCTGGCCATTGTTAAAATTATTTGTTAATCTGTTCGCTGGATTATTGATGCCTAAATATGCCGAGTCATATATTCTATGTCCCTTATGCATTTGTTGTGTTCTATGTTGGTTAATCCCGTTAAACTCAGTCTTGTCGTGTTGATGTTTCTTCCTTTCTGTCCGTACATACCTACTGTTGTGTTCAGGTCAAGATGCGATGTGTTTTTGACAGGATTTAAATTGGTGCCAAGTTGATTCCAAGATTTATGACTGAATTCTAGATAGTTAATACAGTTAGTTAAAATACATGATGAACTCTTTCTGGAATGCCGCCTAAGATCTGCAGAGAACATACATATAAGTTTGAAATGGTTCAAGTTAACTTACTTAAATGATAATTTTAAATGATGGGTTTAGGTTCAAACCATGTCGTCACAGGTTTGAAGCCAGTTTAGTCTGAAAAGGATTAGGGAACTCGCTTGGGTTCACTTCTAAGTACCACACTGTTTGAGGCTTTTAACGAAGTTGATAAACGTAAAGCGACTTGTTTGCATGTCTGGACAGTTAGCCCATGTCCCACTTGTATGAATTGAAATCAGGTTGACTACTCGTATTGGCATCTTAGCCTGGGTTAAATCATATGAAACTCCTCAAAAATCTTATATGAGTCCATCCATCATAACTGGTAGTTTCAAACTAAATACCCCCCTGCATGCCTCACGAGAATTTGTTCAACTACTTTTTGCCTGCTTGTTCATTGCCTCGAAATAAAAAATGCAAGGATATATGGATAGTATACTCAGCACATCAGACCCGTATATTTAGCATGTCATTGTGTACATCATTTAGTATGCGTCTGAGGCTCATTCTATCCTTATTTCTTTAAAAATCATCTCTGTATAGTAATTGTCCCCTGAAGCCTAGCCATGACCAAATTATCTTGGTATCAGACTGGGCCCATCTATGCAATCTGACAGATTCTGAGAACTGTGCATATGCAGTGGCATGTCTTTACATTGGAAGATATCTTGTGTATCCTCTGCCTAATTGTAGTGCCTAGGCTTATGGTCTGGGTTGGACTACATTTCTGCTTCCTGTTTACTTAAATATGTCTAACTGCTTAGATTGATATAGTGGAAGACGTGCTACGTGTTTATCTATATATTCACATTATTAATATGACTGGGGTCGATACTAATCCTTATCTTTCTTTTTACATGGCACGCATCGGAGCAAAAAACGAAGAGTCTCATGGCGAGACTCATCACAAAGCTACAGCAAATAAAGACCCGCATCTATGTGCATTTCTCTATCCACATTGGGGAATTCCAACCCGCCGGCGAATAGCACCGCCACTCTGTCGAGTCCTTTTATTTCCTATCCCGCCCCGTTTATTTGTGTAATTAATTGTCTAACACTCGTACATTAGCAGTACGTTGCCTAGAATAACTAAACTTTGGGTCACCATTAGAAATTAGTTCGACATTAGAAATTGGCTTGTTCCTTTAAGTTAATTATTTTTAGCTTTGCTTAAATCATATTAGATCATCTAACAATTTCCCACCGGCATAAATATTCAGGTGGCTAAGATATTATTAACAACAGGAGAAATCTATTTTTTATGAACTCTTGCTAGCATGCATAATAAATCTTTTTTTAGCCTTTGCATAATAGGTATTTTTCATATGATTTTGTAAACACACACTTTTCATGTCATTAAATATTTTTATGAACGCATGTTTTTGTTATACCCCGTATTTCCAGATTATGTACGTGAGGGCGTACGTACAAAAGTTTAAGCCTTAAGTTAGGCTAGGGACGAAATTTGTGCACAACTAGCAAGGAGAAATACGGTTGCAACATTTATAATTTTTGCGGATTTTTCCGAGAGATGAAATATTTTGGACCAACGAGAGGGTGACAAGTGTCACCCTGAAGTGGGCGGAAGTTGGGACGAAAACATGGCACGTTTTGCCTTTCTTTTTTTGTCAAGGAGTTGGTAGGATATTTTGTGTAGTTGTTGAGCAAGTGGGACCCACAAACACATGTCCAAATCTTCACCCTACACTTGCCCACCACTTGGCTTAATCTTGGTCATTGAATGTCCTATAAATACCCCTCTAATGCAAGACTATTTCTTCATCCTCACTTGAAATTCCAAGTCTAAAAACCCTCTCCCCCTTAGTGTAGTTTTCGTCCAAGGCTCCCCCTCCCCTTTTGAGAGGCCTTGTCCGAAACATCCCCCCCCCCCCCTTGCCTAGTAGTTTTCGTAAAATACCCCCCCCCCCCCTTGGTAGAAAAGTATTCTCCAAGTATTGTTACTATTCCAAAATACTCGCCCAAATACCTTGTAGTATTCCAAGGTTACACCTATACTAAAAGCCCAGAAATACTATTATACTTCCTTTAGCCACTAAACGAAACCCTAAGGAAATCTTCATAGCGTGTTGAAGTATTAAGAAGATGTTGTGTAGAACTTCTAAGGGTTGTTTGGAGCGGGTTGGAGCGCCCAGAGTAAGAGCTAAACGTTGCTCAGGATCGACATTAAAACTTGGATAATTTTGGGCTTATCGAGGTAAATACTCTTGTCCTTCTATTGTAATTGGAAATTACATACTGTAGTAGTATAGAAATGAGTATAAGATATATAGAAGGATAGTATAAGAGAAGAGAATTGAATTGAAATCACATCAGAAGAATATTAAAGAAGAAGACTGAACTGTACTTACATAGGACTGTATTTTACAGTAGACTTGTGTAGATTGGCGGGTAGGGAAGTGCTGCCCAATTTTCCGTAGAATAAAGGAATCTGTATCTAGAATTATTCTGCAGAGTAGTCTAGATGTTGATAGACTTATTGACCGATATAGGTTGAAGTACTGCGAGTAGCATATTCTACTCGAAAGGTGGAAAAGGCTAGCAGGATTACAGTACTTTGGAGCTTTTTGCTAATAGTCGATAATCGTCGCGAGGTATGTGATTCTTCCTATCCTCTTGAGCATGATATTTTAAAAGAATATATATAGTACGGTAGACGTACGTGGGCTAACTGAACGTGGTTTTACTTCGATGTCTTTTGACTTGAGTTTTAAATAATATAAGAATCTTGAAGTATTTCAAAAGAATTAAGAATCGTTTTTGAAAGAAGAGTAATACCTGGTTTTAAAAGCTTAAGAGTTATACTAGCTTTATGGGAAGTTAGGTATAACGACTTAAGAGAAATAAAAAGAATGGTTTATTGATTTTAGAAGTTAAGAGACTTAATCTTAAAAGATAAGAGACTTGACTTAATCGAATTGATATGAAAGTTGTTTAGAAGTGTGAAACCTCATTCGTGAGTAATGAGTAATTGGTTTTAAAGAATAATGTTTCTTGATTTGGAAATGAGAATAAGTATCGAATGAACCACTGCCGTGTTAATAAAGGAAAATGTATTGACAAATAAGTAATTACATTAAAACCAGTAGAAACCTCCATCTGCATAGAAGCGAAGATAAGACAAAATTGTATTACATTTCCTAGATCATTGCTGCTTTAATAAGATTGTTATAAACAAAAATCCCTCATAAGGCATATGTTGCTCAAAATGTTTTAAAAGAGAATTACGTTGTTAAATGATTAAGACTATGAACTATGAAATCTTTCGAAAATAAGAGACGTGAATATTTGAAATTAGGCAAACTTGAACTTTGGAAAAGAATGTTGTAACTTGATTTTAAAAGGAGAAGTGTTTTGGTTTAAAAAGGAAGGTATGGAAGTTGTTTTGGTTTACTTAAAATGTTAGTCACTCTATTTTTTATAATACGGGCATCGGGTGACCTTTGTAAAAGAAATGGATCCTTTAAAAAGAATTTAACGTACGTAGTACTCTGGGGTTAAAAACCTGGACTTTGGCATAAAATGATAGTACCTTGAGTTGTGTGTAACTTGCCTATGTTTGTGTGTGATAGCCTTGTCGTGCTAGTATTGTATTTCTATACCACCGCGTCTCTCAATGGAGGGTCGGCTGATTTGTTATGATATTACTTGGACGTACCGGCAGTGACGGAGAATTCCACGGGTACGCTCCTATTGATAGTGTTATTCCATGAACTAGCTCTCCATGAGGTTTTTATTGATTCGGCCTTGGTATCTGGTGGTTGGCTTTCGTACTTTCCCCATCTCGTGGCTGATTCGCCTCGTACACAGTAGTTAGCCTTCGACTTGCCCTGCTCGGTTTAGTGGCGAATTCTCGTGATACGCCTTGGTATCCGGTAGTTAGCCCTCAGATTGCCCCGGCCACACGTGACACGGCTGGTATCCGTAGTTGGCTGCACTTGCCCGTGCTTCGCGTGGCGGAGTCTCGTGATCTGACCTTGGTATCCGTAGTTAGCCTCGATTGCCGGCCACCACGTGACACGGCCTTAGTATCTGGTAGTTGGCTTTCGTACTTGCCCCGTATCAGCTCCGTGGTTTGATTGTATAGTATTGTTAGTACCGCTTTGGTATCTGGTAGTTGGCTTTCGTACTTGCCCCGGTCAGTTGATGATGCGGCTTTGGTATCTGGTAGTTAGCCTTCATACTTGCCCCGTACGGTTTTATGACTCGAGTAGGACTTGGAGTTCTGTGTACCGGTGTTATTATATCATGTATCGCCGGATGAGGAAGGTATTCCACGGGCATGATTGATGTTGAGGGCGTGAGACCCATAGTTATATTTGAGTGATGACTTTGAGGGCGTGAGTCCCTGACTTACATGACTGCTTATTTATTATGGACTGTAGTTTGGTTATCATACATGTCTCTTGCTTTATATAGACTACTATGATTTCATTTACAGTATTTTCAGTTTCACATACTTGGTACCTGTATCGAATTCTCCTCGGCCGTGTGTTCATGCCGCAGGTAGAGGTACACCAGTCGTTGATCCTCGCTCTTAGGATCACAGTTCAGCGTATTGGGAAGCTTCGTTTCTCCGGAGGCTTATCTTTTGGTATAGTCCCCTGTCACTGTAGGTACTTGTACATTCAGGGGTATGGCGGGGCCCTGTCCCGTCATGTTGTATAAAAACTCTTAGAGTGCATGTAGTACTGGCAGTGTGGTTTGTAAGGATGTAATCGTTCAGCTTTTAGTATATATGCAAAAAGGTAACTTATTGGTTGCTTTTATTCATATATCTTGTTTAATATTTAAAGTTTTTTTTTTCCGCTGATTTTCTCTGATGTTGTATCACTAGGGTGCCCGGGGTAAGGCACCAGTCACGGGCCCGGGATCGGGTCGTGATAGTTTTCCACTAAGGACATTTTAAACATAATCTTACATTTTCTCTTAGTCAAAAATACATCTCAAGTGTTTTAAATATTTTAAATACCCTTTAAAACATGCATTCTTTAGCCATAATAATTAACCTAGATTTGAACGGACAACCGCAAGTTAGCGGATCCTTTAGGGTGTCTGACCCTTCCCTTTAGGATAATAAAGAACCCTTGCCCAGAATCTCATTAAGTTTAGCAGACCATAAAAATGGAGCTAATGTTTACTTTAAACTAGTTAACATTTAGGTGTCCTAATTCACCCAAAATAATTAGGTGACGACTCCGCGAACCCTTTTAGCATTTAGCACCTTTTGCATGATTTAGCACATTAAGCACCTTTTCAACACTTTAGCATTTTATTATTTATTTTCTAACCCTTTTATTTAAGCAGGAGTTTTATTTTAATGTCGCGGTCGGAAAAGGGCGTGACACTTCATTTACATTTTTATGCCTTAAATATTCAGTATATTCTTTCGTACTGACGTGGTGGTAAAGATCCCTAAAGGCTACGGTTGGATCAAATATCCAATTGGTATTATCTAGGGATAGGAACTTAATTATCTTATCGGAAGTAGGCTTATGGTGTACTAGAAGGTTATGGTCGGGTTTCTTCCTCCTTCTCACACACGTCCTATTGTTATCTATGAAATCTCAGATCTCCTCTAAGGTTGGGGTCATCACAAAATCTTCGAACCTAAACACCATTTTATCACAATTCCAATATCCAGTAAGGACTTCTAATAACTCCCTATTTCCTTTCATGGTCATGAGTGAGGGTAGGTGTCCAAGATAATTCATTACTTCTCTTTGTTGTGGGGAATCTAGCCAGGACCATGATGTGCGATTTATACACACGCTTAACGCAAGTGCACGTATCGTTACAAGTAATATAGTCTAGGTAAGACCGAATATCGTCCTCGGGGACTGGTTTTCAAGTACCGATTATCTATACTTTAGTTTCTATTTGGTTAACATTAATTGGGTTGGAATTCTAAACTAATAATGCAGGAAATAAACTAATTATAAAAATACTTTGATTTAAATCAGTTATGATGGAGAATTAGGGCTTCCAAAATCATCAACTATCCACTCGATTCAATCCTTAATACAATTAGATTGACTTCTTCTTCTACGTTAAGATAGCAGGTTAACTAGACCGTTTTATACTCCTGTTAAGGTAATATAAACACTGAACCCCAATGGAGAACCCTTCTATCTTTCGATGACAAGATTGACTACAAAGGAGGATTAAGAGCAATAACCTATTAAGCTACACAACTATGTTTATTCAACTATAGCATATTCACAATCTCCCATTTCGGATTTCGATTAGAACTCATGTAAGTGATGATAACTAGTGATCAATTAATTATCAAGCAATCAAAGCAATTATAGAATAAATCTTAAGCAAGTGAAGAAGAAATCAACTAATGTATTAATTTATGAATAAGAGTTTCAAGAGAATCACAAGGAAATATCTAACAAAGTAATTAGCTCCTAGTCATAGTCACGATAAGAACTAATATAATCTCCATACATGAACTGAAATAAACAAAGCAAAAGAAAGAAAAGAAAATACTTGAAAAGCCTCCAATCTTAGCCTCCTAAGTTGTGTTGTATGTACAATGGATGGAATCTCTCCTCTAGAGAATGATGTAGAGAATATATTTAGCCCAAGAATCCTTTAGGTCAAGGGTTAGGGATTATGTAGGTAGGAAAAGTTATCCCTTTTGAACCCTGAAAATGTGTCAAATTCGGCCCAAAACTTCAAAAATCTTGTGTTGGCGTCGTGGCCCTGAGATTGGGCGCCACGACGCCAAAAAACCTGCAGCGAAATCAACTTTCGGAACATTCAGCGCCGCGGCGCCGGTGACGACATTCTTCCAGATTTTTCGTTTCTTGGTCCTTTTTTCGTCTGGTCTTCGTCTGATTTCTTCTATACTTCCCGGAACTTCTTAGGCTTCAACTTGGTCATTTTAGTGTGCAATTCCATCTCATTTATGCTCATTTCATCTCCTTTTTGTCATTTCTCCATTTCTGACCGTTGTGACAAAAGAAAGGAAAACGACTCTAATACTATACTAAACATAAATGAAATGAGTAAAATACTAACTAACAATGACTCAAAGGTGTATATAAAATACACCGATCAAACACCCCCAAACTTAAACTTTGCTCGTCCTCGAGTAAAGCTAAAAAAAAAGGTAGAAATAAAGACACGAAAGAAAATAAAATGACTCAAAGACACTGATCAATTTGCTGCACAATTATCACTTAGAAAAGCATGAAGGTTAGTAGGATAATATGCAGGAACATATAGCATGGATTTTTAGCATTCTAAACACTCAAGTCAGATATTTCGCAAATTCAATTTAATCATGCTCAATGGAAGTAAGAATACCTAACTATGCATGTTAATTTCAAAATCCTATGGCCTGTTCACTTGCTATTCTCCACTAATCATGGATACACACATTAGAGATCTTCAGGGCTTTTCAGGGTTGTAATGTAGTCTTAGGCATGTGTAGTTAAAAATAGGCTTTAAAGCTCAATCTTACGTACCATAAGCTCTTTTGCTTTTGATTCTTCCCTTTTCTTTTGATTTTCTTTTTAACCTCATACCTATCTTTCCCCTCTTTTGTTTGGAGAGAATGAGGTGTATGATGAATAGCAGGCACCCCCAAACTTAGGCTTTTGCCTATTTTTTTTTTTTCCATTGGGGTGCATCAAAATTGTTCACTCTCTTTTTGTTTCTTTTTCAACACTTTATATTCCAAACATAACAATTTTTCCACTTATGACACAAATATGGAATTATAGGGTGTCAAAAAAAAGATCTTATTTTTGGCTCAAATGGACTGACTAGGGATTCAATTGTAATGTCAGAGATAGGCAAAGAATGGTAAGAAAGGGCTGACAAAGAAATGTCTGAATCATCTCCCTAACATGTATATCCTAACTATTTCGCCTCAAATAGCAAGCAAGCAGACACATATGTTTAATCACTAACAATGCATAAATCAAGCAAGATACCCCAAATAGTTCGATTTCATGAATTCTTGGCATAGCTAACCTAAGTGTTCATATGGTTGCCTCTAATTCCATTACATTATTTCACTTTACTCCACTAGGCGTTTCAAGTAACTACAACATGCATGATCTTTAAAAAAAAATTATGACTTAAAAAATACTCAAAATCACACAAAACAAATCACAAAGACTCAAAACAATAAAACAAAATATAAGACACCCTCCCCCCAAACTTAATCGACACATTGTCCGCAATGTGTGAAGACTAAAAATAGGGACAACTTACTGACACAACGCAGCGGTCATAATGGAGGTCTGGGAGGAAAAATTCTGGAATTTGCACTGCGTCTGATTCTCGAAACTTTCGGCGCCACTACGAGATTCAGCCGTGGCGCCCAATCTTCGCGACTCTGAAGTTCCGGCGCCACAACGCTGATTCTGGGCGCCGTGGCGCTGACGACGACTTTTCCTTTTTTTCAGCATTTTTGCTCTTTTTTCCTCAGAGTTAGCTTTCAGTCCACCTGTCATCCAACAACACAAAATAAGAACCCAAGACCGTGAGACTGTTCAAGACAAAATAAAACAAACTAAAGACAAAAATCAAACTAACATAATTAAAAACATTGGGTTGCCTCCCAACAAGCGTTGTCTTTAACGTCTTTTAGCCGGACGCAGTTAACCTTTACGAGTGTCCATTGGATCCTTCTGCGAACTGCTTGCAATTCGCATAGTTATTGTTGCAGGTCTCACTTTTCCTACAACAATCTTTCAACTAAGGGCTTCAGATATAAGATTATCCTCCAAGTACACAAGACATGCTTATCTTCTAGGCTCTCTATAATGTAGGGATCAGTGAGATTCTCAACATCTCTCAACTCTAGGGGGTGCCCTTGATGGTATGGACTTCCTATTTGGGGATCAACAGTGACCGCTGGTGGTATTTCTTTTGCAATAGGTATAGGAAAAAGAATTTCCAAAGAATCCAAAAAGGTAAATAATTGGATCTCAGTAATCTTTTCCTTCTCTACACCAACTATCTCGCCAGATTCCTCAACAGTTGGGTGTGGTTCAAGTTCCTCAATCTGCTTATCACTTCCCATAACGGTGTTGCTAGGCAGACTTTCTTGAAGTGTATTGCTCATCCTATTCATTAGTTGCCCTATTTGTGTCTCCAAATTTCTGAGGGACACTATTGTCTCATCCATGAACTGAGACTGACACTTGGTGAGCCTGAGTATGCCTGTCTGCAACTCATCTAGATCTTCTTCCGTAACTCGCGGTTAAGTCATTGTTGATGACTCCACTGCCCCTGATAGTGGTAGTCCATGTGTCCTGATTTTTTTTTTCGAATTTAACCTGCAAAATAAGAAAACAACAAATGGTGATAAAAAGATGCTCGCAGAACAAGTTAGAAACTTGTTCTTGGAGCAACCAAGTTAGAAATAAGAATAGATAAATCGATATTGAAAGTACGTCAATCCCCGGCAACGGCGCCAAAAACTTGATGTGCGATTTATACACACGCTTAACGCAAGTGCACGTATCGTTACAAGTAATATAGTCTAGGTAAGACCGAATATCGTCCTCAGGGACTGATTTTCAAGTACCGATTATCTATACTTTAGTTTCTATTTGGTTAACATTAATTGGGTTGGAATTCTAAACTAATAATGCAGGAAATAAACTAATTATGAAAATACTTTGATTTAAATCAGTTATAATGGAGAATTAGGGCTTCCAAGATCATCAACTATCCACTCGATTCAATCCTTAATACAATTAGACTGACTTCTTCTTCTACGTTAAGATAGCAGGTTAACTAGATCGTTTTATACTCCTGTTAAGGTAATATAAACTCTGAACCCCAATGGAGAACCCTTCTATCTTTCGATGACAAGATTGACTACAAAAGAGGATTAAGAGAAATAACCTATTAAGTTACACAAGTATCGGGGTACTTTCGTCCACGATTTAAATCTATGTTTATTCAACTATAGCATATTCACAATCTCCCCTTTCGGATTTCGATTAGAACTCATGTAAGTGATGATAACTAGTGATCAATTAATTATCAAGCAATCAAAGCAATTATTGAATAAATCTTAAGCAAGTGAAGAAGAAATCAACTAATGTATTAATTTATGAATAAGAGTTTCAAGAGAATCACAAGGAAATCTCTAACAAAGTAATTAGCTCCTAGCCATAGTCACGCTAAGAACTAATATAATCTCCATACATGAACTGAAATAAACAAAGCAAAAGAAAGAAAAGAAAATACTTGAAAAGCCTCCAATCTTAACCTCCTAAGTTGTGTTGTATGTACAATGGATGGAATCTCTCCTCTAGAGAATGATGTAGAGAATATATATAGCCCAAGAATCCTTTAGGTCAAGGGTTAGGGATTATGTAGGTAGGAAAAGTTATCCCTTTTGGACCCTGAAAATGTGTCAAATTCGGCCCAAAACGTCAAAAATCCCGTGTTGGCGTCGTGGCCCTGAGATTGGGCGCCACGGCGCCAAAAAACCTGCAGCGAAATCAACTTTCGGAACATTCAGCGCCGCGGCGCTGCTAGCAGGCGCCGCGGCGCCGGTGACGGCATTCTTCCGGATTTTTCGTTTCTTCGTCCTTTTTTCGTCTGGTCTTCGTCTGATTTCTTCTATACTTCCCGGAACTTCTTAGGCTTCATTTCTTGGTCCTTTTAGTGTGCAATTTCATCTCATTTTATCTCCTTTTTGTCATTTCTCCATTTCTGACCGTTGTGACACAAAAGAAAGGAAAACGACCCTAATACTATACTAAACATAAATGAAATTAGTAAAATATTAACTAACAATGACTCAAAAAGTGTATATAAAATACACCGATCAGACCACCAAAGTCTAAGCAGCTCGGGTGCTTCTAGAACCATATCAAATTTGAGGTTGGCATACATCTACAAAACAGAGCACGATTAGTCCCCCCCAAGGACAATGGTTCATCATATAGGCACATTTATGTTTCCAAATAACAAGTATTTGGATGCAGTGTTGCCGGGTCATAGATCGTCAAGACGTGAGGTAGTCAGCCTAATGAGTACAAATACGTGTAAAATATCTGAACCCATCTAGCTAAGCATGTGGTAATCTCGTAGGGATTTAATTTCTCTCTATCTTAGACAAATTAGAGTGGTTTTACAAATGACTAAGGGACTCGAGCGGACTACTCAGGGTGAACCATTGTCAACTGTTGGATAATCATGAACAACTCCGTCTTCAGCGTGTGCCAAGGAAATAATTTTGGTTTTTACTGGAGGACATTTGCAAAACCGCATAACCATCTTTATGTGTATGCGTTCCATTTGGCTGAATTATGAGATGCATGAATGACAATTATAATTTGTGGAGTCATAAAAGCTACTAAGAGGTTGTTGGTGCTCTAAGTTAGATATTTTATTTTTTAGAGTCACCACCTAATGTATATGTAAACTAGGAAAACAGAGTTTAAAGGGGTTTATTAAAAAATAATGAAAAATCCTTTCAAAACCAGAGTCAAGGTATTGGTTCTGGTGATCCCCCGGGGAAAGTGTTACACACTCCGATATTAAAGATCCGTAGAATACAATTGACCTTTGGGTTCTATAGCATGTTTAAAGCTATAAATTGCTCAAAAATGTTTACTTTCTACAAATATTCATGTCATTTATTTCATCAAAGTCAAAAAGGTATTGAAAACCAAGGAGTTAAATTTCGCCAAAATAACTCATACAGGAGTAATTTGTCGATCCATTTCAGACTAAAGGACACTCAAGATTGATTTTGAGTAGAACTCTACTATTTTAGTCTAATGGTTGTCCAAATATCCCTTATATAATTTTTCAAATATTTTAAGTTCAAAAGAGCATAATCTTTTTTGAAATGACATGTTATGTTTTTGAAAGTAGATGTAAGTTTCCTTCATGCTAATTCCCAATAGTCATACCACATCTTACAATGTTTTCCAAAGACCCATATATCAACTCAAGTTCTCTAAAGGTTTTGGTCTAATGTTTAAAATTCATTTAGTTGGACTCGGCCTAAAATAGTCCAAAGAGTGTTAGAATTTAGCCAACTTCACAACTTTGAAGACAAGTTTTTTAGAAACCAAGTTTTTGTCAAAATTTTCAACTTTATATTCTTCTCAAGAAAAACAATCCGATTTGCTTTGGAAAAAGGTCTAGATTTTTCTAAAGAGGCACGATCCAGTTTTAGTCCAATTTAATCCTAACTCAGTTGTTGAAAATTAGTTCAAACTCTTTGTGTCTTTTTGAAATCAATTTGTGATGATTCTAGCTAAACGATGTATGTATCGTTTGCCTATCCTTAGTTATAATTATAAAGGTTCCAATATATACATATATATATATATATCAAGTATTTTTATACAAATAATACATATTCATATGAAAATGAAAAGAGGAGTTTAGGCTTTCACCCATAGATGGGCCTTCTATGCACAGCTACGATCATTCGGACTCGAAAAAAATAATATTTGAGGCCCAACCGACTGGAAAAACTGAGGAGACTCATAGAGGCCCATCCCAATGAAGACAGTATGGAGAAGAAGGGGGAAAAGAAGAAGAGAGTTAGACAGTATCTTGAACTTATCTAAACATAACACAAGCATTATTTTAGATTAAACACATACAATCTTGATAAGACAGAAGTGCCACTTGTGGGCCATAAATAAACAAAGACAAATCATGCCCAATCCTTTAACTAAAATTGTATAGCAATTGAGTGCTGCTAATGCATAGGTATAGAAGACAAACATGTATCTAAGCACCTATTGCAAGCAAACACATGCGCATGAAGGAGAGAAAAGAGATCAGATGGGCTACAGGTTATCCAGAAATTACTATTAGATGAGACATGTTAAAGCACAGAAATTTGGGCTAAGCCCGAGGCATATCATATGAAAAGGGGTCTCTTTGGATATACTCTGATGATATACACGGCCGGTACCCCTCATATACTAAGTATACCTTGTTTACCGGTTGTATATCAAAGTGTATATTCATGACCACTTTGCATGGATGTTCAAAAGAGGTGACAAGATGGAGAAGAATGATTTTCGCACACACAATATGATATTCCTTATCATTGAGAATTAGCAGCACATACCTATTTTATTGGTTACAAAAATGAGCACATACCTATGACTACAAAAGACAACTAGCAAGCATACAGATTCATATGGTTCATGTGTTAGGCCAACCGTTTTTTGGGATCATGTTCAGCTTATGTTAAGATCAGATTCAATAGAGATGATAATAGGTTAATCATATATGAATACTATGGGGCATACAAACAGGGTCATGGTATTCATTTCGGCTAGGTGTTCAAATCTGGTTATCTAATCTTAACATACAGAGGTGTAGGGAAAGGATTTATCTAACATAAGAGCACAAACACAAGACTCCACTTTGGTTCCTAGATTCATCTAAATTTTGAAACTTGACATAGGCATATTACTCAACAGGCTTCATATTAACATAAATATATACATGTAATGACTTGGATTATTGATGATTTAAAAATGTTACTCAGAACACAGCATGATTCACATAGATAAGGTAAATTTCAGCAGGTATGCAGGGGTGTTAAGTTTGAAATTATCAATAAAAAATCCTCAAATAGGCAATCATAGACTTATGAAAGACTTGGAGAGGCTTCATACTACATCAGCTTATGCTAAAATGCTAACAGACAATTATCGGAGTTCAAATATTCATGACTAAAGGCAGATCCCAGTTGTACATGATATCAAACTAGCTCATATGGAGAAAATGTACACAAACATGGTCTAATACCACATATGGGTTCATGGGTCTGAACCATAATTTAATGACTTAGAGTAGACAGATTCAACATATTGACACTTCACAGTTTTAGATGGACACCACATGAGTCATAAACTCAACAAAACACTTAACAAATGCACATGGGCCACAAAATTTATATCACTGAACTAGAACAAACTCAAGAAAAAATAAGCTACATCCATACTATGTTTAAACTAGCAGAGATAGGTATAATATACATGCAAGCAAATAAACAGGACACCTAACCAAGTGCAACTCTTATAGAATAACAGATGTATTTCCGAAAAAAGAAACATGAACCAAACTTCATTTTGGACATATATCAAAGCCTTTTTGATTAGTGTTAATCTCCTTAAGGTCTCAGAACTGCAATGGTATAAAAATGAACCAAAATAAGCCTTCTAGTTCCATTTTTAACTCAAACTATCTGTTGGGTCCCGGAGTTTATGCTATGAAAAAAAAATGGAAATAAACAAATTCGAATGCTGGAATAGTTTGCGAATGTCGGCAGAAATGTCATCTGACACAACTAACAACATTTCGGTAAAAACAGAATAAAACCTTTGAAGAGTTAAAGTGCATCGAAAATAAATAAAGAACACAAATATTTAATTTTCATATGTTATATATTGATATAACCCTTGATGGTCAATGATCAAAGGTATTGTATATATATATATATATACAATTGAATATATTCATTCTTTTACAATATTACAAGATAATACAAAAGGAATAAAAAAAAGGTTAAGTCGCAGATGACTTATGCCTGAAAAATTCTATCTAAATAGAAGTGCACAACATCTCATTACAATCGCTCCATACAAAGCTAATCTAGAATATGAAACAACCAATGTAATGTCGGACAGAATGTCGTCACAAACTCATGCAACATTTTGTGATCCAGATTTCTGAGAAGAAATCCCGAGAGCTTTCTTGGTATTTTTACATTTTGATTCTGGATATTGATTCACTCTTCTTCCTCTCTATTTATAGTAGAGAGTTCTCCTTGAAAAGCTCATCAATTGGTTGCAGAGGTTGAGGAAAAACTGGTCACGTGTGGCAGTGGCTTGAGGAGTGAATTCCTCAACTGATTGGACTTGTTCTTCACGCATCTTGCTCCTCAAGTTAAGCTACTCCTTGGACTTGGTCTTCTCACGTTTTCAATCTGCTTCAAAAGCTCCTTGCCAAGTCAAATTACCATGTGGTAAAAAGTCATACGATTTTAGGTTCTGTCCGTGAATAGAGGCAAAACAGTTATCAGAATGTTAGTCCGAATGTCAAGACATTTGTTCCAGCATTTTCTGATTTTAACTTAGTACTGAAAATGATATGTTACGAAAAATGTCATGACACAAAACCTAGCATTAACATTCTCCCCCTTTTTGTCTTTCTTAACAAAACCTAATCTATTCAGCGCGAGTGACCTGCAGCAATGTTAATGCTCCCCCTCAACCTGTGATGGTATATACACACAATATATACAAGATATACATATATATACCGTTTATATAGGATTAGAAAAGAAGAAAGATGTTAGCACAAATACACATATCATCCACTTATACAGATTTATATTCAGAACATATTCTCAACACCAACCAGTAGCGTCAGCTCCTCCTAACTCCTCATACACCAACAGTAGCTTCCAGCAGTTCTATACTCTTGCATAATTCCTTCTATGCATAGAATAACTTCATCTAGCATTCTTCTCTTTATCAGCATCTAGCCTTCTTCTTTTGCTCCCTGCATTAGCATTTCCTCTACATCATCTAACCTTCTTTCTCTGCTCCCTCTGCATTAGTACTTTCTCTGCAGCATCTACTTCAGCATCATCATCATTTTCTCCACAGTAGCCTCGACAGTAGCATTATCATTCTCTCGACAGTACAGTAGAATATGCATATCATTTTCATTTTCTCCCCCTTTTTGTGAAGAAAACAGTAGCATGAAATGATCTCTGGGTTGGATCAGAGCATTCCTCACAGTATCAACCTCAGAGATTTGTTGTTGATCTTTGCAATTTGAATCACAAGTTTTCGATGAAGCGAGATCGTTGGACCAGTGTTGTCAAGAATGTTGGTGACATTCCTGTCAACATCTGCACTATTTCCTTCCATTTTCCAGGATAGATCGATGACTCTGTCTCTACTCTTCAAAACTGCTTTGTTTACTGTGTACATTTCAAAAACATTCCTAGTGTGTCCTCTCTCTTAGGCTTAAGACCTTGGATAGTTAAAACTTTATATATCAGAGAGGGATAAGGAATGATTGAGGTTGATTCTCTTTGTGCCAAGTTGGCAACTTGATGGAAGATCATTTTGTGCAGATCAACTCTCAAACCTTTTCCAATTTCATACCGCATGGTGGCTTATTATGTAGTTACAATTAACTCATTCATTGAAGGAAGCCAATTCTGTATAGCAATTTGTGAATGGTGGCAAACAAGGATGGAAATTTAGAGGCTGGACATTTAGAGATCCACTTATGCTATACCTCCTATGAGGTACTCAATTAATTCATCTCTATTGTCTACTGCAGGGCCTGCTTCTCTAACATTCTCCTCAGCATTTTAATTCCATACATTGGTTTATAACAGCATGTGTGGAAAAAAATATACTCTATCATATAGATATACCTTCCCAAATTTCTTAGATGAGGTATCCTCTAAAAACAGTATTCAAATTCGCACAAAACAACCTGTCTATTTTATCAACATACTATTTTTTCTCAGTAACAGATCCTAGGAACTGTCTTTCTTTTAAGAATTCTACCAAATCATATTTTTAAACCGGAGGCAATGTTTAATACTTTTTCAGATCTAATAACTCTATTCTTGTACCAGTCCTAATTATGAAAATTAGTTTTAGAATAGAATTTGTCAGAGTAGATACATACCTCAAGGTTTGAATTAGATTCGGTTTTTGCTGGAGGATGTTGGAGTTTGTGTCTCTTCTGATGTTGGCTAAAGTGTTTCCTGAGATGTTATGACATCAGTGGCAACATTCGGCACAACACTCAATCTGGCATATCTGGAAATTCCCTTTGGGAAGAATTGCTTCACTGGAGTTTCATCAGAAACTTCCTCACTTTCTTGAGACACATTTGCAGTACAGAAGCATTTGGTTCTTCTTCACTCTCTTCAGTTGAGAATCCCACGTTTGTGTCATCACTGTCACTGCTTCAAGCATGCAGGTATAGAAGAATCACATCTGGACCTTTGGCTCTTCACGAACTGTACTCTCAAACATTCTACTCAATCCACAAGTAGGGAAGGTGGAAGATCTTGATCTCTTACCCAATACTGAAATATCAGATATTTTAGCAACATCTATTGGATTGTTATCATCACCTGGGTAGCTGATGTCGAAATGTTCATCTAAACCTTTAAATACAATAGTTTTGGACAAGTCCTCTGTGGATGGTGAAAGAAGGAACCAGTAGGGTTGTTGTGGTTCAATATGCTCAGAAGATTCAGTGTTCATAGGAGGGCTAGTGGTCATAGGAAAGTTGGTCGGTGTGTTGGTTGATATTGGTAGTGACATTGGAGAAGTTTCCATGGGTGAATATAGTGGAGAGGGTTTTGAGGAATTTTGGAAGATGAAGGGCTTGAGTGTTCCATTGGTTGTATATACCGAAGTGATGTGATCTTTCCTAAAAAAATTAATTTTTTATATATATATATATTTTTTTGATTTTCGAAAAAATAAATAACAAGAATGACAAACAAGTAAAGAATGATTTATAAATTTGGCAGAATAACTAATTTTTATTTTTATTTATTTATAATTTTTTTATAGGGAAAATCGAAGATGATAAAAAAATAACAAATGAGAGGAATATGTATATACATGACAGATCTTTCTAAGCAACAAAAATCCCTTAGATTTAGGTGTTTCAATTTTACACAATAACTTACACCTAAAATATTGGGATAAACTAACTAGACATCAAAGTAGGAATAAAAATTAATCTTATCAGTTTAAAGTTTGAAATTCATATTAAAACAAGGCACAAAAATAGGGAAAAATAACTGAATTTTCAAAAAATAGTTACACATCACATCCCAACAAATATCATTATCTGAAAATGTCAACAGTAATGTTGGCAACATTTTGTACAACACAAGTATCATGATCCTTCAAGAACATCTTCCTTTCGGCAACAAATCAAGACATGTTTCATATATGTTTTTATGAGTTTAACCTCCAGACCAATGTAATACTTTTCCATTGAGTCCTAGATCTAATCATAAAACACATACAAAATTCATTTTCGTGTAAAAAACAAGAATACTTATTTAGCATCCTCATAATTTTTTTTTTTGTTTAAGCACTTTGATACTCCTATAGTATAGGAACGGTATCAATTCAAGGGCTTTGTCCGTTTTGCACAGTTGTCAAAGATTAGTAAAGGCTTTGCCTTATTTTGATACTCTCTTTTTATGATATCTAATATCATCGCAGAGAACGGTATCACTTTTGAATCATGTTCTTATTGAGGATCATACCTGTGTGAACAAAAATCATGTCATTATCCAGTAACTAAAATCAGATCATGATATTACACAGATAAATGTCACCCGAAATGTTAGAGACATTCCAGCCGACATTCATAAAAAATGCCTTAATAGAGATTACAAAGACCAAGAGATTTCTTCAAACTAGTAAGTCTCTCATGGTCCGAAACTTTTATAGAAGTATCAGCTAGTTGATCAACATGTTCATTTTGAACTAGCTGTTTTACAATCAAATATGTTTTATAAAATGATGTCTAATCATAGTACAAAATAAAATGTTGCTAGTAAAACCATAGTCGTTTAACATGTATCTTAGCCATATTCATTGAGAGCAAAAACTTCCAACTGCTACATATTTAGATTCAGCAGTTGAAAGTGAGACACAATTTTGTTTACGACTCTACCAAAAACAAGATTATTGCCAAGATAAAAATATCCTCTACTTGTACTCCTTCTATCATCCGCATCACCAGCCCAATCCGAGTCACTATATCCTATTAAATTAGGATTAGTGTCTTAGGAATACCAAACTCCCAACTCACATGTGCCGGCAACATATCTGATGACACGTTTCACGACATTTAAGTGGAAAACTTTGAAACAGACTTGGAATCAAGCACAAACACAAATACCAAACATAGGTTCTAAAGCAGATATGAAACAAGAAAGACTAACCTCTTGGTATATGGTAGACATACACACATACCGTACCATTTCTCTATAATCGAGTGATTCTTTGCTTCTTGTTCTAAATATTTCAAACACCCCCCCCCCCCTATCACTTGACATATTAGATGATTCTTCATAATCTTTGATGAGGGGTCCTTTTGATCTAGCAATTCAGCATTTGACTCCTCATCCACACTCTTTGTGGTCTCTGGTTCAGGTTCAGATGTTGCTCCGAATATAGTAACATTTGAGGCAATATCTGGTTCTTCAACAGTATACTCTTGTATAGTTTTTGTCCTTCGATTGTACACTCGGTAAGCATGACTATTTTGGAAATAGCCAACAAAATTCCTTTCACTCTTAGAATCAAACTTAGCCAGATAATCTCTATCCTTTAAAATATAACAAATACATCCAAAAAATGAAAGTAACGCATATTAGGTTTCTTTTCATTTATAATTTCATAGGATGTCATCTTTGTTACAGGCCTTAAGTAGACTCTATAAGTGACGTGACAGGTAGTGAAAAAACATTTTGACAATTTGTTAAAACTAACCATAACTCTAGCCATTTCTTTCCATGTTCTATTCTTCCTATCTGCTACACCATTCCGTTAAAGAGTTTTTGGGAGCAGAAAAAAACTCATGGAAAATTTCTCTTTTCTCACAAAATTTTGTGAAGGAGATGTTTTCAAATTCTTTTCCATGGTCGGATATAATCCAAAAAAATAGGAGAATAGAACAAGTTCCTAATTCTAGAGTGCAAAATTTTAAACATGTCAAAAGTTTGTGATTTTTCTTTCAAAAAAAATATCTATGAATATCTAGAAAAAATCATCTACTATCACATAGGAATACCTCATGCCTCCTAAACTGTCTACCTCAATTATACCTATAAGATTCATATGCAATAATAGAAAACAGTGAGACATACCTGAATGTTGTCGTCATTCTGGACAACATTATGAGAAACATGGGTTTGCTTACCTTGGAGACAATCTGCACATACTATTTTACCTTTATGAATGAAGTTGGTTAAGTCTCTAACCGCTCCATATGAGACCAATTTTTCCAGATTGCGGTAGTTGACATGCCCCAACTTTTGATGTCATAGTGTTGTGTCGTCGATCTTGACATTATTGCACGTTTCTTGTCTTGCAACAAGACAACAATTATAACATGTTCTAGTACTTGACATGACACATTCCTTAGCTTCATTCGTAACATTACAAGCATTTTTATTAAGTTTTACCTCAATATTGTCATTACACAATTGACTAATACTCATCAAATTAGCCATTAAACCTTCAATTGTGTAAGACATTTCTTAAAGTTGGAGAACCTATTATATAATCCTTTGACATATATGAGAACATATTATATAATCCTTTGACATATATGAGAACCTATTATATAATCTTTTTTCTTTTACAAAACACATTTTCTCATTTTTGTCAAACAAACTAGAACATATTGTTTTAAGAGAGTTTTAGTACACAATACATGCATGTGAAAGTTTACTAAAAACTGAGTATCTCATTCAATTTAGAAGTCCATGAGTAAAGCTTAAGGAAGGTTATTTTGGCTAAATCGAATTTTGCATATGTCTTACCAAATGCAGTATCCTATTTGGTAAGTGCAACCTCTACTCGGTTTATTGTGCATTTTAGATCTACATTCTCACGAGTTAAATATATTACCTTTGTCTCAAGTTGCTTGGATTCTATGATTAAGGTTTTACAAATGTTTTGTAATTCATCAATCATGTCATCTTTGCATTAAACTTGATTCATACTCTCACCACTAGAAATAAAATCACTAAAGAAGTTAACATCAGGATAGTTAAAGAATATGTACCTTTCAGATGTTGCTGGAGATGCATATGTTGTTGCAGATGTTTCCTGAAATGTTGTGACATCTGAGACAATTTACAGACAACATTTTCATTATCAGACAGGGGTTGTTCGTAAACAGTGGCCAGCAGTGCTTGTGATTTGATTTCTTGATCTTCTTCCTCTTCTTAGTGGACATCCTTTTTGAGCACTTGGAGGAAACTTGGTGGACTTTTGATTGAAGCCTTGGTTTTGATGTCTTTTAGATTTAGATTGATTTCTCTCATTGTTGAACTTCATCACATTCAAATTATATTTTTGAGTAAGGAAACATTAGCACCTTCACCAAGTTATTCAAGATTCACATCCTCTTCATTGATTTGATTCTTCGAGGATTGAACTTGGAGTGTCACATTCTTGCTCTTATATAGTTCCCTTTGATTCTCAATGTTCATCTCATAGGTTTTGAGAATGTTCATCAAGGTATGAAGGTCCATATTAGCAAGGTTGTGACCTTCTTTAATGACACAAATCTTTAAATTGAACTTTTCAGGAAGAGTACAGAGAGCGTTTCAAAAATAAGATTTAATATCATCCGCTTCTTTCATCCTTAAAATTTTATATTTTCTCGTGAGCATGCATAGCTTTGTTCAATGGATACTTGAGCTATCTTCACAATGAATTTGTAAAGTATCTCATGCATCCTTAACCATTGGGCAGTTTTGAATTAGTTTGAACATGTAAAGATCAACCCAAAAAAAAATGCATTTAAGGCCTTTTCGTTAAGCTAACATTATTGATTTCTTCCGCCGTCCATTTGGATTCAGGTTTAACAAGAATGTCACCTTCATCATCCGGCGTCAATATTTGAACAACATACACATTGGTTATAGATCTCCATGCCCTAACATCAATTGATTTGATGTGAGAACGTAGGTGAATCCTTAATAGGTATAGTTTGTATCATTTAAAATGGGAAGTCTACCAATATTTGGATTAGCCAGATCCATAGCTTTGAATAAAAGGACAAAACACTTATTGTATTAAGTGTCGGCTCTGATACCACTTGTTAGGTTCCGGGGTTTATGCTATGGAATAATAAAAAAACTGGAAATAAACAAATTCGAATGCTGGAATAGTTTGCGAATGTCGGCAAAAATGTCGTCTGACACAACTGACAACATTTCGGTAAAAACAGAATAAAACCTTTAAAGAGTTAAAGTGCAGCAGAAATAAATAAAGAACACAAATGTTTAATTTTCATAGGTTATATATTGATAAACACATGATGGTCAATGACCAAATGTATTGTATATATATATATACAATTGAATATATTGCTTCTTTTGCAATATTACAAGATAATACAAAAGGAATAAAAAAAAGGTTAAGTCGCAGATGACTTATGCCTGAAAAATTATATCTAAATAGAAGTGCACAACATCTCATTACAATCGCTCCATACAAAGCTAATCTAAAATCTGAAACAACGAATGTAATGTCGGACAGAATGTCGTCACAAACTCAAGCAATATTTTGTGATCCAGATTTCTGAGAAGAAATATCGAGAGCTCTCTTGGTATTTTTACATTTTGATTTTGGATATTGATTCACTCTTATACCCTCTCTATTTATAGTAGAGAGTTCTCCTTGAAAAGCTCATCAATTGGTTGTAGAGGTTGAGGAAAAACTGGTCACGTGTGGCAGTGGCTTGAGGCGTGAATTCCTCAATTGATTGGACTTGTTCTTCACGCATCTTGCTCCTCAAGTTAAGCTACTCCTTGGACTTGATCTTCCCACATTTTCAATCTGCTTCAAAAGCTCTTTGCCAAGTCATGTGGTAAAAAGTCATACGATTTTAGGTTCTGTCCGTTAAGATAGGCAAAACAGTTATCAGAATGTTGGTCTGAATGTCAAGACATTTGTTCCAACATTTTCTGATTTTAACTTAGTACTGAAAATAATATGTTAGGAAAAATGTCATGACACAAAACCTAACATTAACACTATCATTTGAAACTAAGTGTGATAGGATACCAGCCTAGAAAAACTATCTACCCTTAAAACCATTAGAAAACTACTATTTTGGACGATTTCAAATCCTAATATGCCTTAAGCAAATCTCAGATGATGTTTAGTGTAATGACATGTCCGATCATTTTTAGTTAAAGACTCTTATTTTTGTTTGACCTTTTCCATAGACTCTTTGTGGAGTTTATGATACACGGGGATGGATGACATGGATCCCGAGGTCCATTTATATGTATTTCGGATGAAAAATCCAAAACTAAAAACCTGGAGTTGGATAGTTTGACTCAAAGTTGACTTCTAGCTAAATGCATTCATTTCCGGGTTCCACCTCTTCTGCTAGCTCAAAAGGGTCATATGACTTAGTCCAGTTATTGGTTCATTTCCAGAGGAAAAGATGTATTTTGTGGCCTTAATTATAAAATTTGGATATTTGGTTTTCCCAGATAATTCTTTAGAAAAAGTATGCTTAGCTTGGTTAGATAAAAAAATCTGAGGGTACAAGTGAGTTTTTAGCGATGTTTATCTTAGATGAGCATGTTTGGTTTGTGTCTGGGGTCTCGAGAGTGCTTCAAGGGTTGAATATGAGTTTTAGGCTGTTTCCCATTGCTGGTGTCCGCTTCAGCGAAACTATGGTCCGCTCCGACATGTATTCCTTAGTGAGAGGTTGGCTCACCAAAGCAAGAGGTTGGAAGTTATCAGTTTCCATCGGGGCGGAGGGTCTACCTGCAAGGGCGAGTTCACTCTCGCGGAGTCGTATTCGCTGCAGCGCTGAGGCAAGGTGTCAAGTGACACCACCTCAATGAGGGTATGGGTCACCATAATGGGTCTACGTGATTGATTTTGGTGGTCATTAGGACCTATTCTTACCTTTGGTAGAGTTTGTGTACAACAACAACTACCACTCCATTATTGATATGGCACACTTTGAGGCTTTATATGTTAGGAGATGTCGATCTTCGATTAGTTGGTTTGATGTGTTCGAGGTTCGGGCTTGGGTACCGATCTATTGAGAGATTTCTTAGAGAATGTGAAGATGATTTTAGGATAAGCTCCTGGCAACTCAGAGTAGGCAGAAGAAGTATGCAGACTAAAAGGTATGAGATTTGGAGTTCATGGTTGGTGATGAAGTTCTTTTGAAGGTCTCAACCATGAAGGATGTGATGGGGTTCGACAAGAGAGGAAAGTTGATTTCGATGTATATTGGACCCTTCAAAAAATTTCAGAGCGTTGGGGAGGTGGCATATGAGTTGGCTCTGCCACCGAATGTTTCAGGCATTTATCCAATCTTCCACGTGTCTATGCTGAAGAAGTATCGTGCCAATGGTTCTTATATCATTTAGTGGGAGTCTGTATTGCTTGATCAAAATTTGGAGTTTGAGGAGAAGCCTGCAGCTATTTTGGACAGGCAGGTGAGAAATTTGAGATCGAATGAGATAACTTCCATGAAGGCTCAGTGGAGGTATCATCTTGTAGAGAGACACTTGGGATACCGAGCCTGACATGAAAAGTAGATATTTGGTCTTGTTCACTACCTCTGGTATATTTCCTTTGTTTCACTTCGTTCGAGAATGAATATTGTTTTAATTAGTATCTAATATAACAACCAGTCCGATCATTTTTAGTAAAAGATCTATATTTACATATTTGACCATTCCCGTAGACTCTTTATGTGGTTTGTGAAGTGCGGGAATGGATAGCACTGATCCCGAGGTGTATTTATCTGCATTTCAGATGAAAACCCAAAACTAGAAACTTAGAGTTGGATAGTTTGACTCAAAGTTGACTTTTGGCTAAATGTGTTCGTTTCCGAGTTCTGTCACTTTCGGTAGCTCTGGAGAGTCATTTATGAAAAGAATCCATTTTTGAGGTAACAATTTGATATGACCTTAGAAAGTTCATGGGCGACTATGAAAGATAAAACTCATGATAGAGCTTCGGACATGCATTTCCATGCTACATGCCTTTTGGTGATGGAGATAGGGCCTTTGGAGGCCATGGAAGGACAAGTCATAAAGGCATATATTGTATGGATGATGCTTGGAAGAATCATGGAGATGAGGGCCAATTGATGGAAGCCACACAATGTGGTTAGAAGTGCAAATTCGAGGATATGATTGCAATTCAAGAGGAGAAGGGCCCATGTTAGGTTATTTGTGCAAATGCTATTTTTTGGTCTTTGTTGTAATAGGGATACTATATAAGGAACCCTTAGCCTTATTTTCATCCTTAGTTTTGAAGATGAATGTTGAACTCATATGAGTGTGTTAGTATTATCTTAGGATAGTTTGTAGTGTTAATTATTGTTTAGTGATAGATAATTAAGGTGGATTCCTTAGTTGGTTATTGAACTCAATTCCATCAATTTCATAATTGAGTTGTTCACTTGTGGATTCATTTGAATCATCGCTTTTGTTGAAATTGAATAGTATAGGTTCTTTTGGTTGAATTCAATTGGGAGGATTTGGATTTCATATATCAACGTTTGCCCATAAATTCATTACCAATCGGGTCTTGCTTCTATCCCTCTTTTCTCATCTCAATTTCTTCAATTCTCATTCCCAATTTTCTTGTTATTTTAGTTTCCGTATTTGTTGTTGTTTAAATCTGTGTCTTCCACAAGTCGGAACGTATCACAATTTCATCCTTTATGGTTTCATTTTATAGTTCTAAGTTCTTCAATGGTGGTTTAGCATGATTATAAGTTGAGGAAGACTAAACTCAGGATTAGTATTTAAAGTCTTGTCTTATGGTGTCTAAGCTTTATATTAATGAATAGAGTCTACGTGGATAGAGTTTGATTATCACGAGGCGCAGCGGAAGGGAAAGGCGATCACCGAGGCTTGACTTATTAGCGCACCTGCTCGGCGTAGATGTAGGATACAGTAAAGATTTTTGAGACTTCGATTAAAGTGCATAATTAGTTATAAATATTGAGGGGCCTTCTCAACGTGTTTCGGGGTCCCACTCAGGCGATTGTGATTGTTACACCCCGTAATTCCAGGGCAATGAAATGAGAACGTAAGTTAGGATATAAGGTTTGAATGTTGGAAGAAAAATATATTTACATGTTCTATATGGAAAAATTTTGGATACAAAATGTGACGACGAGAAGTATTACTAGTAATTGAATTATTTATAATAGAGTGTGGGCAGAAAAGACAGAAAATGAGCTCCCGAAGTGAAAAGGGCGAAAGTTGGCAGATCAGGACGAAAGGTTGCAGCACCGTGGTGCCGGACTGCAGGACCGCGGTGCCATAACTTCTGAGCAGCCGCAGTACTTGTGGCACCGCGGTGCCATTAGGCAGTACCGTGGTGCCTATGCGGGAATTTCCAAAATCAGATATTTTGAGAAGAGAAAGACAAGTGGACAAGTGGGGTTCATGGCTCCCCTCCACTTGTGCTATATACACTTGGTATTATACAAGTCTTGCGAGACTTTGTCCACAAATATCTTCATCCTCCCAAACCCTTATCTCTTTCCTTCTCCCTCAAGTTTCGAAATTTCCATAGCCAAGTGAAGAATAGATTAAGTTATTTTCCAAGATTAAGTTCCTTAACTAAGTTCTAAGCCAAGGTTAACTTTCCAAAACACAGTGGTCACGGTTTTGGAAAACTGTCTTGAAACCCGAAGCTTGGAGATGAACTTTTTGAAAGAAAGACATGAAAGGAAGATGGTTACAAGTTTGTAGAGGATACGTGTGTGTTATTGTAACGTGAAGAAGTGGTGTGAAAGTGAAGAGGTGGCCGAGAACTTGGGATTGTTTTGGGTTAAAAGTTAAGGTAAGATTTCTTCTTCCTCTTTAAGGATAATGGAAGTTATTTGATATTGTAGTTCAGAGATGAACTTGTGTTAAGTGAAATGGATAATAATAAGTGCATGAGACGGTTTTGGCATGTTAGCCAATTTTGAGACTGTTTTATTATATTGGATTCATTGGTTATTGTCGTTGTTATCGTCACGTATTGCATGTTAAAATGAAGGAATATTGTTGTTGAAAGCTGATGTGGTTTATATAAAAGTGATTGAAACATGAATCGGATCTTAAGGAGTTACGAAAGACTTTGGTATTAAGTCTTGTTGGCCGAAACTGCATGAAACTGTGGGACGTTGTTGTGCTGTTTTAAGGGACTGTTTTGTGGAGTTATAATGCTGAAAATTTAGTTACAATTATGCATGTTTAATATGATAATTATTAACGTGTGTACCTAAAGGAATAAGGGTATATAAAGGTGTAGAAAGGCTTCCCATTCAATCCTCGTTGTTGTTGGAATATGGACTGTTTTAATATGGATTAAGAGACTGAATTTACATGAGAAGTGGGTGTGTAAATCCCCTTTGTTGTTGTTTTGGTTGTGCCCTTAATTGGTACTTTGTTATTGATGTTATTGGCCTTGTTTGAAAGTTGTGGATGTGAGTATATATAGGGGAAGTGCCGCCCAAATTCTTATATGAAAGGAGAGTCATTATGTGATATAGCTGTTACACCCCGTACTTACAGGACATGTTTTAAGAACGTACGTAAGAACTCATAAGTGTCAAGATTTGAGACTTGTAAAATTTTATCGAAATTATGAAATTTTCGGAAAACATTTTGTTGTGACGAATGGGAGGGCGACACGTGTCACCCCCCTTAGTGATGCCTTGGTCGAATTAGGCATGCCCATAATGGTCATTTACCATAAGTCTTGGATGAACAAGTCTTGCAAGTGTAGCTTGACAATCTTGACTAAGTCAAAGGGACCACAAGGTCTTGATATTTAAGTAGAGCTTATCCTAGCCACCCAAATGGTTGTATTCGACCTCCAATGTGCTTTATAACACTACTAGTAGCAAGAGTGTGTCCATACACTTAGAAAAATTTCCACAAATTTGAAGAACACAAGGAAGAGCTCTCGGCTTCCCTCCATTTCAAAAGGAATTTTTTTTGTTTCTTGTCCATTAAGCCACACACTTTAAACCAAGGTTCATGAGGGTATTGTAAGTGTATCTCAATAGAAAAATCCCGGAAAAATAGAGTTTTCGTATTAGTCGCAAAGTGAAAACCTAGTGGCTTTCTAGGTTTTGGATTGGGAGTTTGAAGGAAAGTTGTTGGTATGGTTCTAAGGGTCTCAACAAGCGGATTGAAGTGTCTGGGAGAGGCTCTAAACTACTAAGGAGCGACTTCGGATTTGGAATTGGATTAAGAATCGTTAAGGTATAATCTTGTCTTTTAAAGTGTTACAAGATTATTTGTATTATTGTTGTTATCTTTACATGTTTCTAGCATGAAGTATATGTGTTGAAGTTTATAAGGATTATGGATTGATTGTAGCCTTGGAAATCCGAAATGTAATGTAAGCCATGTTAAGTTGTATTACAAATTGGTCGTTTATTAGAAATCGTCGCATGTCACTTACTTGAAGATTATGGTAGTCATAATCAAATGCGACTTGATATCATGTTATGCTACCAATTTGGATTGAAATGGAAATTGGATAAGAATTGGTATTGTTGTATTCATTATGGCCGAAATTGGACTAGTAGTTGTATTAGTTTGTTATCAATTGTGGGGCGGGATTTTACACGTCTAGTAGGCGTGTAATCCCCTATTGATTAATTACATTGATTGGGCCTTAAATGTGGCGTGTTTGGTTATTGTATTCGGCCTTGAAAAAGGTGGCAAAGTAAGTAGAAACAAAGGAGGTGCTGTCCGATTTTCCGTAGAATTTAGTGACTTAGCACTTAGAATGTTCTACGTTTGAAATAAGAGGTTAATGGACGATGGTGACCATTATAGGTCAAGTACTAAGTATAGTGTATCCTACTCAAGAATGGAATAGCTCGAGGTTGAAGTACTTTGGAGCATTTTGCTACTGTCGACAATCGTCGAGGTATGTGAACCTCTTCCTTCCTTTGGCATGATTCTATGTATGGAATATACCGTGGTATCATTTCATGTTTCTGTTACTCTTAGAAGTTAAGAGGTAGTTGTGATCTACTCTATGTAGAACTTTTCCTATCTTTGAGCATGACTAGTTGCACGTATGTAGTATGGTAGACGTACAACACCTTGATATCCTTTACTAGTTTGTGAATAGCCAAGTCGGGTGAGTTGGAGATTTACTCACTTCTTTGAAAGTATAAAGGATGTCTTAAGTTTTATTAAAGTTAAGGACTTGAAGAGTTTTAAAGTATATGATACTTGTTCCGTGTTAAACGTATAAGTCCCTTGGATAGGAAATTGTTTTTGGCTAAGGTATAAAGTGAATATAACGGCTTTATGGGAAGTTAGTTATATTTGCTTTATGGAAAGATAAATGACTTGATTTTAGTGAAAAGGCAACTTGTTTTTAAGGCATCAATTGCCTAAGGTTTTATAATAAAAGGAGTCACTTGTTTTCTAAAGGTTAAGAGACTAATTGTATTTTTGAAAGTTATGAGAATTGATTTGAAAGTATATAATACTTGGTTTCAAAAAGTAGAAGTCTCTTGGTCATAAAAGGAACGTGTTGGTCTAAACCATAAAGGGTTATAACGGCTTTATGGGAAGTTGGTTATAACGGCTTTATGGAAGGTTAAGAGAATGGTTTTCTCTAATAAAGTAATCAAAGAAATAACTTGTGTTAAGGAAGGGCAAATTGTTTTAAAGGTACCAATTGCTTAAGGTTTTTAATAAAGAAGTCACTTGATTTAGAAGCCGGTAATTGTATTTCTAAAAAGGTATTGTGACTTGTCTTGAAAGGTGGATAGGACTTGATACTACAGTTGTTAGTATCGGGGAAGTTTTATTTGGAAAGGAGTCTTTTGAAAAGAATGTACGTACGTAGTACTTTGGCCTGTTTAATTGAGAATAATTCTATGTGATGCCTTGATTAGTACTTTGGCTTGTTAAATGAGAATTATTCTATGTGATGCCTTGATTAGTACTTTGGCTTGATTAATTGAGAATTAGTCTAAGTATGCCTTGATAAGTACTTTGGCTTGTTAAATGAGAATTATTCTATTTGTGCCTTGATTAGTACTTTGGCTTGATTAATTGAGAATTAGTCTAAGTATGCCTTGATAAGTATTTTGGCTTGTTAAATGAGAATTATTCTATTTGTGCCTTGATTAGTACTTTGGCTTGATTAATTGAGAATTAGTCTAAGTATGCCTTGATAAGTACTTTGGCTTGTTAAATGAGAATTAGTCTAAGTGTGCCTTGATAAGTACTTTGGCTTGTTAATTGAGAATTAGCCTATGTGTGCTGGTGATAGCCTTTGAGTGCAAGTATTATGTTTTATTACGTTGCCGCGACTCTCGGGAGGTCACCGTCTTGTTGTAAGTACTTGGACATACCGATGATGTGGAATTCCACCGCATGCTTCCGCTTAATCAGTAGTACTGGGTTAAATTCCCGGATTTTTATGTAAGACATGGTAGTGCTTCTGTTTTGTATAATGTTAGGTTGATATAGGGTAATAGTATAAATGGCGGCAAGCCCTAAGACGTTATACCACCTTCTCAGGTAAGAGTATAAGTGAGGGTAAACCCCAAGACATTATACCCCGCTTGTTTTGTATAATGGTCGGTTGAGATAGGGTAAGAGAGTATAAATGGCGGGCAAGCCCCAAGACGTTATACCACCTTCTCCAGGGTAAGAGTATAAGTGGTAGACCCTCAAGATGTTATACCACCGCTTTACCAACTTCTCCAGGTAAGAGTATAAGTGAGGTAGACCAAGACGCTATACCACCGGTGGGACTTGGTGTTCATGTACGCTATTGGTGTATTATTATATCCTCGGATCGCGGTGATGTAGGATTCCACGCGGGAGATATATATGTGTTGTGAATGTACGCCGACGGTGAGGTGGGATGCCACGCGACACGTGATTATATTTTACACTTGTAGTATCGGCGATGATGGGATTCCACGGACACGCTTGATATTAGTGTGATTTGACCGCGTCCAGTTGGGGTAGTAAATGTGCCCTCCTTTAAGCGGCCGGATTATACTTATGAAAGATAAGTAGGTTATATAGAAATGAACTTAATGATTTTTCCTAATCGTATGCGTAAGAATGTGGCTATAACCTTTATTGAAAATGGGAAAAGATATTGATGTGAAATTAAGTTCATGTGGTAATGACACGGCAGGATCCGTATGTATTTTTATACTTGTCCTTGTCATTCTTTTGTACGATTATGATCGCTTATCAGACGTTATTTCGCTCCATATTCGCACTGTTAGATCGATTTCTTCGGGATGCGTTCATGCCCGCAGTTTTAGGTACCTGTGTGGTGATCCTCGCTCTTAGGATCTCGGTCGATTTGAGAAAGCTCCATTTGCTCGAGGCTTAGCTCTTGGTACAGTTTTCCCGAGGTAGTAGATTCATGTATATTCGTGGTATGGCGGGCCCCGTCCCGCCACAAAGGGTTATGTTAAAACTCTTAGAGGTGCGTAGTCACCTATCAGGGGTCGCTTGTAAAAGAAATGAGGCAACCGCTTTGCTGTATTTATATATGTTCAGGAAGGTAGCCCTATCGGCTAACCTGTTGTTTTACTTCCGATGTTTTATTTATAAGTTTCATGTGTGTTCCGCTGATTTTCTCTGATGTTTACCTGTAAGGGTGCCCAGGTAGGGCACCAGTCGCGTTCCCGGGGTCGGGTCGTGACAATAGCGTATACTAGTATTCATGAAGTTGATAGGCGTGTTATTGTTGTTATAGGTTGAAGTACTAATTGAGATGTATTCTACTTATCGTGTTGATATAACTGATAAGGTATATGAACTATTCTTTTTTCTTTTGGCATGTTCTACGTGTGAACTATAACTGTGGTATTGCTCCATAGTTTACTCTACTCTTAGAGGTTAAGGAATATTCATGTTATTGATTCTATGCTAAAAGCATGTCTAAATTGTTCCTAAGTCCTTATTAAGGCATATGAGACAGATGTTGATACGAGTTTTTAGTAAGCATGGGAGCCGAGTTGACTCTGCTTACTTAAAGGAATTGTTAAGTATTAAGTGCTGAAACTGGTTTAATAAATGAGTAAGTATGTTATTAGTAGACGTGTTAAAACAAGACATTGCAACATTAAGTGAAAAAGGTCTCGACAAACAATTATTATATTAAAATGATTAGAATGTCATCTGCATATAAACTAAGATATAACTAATTTATTTTATATTTGCTAGTTCACATCTGATTAGATAAGTTCTTTATAAAAAAGATAAATTACTCACAACCCATATAAGAATTAATTAGACAAATTCGGATCTGTTATCGCCATTCAGATGTTTCCATAATCTTAGCCAGAGGAGCGAGACGAATTTAGATTATCGAGTTGGTACAGACGACAAACGGTATGTGAAACTCTTCTTTCTTTCTTTGGCATGATGTATATGAAATAAGTGTACGTCGGACGTACATAGTTCTAAGGAATCCAAATTCCTAATGATGATCTGAAAGGATGCATGATATGATAGTGCCTTGGGTTTGCTAAGATGAAAGATGTGATAGTGCCTGGTGTTTTCTAAAATGAAAGAGGTGATAGTGCCTTGGTTTTTTCTAAAATGAAGTTCATTTTAAAGATTTTATTGAGAGTCAAAAGATGAGTTTAATTGCACAAGGTTGCTCATGATAGCTATTCATGCAAGTGTTATAATTCCATGTTACCGCGTCCCAGAAAGTGCCGGGCAGTAGATGACTTTACCACGTACCAGAATGGGCCGGACAGTATACCTTAGATGATTTTATCGCGTCGCAGCGGTCAGCAAGATGATTTTATCAAGGCCCGAAGCGGCCAGCAAGAGATGACTTTACTGGCCCCGTAATGGTCCGGACAGTATACCTTACATAACTTTACCGCGTCCCAGAATGGGTCGGGCAGTATACCTTATAGGTTCACCGCGTCCTTCACTTGAGGGCCGAACAATATATGTATATGATTTCATGGACATGTATCCATGATGAGAGTATAGACACTCATGACAGTATATGATTCCATGAATATGAATTCATGATACGGGTATAGATACCCATAACAGTACATGACTATCTAGACAGATATTCATGATTTTGATATGTCTCTCATTTTTTTAAAAGGCACAGTTGACTCTCATTTTTATAGTGGTACAGTGGTACAATAGTACAAAGGTACAAAGGGTACAATAGTACAAATGGTACAGTTGATACAGCCGTACGCTGGTACGGTGATACATGATGATGGTACAGATGATATAGTGGTATAGTAGTGCGGGTGCCGTATTTTGACTATCATACTTGTTTACTGCCATCTTTTGGTTATTATACTTGTCAGTATGATCTCATTTACAGTACTTTATATTTATATACTTGGTTCAATGTTGTACTGACCCCCTTCTCCGGGGGGCTGCGTTCATGCCCGCAGATATTGGTACTCAGTTTGGTGATCCACGAGCTTAGGATCTTTGCTCAGCTTTTGGGATAGCTCTATTGTTTCGGAGCTTGTCATTTTGGTACAGATCTGTCATTATAGACTTATGTATATTCAGGGGTACGGCGGGGCCTTGTCCCGTCACATTTCATTCTCAAACTCTTAGAGGTCTGTAGACAGGTGTGGGTGGTAAATGTGTACTTGGGCATGTATATGTTGTAGCTCGTTTTGGACATATTATGTATATAGTGGCAGCCTTGTCGGCTTGCCTATTTTTATTATATGAATTTTCTTAAGCTTCCGCTGGTTATATGTAATGTGTGGGTATAAGGGTGCCCAGGTAGGGTACCAGTCGCGACCCGTCGGCTCGGGTCGTGACAAAGGTGGTATCAGAGCAGTTAGTCCTCGGAATGTCTACAGACCGTGTGCAGTAGATTCTTGGTTATCGGTGTGTTGTGCACCACACCCATAAACATGAGGCTACAATACATTTAGGATTGGTTTTTATTTTTCCTTACTCTAAGATCGTGCGATAGAGCTATGTTGTTAGGATAGTCCCTCCCTAACAATTATTGTGGTTGCAGCAATGCCTCCAAAGAATGCGACAGCGGCCCAGAAAGATTATACATGCTACTTGATACTTGAATTATTGTTGAACTCTATCAACAACATGTGGGCTACGTGACTTACTTGGATTATTGAAGTATTAGTGTAGAATTACTTAGTGTCAACTTGATATTTATCTCTGATTATGTATCTTTCGTCATTTTTGGCCTATGATGTCTACGGGAGTACATTGTGTACGTATGTTACGCTTGTTGCATTCTTTTTGGATGCATATTTAGTATTTTCCACCTCCGCAGGACCGCGTGGCTGAGTTCGAGCAGTTGACCTTCAGTATTCAGAGTGAGGATGCTACCTCCAGCATACTCTTGGATGTTTCTTCCCTATTATAGTCTTTTATTCGCATTTGAGAGACATGTTCAGACTATGTATTCAATTTTGACACTTGGTTAACCATTTCAGACTTGTATCATATTTTAGTGCTCTTGTATTCACAAACTATATCACTTGGGGTTGTTTTAGATGTATTATTATATTCTTCCGTGTTTATATTCTGAGACAACTTATGTAGTATTTTATTTTCTACCGCCTTTATTTATGTCATATCACGTGACTGATAGGGAGTGGTTCACCTACTGGTGGGATTATGTTGATGTCACCACAATTCCTGAAAATGGGTCATAACATTTAGATACTCAAAACAAGCTAAACATGGCATTTTATACATCATTTAACTAGTTTAACCATTAATCCTATTATTAATACCATTTTAACACAAAACTGTAACCATCATCAAACATAGATTCATATTAAGCTAGACTAAACACGGAAGGCAATTAAAGAGCAAATTTCCACATCCTTTAACCACACAGGTTCCTCAGATGCATCCTAAGCAAAATAACCTATTTCAAATTTGTATCAACACTTCAATGCTTCTCACCATGATTAGTGACTACTGTATTATCACAAATCACAGAACATGCTTCACGAACATACTAAATTAGACCTATAACTGCAGGCTATACTCAAATCTTCTCATCATCACCAAGTGAAGCATACACAGTCAAGTCATCATGCTAATTTTAGTCTACTTGAACTAATTAGAGGACTATGAACATATATAACAATCAAATTAACTAAGCATGCTAGTAATCACATTAATCATGTTTAATATAAATAGTATAGTCCAGGGGACAGTTGGAGTGTACTATTTTTTAGAAATAGTACAGTCTAGTCCGGCTGAAAATGTCCACCAAACGTTGTATTATTTTTTTCCAGTGCAGTCCAGCATAATACAGCGTACCAAACGTGCCCATTATTCCTAAGCCGATGAGTTTGGGCCGGGTCAGGGGCATTTTGTCCTGGCCTCGGCCGTTTTAGCTAAAAATAAAAGAGGTTTTTGCAAAGCTTTAAATATATACGTTGACATTTTGCCAATGTGGCCATTCTTTAAATTAAAAGATGACCAAAAAATTTCAAATATAAACTAGTTAGGTTAAAATCTTCATTTTAAGCCTAAATTTGACACTAATTGGGATTTTAAGAAATTTAAATGGTGCATAAATTTTTCGAATTTAAAAACATGCTTTGAAATTGAGATGTAGTTCCACTATCATATTCAAATAGTCAATTTCCAAAATTGACGAAGTAAAGTATTTATTTTTTTAAATTGAGAATATTAAAATAATTACTTGCACAATTATCTTTTAGAAAATTGCAATTAATGATCAGAGAATGTGAAAAAAGGCTATGATATACAATAAATATATCAAATGATATATTGTCAAATATAGTCACAAAATATTTCCAGAATAGTTTTTTTTAAATCATTTTTGCCTCGTAAAAATTATATCTCGCTCCGTCTATGACTCGAAAACTTTGAATAATTAAATAAAATTATTAGAGGATAAAAATTAGGTGTCAACAATGTCGTAATTTAGTCAACGTAAGCTCGAGAGTGAGATTATAACTGGTTAAACATGATTCTCCTAGGGCTAAAGGTTTACGATCATCATTGGTAAGTGTTAGAAGGGTTAGGGGTTAAACGAATCAAGAAAAACACTTTTCAATGAAGTTCGCTAAAGAATGTATATCATAATAACTCGTACATTCCGTGTGTAATACCATGTACCTTAGTATTGGTGTAATACCCCATAGTATTGGGATATGGCCTTGTAATACTCCATATTTTTGGACTAGGATTGAACAGTCCAACATGAGTAAATTTATCTGAACCCGCAGGAATGAGGTTGTGTTAAAGTATGCAAATCAAGAGCTCAATGTATAAAAGTATGAGGTGCCAAAATTATTTACAACTTAGAAGTGTGACGAGGATATTGAAAATAATATTTTGTGTGTGCTAAAAGAGGCTACAGATTAGTGTTATATCACATGATCATGGTAATGAATGAATAAATGAAATGTGTTAGAAATGATTGTTATTTAAATAAATTGAGATAAAAAAATTAATTATATGAGTAATTAATTAATTGTTGGGTTGTAGTGAGATAAAAAAAACTAAGCTAGTGGATATGGTGATTCAGCCACTTAATCCACATGGGCTCTTCACTAATGACACATGACCACATGGCCCCATCAAAGGAGTGGCCACCGCCACAAACAATTTGAATAAGGGACCAAATGATTGGTGTAAGCATTGTACACGTATAAAGGGACTATTTGTCCCTTTTATATCACTTTTAGACCAGATTTTTGCCAATAGTATTTCACCAAGATATAATCTATTTTTGGAATAAGCCAAACACATTAGCAACATGAAAACTTGGAGAGGAATCATTGTGAAGAAGCAAAAATGTACCATCTACATATATATACACCAAGAATGTTTAGCCATATAGATATATATTTTGAGTATTTCATTTGATGAGCTATGTTATAAACAACAACGTAAATCCAAGGTCGGGAACTCCGTAGTGCTAGTAGATCGTAGTTTGTCCTTGTGTTGTTGATTTGGGAGAGCTTTTGTCACGACCCGAACCCGGGCCCGTGACTGGTGCCTTACCCCGGGCACCCTAGTGATACAACATCAGAGTAATCAGCGGAACATAAAACAATAACATGAAACCAATGCAATAAGACAGTGAAATAAGACAAAGCTAACCCAAAAACGGTACCTTCATAATATATAACAATTTGAACAGCTATATCCCTTTCTACAACTCGCCCACAACAAGATTACTCTGCACTTAAGAATGATACGACAACAACGGGCGACAGGCCCCGCCAAACCCCGAACGCAAACACTTACTACGACGGACTATACCATCGATAAGCCTCCGAGAAACGGAGCTTCCCAAACGCCGAATCGTGACCGAGAGCTAGGATCAACGATCGTGTACTCAACTCGCAGATTTAACGCACTTCGGCGGGTCAAGATAACAGTACCAAGTATGTGAAATCAAAATATCAGAAATGAAATCATAGCGATCTATATAAAGCAGGAGACATGTATGATAACCAAACCACGCCACAATAAATAAACAAATATGTCGTTAGGGACTCACGCCTCAAAGTCATCACTCAAATGTAACAACGGGTCTCACGCCACAACATCAATCACGCCTGTGGAATACCTTCCTCACCGCTGATCATGATATAAAAGCACTAAGGAATATACATGAACACCGTGTCCTACCTATGTCATCATAAAACCGCACGGTAAGTACGAAGGCATAGCCGACTACTAAAACCTACAAGATAAAACAAGCGTCAGAATCAGATTACGAGATCTGTCTGCACCGCCACATGATCAAAGCCGCCACTCGCGCAGATCTAATGCGCGCTGCCTAGCCCCGAACTTCCGTAGCTCGCACGGGCCACTCCAACGGCCCGCATGAGGTATTCCCCGCATCGAGGGTAGCTACTCCTCGCCGCCTCCGACTCGCCGTCCGCATGGCCACAAAGACCGCGTGACCACGCGGCCGCATACTAACTCGAATTCCCGCAGCCCGATAGCCATCTGCACTGCATAAGGTATTCTCGAATCATAGTCACTAGACCACCGAGTCTACCCCGCATCGGAGGGCAGCTTAACCTCCGGAAACAAGTCAAGGTGAGTGGTATAATACCAACATAACGGCTGATCGTTAAACAACTTTAAGCGCAATCGAGGGAAAACCCCCTTTACACAAAACATCACAAGATACTAACACACGTAACATCCTAGCATGTTTACTTATCAAATCAACAAGAAAGTATTACAAGGCTATCACAAACCAACACAATCAAGTTATACACACAAGGTACATTCTAATATATGATTAACAAGATCGGGTATCTATTCCCAAAGTACTTCATACATTATCTTTTAAAAGACACGTTACGTTTACTAAAGTCACACAATACGTAGTATATGAAAATAGAGTGATTATCTTTCAAGTAAATCAAAACACTTCTCTTAGAAATCAAGTAACAACATTCTTTTCCAAATGTTTCAAGTTTGCCTAATTTCAATTACTCAAGTTTCTCATTTTTGAAAGGTTTCGTAGTTCATAATTTTAATCACTTAATGATATAATTCTCCTTTAAAAGCAATTTGAGAAACATATGTCTGATACGTGAGTAGGTTATTCTTGTTTATAACAATCTTATTTAAGCAGCCATGATCTAGGAATTGTAACATCATTTTGTCTCATCTTAGTTTCTATGCAGATGGAAGTTTCATCGGTTTTACTAATACATTATTAGTCAAAACATTTCTTTATTAGCGCTTCGTAGTTTGTTCGATACTTATTACGATTTCAAATCAAGAAACATTATTGCTTTTATAATCAAGTACTCATTACTCGCGAATGAGGTTTTACAACATTTTTAACAAAATGTTAATTACCAAGTAAAACAAGTTAAGTTTCTTATCTTCAAGATTAAGTCTCTTAACTTTTAAAATCAGTAAACCATTCTCTTTACCTCTCTTAAAACGTTATACCTAACTTCCCATAAAGCTAGTATAACTCTTCTTCGTAATGATTCTTTATTATCACACATCAAGTCGCTTACCTTTTACAACCACAAAGCATTTTACACACGACGCTACCGCACTACATAGTTATACACATATCATGCTAGAAAAGATAGGAAGAGGTTCACATACCTCGCGACGATTATCGACTAATAGCAAAACGCTCCAAGTACCTTCAAACCGCTTGGCTACTCCTGCCAAGTAGATCGCGCCACGCATAGTACTTCAACCTATAAGGCCACGCGCGCTTTATTAACATCTAGATCATACCGTAGAACATTCTACGTAAAATTGTGAAGACTCTCCCCGCAACGCCAGAAATCTCCTCCTCTATCGAGGCCGCCATCAAGCCAACCAGTGTATACATCTAACCTGACGTACAATGCTACTTCACAAGAATGCTACACAAGTCTCATCAGAATACACCCTATGTAATTACGTCAGCTTCTTTCTTTATATTCGTGCTTAAGTCAAAAGACATCACGCAAAGCTAGTTCGATTCTATATATAGTATACTTCAACTATATAATCTTACAACATGTAATTTGCAATTACAATAAGGGACAAGATATTACCTCGATAAGCCCAAAATTATCCTAGTTTAATGTCGCTCCCGAGCAACGTTTAGCTCCAACTCCGCTACCCAACCCGCTCCAAACCACCCTTAGAAGTTCTAACCAACTTCTACTTAATACTCCAACTATCTATGGAGATTTTCCTTAGGTTTCGTTTTTGTGGATCGACGGGAAGTATAATAGTATTTCGGCTTTTCAGATAAGTGTAACCTTGAATACTACAAGGTATAAGGCTAAGGTAATTTGGGTATAACAATACTTTTGAGAGTATTTCTACCAAGAGTGGGTATTTATACGAGACAACACCACAAGGAGGGTGTATACCCCCTGCCAACCCTACTAGGAGGAGGGGTATTCTCGGCCAACTGGGAGGGAACTCTCGGCGGGCCTCTCAAAGCGTGGAGGAGGCTAGACGAGACCTCAAACACAAAGGGAGGGGAAGCTCTCAAGACTTAGAGATTTTTGGATGAAGAAGTTCATCAAAGGGGAGGGGCATTTATAGGTCAAGCCATGACTAACCAATGGCCAAGATCAAGCCAAGTGTGGTGCAAGTGTAGGGCCAAGATATGCCCAAGTGTACCTTATCCATCTACTCACAAAATATCCTACCAACTACTTGACAAAACCAACCCATTTCGTCCACCCTTTACCGCCCAATCGTCCATCAATGAGAGGGTGACAAGTGTCGCCCTCTCGTTGGTCCAAAATGTTTCGTCTCTCGGAAAAATCCGCAAAAATTAGAAATGACATAGCCGTAATTTACCCTACGCGCTTTGTGTAAAACGTTTCGTCGAAAAACGACTCTAACCGGGTGTTGTGCACAAAAATAATTCGGCCAAGCCACTTTAAAGCCCAAACTTCTCTACGTACGTCCTTACGTACATACTCTGAAAATACGGGGTATAACATTCTCCCCTCCTTAGAAACATTCGTCCCGAATGTTCCTTCTAAGTCTCAAAACAAACGCGCGCCAGTATAGTCTTCACTACTATACTTACGAGAACAATCCTGCCCACATGGCCACAGAAACACCCGCGCAAATACCTCCATCCAAGTCCACGAGGGAAACACCTCTAACATCACCACCAATACCTCTCTCGGGGTTCTAAAATATACTTCTTTCGCACCTTCTCTTTACAAAAGAAATGATCACATCTATGCTCGCCATACATGCTCGCTTCTTCCCTTACGTATCGTACCTTACTTGTACACTCGAACTCTTACCACATTTCTGTTACTGCTTCAGTTTCCAAAACTCGGGGTTAATATCTCTAACGTGGTCATCATTAACTGGGAACACTCTGGATGGATCTCCGATACTTTCCCGAACATAACAATACGAAAGACCGGACGTACTGCCTCCTAAGTCGGACAGCAAATGCTAACCTATAGGCAACCTGGCCTATTCTTCACATGAACTCAAAAAGGCCCAAAGTAACTCGGGCTAAGTTTCCTCTGTTTTCCAAAACTCGTCACACCCTATCCACAGTCTGCTGGAACAAGCCTGAACCAATTATCTGAACCTTGCCAACATCGAACCAATCGACCGGCAACTTACACTTCCGCCCCTACAAGGCTTCATAAGGCGACATCCGAACACTGAAGTGGTAGTTTAAACACTCCCTCCACAGGAGACAACAATCCCACAACTACCCTCGAAATCCACACACCGCCCGGTGGCGAATGCGGTCTGTGACTCACGAGTTCTTAACCCCGCTCGTAAAATTTCCAAAAAAGAAACAGTACCACTGGCTCCACATGCGTCATAAGCGGCGTAGGCATCCTGCAGCCCTACAACCTTTCTCGATATAACGCCGCAACATACTACCAGTACACGCTTGAACTAAAAGATAAGACGGCTGACCTCATCGCCCGACCATCGTTGAACGATCCACGAACTCAGACTGGTTAACTAAACTTGGGCCAAACACCCTTATGACCCTTATCACAAGCGGGACCACCAAAACTGACCCCACCACCAAATATGCCGCGGTTGACCCGCACGTGGCCTCAACCCGACCCAACGCGACAATACCACTCTCCCGATCCTAACAATCTTACTAATCACGTTACGAAAACCTAGCGGTCTTCTTAGCTCAACTACCCTCTTTCATTCCACACTACTCGTGACTTATCCCACAAACATAGCTCACGTGCACTATGCACCGATAAGGATCAAACATAACACTACACCTTTACTCGAGATGGCCTTACCTCTAAGGTCTCCACGTATAAAACTCTAAGGCTCACACCTTCTCTATCCCCCAAATCTTACTTGGTTAACTAACCAAGATTTCTAATTACAATTTACACAATGCTATCGAATATAACACTTAAGGTATACTCACCCTATCACACATACTAATCCCTGCAGGTTAAAGATCTATCTCAGATTTATCGCTTCACTCCTTAGTCGTTCTAATCAAACACGCCTGCAGGCATAGCGCTAAGGAAGGTGACGAACTACCCATCGATCCCGGCTAAGTCCTCCTACTTACAACCTCCTACTAGGTCACCCATTCGACACATGGCCCCGACGGCCGCGGTATCTGAGTACCAACAAAGACGACGTTCCGGGATGACGTCACATCGCTGTGAACCGAAGCCCGGAGTTCGACCAACTCGCATACCCCGAACGCCCCGAACCCGTGAGGACCTTCTCGTGACCGTGGATGTGCAAATCTAATCCACGTGAGGTGACTCGCCAAAGTTACCAAAGGACTCGCCGCTCGCCTCTTCTCGTCGCCCTTAACCCGTTGATCTCTACGTTTCTTGGCTCGCTGCGCATAAGCCCGCATACGTGCCATGCCAAGCCTAATCGAAGAATTACTCTTGTACAACCTCTCTTAGATAGTCATCAAGACTCGCGGTACATCGGTATACTCTGCGGTAGCCAAATCCATAGCTAGTAACGTGGTCGCTTCGCAATCTAAATTCATCGTTCTTGGCCGCGAATGAAGGTTCAAATATCATGGCGCAAGAGAATCGCCGCCGTATAAACTCATTGGCCGTGACGAGCATAACTCCCGAATGAAATACCACGGTGATGATTGGGCTGTGCCTCGTAACCTCTAAACTCTACTCAGCCTCGATCGCTCGCCGCCCGCTCTCCGGGCGGTTTGCCCTACGCGAGGCATAGCGGTAAGTGGAAAGAAATACGTGAGAGGTCCAACTTACAACACGCCTCTAAGGCACGATCTCAGTGAGAAGAATAGAAACCAATCCTAAATATCCTATAGCCTCACGATTATTGGTGGTGCACAACACACCGATAATCAAGACTGCGGATCGATACTGTCAGACACTTTCCGAGGATTAAGCGCTCGATACCACTTTTTGTCGCGACCGAACCCGCCCGTGATGGTGCCTTACCGGCACCCTAGTGATACAACATCGAGTAATCAGGAACATAAAACAATAACATGAAACCAATGCAATAAGACGGTGAAATAAGAAGACAAAGCTAACCCAAAACTAAGTACCTTCATAATATATAACAATTTGAGCGACATCCCTTTCTACAACTCGCCCACAACAAGATTACTGCACTTAAGAATGATACGACAACAATGGCGGATGGCCCGCCAAACCCCCGAATGCAAACACTTACTACGACAGGACTATACCATCGATAAGCCTCGAGAAACGGAGCTTCCCAACGCCGAATCGTGACCACGAGAGCTAGGATCAACGATCGGTGTACCTCAACTCGCGGCATGAACGCCGTTATACCCGTAGTTCCGGGTATGTATGTGAGGACGACGCATGCGAGAATACGCTGTAAATTTTGGAAAGAAAGGAAGATGTGATTTTTCGACGAAAAGTTAGGTTTTGTGAAGAAAAGGTTCGTTAATGGGAATTGGATTCCCGATTTGGTATTTGGACTTCTTGGATTATATTAGAATTTTGAGGTTTTATTTTGAGAATGGTCACGTGGGACCCACGGAGAAATTTACGGTTTGGGGCCCGCTTTGTTTTTGAGATTTCCGGATTTTGGATATTTTCTAAGACGAAATATTTTGGACGAATTGGGGCGACACGTGTCACCCCATGTGGCACTTGGTCGAAATGGGTGGATGTGGCCAGCCATCATTCCTCGCCGATTGGCCTCACACTGGCACCATTTTCGTTTGGCCATGTGGTGTGGTGGGACCCACACACACATGGCCCAATCTTGACCCTACACTTATATTGATCTTGGCCCTTGGTTCTTCTATAAATACCCTTGGCTTGAAGAGTAAAATCATCCTCACTTGAAAGCTTTCCAAAGCAAATGTTTTCCTCCCTTTGTGTAGATTTCGTCCCTCTCCCTCTTGTGTAGAAAATACTTGGTGTATTGTTGTATAATCCCAAATACCTTGGCCTAGTATCCCTAGTAGTATTCCAAAGTTATTTCAATACTAGAGCAGGAAATACTACTTTATTCCAATAGCCAGAAACGAAACCCTAGAAAAATCTTCCTAGCTTGGTGGAAGTATTTAGAAGTTGTTTAGAAACTTCTAAGGTCGCTGGAGCCGGGTTGGAGCGTATGATCGAGCTAAACGTTGCTCGGGATCGACTTATAACTTGGATAATTTTTGGGCTTATCGAGGTAATGATCTATGTCCCTATCAGAATTGGATATTACATGTTGTAGTAGTTATACTTGAGTATATTATATTGGAAGGATGATTATAAAGGATTGAATCGTATTTACATTGACTGCATTTACGAGACTTGTGTAAGTATTATTGTGAAGATATTTGAACACGTCCAGGTTAGGCGTGTAATCCCCGAGTTGTTGGCACAGTAGCGGCCCGGTTAGGAGGAGATTTATGTGATAGCGGGGAGGTCTGCCAAATTTACAGAATAAGGAATCTTGTGTTTAGAATATTCTACTGAGAGTGCTAGAAGTTGATTTATATATTGTGGTTGTTATAGGTGGATCTTTCACGCGCAAGATACTTGACTTGGCTTGTGGTTTAAGCTAAAGGTATGTGATTCTTCCTATACTCTTGAGCATGATTGTTGTGAACTATATAGTACGGTGACGACGTGTGTGAAACGATTTTTGTTTGTTTTAAAACATAAAGTGTTATAATGGCTTTATGGGAAGTTAGTTATAACGACTTTATGAAGATAAAAGAAAGATTTGGTTTTGACAGTAAAACGACTTGATTTTGAAAGTTAAGAGACTTGATCTTGAAAGATAAGAGACTTGACTTATAACGACTTGTTTTGGAAAAGGAGAAGTAACTTGATTTAAGTATAGGTTACTTGTTTTGAAAAGAGTAAGTTAATTGGGTTTTAAAAAGAGTATACTTGATGTTGTTCTAAAAGAAAAGCACTTGGTTTATAAAGTATAGAGTACTTGATTTTAAAAGCCTTGTAAAGATTTTTACGAAGGTGAAGTAATTTGGTTTTAAAAGTAAAACGTGTTTTCTTTATATACTACGCAGTATTAGTATCACGTGGCTTTACGTAGAAAGAGGTCTTTTGAAAGAAGGAAAGTATGTAGTATTTTGGGTTTGAAACCCGGATTGTTGATTAAAATGAATGTATGTTAAACTTGCCTATGCTTGTTGTGATAGTCTTTGATGTGCAAGTGTTTTGTTGATGTCTCGCCGTGACTCTGGGAGGGCGCTTATCCGATTGATTGATCGACATACCGACGTTGGGTGGTCCACGAGTATGCGCCCACTTTGAGTATTGATGGTTGTTTCGCATCGCCGTGACTCTGGAGGCCGCTTATCCGATTTATTTCTTGGACATCGCCGACGTGATGGATGTTCCACGCACGCGCCCGCAGGATGGTTTCACGGCCATGACTTCCGAGGTAAGACGCCGGGCACGCGGTCATTGTGAGGTTCAGATCGTTAGTCCATGGACCGCTAATCCATGAAGCTTGCCGCGCGACGAGCGATCACGGCTTGGTTTGTACGCGTGTGGTTCGCACACTTTAGATACTTGTTCGGTCATTTTCGCACGGTAGCCTCGGTAGATAGCTTAAGATACTTGCCTCGGCCATATCTTGTGAGGCGGAGGCTATCAGACGTTAGCTTAAGATACTTGCCTCGCCATTGCGTGGCTAGCTTTTGGGTAGTCGCTTCCGCACTTGCGTGATGGGATATGACTAGCTTTTGACCGGTAGTTGGCTATTCTACTTGGCCCGATCGGTTTTGACGACGCAGCGGATCTAGTGTTCAGTTCACATACGGGTGTTGTTTTACATCATGTATCGCCAGCTGAGGAATGAGTTCCACGCATGAGGTGGTATTATGGGCGTGAGACCCATAATTATGTGTGAGTGATTATTCGGGATATCGTCCCTTACTTGACATAATCGCTACTTATTATTGCGAAATGGTTTTATAAAATGATGAAATGTGATTTCATTACGTATTTTCGATTTCACATACTTGGTACTGTTATCGACCTCCTTCGGGCCGCGTCACGCCGCGGTAGGTACACCGATTGGTTGATCTCGCTCATAGGATCGCATTCAGCGTTGAAGCTCCGTTCTCCGAGGCTTATCTTTGGTATAGTCCTCATCAGAGGTACTTGTACATTCGTGGTATGGCGGCCGCCCCGTCATAGTTGTTGTATATCTTAAGTGCAGAGTACTGTCAAGGTGGTTTGTAAAAGGATAACTGCTCGGGTTTTATGTATATATACCGAAGGCAACGGTTGGGTTGGCTGCTTATTTATTTATGTCTCTCATTTCATGTAAAGTTTTATTTCCGCTGGTTTTCTCGATGTTGTATCACTAGGTGCCCGGTAAGGCACGATGACGGGCCCGTTTCGGCCATTACAACGCACTTCCCGGGCGGGTCGATAACAGTACCAAGTATGTGAAATCAAAATACTATAAATGAAATCATAGCACTATATAAAGCAGAGACATGTATGATAACCAAACCACGATTACAATAAATAAACATATGTCAAGTTAGGGACTCACGCCTCAAAGTCATCACTCAAATGTAACAATGGGTCTCACGCCACAACATCAATCATGCGTGGAATACCTTCTCATCACGGCCATATGATATAAAAGCACCAAGGAATATACATGAACACCGTGTCCTACCTATGTCATCATAAAACCGCACGGTAAGTACGAAGGTATAGCCGACTACTAAAACCCACAAGATAAACAAGGTCGAATCAGATTACGAGATCCGCTCTGCATCCACATGATCAAAGCCGCCACTCGCCCGCGAAGATCTAATGCGCGCGTCAGCCCCGAACTTCCCAGTAGCTCGCACGGGCCACCCAATGGCCCGCATGAGGTATTCCTCGCATCGAGGGTAGCTACTCCCGGCAGCTGCCCGACTCGCCGTCCGCACGGGCCACAAAGACCGCGTGACCACAAGGGCCGTGATACTAACTCGAACTCCCAGCTCCGCATAGGCCATCTGCACTGCATAAGGTATTCTCGAATCATAGTCACTAGACACGCCGAGTCTACCCCGCATGGAGGCAGCAACCTCCGGAAACAAGTCAAGGTGAGTGGTATAATACCAACATAACGGCTGATCGTTAAACAACTTTAAGCGCAATCGAGGGAAAACCCCTTTACACAAAACATCACAAGATACTAACACACGTAGCATCCTAGCATGTTTACTTATCAAATCAACAAGAAAGTATTACAAGGCTATCACAAACCAACACAATCAAGTTATACACACAAGGTACATTCTAATATATGATTAACAAGATCGGATATCTATTCCCAAAGTACTTCATACATTATCTTTTAAAAGACACGTTACGTTTACTAAAGTCACACAATACCCGTAGTATATGAAAATAGAGTGATTATCTTTCAAGTAAATCAAAACACTTCTCTTCAGAAATCAAGTAACAACATTCTTTTCCAAATGTTTCAAGTTTGCCTAATTTCAATTACTCAAGTTTCATTTTTGAAAGGTTTCAGTAGTTCATAATTTTAATCACTTAATGATATAATTCTCCGTTAAAAGCAATTTGAGAAACATATGTCTGATACGTGAGTAGGTTAGTCTTGTTTATAACAATCTTATTTAAGCAGCCATGATCTAGGAATTGTAACATCATTTTGTCTCATCTTAGTTTCTATGCAGATGGAAGTTTCTACTGGTTTTACTAATACATTATTAGTCAAAACATTTCTTTATTAGCGCCACGTGGTTTGTTCGATACTTATTCGATTTCAAATCAAGAAACATTATTGCTTTTATAATCAAGTACTCATTACTCGCGAATGAGGTTTTACAACATTTTTAACAAAATGTTAATTACTAAGTAAAACAAGTTAAGTTTCTTATCTTCAAGATTAAGTCTCTTAACTTTTAAAATCAAACCATTCTCTTTACCTCTCTTAAAACGTTATACCTAACTTCCCATAAAGCTAGTATAACTCTTCTTTCGTAATGATTCTTTATTATCACACATCAAGTCGCTTACCTTTACAACCACAAAGTATTTTACACGTACGCTCACCGCACTACATAGTTATACACATATCATGCTAGAAAAGATAGGAAGAGGTTCACATACCTCGCGACGATTATCGACTAATAGCAAAACGCCCAAGTACCTCAAACCGTCGGCTACTCCTTAAGCCAAGTAGATCGCGCCACGCATAGTACTTCAACCTATAAGGCCACGCGCTTTATTAACATCTAGATCATACCGTAGAACATTCTACGTAAAATTCAAAGACTTCTCCCGCAACTGGCGTTAATCTCCTCTCTATCGAGGCCGCTATCAAGCCAACCGGGGGTGTATACATCTAACCGACGTACAATGCTACTTCACAAGAATGTTACACAAGTCTCATCGTAATACACCCATGTAATTACGATTTTCTTTCTTTATATTCGTGCTTAAGTCAAAAGACATCACGCAAAGCTAGTTCATTCTATATATAGTATACTTCAACTATATAATCTTACAACATGTAATTTCCAATTACAATAAGTGGACAAGATATTACCTCGATAAGCCCAAAATTATCCTAGTTTAATGTCGCTCCTGAGCAACGTTTAGCTCCAACCTCCAACCCGCTCCAAACCACCCTTAGAAGTTCTAACCAACTTCTACTTAATACTCCAACTATCTATGGAGATTTTCCTTAGGGTTTCGTTTTTGTGACTGACGGGAAGTATAATAGTATTTCTGGGCTTTTCGTATAAGTGTAACCTTGGAATACTACAAGGTCTAAGGCTAAGGTACTTTGGGTATAGAACAATACTTGTGAGAGTCTTTCTACGAAGAGGGGTATTTATACGAGACAACACCACAAGAGGGTGTATACCCTCTCGCCAACCCTACTATGGGAGGGGTAGTCTCGGCCACGGGGAGGAAGGGAACTCTCGGCCAAGGGGCCTCTCAAAGGGGGGAGGGGGAGGCTAGACGAGACCTCAAACACAAAGGGAGGGGAAGCTCTCAAGACTTAGAGATTTTTGGATGAAGAAGTTCATCAAAGGGGAGGGGTATTTATAGGTCAAGCCATGGCTAACCAATGACCAAGATCAAGCCAAGTGTGGTGCAAGTGTAGGGCCAAGATATGCCCAAGTGTACCTTATCCATCTACCCACAAAATATCCTACCAACTACTTGACAAAACCAACCCATTTCGTCCACCCTTTACCGCCCAATCGTCCATCAATGAGAGGGTGACAAGTGTCGCCCTCTCGTTGGTCCAAAATGTTTCGCCTCTAAAAATCCGCAAAAATTAGAAATGACATAGCCGTAATTTACCCTACGCGCTTTGTAAAACGCGTTTAAAAAACGACTCTAACCGGGTGTTGTGCACAAAAATAATTCGGCCAAGCCACTTTAAAGCCCAAACTTCTCTACGTACGTCCTTACGTACATACTCTGAAAATACGGGGTATAACAGTTTTTTTAAGTGAAGCAAGCTCAGATTTAGAGCTATTCTTGGTGATTAAAGAAAGATTTTGCTTCTTCTTTATGTTCTTGAGCTTGTAGAATTCATGGCAAGTTCGTATGATAAAAAATATGTGACATGAAGATCGGAAATTGTAGTTGTGATGTTGGTGCATATTGTACTGTTTTAGGGTGCTCCTATGGTGTTATTGTGGCTGGAAATCATGGAGAAATATGTTGTATATGTACAAGGTTGATGAGATAAATCTTGAGGAAGAGAAGAGTAAATAAGAGAATCGAGTTGTTAGTTAAAGAGTCGAGCTTTGTCACGACCCGACCTCGGGCCCGTGACTGGTGCCTTACCCCGGGCACCCTAGTGATACAACATCAGAGAAAATCAGCGGAATTAAAAACTTAAACATATGAAAAATATGAAAAGAAACAGGCTAACCAAAACGGTCACCTTTCTGCATGTATATATATAAAATCGAACAGTTACATCCTTTACAAACCCTGCCCACAATAGTACTACAGACCTCTAAGAGTTTTTATAACAATTATGACGGGACAGGGCCCCGCCATACCCCTGAATGTACAAGTACCTACAATGACAGAGGACTATACCAAAAGATAAGCCTCCGGAGAAATGGAGCTTCCCAATACGCAGAACCGTGATCCTAAGAGCGAGGATCAACAACTGGTGTACCTACTGCAGATGAACGCACTCGGGCGAGGTCGATAACAATGTACTAAGTATGTGAAATCAAAAATATTGTAAGTGAAACCATAATACTATATAAAACAGAGACACGTATGATAACCAACTACGATTCACAATATAATTTAGCAGACATGTCAAGTCGTGACTCACGCCGTAAAGTCATCACTCAAATATAACTCCCTGAATTTAACTCGCACAACGGCCGCGTGCCCAAGATCTTACCTCGGTACAAACATGGCCATGGAACCATCCTAATGGAAGATACCCGGCCACCCATCGTGTCGATGTCCAAAGGAAATAACAAGATAACAATCATAATGGAAGCATACTCGTGGCCACCCATCGTGTCGATGTCCAAAGCAAATAACAAGATAACACTTAATGGAAGCATACCGTGGCCACCCATCGTGGTCGGTATGTCCAAAAGGAAATAACAAAATAACAATCAAAGTGGAAGCATACTCGTGGGCCACCCATCGTGTCAGTATGTCCAAAACAAATAACAAGATCACACTCCTAATGGAAGCATACCCGTGGGCCACCCATCGTGTCAGTATGTCCAAAACAAATAACAAGATCACACTCCTAATGGAAGCTTACCCGTGGGCCACCCATCGTGTCAGTATGTCCAAAAGGATTGATATAGTGGAAGCATACCCGTGGGCCACCCATCGTGTCAGTATGTCCATCAATCAACGGATAATGACCCTCCAACGAGACGCGGTAGCGTAAATACAACACTTGCACAACAAAGGCTATCACCACAAGCATAGGCAAGTTCAACATATTTTTAGACATTCTTTTTATTACAACAAAACCGGATTTTAATCCCAAGGTACTACGTATTTTAACTCTTTAAAAGATCAATTTCCTTCACAACAAGTCACATGATACCCGTAGTATCAAAATAGAGTAACTATCTTTTTAAGTAAACCAAAACAATTTCCATGCCTTCTTTTTAAACCATCTTAAGACAAAACCATGCCTTTCTTTAAACGAAAACACTTCAAATTCCTCAAGTCCCTTTTCTTTTAGAAAACAAGTTCCTTACTTTGGAATTTAAGAAAAATCAATACTTGTTATTAATGATCTTATTAAAGCAGCCATGATCTAGGAAATGTAATAAAATTTTGTCTTATCTTAGCTTCTATGCAGATGGAGGTTTCTACTATTTTTAATATAATTAATTATTTGTCAATACATTTTCCTTTATTAACGCTGCAGTGGTTTGTTCGATACTTATTCTCATTTCCGAAATCAATAAAACATTATCCTTTTAAGGACCAAGTACCCATTACTCATGAATGCGGTTTCACAAATTTAACACAATTCAAGTTCTTAACATTATCACAAGTCAGATATAAGCCAAGTCTCTTGCCTTTTAAAATCAACAAACCATTCTTTTACCTACATAAAGTCGTTATAACTAACTTCCCATAAAGCTATTATAACACTTTATGTTTTAAACCAACCAAATTCGTTTAGCACACGTCGCTCACCGTACTACATAGTTCACAACAATCATGCTAGAAAAGATAGGAAGAGGTTCACATACCTCGCGACGATTATCGACAAATAGCAAAACGCCCAAGCACTTCAACCCGCTTGGCTACTCTTTAAGCCAAGTAGATCACGCCACACGTAGTACTTCACTCCTAAAATGGTCATAGTACTTCTATCAACCCTTACTTACCATCAAGACTTATACCAATAAAAACCTCTAATTCTACGGAAAATTGGCAGACTTCCCGCTTTTACATACTTTTCCACCTTTTTCAAGGCCCGATAACAGTAACCAACATGCCACATTTAAGGCGCAACATTTCCAAAATTTAAAAAAGGGGATCACACGCCCAAACGGACGCGATTAACAATCTTCCCCTTAACAACAACAACAACAATTAACGAAGGGGATCACACGCCCAAACGGACGCGATTAACAATCTTCCCCTTAACAACAATGTAAATACAGTCCAATGTAAATACAGTCCAAAGTAAATACAGTCCAAAGTAAATACAGTCCTTTAGTCCACTAGTTGGTGTTCTTGGCCAACTTTCAATAATCATACTTATCCAATTACTTCATTAGTTCTCCAACTTATATTCTAATCTTAATATAAGTTATAGTTACTTTGTTATTAGCTTCTTAGCAAGTAAGATACGTTTGATACGTTGGATACGTTTGATACGTTTTAATGGCCAAATGCCAATCCTTTCTTTTAACAAGTTAACAAGATCCAACTCCTCCAAACCTTACTCCATATATTATATAATCCATAATATACTTATAATATATGTATAATAACCAATTCACAAAGAAGTTTAAGTTTCACTACCTCAAATAGCCCAAGAATATCCAAGTTCTTAAAGTCGCTCCAAGCAAGTCTTAGCTCCAAATCTTTACGTTCCAATCTGCTACAAGCAACCCAGAAAAGCTCCTAACCAACTTCTCTTCAAGATTCAACTCCAAAAAGTGAAGAACACTTAGGGTTCCAACAAGACAACTTTCGGCCAAGGCAAACTAAATAGGCTAGGGGTGTGAAATCTTTTTCAACTCTTGGTACACAATCTTCCTAACACCTTAGGGAAGAACACTTAAAAGTTTAAGAATTGTTGGACAAATTTTGCTCAAGAAATGGCACCATGGCCGAGAGCTCTAGGTCAAGGGAGGGAGGGATTTTTCTCAAGTCTTGAAATGGTTAAGTGTGGAAGATTTCATCAACTAGTAGTGTATATATAGGACAACCAAGGGCTAGGATGAAGGCAAGTGTGTGGTTGAGATTGGGGACAAGTGTGTGTGGGTCCCACAAGCCACTTGTCCACACTAAAAATATCTTGCAAGACAAGGCCACTTGTCTTGCCACTTGTTAAGCAAATTTCGGCCAAGAGCACCTAGTGGGGTGACACGTGTCGCCCTCCTACTCGTCCAAAATATTTCATCTCCCGAAAATATCCATAATGGCCAAAATCTCGAAAACAAAGTGGGCCCCACAAAATCGTAAATTTCTCCCGTGGGCCCCACGTGACCAATTCCGGAAATAAAATTCCATAATTCTCTAATATTCCAAGAAGTCCGAATACCAAATCTGGGAATCCAATTCCCATTAACGAACCTTTTTCCTTCACAAAATCCGGAAACTTTTCCGTAAAAAAAAATCACATCTTTCCTCCTTTCCTATTTTAATGTCGTATTCTCGTACGTACGTCCTCGCATACATACCCTGGAACTACGGGGTGTAACAAGCGTGTTGCTTGTTATAACTTATTCTATCTTGACGATAGTGTTATAATCATTTGTTGTTAATTGAGGTGCGTTGAGGATTTAGTATGGCGTGTCGATGAGTAAATCGACAAAATGTATGTAATGGCTATTGCTTCTTTCTATATCAGGATTTCGTACCTAAAATGGTACTCCATAGAAAAGTATGAAGGAAATATCTAAAAATGAGTGTGTGCCTCTTATTCAGACATCCTAAAGATATTATTTTTTGTCCCTTGTTAGAGTACTTTCTGCGCTAGAGTTTATTCTCCTTATTAGTTGACTATATATAGATATTACGGACGCAGTCCTTGGTTGACGATACTTACTTACTACTTTAAGCTATGTCTGGTTGTTTTGCATCTTGTTGCTTATTCTACAGAGGCTATAGAAGGTCTGGTACGTCGTATGCATATTCCACAGAGCCTTGATATGGTCTGGTACATTATATTTATCTCACAGAGCTTCACTAAATCCTGGTACGTTGCGTACACCATAGATGCCCCCAGTGGCCCATTGTGATTTATGATATTATCATAGAGCCTCGTTAAGGCCTGGTATGTTATACTTTCCCACAGAGACTCATTAAGGTCTGGTATATTGTACTTATCCATAGATCCCCAATAGGGCCTGGTACGATGTTAATATTACTATATAATGTGAGCAGGGAAGAGGTAGGTACATCCTCAAATTTTCCTTTAATCTCTCCGATATTCTTATCTATTATAGTTACAGTTTCAGTTTAGATTTATGTTATTTGGTTTCTTTACATATGTAGTACATCTATTTATAGTAACATTCTTTTACCGGGGGCGCTGCATTTCATGTGTACAGGTCTTGAGAGAAATATAGATATGTCTCCTCGTTAGGCGTTACCGAGTTCAGCTTGATTGGTAAGCTCCATATCATTCGGAGATACCAGGTCTAGAGTTTTTATATATATACAGAGATGATGGATAGGTCGGTGCCCTGTCCCGAACATAGTACAATTATCATTCTATAGAGGCTTGTAGACGTGTCCTGCGTGTATAGTACGTTGGCATGTTGGCCTTATCGGCCCTTGTATATATATGGTTTGGGTTTACTGTTGTAGAAAATTATGATGGCCTTTTCGGATTAAAGTGATATGGTTAGTGTATAGATTTCTTGTGAAGCTCAAGAGCTCACGAGTTACAGATGATACGCTCGAGGTCAAGTAAGGCACTGGGTACCGACCACGCTCCCTAGGGGTGGAGTGTGAAAATTTGCAACCGCATGCTAGTCGGCCTAGGCGTCCCTAATCCTGAATATTTATAGATAGCAAGCGGCATCAGATTAATGCTAACCCCATTATCACAAAGAGCTCGTATAAAATTATGATGACAAAATAGTACATAGAATAGTGAACGCCCTCAGATCTTCTTTCTTTTGAACCTTGGTTGTGGAGATGATAGAGTTAATGCGATGAGTAACACTCACCGTCTCATGTTTGATTGGCCATTTCTTCATCAAAAAAATCCTTCAAATATTTAGCAAAACGCGACATCTCTTGGAAAGCATCAAGGAATGTGATGTTCATGGATAGTTGCTGCGATTGATCATAAAACCTTTGGCACATTGAATCTTCGGTATTCTTCACCAACCTTTGAGGGAAGGGATGTGAAAATTTGAACAATTGAGTCAAGGATCTAAGTTCCCCCATTACCTTACCTTTACCTTTTTCCTTGTTATTGCTCACATTTTAAGCCTTTTAGTCATTAGGAGCACTATCACTTTCAACCACAATATGGATTTCAACTTGCAGTTTTCAACTTGCAGTTTTCAACAACAATTGACACCTCAAGTTGTGCCTCTTCTTCTTCTTCTTCTTCTTCTTCTTCGTCTTCTTCTTCTTCAACCGAATTATACAAGTTGAGCTTCATCAAGAATATGCACACCAAGACGATCAAGGGATCACTACTTTGGAGGCTTACTAGGTGCTTGAAATTAAGGCTTAAAACTCAAGAATGTCCTAAAGTGGAAGTATAGGCTTCCATTTAGAAAAAGTGGGGAGAAGAAGATTATTTATGCAAAAAGGGGATATTCCATAAATGCAAGCCTTTCATTTCTTAAGAAGACTACCAAAAAAGTCTCTAACTTCATTAAGAGTATTATTGTAATGGCTATAGTAGCTTCCTATTCTATGGAGCTATCCCAAAACGCTAAGCAAGGATCCTAAGCTCGAGTAAATCACCAAACTGTGTACCTATACATGCGGGCATAAATGCAGCCCCCCCGAAGTGGGTCAGTACAACAAGGTACCAAGTATGTAAACAGGAAGTACAACAAACAAGATCATAATTGTACAAAAAAATGACAAAGACAAGTATAAAAATCAAATACCAGATCCAACCGTGTCATATAACTATCATGACTGTATGTATAACATATCTCGGCCCTTGAGGGGCTCGATGGAATCATCACTATAACGCGTCCCGACCCTCTGGTGAGGGACTCGGTGTATCACTGTACTTTATAAAAATGAGAATCAAATGTGCCTTTTTAAAAGAGAG